>CM030358.1:383251656-385959156 GCA_017893485.1 Hemerocallis citrina | reverse complement strand
CTCTGAATATGAGATTGGTTTTGACATGGTATATTTCACTATTGGTGATGCATTCATTATGCTTCCTCAGACAATTTTCTAATCTTCATGAAATGTAATATCCAAAAAGTTCTGAGCCTAAATAGTAAAGAAATTAGTGTGATGCTGAGCCATACAGTTGCCTTTAGAATTGTATTTCTTGCATCCTTTATTTTATTAATTAATCTTTAGTCTAATTTTTTTTTCTATTAATAGAAAGGATGATCTCCAGCTTTATGAGTTGTATGTTGTGGTCGCATCTTTGATTCACCCAAATATTTCTAGTTGATTTTATCAGTTCATTTATAAAAATAAAAAAAATGCATGAGAAAATGAGAGGAAGCTGATGTTTGGTGTTTATTATTCTGTTGATGACAAACACATTAACTAGTCAGTCTTACTCAGTTCCAAATTATGAGAATTTTAACCGAATTCATTAATTATTTGAAAATAAGAAATTAAGAACCGAACATGCATATTCTTACATACTCCTAGTTTGTAAGTGTAAAATAATTGTTGTTTTTGGGTGCAGAAATTTTTATAGTAATCTCTCTGCTTGATGTTTATACAAAAATTTGCATCCTGAAATCTAATAAGTCTTATTCAGATAATGATAATGCATCAAGTTTATATATTAGGTCCTGTTTATAATCTTATAATTTAGAAAGAGTGTGATCAGCATAAATCTTAATTTTATGAATTCTCTTATTCCAATTTGACCTAAGGGATTAAGTTACTAATTATGTAGCTGATGTTTGGTATGGGTTTAGTAAGAAACATTTGCAAAATTTCCTAATTATGTATAGTTCCGATCCAATTCTCTAATTCTTCTCTTATTAAATATATTGACAACCGGTATGCATATTTTTTTATAATTCTAGTTTGTAAGAGTATAATGTATGCAGGGAAGGTCTAATCTGAGTCTTTTTCATCAACTTCTTGTAGAGCATTAACATGAATTCACTAGGTTGCTCTCAGGACAACACTATGGGTGGTAACAGAAGTGTAGAGTATTAACTTCTTGTAGAGCGTTATGATCACTGAGATCACTGAGACTTCATTATGGCTCTCTGAATATGAGATTGGTTTTGACATGGTATATTTCACTATTGGTGATGCATTCATTATGCTTCCTCAGACAATTTCCTAATCTTCATGAAATGTGATATTCAAAAAGTTCTGAGCCTAAATAGTGAACAAATTAGTGTGATGCTGAGCCATACAGTTGCCTTTAGAATTGTGTTTCTTGCATCCTTGACAAAAGATTGTTCAAAGCATCTGCTTCGAATTTTTTCAGTTTCCACACCTAATTTTATTCTTGCTTTAAGCATTTTAGGTACTCTGGATATTTACATATCATGAAGTATTAAATTTTTATTGTACTTGCTAAACTATTGTCATCCTCTTGTAGTTTGCTTTAATTCTGCTCTTGTAGTTTTTTGGGCAAAGACTTGGTTGATTATCTCTCTCCCAGTCTCTCAGTCTACCCTCCAAATCCCGATCTATCTCCAGCATCGAAGCCCCAAATCTCGCAACCCTAGCTCCAAATATTCCCAAAACCTGAAATCGAAATCGAAACCCCGCTATACGCTCGAGTGCCTGGAAACCCTAGCTCCAAATTGATGCACCGACGCTCTCCTAGACACCGCGCTAGATCCACCCAATCTGAATACGACTTTCGAAACCCTAAACGATCTCCCCTCGACATCTCTAACTTGGATAGAGGTAAAATTCCAATGTTAAGTTTTTTTTTTTGTTTTTTTTATTTTTTTATTTTTTTTATTGTTTATATACATCCAAAATCAGTACTGTTTTGAATCTTTTTAGAATCTTGATTAGAAATATATATTCTTTACGCCTAATTTATATAACTGTATGGTGTTTGTAGGTATGGAAGGCCAAGATGGAAGTGCTAATACCATGGATAATCCTATAATCGATAATATGAATTGAGGAAAGTATTTGGTTTTGTCTAAATTTTTTGAGTTTTCCCCTTCGAATGAGGTGACGGTTCTCATTATGCTTTTATGCCTATATCTGGGCTGAAGATGAACTGCTTCTTTTAATGCTCATGCTTTGAATTCAATATTTTGGTTATGGCTGTGATGATTTTCACACTATTATGCTTTGAACTGAATATTATGATATTCACACTTTTGTGGATGTGATGATATTCCGACTCATTCTGCACCAAAGATGAACTCATTCAATAATTTCTGAAACTGGGCAATGACGAATTTAATTTGGTTATATATATATGATATTCACACCATTATTGCGAGGTTCTGGTGATTGAAGAATTTCTAAATCTGAGCAATAATGAACTTGTCTCTTTTACTTTCGGAGTTTGTTTTGACATCTACAATTACAATATGGCATTGGTTTTGACATTGCGTCTCTGAATATGAAATTGGTTTTGACATGGGTATATTACGCTATTGGTGATGCATTCATTATGCTTCCTCAGAGAATTTTCTTAAGTTCATGAAATGTGATATTCAAAAATTTCTGAGCCTAGATAGTGAAGAAATTAGTTGTTCTGTATATACAGATTTGTGTTTCTTGCAAAATATCCTTATTGTTTCGTTTGTAAATACTTTAAGTAGACAACAAAATATTGTAGTTTCAGCTACTTTCAATTAAATTTAGTAGAAGTTGTTTCTTCATAACTCAACATCTCGTAATAGCTCATTTTCAACTTGGGTGTTATAATTTTTCATTATTATCAACTTCAATCTCAGGAGTGAACTGGTTCACATAGGTTACAAGCACAAAGATGAGTACAAACAAAGCAATTGAGGAGTGGCAGAGCAACATCATCCGACAGTTACAAGCACAATACTACAAACAAAGACTTGACTTATTGTTGTTCTGAGCCTACAATGTTTAGAATTTTGTTTAATCTTTTGTATAATCTTTAGAATTTTGTATAAAGATGAAAAGTCCAAAGATGAGTAAGACATGTATGAGAATTTTTGAAGTTGTATCATTGAGTAAGCCTAATGTTATTTCAGTTATATCATTGATTGATATTTGTATACTTCTTGGATTGTTCCGGGCTTACAAAATCATGGATGTGTTTCTGTTTGTTCTGAGATTACTGATACTTCTTGGTCTGTTTCTGATTGTTCTGGGCTTACAAAATTTGATAATTCTTGGTCTGTTTCTGTGTGTTCTGAGCTTTCAAAATTTTCATACTTCTTGGTCTGTTTGTGTTCTGAGCAAGGGCAAAATTTGATACCGCATGATCTGTTAGTGTTAGTTCTGAGCTTACAAAATTTGATAATTCATGGTCTGTTATTGTTGGTTCTGAGCTTACAAAATTTTCATACTTCATGTTCTGTTTGCGTTGGTTCTGAGCTTACAAAATCTGTATACATTATGCTCTATTTGTGTTAGTTCTGAGCTTACAAAATTTTGATACTTCTTGGTCTGTTTCTGTCAGTTCTGAGCTTACAAAATTGTCATACTTCATGGTCTGTTATTGTTGGTTCTGAGCTTACAAAATTTGTACACATCATGCTCTGTTTGTGTTAGTTCTGAGCTTACAAAATTTTGATACTTCTTGGTCTGTTTCTGTCAGTTCTGAGCTTACAAAATTTTGATACTTCATGCTGCATAATACACCAAAACAATCAAAAAATTTCAATCATGACACCAAAACAATAATGAACTGAATATCTGGAAGAAATTCGATCTTCATAGAAATGTAAGGTAATACTTTACAAAAACATGTACAACGTAACAAATGTTCTTCACATCTGACACTTTACAAAAATCTGAAACTTAACACAAACTGTACAACGTAATACAATGTTCAGTAGTTTGCTGCAAATGTCAACTTTTCGCGTAGTCCACTGTTCAATAGCTCCAAGAAGCACAAGAAGCACTTCATGCTGGAATCAACCTGAAATCAAAATCAAACATAACTCATTTAACCTGGAAACGACAAAATAATTACAAAATATAGTCAGCTCAGAACACAAAAAATCATGTACTAAATATGGTAGGCTCAGAAAAACAAACGCTGAACATGAAGTTCAAAATTTGTTACCTCGGCAAAAACAGAAACTGAGAAACAAGTAGCTTGAGGCAAATAGAAACAGATAATGAAGTATCAAATGGTTGTAAGCTCATAACAAACAGAGACAGAGTAATACAATGAAGTGTCACAGTTTGTAAGCTCAGAACTAACACAAACAGATCATGAGGTTACAAATTTTGTAAGCTCAGAACTAACACAAACAGATCATGAAGCATCAAATTTTACCCTTGCTCAGGACTAACACAAACAGACCATGAAGTATCAAATTTTGTAAGCTCATAAATAACACAAGCAGAGTCTGAAGTATCAAATTTTGTAAGCTCATAACCAACACAAATAGAGCATGTAGTATCAAATTTGGTAAACCAAGAACAAACAGAAACACATCATGAAGTATCAAATTTTGTTAACTCAGAACAAACAGAAAAATGAACTCTTCGAAACTAGACAGATAGTATCAAATTGTGTATGCTCAGGACAAACAGAAGCTGGGCATGAAGTTTCGAATTTTGTAAGCTCAGAACAACATACACTGAACATGGGGGTAATAAAAAACCAGTAGGCTCAGAACACACTATTCATAACTAGGGCTGCATTAGGGTGCGGCGCCAACTAGGATATGATAGATATATAATCAAGAATAAATACAACAAATTGAAATAATTATTCAGATCATAAAGTGTTTAGCATCACTGCCTACACCAACACACCATCACTGCCTAATATATAGTTTATTGTATAGTGTCAAGATCTGTTTGTGTTTCTTCTGAGCCGACAAAATTTGATACTTCATGATCTGTTTGTGTTGTTCGGAGCTTATCATCAACTGTCTTATATATATAGAGTAAGTCTATTAAGAGCTTGGGAGCTGAAATCCTTATCTAGAGCGGGAGTTTTTAGCCATTCGTTCGCGATTGATCGCGACGGAACGACTCATATTCGGTACCGCTTATCTTCAGAATGTTTGGGGGTAAAAGGGGTAAAATCAAAAACCCCTATCTCTTATCTTCTCACACTCAATCGATCAAGCACACAGAATAGACTTACTCATGAATATATATAGACTAAAAAAAACCAGTAGGCTCAGAACACACTATTCATATGTAGGGCTGCATTGGAGTGTCGCGCCAACTAGGATATGATAGATATATAATCAAGAATACTTAAAACAGGATTGAAATAATTATTCAGATCATAAAGTGTTTAGCATCACTGCCTAACCCAACACACCGAAGGAGAGAATCAAACACCAAACGACGTAAATGAGTATCCACCACATACGTATCCAACGTTCTGAGCTTACAAAAATTATACTGATACTATCAATCATTGTGAGTCATCGGTGCATCAAAATTTGATGAATTGAGCTACTCTCAAGTCACATATTCAAAATCAATTTCATCATTGCCTACACGCAAAACCGAATGAAAATGCAAGAAATTAAACAGAAATCATAAAAGCATTTATGAGAGTCAAACACTTCCCTCCAGAATCTGGGAGAGGCAGAACCCATTGAGCCGAGAAATCGAAACCCTTATCGCGGTTTGGGTTTTCCGTCGAAGAGAGAGAACGAACTTGTGAGAGCTCTTCTTTGGTGCTGAGACGACAAAGAACATATATTTCTAATAAAGATTCTAAAAAGATTCAAAACAGTACTGATTTTGGTTGTCAATATATTTAATAAGAGAAGAATTAGAGAATTGGATCGGAACTATACATAATTAGGAAATTTTGCAAATGTTTCTTACTAATCCCATACCAAACATCAGCTACATAATTAGTAACTTAATCCCTTAGGTCAAATTGGAATAAGAGAATTCATAAAATTAAGATTTATGCTGATCACACTCTTTCTAAATTATAAGATTATAAACAGGATCTAATATATAAACTTGATGCATTATCATTATCTGAATAAGACTTATTAGATTTCAGGATGCAAATTTTTGTATAAACATCAAGCAGAGAGATTACTATAAAAATTTCTGCACCCAAAAACAACAATTATTTTACACTTACAAACTAGGAGTATGTAAGAATATGCATGTTCGGTTCTTAATTTCTTATTTTCAAATAATTAATGAATTCGGTTAAAATTCTCATAATTTGGAACTGAGTAAGACTGACTAGTTAATGTGTTTGTCATCAACAGAATAATAAACACCAAACATCAGCTTCCTCTCATTTTCTCATGCATTTTTTTTATTTTTATAAATGAACTGATAAAATCAACTAGAAATATTTGGGTGAATCAAAGATGCGACCACAACATACAACTCATAAAGCTGGAGATCATCCTTTCTATTAATAGAAAAAAAATTAGACTAAAGATTAATTAATAAAATAAAGGATGCAAGAAATACAATTCTAAAGGCAACTGTATGGCTCAGCATCACACTAATTTCTTCACTATTTAGGCTCAGAACTTTTTGGATATTACATTTCATGAAGATTAGAAAATTGTCTGAGGAAGCATAATGAATGCATCACCAATAGTGAAATATACCATGTCAAAACCAATCTCATATTCAGAGAGCCATAATGACTTCTTAGTGATCTCAGTGATCATAATGAAAGACTATTGAAGGATAGAGCCTCAGAAACACAACTCATATTCAAAGAAGCAGCAGAAGTGTAATGCACCATGACAAAACAAAGTGCAAAACTAAAAGAGACCCAAATTAAGTTCATCATTGCCCAAATTCAGAAAATCTTCAATCCTTAAATTATGAATGAAGCATAACAGTGTAATATCATCACAGTCATAACCAAATTAGGTGCATTAGTGTAATATCACCACATCGTAATCTCATAATGAAGCATAATAGTGTGATTTCATCACTGCCATAGCAAAAATATTGACATCAAAGCATGAGCATCAAATCAACAGTCATCTTAGCCCAGATTCAGGGAAAAAAATGCATCAGAACACATCCAAACTTGCCCAGTTTCAGGAAAAATGAGAGCAACAACAAGCTCATTGCCAAAATAAAATTAATGGGGTAATTCTAATAAAGATATCAAATTTACCTCTACCCAAGTTGAAATTTGACCTCTACCCAAGTTGGAGATGGAGATGGAGATCAGTTTAGGGTTTCTATTCGAATCAATGAGGAATCGAACCCTAATCGGAAGCTGGGTTTGACATCGAAGAGAGAGAGAGAGCCTCGCAACCCTAATTGCGATTTGGGTCTTCGATCGCAGAGAGAGAGAAAGAGAACACTGAGACCAGCGGATTTGAGGGCTAGGGTTTCTCGTCAAAGTGAGTGAATGAGCTCAAGAAAGTAGAAATCGTAGAAGGAGAATGGGGGTTTCTCTCCGACGATTAGGGTTTCATCAAAGAAGGAGAGCGCGGGAGTAAGAAAAGGAGAGGAGACTAGGGTTTCTTACGATCGAAGAGAGAGCGGGAGTGAGATGGGAGCCAGGAAGCCAAAAGATAAGGAGAGGGGGAAAATGACCATTTTACCCTCAACAAAACAAGATGGAGAACGGGATCTGATCTCAGCCATTCGATCTGAATCACTCTAGATCGGATGGCTGAGATCTCCAGCTCCCGATAAGGAGCCCAGCTTCCCAGCTCTTAATAGACTCTCTCTCTATATATATATATATATATATATATATATATATCCTAAAATATGATAATTATATATATATATGATAATATCCACATCACTTTAAATAATTAAGAATGGAGGATATATATATATATATCCTAAAATATGATAATTAAGAAGGTTATTTGATTATCTTTTTATAGTTTCTGCATTATAAGCTTTTACACATTAAAGTTTTTATTAATAAATAAGACAACAAATTTGAATTTGAATGAACTAACAATTTTACTAAAAAAATTGTTTTACTAATTTCAACAACTTTTTTTCCTGCCAAAAAATTGTTTTACTTATTTCAACAACTTTTTTTCTTGCCAATTTACTCTCCTATAAAAGCAGCATAATATGATTAACTTAATTTGAATTTTAACAACATTTCTTCTTGAACGCACAACACAATATGATTAACTTAATTTGAATTTTACCTTGGAATCAAGAACACATAATTAGGGTAAAAAATCAAATTAAGTTAATCATACAGCACATCTTCAATTGATAGGGTCATATTGTATTTATTAAATAATTAGTTATAAGAGATATACATTCACCTCAAGTTAACGTTCCCCTATAGGCTATAAATACCCAATAAAATTGCCAGACAAATTCATTGCAAGGTTACCTTTCTTCGTCTCATTATAAGTTCGCAAATCGAAAGTCTAGGGTTCTTCGTGTAACACTCAAAGGTAAAATTTATGAAGAGAAATTCCACTTTTTCTACATATATTTTTATATATACTGTGATCTTTTTTTTGTTTATACCTTTCAAATTCACATCTTAGACAACACCTTCCAGAATAACCTATCTCAAGTGGTTGTGGATATAAGTTTTAATATATAGTTATAATTATAGGAGGAGCAATATTAAAGCATAAATATATCACATATCATATACTTATATCATGTAACAAAAGTTACAATTTTTTGGACCCTTACATTGTTTTTTTTCCCCTTTTTCCTTTTTCTTTCTACTATCTTTAAAGCATACCATGCCTTCATAGAACAATATGAATTTAGATATTTGTGAGCTACATACACCCAATAAATGATGTTTAACTAAAGATAATATTAACTTAGCTCTTGCGACAGGCACACGCACTAATATGATACTGGAATTAATGTTTAAGGAGCACTATTTTTCAATGTCTTAACCCTAACTTTTAACAAAAAGAAATACATCTAAACTAATTCAGATGATAAACCAAAATAAGCTTACTGCTTATCTTGATATCTGTTAGAACAAAAAATAATATAGAAGCTTTACAATGACTCACTTGTTACAAAAAAGAAGAATATAATATGAAATTTAATAATGATTCATACACTTAATAACATAATATTACAAGCGAAGACAAATTTGGCTGAGTTTTCACTACCGATCTTTAGTTTTACATTACTTTGCATCCAATCAGAGAAAGAATGCGGAGGAAAGATAACGACTTCTAAATTCAAAGAAGAGCTACATTTTTCCAAGGTGCAAGTAATTTGCACCATTCAAGAATTATTGTGTAGTATATCTTCAACTTGTGAAATATCTATTGCATGCCTACAAGGCATATCGGGTTGTATTTGATAACTTTGAACCCACATGAAAAATAACAAAATACAGTGAAAAGTTGATATCAACACATCAGTTTTCAGTTCATATTCTCACAATGCAGCAAAACTTGAGAAAGATCCATACCTTGGTTCTGAAGAGATCACGGATGTTGTTAATCCCATACATAATCATAGTTGGCCTTGTTTAACAAAGAAACAGAGTAAGGTGAAAAGAGCTACTGAAGGTGTTTCTGGATTCACTGACAATAACTAAAGATTCATTTTTATTGAAGGTGTAGATGTTTGCTAACTTCAGTTATCACACCTCTACCTACACCCAATGAAGATTACTCAAGTCCATTATTTTTTGGGTGTTTGGAAGGCCAATGGAAGTTACTTAATTCCATTATATTTAGAGAGAAAGAGAGCACAAGTTCTCAATAGATAAATTTGGTTTGAGTGTTGTTATCTCAACTGTTTTTAACCCAAAAGTTGAGATGAGTATAGTTATCAAAACTCAAATAGATTTTTAAACAATCCAAAGTTAAGATAACAAAGTTTTTGAGAGAAAACTCTATAAAACTTCACTTAGTTTGGTACAAAGGGTACAACTAAAAATGTATTATTCTTTTTAAGGAAAAAAACAAAATCCAATAACAAGTTTAAAATATGCATTCAACTACAACATATATCTATTGCCATCAAAATTTACAGTTTCTTTCCTTTCCTGTTAAATTCAAAATCCGTCGCAAGCTTGCTCAAAAATATGCTATGCGTACTCTTGATCAGTGTTTAGAACTTACAACCTTACATATCATGCCAGCATTGTTGACAAGTTATATCTCTAATCTAATATTATAATGTAAAAGTTGAGATTGTACAATCAACCATCTAATCTTAGTCATTCATTTTTAAGTGAGAGTTATATCAACCATTCATTTACTAAAGTGTTGTTAGTTACCATATATATGGAGGATGAAACACTTTTTATTTTAATGAATTAAAATTAACTTATCAATAATTATATTTTTTGCAGATTATCTACATCAATGGACAAATCCCATAATGAATACTCCTTTATTAATTCCTTGCAAGAAAATCAACAATTGTAGACTATTAAAGTATTGGTTACAAAACATTCTGGAGTGAAAGAATACAAAAATAGTAAATGCACATGAAAAATCTCAAAAGTTGCACTTATGGATGATGAGGTAAGATACTTTAAATATTGTTAAAATATTCATATATATACATACATAAATAATTATTAATATTAAATTTTCATCTTTTGTAGGGAACTAGAATACTGACGATAATATTTAATAAGTGGTGGAAGCGTTCCAACATACGCTTGAGGAGCATAAAACTTACTTAATTTCTAATGGAATACTAAAAAATGTCAACAAAAGATATAACTCAATGCACGATAAATTTGATATCATTTTGAAATTGGGAAGTATTGTAGATGAAGTTGAAAAAGATCTTATCATTGATAAGGATAGGTACAAATTTGCAACTGTAGATGAATTGCAAAGTACATCTTCTACTGTCTTTAAAGATAAAAAATTATGTTACTATATATATATAAAATTGTCTATTACTAATAAAGGATATCAAATACTAATTGCATTGAACTACAGATCTTTGTTTAGCAGTTATTAATGCAGGAGATGTCGATAAAGTAGACTCAAAATATGGTAATGAAGTAGAAAAGCGAAATCTTACAGTTGTAGGATTCAAGTAATGTCAATTAATTAAGTTATATAATAATTTACATAATAGTTTTGTAATTCATACGTTTTGTCTTAGTTCAAGGTCAAAACCAATCTCACTTACATTATGGGGAGAACTAGCAATCAAGGAAGGAAAAGCTCTGAAAGAATTATCACCCAACATGCCAATTATTGTAATTACCTCTATAAAACCTCAAAATTTGGAGGTAATTATATACAATAAAAATTAATAATGTTATTTATTATATATTTTATTTATTTATTTATTATTGACTTTTTTAAATAGGATTCTCTCTCACATCAACAAACAACACTACAATAGAGATAAATCCGAATGAACCAGAGGCATATAAAATTCGAGAATGGTATAATTTATTTTGTATATTTAATCCTTTAATTGTTGCCTTTTGGAGTATCATTTAACATAATTTTGTTTGTTTGTTTCAGGATAAACTGTAACGAAATTTTGTTAAAAAGTAATTCCTTGCAAATAAACAAAAAAAAAGAAGTAATGGATGTGGAAGAAGTGAAACTATCTGACATTCTCTATTGAGCAGACGAAGATTCTTCGGAGGTATTATGAATAATGAAATTATTTTTAAATATTCTGTTCAATTCTATATATGTCTATAAATATTTTGATGACTTTAATTTTTTTTCCATATTTCAAGGCAAAATACTACTATTACAAAGTTTTGATCAAAAGTATCAAAGACGTTAGAGATCCATGGTACATTGCATGCAAAATCTGTTCAACAAAAGTCAATGTTGAAAATGATGAAGCTTATTGTCGAAAATGTAAAAAGAATAATGTTGAATATGAGCCAAGGTATACAAAACACCATATTGTTAGTTTCCCACCTTTCCATTCTTCAATAAAATTATTAAAAAAAAATATACAATAAATTTTAAAAAAAAACTAAGAATAACTCGTTATAGATATGTATTCAAAATCACAATAACAGATATAAGTACAGAGGCAGAATTGACTTTATTTGATGAGGAAGCAAGGTGCATCATTGGTTGTTCAGCAAAAGATCTGGAAGATATTAAGAATAAAGTATAATATATTATTCTCATAGTGTTACAATTAATTAAAAGCTAATTTCTTAATTCTATATATGCATGAAAAAAAATGTTGAAGAATACTGATAGATGGACCAAGAAATGCATTGGAGATGAGTATACTTTTTTTTTATCAAAGCACAGGATGTCCAATTAATATGGAAGAAAAACTACAAGAATATTGACAGGATGCAAAATTAAAAAGGATGAATAAGAAATTATAAGCAATTTTAACCTTAAGAAAGTTAAAGTCGAAAGTGATGATTGATCTTATGAAAAATACGATGATATCAGTTTACGATTTACTATTTTTTATTTTTTTTAATAATCTTTTTTAATATCAGTTTTAAGTTTAAGAAAGTTAAAGTCGAAAATGATGATATATCTTATGAAAAATATATTGATTATACTTGCTTCAAATCTGATTTCGACGAGCTTGTTGTTGTTGGAGTAATTTTGAAATTCATGGTTTACTTTTTAAGATGATTGACTTTGTAGAATTTATAGTTTGAAGAATATGAGTGTGCTAAATACAAGTATGTTTGGATAATTTTTTTACCATTTATGTGCACCAAGTCACGTGCACTTGGTGCACGGTACATTTCAACTAGTTAAATAAATAAAGGAGTTGTTTTGGTTGGAGATTTGAATTTGAGTTTTGGAGGAAAACTTTTAAAGGGAAAAATGTGTTTTATGAGGTTAGATCTGAGCCTTTGATTTTGGGGGGATTGAAGGAGAGCCACTTGATAGCTTTCTTTGTGTTTTATTATATAGATATATATTTCAAACAGAACAAAGCAACCAATTTTATTTTTTTATAAAAATAAAATTTGGACCGTATTTTTCTCTCTCTATCATTTGTACTAGTATAACTGTATAACTCCTAAAAATAAAATTTGGACCGTATTTTTCTCTCTCTATCATTTGTACTAGTATAACTGTATAACTCCTTGCAATATATTGTATATAATTTTTAAATATAATTTTGTGTAATATATTGCACATAACTTTAATATTGCATGGCAAATTATGAATATCTTTTCAATAGCGATAACCTTATAAACAGAATAATTAGAGCTTCTACTCTTAGTTGGACTCATAATCTTACCGATATTCCTGAATTTGTCATAATTCTTACAAATAGGGAAATAAGGATATACTCAATACATCCGTATGCTTCATGTTCTCTTTGGGAATAAGATTTATATCCCTCTATATGCTGCTACAAAAATTGTTGTAGGGTAGAATTCATTAACCCTCCTGGATTTTCACGCTTTGATTACTGAACATTCTAAACTATAAAATGACCGTTAAATGCATTATTTTTATGTATATGACTTTGTGTCTCTTTACCGTTTTAGAGGATCAACAGTCATTTGCTATATTTACATAATATGA
Organism: Hemerocallis citrina; assembly: GCA_017893485.1. Classification (NCBI taxonomy): domain Eukaryota; kingdom Viridiplantae; phylum Streptophyta; class Magnoliopsida; order Asparagales; family Asphodelaceae; genus Hemerocallis; species Hemerocallis citrina. The sequence continues at coordinate 385,945,747 of CM030358.1, read as the reverse complement.
ATATTTTAGCTTCAAAATCGCTGCAGTCGTTTGCTATTTATGCATATTTTACCATAATCACTACAGTAAATTGGTATATATGAGAGAGAATATAGCAATATGTATATAATACATGACGAAACTTCAAATTTAGTCCGCAATAAAAAATACTTTTTTTATTGTATCGGACGAAACTATGATTTAAAGGATTTTATGAATTTAAAAATGGCCGTGCAAATTAGTTGGAGCTTGGACGAAACTTCAAGTTCCATCCATGAAAAGGGGACGAAACTTGATGAAACTTCAAGTTTCGTCTGATGGAAATTTTATTTCTTTTTATTTCTTTTTTCGCTCCGATGAAGCTTCATGTTTCGTTCGAACAAATTTTGTTCAACTTTGCTATTTTATAACTGATGCCGCTTGTTTTTGGGTGTGGGGTAACAGGTGTGAGTTCTTGTAATTTGTGATGCAGAAGGCACGACGCTGGCATTGATCCGATCCTCGGCTGTAGGACCGGCTCGGGAGTAGCATGAGAGAGGTAGAGGCTGGGTGCTCTCGGGTCTCGTAGCTCGGATCGGATCTTCGTACCTGCACACTGCCTAGAAACCCTGGGAGAGTTCCTGGAGACAGGCCCTCCGACGATCTAGTCAGTCACTGAGAAAGCAACAATAACTAGGGTTCAGGTGGAGAAAGATTGATTACTTTTGAAAGTGAGGAGGGGCTAGTATTTATAGGCATGGGTAAATGAGTCTGAGACCCTAACGTGTCGGGTCGGACCCGTTTACATGTGGGAGTGAGCTGGTTGAAGCCCGTTGGACCTATTCGACCTGATGATCACAGGAGAGCGGAATCTGAGGAGATCTAATGGCCCAGATGGGGCAACGTAATTTATACCATATCATAAGTCCCCTACTCCTGGAGGATTGTGTAACCCAGCCGTGTAGGAGTAATTTGTGTAACATCCCATAATTTCTAAAGATATATAGTATATATATATATATATATATATATATATATATATATATATATATATATATATATATATATATTAAAAAGGTTGATGGCAAAAGTAGTAATAATGATGAAATGAATTTAAAAAATGGAATTGGAAGATGGCTTGGCTGCTTGTGCCTTGTGCCCACGTGGGCGACGTGATGGGCCAAGTGGGGCCCGCCTAGGAGAGAAGGAGGGGGCAGTTGGCAGTTGGTTGACGTGGCGTGGGTCCCTCCCCTTAGTGCTCTCTGTTGTGTTCTTTCGGGGAAAAGAAGAGAAAAAAAGAGTATTGATTAGTCCCATATCGGGATTGAACAAGAATAAATAATATTAAAATAATATAACCTATGATCAAGAGTCACCAATCCGGTTAACCACCTTTTGAGAGGCAGCCTGTGCTGGGCAGTTGTACTATATTATTGTCACGCCCCGCTTTCCAAAAAGAATACGGAATACGGATACGTAACAAAAGCCTAGCGAATGATTTCCATCATCCATAAGCTATTCAAGAAATCTTTACAATATCTCACACAATTAATCAGAGTCGGAAGCAAAAGTGTCAACCAACATGCAAAATTGAAATAAACACCAACAAAAATTTACTTGAAACCAAATACAATATTCCCAAATAAATTAGAGTCTGAAGAAAAACAAATATCCTGGATCACATCGCTCAAATACAAATAATATTCAATAAACCAAATACACTTTATTCAATGTTCAAGCAACAATAAAAATAATAATAAAGCAGAACTCCAGCACTAATATATCATCTCGCCAATACCATCTGGCAGTCGTCCATCCTTATCTGCAATTAGTATATTTGCAGGAGAAGGAGAAAAGAAGAAAACAAGTACCCGTCAATTGCAAGTCGCGGGTCATAAATAATGTATGATACAAGCACATGGGGAAACTAACTAATAGCATAGCAGTCAACTAGCATGGTATCCTAACAGTACAGTTGTTGATGTCAAATGTAGTTTCATAATGGCAACTAACAGTCTCTAGTAACAGTAAATTCAGTATATCAGTGAATCAGGATAACAGTATAACAGTATCAGTCCAACAGTATCAGTCTAACAGTATCAGTCTCACAGTATCAGTCTAACAGCATCAGTTTTATGTTCTTACAGTCTTGTGTGTATAACTAACTAGGTAGCACTTCATGCATCCCGGTTTTTACTACATGGTTACTACAATAAACAGTTTCGTTTTTAGATTTCATAGTGGATCATGAGGGGACAATGTACTTAGGTATCAGTAACAGTAACAGTAACAGTAACAGTAACAGTAACAGTAACAGTCAGAACCTAGTGGTTCTCTTCTACTCTACACCTTCCTATGGAAAGTAATGTAGACAAGGTCAGAAAACAGTAACAGTAACAGTAACAGTATGGAACACTAGTTCCCTTCTAAGTACACGTTTCCATATTTTCTTCTACTAGATCTTCCCTTAAGAAACCCCGACTTGGTTATTTTTATTATGGTCATCAAACATGCATAAATGTGTACGAAATAGTGTCAAACTAACATGGTATAAGCAGTATTAGGTTCAGGGAAACAAATCAACAATCATAGATATTATACAGTCACATAAACGAGCAAAACAGTGTATGTTCATATTCAGGACAGCATGACAGTACATTACTAAAACAGTGATTCTTGTCGCTACAGAAATGCAAATATGTATCCGTCGAAGGATCTGGAAAATAGAAATCCACACGAATCTAACGAGTATGATTAAGTCATATGGTACTTCACAACATATTAACTCAAAATAGGTTTGAAAACAGAAAACATGTTCAGTCAGAAATCAGGAAAACGAATTCTCAGTTAGAAAAACAGTATTAAAACTCATCAAATAAATCCACGAAAAATCTGGGCTATTCCCCTATATGACTAGAATCAAAATATGAAATTTCATAATATTCCAGTAAGAATAGATCCGTCATCAAAAATACCAAAGCATCAAGAAAACATAGTTTAGCGAATTTGGAAATCTCAACACTGCTGTACGAAAACTAAGATATCTCGCAACAAGTGAATCGAAATCCAATTCCGCCAAATGGTATGAAAATAGATAAAATTTAATAAATTTTACATTTCACAAACATTTTTCATACAGTATAAGGATTCATAGTGAAAATAGGGTTCTTTATAGAACAACGAGCAAAATACAGCACAAGTAGGTTTTAGAAACGAGCATGAAACATCACATAAAACTTATCAGTAAAATTCATCAAAATTCTGGGAAATCCCTAACTCAATAAAGAAACACTGACCAAATTATTGGATCAAAATAATATGTATAGAATAGTTCTTGAAAATAGTTTGTTATCAAAATTACCCAAAAAAAAATCTGGAATAGATCGACACCTTTGTACTAAAATAGCCATAACTCAGTCATACGAAATCCAAATCAAGCAAAGTCACTGGGGTTTGAAAATAGACAAAATTATCTATATCTCGTATTTTATACCGAAATTCAAATACTGACTGTAGCATAGACGAAAACAGTAATCAAAACAGAACATCCAGCAAATACAGATTTCACCCTTATGGACAAAACGTCATAGATTCAAGATTATTGATCCAAACACTTCCAAACTTGAAATACAACCTACCAAGCATCTAAAAATCATGATTTAGGGTTATTAACACATCCATACCAATTTTATTATATGGGTCTCAATCCAAACACAATTTCACACCAAATTTCACATACATGATTAAAAATCAAGAATTGGGCAATTCATAGGTTATTTCATATCAAGATTTGTGTCATGAGTCATCTATGGCCAAATTATCACAATAGAGACAAAACACATCAAGCAAAACACAATCTAAGATTGTCTCTAGACTCAACTACACTATAGGTGAACTTTTTGACTTGTATCAAACAAATGAATTAGAGTACAAGTTACTTGCCATAATTTGGGGATGAAGAACGATGCAAATGCGAAGAGAAGAAAAACCCACGAACAAAATCCTCTACAAGCAACGAATCTAAGCGATCACGAACAAAACTCCACACGAATGATCCGCCTTGAAGCAATGATCAAAGTGGCAAGCACCCACTTTGAGAACACCACAAAGAGAGAAAGGATGATGCAAGAGGTGATGTTGATGGTGGTGGTATCGGCAAGCAAGGGGATGGAGGGCTCGGGTTTGTGTAGGAGATGGCCGAAAGTGGGGATGTAGGGTGCTCGGAGATGGAGTATGCCGGAGTGGTGTGGGGTTATGGTCGTTGGCCTGGTGTGGGAGGTCAGGATGGTGTGGTGAAGGGCAGGCCGGGGTTGAAGCTGGTCGGATTGGAGGGTGGCTTGGGTTGGGGGAGCAGTCGGGAGCACAAGAGAGGGAGAGAGCCGGTTTGTGAGGGAGAGAATTAGGGTTAGGGTTAGGGTTTAAGGATTAGGGGGTATATATATATAGGGGTTTAAATGTGGGTTAATGGGTTGTGGGTATTAGGAACTAGAAATAGATATACAAATGGGTTTTGGATTTTGGGTCAAATACAAATAGGAATACAATTAGGAGTGAATTATATGGCTTCAGAAAATCTTATTAGGGACCAAAATAATGGAAAAGGGAAAATACAACCAAAACACCACCATAACACCAAGAAAAAGATAAAATAAAGAGAACGAGACCAAAAATGAGGAAAAGATCAAAATGATGAAAAGCGAGACAAAAGAGACAATCAATCAAACACAAGGAGCTCAAAATTAAATAAAATGGATATATATTGAAAACAAATCCAATATACGGTTCAGAAAAATACAAGAGAGATAAAATACAAAAAAATAAAAAATACACTTCAAAATACATAAAATGAAAAACAGGGGTTACAATTCTACCCACCTAACAAAAAAATTTCGTTATCAAAATTCAAAAGAAAGATACATTGGGTAACCCCAAAAACAAAGAAAAAAAAAGACAAAACAAAACCAAAGCAAACTACTCAAACAAATGAGGAAACTTATGCTGAATTTCCTCCTCCAGCTCCCAAATCGACTCACCAGGCAAGTGAGGATTCCAAACAACACGAACAAACTTGATGACCTTGTTCCTAAGCACTTTCTCCTGCCGATCCACAATAGCAACTGGCGGTATCTCACAAGTCAAATCCGGCCGAACGTCAACTCAGAATTGTCGATCACGTGGCTCTCATCTCGGATATATCTCCTGAGTTGTGAGACATGAAAAACATCGTGCACTCCTGATAACGCTGGCGGCAATACAAGACGATAGGCCACCTTGCCTACTCGCTCCAAAATCTCAAACGGTCTAATAAACCTCGGGCTAAGTTTGCCCCCGCCACCGAACCGAATGACACCGCACCACGACGATACCTTAAGGAACACATGGTCACCAACAACAAACTCCAAAGCTCTACGATGAACATCAGCCCATCACTTCTACCTGTCCTGAGCTGCTTGCAAGTGCTTTCTGATCTGAACCACGACATCCACTGTCTTGGTGATCAACTCTGGACCCAACAACTGCCTCTCACCAATGTCATCCAAGCACACTGGTGATATGCACTTCCGTCCATAGAGTGTCTCGAACGGAGCAGCTTTAATACTGTCTTGAAAGCTGTTATTGTACGAGAACTCTACAAGATGCAAATGATCCTCCCATGACCCACCAAACTGAAGCATGCAGGACCTCAACATGTTCTTAAGAATCTGAATAGTCCGCTCTGACTGTCCATCAGTCTGGGAATGAAAAGCTGTACTGTACTTTAATTTACTCCCCAAACTGTTCTGAAGACTCTCCCAAAACTGAGATCTGAATCTCATATCCTTGTCGGATACAATACTGACTGGAACCCCATAAGGTCTACCAGTCTCTTGCATGTACCTCTAAGCAAGGCTCTCAGTAGACTGACCGACACGAAAAGGAATGAAGTGAGCACTCTTCTTCAAACGGTCGATAATCACCCAAATAGCATTGTGACCCTTAGGACTCCTCGGCAAAGCGGTCACAAAATCCATAGTGATATGTTCCCTCTTCCACTCTAGAATAGGAAGCGGTTGAAGAAGTCCAGCGGTTCTCTGATGCTCTGCCTTAACCTGCTGACAGACCAAACACTGAGAAACAAACTGAGCAACAGCCCTCTTCATACCATGCCACCAGAAATGAAGCTTCAAATCCCGGTATATCTTAGTACCACCAGGATGGATAAATATGGAGACTGATGAGCTTCTTCAAGCAACCTCTGACGAACTTCACCCTTAAACGAAGCGAACCATCTGCATGAATAACCATGTCCGTCCTGGACCCCGACTCAACCTCAGCTCGAAAACTCTGCAACTGCACATCACTAGCCTGCGCCTCTTTAATCTGCTCAACAAGAGATGACTACAACTAGAGCGCCAAACAACTCTGACCCGAACTCGGCAACACAACATCCAACTCCAACCTCCTCATCTGCTCAATGAGATCTCTCTGCTGAGTAAGAAACATAACTACTGGTCTCCTGCTCAAAGTATCAGGCACCAAGTTTACTTTACCAAGATGGTATTGCAAACTGATGTCATAATCGGCCATAAGTTCCAACCAACGCCTTTGCCTTATGTTCAACTCCTTCTGGGTGAAGATGTACTTGAGACTTTTGTGGTCTGTAAAGATCTCCATGCGGTCTCCAAGTAAATAATGTCTCCATAGCTTCAAAGCAAAGATCACTGCCGCTAACTCCAAGTCATGAGTAGGATAGTTCTTCTCGTGCGGCCTCAACTGCCTCGGGGCATATGCAACGACTCGGCCCTTCTGTATAAGAACTGCTCTAAGACCCTTACCCGAAGCATCACAGTAAACTACAAATCCGCCTGAACCATCTGGAATAGTCAACATATCACCAGTGTACAACAGTGACAGCCTCAATCGGATCAACCTGCGACTGAGAAGTAGAACCTCTGGGAGCCATAGTCTGCACAAAACCAAAAACAATTAGTATCCAGATTCTGAGTTGGTTTATATTTCATTTATGCATGCATAGTTGGGAAAATATTGCGCAGATCCCAGTTTGAGCCAAGCTTGTCTAATATATTAGGCAAGTAATACATTAGCCAAACCTGATGCTCTGATACCATTAAAAACCCTGTCACGCTCTGCTTCCCAAAAAGAATACGGAATACGGATACGTAATAAAAGCTCAGTGAATCATTTTCATCATCCATAAGCTGTTCAAGAAATCTTTACAATATCTCACACAATTAATCAGAGTCGGAAGCAAAAGTATCAACCAACATGCAAAATTGAAACAAAACACCAACAAAAATTTACTTGAAACCAAATACAATATTCCCAAATAAATCAGAGTCTGGAGAAAAACCAAATATCCTGGGTCACATCGCCCAAATACAAATAATATCCAATAAACCAAATACACTTTATTCAATGTTCAAGCAACAATAAAAATAATAATAAAGCAGAACTCCAGCACTAATACATCATCTCGCCAATACTATTTGGCAGTCGTCCATCTTTATCTGCAATTAGTAAATTTTTAGGAGAAGGAGAAAAGAAGAAAACAAGTACCCGTCAATTGCAAGTCGCGGGTCACAAATAATGTAGGATACAAGCACATGGGAAAACTAACTAATAGCATAGAAGTCAATTAGCATGGTATCCTAACAGTACAGTTGTTGATGTCAAATGTAATGCCATAATGGCAACTAACAGTCTCTAGTAACAGTAAACTCAGTATATCAGTGAATCAGGATAACAGTATAACAGTATCAGTCCAACAGTATCAGTCTAACAGTATCAGTCTCACAGTATCAGTCTAACAGTATCAGTTTTATATTCTTACAGTCTTGTGTGTATTACTAACTAGGTAGCACTTCATGCATTCCAGTTTTTACTACATGGTTGCTATAACAAACAGTTTCGCTTTTAGATTTCATAGCGGACCATGATGGGGCAGTGTACTCAGGTATCAGTAACAGTTTTAGTCAGAACCTAGTGGTTCTCTTCTACTCTACACCTTCCTGTGGGAAGTAATGTAGACAGGGTCAGAAAACAGTAACAGTATGGAACACTAGTTTCCTTCCAAGTACACGTTTCCATATTTTCTACTACTAGATCTTCCCTTAAGAAACCCCGGCTTGGTTATTTTTATTATGGTCATCAAACAGGCATAAATGTGTACGAAATAGTGTCATACTAATATGGTATAATCATTATTAGGTTCAGGGAAACAAATCAACAATCATAGATATTATACAGTCACATAAACGGGCAAAACAGTGTATGTTCATATTCAGGACAGCAGGACAGTACAGTACTAAAATAGTGATTCTTTTCGCTACAGAAATGCAAATATGGATCCGTCAAAGGATCTGGAAAATAGACATCCACACGAATCCAACAAGTATAATTAAGTCATATGGTACTTCACAACATCTTAACTCAAAATAGGTTTGAAAACAGAAAACATGTTCAGTCAGAAATCAGGAAAACGAATTCTCAGTCAGAAAACAACATTAAAACTCATCAAATAAATCCACGAAAAATCTGGGGTATTCCCCTATATGACTAGAATCAAAATATAAAATTTCATAATATTCCACTAAGTAGATCAGTCATCAAAAATACCAAAGCATCAAGAAAACATTTAGCGAATCTGGAAATCTCAACACTGTTGTACGAAAAACTAAGATATCTCGCAATCAGTGAATCGAAATCCAATTCTACCAAAGGAATATGAGAATAGATAAAATTTACTAAATTTCACATTTCACAAATATTTTTCATACAGTATAAGGAATCATAGTGAAAATAGGGTTCTTTATAGAACAACGAGCAAAATACAGCACAAGTAGGTTTTAGAAACGAGCATGAAACATCACATAAAACTTATCAATAAAATTCATCAAAATTCTGGAAAATCCCTAACTCAATAAAGAAACACTGACCAAATTATTAGATCAAAATAATATGTATAGAATAGTTTTTGAAAATAGTTTGTTATCAAAATTACCCCAAAAAAATCTGGAATAGATCGACAACTCTGTACTAAAACAGCCATAACTCAGTCATAAGAAATCCAAATCAAGCAAAGTTAGTGGATTTTGAAAATAGACAAAATTATCTATATCTCATATTTTATACCGAAATTAAATACTGACTGTAGCATAGACGAAAACAGCAATAAAAACAGAACATCCAGCAAATACAGATTTCACCATTAAGAACAAAATGTCATGATTATTGATCCAAACACTTCCAAACTTGAAATACAACCTACCAAGCATCTAAACATCATGATTTAGGGTTATTAACACATCCATACCAATTTTATTATATGGGTCTCAATCCAAATACAATTTCACATACATGATTAAAAATCAAGAATTGGGCAATTCCTAGGTTATTTCATATCAAAATTTGTGTCATGAGTTATCTATGGCCAAATTATCACAATAGAGACAAAATACATCAAGCAAAACACAATCTAAGATTGTCTCTAGACCCAACTACACTATAGGTGAACTTTTTGACTTGTATCAAACAAATGAATTGGAGTACAAGTTACTTGCCTTAATTTGGGGATAAAGAACGATGCAAATGGGAAGAGAAGAAAAACCCACGAATGAAATCCGCTACAAGCAACGAATCTAAGCGATCACGAACAAAACTCCACACGAATGATCCTCCTTGAAGCAATGATCAAAGTGGCAAGCACCCACTTTGAGAACACCACAAAGAGAGAAAGGATGATGCAAGAGGTGATGTTGATGGTGGTGGTATCGGCAAGCAAGGATGGAGGGCTCGGGTTTGTGTAGGAGATGGCCGAAAGTGGGGATGTAGGGTGGTCGGAGATGGAGTATGCCGGAGTGGTGTGGGGTTATGGTGGTCGGCCTGGTGTGGGAGGTCGGGATGGTGTGGTGAAGGGCAGGCCGGGGTTGAAGCAGGTCGGATTGGAGGGTGGCTCGGGTTGGGGGAGCAGCCGGGAGCACAAGAGAGGGAGAGAGCTGGTTTGTGAGGGAGAGAATTAGGGTTAGTGTTAGGGTTTAAGGATTAGGGGGTATATATATAGGGGTTTAAATGTGGGTTAATGGGTTGTGGGTATTAGGAACTAGAAATAGGTATACAAATGGGTTTTGGATTTTGGGTCAAATACAAATAGGAATACAATTAGGAGTGAATTATATGTCTTCAGAAAATCTTATTAGGGATCAAAATAATGGGAAAGGGAAAATACAACAAAAACACCATCATAACACCAAGAAAAAGATAAAATAAAGAGAACGCGACCAAAAATGAGGAAAAGATCAAAATGATGAAAAGCGAGACAAAAGAGACAATCAATCAAACACAAAGAGCTCAAAATAAAATAAAATGGATATTTATTGAAAACAAATCCAATATACGGTTCAGAAAAATACAAGAGAGATAAAATACATAAAAATGAAAAATACACTCCAAAATACATAAAATGAAAAACAGGAGTTACAACTATAAATAATTTGTCTTCTAAATTGAATAAATTGTCTGAGCTAGGGGTATGGGCATTACAAATGGTATCAGAGCCGACTTTTGACATCGAGTGTGGGAGAGCTGTGGTGGAGTGAGACAATCCTTAGTATTCCAGGACGATGGACGTAAGGGCCATAGATTGATCCACGGAGTGATCCAGTGTCGGACTGCTCCACATCGACTAGAAAGTCGATTTGCACTAGATTGTGCATGCCCCGTGCCCCGTGCTCAACGAGGACCCTGATTTCTAATTGGGGGGGGGGGGGTTGTATGTGTGTATGTAATATCCCATAATTTCTAAAGATATATCTATGCGGTGTATGTGTGTATGTAACATCCCATAATTTCTAAAGATATATATATATATATATATATATATATATATATATATATATATATATATATATATATATATATAAGGTTGATGGCAAAAGTAGTAATAATGATGAAATGAATTTGAAAAATGGAATTGGAAGATGGCTTGGCTGCTTGTGCCTTGTGCCTACGTGGGCGACGTGATGGGCCAAGTGTGTAACGCCCCTGCCCCTAGCTTAGACAATTTATACAATTTATAAGACAAATTAGATACTATGTAGTGCAACTGCCCACCACAGGCTGCCTCTCAAAATGTGGTTAACCGATTAGGTGACTCTTGATCATAGGCTTTAGTTATTTATTATTATTTTATTCTTAATGTATTACCGATATGGTACTAAATCCCTTCACAAATCCTCTCTTATATCACTCTAATTTCATTCCTAAATCAAATCATGGGGCCCCACATCAACTCCATGGTGATGACATCACATTTCAAATATCCAACAGCACATTCTGTGCTTTTGTTCAGAAATCCGTGCCCCCCTTATTATATCATTCATTTAGTTATTTTACCATATTACCAAACTAGCCAACTTACCATTCAATATATATATATATATACTTTAAAAACTACGGGGTGTTACACACACCCCCTTTCAGAAATTAGCATCCTAGCTGAGTACGGGCATTCACAATCTAGTGCAGGATCTCCTTTCTAGTCATTGTGGAGCATTTGCTCTTCTATCCGCCCGATTATTCATGATTCTGGAATCCACTGCCAGATCAATCATAATCCCAGATTTAATTGGGCTGCCTTCCTATCCGCCCGACTTGTTATGATCCCGGAATCCACCGCCCGATCAATAGCAGTCCCAGATTTAATTGAGGGTACACCACAGTCCCGGAGTACACTGCCCGACTGGGCCTATAGTCTCGAAGTACACTGCCCGACTACATGCTCCATACTCGGTGTCGAAAGTCGGCTCTGATATCATTTGTAACGCCCCTGCCCCTAACTCAGACAATTTATACAATTTATAAGACAAATTAGATACTATGTAGTACAACTATCCACCATAGGCTGCCTCTCAATAGGTGGTTAACCAATTAGGTGACTTTTGATCATAGGCTTTAGTTATTTATTATTATTTTATTCTTAATGTATTACCGATATGGTACTAAATCCCTTCACAAATCCTCTCTTATATCACTCTGATTTCATTCCGAAATCAAAGCCTGGGGGCCCCCATATCAACTCCATGGTGATGACATCACCATTTCAAATATCCAACAGCACATTCTGTGCTTTTATTCACAAATTCGTGCCCCCCTATTATATCATTCATTTAGTTATTTTACCATATTACCAAACCAACCAACTTACCATTCAATATATTTTATATATGTATATTTTATGTACTTTGAAAACTACTGGGTGTTACAAAGTGGGGCCCGCCTAGGAGAGAAGGAGGGGCAGTTGGAAGTTGGCTGACGTGGCGTGGGTCCCTCCCCTTAGTGCTCTCTATTGTGTTCTTTCGGGGAAAAGAAGAGAAAAAAAAGAGTATTGATTAGTCCCATATCGGGATTGAACAAGAATAAATAATATTAAAATAATATAGCCTATGATCAAGAGTCACCAATCCGGTTAACCACCTTTTGAGAGGCAGCCTGTGGTGGGCAGTTTTACTATACTATAAATAATTTGTCTTCTAAATTGCATAAATTGTCTAAGCTAGGGACATGGGCGTTACAGTTTGTCTCTGTGGGAAGAGAGAAAGGGAGTATTTGGCAAAGATTTGTTGTTCTGAATCATCGAGGAGTGTTTGGGGGTTTTCTGGACTTGGCCATAATTTAGGCCGAAGGCCAAGGGTTGACTTTGGGTGGACAGGTGCCGTAGTTGGAGCTTGTAGGGGCAGCACCAAGCACTCCGAGAGGGGCACTTTGGGAGAGGGGCCAGGTTGGTGCTCGAACTCACTACCGAGCTCCGAGCTTGGAAGGTCGGCTCGGAGCACATTGAGTGAGATATCTTCAGAGAGAAGCTGAGTGGGTGCTCGAGGTCAATGCCGAGCTCTGAGCTTGGAGGGTCGGCTCGGAGCGCATTGAGTGAGGCGTCTTCAGAGAGAAGCTGAGTGGGTGCTCTAAGTCACTACCGAGCTCCGAGCTTGGATGGTCGGCTCAGAGTGCTTTGGGTAATGCAGTTTCAAAGAGAAGCTGAGTGGGTGCTCGAAGTCACTGCTGAGCTCCGAGCTTAGAGGTTCGGCTCGGAGCGCTCTGGGTGAGGCAGTTTCAGAGAGAAGATAAGTGGGTGCTCGCAATCACTGCCGAGCTCTGAGCTTGGAGGGTGCTCGCAGTACTTGCCGAGCACCGAGCCTTGAAGCCTTGAGAGACAACTTTTTTGGAAAAAGCTAGGTGGGTGCTTGTAGTTCTTGTCGAGTGCCGAGCCCCCCAGAATCGAGCTTTTGAGAGACAGCTTTGTTGAAAAAAGCTGGGTGGGTGCTCGCAGTACTTACCGAGTGCCGAGCCCTGAAGTCTTGAGAGACAACTTTGTTGGAAGAAGCTAAGCCGAGCGCCGAGTCTTGAAGTCTTGAGAGGCAGCTTTGTTGAAAAAAGCTAGACGGGTGCTTGCAGTGCTTGTCGAGCACCAAGCCTTGGAGCCTTAAGAGGCAGCTTTGTCGGAAAAGGCTAGGTGGGTGCTCGCAGTACTTGCCGAGCGCCGAGCGCCCTAGACTTGAGCTTTTGAGAGCTAGCTTTGATGGAAATAGCTGGGTGGGGTGCTTGCAGTACTTGCCGAGCGCCGAGCACACAAACTTGAGCTTTTGAAAGACAACTTTGTCGGAAAAAGCTGGGTGGGCGCTCAGGGTGGGTGCTTGCAGTACTTGCTGAGCCCCGAGCCCTGAAGCCTTGAGAGGTAGCTTTATTGGAAAAACTAGGTGGATGCTCGCATTGCTTGCCGAGCACTGAGCCTTGAAGCCATGAGAGGCAGCTTTGTTGGAAAAAGCTATGTGGGTGCTCGCAGTACTTGCCGAGCGTCGAGCCCCTCAGACTTGAGCTTTTGAAAGGCAGATTTGTTGGAAAAAGCTGGGTGGGTGCTCGGAGTACTTGCCAGCGCTGAGCCCTGATGCCTTGAGAGGCAGCTTTGTTGGAAAAGCTAGGTGGGTGCTCACAATGCTTGTCGAGCGTCGAGCCTTGAAGCCGTCAGAGGCAGTTTTGTTAGAAAAAGCTATGTGGGTGCTTGCAGTACTTACCGAGCATTGAGACCCCCAGACTTGAGCTTTTGAGATGCAGATTTATTGGAAAAAGCTAGGTGGGTGCCCGCAGTACTTGCCGAGCACCGAGCTCTGAAGCCTTGAGAGGTAGCTTTGTTGGAAAAGCTAGGTGGGTGCTTGCAGTGCTTGCCAAACGCCGAGCCTTGGAGCCTTGAGATGCAGCTTTGGCGGAAAAAGCTAGATGGGTGCTCGCAGTACTTGCTGAGCGCCGAGCCCCCCAGACTTAAGCTTTGAGAGGCAGCTTTGTTGGTAAAAGCTATGTGGGTGCTCGCAGTACTTGCCGAGTGCCGAGCCTAGAAACCTTGAGAGGCAGCTTTGTTAAAAAAAGCTAGGGGGTGCTCGATTTTTGGTGTGTCCGAAGTGTATTCCGAGCCTCGAGCATTGAGGTTTTGGAGATTTGGACCGTTTATGGGCCAATAGGGTGGTGACATGTGTAACTGATGACGTCATATTTTCTCGGAATACGAGGTTTTGCTAGTTTTGCTATAAATCCCCCCTTCCCATTTCTCATCTTTGTTTTCTCTTCTTAAGCTCCCAAATCTCTCCTCCTAGTACAGTTCAGTCACTGGCGGCGAGTTTTCCAATATCCTCCACCATACTTCAAACAAGTTAGTTTTATTTTTGAATATGTTGCGAGCTCAGTCTTGTTCATTCGCCACTACCTCAGGTCAGGATGAGGGTCCCCATGCCTCCGACTCAACGTCATGGGAGTCAAAGACAAAGATCTACGACGTCGCACCATTACGTAGTAGGAAGCCCTTCTTGGTTGAGTCAAGTGACTCAGAACGGGACGTACCTTTGGTAGAAGGTGAGGAGGAGGTTGAGGTGATCAAGAGGGGCGAAGAACGGATCACAGTGGCTGAGGAGGGGGAAGAGGAGTTTGAAGTGGTTGAGGGGGAGGAAGAGCGGGTTGTAACAGCCGAGAGGACGAAGATGGAGGAAATGATACCTCATCAGAGGATGACGACTTGGGCCCTTTGGCGATGCCATCTCCCCCGAAGGGTCCTCCAGTTCGACATAGGAAGACAAAGTGGGTTCATCCGGACAGTCCGGACGAGACGGCTCTTGTGGTTAACCTTGAGGTCCCATTTGAAGTCTAGTCGCGCTCTATCTGAATGTTTCCAAACGATGTTAAGGAGTTGCTCCGATACAGAGGAGGTGTTGATGACGATGTGGACGCTTCCTCGCCCAGTAGGTAGAAAATTGCTATGGACAGGGTGCCGACTGTCCTTACAGCGAACGACCTTCTTATCATCCGTGCAAATTATTTTATCAGTAAGGAGTATGAGTTGCTGATCCCCAGCCCCGGGATCCGTCCGACAGACAAACTGGCGCCCCACTTCTACATGTTTCCGGTTGATGCCTTCTATTCTGGTTTGCGGCTGCCGCTCTACCTGTTCATTACAGAAGTCTTGAATTGGGCGTCCCTTAGCCCAATGCAATACGGGCCCAATTCCTGGAAACAGATAGTGTGCTTCTTGTTACTCTGCGCTGAGTGGGGTTCCGTCCAAAACAGAAGTACTTCCGGGCGATCCTCGACCTCAGCTCGTCCGGCAAATATGAGGGGATCTACAACATTTCGCTGAGATGAAGGAGAAGGGTCATGCATGGGCAACTGGACTCCATCAAAGGATGGAAGGAGAAGTAATTTATCATTCAGAACCTGACTCCATGGGTGATACCCACGGCTTAGAGGTTTTACAAGCCCAATTTGAAGGGTCCTCGCAAGTCGGATTTGACGACCGAGGAATGGGCGAATGTTGAGAAAATCTATTCGGGTAATAACATTGGTTGGTCAAACGTGACGGAGAGGCACTTGGCTCAAATCGAACTGAGCCCCACTCCTATCAATATGTTTTTTTATCTAGTTTTCTTTCAAGTATTTTCGCTCGTCTTATGTGATTCTCCTTTTTGCAGACATGGATGATGAGGTGATTGCTGAGAGGAGGGCACTGCTGAAGAAACAGGCGGTCGAGAAACCTCGTCATAAGAAGCATGGGAGAGCCCTCCCGAGGGGGTTGCAGAGGAGGCCCCTCTCCCGACACTGAATAAGCAGAAGAGCTCGAAATTGGGCCCCAGCTTCAGCAGCCAGAAGGTCACCTCGGTGGTGAAGGCAGGCCTCCCTCCAGGTGCTCCGACGGCCGACCAGATTGTCGCGAGGTGGGTCTGCGGCCCTGGGCGCCAGACTGGGCTGTTAAGGCCGGGAATACCATGTTGGATGGGACGATCGCCATCGAGATGGTTGAGAAGATCGCTCCGCCCTGATGCCAGAAGGCCCGGGAGTGCGACATCGTCGAGTCCTCAAACATGAAGTGGGCTTTGGCTAGCTTGCAGGTTATGTAACACCTCGTGTTAAGAATATATATATATATATATATATATATATATATATATATATATATATATATATATATATATATATATATATATATATATATATCTATATCTATATAATAAAACACAAAGAAAGCTATCAAGTGGCTATCCTTCAATCCCCCAAAAATCAAAGGCCCAGATCTAACATCACAAAATACATTTTCCCCCCAAAAGTTTTTTCTCAAAACTCAAATTCAAATTCCCCCCAAAACAACTCATTTATATATATATATATATATATATATATATATATATATATATATATGGAAACATGGACTTTTATTTACAACTAATTATTGTCATACTATTCAAACTTAAGCTACATAATTGTTGATTTACTGTTTACAAGGCTTTTCATATGATGTATCATTCTGAAGACGTGTCGTAGGCACGTACCCACGGGCAAATCTAGTGTGTGTGTATATATATATATATATATATATATATATATATATATATATATATATATATAAATTAGTTAATTGGAAAAGTGGTTGTGTCCTATAGGATTTCCTATAGGGGTAATATGTGGAGATTTATTGGAAGGGGGCCCCACGGGAAAGAAGGCAGCGCTGTGCTGCCTATTCACGTTGTTGCCATGGCCCGCTGTCACGTGGGGGGGCCGCCCGGGAGAGAGGGGCCGCTTCTTGAGCACTGACGTGGGCAGTGGGGCCCCCGTTGGGGTCTCTGCTTTGTCTTTCTCCCGCAGGAGAGAGAGTAGGAGATGTGGGAGAATTGTCCCACATCGGGAGTGTGTGAGATTATATATATATATATATATATGGGATTAGGGGTCACTAACAAGTTATAACACCTTTTATGTGGCAGCATGCTGATGGGACCGGGGCGTTACAAAATGGTATCAGAGCTGACTTTTGACACCGAGTGTGGGTACAGTGTGGTGGTTATGCCTGAGATGGAGCTAGCAGATGTACTGGTAAGTATGCTTGAGAGGGAGCGGGGTTGGGTCAGGTCACCCGGTAAATCCACTGAGGTGGGCTAGGGGACTGGATAACACACAGAATCGGGGTACTGTACAGCTAGCAGAAACAGTGTACACCATTCCACATCGGCTAGAAAGGAGGATCCTGCTCTACGTTGCAAGTCCCGGCTTCAGCGAGGATGCTGAATTCTTAAGGGGGGGTGTTACCGTGTTAAGAATATATATATATATATATATATATATATATATATATATATATATATATATATATATATATATACTAGGTTTGCCAGTTGACACGTGCCTACGGCACGTCTTCGGAACGGTGTACCTTATTTAATCATATAAAATAGTTTTGGAGGTCGAGCAAATTAATTGAAGTAGCAAACATATTATATGAGAAACTTTTGGTATATATATATAGATAATAAAGCACAAAGAAAGCTATCAACTCCTTTATTTATTTAATTATTTTTTTTTCTCTCTCTCTCCCTCTCTCTCCCTCTCTCTTTTATTCAAAAAATTATCTATATAATAAAACACAAAGAAAGCTATCAAGTGGCTCTCCTTCAATCCCCCCAAAAATCAAAGGTCCAGATCTAACCTCACAAAACATATTTTCTCCCCTAAAAGTTTCTCCCCAAAACTCAAATTCAAATCCTCCACCCAAAACAACTCCTATGTTTATTTTTAAAAAAAAATTCCCTCTCTCTCTCCCTCCATCTTCTATTCAAAAAATTAAGAAAATAAAAATTTAAAAAATTTAAAAATAAAAAAAAATTTAAAAACTTTTTAAAAAAATCAAAAAAATCATATAATATGTTTTTTGCTGGACCCCCAAAAGTTTCTCATATAATATGTTTGCTGCTTCAATTAATTTGCTAGACCTCCAAAACTAATTTATATGATCAAACAAGGTGCACCGCTTCGAAGACGTGCCGTAGGCACGTGTCAACGGGCAAACCTAGTATATAATAAAACACAAAGAAAGCTATCAAGTGGCTCTTCTTCAATCTCCCCCAAAATCAAAGACCCAGATCTAACCTCATAAAACATATTTCTCTCCCAAAAGTTTTCCCCCAAAACTCAAATTCAAATTCCCCCATCCAAAACAACTCCTTTATTTATTTAATTATCTCTCTTTCTCTCTCTCCTATTCAAAAAATTAAGAAAATACAAATTTTAAAAATTTTAAAAAAAAATTGAAAAAAAAATTAAAATTTAAAAACTTAAAAAATAATTCAAAAAATCAAAAAAATAAAAAACTTATAAAAAAATGTAAAAATTTTGAAAATTTGAAAATTTGAAAATTTGAAAATTTTGAATTTTAAAAATTCGAAAATTCGAAAATTCAAAAATTCGAAAATTTGAAAATTTGAAAATTTTGAATTTTGAAAATTTGAAAATTTTAAAATCTCAAAGCAAATCCAAATCCAAATACAATGTCGAACCTCAATCAAGAGGTCGTTGCCGATATCTGATCCGCTACTAATTCCGTATCGGTGACTCCCCTCCACCAAATCAAGCGCGAATATCAAGCGACTCCGTATCGGCGACTCCCCTCCACCGAATCGAGAGCCTTTATATGCGATGCGACGACTCTAATTTCATCTCATTAACCAAATTCTCTAACTAATTTTTAATTTTTTATGTGCAGGGGATTACTCAGTTTTTTGCTGACTCGAATTTTGTGTGAGCATGAGATTTAAGTTCAGAGATGTATGATTGTTTTATTTTTGGGTTTAAAAAATTTTAATTTGGTGATTTATTTGATGAGTTTTTTATTGGTTTTTATTTAAGGTGTACGCAAGTGAGAGATGGATTATTTGGTGGCCTCAATTTGGGCTGACTAGTAACCTAAAATAACTTAGCAAATATGCAACATTAATTTCTTTACTATAAGAGAAAATACTATCGTGAAGTGTTCCCTTCACTGGTTATTAGAAACCATGGATAATATAACATATAAGAACTTTTAGTGTATGTTTGGATATATAGGATTGGGATGACTGGAGTTTACCAGTGAAGGGTGCAAACTCTTCACTCAAGAAAGAGAGCTAAAGTAAATTTGTATTTATCCATTTAATTTTTTTTATATAAAGGTGCAATGGAGAGATAACGTGAAGATAAAAGAAATGATTAGCTTGGATTAGAGTTTTGAGAACTTTATGTATTTCATTTTGGTTGAAATAATAATAAGAGGTATTTCAATTGCAAACTGAGTCTCAGACAAACAAATATTTAAATTATTGGTATTACAGATACCTTCACACATGCACTTGCGTTACCATTGTATTTAGACATTCTCATAGTGGTTATGGAATTAGAGTAAGCTCTATAAAACCTATATGATAATGTCTTTGCATAACTATTACAAGCATCTAAAAGTGATGCTGAGGTTAAAAAAAACTCTATGCATTGTTTCTAACAAACTATATGCATTCCAAGTAAGTTCAAGTTAATGATCAAGAAGGCGATGATTGAGCTTAAAGGTAGATATGCTGTTTTCTCATATAATATGTTTGCTCCTTCAATTAATTTGCTGGACGTGTAAAACTATTTTATATAATCAAACCAGGTGTACCGTTCCGAAGACGTGCCGTAGGCACGTGTCAACGGGCAAACCTAGTGTGTATATATATATATATATATATATATATATAATTAATTGGAAAAGTGGTTGTGTCCTATAGGATTTCCTATAGGGGTAGTATGTGGAGATTTATTGGAAGGGGGGCCCATAGGGAAAGAAGGCAGCACTGTGCTGCCTGTCCACGTTGCTGACGTGGCCAGCTGTCACATGGGGGGCCCGCCCGGGAGAGAGGGGCAGCTTCTTGAGCGTTGTCGTGGGCAGTGGGGCCCCCGTTGGGGTCTCTGCTGTGTCTTTCTCTCGCAGAAGAGAGAGTAGGAGATGTGGGAGAATTGTCCCATATCGGGAGTGTGTGAGATTAATTTATATATATATATATATATATATATATATATATATATATATATATATATATATATATATATATATATAGTTGCCTGTGATTAGAGGTCACTAACAAGCTATAGCCCCTTTATGAGGCATCCTGTGGTGGGCAGTTGTTTGCTAAAATCACTGATCGGGACCGGGGCGTTATAGGTAACGTGGTAGTGGGTTGTGTTCATACTATTGGCCCGTTTTCTGAGTCCTTCTCCCTCTGTTGTAGGCCTCCGTGGAGGGCGCTCAGCTGATGAAGCTGTAGAAGGAGCTGGTGAACGAGACGAGGAATACCCAGTGGTGGGAGTAGGAGGCGAAAGACCTCAAGCTGGAGAAGACGGACCTCGAGGGCCAGATCCAGGCTCTTCGGGCGAATTTGGCGAACCAGGAGGATGCCTATATGAAAATAATGGTCAAGCTGAGGAAGGAGGGTGACGAGCGCGTGAAGAAGATGAGGGTGGCCGGGATTGACAAAGTGATCCAGGCCCAGGACGTGGTCTCCCTTCGGGCGATCCGGCATGTCAAGCACTTTCATCCGAAGCTGGACCTGAGCGGCTTTCACTATGAATTGGTCGTGCCTGAGCTCCCTGCTGACCCCCAAGGGTGGTGATGATGCTGCAGGCGACGAGCCCCACCTTGAACAGCAGGCTGAGGAAGAGGTGGGACAGCAGTAGTCCTTGTTATTTCTTTTTCTCCTCTAGTTTTTGTTTGCACTTTTTGTAATCGCCAAAAGCGGACTGGCCACTGCACTTTTGTAAAATTACCTTTTTGAGCAATGGAACCTCTTGACTTGGATGAATTTGGATTTCTGGCTTATTTTTTTAGCCAAGTGTTTTTAGCTCGGAGTGATATTTCTCTTTTTTTGGCAAATGACGTTGACCTCGGTGGGGGACCTTGGTGGCTCGGAGGTGAGCCAACTGAAAGAAAAGATCTTGGCTATGGAGTTTGCTTTGACTCAGTACCGTAAGGAGGCTCGTGATCGTGAGGCTGCCGTCAATTACTTTATGGACAAGTCCAAGGGGCTCAGCCTGGAGCTAGCACGATTCAAGAAGCTGTTATCCGATCGTGACCTGGACCCCACTGGAGCTCCATTTTCTATAGCTAGTACCTCTGCTCAGTGGCCGTCGTCTGAGTCTTTCCTTCGTGAGGTTATTGTGGAGAAGGAATTGGAGGTGCAATGATACCAGATAGTGCTCGGGATGTCGAGTCCTGGTCCGTTTCCTTCACTGGCCCTCGTCCCCTGATGATGCTTTGTTGCCAACCCCCAGGATTGGTCTGGTGAAGCCTTGTGATGCGCAGAGCTCAGTCGCCAGTGTGTCCACCTTGGCAAAATCGGGAGACCCGACGAAGGAGCTTACTCGGTTGGCTGGACTAGAGCTCGCCTGTATTGATCCTGTGGCTCAGACACAGGAGCCCTTAACTAGGTTTTACCAATGTAATGAAGCTTCTCTTTGTAAGGATGCAATTTCCTTGGATGAAATAATAATAAGAAGAAGATTGTCTTGCTTTGACTGTTCTTTTGTCTTGTGATTAATTCTGATCTCCGAGGGAAGGTTCTTAGCGTTTGAGCTGAGCGAGGGGTTCAAGCCGAAGGGTGGTACCGAGAGTGAGGGATCCTGAAAGCTTGGTAATGGAGGACGTTTTGTCTTCCAAGAACATTAATGGCTATTTAGATGTTTTGACTTCCCACGTCATAAATGCGCATCCCCTAAGGGCTATATAACCCCCACCCCTTATCAGTTTATTCCCCACTTCACAATGAGTTCTAGTCGCCAGTGGCTCTCCTACCGCCCTCTGACAATTAAGGTTAACGGCGATGACTACTGCTTTATCCCTAGCTGTCAGCGGGTGGAAGGGGACCTGATCTCGGAGGGCAGGACTTGGGGCATTTGCTGTAGGTGAGTGCCCCCAAAATAATGCTTTTGTTCGGGAGTCCTGGACCAGTGGCTCTCCTGTCATCCTTTGACAATTAAGGGTAATGGCTACGAGTGTTGCTTATCCCCAGTTGCTAGTGGGTGAACGGTGGGTCGCTCCATGGTTCGGGGCTCGGTGGCTCTTGCCGTGGGCGAGGGCCGTAAATCCAAGTGAAAATTTTGGGTCGGGGGGTTAGCCGAAGTCTTGGCCAAAGGTTTAGGACTTGGAAAATTTTGATGAAACCCCCTTAGGTGCTCGAAGGGGTTGAAGGATCCTAGAATCCCTCGTAGATGCTCGAAGTCCATGTCAAGAGGCGAGACATGGGCGTGTGACATCCGAGCTGAGGGCTAGGGGTTGAGGAATTGTAGAATCCCCCGTGGGTGCTCGAAGTCCATGCCGAGTGGCGAGGACGTGAGCGTGTGACGTCCGAGTCGAGGACTAGGAGTTGAGGGATTGTAGAATCCCCTGTGGGTGCTCGAAGTCCATGCTGAGTGGCGAGGACGTGAGCATGTGATGTCCCAGCCGAGGGCTAGGAGTTGAGGGGTTTTAGAATCGCCTGTGGTTGTTCGAAGTCCATGCCGAGTGGCGAGGACGTGAGCATGTGCGTGCCGAGCATCGAGCCCCATAGCTTGTGAGAAAGTTAGGGCGTGGCTTGCTGTACATGTCGAGCATCGAGCCCCCAAACTTATGAGAAAGCGGGTGCCTTGCTCGAGGTATATGCCGAGCATCGGGCATCCAAGCTTGTGAGAAAGCTGGTGCCTTGCTCGGGGTACATGCCGAGCATTGGACGTCCGAACTTGTGAGAAAGCTGGTGCCTTGCTCGAGGTACATGCCGAGCGTCGGGCGTCCCAGCTTGTGAGAAAGCTGGTGCCTTGCTTGAGATACATGCCGAGCATCGAGCATCCCAGCTTGTGAGAAAGTTGGTGCCTTGCTTGAGGTACATGCCGAGCATCAGGCATCCAAGCTTGTGAGAAAGCTGGCGCCTTGCTCGAGGTACATGCCGAGTGTCAGGCGTCCAAGCTTGTGAGAAAGTTGGTGCCTTGCTCGTGGTACATGCCGAGCGTCGGGTGTCCGAGCTTGTGAGAAAGATGGTGCCTTGCTCGAGGTACATGCCGAGCGTTGGGCGTCACAACTTGTGAGAAAGCTGGTGCCTTGCTCGTGGTACAAGCCGAGCATCATGCATCCAAACTTATGAGAAAGCTGGTGCCTTGCTCGAGGTACATGCCGAGCATCGGGCATCCAAGATTGTGAGAAAGCTGGTACCTTGCTCGAGGTACATGCAGAGCGTCAGGCATCCAAGCCTGTGAGGAAGCTGGTGCCTTGATCGAGGTACGTGCCGAGCATTGAACGTCCAAGCTTGTGAGAATTTTGGGAGTGATTTGTACGAACTTTGAACAAAATATACTGCTTTTATATCCTGGCCATGTGCTTACAAGTGAATTGGCGCATAGCGCTTACGATAGTGGACTCTCCCTCACTTTCCCTCTTGAAATTTGAAGAGGCGCTCCGCGTTCCAGGGCCTCTTAACCATCATGCCCCCCAGGTTTTCGAGGCGGTACGTGCCGGGACATACCACTTGGGAGACCTTATACGGGCCCTCCCAATTAGAAGCGAGCTTGCCTCTGGCTATGGGCTGGGAGATCGCTAGCATTCGGAGCACGAGGTCCCCTTCCTTGATGTTGGTTGGGCAGACTTTCTTGTTGTCGAGCATCTCGACACGTTGTTGGTAAATGGCCCGTCGGATGTTGGATCTTTCCCGTACCTCGTCAATGAGGTCCAGGTTTTCCCTGAGGTAGCTTGAGTTTGATTTTTCGTTGAGGCCCATGTATCTCAGCGATAAGAGGCCGACTTACAAAGGGATGACCGCCTTTGTCCCGTATGCCAGATTTAAAGGGACTCGCCGGTTGGAATTCTCTTAGTAGTCTGATGTGACCAGAGGATGCTTGACAATTCCTCGACCCACAAACCCTTGGGAGATTGGTCCAGCCGCTTTTTTCAGGCCGTCGAGAATTTGACGGTTGGTGTTTTCGGCTTGGCCGTTTGATTGCAGATGAGAGATTGACAAGAAGCGCTGCTGAATGCCGAGGTTGTCACAAAACTTCCAAATTTTTTTGCCGGCGAACAGGGTTTTGTTATCCGTGAATAGCACACGCAGGATCCCAAATCGGTAGACTATGTGTTTCCAGAAGAATTGTTAAGCCTGATGCTCGGTGATCGTAGCCAGGGGCTCCGCCTCGACCCACTTGGTGAAGTAGTCAACGGCCACGATGAAGAATCGCTTTGGCCGGTCGCTTGTGGAAAGGGGCTTACCAGTTCCATTCCCCGCATGGAGAAGGGAGTAGGACTGACAAGCGACTTCAGCTCGGCTTGGGGCTAGTGTTTAACAGGGAAGAACCTTTGGCATGAGCCGCAGCTGCGGACGAGGTTTTTAGTATCTTGCAGCATAGTTGGCCAGTAGTAGCCGTGGTTTAGGGCTTTTCGGGCTAGTGACATGCTGCCTATATGACATCCCCTGATCCCTTCGTGTATTTCTTTCAGGGCGTACTTAGCCTTGTCTGGTGTTAGGCAGCGAAGATAGGGTCTCCCATCGGACTTGGTGTAGGAGAGTTTGAAGAGCACGTTCCCAATTAAGGCGAACCTTTCGGACCGCACCCGAATACTTTGTGCCTTTGCCAGGTCCTATGGCAGCTCGCCACTTGTTAGGAATTTGTGTATGGGGCTCATCCATGTTTAAGTGGAATCACCGGTGGCGAGGCAAAAGACTTCAGACTCTTCGATGGTCGGTTTGAGGAGGATCTCGACTAGGACCGTGCGGTCCGAGTTAGACACCAACCACAACTTAATTAATCTGTCAGCTCAACCTTTGCAACGAGTGCTTCCTAACCCGTCGATCACGGGCCTGACGCAGTCTGAGATCTATAGGAAAATCGAAAAGAAAATGGTTGTAGCTCACTTCAAGCAGTAGGGATCGAAGCGAAAAGGAGAAATAAGCCTTCTTAAAAAAAACTAAACTACTAGAGCATGCATTGCTTAAGATAAAGCACTGTGCAATAGTCTCATAGCTGGCCCCATGGACTTGTAAAGCCTGTATATGCTCTTAGAAAACAGGTAACCAGCGAGTCCTCTGAGGGACGATGACACGAGTTTAGATAAGGAGTCGGTGTGACAGTTTTGTTCTCTTTGGATCCGCCGAACATCTGCCTACGCGAAGAGCTACAGGAGCTACTTCGTACTTGCCATGTACTGGGTCATTCGGAGGTCACAGTCCACGTACTCCCCGGTGATCTGGTTGACCACGAGCCGGGAGTCGCTGAAGACTCGTATTTGCCTCACCCACACTTGGTAGACTAGTGTAAGTCCTGCAATCAGGGCCTCATATTCTGCCTCGTTGTTTGTGGTCGAGAAGTTAAGACGAAGAGAATACTGGAGGAAGAAGTCATCGGGGCCTCTGAGGATGACACCAGCACCGCTCATCCTCACAGGACGAACCGTCGACGTAGACATCCCAGGCCGGGGCGTCCTCCTGAATTTCCGAGGACTCGGGGATGGTGCTTTTGGTAATAAATTCTGTAAGAGCTTGGCCTTTGATTGCCGTCCGAGGGTGCTAGCTGATGTTGTGCCGACTGAGCTCGATTGACCATTTGATAAGGCGGCCAAAATTTTTAGGCTTGTCAAGGACTATGTTGAGAGGCTGATCTGTGAGAATGCGGACGGAGTTCTGTGCTGCCATTACCAGTGCATAGGCAATTTTCTCCATCCTCGGGTATCTGACCTAGCTAACATATTAGAGGGGCTTTTGTGATCCGTCCTCCTCTTTGACCGACACAATGCTGAGCGTGTGTTCAGTGGCGGCCATGTATAGGAATAGCGGCTTGCCCGGCTCCGGCTTGCTGAGGAGCCGTGGGTTAGCAAGGTATGCTTTCAGCTGGTCGAATGCCTCTTGCTGGGAGGTCGCCCACTCGAAGATTTTTGCCCCTCTGTCGGCTATGAAGAACGGAAGCGACTTCTATCCAGATTTGGATAGAAAATGGCCGATGGCCGCCAGCCATCCTGTGAGCCATTGTACTTCCTTGGAGTTTCTAGGGGGAGCCATATCGAGGATGGCTTGAATCTTTCAGAATTTGCTTCGATGCTGCGGTGGCTCACCACGAATCCTAGGAACCTCCCCGAAGAGACGCCGAAGGCGCACTTGGAGGGGTTGGGCCTCATATTGTGAGATCGCATGACCCCGAAAGCTTCTTCGAGCTCGGCAACATGATCTTGGCCTGAAGGGCTCTTGACGAGCATATCGTCAACATACACCTCCATGTTCCGCCCGATCTGGTCTTTAAAGACCGGTTGACGAGCCTTTGATATGTGGCGCCGGCATTCTTCAGCTCGAAGGGCATGACCTGATAACAGTAAAGGCCTTGGTCGGTCACGAAGGTGGTTTTTGGTATGTCTGAGGGGAAACATTCTTATCTAATTATAGCCTGAAAAGGCATCCATGAAGCTCAACAGTTCGTGCTCCGCTGTCACATTCATGAGGGCATAAATGTTAGGGAGCGGAATGGATCTTTGGGGTAGGCCTTGTTGAGGTCTGTGAAATCAATACAAATTCTCCATGTGCCACTCGCCTTTTTCACCATTACCACATTAGCCAGCCACTCTAGGTATCTGACCTCCAGAATGAATCGTGTTGAGAGTAGCTTGCCGACTTCCTCCCTTACCGCCAGTTGTCTGTCGGGGGCGAACTTACACCTCTTCTGCTGGACTGGCTTTGAGTCTGAACGAACGCTCAGCCAGTGCATTATGATGTTTTCAGAGATTACTGGCATGTTGGACGGCATCCAGGCAATGTGGTCGGAGTTCTGACGAATGCACTCAATGATTGTTCACTTTAGGTCTGGGGCCAAGGATTGGCTAACCCGGAACCACTTGGATGTTTCTTCCTCGAAAAAAGGGACCTCCTCAAGCACATTTACGGGTTCTGATCCTCGCTCGGAATGGAGTTCTACCGCATCGAGGGGAAAGATGCCGCCCCCCACTGCGGTCATGTGGCATTAACATGCCGACTCTTGATTGCCTCGGACAACGCCCACCCCGTGATCGGTGGAAAACTTGAGCTTTAAGTGGTGGGTGGAAGGAACCGCCTGGAGGGTGCAAAGGCTGGGTTTGCTGAGGATGGCATTATAGGTGGCCTTGACATTGACCACCATGAAGTCCATTGCTTCCGTCCGAAGGGTCGGGGCCGTGCCGGCCGTTACGTCAAGCGTGATATACCCTTGATCTGGATGGGGACGCAAAAAAATCCTTGGAGCGTGTACCCTGCAGGTTTCAACCTTTCGTGGGAGAGCTTGAGGCTTCCAAAAGTGGTCAGGAAGAAGATGTTGACCGAGCTACTGTTGTCCACGAGGATACGCCGGACCTCGTGGTTGGCCATGCCGAGGCTGATGACAAGAGCATCGCAATGCAGAAGTCGGATGTCCTCCAGGTCTTCTCCTGAGAAGGAGACGGTCTGCTGCTGAATCTTAGGGGGCGGTTGGTCGTGGACTAAGCTTACCTCCTGCAAGAAGGCCTTGTGGGAGGTTTTAGAATCTCCTCCCATGGGCCTGCCATGCACACAGTGTAGGATGGCCTGCCCCCCCATCTCTTCGGGCTCAGGATCTCGGTTGGGTTGCTTGCTGACCGTTCGAGCAGGAGGCGAAGGCCTCGGATTCCTCTGGTCTTTCCGTTCTCTCGGGTTAGTTCGAGTGAATTTCCTCAGGTACCCTTGCTGGATGAGGGCCTCTATCTCGTTTTAATATCCCATATGTTTAAATAATGCTTTTAATATTAATAAATGAATTAAAATGATTTTTGGTGATTTAGTAAATATTAATCTGAAATTTATTTTTTTACATGTGCAAAACACGTGCAAATATTTTCTTGGGAAGCTCAAAGTCAGAAATTATTTTGGGGAAACCCATTAATTATTATTAGATATTATTTGTGAATTTTTGGATTTTTCTGATAATTATTTGACCTATTTGCAAATACTACAAAAAGAGGGACTTTGTGCAAAATTACCATTTGGAGTGAAAAGTCCAGATTTTTGGATTTTTGGGCTGGGCATGATGCCTAGTCAACTCAGAGGTAAAGGGATTACTTTTTGTTTTAATAAATTTGGCTTATTTTGCAAGTTTTGATAAAGAAGGGTTTTTTTTTGCAAAATTACCACTTAGGGGGCAAAAAGTACAATTTCGTTTTCTGGGTTTTTAAAACAGTGCCGACCAATATTAGGGTAGTTGTTTTGTTTTTAGATCTCAATTTTGTTGATTTTATCTAATTTTCAAGTATAAGGATTTATATATGTAAAGATATATTTAAAAGAGATATTTTGGAAATCTATTCAAAAACCCTAGATACCATATTTCCGGCCTATTAAAGGTGAGGTGCAGCCGTCTCTTTGCTGCACAACACAGAAGGGTTTTCTTTATTATTATTTTCTTGGAGTTTCAAAGCGAGGATCTTGGTTTTCTTACGAAAGGAGGAATTTTTCTTGTTTCTTTATTATCTCCGGTTGATTCTTCAATAAGGTGAGTGACATTCGTTTGATTTTCTTTTGTTCTAAGCATGTTGTATGTGATGATTTGCCTATTAGAAAGCATGTTAGGGATTTGTATGAAGAAATAATAAATTTTGATGAGTAGATGAACTAAAATTGAATCTTTTCATGAAACTATGCTATGGATGGTTAAAATTATATATAGATGACTTGGGATTTGTTAAGAACCTAATGGAGATCGTGGGCATGTTGTTTTCTATCATATGCTTGCTGATTTGATTGAATTTAATGAATTGTAAGTTGATTATTGCAAAAAAGTGAATAAACTTCAATTTTCTTGTGTGTGTATGCATATGTGATATGTTGGGCGATTTTGATGAACAAAACTTAATTGATACAGGTTGAGATTTGCATATAGTCATGAATAAATTAATGTAAGAGGTTGTGCATATATTTTATGAGTTACTAGATGAGATATAGGATTAAAAAAGTTGAGTTTTAAAGTGAGGAAGAAGTTTTTGTATTCGGGTCTGAAGGGTATGGCCAAAAATTGAGTTTTTGCGTTTTGCAAAGTTTTTCGATTGGATTTGATTTGTTTTATTGATGAAATGATTTGAACTTCGTACCGCATAAATATGATATACTCTTGATGATTTAACTGATGCTTAACTCACCAACATACACCTATATATATATATATATATATATACTCAGGTACACTATTTGAAAGATTGTCGAAAACTTAGTGTTTTGTGAAGTCTTCAATTGGATTTGAGTTATTTTTAATACTGAGATTGATTAGAACTATATATTGCGTATTCACAATAGTTTCTTGATGGTTAGATATACCCACATACACTTATATACCTATACTCTATTACACTGTTTTGAAGAATTTGGGATTTTGTGTGTTTTTGTGGAGTTTTGATTTAAATCTTGATTATTTTAGTACTGAGATAGTTTTGAACAATATATCACCTATATACGATGTCATTTGGATGCATAACTGATGCTCAAACACCCTATGCTCATATACACACATATTCATTTCCTGTTTTGAAGAAATTTGTCAAAATTGCTATTTTATTAATTTGAAGTGGTTTTGATTTGTTTTAGAAACTCTTATATATTATACAAGTTGTATTAACTCATCGAAGGAAATTAGTTTTTCAAATTTGTGATTTTACAAAGTGGAATCGAAGTATCAGTCGAAACATGCACAAATCCTAACCTAACTGTA
Organism: Hemerocallis citrina; assembly: GCA_017893485.1. NCBI lineage: Eukaryota > Viridiplantae > Streptophyta > Magnoliopsida > Asparagales > Asphodelaceae > Hemerocallis > Hemerocallis citrina. The sequence goes on along the minus strand of CM030358.1, from coordinate 385,915,741 downwards.
CAACAAGTCATGGTCGACCATCATACCCTTACTTTGAGAATCTCTAATTGACATTCGACTGCTTTGCTTAAGCGGTCGACTGTCAATTGTTTTTTTTGCTGTTTTGTTGAGTTTTCTTCGTTTACTTTAAACGGTTATTTCCTCGATATTATGGATTATTACTATACTATTTTAGATGATGTTTTTACTACAGATTACACACTATAACTGTCGATGGATTCACCAGTGTTTTTCTATAGATTCACCGGCGCTTATAAGCGCCGGTGAATACCCTACCGGTGTGTCGAACAGTGCCGCACCAACCGCCGGCGTTGCGCGTGCCGGGCATTCACGGCCAGGTATCCCCGGCGCTTTAGAAACCGCCGGTGAAAGATCTATAATGGGCGGCGCTTGTAAAAGCACCGGTGGATATTTGTTTTTATTTTTTTTTAAAAACGAATTTTAATCTACCCCGGCGTTTCGGAAAACGCCGGGGTAAGTGTAACTTTAAAATTTTTTTTTTTAAATTAAAAAATAAATAAATAAAAAAAATTAATACAATTTTTTAATGGAGTAATATATACAAAATCCACAAACTGACATTCCAAGACAAATGTTTTCCTCAAATGAAAACTAAACAAACTTGAATGATCACAAAAGAGATGGCCTGCTCATTATTTTCCTCCTCTTGCTAGCTGGGGAATTTGCATGTGCCCCAAAATCAGTTATGATATTTTCCTCACTCTTGTAGCTCAAACAAGCAACATCAATCACCCCCCCATTTGGGCTTTGTACCGAAAAAGTGTTACCAACTTGCCCACTTCTCATCAGTATCACCTCTTGTATCACTTCATACCATCCCATAACTCTCTCCTGAGTTCAAAATTGTATAACTCAGTTAAAAATATTTCCGAGAAAATAAAAGAAAAACATTAATATCAAGAGAAAGAAAATTTATACATTACCTTATCTGCATGGTTGCAACTAGCTAAAGCCTTCTCGATCTCTACCATTTGGATTTCTCCCAATGCAGACATTACCGCTGCTGCGGCAATCTCAGAAGGCCTGGATGCTAAAAACTCGATTCCTGTAATTGAATTTTGATCCATTACTTACTCTACTTAGTAGACGAATAAAGCAGAAAACAAAAAGGTTTTACTTATGGTATGAATTTGATACGTACCTCTAGTTGTGGCCAAGATGAGTTCAATTGCACGTGAGACGAGCAACTTGTTTGGGGGATTATTGTTACTAAATTTGTGAAGGACATAGTCTAAGAAGGCGAACGGTGTCACGGCTTGCATTCTCCATTTGAGGTTGCTAAGAATGAGAAGCTCCATTCTTTGTATAGTTCGAGCTTCAAACACGTACTTAGCCTCCCCTACCTACTTGAATTCACACACACATAAATTACGAACTCAATTCAAATGACACTTTGAATTGTGATTTTAGGAACTCAATTCAAATGACACTTCTGGACATAAATTACGGTTTAGTTTGTACTCATTCATGGATCCATATTTATTGACTCGTCTTCTCAATTAATTTTTTGTATGTTGTATCCCTTGGCACACAATATTCTACTCGACAAAAAAAAACCCAAAACAAAAAAAACAAAATTTTAAAAGAAAACCTTGGGAACAGTTTACAGAGGGAAAAAAGAAAAAAAAATCATCAACGTGATCTAAGACTTCTCCGATCATATTATACACTGAAAGATTTTTTCTCAAATCGACCTCTCATCAACTATCTCTTGATAAACTTAGAACACTGGCAGTAGAAAACATTTTCCATGAAAGGAACTTACTGTAGTTTAACAACACCTTGATACCATTTGGCATCCTCCAAGTTCTTCCATCTAAATACACTTTTCGAAGATGTATGATAACTTCATCATAAGGAAGTACATCCAACTTTGGGTGAAAAAAACTAAGAAACGATGAAAGACAATCCAAACAAAAACCTTAAATACAATTCACTTTTACTATTATAAATAGCTCGATGAGTCGATGAGTGTCTTAACTCCAGACTTTCCAAAAAAAGTTTTTAATCTAACAATTAAACTCTCTTATGATATTTTCATACTGTTACAAAAAATAAAGTTATTTTGACAAAAAACATGATATGAAACATCACTAGGTTACTGGTTGAGGGTACCTTTCTATGCTCATCACATGCATTTGATATTTGTACAAAGGACGGTGGCATGCTTCCCATTCTTGCAAGAAGACAAGAACGGCCAATATTATTTTTGTTGGAGCATATGATAGTTCTCTGTAAAAATTGAAAATACGCTAAGTAAACCATACAGAAACTTACTTGATCTATCAAAAAAAAAAGAGAGTAGAAACTTGCTTTCAAAGAGATGCAGGCATTTGAAATTTAAATCATTTCATGTACAAATTATTTTTGGGGTGAATCGATGAGGTTTTCAATTCATGAGACTCTATACCACTTAAAACAGACTTTAGAAATATGAATAAAGAGGACAGATGTATAAAGTTTCCTAAGTTACCTTAATTTCAAATGCGTGATAATTACGGTGCTTGGTGTGAGGCTCATGCCGCCCATGCGCGCACTTTGTTTGCACCATATCTATTTACGACCACTACAATGAAAAATGAAACTTAGGTATGAGCATCAAATCAGTTGCATTCGAACTATTTCTGGCCAAACCCAAATCTGGAAAGTAGAAAAAAAATGGAAAGATTAAAAACCCACCTGAAACTAATTGGATATAAAAAATTTATACACCACAAAAGAAGAACACTTCAAAGAAAAATCCTAACTAAAGCATTCATGTATTTATCATGATGCGCATGTGGCATGTGCACATACATGTTTCCGTGTATTTTCTTCACAAGTTTAAGATAGTATAGCACCCTCTTCTTAGGATTCTCCGCAAACACATACCATGACGGAGAAAGAAGGAAAGAACATTTTAATGAAGGAGGAGAAACAGCACCGCAGTTATGTATCGTTGATCAAACTTCTACTAGATCTACATTTTGGATGCATAAAAAGTGATAAGCATTCACAAGCAACTTTACATAACAGTATTGCATTGCAAACTCAAGCTACTGCATAATGAGTGTTGTTTTTTTATCATTACGCGGTGGGTAAAAAAACCCCGTGTTTCATTAAATAGGATTTAACAAAACATACAACCAAGAATAAGGCTTATGAAGTTCAGATTCCAACGGACTGGGTTCTGGACCTTCATTATGCAGGCTGGGTTAGTGTTCCATATCAAATTTTAAGGAGAAATCTAAGGAGTAATATGTTATTTCAAATATATGGGTGTAATCAGTCTTTAATTTGGTCACTGTGTAATTTTCCAACACTAACCCTTTGATGACTAAATAGACTATGCGCTTAACATCTATATAAAAGAATTAATTTGTGAATAATTAGTGCTTAATTGCATTTTAGCACATCCAATATCATATCACATTTGTGAGACATCAAAGTTTGCTGTCTCTTTCAACTTTATTAGTGTGGCTTAGATGGATATAGATACCTATACAAACGTGCTGCCTTGAAAAATATTCTCTAAAGCTAGATAAATGAAGACTCATTGTGTTCTTATAGGAATATTATAGCGTTAACAAAATATTGCTAGCATCTTTCTACATATCAATTGCATCAATCTTAAAGGCGGCTTCCTGGTGACTTCACCATTAGCAAATGTGCAATGCATCATAACAAAATTTTAAAAGAATTAAAACTAAAGTAGTAGAAGTAGGACAAACCTAAATATCCTTCAGCTCCTTCAAAATCCTCTTCGACGCCATCGCCATTCAACCAAATCCTATCCTGCAACCAAAAAAACCAAACCTAAACAGCCAAACATATCCAAAAAACCCTAATCTAACCCCAAAACGACGATCAAACCCCAAAATAACCCCCAAATAGATCAAAAACCGAAACCCTAGATTTGGCGGAGAAATCGTAAAGAATCGAGGTTCTAGGGTTTGAGAGCTAGAGAAAGGGGGGAAAAGATGGCGGGCAAGGGCGATGACGACGCCGGAGAGAATACGCGGGAGCACGCCGGAGGAGACGAGCGCGGGGATCACGGGATTTGGGTTGCGGCAATGGACTAGGGTTTACAGGAGAGAGAAGCTAGCGGGATTTGGGTTTTGGGTTGCGTAAACAGGATAGAGAGAAGCAAAGGATTAATAATAAGTTTATTAATCTACAGAAGGGGTATAGGTTAAGTATAGAGTATACCCGGCGTTTCTTACCAAACGTCGGGGAATATATGACTACACTGGCATTCTGTAGGAAGCGCCGGGTAAATAAAGGTATTTTTATTTTCCAATTAATAATTTCCTTTCTTCCCCAGCGTTTCTCGAAAGCGCCGGGGTAAAAATGCCATTGTAGGGTAATTTTGTTGTAGTGACAGTATTTTACAAAGAGTTATATTTTATTTATTATAGAATTTTAATTGTATTCTTATGACCTTATTAAGTGAGTTATATGTGTTTTCAAAAGACTTGATGTTTTGGTGATATTCTACGACTTCAAAATCTGGTTTTCTGTTATTTAATGGATTTAATATTTTATTTGAATTCTGAAATTTTATGAGTACATTATATAGATTTGGACTTTTGTTGATTTAAGAAGTTTTCTTCATATAAACGTTTTGATGATGAATTTATGAGTTTTATTGAAAGTTTTGGTATTGATGGTTAAGTTATGAGTCTTTAGAGATTGAGTAGGGCCCTAACTACCGGTGGTTGAGATTTTGGTTGTTGTTCAGTTGAGTTAAGCTCGGTAGGGTACACCAACTCTAACAGATTCGCAATCTATTAAATAATTAATTAATTTAACAAGACAAGAACAGACACTAGATGGTGAGATTATGAAATGAGAGCAAACTTGGGTTATGAACTCTAGGATGATCCAAGGAGTGAGATATTCCACAGTTTTCCGGGATGATGGACGTAAGGGCCACAGAGTGATCCGCAGAGTGGGATTGATCTCCAGTATTCTGAGAATGAGAGCGACGCTCATGGAATGTTTGTGCAATGAGGATTCCAGGATGACCTGCGGAGTGAAGCAATTCCCAGTTTTTCGAGACGATGGACGTAAGGGTCACAGAATGATCTGCAGAGTGGGATTGGCCTCCAGTATTCCAAGGGCGAGAACCGATACTTGCAGAATGTCTAAAACTCATAGTAGTCATCGTAGTAGGATTAGTTGCATAACGGGGGATTAAACCCTATCAAGTGGAGAACGTTAAGAGCTTGCACCGGACCTATGTAGAGTGTGATGCATAGAATCCGACAAGTATGCATTAGAGAGTTAACATATAACATTGGTGTTTTCTTCACTTGATTTTATGCATGTTGTTTTCTGTTTTTCTACACTTGACACTTAGTTTACTTTCACTTGATGTTTTCATGTTTTATTTATTGTTATTTCTTATTTTATTTATTCTTGATGTTGATACATGATGTTTATGACTCTATACCTTATGTTTTATTTATGTTGCATTTACTTTTATGTCACTCACACTATTATGGCTGATCCCTGTAGTTTTCGGGGTTAGGATTATCTCTAGCCTCATGTTTTACAGGTAGGTACCTATAACTTTGGGGTTTGGATGCATGAGATAGAATGATGTTATGGCTTATGTATGTAAAAGAATGTGTTGTAAAAGAAAGAATTTGTAATCCAAGGTGTTTGTTTTCCGCTATGCTTTGTAAAGAATTAATGTAATATAAGTTGAAAAATTTTCTTTGTGTTTTTGCTATGTTTACTATTACAATTGATGTTGATGCTAGGAATTGTGCCACGTATTTATAAGATATTATATTGAAAATTCGGGGCGCTACACTCATCCTTAAGGGCACGGCAGTTGTCGGTCTCGTGTCCATGGTCCCGGTGAAACCGGCAGTAGAACCTCTGGTCCCATTTTTGTTGTTGCTCGGTCGGGGAGGGAGTCGGACGATCCCCTTGTCCTCGATCTCTAAGAGGATGGCTGACACATTTTGGGTCAGCGGCGTGTATCTTTCGAAATGGGGGGCCAGATGTGGGCTCTTCTAGCCGAATGCATCCTTCGGGGCTTCTTAGAGGGCTCGGAGTCGTCCGCTTTCTGCGTCCCCTTGGCTGTAGCTTCTTTGATGCCCGCGGGGTGTAGAGCCTCCTCGACCCGAATGTACTTCTCGACCCTGTTGAGGAGGCCAGGGAAGTCGATGGGTGGTTTCTTGGCTAAAGAGGCGTTTAGCTGGCCATGGTGAACATTATGCTGGAAAGCTGCTGAAGCGACGCTCGCGTCAAGGGAGGGGACCGCCATTGTCTCGGTGGTAAACCTTCAAACTAACTCATGGAGGGGTTCCTCTTCCTTCTGCTTGAGGTCCAGAAGGGACGCGCTCGTCTTCTCGACCTTCTGGCTGGTCACGAAGTGGGCTAGAAAGCTTGCTTCTAGCTGGTTGAATGAGAAGACCGGGCCGGGGGTGAGCTTTGAGAACCATTCCCGAGCTGGACCATGCAGGGTGACAGGGAAGGCTCGGCACAGGAGAGGATCCAAGGCGTTGTGAATCAACATGAGGGTTTTGAACCCTTCCATGTGATCAGCGGGTTCACCCTCACCATTGTAGGTCTCAAATTGGGGAGGCCTGAAATTTCTGGGGATCTCATGATATGGCTAAAAATGGGGTTAAATCGGAACCGTCCAGATTGAAAACGAATCTTGAAGCTCAGGGGTAAAACGGTAATTTCGCATATAGATGGACCCGAAGCGGGCACTGGATCTGCCCTTCACAGATCCAATAACCTGCGAAACGGATCCACTCCAGCTGGGTACGGGTCCCGACCCAAGACAAACCCAGACCAGCAAGAGGAGATCAGGGTCATTGATTTGACTAAATCAACGGGCCTGATTTGCAGTTATCCTCTCACCGGGAATCAGGGATCAGTTTCCTAAACTAATTATGAGGATTTTACACCTAACGGTTTCACAGGAAATCAGGTCCCTAATCAGACTCCCATGGCGACTATAAATACCTCCTACCTACTACTGTGACCAGGTAATCACTCTTTTTCCAATTAAAGCTCTTTCTTAATCATCACTGGTTACTGACAAGAGCGTCGGAGGGTGCGTTGCCGGAATCAACCCCGGTGTATCGCACTTCCTTGCAGGTGAGCGGCAGGAATTAGCAGCCCAATTCTAACGAACAGGCTTGGATCCGCTATTCAGGTTTTTCCACGAACTCACAAATCTCATCTGTTTACCCCCACACCAGATTCAGCGATAACAGATTGGCGGCGTCTGTGGGAATCCATACGAATAGCAGCCTTTCCTCTTCCCGTCGACTAGCTCTTCTCCAGACATGCCTCCCAGAAAGGTCAGGTCTAGGGGGTCCAACCATGGACCCAACCCCACCGATCAACAACAAGAAGTTCCCGTGCATCCTGCTCCGCAGCCCGAACAACTTCCTCCCCCGGTCCAAGACCATTTCCAACAGGGCCAGCCCCCTCTTCTGAATCAACAACCCCCTAATGGTCCCACTGGTCAGAACCAGCGGAGGCAGAAGCAACCTCTCCACCCAGACCATGTGTCAGTACACAATGCCTCCTCGGTATCTATGGCCTCCCATTATCCCCGAGATTCCGACCTCTGCAACACCGTTCTAAATCGGCAGAAGGATGAGGACCTGCGCAACCCCCTAGATGAGAAGCGGGCCCGAGAGGGAGTCTCCCGCCCACATCAAGGTGAGCAATCTCCTCATCGCCGAGATGGCAGGAGGTCTCCGGACCGAAGAGGACGGGGGGAATCTCCCGAGCATCGTAGGAGGAGGCCACATTCCCCTGCTGGTCGACATCATCCGAGGAATGATGAGGCACCCATCACTCGTGCCGAGTTCCAACAATTCCAGGCAACGGTGTTGCAGGCCCCCAACCTTCACCACAACAACAATAATGCCCAAAGGGTTCCAACACCCCCACAGGTCCCAAGTCCTCGCCACTGATCCATAAGTCCTCCCCCGGCTCCTAGTCACCAGAAACACCCTCATAGTCTTCGCCGATCCCAGGGACTATCGACGCTGTAGTCCCCGCTCCCCTTCCTATGAAGACGAGTCTAGGGGATCGTTTGGCTACCACTGGAGGGACGATGCCCTCTACCGTCGTCTCCACGAGATGGAGAGGCGCATCGGTCGAATGGGCAAGGAGGAGGAGTCGAGAGAAAGGACCGTCTGCCCCAGCAGACTCCCTTCTCTCGGACTATCATGGAGGCTCCCATCCCGAGGGGTTTCAAGCCTCCGCAATTTGAAACGTACTCAGGGGAGTCGGACCCTGTTGATCATGTCGAGAGCTTCAAGACCTTGATGCTAATCCACCAAGCTTCCGATGCCATGCTTTGCAAAACCTTCCCCGCCACTCTCAAGGGTTCGGCGCGGGAATGGTACTCCCGGCTCGCTCCCTCTTCCATCTTCTCTTTTGAGCAGTTCGAAACGCTCTTCATAACCCACTTTGTGAGCAGCAGACGAACGGAGAAGACCAGCCTCTCTCTACTCCACCTCCGACAGGAGAGGGGAGAGAAGTTAAGGGACTATGTGAGGAGATTTACTGCGGAGGTCAGGTCCATCGCCTCCCTCGACCAGTCTGTGGCGACCGTCGCATTCCAATCCAACGTACTCAACTCTAACCTTCGGTCGTCCCTCGCCAAAAAGCCCCCGCACAACTTCGCCGACCTTCTCCTTAGATGCGAGAAATATATTCGGGCGGAGGAAGCCGAGTGCTTCCCGGGCTTCGGAGGATCCGCTTCCGGGTCGAAGAGAAAGACAACGGAAGAGGAAGGGGCCAAGAAGCTACAGAAGGATAATAGCGGTCAGCGCCGTCCTCCTCCCAGGTTCGAGAAATTTACTCCCTTCACTACCAACGTCTCCACCATCCTGATGGAAGTCGAGAAGGAGGGAGTTATACCTCCCGCTCCGAGGATGAACACCTCGACCAAGAGGAGGAACAAGGAGAAGTGGTGCCGTTACCACCGGAATCATGGCCACGACACCAACGACTGCCGGGCGCTGAAGAACGAAATAGAGGCCCTCATCCAGAGGGGGCAGTTGGCTAAGTTTGTAAAGACAAATGATCGGGGAGATCGCACCACTTCTCCGCCTCGGGGGGCTAACAAGCGCTCTGAGCGACGAGATGAAACCTCTGAGTTCGAGGAGGAACGTGTTCTGCACCTTATCCACGGGGGTCCAATGGGGGGCTCTTCCAACTCCTCTCGGAAGGCTTTCGTCCGAGAGGTCAACTCAGTTCACGGTGCCCCTCCCCCCAAAGGCCTCGACATCCCAGTAACTTTCTCTGATGAAGACCTCGAGGGGGTCCGAACTCCCCACTACGTCGCACTTGTTATCGACCTCCGCATGGCGAACTTCAAAGTACAGAGGATCCTGGTAGACAACGGGAACTCCGTGAACATCCTCTTCCTCTCGGCCTTCCGAGGGCTGCAACTATCCCGGGATCGCCTCAAACCGGCCGGCTACACGCTCCACGGGTTCACGGGGGTACCAGTAACTGTCGAAGGGATTATCACCCTGGACGTAACTGCTAGGAAGACCCCTACCACCCGGACAGAGCCGATGGACTTTATGGTCGTCGATGCCCTGGCTGCATACAATGTCATCTTGGGCCGACCTGGCCTAGCTGCCCTGGAAGCCGTTCCTTCGACGTACCACCTCAAGATGAAGTTCCCCACCCGGGCGGGAGTGGGAGAAGTCAGGGGCAGCCAAGAGACGGCTCGGAAGTGCTACATGACTTCCACAGGGGGTCCGGTGCTTTCCCTCGAGACCTTAGAGATCCCCGAGCCGAACGTCCGACCCACGTCCGAACCGGCGGACGAATTGGAAGAAGTGCTCTTCTCGGACGAGGACCCGAGTCGAAAGTTCCTCATCGGCAAGTCCCTGCCGACTGCCCTATGTTCCGACTTGGTGCAGTGCATTCGGAAGAACCGCGACCTATTTGCTTGGTCCACCGCAGATATGCCCGGGATTTCCGAGGAGCTTCTAGTGCACCGCCTCAGCGTCGAACCGGGGTGCAGACCGGTTCAGCAGAAGAGGCATAAATTCGCTCCCGAGCGACAACAAGCCATCAAGGAGGAGGTGGACAAGCTCCTAAAAGCTCGGTTCATACAGGAGGTGAACTACCCCGAGTGGCTCTCCATTGTCGTCATGGTTAAGAAGTCCAATGGTTCCTGGAGGATATGCATCGACTTCACAGACTTGAATAAGGCGTGTCCGAAGGATCCGTTCCCTCTCCCGAATATCGACGTCCTCATTGATGCCACCTTGGGCCATGAGCTCCTCAGCTTCATGGACGCCTTCTCCGGCTACAACCAGATCCGAATGTTCCCCCCGGACATTTCGAAGACTTCCTTCATTACCGACCAGGGCCTCTACTGTTATAGAGTTATGCCGTTCGGATTGAAGAATGCTGGAGCCACCTACCAGCGCCTCGTCAATAAAGTCTTCTAAAGCCAGATAGGCCGCAACATGGAAGTATACGTCGACGACATGCTCGTGAAGAGCATCCGAGGTACCGACCACGTGGCCGACCTCCAGGAGGCATTCGACGTATTGAGAAGGCACAACATGAGGCTTAATCTGAACAAGTGTGCGTTCGGGGTCTCGTCAGGAAAGTTCCTCGGCTTCATGGTCAGCCAGCAAGGGATCGAAGCAAATTCTGAAAAAATTAAAGCCATACTGGACATGGCCCCACCCCGGAACGTCAAGGAAGTGCAGAAGCTTACGGGTCGCCTCACCGCTATTGGGCGATTCCTTTCGAAGTCTGGGGAAAAGTGTCTCCCTTTCTTCAAGGCTCTCAGGGGGGCTAAGGGTTTCGAGTGGGGCGAACTGCAACAGGAGTCGTTCAAATAGCTGAAAGCCTACTTGGTCAATCCTCCCCTGCTCAGCAAGCCCGTTCCAGGGGAAACCCTCTTCATCTACCTAGTTGTTTCCGAGCAGACCCTAAGTGCCGTCTTGGTGAGGGAAGAAGACCAGGCTCAGAGGCCCATTTACTATGTGAGCAAAGTGCTTCGGGACGCCGAGCTCCGCTACCCAAAGATAGAAAAGATGGCCTACGCCCTGGTTATGGCGGCAAGGAAGCTCCGCCCATACTTTCAGTCCCACTCGGTTGTGGTCCTCACCGACCAACTGCTGAAGCAGGTCCTCCACAAGCTGGAAACCTCAGGCCGACTTATGAAATGGTCCATCGAGCTGAGCCAACACGACATCTCCTACCAGCCCCGGACTGCGATCAAAGCTCAAGCCCTCGCGGACTTCATCGTCGAGATCACCATTCCCGAGGTCAGCCATGTCCCGAACGGACCCCCTATTTGGATGGTTTTTGTGGATGGTTCCTCTTGCAACGAGGGAAGTGGCCCGGTATCATCCTGACGGGTCCAGATGACTTCGTCCTCTAGTATGCCCTCCGCATGAATTTCAAGGACTCAAACAACGAAGCAGAGTATGAGGCACTAATCGTCGGCCTCGGACTTGCCCGAAGTGCCGGGGCGCAGCGCCTCCGAATCCATAGTGACTCTCAGCTGGTTGTGAACCAAGTCTTGGGCGATTACGAGGCACGAGATGAACGGATGGCGAAGTACCTCGCTAGAGTCCGAACCCTCATGGCTCGGTTCGAAGAGGCACTCATCCAACGAGTCCCTCGAGAAGAGAATTCACAGGCCGACGCCCTCTCCAAGTTGGCCTCATCCTCCCTCCAAGGTCTCGAGCAGACCGTCTTGATCGAGGTCCTCTTGAAACCGAGTATAGAAGACGAGACCCTCGACTCAGTGGAGTCATTGTCGGTCCTACTGCAAGATAATTGGATGAAACCGTTAGTGGAATTCCTAAGGGACGGACTCCTCCCCGAGGACCCCAAGGAAGCACGCCGAGTAAGAACCAGGGCCGAGCGGTACATCCTGATCGAGGGGATCTTGTACAAGCTCTCCTTCTCGCAGATAGACGACCGACCATACCTGAGATGCCTTTCCCCAGAACAGGCCGACTACACCTTACAGGAGCTCCACGAAGGCATCGGTGAGGCACATTCAGGATCTAGGTCTTTGGCTAGGAAAGCTCTGAATTACGGATACTTCTGGTCGACTCTCCTCCAAGACGCCGAGCGACACGTTCGGCATTGTGGCTCTTGTCAGAGACATTCCAACATTCGTCGCCTCCCCCAAGCTAACCTCGCCTCCCTATCAAGTCCTATCCCCTTCGCAATGTGGGGGATGGATTTACTAGGGCCATTCCCTCCAGCTCCCGGCCAGTTCAAGTTCTTGGTCGTAGCCATCGACTACTTTTCGAAGTGGATTGAGGCCGAGCCCATTGCCACTATCACCGAGAACAAGGTGCTTTAATTCTTCTGGAAGAGCGTCATCTGCCGATTCGGCGTCCCCCGTGTCCTCGTAACAGACAACGGAACTCAGTTTACTGGGGCCGCGTTCGAGCTCTATGTGAAGACCTTGCCATCCAACAGCGCTTCTCCTCCGTCTCCCACCCACAGTCAAATGGCCAGGTGGAGAACGCTAACCGGAAAATCCTCTCTGGTATCAAGAAGAGACTGGACAAGTGTTCCAAAGGCTTATGGGTCGACCAACTCCCCAACGTGCTATGGAACTACCGCACCAACAAACGGACCCCCACAGGAGAGTCCCCGTTCAACCTCACCTATGGATCCGAAGCAGTGATACCTCTCGAAGTCGGAATACCTTCTCCTCGCCTCGCAGCCTACAACGAGGAACAGAACGCCAGAGACCTCCGGGCGAACTTAGACCTGGTGGACGAACTGAGAGAAAGGGCGTCGATCCACCAACAGAACTACCGGAGGAGGATCGAATTGGCGTACAACAAGAGAGTACGACCCACCGATCTCAAGGAGGGGGACTTAGTCCTCAGAAAACTAGCCATCTCCTTCCCCAGTCAGAAGAGCAAACTAGCCTCGAATTGGGAAGGACCTTACAAGATCGCAAGGGTAGTTCGGCCCGGAGCTTATCGTCTGGAAGACCTCGATGGCAGGGAGATTCCGAGGACCTGGAATGCCGACCACCTTTTAAAATACCACGAAAGCGCCCCGGCGCCTCTCTGGGTATCATAGGGTGTCGAACCGTTCCTCTCCTCTAACTTATAATTCCTCTCTTAAGTTGTCATATGTAAAAACGGCTCGCCGTCAATTATCAATAAAGAATGCTTTTTCGTACTTATAAAATTGCTTGTGTCTCTCTGCCTTTATTCTTTATTCAATCAATGGTTCAGAGTCCAATACCCGGCCCGACTCTACTTCGCAAGCTCTCTCTGAAGCGAGCCAGAAGTAGTTCGCCGCTCGGAATTGCTCCCATAATCGTTGAACAATCCTAACGATGGTCCCGGAGTCCAACACTTGGCTCGATTCTACTCTGCAAGCTCACTTCTAAGCGGGCTAGGAGTGGGTTGCCATTCGGAATTGCTCCCACGACCGTTGAACTCTAACGATGGTTCCGGAGTCCAACACTTGGCTCGATTCTACTCCGCAAGCTTGCTTCTAAGCGGGCTAGGAGTGGGTCGCCATTCGGAATTGCTCCCACGACCGTTGAACTCTAACGATGGTTCCGGAGTCCAACACTTGGTTCGATTCTACTCCGCAAGCTCGCTTCTCAGCGGGCTAGGAGTGGGTCGCCATTCGGAATTGCTCCCACGACCGTTGAACTCTAACGATGGTTCCGGAGTCCAACACTTGGTTCGATTCTACCCTGCAAGCTCGCTTCTAAGCGGGCTAGGAGTGGATCGCCATTCGGAATTGCTCCCACGACCGTTGAACTCTAACGATGGTTCCGGAGTCCAACACTTGGCTCGATTCTGCTCCGCAAGCTCGCTTTTAAGCGGGCTAGGAGTGGGTCGCCATTCGGAATTGCTCCCATGACCGTTGAACTCTCACGATGATCGGCGAGCCCACCATTGGGTAAGGCTCGACTCATCTCGCAACTTCGCAAGAAGAGGAGACCGAAGCGTTGCTCGGCACCACTGGCCGAACGCTCTTGTCGCCGAACCGCGAATGAGCAAGAGGCAGGCTCGGAGCGCGCCACGTCGCTCGAACAGCTGAGCTCCTAGACCTCCGGTCGGCTAACCGAGCAAGTGCCCATCCGAGTCCAAAAATGGAGAAAAGTCACTTTTCCCTCAACATTCGTGTAAGATCTCGATCAGACGGCCCAGATCTTGCCAGCGTCGCTAAACGACAAGATAGAGTTTTCTTGGAGCCGTCTCGAGATTCGTGCCAAAATCCAACGGCCCAGACCTTGCCAGCGTCGCTAAACGACAAGATAGCGTTTTCTTGGGAACTGAGCCATCTCGAGATTCGTGCCAAAATCCTACGGCTCAGATCACGCCACGGCGCCGAACCGCGAACGAGAAAGGGGCCGACTCGGGGACCTCGGCGCGATGAATGCAGTCACAAACGAAACGACTACACAAAGCTACAAAGGACATGCAAGTTCGAGAAAGAAATATCATTAATAATTGGGACACGGTACAAAGCGACTCTTCCATACAACAAGGTTACAAGGCCTTAAAGAACAAAAGTTACAATGCCGACTCACTACACTTGGCTTTTAAAAAAAAATCATCAATGTCCCGTTCGGTCATCAGTTTGGCATCCTCAGCCGCCGGTCCCTCTCCCTCCGTCTGAAGCTCCGCCTCTACAGTCTGCAGGTGACGGATCTCGGAGAGCAGATCGTCCCTTTCGGCTATTATGTTTGACAAATTGTGCCGAACGCACTAGATCCGAAGGGCATTGCTCAAAGGCCGTACCAATTGAGGACCTTGGCAATGAACGGATGCAGCAGAAAGCGAAGCCCGGTGGCCAAGGAGTCGACCAGAAAAACGCACGCGTCGGCCGAAGACGACATGCAGGCTCGGAAACTAGGCCCCGGGAGAAGCAGCCCATATTCGGCAGGGATCTGGAATCCAGTCCGGATCCGATGCAAATCAGCCTCTGTAAGAACCGTAGTGATATGGTCCACCTCGGACAACTCTCTCGGCTCGTTCTCCTCTACCGACTTGGCGGTGCCCTGGGTCACCTTCTCCAGCATCTCTTCGGAATAGCTCCGAACACCCCCCACGCTCGACAGAACGATTGGCTGCCGACCGAACTCCCCTGCCGTGTTCGCTTGCTCTATGATCGTAACCACTCCCTTACCCTTCTGGGACTTCGCCATAACCTCCTGGAGTGGCTCGGCGGCCTCGCCACTCTTGCTCGGCCGAACAACGGTCTGCTCGATCGGCTCCACCACCTCCTTTCCTTTACCCGCTCGGCTGACGACTTGGTCCGAGGCGGGGGTCTCATCCGAAGAAGTAATCTTAACCATTTTTTCTAGAGATAAAGGAGAGAGACTGACCTTGAAGTGACTGTTACGGTCGGAAAAGTTTGCCGGAGCAAAGAAACGCCTTGCCACGACAGCTAGCAGCGCCACCCAGGAGCTAAAAACTTCGATGGTGAAAAGTAAAAACTTGAGAGAGAAAGTAAAAGTGAATAATGAGATTTAGGGTGGGGGAGTGAAGATTTATAGTAAAAGAAAAAGTCTCTTGGGCTTCCTAACGTAAGGGCGCGACACTTGGCCTGCTCTTGAAACGTTATGAAAGTCCAAACGACTTTGTGACCGAGCAGCAACTGTTGGCGAAAAGACAAAACGTTTCGATACAAGTCAAGTAGCTCGGCACACACGGGATCAAAATCCGAGCGACGTGCGATCCGACCCCAACATCAAAGAGCCCGGTTGGCTAACCGAGCAAGTGCCCATCCGAGCCCCAAAACGAAGAAAATTCACTTTTTCCTCAACATTCGTGTAAGATCTCGATCAGACGGCCCAGATCTTGCCAACGTCGCTAAACGACAAGATAGCATTTTCTTGGGAACTGGGCCCGTCTCGAGATTCGTGCCACCATCCAACGGCTCAGATTGCGCCACGTCGCTCGGACACCCCGCATCTGTCCCAGGAAGCAAGAGAAAATTTGGATTAAAAGTTTTAAGGCACCGCCCTCGGTGAGCCCTCCGGGCCCCAGGACTCGGTCGGTTCCCCTCTCACCCGTGAGAAACTCGAGGCTTACGGCCTCGAAAGCCGAAACCACGAAACGTTCAAGGGTGGGAGAAAAACCACCATCACGTGGGGCCCGGTCAGAAAGCAGATCAGCACACCTCCCATCTCTAGCTCCTTCGGGCTGACAACCATCAGAAGCCGTCAGCCCAGAAGGAAGACAGAGATCGGAGGAGACCCATCCTTCCGAAGCACCTTGTCCCCCGGGTCCGGACTCCGGTCGTCATCACTTCTGTCCTGATCCCCCCTGACCCTGACATCCGCACCGGGGCCGTCAGAATCAGGAGAAGATCACGGCGGAAGAGTAACCACCCCTCCGACGCTCTCAGGGTTAGAATTTTTCAAAAAAAGGCATCTGCCCAAGGCAGACACCTCCGATGGCTAAAAATCAACATTGCTGTGACTAAAACTACAGGGGGAGTGGGGTATTTATAACCTCTCCCCAAGGACCAGCCATTATGGCCCTCGGGAGGCCAAGCGACGGAAGCCCAGTAGTCACGCCTAGGGAGCTAAAACGCCACGCATTAATTAGAGGACACCATTCTTAATGACCTCGGGAAGTTGGGACGCCGTACAAATCCTGGGGTGCCATTAATGCTCTTGGGAACTGAACCTGTCTCGAGATTCGTTCCGCCATCCAACGGCCCGGATCGCGCCACGTCGCTTAAACAGCCGAACCCTTAGACCTCCGGTCGGCTAACCGAGCAAGTGCCCATCCGAGCCCCAAAACGGAGAAAATTCACTTTCTCCTCAACATTCGTGTAAGATCTCGCTCAGATGGCCCAGATCTTGCCAGCATCGCTAAACGACAAGATAGCGTTTTCTTGGGAACTGAGCCATCTCGAGATTCGTGCAACCATCCAACGGCTCAGATCTTGCCAGCGTCGCTAAACGACAAGATAGTGTTTTCTTGGGAACTGGGCCCGTCTCGAGATTCGTGCCATCATCCAACGGCTCAGATCGCGCCACGTCGCTCGAACAGCCGAACCCTTAGACCTCCGACCGGCTAACCGAGCAAGTGCCCATCCGAGCCCCAAAACGGAGAAAATTCACTTTCTCCTCAACATTCGTGTAAGATCTCGATCAGACGGCTCAGATCTTGCCAGCGATGCTAAACGACAAGATAGCATTTTCTTGGGAACTGGTCCCGTCTCGAGATTCGTGCCACCATCCAACGGCTCAGATCGCGCCACGTCACTCGAATAGCCGAACCCTTATACCCCCGGTCGGCTAACCGAGCAAGTGCCCATCCGAGCTCCAAAATAGAGAAAAAAGCCGCCGAACGACCACGACTGTTGGATCTTCCAGAAATCTGTGCTTCTGATGATGAATGGTCCAGATCGTGCCACGTGCGCTAAATGACAAGATAGTATTTTCTTGAGAACTGAGCCTGTCTCGAGATTCGAACCAGCATCCAACGGCTCAGATCGCGCCGCGTCGCTCGGACAGCCGAACCCTTACACCCCCGGTCGGCTAACCGAGCAAGTGCCCATCCGAGCTCCAAAACAGAGAAAAAAGCTGCCGAACGCCCACGACCGTTGGATCTTCCAGAAATTCGTGCTTCTGATGATGAACGGTCCAGATTGTGCCACGTGTGCTAAACGACAAGATAGCATTTTCTTGGGAACTGAGCCCGCCTCGAGATTCGCGACACCATCCAACGGCTCAGATCGCGCCACGTCGCTCGGACAGCCGAACCCTTATACCCTCGGTCGGCTAACCGAGCAAGTGCCCATCCGAGCTCCAAAAGCGAGAAAATGATTGCCGAGCGACTACAACCGCTAGATCTTTCAGATATTCGCGCTCGCGCGAGATCAAGGGCCCAGATCAAGCCACGCCATAAATAGGTATTAAAAATCAGTTTTTATTTATTTTAATCGTTTTATTTATTTAAAAATTGCGAAAAATTGCTAAAAATTCGGGAAAATTAACTAAAAATTCTAGAAAATAATTATAAATTCGGGGGAATATTTTTGAGCCCCTGAACGAACAATTCTTGCCTAGAATGTACTGTTAAGGCCCCCGAACGATTGGTTAACACATCGCAAAATTAAATAAATAATCCGAAAAAATAGATAAAAATCGTCGAATATTCAACAAGGCTTCGGAACAGCTTACAGCTTCAAAAATCACCTCACTACCCCCTTCGAGATTCAAAACCCTCCATTCGGACTTCGATACAACTCCACTAGCCACTAAAACAGTTAAACTACTCCTCAACGGCTGATCACACTCAGTCTTTAGGAGTGGGGGGCTTGTGATATGGCTAAAAATGGGGTTAAATCGGAACCGTCCAGATTGGGAACGAATCTTGAAGCTCAGGGGTAAACCGGTAATTTCGCATATAGATGGACCCGAAGCGGGCACTGGATCTCCCCTTCACAGATCCAATAACCCGCGAAATGGATCCACTCTAGCTGGGTACGGGTCCCGACCCAAGACAAACCCAGACCAGCAAGAGGAGATCAGGGTCACTGATTTGACTAAATCAACGGGCCTGATTTGCAGTTATCCTCTCACCGGGGATCAGGGATCAGTTTCCTAAACTAATTATGAGGATTTTACTCCTAACGGTTTCATAGAAAATCAGGTCCCTAATCAGACTCCCATGACGACTATAAATACCTCCTACCTACCACTGTAACCAGGTAATTACTCTTTTTCCAATTAAAGCTCTTTCTTAATCATCACTGGTTACTGACAAGAGCGTCGGAGGGTGCGTCGCCGGAATCAACCCCGGTGTATCGCACTTCCTTGCAAGTGAGCGGCAGGAATTAGCAGCCCAATTCCGACGAACAGGCTTGGATCCACTATTCAGGTTTTTCCACGAACTCACAAATCTCATCTGTTTACCCCCACACCAGATTCAGCGGTAACATCTCCACTTCTAAGATTTGAGTGGAGAATGGGGGTCGGTTCGGCCTATACCCTGGGCCAGGTAATGGTCTGCCGTCGTCGAGATGGGCGAGGCGGTTCTCCATCTCCTGGAAGCGTTGAAGGACGTCATCATCTTGCTCCATTGTGCGGGTCGAACTGTGGGATTCACTGTCCTGGGCTTCTTGCTGAGGGTAGGAGTTGTTGCGCGGCTCAGTCCTGGGACCGCCTCGGATAGCCTGGAGGACCTCGTTCCTAAAGTTTTGGAACTCGGCCCTCATGAATGGGGTCTGCTCTACTTGGCCGTGTGAAGGCAGAGGCCCCCTGGACGAGTGGCTGTGTTCTTGTTCCCGTTCTTGGATCAGCTGCCTACCACGGTTCGGGACCGAGTTGGAAGCGGCCCCTCCCCTCAACCGGTTGATCTACCATTTCTGGATCACATGCCGTAAGTCGGGAGCAGCCACCGAGCGTGAGTCGCTCAGTTCGGGTCTTCCCGCACCATTGGCTCGGGGTCGACCGGTGACATGGCTGCGAGAGGGAGGAAGGTCTGGACGACGTCCAGCGGTGAAGGCTTTTCTGGCTTAGGGAGCCATGCAAAAGCCTGGCTTCGAGATGACGTCCTAAGCCGGGATCAGACCAGTGTCAGTGACGCGAAGTTTCCACAGACGGCGCCAACTCGATGCCACTTGTTTTTGGGTGTGGGGGCAACAGGTGTGAGTTCTTGTAATTTGTGAAGCGGAAGGCACGACACTGGCGTTGATCCGATCCTCAGCTGTAGGACCTGCTCAGGAGTAGCAGGAGAGAGGTAGAGGCTGAGTGCTCGGCTCGGATCTTCGTAGCTCGGTTTGGATCTTCGTACCTGCGCATTGCCTAGAAACTCCGGGAGAGTTCTCGGAGACAGGCCCTCCGATGATGTAGTCAGTCACTGAGAAAACAACAGTAGCTATGGTTCATGTGGAGAAAGACTGATGAGCTTTGAAAGTGAGGAGGGGGCTGGTATTTATAGACAGGGGTAAACGGGTCTGAGACCTTAACGGGCTGGGTCGGACCCGTTTTCTTGTGGGTCTGAGCTGGTTGAAGCCCGTTGGACCTGTTTAACCTGATAATCACAGGAGAGTGGAATCTGAGGAGATCTGATGGTCCAGATGGAACCACATAATTTATACCATATCAATAACATTTGATGACTGCAAGAAACTCTACTTTGTTATATCTATTTTATTGATATTTCTATATTTTATCATTCACAACGGTGGATGCGCTTACGGTAAACTATCAAATACGACGACTTTAGTTTATTAAAAAAAAAATCTACCAAAGAGCATCCACAGTCGTTTTTCTCATATGGTATAAAATGACAGCTACAGTAATAGCAAATGGGTTCGATCGCTGCAGTCGTCGTTTGCTATATTGTTTCTCATTTTTTAGAAAAAAGCGAGCGACGGGGTATGATATACCGTCCGATCGTTTAAAATAAATTAAAAAAAACAGAATTACTAATTAACTATTAAACTAAATTAATTAACTAAATTAAATAATATAATAAAACTAAACCTAATTAATTAACTAATTAAACTATATTTACTACTCCTAATCAACATTAACAACATTAAATGCCTACTAATCATGCCTGATTGCCTTATAGCATTAAATGCCAGCAAGTCCCAGGGACGGGGTTTGATACCCCGGACGGGGTATCATTCCCCGTCTGGGACATTTAAAAAAAAAAAAAAAATTTTATGGGTAAAGACGAGGTATCATACCCCGTCCGGGGTATGTATCCCCGTTTGTCCTCTTTTAAAAAAAAAAAAATTGAGAATTATTGAGACGGTATATGATCGTCCGTCTGATGTGATTAAAAAATAATTAAATCGAAGAGACGGGGTATCATACCCCGTCCTTTATATTTTGAGAAAGTTCATTTCGTTTCTCATATTTGAGAAATGAGAATAGAAGCTTTGCCAAAAAATAGGAAAATGAGAAACAACTGTAGCACAACTTTGCTATTCGTTTGCTAAAAAATGGGAAAATGAATATATAGCAAACGACTGTGGATGCTCTATGTGATGTGAGTGGAGTCAGGATGGTGGCAGTAACATGTGACACAGCTGGCAATAATTAGGAGATAACGATTTAAGTATATGCATTGTGACTACGAAAAGCATACGAGTTTTGGGATGATGATGATGCTTATTCTTCTTACTTCGTGAGTTGTCTAATTAATAGACCGAGTGATCAGTTTCAAACACTTCCACTACCAAAGTCTTTGTTTTTTTTTACCCTTTTCAGTTTAATAATACTCTTTGTTTGATAAGAGAATAATTTTTAAGCAACCTGTAGAGCATGGGATGACAACTACCGAATTCATGGTGTCTTTACAGAAAATAAAATAAAAAATAATATAACTCGGGTGGTGTAATAACTTCAGCTGTACAAAATAATTAGCATGTCCAATATACATAAATCTCTATTATAATGGAGAATGCCTTAGTGTTATTTGTCATTTTGTCATTCTACCAACATATGCAATGCACGTACATAACTAATATAAAGAAGGTTTCCTATTACAGTAGGTTTACACCAAGGTTCGGCTTTAAGTCCCCACATCTTTACTTTGGTTATGAATGAATTGACACGAGAAATACAAGATGAGGTGGCTTGGTGTATGCTTTTTGCCGATGACATCGTCTTAGTTGACGAGACTAGAGCAGGAGTCAATGTTAAATTAGAATTGTGAAGAGAAAATTTGGAAGCTAGAGGCTTTAAAATAAGCAGAACTAAAACAGAATATATGGAGTGTAATTTTAGTGATATTCGAAACACAACTGAGAAAGTAGTGAAGCTTGATGGCCAAGAGATACCTAAGAGAGACCGTTTTCGATATTTATGCTCGATTATACAAAGAGATGGGGAGATTTGTGAAGATATTACACATAGGATCCAAGCAGGGTGACTTAAGTGGAGAAGTGCTAGTGGTGTTTTGTGTGACAAACGTATACCTTTGAAGTTGAAGGAAAAATTTTATAGGACGGCTGTTCGACCAACAATGATGTATGGAGCAGAGTGGGCAACAAAGAAACAACAGGTCCAAAAAATAAGTGTAGCGGAGATGAGGATGCTAAGATGAATGTGTGGTAAAATAAGGATTGACAGAATTAGAAACGAGTATATACGAGACATGCCAAAGGTAGCTCCAATCCAAGATAAGTTAAGAGAGAATACCCTCAGGTGGTTTGGACATGTCACACGTGGACCTAGTAGTGCTCCTGTTAGAAAGAGTGATTTGATAAGTATTGATGGTAGAGTTAGGGATAGAGGAAGACTTAAACTAACTTGGATGAAAACGGTGAAAAAAGATATGATAGTTTGTAACCTTACTGAAGATATTGCACTAAATCGAGCAGAATGGAAAAACAGGATTCATGTAGCTGATCACAACTAATTGAGAAAAAGATTTTGTTGTTGTTGTTGTTATTTGTAACCTATCATGTAGGTTATAAGTGAAAGTGAAAGTGCAGAAAATATATTTACACTTGGTTCCAGCTATATCAAAGCAGAACACTCCCAACATTGAAAACTGATAAAAAAGGCAATTCCTACAGTGTGATATTAAAGTAAGTTAACCCATGCCCTGAAAGTGGAAAGATTAAGTAAATCCAAATTTTTTTATTAAGATATTTCGTTTTTGTCTGGTGATAATGAAAAGAATCATGTGGGGTCCTTTACCTTTTCAAAGATTAGTTTAAAGAAATCAGTGTGAAGAGTCTTATAGACACTGAACATGAACAGGGCAATGTTGGAAGGGCTATTGAGGTGGCTTTGTTGGTGTTTCATGTGAGTACTACATGGAGACCATGTTATAGCTCGAAAAATAATTTGGCACTTAGCAAATAACTTCAATAAATAGTGACTTACATGGAGCCCATGTTATAGCTCGAAAAATAATTTGGCACTTAGCAAATAATTTCAATAAATAGTGACATTTTTGGCTGGAAATTAAAGAGGTAGTAAGATTCAGAAGAATTAGAGGCGGTTATAGGGTCTGAGACCCTATAACTTCAAAGAGGTACAATGATTGTGATTTATAGAATCCTAAGACAGTTAATATGACATGCGTGGTGTAATCGGCTGTGATGGTTATAGTGACTGTGATATACACAGATTTTGGAATTTCTCTCCCTATAAGTTCTATAAATAGAAACTCTTCCCCCAAAAAACGCCACAACAAGAAAACTCTAAATCTGAGTTTCTGGAACGGTGGCTAGGGTTTGTCGCCGCCGTTCCATTGCTCCTTTCCCGCCGTCCTTCCCTCCTCTCGCTCCTTCCTCCGTCCCTCCATTCCCTCTTCTTCCCTTCGCTCTTCAGACCGCGACTCGATAGTGGATCCAGTGGTGGAGGGAGGAAGAGAGTAGGGAGGTCATTTGGGACCCCAAAAATTTTGTAAAATCCCTTAATATAGACTAAAATTTTTACTTGGCCATCTAGTTAAAAAAAAATTAGGACCCCCAAGTCTAATCCACCTCTTATTAAATGCTCAAAATAGTGGTATGAGATTTGGGCAAAAAATTAATAGTGATACTTATCATTTGATCTGTATAATCATTGGATAAAATTTTGAATAAGAAACTAGTGTGTACACAAGTTATAAGTATATTTATTCATTTGAGTCGTATCTATTAGCCTCTAGTATTATAACAGTATAAATAGTGTAGTATGATTATTGATTAGTATTATTCTTACCAAATTTAGAGTACAACTGTACAAGTGCGAAAAAATACATGATACTAAAAATATAAATTCAAATATTTACTTTGATTATAATTTTATTTTGATCCAATTACTTTAATTCTTCAAAACAAAAGTAAAGTAAGAGATTTTCGGCAACAATTATGTCGATACCGGGAGAAAAAAATTGGGACCCCCATTTTGATTTGTCTGGCTCCGCCACTAGGTGGATCGTCGAGGTCATTATCGCCATGTCCCAGACGAGGACTGGAATCACGGTGGTAGCACCGATGAAGGCACTGGCGAGCTCCTTGGGTGGAGCTCGCGGGGTTCGCGGAGTCACCTCCGCTTTGACTGCTGCCTCTCCACCGTTGGTGCGACGACGACTCAGAGTGCCGCCCCCCCAATCGCCTAGATCTGAGTTGGGGGCGGCGGCTAGGGTTCTAACCCCCCCCTCCGCGTCGCGGTGCTCCCTGTCATCCGCCTCCTTTTCGGTGACGGGTGTTCATCGGCGCCACCCCCGTCGCTGTTGCTACCCTGTCGTCGTACCTACCCCTCTTCGGCAACGGAAATGATGCCATCACCGCTACCACCATGTCCACGCCATCGGTCTTAATCACGGTGATCTGCAGCTTTGATTTGGATTTCGAGGTGCTGGTTGAGTGTGCGAAGTAGTCAGGGGTGTGATGATGGGAGATCTGGAGTTTGCGGCTGGAGCTCATGCTCAGTTTTGGTGGGGAGTAATTGCGATGGAAGGTGGCAGAATTTGGGCTACTTCACCCGACGATCATAGTCTTCGAGGCAGCATCGCCACTATGCCCTCATCATTGAATTTGACGTCCAATGCCTCCGCCCATTATGGCGAGAAGAGAAAGTGCAAGCCCTTAACGTCTCCACATTATAGGGTTCAATCCCCGACATGCAACTAATCCTACTACGATGACTACTTTGAGATAAAGATAAACTGTGAGTATTAGCCCATACCCCGATAATTCCGGAGGTCAATCTCTATCCACAGATAATTTCAGAGACTATTTCACTCACACCTGGGAATCTTCGAGAATACCCCACACCGCAAGCAATGGCACCTCATCACACGAATACCACATGTGCGTTGCCTCGACTCTGATAATTCCAGAGATTAATCCCACACCACAGGTAATTTCTGAGACTATTTCACTCACACCTGGATAATTCTGGGGATCATCTCACACCGCAAGCCATACTGAGGTCCATAACTCATGTTTCCGTTCATCATATCACCACTTGTGCCTGTCCTTATCATTTAGGTTATTTAATTACTCAACGAATCTCCTAGAGTTAGTGTACCCTACCGGACTTAACTCAACAACTGATCAACTAAATGCCTAAATAGGCCCAAACATAAACAACTCAACTGCCGGTATACTAGGGTCACACACACCCTCTAGAGACTCAAACTCAAATATCCAAACCGAACTTCCAGCATAAATTGTTCAACTTAACATCTTGAAAACATATGTTCAATAGGAAGTAGAGTATAATAATAATAAGCTATAGATCAAAACATCTAGAGAATAAATTATTTGAAAGAACATTCATAGATATAAGGATACATCAGTATCAGTCGACTATAGAAAGTATAAGTCAACTGCCTAGAAAGAAAATTCCATGGTTTTAAGAAAATAAGCTAAGTGTTATAAGTCGACTTATAAAAGTCATAGGTAGACTTACCAGAGAGAAATTCCAATAATCTTTAAGAAAATATTCTGAGTGTTATAAGTCGACTTATAAAAGTCATAGGTCGACCTACCAGAGAGAAATTCCAGCATTCTTTAAGAAAATATTCTAAGTGTTATAAGTCGACTTATAAAAGTCATAGGTCGACTTACTAGAGAGAAATTCCAGTAATCTTTAAGAAAATATTCTAAGTGTTATAAGTCGACTTATAAAAGTCATAGGTCGACTTACCAGAGAGAAATTCCAGTAATCTTTAAGAAAATATTCTAAGTGTTATAAGTCGACTTATAAAAGTCATAGGTCGACTTACCAGAGAGAAATTCTAGTAATCTTTAAGAAAATATTCTAAGTGTTATAAGTCGACTTATAAAAGTCATAGGTCGACTTACCAGAGAGAAATTCCAATACAACTATAGAACATAGCAGCCGGGTCGTATCAGTCAACTGAAAGGTCGTGCCAGTCGACTGTCGGCCTACAGACTGTATAGTTTTGGTTGTGCACAATTCAACCGATACGTAGTTTTACTTTATGAAAATGATTTCTTCAAAAAAACATATTTCTTATATGTTCAAATATAACTGGTAGGACATATAATAGTCCACAAAACTAGATCAACTACTTAAAATCATAAAAATGGAGATTTTGTTGATTTCTTTTAATTAAAACATGAATTTGTGCATATAATCAAAATTTAGTTTTCTTAAAATTTTATCGATCACTAAAATAGTTCATATTCAGATCCTAAAACATGTAAATACCAATCTCAAAGAAAATCCCCAATTTGGATATATTTCCTCAATTCAATTAATCCCTCAAATTTCAATTCTCAAGACACGTTCTCTTGATTCATAACTCTTCCATTCAATTATCTCAAAAATCTGAATTTCTACCACAACTCATAACCATAATCAAATTTATAATCACATACCACTAGGGTTTCACAAGATCCAATTTTTCATCCAATCCATAATATGCATAATCATGTTCAACCCTAAACATGCTTTCTAGCAATACATTTCAATATCCCAGATCCAATAAACATTCATAGATCAAACAACCAATCCATTACATTACTCACATACACAACATAAAAGAAAAACAAACATGTCAAAAATAAACAACAAAACAATCACTCACATAAATCAAAACAACAAACAAATTTACATCACTCACATAGAACATACGCATAATAAAAGAAAACAACATGTCACACCTTGAAATGAAGAAATCCAACAAGAAAGCCTTCCAATTTTTTTGCGAAATCCAAGATCCTTCTCTCAATCCTCCAAAAAATAATAAATCTTTGTGTTGTGCAGAGAATGACGGCTGCGTTATCTTCTTTTAAATACCCGGAAATAGGATCTGAGGGTTTTAGACATATTTGCAAAATAACCCCTCGAAAACATATCTTTACATAAATAGATTCCTATACTTGAAACTTGATAAAATTAATTAAATTGAGATTTAAAAGCAAAGTAACCCTTACTTTCCATCCGGCACTGATTAAAAGTCCAGAAAATAGTTTTTTGTACTTTCACCCCTCAAAATGACAAATTTGCAAAAAGGTCCTTCTTTTTCTCAATATTTGCAAATAGATCCAATTAATTTCAGAAAAATTTGGAAAAATTATAAATAAATCCCAAATAATAAATAATGATTTTCCATAAAATAATTTTGGCTTTTGAATTTTTCAAGAAAATATTTGCACGTGTTTCGCACGTGTAAAAAGATAAATTTCCGGAAAATATTTACTAAATCCCCAAAAAAATCATTTTTATTTCATTCATAACCTTTAAAAATAATATTTAAAAATACGGGGTACTACAAACATAATAAAAGAGGTCCCTCAAATAAAGCCCTGGAGGGTGGGTATTCGATCCGTGATGCTCCACTCAGTCGAGCGTAGGCCCAGTCACTACCTCATCCTCGTCGTATTCGTCCGCCTCGCAGGCTTTAGTGATCCTCCCTCTCGGTCCCATCGCCACAACTATGGCCCAAAAGGAAAATAAGATGCATGATATGATTTAGTTATCATACATACTATTACAAGTCCCACAATAGTTTAGGATATTTCAGTCAAGCCATAAAACAAGGTGATGTAGGAAAAACCGCAAGCGATCTCCATCGATGATCCTTGCAGGAATCGCAAAGCACCAAACCAGACCCAACGCTAACCTCCCCATTGGCCTAAGCCAGAAAGCTCCCCAGGCCTTCCGCAGGCCCATTCATGCATCCGAAGAAACTGCCTGCCACTCCAGATGCTTCATCGGTTACACCATAACCGTACCCCCATAACTCAAGAGAGTAACTAATCCTAGATCTGAGATCAAGGGGTTTGGATATCGCTAAGAGTAGAGGGTAATGAATCCTTCTCAAAGACCTATAAACAGCATGGGGTAGAACATGAGAGGTAAGGACTCTTTCATCATAGAGTCCTCTCCACTCTATAGCTACTTTCTAACATAAGCATCGGAGAGTCTGTCAACGGAACGCTCCCGGTGTTTCAGACTTGATTTTGCAGGTGGACGAATCAGCCTTCAAAGACCGAATGAAGGTTAGGATCATTGCGGTTTCTGTAAATTCAAGGAACTCACATAATCTATTGCTCCCACACCCCAAGAAAAAGACCGCAATAGATTGGTGCCGTCTATCGGAAAATGCAGGTCAATTCAACCCCCAACTCAAGTTCTTGTCCGAAATGACCCACTCTCATGGCTCCCAAAACCAAGAAGACCGCCGCCACAGGGCCTTCGGTCCCTCATCCCCCACCGGTCCGTAGCCCCATGAATACCCAAGGCTTGCGGAGTGTAATGCCCCGAATTTCAAACACATGTAATTCGTAGCACAAACATGATCTTTTACTTCAAATTCAATTTCTTGTAAAATTTGTATCTCCATTATCACGATGAATTTAGAGTTGAGATTTTTACTTGAGCTTCTTATACATGTTCACAATAATTACAACAAATTTCATTAATTTTGGATGTGGTATAATATTTTAATAAATTCAATTTCTTGCTGTTTGGGGAAATTTTTTTATGCTAGGTTGAATTTAAACTTGTTTGACTTGTAAAAATCATAACTCTCTTTTTATCATGAGTTTAGAGTTGAAATTCTTACAGTAGGTGCTATTACATGTGTTCACCAATTTTCTCAATTTTCATAATTTTTGGAGAATGTTTGATATTTTATTAAAATGACAAATCTCGCTGTGGTTGAGAAGCAATGCGGCTGCTGTTTGAAGTCTGCAACCTATTCCAATTAGCATAACTATCTAAATACTTGGATTCTTGAGATGAAATTTTTATGTGAGGTTATTCTATGTGTCCAAAACCAATCTACCAAGTTTCGTAATTTTTGATCAAGAGTTGTTATTTCTTTTAAATCAGTTTTGATGCAGTTGTTGAAAAACGAAGAAATTTTTGTTAGTAAATTTATACCTCATTCAAATAGTCATAACTTTTTGTATACTTGGAATTCTTGGTTAAATTTTGGATATGTGGTTTTATGAACTTCCGAAATTATTTGTTATTTTAAAGGAGTTTTATCGCTTGACTGGGTGACAATTTTTGTCAAAGCTGGAAGCTCTTAGGCATATATTTTTTGGTCATTTTTCACCTTAAATTGGAGTAATTTGAGAAAGTTTTCAACTGAGATGTTGTAGTGAACTTGATGATCTTTCAAAAAACTCTAAGAACTTTAATTTTCATCGAGTGTTTGATTTCTGGTGATTTTCGCTAACAATACCTAGTCTATGTTGGATGACTAAGTAGTTGTTTCATTGAATGTATGTCTTTGGAATGGGCCTTAGAATGGTGTTCATTCCAACTCTTGGATTGTGATGACTATGTTGGAGTTGTGTTTGCATGCCTTTAGTATATTTTATGAACGGAATAACTATTTTTTCTCGTGGTTGCTTGGGGGTAATTAGCTGTTGTTCTAACTTTATAACTTGCTTAAAGTTAGAAAAGTTTATGTTGGGTTGTTGTTCGGGGCGGTTCTTCTTATCCTGGTGTGTGTGTTGCTTGTTGTTTCTTAGGGTAATGAATTTTTTCCTAGGGGCTATCGTTACTATTCAATCTGTTGTGTAGTTGGTAGCCGTGTCGCCTTGAACGTGCTGGAGGAGATGACTTGTGCGCCGGCATGCTCGCTGTATGCGGAGGGATGTCCGTTGTTATTCGTGCTACCACTTGGTTAAGAAACCATGGAGCGAAATTATTTAATGGGAGCAACATGTTGGTCGGGCCGAGGTCATAATTAACTCCAAGTGTGGAAGGCGGGGTGGGGATTGACGGTGGTCAGTTCGCCACTTAGTTTGGCCATAGTTTGGTTAACATTGGCATTCTTGGGCATGGTAGTGTCCTAGGGTTAGGTTGAGCTACTGTGTAATGTTAAGGCCATAATTGGAGTTGGATAGCTGTTGATTAGCTTGTGAATTATGAATTGATCATGTTTGTTTGGACTTGTGATGTCCACCGAATTGAGTTGTGTTTGGCTATGTATTAGCTTATTGATGGTCTAGGGTAGTGGTTATCACCCTAAGACTATCAACTCATTTTTGACCCTTGAGGATTAGTAACTTTCTTACCTCGAGTGCTATGGATGAAGGCGGTCTTCGGGCGTCGGCAGATCACTAACCCAGGAGGGATTGATCGCTGGCCAGAGACAAGGTCGAGACCCAAGCAAGAGGATGTCTGGCAATCGACGGAGGTCGAATGTCGTTGGGTCAAGTCTAGGCCAAGTTGGGCAAACTCTTGAGCCTGGTCTAGGGGCCATGCTGGTTTCCCTAGGGCTTTGTTATTTTTGTGGATGGCTGGGTTTTCACTAGCCAGTAATCGGCTGGTAATCTATATCTCTGCATTTAAGATCAGTAGTTGCGTTTTCAGTTATAAGTTAGGATTGATGTGTAGTAGTATTCTATGAGCAATCTTATGTAGTGATAGGATAGGCACTGGTCGGGTGGTCGCCGTCTTACCGATGTGGGGGACGGGCGACGTAGTCTTGTCTATTTATTTCTGGGATCAAGCGGTAAGAACGGGAGGTGCTCCTGTCAGAAGTAGGGAACGAACCTTAGGAATCTGTCAAGTTTTATTTGTTAGTATGGGTAGGGAGCTAGAGTAAGACTTTCCAAGGGGCAGTAAGATATCTAAGCATCTCGGTGAGTGGGGATTCCGTAGGGACACCTATATGCTCGTGAACAACTTTTGGGTGAGGTCCGGAGCAGTGGGACTGCCAGGAACCGGGTGTAGTGGAAAATGGCGACACCACTACTGACTGCAATGGGAAAAAGTAGACCAACCAAATGCAACCTCAACATCCACTTAGGTGAATGTCAGAAACGGGAAAGAGTATGAGAGTAAGATGCATCACGAGGGATCGAACTCTAAAATCAGAAGAAAGCGAACTCCTTGGGAAGTATGTAGTATGGGATGCATACGTTTCCATTGAAGTTATATTTTGGAGAAGTATGTAGTATGAGATGCATACGTTTCCAAATGAACGGCATTAGAGTAAGTGCATCCTGTGCATTTGAATTGTACATTTTGAATTGTGCATTAGACTATAGGGGCATGACATACACTAACACTTGTGACTTTTCTACACTTGCATTAAATCCTGGTTGTTGAGTTTTGGGGAGCCACTGGTTCTAGCAGCATTACGTCAATTGTATCCCACTGACGTACCCACAGTCTGTTTAGTGCAGGAATGCTGATCGTGGAGAAGGAGACTCGAGCTGTCGGGAGCGATCAGTGGAAGTTGTTGTCCAGTGTGTTGCAGAGTTTTCTGATTATTGTACCCTGTAAGATTATTAGTGTTGTAAAATAAATTTTTGGGTTGTAATTCATGATGTAACTCTTTGTTGTACAATTGTACTTGTAATAACATTTTTGGTGGCAATAAAAGTTTAAATTTTCTGTGAATTTACTGTGTTTGGACTCATTTGAAGGAAATATTCTTGCTGTGTCTTGAGTTTCCTGTGTTAGGAACTCAGGGCATTACACTTCAAGTCTCTGCCAAGTCCAATCTTGCAACTAGGAAACTGTGGGCACGTCAGTTGCATACAACAGACGCAATACTACGATACATCGATTCTCAACTTTTAAAATCACAAACTAGATGAACAAAATTAATAATGACAAAGATGAATAAAAACTAATAGTGAATCTAATCTAAGTGTATACATGTATGTCATTAAACATAAATCAAAATGCATAGAACAAGTATCCAATAAAGCAACAAATGTACACAATGCACATTAATGCACACTTGTTCGGATTCTATGCATCCCATACTACATAGGTCCGAGGGCAAGCCCTTAATGTTCTTCTCATTATAGGTTTAAATCCTACGTCATGCAACCTAACCCAATGACTGTACTACAATGCGTAATAACGTGTGAGTCGCACCTCCAGGATATTGAACCTTACCGGCATACCCCTAGCCCACACATCGTGGATTTACTGGGCATATCCTCAGCCAAAAATCCCAGCAAGTTGATCTCCCGCAACTACAAACCAGGCCTACCCCTAGCCCACCTCAGTGGATTTATCGGGCGTATCCTGTCCGTCCCGAACATTCCTAGGAACCACAAGTTCTTTACCGGCCTTTCGCAAATAGCCCACACATGTAGATTTACCGGGTGTATCCTCAGTCGTGAATAATTGTAGGGACCGCAGTACTTTACCGGCCATTTCATCGACCTCACCAGCCTACCCTGAGCCCACACATGTAGATTTACCGGGCATATCCTCCGTCGTGTCCCGAACCCCTAGGAACCGCAAGCTCTTTACTAGACATGTTCGTCATTGTTTTCAGCCTTAACTCTACCTAGTGCCTATCCTTAAATTCAAACATAAATAATTGCCACCTAGAGCTAGCTTACCCTACTGGACTTAAATTAAACACTGAGAATGTTAGTCCACACTGGCTACTTCTCAAGAAAAAGTTAACCCACACTGGCTACTTCTCAAATTTTTACATATCATAACCTGTCGGCACTCTCGGTCTTGCTTAGCCTCTAGATTCCAACAATCTCAACATAGAGATCAACTAGGTTACATCTAATTTCTTATAAAAATTTCCATTCATTAAACATATTTTAACTTCTTTTATCCATTCTCTTTGCAATCATGAAGTAACCTACTTCTTATAGCAACATTCAATAACACTTGATGAGTTAAAACCTTTATAAACACTACATGTTTAATATCCAAATTTCATCCTTTAACTACCTCTTAATCCCTCATAAGGTACATCTTACTAACATTTTAATCCAATTTTATACATTGTAAAAGTTTTAGGACAACTAGATAAAAGACATCAACCCAATGGTATTGTAAAAATCATATAAATTCCAATACTACTCAAAAAATTGATTTCTTAGTTTCATAGGAAACATAAATGAGTCTACTACAACTTTTTAGTTAAGATCATCTAGATTCATCCTTAATTATTTCTTCTAATTTCATTTGCAAAACAGTAGGTTCAAAATATGCAAACTGCAGCTGATGCTACTTGTAAAAATCATAGAAATTTTTATACTTTATAAAACTTTATGTTCTTTAGATAAAATAAGGTATAAAAGTCTACTATAACTTTGTAGTTATAAGTTTCTCCAAAATATTGTGTCTATAACCCTGAATCCCTCGATATCTACAGTAGGGCCGAAATGTTATACTGCAGTTAAAGTACTTCCACCTGTTCAATCGCATAAAATTCATTATAAATTCTATTCTTCATGAATAATTGATTTCTTATACTCTAAAGAAAGTTTAATGTGTCCACTTTAACTTCTTAGTTTTGACCTTTCTCAAAATATTGCATCTAAGATGCCGAAAAGATCAAAATCCAAAATGTGTACAAATTTCTAGCAACTAGCCAACTGCCAACCAGTCCTAAGTTTAGATTTTATTAAAATAGTAAACGACATCCAAATATTATGAAATTTTAAGCAGATGTTCTTGACATATACGACATGCTCCTATAAAAATTTTAGATCCAGATTCCATCTAGTTTAATAGTTATGATTTTCTGAAGTACAACTAAAACGTAAAACAAAAACTTAAAAATGTCCCCAAATCAATCATATCATAATTTCACACATTTAATCAACAACACATAATCTAAACATAAATGCTCAATCTACATAGGCTATCATGCTTCTAACAATTCACACATATACATTCTACAATCTAGCATTCTACTAATAAAATTATATTAGAAAGTTGGAGAAACACCCAACTCAAAAAAGAGAATTTCTAGTAGTAGAACCCCTAAAAAAAGCTCCAAAGCTCCTCAAAAGCAAGCCGACCTCTACTCCTCTAGCAAAACCACAAGCCACACACAAACTCTCTCTTGACTCTCACTTTCTTTGTTTTGATTTTAGTGTCGTTCATGACAAAAGAGGATGTCTATTTATGGAAAAAATGAGTGGTTAAAATGACTCTCCACTTTCTAAAATAGCTCCCCACTTCTCCACACACTCACCTACTCCCCCCTCATTCTCAAAATGTCCGGCCATTCCTCTCTTCTTCTTTTGTGTGCACGTACGCACATGTGCACGTGTTTTGTACAATTTTCATTTTACTCCTATTTCATTATTTTATTTTATTTTAAACCCTCATATTTTAGTAAATAATTTTAATCAAAATTCTTTAACATAAATTTTAATTTATTTGTTTTTATTAATCTTAATAAAATTTTAATGCACAACTTTCAATAAAAATGACATAATTAGCACGTGTAAAGAAGAAACAACACGTGTAGCAAAAACATATTTAAAAAAATATTTCACGTAAACTAGTTTAAAATAAAAAAAATAAAATAAACATACACATTTCATAAATTTTTATTTTGGAAAATGATATGACCAACACGTGTACTGTAAACACGTGCGTTGCACGTAAAAATAAATATTCAAATACGAAATAGATTTGATTAACGGGAATTTATAAATAATTGAAATACAAAATACGAAAAATACATTTAATTAATTTTATATTTACAACAATGTAATCAATACGTACATAGAAAACACGTACATCGCATGCCTGAGAAATATATTTGAGTCCAAAATAGGAGAAAATGAATATCAATTTATACAACGATTTCGAACAAATCATAAAAATAAATAATTGAAATACGTTGAAATATTACACGTTAGAATATATGTAATCGACACGTGTATCGAAAGCACGCGCAGTACATGTAAAACACAAAGATTAAAATTAATATCTGAGTTGGCTTAAATAGGATAAAAATGAATTTTGAAAGAATGGAAAATGTATAAATAATGGATATTACCCGTAACAGTACAAAATAAACATGCGTAACATACGAGGGGCAAAATTGTCATAACTCAATTTTACGGGGTGTTACATTCTCTCCCCCCCCTTAGAGTAGTTATGTCTTGAGAACTTACTAGGATAAAAGTTGTACCATGTACACACCAAAGAAAATCATTATTGTATATAGAAAAACTACCAATACACAGAAAAGAAATATAGTATGTAATGTGGACAACAAAGTAAACTTATATAAGGAAACTAAGAGTATCAAAGTTATTAAGAACGAAATAAGAAAAACTAGAAAAATAGCAGAAAAAGAAATGTGACCATAAACGATAGTATAGATCGAATGAAATTTCACGCAAAAATAATATTAGATAAAGTATTAGATAAAAAGGAAAATATAAATTAAGTCATTAATTGTGATTTTTTTTGAAAAACAAAGTGATTGGAAAGAATAAAGAGAAGCGTAGTCAATAGATACTTTAATAAATGATTAATAGGCTTAGCAATCAAAATTTATTAAAGGAATAAGCGGTAGAATGATTAAAATCGCAAACTGAACCAGTACTATATATTACGAGATAAAAATGGAATTAGCAATTTAAGAGAATGACGTTGGATAAAAATCTGAAAATAAATGAGTGATAAATTTTGTTAACAAAAGTATAAACAATCTAATATAAGTATAATAGAAGAAATTTTAATGATGTGTTTAAAATAATGTCATAAAATTTTCGTTTGTAAAAGTTACATAATAATTTTATAGAATAATGATTTATATC
Organism: Hemerocallis citrina; assembly: GCA_017893485.1. NCBI lineage: Eukaryota > Viridiplantae > Streptophyta > Magnoliopsida > Asparagales > Asphodelaceae > Hemerocallis > Hemerocallis citrina. Next base: position 385,880,296 of record CM030358.1, on the reverse strand, counting down.
AAATATGTATAAGTTGTCAGGTATAGCACGAAAATCAACATATAATATTTTATACGTAAATACGCACAAAAACTTTATGACGAAACAATACTATAACATGAAAGTTGTAAGCAATTGGAGAAACAAAATAAAATAATAGTAATAGTAGCAATATATAATTGAAATTCGGGGCGCTACAGACCTAGCAAAGGTTCTCTTCGATCTCACACCCCCAATCCAATGGCCAGACCGAGAACGCCAACAAATAGATCCTGGACGGATTGAAGTAGAGTCTGGATAACTCGCCAAAAGGCCTATGGGTAAAAGAACTACCGAGCATCCTGTGGGCTTACCGAACCACAAAAAGGGTCCCTAACAGGCAAATCCCCATTTAACCTGATCTTCGGGGCCGAAGCGGTCATTTCTTTAGAGGTCGGCCTCCCCTATCCCCGCCTCATAAGCTTCGATGAAAGTTCCAACTCCATAGGCCTAAGAGCCAACCTCGACCTCCTTGACGAGGTCAGCGAGAAATCGACTATCAGAAGGAACATCTACCAACAAAGAGTTGAATGCTTTTACAATCGGAAGGTTCGACTGACCAATATAAAAGCGGGCGACCTTGTACTCCGATGACTCGCCATCTTCGAACCTACTTAGAAAGGAAAACTCACTCCAAATTGGGAAGGTCCGTATAAGGACTCCGAAGTGATACGTCCGGGGACCTACCGACTCAAAGACTTGGGGGGCAAGGCAGTCAAGAAAACTTAGGATGCAGAGCACCTGACCAAATTCTATGAAAGCCATTAAATCGAGTTAGACTCGTGACAAGGCAATGTAATATGCGTCAACATTCTCTCGTCATCGAATAAAGTTATCTCTAGCTTCGATATTCAATCGTCTATTCCTTTTCACGACAAAGCCTAAACCTCGGATGGAGGGAGGTTTCTCTACTAGTTTTTTGGAATGCAATTTTGGAAAGAGTGCCTTGTAAGAGGACATCGACTCAGAGTCTTTTGCAGTTCCCACAGCTAAGTCTAAAACTCGGAAAGAGTGCCTCGATTCTGAGTCTTGCGTAGTTCTCACTGCTATATTTAAATCTCGGAATGAGGGCCTCAAAAGAGCACCTTGACTCTGAGTCCTACCAGTCCTCACCGCTAAGTCTAAACCTCGGAAAGAGTGCATCAGAAGAACACGTTGACTCTAGGTTTTGCACAGTTCTCACTGCTAAGTTTAAACCTCGAAAATAGAGCATTGAAAGAGCACATCGACTCCGAGTCCCACGCAGTGCTCACTACTAAGCCTAAACCTCGAAAACAGTGCCTTGAAAGAGTACCTCAACTCAGAGTCTTATGTAGTTCTCACAATTAAGTTTAAACCACAGAAAGAGTGTCTCGAAAGAGCACCTCGACTCTGAATCCCAAAAAGTCCTCACTGCTAAGCCTAAATCTCAGAAAGAGTGCCTCGAAAGAGCACCTCAACTCTAAGTGTTACTCAATTCTCACTGCTAAGTTTAAATCTCAGAAAGAGTGCCTAGAAAGAGCACATCGACTCCAAGTCTCCCGCAGTGTAACACCTCGATTTTCATATACTGTGAAACCGTGACATAAGCCAGAATCTTTTCCTTCAATTAGCCACAATACATAGAAAAATAGGAAAATTTAAAACTTTTTATTCAACACAAATGTATTACAAGTCGGAATGTTATAAAACTGCAATACATTACATCAGTGTTACAATAATGCCATACAAGACCAAGTGTTACAAACTTTCAATAAAAAATTACATCAGAGTACAATGAATAATAATAAACACTTGGTACTTCACTTGGATGCTTCTCAATAATTAATAAATTTACAATTGAAACAATGGTAACCAACATGTATTACAAGTGAAATAGAATCATAACTTTGCTTCTCTTGCCTTTAGTGTAGCGCCCTAAATTCCTAACATAGGAACTCGTGACACACTTCAGGATCTTTCATCAAATGGGTCACAACACAACAAAAATCACAGGAAATTAAAAACTTTTATTACATCAAATTGTTATTACAATGTCCAATGATTACAATAATTACAAATTAATTGTTACAACAAGAATGTACAATAAACATGGACAGTAACTTTCTCTTGGATGCTTTTCCCTGCTAGAGCTTTCTCGCGATCCCAAGTCGGCGATCCTGCACTGATAACTGTGGGTACATCAGTTGATTACAACTGACGAAAATGCTATATTTGGCTATCCTCTCTACGCTATAATATAACGATCCCAACCTCAACAATCAGAAATAATATTTGATGCGAAGAAAAAGGTGATGTCAAACAAGTGTCGGTATATGCCATGACCTAACCTAATGCACACTATGCACTCATGCTCCTAAAGCTAAAGGATGCTTGGTTAAAAGATATGCATCCCATACTACACACCTCCCAACCAAACGGCGTTCTTCAGTTTGATGGGGCTCGATCCCCTGCTATTCATCCTAATCTTGTGCTCCCTCCTGTTTCTGATTCCAGTAATGGTGAGACTGCAGTCATCCGGCTTACCAGTCGCTGCCATCATTAATGGTATCCAATCCTCATGTTTTATCCATTATATCCGGGATCCCAGTCGTAGGATTACCTTGGATGACTGGTAAGTCGCAGGCTTACCCTGCATGACTGAAATCATGGTCAGTGCAGGCTTACCCTGCATGACTGTAATCATGGTATGTTGCTGTATCTACGTCTCCCCGGACTTCACCAAAAGCTGATATACGGGCATCAGGGCTCCCTGCCAGAGGACTTAGAATCTTTTCCGTAGAGTCTCGCTCTGTGGGGACTTCCTTTAAACCTCCTTCCCGCATTGGTCAACAAAGGACATGACGGATATAAGGTTTTCCCAACTCTGCTACACTCGTCCTTACACTAGAGCAGAACTTGCAGGCAAGACGACGTCCCCCTGACAGGCGAACACCTTCGCTAGTGCCTATCCTTACAATCAACCAAGACTCGATCTAGGCCTACCAAAGTATCCAAGCTACCCAATTCCAAGAATAAGGTTGAATTCAAGATTTGCTTTAGCGATCGATTACTAAGAGCCATCACTTTAGCCAAACTCTAATTCTCTTTTCTTTTTATTATAAGAAGTAAGAACATCTAGGCGAGCTATCTCATATTACCCATTACCTTAGTTAGGTGATCTATTTACCATATCCAATCCCTAACTTGGTAATTAACTTGGCTTGCCAGGAACAACTGGTTAAGTTCTACTTGTAGACTCTTTCTAGTTAGTCACCTTTATTATTAAAGGATCTCAACCCATCCCTCACTAGGACTCAACTAGCCCTCAAGTCCGGCCCAAGGGTTGACCCGCCTCGGTCTACACTTGGCATGAACCAATGACGAATCGACCCCGTCGATCGCCGCAACCGTCATCTACGCTTGGAGTTCAATCGCAACCTCGGCCCGACCAACAAGTAGCTCCTGCTAAACTTAACGCTCCACGGTCCTCGACAAGTGGTAGTTCCAAACACAAACCATGGAATCCATCCATGCACGGCGAGTACGTCGGCGCACGAGTCATCTCCTCCAATGTGTTCAATGTGACACGGGTCCTATTTTATCCGCCTAGGTTTGTCAGCAAGACTTAGTCCTAGAGTCTCACTACTCAACCAACGTACCCCAACAAGGTACACCACACTAGGAGTAATTCATAGCCCATGAATACCCAAAAAGGGGTTCTAAGAGCCCTAAAAACGACAATTTAAGATTCCAAACAGCAAGCACACACTTGGCATTTATGCCAAAACGGAGTCATTCCCGATCCCGTTCCCTTGAGGAATCACGATCGGGCGCTCCCCATGCTTCTACTCAAAGTAGACACCAAGTACAAGCACACATTGGGTATGAATTATATGCCAAAGTGGTCCACAACAATACCCCAACATTCAATACAATTTTTCACTTCAAACATTGAACAATGTTGCCTATATTGGGGTCTACAAGCAACTATGGGATACTCTTGGCAAGAAACTTTAGATCTCTTAAGTCCTAACTCATGTACACATCTATAACATGAGTCTTGACCCCAAACAGCAACTCGAAGCCAACAAGATACAAGTTTAAACTTATCTCAATCATCATGGTGCAAACTAGTGAGCTCTATGTTTCACTATATTTTTGTCGTCACTTGCAAAAATCATATAAAATCGAATACTTTTCCAAATCAGGATTTATTTGTTATTCCAGAAAGGTCTATGTGTCTACTAAAAGTTTCTGGTTATAAGATAAAGCCATTTAGATGCTCTTATGGGTCTATCTTTAACAAGTATACAGACTTCTAGAACAGCAGATCAGATCAACACAGTCATGGGATAAAAATCTATTTAAAATAGCATATGGTGTCAGATCATCATGAAATTTTAGAATCTATTTCCTGAAACATGATGTTACAACACTCTCAACAATCAGGTGATTCTACTAAGTAGATTTCCAAATATATCCTTTTGAATGTCATCCAAAAACAGGACAGTAACAACAGCAGTTCTGTTTACTAAAATATCTAGCTCAGTTTGCATGATTTTATTGACATTGCTACAGTGGTCCAAATCTCATGAAAATTGAAACGTAGGTCTTAGATACATCCAAAAATGACATACTAAAATTTCAGATCATTGCCATAAGCATGCAGTGAGATACAAGTCATTCTTTCCACAACAGTAACAATAAAAAATGCTTCTTTATATTCTGACTAGCATGCAAGTTGGCATCTTATTTTAATAGCATAAAAAAATCATAAAAATCTGGAAAAATTACTAAAGGTATACGACACATAAATGAACAACATATAAAATTTTCAAGTTAATCCAAATAGTAGTGTTCAAGATATGAGCTACGGACTGATAACAAAAATTCAGCTTTTTTAACAAGATTTTCTGATTTGGATTACTTAACACAAAACGAGTTGGTTAGGTTCATTATTAGGGCATGCATGTCATTTTTCAGTCATCACAAACACCATTCAACCATAAAACAGATATAAGGTTAGAAACACTCACCTTGATGAGTTTGATGGAAATGAAAGATCCTACAAGCCCCTAGCTCCCTGATTAGCCTTCTTGCTCCTTGGTTCCTCCTCCTTGGCTTCTCTTCTTCTCCTTGGTTTCTCTCCTTCCAAATCAGTAGCTAGGGTGTAGAGGGTAAGGTTTAGAAGTGTAGAAGATTGCTTAATTGTAGGGAGAGATGAGAAATAGAGCTAGGATGAGATGAGGGTGTTTTAATAGAGGATGGGGAATGAATCTGGACGGATTTTTGAGAGAGGGGGGAGGGAGAAAGTGAGAGGGCTGCATTGGGGAAGAATGGAGGTGGAGTGTATGAGTGGAGAAGAACTCATCATGAGTCAAATTTAAGTTCAAAACCCTAACCCTAATTCTCAAATTCCCTCATTCTTTTCCCTCCTAAAACTTGGCCGGATTTGGGCTTGTGCATGTGCACAAGTCTTTTTTTTTTGTTACACACCATGGTACACTACAAGTGTTGAGTTAAACTAGGGTTAACTCGGGTTCAATCGGGTCTAGTTGAAGCTTAAGAGTCAAATCCATACTAAAAGCTTCAAAAAGAAAAATAAATAAATAACTATAGCATTTTAGTGCTTAACAAAATATACATATATTCATATAAAAATCCGAGTTGTTACATCGAGTCCTCCTGAATCCTGTACCTGTAGTTTTGCAATCCAGTACCTATTGAAGTCGGGACGTCAGTACATATACTGACGCTTGAAGGCTGATGACTAGCAGCGATTCTCAACTTTAAACAAACAGATTGATGAAAAGAGAAAAGTGTATATATATAATTGATGTGTCAGTGTATGCTATAACTTAGACTCTAATGCAAGATTAACTAATGCAATGATGCATTTATTCTAGTGAAAGTAAGTTTCCAGAACAGTATGCATCCCATTCTACATACGTCCTAACTAGTCGTTTCTTCATATATAGGGATTTGAACTCGCGCCATGAATTCTACTCTTGTACTCAACCTGTTTCTAAAGATACAACGTGACTGATGAGGTTCCCCTGAAACGGTCTAATCCCTCCATTTGCAGTCATATAGTGGTGTCTCTGTTTGCCACTATTGCCCAGCGTACCAGACCTCACTCAAAAATCTGACAAACCCTTGGAGTTAACTACAACACAGGTTAGCTCGAAGTATCCCCTGTGGCCCCCTAGCTGATAGACTGTAGTCTATGGCTTGTTCGCCTTTCTTGATATAAAGCATGACGGTGTAGAACCCCGTATTTTCAAATATTATTTTAATTATTTGAAAAATAAATTTAAATGATTTTTGAGAATTTAATAAATATTTTCTAAGAAATTTATCTTTTGTACACGTGCAAAACACGAGCAAATGACTTTTGAGAAGTTTGAAAAATTAAGTTTTCTTTATGAAAAATCATTATTTATTATTTGAGAATTATTTAGTATTTTTCCAGATTTTTCTGAAATTAATTAGTACTATTTGCAATTTTTGAGAAAAGAAGGACTTATTTGCAAAATTGACAATTTTGAGGGTTGAAGTGCAAAATGTATTTGCTGGACTTTCCGATCAGTATTTGTTGAGGTTTGGAAATATATTTTTCTATTAGATCCTAATTTAAATGATATTTGATTGAATCTTCAAGACTAAACCTATGGATATAAAGTTGTATTCTTAAAAGGATTATTTTGCAAAAGAGGGAATAAACCCTAATATACAATCCAGCATATTTAAGGGAAATTCCTTTCCCAGCCGTCATTGAGTATATTCAGATTATTGGGATTTCTTTGAGGAGAAAAAAGGAGGATTCTTGGATCTAGCAAGGAGAAAGCTTTTTGTGAATCTTTTCTTCAAATCAAAGGTGAGTGGATTGTTTTGTTTGTTTTGTTTTGCTTTGCTCTGTTTGTTTGATTGATGAATGACGTGAGACCTTTTGTTATGCTTATTTGTGAACATTATGCCATTATTTTGTTAGACGCATTGTATGTATGATATGGATCTTTAATTTGATATGGAGGATGAGAACTCTTATTTGATATTTGGATCATGTATGAGAAATATTAAGATTTGTTGAGGAAAAGTTTGATTGATGAGATCGTATTGTTGGGAGACATATTAGGAATTGATAATGTTGTGATCAGATGATAAACATCTGGATCTTGTGATTGTAAACCAGATTCTGATTAAGATGTGAAAGACAATTGTTGAGAAGAAGCCCTAATGGGAGAATTTAGAGTTTAGATCATGAGAATATGAGATTTGAGAAATTGATTGATTGAGTAATGTATCCATGATGGAGATTATGGAGAGTTGTTTATTAGCCTGGATACAATTGATTTTATGTTCAGTGAATCTTTAGAAAACTCCAGTTTGATTTGTGTTCAGACCTATTGTTGGAAACCTGTAGCCGACAGTCGACTGGACTATAAAGCAGTCGACTGGTACGAGCCTATTGTGTATTTTTTAGTCTTTGAGATTTGTTCGGGACAGTCGACCTATGACCCCTCTCAGTCGACTGATATACTTAGAATATTTTTGATGAGAATTATTTGTTTTTGTCTCGAGGCAGTCGACTGACTCCTTGGTAAGTCGACTGATCATGCCTTAGTTTATTTTTGAGAAATGTTGGATTATGTCCTCTGGACAGTCGACCGATCTGATATGCAGTCGACTGGTCCTGAAGGATTTTCGTATTTGATTATGAGATATTTTGTTTAGTGCTTGATTTTAAGATGTTCAGTTGAGAACATGATTTTGAGTTATTCAGTTGAGCCACATGTTCAGTGGGAATTTGTTCAGATATTTGTTTTTGAGTCTCTAGAGGTATGTGACCCTAGTATACTGGTGTTGAGATATTTGTTCAGTTATTTGTTGAGGCCCATTGAGGCACATTTTCAGTATTCAGATTTTTAGTCCGGTAGGGTACACTACTCTAGGAGATTTGTTCAGTAACCCAAATTGATAAGGACAGGCATTAGTAGTGTCATGACGAATGAGAACATGAGTTATGCACCTCAGTATGGCTTTTGATGTAGGATTTTAATCTCCTGAATTATCCAAGTAGTTAACTTGTGATGTGTGATTTATCTCTGGAATTATCCAGGTAGTTAACCTGAGATGTGAGGTATTTCTCCTGAATTATCCAAGTAATTATCTTGTGATGTGGGATTGACTTACGGAATGATCGGAGTCGAGGCGACGCTTTTGTGGTATTCTTGTGATGATGAGACTGTGTTTAGATGTGGGAAGATCTCCTGAATTATCCAGGGAAATACCTGAGATGTGGGATCTATCTCCTGAATGATCAAGCATGGGCAAATTATCATAGTTTATCTTCATCTCTTAGTAGTCATCGTTGTCAGCATGTAGTCATGATGTTTTTCTTGACTCACTTTTATGCATTTGGATTTCCTGTTTTTACACACTTGGCCTTTGGTTTTGATATCACCCATCATTCTTTGTTGTTACTTCATACTTTAGTGTTTGATTATTATTGTTGGACATTATGCTTTAAGTTCATTTATGTTATTTATTTGATTTGTTGCCACTCACACCATTTATGGCTGACCCTGTAGTTTGGGGGTTAGGGTTCAACTCTAGCCTCACATGTTGCAGGTTATTGCTTAGATTGGAGGTTGGATGCTTGAGTGGGCAGTTTGAGATAATTGGATTATTTAGTGATTGGTGTAAAACTGTAAAGGATATTTGAGATCATTTTGAATTGTAAATAAAAAGATTAGTTTGTGTTGAAATGATTAGACTTCCGCTGGGATTTGTAATTGTTGTTGTAATAAAAGAAAGAAAATTTTAGTGGTGTTTGTTGGTGTTTATTGTTGTATTGAAGTGGATTACTGGGATTTCGCCACGTATTTTCTAAGCTCTCATATTAGAAATTCGGGGCGCTACAGAGATTGGTATCAGAGCTCCGCTTCAATGTAATAATAGACTTAGTTTGACAACCAACCTAGGTGTGGACACTAGAGAGTGAGTACCTAGGTGTGGACATCAGAGTGTGAGTATCACATAGAGTTAAAATATGATGTTTGGTTTGAAGTTATGGTTTGAGGTATGGTTATGGTTTTGCCAAAGGGCATTGATATGAGTTTGAATTGTGTGTGTTACTCTAACTTTACCCTCGTTTTGCAGTATTCAAAATGGTTGCACCCAGAGGTAGAAATGGTGACAACAATGAGGACGGATCTGGTAGTTCCTGAGGGAATGGGATCGACCTTGAAGCTGAGTTTGCCAAAGTATATCAGACGTTGAATACGCTGATGGCACTCAATGTGGCGCAGCAGCAAGCGCAGCAGCAGAATCCGCCGCCCAATCATGGAGCTGGACATGGATTGGTGAATGCCGACCCCATCAAGCAGATTGAATCCTTTAAGAGGATGAGGCCGCCAGACTTTGAGGGGCAAGTTGATCCAACATCAGCAGATGATTGGATTAGGAAGATGGAGACAATTTTCGAGGTGTTAGAGACTCCGACAGCTAGCAAGGTGAAGTTAGCTTCGATGCAGCTCGAGAAAGATGCTGGTGTCTGGTGGGAGTCACTGAAGAGGAATTTGGGAGATCAGCAGCTGACATGGGAAGCTTTTCTGGAGGAGTTCAGAGATCGCTTCTTTCCTCTGGATGTTCAAGAGAAGAAGGCGACCGAGTTCATGAACCTTCAGCAAGGCAGCATGACTGTTCGGGAGTATGAGACGAAATTTGCTCAACTTTCGAGGTATGCACCAGAGTTGGTCATGGACGAAGCAAAGAAGGCCAAAAAGTTTGAGCTAGGATTGAGGCCAAACTTGAGGTCAAGAATGGTTCCGTTGGGTATCAGAAGATTTGACAAGCTGGTCAGAAGAGCAGCGATGACTGAGGAGGATATGGATCTATTTCAGAAGAAGCAGGATACTTGGAACCGGAACAAGAGGCCAGCATCAGGCAAGAGTGGGAAGGGATTCCCCGCGAAGCAGGCAAAGTTCAGTGGACCGGCGCAGAAGGCATCTGGAGCTCAGGGAGTGATCTGCTACTACTGCAAGGAAGTAGGACATTACAGGTCAGCATGTCCGAAGTTGGCAGAGCATATATGTTCTCAGTGTGGGCAGACTGGACATTCCAAGCTCCGTTGTCCAAAATTGAAGGAAGATGGTTCGGGTGGAAGCAAAGTCCCGAAGAGGCAAGGGCAAGTATTTGCATTGACCGAGGAGGATGCGAGAAACTCGGAAGATGTAATACAGGGTATGCAGGAATTTTGATTTCTTTCATTTTTGAATCAGTGTAATGAATAAAGCTTTTATTTCAGAACAATTTAAGATTGAGTATCATTCTTATTGTAACAGGAGTTGTTTTAATAAATGGAATTAAAGCAAAGGTTTTGTTTGACACTGGTTCATCGCATACATTTGTATCGCCAAGTTTTGCAAAGATCTTAGGTTTGGAACCTAAGTTATTTCCAGGCAGGGTTTTGTCGGTGGCAATGCCGTCAGGTGAAGAGCTAGTAGTGGATCGATATTATGAGGACTGTGATATCGAGATTGGTGGAAGGATGTTCGGCATCGACTTGATCGAACTGCAAGTGATGGGAGTGGATGTCATTGTAGGCATCGATTGGATGGCTATATATGATGCCACAATTGATTGCAAGCAGAAGGAGGTGTTGGTGAAAGCACCAGGTGGACTTGCAGTAACTTTCCAAGGGAAGAAGAAGATTCCGAAGGTGGCTGCAATGATATCTAAGATGGCAATTTCGGATGAAGTCAAGGGCATTCCGGTTGTTCAAAATTTTCCTCAGGTGTTCTTGGATGATTTTCCAGGATTACCGCCGCAGAGAGATATAGAGTTTTGCATCAATGTTCAGCCGGGAAGTGCGCCGATTTCCAAGGCTCCATACAGGATGGCACCTGTAGAGCAAGATGAAGTGAAGAAGCAGATTGAGGAGCTTTTGAGCAAAGGGCTTATCAGACCGAGTTCTTCTCCGTGGGGAGCGCCAGTGTTGTTGGTCAAGAAGAAGGATGGGTCGATGAGGATGTGCATTGACTATCGGGAATTGAATAGGGTGACTATTCAGAACAAGTACCCACTACCGCGGATTGATGATTTGTTCGACAGGCTTCGAGGAGCAGTAGTGTTTTCGAAGATTGATCTGAGGTCAGGGTATCATCAGGTGTGAGTCAAGGAGGAAGATGTGAGTAAGACAGCGTTTAGGACTCGTCATGGGCTGTATGAGTTTTTGGTGATGCCATTCGGGTTGACGAATGCGCCAGCAGTTTTCATGGATATGATGAATCGGGTGTTGAGGCCATTCATTGATTCCTTCGTGGTGGTCTTCATCGATAATATCTTGGTGTATTCAAAGTCGGAGGAGGATCATTCTAAGCACTTGACAGCAGTATTACAGACATTGCAGGAGCACAGCTTGTATGCCAAATTGTCGAAGTGTGAATTTTGGAAGTCTGAGGTAGCTTTCCTTGGTCATATTCTTTCTAAGGAGGGAGTAGCTACTGATCCTCAGAAAGTGGAAGCAGTGAAGGATTGGCCCAGGCCGACATCAGTGAAGGAAATGAGAAGCTTCTTGGGATTGGCTGGTTACTACCGGAGGTTTATTCAGGGGTATTCGCAGATTGCAGTTCCATTGACAAGTTTGACCCGAAAAAGTGTGGCATTTGTGTGGACAGATAAGTGCGAGGAGAGTTTCCTTGAGTTAAAGGAAAGGTTGACTACTGCACCTATATTAGCATTGCTGCAAGCAGGGAAGGATTATGATATCTACAGTGATGCATCTCTCAGAGGTTTGGGATGTGTCTTGATGCAGGAAGGCAAGGTCATTGCTTATGGCTCGAGGCAGTTGCGTCCGCATGAGAGGAATTATCCGACGCATGATTTGGAGCTAGCAGCTATCATATATGCCTTGAAGCTATGGAGGCATTATGTCTATGGTGAGAAGGTCAATATGTACACTGACCACAAGAGCCTGAAGTATATTTATCAGCAAAGGGATTTGAATCTTCGGCAGAGAAGATGGTTGGAAGTTTTGGAAGACATTCGTCCTGAGATCAAGTATCATCCGGGCAAGGCGAATGTAGTGGCTGATGGACTTAGCAGGAAGAGTAGTTTATCGAGATTGATCACTACTCGAAAGGAGTTGGCAGCAGAGATCGACCAGGCAGGCATCGAGGTGGTACTGCGAGGTTTAGGGGCATCTTTGGCTCAGTTGAGGCTGCAGCCGTGTAGAACCCCGTATTTTCAAATATTATTTTATTATTTGAAAATGAATTTAAATGAATTTCTGAGGATTTAATTGATATTTTCTAAAAAGATCTATCTTTTGTACACGTGCAAAACACGTGCAAATGAGTTTTTAGATGCTTGAAAAATTAAGAATTCTTTATGAAAAATCATTATTTATTATTTTGGAATTATGTAGTATTTTTCCGGATTTTTCTGAATTTAATTAGTACTATTTGCAAATTTTTAATAAAAGAAGGGCTTATTTGCAAAATTGACAATTTTAAGGGTTGAAGTGCAAAATGTATTTACTGGACTTTCCGATCAGTATTTGTTAAGGTATAGAAGTATATTTTCATATAAATCCTAATTTTAATGAATTATGAGATGAATTTCCAAAAGAAGATATATATATATATAATTGTATTTGGATGGATTGTTTTGCAAATGTAATTCCTAAACCCTAATACTTGATCCCGGCCTATATAAGAGAGTTTGCAGCCGTCATTCGCTGCACAACTCAGATCTTATTATATTTCTATTCTCTTGGTGATTGAAGAAGGAGTTCTTGGATCTAGCAAGAGGAAGGCTTGTGGATTCTTCTTGATTCTAAAAGGGTGAGTGATATGAACTTGCTTTGTTTATGTGGATGCTTATATGTTGTTTGTTTTGATAATTTGTATCTTGCATATGGTCGATGCACTGGTTGTTATTATTTTATTCATATGAAATCTAAGATAGATTAGTAGATCTCGATTGACAATTCTTGATTGTTTGAAATATGTTAAGATTTGATTATGACTATAAAATAAGAAATTGGATGGATGAATCTCTGGGCCTTGTGATTACGAATTGGATTAGATGTGAGTTGAGGAAGAAAATTGGTATTGAGATAGACTCCAGTATTGTTTATTGATTACAGACCTAATTTGTGAGATCTGTAGGCCGACAGTCGACTGGGTCTATGTATCAGTCGACTGGTACGACCCAGCTATTGTATCTTTAGTTTTTCTCGAAAATCCGTTCAGGACAGTCGACTTAGACCCTTCTCAGTCGACTGGTACACTTAGAATTTATTTTTCAAAGTTATCGTAGAATTTCTCTCGGGTAAGTCGACTTATGTTTTTATAAGTCGACTTATGTTCTTATAAGTCGACTTATGTCTCCTTTTAAGTCGACTTATGTTTTGATAAGTCATCTTATATTATTGATAAGTCTACTTATGATTTTTATAAGTCATCTTATATTATTGATAAGTCTACTTATGATTTTTATAAGTCATCTTATATTATTGATAAGTCTACTTATGATTTTATAAGTCATCTTATACTTTTGATAAGTCTACTTATGATTTTTATAAGTCATCTTATACTGTTAGCACTTGGATTGTTTCTTGAGAATTATTGATAATTATCTCGGGTAAGTCGACTGATGGTTGGTTAAGTCGACTTACTGCACTTGTTATAATCTTGACTATTAGTTCTCGAGGCAGTCGACTTATTACGGCATAAGTCGACTGGTTCTGATGAGTTTTCATGATCTTGTAGGTTCTTGTTATCGTTAGTTTACTTGTAGATGAATATGTTCGTCGGTGTAATAGTCACCATTGGTGATGCATGCCGGGTTCGTATTCTATCTATACCCTCTTTAGTTTGTTTGTAGATGAATATGTTCGTCGGTGTAATAGTCACCATTGGTGATGCATGCCGGGTTCGTATTCTATCTATACCCTCTTTAGTTTGTTTGTAGATGAATATGTTCGTCGGTGTAATAGTCACCATTGGTGATGCATGCCGGGTTCGTATTCTATCTATACCCTCTTTAGTTTGTTTGTAGATGAATATGTTCGTCGGTGTAATAGTCACCATTGGTGATGCATGCCGGGTTCGTATTCTATCTATACCCTCTTTAGTTTGTTTGTAGATGAATATGTTCGTCGGTGTAATAGTCACCATTGGTGATGCATGCCGGGTTCGTATTCTATCTATACCCTCTTTAGTTTGTTTGTAGATGAATATGTTCGTCGGTGTAATAGTCACTATTGGTGATGCATGCCGGGTTCGTATTCTATCTATACCCTCTTTAGTTTTGTAGATGGATATATGGGTATCCGATCTATGGTATTATTGGAGATCGATTGTTGGACATACATCGTGGTATTGAGATTTATTGATAGTTGGGCATGATCAGAGAGGTGAGGATTATTGTTGTTCTGATCAGTCGACTGGTCCTTTGAACAGTCGACTGTACCGTACAGTTGAACTGTACATATTTTGAGAGAGATTGATTGATGGATACTTGATCGTTGGTATTGTTTCTCGACTTGGTTCACTCATGTACTGGCCTATCGTTCTTGTTTCAGATTACATGTTCAGTTTATGTATTTTTTTTGTTCAGTACATGTTGATTGAGAATTTATGTTTATTTGTTATTTATGTTTGTTGTTTATATCACTCACACCAGTTATGGCTGACCCCGTAGTTTTGGGGGTTAGGGTTCAACTCTAGCCTCACATGTTGCAGGTTATTGCTTAGAATTGGAGGCTTGGATGCTTGGGTTAGCTTTAGAGAGTATAAGTGAGATGATAGAGCCATGTGTAATTTTGTAAAGAATAGTGTTGTAAAAGAATTATTGTAATGTAAGGTGTTTGTATTTCCGCTGCTATTTGAAAGGAGTTGTTGTAATAAAGATTTGGAATAAAATGACTTGAGTTTTGGGTCTATGTATATTGTTACATTGAAGTGGATCGCTGGGAAAGTGCCACGTATTTTCTAAATTTTATATTGGAAATTCGGGGCGCTACAAGCCGTCCTTGAGAGAGAAGATTGTGGAAGGTCAGAGATCAGATTCAGAGATCCAGAAGATGTTGCAGCAGGTTTCAGAAGGCAAGTTATCAGAATTTCGTGTACAAGATGGAGTTCTTTGGATGGGTGAAAGGTTATGTGTTCCAGATAATGCAGAGTTGAGGGAGAGTATCTTGCAGGAAGCACACAGTACATTATTGTCAGTTCATCCAGGAGGTACGAAGTTGTACAGGGACATCAAACCACATTTTTGGTGGTCTAGTATGAAGCGGGATGTAGCAGATTTTGTGGCAAGGTGTCTGACTTGTCAGCAGATCAAGGCAGAGAACCAGAGACTTGGAGGTTTGTTACAGCCATTACCTATTCCGGAGTGGAAGTGGGAGAATATCAGCATGGACTTTATCACGGGTTTGCCAAGAAGTTCGAAGGGCAATGACTCGATTTGGGTTGTTGTAGACCGATTGACCAAGTCGGCACATTTTCTAGCTATGAAGATTACTTGGTCGATGGAGAAATTGGCTGAGTTGTACATTGGGGAGATTGTGAGACTTCATGGAGTTCCAGTTTCGATTGTTTCTGACAGAGATCCAAGGTTTACTTCGAGGTTTTGGAAGAGCCTACAAGCAGCTTTAGGCACCAGAACTGATTTCAGTACAGCATTTCATCCGCAGACAGATGGTCAGACGGAAAGGGTGAATCGAGTGCTGGAAGATATGTTGAGAGCTTGTGTTATGGACTTCGGTGGTAGTTGGGAGAGATACTTGGCATTGGTTGAGTTTGCTTATAACAACAGTTACCATGCAAGTATTGGGATGGCACTGTATGAGGCTTTGTATGGGCGGAGGTGCAGGACACCTGTTTGTTGGTATGAGGTGGGCGAGAGGCAGATGTATGGTCCTGAGATCGTGCAGCAGATGTCAGAGCAGATTGAGCTGATTCGCAAGAGGTTAGTTGAAGCTCAGAGTCGGCAGAAGAGTTATGCTGACACTCGACGAAGAGATTTGGAGTTTGAGGTTGGGGATGCAGTTTTCCTCAAGGTTTCTCCGACCAAAGGAGTGATCAGATTTGGTAAGGGAGGCAAGTTGGCGCCGAGGTATATTGGACCGTATAGGATCGTGGAGCGGATTGGCAAGACCGCGTACAGATTGAAGCTTCCAGAGGAGTTGGCTCAGGTGCATGATGTGTTTCATGTATCATTACTGAGGAAGTATGTGGCCGATCAGAAGCATCAGTTGGTGGAAGTTCCTGAAGATCTACAGGTGAACCTGAGTTACAAAGAACAGCCTGTTGAGATCGTTGATCGTAGGGAGAAAGTCCTTAGAAGCAAGGTGATACCTATGGTCAAAGTATTGTGGATGAATCAACAGTTCGAGGAGGCTACTTGGGAGCCAGAGGATCGCATGCTGAAGGATTTTCCTGAATTGTTTGTATAAGTGTATTCCTTTTGTATGATTGTAATTCTTTGAATGATTGTACTATTGATTGACATGTGATGTATTCCTTTATTTTGATTGTGATGTTATATGAAACTGTTTGGATTATGTTCTATTTGAAATATTGTTTCCTCTTGATAATATGTGTTTGAGCTCATTAGTAGTAGTTCTGAGGATAGAACTCTTCTAAGGAGGGAGTGATGTAGAACCCCGTATTTTCAAATATTATTTTAATTATTTGAAAAATGAATTTAAATGATTTTTGAGAATTTAATAAATATTTTCTAAGAAATTTATCTTTTGTACACGTGCAAAACACGTGCAAATGACTTTTGAGAAGTTTGAAAAATTAAGTTTTCTTTATGAAAAATCATTATTTATTATTTGAGAATTATTTAGTATTTTTCCAGATTTTTCTGAAATTAATTAGTACTATTTGCAATTTTTGAGAAAAGAAGGACTTATTTGCAAAATTGACAATTTTGAGGGTTGAAGTGCAAAATGTATTTGCTGGACTTTCCGATTAGTATTTGTTGAGGTTTGGAAATATATTTTTCTATTAGATCCTAATTTAAATGATATTTGATTGAATCTTCAAGACTAAACCTATGGATATAAAGTTGTATTCTTAAAAGGATTATTTTGCAAAAGAGGGAATAAAACCCTAATATACAATCCGGCATATTTAAGGGAAATTCCTTTCCCAGCCGTCATTGAGTATATTCAGATTATTGGGATTTCTTTGAGGAGCAAAAAGGAGGATTCTTGGATCTAGCAAGGAGAAAGCTTTTTGTGGATCTTTTCTTCAAATCAAAGGTGAGTGGATTGTTTTGTTTGTTTTGTTTTGCTTTGCTCTGTTTGTTTGATTGATGAATGACGTGAGACCTTTTGTTATGCTTATTTGTGATCATTATGCCATTATTTTGTTAGACGCATTGTATGTATGATATGGATCTTTAATTTGATATAGAGGATGAGAACTCTTATTTGATATTTGGATCATGTATGAGAAATATTAAGATTTGTTGAGGAAAAGTTTGATTGATGAGATCGTATTGTTGTGAGACATATTAGGAATTGATAATGTTGTGATCAGATGATAAACATCTGGATCATGTGATTGTAAACCAGATTCTGATTAAGATGTGAAAGACAATTGTTGAGAAGAAGCCCTAATGGGAGAATTTAGAGTTTAGATCATGAGAATATGAGATTTGAGAAATTGATTGATTGAGTAATGTATCCATGATGGAGATTATGGAGAGTTGTTTATTAGCCTGGATACAATTGATTTTATGTTCAGTGAATCTTTAGAAAACTCCAGTTTGATTTGTGTTCAGACCTATTGTTGGAAACCTGTAGCCGACAGTCGACTGGACTATAAAGCAGTCGACTGGTACGAGCCTATTGTGTATTTTTTAGTCTTTGAGATTTGTTCGGGACAGTCGACCTATGACCCCTCTCAGTCGACTGATATACTTAGAATATTTTTGATGAGAATTATTTGTTTTTGTCTCGAGGCAGTCGACTGACTCCTTGGTAAGTCGACTGATCATGCCTTAGTTTATTTTTGAGAAATGTTGGATTATGTCCTCTGGACAGTCGACCGATCTGATATGCAGTCGACTGGTCCTGAAGGATTTTCGTATTTGATTATGAGATATTTTGTTTAGTGCTTGATTTTAAGATGTTCAGTTGAGAACATGATTTTGAGTTATTCAGTTGAGCCACATGTTCAGTGGGAATTTGTTCAGATATTTGTTTTTGAGTCTCTAGAGGTATGTGACCCTAGTATACCGGTGTTGAGATATTTGTTCAGTTATTTGTTGAGGCCCATTGAGGCACATTTTCAGTATTCAGATTTTTAGTCCGGTAGGGTACACTACTCTAGGAGATTTGTTCAGTAACCCAAATTGATAAGGACAGGCATTAGTAGTGTCATGACGAATGAGAACATGAATTATGCACCTCAGTATGGCTTTTGATGTAGGATTTTAATCTCCTGAATTATCCAAGTAGTTAACTTGTGATGTGTGATTTATCTCCGGAATTATCCAGGTAGTTAACCTGAGATGTGAGGTATTTCTCCTGAATTATCCAAGTAATTATCTTGTGATGTGGGATTGACCTACGGAATGATCGGAGTCGAGGCGACGCTTTTGTGGTATTCTTGTGATGATGAGACTGTGTTTAGATGTGGGAAGATCTCCTGAATTATCCAGGGAAATACCTGAGATGTGGGATCTATCTCCTGAATGATCAAGCATGGTCTAATTATCATAGTTTATCTTCATCTCTTAGTAGTCATCGTTGTCAGCATGTAGTCATGATGTTTTTCTTGACTCACTTTTATGCATTTGGATTTCCTGTTTTTACACACTTGGCCTTTGGTTTTGATATCACCCATCATTCTTTGTTGTTACTTCATACTTTAGTGTTTGATTATTATTGTTGGACATTATGCTTTAAGTTCATTTATGTTATTTATTTGATTTGTTGCCACTCACACCATTTATGGCTGACCCCGTAGTTTGGGGGTTAGGGTTCAACTCTAGCCTTACATGTTGCAGGTTATTGCTTAGATTGGAGGTTGGATGCTTGAGTGGGTAGTTTGAGATAATTGGATTATTTAGTGATTGGTGTAAAACTGTAAAGGATATTTGAGATCATTTTGAATTGTAAATAAAAAGATTAGTTTGTGTTGAAATGATTAGACTTCCGCTGGGATTTGTAATAATTGTTGTAATAAAAGAAAGAAAATTTTAGTGGTGTTTGTTGGTGTTTATTGTTGTATTGAAGTGGATTACTGGGATTTCGCCACGTATTTTCTAAGCTATCGTATTAGAAATTCGGGGCGCTACAGACGGAGTTCTGGGGGTCCATCCCCTAGCTCCGACAGGATACTTCCCGTCCTTATCATGACACTTCAGAAATTAACAGACGAGATATGGATCCCATGCTCCCAATTCGTGAGAAGGCACAAACCGTATCCCTTTGATAGGAAGAGTACAACCAATAACACCACCTAGTGTTGGTCTATAGAATAGGTCGGATCATAGGTATCACCCTTAATACCAACTCTTTTCCTTCGGCGAAAATGATAATAAAAAAATGTTAAGTAGTAATAGCCATAAGTTACTACCCTAACGATGTCACTAACCCTAAACAATCCGATGGATGGCAACAGTACTAACACAACATGCTAGGTCTTAAGTTAGACTTCGCAAGATAATTCTACTAGGTGCTTAACCTAGACTTACCAGAATCCCTAAGGATCCTGTTCATAGCCCGATCCAAGACCCTGGCAATACGAATGTATTAGCATGCTACTGCCCTGAACTTGGATTCCGTCTACACTCCTGGCCCGCGATCAACCAACATCGGTTAAGATCTGACGATGCACAAGGGCTGACTTGTCCATAGTCCACGAGGAGTAAAATAAATACACGTCTTGATGGTGGATGGCTCGTAGGGCAATGATATCACTCTAGACGAGCACAATAACTACATACTAGGCGACTAGCTACGTACGAGCCAAACGAATTACATACAAGCCAACTGGCTATGTATGCGACAAATGAATCATATAGAAGCAACTATAAAATTCTTCTAACAACCTAGAAGCAAAATAGCATGCTACTAACAAAACTTGATCTTTTATACACCAAGGTAACATAAAAATCTTCTAACATCCTAGAAGCAATTAAACATGTTACTCTTATCGAAATTCAACAAAGTTAGACTTTTTATAAAGGTGAAAACATCTACTAGAACTTTCTAGTTGACAACCATCTCAGTTTCAGTAAATAAGAGGTAGAAAAACCTCGAACAACCTAAACAGCGAGCTTCAGCCAAAAAGGCCAGCTGCTATGACTTTGTAAAAGTCATAGCTCATACTCCGCTTATCGGAATTTAACCAAATAGGAAATTTTGAAAATTTTAGAAACTCTACTAAAACTCTCTAGTTGAAAACATTTCCAAATTCAGTAAGAGGTACAAAAACTTCAAACAATCTAGACAGCGACTTCAGCCAAAAAGGCTAGCTGCTGTCAATCTTGTAAAAGTCATAACTCCTACTCCGCTTATCGGAATCTAACAAAATTGGAAATTTTGGAATGTTGAGAAACTTTACTACAACTCTCTTGTTGATGACCTTCTCAGATCCAGTCATTAAGGGGTAGAAAAACCTCGAACAACTTAAATAGCGAAGCTTCAGCCAAAAGGCTAGCTGATGTGACTTGTAAAGGTTATAACTCCTACTCCGCTTATCAGAATCTAACCAAATAAGATATTTTGGAAAGGTGAGAAACTCTACTACAACTTTCTAGTTGAAAACTTTTCCAAATTCAGTATGTAAGAGGTACAAAACTTCGAACAATTTAGACAGCGACTTCAGCCAAAAAAGCTAGCTACTGTGACTTGTAAAAGTCATAACTCCCACTCTGCTTGTCAGAATCTGACAAAATAGGACATTTTGGAAAGGTGAGAACATCTACTACAACTTACTAGTTAAAAACTTTCTCAGATTCCTTATGGAATTCAAATCCCAGCTCTTTGAACAAAATTCAAGAACAACAAAAGATAACACAAAGCTAAAACTTGTAAAGCTCACAACTTTTTCTATACTTGTTAGAATCTAACAAAATTGGAAATTTTAGAAAGGGGAGAACATCTACTACAACTTTCTAGTTGACCACTTTTTCAGATTCCTTATACAGCTCAAAATCTAGCTCTTTGAACAAAATTCAAGAACAACAAAAAGAACAGCAAAAGCTGAAACTTGTAAAGCTCAAAACTTTTGCTACACTTGTTGGAATGTAACAAAATTGGACATTTTGTAAAGCTCAGAACATCTACTACAACTTTCTAGTTGACCACTTTTTCAGATTCCTTATACAGCTCAAAATCCAGCCCTTTGAACACAATTTCAAGAACAACAAAAAGACAGCAAAAAGCTGAAACCTGTACAACTGACAATTTTTGCTATACTTATCGGAATCTAACAAAATTGGGATTTTTAGAAAGGGGAGAACATCTACTACAACCTTCTAATTGACCACTTTTTCAGATTCCTTATAGAGCTCAAAATCCAGCTCTTTAAACACAAATAAAAATCACAAAACAACAAATTTTGACAGCAAAAACAGAAACTTGTAAAACTTATAACTTTTGCTATATTTATCGGAATCTAGAAAAATTGGCCATTTTGGAAATGGGAGAACATCAACTCCAACTTTCTAGTTGACCACTTTTTCAGATTCCTTGTAGAGCTCAAAATCCAGCACTTTGAACACAATTCAAAAACAACAAAAAGCACAGCAAAAGCTGAAACTTGTAAAACATATAACTTTTGCTATACTTATCAGAATCTAGCAAAATTGGTCATTTTGGAAAGGGGAGAACATCTGCTACAACTCTCTAGTTGAACACTTTTTCAGATTACGTAAGGAACTCAAAATCCAGCCCTTAGAACACATGTTGGAATCCTCAAAACAGCAATTTTGCTTTGATGCTCGCTGTTTTGGGGAATGTAACACCCCGAATTCTAAAACAGACTGAATTCAAAGTTCCACAGGATCTTTTCACTTATCTTCGTACAATTTTACAAGGAAATTAAAACTTTACTTTACATCAGAGTTACATCTTTAAATTACATTTAAACAGCGGAAGCAATTTACAATAATTACATGAATAAACTGTACAACACTTGAAACATTCTTTAAGCAGCATGCCTACTTTATTCTTGTCAATCTCTTTATCCTGCATGGAAACTGTGGGCTCGTCAGTTCATTCAACTGGCACAAGGATATAAAACATCAATTTTCTCCTACTTAGAAAGCACACACTTGTCACAAGCAAAACTACGGGGACTATCCTATAGATGTCGTGTTGTGCTGTGCACTTAGTCCTTAATGCAGTTGTTTATATTATATGACACTAATGCGCACTTGTTCGGATTCTATTCATCACACACTACATAGGTCCGAGGGCAAGCCCTTAATCGTACTTCATCTTGTAGGGTTCGGTCCCTCGCCATGACTTAAACTACTACGGTAACTACGGTAAGTATCCTAGATATTCTATGAGTTACGAGCCCATGTCCAGACAGTCTGGAGGAAAATCCCACGCACTGGCATGATGCATCATGCAGGCAGACTATGGACAATTCAACCTCCGTTTTGGAACGATGGCACCACTCGTAATCACAAACACCCCACAAGCATTGCCACCAGGACGATAATTCCGGAGTAGTGCTCATGCCATGTCATGACGCATCAAGCAGGCAGTCCGTGAATCACTCTCACACCGCCAATTAGATGGCCCTCATACTTGTGTTTTTCTCTTACTTTTGTCACATCACCACTATGTATCTAATCCTTAGTTTATTTGAATCATGAATAAAATCAACCCCTAGAATTAGCTTTTTCCTCTATACTGGTCTTAATCAACAACATGACCAACTTGGTCTTTCATCTCAATAGTTCATCTCAAAAATAATTTATTCACTTGCCGGTAATACGACTTAGCTATCCTCTAGTTCAAAATCTCATTTCATGTTCATAAATTGAGTATTCACACTCATCAATACTTTATCATGATTCATCCTCATTTCAATTCATGTATTACTTTTCACAAGTGAGAGACAAGATAGTTTCATTTCACAATTTTTCGACTTACATATTTAATCTCATAATTTTTCTTTGCATTCATAGGTCTAAAATCTCATTTATTTAACCTAAACGAAATTATTCACATTTGCAATAAGTCATGAATTCCCAAAATAATTTTACATAATTTTCCCTAAAGAAGAGAAATGCATATTGCTTTAATTTATCACATAAATACCCTTATAAATACCCTTATATTATATGACACTAATGCGCACTTGTTCGGATTCTATTCATCACACACTACATAGGTCCGAGGGCAAGCCCTTAATCGTACTTCATCTTGTAGGGTTCGGTCCCTCGCCATGACTTAAACTACTACGGTAACTACGGTAAGTATCCTAGATATTCTATGAGTTACGAGCCCATGTCCAGACAGTCTGGAGGGAAATCCCACGCACTGGCATGATGCATCATGCAGGTAGACTATGGACAATTCAACCTCCGTTTTGGAACGATGACACCACTCGTAATCACCAAACACCCCACAAGCATTGCCACCAGGATGATAATTCCGGAGTAGTGCTCATGCCATGTCATGACGCATCAAGCAGGCAGTCCGTGAATCACTCTCACACTGCCAATTCGATGGCCCTCATACTTGTGTTTTTCTCTTACTTTTGTCACATCACCACTATGTATCTAATCCTTAGTTTATTTGAATCATGAATAAAATCAACCCCTAGAATTAGCTTTTTCCTCTATACTGGTCTTAATCAACAACATGACCAACTTGGTCTTTCATCTCAATAGTTCATCTCAAAAATAATTTATTCACTTGCCGGTAATACGACTTAGCTATCCTCTAGTTCAAAATCTCATTTCATGTTCATAAATTGAGTATTCACACTCATCAATACTTTATCATGATTCATCCTCATTTCAATTCATGTATTACTTTTCACAAGTGAGAGACAAGATAGTTTCATTTCACAATTTTTCGACTTACATATTTAATCTCATAATTTTTCTTTGCATTCATAGGTCTAAAATCTCATTTATTTAACCTAAACGAAATTATTCACATTTGCAATAAGTCATGAATTCCCAAAATAATTTTACATAATTTTCCCTAAAGAAGAGAAATGCATATTGCTTTAATTTATCACATAAATACCCTTATAATCTCTTTAATCTTGATTAAAAAAATTCTTAATCAATCCAAAGAAATTTTCTAGATAAGTTCAAATTAATTTCAGGATAATTAACATATTTTTTCTAATTTAATTTTACAAAAATAATCATTAAAAAATATTAATTTTTCTAAAAAAATCAAAATTTAAAAACCTAGGCCGAAGCCAGGTTTCGAACCAGCAACTACAGCAGCATGCGCTACAGTAACGTTACTGTGGCGCAGCGGCTGACCAAAAAGGATAGAGCACCCACATGATACAGAAGGGGGGGGGGGGGAGTCTTAACTCTCTCATACTCAGGGTCTCAGTAATGGGTTATTTTCAAAATAAAAATAAAGAGTTTATGTCAAGATTCCAACCCATGACCTCCTCCTATAGTGATGTTTTTAATTCGCACCCACTGACCAGTATGGATAGAGTGACTAACTCGTAGAGAAATAATTCCAATTTGTTTTGTACAAGACTGTAACCATTCTAGTTCATTAAAAAAAACTCATTTCTTCAAAAAATGTGATTTGTTCTTCTTTAAAACTAAATAAATTCCAGACTGGATTTTCGTCAATTTAAACAGAAAAATTTTAGGGTTTTTAAAGCCATTAAAATCTTATTTTTTCCATATAAAGTTCTACTTTTTATTCATACAAAGTGTACATGAAAATCACATAATGTTCTATTAACAACTTCTTTTTCAAGGAGACATTTTTCTTGATTTCATTCAATCATATTTTAGTTCCTCTTTATTAGACTAATGAGTTTTTCTTCCTCCTTTTTGATTTACACACAAATTGATCATTTCTTGAATTTGGCCTAAATTACCAAATATTCATTTCTCCAACAACTAACATACAACCTTAGGATTATTTAGTATTAATCATCTTAACCATAAACATGCATAATTTTCTAGTCAATTTTAATAACATGGAGGTTCTCAAATTTTTTATTTTTCACATAAGAACATTTCTTAAGTTGCACTTTTCCCATATACAAGAATATTTCACCATGGAGAATCATTCATTCTAAATTAGCATGCTAGAGCAATATTAAATTACCACAACAACAATTCTAATTATACCATTCAATCAATTTCACTAGTCATTTCATGCAATTTCACATATGTTTCTTTTCTCCTTAATCAAGTTCCTAACATAGAGCAATATTTTCACATACTTATTCTAGCATGATCAAAAACCAACCTAGCATGGTACTACTTAAAAGTTATAGAAAATTGCCCACCTATTTGAAGAAAACAAAAGAAAGAACTCCTAGAAATCTCCTTGAACAAAGAGCGATCCTTCTCCTCCTAGATTGTGCCGCAAATTGCCTTCTCCTCCTTGTGCTTGATGGAACCCAAGCTCCCCTTGCTCCTTGTTGATTTGGTCGGCCTCCAAAGGGATGAACACACACATTAGCACACAAACTCAATTTTTCTCTCACTTTCTCTCAATCTTTTTCTAACTCTTATGTTTCTTTATTTCTTTTTCAAGTGCAAAAGTGAGTAAATGAGAAGGGTTATTTATACATATTTTTGAGTAAATTGAATGGCTAGGATTTGATCAAATAGTTAGGGATCAAAGGCTAGGATGAGTTTGGGAGTTGTAGTAACTACTCATGACTTGAGAAACCACCTCACCACTACACTCATCTCTCCCTCTCTTTTGCACAATCCGGCCTACACTCCATGGTGCATTTGCACGTGCAAGTGCAATGCACATGCAAACTAGTAACCCCTACCAAACTTTGTTCATAATCATTTAATTAATTGTTTGTTAAGTTGGTCCTACACTACAAGTTAGGTTAATTAAAAGAGAAGTTAAATTAATTGGGCTCACTAATGGGCCAAAAGACCATGGGCTCAAGAGAATTAATTAATAAATTAATTATAATGGGCTAGAAAGATAATTAGGCCTAGGATTTTATTTAGGCTTTAAAAATAGATCTTTTAGGAAATAAAGAGAATATTTAATAGCTATAGTTATGAAGAAATATTTGTCTCTAGAAAAATGCATATGAAAATATACGTGCAAAACACGTAAAGCACAAACTCTTGTAAATAAAAAAAATCAGGATGTTACAACACTCCCTCCTTAGAATAGTTCCGTCCCCGGAACTACACTTTAAGGGCGAGAAAACAGAAATACGACAAGAAGATAAGAAAAAAAAGGAAAGAAGATACAAATCAAACAAAGAGCTCAAGATGATCCTCCATCATCCTCTCCTCGGATTCTCAAGTAGCCTCTTCAACCAACTGGTTTCTCCAGACTACTTTGACCAACAAACAGGTGTTCTGCACTTCCTGCTATATAGAGCTTCGTACGGCGCCATTCCAATACTAGTCTGAAAACTGTTGTTGTAGGCAAACTCCACCAGAGCTAAATGCCTTTCCCAACTACCTCCAAAGTCTAGTAAACAACATCGAAGCATGTCCTCAAGAATACGGTTGACTCTTTCGGTCTGCCCATCGATCTGAGGATGAAAACCAGTGTTAAAATCCGTCTTGGTACCCAAGGCTGTCGGAAGACTCCTCCAAAAAATACGAAGTAAACCGCGCATCTCGATCAGACACAATGGTTAACGGAACACCATGAAGACTGATGATCTCTCCAACATACATCTCAGTCAACTTGTCCATAGACGAAGTGAGTTTCATCGCCAAGAAGTGAGCAGACTTGGTTAGTCGATCGACTGTGACCCAAATCGCATCATTGCCCTTTGAACTCTTGGGCAAGCCCGTGATGAAATCCATACTGATGTTATCCCACTTCCATTCCGGAATAAGTAACGGTTGCAATAGACCTCTGGGTTTCTGATTCTCGGCTTTGACCTACTGACAGATCTCACATCTCGCCACAAACTCGGTCACATCACGCTTCAAACCCGACCACCAAAGGTGCTGCTTAATGTCCTTATACATCTTGGTACTCCCAGGATGTACAGACAAAAGAGTAGCATGTGCCTCCTGAAGAATATTCTCCCGCAATTCTGCTTGATCGGGAACACACAGCATCTCTCCAAACCACAACACCTCGTTCCTGATTTGGAACTCTAACAACCGTGCCAGCACCAACCTACTCCTTCATCTTCTGAATCTCTGCATCTTCCTTCTGACTTGCGATAATCCTTTCATTCAGCGTTGGTTGAAGCCTCAACTGAGCTAAAGATGATCCCAAGCCTTGCAAAACAACTTCAATACCAGCTCCATCCAACTCCTCTACAAGCTGCCTCTGAGTTGTAATCAAACTAGCCAAACTGCTCTTGCGGCTAAGTGCATCAGCAACAACATTAGCCTTCTCCGGATGGTACTTAATCCCCGGACGAATGTCCTCAAGTACTTCCAGCCATCTCCATTGCCTTAGATTCAGATCCTTTTGCTGATAGATGTACTTCAAGCTCTTATGGTCCGTGTACATGTTCAGCTTCTCGCCATACACGTAATGTCTCCATTGCTTCAAGGCAAAGATAATTACAGCCAACTCTAGATCATGAGTCGGATAATTTTTCTCATGCGGTCTTAGTTGCCTAGACCCAACCAAGCCCACGATGTGAAGCATCGCTGTAGACATCATACTCAACACCTACTCTAGGCAAAGCTAAAATAGGAGCAGTAGACAGCTTCTCTTTCAGCTCCTGAAAACTTGCCTCGCACTGCTCAGTCCACTTGAAGTTCACATTCTTCTTGGTCAGACCAGTGAGTGGCACGGCTATCTGAGCATAGCCCTGAATAAACCTCTTGTAGTATCCAGTTAGCCCAAGAAAACTCCTGATTTCCTTCACTGTAGTAGGCCTTACCCAATCCTTCACTGCCTCTATCTTCTGCGGATCAGTTGCCACTCCCTCCTTAGAAAGGATGTGACCTAGGAATGCCACCTTAGATTTCCAGAAATTGCACTTGGACAACTTGGCATACAACTCATGCTCCTAAAGCTTCCTTAAAACCACTACCAGATGCTCTGTGTGCTCCTTCTCCGACTTGGAGTACACAAGAATATCGTCGATAAACACCACGATGTAAGAATCAATAAACAGCCTTAGAACTCTGTTCATTATATCCATGAAAATTGCAGGTGCACTCGTCACTCCAAACGGCATAACTAAGAATTCATAATGCCCGTGTCGAGTTCTGGACGCAGTCTTATGCACATCTTCAGTTTTCAGTTGAACTTGATGGTATCCTGATCGAAGATCTATTTTGGAGAAAATAGCTACTCCTTGTAGACGATCGAACAAGTCATCAATTCGTGGAATCGGATATTTGTTCTGAACAGTAACCTTATTCAGCTCTCGATAATCGATGCACATCCTCATCAAACCGTCATTCTTTTTTACTAATAGCACCAGTGCTCTCCAAGGTGACACACTCGGTTGAACAAAGTCTTTCTCCAATAGTTCCTCAATCTGCCGTTTGATCTCATCCTGCTCCACAGGCGCCATCCTATATGGTGCCTTACAACTGGGTGCACTCCCTGGTTGAATAGTGATGCTGAACTCTACATCACGATGCGGGGGTAACCTAGGCAAATCTTCCAAGAATACCGTCGAATAATCCCGAACCACTAAAATTTGCTGCACCTCTATAGGAATCTCCTTCTTCTTGCTGATGGTAGCAACCAAGCCTGAACATCTCCTCTTCCTTTGGAAAGTGACTTCAGGTCCACCTGGAGCCTTCACTGTTACTTCTTTGGTCTTGCACTCAATGCTTGCACTGTACACCGACATCCAATCAATGCTAATGATAACATCGACTCCCAAGACATTCAGCTCCATCAGATCAATCCCGAAAATCCTATCCCCAATCACAATCTTGCAGTCCGCATAGTACCGATCAGTGGTTAAAGTCTCCCCTGATGGAGTAGCTACTGCTAAAACCTTGCCTGAAAAGACTTTCAGTTCGACTTCCAAAACTTTAGCAAGCTTACGTGACACAAAAGTATGAGAGGACCCAGTATCGAACAAAACAACAACTTTCTTTCCATTCAAATAAAGTTCTCCTGTTACATAACACACACTCGTTACATAACAGTTCACTATAAAAGCGGTAAAAAGAGAAACAACAGAAAGCACTCTTAAACATCCTCCCTGGTACCGGTGATGACGTGATCCACCTCATCAGCGTCAGCTTCAGTCAAGGCAAATACTCGCTCCTGCTGGTACGGCATCTTTCTGGCCTACTGAGTTGGTCTTTTTGGACGATATATTGCAACTTAGCGCACTGGGATTGGTAGTGACCTGTCTCCCCACAATTGTAACAAGTCACCACAGGAGGTCTCACCCATGCATTCCTGGGTCTTCCTGCCACATTGACTGCGTTCGCCCCAGTCGGTTTGAACCTTTGGGTCGGCGGCTGTCCCCTGATATTTCCAGCAATTGCGGGCATCTTCCCCACATTCCAGTTGTTACTCCGATTCTGAATAGCATGGAATTGCTCCATGTCTGCCTCAGTGGCTGCAGCTCGTTTGAGCAACATGTCAAACCTCCTGATACCGAGGGGTATCATCCTGGATCTCAGACTTGGACTCAAACCATGCTCGATTTTTTGAGCCTTCTTTGCCTCGTCCATCACTAATTCGGGAGCATACCTCGAGAGCTGATTGAATCTTGTCTCATACTCCCTAACCGACATGCTGCCGTGTTGCAGCGCCAGAAATTCCATGGACTTCTTCTCCTGGACGTCTGATGGAAAATAATGACTGTGGAATTCCTCCAAGAATTCTTCCTAGCCAAGGACAATATCTCCCATCGTCCGCTTCATCGATTACCACCACACAGCCATATCCTTCTCGAACTGCAGTGCCGCCAACTTCACCTTGCTGCCCTCCAGAGTCTCCAAGACTTCGAAGATGGTCTCGATCTGTCGGATCCAATTGTCAGCCGCGTCAGGGTCTAACTTTCCCTTAAACACTGGTGGTTTCATCCGTTTGAATGATTCCACGAGTTTGATTGCTTCGGGTACTGGATTCACAGGCACCCTCCATTGGTTCTGATTCATGGCAATGGCAATGAGTGTCTGATAGACCCTCGCTAATTCCGTTTCCAAGTCCAGAACTTCTCCGCTTTGAGCTCCTCTTCTAGTCATATTCTGATGAAAAATATCCATTAAATTCGGAGAAGAAAATATGAATTTAAATCAACTCTTCATTTCATTGAATTTCAAACTTTATACATTCAAATTTAAAACATTTCTGATATCAAAACGAAAGTAGTAAGAAGATACAACAGTCTAGTTCCTATGGTTCATCTTGGCTTCTCGAAGCTCTTCCCATAGTTCCTCCACTTCCTCCTTCAGTACATCGTACATGTTTTTCCTCTTCTCAAGTTCCCAAAGACGATGACTAAGAGTGGCAATGCTCTCCTTGCACTTTGCACACTGTGCCTGCAGTAGCTCTGCTCTCTCCCTCTGAGTCTCAACCTGCATCTGAAGAGACACAATGAGACTACTCAGAACTGGTTTTTCCTCGTCGGAGGAATCATCAGATGAATCCGGAGGTGGAGTGATCTCTCTGGACTCAGGCCATTCCTCTTCGAATTCTTTGCGATCTTCTTCATCTGAATCAGCTTGCCTGGGGTAGTAATCCTCCTCAACTATGTGCCAGTCATCACCTCCAGCTGGATCGAAGTGGTCCGCTATCTTAGAGAAAGGAGAAGAAGAAGCATAAATCATAGAACAACACAAATATAAGTGGCTTACATTTAAATCTCTATACTCAACACACGCTCCAATGTCCACTTCTAAGGTGTCGTCCCTTATAAATTTGTACTACTTGGAAGCGTGGCTCTGATACCAATCTGTAACACACCGAATTCCAAAACAGACCGAATTCGAAGCTCCACAGGATCTTTTCACTTCTCTTCGTACAATTTTACAAGGATATTAAAACTTTACTTTACATAAGAGTTACATCTTTAAATTACATTTAAACAGCGGAAGCAATTTACAATAATTACATGAATAAACTGTACAACACTTGAAACATTCTTTAAGCAGCATGTCTACTTTATTCTTGTCAATCTCTTTATCCTGCTTGGAAACTGTGGGCTCGTCAGTTCATTCAACAGACGCAAGGACATAAAATATCAATTTTCTCCTACTTAGAAAGCACACAATTTTCACAAGCAAAACTACGAGGACTATCCTATAGATGTCGTGTTGTGCTGTGCACTTAGTCCTTAATGCAGTTGTTTATATTATATGACACTAATGAGCACTTGTTCGGATTCAATGCATCCCATACTACATAGGTCCGAGGGCAAGCCCTTAATCGTACTTCATCTTGTAGGGTTCGGTCCCTCGCCATGACTTAAACTACTACGGTAACTACGGTAAGTATCCTAGATGTTCTATGAGTTACGAGCCCATGTCCAGACAGTTTGGAGGGAATCTCATGCACTAACATGATGCACCATGCAGGCAGACTATGGACAATTCAACCTCCGTCATGGAACGATGCCACCACTCGTAGTCACGAAACACCCCACAAGCGTTGCCACCGGGACGATAATTTCGGAGTAGTGCTCACGCCATGTCATGACGCATCAAGCAGGCAGTCTGTGAATCACTCTCACACCGCCAATCCGATGGCCCCCATACTTGTGTTTTTCTCTTACTTTTGTCACATCACCAATATGTATCTAATCTTTAGTTTATTTGAATCATGAATAAAATCAACCCCTAGAGTTAGCTTTTTCCTCTATACCGGTCTTAATCAACAACATGACAACTTGGTCTTTCATCTCAATAGTTCATCTCAAAAATAATTTATTCACTTGCCCGTAATACGACTTAGCTATCCTCTAGTTCAAAATCTCATTTCATGTTCATAAATTGAGTATTCACCCTCATCAATATTGTATCATGATTCATCCTCATTTCAATTCATGTATTACTTTTCACAAGTGAGAGACAAGATAATTTCATTTCACAATTTTTCGACTTACATATTTAATCTCATAATTTTTCTTTGCATTCATAGGTCTAAAATCTCATTTATTTAACCTAAACGAAATTATTCACATTTGCAATAAGTCATGAATTCCCAAAATAATTTTACATAATTTTTCCTAAAGAAGAGAAATGCATATTGCTTTAATTTATCACATAAATACCCTTATAATCTCTTTAATCTTGATTAAAAAATTCTTAATCAATCCATAGAAATTTTCTAGATAAGTTCAAATTAATCTCAGGATAATTAACATATTTTTTCTAATTTAATTTTACAAAAAGAATCATTAAAAAATATTAATTTTTCCCAAAAAAATCAAAATTTAAAAACCTAGGCCGAAGCCAGGTTTCGAACCAGCAACAACAGCAGCATGCGCTATAGTAACGTTACTGTGGCGCAGTGGCTGACCAAAAGGAGAGAGCGCCCACATGATACAAGCGGGGTTCTTAACTCTCTTATACTCAGGGTCTTGGTAATGGGTTATTTTCAAAATAAAAATAAAGAGTTTATGCCAAGTTTCGAACCCATGACCTCCTACTATCGTGACGTTTTTAATTTACACCCACTGACTAGTATGGACAGAGTGACTAACCCGTAGAGAAATAATTCCAATTTGTTTTGTACAAGACTGTAACCATTCTAGTTCATTAAAAAAACTCATTTCTTCAAAAAATGTGATTTGTTCTTCTTTAAAACAAAATAAATTCCTGACTGGATTTTCTTCAATTTAAACTGTAAATTTTTAGGGTTTTAAAGCCATTAAAATCTTATTTTTTCCATATAAAGTTCTACTTTTTATTCATACAAAGTGTACATGAAAATCACATAATGTTCTATTCAAGGAGGCATTTTTCTTGATTTCTTTCAATCATATTTTAGTTCCTCTTTATTAGACTAATGAGTTTTTCTTTCTCCTTTTTGATTTACACACAAATTGATCATTTCTTGAATTTGGCCTAAATTACAAAATGTTCATTTCTCCAACAACTAAGAGCATCCACAGTCGTTTGCTATATATGCCATTTTCCCATATTATAGCAAATGAATAGCAAACGAGCGCTGCAATCGTTTCTCATTTTCCCATTTTTTGGCAAACGTTCTATTCTCATTTCTCAAATATGAGAAACGAAATGAACTTTCTCAAATTATAAAGGACGGGGTATGATACCCTGTCTCTCCGATTTAATAATTTTTTAATCGATTCAGACGGAAGATCTTATCCCGTCTCAATAATTTTCATTTTTTTTAAAAAAATAGGTCGGACGGGGATACATACCCCGGACGGGATATGATACCCCTATCTCTACCCATTAAATTTTTTTTTAAATAATTCCCTAGGACGGGGAATGATACCCCGGCCGTGAGAAGCTTGGCATTTAATGCTTCTTGGGGATTTAATGCTTCTGGGCATTTATTATGGTAGGTTTAGAGTAGTAATTAGGTTTAATTAGTTAATTAATTAGGTTTAGTTATTATTATATTATTTAATTTAGTTAATTAATATAGTTTAATAGTTAATAAGTAATTAACCTTTTTTTAATTTATTTTAAACGATGAAACAGTATATGATACCCCGTCGCTCGCTTTTTTCAAAAAAATGAGAAACAATATAGCAAACGACCACTGCAGCGATCGATGGCATTTGCTATTACTGTAGCTGCCATTTTATAGCATATGAGAAAAACGACTGTGGATGCTCTAACATACAACTTTATGATTATTAAGTATTAATCATACTAACCATAAACATGCATAATTTTCTAGTCAATTTTAATAACATGGAGGTTCTCAAAATTTGTATTTTTCACATAAGCACATTTCTTAAGTTGCACTTTTCCCACATACGAGAATATTTCAACATGGAGAATCATTCATTATAAATTAGCATGCTAGAGCAATATTAAATTACCACAACAACAATTCTAATCATACCATTCAATCAATTTCACTAGTCATTTCATGCAATTTCACATATGTTTTTTTTCTCCTTAATCAAGTTACTAACATAGATCAATATTTTCACTTACTTATTCTAGCATGATCAAAAACCAACCTAGCATGGTACTACTTAGAAGTTAGAAAAAATTGCCCACCTATTTGAAAAAAACAAAAGAAAGAACTCCTAAAAATCTCCTTGAACAAAAAACGATCATTCTCCTCCTAGATTGTGCCGCAAATTGCCTTCTCCTTGTGCATGATGGAACCCGAGCTCCCCTTGCTCCTTGTTGATCAAAGGCTAGGATGAGTTTGGGAGTAGTAGTAACTACCCATAACTTGGGAAACCACCTCACCACTACACCCATCTCTCATTCTCTCTTGCACAATCCGGCCTACACTCCATGGTCAATTTGCATATGCAAGTGCAATGCACATGCAAACTAGTACCCCCTACCAAACTTTGTTCATGCACACTTAATTAATTGTTTGTTAAGTTGGTCTACACTACAATTTAGGTTAATTAAAAGAGAAGTTAAGTTAATTGGGCTCACTAATGGGCCAAAAGACCATGGGCTCAAGAGAATTAATTAATTAATTAATTAATTATAATGGGCTAGAGAGATAATTAGGCCTAGGATTTTATTTAGGCTTCAAAAATAGATCTTTCAGGAAAGAAAGAGAATAATTAATAGCTTAAGTTATGAAGAAATATTTGTTTCTAGAAAAATGCATATGAAATTATACGTGCAAAACACGTAAATCACAAACTCTTGTAAATAAAAAAAATCAGGATGTTACACGGAAACGATCTATTTAGCTTATCAAACTAATCCAGAAAATTTTATAAAAATTAGAGCATGGTAGTAACACATATGAGAACCTCTAAAATTAGTTTGGAGCCAAAATTCCAACTTTAACACAAGTAATTAATTCTAACTAAATACTACTTTAAGATCGATTCTTTAGTGTTCTACTTGAGTTCTACCACTTCAATTTGTATGCTTTTTATTCTAGTCCATAAACATCCATATGCACATGATTTAGTTAGAGTTTTTAACATCATTCAAATAAATAACAAGGTAATAATAAATATAAACACAAATAGAAGAGAAACCCCCACCCAAACTAGTGTAGGAAGGACTTGCTAGCTTGCATCTCCTTCCTTGTTCTTCATCCTCTTCAAGAGAAACCTCATGCGATGAACCCACTCTTTTTCTTTTGATTTTGATCTCTCTTTCTTTTCTTTCCTACTCAAATTTTTTTCTAAAAATAAAACAAGTAGAAGAAGAGAAAGAAATTTGAAGAGAGAGTGAGATGAGAAGGAGATGGAGAGAAAATGAAACGGGTTTCTTGCCATTTTAGATGATGACTGGCCAAAGGGGTAGGGGGGAGGGAGAGGGGGGGGGGGGGGGGGTTATAGGAGTAGAGAGTTGGGTTTGTGGTGTGAGAAGAAGTCACTTGTTTCTCTCATTTGTGGCTCAAACAATTTTGAGATCAAATTACAAATTTAAATTGTAGTCAAAACCCTACTCATCTCTAACCCTCCAATTGATCATGATTGATAAATAATAAGAGGTATTTTCCCAAAATCACATACTATATGATTTCGTAAAAGCATACGAAATCGATACGGTACATATATGTACATACATCTACATTTACAGATAATTTTTTATTAGTTAAAATGAATAATCTCTAAAAATATTTTAATTCAGAAATAATAATAAAAATAATTTTATTACCGGCTCGGAAGATTTCAGTACCAATTTGATACAATACAGATATATACAGACTAGTATATATATATATACTAGATTTGCCCGTGGGCACGTGCCTACGGCACGTCTTCGGAATGATACAACACACGGAAAGCTCTGTAAACAGTAAAACAACAATTATGTAGTTCAAGTTTGAATAGTATGATAATAATTAGTTGTAAATAAAAGTCCATGTTTCTATTAGTATATGTCGAAAATAATTATAAATGAGGGTGTAAAATCCAACTTCTTAGAACTTTAAGTGTGCAAAATGATGAAATTTAACTGTTGAAAAGATATTTGTTATTTTCAATATAACATGTGCAATAAGAAAACATAAAAATTATGAAAATTTTACAAACCCGAAATCTTAAAATCTAAATTTCTAAGTAAATAAAGAAAGAATATGAGAGAGAGGGTGAGAGAGAAAGAGAGAAATATGAAAAAGTAAAGAGAGAGGAGAGAGATAGTAATAAAGTAATGAGTTTTTTAGTTTTGGGGGGAAAAATTTAATTTTGGGGTTTGAAATTTTGGGCAGGAAAAATATGTTTTGGGAGAATCAATCTAAGCCATTGGTTTTAGGTGAGATTGAATGAGAGCCGCTTGATAGCTTCCTTTGTAATTTATTATATATATATATATATATATATATATATATATATATATATATATATATATATATATATATATATAATGTTTATTAACTAAACCGGGTAATATCAAAAAACATTTCAATTCTGAAAATGAAAATAAAATAATAATAAAATAATAATTTTTAAGATTAGCCCGGGATATTACAGATATTTTCTCAAAAATGCATTTTACAGGATTTTGCACAAGTGCACAAAATCGATACAATACATATATATACTTACTTGTATGTGTATATACAGATAATGATTATTTATTAAAACTAAGTAATTTCCAGAAGAAATATTTTAATTTTAAAAACAATAATAATACAAATATAATATCCGACCGGGATATTACAATACTCTTTCTTTAGAATAGTTCTGTCCCCAGAACTACATTTAGTCAGGAGAACAGAAAAATATCCATACACTAAATAACTCGGGGAAAGAAAGCTTATACGGCTTTCTGGCTCCCAAGTGGCTCCTCCACGAACTGGTTCTCCAAAGAACCCGACCTTGTTCCCCAAACCTGCCTGCAGACTCTACCAAAATCGAGATGTAACTCTTGAATCCTGGTCAGAATCGCTGATATTGGTACTCCATGCTGCTTCATTATGCCTTCAATGTGGACTTCCGCTAATTTCTTTAGCGACTAGGTCATCTTTATCCGAAAAATGTGTAGACTTCGTCAACCGATCCCCAAAAACCCAAATTGAGTCATTCATTTCTGAATTCCTGGGTAATCTTGTGATGAAGTTCATACTGATATCTTGGGATTTTCCTTCATCAACTATCCGCTTCGGTGCTTCAATCCCTGCATCTCCTGCCTAAGCCTTCTGTCTTGCTTACTTTGACTCGGTTGAAGCTTCCATCGTGCCAAAACTGAGCTCTAATCTTGAGTAATCACTTTAATATTGGCTTTCCTGATCCCATCATTTTGCTTCCTACTTCCTTCACGGTCTTTGGCTGAGGCTAATACTTCACTACCTCGATCTTTCGCGGTTCGGTAGCCACTCCCTCTTTAGAATAGGACATGGCCTACAAATGCCACTTCTAACTTATAGGATTCTCTCCTATAATTTGCTGAATGCTGATGCTCCTGTAAAGCTCACAACTTTTGCTATACTTGGCGGAATCTAACAAAACTAGATATTTTGGAAAGCTCAGAATATCTACTACAACTTTCTAGTTGACTGCTTTTTCAGATTCTTTATAGAGATCAAAATCTAGCTCTTTGAACATAATTTCAAGAACAACAAAAAGACAGCAAAAAGCTGAAACTTGTAAAGCTCATAACTTTTGCTATAATTATCGGAATCTAACAAAATTGGGATTTTTGG
Source organism: Hemerocallis citrina (assembly GCA_017893485.1). NCBI lineage: Eukaryota > Viridiplantae > Streptophyta > Magnoliopsida > Asparagales > Asphodelaceae > Hemerocallis > Hemerocallis citrina. The sequence continues at coordinate 385,842,444 of CM030358.1, read as the reverse complement.
AAAGGGGAGAACATCTACTAAAACCTTCTAGTAGACCACTTTTTTAGATTCCTTATAGAGCTCAAAATCAAGCTCTTTAAACACAAGTAAAAATCATAAAACAGTAGATTTTGACAGCAAAAGCTGAAACTTGTAAAGCTTATAACTTTTGCTATGCTTATCGGAATCTAGTTGGCCATTTTGGAAAGGGGAGAACATCTACTACAACTCTCTAGTTGACCACTTTTTCATATTCCTTATAGAGCTCAAAATCCAGCCCTTTCAACACAATTCAAAAATAACAAAAAACACAACAAAAGCTGAAACTTGTAAAACTTATAACTTTTGCTATACTTATCGGAATCTAGCAAAATTAACCATTTTGGAAAGGGGAGAACATCTACTACAACTCTTCAGTAGAACACTTTTTCAGATTCCATAAGGAATTCAAAATCCAGCCCTTTGAACACAATTCAAAAACAACAAAAAGCACAGCAAAAGCAGAAACTTGTAAAGCTTATAACTTTTGCTATACTTATCGGAATCTAGCAAAATTGGTTATTTTGGAAAGTGGAGAACATCTACTACAAATCTCTAGTTAAACACTTTTTCAGATTCTGTAAGGAACTCAAAATCCAGTCCTTAGAACACATGTCGGAATCCTCAAAACAGCAATTTTGCTTTGATGCTCGCTATTTTGGGAAAACGATCAATTTAGCTTATCAAACTAACCCATAAAAATTAGAGCATAGTAATAACACATGTGAACCTCTAAAATTAATTTGGAGCCAAAATTCCAACTTTAACACAAGTAATTAATTCTAACTAAATACTACTTTAAGATCGATTCTTTAGTATTCTACTTGAGTTCTAGCACTTCAATTTGTATGCCTTTTCTTCTAGTCCATAAACATTCATATGCACAAAATTTAGTCAGAGTTTTTAACATCATTCAAATAAATAACAGGGCAATAATAAATATAACCACAAATAGAAGAGAAGCCCCCACCCAAACTAGTGTAGGAAGGACTTGCTAGCTTGCATCTCCTTGTTCTTCATCCTCTTCAAGAGCAACCTCATGCAATGAACCCACGCTTTTGATTTTGATTTTGATATCTCTTTCTTTTCTTTCCTTCTCATTTTTTTCCTAAAAATAAAACAAGTAGAAGAAAAGAAAGAAATTTGAAGAGAAAGTGAGATAAGTAGGAGATGTAGAGACAAAATGAAAAGGGTTTCTTGCCATTTGAGATGATGGCCGGCCAGGGGGGGGGGGGGGGGGGTTATAAGAGAAGGGGGTTGGGTTTGTGGTGTGAGAAGAAGCCACTTGTTTCTCTCATTTGTGGCTCAAACAAATTTGAGATCAAATTGCAAATTTAAATTGCAATCAACACCCTACTCATCTCTAACCCTCCAATTGATCATGATTGATCAATAATAAGAGGTATTTTGCCAAAATCACATACTACATGATTTCGTACAAACGTAGGAAATCGATACGGTACATATACGTACATACATCTACAAATATAAATATTTTTTTTAGTTAAAACGTATCATCTCTACCAAAAATATTTTAATTCAGAAATAATAATAAAAATAGTTTTATTACCTGGCTCGGAAGATTTCGGTACCAATTTGATACAATACAGATATATACAGACTAGTATGTATATATATATATATATATATATAAAATGTTTATTAACTAAACCGGGTAATATCCACAAAAAATATTTCAATTCTGAAAATAATAATAAAATAATAATTTTTAATATCAGCCCGAGATATTACAGATATTTTCTCAAAAATGCATTTTACAGGATTTTGCACAAGTGCACAAAACCGATACAATACATATATATACTTACTTTTATATATATACAGATAATGATTATTTAATAAAACTAAGTAATTTCCATAAGAAATATTTTAATTTTAAAAATAATAATACAAATATAATATCCGACCGGAATTTTACACGTAGTCCTCATTGCTAAGTCTAAACCTCGAAAAGAGTGCTTCAAAAGAGCACCTCGACTTCGAGTTCTAAGCAGTCCTCACTGCTAGTCTAAACCTTAAAAAGAGTGCATTGGAAGAGCACCTCAACTTTGAGCCTTGCATAGTTCTCAATACTAAGTTTAAACATCGGAAAGAGTGCCTCGAAGAGCACTTCGACTCCAAATACCGTGCAGTCCTTACTACTAAACCTAAATATCAGAAAGAGTGTCTCAAAAGTGCACCTCAACTCTGAGTCTTAAGCAGAACTAATGACTAAGTTTAAACCTCGGAAATGGTGCCTCGAAAGAGCACCTTGACTTCGAGTCCCACGTACTTCTCACTGCTTAGACTAAAACCTAGGAAAGAGTGCATCGAAAGAGCACCTCGACTCTGAGTCCCATGTAGTCCTCACTGCTGAGCCTAAACTCAGAGAAAGTGGCTCAAAAGCGCACCTCAACTCTGAGTCTTACCCAATTCTCACTGCTAAGTTTAAACATTGGAAAGAGAGTCTCGAAATAGCAACCTGAACTCCACACTGCTAGGTCTAAACCTCGGAAAGAGTGCCTCATAATAGCACCTCAACTCTGCGTCCTACGAAGACCTCAGTACTAAGCCTAAACCTCGGAAAGAGTGTATCGGAAGAGCACATCGACTTCGAGTCCTACGTAGTTCACACAGTTAAGTCTAAACCTCGTAAAGAGTGTCTTGAATGAGCACTTCAACTCTGAGTCCCACACAGACCTCACTGCTATGCCTAAACATCGGAAAGAGTGCCTCGAAAGAGTACCTCAACTCTGAGTCTTACACAGTTCCTATTGCTAAGTTTAAACATCGGAAAGAGTGCCTGGATAGATCTCCACGATTTCGTGTCCCACGTAGTCCTTACTGCTAAGTCTAAACTTCTGAAAAAGAGAGCTTCGAAAGAGCACCTTGATTTCGAGTCTTACGCAGTCCTAACTGCAAAGTCTAAACCTCTGAAATAGTGTCTCGGAACAGCACCTCGACTCTGAGTCTTGCACAGTTCTCAAGGATAAGTTTAAATCGCGAAAAGAGTGCCTCGAAAGAGCACCCTGACCCTGAGTCCCAAACATTCCTCTCTGCTAAGCCTAAACCTTAGAAAGAGTGCCTCGAAAGACTAACTCAACTCTGAGTCATACGCAGTTCTCACTGCTAAGTTTAAACTTCAAAAAGAGTGCGTCGAAAGAGCTTCTCTACTCCGAATCGCACGCAGTCCTCACTGCTAAGTCCATACCTTGGAAATAGAGCCTCGAAAGTGCACCCCGACTCCGAGTTCTACGCAGTGCTCACTGCTAAGCCTAAACCTCGGAAAGAGTGCCTAAAAAAGGCACATCAACTATGAGTCTTACACAGTTCTTACTGCTAAGTTTAACCTTGGAAAGAGTGTCTCGAAAGAGCACATCGACTGCGAGTCTCAGACAATTCTCACTGATAAGTCTAAACCTCGAAAAGAGTGCGTCAAAATAGCAACTCGACTATGAGTACTATGGAGTCCTCCCTGCTAAGTCTAAACAACATAAAGAGTGCCTCAAAAGAACACCTCGACTCTGAGTGTTGCACAGTTCTGACTGCTAAGTTTAAACGACATAAAGAGTCCCTCGAAATAGCACCTCGACTCCGAGTCCCATGCATTCCTCACTGCAAAGTTTAAACCACGAAAAGAGTGCCTCGAAAGAGCACCTCAACTCTGAGTCCTACGCAGTCCTCACTGCTAAGCCTAAATCTCAGAAAGAGTTCATCGAAAGAGTCCCTCAACTCTGAGCCTTACGCAGTTCTCACAGCTAAATTTAAACATCAGAAAGAGTGCCTCGAAAGTGCATATCAACTCCGAGTCCCATGCAGTCCTCACTGATAAGTTTAAACCTCGAAAAGAGTGTCTCGAAATAGCACATCGACTCCGAGTCCTATGCAGTCCTCACTGCAAAGTCTAAACCTCAGAAAGAGTTCCTCAGAAGAGCACCTCGATTCTGAGTCTTGTGCAGTTCTCAATGCTAAGTTTAAACATCAGAAAGATTGCATTGAAATAGCACATTGACTCTGAGTCTTACACAATTCTCACTGCTAAGTTTAAATTGTGGAAAAAGTGTCTCGAAAGAGCACCTCAACTCTGAGTTCCACGCAGTTCTCACTATTAAGTCTAAACATCGAAAAGAGTGCGTCGAAATAACACCTCGACTCTGAGTACTACGCAGTCCTCCCTGCTAAGTCAAAACATCGAAAAGCGTGCCTCAGAAGAACACCTCAACTCTAAGTGTTGCAGAATTCTCACTACTAAGTTTAAACCTCAGAAAGAGTCCCCCGAAAGAGCCCCTCGACTTAATGTCCCACGCAGTACTCACTGCAAAGTTTAAACCATGGAAAGAGTGCCTCGAAAGTGCACCTCGACTCCGAGTCCCATGCAGTCCTTACTGCTAAGCCTAAATCTTGGAAAGAGTGCCTCGAAAGAACACCACAACAATGAGCCTCAGAAGAACACCTCGACTCTGAGTGTTGTGCAGTTCTTACTACTATGTTTAAACCTCAGAAAGAGTCCCCCAAAAGAGCCCCTCGCCTCCGTGTCCCGTACAGTGCTCACTGCAATGTTTAAACCACGGAATGAGTCCCCCGAAAGAGTCCCTCGACTCCGTTTCCCATGCAGTCCTCACTGCTAAGTCTAAATCGCAGAAAAGTTGCTCGGAAGAGCACCTCGATTCTGAGTCTTGCACAGTTCTCAATGCTAAGTTAAACATCGAAAAGAGTGCATCGAAAGAGCACCTCGACTCTGAGTCCCACGCAATCCTCCTTGCTAAGCCTAATACTCAGAAAGAGAGCCTCGATAGTGCACCTCAACTCAGAGTCTTACGCAGTTCTCACTGCGAAGTTTAAACCTCGGAAAAGTGCCTCAAAATAGCACCTCGACTCTGAGTCCCACGCAGTCTTCACAGCTAAGCCTAAACATCGGAAAGAGTGCCTCGAAAGAGTACCTCAACGCTGAGTGTTATGCTGTTCTTAATGCTAAGTTTAAACTGCGAAAAGAGTGTCTCGAAAGTGCACATCAACTCTAAGTCCCACGCAGTCCTCACTTCCTAGTCTAAACCTCGAAAAGAGTGCCTCGAAAGAGCACATTGATTTCGAATCCTACGCAGTCCTCAATGCAAAGTCAAAACCTCAGAAAGTGTGGCTCGGAAGAGCACATCGACTCTGAGTCTTCCGCAGTTTAAACCTCGAAAGAGTGCATCAAAAGGGCACCCGAACTCAGAGTCTTACGCAGTTCTCACTGCTAAGTTTAAACATCGGAAAAAGTGCCTCGAAAGAGCACCTCAACTCTGAGTCTTACGCAGTTTTCACTGCTGAGTTTAAACCTCGAAAAGAGTGCCTCAAAAGAGTACCTCGACTCCGTTTCCCAAGCAGTCCTCCTAAATTTCAGAAAAAGTGCATTGAAAGAGCAACTCAACTCGTAGTCTTATGCAGTTCTCACTGAAATGTTTAGAGCTCGGAAAGTGTCTCTCGAAAGAGCCCCTTGACTCCGAGACTCCTGCAGTCGTCATAGCTAAGTCTAAACTTCTGAAAGAGTATCTCGAATGAGCACATTGACTCAGAGTCCTACGCAGTCCTTACTGCTAAGTCTAAACCTTGGAAAGAGTGCCACAGAAGAGCATCTCGACTTTGAGCCTAGCGTAGTTCTCAATGCTAAGTTTAAACCTTAGAAAGAGTTCCTAGGAAGAGCACCACGACTTTGAGTCTCATGCAATCCTCACTGGTAAGTCTAAACCTCGGAAAGAGTGCCTCATAGTAGCACCTCAACTCCGAGTCCAACACAGTCCTCACTGCTAAGTCTAAACATCGGAAAGAGAGCCTCAAAAGAGCAACTCATCTTCGAGTCTCACACAGTCCACACTGCTAAGTCTAAACCTCGAAAAGAGTGCCTCAAAAGAGCACATCGACTCCGACTCCCATGCAGTCCTCACTTCTAAGCCTAAATATCGGAAAGAGTACCTCGAAAGAGTACCTCAACTCTGAGTCTTACGCAGTTCTCACTGTTATGTTTAAACATCAGAAAGAGTGCCTTGAAAGAGCACATCGACTCTGAGTGCCTCATAGTCCTCACTTCTTAGCCTAAACCTCAGAAAGAGAGCCTCGAAAGAGCACATTGGCTTGGAATCCTACGCAGTCCTTAGTGCTAAGTCTAAACCTAGGAAAGTGTGCATCGAAAGAGCACATTGACTCAGAGTCTTGCAGAGTTTTCACTGCTAAGTTTAAACATCGGAAATACTGCATCAAATGGGCACCTGAACTCTTAGTCTTATGCCGTTCTCAGTGCTAAGTTTAAAGCTCAGAAAGAGTGCATCGAAAACGCACCTCAACTCTGAGTCTTACGCAGTTCTCACTGCTAAGTTTAAATCACAGAAAGAGTGCCTCGAAAGAGCACCTCAACTTGGAGTCTTATATAGTTCTCACTGCTAAGTTTAAACCTCAGAAAGTGTGTCTTGAAAGAGCACCTCGACTCTGAGTCTTCAACAATCCTCACAGCTGAGTCTAAATATCAGAAAGAGTACCTAAAAAGAACACATCGACTCTGAGTCCTACGCAGTCCTCACTGCTAAGTCTAAACCTCGGAAAGAGTGCATCGGAAGAGCACCTCGAGTTTGACCATTGCGTATTTCTCAAGGCTAAGTTTAAACCTCAGAAAGAGTGCCTCGAAAGAGCACCTTGACTCTGAATCCCACGCTGTCCTCACTGCTAATTCTAAACCATGGAATGAGTGCCTCTAAAGAGCACCTTGACTCCGAGTCTCACGCAGTCCACACTGCTCAGTATAAATCTCGGAAAGAGTGACTCGAAAGAGCATCTCAACTCCGAGTCCCATTCAGTCCTCACTACTAAGCCTAAACATCGAACAAAGTGCTTCGAAAGAGTACCTCAACCCTGAGTCTTACACAGTTCTCACTGCTAAGTTTAAACATTGGAAAGAGTGCCTTGAACGGGTACATCAACTCCAAGTTCCATGCAGTCCTCACTTCTAAGTCTAAACTTTGGAAACAGTGTTTCGAAAGAGAACCCCTAACCCCGAGTCCTACACAGTCTTCACTACTAAGTCTAAACATCAGAAAGAGTTCCACGAAAGAGCACATCCATTTTAAGTGTTGTGCAATCATCAAGGATATGTTTAAACCACTGAAAGAGTGCCTCGAAAGAGCACATCGACACTGAGTCCCACGCAGTCCTCACAACAAAGTTTAAACCAAGGAAAGAGTGTCTCAAAAGAGTACCTCAACTCCGAGTCCCACGCAGTCCTCACTACTTGCCTAATTCTCGGAAAGATTGCCTCGAGAGAGACCTCAACTCTGAGCCTTACGCAGTTCTCGCTGCAAAGTTTAAACCTCGGAAAGAGTGCCTCGAAAGAGCACATCGACTCTGAGTACCATGTAGTTCTCACTGCTAAGTCTAAACCTCGGAAAGAGTTCCTCGGTAGAGCACCTTGATTCTGAGTCTTATGCAGTTCTCAATGCTAAGTTTAAACATCGGAAAGAGTGCATCGAAAGAGCACCTCGACTCTGAGTCCCACGCACTCCTAACTACTAAGCCTAATACTCGGAAAGAGTGCCTCGAAGGAGTACCACAACTCATAGTCTTATGCAGTTCTCACTGTTAAGTTTAAACCTCAGAAAGAGTGCCCCGACATAGAACATTGACTCCGAGTCCTGCACAGTCCTCATGGCTAGGTCTAAACCTCGGAAAGAGTGTCTTGATAGAGCACCTCGACTTCGAGTCTCACACAGTCCTCAATGCTAAACCTAAAACTCAGAAAGAGTGCCTCGAAAGCGCACCTTGACTCCGAGTCCCACGCAGTCCTCATTGCTAAGTCTAAACCTCGGAAAAGAGTTTCTTGTAATAGCGCATCCACTCCGAGTCCACAAAGTCCTCACTGCTAAGTCAAAACCCTTGAAAAAAGTGCCTCTGTAGAGCACCTCGATTCCGAGTCCCATGCAGTCCACACTGCTAAGTTTAAACCTCTAAAAGAGTGCCTCAAAAGAGCACCTGGACTATGAGTCCCACATAGTCCTCATTGCTAAGCCTAAACATCGAAAAGAGTGTCTCGAAAGAGTATCTTAACTCTGAGTGTTACGCAGTTTCACTGCTAAGTTTAAACCTCAGAAAGAGTGCCTCGAAAGAGCACATCGGCTCTGAGTCCCATGCAGTCCTCACTTCTCAGTCTAAACTTCAAAATGAGTGCCTCGAAAGAGCACCTTGATTTCGAATCCCATGCAGTTCTCACTGCTATGTCTAAACCTTAGAAAGTGTGCATTGCAAGAGCACCTCGGCTCTGAGTCTTGTGCAGTTATCACTGCTAAGTTTAAACATCGAAAAGAGTGCATAAAAAAGGCACATGTACTCAGAGTCTTACGCAGTTCTCATGGCTAAGTTTAAATCACAGAAAGAGTGCCTCGAAAAAGCACCTCAACTCTGAGACTTATGCAGTTCTCACTGCTGAGTTTAAACCTCGAAAATAGTGCCTCGAAAGAGCACCTCAACTCCGAGTCCTATGCAGTCCTCAATGCTAAGCTTAAATTTCATAAAGAGTGCATCGAAAGAGCACCTCAACTCGTACTCTTACTCAGTTCTCACTGCTAAGTTTAAACATCGAAAAGTGTGTCTCTAACGAGCCCCTCTACTCTGAGTCCCCTGCAGTCTGGACTATTAAGTATACACCTCCGAAAGAGTATCTCTAATGAGCACATCGACTCCAAGTCCTATGCAGTCTTCACTGCTAAATCTAAACCTCGAAAGATTGCCACAGAAGAGCATCTCGACTTTGAGCCTTTCATAGTTCTCAATGCTAAGTTTAAACCTCAAAAAGAGTGCACCAGAAGAGCACCTTAACTCTGAGTCCCACACAGTACTCACTGGTAAGTCTAAACCTCGAAAAAAATGCCCCATAATAGCACCTCAATACTGAGTCCTACGCAGTCCTCATTACTAAGTTTAAAGCTCGAAAAGAGTAACTTGGAAGAGCACCTCGTCTCCGAGTCCCACACAGTCCACACTACTAAGTCTAAACCTCGAAAAGAGTGCCTAAAAAATGCACCTCGACTCCGAGTCCCATGCAGTCCTCATGGCTAAGCCTAAACATCGGAAAAAGAGTCTCGAAAGAGTACCTCTACTCTGAGTCTTATGAAGTTCTCACTGCTAAGTTTAAATATCGAAAAGAGTGCCTCGAAAGAGCACATCAACTCTGAGTCCTACGCAGTTCTCACTTCTTAGCCTAAACCTCAGAAAGAGTGCCTTGAAAGAGCACCTTGACTTGGAATCCTGCGTAGTCCTCACTGCTAAGTCCAAATCTCGGACGGTGTGCCTAGGAAGAGCACCTTGACTCTAAGTCTTGCGCAGTTTTCACTGATAAGTTTAAGCCATGGAAAGAGTTCATCGAAATAGCATGTCGACTCTGAGTCTTAAACAGTTCTCACTGCTAAGTTTAATCCTTAGAAAGAGTGCCTCGAAGGAGCACATCAACTCCGAGTCCCACGCAGTCCTCAATGCTAAACCTAAATCTCAGAAAGAGTTGTTCAAAAGAGCACCTTAACTCGGTGTCTTACGCGGTTTTCACTGCTATGATTAAACCTAGGAAAGTGTGCCTCAAAAGAGCCCCTCGATTCTGAGTCTCCTGCAATCCTCACTGCTAAGTCTAAATCTCGAAAAGAGTACCTCAAAAGAGCACATCGACTTCGAGTCCTATGCAGTCCTCGCTGCTAAGTCTAAACCTTAGAAAGAGTGCCTCAGAAGAGCACCTCGACTCTGAGCCTTGAGTAGTTCTCAATGCTAAGTTTAAACCTCAGAAAGAGTGTCTCGAAAGAGCACCTCGACTCTGAATCCCACTCAGTCCTTACTGCTAAGTCTACACCTAGGAAAGAGTGGCTCTGAACAACACCTCGACTCCGAGTCCCGTGCAGTCCACACTGCTAAGTCTAAACCTCGGAAAGAGTGATTCGAAAGAGCATCTCAACTCCGAGTCCCAAGCAATCCTCACCGCTAAGCCTAAACATCGGCAAGAGTGGCTCGAAAGAGTACCTCAACTCTGTCTTATGCAGTTCTCACTGCTAAGTTTCAACCTTGAAAAGAGTGCCTCGAAAGAGCACCTTGACTCTGAGTCCCACGCAGTCCTCACTGCTAAGCCTAAACCTCAGAAAGAGTGCATCGAAATAGCCCCACAACTATGAGTCTTACTAAGTTCTGAATGCTAAGTTTAAACTTCTGAAAGAGTGCCTCGAAAGAACTCATCGACTCCGAGTCCTCACTGCTAAGTCTGTACCTCAGAATGAGTGCCTCGAAAGAGCATCCCAACTCTGAGTCCCATCCAGTCCTCACTTCTAACCCTAAACCTCAGACAGAGTGCCTCGAAAGAGCACATCAACACTGAGTCTTAGAACTGCCCTCACTGCTAAGTCTAAATCTCGGAAAGAGTGTGTCGAAATAGCACCTCGACTCTGAGTACTACGCAGTCCTCACTGCTAATTCTAAACCTCGGAATGAGTGCCTCAGAAGAACAACTCGACTCTGAGTATTGCGCAGTTCTCCATGCTTAGTTTAAACCTCAGAGAAAGTGCTTCGAAAAAGCACCTCGACTCCAAGTTCCATGCAGTCCTCACTACTAAGTTTAAACCATGAAAAGAGTTCATCGAAAGAGCACAATGACTCCGAGTCCTACATAGTCCTCACTGCTAAGCCTAAACCTCGAAAATAGTGCCTCGAAAGAGCACCTCAACTCTGAACCTTACTGAGTTCTCACTTCTAAGTTTAAACCTCAGATAGAGTACCTCGAAAGAGCACCTCGACACCGAGTCCCATACAGTCCTCACGGCTAAGTCTAAACTTCGAAATGATAGCCTCGAAAGAGTATCTAGACTCCGAGTCCTACGCAGTCCTCACTACTTAGTCTAAATCTTGTAAAGAGTTTCTCGGTAGAGCATCTCGCCTCTTGAGTCTTGCGCTATTCTCAATGCTAAGTTTAAACCTCGGAAAGAGTGTCTCGAAAGAGCACCTTGACTTCGAGTTCCATGCAGTCCTCCCTGCTAAGCTTAAAACTCAGAAAGAGTGCCTCGAAAGAGCACCTCAACTCAGAGTCTTACGCTGTTTTCACTTCTAAGTTTAAACCTCGAAAAGAGTGCCTCGAATGAACACGTCGACTTCGAGTTCCATGCAGTCCTCACTTCTTAGTCTCAACCTCATAAAGAGTGTCTCGAAAGAGCACCTTAACTTGGAATCCTATGCAGTCTTCACTGCTAAGTCTAAACATCGGAAAGTGTGCTTAGGAAGAGCACCTCGACTCTAAGTCCTGCGCAGTTTTCACTACTAAGTTTAAACCTCAGAAAGAGTGCATTGAAAGGGCACCAGAACTCTGAGTCTTACGCAGTTCTCACTGGTAAGTTTAAACTTTAGAAAGAGTGCATCGAAATAGCACCTCAACTCTGAGTCTTACTGTAATATCCCGGTCGGATATTGTATTTGTATTATAGTTATTTTTAAAATTAAAATATTTTTTTGGAAATTACTTGATTTTACTAATAAAAACTTATCTGTGTATATATACTAGTAAGTATATATATGTATTATATCGGTTTTGTGCACTTGTACAAAATCCTGTAAAATGCGTTTTTGAGAAAATGTCTGAAATATCCGTGCGTGATATTAAAAAATTATTATTTTATTATTATTTTCAGAATTGAAATATTTTTGATGGATATTTCTCGGTTTTACTAATAAACATTATCTTTATATATATACTAGTCTATACACATCTGAATTATATCAATTTGGTACTGAAACTTCCGAGCCGGTAATAAAATTGTTTTTATTATTATTTCTGAATTAAAATATTTTTGGTAGAGATTATTCGTTTTAACTAATAAAAATTATCTGTATAGACAGATATATGTACATATATGTACTGTATCGGTTTCTTATGTTTGTACGAAATCATGTAGTATGTGATTTTGGGAAAATGTCTTTTTATTTTTGATCAATCATGATCAAAATGGAGGGTAGAGATTGAGTAGGGTGTTGATTGCAAATATTAATTTGTAAATAAAATATTTATTTGTTAACCCACAAAGAGAGAGACCACATCTCTCTCTCCCTCTCCTACAAAATGGCCAACCACACAAAGGGGAAAAATCCCCTTTTCATTTAGTTCCTTCATCTCATCTCCTCTCTTCTCATTTCATCTTTTTTTAAATATTTTCTTTATCTCCTTTACTTGTTTTATTTAGAAAAAAATTGAGAAGAAAAGAAAAAGAAAGAGAGAATCAAAAGATGGGTTAGGGTTTCATGGGTTAAGTGTTCTTGAGGTTGTTCTTGAGAGGAGCAAGAACAAGGAGTAAGGAGGAGAAGGGCAAGGTTAGTTCTTCCAACCAATTTGGGTGGGGGTTTCTCACCATTTATGTATTGTTATTATTGTTGTCATTGATTAATAATCTTAATATTTGGACTAATTCGTGATGCATATGAGTAGTATAGATTGAAAGTGTTTAAATGCAAAGATTGAAGTAGTAGAACTAAAACAAAACCCTAAAGATTCAATCTTGTAGTTTCGATGGTTAGAATTAATTTGATATGCTAAAGTGAAAATCTTGAGCCCAAATTCTATATCTATATTTTTGTTGATGAAATTCTCAGTTTGGAAGGGTTATATGTTCTTGTTTTGAAGGATAATTATTTCCGAATTTCAAGAGTTATTTTCAGTTTTAAAGAGGTGTAAATTTCAAAATTTGAAAATTTGAAAATTTCAGATTTGGGACGGGATCCCACATGACTAAGAGACTTGTTACAGTTGAGACTGATGAATTTCTAGTAGAATTAATTGAACTTTATGGATGGATGGAAAGTGATAATAAAAGTTGTTTTAAAGAATTTTCGTAAGTTGGATATGTTTCCATGAAGAGTCTTTTATGGAAGTATCAGTTGATTAAAAGGAATGTGATTAATGAAGAGTATTTTGTATAATTGAACCAAGTTGGGCTTTGATTTGAGATTTGGGTTTCGTTGTGGACCCTAGAAAGTTAGTTGAGGTTTTTTGTATTGTGAGCACTAGAAGTTGAGCAGGACCCAGAATGACCGGTAGTGAATTAATTGATTATGAGACTTGGCCAGGAAGGGTTAGTGTTCCTAGTTTTGTGGGTTTAAGTCCAATTGAGTGGAGCTAGCTTTAGGTGGCTCAAGTTACTTATATGTATGCATAAGGACAGGCACTAGACGGTGACATGATGAAAGGGGAGAAAACATGAGTATGAGGTCCTCAGGATGATCTGTGGGGTGAGATAGTCCCCGAAATTATCGAGGTGTGAGTGAAATAATCTCTGGAATTACCTTGCGGTGTGGGACTGATCTAAGAAATTATCGGGATCGAGGCGATGCTCATGGGACGTCTGTGTGTAGTAAGGCACCATTGCTTGCGGTATGGGGTATTCTCGAAAATTCCAAGGTGTGAGTGAAATAGTCTCCAGAATTATCAGTGGATAGAGACTGACCTCCGGAATTATCGGGGCATGCGCTAGGTATGCGCAGAATGTCTGAATCTCGTAGTAGTCATAGTAATAGATTGCGTAACGAGGGATTAAACCCTATAAAGTGGAGAATGATATGATTTGCACCAGACCTATGTAGAATGACATGCATAGAATCCGACAAGGATGCATTAGAAAATTATCGTGTGCATTGTGTTTTCTTGAACATTGTTTAAATGCATTTCTCTCTTTTTTTTTTTTGACACACACTTACTTAGTATAGTTTCATTTGTTGTTTATTGAATCTTTTATCGTTATTTCATTTCATGTTATGTGGCAAGTTTGTGATTGTGAGACTTTTGAAGGTTTCTATTACTATAGTATTGAGTAAGTTACCTTCAACCAACGTCCCTACTATTCAGTTATTTTGGAGGATTTGCAAGTGAGTTACCCAAGTCAAGTAGAAGCTTGAATTTGAGATGGCTAAAGTTTAAGTATTGGGTTGCGTTATAATAATGTATTTAATTTTTCAGCTTTGTAAATGTAAGAAAGAACTGATGTAATAAAAAGTTTTAAATTCTTCCTTGTCATTGATACAGTGTTTGGATTACATTGAAGTTGATTATGGAAATTGTGCCACTTATTTATAATTTTATTTATTGGAAATTCGGGGTGCTACACATGCATTCCTCACTTCTTATTCTAAACCTCGGAAAGTGTTCCTCGAAAGAGCACCTTGACTTTGAATCCAACGTAATCCTCACCGCTAAGTCAAACCTCGGAAAGTGTGTCTCGGAAGAGCACCTCGACTTTGAGTCTTGTGTAGTTTTTACTGCAAAGTTTAAACCTCGAAAAGAGTGCATCAAAAGGGCACCTAAACTTAGAGTCTTACGCAATTCTTGTTGCTAAGTTTAAATCTTAGAAAGAGTGACTCGAAAGAGCACCTCAAATTTGAGTCCTACCCAGTTCTCACTGCTAAGTTTAAACCTCAGAAAGAGTGCCTCGAAAGAGACCTCGACGCCGAACCCCACGTAGTCCTCAATAGGGGTGGGCATCGGTCGGTATCCGACCTAATATGGACCATCCACCACCGATCCAAAGAAGATCGGTTTTTTAATTTTCTCATCCGCAACCAATCCGAATCTTAATTGAATCGGTTTCCATCCAAGCCGATTAAGCTCGGTTTGGATTGGATTGGATGGTCGGTTTGGCGTGCTACTTTTCACCTTCAACATCATTCATAATTTTATTGAAATTTAAAAAATTAACTTCAATCAAACTTAAGACACAATCTGCTATTTGTTATTCAGAAATGAATTTAAAATGAAGATTCATAAAACCACAAGTTGTTAATGAATTTTGCACTAATTGTTTGAGATGATGACATTTAAATGAATGAGATAAACTGCTTTTTCACCTGCATACTTCTGTAATCTTAGTTTATTATCATAAAAGAAACATTAATAACCATAGCTAATTGAATTTCAGGTGCAATAAAAAAAGATTTAGAAAATAATTTCTGCTTGACTTGATTAACGTAACTACTAAATGTTACATCAACTTTATGATTCTATTAAATTGGGTCACACTGTAAATCAAGCATTTCTCCACAACATAACACATAGGATTATGGAGAACCAAAACATAGGTAGAACAACTGCTCGGTTTGTATTAAAGAAATTAAAAAAGACAGTTTGTATCTCAAGGAAAATGAGAAATGACTATTTGTATATTCAAGAAATTAAAGGAGAACTATATTTTTTATGGACTTATGCATAGAGGTATGGTCGGTTCGGTTTTATCGGTTATTTGAAAGCCTCATCCAATAACCGAACCGGTCCAGATGGTTATTGAAGATCAAGAACCGATCCAATCCAAACCCCCAATTGGTTTGGTTAAAAACCGGTCGGTTTGGGTTGGATTGGTTTGGATTGGTCGGTTCGGATAATAGTTGTCCACCCCTAGTACTCAATGCTAAGCCTAAATCTCAGAAAGAGTGCCTCGAAAGAGCACCTCAACTCGGAGTCATACATAGTTATCACTGCTAAGTTTAAACCTCAAAAAGTGTGCCTTGAAAGAGAATATCGACTCCTAGTCTCGCGCAGTCCTCACTTCTATGTCTAAACATCAGAAGAGTACCTCGAAAGAGCAGATCGACTCTGAGTGCTATGCAGTCCTCACTGCTAAGTCTGAAACTCAGAAAGAGTAATCGGAAGAGCACCTCGACTCTGAGCTTTGCGTAGTTCTCAATGCTAAGTTTAAACCTCAGAAAGTGTGCCTCGAAAGTGCATCTCGACTCTGAGTGCCACACAATCCTCACTAGTAAGTCTAAACCTCAGAAAGAGTGTCTCATAATAGCACCTATACTCCAAGTCCTATGCAGTACTCACTGCTAAGTCTAAACCTCGAAAAGAGTGCCTCTGAAGAACACCTCGACTCCGAGTCCCACGCAGTCCAGACTGCTAAGCCTAAACCCCGGAAAGAGTGACTCGAAAGAACACCTTAACTTCGAGTCCCACGCAATTCTCACTGCTAAGCCTAAACATCGGAAATAGTGACTCGAAAGAGCACCTCAAATTTGAGTCCTACACAGTTCTCACTGCTAAGTTTAAACCTTGGAAAGAGTGCATCGAAAGAGCACCTCGACGCCGAACCCCACGCAGTCCTCAATGCTAAGCTTAAATCTCAGAAAGAGTGTCTCGAAAGAGCACCTCAACTTGAAGTCATACGCAGTTATCAGTGCTAAGTTTAAACCTCAGAAAGTGTGCCTCGATAGAGCACATAGACTCTGAGTCTCGCACAGTCCTCACTGCTAAGTCTAAACATTGGAAGAGTTCCTTGAAAGAGCGGATCGACTCCAAGTCATACGCAATCTGCATTGCTAAGTCTGAAACTCAGAAAGAGTACCTCGGAAGAGCACCTCGACTCTGAACCTTGTGTAGTTCTCAATGCTAAGTTTAAACCTCAGAAAGAGTGCCTCGAAAGAGCATCTCGACTCTGAATGCCACGCAGTCCTCACTGGTAAGTCTAAACCTCAGAAAGAGTGACCCATAATAGCACCTCTACTCCAAATCCTACGCAGTTCTCACTGCTAAGTTTAAACATCGGAAAGAGTGCCTATGAAGAACACCTCGACTCTGAGTCCCACGCAGTCCACACTGCTAAGCCTAAACCTCGAAAAGAGTGACTCGAGGAACACCTCAACTCTGAGTCCCACACAATTCTCACTGATAAGCCTAAACATCGAAAATAGTGCCTCGAAAGAGTACCTCAACTATGAGTCTTATGTAGTTCTCATTGCTAAGTTTAAACATCGAAACGGGTGCCTTGAAAGAGCACCTTGACTCCGAGTCCCACCCAGTCCTCACTGCTAAGTCTAAACATCGGAAAGATTTCTTCAAAGGAGCACCTCAACTACGAGTCGTTTGCACTCCTCGCTGCTAAGTCTAAACCACGGAAAGAGTGTCTAGGAAGAGCACCTCGACTATGAGTCTTGCGCAGTTCTCAATGCTAAGTTTAAACATCAGAAAAGTGCCTCGAAAGAGCACCTTGACTCCTAGTCCCACACAGTCCTCACTGCTAAGACTAAATCTCTGAAAGAGTGCCTCAGAAGAGCACCTCAACTCTGAGCCTTGCGTAGTTCTCAATGCAAAGTTTAAACCTCGGAAAGAGTGTCTCGAAAGAGCAACTCGATTCTGAGTCCCATGCAGTCCTCACTGCTAAGTCTAAACCTCGGAAAGAGTGCATCGAAAGAGCACTACGACTCTAAGTCCTCACTCCGAAACCTAAAACTTTGAAAGAGTGCCTCGAAAGAGAACCTCATCTCTGAGTCTTATGCAGTTCCCTCTGTTAAGTTTAAACATTGGAAAGAGTGCCTCGAAAGGGCACCTCGACTATGAGTCCCACGCAGTCCTCACTACTAAGTCTCAACCTTGGAAAGAGTGCCTCGTAATAGCACATTGAATCCGAGTCCCACGCAGTACTTACTGCTAAGTCGAAACCTTAGAAAGTGTGCCTCGGAAGACCACCTAAACTCTGAGCTTTACATAGTTCTCACTACTAAGTTTAAACCTCGAAAATGGTGCCTCGAAAGAGCACCTCGACTCCAAGTCCCACGCAGTTCTCACTGCTATGTCTAAACATCGGAAAGAGTGCCATATAATAGTGCCTCGACTCCGAATCTTATGCACTCCTCAATGCTAAGTCTAAACCTTAGAAAGATTGTCTTGAATGAGTACCTCGACTCTGAGTCCCATGCAGTCCTCACTTCTTAGTCTAAACCTCGGAAAAATTGCTTCGAAAGAGCACCTCGACTTCGAATCCTATGCAGTCCTCAGTGCTAAGTCTAAACCTCGAAAAGTGTTCCTCGGAAGAGCACCTCGACTCTGAGTCTTGCATAGTTCTCAATACTGAATTTAAACCTTGGAAAGAGCACCTCGAATGAGCACCTCGACTCCGAGTCCCACGCAGTCTTCACTGCTAAGCCTAAAACTCAGAAAGTGTGCATCGAAAGTGTATCTTAACTCAGAGTCTTTTGCAGTTCTCACTAGTAAGTCTATGTCTCGAAAGAACACATCGACTCCGAGTCCCACGTGTCCTCACTCCTAAACCTGAAACTCGGAAAGAGTGCCTCAAAAGAGCACCTCGACTCTGAGTATTACGCAGTTCTCACTGTTATGTTTATAACTCGAAAAGAGTGTCTCGAAAGAGCACATCGACTTCGAGTTCTACGCAGCCCTTACTGCTAAGTCTATACCTCGGAAAGAATGCCTCATAATATCGCCTTGACTCTGAGTCCTAAGCAGTCCTCACTGCTAAGTCTAAATCTCGGAAAGAGTGTCTCGGAAGAGCACCTCGACTTCGAGTCTTTTGCAGTTCTTACTCCTTGTAACTCTCATTTTCTTTTTTCCTTTTTTTTTATCATTGATCCCTATTGTAATCTATTTTGTAATTCTATAATATTTCATTTTTGTTTCATTATTGTATCGAATTATATCAACTATAATATTATTCATGATTTATCTTTGGTCTCAGACTGATTATTTGAATCTTACTCCTTCTTTTACTAATTCAAGTTTAATTTCATGGAATTGTCTTTTATCATGTTGGGTTGAGAATTGTCCTTCTATTTGACCCATATTGTACCCAAAACCCTATAAACCACCTCCTATTGGATTCTAAACTACATTAACCCAAACCCACAAACCAAATTCTTCCTAACAACTAGACCCAGATCTTCTTCCCCATAATCCCCCGTATCTCCTAACTACCCACAATATGATCCCACTATTCTATCATTAAAATTCTCCTTCTTCACTTTCTTTTTCCCAAAATCCAAAACAGCAAAAACCTCATTACCGTTCAAACCCTACCCCATTCCACTGTGCAACCCCCAGATCCTACTATTATACCCACCCCCCCTTTCTTACTGTTCATCCCTTCTGCTCTCTCTCCCTGTTTCCCCATCCGACCATCCACCGCCCTTAGCCATCTCCGACCACCACCTCCATCATCATCACCATCATCCCCTCGTCACCTCCATCCCGTCGCCTCTAATCATCCCCATCCTCGTCAACCCCTCCGCTCGAACCCAACTCCACCGCACCCATTACCATTGTCGCCATCGTCTTCCACCACCGTTCCCATCTCCTCTCCTCACTTATTGCCTTCGTCGACCCTCTCCGCTTACCCTCCTCATCCACCGCAGATCCCCCTAGTCGTCGTCGTTGCCGTCCAAGCCTGAACAGCCCCCCCTGTTCCATCGCCTCTGTTTTCGAGCAAAACAGAGCTCGCTCATCGCGTTGCCCATGGTCGTTGCCGTCGCTCCTCGATCACCGTGCCTTCGTTGCTGACCTCGCTGTGACTGACGTCGCTGTTGCCAGCTATTGCCGCAGTGCTGTTGCCGTCTCCCGCGCTCTCTCTCTCTATCGAAGTGGGGAAGAAGAGACAGGGAGCCAGTGTTGCTTACTGTGTTGGTGTAGGGGATCTAGGGATCCGGTGTTTGGTGTTTGTTGAGTAGGGGATCCGCTGTGGGGTTGTGTGCTGTTGAATATTGAGTTGCTGTTTTGCTGTGTGAATCGGGTGTTCGCTGTTTGGTGTTTTGCACGTGTCTCGCCTGTGTTCTGGATCGTCGCCCGGGATTCCGATCCTGTTCGGATTAATCTAACGTCGTCTTAAAGGCAAGTCATCTTACTCTCGAATTGTATTGTATTGTATTCGAGGTTGTTTACTGAATCCCGCAAGTAGATCCATATTTATTATCATATATTGTTTATTGTTATCTATCGTTGGGATATTACGGATTTACATGAGCGAATCCAAGTTATAGTCTTGACTTTGTGCCGTCTTTTTACCTCCAACTTATTGAGATCTTACATGCATTCATATAGTTAATTATTGAATATAGAAATAAGGATTACTATTGCATTTCATGTCATGACATTACACAACTATTGTAGATTATATACTAGTATTGATTGTTCATATGATTGATGATGGTGTGTGAGTTGATTGTGATTAGTAGGGTTATGGACATTATACATCCTAATACCATGTTCACATAGACATAACTTGCCGTGATTTATGATTGTTAACCCCTAACTCATCGTTCAGAACTTTTTAATCATTTTTATTTATGAAGAATATGTGGAAGCACTGGAATTTATTGCCAACCTAAACATTACCATGCTATTTTGACCTAGATAATGTCATCAAAATCACTAACTTCCTGAATATGAAATGTAGCCCCATATTTCTAGTTTCCAGAACATCCAGAATTTTTGAATTCTGACTTATATTGCATGAGTTATGACCTTTTACTGCTGCTACGCTATATTTTCAAATTTATGCACATACCATGTTAAGCTGATGAATTAGGTGAACTAATGATCAAATATTACCATGATAATTTCTAGATTGATAGTCAACATGCTTAGGGTAATGAAAATTATTTTTTCTGGTTTTTACAATGAATATTTACTGTTGTTACAACTGAAACTAGTTGATACTGATAACCAGCCAGAAATAGTAACCTGTAAAGAACACTGAAATTCACCTAACTACTATTGTCGGAATTCGGACTTTAAATATACGTTGGAACCGGGCATGAGTATAGTTTCTCGAACTTCTGATGGATCCATATTTGATATCCTGTGGTAACGTGAATTCTGATTTTTGTACAACAACCTACTGTTCTCCAGAATTGGATTTCTATGTTTAATAATATGTAATTGAATCTATAATGTTGAATTTGGTATAATTGATTGTATAGAGTACATTGCACGATCTTAGGGTTGTTTTGTCATCATTCTAGTGTTCCTTATTAATCGCATTATCGTTTTTCATTGATATTTCTGTCCCTATTGTTCCCTATTAGTATTGCATGTTAATTGAATAAAGAATGTTAATCAAGCCGGGGTTAAGGGTTGACTAGGGTAGTTGATAATATAGTGACTGTACTCGGGAATGTGGGCATTGTCTCCCAATATACTGTGTCGGCCAGTGCTATCGATTTATTATTGGATTACTGAACACAATATCCCAATTCATCGTGTATTGTTTTAGGATTATTGTGCCGACTATTGTTATCGTTATTGTGCAAGAAATTGCTATTGTTATCGTTATTGTTATCGTGCTGAGTACATGACCTATATAATCTACCACCTTTTCTAAACGAAATTGATTGTATGCATCGAACCTGTAGTATAGGATGCAGTAGTTAGTGCATTAGTTAGGATTAAAATGAATAGACTTAAGACTCATCGCATTGTTATTGCATTTTGTCATCGTTATCGAACAGTGTTATCTTTATTGCTTACCATTATTGTTGTTGTTTATTGTTATGGTTATAAATCCTCATTATTGCAAATTGTACTATTATCACTTTGTCACTGTTCAATACTATTGAATCCATCATTCATTGAATTCATTGTTATACCATTAATGCCATTGTTTCTCTGTTTCTCTGTTTCTCTACTTGCTATCCACGACTTGCTCTAAGAACATATTCTCTTTCTTTAGATGAATAGCTTAAAGAAAATCAAGGAGATTTGCTTGACGGATTAGGAGAGAAACAACGGTGAAAGAATTGTTGCTGCGCTGCTTAAATAATTATTGTTTCATTTTGAGAACTTTAAAATTTGAACAATGTTGTTTTCTTTGTATTGTGGGCATTTGACCCGAATATTGTTTTGATGATTCCAGATGTTGGATTGTTATTATGTGGTTATTTTATGCTTAAATTCTAAGTATTGTTATTCATGTGATTACTTCTTTTATTGCATGCGTGGTTGTTTTACTTTCTATTTTATATTGTTGAGTTGAATCGAGGACAGCCTATGAATGATGCAAGTCATTCGCTGGGCCATGTCACGTGCTTGCATTTCGTATTTTTGAAAAGCTGGACGTGACAATGTTTTTAGTGGTATCAGAGCAAGGTTTGACTCTAACTAGTTTGGGGTTGGACCCTAATTAGTTTGGGTTTAACCGGTTTGACTCAACCATATGTACAACCCGTGAATCACATGGATAATTGATAACCAACTTATAATTTGGATGCTAACTGTTGATTCTTATTTTAGGCCATGGATAGAAAGGGTTCCTCGTCCTCCGGAGCTAGGGATGATCCGCCGGAAGAACCCACTATTGCTCAAGTGATGCAAATGCTGCATGAGCAGAATGAACTACTGATGCAACAGATGATGCAGATGCTACGGGAGCATAGTGATTTGATGAGGGTGGCTTTGGATGCTGCCAACAGAGAGCCCGTTGTACCTGTGGCCAGGGTGCTGCCACCGAGACCTGGCAATGTAGCGGACTTCATGAGGCTACACTAAGACAAATTCTCGGGTACTGAAGGTCCGCTGGAAGCCGAACAATGGCTTATCAGGACTGAACAGCTCGCAGCAAGGGTAGCCGATGTTCATCGTGTGAATGTCGTAAGCATCCAGCTTGTTGACCTCGCTCACATCTGGTGGCGAGCTGAGATGGAATGGCTAAGGTGCCCCATTGCCTGGGCCATCTTCAGAGAGAGCTTTCTTACGAAGTTCTTTTCCGATGTCACCAGAAATGAAATGGAGCCGCAATTTGTTGCGCTTACTCAAGTTCGTCAGATAGTGTTTATTATGCAATTTTCGTTGTTATTTAATGATACATCAATGTTTAACTAAGACACTATCTTGAACCAGGGGAGTCAGACCGTAGACGAGTATGCTGCAGAATTCATTCGACTGAGTCACTTTGCCACTTCCATGGTGGCGAATGATGAAGATAAGGGCCACCGTTTCTTGCTGGGCTTGGACATTGAGATCGAGGATCGCCTGGCTTCCTTGCGACTCCGATCCTATGCTGACATCATGGAGGCTGCCGGAAGCCAGGAGTAGACTAGTAGGCGGAAGCGTGCCATTCAGCAGTCCGTTCCGCAGCCTGTCACCGCTAGGCCATCTAGCAGGTCTATCAAGAGGCTAGTTCCGACCCTTAAGGGCACTGTCATCGGATTGGACACTCACGCAAGAACTGCAGGATGGCCAATCGCCAGTGCCTCCTGTGTGGTAGTAGCGACCATGTGGTTCGCGATTGCCCAAGGTCCAGGACCCTTGCACCGGTTGGAGGTTTCGCTCTGTACGGAGTGCTTGCTCATGGTCAGGGTGGACCACCACTCTCACCTCAGAGGTAGATTTTTGGTCAGAGGAGAGCCACTCCTCAGGGAGGTCCTTCAGGAGGTCGTGGTCAGGCCTACAACCTGATTGCAGAGGATGCTGAGACCGCTTTGGGAGTTGTTGCAGGTATATCTTTAGTTATGTTTTATTTTGATCTTCTTGCTTACTATTTTATTCTGTTGCTCTATCATGTTATTCTTTCATCCATGCCTATTCTTGCATTTTTGCCTTCTACATATTGTGTTCTCATCTTTGAATTCTTGCTAGGCATTATTCTTGTTCAATCCTTTCCCGCCCAGGTACTTTTTGATTCCGGGGCAACTCATTCTTTTGTTTCCTCCCGCTTCGTCGGCTTGCACAGTTTGGTCTGTAGTGAGTTGTCAGCAGCTTGGAACAACACTACAGGTGGAGGTACCATTGTGTGCTCTCAGATCTGTGAGCAGAGCCCTTTGGTTATTAGAGGAGATGATTTTGTAGCCAATCTTATTGTCATCAGCAATTCGGGTTTTGATGTAATCTTGGGCATGGACTGGCTCAGTATTACTCATGCTATGATTGATTACCGTAAGAAGAAGGTGGTGTTCCAAATACCAGACCATCTGGAATTTGAATTCCACGCTGGTGAAATGCCGCTTGGCTGTGTTGAGAAGTCTTAAAACTAGAGTAATGCAGGAAGTGGATGTTGTTGGTGTTGTCGCACCTTTGATTGTGCGAGAGTTTCTTGATGTGTTTCCAGATGATTTGCCAGGGCTGTCGCCAGACCGAGAAGTTGTGTTCGGGATTGATGTCCAGCCGGGTATAGCTCCTATTTCTAAGAGCCCGTACCGGATGGTGCCAGTTGAGTTGGCGGAGTTGAAGGAGCAGATTCAGGAGTTGCTGAATAAGGGTTTTATCAGGGAGAGTGTCTTGCCTTGGGGAGCTCCTGTGCTGTTCGTCAACAAGAAGGATGGTAGTCGCAGGTTGTGCATCGACTACCATGAGCAGAACAATGTCACAGTGAAGAACCGGTACCCTTTGCCGAGAATAAATGACTTGTTCGACCAATTGGGAGGTGCTTCTATGTTCTCGAAGCTGGATCTTCGTTCTGGGTACCATCAGGTCAAGGTGAAAGCTGAAGACGCACAGAAGAGTGCCTTCTGCACTCGATATGGTCACTATGAGTTCTTGGTGATGCCTTTCGGAGTTACGAATGCTCCAGTTGTGTTCATGAGCTTGATGAATCGGGTCTTCTCTCCTTTCCTGGACAAGTTTGTTGTGGTGTTCATCAACGATATCCTCGTCTATTCTCGGAGTTGTGATGAGCATGCTGAGCACTTGCGGGTGGTCTTACAAACGTTGAGAGAACATTAGCTGTATGGGAAACTTAGCAAGTGCGAGTTTTGGTTGGATCGGGTTGCCTTCCTGGGGCATATTATTTCTGGCGATGGAGTTTCTGTCGATCCGTTGAAAATCTTTGCAGTTAAGGATTGGCCGACGCGGAAGTCTGAAGTTCGTAGTTTCCTTGGGCTAGCAGGTTACTACAGGAAGTTTGTTCGGGATTTCTCGAAGATTGCCGGGCCGTTGACCAAGTTGACTGGGAAAGAGCAGAAATTTGTGCGGGATGAGTCCTGTAATGAAGCCTTCGCTGAGCTGAAAGATCGGTTGACATCAGCACCTGTGTTGACAATACCGGATGGATCAGGAGGTTTCGTAATTCATTGTGATGCCTCAGACAGACGTTTGCGTGCTGTTCTGATGCAACGAAGCAAGGTTGTCTCTTATGCCTCTAGGCAATTGAGGCCGCATGAGAAGAATTACACCACACATGACTTGGAGCTTGCTGCTGTGATTTTTGCCATGAAACTTTGGAGGCACTACCTACTTGGAGACCGAGTGGAGGCACTACCTACTTGGAAACTTTGGAGGCACTACCTATATGTTTACTCAGAAGGAGCTTTATATGATGCAGAGACGATGGCTGGAACGGATGGTAGATTTCGATATTAATTTGTAGTACCATCCTGGTAAGATCAACTTAGTACCTGATGCTCTAAGCAGAAGACCGGCAGCCATGGTTATTACTGAGCCAAAGGAGCTTTTCGAAGAGATGAGAAGATTGAAGTTGGAAGTGATTTTGCCTGGTACCGAGCAGAGCTGTATGATGCTTCAGCTGCAGTCGTCATTGGTGGAACAAATTAAAGAAGCACAGTCAGGTGATGAGTAGTTGCAGGAGTTTCGAGCTGAAGTTGAAGCGGGTTTGAGGACTGCAACGCCCCGATTTCCATACACTGGGAAACTGTGACATAAGCCAGAATCTTTCCTTCAATTAGCCACAATACACAGAAAAACAGGAAAATTTAAAACTTTTATTCAACACAAATGTATTACAAGTCCGAATGTTACAAAATTGCAATACATTACAACAGTGTTACAATAATACCTTTACAAATGCAAGTGTTACAACTTTCAACAATTTACATCAGAGTACAATGAATAAAGAACAACACTTGGTACTTCACTTGGAAGCTTTCCAACAATAAATAAATTACAACAATTGTTACAGAAGAAACAATAGTAATCAACATATATTACATTGATGTTCTTGCCTTGAGTCCTCCTGAATCCTGTACCTGTACTTCTGCAATCTAGTACCTATTGAAGTGGGGACGTCAGTACATATACTGACGCTTTAAGGCTGATAACTAGCAGCGAATCTCAACTATATCGAACAGATTGATGAAAAGAGAAATGTGTATATATACAAGATGTGGCAGTGTATGTTATGACTTAGACTCTAATGCAAGATTACTAATGCAAGGATACTTTTATTCTAATACAAGCAAGTCTCCGGAACAGTATGCATCCCATACTACATACGCTCCATCTCAAGCCATTTCTTCATATATAGTGATTTGAACCCGTGCCATGAATTATAATCTTGTACTCGACTTGTTTCTGAAGATACGACATGACTGATAAGGTTGCCCTAAAACGGTCTAATCTCGTCAGGAACAACATACCCCACTCAAATATCTGATGAATCTTTGGAGTTTCCGCAGTCGCAGGTTAGCTCGAAGCATTCCTTGCTGCCCCCTAGCCAGACCGTAGTCTATGGCTCCTCGCCCTTACATATAAGACAAGACGGAGTTCCTGGGGTCCATCCCCCCTAGCACCGACAGGAATCACTCCCGCTTACCAAGGCACTTCAGAAATTAACAGTCGAGATACGGATCTCGTGCTCCCAACTCGTGAGAAGGCACATACCATATCCTTTTGACAAGAAGGGTACAACCCAATAACACCGCCTAGTGTCAGCTTGTAAGATAGGTCGGATCATAAGGTATCACCCTTAACACCAACTTTTTCCTTTTGGCGAGAAAATGATAATATATATAGGTTAAGTAGTAATAGCCATAAGTTACTATCCTAACAATGTCCCCAACCCTAGACAACCCTTAACACAACATGCTAGGTCTTAAGTTAGACTTCGCAAGATGGCTCTACTAGGCTGCTCAACCTAGACTTACAGAATCCCTAAGGACCTGGTTCATGGCCTATCGATCCAAGACCACGGCAATACGAACATATTCGCATGCTACTACCCTGAACTTGGATTTCGTCAACACTCCGGTCCACAATCGACCAATTTGGTTAAGATCTGACGGTACACGCGAAGTGACTCATCCACAGTCCCTTAGAAGTAAGGTAAACACACGTCTTGATGGTCGATAGCTCCTAGGGCAACGATATCACCCTAGACGAGCACAACAAACTGCTTACTAGCTAATAAGCTACATACGAGAAAACAAAACACATACGAGCTAAACAAGCTACGTATAAAACCAACAACTACATACGAGCCAGGCGAGTTGCGTATGAGACAACAACATACATACGAGCCAAATAAGCTACGTATGAGATCAACAGCCATACGGGCCAAGCGAGCCACGTATGAGACAACAACATACATACGAGCCAAATAAGCTACATATGAGACCACAGCTACATACGGGCTAGGCGAGCCGCGTATAAGCAAAACCATATATAAAAACAATCATACAGGTATTCTAACAACCTCGAAGTAACCAAACGTGCTTACTAGCAAAACTTGATCTTCTATATTTAGAAGAAATAGAAGAATCTACTAACAGTCTAAGATAGGCATACTACCAATGAGAAGCTCAAAAGCGAAATAAAAACCTTCCGACAGCCTAGAAGCAACCAGTGCTGCGTTTATCAGAATTCGACAGAAATATACTTTTTAGAAAGGTAAGAACATCTCCTGCAACTCTCTAGCTGAACACTTTTTTCAGATTCCGTAAGGAATCCAAAATTCGGTCCATCGAACATACGCAAACAATTTAACCAAATTGCAGATTTTCAATGAAAAGCTGAAACTTCTACAGCTTGTAACTTTTGCTCTACTTATCGGAATCTAACGAAACTGGACAATTTGGAAAGGTGGGAACATCTACTACAATTTTCTAGTTGACCACTTCCTCAGATTCCGTAAGGAATTCCAAATTCCTGACCTCGAACACATGCAAATGCTAACAAAAGACAACCAAGGCTACAACAAAGCTGAAACTTTGAGAGCTTGTAACTTTTGATCTACTTGTCGAAATCTAACGAAAATGGACAATTTGGAAAGGTGGGAACATTACTACAACTCTCTAGTTGATCACTTTCTCAGATTCCGTAAGGAATTCCAAATTCCTAGCCTCGAACACACACAAACATTTAACCAAACTGCAGATTTTCAACAAAAAGCTGAAACTTCAACAGCTTGTAACTTTTGCTCTACTTGTCGGAATCTAACCAAATCATACAATTTAGAAAGGTAGGAACATATACTACAACTCTCTAGTTGATGACTTTTTCAGATTCCCAATGGAACTCAATCTACCGTCCCTTGAATAGACGGAAAAACTAACCAAGGACAGCCAAAGCTATAGCAAGGCAGAGACTTTCAAAGCAGATAACTTCTACTCTGCTTATCAGAATCTAACCAAACAGGTCAATTTGGAAAGGTGAGAGACTCTACTACAACTTCCTAGTTGGTCTTCTCCTCAGATTCAACAAGTAAGACACTCAAAATCAACAGAGAATCAAAACAGTGAGCGCTTCAGCCAAAGCTGACTGCGCTGTTTTGCAAGGGCCATAACTCCTACTCCTCTTATCGGAATTTAACCCAAGAGGGCAATTCGGAAAGGAGAGAACGTCTACTACAACTTCCTAGTTGGTCTCCTCCTCAGATTTATCTAGTAAGACACTCTAAAACATCAATGAAGCAAAACAGCAAGTTTTCAGTGCAATCTGGCTGCTGTGTTTTGTAAAAAGCATAACTCCTACTCCGCTTATCGAAATTTAACCCAAGAGGCTAATTTGGAAAGGGGAGAACGTCTACTACAACTCTCTAGTTGTTCTCCTCCTCAGATTCTACAAGTAAGCTACTCAAAAACTACAAAGAAGCAAAAGTTATGGAACTCGAGAGGCCAATTTGGAAAGGGGAGAATGTCTACTACAACTCCCTAGTTGGTCAGCTCCTCAGATTCAACCAGTAAAACCCTAAAAAATGACAGGATCAAAACAGCAAGCATCCTGTTAAACAGCTAGTTACTGTATTTTCCAAAGACCATAACTCCTCTTCCGCTTATGGGAATTTAACCAAATAGGGCAATTTGGAAAGGTGAGAGTGTCTACTACAACTCTCTAGTTGGTCACTTCCTCTGATTCAACAAGTAAGACACTCAAAAACAACAAAGAAGCAAAATAGTGAGCGCTTCAGCCAAAGTTGACTGCGCTGTTTTGCAAAGGCCATAACTCCTACTCCGCTTATCGGAATTTAACCAAATAGGGCAATTTGGAATGATGAGAACGTCTACTACAATTTCCTAGTTGGTCTCCTCCTCAGATTTAACAAGTAAGACACTCAGAAACAACAAAGAACCAAAACAGTGAGCGCTTCAGCCAAACCTGGCTGTTGTGTTTTGTAAAGACCATAACTCCTACTCTGCTTATTGGAATCTAACCAATTAGGGCAATTTGGAATGGTGAGAATGTTTACTAAAACTCTCTGGTTGGTCGCTTCCTCTAATTCCGCAAGTAAGAGGCTCAAAAACAACAATCAAACAAAACATTGAGCACTCTCAGCCAAGCTGGCTGCTCTGTTTTGTAACGGCCATAACTTTTGCGCCTCTTATCGGAATCTAACCAAATAGGGCAATTTGGAAAGGTGATAATGTCTACTAAAACTCTCTAGTTGGTCACTTTTACAAATTCCATAAGGAACACTAAGTTCCAGTCCCTAGAACCTAGGCCGTTGTTCACCCCCGAAACAGCAAGTGCTGTCTTTTGCCTGCGCTCACTATTTTGTGGGAAAGGGGCGTTTGACCCCTCAAAACCACTTTAAAAAATCCACAAAAATTTGAGCATGCTAATAACACATATAAGAACCACAAAAATTAATTTCGGGTCAAAATTCCACCATTTACATAGTTAAACAAATCTAACCCTAAATGACAAAAATTGAATCTTTACAGTTCTATTTTGTGTTCTACCACTTCAAACTTCATTTTTTCCTCTAATCTATTCCATAACATGATTATGCACATGAATCTAGTTCATATTGTTCACAAAATAACATATAACAATAATAAACATACAAAACAAAATATGAGAATGAGAAACCCCCACCCAAACTTGTAGGAAGGACTAGCTTGCTTTTCTCCTCCTTGCTCCTTGTTCTTGATCCTCTTCAAGAACAACCTCCAAATGAACCCATGAAACCCTAACCCCTCTTTTGATTTGATCTCTCCTTTCTTTGCTTTTCTTTTCAAATTTTTTCTAATTAAACAAGAAAAGCTTTAGAATGAGATGAGAAAGAGAAGAGATGGAGAAAAAATGAAAGAGGCTTTTGCCCTCTTGGTTGGGGTCGGCCATGATATAGGAGAGGGGGAGAGAGAGAGAGATGTGGATGAGAGAGAGCCAAGGGCTCTCTCTCTCTTGTGCCTCACAAAAATTTGGATCAATTCACAATTTTAATTTACAATCAAATTCAATTAAATTTGCAATCAAACCCTAATCCAATTCCAACCCTTCATCTCATCAAGATTGATCAAGAATAAGAGATATTTTTTCCAAATCACATACTACATGATTTCGTACAAACATACGAAATCGATACGATTCAAATACGTACATATATATGATTATACAGATAATTTTTATTAGTTAAACCGAATAATCTGTGCAAAAATAATTTAATTCCAAGACATAAAATAAAATAATTTTATTACCGGCTCGGAAGATTCCAGTATCAATTTGGTACAAAACGGTCATATACCGACTAGTATATATACATAGATAATGTTTATTAACAAAACCGGATGATATCCACCAAAAATATTTCAGTTCTAAAAATAAAGAATAAAATAATAATTTTTAATATCTGCCCGGGATTTTCTAGATATTTTCTCAAAATGCATTTTTTAGGATTTTGTGAAAGTGCACAAAACTGATACAATACACCCAGATAACTTTTTATTAGAAAAACCAAGAAATTTTCATAAAAAATGTTTTAACTTTAAAAATAATAATTATATAAATAAAATATCCGTCCGGGATATTACAAGGACTGACATGGTTATTCATGAGGATGGATCTCTCCGCTTTGGGACCCGTCTTTGTATTCCAAAGTGGGAGGTCAGGCAGAAGTTGCTCGACGAAGCTCACCGTTCACCGTATTCTATCCATCCCGGTGGTACAAAGATGTATCAGGATCTAAAATTGTACTTTTGGTGGCATGGTATGAAGAGAGCTATGGCGAGATATGTTTCACAGTGTTTGATCTGCCAGCAAGTGAAGGCAGAGCATCAGAGGACTGCTGGGCTTCTTCAACCTCTTCCTATTCCGGAGTGGAAATGGAAGAACATTACCATGGACTTTGTGGCTGCGTTGCCAAGAAGTCCCAAGGGTCACAATGCCATCTGGGTAATTGTGGATCGCTTGACGAAGAGTGCTCATTTTATTCCCATCAGCTTGGGACAGTTTACAGAAAGCCTTGCAGAGAAGTACATACAGGAGATTGTCAGGTTGCATGGGATCCCTATCAGCATTTTATCAGACAGAGACACTAGATTCCGATCGCAGTTCTGGGAAAGTCTTCAAGGCAGTCTTAGGTGCAAGCTGAACTACAGTACTGTGTTCCATCCGCAGACCGATGGGTAATCGGAGAGGACCATTTAGACATTAGAAGATATGTTGAGATCCTGTGTTCTGCAGTTTGGGGGATCTTGGGAGGATCATCTACACTTGGTGGAGTTTTCGTACAACAATAGCTACCAAGCAAGTCTTAAGGCAGCTCCGTATGAAGCTTTGTTTGGTCGGAAGTGTAGATCGCTAGTGTGCTGGGATGACATTCATGAGAGGAAACTTTTAGGGCCAGAGCTGATCACGAAGACTGTCGACGCAGTGGCCCAGATCAGGAAGCACCTACAGGCAGCTCAGGACAGACAGAGAAAATGGGCAGATGTTCACAGAAGACCATTAGAGTTCGAAGTGGGTGATCATGTGTTCCTCAAAGTATCACCATGGAAGGGAGTTTCTAGTTTGGAGGCAGGGCAAGCTAAGCCCTAGATTCATTGTGCCATTCGATGTTGTGGAGCGAGTAGGCAAGGTGGCCTATAGACTCGCGTTGTCGCCGGCTCTATTTGGAGTGCATGATGTCTTTATGTCTCCCAACTCAGGAAGTATGTCAGAGATGATAGTCATGTCATCGACTACTCAAAATTGTTTGTTCGGCCAGATTTGTCTTGTGAGATCCGTTCGGTTTCGATCTTGGATCGACGGGAGAAGATTTTGTAGAATAAGGTCATCAGGTTGGTTCGAGTTACTTGGAATCCTCACTCGCCGGGTCAGTCGACTTGGGAGCTTGAAGATGAGATCCAAAAGACGTTTCCCCACCTTTTTGTGTAATTCTTTTTCTTCGGGGTTATCTTATTGCTACTTGAATAAATTTCGAGGACGAAATTTTATTGTAAGGTGGGTAGGATTGTAACTCCCGTTTTCTTTTTTCCCCTTTTTGTCATTGATCCCTATTGTAATCTCTTTTGTAATTCTATAATATTTCATTTTTATTTCATTATTGTATCGAATGATATCAACTCTAGTATTATTCATGATTTATCTTTGGTATCAGTCTGATTATTTGAATCTTACTCCTTCTTTTACTAATTCAAGTTTAATTTCATGGAATTTTCTTTTATCTTGTTGGGTTGAGGATTGTCCTTCTATTTGACCCATATTGTACCCAAAACCCTATAACCCATCTCCTATTGGATTCTAAACCACATAACCCAAACCCACAACCCAAATTCTCCCTAAAAACTAGACCCAGATCTTCTCCCCCACAATCCCCCGTATCTCCTAACTACCCACAATATGACCCCACTATTCTATCATTAAAAATTCTCCTTCTTGTCTTTATTTCTCCCAAAAGACACAACAGCAAAAACCCCATTACTGTTCAAACCCTACCCCGTTCCACTGTGCAACCCCCAGATCCTACTGTTATACCCCCCCCTCTTACGGTTCATCCCTTCCGCTCTCTCTCCCTGTTTCCCCATCCGACCATCCACTGCCCTTAGCCGTCACCGACCACCACCTCCATCGTCATCACCGTCATCCCCTCATCACCTCCATCCCGTTGCCTCCGATCATCCCCATCCTCGTCAACCCCTCCGCTCGAACCAAACTCCACCGCACCCATTACCATCATCACCATCGTCTACCACCACCGTTCCCATCACTGCTCCTCACTCATTGCCTTCATCGACCCTCTTCGCTCACCATCCTCATCCACCGCAGACCCCCCTAGCCGTCGTCGTCACCGTCCAAGCTCGAACACCCCACCGTTCCGTTGCCTTTGTTTTAGAGTGAAACAGAGCTCGCTCATCGTGCCGCCCTTGGTCGTTGTTGCCGCTCTTCGACCGCCGTGCAATTGTCACTGCCCTTACTGTAACTGACGTTGCTGTCGCCAGCCATCGCTGTAGTGCCGTTGCCGTCCCCTGCGCTCTATCTCTCTCTCTGTCGAAGTGGGAAAGAAGAGACAGTGAGCTAGTGGTGCTTGCTGTGTTAGTGTAGGGGATCCAGGGTTTCGGTGTTTGGTGTTTGTTGGGTAGGGGATCCGCTGTGGGGTTGTATGCTGTTGGATATTGAGTTGCTGTTTTGCTGTGTGGATTGGGTGTTCATTGTTTGGTGTTTTGCACGTGTCTCACACGTGTTCTGGATCGTTGCCCGGGATTCGGATCTGTTATTCTTCGCATATTCGGATTAATCTAACATCGTTCTAAAGGCAAGTCATCTTACTCTCAAATTGTATTGTATCGTATTCGAGGTTGTTTATTGAATCTCGCAAGTAGATTGAAGCACCTCGGAATTTAAAATACCGAAAATATTCGTTTTATATTTTGTAGGGGTGAGAATTATTTTTAAGTGATATCTTATTTTATTTATTTTCGATATTGATATTGGTATGAATATTTGTGGTAGATTGGTATTATTGTTATATTAGAGTTAAGAGTTGAGATTTTATGTGAGGAAATATAGTTATTTTATTTTATCATTCTGGGGGATTATTATAAGATAATTTTAATGTATTTTGTATTGTTTATAATATATTGAGATCTGGGATTTATTTGAAATGTATTTAGACTGGGGGGCTTATATGCAATATTCCCTTTGCATTATTAATTGTCTATCTACTTATTTACTTATATATCTACTTTTACAAAACACCCCCACCTTCTCTCCTTCCCCTTCCCGTTTCTTTCCCCAAAACCGAAGAAGGAGAAACCCCCACCTCTCGGCCTCCTCTCTCCTTTCCTTCTTCTCCCGTTCATGCCAGCCGATGGAGAGAAACCCCACACCCCCATTTCCCTCTTCCTCCTTCTTCCCTTCCCAGTTTCCATCCAGATCGGAAAAAGACCCAAACCGAGAAACCATTCGCCGATCACTTTCCCTGCTCTAATCCCCTCCGATTCTTTGTCTATTCCAAATTAAAATGAGGGGTAGACTAAGTGAAGGGTTCTCTACATCGTGGTAATGTCGGATTTTCGAATGGATTTCGGGAAGGTAAACCCTAACTATTTTATTGTATAAAATTAAGTTGGGTTAATTTCTATTGAGTAGGATTATTATGGTAGAGAGATTTAGAGATGTTGGAAGTGGTAGATTTGAGGAATTAGTAGATTATTAGGGAAATTGTAAGTTGTTAGTAAATTAGGGTTTTGGATTTGAAAAAGAGAATTTTATATGTATGAACGAGTTCTCTTATAATAGTGGAGAGTATAGTTGGACCATTAGAATATTTTGGGGGCGATTTTAGTAATTATTGCAGATGAAAATACCATAGGTATTAGATTATCACGTGCATCGCACGTGTATATCCCAAGCGTTCAATAAACGCTTGTGTGATATTTGGAATAACGATTATTTGCTCTTGTGATTGGTTTGAATGAATTGAGTTTTAATTGCTTTGAAATTGATGATAGGATAGATTTGCGACGTTGGATGCGAGGTGGCATGGTGGCGCTTTGGATCTTCGCAAAATTAAGTGAGTATTAATTTATTTATATATTTTTGTGGTTTAAGGAATATCTGAGTACACTTATACTAGGGATATAGTCTCCCTTGACAAAATCTTATGCGAGTTTGATGTTATTTGTGTGAAATACAACCAAATGGAAGTTTAACCGAAAATACGGAACTTTGTATATGTTGAAATTGCGTTATATGGTGAATTTGTATGGTATTGAATATGTGGTGTTATGGGTGATATAGTGGATATATATATATATGATGATGTGAGGTAATTGGTGTTGATATACGTATGATATACAGAAGATAGATAAAGATGATATATATATGTGCGGTATTATGGTGTATTGACCTATTTGGTGTATGTATGTGATATATATGGGTGGCAATGAATCGTGGTATCGTAATTGATAAAGGTAACGAGTAAGTGTGTATAATATATGGAGGTGTCAAGTGAAACTAATGGGCGTTAATACGATATAATCATCTACTTAACTGGGTTTAATCTTAATTTTATAATGTGGCAGAATAGATCATTCAATGCATTCTTGATATAAATAATGTGGTGTCATAATCTGATTAATTAGTTAACCAGGCGTATGCAAACATGTGATAATGATATAATAAATAGTATGGTATACTCATGAGGTATGAGGTAATCATAAAATAAATGATACAGTACAGTTGTGACATGCAATTAATGATATAGCTTATGTAGTTTTATTATTGTGTTTGTAGTGAATTAATGGGTAATAATGTGATATTATAATGTGATGAAGTATACATTTTGATACTTTTACGATATGGAATAACATAATGTAGTTCTTTTATTAATATTATAATCTTGGCGTATGCCTATATATGATACAATGAGGTAATGAATAATATGGTGTGCCTAATGTGGATGTCATGGCAAAATAAATATCTTGGTGCATTAATATGATGCAATAATATGATACGTTGATTAATATTGTGGACAACAGATATGCATCAAATGGTAAGATAAAAGATAAGATGGTACGTGCTTATAAAATGTGTTATTTATTCACGTGATTAAAGTCCAGGATGTGGCATTTATTATATTAAAAAGTGAAATGCTTGTGTAATAAAGCAAGATGGAAAGATGAAATGATTAATGCTTATAACAGATGGTTTTGTTGACCAGTACCTACAGCAATCCTGGGGGTTTGGGCTAGACCTCCTAACGCCCAAGGACCGGCTTGGGAATAGTGGACCCAAACTATGTTTGGGGTAAGTGGTTTTTATCGCCCAAGCTATCGGCTTGAAGCCCAGTTTTCCTCTCAGGTGGGACCTGAAAGAGAGTTGATACCCCAGGATAGACCTGGAAGAGCAGATACCTCTGGATAGACCGGAGAGAGATATGATTCCTCAGGTGGGACCTGAGAAAGAGTTGATACCCCAGGATAGACCTGGGAGAGCAGATACCTCCGGATAGACCGGAGAGAGAGATATGATACCTCAGGTGGGACCTGAGTGTGGTGTTCCCTCGCTAGTTCGGCTAGGAGGAAGACGTAGCCTCGGACGAGTAAGACTCTGGGAGAGCATCGGACCGCGTGTTTACTGGGCTGTCGGCTTTCAGTATGTCGGGATACTGTGGCTCACTAGTCGATAAACTAATAAAATAACTAAGTGTAAATAAAAATATGAGAGTAAAGAAAGTGGAAAGTGAATTGTGAATGTGAAAGAAAGTGGTTGTGGATGAAATGCAGTATGTGGTTAATTTAAAATGAAAAAGTAAAAGAGATATGTGTTTATATGAGTAGTATAAAGTAATTGTGTAATGAGAATGATTATTAAAGTGAAATACAGGATGATATCAGTTGTACCTTGGAATTGTGTCAAGGAACTACCTGCCTGCTATTTCTGTGGAAATGGTGGGAACTACCTGCCTTGACATAATTCGCAGGGTGAGTTGGCATGATATTGGTAATGATTAATGGAAATGAAGAATTAAATGAAATGAAGATGAATAGTAATTGAAGTGAATTTATAACCAAGCTATCGGCTTGAGATGTGATGTGATATTACCCAAACTGTTTGTTTGGGGTGCGGTGATTATTACCCAAGCTATCGGCTTTGGGGTGTGATATGTTGTGGCCCAAATTTTATTTGGGGATATGGAGTATAAATTGATGTGAATGAAAGTGAAATTAATGGTAATTGAGATATAAATGAAAATGAAAGTAAGTTAATTATTAATTAGATTGAGTAATAACTAAATGATATAATGAGATGAGAATGAGCTATAAAACATGCTTGTGATGCAAAGAGAATAAGCTTTCTACTTAGTGATATATTAATGAAGTGATGAAATGCAAGTAACTCACAATGTGAAATGAGGTGTGATGTTTGTGTTATAAGACATAAATGAATGCAATATTATGAGAATAGATGCATAGGTTTATGATGTGATACTTGATATAATACAATAAAATAAATACCTGTATTAAGAGAGTGGTTATGAAAATGGTTATTAAAGAAAGTATGTTGTGATATGAGTTTGTGTATCTTGGAAGTGTGTCGGGGAACTACTTGCCCGCTATTTCCATGGAAATGGTGGGAACTACCTGCCTTGGCACCACTTCCAGGATGAGTAAGTGAGTTGTTGATATAATGCAAGTAAATGAAGTGCATGGCTAAATAAAAATGAAGAAATATGTAGTAGCATCCTGTGGTTACATATTTATAAATGAAGAATTGGTGATGTGACGATAATTGTGGAAGATGAATTCAAATTGAAAAGTAATGGATTGTATGGGAATTCGTATTGTGCGAATGTAAAATAAGGATAAATATGAGGTTGATGTGAAGCATACAGTGAAATGTGTGAATTATGGGTAATGATATAATCAGATGAGGATTTGAAGAGTATTTTGATATAAAATCGTATTGGTGATGTTTTTATGTTCAGATTTCAGGTGGCATCATCTTAACTTGATGTTTGCAAGTTTAAAGTATTTTCTTTATACCATTTTAATTTATTCATTAGATTAATAATTATACTCACACCAGAAATGGCTAACCCCTGATGTTTTCTGGGGGTTAGGGGGGTCCCTCCCTGAGGGTGGACAACCCTAACTCTCCTGCAGGTTGCTGGCAGCATGGTGAGGTAGTATAGAGCTAGATTTTGTACTTTGTTGGAGCTGATCTATTATCTATGTACTTAGTATATGTAGAAAGGTCAATAGTTGATGAATTATTTTGTATTATGGTAAAAGTATATAGATATAGTGCTGTGATGAGGTAAGAAAGCCCGTACCCACCTCGTTGTGGAGTATTGGGTTTTGTAGTTGGCTTTTTAAAAAGGTTTTCTGAAATCTTTACAAAAATCTTATATGTTTTCAATGGAAATTATGGTTTTTATTTAATATTTGATATTCTGTTATGAGTTTGGCCCCCAGAGCATGATATTTATATTGCCTGTGTGATTCTGCTCATTTTGGCCTGGGGAGCCCATGATTATATTGCCTGTGATGTGAGCTACGGAATTTAGAGCAGAATTCCGTAAGCTAATTGTGTTTCAGGGCAGAAATTACAGGGGAGACTCTGCCCAAATTTTTATTGAAATATAACTATTTTAGTTTATGTTTAAAGTGATATAGAAATTGAAAGAATTGCAGTTAGAGGTTTAGTTTTTCAAAAATTTTTTTTTGGGGTGTTACAGTTTGGTATCAGAGCTTAGGTTAACTAGGAATTTGTTAATCCTAGTGATCTTGCCATGTGAGTATGGGTTCATTATTGCTTAGTCGGAGATAGAGAGTGTATTTTATGTGGGTGTTTTGATTAAGTATAGATTAAATTATGAAGGGAGCGATCCTCATTAGACTTTTTCTGACCTTGAGTCAGCAGTACCTTTCATGGCCCTGCATATGGGTTGACCTCTGTAGAAATTCCGGTGTGACCTTGTGTACTATTGGAGTATTCTCTTATATCGATTGCTGTGTGCTGTAAGGGGTTATTCCCTGGAGATCTTGTGTAGGTCCTTTGGGCATATGTCCTATAGGTGTATATTTTATAGACTATGGAGTGATGTGTGGTTATGGTTTTATCCCATATTTGGAGAGATTGATTGGTTGTAGAGGGTTTTGTAGGTCATATGCGTAGTTGGGTATGATGCAGGCAGGATTTGGGTGAGACAGCCCGATGAAACATAGTTTTGATTGTAGGTAATGCCTTGGATGATGAAAATTATACCCGTGGGGTTCAGTAGAAATATCTAAGGCAAAGATTAAGATTGTTGATGTGGGTTGCAATGTTTCTGGTATATTCGAAGAGGTTCTTGGTCCCCTACCTTGGCGAACTCTGGAGTTCAAGATTGAATTGATATTTGGTATGACTCCAATTTCTAAATTAGCTTGTGGTATAGCACTTTAGGAATAAGGAGAGATGAAAGAGAATTTGAGGTGATGTTTTTGATAAAGGGTATCGGTTTAAGCGATATGCCGTAGGGCATGCCGGCAGTTTCCGTAACAAAGAAGGTAGTTCACCGAGAAGGTGTACTGAGTAAGATGGCTATTAAGTATTTGTTGTAAAGAATAGATAATTTGTTGGATTAGTTGCGGGAAGCGCTACTAATTTCATGGCTAAAGTTGCACACCGAGTACCGTCAGATAATCCTTGAAGAGGGAAGTATTCCATGGATTGCTTTTCGTACTCGGTATGAATTGTATGAGTTCTCAGTGATGTCTTTTGGGCTGGCGAACGTCCCTGCAGTTTTTATGAATTTGACGAATTGGACCTTACACCCATATATTAACAGGGTGTGATTGTATTTGTAGAAGATATTTGGTGTACTTTTGCAGTATGGAGGGGCATAGATGGCACCTCAGAACTGAGTTATGGACTTGTTGGGACTAGAAGCGGTATGAAAAGTCTGTAGATTGTCATTTTTGGGGGCGAGAAGTGTGAATTTTAGGACACATTGTGTCTGTTGAAGGCATATTTGTGGATCCGAAGGAAATTACAAAATGTGAAAAGACGGGAAATAACCCTCGGATGTGTTGGAAATTCAGAGTTTCTTGGTTTTAACTGGTCATTATTGGCGGTTCATTTCTCGATTTTATATTATTGCTGTATTGATGACACATTTTATCATAAAGAATGAGTCGTTGGTATGACCCGAACAGTGTGGAAGATTAAAGGAAGAGTTAAATGAAGATTAACGACAACTCATGTTTTGATCATCCCGAGAAGGGAGTGCATGTAGTAAAGGATCAGGTGCAGTTTGATGCATGAAGACAAGCTTGTGGCTTATATATTGAGGCAGGTGTGGTTATACGGGGTGCGTGAATTACGCAGATTTGAAATTAGTGATAGTAGGGCACGTATTGAAGGTGTTGAGAAATTAGTTTTTCAGAAAATAGTTTTAGCTTTTTCTGTGATCGTAAGAGTTTGAACACTTGTTCTTACAGATGATTTAAATGGAAAGAGGATTTTGGCTTTTATTACGTCCCAGGAGTGGACGATGTTAAAAAAAAACAGAGAGAATCGTTGGATCAATTTACTTTTATTTTAAGTAGCAGAAGGCGACGCGACCTTATATGTGGGCAGTTTATCAGTACAGCGTCTATCCTATAGTTGATCAGTCAAACTTGAATTCAAAATTTCTGCTAGTGACAGAGGATGCATGATCTAATTCTGGATGGGATTAATGAATGTACTGCTAATTGGTTAATAGGTAGTGGGGGGAAGTCCTTGTTATTATCGTTGATTTGGTGTTCTTATTGTGGATGGCTTGTGGTAGCGGGTGATGGGGAATGTTCCTTATACTCAGTATATTGTCTATCACGGTGGCATGAAGATGTATAAAATTCTAGGAAAATATTTTAGTGGTTCGGAACGAGAAAGAATATTAATTACCAGGTGAACATGGATAAGCCTCTTTTGAGGTGTGTAGTCGACAAAAAAAAATTGATTATGCAGATCAGCGACGAAAGTCTTTTGAAGATTAAAAGTTGAAGATTGGGTATTTTTGAAGGTATTCCTTATCCATGGAGTGCGCCGTTATAGGAACCGGGGAAATTTAGACCTGGGGTTTGTTGGCCCCTTTAGAGTCGGAAAAAGAATTGGAACCGTGGCATATTGTTGGAAGCTTACCTTTGAGGTGTTGTGAATTCTTGCTGTAATTCTTGTTTTTTTGTCGATAAAGTGTGAGAGATCTATCTCAAGTGGTAGATCCGTTGTAGATTGAAGTCCAGCTGGATGTGGTATTGGATGTGACAGATCCTATGCAGCTAGTGGTTATTATAGATCGATAGTGCGATCGACCAGACGACAAGTTGTGCAGTTGTTAAAGGGGCAATGAAGTTCTGATGCAGATAATGTACTTGGAACCTTAGGAAATGGTGAGGAGCAAGTATCTTGACTTTGTTCGAGGAGTTTTCTTAAACCCCATAGCTCGAGGACGAGCTTCTTTTGAGGTGTGTAGAATGTAGCACCTCGGAATTTAAAATACCGAAAATATTCGTTTTATATTTTGTAGGGGTGAGAATTATTTTTAAGTGATATCTTATTTTATTTATTTTCGATATTGATATTGGTATGAATATTTGTGGTAGATTGGTATTATTGTTATATTAGAGTTAAGGTTGAGATTTTATGTGAGGAAATATAGTTATTTTATTTTATCATTCTGGGGGATTATTATAAGATAATTTTAATGTATTTTGTATTGTTTATAATATATTGAGATCTGGGGTTTATTTGAAATGTATTTAGACTGGGGGGCTTATATGCAATATTCCCTTTGCATTATTAATTATCTATATACTAATTTACTTATATATCTACTTTTACAAAACACCCCCACCTTCTCTCCTTCTCCTTCCCGTTTCTTTCCCCAAAACCGAAGAAGGAGAAACCCCCACCCCCCCGGCCTCCTCTCTCCTTTCCTTCTTCTCCCGTTCATGCCAGCCGACGGAGAGAAACCCCACACCCCCATTTCCCTCTTCCTCCTTCTTCCCTTCCCGGTTTCCATCCCGATCGGAAAAAGACCTAAACCGAGAACCCATTCGCCGATCACTTCCCCCGCTCTAATCCCCTCCGATTCTTTGTCGATTCGAAATTAAATCGAAGGGTAGACTAAGTGAAGGGTTCTCTACATCGTGGTAGAGTCAGATTTTCGAATGGATTTCGGGAAGGTAAACCCTAACTATTTTATTGTATAAAATTAAGTTGGGTTAATTTCTATTGAGTAGGATTATTATGGTAGAGAGATTTAGAGATGTTGGAAGTGGTAGATTTGAGGAATTAGTAGATTATTAGGGAAATTGTAAGTTGTTAGTAAATTAGGGTTTTGGATTTGAAAAAGAGAATTTTATATGTATGAACGAGTTCTCTTATAATAGTGGAGAGTAT
Source organism: Hemerocallis citrina (assembly GCA_017893485.1). Classification (NCBI taxonomy): domain Eukaryota; kingdom Viridiplantae; phylum Streptophyta; class Magnoliopsida; order Asparagales; family Asphodelaceae; genus Hemerocallis; species Hemerocallis citrina. The sequence continues at coordinate 385,800,362 of CM030358.1, read as the reverse complement.
AGTTGGACTATTAGAATATTTTGGGGGCAATTTTAGTAATTATTGGGGATGAAAATACCGTAGGTTTTGGATTATCACGTGCATCGCACGTGTATATCCCAAGCGTTCAATAAACGCTTGTGTGATATTTGGAATAACGATTATTTGCTCTTGTGATTGGTTTGAATGTTTAATAATATGTAATTGAATCTATAATGTTGAATTTGGTATAATTGATCATATAGAGTACATTGCATGGTCTTAGGCTTGTGTTGTCATCATTCTAGTGTCCCTTATTAATCGCATTATCGTTTTCCATTGATATTCTGTTCCTATTGTTCCCTATTAGTATTACATGTTAATTGAATAAATGATGTTAATCAAGCCGGGGTTAAGGGTTGACTAGGGTAGTTGATAATATAGTGACTGTACTCGGAAATGTGGGCATTGTCTTCCAAAATATTGTGTCGGCTACTGCTATCGATTTATTGTTGGATTACTGACCACAGTATCCCAATTCATCGTGAATTTTTTTAGGATTATTGTGCCGACTATTGTTATCGTTATTGTGCAAGAAATTGCTATTGTTATCATTATTGTTATCGTGCTGAGTACATGGCCTATAGAATCTATCACCTTACTCTAAACGAAATTGGTTGTGTGCATCGAACCTGTAGTATGGGATGAAGTAGTACGTGCATTAGTTAGGATTAAAATGAATAATAGACTTAAGACTTCATCGCATTGCCATTGCATTTTGTCATCGTTATCGAACAGTGTTATCGTTATTGCTTACCGTTATTGTTATTGTTTATTGTTATGGTTATAAATCATCGTTATTGCACATTGTACTATTGTCGCTTTGTCACTGTTCAATACTATTGATTCCATCGTTAATTGAATTCATTATTATACAGTTAATGTAATTGTTTCTCTGTTTCTCTACTTGCTGCCCACGACTTGCTCTAAGGACCTATTATTTTCTTTCTTTCGATGAACAGCTTACAGAAAATCAAGGAGATTTGCCTGACGGACTAGAAGAGAAACAATGGTGAAATAATTGTTGTTGCGCCGCTTAAATAATTATTGTTTCATTTTGAGAACTTTAAAAATTGAACATTGTTGTTTTCTTTGTATTGTAGGCTTTTGACCCGAATATTGTTTTGTTCATTCCAGATGTTGAATTGTTATTATGTTGGTTATTTTATGCTTAAATTCCAAGTATTGTTATTCATGTGATTACTTCTTTTATTGCATGCGTGGTTGTTTTACGTCCTGTTTTATATTGTTGAGTTGAATCAATGACGGCCTATGAATGACGCAAGTCATTCGCTGGGCCATGTCACGTGCTTGCATTCTGTATTTTTGGAAAGCGGGGCGTGACACTTCTAAGTTTAAAACTAAAAAAGAATGCCTCGAAAGAGCACATCGAGTCCTAATCCCACACTGTCCTTACTTCTTAGTCTAAACCTCGGAAAGAGTGTCTCGAAAGCGCACCTCGACTTCAAATCCTACGTAGTCCACACTGCTAAGTCTAAACCTCGGAAAGTGTGCGTCGGAAGAGTAGCCCGACTCTGAGCCTTCCGTAGTTTTCAGTGCTAAGTTTAAACCTGTAATACCCCGTAAAATAGCGTATAGCTATTTTTGCATCATAATCCGTGCACGGTTAATAATTTCACGCGATTACATATTTTTCTAAGAATTATTTGTTTAATTGAGAAAATTCAGATATATTAGTTATTCTGAACCCGATGAGATAGAATCGGGATATCTTCTCAATTAAACTGTGGATTTGCCCAGATTATGTTAACAAGACAATCTTTAGGAAAATAATAAGTTTTATAAACATATATTTTTATAAATTCAAAATATCTTATTTAAAGCAAAAAGATAAATGTCTATATATGTATATTGATTGGATCGTATTGGATAATTTATGATTTATAATTGTTTTGAATATGAGTATGCCCGTATATATTCTATAAATGTTAGAATATATTTTGGTATGAAAATCAAAATATTGATTTGAATTGTAATGATCATGCATTATTTTGCATTAGGGATAGGGTTAGGGTTGCTAGACCTAAGGTAACTTGACATAACCTAGGGTAATGTAACCCTCGCCATCATGATGATCTTAGTTTGGATTTGATGAGATCCAAGGCCTCAAGCTTTTAGCCATGTGTGAAATTCTTGAACAAATGAGAAACATCAAGAAGCTCCTAGATTTTGTGTGTTGGCTTTTCATCCAACCATCCAATCCCTTCACCCACCCCACCCTCCATCTCCACCCTCCACCTCATCACCCCATCCTACCCCTACCCACTCCAAATTCTCGCCATTTAACCACCCCCCCTCTATCTGTTTCATTTTTTCAAGTTTCATTCATTTTCTTCTTCTAACCTTCTCCATTCTTCATATTGTTAAAAAAGAGAGAAGAAAGTGAGAAATAATATGAGAATTAGAGTATGAGAAAAAGAGAGTTTCATTTGTTTGCTTAGGAGCTAAGAAGAAGGAGGAGCCAAGAAGAAGGAGGAGCCAACAAGACTTGTGCATCAACTTCAAAGGTGGGTGTTCTTCAACTTTTGAATGTTATACTTAGAAATTTGTAACTTGCAAATGGTTTAAAATTTGATTATGAAATTTTTGTGGCATGTTCTAGGATGAGTTTAGAGCATCCTCTATTTTTCATACTTTTCTGAGTTTGTTTAGTAGCCCAAACAACCACTCTAATTTCGTACAGTAAGTAAGCTAAAAGCTGCTGCTTTTATGGAAAGTTTAATGTTTTTCCAAGAATCATAACTCAGAAATGGTTGGGTATTTTAAGCTAAATTTTTTGCTGGATGCTCTTGTATTTGTCTAGGACTACAGTTTCAAATTTCATAATTTTCTGAGATCGTTTGATACCTCAAAGAATTTGTAGATTGCAACTTGTCTGGAATATAGAAGCTGAATCTGCCTGTGTTGAGGTTGAAGTTCATCCATTCATATCTACTTTTCTGTACATGATATTGTCATGAAAATTTTCCTGTAGGTTGTAGTATGAGTCTAAATAATGATTTGAGGGAGATTTCTCGAGTCTAAACCTGTTGTCTTGATCGACTTCAAGCAAGTGTTAAATTAGGGAACTAGAGTTCCATAAGGAATTTGAGGGAGATGTCAATTAGGGAATTGTAGAAGAGTTTCCTACATTTCTAGAAAACTTAATTTTGTTGGATTCCGATGAGGATAACTGGAGTCGCATTAACTGATATGTCTTGAACTGCTTATGATTGGAAGATTGATAAGGAATTCTCTACATACCGCAGTGTGGTGATTGTGAGCTATTGAGTTTTAAGATGTTTTAAGCACTTTATTTGGAACTTAGACAGATTCATGTGCTTAGTACTCATGGTGGACACATGAGTAAATTAGGAGAGCAGCTATGGTCAGTTTGTTGTAATTGTGGTGCCGTAGCTAGTATAGTTTGGGGCTAGTATAGGGTTGTTGATACCCTAGGACTATCAATCTAGTCGGCAAGTATTGTGATTGATTTATTTCCACCTCAAGAGTTAGTGGAATTCCTGTGCTCCGCCGGATCGTTTACGGAGAGAAGGTTGACCACGGGTCGGGATACTGGATAAGATTCAAGACGGAGGTGGTGGCGACCGATGGAGATCGGATCGTCAGTGTTTGGGGTTGATAGGCTAGGATTTCTACCTCGTCTAGCATGTGTTGATGCCTAAGTCTGTCAATGGTCGGGTGTTGGTGGTTGTGTATGTTACCTTCATCTACAAATTTGTATGCATCCTTTTGCGCCGATGGACTACTCGCCAAGGGTCACAGGCCGGGGTTATGGTCGAAGTCCTGTGAAGGTATTGGAAATCAATGAATGATTCACCGTGATTAATGCTACTTTTGATAGACCAGTCAGGCTCAATATTTGTTTGAAGACACCGTGCGTGATTTGAGTGATAAACGTATTTTCAGTAAACTGTATTTAATTAAGTTTTCCTTACTGTTCGCTTAAAGAACGGGTTGGTGTTAGGGGTGATTCCCTATAATTTGGCTCGTTCTATGAGCCAGCACTAGGTCGTGATAACTAGGGTTGTCACTTCCTGTCATTAGGGATACGTGTTGCTGTGCGTATCTTGCACTGTTGATTCCTGGAGTGCCGTGGTAAGAATGGGAGGGTTGTTTTTGGATAGGGGGCTTAGACCTTCGAGGCCGTCATGTTCTTACGTTATTTGGACACGAACGAACCATGGGGCTGCTGTCCCGTTGATCTTCGACGCCAAAGATATGCGGTTGTGTATCTGTAAGAATTTCACGGCATTTGGTGTGATCCAGACCGGATTGGGGCACTAGTGGCAAAAAAAAGACACCACTATGTTTAGCAGTAATAACTACATGATGCACCAGCCACGATTGTATCTATCAGGAACAGGTTGAGTACAATAGTAGAAAATATTTGCATAATGAGGGCTCAAAACCCTAAAACTGGAGGAAACGGCATGATCTGGAATGTATGTAGTATGGGATGCATGCATATCTAGAGTCTTGCTGACATTAGACTAAGTGCATCTATTTTCTGTGCAATGTGTACTATGCACTAAACATCAGGTCATGGCATACACTGACACTAGGAAATTAGGATGCACGTTTCTATTTTCTTTAAAGGCTGATTGTGATTACTAGTTGGAGATCGCTGGTTTTATCAGCTTTGCGTCAGTAGAATTACTGACGTACCCACTCAATCAGGTGCTAGATACCGAGTCACGAGTGCAGAGAACTCAAGACAAGCAGGGCATTCAAGTGGTGTGGTAGTGTACATGTCTACCCTTCGAGCGGGTGCAGAATTATCAGAGCACGCAGCGGGAGATTCCAGCTGAGGGGCACGTTCCAGGGAAGCAGCTTGACCACTCAGTAGAGTTCCGGCGGTAATCAGCTGACTACCGTTCTGGTAGGCAGCTGACAACATTACAATTGGAGTCTATAAATATTTGTAAAAAGTTGTAATAAATTAATGTAATATGTATTCCTTATTCAGGAACAATATACATTGTAATTAATGATGTAATGAATTATTGGGCAATAAAAAGTTTTTTAAATTTCTGTGTTATTTACTATGTTGAGATGCTTTTGAAGGAAAAGATTCTGGTTGTGTCACGGATACCCGGTAACGGGACCCGGGCATTACGGTTGGTATCAGAGCTGACTTCAAATTGTAGTCTAACACGGTAGGAAATTAGACTTGAAAGCCAGATAAATTGAGTTTAGTTGGCAGATAGGATGATCGTAAATCATATGGTAGCGCTTTTCAACTTATGATTATGATCTTCCCTATATCTGAACCAGTCCCAATGTATTTCATTCTTTACTAACAAGCTTGGTGCAGTCGTGTTCAATGGTGGCTAGTCTATAAGCAGACATCAATGGAGGCAAACCTGCAACTGGATATAGGAAGACAAGTCTGCAACTGAATGTCCAGAAGGCAATTCTGCAACCTGATGTCGAAAAATACAATTCGTAACCTGATCTGCAGGTAAAAAGTCTGTAGTCGAACGTCAAATGAAGGTGAGTCGTAGTACAAAAGTTGAGGAAAAACAACAAAGCCGCGCCGATGACTCAACATCGAGACTAAGATTCGTGATGTACCAAGGGAGGCACTGGTGAAAATAAGCAGAAACCAGGCACCGTCGCTAGGAATGGATCATGCCCAGACTCGAAGAAGGATCTGCCAACGACCAACTCAATCATTTTCCAGAAGTGGCAGAATTCTCCAAGGACAGCTTATGCTAATACAGCCGCTAGGAGCACACCAAGGAGAAAATCTCATTCAGACAGGGGATGACCAAGCCAAACATTCGGCAAAATCATCAAAGAAACTGCTAAGAGGCTGTAGCGGCAATTCGTGACCTTGACCTTTTCTAAGGAGGGAGTGGTCACCAACCGGCAGAAGTCGTAATCAAGGAGTGAATCAGCATCACTTGTGGACAAAGACAAGCAAAATAATACGGCCGTTGTCTACTTCAGAACAAAAATAGGAGAGTGTCAGCATCAACTTCATGATGGATCTGTCCAGAAGACTGAAGAACAACAATTCAATTTGGTAGAAGACCAGTTTGTCGAGAATATCACTCAAGGAAATCGAGATGGTTCGGGGAAATGTCTCATGAACGATTAGGGATTGTGTTTTGTTTATCCTCTCTACTAGCGTTGTTCTGAGGACAGAACGATTATAAGGAGGAAGTAATGTAATACCCCACAAAATAGCATATAGCTATTTTTGCATCATAATCCGTCCACGGTTAAGAACTGCATGTGATTACATATATTTCTAATAATTATCAGTTTTAATTGAGAAAATTCAGATATATTAGTTATTCTGAACCTGATGAGATAGACGCGGGATATCTTCGTAATTAAACTGTGGATTTGCCCTGATTGTGTTAACAAGACAATCTTCAGGAGAATAATAAGTTTTATAAACATATATTTTTATAAATTCAAAATATCTTATTTTTAAGTAAAAAGATAAATGTCTATATATGTATATTGATTGGATCGTATTGGATAATTTATGATTTATAATTGTTTTGAATATGAGTATGCCCGTATATATTCTATAAATGCTAGAATATATTTTGTTATGGAAATCAGAATATTAATTTGAATTGTAATGATCATGCATTATTTTGCATTAGGGATAGGGTTAGGGTTGCTAGACCTAGGGTTACTTAACCTAAACTAGGGTTATGTAACCCTAGCCATCATGATGATCTTAGTTTGGATTTGATGAGATCCAGGGGCTCAAGCTTTTAGCCACGTGAGAAATTCTTGAACAAATGAGAAACATCAAGAAGCTCCTAGATTTTGTGTGTTGGCTTTTCATCCAACCATCCAATCCTTTCACCCACCCCTTCCTCCATCTCCACCCTCCACCTCATCATCTCACCCCCACCCTCACCCACTCCAAATTTCGGCCATTTAACCCCCCTTCTATCCATTTCATTTTTTCAAGTTCCATTGAATTTCTTCTTCTAACCTTCTTCATTTTTCTTCTTGTTCAAAAAAGAAGAAAAGAGAAGAAAGTGAGAAATAATAAGAATTAGAGTATGAGAAAAGGAGAGATTCATTTGTTTGCTTAGGAGCTAAGAAGGAGGAGGAGCCAAGAAGAAGGAGGAGCCAACAAGACTTGTGAATCAACTTCAAAGGTGGGTGTTCTTCAACTTTGAATGTTATACTTAGAAATTTGTAACTTGCAAATGGTTTAGAATTTGATTATAAAATTTTTGTGGCATCTTCTAGGATGAGTTATAGTATCATCTAATTTTTTTTTCATATTTTTCTGATTTTATTTAGTAGCCCAAACAACCAGTCCAATTTCAGACAATAAGAAAGCTAAAAGCTGCTGCTTTTATGGAAATTTGATGTTTTTCCAAAAATCATAACTCAGAAATGGTTAGGTATTTTAAGCTAAATTTTTTTTTGGATGATCTTGTATGTGTCTAGAACTAATGTTTCAAATTTCATAATTTTTTGAGATCGTTTGGTACCTCAAAGAATTTGTAGATTGTAACTGGTCTGGAAAACAGAAGCTGAATCTGCATGTATTGAGATTGAAGTTCATCCATTCATATCTACTTCTTTGTACGTGATATTGTCATGAAATGTTTTCTGTAGGTTTTAGTATGAGCCGAAATCATGATTCTAAAATTTTAGAATTATTAAATAACATTTGATGAAGTTTCAAAAATAAATTGTATATAGAGATAAAGACCTTGTCTGAAAAGCAGTAGAATATTTATGCTATGTTTGAAGGATCATAACTCTCAGTGTGGTATGAATATAGATGCAATTTTGGACACAGTGAATTGGTATATGTCTAGTTTCATAATCTCAAATTTCATGAGCCTTGGATTTAGGGTTGATTTGTTACTGAATTTTAAATTAGACTAGGTTCAGGTTAGCTCAGATTGCATGGTCTATGAATGTGTGCAAATCTGGAATTATGTGTTAAGAATTTAGAAGAATGTTCAACTAGAGATTTGTAGTAGAGAGTCACGAATTTCAGTTTGTGGTTCGAATGTTATGATTTTTCAAAGATTGGGGCAGACTCAGTCTTAGTCGAGACCCTATTTGTTAAATGAATCAATTTTTCCTTATATGTGCACCTGATAGAGATTAGAATTTTATAAGACTTTAATGGATGAATCTGAGGATGCGTTCAACTAAGAAGTTGTAGTAGACATTCCCACCTTTCCATAGAATTTAGAATCAAGTAATTCTGATAACTCAACAAGTTTTTATGTTGATGGCAAAATGCAGCAAGTATATGAAGAAATACACAACTGAGAACATATAGGGGTTGTATAGCTTCTAGATGGCTGAAATTGAAAAAGTGGTTAACTAGAGACTTGTAGTTTAGGGTCTTAGCTTTCCAGAATGAGTAATATCATGTAATTCTAATTTGTATTTTGGAAGTTATGGATATTACATGTTGAGCAACCTGCTGTCTTGATCGACTTCAAGCAAGTGTTAAATCAGGGAACTAGAGTTCCATAAGGAATTTAGAGAAGATGTCAACTAGGGCATTGCAATAGTTTCCAACACTTCTAGAAAACCTAATTTTGTTGGATTTCGATGAGAATAGCTGCAGTCGCAGCAACTACTATGTCTTGATCTGCTTATGATTGGAAGATTGATAAGGAATTCTCTGCATACCCCAGTATGGTGATTATGAAATATTGAGTTTTAAGATATTTTAAGCACTTCATTTGGAACTTAGACAGATATCTATACTCATGGTGGACACATGAGTAAGTTAGGAAAGCAGCTATGGACGGTTTGTTGTAATTGTGGTGCCATAGCTATTATAGTTTGGAGCTAGTATAGGGTTGTTGATACCGTAGGACTATCAATATAGTCTGCAAGTATTGTGATTGATTTATTTCTACCTCAAGAGTTAGTGGAGTTTCTGTGCGCCGCCGGATCATTTACGAAGAGAAGGTTGACCGCGGGTCGGGATACTGGATGAGATTTGAGATGGAGGTGGTGGCGACCGATGGAGATTGGATTGTTGGTTTTTGGGGTTGATAGGCTAGGATTTCTACCTCGTCTAGCATGTGTTGATGCCTAAGTCTGTAATGGTTGGGTGTTGGTGGCTGTGTATGTTTCCTTCATCCACAAATTTGTATGCATCTTTTGGCACCGATGGACTACTCGCGGAGGGTCATGGGCCGGGGTTATGGTCGAAGACCTGTGAAGGTATTGGAAATCAATGAATGATTCACCGTGATTAATGCTACTTTTGACAGACCAGTCAGGCTCAACATTTGTTTGAAGACACCGTGCATAATTTGAGTGATAAACGTATTTTCAGAAAATTGTATTTAATTAAGTTTTGCTTACTATTCGCTTAAAGAACGGGTTGGTGTTAGGGGTGATTCCCTATAATCTGACTCGTTCTAACAGCCAACCCTAGGCAGTGATAATCAGGGTTATCTCTTCCTGTCATTAGGAATACGTGTTGCTGTGCGTATCTCGCACTGTTGATTCCGAAGTTGTCATGGTAAGAATGGAAGGGTTCCTGTCGGATAGAGCGCTTAGACATTCGAGGTAGTCATGTTCTTATGTTAAGTGGACACGAATGGACCATGGGGTTGCTGTCTAATGGATCTTCGGTGCCAAAAGATATGCGGGTGTGTATCTGTAAGATTATCACGGCATTTGGTGTGATCCAAACTGGATTGGGGCACTAGTGGCAAAAAAAAGACACCACTGTGTTTAGCATTAATAACTACAGGATGCACCAGCCACGATTGTATCTATCAGGAATAGGGTGAGTACAATAGTAGAAAATATTTGCATAACGAGGGTTCGAAACCCTGAAATTGGAGGAAACGACTTGATCTGGAACGTATGTAGTATGGGATGCATGCATATCTAGAGTCTTGCTGATATTAGACTAAGTGTATCTGTTTTCTGTGCAATGTGTACTATGCATTAGACTTCAGGTCATGGTATACACTGACACTAGGATATTAGGATGCACATTTTTGTTTTCTTTAAAGACTGATTGTGATTGCTAGTTGGAGATCGCTGCTTTTATCAGCTTTGCGTCAGTAAAATTACTGACGTACCCATTTAATCAGGTGATGGATCCCGAGTCACGAGTGCACAGAACTCAAGACAAGCAGTGCATTCAAGTGGAGCGGCAGTGTACATGTCTACCCTTCGAGTAGGTGTAGAATTATCAGGGTCACGCAGCGGGAGACTCCAGCCAAGGGGCACGTTCTAGGGAAGCAGCTTGACCACTCAGTAGAGTTCCGATGGTAATCAGCCGACTACCGTTCTGGAAGGCAACTGACAGCATTACAAGTGGAGTCTATAAATATTTGAAAAAAGTTATAATGAATTAATGTAATTTGTATTCCTTGTTCGGAAATAATATACATTATAATTAATGATGTAATAATTATTTGGCAATAAAAAGTTTTTTAAATTTCCGTGTTATTTACTATGTTAAGATGCATTTGAAGGAAAAGATTTTGGTTGTGTCACGGATACCCGGTAACGGGGATCCGGGGTGTTACATTTGGTATCGGAGCTGACTTCAAATTGTAGTCTAACACGGTAGTAAATTAGACTTGAAAGCCAGATAAATTGAGTTTAGTTGGCATATAGGATGATCGTAAATCATATGGTAGTGCTTTTCAACTTATGATTATGATCTTCCCTATATCTGAACCAGACCCAATGTATTTCATTCTTTACTAACAAGCTTGGTGCAGTCGTGTACAATGGCATCTAGTCTATAAGCAGACATCAATAAAGGCAAACCTACAACTGGATATAGGAAGGCAAGTCTACAACCGAATGTCCAGAAGGCAATCAGCAACCGGATGTCAAAAAATCTAATTCGTAACCTGATCTGCAGGTAAAAAGTCTGCAGTCGAACGACAAATGAGGGCGAGTCGTAGCACAAAAGTTGAAGAAAAACAACAAAATTGCGCCGACGACTCAACATCGAGACTAAGATTCGTGATGTACCAAGGGAGGCACTGGTGGAAATCAGCAGAAACTAGGCATTGTCGCCAGGAATAGATCATGACTAGACTCGAAGAAGGATCCGCCAACGACCAACTCAATCATTTTCCAGAAGTGGTAGAATTCTCCAAGGTCAGCTTATGATATAACAGCAGCCAAGAGCACTCCAAGGAGGAAATCTCACCCAGACAGGGGACGACCAAGCCAACCATTCGGCAATATCATCAAAGAAACTGCTAAGTGGCTGAAGTGGCAATTCGTGACCTCTACCTTTTCTAAGGAGGGAGGGGTCACTAACCGACAGAAGTCGTAATCAAGGAGTGAATCAGCATCACTTGTGGACAAAGACAAGCAAAATAATATAGCCGTTGTCTACTTCATAACATAAATAGGAGGGTGTCAGCATCAACTTCATGATGGATCTTTCCAGAAGACTGAAGAACAACAATTCAATTTGGTCACCAACAATAATTCAACCTCAGAAAGAGTGCCTCTGAAGAGCACCTCGACTCCTAGTCCCATGCAGCCCACACTGCTAAGCCTAAACCTCAGAAAGAGTGACTTGAAAGAGAACCTCAACTCCGAGTCCCACGCAGTTCTCACTGCTAAGCCTAAACATTGGAAATAGTGCCTCGAAAGAGTACCTCAACTTTGAGTCTTACGCAGTTCTCACTGCTAAGTTGAAACATCGGAAAGAGTGCCTTGAAAGTGCACCTCGACTATGAGTCTCAACCAATCCTCACTGCTAAGTCTAGACTTGGGAACGAGTGCTTCCAAAGAGCACCTCGACTCCGAGTCCTATGCAGTCCTCACTGCTAAGTCTAAACATCAGAAAAAGTATCTCGGAAAAGCACCTTAACTCTGAGTCTTGCGTAGTTCTCAGTGATAAGTTTAAACATCAGAAAGAGTGCCTCAAAAGAGCACATTGACTCCTAATCCCACGCAGTCCTTACTTCTCAGCCTAAACCTCGAAAAAAGTGCATCGGAAGAGCACTTCAACTCTGAGCCTTGCATAGTTCCCAATGCTAAGTTTAAACCTTGGAAAGAGTGACTTGAAAGAGCACCTCAACTTTGAGTCCGACACAGTCCTCACTGCTAAGTCTAAACCTCGAAAAGAGTGCATCGAAAGAGCACTTCGACTCTGAGTCCTATGTAGTCCTCAATCCTAAACCTAAAACTTGGAAAGAGTGCCTCGAATGAGCACCTCAAATCTGAGTCTTATGCAGTTCCGACTATTATGTTTAAACATCAGAAAGAGTGCCTCGAAAGTGCACCTCGACTACGAGTCCCACGCAGTCCTCACTGCTAAGTCTAAACCTTGGAAAGAGTGCCTCGTAATAGCACATCGACTCCGAGTCCCACGCAGTCCTCACTGCTAAGTCTAAACCTTGGAAAGAGTGCCTCGAAAGAGCATCTCAACTCTGAGCCTCACACAATTCTCACTGTTAAGTTTGAACCTCGAAAAGTGTGCCTCGAAAGAGCACCTCGACTCTAAATCCCACGTAATCCTCTCTGCTAAGCCTGAACCTCGGAAAGAGTGCCTCGTAATAGCACCTCGACTCCAAATACTATGCAGTCCTCAATTCTAAGTCTAAACCACAGAAAGAGTGCCTCGAAAGAGTACATCGACTTTGAGTCCCATGCAGTCCTCACTTCTTAGTTTAAACATCGGAAAGAGTGCTTCAAAAGAGCACATCAACTTCGAATCCTATGCTGTCCTCAATGCTAAGTCTAAACCTCTAAAAGTGTTCCCCGGAAGAGCACGTTGGCTCTGAGTCTTGCGTAGTTCTCATTGTAACACCCGCAAAATTGACTGATGATAATTTTGCCTCTCATGTGTTACGCACGTGTATTTTGTACCGTTATGGGTAATATCCGTAGCATATTTTAATTAAAATGTCATACGTATTTTGTATTTCGACTATTTATACATTTTTTGTCTTCTCAAAATTCATTTTTATCCAATTCTGAGCCAACTTAAACATTTATTTTATTCTTTGTGTCTTTACGTGCATTGCACGTGTTTTCAATACACGTGTCGATTACGTATGTTTTACCGTTACATGTAATATCCATAACATTATTAATATACATGTTCTACGTATTTTATATTTTGACTATTTTTGTTTTTTCAAATTTATTTTGTATTGATACGTGCAACGCACGTGTTTGTAGTACACATGTTGGTTCCAAAAATTTTCTTGAGTCAGGAATATTTTTCTTCTCATTTTCTAGTCACAATTGTGGGATTTATTTTTAATTAAAAATCCATTAGGCCTAAATCTATTTTTGTAGCCCACTAAAATTAATTACAAATTTAAAGCCCATAATTAATTTTGTGTGCACTTAACTGTATATTTAAAATATAGTTAGATTGGTACACTTTACCATGTGTGACACACATCTAACTTAATAAAAAGTAATAATAAAATTTGTATGAAAAGTGTGCACACACATTGACTACACATGGACGTGTTTCTCACCATGGTTGAGAATGAGGGAGAGGTGTGAGTTAGTGAAAAGTGCGGAGTTATTTTAGGAAGTGGGGAGCTATTTTGACCACACAATTTTTCTATAAATAGTCCATACTTTTGTCATGAACAACACAACTCAAAACAAAAACAAAAGACAGAAAGAGGAAGAAGAGATTGCGGGTTGTGCTAGGAAGATGCCGGCCATTTTTGAGGGAGCTTGGAGCTTTGGAGCATTACTTTCTAGGAGTTCTACTACTAGGAATTCTACATTTGAAGTGGGTATTTCTTCAACTTTCTAATAGAGTTTTATTAGTAGAATGCTAAATATGTGTGCATTGTTAGATACATGATAACTTATGTAGATTGAACATTCATGTTTATATTATTTGTTGTTGAGTGAATGTGTGAAATTATGATATGTTTGATTTAAGGCATTTTCATAAGGTTTTGTTTTGAGTTATAGTTGCACTTCAAAAAATTATAACTATTAAACTAGATGGAATCTGGAGCTAAAATTTTTATAGGAGCATCTTGTATATGTCAAGGATATCTCCTTAAAATTTCATAATATTTGGATGTTGTTTACTATTTTAATAAAATCCAAACTTAGGACTGGTTGGCAGGTGGCTAGTTGCTGAAAATTTGTACACATTTCAAATTTTGATCATTTCGGCTTCTTAGATATAGTATTTTGAGAAAAGTCAAAACTACGAACTTGAATTAGACTCGTTACAATTTCTTTAGGGTCTAACAAATCAATTTTTCATAAAGAATTGAATTTATAAAGCCTTTTTACAAGATCGAGCAGTGGCAGTCTGTATAACATTTTGTCCCTACCGTAGATTTCGAAGAATTCAGGATTATAGACACAATATTTTGGGAAAACTTACAACTAAAAAGATATATTAGACTTGTATAACTTTAATTTGATCTAAAGAATACAATGTTTTATGAAATATAGAATTTTCTATGATTTTTACTAGTAGCATGAGCTGCAATTTTCGGATTTTGAACCTACTATTTTCAAATAATTTAGACGAAGTAATTGAGGATGATTTTGGATGATCTTCACTACAAAGTTGTTGTACTCATTTTTGTTTCCTATAAAACTAAGAAATCTATTTTTGGAGTAGAATTAAAATTTATATAATTTTTACAATACCATTGGGTTGATATCTTTTATCTAGTTGTCCTAAAATTTTTACAACGTATAATGGATTTAAAATTGGAATATTAGTAAGATGTACCTTATGAGGAATTAAGCGTTAATTAGAGGATGAAGTTGTAATGTTAAACATGTGATGTTTATAAGGGTTTTAACTCATCAAGTGGTATTGAATTTTGCTATAAGAAATTGGATACTTCATGATTGATAATAGTAAAGAGAATTGATAAAATAAGTTAAAAGGTGTTTAATGAATGTAAATTTTTATAAGAGGGTAGAATGTAACCTACTTGATCTCTATATTAAGATGGTTGTTGGAATCTATAGGCTGAGCGAGTCCCGTAGAGACCGGCAAGTTATGATTTAAAGTAGCTAGTGTGGGCTAATATTTCTCCGTGTGTTGATTTAAGTATGGTAGGGTAAGCTAGCTCTAGATTGTGATGATTATAATTAAACCTAAGGACAGGCACTAGGGGAGATGTGATGAAGTATGGGCAAACATGAGTATAAGAGCCTTATCTGATTCGCGGTGGGAGATTATCTCCAGAATTATCGGGGTGTGAGGCATGGTGTCCTAAATCACTCGCAGTTGGAGATATTTCTTCACAATTATCGGGATCAAGATTCACGGTGGGAGATTATCTTTAGAATTATCGGGGCGTGAGGCGTGATGTCCAAAATCACTCGCGGTGGGAGATAATTCTTCAGAATTATCAGGATCGAGGTGACGCTCATGGGGTATTTGTGTGATGAGGTACCATATGAATCACAGTGTGGGTTTCATTTACAGAATTATTGGGGTGTGAGGCGTGATGTCCGAAAATCACTTGTGGTGGGAGAATGACTCTCAAGAATTATCGGGGTCATGGCTCAAGGTGTGGGTTTCGTCTCATGAATTATTGGGGTTACGACTTGCGGTGGGAAAATGACTCAAGAATTGTCGGGGCGGTACTAGATACTCACATGATATCTAAACCTTACATTAGTCACCATTGTAGGATTTCATAACGAGGGATTGAACCCTATAATGAAGATTATGATAAGGGCTTGCCCTCTGACATATGTAATGTGGGATGCATAGAATCCAAACAAGTATGCATTAGGGTCATCGTAGTGTAATGTCTGCATTAGGCATTATGTTCATATCATACATTGACATGTTCAGGATAGTCACCTTTCACATTTTTGTTTCACATTCAAGTTTGTGTATACTAAAGTAGAAGAATCTCTGTATTATAGCATTGCGTTAGTTGTATGCAACTGACGTGCCCACAGTTTCCCAGATGCAGAATTGGACTTGGCATGGACTTGAAGTCACTATGATGAGTTGTTACGAGATAGAAGAGTTTTCGTTATCGTAGATTGTATTGTATTTATTTATTTCTGTTGCGCTGTAGTAAAGAACCTTGTTGTAATAAAAAGTTTTAAATTCCTTGTATTTTTGTACAAATTTGAATTAAAAGATCCTATTTGTGTTACGAATTACATGTGTTAGGAATTCGGGGCGTTACACTCAATGCTAAATTTAAACCTCGGAAAGAGTGACTCGAAAAAGCACCTCAGCTCCGAGTCCCACACAATCCTCACTGCTAAGCCTAAAACTCGGAAAGAGTGCCTCGAAAGAGCACCTTAACTGAAGAGTCATATGTAGTTCTCACAGTTAAGTCTAAACCTCAGAAAGAGTGCCTCGAAAGAGTACATTAACTCCGAGTCCCATGCAGTCCTCACTGCTAAACCTAAAACTCGGAAAGAGTGCCTCAAAAGAGCACATCAACTCTGTGTCCCACGCAGCCCTCACTGCTAAGTCTAAACCTTGGAAAGAGTACCTTGTAATATTGCCTTGACTCCGAGTCCTACGCAGTCCTCACTGCTAAGTCTAAACATCGGAATGCGTGCCTCAGAAGAGCACATCGATTTCGAGTCCCACGTAGTCCACACTGCTAAGTCTAAACTTCGGAAAGAGTGCTTCAAAAGAGCACATTGACTCCGAGTCCCACGCATTCCTCGGAGCTAAGCCTAAACATCGGACAGAGTGCCTCGAAAGAGTGCCTCTACTTTGAGTCTTACACAGTTCTAACTGTTAAGTTTAATCCTCGAAAAGAGTGCCTCGAAAGAGCACCTCGACTCTGAGTCCTACGCTGTCCTCACTACTTAATCTAAACTTCGAAAAGAGTGCCTCGAAAGAGCACCTAGACTTCGAGTCCCACGCATTTCTCACTGCTAAGTCTAAACCCCAGAAATTGTGCGTCGGAAGAGCACCTCGACTCTGAGTCCTGCCCAGTATTCAATGCTGAGTTTAAACCTTAAAAAGAGTGCCTCGAAAGAGCACCTCGACTCCGAGTCCCACGCAGTCCTCACTACTAAGCTTAGACCTCCCAAAGAGTCCCTCGAAAGAGCACCTCAACTTTTAGTCTTACGCAATTCACACTGCTAAATTTAAACTTTGGAATGTGTGCCTTGAAATAGCACCTCGACTCCGAGTCTCCCGCAGTCCTCACTGCTAAGTCTAAACCTCGAAAAGTGTACCTCGAAAGAGTACATCGACTAGGAGTCCTACGCAATCCTCACTGCAAAGTCTAAACCTCGAAAATAGTGTCTCGGAAGTGCACCTCGAGTCTGAGCCTTGCTTAGTTCTCAATGCTATGTTTAAACATTGGAAAGAGTTCCTCGAAAGAGCACCTCGAATCTAAGTTCCACGCAGTCCACACTGATAAGCCTAAACCTCGAAAAGAGTGCCTCGTAATAGCACCTCGACTCGCAGTCCTACGCAGTCCTCACTGCTAAGTCCAAACCTCGGAAAGAAAGACTCTGAAAGGCACCTCGACTTCGAGTCCCACGCAGTCCACACCTCTAAGTCTAAACTTCGAAAAGACTGCCTCGAAAGGGCACCTCAATTCCGAGTCCCACGCAGTCCACACAACTATGCCTAAAAATCGAAAAGAGTGCCTCGAAAGAGTACATCAACTTTGAGTCTTACGCAGTTCTCACTGCTAAGTTTAAACCTTGGAAAGAGTTCCTTGAAAGAGCACCTCTACTCCGAGTCCCACGTAGTCCTCACTGCTAAGTCTATACTTCGGAAAGAAAGAGCACATTGACTTCGAGTCATATGCAATCCTCACTGCTAAGTCAAAACCTTAGAAAGAGTGCCTCGGAAGAGCACACTGACTCTGAGTTTTGCGCAGTTCTCAATGCTAAGTTTAAACATCGGAAAGAGTGTCCCGAAAAAGTACCTTGACTTCGAGTCCTACACAATCCTCAATGCTAAGCTTAAACATCAGAAAGAGTGCGTGGAAAGAACCCATCAACTACGAGTCTTATGAAGCTCTCACCGCTAAGTTTAAACATCAGAAAGAGTGCCTCAAAAGATCCTCTTGACTCCGAGTCCCACGCAGCCCTCACTGCTAAGATTATACCTCGGAAAGAGTGCCTCGAAAGAGCACCCTGAGTTTGAGTCCCAAGCAGTCCTCACTAGTAACCCTAAACCTCAGAAAGAGTGCCCCAAAAGAGCACATCAACTCTGAGTCTCACACAGTCCTCACTGCTAAGTCTAAATATCAGAAAGACTACGTCGAAATAGCACATCGACATTAGTATTACGCAGTCTTCACTGCTATGTCAAATCCTCAGAAAGAGAGACTTAGAAGAACACCTTGACTCTAAGTGTTGCGCAGTTCTCACTATTAAGTTTAAACCTCAGAAAGAGTGCCTCGAATGAACACATTGACTCCAAGTCCCACACAGTCCTTACTTCTTAGTTTAAACCTCAGAAAGAGTGCCTTAAATGAGCATCTCGATTTCGAGTCCCACGCAGTCCTCACTGCTAAGCCTAAACCTCGGAAAGAGTGCCTCGAAAAAGCACCTCAATTCTAAGCCTTATGCAATTCTTACTGCTAAGTTCAAACCTTGGAAAGAGTGCTTCAAAAAAGTACCTCAACTCTGAGTCCCATGCAATCCTCACTACTAAGTCTAAACCTTGAAAACAGTGCCTCGAAAGAGTACATCAGCTCCGAGTCCTACTCAGTCCTCACTGATAAGTCTAAACCTCGAAATGAGTTCCTCGAAAGAGCACATCGACTCTGAGTCTTGCGCAGTTCTCAATGCTATGTTTAAACCTCAGGATGAGTGCCTCAGAAGAGCATCTCGAATCCGATTCCCATGCAGTCCTTACTGCTTAACCTAAAACCCAGAAAGAGTGCCTCGAAAGAGTACCTCGACTCCGAGTCGCATGCTGTCCTTACTGCTAAACCTAAAACTCAGAAAAAGTGCAAAGAAAGAGCATCCCAACTCTGATTCTTACGCAGTCCTTACTATTAAGTTTAAACCTCAGAAAGAGTGATTCGAAAGAGAACCTTGACTCCGAGTCCTACGCAGTTCTCACTGCTAAGTCTAAACATCAGAAAGAGTGCCTCGTAATACCGCCACGAATCCGAGTCCTACACAGGTCCTCAATGATAAGTCTAAACCTTTGAAAGACTGCCTCGAATGAGTATCACGACTCCGAGTCCCACGCAGTCCACACTACTAAGTCTAAACCTCGTAAAGGTGCCTCAAAAGAGCACCTCAACTCTGAGTCCTATGCAGTCCTCACTGCTAAGCCTAAACATCGAAAAGAGTGCCTCGAAAGAGTACCTCAATTCTGAGTCTTTTGCAGTTCTAACTTCTAAGTTTTAACCTTAAAAAGAGTGCATCGAAAGAGCACCTCGACTCCGAGTCCTACGTAGTCCTCACTACTTAATCTAAACCTCGAAATGAGTGCCTTTAACGAGCTCCTCAATTTTGAGTCCTACAAATTCCTTACTGCTAAGTCTAAACATCGGAAAGAGTACCTCGACTCTGAGTCTTAAGCAGTTCTCAATGCTGAGTTTAAACCTTGGAAGAGTACCTCGAAAGAGCACCTCGACTCCGAGTCCCATGCAGTCCTCACTGCTAAGCCTAAACCTCGAAAAGAGTTCCTCGAAAGAACACCTTAACTCTTAGTCTTACGCAGTTCTCACTTGCCAGGTTTAAACTTCGGAAGGAGTGCCTCAAAAGAGTACCTCAACTCTGAGTCTTACGTAGTTCTCACTGCTAAGTTTAAAACTCGGAAAGAATGGCTCAAAAGAGCAGATCAACTCCGATTCCCACACAGTTCTAACTGCTAAGACGACATTTCAGAAAGAGTGCCTCGAAAGAGCACCTCAACTTGTAGTCTTACGCAATTCTCACTACTAGGTTTAAATCTCGGAAAGTGTGCCTCCTAAGAGCACCTTAACTCTGAGTCTTACGGAGTTCTCACTACTAAGTTTAAACCTAGGAATGAGTGCCTCGAAAGAGCACCTCGACTCCGCATCCCATGCAGTCTACAATGCTAAGCCTAAATCTCAGAAAGAGGTCCTCGAAAGAGCACATCAACTCGTAGTCTGATGCAGTTCACACTGCTAAAATTAAACTTCAGAAAGTGTGCCTCGAAAGAGCACCTCGACTCCGAGTCTCCTGCAGTCCTCATTACTAAGTCTAAACCTCAGAAAGAGTACCTCGAAAGAGCACATCGACTTCGAGTCCTATGCAATCCTCACCGCTAAGTCAAAACCTCGGAAAAGTGCCTCGGAAACCTCGAAAAGAGTGCCTCAAAAGAGTACTTTGACTCCGAGTCCCACACAATCCTCACTGCTAAGCTTAAACCTCAGAAAGAGTGCTTCGAAAAAGCCCATCAACAATGAGTCTTACGAAGTTCTCGCTGCTAAGTTTAAACTTGAGAAATAGTGCCTCGAAAGTGTTTCTCGACTCTGAGTCCCACGGAGTCCTCACTACTAAGTCTATACCACAGAAAGAGTGCCTCGAAAGAGCACATAAACTCTGAATCTTACACAGTCGTCATTGCTAAGTCTAAACATTTGAAAGAGTTCGTCGAAATAGCACCTCGACTCTGAGTACTGCACAGTCCTCACTGCTAAGTCCAATCCTCGAAAGAGTGCCTCAGAAGAACAGCTCGACTCTGTGTGTTGTCCAGTTCTCACTGCTAAGTTTAAACGTCAAAAAGAGCACCTCGAAAGAGCACCTAAACTTCAAGTCCCATGCAGTCTTCACTGCTAAGTTTAAACCTCGGAAAGAGCACCTCGACTTCGAGTCCCATGCAGTCCTCACTGCTAAGCCTAAACTGCGGAAAGAGTGCCTCGAATGAGCACATCAATTCTTAGCCATACGCAATTCTCACTGCTAAGTTCAAACCTCGAAAAGAGTGCCTTGAAAGAGCACCATGACTCTGAGTCTTGCACAGTTCCAAATGCTGAGTTTAAACCTCAGGAAGAGTGCCTCGAAGGAGAACCTCGACTTCGAGTCCCATGTCATCCCCATTGCTAAGCCTAAAACACGAAAAAAGTTCCTCGAAAGAGCACCTTAACTCAGAGTCTTACGTAGTTCTCACTGCTAAGTTTAAACCTCGAAAATAGTGCATGAAAATATTTTCTTGGGAAGTTCAAAGTCAAAAATTATTTTGGGGAAGCTCATTATTTATTATTAGATATTATTTGTGAGTTTTCTGGATTTTTCTGACAATTATTGGACCTATTAGCAAATATTACAAAAAGGGACTTTTGTGTAAAATTACCACTTAGAGTAAAAACTCTAGATTTTTAGTTTTTTGGGCTGGCATGATGCCTAGCCAACTCAGAGGTAAAGAGTTTAATTTTTGTTTTAATAAATTTGGGTTATTTAGCAAGTTTTGATAAAGAAGGATATTTTTGCAAAATTGCCACTTAGAGGGGCAAAAGTGCAATTTCTTTTTTCTGGGTTTTCAAAACAATGCCGGGTGATAATAGAGGGATTATTCTTGTTTTTGAATATCAGTTAAGATAGTTTTATTTAATTTCCAAGTATAAGGATTTATATATGTAAAGATATATTCAAAAGAGGTATTTTGCAAATCTATTCACAAACCCTAAAACCCTATTTTCCGGCCTATAAAGGGTGGAGTGCAGCCGTCTCTTTGCTGCACAACACAAAAGGGATTTTTTATTATTATTTTCTTGGAGTTTCTAAGCGAGGATCTTGATTTTCTTGCGGAAGGAAGAACTTTCTTATTTTCTTTATTTTTCTTCGGTTGATTCTTCAATAAGGTGAGTGACATATATTTATTTTCTTTTGTTCTATATATGTTATATGCGATGATTTTTCTATTAGAAAGCATATTAGGATTGGATGAAGATATAATGAGTTGTTCAAAAGTGGATGAATAAAAAAATTGAATCTTTTTCATGAAACTATATTATTGATAATTGAAACCCTAATTTCATGACATGAGATTGTTAAAGAACCTAATAGAAATCATGGGTATGTTATTTTCTATCATATACTTGCTGTTTTGATTTGTTATATTGAGTTATGTGATGATTGTTGCAAAAATTGAATAAAACCTAGCCTATTGTTGAGTGCATATATATACAGTCTGTTTGACAAATTTTTGATGTGCAAACTTGATTACCTACATGTTGTAAGTGCTTATAGTCATGAGTATGTTGTTTTGTATCATGTTCTCATTAGTTTTACTACATATAACAAGTTATAGATTGTAAATTGCACAAAATGAACAAAGTAGGGTTCTTCGCTGTGTAAGTATGCATAGAGGCTATGTTTTGGATTTTCGATGAACTAAACTTGATTGTTTTCATGTTATAATTACGTTATTCATGAGTAAACTATTGGGATCAGTAGGGTTTGTGTATAAAAAGTTATGAAAGGGCTTATTGAATAAAAAAGAATGGATTTGGAAGTAAGGAAAGAGTTTTGTATTCGGGTCTGAAGGGGATGGCTGAAAATTGAGTTTTTGTGTTTTGCAAAGCTTTTCGATTGGTTTTGATTTATTTTTTTTGATGATATGGTTTTAAACTTCATACTATAAATATACAATGAGTTCTTGAAGTTACTGATGCACAGATACACTCATATACACATTCACATTATAAATATATACTGTTTTGAAAGTTTTCATGAATTTTGATGGAGTTTTGACTGGGTTCTTATTGTTTTGGTTCTGATATAGTTTAAACATCTTACTACTTTTATTTGATGGGGTTTTGAAGCTTAAACTGATGCTTAAATCTGCATTTGAACACACATATATATATAAGTTGCTGTTTTTGAAATATTTTTGTGAAAAATCAATCTTTTGAGATCTTGATGTGTTTTTGATTGTTTTATAAACTCATATATATTGTAAGAGTAACACTTTAGTATCTCAGGAAGTTAGATTTTGATTTTACAAAGTTTTAATCGAGTATCAGTCGAAACATGCACAAAAGCCCTAACTGGCTGTGTCGCAGGTCACGGTCGATCGCCGCGCTTCTATTTTGGGGATTTCTAATTGACAGTCGACTGCCCTTCTTGAGCAGTCGACCGTCAATTGTTCTTTTGAGCTGTTTTGCTGATTTTCTTCGTTTCTTTTACATGATTATTTTCCAGATATTTTGGATTATTACTATACTGTTTTATATGATGTTTTACTACAGATTACAGTATTTTATAGAGAGTTATATTTTAATTTTAATAAAATTTTAATTGTATTCTTATCATCTTATTAAGTGAGTTATATGCGTTTCCAACGAATAGACGTTTTGATGATATTTTATGACTTAAAAATATGGTTTTCTGTTATTTAATGGATTTAATATTTAATTTGAATTCTAGAATTTTATTGGCACATTAAATGAATTTGAATTTTGTTGATTTAAAAGGTTTTCTTATTAGAAACGTTTTGATGATGGATTTGTGAGTTTTATTAGAAGTTTTAGTGTTGATTTTCATTTTGTGAATCTCTAAGAGTTGCGTGGGAGTCCTGTGAACCGGCAGATGATATTTTGTGGATTTTGACCAGTTGAGGTTATTGGGGTTGTTTTGTGGCATTAAGTCCGGCAGGATACACTACCTCTAGAGAAGGGGGATTTGTATATTTTTTAAATATATAATAACCAACTTAAGGATAAGCACTAGTGGAGATGTGATGGAACTTGGGAAACGTAAGTATATGCTATTGGTTTAGGTCCAACGGATACGTTCCAGGACTTGTGTGTTGTTCTATCTCGAGAGAACATTTGTATGTTTGCATGTCGAGGGTCTGCAGGCTTATTCACGGAGCATGCAGGGTGCATTCGCGTGTTGAGGGTCGGTGGGCCTATTCACGGGATGTACCTGGTGTATCTGCATGTCGAGGGTCTCGTAAGCCTATTCGTGGGGTACACGGCAGGGAGGTGATTCTCCATTTTTTGAGCTATTCTTACATGATGCTTGCACGTCGAGGGTTGTGATGCCTATTCGTGGAGTATTCTGGATCTTTTTTCCATCACCGCAGTAGGATTAGTTGCATAACGAAGGATTTAACCCTATAAAGTGGAGAACGATAGGGGCGTGCACCGGACCTATGTATTGTGGGATGCATAGAATTCAACAAGTATGCATTAGAGAGTCATCATATAGCATCTGTGTTTATTTGACTTGGTTTTATGCATGTTGTCTTTTCTGTTTTTCCTGCACTCAACACATAGTTTAGTCTCACTTGATGTTTTCATGATTTGTTTATTGTAATTTCTTATTTCATTTATTCTTGTCGTTAATACATGTTGTTTATGACTCTATGCCTTATCTTTTATTTATGTTGCATTTATTTTGATGTCACTCACACCGTTATGCCAAACCCCTGTAGTTTTGGGGGTTAGGGTTATCCCTACCCTCATGTTTTATAGGTAGGTGCCTCTTGCTTGGGATTTGGATGCATGAGATAGAATGATGTTATGACTTATGAAATTGTAAAAGAATGTGTTGTAAAAGAAAAGATTGTAATTCAAGGTGTTTGTTTTTTCGCTGTGTTTTGTAAAGAATTGATATAATAAAAGTTGAAAAATTTTATCTGTGTTTTGGCTATATTTACTATTACAATTGAGGTTGATGCTGAGAATTGTGCCACGTATTTCTGAGATATCATATTGGAAATTCGGGGCGCTACACCCACGTAGTCAATACTGCTAAGTCTAAACAGCGGAAAGACTGCCTCGAAAAAGTACCTCGACTCCGAGTCCCACGCAGTCCGCACTGCTAAACCTAAAACTTGGAAAAAGTGCCTTGAAAGAGCACCTTAACTCTGAGTCTAACATAGTTCTCACTGTTAAGTTTAAACATCGGAAAGAGTGCCTTGAAAGAGCACCTCGACTCCGAGTCCCGCGCAGTCCTCATTGTTAAGGCTAAACTTGGGAAAGAGTGCCTCATAATACCGCCTTAACTCCGAGTCATACGCAGTCCTCAATGCTAAGTCTAAACCTCGGAAAGAGTGTCTCTAAAGAGTACCTTGACTCTGAGTCCCATGCAGTCCACACTACTAAGTTTATACCTCAAAATGTGTGCCTCGAAAGAGCACCTCAACTCCAAGTCCCACGCAGTCCTCACTGTTAAGCCTAAACATCGGAAAGAGTGTGTTACACCCCACTTCCCAAAAATATGGAACACAAGCATATGACATTGGCACAGCGAATGACTTGCGTCATCCATAAGCTGTTTACCCATTCAGCTTAACAATATAAACAATACAAAAACAATTGTGCAGGAAATAAGTACAACAACATGAACAATAATACTTGGAATAAGACAATATGAAATAATCAGATACGATAATCCAACTTCTGGAAACAAATAATAATATCCGGGTCGTAAGCCCAATACAATAATAAATCCAAACACAATGATAATATGTTTCGATACAATAAGTCCAATGAAATAACTATCAACTAGAAACCAATAAATCCTTGGAAAGCTTGTTCTCCTATTCCTGCAGGTAATTTTCCTTGATCACCTGCGAACACTTCATCTAAAAAGAGGAGAAAAATCTAAAAAGAGGAGAAAAATTATCCTTAGAGGAAGTCATGGATAGCAAGTAGAGAAAGCAAAGAAACAATACAATAGCGATATAACAATGAATTCAATGGGTTAATAGTAATTAATAATAATGGACGATAGCATTAATCAATATCAATGATGGTCAATGCAATGGTTATAAACAATGATTCAATATATGATGTCAATATTCAATGGTCGATGTCAATATCATTTAGACAATATTCAATCAATAGGAATGATGACATTCAATATGCAATATCGATGTTGTGTCAATTCTTAATTCTATTAATTTTCAGCCTAACTAATGCACGTACCACTGTGTCCCCTTTCACAGGTTCGATGCATACAACCAATTTCGTTTAGACTTATGTGGTAGATTATATAGATCATGTACATGACACGATAACACTGATAGCAACTTTGTTGCACACTGGTCTGAAGGATAACACTAAAATGATACACGATGAATTGGGATACCGTTGTCAGTAATCCAACAATAAATCAATAACACTAGCCGACACACACTACTTTGGAAAACAAGGCCCACACTTCCGAGTACAGTTACTATATCATCAACTACTCTAGTCAACCCTTAACCCCGGCTTGGTAAAAATTTTATCGATGCAAACCATACATTATGCAATTTAGAGACGATAGTAACATTAGGAGAACAATAGGATGATAACTTTGGATGAGATATAGAATGATGAAAATAGTACATTAGGATCATGCAATGCAATATGTATACTTCAATTCATACAATACAATGATATATGTATGATTATATTAAGAAAATATGGAAAACGAAATTTTGGATAGCAAGAGGTCACTGTACAAAAATCAGTTTTTCCGCTGCTACAGAAATCGAAAACTAAAACCATCAGAAGTTCTGGAAACTAGACTTTCCAACAATTCAAACGCATATTTAAATTAAAAAAATCTGACAACAGGTTCTAGATTAAAGACACCATTCTTTACAGATTACATTAACTGACTGAAAATCGACATCAAGTTGTTATATCTTTAGAATCAGCGAAAACTCAATTATAAATTCATAAAAAATATTCATTAAACTCCTCAACTTGTTAACTATCATTTTGGAAATTATCAAAGCATTATTCTAACATTAATTTAGCTTTACAATAGTTTAAACATGAAAAAATACATGAATATGAAATTCTGGAAATAAAACGCAGTAGTGGTAAAATCATCATAACTTTGAAATACAATTCGGTATTTAAAGATCTTAGATATTTTGGAAACTAGAGACATAGAGCTACAACTCTTATTCAGAAATTTAATAATTTTAATGTCAAATACTGGGTCAAAAACGTCTCATAAATTTCAGACAGACAATAAACATATAGATTTTCAATAGATTTCATAAAATAATGTGATCTAACATGATGGGTTCTCATTCAATTAGTCAATAAATCTTATAATCAGCATGGTAGGCACAATAGCATGATAAACATAATTAAGAATACACATATACACTAGTTTAACAACAACAAACCATCAATCGATCATCCAAGCACACAACCTAGAATTCAATTCTATGATAGTTTATTTGTGTGTTGTTTGTATGAATAAACCCTACTATCAATACTATTTGAATGCATTAAAGATTCAATTTTTGGAGTCAACAAAGGCACAAAGTCGAGGATATTTGGGTTAGCTCGTGTAAACCCTCAATATACTCAACGAAAGAGGAACAATAGTATACGATACGATGAACAATTGGATCTACTTGCAAGAATTTCAATAAAAACTTGAATTTGATACAATATTAATTCAAAAGGGAAAGTGACTTGCCTTATTGAAGATTAGTTTGAATACCAAAGCATAACCGAATGAGAATCCCGGAGCAACGGACACGAACCACAAAGAATTACATGCAATCTACGTGCTCAAGAGAAACACACACAACAATATCCACAATAGAAGAGCGGCAGCAACAACAAGCGCAAGGGGGCCTGCTGCTGGCATCGACTGATGGCGGAGTAGAAGGCAGCGTCAAGTGGAGGCGAGTCAAGCAATTGACGTCGAGGGGTGGTCTAGCGTCGATTGCTGTAGTCAGGAAGGGGACACAGTAGAGGACGTCGATCGGGGCTGAGGTCGATGGGTGGTGCTCGGGATTGTGTCGCCGAAGGGAGATGGTTTGGGCAACAAGATGGAGGTGCAGATAGGAGGGGTCGGGTTTGGATGACGGGGATAGTGGAGAGAGAGAGAAGACAGCTAGTAATTAGGGTTGTGTTTTTAGGGTTTGCATTAGGGTAGTATATGTAGAATACAATTAGGTTATTGGGTTAATGGGCTAGGATCCAATTATAATGGGTTTGGTTCTAGATTTAATTGCATTTGGGTTTTGGGTTCAACAAGAGATGAATTTGAAGGAAATATGGATCAAATAAAATCACAATTTAACAAAATAAAATCTACAAGATAGATAGCCCAATAAAGGAAAAGACGAATAGCTCATGAACGAAAATATATTGAGATGATCAAGGAAAAATATAGAGTATCTTATTCAAATTGCAAATAAAGATTACAATGAAGGGAAAAAGGTAAAGAACGAAAACGGTAGTTACAATCCTATCCATTTTATAGTAAAATTTCGTCCTCGAAATTTAAGCAAGTGATAATGGGTAACCCCAAAGAAAAGAAAAGAACTACAAAAAAGATTGGGAAACTTCTTCTGAATCTCTTCCTCAAGTTCCCAAGTCGATTCACCCAGCGAGTGAGGATTCTAAGCAACTTGAACCAATCTGGTGTCCTTATTCTTCAAAATCTTCTCCCGTCGGTCCAAAATCAAAACCGGACGGATCTCACGCGACAAATCTTGTCGAACAGACAATTCCGAGTAGTCGATAACATGACTGTCATTCTTGACTACCTCCTGTGTTGGGGACATTGAAGACATCATGCACTCGAGATAGAGCCGCCGGCAATGCGAGTCTAAAGGCCACCTTGCTTACTTGCTCCACCACATCAAACAGACCAATGAATCTAGGGCTTAGCTTGCCCCCACCTCCAAACCAAATAACATCTCTCCATGGTGATACCTTGAGGAACACATGATCACCCACTTTGAATTCCAATGGCCTCCTGTGAATGTATGTCCATTTCCTCTGCCTGTCGTGACCTGCTTGTAGATACTTCCTGATCTGGGCCACTGCATCAACAGTTCTCATGATCAATTTTGGCCCCTAAAGCTTCCTCTCACCAATGTTATGCCAACACACTGGTGATTTACACTTCTAACCATACAAAGCTTCATACGGAGTTGCCTTAATACTTTCTTGGTAGCTGGTTTTGTATGAAAACTCCACAAAGTGTAGGTGATCTTCCCAAAATCCTCAAAACTGAAGAACACGAGACCTCAACATATCCTCCAATGTTTGAATAGTCCTCTCCGATTTCACATCTGCCTGTGGATGGTATACAGTACCGAAATTCAGCTTACTCCAAAGATTGTTTTGAAGACTCTCCCAGTATTCAAGTCTAAATCTAGTATCTCTGTCTGATATAATGCTGACAGGAATCCCATGCAACCTGACAATCTCCTGCATATACTTCTCTGCAAGGCTCTCTGTAGACTGACCCACTCTGAAGAGAATAAAATGAGCACTCTTTGTCAAGCGCTCCACAATTACCCAGATGGCATTGCGACCCTTGGGACTTCTAGGCAAAGCAGTCACAAAATCCATGGTAATGTTCTCCCACTTTCACTTCGGAATAGGAAGCGGTTGAAGAAGTTCAGCAGTCCTTTGATGTTCTGCATTCACTTGCTAACAGATCAGACACTGTGAAACAAATCATGCTACAGCTATTTTCATACCGTGCCACTAGAAATGTAACTTCAGATCCCGATAATCTTCGTACCACCAGAATGAATAGAATATGGAAAATGGTGAGCTTCCTCGAGTAACATCTGCCTGACTTCCCCCTTCGGAACACATAGACGGGTCCCAAAGCAGGATCCATCCTTATGAATAACCATATCAATCCTTGAACCTGCTTCAACTTCAGCTTGAAACTTATGCAATTGCTCATCACCACATTGTCCTTCCTTAATCTGTTCCACCAAAGACGACTGTAACTGAAGCACCATACAACTCTACTTGGAACCAGGTAATACCACATCCAAATCTAATCTCCTCATGGCTTCTACAAAATCATCCTGCTCAGTTAGAACCATGGCAACCGGTCTTCTGCTCAAAGCATCAGTCACCAAATTAATCTTGCCAGGATGATACTACAAATTTAAATAATAATCTGCCATCAACTCCTACTATATTTTCTGCCTCATATTCAGCTCTTTCTGAGTGAACACGTACTTGAGACTTTTGTGGTCAGTGAAAGTCTCCACTCGGTCTACAAGTAAATAAGTCCTCCAAAGCTTCAAAGCAAAAATCACTGCTGCAAGCTCCAAATCATGTGTAGGATAATTCTTCTCATGTGGCCTCAATTGCTTAGAAGCATATGCGACAACCTTACCTCGTTGCATCAAGACAGCACCCAAACCTCTTTCCGAAGCATCACAGTGGATTACAAAACCTCCTGATCCATCCGGTATGGTTAACACAGGTGTTGATGTCAACCAATTCTTCAATTCAGTGAAGGCTTCATCACATGACTCATCTCACACAAACTTCTGATCTTTCCCAGTCAACTTGGTCAATGGCTCGACAATCTTCGAAAAATTCGGAACAAACTTCTTGTAGTACCCTGCTAGACCAAGGAAATTCCGAATTTCTGGTACTGATTTCAACGTCGGCCAATCCTTAACTGCAGAGATCTTGGATGAATCGACAAAAATTCCATCACCAGAAATGATATGGCCCAAGAATGCCACACAATCCAGCCAAAACTCACACTTGCTAAGCTTCCCATACAGCTGTTTCTCCTTAAATGTTTGCAAAACAACCTTGAAGTGCTCAACATGCTCATCACGATTCCGAGAATAGACGAGGATATCATCAATGAATACCACCACAACCTTGTCTAGAAAGGAAGTGTGTATTGACTACTGTGAGCTGAATAATGTTAGAGTGAAGAACCGGTATCCGTTGCCAAGGATTGATGACCTATTTGATCAACTAGGAGGTGCTTCTGTATTTTCGAAGCTGGATCTTTGTTCTGATTACCATCAAGTTAAGGTGAAAACCAAGGATGTGCAGAAGACTGCCTTTCGTATAAGATATGGGCACTATGAGTTCTTGGTGATGCCTTTCGGAGTTACTAATGCTCCAGCTGTGTTCATGAGCTTGATGAATCGGGTTTTCTCTTCCTTTCTAGACGAGGATATCATCAATGAATACCACCACAACCTTGTCTAGAAAGGAAGTGTGTATTGACTACTATGAGCTGAATAATGTTAGAGTGAAGAACCGGTATCCGGTTCTTCACTCTAACATTATTCAGCTCCCAGTAGTCAACGGATACCTGCGACTACCATCCTTCTTAATGACGAACAGTACCGAAGCTCCCCAAGGCGTGACACTCGGCCTGATAAAACCTCTACCCAGCAACTCCTGAATCTGCTTCTTTAACTCGGCCAACTCAATAGGAGCCATTTGTATGGCCTCTTAGAGATCCGAGCTGTACCCGGCTGAACATCAATACTGAACACCACTTCTTGATCTGGCGGTAATGTAATTCCTCGGATAATGTAATGCTTTTATATATATATATATATATATATATATATATATATATATATATATATATATATATATATATATATATATATATATATTGTCCGTATGTATGTATGTATGTGTTGCATTGGTTGTTTGATTATGCATGTATGAATGATGGAGTGCATTGATGTTTGCGGGGTGGTTCGTGTGGGTGGTTGAGTTCTAGATGGTGCACGAGAATGAGAAAGACCGATAATAGTACATATACTAGTTTTGAGTGCGGTGTCTATGCAAATATGCAATTGTATGGTACTACAATGGATATTCTTTGCATGCACTCAAATATAACCTCTCATCTCTCATGTAGAACTTGATCAAAAGGCCAAAATTTCAGCTCAAGCTTCATCTAAAAAACAAGGGGCTAGAACCTTTGTTTTGGGGAAAACCACCTAGCCACCTCACCCTACCCCCTCCCCTATTTTGGGCCAGCCTACCCCCTATCTCCCTCACTCCTCTCTTGAATTAAAACCCCCTTCTCACCTCTTGAGCTCTGGAAATTTCTGAAAGGAAAAGAAAAAAAAAGAGAAAGAAAAGGAAAGAGTGAAAGGAGCTACAAGGAGAAGTGTTCTCAAGCTTGGAGTAGGATTTTGGAGGAGGAAGCTCAAGTCACACCCCATCTTCTCAAGCCAATTAAGAGTGGGGAGTTCTCTGAACTTGTTCTTATTCATTCTAGTTTAATTTCATGCATGCATGAGTAGTAGTAGTATTAGAATGGTTGTATAAGAGTTGATTGTTAGAATCTGAAAATAGAAACAGAAAACATGATCTGCATGTCATTTTCCCGAATCTCCAGAGAACAAAATAATTGGAATTTGATGATGAACTTTATACAGAATGATCTAATATATGTTTATAAGCTACATAATTTATTTCGGATTTTTTTGATGATATTTGTTATTTTAAGTAAATTGATTTTAAGGACTGAGTCGTAAAGCACAGACTGGGTATGTCTATTGTGATAACTAAACTTGTGGGAATTCTTAGAATTATTTGGCATATGATCTATCTCTGAATTTTTTACCATGTTGTCTTGCAAGCATCTAGACTCTACGGAATAATCATGAAATTATTTGGATGAAACTTGATGCATGTTCAAAAATTAATTAATCGAGAGTAGTCAAGACAGTAGCTGAAGAACAGTAGAAATTTTATGCATGTTTACAACAGGTAGAACTCCTTAATTACTTGGAATTTTGATGTGAAACCTTTTGCATGCTGTACATAATGATGTCTAGTTTTCGTAAAGCAAATTTGATGACCATTTGGTGAACATGGGATTTATGATGAATATGTTAGCATGTACTATGTATAACACACTCAGTATTGACATTCTGATAAGATGGTATTTTTGTGGCTCTGTAAGAGTAGAATTTGAGAAAGTGTTCTACTAGGAAATTGTAGTAGACATCTAGAAATTTCCATGAAGGCCTATTTGAATAAATTCCTATGAGTAGATTGATATTATGATTTTTGTAAGATTGGACAGAAACCAGATTTTGAGCTATAGGTTCTGTTTGAGTAAAGCCTTATATGTGGTTTTGTATACCTGAGAGTAATGACGGTTTTAGGGTAATCAAATGACACAATTTGGATTGGTGGTCAACTAGGAAGTTGTAAAGGACATTCACACCTTTCCACAGAACCTGGTTTGGTATCATTCTGATGAGCAGGTAGGGTTTTATGCTTTCGGTAAGGTGTAGCCAGTGTACAAGAAGTACACAGGCTGAGGCTTGTGAGGTTGTTTTGAGGATTTAGATGATTGAATCTGAGGTGATGATCAACTAAAGAGTTGTAGCCTAGGTCTTTAACTTTCTAGATTGGGTTTGAATACCCAAATCTGAGTTGTATTATGGGAGCTATGACCCTTTTAAGTTCAGGCAGAAACACCATAGTTGTTTAGTCACTGTTTTGACTAAGTGTTGTAAAACCTTTCCCCTTTTTGTACCTAAGAGTTGATGACTCGTTGTTTGGGGTGGAATGGTGTCTATTTGCTGGTCTTGTTGGTGTTGACTCCTGTGGAGGATTGTTGTGACTTGAGTTAGTCACTGGGGTAAGGTGATACCCTGTGTCTATCGACCCTAGATGTGAACTTCCACCGAGGCATTGGACGTCCAAGTTGGTCCTGTCGAGTGTATTCATGCCGGTTAAGGATGAATGTGGGCCATGGCGAGGGACGATTCCATGCTAGAGGAAGTGGCGAGCAGGACTTGCATCGCCGGGGCCAGTGGTCGACTGGCAGAGTTTGGAGGCAATCTTTTACCTGAATGGTTAGAGTGACTCTTGGATTAGAGTAGTGTATTAGGGGTATGTACATTGCATTAGTACTAGCAGACTAAAGTCGGGTGTTGTACTTTTCCTGTCGTAGGGATACGGATTTTGTTCTCAGGTTTTGAGTTCGCAGGTCTCGTATCTCGATCTGTTAATTCCCAAATAGCTGGGGTAAGGAACGAGAGAGGAGCTCCTATCGGATAGGGGGATTTGACCCTCGAGGCCGTCATGTTCCTATGCCCATGGGTTTTGTTCTATATGTGAATCATTGGCGTCATTTGGGTACATGGTTTTGTACTGGAAGGTTTGAGACGGCTTTTTGAGTGAGGTCCGTGCGCGGGTATTAAGTGGAAAACGCGACCACCACTTTAGGGACTGCAGTACGAGACTAGACCGAGTGACTGCAACCTCCTCAGACACGAAAATCTATTAGGAACAGGATGAGTACAAGAGTAGGATGCATGGCGAGGCTTTAAATCCCTAAAATGTGGAGAAAGACGGCTAGATTTGGGGGTGTATTTAGTATGGGGTGCATGCGTTTTCCAATGTCTTGCTTGCATTAGAAGTAGGCATGTGATTGGTACATCTAGTTGTAGAATCATGGCATACAACAACACTATAACCCGAATCCATTAACCCCTAGTTCTCACATCACTTTTCTCTTTTGCATAAAATCATGGTTGTGATTGTTAGTTTGGAGATAGCTATTGTTATCAGCATTGCGTCAGTCGAAGTACTGATGTTTCCCACCTTGTAGGTATCCGGAGCCAATTCACAGGTACAGCAGAACTCGAGTTGGTCCAAGCATCCAAGGGACATATTCAAGTGTTATTGTATTATTTGTAAATCTTGTAATTTTATTTGGATATTGTAACACTGGTAAATGTAACAATTATTTGGAATGAAAGTTTTAATTTTCCCATACTATTCTGTTATTGTGACTATTTTGAAGTTCGACTCTTGGAATAGGGTCTCAGATTTCAGGTATGGGGATCTGGGGCGCTACAGGTAATCTCGGCAATTACTAGGAAAAACATCCAGAAAGTCTCGCACAACTAACAGTGCAACATCACCATCAGCACACACTTCTTCCATTACTCCAGCTTCTTGGCTTGCCAACTTCTCCACACAACCAAGCGGTGTTTCACTGGCATAGAATTCAAATTCCTGACGTCCTGGCATTCAGAACACCACCTTCTTCACACAGCTGTCAATTACAGCATGAGTAACACCATGCCAATCCATCCCCAAGATAACTGTCATGCTCCGCTTTCCAAAAAGGAATACGGAATACGGATACGTGACTAAGTCCAGCGAATGATTTTTATCATCTATAAACTGTCAGGATCTTTACAACATTTCACAGGAATAACAAGAAGTAAACAAAGAGAAATCAACTACGCATGCATAAATGAATCAATATACCAACAGGATTTACTTGAAACGAAATTTAATAATTCTCAAATAAACCAGATCTGGAAACAAGTCAATAATTCTCGGTCACAATGCCCAATAAAAATAATCCAAGTAGCAGATACATTTATTCAAAATAAGCAACAGGAAATAATAATAATAGCAAGAACTCCAGCAACTAAAATATCAAATCACCTACTCCATCGGGCAGCTGATCACCATAATCTGCAATTTTAACAATTGCGGGAAAAGGAAAGAGAAAACAAAATGTCCGTCAATGCAAGTTACGGGCCGCTTGTAGTGCAGGCACAAGTACATGAATGAAATAAGTAGAGATAGAGTAACAACGGAACATGGAGTAGATATGATAGTAAAACAGAATCTCTAACATGAATTAAAAAACAGAATCAAGTAACATGGTGTGATAACATGTACAGGTAATTGGTAACAAATTTCAAGTATCATGCAAACAGGTAAACAGATAACAAATATCAGGTAGCATGTAACAGATAAACAGATAACAGATAATCAGGTAGCATGTAACAGGTGTGATGTTATGTCAAATCTTGTATTCATTTCTATCTTGGTAGCACTTCATGCATCCCATCCATTTACCACATGGTTGCTACATTCAAGCAAGTTTGCGTTTAGATTTTGTAGTGGACTGTATAGGGCTGTATCCTCAGGTATCAGATAATCAGATAACAGATATAGATGCAGACAGATAGAACCTACGGGTTCTCTTCTGAGTACACATTCCTATAGGGAAGTGTGTAGTCAGGTATTGAGATAACAGAATCGTATCTTGTAGTCATGAACACGCAACAGATAACAGATAATAATGTGGGAAACACGGGCCCCCTTCCAAATACACATTTCTATATTATCCACTACTAGATCTTTCCCTTAACCCCGGCTTGGTTATTTGTTATTATTATCAACAGGCATGTATGTGTCACAAAAATAGGGCAAGAATAACATGTCAAAAATAAGTAACAGGTTCAGATTAAAAGATAAACATGTACAAATGAAAGACAACTTATAAAATAGTAGGACAATAAAAATTCTAGTTCAGGATAGGCAGACAGTACTGCACCAAATATGGGATTTCCGTTGCCACAAATATGCAAACCTGGATCTGTCAGAAAATCTGGAAAATAGCTTCTCGCTGAATCCAGTAAATATATATAAGTCATATGGTATTTCACAAAAATAGGACTCAAAGCATAATTGTATCCAGAAAACATGTTCAGCCAGAAACCAGAAGTTTGTATTCATAAACAGGAAAATAGCATTAAAACTTACTGATTAAATTCAAGAAAAATCTGGGGTATTCCCTAGCATGTCTAGTAACAGAAAATAAAGTTTCATAATTTTCCAACATAGATAGTATAGTCAAATAAAATTAGAAACCAGCAGGATATAGTAATTTTGTAAATCCGAAATCATAAACAGAGTAGTACCAAAATAGCAATAGATTACAAAATATAAATCGAAATCCAAATCCGTCAAAAGGGTGATATAATGGATACAGTAGGCTACAATTCTTACTCACAAAGTTCTTATAAACAAAAAATAGAATCAGGTTGAAATTAAGGTTCTTTACTAAAACAACGTGAAAATTCTACAAGTATAGTAGTTGTTTGCAAGCATAGAATAGTTCATAAAAGTCATCAATTAAATCCACAAAAAATAGGGGTTAATCCCAATCAAGTCTAGTTGTACTCAGCAAAATATTGGATCAAAATATTATCTTTAACATTAGTATGAAATTAAATTACCATACAAAATTCATATAAAACAGAATCTTTAATTTTTCTACACATTTGTAGTAAAATAGCCATAACTTACAACTCATAAATCGAAACTTAGAACTGTCAGAAATTCTGGAAAGTAAACAGATTTCTTTATAATTCTTATTCACAAATAATTTTCATATACTGACCTTAATAAGGTCTAAATACTGAACAAAAACGGGGTAACAACAAGGACAAAATTATTCTTTATGCATAAAATCAACTAGATCATAGGAAACACATCAAATCATAGCAAAGTGTGAAATAGGGTATACTAGAAGTCCAAGCAACATGGTATATGGTGTTAAACAAATCTATAACAGAATATGCTACCAGTACTCGTCAAGCATGCATGATTCACACATCATATTATGGTTCACAATCAAAATACATATATGCAACAAGGATTAATTAGATCTAAGTTAAATTTCATGTCATGCGTGTAACTAGAGACGACTACGGTCGGGTCAACACATTAAGATATAACAAGGGGTTTGCAAAAAAATTGTCTTTAGATCACAACTAAAGTACATGCGGTATTTAGTACTTGTATATGCAACAGAAAAGTATACAAGTTACTTGCCTTATAGTCGATGACGGAAACGATGCAAAAAACGAGAATAACGGGAACGGTTTCCCTGGGACGAACTTAATGAACGAAAAACAAACCCACGAACAAGCGAACAAGCAATCACAAATCGAGATCAACATGCACATAGAAATCGGAACTCGCACACAAGAGAGGGCAGCAGGGTGTATGCACGGCGTCTGGAGGGAAGCACGGCACTGCGGGGAGGCTGCTATCTCTGTTGCTGCATCGTCGGGAGGAGCATGCAACACAGGGCGGCGCTGCAGGAGGCAGGGCATCATTGTGATGTCGTTTGGCTGCTGTCTGGCGGCGTGACAGGAAGGCAAGGGAGACTAGGCGGTGCTGTGGTCGAGCTGAGCAGACGGAAAGGAGGGTCAGCTCTGCGGAGCAGAGCGGAGCAGGGGGTTGACTGGCTAGGGGATCGGGAGTGAAGGGGGGTTGATCGGGATGGGTTGATGAGCACGAGTAGGGGGTCTCAGAGGTAGGGGAAAGGAGACTAGGGTAGCTGCTAGGGTTAAACAGTGGGTAGGTTTATATAGGAAGGAGTAAATTAGGGTTTAGGGTGACGGGTAGGGTAATGGGTATAATGGATATTGGGTTTTGAACCTAATAAGAATAGGATTTTGTTAAGTGGGTTGTAGGGTTTAAAGATCCACAAGAAATAGAAATAGGGTATTAATAGGATCCAATAAATATAGGATGATCTAATAATGAGATAGGAACAAAATAAATAAATAAAATAGGATATAAACAATTTATTAATGAGAATAAAAAATAATAGCTCAAACAACCAGAAATGAAGTAATGGTAGGCAAATAGAATCAAGAAGATCAAATTAAAGGCGATAAAACAAATAGATGAATATAAAGAGAATGAAGATCCAAATACATGGTTCACAAAGGAGATACAAGATGAATAAATACTCAAAAAAAAAAAAATACATCCAAAATACAGAAAATAAAAAACAGGGGTTACAATAACATCAAAACCAAAATTGTTGATGACAATCACATCAGCAATCAGATCCGCAACAAAATTAACACCACCAATAACTGAAGGACTCAGCTCATAGATCTGAGAACATACGACAACACCTCCACATGTAGTAATATTCCATGCTATTGGCATAGCGCTGCTAGCCAAATGATACCGGTCGACGAAGCAGGAGGAAACAAAGGAATGAGTAGCACCAGAGTCAAATAGAATATGAGCGGGAAATGAGTGAACATGGATAATGCCTAGCAAGAAGTCAAAGATTAGAACACAATATGAAGAAGGAAAAATGCAAGAAACATTCATGAATGGGAGGATAACATGATAAGTAACAGAATAGAATAAAAAGATAGCAAGGCAAAATAAAATCCAAATAAACACAACTAAAGATATACCTGCAACAACACCCAAAGTGGTCTCAACATCCAACGTAGTCAGGTTGTAGGCCTGATCACGACCTGCAGGAAGATTACCCCTGGAAGCAGCTCTCCTCTGATCAAAGATCTACCTATGAAGTGGGAGTGGTGGTCCGCCCTGACCACGAGCAAGTGCTCCCTGCGGAGCAGAACCTCCAACTGGTGCCAGGGGTTTGGCCCCTGGGCAATCACGAACCATGTAATCATTGCTTCCATACAGAAGGCACATGCGATTTGCTATCCTGCAGTCTTGGCGTAAATGCCCAGTCTTCCGACAGTATGAATAGACCAGGTCCGGTCTCTGAATAAGCAGGTGGGTACGGCAATGCCCTACAAGGAAGGGTTGGAACTGCCCTCCTAATAGGCCCTCCAGAAGGCCTGGCAACAACAGGGTGCAGAACAGATCACAGGATGGCACGCTTCCTTGTACTAGTCTGGTCCTTGAATTCTAGCATCATCTAAGATATCAGCATAAGTACGAAGTTGCAGGGTAGCTAGGCGGTCCTGAATCTTAATATCCAAGCCCAACAAGAAACGAATGCCTCTATCTTCGTCATTCGCCACCCTAGAAGTAGCAAAATGACTTAGTCGGGTGAATTCCGTAGCGTACTCATCCACGGTCCGACTCCCCTGATTCAAGACAATGTTTAGTTTAACGTCGGTACTTTATAAAATAACAATGAAAAGTATGGTTAAACACTATCTGACGAACCTGAGTTAGTGAGACAAACTGCAATTCCATTTCATTCTTGGTGGCATTAGAAAAGAACTTCGTGAGGAAGCTCTGTATGAAGATGACCCAGGGGATGGACCGCCCCAACCATTCAGCCTCAGCTTGCCATTAGAGGTGGGCAAGATCAACAAGCTGGATGCTCATGACATCCACACAGTCGACATCAGAGATCCGTGCTGCGGTTAACAGTGGCTCAATCCGAATATGCCATTGCTCAGCTTCAAGTGGACCTTCAGTGCCCGAGAATTTATCTGGATGGAGCCTCATGAAATCTGGCATATTACCAGGTCTCGGTGGCAGCAATCCGGATGTAGGTACAACGAATTCCCTGTTTGTAGCTTCAAAAGCCACCCTCATCAGTTCATTGTGCTCACGGTGCAACAGCATCATCTGCTGCATCATCTATGCAACAGTCGGCTCATCAGACAGATCATTCCCAGCTCGGGAAGATGAAGCACCCTTTCTAGCCATGGTTTGCAATAAAAATCAAATAGTTAGCATCCAAATCAAAAGTTGGTTATCAATTATCCATGTGATTTCTGTATTGCACATACTATTGAGTCAAACCAGTTAAAACCCAAATCTGAGTAATATATCAGTCAAAGCCAAACCTCCAGATGTTAGTCATGTTTGACTGATACATCATCCAAACCCGGGCTCTGATACCACTAAAAATCTTGTCACGCCTCGCTTCCCAAAAATATGAAACAGAAGCACGTGATATTGGCCAAGCGAATGACTTGCATCATCAATAAGCCATTTACCCATTCAATTCAACATTATAAACAATACAAAAACAATTGCGCAGGCAATAAGAGCAACCACATGAACAATAATATTTGGAATAAGACAATATGAAATAAACAAATACGATAATCCAACATCTGGAAACAAATAACAATATCTGGGTTAAAAGCCCAATACAATAATAAATCCAAACACAATGATAATAAGTTTCGATACAATAAGTCAAATGAAATAACAATCAACTAGAAAGCAATAACTCTTTAGAAAGCTTGTTCTCCAATTCTTGCAGGTAATTCTCCTTGATCACATGTGAACACTTCATATAAAAAGAGGAGAAATTTTTTCCTTAGAGCAAGTTATGGACAGCAAGCAGAGGAAGCAAAGAAATAATGGAATAGCAATATAACAATGGATTCTATGGGTCAATAGGAATCAATAAATTTAATGGGTCAATAGCGATATAACAATGAATTCAATGCCTTGAAAGAGCACATCTACTTCGAGTCCTACGTAGTCCTCACTGCTAAGCCTAAACCACGGAAAGAGTGCCTCGAATGAGCACATCAATTCTTAGCCAAACATAATTCTTACTGCTTAGTTTAAACCTCGGAAAGAGTGCCTCGAAAGAGTGCCTCGAAAGAGCACCTCGACTCCAATTCCCATGCAGTCCTCACCGCTAAGTCTAAACCTCAAAAAGAGTACCTCGAAAGAGTATCTTGACTCCGAGTCCTATGCAGTCCTCATAGCTAAGTCAAAACTGCGGAAAGAGTTCCTCGGAAGAGCACCATGACTCTTAGTCTTGCGTAGTTCCAAATGCTAAGTGTAGACCTTGGGAAGAGTACCTCGAAAGTGTACCTCGACTCCGAGTTCCATGCCGTCCTCATTGCAAAGCCAAAAACTCAGAAAGGGTGCCTTAAAAGAGCACCTTAACTCAAAGTCTTACGTAGTTCTCCCTGCTAAGTTTAAACAGCAGAAAGAGTGCCTCGAAAGAGCACATCGACTTTGAGTCCCACGCAGTCCTCACTGCTAAGTCTAAACCGCGGAAAGATGACCTCGAAAAAGCACCTCGACTCCGAGTCCTACACAGTTCGCACTGCTAAACCTAAAACTCGAAAAAAGTGCCTCAAAAGAGCACCTCAACTTTGAGTCTTAGACAGTTCTTACTGTTAAGTTTAAACCTCGGAAAGAGTGTCTCGAAAAAGCACCTCCACTTCGAGTCCCATGCAGTCCTCACTGCTAAGGCTAAACTTGGGAAAGAGTGCCTCGTAATACCGCCTTAACACTGAGTACTATACAATCCTCAATGGTAAGTCTAATCCTCGGAAAGAGTGTCTCTAAATAGTACCTCGACTCTGAGTCCCATGCAGTCCACACTACTAAGTTTAAACCTCAGAATGTGTGCCTCGAAAGGGCACCTCGACTCTGAGTCCCACGCAGTCCTCACTGTTAAGCCTAAACATCGGAAAGAGTGTCACGCCCCACTTCCCAAAAATATGGAACACAAGCACGTGATATTGGCCCAGCAAATGACTTGCTTCATCCTAAGCTGTTTACCCATTCAACTTAACAATATAAACAATACAAAAATAATTGCACAGGCAATAAGAACAACCACACGAACAATAATACTTGGAAAAAGACAAGATGAAATAACCAAATACGATAATCCAACATCTGGAAACAAATAATAATATCCGTGTTGTAAGCCCAGTACAATAATAAATCCAAACACAATGATAACAAGTTTTGATACATTAAGTCAAATGAAATAACTATCAACTAGAAAGCAATAAATCTTTGGAAAGCTTGTTCTCCTATTCCTGCGGGTAATTCTCCTTGATCACCTGTGAACACTTCATCTAAAAAGAGGAGAAAAAATTTTCTTAGAGCAAGTCATGGACAGCAAGTAATGAAAGCAAAGAAACAATGTAATAGCAATATAACAATGAATTCAATGGGTCAATAGGAATCAATAATAATGGACGATAGCAATAATTAATATCAATGATGGTCAATGCAATGGTTATAAACAATGATTCAATATTCGATGTCAATATTCAATGGTCAATGTCAATATCACTCAGACAATATTCAATATCAATAGGAATGATGACATTCAATATGCAATGTTGATATTGTGTTTATTATTAAGTCTATTAATTTTTAGCCTAACTAATGCATGTACTACTGCGTCCCATTCCACATGTTCGATGCATACAACCAATTTCATTTAGACTTAAGTGGTAAATTCTATAGATCATGTACACGGCACGATAACACTGATAGCAACTTTGTTGCACACTGGTCGGCATGATAACACTAAATGATACACGATGAATTGGGATACTGTGGTCAGTTTTCCAATAATAAATTGATAACACTAGCCGACACACTATTTTGGGAAACAAGGCCCACACTTCTGAGTACAGTCACTATATCATCAACTACTCTAGTCAACCGTTAACCCCGGCTTGTTAAATATTTTATCGATGCAAACCATACATTATACAATTTAGAGACATTAGATAGACGATTGTAACATTAGGAGAACAATCGGATGATAACATTGGATGAGAAAAAAATAGAATGATGACAATAGTACATTAGAATCATGCAATGCAATATATACACTTCAATTCATGTAATACAATGATATATGTATGATTATATTAAGACTTCTGAGTACAGTCACTATATCATCAACTACTCTAGTCAACCGTTAACCCCGGCTTGTTAAATATTTTATCGATACAAACCAGACATTATGCAATTTAGAGACATTAGATGGACGATAGTAACATTAGGAGAACAATCGGATGATAACATTGGATGAGAAAAAATAGAATGATGACAATAGTACATTAGAATCATGCAATGCAATATATACACTTCAATTCATGCAATACAATGATATATGTATGATTATATTAAGAAAATTTGGAAAATAAAATTCTGGACCGCAAAGAGGTCACTGTACAAAAATCAGTTTTTCCGCTGTTACAGAAATCGAACACTGAAACCGTTAGATGTTCTGGAAACTAGAATTCCCAGCGATCCCAACGCATATTTAAAATACAAATTCCGATAACAGTAGCTAGGTTAAATATATCATTCTTTACAGATTACATGTTCTGACTGAAAATCGACATCAAGTTAGAATCAGCGAAAACTCAATTATAAATTCATCAAAAATATTCATTAGACTCCTAAACATGTTAACTATCATTATGGAAATTATCAAAGCATTATTCTAACATTAATTTAGCTTTTAATAGTTTAAACATGAAAACATACATGAATCTGAAATTCTAGAAATAAAACGCAGTAGTGGTAAAATCATCATAACTTTTTCAATACAACTCGGAATTTAAAGATCTTAGATGTTCTGGAAACTAGAGACATAGAGCTACAACTATTATTCAGAAAGTTATTAATCTTGATGCTAAATACTGGATCAAAAATATCTCACAAATTTCAGACAGACAATAAACATACATATTTTCAATAGGTTTCATAAAATAAAGCGATCTAACATGATGGGTTCTAATTCAAATAGTCAATAAATCTTATAATCAGCATGGTAGGCACAATAGCATGATAAACATAATTAAGAATACACACATACCCTAGTTTAACAATAACAAAACATCAAACGATCATCCAAGCACACAACCTAGCATTCAATTCTATGATAGTTTATTTATGTGTTGTTTG
This sequence comes from Hemerocallis citrina, assembly GCA_017893485.1. Classification (NCBI taxonomy): domain Eukaryota; kingdom Viridiplantae; phylum Streptophyta; class Magnoliopsida; order Asparagales; family Asphodelaceae; genus Hemerocallis; species Hemerocallis citrina. Next base: position 385,756,482 of record CM030358.1, on the reverse strand, counting down.
TATGAATAAACCCTACTATCAATACTACATGAATGCATGAAAAATTCAATTTTTGGAGTCAACAAAGGCACGAAGTCGAGGATATTTGGGTTAGCTCGTGTAAACCCTTTATATACTCAAGAAAGAGGAACTATAGTATACGATACGATGAACGATTGGATCTACTTGCAAGAATTTCAATAAAAACTTGAATTTGATACAATATTAATTCAAGAGGAAAAGTGACTTGCCTTATTGAAGATTAGTTTGAATACTAAAGCATAACGGGATGAGAATCTCAGAGCAACGAACACGAACCGCGAAAAAATTACGTGCAATCTACGTGCACTAGAGAAACACACACACACAACAACATTAAGAATAGAATAATGGTAGTAACAACAAGCACAAGGGGGCCTGCTGCTGGCATCAACTGTTGGCAGGGCCGGAGGCGACGGCAATGGGAGGAGCATTGAGCAGCGACGGCTGACGCCAAGGGGTGGTCTTGCGTCGATTGCTGCAGTCGGGAGGAGAAAAAGCAGAGGGCGTCGATTAGGGCTGAGGTTGATGGGCGGTGCTCGGGACTGGGTAGCCAGAGGGAGATGGTTTGGGCAGGGAGGTGCAGGTGGGAGGGGTCGGGTTTGGCTGATGGGGAGAGAGGAGAGAGAGAGAGAAGATGGCTAGTAATTAGGTTTGTGTTTTTAGGGTTTGCATTAGGATAGTATATACTGAATACAATTAAGTTGTTGGGTTGTTGGGCTATAATCCAATAATAATGGGTTTGGGTCTAGAAATAACTGAAATTAGGTTTTGGGTTCAATAAGAGATGAATTTGAAGGCAATATGGATCAAATAAAAATCATAATTTAACAAAATAAATCTACAAGATAGATAGCCCAATAAAAGAAAGAGTAATAGCTCATGAATGAAGTTTAATTGAGATGATCAAGGAAAAATATAGAGTATCTTATTCAAATTGCAAATAAAGATTACAATGAAGGGAAAAAGGAAAAGAACGAAAACGGTAGTTATAGAGTGCATCAAAAAAGTACCTCAACTCTGAGTCTTAGGCAGTTCCCACTACTAAGTTTAAAACTCAGAAAGAGTGTCTCGAAAGAGCACATCGACTCCGAGTCTTACGCAGTTATCACTTCTTAGTCTAAACCTTGGAAAGAGTGACTCGAAGTAACACCTCAACTTCAAATCCTACGCAACGCTCAGTGCTAAGTTTAAACCGCATAAAGTGTGCCTCATAGGAGCACATCGAATCTGAGTCTTACGCAGTTCCCACTGCGAGTTTAAACCTCATAAAGAGTGCCTCGAAAGAGCACATCGACTCTGAGTCTTTCGCAGTCCTCACTGCTAAGTCTAAATCTTAGAAAAAGTGCCTCAAAAGAACACCTCTATTCTGTGGCTTACGCAGTCCTCAGTGCTAAGTCTAAACCTCAGAAAGTGCACCTCGACTCTGTGTCTTCTGCAATGCTCAGTACTAAGTCTAAACCTTGAAAAGTGTGCCTCGAAAGAGCACTTCGACTCCGAGTCCTACACAGTCCTCAGTGCTAAGTCTAAACCTCAAGAAGAGTGCCTCGGAACAGCACATCGACTTTGAGTCCCATGCAGCCCTCACTTATAAGCCAAAATCTTGGAAAGAGTGCATCGAAAGGGCACCTGAACTCATAGTCATATGCAGTTCTCTCTCCTCTATTTAAATATCGAAAAGAGAGCCACAAAAGAGCACCTCGAGTCCGAGTCCTACACAATATTCACTACTAAGTCTAAACATGGGAAAGAGTGTCTCGAAAGAGCACCTCGACTTCGAGTCCCATGCAATCCTCACTACTAAACCTACAACTCGGAAAGGGTGCCTCGAAAGAGAACGTCAACTCTGATTCTTATGCAGTTCTTACAGTTAAGTTTAAACCTCAGAAAGAGTGCTTTGAAATAGCACCTCGACTCCAAGAGTCCTCACTGCTAAGACTAAACATAAGAAAGAGTGCCTCATAATAGCACATCAACTTCGAGTCCTATGCAGTCATCACTGCTAAGTCTAAACCTCGGAAAGAGTTCCCTGGAAACGCACCTCATCTCTGAGTCCCACGTAGTACACACTACTAAATCTAAACATCAAAAAAAGTGCCTCAAAAGAGCACCTCGACTCAGAGTCCCACGCAGTCCTCACTAGTAAGCCAAAACAACGGATAGAGTGCCTCGAAAGAGTACTTAAACTCTGAGTCTTACGTAGTTCTCACTGCTAAGTTTAAACCTAGAAAAGAGTGCTTCAAAAGAGCACCTCGACTCCGGATCCCACGCAGTCCTTACTCCTTAATCTAAACCTAAAAAAGAGAGTGCCTCAAAATAGTATCTCGAATTCAATTCTTATGCATTCCTCACTGCTAAGTCTAAACCTTGGAAAGTGTGCATCGGAAGAGCACCTTGACTCTAAGTCTTGTGCAGTTCTCAATGCTGAGTTTAAACCTCGAAAAGAGTGCCTCGAAAGAGCACCTCGACTTTGAGTCCCACGTAGTCCTCACTGCTAAGCTAAATCTTGGAAAGAGTGTGTAGCAACTCGGATTTTAAAATACCGAAATTATCCGTTTTTATATTTTGTAGGGGTAAGAATTATTTTTAAGCTATGTTTTTTTATTATTATTTTTATATTGATATTTGTATGGATATTTGTGGTTGATTGGTGTTAGTGATATGTTGGGGGCTATGAGTTGAGATTTTATGTGAATAATTATTGTTCATTTATTTTATTATTTTGAAGGATTATTACGAGGTAGTTTTAATGTATTTTTGTATTGGTGGTATTGTTAAAGTAAAGATTTAGGGCTTGTTTGAAATATATTTGAGATTGAGGGCTTATACAAAATATTCCCTTACTTTATGTATCTATCTATTTATTAAATTGTATTTTATAAACCCCCTCCTCTCTCCTCCCTTCTCCCTTTTTCCTTCCCGTTTCTTTCCCCCAAAACCGAACAAGGGGAAACCCCAAACCCCGGCCCTCCTCCCTCCTCCTTCTCCCGTTCACGCCCGGCCGAAGAGAAAGAAAACCCCACCCCCCTTCTTCCTTCTTCTTCTCCTTCCCTTCCCGTTCCATTCCGACCCAAAAAGAAGCCATCGAACCCATCGGCCTGACGATTTTCCCACCTTAAATCCCCTCCGATTCTTCGTCGATTCCAAATTAAATTGAGGGGTAGACTAATAGAAGGATTCTCTACATCGGGGTAGCGTCGGATTTTCGAATGGATTTCGGGAAGGTAAACCCTAACTATTTTATTGTATAAAATTAAGTTGGGTTAACTTCTATTGAGTAAGATTATTATGGTAGAGAGATTTAGAGATGTTGGAAGTGGTAGATTTGAGAAATTAGTGGATTGTTAGAGAAATTGCAAGTTGTTAATAAATTAGGGTTTTGGGTTTGTAAAAGAGAGTATATAGAACATGTTAGAAGTTAGGACTGGTGCATATCATGGTGAAATCATGAAGTTCTAATTTTGGCATAAAGCCAAATTTTAGAATATGTGAAGTGGAGTAAGAAACTTGCTTCTAGCGAGTTTAGAAAATGTATGGGAGGTTGTGGAGTAGTGTGAGAGTATTAATCTGAATTTAGAAGGGATTTTGTAGACTTAGAACGTAATGAAAAAGATGGAGAATGAAAGTATAAATTTTGTGCACGCCGGGTATTCGGTGAAATGCCTGAGCGATATAGAGGTGAGAATTTGATGGATTCGGAGGCATAGATGAGTCTCATTATTGTTGTTAACCCTAATTTGAGATATTAGGACAAAGGGATTGAAGAAATTAGGAAATAGGAAATTTTCCTATTAGAAAGCCTCCGATCAATAGGTAAGTTCTTGTGTTGGGGTTCGAATTTGAAAACCGTCGATATAGCTCGCCTACGTATGTTAATTGTGACATGTGGGTGAAGACGGATTGAATTTGAAGATCCGTAGGTCGAGTTTTGAGTTTCATGCTAATCGATCCTATAATTTCCTATTTAGGTGGAAAAAGTCGAATTTCGACTGGCTACAGGGCGGACGTGGGACATCGTTTGCTCGATCCGTCAGGTGAGTATGCTGTATTTGTAAATATTTTATATTGTGGCCGAATTTCGTGGCCTTTTGATATGTTTTGTGGGAGTTATGCCGAAAGTGGATTTTTATTGAAAATATGGATTTTTAAGGATCCAAAATGGGTTTTTGAGATATGTGATGAAAGTGACTATTTTAAGTATATAAAATCTATAGTATGGGTTATTGTGATTTGTTGAAGTATAAAAACTAAACATATTAAATTGTTTACGCATATTTTTGTCCAGTGCATGTTTTGTGTATGTTTTGGGGCATATAGGCCCTTATAGGTAATTATAATTACATGGAGCATGGTGTATGAGCTAGTATGCTATAATTAGATATTATAAGATTTAATTAGAGGAAATAAGGGATTTTGGCCCCTTTTTCTAGGAAACCCGCATGTGTGGTGTGTAATTGTGATATATATATAGATGATTATGACGTGTGATGCAATGGTTGATGAAATTAATAATTGGGTACATGTTTACATTTTAATTATGTTCGAAGTGAATTAATGGGCAATAATATGATATTATTCTGTGGTGAATTATATATTTTGATACTCTTACGATACAGACTTACACCATATAATTCTTTTATTTATGATATAACTTGGTGTATGTCTATATGTGATTTAATGAAGTAGTATATAACATGGTATTCATAATGGGTGATGTTATGGCAAGTTAAATAACATGGTGCATTCATAATGTGTAATACTATGACATGATGATTTTTATGCTAAATGACATGGTGTATGTATATATGTGATACAACGAGATGATAATTAATATCGTGGACACCGGATATGCATCAAATGGTAAGATCAAGATAAGATGGTAAGTGTTAATTAAATGTGTTATCAATATACATGACTCAAATCAAAGTGGTAGCTATTCTTGAATTAATAAGTGAAGCGCTTGTGTGATAAAGTAAAATGATGCAATGATTAATGCTAATAACAGATGGTTTTATCGACCAGTACCTACAGCAATCCTGGGGGTTTGGGCTAGACCTCCTAACGCCCAAGGACCGGCTTGGGAATAGTGGACCCAAACAATGTTTGGGGTAAGTGGATTTTATCGCCCAAGCTATCGGCTTGAGGCCCGGTTTTCCTCGATAACAGCCGTCGCGAGGAAGTACCCAGTTTACCTGGGACGTGGTTTTTTCCCTCCTGGCTATCGGCTGGGAGGAAGTAACCAGTTTACCTGGGACGTAGTTTTTCCCTCGATAATAGCCGTCGCGAGGAAGCACCCAGTTAACCTGGGATGTGGTTTTTCCCTCGATGACAGCCGTCGCGAGGAAGTACCCAGTTTACCTGGGACGTGGTTTTTCCCTCGCTAGTTCGGCTAGGAGGAAGACGTAGTCTCGGACGAGTAAGACTCTGTGTGAGCATCGGGCCGCGTGTTTACTGGGCTGTCGGCTTTCAGTATGTTGGGATACTGTGGCTCACTGGTCGACAAACTAATAAAATAAATAAGTTTTAATAATAAATGTGGTAGTAAAGAAATTGGAAAGTAAATTGTGAATTGTGTATGGGAAAGAAAGTGGTTGTGAACGAAGTAAATGTGAAGGAAAACGAGTTATGAGTTAGTGTATGAAAAGAAGTGATAAATGTAGTACGTGGTTAATTTAAAATGAAAATAATAAAAGAGACATGTGTTCTTATGAATAATACGAAGTAATTGTATTATGTATGTGATCATTAAAGTAAAATACAGTTGATATGAGTTGTACCTTGGAATTGTGTCAAGGAACTACCTGCCCGCTATTTCTGTGGAAATGGTGGGAACTACCTGCCTTGGCATAATTCGCAGGGTGAGTTGGTATGATAGTGGTAATGATTAATGGAAATGAAGAATTAAATAAAGTAAAGATGATAAGTGATTGAAGTGAATTAATAACCAAGCTATCGGCTTGAGATGTGATGTGATATTACCCAAACTGTGTGTTTGGGATGTGCTGATTATTACCCAAGTTATCGGCTTTGGGGTGTGATATGTTGTGTCCCCAGATTGTGTTTGGGGATTAAGTGAAAATGATAATAAGATTTATTGTTTATAAGAAAAAGAAATTACTAAAGTGGTATAATGAAATGGGAATGAGCTATAAAACAAGTTTTCGCTGTAATGAGTATAAGCATTCTATCAATAATGTGTTAATGATGTGATGAGATGTGAGAGCATTGCAATAAGCAATAAGATGTTATATTTGCGTCATAAGATATGAATAAATGTGGAATTATGAGAATAGAAGCATTTGTAAGAAGTGATACTTGATAGGACATAATAAAATAAATACCCGTATTATGAGATTGGTTATGGAAATGGTTATTAAGAGAGTATGTTGTATTATGAGTTGTATTCATATAAATGGTTATTAATGAAAGGAGTAATAACATCATGTAGTTATATTCATATAATGCTATTATGACGATACTTGTGGAAGAATGAATATTTGGGTTAGAAAATTTTAAATTAAAAAGTAATGGATTGTATGTGTATTCGTACTATGCGGATGTGAAATAAGTATATATATATACGAGGTTGAGGTGAAGTATATTATGAAATGTGGGAAGTTATGGATAATTAAATAGTTGAATGCAGGATTGGAAAAGTATTTGATATATCGTCGTATTGATGATGTTGTTGTGTTCAGGATTCAGGTTGCATTATCTTAACTTGGTATTTGTAAGTTTAAATTATTTCTTTATACTATTTTAATTTGTTATTAGATTAATAACTATACTCACACCTGGCTGACCCCTTAGTGTTTGGGGGGTTAGGAGAGTCTGAGGACTACTCTAGATCCCCTACTGTTACAGGTTCTCATCAGTGTAGAGGTGAGGCGTGGGTTGGTAGAATGAAGTTTTATTTAAAAAATTTGTACTAATTAGTTATGTGAATAGTAAATTTATGATCTAAATTGTATTATGGATGTATAAGCATGTATATGATGATGATGAGTATAGTGTGGGGTGGTATGGTATGTTTGTGACTCGTACCCATCTCGTTGTGGAGTACCGGGCTTTGTGGTAGGTTTTACAAGGATTTTTTTAAATTTTTACCTCGTTTTTCAAAGAAATTTATAGTTTTTATTTGATATTTGATAATCCGTTATGAGTTTGGCCCCCAGAGCATTATATTATATTGCTTGTGTGTTTCTGCTCATTTTGGCCTGGGGAGCCCGTGAAATTATTGTATATATTGTGAGCAACGGAATTTTGAGCAGAATTCCGTAAGCTATCTGTGTTTCGGGGCAAAATTTACAGGGGAGACTCTGCCAAAATTTTCTCTGAAATATAACTTTCTTAGTTTATGTTTAAAGTAATATAAAAATTGAAAAGAATTGAATTTGGAGAAAAAAAAATTTTTGGGGTGTTACAGAGTGTCTCGACAAAGAACCTCACCTCTTAGTTTTACGCTGTTCTCACTTGCCAAGTTTAAACTTCGAAAAGAGTGCCTCGAAAGAGTACCTAAACTCTGAGTCTTACGCAGTTCTCACTGCTAAGTTTAAAACCCGAAAAAATTCCTCGAAAGAGCACATCAACTCCGAGTCCCACTCAGTACTAACAGCTAAGACTAAATTTCAGAAAGAGTGCCTCGAAAGAGCACCTCAACTCATAGTCTTACGCAGTTCTCGCTGCTAAGATTAATCATCGAAAAGAGTGCCTCATAAGAGCACCTTAACCCTGAGTCTTACACAGTTCTCAGTGGTAAGTTTAAACCTTGGAATGGGTTCCACAAAAGAGCACCTCTACTCTGCATCCCAGGTAGTCCTCAATGCTAAGCCTAAATCTCAAAAAGAGTTCCTCGAAAGAGTACCTCAACTCGTAGTCTTACGCAGTTCACACTACTAAATTTAAACTTCGCAAAGTGTGCCTCGAAAGAGCACCTTGAATCCATGTCTCCTGTAGTCCTCACTGCTAAGTCTAAAATTCAGAAAGAGTTCCTCGAAAGAGCACATTGACTCTGAGTCGTATGCAGTCCTCACAGCTAAGTCTAAACATCGAAAAGAGTGTCTCGAAAGAGCAACTCGACTCTGAGCCATGCGTAGTTCTAAATGGTAAGTTTAAAACTCAGAAAGAGTGCCTCGAAAGAACACCTCTACTCTAGTCCCACGCAGTCCTTACTACTAAGCTAAACCTCGAGAAAAGTGCCTCTGAGGAGCACCTCAACTCTGAGTCCCATGCAGTCCACAACTTTTAGTCTAAACCTAGGAAAGAGTGAATTGAAAGAGCACCTCAACTCCGAGTCCCAGACAGTCCACACTGCTTAGCCTAAACATCGTATAAGTGCCTTGAAAGAGTACCTCAACTCTGAGTCTTACGCAGCTCTCACTGCTAAATCTAAACCTCGAAAAGGGTGCCTTGAAAGAGCAGCTCGACTCCGAGTCCCACGTAGTCCTCACTGCTAAGTCTAAACTTCGAAAAGAGTGTTTCGGAAGAGCACATCGACTTCGAGTCCTGCACAGTCCTCACTGCTAAGTCAGAACCTCGAAAAAAGTGCCTCAGAGGAGCACCATGACTCTGAGTCTTACACAGTTCTCAATGCTAAGTTTAAACCTCAGAAAGAGTGTCTCGAAAGAGAACCTCGACTCCGAGTCCTATTCAGTCTTCACTACTAAGCTTAAACCACAGAAAGAGTGCCTCGAAAGAGCCCATCAACTGAGTCTTATGAAGTTCTCATTGCTAAGTTTAAACTTCAGAAAGAGTGCCTCAAAAGAGCTTCTCGACTCCGAGTCCCACGCAGTCCTCACTACTAAGTCTATACCACAGAAAGAGTGCCTCGAAAGAGCACCCTGACTCTGAGTCCCCCGCAGTCCTCACTACTAACCCTAAACCTCGAAAAGAGTGCCTCAAAAGAGAACATCAACTCTAAGTCTTACATAGTCCTCATTGCTAAGTCTAAACCTCAAAAAGAGTGCGTCAGAATAGTAACTCGAATCTGAGTACTACGCAGTCCTCACTGCTAAGTCTAATCCTCAAAAAAGTGTGCCTCAGAAGAACACCTCGACTTTGAGTGTTACGCAGTTTTCACTGCTAAGTTGAAACCTCCAAAAGAGTGCCTCGAAAGTGCACCTCAACTTTGAGTCCCATGCATCCTCACTGCTAAGCCTAAACTTCGAAAAGAGTGTATCAATAGAGCACATCAATTTTGAGCCTTACGCAATTCTCACTGCTAAGTTCAAACTTCGAAAAGAGTGCATCGAAAGAGCACATCGACTCCGAGTCCCACATAGTCTTCACTGCTAAGTCTAAACCTCGATAGACTAGTTCGACTCCGAGTCCTACGAAGTCCTCACTGCTCACTTTAAATCTTGGAAAGAGTTCATCAGAAGAGCACCTCGACTCTGAGTCTTGCACAGTTCTAAATGTTAAGTTTAAACATCGGGAATAGTGCCACGAAAGAGCACCTCGATTCCGAGTCCCATGAAGTCCTCCCTGGTAAGCCTAAAACTCGGAAAGAGTGCCTCGAAAGAGCACCTTAACACATAGTCTTATGCAGTTCTCACTGCTAAATTTAAACCTCGAAAAGAGTGCCTCGAAAGAGCACCTCGACTTCGAGTCCCACACAGTCCTCACTGCTAAGTCTAAACCCCAAGAAGACTATCTCGAAAAAGTGTCTCGACTCTGAGTACCATGCAGTCCTTACTGCTAAACCTAAAACTCAGAAAAAGTGCCTCGAAAGTGAACCTCAACTTTGAGACTTACGCTGTTCTCACTGTTAAGTTTAAACCATGGAAAGAGTGTCTCAAAAGAGCACATTGACTCTGAGTCCCACGCAGTCCTTATTGCTAAGGCTAAACTTCGGAAAGAGTACCTCGTAATACCGCCTCGACTCTAAGTCCTACGCAGTCCTCAATGCTAAGTCTATACCTCGAAAGAGTGGCTCGAAAGAGTACCTCGACTTCGAGTCCCATGCAGTCCTCACTGCTAAGTCTAAACTTGTGAAATAGTGCCTTGAAAGAGCACCTCGACTCCGAGTCCCATGCAATCCTCACTGCTAAGGCTAACCCTCAGAAAGAGTGCCTCGTAATACTGCATCGACTCCGAGTCCTATGCAGTTCTCAATGCTAAGTCTAAACCTCAGAAAGAGTGCATTGACTTAGAGTCCCACACAGTCTACACTACTTAGTCTAAACCTCGAAAAAAGTGCCTCGAAAGAGCACCTCAACTCTGAGTCCCACCAGTCCTTACTGTTAAGCCTAAACATCAAAAAGACTGCCTCGAAAGAGTACCTCAACTCTAAGTCTTACACAGTTCTCACTACTAAGTTTAAACCTTGGAAAAAGTGACTTGAAAGAGCACACCGACTCCGAGTCTCACGCAGTCATCACTTCTTAGTCTAAACATTGGAAAGTGTGCCTCGAAGGAACACATCGACTTCGAATCCTACGCAACCCTCAGAGCTAAGTCTAAACCTCTAAAAGTGTGCCTCAGAAGAGCACATCGACACTAAATCTTGCGTAGTTCCCATTGCTAAGTTTAAACCTCGAAAAGAGAGCCTCGAAAGGGCACCTCAATACCGAGTCCCATGCAGTCCTTACTGCTAAGCCTAAACATCAGAAAAATTGCCTCGAAAGAGAAGCTCAACTTTTAGTCTTACGTAGTTCTCAATGCTAAGTTTAAACTATGGAAAGTTGCCTCGAAAGAGCACCTCGACCCCGAGTCCCACGCAGTCCTCACTGCTAAGTCTAAACTTCGGAAAGAGTGCCTTAAATTAGCACCCGGACTCTGAATCCCACACTGTCCTCATTGCTGAGCCTAAACCTCGAAAAGAGTGCACTGAAAGAGCACCTCAACTCTGAGTTTCACGCAGTTCTTACTGCTAAGTTTAAACCTTCGACAGAATGCGTCAAAAGCGCATCTCGACTCTGAGTCCCACGCAGTCCTTACTGCTAAGGCTAAACCGTGGAAAGAGTGCCTCAAAATAGCACCTCGACTCCGAGTCCTACGTGTTGATTCTTGGTTTTGATGACTGCAACAGAATACAAATTTGTTCAACCACATATCTCTTGCAGATTGTATCAAATACCATGGTGAAATACACAAAGGCAACACAAACTGATGAAGCTTTCAAGAGTAATTGATCAAGCTTCAAGACATCAAGACAAAGGCTCAAGCTCAAGACAAAGACTCAAGTTCAAGACAAGATTCAAAGTGCTTCAAATGTTTAAACAAAGTGTCTTATAATATTGTATTTTTCTTTTCTTTGAATCTTAGAAACTTGTAATAGCCTTGCCACACACACACTCACACACAATTTAAATAATCTGAGTGTTTTAGAAAATCAAAATGTCAAAACAAGCTTGAATAAGTTCAGCTGTATGAGTACTAGTCGACCACTCCTTGGAACCGGTCGACTGTCATAGTAAGAAACTACGTGAACTCATAAAAGTTCTAGCCAGTCGGCTCATTATGGCAACCCAGTCGACTGTTCATGCCGTTTCGACAGATTTCTGAATTTAAAACTTGTTTTTCAAATTCAAAACTTCTATATCCATTTTATTACAATTTATGGAACTGTTTTACAACGTTCCTTGATTCTTACTCTATAAATAGAGTATAGGAATCATTTGGAAAAGGTTCCAAGCATTCTAAAAACTCCCAAGTCTTTTGTTTTCAAGTGTTTTAAAAGCATAGAAACTCTCTAAGACTTGGTTCTCTGAATTTCAGTCTAATATAACATTGATTTTATTTTAAACTGAATTCAGAAGTTGACCTAATAGCCACTATACAATGCTCTATCACATACAAGGCTATAGGTTGTTGTAAACTCAATTTTTGTTGTTGTTTTCACTCTAGGGTTGTGAGAGTGGTCCTCTCGGTTGGAGAGTAGGACTCTTGGTTTTAAAGTTGGTTTCATTCTAAGGTGTAGAGTGGGTTTGCTTTATCTAGTGGTGAGAGAGGTCTACGGATTTGACATTGTTGTTGTCAAAGGCCGTAGAGTATTCTTGTACTTTTTCAAGAATAGTAAAAAAGCTCAAGTGAGTTGCTTGGGGACTGGATGTAGGTCAGGAGGACCGAACCAGGATATATCGTTGTGTTTGGCTGTGATTAACTCTTTGTGGTTGTATTCTCTCAACTTGCAATTTCAATTTCTGTGAGTTTTATTTCAAAAACTTGTCTAGTAAGCCGACTGGTTTTCTACTATAAGTCGACTGATCAGACTCGTAACACTTCAGTAAAATACTCTTCTTATCCGACGCAACAGTCGACTGTATTTCTATTTGTAGTCGACCTAACAGTACGAAAAGTTCAAGTTTTTTATACAACACTATTCACCCCCCTCTAGTGTTATTTGCCTTGCCTACTGGATCCAACACTTGGTATCAGAGCCTGGTTGAGTGCAATGGTATCTACTTCAAATGCAAGCCAATACCATGAAGGCCAATCCATAAAAGGCCATCTCTATTCGATGGAACAAACTATAACTATTGGAAGTGTAGAATGAAGATCAACCTTCAGTCCATTAACTATGAGATTTGGAACATGACTGAGATAGAATTCACTGCTCCTACAATTTCCTATGCGCAATGGAACGATGACATGAAGAGCAACACAATGAACAATGCAAAGGCAATGAATGCTTTATTCTGTGCACTTACCAAAGAGGAGTTCAATCGTGTGTCAAATACAACAACAGCTCATCAAATTTGGCACGCACTCGAGGTAACTCATGAAGGTACTAATAAGATTAAAGAATCTAAGATATCTGTTCTTGTTCACAGGCTCGAGATGTTCAGTATGAAGGAGAACGAGAATGTGTCGGACATGATAACATGGTTCACAGACATTACAAACTCTCTTGTGGATCTTGGAAAGACGTACTCGTAAGCAGAAATGGTGAGGAAAGTTTTTTGTTTCCTAACCCCCAAATGGGAGAAGAAGACCACCTCCATAGAAGAAGCCAACAATTTAACACAACTCCCTGTTGAGAATCTTGTGGAAAATCTTATGGCGTACGAAGTAGAACTTGAAGAACGCAAGAAGGATCTAGAACCTCAACAAGCAAAGAAGAAGACACTCGCTTTCAAGGCTATGTCGGATTGTGAAGATGAAGAAGAAGATGAAGAAGAAATAGCCATGTTCACAAGAAAGTTCAAGAATTTTTTACGAAAAGGTAAATTTAATTCCAAGTTTAAAGATACTAATGAACTTCCCACTTGTTTCAAGTGTAATAAGACAGACCATATGAGGAAGGACTGCCCATTAGAAAATGTTAAATAAAAAGGGAAGGCTCCTAACTTCAAGAAGGATAAGTACACAAAGAACAAATATGTAATACCCCAGATTTGGAGCGAACAGTCGACTGGTTTCCGTACACGGGATTTGAGGAATTTGAAAAGGATTTGAGAAATATAGTCCCACATAGGAAGTGCACAAAAACTAATTTGAGTATAAATATAATTAGCCAATGATCAAGAGTCACCTAATTGGTTAACCACCATTTGAGAGGCAGCCTGTGGTGGGCAGTTGTACTACATAGTATCTAATTTGTCTTCTAAAAATATTAAAAATTGTCTGAATATTGGGGCGGGGCGTTACAAAATATATGAAGAACGAGAAAGCATATCAAGCAACTTGGGATGATAGAGACTCTTCATCGGAAGAAGAGAATGAGGAGTCAAACGAAGTAGTGAACGTATGTTTCATGGTTACACAAAATGATGTAAGTAAAAACTTTGATTCAAATAACTTATTAGATGCTTTCAATGAAGTTTTCCAAGAACTTAAGAAGGAGAAAATTAGAGTTAAAAATTTAGAGAAAGTCAATCAAACACTTTTTCAAGAAAATCTTGACTTGAATGTTGAAGTCAAATCTTTAAATTCTCGACTTTCAAATTTGGATGTAGATCTTATATCTCTTAAGAAAAATTATGAAGAGATATCCAAGAATGTATCTAAATTTAACAAAGAATAGGAGAATTTAAATGAAGTTCTTCAAAATCATGTTCAATATAATAAAAGATTTGGACTTGGTTTTCAAAATACTCTTAAAAAACATCATTATTCTAAGAATACTAGTAGTAATAAGACTGATTCTATTTCCACTGTGAAGAACAAATTATATGAGTTTTTTGAGAAACCAAAAACTTTTGTTTTTCATGAAAATAGTAATTCTACAGTTCAGGCCAGTCGATTGAACCTTAATGTCATTCTTCTGTCTAGAGGCTTGGAGTCTTATTCAAAGAGACGAAAACCTCAGATAAGTCGACCTATTTCACCTCCCAGTCGACTGACTTCTCATAATATTCGACTGAAAGATACAATAAAGTCGACTGGACAGACTAAAAACATTTGGGTTCCAGTCAACCTGAGTCTAAACAATAGAATTACTTATATAAATTCTTATGTTCTTAATGTATGTAATTTTGTAAATTATATTTCTGCTTTTGGTGGTAAATCAAACTCACTTTCGGTTTGGTTTCCCAAAAACTAATACCTTTCGGACCCAATGAAAAGGGTACCATATTCACAATGCTTATTTTATAGGTACCTAAAAGAGAATGTTGGATACTTGATAGCGGATGCTCCAAGCATATGAATGGTCATGCTAATCTTCTTTCTTCCATACAAGAGATAGATGGAGGAACAGTCACATTCGGTGACAAAAACAAAGGGAAGGTTATTGGAATAGGAATGGTCCATAGAACACTACCCCTACTATAGAAGAAATATTTCTAGTTAGTGGATTAAAGCATAATCTGTTAAGTATTAGCCAACTTTGTGATAAGGGATATAAAATTATTTTTGAAAAAGTTGCATGTTTAATATATGATTCATTTATGCAAAATGTTTTTTTTCAAGGTTTTTGGAAAAACAGCATTTATGAGTTATGCTTAAAAACAAATGAATTTTCTAATGATTTTTGCTTAGTAGCTTCTAACAGTGATTCTTGGCTTTGGCATAAGAGATTTGGCCATGTAAATGTCACGCCCCGCTTCCCAAAAAGAATACGGAATACGGATACGTAACAAAAGCCCAGCGAATAATTTTCATCATCCATAAGCTGTTCAAAAATCTTTACAACATATCACAGAAATAATCAGAGTCGGAAGCAAAAGTATCAACCAACATGCATAATTGAAACAAGATACCAACAGAAATTACTTGAAACCAAATACAATAATATCAAATAACCAAATTCTGAATGAGTCAAATATCCTGGGTCACATCGCCCAAATACAAATAAATATCTAAGTGATCAAGTACATTTTTATTCAAGTTAAAGCAACAACTAATAATAATAATAAAGCAGAAACTCCAGCACTAATACATCATCTCGCCAATACCATCTAGCAGTCGTCCGTCCTGATTTGCCATTAGTAAATTTGCAGGTGAAGGAAAGAGAAAAATAAGTACCCGTCAATTGCAAGTTACGGGTCACAAATAATATAGGATACAAGCACATGGAAAAACTAACTATCAACATGGTATACGTGTGATGTCAACATAAACAACTAGCATGGTAATGTGATCAAGTGTAAATGGCATGAATCAAGTGTCAAGTAATCAAGTAAACAGGTACACATGCACAAGTATCAGGAAACAGTATACAGGTAAACAGGTAAACAGATAATCAGGTATACAGGTAACAGGTACAGGTAAACAGGTAATCAGATAATCAGGTAAACAGTAACAAGTAATCATGTGATAGGATAATCAGGTAACAAGATAGTTAGATTTATGTCATGTCAAGTCTTGTTATTTTACTATTTAGGTAGTACTTCATGCATCCTGGTTTTTACTAAATGGTTGCTACATTCAAAATAGTTACGTTTTAGATTTCATAGTGGAGTCCATAGGGTAGTGTACTTAGGTACAGGAAACAGGATTAACAGGAACAGGTAGAACCTAGTGGTTCTCTTCCGAGTACACTTTCCTTAGGGAAGTATGCAGTCAGGTACAGGAAACAGGTATAACCTAGTGGTTATCTTCCGAGTATATCTTCCTATAAGGAAGCATGAAACCAGGTACAGGTAACAGGATCGTGAATTATGTATTTATGAACACGTAACAGGCAGGCAGGACACAGGTCCTCTTCCAAGTACGCATACTAGATCTTTCCCTTAAACCCCGGCTTGGTCATTTATTATTATAATCAGGCATGCAAGTATATGTCACAAAACAAAGCAAGGATAACAGGATATGAACATGTATCAGGTTCAGGGTGCAAGATATATAAGTACAGGCACAAGATAACACATAACAGGATGAAACAACTATTTTTCTAATTCAGGACAGTAAAATAGTGTTGTACTAAAACAGTGATTCCCGCTACTACAAACATCCAAAGCTGGATCCGTCGAAGGATATGGAAACTAGACATCTACATGAATTCAGCGAGTATAAATAAGTCATATAGTAATTCACAACATCATAACTCAAAACAGATTTGAAAATAGAAAACATATTTAGTCAGAAATCAGGAAAACAAATTCTCCATCAGGAAAACTGCACCAAAACCACTTAAATAAATTCAGGAAAAATCTGGGGTATTCCCCTATATGTCTAGAATCAAAATATAAAGTTTCATAATATTACAGTAAGAATAGATTAGTCATCAAAAATACGAAAGCATCAAGAAAATATAGTTTAGCAAATCTGGAAATCCCAACACTGCTGTACGAAAACTAAGATATCTCGTAACCAGTGAAACGAAATCTAAATCCGCCAAAGGAATATGAAAATAGATAAAATATACTAACTTTCACATTTCACAAATATTTTTCATACAGTATAAGGAACCATAGTGAAAATAGGGTTCTTTACAGAACAGCGAGCAAAATACAACATGTATGGATTTTATAAACGAGCTTGAAACATCACATAAAACTTATCAATAAATTCACCAAAATTTTGGGAAATCCCTAACTTAATAAAGAAATACTGACCAATGTTTCAAATCAAAATAATATGTATAACATGGTTTTTGAAAATAGTTTGTTATCAAAATTTCTGGAAAACAGAATCTGGAAAAGATCGACACCTCTGTACTAAAACAGCCATAACTCGGTCATAAGAAATTAAAATCAAACAAGGTCAGAGAGGTTTAAAAGTAGACAAAATTATCTAAAACTCATCTTTTATTCCGAAATTAAGATACTGACGGTAGCACAGTCGAAAACAGCAAGCAAAACAGAACATTCAGAAAATACAGATTTCACCCTTAAGAACAAAAACAACTTACATTCAAGAATATTGATCCAAACACATCCAAACTTGAAATAAAGCCTACCAAGTGTCTAAACATCATGATTTAGGGTTATTAACATGTCCACACCAAATATATCATATGGGTATCAATCCAAACACAAATTTGCACACAAGTCTTACATACAAGTACAAAATCAAGAATTGGGCGAATCCTAGGCTAAATCATGTCAAGATTGTGTCGTGAGTCATTCTATGGCCAAATATTACAATAGAGACAAAACCCATTTAGGAAACACAGTCAAGAGTTGTCTCTAGACCCATCTACACTATAGGTGAACTTTAAGACTTGTATCAAACAAATGAATTGGAGTACAAGTTACTTGCCTTAAATCGGGATAAAGAACGACGAACTCAAAAGTAGGAGCAAAACCCACGAACGAAAAATCCCCGATCTCACGAACGATCCACACGCGCACTCGAGCACACGCAATAAAATCCCAAGAGCAAGAGAGCGTGAGACGGCGGATGGAGAGGAAGCGGAAGAGATGAAGCGCGGAAATATGGTGCAATGGTTAGGGAAAATAAAAGGATATATATAAGCATTAGGGTTTGAAGAAGGGAAAGGTGCATGTGACGGCTACAAGGGAAAAAAACTGAGATGGGCCGGGTGTTATTTGGGTGCAACCGGGTGTGTAGGGGGGAATGCAGCTCACGTTTTGAAATTAAGGTCAGGATTTTATTCGGAAAGTAATGGTGTAGTAGGATTAGTAGGTTTAGTGAATAGGTATTAGTAGTATGTAGTTAATAATTGGGTAAGGAATAAATCTGATGGTATAATGGTATAGGATAGGATTTATTTATATGGGTGTAGGATTAATTTATAAATGGGTTTGGATAGGTAATGTGGTTAATAGTTTGGGTTGAAGAAAATAAAATTTAGGAAATATGGTGATCACACATGATAAAATGAGACGGGTACAAAAGAATAAATTACAATAACAGAATGGAGATAAAAATAAATTTAACAGTGAGTGTCAAAATAATGGCACGAGCAAAAAGAGACGAATCAAAAGACGGACAACGACACAAGAACCCAAATAAAAGAAGACAAAATAATAAAATGAAAATATATTGAAACAAAAATCCAATATACGGTCCAAAAGAAATACAAGAGGAATACAAGAGAGAAATTACACCAAAATGAAAAATACACTCAAAAATACCCAAAATGAAAAACAGGGGTTACAGTAAATATGAAAAATATTGCTAAATTGTCTAAATATAACCTAGTTAAAGGACTACCAAGACTATATTTTAAGAAAGATAAATTATGTGATGCATGTCAACTAGGAAAACAAGTCAAATCTACTTTTAAGACAAAAGAAATGATTCCTACTAGTAGGCCTTTCGAATTAATCCATATGAATTTATTTGGTCCTACTAGAGTCGCTTCTTTAAATAAAAGTAGATATGTATTTGTTTTAGTAGATGATTTTTCAAGATTTACATACGTTTTCTTTTTAAAACATAAATATGATGCCTTTGATGAATTTGCAAATTTCTGCAAACGAATTCAAAATCAAAAATCTCTAACCATAGTCACTATTAGAAGTGATCATGGTGGAAAATTTGAGAATGAAACGTTTTCAGAATATTGCAACAAAAATGGTATAACACATTTATTTGCATTTCCTAGAGCTTCACCACAAAATAGAGTGGCCGAAAGAAAGAATAGGATATTTCAATAGTGTGCACGTACTATGCTTGTTGAAAGCAATTTGCCTAAGTACTTCTTGGCTGAAGCTGTTTCTATGTTTTAAATAGAATATTGATTAGGCCTAAGCTTAAGAAAACTTATTATGAACTATTCTATGAGAAAATTCCTAAAGTATCATATTTTAAAGTATTTGGATGTAAGTGTTTTATATTAAACACTAAAGATAATTTAGATAAATTTGATGCTAGATCTAATGAAGGTATCTTCATTGGATACTCAAATAGAAGTAAGGCATATAGAATTTTCAGTAAGTCAACTTTGACTATTAAAGAATCTATGCATGTTTCATTTGATGAATCCTTGCCTTTATCTACTGTTATTAAAGATGATAAAATTGAATCATCACCTTTAGATAACGTTATTAAATCACTAGAGCAAACTACCCTAGACAAGTCGACTGATAAGGATCTCAAGGCGACTGATGTGAATCAGTCGGCTGATGGAGTTAAGTCGACTGATCCTGTTGTGATGACTCAAACTTTAACAAAAGCGTTTGTTGAAGTTAGAGATCATCCTCATGACTTAATAATTGGTGACATTCCACGTGGCATTCAAACAAAATCTTATGTTAACATGATTTCTCATACGATTTTCTTGTCGGATTTTGAACCGAAGAATATACAAGAAGCTTGTGAGAACGAATTTGGGATGAATGCCATGCAAGATGAACTTAACCAATTTATAAGAAATGATGTATGGGATCTAGTTCCACAACCTCCTGATCATACTATAATTGGTACCAAATGTGTATTAAAGAATAAGTTAGATGAATTAGGACAAGTCGTTAGGAACAAGGCTTGATTAGTTGCTCAAGAATATAATCAAGAAGAAGGAATCGATTTTGATGAAACATATGCTCCTTTTGTTGGATCCTGTAGGCGAGGCAACAAACATTAGAGGAGGGGTGAATAGTGTTAATTAAAATAAACTGCGGAATAAATAATTTTTCCTTCGGTGTAGTCGACTTAGGAGTGAACCAGTCGACTGATATGATCAAATAAAAGGAAATACAAACAACTCTGTGCAGTTGACTTAAAGTTGAGGCAGGCGACTGAAGACGCAGTTAATGTTCAACTTATACGAGACTGACCAGTCGTCTGATATTGTGCTGAGTCGGCTGTCCAGACAAGTTTCATAGAACTTAAACAGAAACAAGTAAATGCAAGTTCAAAAGAAACAATCACAGAGTAAATCTTCTGAATCAAAGTCATTACTTACATGATCTTGTGAAGCCATAAAGCACATGTTTGCAACTTCATTGTTTCCATCTGTTTCTTCTTCTGAAGAAGAATTACTATCATCCCAAGTTGCTTGATAAGCCTTCTTGTTCTTAGTAAACTTATTCATTGAATATTTGTCCTTCTTGAAGTTGGATGTTTTTCCCTTGTTCTTTGCATTTTCTAGGGGACAATCCTTCTTCATGTGACCTGTTTTATTGCACCTGAAACAAGTAGGAGGGTCATTAGACTATCTAATTTTAGAATTAAACTTACCCTTCTTTAAGAATTTTTTGAATCTTCGAGTGAACATTGCTATCTCCTCTTCATCTTCTTCCTCATCTTCTGAGTCTGTCATGGCTTTGAAAGCCAATGATTTCTTCTTTGCTTGTTGTGATTCTGCATCCTTCTTTCGCTCCTCAATTTGAACCTCGTACGCCATGAGATTTCCCACAAGATTCTCAAGAGAAAGTTGTGACAAATCATTTGCTTCTTCTATTCCCGTGGTCTTCTTTTCCCATTCAGGAGTAAGTGCACGAAGGACTTTTCTAACCATCTCTGCTTGAGTGTATGTCTTGGCAAGAGCCACGAGTGAGTTTGTAATATCAGTAAATCTGGTGATCATCTCGGACACAGTTTCATTTTCCTTCATTCGAAACATCTCAAACCTGTGAACAAGAACAGAGATTTTAGATTCTTTTACTTTATTTGTTCCTTCATGAGTTACCTCAAGTGTATGCCAGATTTGATGTGCGGTTGCAGCATTTGATACATGGTTGAACTCCTCCTTTGTGAGAGCACAAAATAATGCGTTCATTGCTTTTGCATTATTCATAGTTTGGTTCTTTTGATCATCATTCCATTGTGCATATGGAATAGTAGGGGCAGTGTATTCCGTCTCCGTCATGTGCCATATTTCATAGTTGATTGATTGGAGGTAGATCCTCATTCTGCACTTCCAATAATTGTAGTTTGTTCCATCGAAGAGCGGTGGCCTTTGTGTAGAATGGCCTTCATGGTATTGATTCACATTCGAAGTAGTTGCCATAGCCTTTAACCTTGCTCTGATACCAAGTGTTGGATCCTGTAGGCGAGACAACAAACACTAGAAGGGGGTGAATAGTGTTAATTAAAATAAACTGCAGAATAAATAATTTTTCCTTCGGTGCAGTCGACTTAGGAGTGAACCAGTCGACTGATATGATCAAATAAAAGGAAATACAAACAACTCTGTGCAGTTGACTTAAAGTTGAGGCAGGCGACTGAAGACGCAGTTAATGTTCAACTTATACGAGACTGACCAGTCGACTGATATTGTGCTGAGTCGACTGTCCAGACAAGTTTCACGGAACTTAAACAGAAACAAGTAAATGCAAGTTCAAAAGAAACAATCACAGAGTACACACGATATATCCTGGTTCGGTCCTTCCGACCTACATCCAGTCCCCAAGCAACCCACTTGAGATTTCCACTATTCTTGAAAAACAAGTTTACAAGAATACCCTACGGCGTTAAGACAACAACCTTGTCTAACCCGTAGTCCTTTGTCTCAACCAGAGAAAACAGACCCACTCTACTACCAAGAGTGAAACGACCGACTCTACACCCTAGAGTCTAACTCTCCAACCGAGAGCAAAAAGAAATAATAAAAATTTACAGTCAACCTATAGCCTTGTTGGTGTTATGTGTTGTAGAACGTGGCTAAAAAGAGGTCGACTTCTATACTCAGTCCAGAACGAATTCTGATGTTATACTGAACTGAGTGTAGAGAACCAGAATTTTGAAACTTGAAAGCTTTTTCTCTTTTTCACTTAGAAATGCTCAAGAATGCTCGGAAATCTTAAAGAATGTTGTTAGATCTTTTTCAGAGAGTTCTGAACTCTATTTATAGAGTTAGAACTCCTGGACATTGGGAGACAGTTATCTCAACTGTCAACCAACGGATCTTAAAAGCTTTTGAATTTGAAAATCGATTTTAAAAAAAGAAAATAGTCAAAAGCACTCGAACAGTCGACTGGGTTGCCATAATGAGTCGACTGGTCAGAGTTTGAATAAATTTAAACATTTTTGTACTACCAGTCGACTGATATGAGCATCGGTCGACTGGTACTCAACAGTCAAATTATTTCAAACTGTTTTGACTCTTTTTGATGTTTTTGAAAAAACACACATTATAAAAATAGTGAGTGTATGTGTGTGTGACAAGGCTTTACATCATACTAAGACTCAAAAAAAATAAGATTACATTGTTTACAAGACATGACAATTTATTGACACTTTTGAGCTTGAGACTTTGGCTTGAGTCTTGAGTCTTGACTTGAGTCTTGTCTTGAGTCTTGAGTCTTGAATGAAACTTTTAACCATTGTCTTTATCTGGAGCCTTTGTGCTTGTTCGTTTGTTCAACTGAATAGTCTTTTGTGTGTATAACCTGCAATTTTAGCTGTATAGCATAGACACATGTTGCAGTGTGTTGTGATCATCAAAATCAAGAATCAACATTCTCCCCCTTTTTGATGATGACAACACAATAGCTAATATCAATATATATAGAATAATACAAGCATAGGATTTAAAAGCTCCTCCTATTAAAAACACAATATGCATACACAAAGATGTATCATAAAATAGATGTATCAGTCGACTTAAAAATAGAGGCAGTCGGCTGAACAGAGAAAGAATGCACAGAACACATGTGAAACACAAATACAGGAAACTCAGTCGACTTATGATGATATCAGTCGACTTATCAGAGAATCAAAATACACACAAAAATATAAACAAACACAGACAAACATAGTAAATAGATAAGAGAGGTATTTCTCCTCCTTTGTCATCAACAAAAACAAAAAATAACCAGTCTTTTGCAGAAATAAACACAGAAATAACTGTTATAAACTAACAAGTTTGTCAATACATAGGAAATAAGGAAAAATTACATAAAATAAAATTAAACATAATCATCAATCGTCGTCTTCCGAGTCTTCATCAGCAGCTTTAGATGGAAGGGGAAATTGAGAAGTGAAGAGATTGGTTAGGTGGGTAATTTTGGTGTCAAGGGAGTCAAGCTGAGAATCAACAGGGATTAAATGTTCCATAAGATAATTGACACATTCAAAAAGAGTGGATGGATCTTCATATTTAGCATGAGGACGAGATGAACTAGAAGATGCTGAAGGTCTAGCAGAAGATGCCAAAGGTACTTGTGAAGGAGGAGGAGACCTAGGGGTTGTTCTAGGAGCAGGATCAAGAAGCTTCATACGGGCTAAACTAGCACGATCGAAGCATTCATACTGCTTAACGACATTGGTCTCGGAGTCGAGATCAATATCATAAGCCTGAAAGACCCTGGTAAGGAGAGCTCCAAAGGGTAAAAAGTGAATATGATTTTGTTCAAGTTTGGAAAAGATGACACGACCCCAATTAATGACAATTTTGCCAAAAATGGCATAAACAGCTTGTTGCAGTTCCATAGAATATTGATCATAACTTTCTCTTTTGGGAAGAATGTTATAAGCAAGTATTCTTGCAACTAATTTTGCAACAGGTGTTATATTTTTACTCGTCATTGGGGGTCCTTGATTAGGCAAAAATATTTTAGATAAAACAGAGAAATCATCAAGGACAATGTCACCTAGATCGAGTCCCTCGTCATCAATACCCATTATAAGATTGATTCTCTCGGGTGTGAGAGTCATCTTAGTATTTTTGACAGAGGAACGGATCACAACATCTCCATCTTTTATTTGAACAACTCTCATGTTCGTATAGAAAAGATAGATAAGTTGAGGATAATAGTCGGGTTGATTGGCTAAAGAGAGATAGTCATAAAGACTACAATTTTGAAAAAGGGAAACTAGATTAAACCTATCTAAGTCACCAAAATTGACAAATCGGCCAGGAAAAATGACAATGCTACACATTAAGTACCAACGTTCTAATAGATCAGGACTTAAAAGATATTGGGAATAATCTTGTGATGAACTAGCATCATGTGATCTCTTAGAACGCTTGGGTGCCATAAGAAAAGAGCAAAGGGAAGATTTTACCAAGAGAAAGGGGAAAGAACAGCTAGGAGTCGAACAGCAGCAGCAATGTAGTCGACTTCTTCTTCAGCTCTGGCCTTAGGGTTTCAAAATTGGGGGTAATGGTAAAAGTGAAAAAGGAGGCTGGGAGAAGGGTTTTTAACTGGAGATTGATGGCTGAGATTGAAGGGGTAAAGATCAACGGCTGATTTGAGAAGTCACGGGTGAAAAGAAGTGAAATTTTATCTCAAAAACTGTGATGAATCGTCGCTGAAGACAATTGAACTCGCGACAGTCGACTGATAGGGTAAAGCAGTCGACTTAGTCGAGAAGAGACTTAATTTTTATATCTGCTGATCAGTCGACTTGAATAAAGTTCAGTCGACTGTTCAGAGAACAAAAATAACTATATATAAAATACAGTACAGTCGACTTAATCAAAATACAGTCGACTTAACAGATAAAATTTTCAACAAATATCAGTAAAATTACATATTCCTAGTTCTCTTCTTACGTTAATAAAAGTATCTTCTTTAAGGGGTTTGGTAAAGATGTTTGCTACTTGTTTATCAGTAGAGATAAAGTCTAAAGATATATCTCCTTTTAAAACATGATCACGTAGAAAATGATGTCGAATATCAATATGTTTCATACGTGAATGTTGAATCGGATTTTTAGATAGATTAATTGCACTGGTATTATCACACATAACTGAAGGTTTTTCAAAGGAAATACCATAATCTAATAAAGTTTGTTTCATCCACAAGATTTGTGCACATGCCAAACTTGCAGCGATATACTCAGCTTCTGTAGTTGATAGGGATACGGAATTTTGCTTTTTACTGCACCAAAAAACTAGTGAATGTCCCAAAAAGTGACACGTCCACTAGTGCTCTTGCGATCAGTTTTACTACCTGCAAAATCAGTATCGCTATATGACAAAAGTTGAAAATTATCGGTGCATGGATAAAATAAACCATATTCAGATGTGCCTTTAATGTATCTTAAAATTCGTTTCACAACTTTTAAATGAGACTCTTTAGGACTAGACTGATATCTAGCACATAAACATATGCTGAACATAATATCTGGTCTACTTGCGGTAATATGTAAGAGTGAACCAATCGTACCTCTATAGAGTTTTTGATCAACACTCTTACCTAATATATCTTTATCAAGGGTTGTAGTAGTAGCCATAGGTGTGGATTTATTACTTGTACTATCCATGTTAAATCGTTTGAGTAATTTCTTTGCATATTTTCCTTGATTAATAAATATGCCATTTGAGGACTGTTTAATTTGAAGTCCAAGGAAATAATTGAGTTCACCCATGTGACTCATCTCAAACTCGTTTTTCATGGTGTTAGCAAACTCTTGACATAGATTATTATTAGTAGAACCAAAGATTATATCATCAACATATATTTGTATGATTAAGATATCATTCTTAACTCTCTTAATAAACAATGTAGTGTCTACTTTACCTATCTCAAATCCTATTTCTAAAAGAAAAGTTTTCAGACGATCATACCAAGCATGAGGTGCTTGTTTAAGACCGTATAAAGCCTTTTTCAATTTATAAACATGATTTGGAAATTGTTCATGTTCGAAACCTGGTGGTTGTTTAACATAAATATTTTCTTTAATAAACCCATTAAGAAAAGCACTTTTAACATCCATTTGATAAAGTATAAAATTCATGAAATAAGCAAAAGATAATAAAATACGAATTGATTCTAGTCTAGCAACAGGAGCATATGTTTCATCAAAATCTATACCTTCTTCTTGATTATACCCTTGAACAACTAGTCTAGCTTTGTTCCTTACAACTTGTCCTGATTCATCTAATTTATTTTTGAATACCCATTTGGTACCAATAATAGTCTGATCAGGTGGTCGTGGAACTAAATCCCATACATCATTCCTTATAAATTGGTTTAATTCATCTTGCATGACATTCATCCAAAATTCATTCTCACAAGCTTCTTGTATATTTTTCAGTTCAAAATCTGACAAGAATACTGTATGAGAAATCATATTAATATGAGAACGTGTCTGAATACCATGGGAGATGTCACCAATTATTAAGTCATGAGGATGATCTTTAACTTCAACAAAAGATTTTGGTAAAGTTGAACATATCACAATATGATCAGTCGACTTGACAGGTTCTTCAGTCGACTGCTTTACTTCAGTCGACTGGGAGTCCTTATCAGTCGACTTATCAGCCATACTAGTTTGTTCTAAGGATTTAATCACATTATTTAAAGGTGATGAATCAGTTTCATCATCTTTATTTAAATTTGATGAAGGCAGAGATTCATCGAATGTAACATGCATTGACTCTTCAATAGTCATTGTAGACTTATTGAAAATTCTATATGCTTTACTCCTATTTGAGTATCCTAAAAAGATACCCTCATTAGATTTAGGATCAAATTTATCTAGATTATCTTTAGTGTTTAGAATAAAACACTTACAACCAAATGTCTTAAAATAAGAGACTTTAGGAATTTTGTTAAAAAACAACTCATAACAAGTCTTCTTTAGCTTAGGTCTTATAAGAATCCTATTTAAAACATAACAAGCTGTAGCAACGGCTTCAGCCCAAAAGTACTTTGGTAAATTGCTTTCAACAAGCATGGTACGTGCGCATTCTTGCAAAGTCCTATTCTTCCTTTCAACCACTCCATTTTGTGGTGAAGCTCTAGGAAATGCAAATGAATGTGTTATACCATTCTTGTTGCAATATTCTGTAAATGTTTCATTCTCAAATTCTCCACCATGATCACTTCTAATAGTGACTATGGTTAGAGTTCTTTGGTTTTGAATACGTTTACAAAAATTTGCAAATTCATCAAAAGCATCATTCTTATGTTTTAAAAAGAATGTCCAAGTGAATCTTGAAAAATCATCTACTAAAACAAATACATATCTACTTTTATTTAAAGAAGCAACTCTAGTAGGGCCAAATAAATCCATATGAATTAATTCGAGCGGCCTACTAGTAGAAATTACTTCTTTTGTTTTAAAAGTGGATTTGATTTGTTTTCCTAGTTGACATGCATCACATAACTTATCCTTTTTAAAGGATAGTTTTGGCAGTCCTTTAACTAGGTTATACTTAGATAATTTTAAGAGATTCTTCATATTCACAGGTCCAAATCTTCTATGCCAAAGCCAAGATTCATTGTTAGAAGCTATTAAACAAAAATCATTTGAAAACTCAATTGTATTCAAACACAATTCATAAATATTATTTTTGCGAAAATCTTGAAAAATAATATTTTGCATAGTAGAGTCATAAATCAAACATGCATCTTTTTCAAAAACTATTCTATATCCTTTATCACATAACTGACTAATACTTAACAAATTATGCTTTAATCCACTAACTAATAGCACATTTTCTATAGTGGGGTTAGAATTTTTACCAACCATGCCGATACCTATGACTTTTCCTTTGTTGTTATCACCAAAGGTAACTGTTCCTCCATCGATGCTTTGAATGGTGGATAGAAGGTTGGCATGTCCGGTCATATATTTTGAACATCCGCTGTCAAGTATCTACCGATCTTTCTTGGGTACCTATAAAATATTTAAGGTAAATATGGTACCCTTTTTATTGGGTCCAAAACATATTAGTTTGGGGGAAACCAAACCCATAATGAGTTTGATTTTTCTCCATAAGCAGGAATGTAATTAATAGAATTATACACATTTAATACATATGAATTGATATACGCAATTCTATCATTCTGATTTAAGTTAACTGGAACCCATACAAACTTGTTCTGTCCAGTCGACTTTACAGTATCCTTCAGTCGACTTCTAGTGTTAGTCAGTCGACTGGATGATACGCTAGGTCAACTTATATGAGGTTTTGATCGTGTTGAATAAGATTCAATTTCTCTGAACAGACGACTGATAGATGGACTCAGTCGACTTAACAGAACGTCAGACTTGCTTTTATCACTCAAATTTACTACCTTAGGCATTTCAAAAAATTCATATAATTTATGTGTAACACTAGAAATAGATTCTGATTTATTTCTAATAGTGTTTTTAGAAGAAGATTCTTTTATAGAAGAATTTTTGAAACCAAGACCATATTTTTGACTAGATTTTACTTGATGATGAAGGACATCATTTAAATTCTCTTTGCCTTTGTTAAACTTAGACATGTTCTTGGATATCTCTTCATAATTCCTTTTTAGAGATTCAAGATCAGTATCTAAACTTGCAATGCGAGAATTTAAAGATTTCACTTCCTTATCAAGGTTAAGATTTTCTTGAGAAAGTGTTTGATTAACTTTCTCTAGATTCTTAACTCTAATCTTTTCCTTTTTCAACTCTTGAAAAATTTCATTAAAAGCATCAAGTAAATCTTCTGAATCAAAGTCATTACTTACATGATCTTGTGAAGCCATAAAGCACATGTTTGCAACTTCATTGTTTCCATCCGTTTCTTCTTCTGTAGAAGAATCACTATCATCCCAAGTTGCTTGATAAGCCTTCTTGTTCTTGGCAAACTTATTCTTTGAATATTTGTCCTTCTTGAAGTTGGATGTTTTTTCCTTGTTCTTTGCATTTTCTAGGGGACAATCCTTCTTCATGTGACCTGTTTTATTGCACCTGAAACAAGTAGGAGTGTCATTAGACTCTCTAATTTTAGAATTAAACTTACCCTTCTTTAAGAATTTTTTGAATCTTCGAGTGAACATTGCTATCTCCTCTTCATCTTCTTCCTCATCTTCTGAGTCTGTCATGGCTTTGAAAGCCAATGATTTCTTCTTTGCTTGTTGTGATTCTGCATCCTTCTTTCGCTCCTCAATTTGAACCTCGTACGCCATGAGATTTCCCACAAGATTCTCAAGAGAAAGTTGTGACAAATCATTTGCTTCTTCTATTCCCGTGGTCTTCTTTTCCCATTCAGGAGTAAGTGCACGAAGGACTTTTCTAACCATCTCTGCTTGAGTGTATGTCTTGCCAAGAGCCACGAGTGAGTTTGTAATATCAGTAAATCTGGTGATCATCTCGGACACAGTTTCATTTTCCTTCATTCGAAACATCTCAAACCTGTGAACAAGAACAGAGATTTTAGATTCTTTTACTTTATTTGTTCCTTCATGAGTTACCTCAAGTGTATGCCAGATTTGATGTGCGGTTGCAGCATTTGATACATGGTTGAACTCCTCCTTTGTGAGAGCACAAAATAATGCGTTCATTGCTTTTGCATTATTCATAGTTTGGTTCTTTTGATCATCATTCCATTGTGCATATGGAATAGTAGGGGCAGTGTATTCCGTCTCCGTCATGTGCCATATTTCATAGTTGATTGATTGGAGGTAGATCCTCATTCTGCACTTCCAATAATTGTAGTTTGTTCCATCGAAGAGCGGTGGCCTTTGTGTAGAATGGCCTTCATGGTACTGATTCACATTCGAAGTAGTTGCCATAGCCTTTAACCTTGCTCTGATACCAAGTGTTGGATCCTGTAGGCGAGACAACAAACACTAGAGGGGGGGTGAATAGTGTTAATTAAAATAAACTGCAGAATAAATAATTTTTCCTTCGGTGCAGTCGACTTAGGAGTGAACCAGTCGACTGATATGATCAAATAAAAGGAAATACAAACAACTCTGTGCAGTTGACTTAAAGTTGAGGCAGGCGACTGAAGACGCAGTTAATGTTCAACTTATACGAGACTGACCAGTCGACTGATATTGTGCTGAGTCGACTGTCCAGACAAGTTTCACGGAACTTAAACAGAAACAAGTAAATGCAAGTTCAAAAGAAACAATCACAGAGTACACACGATATATCCTGGTTCGGTCCTTCCGACCTACATCCAGTCCCCAAGCAACCCACTTGAGATTTCCACTATTCTTGAAAAACAAGTTTACAAGAATACCCTACGGCGTTAAGACAACAACCTTGTCTAACCCGTAGTCCTTTCTCTCAACCAGAGAAAGCAGACCCACTCTACTACCAAGAGTGAAACGACCGACTCTACACCCTAGAGTCTAACTCTCCAACCGTGAGCAAAAAGAAACAATAAAAATTTACAGTCAACCTATAGCCTTGTTGGTGTTATGTGTTGTAGAACGTGGCTAAAAAGAGGTCGACTTCTATACTCAGTCCAAAACGAATTCTGATGTTATACTGAACTGAGTGTAGAGAACCAGAATTTTGAAACTTGAAAGCTTTTTCTCTTTTTCACTTAGAAATGCTCAAGAATGCTCGGAAATCTTAAAGAATGTTGTTAGATCTTTTTCAGAGAGTTCTGAGCTCTATTTATAGAGTTAGAACTCCTGGACGTTGGGAGACAGTTATCTCAACTGTCAACCAATGGATCTTAAAAGCTTTTGAATTTGAAAATCGATTTTGAAAATAGAAAACGGTCAAAAGCACTCGAACAGTCGACTGGGTTGCCATAATGAGTCGACTGGTCAGAGTTTGAATAAATTTAAACAGTTTTGTACCGCCAGTCGACTGATATGAGCATCGGTCGACTGCTACTCAACAGTTAAATTATTTCAAACTGTTGTGACTCTTTTTGATGTTTTTGAAAAAACACACATTATAAAAATAGTGAGTGTATGTGTGTGTGACAAGGCTTTACATCATACTAAGACTAAAAAAAATAAGATTACATTGTTTACAAGACATGACAATTTATTGACACTTTTGAGCTTGAGACTTTGGCTTGAGTCTTGAGTCTTGACTTGAGTCTTGTCTTGAGTCTTGAGTCTTGAATGAAGCTTTTAACCATTGTCTTTATCGGGAGCCTTTGTGCTTGTTCATTTGTTCAGCTGAATAGTCTTTTGTTTGTATAACCTGCAATTTTAGCTGTATAGCATAGACACATGTTGCAGTGTGTTGTGATCATCAAAATCAAGAATCAACACTGTTGCTAGACTAGAATCAGTGAGGATCTTATTATCTTTTACGTGTTTTATGAATTTTACACTTTTCCAAATGGATGCTACAAATGCTTTCTTGAATGGATTTATTAAGGAAGATATTTATGTTAAGCAACCACCCGGTTTCGAACATGAACAATTTCCAAACCACGTTTTTAATTGAAAAAGGCTTTATATGGTCTTAAACAAGCACCTTGTGCTTGGTATGATCGGTTAAAAACTTTTCTCTTAGAAACTGGTTTTGAGATAGGTGAAGTAGATACTACTGGTTTTGAGAAACTGGTTTTGCGATAGGAAAATAGAGACAGATATTCTAATCATACAAATATATGTAGATGACATAATTTTTTGATTTACTAATAGTAATCTCTGTCAAGAGTTTGCTAATACCATGAAAAATGAGTTTGAGATGAGTCACATGGGTGAACTCAATTATTTCCTTGGACTACAAATAAAGCAGTCACAAAATGGCATATTTATTAATCAGGAAAAATATGCTAAGGAATTACTCAAACGGTTTGGCATGGATAGCACTAGTAGTAAGACCACACTTATGGCTACTACTACTACACTTGACAAAGATGATTTAGGTAAGAGCATCGATCAAAAACTCTATTGAGGTATGATTGGCTTACTCTTATATATAACTGCTAGTAGACCAGATATTATGTTTAGTGTATATTTGTGTGCTAGATATCAGTCGAATCCCAAAGAATCTCACTTAAAATTTGTGAAACGTACTTTAAGATACATTAAAGGCACGTCTGAAAATCGTTTGTTTTATCCTCGCATCGATAATTTTCAACTTTTGTCATATAGTGATGCTGATTTTGCTGGTAGTAAAACTGATCGTAAAGTACTAGTGGAACTTGTCACTTTTTGAGACATTCACTAGTATCTTGGTACAGTAAAAGCAACATTCGGTATCCCTATCTACTACAGAAGCTGAATATATTGCCCAAATTTTGTGGATGAAACAAATTTTATTAGATTATGGTACTTTATTTTCAAAACCTGCTATCATGTGTGATAATACCAGTGCAATTAATATATCTAAAAATCCGGTTTAACACTTACGTACAAAACATATTGATATTCGACATCATTTTCTACGTGATCATGTTTTAAAGGGAGATATAATTTTGGATTTTATTTCTACTAATAAACAAGTAGCAGATATATTTACCAAACCACTTAAGGAAGATACTTTTATCAACTTTAGAAGAGAACTAGGAATTTGCTGTTTTCATGACATTTCTTGAAAATTTATTTTTTTTAAGTCGACTTAAACGTCTTTTTCAGTCGACTTATAAATTATTTTCGTTGTCCATATTTTGGCTGAATTTTGTGTTCTGGACAGTCGATTGTATTAGTAACCAGTTGACTGACAGAAGTTTTACTTGATGTTTCGTTTGGTTTAATTTTCTCTCGACTAAGTCGACTGATATCAAACCAGTCGACTGTCGCGACATTAGTTTAGTTTTTCTGATTCCGAATCATCACTTAACTGAGGCATCTCTCTCTCTCTTTTATCCACTTTTCGATCTTGACTCTTCATTCAAACCTACTTTTAATCTCAGCCGCACTCCTCAAGTAAAAAACCCTATTCTTCTCATTTCCCTTTCATTTTTACTTTTTCCCAAAATTTCAAGTCGGCTGCTCTGAAGACCACTTCGTTGCTGCTCTTGAAGCTCTTGAAGATTTTGGCATTTGCTACTTCTGGCATTGAATTCATTTCGAGTCTCTTGAGTCCTTGTGCTCCTTTCTCTAGTTGTGGGTAACGATCTTTTGATCTCTCTCTCTTTTCAAAAGTTTCCTAGACTTAAATATGCCTAAACCCAAAAGATCTAGAGTAGCTAATGTAGATGAAGGTCAATCTTCTCAGAACTACCTCCAATACTTAAGGAAATCCAATCTTGTTGAGAAATTTTTTCTCATCTGTCAAATTGCAATATTTTCGGGTAGATTTGTGAATTTTCCTGATTTAGATAGGTTCCCCATCGCCCCATTGTTTGAACAATGTGGGTTATTTGACTTACTATCTCTTGTCTATCAACCCTATTACTATCCACAACTTATCTATTTGTTTTATACAAATATGGAGGTTTCCACCTCTGGGGATGGTAACGAAATATTTTTAACTACTACGGTGAAAAATATTCGAATGAGGTTAACTCCTGAAAAATTGGCAATTATTTTGGGTATCTCTAATGAAGGATTGGATTTACGGGAAATTGAAATGGATGATCAATCTATTTTTTAAAAAATCTTTTTGCCTAATCGAGGTCCTCAAATGACCAACAAATCGATTACTCTAGCCAAGCTTGTTGCCCGCATATTGTCGTATAACATTATCCCTAAAACGAGTAGCCATGACCAATTTTCATTTGAATTGCAACAAGCGGTGTATGCCATTTTTGGCAACATCCAAATAAATTGGAGTCGAGTCATTTTCAATCGTTTTCATAAGGCTCACACCTCTTTCCTTCCTTTTGGGGCACTTCTTACTCATGTTTTCAATTTTTATGAAGTTGATTTTGATTCCGAGTCGAGTGTTGTTACTCACTATGAGTGTTTTGATTGTGCGAGTTTAGCTCGTACGAAAATCCTTAACTCTTCTCCTCGGTCACCTCAAAGGAATGTACCTCCGGTTCCTTTAGCCACTTCTGGTCGTCGGTCTTCTGCTTCGAGTTCTTCTCGTCCTAGAGCTGTCTTTGTTGATCCCAAGAGTCTTTATACATCGGTTAATTATCTCATGGATAGCATCGATCTTATCCTAACAAGACAGGATACTCTTGAGGCTAGCCTTGCTAACCTTACTCACATGTTCTCTCAACAATTTCCACAACCCCCTCCTGCGCCCCAAGGTGATGGCGACGAAGACGAAGAATAAACTTGATGTATTTTATTTTTTCAACTATGTTTTATGTTTGTTATTTTTCTATGTTCTATTTGTAATCTACAACAATGAACTTGCTTTCTTATGTATAAATGTGTTATGGTTATGCAATGTTGATTTTGTTCTTTATGATGTATCCTTCATCCTTATGTTTTTGTTGATGACAAAGGGGGAGAAAAATATGGTTTTTTTAGGTTTATATGGTTTTTTGTGTTTATATTTTTTTTTGTTGTTTTTGTGCTTGTTCATGTTTTCTATATATTGTTATTATTTCACAATTGTGTGCATATTGTACTTTATTAGGGGAATCTTATTTCACATTTGTATATATTTACATCATGTGTAACATCTTCCAATGTATATTATTATTATTATAAGTTATTGTGTTATCATCATCCAAAAGGGGGAGAATGTTGATTCTTGGTTTTGATGACTACAACAGAATACAAAGTTGTTCTATCACATATCTCTTGCAGTGTATCAAAGTCATACCATGGTGAAATATACAAAGGCAACACAAACTGATGAAGCTTTCATGAGTAATTGATCAAGCTTCAAGATATCAAGACAAAGGCTCAAGCTCAAGACAAAGACTCAAGTTCAAGACAAGATTCAAAGTGCTTTAAATGTTTAAACAAAGTGTCTTGTAATATTGTATTTTCTTTTCTTTGAGTCTTAGGAACTTGTAATAGCCTTGTCACACACACACTCACACATACTTTAAATAATCTGAGTGTTTTACAAAATCAAAATCTCAAAACAAGCTTGAATAAGTTCAACTATATGAGTACCAGTCGACTGTCATAGGACGAAACTGCCTGAACTCATACAAGCTCTGGCCAGTCGACTCATTATGGCAACCCAGTCGACTGTTCAAGCCATTTTGTCAAATTTCTGAATTTAAAACTTGTTTTTCAAATTCAAAACTTTTATATCCATTTTATTACAGTTTATGGAACTGGTTTACAACGTTCCTTGATTCTTACTCTATAAATAGAGTATAGGAATCATTTGGAAAAGGTTCCAAACATTCTAAACACTCTCAAGTCTTTTGTTTTCAAGTGTTTCAAAAGCATACAAACTCTCTAAGACTTGGTTCTCTGAATTTCAGTCTAATATAATATTGACGTCGTTTTAGACTGAATTCAGAAGTTGACCTAATAGCCACTATACAAAGCTCTATCACAAGGCTATAGGTTGTTGTAAACTCAATTTTTGTTGTTCGATTTCACTCTCGGGTTGTGAGAGTGGTCCTCTCGGTTGGAGAGTAGGAATCTTGGTTTTAGAGTCGGTTTCACTCTAGGGTGCAGAGTGGATTTTCTCTCTCTAGTGGTGAGAGAGGTCTACAAATTTGACATTGTTGTTGTCAAAGGCCGTAGAATATTCTTGTACTTTTTCAAGAATAGTGGAAAATATCAAGTGGGTTGCTTGGGGACTGGATGTAGTTCGGGAGGACTGTACCAGGATATATCGTTGTGTTTGGCCGTGATTGACTCTCTGTGGTTGTATTCTCTCATCTTGCAATTAATTTCTCTGAGTTTTATTTCAAAAACTTGTCTAGTAAGTCGACTGGTTTTCCACTATAAGTCGACTGATCTGACTTGTAACTCTTCAGTAAAATACTCTTCTTATCTGACACAACAATCGACTGTAATTCTATTTGCAGTCGACTGTATCGACTTAACAGTATGAAAAGTTCAAGCTTTTAATTAATTTTTATACAACACTATTCACCCCCACTATAGTGTTATTTGCCTTGCCTACAGGATCCAACACTATGTAGTCCTCACTGCTAGGTCTAAACCTAGGAAAGAGTGCCTTGGAATAACTCCCCAACTCTTAGTCTTGCACAATTTTTACTGCTAAGTTTGAACCTCAAAAAGAGTGTCTCGAAAGAGCACATCGACTCTGAGTCACACGTAGTCCTCACTGCTAAGTTTAAACCTCAGAAAGAGTATCTCGAAGGAGCATCTTGACTCCGAGTCCTATGCAGTCCTCACTGCTATGTCTAATACTCGAAAAGAGTGCCTCGGAAGAGCACCTCGACTCTGAGTCCTGCGTAGTTCTCACTGCTAAGTTTAAACCTTAGCAAGAGTGCCTCGAAAAGAGCACATCGGCTCCGAGTCCCAAGCAATTCTCACTCATATGACTAAACCTCGGAAAGAGTGCCTCGAAAGAGCTTCTCGACTCTAAGTCCTACCTGCTAAGTCTAAACCTCGGAAAGCATGCCTCGGGAGAGCACCTCGACTCTGACTCTTATAAAGTTCTCACTGCTAAGTTTAAATCTCGAAAAGTGTGCCTCAAAGGAGCACCTCAACTATAAGTCCCACGCAGTCCTCACTGCTAAGCCTAAACATTGGAAAGAGTGCCTCGAAAGAGCACATCAACACTAAGTCTTACGCAGTTCCCACGGCTTAAGTTAAACCTCAGAAAGAGTGTCTCGAAAGGGCACCTCGATTATGAGTCCCACGCAGTGTAGCTCCCCGATTTCCAATATAATATCTCAGAAATACGTGACACAACTCCCAGCATCTACCTCAATGTAATAGTAAATATAGACAAAACACATAATTTTTTTTTTTAACTTTTATTACATCAATTCATACAAAATAAAGCAAAAAATTAAACACCTTGAATTTCAATTCTTTCTTTTACAATTTACATAAGCCACATTATCAATATACCACATGTATCCATATCCCAAGCTATAGGTACCTACCTGTAAAATATGAGGCTAGAGATAATCCTAACCCCCAAAACTACAGGTGTCAGCCATAACGGTGTGAGTGACATCAAAGCATGAATGAAACATAAAGAATAAAGTCATGATCAGTACATACCAATAGTAATCACGAATGGAAGATGAAAAACAATAAATAAAACATGAAAACATCAAGTGAAACTAGACTATGTCTCAAGTGTAGGAAAACAGAAAAGAATCATGCAAAAAACCAAGTTAAGAAAACACAAATGCAATATGATGACTTTAATTCATACTTGTCGGATTCTATGCATTCCATACTATATAGGTCCGGTGTGAGACCTTATCGTTCTCAACTTTATAGGGTTAGATCCCTCGTTATGCAACTAATCCTACTATGGTGATAGAAATAAGATCCAGAATACTCTGCGAATAGGCATCACAACCCTCGACGCGCAAGCATCATGTAAGAATAGCTCTGACCCCCAGGAAGAAATCACCTCCCTGATGTGTACCCCATGAATAGGTATGCGAGACCCTCGACATGCTGATACACTAGTACATCCCGTGAATAAGCCAGCCGACCCTCGACATGCGAATGCACCTGTATGCTCTGTGAATAGGCCTGCAGACCCTCGACACGCGAACATACCAAATGTTCTCTCGAGACAGAACAACACACAGTCTTGGAACGCATCCTTTGGAATAGACCACTAGAGCATATACTTACGTTTCCCAATCTCTATCACGTCTCCATTAATGCATGTCCTTAGGTTGATATTATTAAAAGACAAATTCCCTGTCTCTAGAGTTAGTGTATCCTGCCAAACTTAATTCCACAACAACAACCCCAAGACCCCATTGGTCAAAATACACAAAATCTTATCTATCGGTTCACAGGACTCCCACTCAACTTCTAGAGATTCACAAATCGAATATCAACACAAAATCTTTCAATAAAACTCTTTATTTCATCATCAAAACGTCTATATCAAAAAAACTTCTTAAATCAACAAAAATCAAAATTAATTCAATATACTCTAAAATTTCCAGAATTGAAATAAAGTATAAAATCCATTAAATAACTAAGCATCATATTTTGAAGTCATAAAAAGTCACAAAATATTTTTTTTTCAAAAACCATATGTATTTCACTTTATAAGGTTATAGAAATACAATCTAAATTCTATTAAAATCAAAATATAACTTTCTATATTGTAATCTGTAGTAAAAACATCATCTAAAATAGTAGATCAATAATCCATAAGTGCGAATAAATAATCGTTCAAGTAAAACTATGAAAAACTCAACAAAGCAACACAGTCAGCATGTGTCGGTCGACGGTCAAAACAGTTCAAAATAACGATGGTTGACTGTCATGTTGAAATTCCAAAATTTAAAGAACGTCGGTCGACTGCCACTTTTAGTTCAAAAAGTGGTCGGTCGACCGTTGGCTGCTGCACACCCTGTTTTGAAAGTTTGTGCATGTTCGACCGATACATCGATTATACTTTGTAAAATCATAAATTTGCAAAACAAAATTTCTAAGATTATCAAATACAACTTGTATAACATACTGGAGGTTTGGAAAGCGAACCAAAATCACATTAAGATCATAAAAGAGTAAATTTTTGGAAAAATCTTCAAAACAGTGAATATATATATATATATATATATATAGTGTATATATGTGTGTTTGCATCAAAATTCATCAATTAGGAGTACTGTAATGGTTAGGTTCAATCTCTGCACTAAAACAAATCAAATCTCAGTCGAAACTTCATAAAGAACACAAAAATCAATTTCGGCCATTCATCAAAATAGAAACATATAGTTCTGTGTATATGTGTACATGTTGATATATATATCTGTTTAAGCACTAAGAATTAGTGTATAGGAGTGGTGTAAGGATTTATTTTATCTCAGTAACAAAACAACTCAGAATCTCATCAAAAACTTCAAAAAAAAATCACAAAATCCACTTTTCGGCTGACATCCATCAGGCCCGAAATCAACCCCTTCTCAATACTTCAAAACTTGATTCCCTTTTAATCCAAAAGTCCACTTGAAATTTATTAAAGACACACACAAATCTCTTACATCAGTTTACCCATGAAATATATGCAATCACAACATGTTTTAGTCAAGTTTTACTCATCCAAACACCCCCAATAGATCATACATATGCATATGCAGTAAAGATTCAAATTTGTTCATTTTTGCAATAATCATCACACAAATTTCATTATAAAAAATCATAATAGCAAGCATATGAAAGGAAACAACCTACTGATGATGTCTATTAGGTTCTTTAACAATCTCAAGTCATCTTATATGAACTTTAATCATCAATAGCATAAATTTCATGAAAAGATTCAATTTTTTAACTCATCCATCCATCAAAATTCAATATATCTTCATACAATCCCTAACATGCTTTCAAATAGACAAATCATCACATACAACATGCATACAACAATACAAAAACAAACATATGTCACTCACCTTATTGAAGAATCAATTGAAATAATAAAGAGAATAAAAAAATCCTTCATTTCGCAAGAAAACCAAGATCCTTGCTTCGAAACTCCAAGAAAATAATAATAAAGAAAACCCTTTATATAGCATAGCAAAGAGACGGCTGCACTCTCTTATTAATAGGCTGGAAATTGGTTATTTAGGGTTTTGAATAGATTTTGCAAAATATCCCTTTTGAATATATCTTTACATATATAAATCCTTATACTTGAAAATTAGATTAATGAATTAATTAAAGATTTAAAAACAAAAACAATACCCGGATCTGGCCGGCACTATGTTTAAACTCAGAAATAAATTTTCTAATTTTGCCCCTAAGTGGAAATTTTGCAAAAAGACTCTTCTTTAAATAAACCAGATCTATTAGAACAAAAAGTAAACATTTTACCTCTGATTTGAATAGCAATCACGCTCAGCCCAAAAATCCATAAATCTGGAGTTTTTACTCCAAGTTATAATTTTGCACAAAAGCCTATATTTTTGTACTATTTGCAAATATGTCAAATAAATATCAGAAAAATTTAGAAAATTCATAAATAATACCTAATAACAAATAATAGGTTTTTCCAAAATAATTTCTTACTTCGAACTTCCCAAGAATATATTTGTACGTGTTTTGCACATGTAAAAAGATAAATTTTTAAAAAATGTTTATTAAATCACCAAAAATCATTTTAAATTCATTTATTAATTTCAAAAATATTATTTAAAAATCTAGGTTGTTACACGCAGTCCTTACTGCTAAGTCTAAACTTCGGAAAGAGTGCCTCGAAAGAGCTCTACGACTCTGAGTCTTACGCAGTCCTCACTGCTAAGTCTAAACCTCGAAAAGAGTATCTTGAAAGAACACATCGACTCCGAGTCCCACATAGTTCACATTGCTAAGTCTAAACCTTGGAAAGAGTGGCTCGAAAAAGCACCTTAACTCTGAGTCTTTCGCAATTCTCACTGCTATGTCTAAACCTTGGAAAGAATGCCTCGAAGGAGGACCTCGACAATGAGGCTTACGCAGTCCTCAGTGCTAAGTCTAAATCTTGGAAAGAAAACCTCGGCTCTGAGTCTTCCGCAATGCTCACTACTAAGTCTAAACCTTGAAAATTGTGTCTCGAAAGAGAAACTTGACTTCGAGTCCTACGCAGTCCACACTGCTAAGTTTAAACCTCAAAAAGAGTTCCTTGGAAGAGCACTTCGGCTCTGAGTCTTTGTAACACCCCATTTTGTACGGTACCGGAATATATGCACATGTATGTATATTGACTGTATGCGTGCACACGATTGCAGTGTTTTGCTTGATTTTGATATCGTGGTGGATGGTTAGGGTTACAAGACTGTTCATGGGAGGATTGCATTCCAAAGATGCACGAGAACGAGGAGGACCGATATTAGTATAAACACTAGTTTTCGGTACGATACCCATGCAAATATAACACTGTATGATACTACAGTGAATATATATTGCATGTACTCGTTAGACCGCTCGTCTCGCGCTTATTGGAACCCATTTAAGCTAAATAGGATAGCCAACACAACTAACACAAAACCAATGGGCTTAAGCCATGGTTTTGGTCTACAAAACCACCTAGACCCTAAACCTACCCCCCCCCCCTGTCAAATCCGGCCTACCATCCCATCTCCTTCATTTCCCACTTCATTTTCTCCCTTTTGCTCTGGAAATTTCAGAAAGAAAACACCTCAAGAAAAGAAGGAGAGAAAGAAGAAGTGAAGAAGGATCAAAAGGAGATTTCCAAGAGAAGAAGCTTGAAGAAGTTCCTTCTACTACTACAACCAAGGGTGGAAAGTTTTTCTAAACTTGAAATTCTTGT
Source organism: Hemerocallis citrina (assembly GCA_017893485.1). NCBI lineage: Eukaryota > Viridiplantae > Streptophyta > Magnoliopsida > Asparagales > Asphodelaceae > Hemerocallis > Hemerocallis citrina. Next base: position 385,715,358 of record CM030358.1, on the reverse strand, counting down.
CTTTTAATTAATTTTGATTGCATGCATGTGTGCTAGAATGCATAGGATTGATCTTCTAAAGGTTAGAAGTAGAAGTCAGAATTGAACTAGGAAAAACTGGTTCGGAGTACCAATTTGTGGATTTTTTCGAGAGCAAGATATGATGAATTAGACCATAAAATTAAAAGGGTTTGTTCATATATGTGTTAGGATCATTCATGATTTATTTCAGATTTTTCTATGATCATTTGATGTGCTAATAAAATCGTGAGATGGATATGTGTCGTAAGGCAGACTCAGAAAAAGAAAAACAGGATGTCTGATATTGTAGGAATTTTCATAATTTATTGACGCATGATATTGATCTGAAATTTTTAATCAATGTTTCTGAACGCATTTTGATTATCTAAAAAAGTCAGTAAATTATTTGGATGAGTTTATAGATATGAGAAAAATCGTTTTATAACCAGTAGCTGATGTTAAATTAGAAAACCTGATGGTTTCTGTGCTAACTTGCAAAAGCTATTACTCACTGTATGATTAGAATATTGACATGAGGTCTTTTTCATGATGTTGGTATGGTGTCTGGTGTCACCACTATAAATTTTGTGTCAATTGGACAAGTGTGCAATTTACTGTGATTTTGTGATTGAGCACTGTGATGTTTTCAGCCAGTTTTGATACTCTGTAAAGATTGAGAAATTGAGACCTGTTAGAGGCATATTTTGAGGATCATGACTTGGGAGAGAGTTGTAGGGGACACCTAGAAATTTCCAACAAAACTAATTTGAGGCAATTCCAGTGAACGGTTGAATTATTATGATTTTTGTAAGACTGGACAGAGGACTAGAGTAGAGCTGTGTGCTCTGAATTGGAGAGATCAATTGTGTGAATTGGTGTATCGATAATAGATGAGTGTGTTAGGGTGACTTAATGGTATAATTTGGACTCATGACCAACTAGAGAGTTGTTGGGGACACCAACACCCTTCTACAGAATTTGAGCTTGTGTCGTTCTGATGAATGAATAGGATTTTGTGTTAATGGTAAGGTGCAGCCCGTGCACAGGAAGCATGCAGGCTGGAGCTTGAGAAGCTATTTCGAGGACTTAGGTGGTTGAATTTAAGCTCGTGATCAACTAGGAAGTTGTAGCCTAGGATCGTACCTTTCCAGGTTGGGCCCATACACTCTAATTGGAGTTGTATCGAGAGAGTTATGACCATTTTGAGGTTCGGGCAGAAACCCATAGGTCGCTTAGTCTGGGTTTGGACTAAGGGTTGTGAAAGCATTTTTCCCTTGTGTGTTATTTGAGTCGATGAATCGTGTCTAGGAGTGGTTGATCTCTGTTATTGAGGTTTTTGACTCCCCGAGTGGGTTGTGTGACTCGAGTTAGTCACTAGGGTAAAAGATACCCTGCACCTATCAAGCCTATATTATTAGACTTCTGCCGTACGTAGGACGTCCGACCATGCCAGTGAGTGGAGCTCACGGGGCAATTATATATTTACTGCCGGAGTAGCAGCAGGCGTAGGCCATTATGCTGGACGAGTCCAAGCAGGGGAAGTGGCGAACCGGACCGTTATCGCCAGGGGCCAGAGGCTGATAGGCAAGTGTGGAAGCAGTAATTCTTACCCGAAATAATTAGAGTAAGGAAGGGGTTAGAATGGTTTATTAAGGGATTGGGAAATTGCGTTAGTCCTAGTAAACCATAGTCGGTGTTGTATCTTCCAGTCGTAGGGATACGTTCTCAGCCGCTAACGGATTGCGTCCCCGGCTCGTATCTCGATCTGTTGATTCCCAAAGTTCTGCCGAAGTAAGGTGCGGGAGGCCCGGAGGATTTGACCTCCCGTGGTGCTCACGTCCCTAAAGCGCGGGTTTTGTGTTTTGTGTTTTTTTGGTATATATCAGTTCATTACCCGATGAGCGGTGAACACGCATACGTTAGTCCATGGGTGGACATGTGGAACCAAGGGTCGTAAGGACCAGGTTCAACGTGGTTTCTAAGGAGGTCCGTACGTGGGTACCAACTGGCGGTGACCACTTGGGCACTGCAGGACGGAATTAGACCGACCACTGCAATCTCCTTGGGCGAAGGACAGTCTATTGGGAACTGGAGTGTGTACAAGAGTAGGGTGCATGGCGAGGGTTCCAATCCCTAAATTGTGGAGAAAGACGGCTAGATTTGGGGGCGTATGTAGTATGGGATGCATTCGTGCTCCAAAGTCTTGCTTGCATTAGAAGTTAGGCATGTGAGTGTGCTGCATCTGGTCATAGGGTCATGTCATAACACTGCACTAGAACCCGAATCCACTAAACCCTTGTTTTGACACAACACTTTTCCTTTTTTGCATAAATTATTGGTTGTGATTGGATTTTAGAGGATCGCTGTTATCACCAGCTTTGCGTCAGTCGAAATACTGACGTTTCCCACCTTTTAGGTATCGGTTATACTTTCCGAACAGATGCAGAGATATCAGAGTCGCGCAGCAGAAGCCTGAAGCTAAGGAGCAAGTCCCGGGGGAGCCGATGGGCCGCTCAGCGAAGTTCCACAAGTAATCGGTCGATTACCATTCCAGGAGGCAGCTGATAGCTTTACAAGTGGAGTCTGTAAATACTTGTAATAAGTTGTAATGAATTGATGTAATTTGTACTCCTTGTCCAAGAACAAGTTATCGGTTGTAATCAATGATGTAATGACTTATTTGGCGAATAAAAAAGTTTTTAAATTTCCATGTTATTACTGTGTTGAGATGCATTTGAAGGTAAAGATTCTGGAAGGTGTCACGGATGTCCGGTAACGGGGATCCGGGGTGCTACACTTGCGCAGTTCTCAATACTAAGTTTAAACCTCGGAATGAGTGCAACGGTAGAGCACCTCGACTCTGAGTCCCATGCAGTCCTCACTTTAAGCCTAAATCTTGGAAAGTGTGCATCGAAAGGGCACCTGAACTCAGAACCTTACGCAGTTCTCTCTGCTAAGTTTAAACATCGGAAAGAGTTCCTTGAAAGAGCACCTCGACTTCGAGTCCTATGTAGTCTTCAGTGCTAAGTCTAAACCTCGAAAAGAGTGTCTCGAAAGAGCACCTCGACTCTGAGTTCCACGCAGTCCTCACTACTAAATCTAAAACTCAGAAAGAGTGCCTCGAAAGAGCATGTCAACTCTGAGTCTTACGCAGTTCTCACTGTTAAGTTTAAACCTCGAAAAGAGTGCCTTGAAAGAGCACATCGACTCCGACTCCCTTGCAGTCCTCACTGTAATTCTAAACCTCGGACAAAGTGCCTCGTAATAGCACATCGACTCCGAGTCCTACGCAGTCCTCACTACTAATTCTAAACTTCGGAAAGAGTGCCTCAGAAGCGCACCTCGACTCCGAGTCCCACACAGTCCACACTGCAAAGTTTAAATATCGAAAAGAGTGCCTTGAAAGAGCACCTCTGTAATGCCCCGCCCCAATACTCAGACAACTTATTTATTTATTTATTATTTATAGTACAACTGCCCACCACAAGCTGCCTCTCAAAAGTCGGTTAACAAATTAGGTGACTCTTGATCATAGCCAATTATATTTATTTTATAATTATCTTCTCAAACTCCCGATATGGGATCAAATCAATCCATACATCCCGATTCCTTTGCGCATGTGATGTCAGACCCTTCCCTGGGACCCTCTTGCCACACACGCACACGAGACAGTGAAAATCTCTGTGCTGCACCTGAGCCCCCTCCCTGCCTCATCGCCTACGTGGGTAGGCAAGCAGCACTGCTGCTCTCTCTCTTTCTCGTGGGCCCCGGCCTGTAGCACAACCCCCTATACACCACTCCTATAGGGATTTCTATAGGACACACCTCCTTCTTTATATATATATATATATATATATATATATATATATATATATATATATTTGAAATTACGGGCTGTTACATACACCCCCCTTTAGAAATCAGCGTCCTTGCTGAGCACGGGGCATGCACAACCAAGTTCAGGATCTCCTTTGTAGCCAATGTGAAGCGGGAGTACACTGATTCAGCTAATTCTGAGCCAGCGCATTAACCACAGCTCCCTGTCATGCATACATCTCACCGATGTGGATGGGGTACCGTGATTCAGCTAATTCCGAGCCAGCGCACTGACCACAACTCCCTCTCAGGCGTACACCGCACCCACTCTTTTCTCACATTCGATGTTGAAAGTCGGCTCTAATACCATTTGTAACGCCCTGCCTCAATACTCAAACAATTTATTAATTTATTTATTATTTATAGTACAACTGCCCACCACAGGCTGCCTTTCAAAAGGTGGTTAGCCAATTAGGTGACACTTGATCATAGGAAATTATATTTACTATTTAATTATCTTGTTGAACTCCCGATCAAATCGATCAATACATCCCGTTTCCCTTGTGCATGTGACGTCAAACCCTTCCCTGGGTCCTACTCGCCACACACACACACGAGACAGCGGAACTCTCTGTGCTTCACCTGGGCCCCCTTCCTTACCACGTCGCCCATGTGGGCAGGCAAGCAGCTCTGCTGCTCTCTCTCTCGTGGGCTCCAGTGTCACGCCCCACTTCCCAAAAATATGGAATACAAATACATGACATTGGCCCAGCGAATGACTAACGTCGCCCATAAGCTGTTTATCCGATCAACTCAACAATATAATCAATACAGAACAATTGTACAGACAATAATAATAATCTCATGAACAATAATACTTGGAATGAAGCAATACAAACATACAAATACAATAATAATCCAATATCTGGAATAATAATAAAATTCGGGTCATAAGCCCAAAATAATAATAAATCTCAATACAATAATAAGTCTCAAACACAATAGGAAAATGTCTCAATACAATAGTTCATTAAAGCGATAAGCAATGAGAAAGCATTAAGTCTTTAGAATGTCTGTTCTCCAATTCCAGCAGAAAATTATTCTTCATTACTTGTAAACACTTCAAATAAAAAGAGAAGAGAAATTGTCTTTAGAGCAAGTCATGGACAGCATGTAGAGAAAACAGTGAACATTGGAATAACGGTATAACGATAAATCAATGGATCAATAGGAATCAATAACACGAGACAATAACAATAGTCGATATCATGATAATCGGTACAATGACTATAAACAATGATGCAATATTCGGTAATGGTAATCAATGATCAATAACAATAACACTTAGCCAATATTCGATATCAACAGAAATAATGATGAACATATGCAATGTCGGTGTCGTGTCAATTGTTAAGTCTATTAGTCATTTTAATTCTAACTAATGCATGTACTACTGCATCCCATTCTACAGGTTCGATACATACAATCAATTTCATTTAGACTATAGTGGTAGACTTTAGAGTTCATGTACTGGGTATGATGACGATAATGGTAATAACACGGGTCATGGTGTAATTTCTTATACGATGACGATAACGGTAATAACACGGGCCATGGTGCAATTTCTAACACGATGACGATCACGGTAATAATCACCGACCATCATCCGAGTACAGTCTCTATATCATCAACTACTCTAGTCAATCCCTTAAACGCTGGCTTATTAATTATTTTATCAATGCAACAATACAATGCGCAATTAATAGGCATTTCAGTTAACGATAGTATCAATAAGGGAACAATAGAATGGTAACATGAAGTGGGACAATTAGAATGGTGATAATAATTCATTAGGATCATGCAGTGCAACATACATACATTAAATCATGCAATATTATGATATAGGAACAATTAATTCATTAAAAGTTAGAAGGTCAAATTCTGGACAACAAAAGTAGCCTGTACAAAAAATGCAGTTTCTCGCTGTTTCAGAAATTGAAAAGTGAATCCGTCAGAAGTTCTAGAAACTAGACTTCCATACGGTTCCAACGCATATTTAAAGTTCAAAATCTGACAACATTATCTAGGTCAATCACAATGTTCTTTTCAAATTTCATGTTCAGGAAAAATTCGACATCACATTATTATAATTTTAGAATCAGCAAAAACTCAATAATAAATTCATAAAAAATATTTTATAGACTCCTAAACATGATTACTAACAATCTGGAAATTTTCATAGCAAAATTTTAAAATTTGATTAGCCATTTTACAGTTTAAACATGAAAGATGTAAGAATCTGAAAATGTGAAAGTAAAAACACAGCTGTAGTAAAACGGGCATAAATTTTGCTACACATCTCGGAATTCAAAAATTCAAGATGTTATGGAAACTAGAAAGATAAGGATACAATTCATATTCAGAAAGTAATTCATTTTAAGATTATTTACTGGTTCAAAAATAGCGTCAACATACAGAAAGGCAAGCAATATATAGGATTTTAGGTAGATTTCTTTAAATAAATTAATTAAACATGGTGGGTATCAATTCTACTAGTCGATGAACTTCTCAATCAGCATGAAGGGTGCAAAAACAATTTATCATCAATTTATCATCAACCAACAACAATTAATCAACCAAACATACAACTTAACAATTATTTCTACAATAATTTATTTGTGTTATGAGATGCATGATAATTTTCGATCATCAATACTATATGATGTATGCAAGATTCAATATTTTTGGATTCAAACGGTACGATGTCATGAATATTGGGGTTAGCTCGTGTAAACCCTCAATAGACCCATTGAAGATAATCAATACAGTGATACGATAACAAATAGGATGTACTTGTAAGAATTTCAATGAAACTTCAATTTGATACAATTAATAATTCAAGAGGACGGTGACTTGCCTTATAAACGGTGAAAATGAATACCAAGAATAACGGGATAAGGATCCTGAAGCAACGAACCCACGAACTAACACAATATAACACGTGCAATACGTGTAAGAGAACAAAGCAACCCATAGCATCAACAACAATAGTAGAAAAAAAGGAGGCAGGGTCAGCGAGGCTCGACTCGACGGCAGCGGCAGCTACAGGATGGCGGCGATGGCAATCTGGGGTCTACTCGTCGATCTAAACAAGGAACAACAGCGGGAGAAGGGGGTTCGGAGGTCTAGGCTAAGCTCGAAGTTTGGGGTGGTGCCGGGAGGAGGAGATCAGGGTGGGGATCGATGGAGGGTGACTGGAGTTGGGTCAGGGAAGGAGGGGGCGACTGGGTTGAGGGGATTTGGTCTGGGGTGTTGGGTCGACTGGAGGGGAGGAGGACATGGGGTTTCGATCGGGATTGGGGTTTTGTTGGTGACTGGGTGTCGCTCGACGGTTGAGCGTCGACGGGGGTGGCCAGAGGTGGCGCCGGAGAAGAAGACAGTAGTGGATGGTCGGGATTTGAGTAATGGATCGAAAGAGAGGAGAGAGAATAGACGGCTCTTAGGGTTCAAAATTGTGCAAATTTTATGATTTGTATTAGGGTTGTATTTATAGAATACAAGTTGATTATTGGGTTAATGGGTTAGGATCCAACAATAGTGGGTTTGGGTTGAGAACAAACTACAATTGGATTTTAGGGTTCAATAAGAGATGGGTTTGAAGACAATAGGGTTCAAATAAAAATACTTACAATTAAATAACAGAAAAATATGATCAACAAGAAAATAGTTCATCAAGAAGAACAAAGAATTTTGTGAACAAAATTTTAAATTCAAATAGATAAATGATTAATACAATAAAGAGAATTTCAATTGGGTTTGAAAAATAAATTGGAGTTCACCATGAAATTTAGATCAAGTACAATAATAAAATAATTCGATAAATGGATTTTAAATAGATAATCAAGAAAATAACAATTAATTATTATGATCATAAAAATAATAAAATCATACAACACAATAATATTCGGGTTTAACAATTTCATTAAAATATTTCAATAACAATAATATATTTGTTTTAGGCTCAAATATAAATAGTCGATCAATAAGATATAGAAATAAGATCAAAATACCCCGTTATTCAAAATGAATAAAATTTTCGATTAAAAAAAACTTTAATAAAAGTTGAAACAAATTTAGCACAAAATAAATTTTTAAATAATCAAGATATAGAAGTACATGGAAAATACTTATTAGCGGGAATAGGGGTTACACCCAGCCTGCAGCACAACCCCCTATACACCACTCATATAGGGATTTCTATAGGACACACCTTCTTTTTTTTTAATAATATATTATATACTTATCTTTAAAATTACATGGTTTTACAACCTCGACTCCGAGTCCCACGCAGTCCTCACTGCTTAATATAAACCTAAAAAAGAGTGCCTCGAAAGATCACATCGACTTTGAGTTCTATGCATTCCTTACTGCTAAGTCTAAACCTAGGAAAGTGTGCGTCGGAAGAGCACCTCGACTCTGAGCCTTGCGCAGTTCTCAGTGTTGAGTTTAAACCTCAGAACAAGTGCCTTGAATGAGCACCTCGACTCCAAGTCCCACGCAGTCCTCACCGCTAAGCCTAAACCTCAGAAAGAGTTCCTCGAAAAACTCTTAGTCTTATGCAATTCTCACTGCCAAGTTCAAACTTCAGAAAGAGTGCCTCGAAAGAGTACTTAGACTCTGAGTCCCATGCCGTCCTCACTACTAAGTCTAAACCTTGAAAAGAGTGTCTCTAAAGAGCACCCTGACTCCGAGTCCCATGCAGTCGTCACTACTAAGCCTAAATCTCAGAAAGTGTGCCTTGAAAGAGCACCTCAACTCTGAGTCTTACGCAGTTCTGACTGCTAAGTTTAAACCTAGGATAGAGTGCCTCGAAAGAGAACCTTGGCTCCGAGTTCCACGCATTCTTCACTGCTAAGTCTGAACATCGGAAAAAGTGCCTCGAAATCACACCTCGACTTCGAGTCCTACGCAGTCCCCACTGCTAGGTCTAAACCTCGGAAAGAGTGCCTCGGATGAACACATCGACTCTGAGTCATGTGTAGTTCTCACTGCTAAGTTTAATCTTCGGAAAGAGTGCCTCGAAGGGGCACATCAACTTTGGCTCCCATGCAGTTCTCACTGCTAAGTTTAAATCTCTAAAAGAATGCGTCAGAAGAGCACCTCGACTCCGAGTCCTACGCAATCCTCACTGCTAACCCTAAATGTTGGAAAAAGTGTCTCGAAAGAGCACCTTAACTCTGAATCTTACGCAGTTCTTGCGGCTAAGTTTAAACCTCGAAAAGAGTACTTCAAAAGAGCAACTCGACTCTGAGTACCATGCAGTCCTCACTGCTAATTCTAAACATCAGAAATAGTGCCTCGAAAGAGCTCATCGACTTTGAGTCTTACGCAGTGCTCACTGCTAAGTCTAAACCTCATAACGAGTGCCTTAAAAGAACACTTCCACTCTGAGTCCCACACAGTCCTCACTATTAAGTCTAAACCTTGGAAAGAGTGCCTCGAAAGAGCACCTCGACTCTGAGTCTTCCGCAGTCCTCACTGCTAAGTGTAAACCTCGGAAAGATTGCCTCGAAAGAGCACATCGACTCTGAGTCTTCCACTGTCCTCACTGCTAAGTCTAAACCTCGGAAAGAGTGTCTTGGAAGTGCACCTCGACTCCGAGTCACATGTAGTTCTATAACACCCCATCTTTTATTTTTTATTTTTTTAAACTATTCCTTATTCCATTGATCTCTAACTTAATCTATTACTTATTTATACCATTTCTTACTTAGAAAATTACTCATAGATTTATATTAAAAATTTCGGCAGAGTTTCACCTGAAATATTACCTCCTTTTAGAGATATTCCTTACGGAATTCTGCAAACAGTCAGAAAAATTAAGGTACCTGTAATATATATCAGTCCTCCCCATGCCAAGTCATTCAACAACACACAGACAATAATATATAAAGCTCTGGCGCATAACTCCTCATAATATGCAGGATACAATTTAAAAACAAAAAAATTCTTTTGACAACATATAAGATTTTTACAAAAAATTTAGTAAAACCTTTCAAAAATCAACCACAGAACCCAGTATTCCATAGTGAGGTGGGTACGGGCTTTCACACTTCATCACAGCTGTCATGCCCCGCTTTCCAAAACTACGGAATACGAGCACGTAACATTGGTCCAGCAAATGACTATTGTCATCCATAAGCTGTTTATCCGATCAACTCAACAATATAATCAGTACAGAACAATTGCGCAGGCAATAATAATAATCTCATGAACAATAATATTTGGAATGAAGCAATATAATATATCCAAATACAATAATAATCCAACATCTGGAAACAAATAATAGCAATATTCGGGTCAGAAGCCCAATACAATAGTAAATCAAATCTCAAATAATAATGAGTCTCAATACATTAAGTTCAATAAAAGGATAAGCAATTAGAAAGCATTAAATCTTAAGAATCTTTGTTCTCTAATCCCAGCAGGCAATTCTTCTTCATCTAAAAAGAGGAAATAATTGTCCTTAGAGCAAGTCGTGGACAGCAAGTAGAGAAAGCAAAGAACAATGGAATAACGGTATAACAATGAGTTCAATGGATCAATAGGAATCAATAACATGTGACGATAGCAATAATCAATATCATAATAATCGATGCAATGACTATAAACAATGATTCACTATTCGATAACAATATTCAATGATTAAATCAATAACACTTAGCCAATATTCGATATCAATAGAAACAGTGGTGAACAATATGCAGTGTCAATGCCGTGTCAATTCTTAAGTCTATTAATTATTTTAATCCTAACTAATATAGCACTTCATGCATCCCATTTATTTACCACATGGTCGCTACATAGAAACAAGTTATGTTTAGACTTAGTAGTGGATTTTATAGATTATGTACTCGGCAATGTTAATCAATATTCATTAGTCACAATCCAATATTCAATGCACGATACGATAATTCGGCAATGATACAATACATGATAGATTGGGTTACCATTGTAAGCCACAATCACACGATAAAACAATAGCCGATAACAATATTTAGGGAAACACGGGTCCCTCCTCCAAGTACAGTCTCTAGTTTGTTCACTACTTAAATCACCCTTTAAACCCCGACTTGTTAATTTTTTTTATCGATGCAACAATACAATATGCAATTAAGGGACATTTCGATGAACGATAGTATCTATAGGGGAGCCATAGGATGGTAACATGGAATAGGAAAATTAGAATGGTGACTATAACTCATTAGAATTATGCAATGCAACATACATACATCAATTCATGCAATACTACAATATAGGAATAATCAATCTATTAAAATCTAGATTATAAAATTCTAGACAGCAAGAGTGGTCTGTACAAAATGCAGTTTCGTGTTGTTTCAGAAATCGAAAACTGAATCCTTTAGAAGTTCTAGAAACTAGACTTCCACACGGTTCCAACACATATTTAAAGTTCAAAATCTGACAACAGTAGCTAGGTCAATCACACTATTTTTATAGATTTCATGTTCAAGCATAATTTTGACATCATGTTGTTAAAATTTTAAAATCAGCAAAAACTAGGTGATAAACTCATTAAAAATATTTTCTAGACTCCTAAACATGATCACTAACAATCTGGAAATTATCAGACCAAAATTTTATCATTTGATCAGCCTTTTTACTATTTAAACATCAAAGATATAAGAATCTGAAAATTTGGAAATAAAAACATAGCTGTAGTAAAACGATCATAACTTTTTCTATACAACTTGGAATTTCGAAATTCAAGATGTTCTGGAAATTAGAAAGATAAGGCTAGAATACTTATTCAGAAAGTAATTCAGAATGTAGTTTATTTTAAAATCATTTACTGGGTCAAAAATAGCAGACAACATACATCCAGCAAGCAAGATACATGTTTTAGGGCATTTTTCATGAATCAATTTAATTAAACATGATGGGTATCGATTCTTTAGTCAATAAATTTCTTAATCAGCATGATGAGTGTCATAACATGATAAATAAAATTAGAATACACACATACGTCAATTTTAACAACACCCAACATCAATCGATCAAACAACATACAACCTAGTAATTGTCTCTACAATAGATTAATTGCGTGACATTATATGAATAACCCTATTATCAATTCTATATGTAAACATGAAAGATTCAATCTTTGGAGTCAAAGGTGGCATGATGTCAAGTAAATTGGGGTTAGCTCGTGTAAATCCTCAACATACCCAACGAAAGAGATGAACAATGTATAATACGATAAACGAAGGGATCTACTTGCCAAAGTTTCAACAAAACTTGAATTTGATACAATTAACAATTCAAGAGGAAGTGACTTGCCTTTAGGATGACGAAATTGAATACCAAGAATAACGGGATGAGAATCCTGAAGCAGCGAACCACGAACTCACATGAAATAACACGTGCAATCCCATGCAAGAACAAATACAAAACTAAACAGCAAACACCAACACACAACCAATCCCCTTCTCACAAAACACCAAACAGCCAAAACTCTAACTCCCCCCACACAAAATAGCATACACCAAAACTGATCCCCTATCCACTGAACACCAAACAGCGATATAAAGAGGGAGAATAGCGGGGCAGCAGCTCGACGGTGGGGATGTGCACAACGACTGGCGATGGTGGCGAGGCACAGGGCGTTGACGGCGGGATAAGTGGTGCAGCTAAAGGGGTGACAAGGGAGGTGGTTGTGCACTAGCAGGGATAGTGGGGTCAAGGTGGTGAAATAGGGGATGAGGGAGAGCTCGGCAGCGGGATGGGTTCTACGGTTAAGAGGGAGAGAAAGGATGAACAGAACGGGGTAGGGGTGATTAGGAGGCATGGCGGTGGGTTTTGCCGGGGTTGCGCGAGGCTGAAGGTGGAGACGTCAATGGGTGAAGAGGCGGCTGGAGGTGGAAGGTGAATAGGGATGGAGCAGGTTCGGGAGGTAGGGGATGAATATGGTAAAAAAAACTGTAGGGGCTAGGGGGGTCTGCAGGGGAAAGAAAGGGTAGGGTTAGGCGGCTGGGTATTTGGTAGGGTTAGGGTTAGTAGTGTATTTATAGGGATTTAATTGGATATCGGGTTTCGGGTAGGATCCAATCAGGGAATGGGCTTGGGTTTTGGGTTAACAGTCAATTAGTGGGTATAAATTCGATAAGGGCAAAATAATTAGCATTATAGGGTTTATAAAATAAAATAATAATAATTATAGTATTAACAAAAAAAAATAACCATAATGTAATTAATAAGAAAATAATACTGATAATGATAATAACAACAGTAATAATAGTATTAATGATAATAACAATAATAACAATAACAGTAACAATAAGAATAACAATAATAACAAAAATAATAATACTAATAATAATAATACTGACATTAATAATAAAAATAATCATAATCGAACCATAACAATAATAGTAATATTAATAGAAATAATAATAATAGTAACAATAATAACAATAATAATAACAATAATATTAGTAACAACAATAATGATAACAGCAATCAAAGTAATAATAGTAATAAGGTTAAAATAATCTAATAATAATAATAATATATTTGATTTGGGCTAAGATGTAATGGTTCATCAATTAAGAATAAAAAAAATAAAGTTAAAATATACCATCGTTCGAAATAAATATAATTTTCGATTAGAAAAGATTTTAATAGAAAATCCTAAACAAATTTAAAACAAAATAAATTTATAAATATTCGAAATACAGGAAATATTCAGAATATATGTATTTACTGGAACGGGGGTTACAACAGCACTACATATATATATCATTATACCTTACAATTATACACAAAATCTTCCATAGTGCAAAATAATACATCATTCTACCCCCATTTCTATATATAATATATACATGTATATATATCCCATCGACTACGAGCAAAGTATAACTACCAAACCTCAATAATTATCTCACATCGCTGCTATCAAAACCTACAGGAGATCTAGGATCGTCCACCCTCAAGGAGGGACTCCCCTAACCCCTAGAAAACAATAGGGGTTAGCCATGTACGGTGTGAGTATAATTTACTAATTAGGCAAACAAATTAAACTATATAAATAAAATTGAAAGAACTTACAAATATCCTAATAATTAAGTTAACCTGAAATTTGAATATAAAACATCATAAAAGTGACTTTGCATTAAAGTACTATTTTGAATCTTCAACCCAGTTACAAATTTATATCCACTCTCCCTACCTTGAAGTTGTGTCTCGGCAGGTAGTTCCCGCCCTTTTCCATGAAAATAGCGGGCGTGTAATTCCTCGACACAATTCCAAGACATACTATATTTATAATCATTCTCGTTGCATAACATCACACTCATTCAATCTCATAACATATTGATATTTATTCTCATCACATAACTTCACATTCATTCAATCATATAATATCACATGTATTTTCATAGATCTCATCACATATATTTATTTTATTGCATATCATCACATTGTCCGTTTTCATCGCATCTTATTCATATGTATTCAGTCTCATAATATCACATTCATTCATATCTTATAACACATATCATAACCACTCGTAATACATTAACTTTCATTCTTATTATATGTTACAATTTATCTTCTCTTCATTCTAATTTCATCATACAAATTATTTTAATGTTCATTCTCAGTTTATCATTTACTTTGCTTTACAATTCATTTTCATCACATCATACAATTTAGTTGCTTCTCATTCCAATCGATAATGTATCTTCCTTCCATTCTCATTTACATCTCATATTACAATTTACTTCACTTTCATTTTTATCAAATAATAATCTGCACCCCAAACATAGTTTAGGTGATATTACACCGCACCCCAGAAAGACTGGGTAATAATCACCACACCCCAAGTAGATCTTAGGTAATATAACATGATATCTTAGGCCGATAGCTTGGAATATTACTATACTTTATTTTCATTTTCATCTTACAATTTACTTTACTTTTCATTTCCATCTCACAATACAACTATCATATCAACAACCAACCAATTCACACTAGGAGTTGTGCCAAGGCAGGTAGTTCCCACCATTTCCATCGAAATAGCGGGCAAGTAGTTCCTCGACACAAGTCCAAGGTGCATCAGCTTATATCATACCATATTTTTCGTTTTATAACCATTTTCATATTCATCACGTAATACACCTTACTTCATGTTTCACACTCATATTACATATTACTTTACTTTTCATTCGTATAATACATATACATTTTCTTCAATTTATTTACATTAATTCAGATACATAATTCCTTCACTTTTATACTCATATACATAACCCCATATTAATTCACATAACACAAATGTTTTTCTTTTCATAGATATTCTCAAATCACAATTTCTTTTATTTTTCATATATAATCACATAATGCAAATTCCTCACTTTTTATACTTATTTAACCACATACTTCATTTTCCATTCATTTCCATTTACATACTCATTACTCATATCCTTTAATACTCATCTTCATTCATATACATCTTCTTTTACTCTTCTTATTCATTTCAACCCATATACTGGCATTACTTTCTCATTTCCACTTCACATTTGATACTTTCTTTACTTTCTCATTTTTCCTTTCATTTCACATTTATTCATTTTATTAATTTGTCGACCAGTGAGCCACAATATCCCAATATACTGAAAGCCGACAGCTCAGTAAACACGCGGACCTCTGCCCCTCCGGGGTCTTATGCGTCCGAGGCTATGTCTTCTTCCCAGCCTTTGCCAGCGAGGGAAACACCACTGCCCACCAAGGGTCTTACGCATTCTTCAAGACTAGAGCTGATAGCTTCGTCAAAACACAAATCGCTGCCCACTAAGGGTCTTACGCATTGCTGCCCACCCAGGGTCTTACGCATCCATCAAGACTAGAGCCGATGGCTCCGTCAAATACAAATCGCTGCCCACCAAAGGTTTTACACATCCAATCGGGCCTCAAGCCGATAGCTTGAGCGATAAAAACACACACCCCAAACATAGTTTGGGTAATAAACACTGCACCCCAAGCTGGTCCTTGGATATTAGGAGGTCAAGCTCAAACCCCCAGGATTTTTGTAGGTACTTGTCAACAAAATTTAACTGTTATTATTATTTTCATTTCATCATTTCTTCTCATATTATCACCACATAGCATCTCATCTTTCATTTAAATAATTTTTCACATATTTGACATTTACCACGAGAATTATTATCTCATTTTATTATCACCTATCATCTCATCTTTTAACTTAACATATTAACACATATTCGGTATTCACCATATTATTTATCTTCTCATTGTATCGCATATATGCATACACCATGTTATTTAACTTATTAAATTGTCACATCATATTATTGTGTATCATGAATGCACCATATTATTTATTTTGTCACAACATCACACATTATGTGTATACCATGCTATTTATTACCTTATTATATCACATATTTACATACAGCCGGTTATTTAATTTATAAGATTCTTACATCATATTATTTCATATTACGAATTCACCAAATTATTTATTTAGTCACATTATAATATATTATGAATATGCCAAGTTAAGTAGATGATTATATCATATTATCGTCCATCGGTTTCACTTTGAACATCTCTTTATCATACATATATTCACTCATTAATTTCATCAATTATCATATCAAAACTCATTACCTCCCATATATCACAAGCAAGCACCAGATTGATCAATACATCATAACACCATATATACATGTCATTTTTATTTATCTTCAGTATATTATACGTCTATCAACCCTAATTACTTCATATTATCATATATATATATATATATATATATATATATATATATATATATATATATATATATACATATATACCCAATATATCACTCATAACACCAAATATTCAAAATCATGCAAATTCACCCCATAACACAATTTCAACATATAAAAGTTCCGTATTTTCGAGTAAATCTTCGTTTGGCTATAACTCACACAAATCACATCAAATCCATATAAAATTTTGTCACAACATAGTATATACCTAGTATAATCATACTCACCTGACGAACCGGCAAGAAGATACTCGTCGCTCGCCCGGTCGCCAATCAAACTTCACTTTTTAATGCCTATTAAGAAAATTGTCGAACCGGTAAATCTTTAACTCATAATACACATTATCTATCCCCTGAATTCCTATTAAACATACTCATACATCACATACAACATACCTAAGCATATCAAATCAACACTTCTCTAGTCTAATGGCCAAATTCCAATTTAATCATTCTAAAATAAAATAAAATCAATTAATATAAGAAATATACTCAAAATCATAATTAACAATAATATAAATCAAATATTTGAAATTTTTTAAAATACAGGTGTTATAAGTTCTCACTGCTAAATTTGAAACCTCGGAAAGGGCACCTCAGTTTCGAACACTATGGAGTTTTTCACTGCCACATCAAACGCAACACGGATCACTCCACAACCAAGAATTTAAACGTAAATCTCAACAAAAACATGTATTGATTGAAAGATGATTACAAAGGCGGTGGCCAATCCACAATCGCTATGGTCTAAACCTACTTCTATATGTGGGACACAAACGACTATTGAACAACGAAGATGAGAAAAATGGTAAGGGCGCCCCAGCGGTCAACCCCAAGACTCCATAACGGTGAAGAGAGGCACTCATGAAAGGACTAGAAGGAGCTGAACCAACAAAATGGAACTTGGTACCTCTCAGCTCATCAGTCCCCCTCGCCACGATAGCTTGGCGCCGTCTCCTCCGACACAGAAGAGGCATCATATCTGACGGAAATCATTGATGATGAAACCCCCCGGGAATCACTGAAGAAGGATGGAAGTTGAAGCCAAAAACAACCTGGATAACCGTCGCTCCTACCGGTCCAGCTAAGAAAGTCTCGAGAGAAGGATGAAGAGTCCCCTGATATAGGTAACTCCACATCCACGGACCTCGATCCTCGATCGGAGGCATCAAATCTTGTAATCCGTGTCGTAACTAACGAACTTCAACACGCTTCCGCCCTAAGTTCTCCTTGACTCTGCCATGACAAAGCACAAACTTCTGACCAGAAAATCACGATCAAGCCCCTAATCCGAGCACAGACACGGAGGAAATAATTTATCAAGGGTTGGTCACGATTACTACTAATCTTGAAATTCGAGTCGAGCAAGCAAAGAGAAGACCACAACCCTCCAAAGGCAAAGTCTCGAGAGCTTGAGCCAATCTCCGAAAATTAAACCGAGGAAACATTCACTTGTTGGAGCAAATAACTTAGAGGCCAAGGGAATTTATAGTCAACTCAACCAACCACGTCATTAAGTATGAATTCAAACGGTCAACACTTCAACTTTCAAGACATACAGTGACCTCGATTATTGTGAATGAAATGACTTGAGCAAATACGTGGCAATTATGTGCGTAACGGGCCTCTTCAAGCTCCGTGAAGCCTCAGCTACCTAGCCCCAACTCAGCAACATTCGATAATTAAACAAAGAGAAGGAAATGCAAAGAGGCAAATTTTATTTACAAAAAGGAAGGGGATTAAATAAGCGGTGGCTAGTCCGCAAAAAGGGAGGGGTACAAGCAACTCGTTAATGACGCTTCAGCACCAGTCTTTTCTCACTGATGGGGGTCAACTTTTTCTCGCGAGCTGTGGCATCCAGCTCGGCCATCCATTGCAAGTCCTCTTCGCTTGCGTCGAAGGCAAAACCTTTGAGCGAGAGGTGTGGGTACCGAATCTTCTTGTGATGGAACTGAGATGATTCCCAGGACTACGGATTGGTGTGCGTATCGATTGTTAAAAATTTAACAGATTAAATACGTGATCTAACCTTATATAGCAGAATCTAGGGTTCACGATTTATACCTGCAATGAGAAGAAGACGACAACGACCTCAAGATCTTCTGCACGTATTCCTTCCTCGGGTTGGACGTCGTGTGGGCAACGATCTCCCAACCTTTCTTCTCCTTGGCTGACCTCTCTTTCTCTCCTTACGTGAATCACGAATTTTGAGAAAAAATCTTATATTTCAGATTGTCAATGACGGCCAGAGAATAGAGGATATATATAAGGCTACGGCAGGGACCTATGAGGAGAAATTAGGGTTAGGTCTCCTAACGAATCTGGGTATCCCGTGTTCAGCCCGAACACACAACCCAGGCCCATTAACAATAGCTCGGTCCACTAAGGAGCTATTGTTGCACTACCTTCCTAATCCCAAATTATATTTATGGGCTCCTTTTATTATATGCTCGTTCAACTTCCCATGTTAAGATATCGAATGTCCGTCGATCAAATTAAGTTACTGACAACTATATTGATCAACATCTTTTATCCTTAAGTAGTACCACTTAACTTTATTTGTCATGTCGGATGTAATCCACCTGCAGGGTTTACATGACAATCCTTATGAGCTCCTTAAGGGGACATCATCAACCCGACGTATCGGGACATGGATTCCTTTTACAATCAATAGCCCATCATACATACAATGCTATTACCCAATTCATAGAGGTTGTTGATCCATAATGAATCTCACTCTTTCATGAGTCAAAGTAATGCACACTGCATATACATGTCTGTTATTATATTTGGATTAAGAGCATAAGCATCCATAATAACAGAGGTGTTTGTTCTCTTTTGTAGTCAGTACAAAGAGAACAACCTCAAGTGGTCCTGTTCAATACACACAAAGTGTACTAGTGTAAACTATAGTCAAGACAGACTAATACCAGATTACACTACAACCTTTCCAATGGATTGTCCAAGTCTGTCTAGGTTGTGAACTATTTATATATTCCATAGGAAACTGATAATATGATCTTCTGTGTGTCACCTCACACCATATTATTAACCTTATAGAATATCAGACACTTGCATTAATATTATAATAAACACAATATGCAAACATATGCCCATATGATTCTCATTCAAAAAAATAAGGAAATAAAGTTAATACAAAAGTGATGCTTTCAGTATATAACCCTAACAATCTCCCACTTATACTCAAGGCATTGCTTTTCAGTATACTGTTACAAATCTCCCACTTATACTTAAAGCCATGCTGCTACGCATCTGACTCCCATTCCCTCAACATGACTATCAAAAGCCTTAGCTGGTAAGCTCTTAGTGAAGGGATCAGCTAGGTTGTCTGCTGATGCTATCTTGATCACAGCAACTTTTCCATTCTTTACGAAATCTCGTATCAGGTGGTACTTGCGCTCAATGTGTTTACTTGCCTTATGGGCTCGTGGTTGCTTCGAAATTGCAACTGCACCACTATTATCACAATAAAGTGTAATAGCCTTAGGCAAATTAGGTACCACATCCAAGTCCAATAGGAAGTTTCTGAGCCAAACCGCTTCTTTGGCTGCCTCAGAGGCTGCCACATACTCGGCTTCCATGGTAGAATCAGCAATACATTTCTGCTTGATACTCCTCCATATAGTGGCTCCACCTCCCAAAGTAAATACGTAACCTGAGGTTGATTTCCTGGAATCCCTATCTGACTGAAAATCTGAGTCTGTATACCCCAAGACAACTAAACTATCTGCCTGGTAAACTAGCATGTAATCTTTAGTCCTTTTCAGGTACTTCAAAATATGCTTTACGGCAGTCCAGTGCTCTTGTCCCGGGTTAGACTGATATCTGCTAACCATGCCAACGGCAAAGCAGATATCTGGTCTCGTACATAGCATTGCATACATTAAGCTTCCTACTACTGAAGCATAAGGAACTGCTTTCATGTTCTCTGTCTCTTTAGGTGTCCTCAGACACTGCTCCTTTGATAGGGCAATTCCATGCCTAAAAGGTAAGAAACCTTTCTTAGAATTTTGCATGCTAAAACGAGTTAGTATAGTATCGATATAGGAAGCTTGAGACAAGCCCAACATCTTTTTCTTGCGATCTCGTAGAACTTTAATCCCAAGGATGTGACCTACTTCTCCCAAGTCCTTCATATCAAACTGTTTGGATAACCATACCCTTACGATAGATAATACCTTCACATTGTTTCCAATGAGCAAGATGTCATCCATGTAAAGTACTAGGAATACCACTACGTTTCCGTCACACTTTTTGTATACACACGATTCATCTTGACATTGATCAAATCCGTAGGATTTTATCACCTGATCAAAACATATGTTCCAAGATCTAGAAGCTTGCTTAAGTCCATAAATGGACTTCTTGAGCTTACAAATAAGATGCTCTTGGCCCTTTTCAATGAACCCGTCTGGTTGCTGCATATAGATGTCTTCCTCAAGACTTCCATTAAGAAAAGCTGTCTTGACATCCATTTGCCAAATCTCATAATCAAGATGAGCTGCAATAGATAAAAGAATCCGGATAGACTTAAGCATGGCTACTGGCGAAAAGGTTTCCTCATAATCAATACCCTCTCTTTGAGTAAAACCTTTTGCAACAAGCCGAGCTTTAAAGGTTTCAACCTTACCGTCTGATCCTCTTTTTCTCTTATAGACCCACTTGCATCCAATGGCTTTTATACCAATAGGTGGTTCTACAAGCTCCCAGACTTGATTAGAATCCATAGATTCTATTTCAGATATCATTGCTTTTTGCCAAGACTCTGCATCTTTATCTTGGAGTGCTTCCTTGTAGGTACAGGGATCATAATCTTGTTCCTCAGGGACAAAGTCTGACGACTCTCCCAAGAACATATATCTATCAGGTTGTATCACAACCCTCCCACTACGACGAGGCACTATCGGTTGTGGTGTAACATTTGTGACACGTTGTGCAGTTACTGGTGGTACATCCTGTTGTACTGTTGGTACTGAAGTATTTGGTGTCTCACCTCTCAGTTCTTCTAGAACAACTCTACTTATAGGTTTATGGTTCATCACATAGTCTTCCTCTAAGAATCGAGCATTGGTGCTAACAATGACCTTCTGATCCTTAGGACTATAAAATAAACCTCCTTTCGTTCCTCTTGGATAGCCTACAAACAAGCGTACTTCTGTACGTGATTCCAACTTATCGGCTTTCCCATTCAGCACGTGTGCTGGACTACTCCAAATCCGAACATGTTTCAGACTAGGCTTACGCCCAGTCCACAGTTCTGTGGGAGTGATTGGTACTGACTTAGAAGGAACCAAGTTCAAAACATAAGCTGCAGTTTCTAAGGCATATCCCCAAAACGAATCTGGTAAATCTGAATAACTCATCATTGATCTAACCATCTCCATAAGAGTCCTATTCCTTCTTTCTGCTACACCATTCTGTTGGGGTGTACCAGGTGCTGATAATTGGGATGTAATCCCAGCCTCTGACAAATAGTCCCTAAACTCCCTAAAGAGATACTCGCCACCACGATCTGAACGTAATGACTTGATACATTTTCCATGACGTTTCTCCGTTTCTGCCTTGTACTCTTTGAATTTCTCAAAGCACTCAGACTTACGGCGCATCAAATAAATATATCCATACCTTGAATAATCGTCAGTAAATGTGACAAAATATTCAAAGCCACCTCTAGCCTGGACAGTCATGGGCCCACACAAATCAGAATGAACCAATTCCAACACATCTTTGGCCCTATACCCCTTTGCCTTGAAATGCCTTTTGGTCATTTTACCTACCAAGCAGGATTCACAGACTAGTAGTGCCTCCACTTCCAATGAACTCAAAGGTCCATCTTTAACCAGTCTTTGAATCCTTCTTAGGTTAACATGCCCCAATCGCAAGTGCCAAAGATATGTTTGGTTCATACAAGAAGGTTCTTTTCTCTTATTTATGTTAGAAGACATATTATTCATTTCCATAAGTTGCATTGTGGGCGAAATAGGATTAATGACATATAGAGTATCAACCAATGCACCAGAACAGATAAAATGCTTATTTTTTCTAATAACAATATTGTCATTAAAATAAACTGAATATCCATCCTTAACTAACATGGAAACAGAAATTAAATTCCTTCTAAGTGAAGGTGCATAAAGACAATCTCTCAATGTCAAAGACTTATTTTTACCAAAAGATAAAATAACATCTCCTACTGCAACGGCCGCTACTCTTGTAGCGTCACCCATAAACAAGCATATCTCTCCATCACTGAGGTGTCTGGTTTCCTGGAACCCCTGCAATGTATTGCAGACATGATTAGTTGCTCCTGTATCTACACACCAGGTGCCGGTAGATAGCACTGCTAAACATGTTTCAACAACTAGTAAATAAGATATACCTTCTTTGTTCTTTTGTTTGAGAAGTGGACAGTCAGTCTTCCAATGTCCTGACCCTTTGCACTTGAAACACTTGCCTTTCGGCTTTTTCACAGCGCCTTGAGGTCCCATGCCCTTCTTTGCTGAGTTTACTTGTTTCTGAACTTTCTTCTTCTTACCACCTTTCGGCTTATAAGTAGAGACCTTTTCAGTCACATAAACATGGGCATTCTGCTTGAAGAGAGCTTCAGCATCCTGTAGTTCTTTTGCAAGTTCTGACAAAGTATACAACCTTTTGTTCATGTTGTAATTAAGGCAAAACGAGTCAAAACTTTTAGGCAGAGTCCCGAGAATGATATCGACCTGGGTTTCCCCATCGATTTCAGCACCAAGGATCTCCATCTCATTTAGATGACCCATCATCTTGAGAACATGATCCTTTACTGGTGTCCCCTCAGCCATAGAAGCATTCATTAAACTCTTCATAGCAAATTGCCTAGCTGCTCTACTCTGATGTCCGAAGAGTTCCTTAAGGTTGTACATCATATCATAAGCTGTGGGCATGGCCTGATGCTGATGCTGCAGTACATTTGACATAGATGCCAAAATGTAACACCGTGCCATCTCATCTGCCTTATTCCAGCATCAGGCTTAGGTGGGCATACTTCATTGAGTACAAATTTGTACTCTTCAGCAGTTAAGACAATATCCAAGTTACGTTTCCAGTCAATATAATTAGGGCCAGTAAGTTTGTTTTCTTTAAGAATCACCATAAGTGGAATGAAAGAACCCATTTTTGAAATCCTGAGAATCACATAAAAAAAATTATGTAGGGCAAAACTTTTGAATTAATTAAATATTGATTCCCTCAAAACAATAATAAAAAAAATTCACCAACACCTTAAACACCATGAATTTAGCATGCCACGATAGTGTGGACGTATACAAATTCAATATTTGTTCAAGTAGGTTTTTCCTATTAATTTTACTATCATGTCAACACAACTTTTTGACAAATAAAATTAATCTGTTGGTCTTGCTCTGGTCCTACAAATAATAGCAGTGACTCCGATGGGGAGGATACCATTATTTGTATCTAAGTGTATACCATTGCTTAATACTAAGTCCATTATCTTGTATTGAGTTCCTTCAGATGGAGAAGTGAACACATACTAGGTAACTTTCTACAATTATTCCTAAGGAAGTCTGTACTGGTGATCCATAATTTTACTCATCCGATATGGAGGAAAGCACTAAAGCCAACACGCAAGTATAATTATATCACCTACAAACCAGCAATGGAGACCGTGGGATTCATGTTAAATGAATTCCCTCTCCCACTTAGTTATTTAACAATGAGGGTTTTTCTACTAGTTAATTTATGTCTATGTTGTCCATTATTAATGTGATGCTAGTTTTTCAAAAAAAAATCACAAAATAATAAACATGCATAATCAGAATAAGCAATAATGGCAATAAATTTGAAAATAAATATCCAACTATTATGGCCATCTTTCTTGATTCTTCCCCGACTGTGCGAATCCCAAATCTGACCCTGCACGGAGCTACCGGGGTTCAGAAACAGCATCTCCTCCGGCGTCAGAAACAGCCACCACCGCCATCACGATCGATCAAAAAAAAAAAAAAATAATTAAAATTACATCAATCCTATGCCTCCCGAAGGAGTTCATACATAATCTAGATTGAAAAATTAAAATTACATCAATCCTATGCCTCCCGAAGTAGTTCACACATAATCTAGATTGAAAAATTAAAATTATAAGCACGATCAACCCTCGTGATATTAATTACATCAACAAAACAACAACAACACAATAATTACATCCACAAAACAACAACAACACAAACAAAACATGCATTGGACCATAATAGTTGGATCTAAGATGTCTGCAAAATCGAGTTAGAACAGATCTACATCTAGAACAGATCTACATCTACCGACTATCATGCAACACAAGTTTTATTGGACAACATGGATGTAACAATCAATACGCAGATCCAATACCGGCTCTGATACTAATTGATGGAACTGAGATGATTCCTAGGACTACGGATTGGTGTGCGTATCGATTGTTAAAAACTTAATAGATTAAATACGTGATCTAACCCTATATAGTGGAATCTAGGGTTCACGATTTATACCTACAATGAGAAGAAGACGATAGCGACCTCAAGATCTTCTGCACGTATTCCTTCCTCAGGTTGGACGTCGTGTGGGCGACGATCTCCCAACCTTTCTTCTCCTTGGCTGACCTCTCTTTCTCTCCTTACGTGAATCACGAATTTTGAAAAAAAATCTTATATTTCAGATTGTCAATGACGGCCAGAGAATAGAGGATATATATAAGGCTACGGCAGGGACCTATGAGGAGAAATTAGGGTTAGGTCTCCTAACGAATCTGGGTATCCCGTGTTCAGCCCGAACACACAACCCAGGCCCATTAACAATAACTCGGTCCACTAAGGAGCTATTGTTGCACTACCTTCCTAATCCCAAATTATATTTATGGGCTCCTTTTATTATATGCTCGTTCAACTCCCCATGTTAAGATATCGAATGTCCGTTGATCAAATTAAGTTACTGACAACTATATTGATCAACATCTTTTATCCTTAAGTAGTACCACTCAACTTTATTTGTCATGTCGGATGTAATCCACCTGCAGGGTTTACATGACAATCCTTATGAGCTCCTTAAGGGGACATCATCAACCCGACGTATCGGGATATGGATTCCTTTAACAATCAACAGCCCATCATACATACAATGCTATTACCCAATTCATAGAGGTTGTTGATCCATAATGAATCTCACTCTTTTATGAGTCAAAGTAATGCACACTGCATATACATGTCTGTTATTATATCTGAATTAAGAGCATAAGCATCCATAATAACAGAGGTGTTTGTTCTCTTTTGTAGTCAGTACAAAGAGAACAACCTCAAGTGGTCCTGTTCAATACACACAAAGTGTACTAGTGTAAACTATAGTCAAGACAGACTAATACCAGATTACACTACAACCTTTCTAATGGATTGTCCAAGTCCGTCTAGGTTGTGAACTATTTATATATTCCATAGGGAACTGATAATATGATCTTCTGTGTGTCACCTCACACCATATTATCAACCTTATAGAATATCAGACACTTGCATTAATATTATAATAAACACAATATGCAAACATATGCCCATATGATTCTCATTCAAAAAAAATAAGGAAATAAAGTTAATACAAAAGTGATGCTTTCAGTATATAATCCTAACAATCTCCCACTTATACTCAAAGCATTGCTTTTCAGTATACTGTTACATCTTGTGCGTAAGAAGCTTACCGTACCCTGCATTCTAGGCGTCGAGGATCTGCAACACCATTTCATCCAACTCCTGCTTGTCCTTAACTGCGCGCTCAGTCGCATCGTCAAGCAATCCCTGTAATTTTCCTCGGCCTACTACACCAGCCGCTCCTCGGCCCATTTCTCTTTCTTTGCCAGCAACCCCTGCCGACCACTTTTCTCTCCTTCCAGTGCCTTCTCGACATCCTTGATTCCCTGTCAGAGTTCTTGGTTCCGACGCACCAATTCCCTACCACTTTCCTCGGACTCTAGAACCCAAGCCAACATTGCGTCCAGCCTCCACTTCAACTTAGCCCAGTAACGGCAGCCTACAGAACGAGAAAACCATCAAGAAAACCATACATTGAAATCTAAGGAGAATGCCGACTTCAAGTGGCAGATCCTCTTTGAGGCAACTTACTATAAAAGAGTCCTGAGTCCAACAGGAGTAACGTCGCCTTAGGTCTCCCTCTTCAGGGACACTAACTCTTTGGGAGTAGCCAAATTCTTCACCACCTGAGCCGCATTCAAGCGGTCTGTCATCAAATCTGCCTCAGTAATAGTCCAAGGGGGATCCTCGCTTTCGATGGCGATAGCACCTTTGGCACCGTCAGGGTAGTCCCTTCCGTGGAGACCGGCGACTCCATAACGGCGGGAGGATCGACACCTTTGCCTTTCTCCATCCCCGGAGATGCAGCAGAAGGGGAAGAAAGAGGACGCTTCGAGGTTCCCCGTACTTTCTTCCTTTTGGGGGCCTCAGATACCCAGTCACCTCTCCCTCCAATGTGGTATTTTCCTTGGTCGACCTCCCCCCGCATCCGTCTCGACCATCGCACCACCCTCAGCCATTGCCTCAGCTTCAAGTTTGGCCTTAAATTGATTGTATGCATGGAACCTTTAGTATGGGATGCAGTAGTACGTACGTTAGTCAAGATAATGAAAACACTAATAGACCTAGGTTGACAATTGCATACTCGATCATGACTATTGACATTAACATTATTTATCGATTATTACTCTTGAAAGTTGCATTGTAAATCTAGACTTTTCATCAGTCCCTGTTATTGCTTTTGATTTTGTTACCGTTTATTATTTATTGACTCCAATATCGTTCCAATTTCTGTTCTTGTTATTTAGTCCTTTATTTTCTATTTTACTGCTTCCTACTACTTGTCGCCCGAAGCTTGCTCTAACGGGTTCTCTTCCTCTTTCTTTTGAGTTATGTTATACAGGTGTAGTGATGGGTAACTGAAAGGAACTCGTCAAACTGTTACTACATTGCATATTCTTGAGCTATTTGGTAAGTTCTTGTATTCCAGATTTGGTTATTGGATTTTATTCTCATTTATGTGATTATATTTTCTGCATTGTTGGGATTATTTCTTTTCATGTTGTTGAGTTACGACTGGTACAACTTATGGATGATGTTAAAATCATTCGCTGGGCCATGCCACGTGCTCGTATTTCCGTATTTTGGGAAGTGGGGCGTGACATATTTTTGGTCCCTATTAGTAGTAGTCCTGAGAACATAACTATTCTATGGAGGGAGTGATGTCATACCCCAGATTTTTAAATAATTCTTTTAAGATTAATAAATAAATTAAAATGATTTTTCGTGATTTAATAAATATTTTTCTGAAATTTATCTTTTTACAGGTGCAAAATACATGCAAATATTTTCTTGGGTAGTTCAAAGTCAAAAATTATTTTGGGGAAACCCATTACTTATTATTGGATATTATTCTTGAATTTTCTGGATTTTTTTGATAATTATTGGACTTATTTGCAAATATTACAAAAAAGGGACTTTTGTGCAAAATTATCACTTGGAGTGAAAACTCCATATTTTCGAATTTTTGGGCTAGGCATGATTCCTATTCAACTTAAAGGTAAAGAATTTACTTTTTGTTTTAATGAATTTGATTTATTTTGCAAGTTTTGATAAAGAAGGGTCTTTTTGCAAAATTGCCACTTAGAGGGGCAAAAGTGAAATTTCATTTTTCTGAGCTTTCAAAATAGTGCTGGCCACTATTAGGGTATTTTTTTTTGTTTTTAAATCTCAATTAAGTTGGTTTCATTTAACTTCCAAGTATAAGGATCTATATATGTAAAGATATATTTAAAAGAGGTATTTTACAAATCTATTCAAAACCCTAAATTCCGGCCTATATAGAGTGGGGTGCAGCCGTCTCTTTGCTGTACAACACAAAAGGATTTCTTATTATTATTTTCTTAGAGTTTTAAAGCAGGGATCTTTGGTTTTCTTGCGAAAGGAAGGATTTTCTTATTCTCTTTATTTTTCTTCGGAAGATTCTTTAATAAGGTGAGTGACATATGTTTTTTTTTTCTTTTTATATGTGATGATTTATCTATTAGAAAGCATGTTAGTTGATGGTATGAAGATATAATGAATTTTGACGAGTAGATGAACTAAAAAGTGAATCTTTTCATGAAACTACACTATTGATGATTAAAACCCTAATGTGATGACTTGAGATTGTTAAGAACCTAATAGAAATCATGGGTATATAATTTTCTATAATAAACTTGCTATTTTCCTTGCATAAGATGAGCTGTGTACTGATTATTACATAAAGATGAACAAAACCTAACCTTACTGTGTACACTATGCATAGGATCTGTGTGAGGCCTTAATAGAGTATAATATGATGGTTTGCATGTTATGATCGTGTATTTTCATGAGTAACTATTGGGATCAGTAGGGTTTGTGTATAACAAGTTATGAAAAGGTTTAATAGATTAAAAAGATCAAGTTTTGAAGTAGAAGAGAAGAGTTTTGTATTCAGGTCTGAAGGGGGTGGCCGAAAGTTGAGTTTTTGTGTTTTGCAAAGCATTTCGATTGGTTTTGATTTGTTTTATGAATGAGATGGTTTTAAACTTTATACTATAAATATGTAATGAGTTCTTGAAGTTACTGATGCAGAAATACATACATACACACATTTCATACTCTTATATACTATTTAGAAGGTTTTGTGAAATTTGATGGGGTTTTGATTGGATTTCAGTTGTTTGATACTGAGATGATTTTGAACACTAGACCACTCCTAATTGATGTATTTTGATGTTTAAACTGATGCTTAATACCATATATATATATATATATATATATATATATATATATATATATATATATATATGTATACACACTTTACTGATTTTGAAATATTTTGTGAAAAATCACTCTTTTGAGATCTCGATATGTTTTGGATTGTTTTAATAACTCCTATATGTTATAAAAGATATGTTTAATCATCTCAGAAAGTTTAATTTCGATTTTTTTTAATGTTATTTGAAGTATCAGTCGCGAACATGCACAAAAACCCAACCTGTGTATATGGCAGGTCACGGTCGACCGTCATGTTCCTACTGTGAGAAATTCCCAATTGATAGTCGACAACCCTTCTTGAGCGGTCGACCGTCAACTGTTGTATTGGTTATTTTGTTGATTTTCTTCATTTCCTTTAAATGATTATTTTCTCGATATTATGGATTATTATTCTACGGTTTTAGATGATGTTTTTACTACAGATTACAATATTTTACAGAGAGTTATATTTTATTTATAATAGAGTCTTAAATATATTCTTATGATCTTATTAAGTGAGTTATATGTGTTTTTCAATGGAGTTGATGTTTTGGTGATATTCTACGACTTAAAAATATGGTTTTCTGTTATTTAATGGATTTAATAATTTATTTGAATACTGGAATTTTATGAGTACATTATATAAATTTGAATTTTTGTTAATTTAAGAAGTTTTCTTCATATAATCGTTTTGATGATAGATTTGTGAGTTTTATAGAAAGTTTTGGTATTGATGGTTGAGTTGTGAATCTCTAGGAGTTGAGTGGGAGTCCTGTGAACCGGTAGATGATATTTTGTGGATTTAGACCAGTGTGGTCTTGGGTTTGTTGTTGTGGAATTAAGTCCGGCAAGATACACATACTCTAGAGTGGGGAATTTGTGTCTTTAATAATAACCAACTTAAGGACAAGCACTAGTGGAGATGTGATGGAACTTGGGAAACGTAAGTATATGCTCTTGGTTTAGGTCCAACGGATGCGTTGCAGGACTTGTGTATTGTTCTGTCTCGAGAGGACATTTGTATGTTCGCGTGTCGAGGGTCTGCAAGCCTATTCACGGAGCATGCAGGGTGCATTCGCGTGTTGAGGGTTGGCGGGCCTATTCACGGGATGTACCTGGTGTATCTGCATGTCGAGGGCTTCGCAAGCCTATTCGTGGGGTACACAGAAGGGAGGTGATTCTCTGGTTTTTGAGCTATTCTTACATGATGCTTGCGTGTCGAGGGTTGTGATGCCTGTTCGCGGAGTATTCGGAGTCTTGTTTCCATCACCATTATAGGATTAGTTACATAACGAGGGATTTAACCGTATAAAGTGGAGAACGATAAGACCTTGCACCGGACCTATGTACTGTGGGATGCATGTATTGTGGGATGCATAGAATCCGATAAGTATGCATTAGAGAGTCAGCATATAGTATTGGTATTTCTTGACTTGGTTTTATGCATGTTGTTTTCTGTTTTTCCTACACTTGACACTTAGTCTAGTTTTACTTGATGTTTTCATACTTTATTTATTGTTACTTCATATTCTATTGTTATTATTGTTGATATATGTTGTTTATGACTTTATCCTTATGTTTTATTTATATCGCATTTATTTTTTTGTGTCACTCACACCGTTATGGCTGACCCCTATAGTTTGGGGGTTAGGGTTATCTCTAGCCTCATGTTTTACAAGTAGGTGCTTGTAGCATTGGGATCTGGATGCATGTGGTAGAATGATAATGTGGATTATGTAAATTGTAAAAGATGTGTTGTAAAAGAGAATTTTTAATTCAAGGTGTTTTGTTTTTTTGCTGTGTTTTGTAAAAAGTTAATGTAATAAAAGTTGAAAAATTTTATCTGTGTTTTGGCTATGTTTATTATTACAATTGAGGTTGATGCTGGGAATTGTACCTCGTATTTCTAAGATATCATATTAGAAATTTATGGCGCTATAGAGGTGGTTGATGGTTGAGAAGGCGGAGCGCTGTGTCTCTGATTGAGCATGGTGACGTGGCAGGGGCCCCACAGGTGGAGGGGGGGTTCACTGTGCACGGGATTGGGGAAATAAGAAGAGAGATTGTATAAATTAATCCCATATCGGGAGTACACATAATTAATTAAGTATAAATATAATTGCCTATAATCAAGAGTCACGTAATTGGTTAACCACATTTTCAGAGGCAGCCTGTAGTGGGCAGTTGTACTATAAATATTAATTTGTCTTTTAAAAATAATAAAAATTGTCTGAGTATTGGGGCGGGGCGTTACAAATGGTATCAGAGCCGACTTTCGACACCGAGTGTGGGAGAGCTGTGACTTATGGACTACAGGATGATCGGCGGAGTGAGACAATCCCCAGTATTCTGGGACGATGGACGTAAGGGCCACAGAATGATCTGCCGAGTGGGATTAGTCTTCAGTATTCCAAAGACGAGAGCGACTCTCACGGAACTGCTCCACATAAACTAGAAAGAAGGATCCTGCGCTAGATTGTATACCCCGTACTCAGCGAGGATGATGATTTCTAAAGGTGGGGTGTATGTAATACCCAGTAATTTCGAAGAGCATAATATATATATATATATATATATATATATATATATATATATATATATAGGAGAGAGATGGTGTGAGGGGGGGCCTACGGTATGATTTACAGCAGATGCATCTGCTGTGTGTTGAGAAGCTGACGTTAGCGAAACATGTGGGGGCCCA
Organism: Hemerocallis citrina; assembly: GCA_017893485.1. Lineage (NCBI taxonomy): Eukaryota > Viridiplantae > Streptophyta > Magnoliopsida > Asparagales > Asphodelaceae > Hemerocallis > Hemerocallis citrina. The sequence goes on along the minus strand of CM030358.1, from coordinate 385,683,143 downwards.
CCTGGTTGATGGTTGAGAAGGCAGAGCGTTGTGTCTCTGATTGAGTATGGTGACATGGCAGGGGCCCCACAGGGGGGTTCACTGTGCATGGGATTGGGGAAATAAGGAGAGAGATTGTATAAATTAATCTCATATTGGGAGTGCACAATAATTAATTAAGTATAAATATAATTGCCTATGATCAAGAGTCACCTAATTGGTTAACACCTTTTGAGAGGGAGCATGTGGTAGGTAATTGTACTATAAGTATTAATTTGTCTTCTAAAAATAATAAAAATTATTTGAGTATTGGGGCGGGGCGTTACATGGAGCACCTGCTAGAGAAAGTTGCGGGCCGCAAGTAGTACAAGCAAAATATGAACAGTAGACAAGATATGCAGGAAAACAAAAGAACTGGGAATTCAAATACAGAACGAACATGATAACGAGAAACAAGAAGTATAACAAGAAAGAAACAGGAACTAACAAGCAGGAAAACTAGAACTGGCAATGCAAATGTAATATAACATGATCAAGGTAATGCAGGTAACAACTGGAACATGACTCAAAATATAACTAATCGGGAACGATAAATAATGTAACAGGAAATATGACATATGAAAGAAAGTCATGCAAATTTGTAACGGGAGTCATGTGAACTAGTAGTAGGTAACATGTAACAGGTAAATTATAAACTTGTAAACTTGTAATAGATATCAGATAAACATGTGAAACAGGTGACATGAATGTGCAGGTGAAACATATTATTCTTAAGTTTTTATTCAATCCTATCTAATGCATCACTCATGCGTTTCATACCACATGATTGCTACATACAAACAAGTTGCATTTATATTTAGTGGTCGATTCTATAGGGTCGTGTACTCAGGCATCATGTAAACAGGTAAACAGGCTCATGAACCATGTAATTATGTATTCATGTAAACAGGTGGGAAACATGGATCCCCTTCCGAGTACACCTTCCTATAGGTAAGAATGTAGTCAGGTAATCATATAAACAGGTAAACCGGCTCATGAATCATGTAATCATGAATTCATGCAACAGGTGGGAAACACTGGCCCCCTTCCAAGTACACTTGCCTATATTGTCCACTACTAGATCTTTCCCTTAACCTCAACTTGATTACTTATTCTTTTTACCAAAACAGACATGAATGTACAAAATCAGGGACAGGTAAATATGACAGTGACAGAAACCAGGTTCAGACTGGGCGAAAAATATGTTCGGGTGCCATAAACAAAATTATAAATATTGAAACAACAAGTACTCCAATTTTGGATAGTAGGACGTTGCTGCACTAAAACTTTAATTTCCGCTACTACAGAAAAGCAAATTTGGATTGATTAGAAGTTCTAGAAACTAGACTCTCTGCCGGTTCCAGCGCATGTACACACGATATATAAAAGTCACAGAAACTTGGTTCAAATTGTTATTCTTTGCAGATTTTATGTTCAGGCAGAAACTTAGGGTACAATTCTAATACTCATAAATCAGTAACGAACTCATTTAAAAATTCGATAAAATTTATAATCAGGTTCTTTATCATGGTAAGCAACATATTGAAAAATATCAGGTCTTAATTATACTTTTAACATGATATTTAAATTAGTTCATCGAGAACATATACTTCAAACTAGTCATCTGGAATTGAAAACATCACAGTACTAAAAATAGGATATCTTGCAATCTGGACATCAGATTTTAGATCCGTCAAAAGTTTTGGAAACTAGACTCTGGGGGCTATAACTTTTATTTATAAAATTCTAACTAATTCAAAATGTAACTGGACGTCGGCAGCGAAGTGGTGTAGGGCGGCAGGGCTCGCAAAGGAACATGGCGACGAATATCTTTGCTGAGTTCGATGGTGAACCTAGGAGGGCTTCAGGATGTGGTCGAGATGGACGAAAGTTAGGGAGCTTCGGAGGGAAGGAGGAGGGGTTGATGGCGAAACTCGACGAGGTGCAATGGTGGGATGAGGAGGAAGGCGATGGCGGTGGCACTCTGTTTCAGTAGAAAAACAGAGGAAGGAGGACAACTACGGTTGTGAGGAGCTCAGCGGCGGTTGCAGAAAACAATGGTAAAGGAAGGGAGAGGGTGAATATGAGGGTACTACAGGTGGTTGCGGGTGGTGTTGCTCTGGTGGAGAGGTGATGGCGGCTCAAGAGGATAGTGATAGCGGGGATGGGAAGCGAGCATCGACGAGGGGCAGTGCAGGGCGATGGTGGAGGGTTGGGGAGCTGGGAACGGAGGGCGAGTACGAGATGGGTTCGACGAGGGATGAGGATGGAGGAAGAAGATGAGGGCCGAGGTGGTCGGTGCAACGGGAAGACAATGGGGTGCGTCAATAAGGGCAGAGAGGACGCAGTGGAGATGGAGGCGAGGTGGATAGAGCAAGTGGCTCGAAGGTGGGTCACTGGTGCTGCGTGGGGTGCGGGGAGGATGGCGGTTGGGTTTCTGAGGTTGGCAAGAGGGGAAGAAGAAGGTGAACAGGGGGATTAGGCGGTTGTGATGATCAGGGTAATTAGGTTTAAGTGTGATTAGGGTTTAGGTTATGGAGGGTTATATATAGGACTAAAATTAAGAAGGTGGGTTAATGGGTAGCGGGTTAATGGGATAACGGGTAGGATCCAATAAGAATGGGTTTGGATTAAGATAATGGGTTTCAGGTTTTAGATTAACAATAAATAAATAAATAAATAAATAAATAGTAACACAATTGTCCATAATCAAATAGTATGCATCAAGTTAATACTCAAATACTAATAAATACGGTAGAATGTATGGGTTTACAAAATAAATGAGATTGGATTTGATTTGAGCCAAAATGTAATAAGGAGCAAGATAGTAGTATATATTAAATTAATTAAATCAAGTAATATACATAAAATTCTTGCTCCAATAATAGTAAAATACAGATTAAATAAACAACCAAGGAGAATAATGATAATGATAATAATAATAATAATAATAATAATAATAATAATAATAATAATAATAATAATAACAGAAATAATAATATTTGGGTTTAATAACTTATAAATAATCAAATAATAAAATTGGACTTGGTATAAGTAATTAGTCAAATAAAAAAATCAGGTTAGCCGATAGAATAGAATATGATTTGTATTACAATATAAATGTCATTGGAAAGTTGCTACAAATCAAATTATTGATTAGAAATAGACTTTAATAGGAGATCCAACAATAAATTTCAACAAAAGAGATTAAAAATAGAAAATAATTTACAGAGAATCGAAATTTCGAAAAAACACAGAAAATACGTATTGGCGGGAACGGGGATTACAATCCTACACACCTTACAAACAGAATTTCGTCGTCGAAATTCAATTCAGGCGGAATGTAGGACAATGCAAAAGCAAAATTTTGGGGTAACAAAACAGAGAATTTAAGGAAGAGAAATGAAATGGTGATAGCCCCTGAATGGGAAAGAACATAAATAAGAATTGGGGTCAAATAATTAATTGACGCATGATGGCGGATAGAATGCATAAAAGAAAGTAAACGGTATTAGAAGGAAGGAAAGATCACAAGACATGTGGGATAACGAAGCAAGAAGATAAAGGAGCAGGTAGAACTTGAATCGAATAGAGAATGGACAGGGGAGAACTGAACCAAATAATGAGTCAACGGATGAGGATGGATGCAAGGAATGGAAGGAAGCAAACAATGCAAGAAAAGAGATGCAACACAAGAATCTTGGACCTATTGATTATGGGCCCACCACGCTTCCATTGCGCTACTACGATCGGGAAGACTCTATCGTCAGTGTGTATTAACTCTAGCAGTTTGCTTCGTGGCTCACCATATCCTTGACACGTCCAAACGATATCCCTCTAGCATGAAGTTTGAACTCCTGGCGATTTGGGATTCTGAACACTTCCTGAGATCCTGGGACTCTGCTTGGACACCTTAGAGCAAAAGACGACACTTCTTCTCCTTGGGATGTTCCAAGTTGCTGACATGCCGTTGTAGATCACGGGTAGCCAATCGATGAACCGAGCAAGAATAACAGAATGGTAGCACCTGAATTTGAGGATGACAAGGTATGGAAGAAATAACTTGTATGATACTCAATATTGAACCAATAAATGAAGATGAATGCAAGGTAAAGAAAGAAATGAACGACACAAGAACTGAAATATGAAAGAATCGACGAGATAAGCAAAAATAAAAAAAATTGATGGCACCGGAATCAAAAGAATATGGGTACGGAAAGAATAAATTTATACCCAATGAGGAATCAACAATGTAGGAGACTGTAAAAGACAGGAGGGAATAAGGAATCAAAGGGTTGAATATGAAGGGATCGGAATGAATGAAATAAGACTAGTATCTAGATTATGACTTGGTTATTGCATGTTCATGTGATCAATGCGATGTGCATATTGATGATTTAACCTGGCAAGAGCCAAAACCTGGCTAACATATCAGTCAAACATGACTAACACATTGGCCAAACCTGGGCTCTGATAGCACTAAAAACCTGTCACGCCCTACTTCCCATTATACAGGAAACACGGGCACGCAACTGAGGCCCAGCGAATGATATAAGTATGCCAACTCATATCATCCATAAGCTGCACAATACCAGTAAACTCAACAATACAATAATAATCACAGGAACAAGAAATTAATATAATAACCAATATCTGGGATACAAGGACTTACCAAATAGCCCGAGAATATGCAATGCAATAACAGCCGACGAGTTTTCTCAGTAACCCATCGTCTGTACCTGTATAACATAACTCAATAGAAAGATGGATGGAGCACCCGTTAGAGAAAGTTGCAGGCCGCAAAAATATGAACAAGAGACAAGATATGCAGGAAAACAAAAGAAGTGGGAATTCAAATACAGAACGAACATGATAACGAGAAACAACATGTATAACAAGAAAGAAACAAGAACTAACAAGCAGGAAAACTAGAACTGCAGATGCAAATGTAATATAACATGATTAAGGTAATGCAGGTAACAACTGGAACATGACTCAAAATATAACTAATCGGGAACGATGAATAATGTAACAGGAAATATGACATATAAACGAAAGTCATGCAAATTTGTATCTGGAGTCATGTGAACTAGTAATAGGTAACAGGTAACAGGTAAATTATAAACATGTAAACTTGTAATAGATATCAAAAAACATGTGAAACAGGTGACATGAATGTGCAGGTGAAACATATTATTCTTAAGTCTTTTATTTAATCCTATCTAATGCATCACTCATGTATTTCATACCACATGGTTGCTACATACAAACAAGTTGCGTTTATATTTAGTGGTAGATTTTATAGGGCCGTGTACTCAGGCATCATGTTAACAGGTAAACAGGCTCATGAACCATGTAATCATGTGTTCATGTAAACATGTGGGAAACACGGGTCTCCTTCCGAGTAAACCTTCCTATAGGGAAGAATGGAGTCAGGTAATCATAAAAACAGGTAAACAGGCTCATGAATCATGTAATCATGAATTCATGCATCAGGTGGGAAATACGAGCCCTATTCCGAGTACCCTTGCCTATATTGTCCACTACTAGATCTTTCCCTTAACCCCGGCTTGATTACTTATTCTTATTACCAAAACAGACATGAATGTAAAAAATCAGGGCATGTAAACATGACAGGGACAAAAACCAGGTTCAGACTGGGTGGAAAATATGTTCTGGTGCCATAAACAAAATTAAGAAATATTGAAACAACAAGAACTCCAATTTTGGACAGCAGGATGTTGCTGTACCAAAACTAGAATTCCCGCCGCTACAGAAAAGAAAACCTGGATCCATCAGAAGTTCTAGAAACTAGACTCTCTGTCGGTTCCAGTGCATATACACACGATATATAAAAATCACAGAAACAAGGTTCAAATTCTTATTCTTACAGATTTTCGGTTCAGACATAAACTTAGGGTACAATTTTTATACTTATAAATCAGTAAAGAACTCATTTAAAATTTCAATAAAATTTATAATCAGGTTCTTAATAATGTTAAGAAACATACTAGAAAATATCAGGTCTTAATTATACTTTTAACATGATATTTAAATTAGTTAATCAAGAACTTATACTTCAAAATTGTAATCTGGAATTGAAAACATCACATTACTAAAAATAGCATATCTTGCAATCTAGACATCGGATAATAGATCCATCAAAAGTTCTGAAAACTAGACTCAGGTGGCTAAAACTCTTATTTATGAAATTCTAACTGCTTTAAAATATAACTGGGTCAACATATGATTACGAATCCGAATAGACAGCAAGGCAGAAATATACAATTTGATATCTATGATCTTATATGAATATAGAATTAACAAAAACAAATCAAAACGGATAGGGGTCAAGATCATTAACGTATAAGTCATGAGAAATGGATCACAATGATAAACCTACTTGCGGTATTTCAAAAAAATGCTTGTACGGGGAAACAAAAAGATTCGTACAAGGATACTTGCTTGATAAACGATGAAAGGAAGCGAGACGAGAAATGGTGGCAACACATGCAAGAGATAGAATAGCACGTGCACACACGTGAACAATGAACACAGCAAGGCACGGCAACAATCGCAAGATCAACAGTAACAAAAGCAACAACAAATCAATAGAAATCCCCACAAGAGAAAACAGCAAAATTCCCCACAAAAGCTCAGGAGGAAGTGCAGTGAGGAGCGGGGATGGGGGTTGCTGGCTGTCGACGGTGGCAGGAGGCTTGCGATGGAAGGAGAGCAGGGTGCAATCAACGGAGGTGCAAGCCAAGGTGGCAGGAACTCTATCTCGGAAGGAAATAGAGGAAGAGGGGAAAAGCCATGGTGGGAAACCAGGGTAATGACCCAGCGGCAGAGCAACGGCGGAGCTTCGGTGTGGAGTCGACGGAGATTGCAGGGGCGCAGGTGTCGAGGGTAGCTCAACGGGGAAAGGAATGATGAGGAGGATGGCGGAGAGCAGGGGATGGTGGAAGGTGATGGTGTGGGCGAGGCAATGGAGAACGAGATGCAGGTGATCGGGAGTTGAGGAAGTCGACCACTGATGGGATTCTACAGCAGTGGCAAGGTCGATGGGTTAAAGACGGGTGGTGGACATCGACAGCGAAGTGGTGCAGGGCGGCAGAGCTCACGAGAGAGAACGGTAACGAAGAGCTTCGATGGGTTTGGTGGTGAACCGAGGAGGGCTTCAGGATGTGGTCGAGGTGGACAGCAGGAGTGGAGCTTCGGATGGAAGGAAGCGGGGTTGATGCCGAGGCTCGACGAGGTGCAATGGAGGGATTAGGAGGAAGGCAATGGCAGTGGCACTCTGTTCGGGAGAAAAACAGAGGAAGGAGGACGACTGCGGTTGCAAAGAGCTCGACGGAAGTTACAGAAACAACAATGGTGTAGGAAGGGAGACGGTGAAGATGAGGGTGCTGCAGGTGGTTGCGAGTGGCAGTACTCCGATTGAGAGGAGATGGTGGCTTAAGAAGATAGTGACAGCGGGGATGGGAAACGAGCATCGACGAGGGCCCGTGCAGGGCGATGGTGGAGGGTTGCGGAGCCGGGGACGGAGGGCGATGACGAGATGGGTTTGACGAGGGATGAGGATGGAGGAAGAAGACGAAGGCGGAGGTGGTCGGAGCAACGGGAAGACGATGGGGTGCTTCAATGAGGGTGGAGAGGGTGCGATGGAGATGGAGGCGAGGTGGATGGAGGAAGCGGCTCAAAGGTCGGTCGCTGGTGCGGCGCGGGGGCATGAGGAGGAGGACGGTTGGGTTTCGGAGGCAGGAAAGAGGGGAAAAAGAAGGTGAACACGGGAATTAGGCGGCTATGATGATCAGGGTAATTAGGGTTAAGTATGATTAGGGTTGATGTTAAGGAGAGTTATATATAGGATTTGAATTAAGATGGTGGGTTATTGGGTAGCGGGTTATAGGGATAATGGTAGGATCCAATAAGAATTTGTTTGGATTAGGGTAACGGGTTTTGGATTTTAGATTAACAATAAATAAATAATAAATAAATAGTAACACAATAGTAAGATAATCAAATAGTATTTATCAAGTTAATACTCAAATACTAATAAATACGATAGAATGTATGTGCTCACAAAATAAAAGAGATTGGATTTGATTTGAGCCAAAATATAATAAGGAACAATATAGTAGTATATATTAAACTAATTAAATCAAGTAATACACATAAAATTCTAGCTCCAATAATAGTAAAATACAGATTAAATAAACAACCAAGGAGAATAATGATAATGATAATAATAATAATAATAATAATAATAATAATAATAATAATAATAATAATAATAATAATAATAATAATAATAATAATAATAATGATGATGATGATATGGCTAAAAATAGGGTTAAATCGGAACCATCCAAATTGGGCACGAATCTTAATGCTCGGGGGTAAAATGGTAATTTCACCTACAGACGGGCCTGAAATGGGTACTGAGTCTTTTTTCCAAGGATCCAATAGCCCACGAATGGATCCGCCTCAACTGGGTGGGGGTAACAAACCGCAAGAAACCCAGTTCAGCTGGATAGAATTAGGGTTTATGATTATACTTAATCAACGGCCCTGATTCACTCTATCCATTCACTGGGAAGTAGGGATTCGATCTTATCCCGAAACTGGTCCATAAGGCGTCTATAAATACCCCCCATCCCCCACTGTTAATAGTTGAGCAATCTTTTGTCGGTAAAATTTCATTCATAATCTTTCTGATTACTGACTTGAGCGTCGGAGGGTGCGTCGCCGGGATCAACCCCGGTGTTTCGCACTTTTTAACGGTCAAACTCCGGCGAAAAGGCTTCAGGTTTGTCTATTCAACATCCCAAAGAATCCACAAATCTATCTGTTTTCCCCCACATCGATTTCAGCGGCAATAGATTGGCGCCGTCTGTGGGAACGACGAATAGCAATCCATCAACTTCCATCAGTTAAGATCACCTCCAGCCATGCCTCCAAGGAAACTGAGATCCAAAGGGTCCAACCGTAGACCCACTCCTCCTCAACCCCAACAGGAGGCTCCCGTCCAAACCGTCCAGCAGCAGGGACAACTCCCACCTCAGCCTGATCAGCCCCTGTAGCAGGAGTAGCCTCATCTTCAGAACCTTCAGCCCCCACGGGGTCAAACCGGGCCCCCGAATGCCGGTGCAGGAGCCTCTCGTCCCAACCATCAGAAGCAACCTCTTCACCGTGACCACGTCTCCGTGCACAACCCTTCTACCGATTTAATGGCATCTCACAACCCCCGGCCTTCCGAAGACCTCCGCAATATTCTCATCAACTGGCAGAAAGAAAAGGACCTTCACCACTGTTTTGATGAAAGGCGGGCCCGTGAGGGAGCCCCCCACCCGGAACGTCCAAATGAGCAATCTCCTCATCGCCGCGACCACAGAAGGTCCCCTCCTCACAGAAGGCAGAGAGAGTCCCTTAAGTACCATCGAAGAAGTCATCACTCTCCCGCTGGTCGGCAGCTCCTGAGGGATGATAACCGGCCAATCACTCGAGCCGAATTCCAACAATTCCAGGCCACAATCTTGCAAGCCCTCAACCTCCAACCAAACAACAACAACAATGCTCAGAGGGTCCCCACTCCTCCTCCGGTCCAATGTCCTCGCCATCGGTCCCTAACTCCTCCTCAAGCTCCGAGCTACCATCACCATAGCCCCAACTCCCCTTCGTACGAAGACGAGTCCAGAGACTCACTTGACTACTGTCGAAGGGATGATGCTTTCTATCGTTGTCTCCACGAGATGGAGAGGCACCTCAGCCAACTAGACAGGGAAGAGGAGCTGAGAGGAAGGACCCTCCGTCCAAGCCGACCTCCCTTCTCCCGAACTGTCATGGAAGCACCCGTTCCACCGAACTTCAAGCCCACGCAGTTTAAAACATATACTGGGGAGTCCGACCCCGTGGATCACATCGAGAGTTTCAAAACTCTCATGATGATCCACCAGGCTTCCGATGCTCCACTATGCAAGACCTTCCCAGCCACTCTCAAAGGTCCGGCTCGGAAATGGTACTCTCGCCTCGCCCATTCCGCCATCTTGTCCTTTGAACAATTTGAAACCCTCTTCATCACCCACTTCGTAAGTAGCCGTCGCACCGAGAAGACTAGTATCTCGCTACTCTACCTCAATCAGAAGAAGGGCGAGAAGTTAAGAGATTATGTGAAGCGGTTTACTACGGAAGCTAGATCCATTTCCTCCCTCGACCAATCGGTCACTGCAGCAACCTTCCAGTCAAATGTCATCAACTCAAGCCTTCGGTCCTCCCTAGCTAAAAAGCCCCTACAAAACTTCTCCGACCTTCTTCTCAGAAACGAGAAGTATATTCGGGCCGAGGAAGTTAAACATCGCCCCACTTTTGAAGGGTCTTCCTTCGGGGCCAAGAGAAAGGCAGCTGAAGAAGAGAGAGCTAAGAAGCTCCGGAAGGACAATGGGGGCCAGCGCCGCCTGCCTCCCAGATTCGAGAAGTGTACCCCTCTTAACGCCAACATTTCCACTATTTCTAATGGAGGTCGAGAAAGAAGGAGTTCTGCCTCCTGCCCTGAAGATGAATACCCCTGACAAGAAAAGGGACAAAGACAAGTGGTGCTGATATCATCGAGACCACGGCAACGACACTAACGACTGTCGGGCTCTGAAGAATGAAATTGAAGCCCTCATCCAGAGGGGGCAGCTGTCTAAGTTCGTGAGAAAGGACTGAATCGATCTTTCTCCTCCCCCCAGGGGGGCTAATAAGTGTCCCGAGAGGCACGACGAGACTCCCGAGTTCGAAGAGGAATGCATCTTGCACCTCATCCATGGAGGCCTAATGGGAGGAACCTCCAATTCTTCTCGAAAGGCTTTTATTAGGGAAGTGAACTTGGTGCACGGCATACCCCCTCCCAAAGGCCTCGGAGTCCCGGTCACTTTCTCGGATGAAGACCTGGAGGGTGTCCGAACCCCCCATTGTGATGCACTAGTAATCAACCTCCACATGGCCAACTTCAAAGTGCAGAGGATTCTGGTAGACAATGGTAGCTCTGTCAACATCCTCTTCCTAGCAGCCTTCCGAGGACTCAAGTTATCGTAGGACAGGCTCAAGCCCGCGGGCTACACGCTTTATGGGTTCACGGGAGTGCCAGTGACTATCGAAGGGGTAATAACCCTCGATGTAACTGCTGGCAAAACTCCTACTACCCGGACGGAGCCAATGGATTTGATGGTCGTCGACATCCCAGCTGCTTACAATGTGATTCTAGGTCGACCTGGCCTAGCTGCTTTAGAGGTCATCCCGTCGGTTTACCATCTTAAAATGAAGTTCCCCACCAAGTCAGGTGTAGGGGAAGTAAGGGGTAGTCAAGAGATTGCCCGCAAGTGTTACATGACCTCCATCGGGGGACCTGTCCTCTCCCTCGAGACTCTTGAGATTCCCCAGGGGAACACCCAACCAATGTCCGAACCAGTAGACGAGCTAGAGGAAGTGCTCTTTTTCGAGCAGAATCCGAACCGCAAGTTCTTCATCAGCAAGACCCTTCCCTCTGCCCTCTGTTCCGACATAGTCCAATGCATCAGGAAGAACCATGACCTCTTCACCTGGTTGGCTGTCGATATGCCTGGAATTTCCAAGGAGCTCCTCATCCACCACCTAAGCATTGCTCCAGGGTCCAAACCGGTCCAGCAGAAGAGGCGCAAATTTGCCCCCGAGCGCCAGCAAGCCATAAAGGAAGAAGTGGAAAAGCTCCTCAAAGCTCGGTTCATACAAGAAGTCAACTATCCCGAATGGCTCTCTAACGTTGTTATGGTTAAGAAGGCCAACAGAAGTTGGAGAATTTGCATCGACTTCACAGACCTGAAGAAAGCATGTCCTAAGGATCCATTCCCTCTTCCCAGCATCGACACCTTAATCGATGCTACTTCAGGCCATGAGCTGCTGAGCTTCATGGATGCCTTCTCTGGATAAAACCAAATCAGAATGTTCCCCCCAGATATCCCGAAGACCTTCTTCGTCACTGATCAAGGACTTTATTGCTACAGGGCAATGCTCTTCGGGCTGAAAAATGCAGGTGCGACCTACCAGCATCTCATCAATAAGGTCTTCCAGAATCAGATCTGCCGAAACATGGAATTGTATGTTGATGATATGCTAGTTAAAAGCATCCATGGGGCTAACCATGTTGCCGATCTTCAAGAAGCATTCAATGTGTTGAGGAAGCATGATATGTGGCTCAACCCGAATAAGTCGCGTTCGGAGTCTCGTCGGGTAAGTTTCTAGGCTTCATGGTCAGTCAAAGAGGGATCGAAGCCAACCGCGAGAAGATCAAAGCCATACTGGACATGGCTCCTCCTACAAGTGTGAAAGAAGTTCAGAAGCTCACAGGATGCCTCGCGGCCAAAGGGCACTTCCTGTCTAAGTCAGAGGAGAAGTGTCTTCCTTTCTTCAAACCCCTCAGGGGGGCTAAAGGCTTCGAGTGGGGCCAACAGCAGCAAGAATCATCCAATCAACTGAAGGCCTATCTGGTCAACCCCCCTCTCCTCAGCAAGCCTGTCCTCGGGGAAACACTCTACCTCTACCTAGCTGCCTTCGAGCAAACCCTCAGTGTTGTCCTAGTGATGGAAGAAGACAAGGCTCAGAAGCCTATCTATTATGGGAGCAAGGTTCTCAGAGATGCTGAGCACTGCTATTCGAGATTAGAAAAGATAGCATACGCCTTGGTTATGGCAGCCAGGAAGCTCCGCCCTTATTTTCAATCCCACTCGGTGGTCGTTCTCACCGACCATCCGCTTAAGCAAGTCCTACACAAACCCGAGATCTCCGGTCGTCTGATGAAGTGGTCGATCGAGTTGAGTCAACATGACATATCTTGCCAGCCTCGGACCGCAATCAAGGCTCAAGCCTTACCTGAATTTATCGTTGAGGGAACCATCCTGGAGGTTAGTCAAGCAGCAAACGGGCCTCCCATCTGGACAATATATGTAGACGGGTCCTCTTGCACCGAAGGGAGCGGAGCCGGGGTCATTCTGGCAGGCCCAGATGACTTCGTTCTCCAATACTCCCTTTGCATCAACTTTAAGGCCTCGAACAACGAAGCTGAGTATGAAGCCCTTATAGCCGGCCTGGGTATGGCACGCAAGGCAGGGGCACAACGTCTCCGAATATTCAGTAACTCGCAGCTGGTGGTGAATCAAGTCTTAGGGGAGTATGAGGCGCGAGACGACCGAATGGCTAAGTACCTAGCCAAGGTCCAAAGTCTCATGGCTTCATTCGAAGAGGCACAAATTCAGCGGATCCCTAGAGAAGAAAACTCCCAAGCAGATGCCCTCTCTAAATTGGCCTCCTCCTCCCTTTAGGGTCTCGAGCAGACCGTCCTAATCGAAGTACTCCTAAGACCGAGCATAGAAGAAGAAGCTCCCGACTCGATGGAGTCGCTGCCCGTCCAACTCCAGGACAACTGGATGAAGCCTTTGATAGAGTTTCTCAGGGACGGGGTCCTTCCCGAAGACCCTAAGGAAGGCCATTGAATCCGAACAAGAGCGGAGCGGTACACCCTTGTTGAAGGAGTCATGTACAAATACTCCTACACCCAAGTAGATGGCAGACCCTACTTGAGGTGCCTCTCCCCGGAAGAAGCCTTGTATGCCTTGCAAGAACTCTACGAAGGCAAAGGCGGAGCACATTCAGGGTCCACGTCCCTCGCCAGGAATGTTCTGAACTACGGGTATTTTTGGCCTATCCTACTTCGAGATGCCGAGTAACATGTCCGGCAATGAAGCCCTTGTCAGTAGTTCTCCAACATCCGCCGCCTACCCCAAGCACAACTCACCTCTCTCTCAAGCCCAATTCCCTTCGCAATGTGGGGGATAGACTTGTTAGGCCCGTTCCCACCAGCTCCAGGCCAGTTCAAATTCCTAGTCATGGCAATCGACTATTTCTCCAAGTGGATTGAGGCCGAGCCATTGGCCACCATTACTGAGAACAGTGTGCTGCAGTTCTTCTGGAGAAATGTAATTTGTCGGCTCGGTGTACCTCGGGTCCTGATAACAGATAATGGAGCACAGTTTATAAGGGCAGCGTTCCGATCTTTGTGTGAAGACCTCGGTATTCAGCAACACTTCTCCTCTGTCTCCCATCCACAGTCCAATGGTCAAGTAGAGAATGCCAACAGGCAGATCCTTTCCGGTATCAAGAAGAGATTAGATAAGGTCGTTAAATGCTTATGGGCAGAATAACTTGCTAACGTATTGCAGAACTACCGCACTACGAAACGGACCCCCACAGGAGAGTCGCCCTTTAATCTCACCTATGGGTCTGAGGCTGTGATCCTTTTAGAAGTTAGTCTGCTATCCCCTCGCCTTTTCGCTTATGATGAAGAGCAGAACGCCAGAGATCTCCGAGCAAATTTGGACTTGAATGACAAGCTCCGTGAAAGAGCTTCAATTCGCTAGCAAAATTATCGGAGAAGAATTGAGCAGGCCTACAACAAAAGAGTCCGTCCCAGAGATCTCAAAGAAGGGGACTTAGTCCTCAGAAAGCTAACTATCTCGTTCCCCAGCCAAAAGAGTAAGCTAGATCCAAATTGGGAAGAACCATACAAAGTTTCCAAAGTAGTCCACCCCGGGGCGTATCGTCTTGAAGATCTTGAAGGTAGAGAGATACCCAGAACTTGGAATGCCGACCATTTACTGAAGTATCAAGAGAGCGCCTGAATGCCTCTCCGAGTACGTTCAAATGTCGAGCCATTCCTATTTTTTTTGTTTGTGCTTGTTTCTTTATTTTCCCATTGTAATAACGGCTTGCAACTTAGAGGCAGCCGATTAGCAGTTATCAATAAAGAACTTCTTTCCCCTGATAATTCTCTTGTGATTACTTTTGTCTCTCTGTTTAAAGCCTTCAATTGCTCTTACTCAAACGACGTGTTCAGAGTCCAAAACTTGGATCGATTCTGCTTCGCAAGCTTGCTCTTAAGCGAGCTAGAAGTGGTTCGCCATTTGGAACTGCTTCCACAACTGTTGAAATTTACTCGATCGACGTGTTCGGAGCCAAAACTTGGCTCGATTTCGCTTCGTAGGCTCGCTTTTAAGCAAGCTAGAAGTGGTTTGCCATTCGGAACTGCTCCCACAACCGTTGAAATTTACTTGAACGATGTGTTCAGAGTCCAAAACTTGGCTCAATTCCGCTTCACAGGCTCGCTCTTAAGCGAGCTAGAAGTGGTTCGCCATTTGCAACTGCTCCCACAACCGTTGAAATTTACTCGAACGATGTGTTCGGAGTCCAAAACTTGGCTCGATTCCGCTTCACAGGCTCGCTCTTAAGCGAGCTAGAAGTGGTTCACCATTCGGAACTACTCCCACAACCGTTGAAATTTACTCAAACGATGCGTTCAGAATCCAGACCACTGGGCTGGATAAATGACAAAATTTCTACAACTATACTAGACATGGGAGAAGAATACTTGAAGGGGTGCTTGAATGAATGCTCCGTTGCTTCACTTGGCTGGATAACTGATGAAGATATTCAGGCATACATTCCCGAGCGACTTGCATTCCGAGCTGAATATTGCAGAAAAACAACTTTCTCCCCAAAATGCGTGCAAGATCTCAATCAGACG
The DNA here is from genome assembly GCA_017893485.1 of Hemerocallis citrina. Classification (NCBI taxonomy): domain Eukaryota; kingdom Viridiplantae; phylum Streptophyta; class Magnoliopsida; order Asparagales; family Asphodelaceae; genus Hemerocallis; species Hemerocallis citrina. Next base: position 385,667,530 of record CM030358.1, on the reverse strand, counting down.
GCACAGATTGGACCACGACCACAAAACGACAAGATAGCATTTTCTCGTGATCCACCCCGTCTTTTACATCGAGATCCGTGCAAGGTCTGTAGATGATCATGTCCGATGAAGTTGTATCCCACAAAGTTCAAAATTTTGGCGAGGCCCCACTTCTACTCCACGCTCATAAGTGAGCTAGAAATGGTCCGCCCTTCTGAAACACTTACAACCATAAGGGACTAATTGAATGCGCCAACACACAAGCATAGAGGAATAAACAAAGCCTTCACTTCTATAAAGTTTAAAGTTCAAAGGAACTCAAGTTACAAGACCAAAATGCTCTACTTCGATAAAATACAAAAGCTCAAAAGAGACATAATTACAACAACTCGTTCAACGCTTCTTCAGGACAGGGACGTTTCGGTTTAGAGACACCCGTGGACGGCGATCCCTAACCTCAGAACTCGTCTCCAGACCAGCAAACTGAGACGCCTCTTCAGCACTGCCTCTGACTGTGGCCCCAATCGATGCGCCGCTCGACGAAGCAGCCACACCACTTTGAGCGTCAACCGGGCTCTGCCTAACAGCAGGCGAGCGAGTTGCAAGCTCGTAAAATGAGATTCCTCTCTCGCTTTCTTCACGAGTGCACAACGTACTTCTGACGTTAATCCGTACAGGTTGAGGTTTGAGTCGAGCAACTTCCTCCTCGAGCTCGACAATTCGATCCTTTAGAGAGTCGTCCTTCACGACTATTTTAAAGCGAGGTAGCCGAGCAGAGCCTACGCTGCCAGAATTTTCGGCTATAACTCGACGAAGATGAGTAATTTCGATACTCTTATCGACCGTAACCCTCCTTAACTCGTCAACCTTTGAGGTCAACTCGTCGCGGTCGACCATCAACTTGCCCACCGCCTCTGTTAATTCTTCTTCCTCCGCCGAGAGCTCTTCTTCTACTATCTGCAAGTGTTGGATCTCAGCTAACAGTTCACCTTTCTCGACTAAGACATCAGACAGTGCCCTCCGAAGCAACTCCACCTCTCTTTCGAGAGGAGCTTCTTGAGCTTGTTTCTTTAGTTGCTACAGCTCGGAGAGGCACTTCGTCAACTTTAACTTGAGTTGCTCTCGATCCAACTCGCTCTTAAGAAAACACTCTCTACTGCAAGAGAGGGCCGACTTCGTCGCTTCCAAGTCAGCTCGGAGACAAACAGATTCAGCTGTAGCCTCGTTGTGTGTTGTCGTCTGAAAAAATATATCAATGCTAAGCTCGTACAACACAGCTAAAATTCAAAGCAAAAGTTGCTAACACTTGGAAAATCATCAAAAGAAGTGCTCAACACTTAGTCAAATTTCAGAAAGATTTCAAGTCAAAACAGACTCCAACACTTAGTAAGAATTGCCAAAAATAAGAGTTTCATTTATATCAAAAAAGTGGTGGCCAGTCCGCTACAAGGCAGTACATGAAGAGCAAAGAAAAAAAAAATACAAGAGCAAGAAGATCAAGGGGCCACCTTGAGTGGTAGCTCGTGAATGGGCACCTCGGTAGATAGCCCCTCGTCCTCCGCCGCTCTGGCTCGGGGGTTGGCCTCGACCTGGTCACCACCTTCCTCCACCACCACGGTCTCGGAGTCGGCAGGAGCATCGTCACCTTCTTGCTCATCCCCCTCCTCTCCTTTGGCTTCTTCCTCGGCATCTGGACCCCACAGCCTGTACCCCGACCTATCGAAGCCGGGGACCCGAGCCTCGACGTGCTCGAGCGCGGTGGCATAAGATTGCTCCATGTTGGCCGCCATGTGCTTCTTGGCCTCGGCCTCAATCTCCGCCCTTGCCATCTCCACAGCCTCAGCTTGTTGCCGCTTCATTGCCTTCATGGCCCTCGCTGCTTCGGCCCTCTCCTCGGCTGCCTTGGCAACCTCCGAAGCGAGTTTCTCCCTCGCTTGCGCCAGAGCCGCTTCAAGGTCGGCGACTTGGGCTGCCAAAGCGTCCGAGCGGTGCTGCTCCGCCTCAAACTGCTTCACAGCCCTCGCCCTCTCTGCTCTGTCTTTATCACAAGCGGCCTTCAGTTCCTTCTCTTGCGCGGCATACTGCTCAAAAAGGTGGCTGAAGTGGCATGTGGCTTGCAAGAAGAAGCATTTAGAATGCGCCATAAAGCCGAACTAAAGACTCGAAATTTTTTTGAGAAAATATCAACAACAACTGAGAAAACTTACCGACATGAGCGACCGAGCTATTTCTAGGGCATCGTCGCCCGTCGTCCCCGCCTTCAGAGCGGCTCGGTCCTTCGGGGTCGGGAGATGGAAAAGAGCCTACATACTCATCTCCGAGTCCCCCAAGAAGCCGTCATCGTTCATCACCCGCCAGTCGGGGACGAACAACTTCTTGTGGGCCTCGGTCAGTATGACCTCGGCTTGCTCGGTCAATGGCGGGGCCTCGAGTGCCAGTGCCACCGAGACAAAGAATTCCTTGCCCAAAGGAGTAGAGGTGGTTGGCTGAACAATGCCAACAGCCGAGGACGATCGCCGAGGAGAAGTGGGGACAACGGTTCCGACCACGACCGAAAGGCACCTTGGTTGGTCGGCCAGAAGTGGGACCAGCACTCGTCCTCTTCCTCTTCTTGGCGTCAGTGGCCTTATTTCATTCAGCCATCATCACCTTAAAGTCCATGTTCGGAGCCTCTGTTGAAGTAAAAGAAAAACAAGTTAGAAAAAACACAAGGCATTAAAGAAAAGTAAAGCAAAAAGAGAGATGTCCGGAGCGTACTCGGGTCGATCGGACTGAGGCCCGACCCGTGAAGAACCTCCTCGGTCATATCCCTCCAACTTAACATCGGAAGACCGATCAGCTTCGCCGCCACCTCTGCCTCGATCGGGGTTAACATCGGCTCGGTCTTTGCATACTTCGGCACATCCTCCTTCTATCGGGTCGGGAAGTCCCACACTGAGGGGCCCTTGATCAGAAAGAACTTCCCCTTCCATGACTTTATCGAGACGGGGTTCTCTATCAACTTGATGCCTTTTCGAGGCGAAAGATAGCAGCGGGGCTCGGTCTTACTCATCCTGTTGATCCGATACAAACCCCGGAGGATGACGAGCTGTGGCTCCACCTTAGCTGTTCAGCATTGGAGCAAAAATCCGAGCACATGCCACCACGTGTTCGGCATGAACTGAATAGGACTCAGTCCATACCACCGGAGGACTTTGGTCACGAACGGATGCAGAGGAAAACACAGGTCGGCGTTCAACGTGTTGTAGGCGAAGACACAAGTATCCGGCGTGAAGGCTGTGCACGCTCGCACCCCAGGGCCGGGGAGAATCAGTGTGTACTCTGGGGGAATGGCAAAACCCTTCCGAGTTCGAAGTAGATCTTGTTCAGTTAAAACCGAAGGGATATCATCCACCTCGGTAACTTCCCTCGGATCATTCCCCTCGCAGGCTACCGAGCGACCGTAGACAGCCTTGGTCAGCAGCTCGCCGCTGTACTGCCTTATCCCCCCATGGCCGGAAAACACGGTCGGCAGCCAACCCAATTTGCATGCTCCTCTCACTGTCTCCACCACCATCTCAACGAAGGACGACCGAGCCATTACCTTCCCCTTCTCCTCGACTGCCGATGACCCAACTATCTCCTTCCCCTTGCATCTACTAACCACCTCTTTCCTTTCCTCATCGCTCCGACCCCCCGAGGAGGATGCCTACTACCCGAAGATACTCGTGACATCTCGCAGAATAAATATGTAAAGTTAAACAAACTGACCTTGATGTGACGTTTATGGTCGGAGAAAGTTGGCCGAAAATTGCCTGGCCTTCGTGACAGCTAGCACAACCGCCCTTGAGCTCAAATCCCCACTAGTAGAGCAACTCGAGAGCAAAAGTAAAATTTGGAGAGTGAAAAGTGAAAGAATGAGATAAAGGGTAAAGGGGTGAGAACTTATAGCCAACGAGGCGACTGTTGGGCTTTTGTAATGCTTGGGAGCCCATTAAGGAAGGCTAAATGACGGAATAAAGAGCGGCAAAGACAACGATTCGACCTTGGCCACACGGCTCATATGGGGCCGAGCCACTGGGGCACCGACCTCCACATTTGGAGAAAAATGTCGCCGAGCCACTCCTACCTTCAGATTGTCTCAAAATTTGTGTCGAAACATGATGAGCGACTCAGATCACGCCACGCCCACAAAACGACAAGATAACGTTTTTTCGTGATCTGAAACTTCAACTTCGTGATTCGCACCATGATGAACGCTCCGGATCTAGCCACGTGGCTGAACGGCTCGTACTGGGCCAAGCCACCGAGACACTCTACCGAGCTACCGGGGCACCGACCTCCACATTTGGAGAAAAATGCCGAACGAGCCACTCCTACAGTCAGATTGTCTCAAAATTCATGTCGAAACATGATGAGCGACTCAGATCATGCCACGCCCACAAAAGGACAAGATAACGTTTTCTCGTGATCTGAAACTCCAACTTCGTGATCTGTGCCATGATGGATGCTCCGGATCAAGCCACGTGGCTCAACGGCGAGCCACCGAGACACTCTGCCGAGCTACTAGGGCACCGACCTCCACATTTGGAGAAAAATGCCGACGAGCCACTCCTACCGTCAGATTGGCTCAAAATTCATGTCGAAACATGATGAGCATCTCAGATCACGCCACGCCCACAAAACGACAAGATAATATTTTCTCGTGATCTGAACCTCTAACTTCGTGATTCGCGTTGTGATGGACGCACCAGATCTAGCCACGTGGCCCACCAGGTCGTCCCAAGCTGCCGAGCCACCGGGGCACTCTGTTGAGCTATCAAACATCTAAAGCCAAGCTGCCCAGCAATCACGGACGAAAGGGCGAGCTGCCGAGCTACCGAGCAGCTGTAGCCGAGCTACCAGGCTACCAAGGAGTTAATGTCGAGCTGCCGAGCAACCGAGCAGCTATAGCCGAGCTACCGATGCACCAACCCTCACATTTGAAGAAAAATGACTGCCAAACTACCCCAACCGTTGGATCATTTTAAAAGTCGCGCTAGAACATGATGAGCAGGTTCAGATCACGCCACGCCCACAAAATGACAAGATAGTGTTTTCTCGTGATCTGAACCCCCACCCTCGTGATTTGCATCATGATGGACAGGTCCAGATCTTGCCACGTAGCTCGGCAGCTCGTAACGTGCCGAGCTACCGAGCTACCAAGGAGGACTGGCTGAGCTACCGGGGCACCGACCTCCGTAAGCGGAGAAAAATGCCGCCGAGCTACTCCGACCATTTGATCTTCCAGAAATTCGCACCGCTGGCTGATGGAAGGCCCAAATCGTGCCACGTCATAAATCGGAATAAAAATTAATTTTTTATTTATTAAATTCGAATTATGTATTTAAAAATTGTGAAAAAATGATTAAAAATTTAGGAAAATTAATTAAAGATTCTAAAAAATAATTATAAATTCGGGGAAAATTTTTTGAACCCCTGGGTAAATAATTATTGCTTAGAATAATTAATAAAGGCCCCCGAACAATGAATCACTCCTTTGCAAAATTAAATAAATGGTCCGAAAAATAGATAAAAATTAAGAAAAATCACCAAAAGTCCAGGAGAGCTCAAGAACAACCTTGAGCGCGCAACCAACTCTGAAGATCACCATAATACCTTACATAAGGACTCGACACCCCTCATTTGGACTCCGATACAACTCTGCAGGCCATTTAAAATAGTAAATCTACTCCTCAAAGGCTGATCAAACCCAGTCTTCGGGAGTGGGGGGCTCGTGATATGGCTAAAAATAGAGTTAAATCGGAACCGTCCAAATTGGGTTCGAATCATAAAGCTCGGGGATAAAATGGTAATTTCACCTACAGACGGACCTGAAAATGGGTACTGGGTCTTTTCTCCATGGACCCAATAGCCCACGAACGGATCCGCCTCAACTGGGTGCAGGTTACAACCCACAAGAAACCCAGTTCAGCTGGATAGAATTAGGGTTTATGATTATACTTAATCAACGGCCCTGATTCACTCTATCCATTCTTCAGGATTCGATCTTATCTCGAAACTGGTCCATAAGGCGGCTATAAATATCTCCCACCCCCCACTGTTAACAGGTAATCAACCTTTTGCCAGTAAAAGCTCATTCATAATCTTTCTGGTTACTGACTTGAGCATCGGAGGGTGCGTCACCGGGATCAACCCCGGTGTTTCGCACTTTTTGCAGGTCAACGGCGGGAGATAACGGTCAAACTCCGGTGGAAAGGCTACAGGTTTAGCTATTCAACATCCCAAAGAGTCCACAAATCTATCTGTTTGCCCCCACACCGATTTCAGCGGCAACAAATAATAATAATAATAATAGTAACAATAATAATAATAATAATAGAAATAATAAAATTTGGGTTTAATAACTTATAAATAATCAAATAATAAAATTTGACTTGGTATAAGTAATTAGTCAAATAAGAAAATCAGGTTAGCCGATAGAATAGAATACGATTTGTATTACAATATAAATGTCATTGGAAAGTTGCTACAAATCAAATTATTGATTAGAAATAGACTTTAATAGGAGATCCAAAAATAAATTTCAATTAAAGATTAAAAAAAATAAAATAATTTACAAAGAATCGAAATTCTGAAAATACACAAAAAATACGCATTGGTGGTAACAGGGGTTACATAATACATTAAAAACAACTAAGCATATGTCCTTTAGGGAAGGGGTTCTGTACCAAGAAAGAGTGATTACCTTATAACAGTGCTAGAGCAGTAGTATTTATAGGTCTTTGGAGAGTTCGTTATGGAGAGATTCTCGCCGGGTCATAGGGTCCCGTTAATATTGGATCTGGCGTTAATTTGAATTTTGAGGGGGAGGTTTTGATTGTGGCATAACCGAAGGGATGATTGGCATGATCGGTGGGTGATAGACCCGGATGGGCCGGAGATATGCGATTGGGCCTGCAGAAGGCCCAATGAGCGGGTTTGATTTGGGCCTTTTGTTTGACGGGAGTTTTAAGGCCCAAAGGGCTTTGTGATTCATGCTAGAATCGTAGGGCGGTGGTCAAGTACGGCTTTTACCCATATCATGATCTCACTACTCTCGGAGATGAGCTGTCGATCATTTCCGATGAGTAGATAACTTGTGGAAAAAGCGACGACGACCACGCCGAGTTGTGGTGTCTGCCATCAAGGTTGTGTTCGAGGCTTGGATTTAAAGTATCGTCCCGACCGGTGAATCTGAAGTATGACCCTTACTAGGGATCGTAGCCTGAAGGAATCCTTCATTGCGTCGGTTCGCCTGTTGATCAGGGGGACGCCTATCAGGCTTAGGAGTTAGCGGAGTAGGTGACGTCAGGTTCCTATACCTACGTCCTTCAACACTATCAAGTTTTGTGGGATTCGAGGAGTCTTCACGTGACAATAGTCATTCCAGAGGTTGCATTTCATGAAATTCGAAGGGACGTCACATGCCGATGGTTCGTGATGAAGTCTGCTTCTATAAATCTGCTCCTCCTTGCCGATTTGCGGTGTTTGCTTTCTTTGCACTTGGAGTTCCGTTCAAAAAAATTGCTGTTCTAAGAATGTCGACCGTGGAGGTTAGTAGCTCATCTTCTTCAGGTGAACAGAGTGGATCGGGTATTAGATCTTCCTTGGATGGATGGGCGACGAGTTCCTTAAGTCATTCTCCTCCACAAGAAAGAGGACTTTTGAACCCGAAGCCCAACCAGAAAGATACCCAAGGCTCGCACCATGCGTCGGGGGGTATAGGTGATCAGGAAGGCGAGGATCAGCTCGTGGAGAAATAGTGGACCTTGGATGAACTCTTAGGGGCAGTGTAACCCCCGTTTCCACCTATACATATTTTTCTGTGTATTTCTATGATTGGATTCTTTATAAAATTTCCAGTTTCTTAAATTCATTTTGTTTTAAATTTATTTTGGATCTCCTATTACAGTCAATTTCTATTCATTAATTGTATCTATAATGCCCCGTAATTTTTAATACATTATTTTTGAATTAATAAATAATTTTTAAATCAATTTATTTAATTATTTTAAATTTTTGTAAAATTGACATTTTCACACGTGCAAATATTTTCGAAGTGTGGATTTAGAATTATGAGTTGATGAGCAAATTCTATTATTTTTTATTGGGTATATTTAAATTTCAGGGATTTTTCTGAATAAAGAAAACTACTTTTGTAAATTTTTTAAAGAAATGATTTTTTTTTGTAAAAAGTCGTTTAGGGGTGACAACTAAACATAAAAATTGTTTGGCTGCATTTAGGACCGGCTATTCAGTAGAAGGCTCTAAGGAATTAAATTATTTCAATATTTGGTTGATTTTTATTAATTTAACTGAATAAATTTTTAGATTATGCAATTTTTGGATTGTTGGGGACTTTATTGCAAATATTCTTCCTGGTGAGTAAAAGTTAGAAATTTTATTTGGGAAATCTAATCCTTATTTTTAGATAATAATTGTAATTTTCTGGACTTTTACAAATATTTTATGGATTGTTTGTGACTATTACAAAGAGATGGATTTTTGTGCAAAATCGCCACTTGGAGTAAAAACTCCAGATTTTGAAATTTTGGGCTGCATATGTTGGTCGGCCAGATCTGGAATGTGAAGGGATTTAATTTTATTTTATTTTAAATCAATTTGATTAACTAATAATTGGAAGGATCCATATATGTAAATAAATAATCTTCTTGGGGGGTAATTTTGTAAATTATGTGAAACCCTAGAAGACCAATCCCGGCCTATAATAAGGGCAGCAACCGCCAATCCCTATGGTGAACTCAAAACATATTTTCTCATTATTTTCTAGGATTTTAAAGCTTGGATCTTGGACTTTCGCAGGAGAATGTTTTTCTTTATTACTACTATTGTTCTTCAAGGATCTTCTTTGAGATGAGTGATACTTCTAGTCTTTTGATGTGTTTTACTCATATTATCATGATGAATGAACTTATAGATGTTTACATGAACTAAAGACGAAATTTTTATGAGAGATGATCATGTTCTACTATTTTTGAATGTTAAATATTGATGATGGGTGAAAGATCTAATTTGGGATCCATAGATTTAATTCTAGTTAATAAAGATAAGTAGAGAAAAGTAGAACTTGTTCCATTCTCTTAAATTCAAGCATGATTGATTATAAAGTTGAGATCTTTCCATGTCATTCGTTGTTTTTAATCATCAAAATTGTAACCAAACATTAGGATTTGAAAAATTGTTGTATGGACTGAAAGTTATTTATTTCGAATAAAGTGGTTTATGCATGAAAGATTGATACTTTGCTTAAAGAAATAAACCTAATGAGAATATAGGTGATTGTAGTGGTTGAATCTTGATGGTTCATTCAAGTTCAGGTTTAAAAGATTAAAAGATGAACTTTTTATGTTTAATTCGCTGTTTTGATGCAAATAAAATTCTTGATGATGAACCATGATTATTTGTGCTTGCAAAGAGTATATGGAAAGAAATATAGATGAAAATACATTCAAAAACATTGGGTGCTAGAGTTTGGAGGCTTAAACCCTGGTTTACGGCTGGGGAGGCTCGGGTGAACAGTAACCACGAGTACTGTTCAACCCGCAGCTTAGGGCTGCTGTTTTTTTTTTTTTTTGATGTTTTTCGATCGGTTTTGATGTTTTTTTATGGTTTTCGAGCATGAATTTGTGTGCTATGTTTGGGGGACTCTAGTATACATATGGGAGCATCTATATATGGGTTTAAACAAGTATATATGAGTGGTTTGATCGAGTTTGGATGAGATTTTATTGACACAGTTTAGTCTGGGCTGTCGTCTGTTTCAGTTTGAAACAAGATTTTGACTTAGTTGCTGATGGAATTACCTAAAACTTATAAAATAGAAATTGTAGCTCATTGTGTCTAGTTTCCAGAACATCAGACGGATCCTCAATCTGACTCATAGATTGCAAGGTATGCAATTTCTACCACTGTACTAACGTAGTTTCAGATTTTAAAATAACTGTTAGATTTCAGAATTTATTGAATATGAACCCTTTAAATTAATTTATTTGATTCCAGATTTTTTTGCTGAATTCCTCGATTTTGTTCTGAATTTAATTTGATTTTTCCAGAATTTAATATTAATTTTAGAATATACTGTTTTTAGGAACGAAGTCATGTAACTTTCAGATTTTCGGATAAAAGATAATTTCAAATTTTATCGAATATGAACCCTTTAAACTAATTTAATTGAGCTCAGATTTTTATGGTGGATTCCTTGATATGTGCTGGATTTAAGTGAATTTTTCCAGGATTTAATATTTATTTTTGAGTGCACTGTTTTGAGAAAAAAAATAGTATAATTTTCAGATTTCTGTAAAATCTATTTTTCATAAATGAAACATGCTTTCATACTTATAGATGAGTTCTCATGGAAATATTGGTTGATAAAAAGGAATTTGATTAATGAAGAGTATTTCTGTATAAAAAAAACCATGATGGGTTCGATTTGAGACTTAGGGTTATGATGTGGGCCCTAGAAAGACTATCAATGATATTTTGGGTTGTGAGACTCTAGAGGTTCAGTGGGATCCTTGTATATCGGCAGATGAGATTTTTGTGGAAGTTGACCGGTTGGAGTCTTCGTTCTTGGTTTAGTTGTGTTAAGTCCGGTTGGGTACATCAACTCTAGAAAGAATGTGTTCTAAATAATTAATTAAACATAATAAACATAAGGACAGACACTAGTGGAGATGTGATAGATCTTGGGAAACGTAAGTATGGGCTCTGTTGCCAGTCGCACGGATGTATTACAGGACTGTGTGTTTGTTGTTTCTCTCTAGTATATTCGTGCGTCGAGGGTCGACAGGCCTATTCGTGGAATGTCTAGAAGTATGTCGGTTTTGGTATGTTCGCGTGTTGAGGGTCGGCAGGCCTATTCACGGAATGTATGGTATATTTGCGTGTCGAGGATCGACAGGCCTATTCGCGGAAAGTATAGTGTACCTGCGCGTCGAGAGTCGGTAGGCCTATTCGCGGGGTACATGGCAGGGAGGTGATTCTCCGAATTTAGAGCGAAGCTTACATGATGCTTGTGCGTCGAGGGTGCTAGTCTAGCGGGTAGATACCGGGACTCAGGCCTATTCGCGGAGATTCTTGTAACATCCTGAAATTTTCAAATAATTAAATATAAAGTTTTTCATTTGTTTCACGTGTTTTGCACGTGCAATTTAATATGTGTATTTAGCTTTAAAAATTATTCTTATGTCATGAATAAATATTTTCTTCTCTTTTAAAATTAAAGCCTGTTATTAATCATTAGGCCTAATAGTCTAATTCAAGCCCACTTAAATAAATAAATAAATTAATTAAAGAGCCCATGGACTTTAGCCCACCTAATTAGCCCACTAGTTAATTCTAATATTAATTAATACAACTTGTAGGGTAGTCATTATCAAGTAATAAACTAATTAAACAATTAAATGAACAAACACTAGTATGGATATGATGGCACGTGCATTGCACATGCACGTGCAATGGGGACAAGGACTAGGCCAGCCGTTGCTTGAGTGGGAGGAATGGAGTGAGTGGTGAGGTGCTTACTTGATGATGGGTAGTTCTTCTAACCCCCAAATGTATCCTAGCCTTTCATCTAAACTCATCTCAACCCTCCATTCACTCTTGAAATACATATAAATACCCCTCCCTTGTCACTCTTGTCATTTGCACTTAGATTTTTCAAAGAGAAAGAGAAAGAAGAGGCATTTGTGAGGAAAATATAGAGTGTGGAAAAGAATTTTGTGTGAGAAAAAGAAATTGTGTGTGTTCCTTTCCCATTTGGCGGCCGGCTAGTATCAAAAAGGAGGAGGTTTCGGTGGCACATTTAGGAGGAGAAGGCTCGGTTTGTGTGGCACAAAATAGGAGGAGAAGGGAGACAATCGTGCTTTCAATGAGTTCTTTAGGAGTTTTTCATTTGTTTCTTCAAAAGGTGGGTGAATTCTCTAACTTCTAATATAGATGCCATGCTAGGATTTTATTTGTGAATATGTTAGAAACAAATAGAAAACTTGTCATATACTTGCTTGAAGAGACTAGTAAGAAAAAGAGGAATCTCTAGTTTATCTATGAAAAAGTTAGTAAAATGAGTTGAAATGTGTTAATTAAGACTTGTCATGATGCTTTATTAATATATGTCATGCTAGAATACATATAATTTGATAAATCATCCTTGTATGAATTTGGGCTTGTGAATGAACTGTAGAATGCAAAATAATATCCATGGATTGTGAAATAGATTGATTAGTTTCACTAAGTGTTGATTTCAATTGTATTGTATGAGTAAGTTTATATTCACTTGATTGTCAAATACATTGTCTCTTTTGAATCATAAGAAATGAGTTAGTTTCTTTTTTTTTTTTTTAAGATAAAAAATAACTTAAGGGCATTGACTATGATAAAGAATGAAAAAATCTTATAAACACAATGTGAATAAATGGGGAACAAGTAGATAAAAAAATTCAACTAGAAAAGAAATTTTTCAATGTCGAAAAATGTATTAATGTTCCACTTTTCAAAAGAAATAAGAGAAATAGTCTACTATGTGGTTAAAAATAAGAATTTTGGAAATCCAAAAAAATATAATATACTGTTTTTCAAAAAAAAAAAATACATTCTGAAAAAAGATTTAAATTATTATAAGTACAAATTGATTGAAAATAGAGTTCATTAAAGGAAGAACTAGATACAGTACAATCCATACAAAAAGTATTTAACCAGACCTTATATCGGTTAGTCACTCAAGACCTACTAGTCTTCGGGTGCGTTTTGGGTATGTTACTGTAGCTGAGCGGAGACTCTGGTCTTGTGTTCGAGTCTTGCAAGGGGTTGTGTTTTACTGAAAATTCGATACTTAATCAAACCCCGAAACAAGACCTTAAGTACGAAATAAGTTCCTTTCATATTAGTTAGTCACTTAGACCTACTGGTCTTTGGGTGCGCTTTGGTTCGGTTACTGTTCATAGACGGGGATGTTGAACTGGGTTCGAATCCTACCCTAGCCTTTTGTTTGTAATTTTTGACTTTTTTTTTCTTATTTTTATTTCTTGGAGTATTTTAAGTGTATACAAATTGAGAAAAATTACTAGAATTCTTCTAAAAATTACCTAGACTTCATAAAAAATCTTTCTCCCATATTTGACATAATGTAATAAGAATTAGAAGTAATTTTGAGAAGAACTTGATAAATTTTCTTAGATTATGACTTAATTAATTAAAGAAAATTAGTATTTTGAAGGTCAAGAATTTTTGTGTAGAGATTAAAATTGAGATTCTCGACATGGAAAAATTGAGTAAGATAATAAATGGATTTTGTTGTTTAATATATGCAAGTGTGTATGGAAAATAAAACAAAAAGGATTATGATGAAATGTGAAAATTCGGGAGTATAAACATTCATTTTTGGTGAACATGAAAAGAGATTGAAACTAGAGTTTAGCTAAGTCCCTACATCGGCATGAATGAGATTTTAAAGAGAAATGTGATAATAAAATACCAAGATTGGGTCATGGTTAACAATTGATGTTTAAGACCGATGTAGAGGTAATGCTAATTCTAGAGTGTTAATTTTTACTCATGATTCAATCATCAAAGGATTAGAAACATAGTGAAGATGAGATGAAAATAAGAGAAAAACACAAGTATGAGGGCCTCAGATCTACGGTGTGAGAGTATTCACAGGATGTCTACATGATGCGTCATGTCAGGACGTGAATACATCTCCAGAATATCGGGACCCTAGCGATACTTGTGGGGTGCTTGGTGATTACGTAGTGCCAACGTTCCATGGCGGAGGCGAATTGTCCATAGGATGTCTGCATGATGTGTCATATCATGATGTGGGATTCCCTCCAGGATGTCTGGACATGGGCTCGTAACTCATAGAGTATCTAAGATACTTATCGTAGTTACTGTAGTAGTTAAACTCATAACGATGGATCCAACCCTACAAGATCAAGTACGATTAAGGGATTGCCCTCGGAACAATCTAGTATGGGATGCATAGAATCCAAACAAGTACGCATTAGTATCATTAAATATAAATAATTTCATTAATAACTAAGTGCACCGCCACACACAACATCAATAAGATAGTCCCCCTTAGTTTTGTTTGTGAACAAGTGTGTGCTTTCTAAGTAAGAGAAATTGATGTATTATATCCTAGCGTCAAAGTAAAAACTTTTCTTCTGGTGTTGGTTCACCTCGTTGGTGTCCAACTGCAGACTTGCCTCATTTAAAACAAGTTGCAGAATTGCCTCTACGACATCCGATTGCAGTTTGCCTTCTGGACATTCGGTTGCAGACTTTGCCTCTCCGACGTACAGTTGTAGTTTGCCTCCATTGACGTCTAGGTGCAGATTTGCCCTCTCGACATCAAGTTGCACCAAAACGAAAGATGGAAAGATGTAATCTTCTATATGTACTTGGATATTGGGTGTTTAATAAAGTATAGTGTAATGTTTGAAATCAGTGATATAAAAGTGGATGGAAAAGTTGTAAATGAAGTAGGAAATTACGACAAAATATAAATATAGATATATAGGCTTTAAATATAGGATATACAAAATTTTTAGTAATGAAAATGATTTATAACATTCAGACGAGAATAGTGTAAAATATATGCATGAGCTGAAAATATAAATGAAAACAATAATTATGTAGTTCAGCAAATTAGGACAATAGACATAAATAATTATGTATAAAAATAGTAATGTAGTAATGGGATGAGGGTGAAATGATATGTACAGTAAGTATATTGAAATATATGACACATACAGAAATCAATGGAAATATATGTAGTAACTAAGAATGTAAAGACAATTAAAATTCGAGAATAAAGACAAAGTATAAATAGTAAGTGTATGTATTATATTAAGGAGGTGTAAAGTTATAAAATTATTGAGTAGCGATTAATACTAAAAGTGAATATAACAAAATAGATTAGTAGATAATATGCAGCAACAATAATATCGAATGTAAACAATAAAACAAAACGGTAGGTCATATTTATATGGGTAGAATATTTCAATCTCATTAAAACTATACTAAAACCTACAAGACAATATAAGGAAATGGAAAAATATAGTGTCACAAAATCAAATCATATAAATGACTATACATAAGCAAATTTCAAAATATAATGGAAATAATAAATGAAGAAAATAATAGTTGCAGTATTAATTTAATAAAATACGTAAAGTAATAGCAATGTAAACGGTTAAACATAGTGACATAAAAACACAAAGGACCAAGATTTTAAGTTTGAAAGACTGATAAAACAAGCTCAAAAGATCAAGACTAAGTAAGATAGACAAAATAATAGATATTCAAGTGATTTAATAGTATAAGAAAATATTTATTTAAAAAATATTGAATGTTAAAAAAGTACTATGATAAAAATTCACGAAGAAAAAATTTGAGAGCGAAGTGTGTCTACGTGTAATGTATCATGAACGACGGTTCAAACCAACCACGCTTCCACTGCGCTACTCTGATACCCAGGGAAAATGTACTCGTATACAATCGCACATCAGTGTACACGAGGAGAGTATCATGAATGAAGGTCAATAACTACTTCATTCACGACTCCAGCCATCCAAATAGGTAAAGGGAAGAGAAAATGTCTGTGTATAGAGCAACACAAATGTAAATCACTTACATTTAAATCTCTATAAACTGAACTCACACTTTTAATGTCCACACTAATGCTTCGTCCTTGTAAATTTGTACTACATATTGAAGCGTGGCTCTGATACCACTTTGTAACACCCTGAATTACAAATAAGTCTGAATTCGAAGTTCCACAGGATCTTTACACTTCACTTCATACAATTTTACAAAGAATTTAAAATTTTTATTACAGCAGAGTCTTTTACATCAACACGCCGTGGAATAAATAAAATAAAACAATAATAAATGTACAATTGTAACAACTTTAGTATTTAAGTAATCTTCTGCAACAAATTCATCTTTATATCTTCTTGTAAACTCCAAGTCTTACATATGAAACTATGGGCACGTCAGTTGCTTACAACCGACGAAATATTATATATGGCCATCCTCGCTATGCCGAAAGTATAACGATTCATAAATACTTTAACAAACCACAAACTTGATCACAAACAAAGCTACAAAGGGACTACCATATTGATGCCGTTGGTGCTGTGCACCTAATTCTTAATGCAGTTATTTATATTAAATGACACTAATGCGCACTTGTTCGAATTCTATGCATCCCATACTACATAGGTCCGAGGGCAAGCCCTTAATAGTATTTCATCTTGTAGGGTTGGATCCCTCGCTATGACTTAAACAACTACGGTAATTATGATAAGTATCCTAGATGTTCTGTGAGATACGAACCCATGTCAAGACAACCTGGAGGGAAATCCCACATCATGACATGACGCATCATGTAGATAGCCTATGGACAATTAGCCTCCATCATGGGACAATGACACTACGTAGTCACCAAACACCCCACAAGCATCGCCACGATCCTGATAATTCCAGAGATAGATTTACGTCATGAAATGACGCATCATGTAGACAACCTGTGAAAACTCTCACCGTGAATCCGAGGCCCTCATACTTGTGTTTTTCTGTTACTTTCATCACATCTCCACTATAGTGTAGTCCTTACATTTTTAGTTTGTTTAGAAGAAAATCATCGCAACCTAGAGCTAGCTTACCCTACCGGACTTAAACCAAACAAAAAAGACAGTTAGCCCAACTAGCTACTTCTCAAGAGATGTTCAACCCACACTGGTTAGCTCTCAAATTCATTAATAAAAACTGCTGATCACTAGGGTCTCGCCTTGCCTCTAGATTCCAACAACTATCTCTTTTTAGAGATCGACAATATATTTCATATTCAATCTCAAAATAACATTTCAATTTCTTTATTCACAATCTCTTTCTCAAAGAGAAACATTACTTTTATAATCTCACAACATGAAACAATTCAATTCAACTCTTTTATCAATTTAATCACTCATAACATTGGGTGCAATTCAAATAATCTTAATCAAGTATTAATAATCATAAAATCTCATTAAGAATAATCTATGTGCATTCTAAACTTTCATTTGTCGTAAACTGAGCAAGTGTCACAAAAAATCACTTTTAAATCTTTAAATCGATAAAATTGAGTTCTTCAACACTAATTAATGTAAAATCCCCTTTCAATTCTCACAAAATATATCAAAATATTGTAGAAATAATTTTTATAAACCTAAACAATTTTACAAAATTAAATATGAATTTTCCTAATTTTTATTTCACTTAAAACCCCAAAACACACAAAAAAATCAAAAGAGAAACAAAATGGCCAAGGTCGGAATCGAACCCAAGTCAAACACCCAATCTCGCCTTTGAACAGTAACCATCCCAAATCACACCCAAGGACCAGTTGGTCCAAAACGGCTAATTGATATAAGTAGAACTCAATGTATAGTTAAAGATCCGGTTCGGTGATTTGATTAAAAATCAAAATTCACTAAAACAGAGTCTCTATCAAGACTCGAACCCAGACTAGTAGCTCCGTCTGGCTACAGTAACACACCCAAATCGCACCTGAAGACCAGTTGGTCTAGAGTGACTAACCGATGTGAAAATAGTTATATAGTTTTAGTATATATCGTACTGTATTTAATTTTCCTTCACAAAATTTGATTACTCATCTAATTTGTACAATTCAAAATTTTAATTCTTTTCCAAAACATTTTCTTTCAAAATACAGTATCATACATGTTTCCAACTTCATAAACTTCTCATTTTTTGCAATATATAAAACTTTCTTTCAAAACACATTAAAGAACTCATATTACAATTTTTCAATTAAAAATATTGTCTTTAATCCAAAACTCCTTTATAAGAATTTCTAAACTCATAAAACATATTCTAGTGAGATTAATCCCACATTTCTTTATCACATTAGCATCAAAAATCCTTTCTCATACCTGTGGCATTATTTTGACTATTATCCTAACATGCGTAAATTCTCATTTCCACAATAAATACTTCTACTTAAATACGAGTTCTAGCCATTTATATAAATCACAATATTAATTCAACATATCATGCCATAATTAAAATGAGATCATGCAATCTACTTTTAACATGTCAATCAAAATTTAATAATTAAATTCTACCTCAACTAGCATGCAATTTTACTCCTAAATTAGAAAGAATTTTAGAAATACCCACCCAATAAAGCATTGATGTACTCAAATAAACTCCTACAAATAAACTCCAAGAGAACTCTCCTTCGTCTCCTCGAATTCCGTGCACAAAAGAACTCCAACTCCCATTTCGGCAACATGACAAAACAACACCTCCTTCATTCTTCACTTTGGCAAGCACACAGAGAAGTACTCCCTTCTCATTCTTTTCGGCATGACAACAGTAAGAGCATCTTCCATACATATATGTACATATATAATTGTATATATACATAAACACACATATATATATATATATATATATATATATATATATATATATATATATATGTTAGAATAAGGAATAGGTGTAGACAGGTGAGTAGGTGGAGAAGTAGCAATGAATGCTGGATGGGGTTAGTTTCGGCAGAGGCATGAAGCACATGGTAAGCATCTCCTTCCCATACCTATATATCTACCTGTATATATATATATATATATAATTTGAATGGCGAGAGTATAGGCATATATATATGTATGGTGGAATAGGTGGAGTAGCACAGTGGATATGCTAATAGATGGGCTTTCGAATTTGATAGAAAGGAAGGAAATAGAGATGATGAGAATGTGTATGTTAGGGGGGGTATTTTAAAAGATATTAGGGGATAGTTATATTAACTACCTATTAATCAAACCCACTAACTCCACTTATTAAAATTCAAAATTTTCTTTTCCCTCCTACTCCAAAACCAGCCGGTCTACCATTGCATGCCCAAACACGTGCACGTGCTTTACACTTCCACACACTTCACAAATCAATTATTTTTATTTTTCAATTAAAACATAAGTTATATAATATGTATGTAAAAATTAGTTTAATAAAAAATTATAGTTTTTCATGTACAAATAAAATAAATACACACATTTCAAAATTTTATTTTGAAAACGAATACGTTTAAATACGTGCATCGCAAACACGTATGTCGCCCATAAGATATCAAAATACGAAATCGACTTTATCAACAGAAAAATATTTAAATATACTCGAAATATAACATGAGAAAAATATATTTAAAATAATGTACTCAATACTTACGTCGAAAACACATGCACCGCACGTACAAAAGTATTTTAATCAAAATAGAAGAAAAATGAATTTCCATTTATAAAATGAATTCGAATACATAACATAAATAAGTGAAACACGTAGAAAGTATCACACGTAGTGATGAAAAATATGTACGCGATACGTGCAACGATAACACGTATAAAGCACGTAAAACTACAGTGATTGAAATTTTATATCTGAGTTGACTCAAATAGGATTTTAAGAATCCAGGAAATGCATAAATAGTTGGAATCCAAAATACGTAGTGAAATACGTTACAAATATTTCCAGTAACGGTACAAAATACACGTGCGTAACATACGAGGACAAAATTGTTATTTCTAATTTTGCGGGGTGTTACACTCCCCCCCCCCCCACCCCGAATTGGTTCTGTCCTCAGAATCACTAAGGTAAAAGTTTTATTTTGTACAAACAAAAGAAAAATATCATTATTATATATAGAAAACTGCAAACGTTAAGAAAATAAATGTAGTTTAGAAATAAGCAATGTGGAAGAACAAGACAAAATCTATATAAGAAAAACTATGACTATCAAAATTTCACAAGAACGGAACAAGAAAACTAGGAAGATAGCGTAAGAAAATAAATGTAACCATAAAAGATAGTATAGATTGAAAGAAGTTTCATACAAATATAATGTTAGGTAAGGTATTAGATAAAAGGAAAAATAAACTGAGTCATTAATTGTAAAAGTTCCGAAAATATTGCAATAAAGAGAAACATAGTCAATAGATAATTTATAAGTAGATTTTGTAATCAAATTTTATCAAAGTAATAAGTGGTAGAATAATCAAAATCGCAAACTGATTTGGTACTGTATGACCAAAAATTGAATTAGCAATTTAAAAGAAGACTATTGAATAACAGTTTAAAAATTAAATGAGAATGAAACTTAATCAAAAATATAGACAACAAAGAATAATTTTGTATACCAATTAATATCATAAAATAATTTGTAAGGAAACTATAACAATTATACATACGATTTGAAAATTAAAGATATAGAATATTGGTTGACATATATCAAAATACTTTCGAATTATCAAGAAGAGCAAGAAAAACCAACATACAGAATTACATATGTACATAGGCATAAAATTTATAGAGTGAGACAACCACTATTATGACATAAAAATTATAAATAGTTCATTGGAGTAAAACAAGACATCATAGTAGTAAAAGTAACAACATATTATTGAAATAATACAAAAACTAATCATATAGAAATAAATTATGAATCATAAACAAAAGTATAATTAATAAGATGTATATATCTTGTTAGGTGAGTAGCAACCAAATCTAAGATAACTTAATAGCAATATAAAACACAATGAAGTGGTATTATATGCTAGCTTATATAAAGATACAAAATAATAAGAAGAAGACGGCAAGATAGTTGAGATTTAGTGGTAAATATGCAAGTAGGATAGAAACAGTATAAATAATCAGGTAATTAATTTAATTCTAGGTTGTAAAATATTATAAAATAGTATGAGCAAGTACAAAAATGGGATAGTGGTAAGTAAACATTATAGAAAACAAAGTAGGGGTTATCAAAGTAGAAAACTTCATTCTGGTGTAGGTTCGCCTCGTTGGTGTCCAACTGCAGACTTGCCTCCATGAAATCAAGTTGCAGAATTGTCCCTACGACATCCGATTGCAGTTTGCATTCTGGACATTTGGTTGCAGACTTTGCCTCCCCGACGTCCAGTTGTAGTTTGCCTCCATTGACGTCTAGTTGCATATTTGCCCTCTCGACATCAGGTTGCACCAAAATAGAAGATGGAAAGATGTAATCTTCCATATGTACTTGGATATTAGGTGTTTAATAAAGTATAATATTATGTTTGAAATCAGTGATATAAAAGTGGATGGAAAAGTTGTAAATGAAGTAGGAAATTACAACGACAAAATATTAAAATAAATGTATATTCTTTAAATATAGGATATACAAAATTTGTAGCAATGAAAATGATTTATAACATTCAGACGAGAATAGTGTAAAATATATGCATGAGCTGAAAATATAAATGAAAACAATAATTATGTAGTTCAGCAAATTAGGACAATAGACATAAATAATTATGTATAAAAATAGTAATGTAGTAATGGGATGAGGGTGAAATGATATGTACAGTAAGTATATTGAAATATATGACACATACATAAATCAATGGAAATATATGTAGTAACTAAGAATGTAAAGACAAATTAAAATTCGAGAATAAAGACAAAGTATAAATAGTAAGTGTACGTATTATATTAAGGAAGTGTAAAGCTATAAAATTAATGAGTAGCGATTAATAGTAAAAGTGAATATAACAAAAAAAATCAGTAGATAATATGCAGCAGCAATAGTATCGAATGTAGACAATAAAACAAAATGGTTGGTCATATTTATATGGGTAGAATATTTTAATCTCTTTAAAAATATACTAAAATATACAAGACAATATAAGGAAATGAAAAAATATAGTATCACAAAATCAAATCATATAAAATGACTGTACATAAGTAAAATTCATAAGCAAATTTTAAAATATAATAGAAATAATAAATGAAGAAAATAATAGTTGCAATATTAATTCAATAAAATATGTAAAGTAATAGCAATGTAAACAGTTAAACATAAAGTGACACAAAAATACGAAGGATCAAGATTTTAAGATTGAAAGATAGATAAAACAAGTTCAAAAGATCAAGACTAAGATAGACAAAATAATAGATATTAAAGTGGTTTAATTGTATAAGAAAACATTTATTTGAAAAATATTGAATGTTAAAAAGTACTATGATAAAAATTCACGAAGAAGAAATGTGAAAGGGAAGTGTGTCTACGTGTAATGTATCATGAATGACGGTTCAAACTAACCACGCTTCCACTGTGCCACTCTGATACCCAGGAAAAATGTACTCGTATACAATCTCACATCAGTGTATACGAGGAGAGCATCTTGAATGAAGGTCAATAACTACTTCATTCACGACTCCAGCCATCTAAATAGGGAAAGGGAAGAGAAAACGTCAGGGTATAGAGCAACACAAATGTAAATCACTTACATTTAAATCTCTCTAAACTGAACTCACGCTTCTAATGTCTACCATAGTGTGTCATCCTTAAAAATTTGTACTACCTATTGAAGCGTGGCTCTGATACCGCTTTGTAACACCGCGAATTCCAAATAAGTCTGAATTCGAAGTCCCACAGGATCTTTACACTTTACTTCGTACAATTTTACAAGAAATTTAAAACTTTTATTAAAACAAAGTCTTTTACCACAACACGCAGTGTTATAAATAAAATACAACAATGATAAATGTACAATTGTAATAACTTAAGTATTTAAGTATTCTTCAGCAACAAATTTATCTTTATATCTTCTTGTAAACTCCAAGTCCTGTATATGAAACTGTGGGCACGTCAGTTTGTTACAACCAACAAAATATTATATACGGCCATCCTCGATATGCCGAAAGTATAACGATTCTTAAATATTTTAACAAACCACAAACTTGGTCACAAACAAAGCTACTAAGGGACTATCCTATTGATGTTGTGGATGTTGTGCACCTAATCCTTGATGCAATTATTTTTATTAAATGACACTAATACGCACTTGTTCGGATTCTACGCATCCCATACTACATCGGTTCGAGGGCAAGCCCTTAATCGTACTTCATCTTGTAGGGTTAGATCCTCGCTATGACTTAAACTACTACAGTAACTACGGTAAGTATCTTAGATATTTTATGAGATACGAGCCCATATCCAGACAGCCGGGAGGGGAATCCCACGTCATGACATAACGCATCATGTAGACAGCATATGGACAATTCGCCTCCGTCATGGGACAAAGGCACTACGTAGTCACCAAACACCCCACAAGCGTTACCACGATCCCGATAATTCCGGAGATAGATTCACGTCCTGACATGATGCATCATGTAGATAGCTTGTGAAAATTCTCACACCATGAATCTGAGACCCTCATACTTGTGTTTTTCTCTTATATTCATCACAACCTAGAGCTAGCTTACCCTACCAGACTTAAACCAAACAAAAGAGACAGTCAGCCCAACTGGCTACTTCTCAAGAGATGCTCAACCCACACTGGTTAACTCTCAAATTCATTACTAAAAACTGCCAATCACGAGGGTCTCGCCTAGCCTCTAGATTCCAACAACTATCTCTTTCTAGAGATTAACAATATTTCATATTCAATCTCAAAATAACATTTCAATTTGTTTATTCACAATCTCTTTCTCAAAGAGAAACATTACTTTTATAATCTCACAACATGAAACAGTTCAATTCAACTCTATTATCAATTTAATCACTCATAACTTTGGGTACAATTCAAATAATCTTAATCAAGTATTAATAATCATAAAATCTCATTAAGAATAATCTAAGTGCATTCCAAACTTTCATTTCTCGTAAATTGAGCATGAGTCACAAAAAATCACTTGTAATTCTTTTAATCGATAAAATCGAGTTCTTCAACACTAATTAATGTAAAATCCCCTTTCAATTCTCATAAAATATATCAAAATATTGTAGAAATAGTTTTTATGAAGTCTAAACAATTTTAGAAAATTAAATTGAATTTTTTCCAATTTTTATTTCACTTAAAACCCCAAAACACAAAAAAAATCAAATGAGAAACAAAATGGCCAAGGTCGGAATCAAACCCAGGTCAAACACCCAAACCTGCCTATGAACAGTAACCATCCCAAATCACACTCAAGGACCAGCTTGTCCAATGCGGCTAATTGATATAAGTAGAACTCAATTTATAGTTAAAGATCCGGTTCGGTGATTTGATTAAAAATCAAAATTCACTAAAACAGAGTCTCTATCAAGACTCGAAACCAGACTAGTAGCTCAATCGCACCAGAAGACCAGTTGGTCTAGAGTGACTAACCGATGTGAAAATAGTTAAATACTTTTAGTATATATCGTACTGTATTAAATTTTCCTTCACAAAATTTGATTACTCAACTAATTTGTGCCATTCAAAAATTTAGTTCTTTTCCAAAACATTTTCTTACAAAATTACAGTATCATACATGTTTCCAAATTCATAAATTTCTCGTTTTTTGTAATATAATAAATTCATTCTTTCAAAACACATTAAAGAACTCATATTACAATTTAGAATTAAAAATGTTTTTTTCATCAAAAATACCTTTATAAGAATTTCTAAACTCATAAAACATATACTAGTGAGATTAGTCCCACATTTCTTTATCGCATTAGCATAAAAAATCCCTTTTCATACATGTTGCATTATTTTGACTATTATCCTAACATGCATAAATTCGAAGTTCCACCAGATCTTTACACTTCTTTCGTACAATTTTACAAGGAAATAAAAACTTTTTGTTATATCAGAGTTTACAATTACATTATATATTTACAGCGGAAGCAATTTACAACAATTTACATGAATTGAAATGTACAACTCTTGAATCAATCTTTAATCAACATGCATTCTCTTAGTCTTGCTAATAACTTTAACCTGCATAGAAACTGTGCACGCGTCACTTGCTTACAACCGACGAAATATTATACACGACTATCCTCTCTATACCGAAACAGTATAAAGATTCTCAAATACTTAAATAATCACAAACTTGATCACAAACATAACTACAAGGGACTATCTGTTGCCGCTGAAATCAGTGTAGGGGCAAACAGATAGATTTGTGGATTCGAAGGAAGTTGAATAGTCAAACCTGAACACCTTCACCGGAGCTTGACCGAGATTCTCTTGTCGTTGACCTGCAAAAAGTGCAAAACACCGGGGTTGATTCCGGTAATGCACCCTCCGATGCTCTTGTCAGTAATCAGAAAAATTATGAAAGAGTTTTGATTGGCAAAAGATTGATTACCTGGTAATAGTGGGGGATGGGGGGTATTTATAGCCGCCTTAGGAACCAATTTTGGGATAAGATCAAATCCCTACTTCCCAGTGAATGGATAGAAGTGATCAGGACCGTTGATTAAGGACAATCATAAACCCTAATTCTATCCAGCTGGACTGGGTTTCTTGCGGGTTGGGACCCGCACCCAGTAAGACGAATCCGTTTATGGGTTATTGGGCCTTTGAAAAAAGGCCCAGTTCCCAGTTCAGACCTGTTTGAAGGTGAAATTACCATTTTACCCCCGAGATTTAAGATTCGTGCCTGATTTGGATAGTTCCGATTTAACCCTATTTTTAGCCATATCACGAGCCCCCTATTCCCGAAGACTGAGTTTGATCAGCCTTTGAGGAGTAGTTTTACTATTTTAATGGCTTGCGGAGTTGTATCAGAGTCCGAATGAGGGATGTCGAATCTTCACACGAGGTATTATGGTGACTTTTGGAGTTGGCTATACACTCAAGATTGTTCTTGAGCTCTCCTGGACTTTAGGTGATTTTTTTAGACTTTTCATTTATTTTTCGGATCATTTATTAAATTTTGCGAAGCGGTGATCTACTTTCCGAGAGCATTAATTATTTATTCTAAGTAATAATTATTTACCCAGGGGCTCAAAAATATTCCCCCGAATTTATAACTATTTTTTAGAATTTTTAATTAATTTTTCCAAATTTTTAATCATTTTTTGCAATTTTTGAATAAATAATTCGAATTTAATAAATAGAAAATAAATTTTTAATACCATTTATGATGTGGTGCAATCTAGGACGCCCATCTCGCGTCAGCGCGTGGTATTGAGAGATCGGATGGTAGAGTGGCGCTGAGCGATGTGGGCGAATCTGGGGCCTTGATCAAATTATTGCACGAATTTTGAAGTGATCTGGCAGTTGGTGTCGCTCGACCACATTTTCTCTGCATGGGCAGCTCGGAGAAGCTAGTTGCTCAGATCGAGATTCCGAGCGACGTGGTGCAATACGAGCCGTCCATCACATCACGGCACCAATCACGAGGGCATCCGACGGTGGATCTTATACTTGGCCACGTGGACAAATCAAAGCCATTCATCCGGTTAGGGCACGAATCATGAGGAGATCGAACGGCTCCTGCGGCTTGGCACCATTTTCTTCTTATGAGCAGCTCGGAAAGCCAGTTGCTCGGATCGAGATTTTGAGCGACGTGGCGCAATCCGGGCCGTTCATCTTGTTGTGGCACGAAACACGAGGGCATCCAACGGTGGATTTCACACTTGGCCTCGTGGTCGAATCAGGGCCGCTCATACGGTTGGGGCACGAATCCCAAGGAGATCGGACGACTCTTGTGGCTCGGCACCATTTTCTCCGTATGAGCAGCTCGGAAAGCCAGTCGCTCAGATTGGGATTCCGAGCGATGTGGCGTAATCTGGACCATCTATCAGGTGATTTTGCACAGATCTTGCGGCATGGTGGCATGGATCACGAGAAGACAAGATATTGGTCACGTGACTGAATCAGGGCCGTTCATCAGGCCAGGATGCGAATCTCAAGATGATCGAAAGGTTTGTATTGCTCGGTGTTATTTTCTCTGTATAAGCAGCTTGGATCTCTAGTCGCTCGGATTGGGATTCCGAGCAACGTGGGGCAATCTAGACCGTTCATCAGAAGATTTTGCATCAATCTTAAAGCAAAGGCTGGTGTGGATCATGAGAAAACGTTATCTTTTTGTTTTGTGATCGTGGCCAAATCTGAGCTGTCTGATCAAGATTTTGCACGAATCTTGAGGAGAAGGTTGTTTTTCTCTAATACGCAGCTCGAAATGCAAGTCGCTTGGATTTGGATTCCGAGGGACGTGGCTCGATCTGAGGCGTCCATCTGAAGTTTTTGAATGGATCTTGAGGCAAAAGACGGTGTGGATCACGAGAAAATGCTATCTTATCATTTTGTGGTCGTGGCTAAATCTGAGCCGCCTGATCAAGATTTTGCACGAATCCTGAAGAGAAAGTTGTTTCTCTCCAATACGCAACTCAGAATGCAAGTCGCTCGGATTTGGATTCTGAGGGACGTGGCTCGATCTGAGGCATCCATCTGAAGATTTTGCATGGATCTTGAGGCAAAAGACGGTGTGGATCACGAGAAAATACTATCTTTTCGTTTTGTGGTTGTGGCCAAATCTGAGCCGCCTGATCAAGATTTTGCACGAATCCTGAGGAGAAAGTTGTTTTTCTCCAATATGCAACTCGGAATGCAAGTCGCTCGGATTTGGATTCCGAGGGAGAATGCAAGTTGCTCTGATTTGAATTCCGAGGGTCGTGGCGCGATTTTTGCCGTTTGATAGATCATTGGGCACGAATCTTGAGGCAAAAGATGCTTAGGCTTCAGCATTCGTCGTTTGCGCTTCTGTCGAGCCGTTACGTGGGCCCAAAGTTTTCCAAGGCCCACCCGAGTTTTTCTAACTCTTATAAGTTCTTTCTATTCCACTTTCTTCTCTTTTTTACAATTTTACTTTCACCTCACTTTTGCTATTGTTATTTTTGCACTCGAGCAGTATTGGTCGTACCGGGGAAAGAGAAGGGAGTGGTCGAGTCGGTCGGGGCAACGAGGATAGTGGGGACCCCGAGGGGGGCAGGAGAGTTGGGTCGGCTGCCGTCCACATTGTCTAGCATCGGTAGGGTCAGGAGTTACCTCGAGGACCTTTTGGAGAAGGTGGTGCATGGGATGGCCTCGGTGTATGAGGAGAACAGTCTGAGGGATCCCTCCGAGGTGCACGAGATCCCTTCAATTATGACCGAGGCAGATCTGCATCGGATCAGGAAGGGGTTTCGCATCCCGAAGGAGTACGCACTGCTACTCCCCGGCCCCAGCTTCCGAGTGTGTATGGGGATGTGGACAGACATGTGCGTCTTCCCGTACGATGCGCTTAATTCCTGTCTTTGGCTACCTCTGCATCCCTTCGTGGTCGAGGTACTGTAGTGGTACGGCTTGAGCCTGGTTCAGTTCATGCCAAATATGTGGCGGCACGTTATTGCCTTCATCCTCCAGTATCAGGCGGTCGGCGTGCAACCCCAACTCATTCTGCTCTGAAGCCTCTACTACATCTATCGAATGAGTAAGATGGAGTACCGGTATTATTTGTCATCGAGGAAGGGGGTTAAGTTGATCGAGAATTCGGACTCCATCAAACACTGGAAGGAGAAGTACTTCCTCATTCGAGGTCCCTGACATGTGGGGGTTTCCGATGGTGTGGAAAGAAGAAGTTCCAAAGTGGGCGAAGGCCGAACCGGTGCTCACAAGAGAAGAAGAGGAGGTGGTGGCGAAAATCCTCAGTCTTCCGAACCTCGGTTGGAAGGATATTACCAAGGAGGTCTTGTTCGGCGGAGGTCTTAGTCTGATCGACCCCAGTATGCTATCTTTCTTTTTTCTTATTTGCCTGAGTGTCTTTTAGTGTTTGTGTTTTTTCACTAACTTTCTTGCTTGGTTTTTTCTTTGTGTGCAGAAACCCCAGGCATGGATTACCGAGCGTTAATGGCCAAGAAGAGCACTGCCACGGCGAAGGGCGCGGAGATGAAGAAGAGGAAGAGGACCACGGCGGGGCCTCCTTCCGATCGAGCGATACAGGCGCCTTCGGCTCCAGCTGTCGTTGTGGATTTGGTTGGCGAGGCCCCTTTGGAAAAGAAATCTCCGGTTCCTTTGACAGATGTCCCGGGATCCTCGAGCGGAGGGTTCCCTGTCAGCGCTGCTCTGGCTTTGGAGGTGCCGCCGCTCAAGTCCGAAGCAGAGGCCATCCTCACCGAGGAGCATAAGAGACTCTTCATCCCTGACTGGAGGATGATGAATTTGGATGACTTCCTTAGCGATGCAGGGATGTGTATGCAGGCGGTACGCAACCTGCCGACCCCGAAGGACCGTGTAGCGTTGAGGGCCGGTATCGTTGGCGACGATGCATTGGAGATAGCTCGGTCGACAATGTCGGTAAGTCTCTAAGTTGATTTTGACAACTCAAAAATTTTCTATGTTTTTTGCTCTGTTTTAATCGCTTCTTTCCCTCTATTTTGTTTGTATACTCTCTGCCATTTCAGCCACATGCTCGAGCAGTTCGCCGAGCACGAGAAGGAAATGAAGGCGGCGAACGATCGCGAGAGGTCGGAGCGCTCCAAGGCTGTTAAGCTATTCGAGGCCGAACAACTGCTTTTGGGTTCGCGAGCGGCCGAGGTGGGTGCCCTCGAGATGAAGCTCACCGAGGCGCTGAAGCACTTTGCGGCCGAGACTGCCAAGGTCGAGGTGCTAGAGAAGGAGAGGGCTCGTCTCGAGGAGGAACTGGGTAAGGCCATGAAGGCGTCCGAAGAGGCGCTGAAAGGCCAAGTAGTGAAGGTGGCAGAGGCAGAGAAGGTAGTTCGGGACAAAGCAGAAGCCCACATGATGACGAACATGGAGGAGTCCTACGCCTGAGCGCTGAAGCACGTGGCCGCTCGTATCCCCGGCTTTGACGGTTCTTCGTATCACTTCTACGATCCCATAGAAGGCGAGGAGCTTATCCCTCTAGCGGAGGTCGAACCCGAGCTAGAGGGTGACGAGGCTGAGGGAGACGGCGAGGACAAGGTGAACCTTGAAGGAGCGCTCGTCACTTTGCCGAGCGAGGATGCTTCGGAGCAGCGCCGCAAGGTGGCCCCCTGGCTCAGTCACCCCTTCTTTTGTTTGTTTGTTTCCCTTTTTTTTTGTAATGCCGAACTACGGACTGGCCACTGCTCTCTTATGTATTTTTTTTGAATTTCAATGAAACGACAGACTTTTTGGGATTCGGCTAAGAGTTTTGGAATTTTGTTAAGTGTTGAGCACAACCTTTACTCTTTGGTCTTTGTGTTAAGAACTAGTGTTGTGAACACCTTGCTTTTGAAATTTTGTTAAGTGCTGAAAACACCTTCACTTTCAAATTTTGCCAAGTGTTGAAAACGATCTTTGACCTTAATTGGCCTTATGTTGAAAACACAAGTGTTGTGAACGCCTTTCTCTTGAAATTTTGCTAAGTGCCTCCAAAGTTCAGTGTTGATATGTTTTTTGCTTTTCAGATCGTCGAGTCGAGTTCAGCAGCTGAGGCTTCTCGTCTCCGAGCTGAAATAGGAGCGACAAAGCAAGGCCCTTTCTTGTAATCGAGAGTGTTTTCTCAAGAGCGATTGGAACTAGATCATCTCAAGCTAACGCTGGCGAAGTGCCTTTCTAAGATGAAGCAACTAAAGAAACGAGCTCGAGAAGCCCCTCCCGAAGGGGAGGTGGAGTCACTTTGGAAGGCGCTATTCGACGTTATTGCGGAGAGAGATGAACTTTTGGCTGAGATTCATGACTTTACGATAGCAGAAGTTGAAATTTCGGTGGGGAAAGAAGAACTAACAACGGGGATGGGCAAGTTGACAGTGGAGGTTGACGAGCTGAAGCAGGTTACGGTCGACAAGAGTATTGAGGCTACCCATCTCCGTCGAATTGTTGCTGATGGTTATGGTGCGGCAGGCTCTGCTCAGCTCCCCCGCTTTAAGATAGTTGTGAAGGACGACTCTCTGAGGGATCAATTCGTTGAACTCGAGGTGGAGGTTGCTCGCCTCAAACCCCAACCTGAACGGGTCAATGTCAGAAGCATGTCGTGCACTCGTGAAGAGAGCGAGAGAGGAATTTCCTTTTACGAGCTTGAGACTCGCAAGCCTGTTGCTCGGCGGAGCCCCAGTGACGCACAATGTGGGGTGGCTACTTCGTCGAGCAGAGCGTCCGTTAGGGCCACCGTCCGAGGCAGTGCTAAAGATGCGTCTCAGTTTGCTGGTCTGGAGACGAGCTCCGAGGTTAGGCATTGCTGTCCCCAGGTGTCTTTAAACCGGAACATCCCTACCCCGAAGAGGCGCTGAAAGAGTTGTCTGTGTTTTTGTTCTTTTTGTCCAAGTCTTGTATCTCGTTATAAGTTCGAGAAGTTTGTCTTGTAAACTGAGCTGCTGCTTAAATCTTATAGAAGCGAAACTTGTTTACTCTTTCCGTGTTTTGTTAATCATCTATGGTTGCCGATAGTCGTAGGAGTACTTCTGAATGGTGAACCGCTTCTTACTTGCTTATGGGCAAGTAGTAGAAGCGGGATCGGGCCAAGCTTTGGACCCCGAACTTGTTGTTTTATAATAGATCAACGTTTGTGGAAACACAATTATGATTTTAAACAGAGAGATAAAACAATCACAAGAGAATTATCAGGCAAAAGAAGTTCTTTATTAATAACTGCTAATCGGCCGCTTCTAAGTTGCGGGCCGTTATTACAATGGGAAAATAAAGAGGCAAGTACAAATAAAAAGAAGATAGGAATGGCTCAATATTTGATAGTACTCGGAGAGGCATTCAAACACCCTCTTGGTACTTCAGTAAATGGTCGGCGTTCCAAGTTCTTGGTATCTCTCTGCCTTCGAGATCTTCAAGACGATATGCACCTGGCCGAACTACTTTGGAGACCTTGTATGGTCCTTCCCAATTCGGGGCTAGCTTGCTTTTTTGGCTGGGGAACGAGATGGCTAGCTTTCTGAGGACTAAGTCCCCCTCCCTGAGATCTGTGGGACGGACCCTTTTGTTGTAGGCATGCTCGATTCTTCTCCGATAATTTTGCTGGCGAATCGAAGCTCTTTTGCGGAGCTCGTCGATGAGTCCAAATTTGCTCGGAGCTCTTTGGCATTCTGCTCTTCATTATAGGCAATAAGGCGAGGGGATGACAAACCAACTTCTAAGGGGATTACGGCCTCGGGCCCGTAGGTGAGGTTGAAGGGCGACTCTCCTGTGTGGGTCCTTTTCGTAGTGCGGCAGTTCCACAATACGTTAGGAAGTTGTTCTGCCCATAAGCCTTTGACCGATTTTTCTAGTCTCTTCTTGATGCCTGAGAGGATCTGCCTGTTGGCATTCTCTACTTAACCGTTGGATTGAGGATGGGAGACGGAGGAGAAGCATTGCTGGTGCCGAGGTCTTCACATAAAGAGCAGAATGCTGTCCCTGTAAACTATGTTCCGTTATCTGTTTCTAGAACTCGAGGTATGCCAAACCTACAGATTACATTTTTCTAGAAAAACTGCTGCACTTTGTTCTCAGTAATAGTAGCCAGTGGTTTGGCCTCGATCCATTTGGAGAAATAGTCGATTACCACAACTAAGAACTTGAGCTGTCCTGGAGCTGGTGGGAACGGGCCTAGCAAGTCCATCCCCCACATTGCGAA
This sequence comes from Hemerocallis citrina, assembly GCA_017893485.1. Taxonomy (NCBI): domain Eukaryota; kingdom Viridiplantae; phylum Streptophyta; class Magnoliopsida; order Asparagales; family Asphodelaceae; genus Hemerocallis; species Hemerocallis citrina. The sequence goes on along the minus strand of CM030358.1, from coordinate 385,635,124 downwards.
GTGAATTGGACTCGAGAGAGATGTGAGTTGTGCTTGGGGTAGGCGGCGGATGTTGGAGAATTGCTGACAGGAGCAGCATTTTCGGACATGTTGTTCGGCATCCCGAAGTAGGGTAGGCCAGATGTATCCGTAGTTAAAAACTTTCCTGGCGAGGGACCTTGATCCGAATGGGCTCCGCCAGTACCTTCGTGGAGTTCTTTCAAGGCAAACAAGGCTTCCGCTCGAGAGAGACATCTCAAGTAGGGTCTGCCATCTACTTCGGTATAGGAGCGTTTGTACAAGACTCCCTCAACAAGGGTGTATCGCTCCGCCCTCGTTCGGATTCGACGAGCTTCCTTAGCATCTTGGGGAAGGATTTTGTCTCTGAGGAACTCAATCAAAGGCTTCATCCAGTTATCCTTGAGTTGGACAGGTAGCGACTCCATTGAGTCGGGGACTTCTTCTTCGATACTGGGCCTTAGGAAAACTTCGATCAGGACGGTCTGCTCGAGACCTTGGAGGGAGGAAGAGGCTAGTTTTGAGAGGGCATCTGCTTGGGCATTCTCTTCTCTAGGGATCCGCTAGAGTTGTGCCTCTTCGAACGAAGCCATGAGACTTTGGACCTTGGCTAGGTACTTGGCCATTCGGTCGTCTCATGCCTCGTATTCTCCTAAGACATGTTTCACTACGAGCTGAGAGTCACTGAATATTCGAACACGTTGTGCTCCTGCCTTTCGAGCCATGCCTAAGCCTGCTATTAGGGTCTTATACTCAGCTTCGTTGTTAGAAGCTTTGAAATTGATGCGGAGGGAGTATTGGAGAACAAAATCATCGGGGCCTGCCAGAATAACACCGGCTCCGCTCCCTTTGGCGCAAGACGATCCATCTACATATACTGTCTAGATGGGGGGTCCATCTGCTACTTGACTTACTTCCGGGATTGTGCTTTCTACTATAAATTTGGCTAGGGCTTGGACCTTGATAGCAGTCCGAGGCTGATAAGATATATCGTGTTGACTCAGCTCGATCGACCACTTCATTAGACGTCCGGAGGTCTCGGGCTTGTGCAGGACCTGCTTGAGCGGCTGGTCGGTAAGGACGACCACTGAGTGGGATTGACAATTGGGGCGAAGCTTCCTGGCTGCCATAACCAAGGCATATGCTATCTTTCCAATCTCGAATAGCGGAGCTCAGTGTCTCTAAGCACCTTGCTCACATAATAGATAGGCTTCTGAGCCTTGCCTTCTTCCCTCACTAGGACAGCACTGAGCGTTTGCTCGGAGGCAGCGAGGTAGAGGTAGAGTGTTTCCCCGAGAGTAGGCTTGCTGAGGAGTGGGGGTTGACCAGATAGGCTTTCAGTTGGTCGAACGATTCTTGCTGCTGCTGGCCCCACTCAAAGCCCTTAGCCCCCCTGAGGGCTTTGAAGAAAGGAAGACACTTTTTCCCTGACTTAGACAGGAAGCACCCTATAGCCGCGAGGCGTCCTGTAAGCTTTTGCACTTCTTTATCATTTGTAGGGGGAACCATGTTGAGTATGGCTTTTATCTTCTCAGGGTTGGCTTCGATACCCCTTTGACTGGCCATAAAGCCTAGAAATTTACCAGATGAGACCCCGAATGCACACTTATTCGGGTTTAGTCTCATGTTGTGCTTCCTGAACACGTCGAAGGCTTCTTGGAGGTCGGCAACATGGTTGGACCCCAGGATGCTTTTTACTAGCATATCATCGACGTAAACCTCCATGTTGCGGCCGATCTGATTTTGGAATACCTTATTGACGAGGCGTTGGTAGGTGGCACCAGCATTTTTGAGCCCGAAGGGCATTACCCTATAGCAGTAGAGGCCTTGATTTGTGATGAAGGATGTCTTTGGGACATCCGAAGGCAACTTTCTGATTTGGTTATATCCGGAGAATGCTTCCATGAAGCTCAGCAACTCATGACCCAAAGTGGCGTTGATCAAGGTGTCGATGCTGGGGAGTACGAAAGGATCCTTACGGCATGCCGTCTTCAAATCTGTGAAGTCGATGCAAATTCTCCAACTTCCATTGGCCTTCTTAACCATTACGACATTAGAGAGCCACTCGGGATAATTGACCTCTTGTATGAACCGGGCTTTGAGAAGCTTCTCTACTTCTTCTTTTATGGCCTGCCGGCGCTCCGGGGTGAATTTACGCCTCTTCTGCTGTACCGGTTTGGACCCCGAAGCAACACTTAGTTGGTGGACGAGGAGGTCTTCGAAAATCCCTGGCATGTTGGCAGCTGTCCATGCGAAGAGATCCCGATTCCTCTTTATGCACTAGACTATATCGGAACAGAGGGCAGAGGGAAGGGTTTTGCTGATGAAGAATTTGCAGGTCGGATCTGGCTCCGAGAAGAGCCCTTCCTCCAGCTCGTCTACCAGTTCCGAAATAGGCCGGGTGTTCCCCTGGGGAATTTCAAGGGTCTCGAGGGAAAGGACAGGTCCTCCAGTCGAGGTCATGTAGCATTTGCGGGCCATCTCTTGACTTCCCCTTACTTCTCCTACACCTGCCTTGGTGGGAAACTTCATTTTCAAATGATAAGCTGACAGGACGGCTTCTAAAGTAGCTAGACCAGGTCGACCAAGGATCACATTGTAAGCGGCTGGGACGTCGACAACCATGAAGTCCATTGGCTCCGTTCGGGTAGTAGGAGTTTTGCTAGTGGTTACGTCGAGGGTTATGACCCCTTCGATCGTCACTGGCACTCCCGTGAACCCATGGAGAGTGTAGCCGGCAGGCTTTAGCCTGTCCCGTGATAATTTGAGTCCTCGGAAGGCCTCCAGAAAGAGGATGTTGACAGAACTGCCGTTATCCAGTAGAATTCTTTCCACTTTGAAGTTAGCCATGTGGAGGTGAATCACCAGTGCATCACAGTGGGGGGTTCGAACACCCTCTAGATCGTCATCCGAGAAAGTAACCGGGACTCCAAGACCTTTGGGAGGGGGTAGGCTGTGCACCGAATTGACTTCCCTAATGAAAGCCTTTCGAGATGAGTTAGAGGTTCCTCCCATTGGACCTCCGTGGATGAGGTGCAAGATGCGCTCTTCTTCGAATTTGGGGGTCTCATCATGCCTCTCGGGCCGCTTGTTAGCCCCCCTGGGCGGTGGAGGAAGATCAACCCGGTCCTTTCTTACAAACTTGGAGAGCTGCCCTCCCTGAATAAGGGCTTCGATCTCATTCTTCAGGGCCCGACAGTTATTGGTATCGTGGCCGTGGCTCGGTGGTAGCGGCACCACTTATCCTTATCCCTCTTCTTCCCAGGGGAATTCATCTTCGGGGCAGGAGGCAAGATCCCTTCTTTCTCCACTTCCATGAGAATGGTTGAAACATTGGCGTTGAGAGGGGTAAACTTTTCAAATCTGGGAGGTGGACGATGCTGACCCCCGTTGTCCTTCTGGACCTTTTTGGCTCCCTCGTCTTCAGCGGCCTTCCTCTTATTTCCAGAAGAGGATCCCTTCAATGCGGGGCGATGTTCAACCTCCTTCGCACGGATGTACTTCTCGTTTCTGAGAAGAAGGTCGGAGAAATCTCGCGGGGGCTTTTTGGCTAGGGAGGACCGGAGGTTGGAGTTGAGGACATTGGACTAAAATGCAGCTGCAGCGACTGATTGGTCGAGGGAGGTGATGGACGCGGTAAACCGCTTGACATAATCCCTCTACTTCTCGCCCTTCTTTTGATTGAGGAAGAGTAGTGAAATACTCGTCTTTTCGGAGTGGCGGCTGCTCACAAAGTGGGTTATGAAGAGGGTCTCTAGTTGTTCGAAAGAGAATATAGAGGATGGAGTGAGGCGGGAGTACCATTCCCGAGCTGGGCCTTTGAGAGTGGCTGGGAAGGTTTTACATAGGAGGGCATCGGAGGCTTGATGAATCATCATGAGAGTCTTGAAACTCTCGATGTGATCCATGGGATTTGACTCCCCCGTATATGTCTCAAACTACGGGGGCTTGAAGTTTGCTGGAACGGGTGCCTCCATGATGGTTCGAGAAAATGGAGGTCTGCTTGGTCGGAGGGTCCTTCCTCTCAGTTCCTCGTCCCTATCGAGTTGACCGAGGTGCCTCTCCATCTCGTGGAGACGGCGGTAGACAGCATCATCCATTCGACGGTATCCTGGTGAGCCCCTGGACTCGTCTTTGTACGAAGGGGAGTGTGGGCTACGGCATCGGTAGCTCAGAGACTGGTGAGGGCAAGGAATGTCATGGCAGTGGCTCGAAGCTTGAGGAGGACTGGGGGATCGATGGCGAGGGCTGTAAATCAGCGGAGGAGTGGGGACCCTCTGAACATTATTGTTGTTGTTTGGTAGGATGTTGAGGGCCTGCAAGATTGTTGCCTGGAACTGTTGGAACTATGCTCGGGTGATAGGTCCGTTCTGATCCCTCTGGGGCTGTCGACCAGCGGGAGAATGATGCCTTCTTCGATGGTACTCCGGGGACTTTCTCCACCTCCTATGAAGTGGGGACCTCCTGTGGTCGCTACGGCAAGGAGATCGTGCATTTGGACGTTCTGAGCGGGAGACTCCCTCACGGGCCCGCCTTTCATCCAAACGGTGGCAAAGGTCCTCTTCTTTCAGCCGGTTGATGATGACGTTGCGAAGGTCTTCTGAGGGCCAAAGGTTATGGGATGCCATGGAGTCGGTTGAAGGGTTATGTACGGAGATATGGTCGCGGTGAAGAGGTTGCTTATGAGGATGGGGACGAGAGGTCCCAATACCAGCGTTCTGGGGCCCAAGTGGAGCCTGCTGGGGTTGAACATTTTGGAGAAGAGGCTGCCCCTGCTGCAGCGGCGGATCGGGTTGAGGAGGGAGCTGTCCCTGAGGCTTGATGGGTTGGAGGGGAGCCTCCGGTTGCGGTTGAGGAGGAGTGGGTCCATGGTTGGACTCTCTAGATCTCAGTTACCTTGGTGGCATGGCTGGAGGCGGTACTGACCGGTGGAAGAGGTTGGATTGCTATTCGTGTTTCCCACAGATAGCGCCAATCTGTTGCCGCTAAAATCTGTGTAGTCTCAAACAGATAAATTTGTTAATTCGAGGGAAGTTGAATAGTCAAACCTGAACACCTTCACCGGAGCTTGACCGAGATTCTCCCGCCATTGACCTGCAAAAAGTGCAAAACACCGGGGTTGATTCCGGCGACGCACCCTCCGACGCTCTTGTCAGAAAGATTATGAAAGAGCTTTGATTGGCAAAAGATTGATTACCTGGTAACAATGGGGGAAGGGCGGTATTTATAGCCGCCTTAGGAACCAGTTTCGGGATAAGATCAAATCCCTACTTCCAGTGAACGGATAGAAGTGATCAGGACCGTTGATTAAGGACAATTATACAATTCTATCCAGCTGGACTGGGTTTCTTGCTGGTTGGGATCCGCACCCAGTAAGACGGATCCGTTTATGGGTTATTGGGCCTTCGGAAAAAGGCCCAGTTCCCATTTTAGACCCATTTGAAGATGAAATTACCATTTTACCCCCGAGCTTTAAGATTCGTGCCTGATTTGCACAGTTCCGATTTAACCCTATTTTTAGCCATATCACTATCCTATAGATGTTGTGTCATGCGGTGCACTTAGTCCTTAATGTAGTTGTTTATATTAGATGACACTAATGCGCATTTGTTCAGATTTTATGCATCCCATACTACATAGGTCTGAGGGCAAGCCCTTAACCGTTCTTCATCTTGTAGGGTTCAATCCCTCGTTATGACATAAACTACTACTGTAACTACGATAAGTATCCTAAATGTTCTATGAGTTACGAGCTCATGTCCAGACAGCCTAGAGAGGAATCCCACGTCATGTCACGATGCATCGTGAAGAACCTATGGACAATTCAGCCTCCGTCATGGGACATGACACCACCCGCAATCACCAAACACCCCACAAGCATTGCCTGCGGTACGGGCTCCTGGAGACATATCCACGTCATGTCACGACGCATCGTGAAGACAGCCTGTGAATACTCTCACACCGTAGCTCTGAGGCCCTCATACTCGTGTTTTTCTCTTATTTTCATCACGTCTTCACTATGTATCTAATCCTTAGTTATTTGAATCATGAACAAAATCAATTATCTAGAGTTAGCCCTTCCACTATACCGGTCTTAACCATTCGTTCAATATGACCCAAATCTTGGTCCTTCTATTTCAAATTTCATTTCAATTCATTTCTTTTCAATGCCGATATGAGGCTTAGCTACACTCTAGTTCTCAATTTCAAATTCACAATCGCAAAATTTGAGTCTTTTATACTCATAATTTCTTTTTCATGATTTACAATCAACAATGGTTTCCGTTCTTGTCAATGAATCAAATCTCATACATATAGTTCAATCGAAATTCATGCATTTCGTAACCCAAGTTAATTTCTATAAATCCATTTAATTCTTGTACTACCGTTCATTTACTTTATTCAACTCAAAAGGCCACAAACCGTATTTTCATTCACAAACAATACCCAATTTAACAATGAGAGTCCATAGATAACACGTTTAAATCTTCTTTTATTCAAAACTTCTCTTTTATCACTTAACATAATTTTCTCATACAATAAATTACTTTTATAATTTTTCCAAAAGTAAATTCCATAGGATTCTACACAATTTTTACTTCTAACTCACTTTTATTTAGTCAAAATAGTACTCAAATATTTTTCATAGGATCTACATTCTTTTAGAATAATTTACATATTTTTTTCGGATTTTTAAAGTCAAATATTTAATTTAAAACTCAAAAAAATCAAATATTTCCAAAACTGCCCATCTTAGGTTTCGAACGCGCGACCTGAGAGAAGCCAACCGCAACCACAAGCCAACTGGGCTAGGGTGCAACCATGGTAAGTGTAGGGAATAAATGAATATGTTTTTTGGGTTTCGGGTTCTGGATTTATTCAAAAATTTAGAAATAAAAGCAGAGCATGGGTTTCGAACTCGAGACAACAGGGGTCACCCGATCGCTACAGTAGTGCCCAGCACATTCAACCAATTGGTCTAAGAGACCAGATTGTCACAAAGAAGATTGGGATAGTTTTGATCCAATTCTTTTCTCTCTACTACTTATTAAAAATTTTCCCAAAACGTTTTTTGTTCTTTTTCTTCACTTTTTGAAACATAACTTTCCAGATTTTAAAATATATTTAACCACAGTAAACCAGTATTTTTAAATTCATTATTTGCTTATAAAACAATGCATTTTTGATCTTATTTTGTGTTCTATGTCCATAATTTTGACTTTGAGAATAAATCATATTTGCACACATTTTGAAATATAAATTTCTACAAAAATACTTCATTACTTCATTCTTTCATTTATTAGTCAAATCACATTAATTTAGAACACCAAAAATTTCTTTCTTGCTACAATGAGATCACTCAAAATAACCAAATCAAATTTCACATTAAGTATTCAATTTTGTCTCATGTATATAGGTTTTCTTCACACAACATGTTTCTTAAATATATAGCATGGCAAAACATGATATCTCCTATCATTTTAATTCATAATTTATCAGCTAGCAATCATTTCAACAAGCATCTTCTTAATTATCAATTCATCTCTACATAAGCAAACATGGGGCCAATTTCACTTAAGTTTTCATTAATCATTCTATCAAAACATTCCTAGCATGGTAACTAAAATTAGAAGCATGAGAAACACCCACCTATTTGGAGAAAAACGAATAGAAAGCTCCTAGAAATCTCCTAGAATGCACGAATGGATCCTTCTCCTCCTAGATTGTGCCTCAAAGGTGTCTCCTCCTCCTAGGTGTAGCAAACCCGAGCTCCCCCTCCTTGGATGTAGTCCGGCCTCTCCTTGGATGAGCACACACACACAAAAACTCCTCAATCTTTTACTCACCAAAAACTCTCAATCTTTTCTCGCTCTAATCTTTTCTTTCTTAATCAATTTTTCTAGTGTACTAAATGAGAAGAAACTAGGGGGGGTATTTATACAATTTTTTTTTGGGTGTGAATAGATGGCTAGGATTAAATCAAATGGTTAGAGATCAAAGGCTAGGATGAGTTAGGAAGTTGTAGCAACTACCCATGATCACATAACCACCTCAATCCACAACTCCACTCTCTCCATCTCTCCTCGCTCCATTCGGCCACACCCCCATGCACAACTAGACACGTGCTAGTGCAATGCACGTGTCTCATCTAGTACCCCTATTAATAAGTTGTACATGATTAGTTAATTTATTGTCTACTAAATGTGTATACACTACATGTTATAACAATTAAAAGGTTATTTAATTAGTGGGCTTCAAATTAATGGGCTTTTAGACCCATGGGTTATAATAATAAAACACTTAATTAATTAGGATGGGCTAAATTAGAAAAATAGGCCTAGGCTTTTAAAATAGGCTTTTAAAGAGAATATTTTTTGGAAAAATGAAGGAAACAAATACTATATAAAAATATTTTATAAAGGAAGTTATACAAATGAAATCATACGTTCACAACACGTAAAATCACAAAAAATCTCATAAATGAAAACTGGGGTGTTACAACACTCCCTCCTTAGAATAGTTCCATCCCCGGAACTGCACTTAAAGAGTGAGAAAACAGGAATACAACAAGGAGATAAGAAAATAAAAGAAGATACAGATCACTCAAAAGATCTCAGGATGATCTTTCATCATCCTCTCCTCAGATTCCCAAGGCTACTCTTCAACCAACTGGTTTCTCCAGACTACTTTGACCATCGGTATTGTCTTGTTCGTCAAGACTTTCTCCCGACGATCGACAATCTCCACCGGAAGCTCAATGTAACTCAGATCCAACTGCAAACCCTCTGGCACTTCAGGCAAATGATGACTGGGATCTGGAATGTAACCTCTCAGCATAGACACGTGGAAGTTATTGTGCACCTGAGACAACTCTTTTGGCAACTCTAACCGATAAGCAGTTTTCCCAATCTGATTCAATATCTTGTATGGGCCTATGTACCTCGGGGCTAACTTCCCACCTTTGCCGAAGCGAATCAGACCCTTGCTAGGTGAAACCTTTAAAAAGACAAAGTCACCAACCTCATACTGAAGGTCCCTCCTCCGGTTGTCTGCATAGCTCTTCGGCCTACTCTGAGCATCCACCAACCTCTTCCTGATCAGATCGATCTTTTAGAGGTCTGCTGCACAATCTCAGGCCCAAACATCTGCCGTTTTCCAACTTCGAACCAACAGACAGGCGTTCTCCATGTCCTGCCATATAGAGCTTCGTACGGCGCAATCCCATTACTAGTCTGAAAACTGTTATTATAGACAAACTCTACCAGAGCTAAGTGCCTTTCCCAACTGACTCCAAAGTCTAGTACACAGCACCAAAGCATATCCTCAAGAATACGGTTGACTCTCTCGGTCTGCCCATCGGTCTGCGGATGAAAAGCAGTGCTGAAATCTGTCTTGGTACCCAAAGTTGTCTGAAGTCTCCTTCAGAAATGCAAAGTAAGCCGTGCATCCCGATCAGACACAATGGTTAACGGAACACCATGAAGCCTGACGATCTCACCAACATACAGCTCAGCCAATCTGTCCAGCGACGAAGTGAGTTTCATCGCCAAGAAGTGAGCAGATTTGGTTAATCGATCGACTATGACCCAAATCACATCATTGCCCTTAGAACTCTTGGGCAAACCCGTGATGAAATCCATACTGATGTTATCCTACTTTCATTCCGGAATAGGTAACGGTTGCAATAGACCTACGAGTTTCTGATTCTCGACTTTGACCTGCTGACAGATCTCACACCTCGCCACGAACTCGGCCACATCCCGCTTCAAACCTGACCACCAGAAATACTGCTTAATGTCCCTATACATCTTAGTACTCCCAGGATGTACAGACAAAAGAGTAGTATGTGGCTCCTGAAGAATACTTTCTTTCAAGTCCGACTGATACGGAACACATAGCCTCTCTCCAAACCAGAGCACTCCATCCCTGATCTAAAACTCAGACAACCTGCCAGCACCGACCTGCTCCTTCATCTTCAAAATCTATGCATCTTCCTTCTGACTTGCGATAATCATTTCGTTCAGCATTGGTTGAAGCCTTAACTGAGCTAAAGAGGATCCCAAGCCGTGGACAACAACTTCATACCAGCCCGATCCAACTCCTCTGCCAGCTGCCTCTGAGTCGTGATCAAACTAGCCAAACTGCTCTTGCGGCTAAGTGCACAGCAACAACATTAGCCTTCCCAGGATGGTACTTAATCTCCAGACGAATGTCCTCAAGTACTTCTAGCCATCGCCTTTGCCTCAGATTCAGATCTTTCTACTGATAGTTGTACTTCAAGCTTTTGTGGTCTGTGTACATGTTCAGCTTCTCACCATACACGTAATGTCTCCATTGCTTTAAGGCAAAGATAATCGCACCCAACTCCAGATCATGAGTCGGATAATTTTTTCTCATGCAGTCGTAGTTGCCTAGACCCATAACCGATCACTTTTCCTTCTTGCATTAAGACACAACCAAGCCCACGATGTGAAGCATCGCTGTAGACATCATATTCAACACCTGCTCTAGGCAAACCCAAAATGGGTGCAGTAGTCATCCTCTCTTTCAACTCATGAAAGCTTGCCTCGCACTGCTCGGTCTACTTGAAGTTCACATTCTTCTTAGTCAGACCAGTGAGCGGCACGGCTATATGAGCATAGCCCTGGATAAATATCCTGTAATATCTAGTTAGCCCAAGGAAACTTCCGATTTCCTTCACTTTAGTAGGCCTTGCCCAATCCTTCACCGCCTCTATCTTCTGCAGATCAGTTGTCACTCACTCCTTAGAAAGGATGTGACCTAGGAATGCCACTTCAGATTTTCAAAAATTCCACTTGGACAATTTGGCATACAACGCATGCTCCTGAAGCTTCTTCGAAACTACTGCCAAATACTCTGTGTGCTCCTCTTCCGACTTAGAGTACACAAGGATATCGTCGATAAGCACCACGACGAAAGAATCAATGAACGGCCTCAAAACTCTGTTCATCATGTCCATGAAGATTGCAGGTGCATTCGTCACTCCAAACGACATAACTAAGAATTCGTAATGCTCGTGCCGAGTTCTGAACACAGTCCTATGCACGTCTTCAGCTTTCACTCGAACTTGATGATATCCTGATCGAAGATCTATTTTGGAGAAAACAACCGCTCCTTGCAAACGATCGAACAGATCATCAATTCGTGGAATAAGATACTTATTCTGAACAGTGACCTTATTCAGCTCCCGGTAATCGATGCACATCCTCATCGAACCATCCTTCTTCTTTACCAAAAGCACCGGTGCTCCCTAGTGTGACGCTCTCGGCTGAATAAAGCGTTTCTCCAATAGTTCCTTAATCTGCCGTTTGATCTCATCCTGTTCCACAGGAGCCATCCTATACGGTGCCTTGGAAATTGGTGCACTCCCTGGCTGAATAGTGATGCTGAACTCTACATCACGATGCGGGGGTAACCCAGGCAAATCTTTTAAGAACACAGTCGGATAATCCCGAACCACAGGAATTTGCTGCACCTCTACAGGAACATCCATTTTGCAGATAGCTACCACCAGACCAGAACATCTCTACTTCTCTTGGAAAGTGACTTCAGGTCCATCTGGAGCCTTCACTGTTACTTCCTTGGTCTTGCACTCGATGCTTGCACTGTATACCGACATCCAATCAATGCCAATGATAACATCGACTTCCAAGACATTCAGCTCGATCAGATCAATCCCGAAAATTCTGTCCCCAATCTTGATCTCGCAGTCCGCATAGTACAGTTCAGTTGTTAAAGTCTCGCCTGACGGAGTAGCTACTGCTAAAACCTTGCCTGGAAAGATTTTCGGTTCAACTCCCAAAACTTTAGCAAACTTAGGTGATACAAAAGTGTGAGAGGACCCAGTATCGAACAAAACAATAGCTTGCTTTCCATTTAAAATAAGTTCTCCTGTTACATAACACACACTCGTTACATAACAGTTCACTACATAAGGCGAGAAAAGAGAAACAACAGAAAACACTCTAAACATCCTCCATCGTACCAGTGATGACGTGATCCACCTCATCTGCATCAGCTTTAGTCAAGGCAAATACTCGTCCCTGCTGGTAGGGTTTCTTCCCAACTTGCTGCGTTGGTCCGCTACGGGTGACGTTCTGTAGTTTGGGGCACTAAGACTTGTAATGTTCCATCTCACCACAGTTGAAGCAAGTCACCACAGGAGGTCTCACCCAATTGTTTTCGGGTCTACTAGCTATGTTGACGGCATTCGCTCCTGTTGGTTTGAACCTCTGATTCGGCGGCTGTCCCCTGAAGTTGCCAGAAACTGCGGGCCTCTTCCCAACATTCCAGTTGGTCCTCTGATTTTGAACAGCATGGAACTGTTCCATATCTGCCTCAGTGGCTGCAGCTCGTTTGACCAATTTGTCAAACCTCCTGATACCGAGGGCCATCACCTGGATCTCAGACTTGGCCTCAACCCATGCTCGAATTTTCGAACCTTCTTCGCCTCATCCATCACCAGTTCAGGTCCATACCTTGAGAGCTGAGTGAATCTTGTCACATACTCCCTAACTGACATGCCGTCCTACTGCAGCGCCAGAAACTCCATGGCCTTCTTCTCCTGGACGTCTGAGGAAAAATAATGACTGCAGAACTCCTCCAAGAATTCCTCCCAGCCAAGAACAATACCTCCCACCATCCGCTTCATCGACTGCCACCACTCAGCCGCATCCTTCTCAAACTGCAGCACCGCCCACTTCGCCTTGCTGCCCGTCGGAGTCTCCAAGACTTTGAAGATAGTCTCTACCTGTCGGATCCAATTGTCATCCGTGTCAGAGTCTGACTACCCCTCAAATACAGGTGGTTTCATCTGCTTGAATGATTCCACGAGTTTGATTGCATCGGGTACTAGATTCGCAGGCACCCTTCCTTGATTCTGATTCTTGGCAAGGGCATTGAGTGTCTGCTAGACCCTCGCTAGTTCCGTTTCCAAGTCCAGACCTTCACCATTTCAAGCTCCTCTTCTAGCTATATTCTGATGCAAAAGATCCATTAAATTTGAAGTATAAACATGAATTTTAAATCAACTTTTCCATTTCATTGAATTTCGACTTTATACATTCGAATTTAAAACATTTCTGACATCAAAATCAAAACAATAAGAAGATACAACAGTTTAGTTCCTACGGTTCCTTTTGGCTTCTCGAAGCTCTCCCCATAGTTCCTCCACTTCTTCCTTAAGTACATCGGTCATGTTTTTCCTCTTCCCGAGTTCCCAAACACGATGACTGAGAATTTCAATATCATCCTTGCACTTTGCCAACTGAGTCTCCAGTAGCTCGATTCTCTCCCGTTGAGTCTCTACCTACCTCTGAAGAGACACAATAAGATTACTCGAAACTGGTTCTTCCTCGTCAGAAGAGTCATCAGATGAATCCGGAGGTGGAGTAACCTCTCGAGACTCAGGCCATTCCTCTTCCACTTCTTCGGGATCTTCTTCGTCTGAATCAGCTTGCCCGGGGTAGTAATCTTCCTCAACGATGTGCCAGTAATCATCTCCAGCTGGGTCAAAGTGGTCCGCCATCTTAGAGAAAGAGGAGAAGAAGCATAAATCATAGAGCAACACAAATATAAGTGACTTACATTTAAATCTCTAGACTCAACACACGCCCTAATGTCCACTTCTAGGGTGTCGTTCCTTATAAATTTGTACTAAATGGAAGTGTGCTCTGATACCACTTTGTAACACACCGAATTTCGAATACAACTAAATTCGAAGTTCCACAGGATCTTTATACTTCTTTCGTACAATTTTACAAGGAAATAAAAACTTTTTGTTACATCAGAGTTTATAATTACATTACATATTTACAACGGAAGCAATTTACAACAATTTACGTGAATTGAAATGTACAACTCTTGAATCAATCTTTAATCAGCATGCATTCTCTTAGTCTTGTTAATCACTTTACCCTGCATAGAAATTGTGGGCACGTCAGTTGCTTACAACCGATGAAATATTATACACGGCTATCCTCTCTATGTCAAAACAGTATAACGATTCTCAAATACTTAAACAATCACAAACTTGATCACAAACATAACTACAAGGGACCATCCTATAGATGTCGTGTCGTGCGGTGCAATTAGTCCTTAATGCAGTTGTTTATATTAGATGACACTAATGCGCACTTGTTCAGATTCTATGCATCCCATACTACATAGGTCTGAGGGCAAGCCCTTGACCGTTCTTCATCTTGTAGGGTTCAATCCCTCGTTATGATTTAAACTAATACTATAACGACGATAAGTATCCTAGATGTTCTATGAGTTATGAGATAATGTCCAGACAGCCTGGAAGGGAATCCCACATCATGTCACGACGCATCGTGAAGAACCTATGGACAATTTAGCCTCCGTCATGGGACATGACACCACCCGCAGTCACCAAACACCCCACGAGCGTCGCCTGCGGTACGGACTCCTGGAGACATATCCACGTTATGTCACGACGCATCGTGAAGACAGCCTGTGAATACTCTCACACCGTAGCTCCGAGGCCCTCATACTCATGTTTTTCTCTTATTTTCATCACGACTTCACTATGTATCTAATCCTTAGTTATTTGAATCATGAACAAAATCAATTCTCTAGAGTTAGCCCTTCCACTATACCGAGCTTAACCATTCCTTCAATATGACCCAAATCTTGGTCCTGTCATTTCAAATTTCAATTCAATTCATTTCTTTTCAGTGCTCGTATGAGGCTTAGCTACACTCTAGTTCTCAATTTCAATTCACAATCACAAAATTTGAGTCTTTTATACTCATAAGTTCTTTTTCATGATTTACAATCAATAATGGTTTCCGTTCTTGTCTATGAATCAAATCTCATACATATAGTTCAATCGAAATTCATGCATTTCGTAACCCAAGTTAATTTCTATAAATCCATTTAATTCTTGTACTACCGTTCATTTCCTTTATTCAACTCAAAAGGCCATAAACCGTATTTTCATTCACAAACAATACCCAATTTAACAATGAGAGTCCATAGATAACACGTTTAAATCTTCTTTTATTCAAAACGTCTCTTTTATCACTTAACATAATTATCTCATACAATAAATTACTTTTATAATTTTTCCAAAAGTAAATTCCATAGGATTCTACACAATTTTTACTTCAAACTCACTTTTATTTAGTCAAAATAGTACTCAAATATTTTTCATAGGATCTACATTCTTTTAGAATAATTTACATAATTTTTCGGATTTTTAAAGTCAAATATTTAATTTAAAATTCAAAAAAATCAAATATTTCCAAAAACTGCCGGGCTCAGGTTTCGAACCTGCGACCTGAGAGAAGCCAACCGCAACCACAAGCCAACTGGGCTAGGGTGCAACCACCGTATGTATAGGTGATAAATGAATAATTATTTTAGGTTTCGGGTTCTGGATTTATTCAAAAATTTAGAAATAAAAGTAGGGCATGGGTTTCGAACTCGAGACCACAGGGGTCACCTGAACGCTACAGTAGCGCCCAGCACACTCAACCAATTGGTCTAAGAGACCAGATTGTCACAAAGAGGATTGGGATAGTTTTGATCCAATTCTTTGTTCTCTACTACTTATTAAAAAATTTCCCAAAATAATTTTTGTTCTTTTTCTTCTCTTTTTGAAACATAACTTTTCAGATTTTAAAATATATATAAACACAGTGAATCAGTATTTTTAAATTCATTATTTGCTTATAAAACAATGCATTTTTGATCTTATTTTATGTTCTAAGTCCATAATTTCGACATTGAGAACAAATCATATTTGCACATTTTGAAATATGAATTTCTACAAAAATTCTTCATTATTTCATTCTTTTATTTATTAGTCAATGACATTAACTTAGAACACCAAAAATTTCTTTCTTGCTATAATGAGATCACTCACAATTAACCAAATCAATTTCACATGAAGTATTCAATTTTGTCTCATGTATACACATTTTCTTCACACAACATGTTTCTTAAATATATAGCATGGAAAAACATGATATCTCCTAGCATTTTAATTCATAATTTATCAACTAGCAATCATTTCAACAAGCATCTTCTAAATGATCAAATCATCTCTACATAAGCAAACATGGGGCCAATTTCACTTAAGTTTTCATTAATCATTCTATCAAAACATTCCTAGCATGGTAACTAGAATTAGAAGCATGAGAAACACCCACCTTTTTGGAGAAAAAACGAATAGAAAGCTCCTAGAAATCTCCTAGAATGCACGAATGGATCCTTCTCCTCCTAGATTGTGCCTCAAAGGTGTCTCCTCACTACAACACATGTGCGATTTACCAGCGTATATTCCCCGGTGTTTTACCATTCGCACCGGGGTAGGGAGGGACGAGGAATGGGGTGTCAGATTGGATGGTTATACACCGGCGGCCTCTATAAAACGCTGGTGAATCTTGATATTCGTCGGTGTTTTATTTATAAACGCCGGTGAAGGGTATTATTCACCGGTGATTTAATAACACATGCCGGGGAATATACAGATACATTCACCGGCGTTTGTAATTTAAAACGCCGGTGAATTAACTGAGATAAATCCCCGCGTACCCTAACATTTCGCTCGCTAATTTTCCAAATCCAATTTTCATGCCTTCGTTTTCCCTCCTCCCTCTCTCTATTTCGAGCGCTTCGCCTCCGTCCCTTCGTCATATTCGACAGCCCAATTCAATTTCCCTCATCCCTCTCTCTATTTCGCGGTGAATTTGCGATCGAAAAGTATCGCTCGTCGCCCCGCTCTCTCTCTATCTCCTACGCCACCGCTCATCGCCCCCCTCTCTCTCTTCGGTAATTTCTCTTGATTTCTCTCCTTTTCACTGTCAAAGATGCTGAATTCATGCATCTGATTGTCATCTTAGCATGATTTTTTTACCAAAGTAATGGGTTCACTGTCAACTAAGGATGCTAGCTGTATACCAAAATTCTCCAAATTTGTACAAGAATTGGGTGAGAACAAACCTTGTGCAGGCTTCTTTTGTAGCCACAAACATCAATGGTTTAGTTGGGATGAAGAATTAATAGAGAAACATATATGCTTAGATACCGGAAATTTTCATTTTCTTTTACTGTTAAAGAAGCTGAATTCATGCATCTCATTGCCATCTTAGCATGATTTTTTTACCAAAATGGGTTCACTGTCAACTAAGGATACTATATGTATACCAAAATCCTCTAAATCTGTACAAGAATAGGGTGAGAACAAACCTTGTGCAGGCTTCTTTTGTAGCCAAAAACGTCAATGGTTTAGTTGGGGTGAAGAATTAATAGAGAAACATATATGCTTAGATACCGGAAGTTTTCATTTTCTTTTACTGTTAAAGAAGCTGAATTCATGCATCTCATTGCCATCGTAGCATGATTTTTTTACCAAAGTAATGGGTTCACTGCCAACTAAGGATACTGTATGTATACCAAAATCCTCCAAATCTATACTAGAATTGGGTGAGAACAAACCTTGTGCAGGCTTCTTTTGTAGCCACAAACATCAATATTTTAGCTGGGGTGAAGAATTAATAGAGAAATATATATGCTTAGATACTGGAAATTTTCATTTTCTTTGACTGTTAAAGAAGCTGAATTCATGCATCTCATTGCCATCTTAGCATGATTTTTTTACCAAAGTAATGTGTTCACAGTCAACTAAGGATGCTGTATGTATACCAAAATCCTCCAAATCTGTACAAGAATTGGGTGTGAACAAACCATGTGCAGGCTTCTTTTGTAGCCACAAACATCAATGGTTTAGTTGGGGTGAAGAATTAATAGAGAAACCTATATGCTTAGATATCGGAAATTTTCATTTTCATTTACTAGTTAAAGAAGCTGAATTCATGCATCTCATTGCCATCTTAGCATGATTTTTTTTACCAAAGTAATGGGTTCACTGTCAACTAAGGATACTGTATGTATACCAAAATCCTCCAAATCTGTACAAGAATTGGGTGAGAACAAACCTTGTGCAGGCTTCTTTTGTAGCCACAAACATCAATGGTTTAGTTGGGGTGAAGAATTAATAGAGAAACATATATGCTTAGATACTGGAAATTTTCATTTTCTTTTACTGTTAAAGAAGCTGAATTCATGCATCTCATTGCCATCTTAGCATGATTTTTTTACCAAAGTAATGGGTTCACTGTCAACTAAGGATATTGTATGTATACCAAAATCCTCCAAATTTGTACAAGAATTAGGTGAGAACAAACCTTGTGCAGGCTTCTTTTGTAGCCACAAACATCAATGGTTTAGTTGGGGTGAAGAATTAATAGAGAAACGTATATGCTTAGATACCAGAAATTTTCATTTTCTTTTACTGTTAAAGAAGCTGAATCCATGCATCTCATTGCCATCTTAGCATGATTTTTTTACCAAAGTAATGGGTTCACTGTCAACTAAGGATATTGTATGTATACCAAAATCCTCCAAATCTGTACAAGAATTGGGTGAGAACAAACCTTGTGCAGGCTTCTTTTGTAGCCACAAACATCAATGGTTTAGTTGGGGTGAAGAATTAATAGAGAAACGTATATGCTTAGATACCGGGAATTTTCATTTTCTTTTACTGTTAAAGAAGCTGAATTCATGCATCTCATTGCCATCTTAGCATGATTTTTTTACCAAAGTAATGGGTTCACTGTCAACTAAGGATGCTGTATGTATACCAAAATCCTCCAAATCTGTACAAGAATTGGGTGAGAACAAACCTTGTGCAGGCTTCTTTTGTAGCCACAAACATCAATGGTTTAGTTGGGGTGAAGAATTAATAGAGAAACGTATATGCTTAGATACCGGAAATTTTCATTTTCTTTTACTGTTAAAGAAGCTGAATTCATGCATCTCATTGCCATCTTAGCATGATTTTTTTACCAAAGTAATGGGTTCACTGTCAACTAAGGATGCTGTATGTATACCAAAATCCTCCAAATCTGTACAAGAATTGGGTGAGAACAAACCTTGTGCAGGCTTCTTTTGTAGCCACAAACATCAATGGTTTAGTTGGGGTGAAGAATTAATAGAGAAACATATATGCTTAGATACTGGAAATTTTCATTTTCTTTCACTGTTAAAGAAGCTGAATTCATGCATCTGATTGTCATCTTAGCATGATTTTTTTACCAAAGTAATGGGTTCACTGTCAACTAAGGATACTGTATGTATACCAAAATCCTCCAAATCTGTACAAGAATTGGGTGAGAACAAACCTTGTGCAGGCTTCTTTTGTAGCCACAAACATCAACGGTTTCGTTAGGGTGAAGAATTAATAGAGAAACATATATGCTTAGATACTGGAAATTTTCATTTTCTTTCACTGTTAAAGAAACTGAATTCATGCATCTGATTGTCATCTTAGCATGATTTTTTTACCAAAGTAATGGGTTCACTGTCAACTAAGGATACTGTATGTATACCAAAATCCTCCAAATCTGTACAAGAATTGGGTGTGAACAAACCTTGTGCAAGCTTCTTTTGTAGCCACAAACATCAATGGTTGAGTTGGGGTGAAGAATTAATAGAGAAACATATATGCTTTGATACTGGAAATTTTAATTGGGCTGTGATTGGATTGTTTAGTGGCCGTCGTCTATGTTCTTAATTGGGTTGTGATTAGAAAGAGAGGGCTCGAGTGGAGATCTGGAAACCCATATAGAGACTTCTTGTTTATAATAATTTATTAATATTATTGTTCTTGTCGCTCTTGCTGTTGTTGCTGATGTCTCTTTGTGTGCGTGTGCTGAAGGGAAAGAAGGGATGAAAGAGTGATGAGGAAAATGCCGCTATGTTAGCCTGGTGTATCCTCATTCTCTACCATTTTCTGTTTCCATTTCTGGCTTCTATATTTGGTTTCCTTTCACGATCACAGTTCCTTAAAACTACACTTGATATGAGCCCCTTCTTATTTTTCTTATTTTTCTTATATTTGATTTTCTTCCACGATGACAGTTTCATGGATTGTCTGAACAATCCACGAAAGACATGCTTAGATACTGGATTTTCATTTGTTTTACTGTTTTAGATACTGGATATTCCCAATCAGAGGAGAATATAAAGATTTTAAGTTAGATACTTGATTTTTATTTGTTTGGCTGTTTTAGATATATTCAAAAACAAAATTAAGTACTAGCTTTTTAGCAGTGCAATATAATTATTTTACCTCTCTATATATCATTAACAATTCCAATTGCAATTCGCACTTTGATCTTAGAATTTATGAATTGGGTAGATCTTTTTGCAAGCTTTAAAAATATGTATATTCTGTATTGTGGTTTACTGTTGAACTAAATTATTGTTTTTTTTTCATAGAGCGGTTTCCATGATGAAGGAAATTCTGATGATCAGGCTGAAGCTACTCGAGGGGTATGAATCTGTGGTCGGCCTATCCTTGCTGTTGTTATGTCCTCCTTGCTGTTGTTATGTCTTGTATTATATTTTTAAGTTTTCGTTGGGATATTTGTGACGTTCATTACTGTATTTGTATTTGTTAATTATGACACTGTGTTAATTTTGCGGTGGATTTGGACGATGATATAACACGTGTGAAACTTTATTATCTTTAATTCTTGTGTTTGGTTGTGATTTGCGCATTAATATCCCTGAAATTGGTTGAATCAGTTGTGAATTAGTTTATAGGTTTTTTTAAATGAAATTGTGAATTGAAATCGTATGGAAAACTGAAGCAGGAAAAACAAACGGGCATACACTGGCGTATGAAATTGTGAATTGAAATCGAATGGAAAGCTGGAGCAGGAAAAACAAACGGGCATACACCAGCATTTCATAAAATGGCGGTGTATCTAATTGTTTAGTTGAAAATTTCATTAGAGAGGCGTTTCCACACACGCCGGTGTACCAGCAAGTTGCAGCACTCCTAAGATACACCGGCGTTTTATAAAATGCCGGTGAATATCTATATGGCGGCGTTTTACAACACGCCGGTATTTGTAAGTAGGGAAAGAAGGGCGCTCAGAAACATGCATACACCGGCGTTCTCTTACCGCCGGTAAATATTACACATTCCTCGGCGGTTGTACAATCGCCGGTGAAAAGATATATACCGACGGTATGTGACAGCCGGTGAATGTATATTGGGGGAAAGAACGGCACCCAGAAATAGGCATATACCGGCGTTTGTCTGGCCGCCGGTGTATTTTAAAGATATACCGGCGTCCAGTATAAACGCCGGTGAATGTGCCTATCTTTCCGCAACGCTCGATTCGGGGCCATTTGCACCTGCGTTTTTATAAACGCCGGTGAATGTTTCACCGGCATAAAAAAACGTCGGTGAAGGTCTAAAAAAACACTGGCGAATAACTTCTGTGTTGTAGTGCCTCCTCCTTGGTGTAGCAAACCCGAGCTCCCCCTCCTTGGATGTAGTCTGGCCTCTCCTTGGAGGGGAACACACACACAAAAATTCCTTAATCTTTTACTCACCAAAAACTCTCAATCTTTTCTCACTCTAATCTTTTCTTTCTTAATCAATTTTTTTAGTGTACTAAATGAGAAGAAACTAGGGGGTATTTATACATTTTTTGGGGTGAGAATAGATGTGTAATGCCCCGAATTCCAAATACACTGAATTCGAAATGTTCTACAGGATCTTTCCACTTCTTTTAGTACAATTTTACAAGGAAATTTAAACTTTTCACTTTACATCAGAGTTTACATCAATATTACATTTTGCATTGCACAGCGGAAGTAAAATTTTACAACAATGAAAACAAGTATGCAACAACATTGAGTAATCTTTAAGCATTTGCTCCTCTTTATTCTTTATCAAGCCATTTACCTACATATAAGACTGTGGGTATGTCAGTTTATTCAACCGACGATCATTATACATGGCCATCCTCTCTTTGTCGGAAATAGTATAACTTAATTTTCCATATTTATCAAACACAAACTTGTCACATTTCAAACTAGAGGGACTACCCTTTTGATTTCGTGTTGTGATTGTGAACTTAGCCCTTAATGCAGTTATTTATGTTATATGACACTAATGCGCACTTGTTCGGATTCTATGCATCCCATACTACATAGGTCCGAGGGCAAGCCCTTATTCGTTCTTCATCTTGGTAGGGTTCAATCCCTCGTCATGACTTAATCTACTACTGTAACTACGGTAGTGTCTTAGATGTCCTATGATCTACGAGCCCATGTCCAGGCAGCCTGGAGGAGAATCCCATGCACTGACACGACGCATCGAGCAGGCAACCTATGGACAATTCAGCCTCCGCCATGGAATAATGGCACCACTCATAGCCACTCGAACACCCCACAAGCGTCGCCACCGGGACGATAATTCTGGAGTAGTGCCCACGCCATGTCTTGACGCATCAAGCAGGCAGCCTGTGGATCACTCTCACACCACTAATCCGATGGCCCCCATACTCTTGTTTTTCTTCTACTTTCATCACATCTCCACTATGTGCTAATCCTTAGTTTTTATCAAAATCATGAACAAAATCGAAGCTCTAGAGTTAGCCTCTCCACTAAACTGGACTTATTCATTCATTTCAACATGACCAATCTTGGTCTTTCTTTTCAAATTTCATTTCATTTCATTTCCAAATGCCGGGGGAGACTTAGCTACTCTTTTATTTCAATTTTCAATTCACAATTTTCAAAATGAGCATTTCCAACTCATAAATTCCCATGTTGAGTTATCATACTCAAATGTATATTCATTTTTCAAATCATGATGTCAAATTTGTTCAAATAGTCCATAACTATACATGAATCTCATATGCTTTATCAATTATCACTTCATATCAAAATTTCACATCACTAACAAATATTCACAATTCATATTTTCCACATTATTCTCAAATGAGAATAAATTGCATTATGCCACACAATAAAATTCTTTTTGCCAAATCATCTTCTAATCCTTCGTTTCAATTTATTCTTGTAAGTTATAATTTTTCACAAAGTATATATCTAGAATCATAGTTCTATTTATGCCTTTTATTCTCAAATCATAGTGTATTTCATGCAAATAATCCCCAAATCATTTTTATAAAGTCCCTTATATTTTTAGGAGAATAACCATATTTTTTTCACAATTTTTGGACACTTAAAACCCCAAAAAAAAACAATTTTTCATTCTTGCCGAGAGCAAGAATCGAACCCAACTCCCCTGAGTCACAGCCGAGAACACAAGCCAACAGACCGATTTGTGCCAGCGATGTAAAACATGGCTGAGAGCATTAAATGCTCTCGGCCCGCTGTTAACTTGTTTTTAAAAAAAAACAAACAAAATAATGCTTCCCACGGGAATCGAACCAGTCACCACAGAGAAGCTAACCATGCTCTCTGACCACTTGAGCTACGTGCTCAGGTTGTCACATTATAATTTCATATTCATTTAACCCATGCTCTCTGTTATTTAGAACATTTCGATGTTCAACTAGTCCTAATTTCATTTTGTCTTCATAAAAATTACTGTACAACTCCAGGTTAATACTACTTCACATAATTTACATATCAGTATGAGCAAAATAATTTTTGTAATAATTAAAACGTATTTTCATACACTAATTCAAATTATACATTATAACACTACATTTCTTCTCTTTTTCGACATTTCTTCGCATTGTAGCATTCTAGTCTTTTTGTCAATAAATTTCACATTAATTATCTGACTTTAATCATTTATCTAACATACAACTCATATTTTAATTTATTCATGCCCATATCAACACAAGGGATCTATTTAACACATGAAAAGGGTATAATCAAGCTACTAACTTTGTGTGTAATTCTTGATGGTAAAATAATGTATTTTCTATCAATCAATCCATGATTCTAATCAATTCACATACAACTCAAATAATAGAACCACATATAAATTTGTATGTCCACATTTCAATCATTCAAGAAGTCATTTTTCCCAATTAAAGTGTGCTCTTCTTAATCATTTTCATGCTTCAATTTTTCTAATTAAACTAGCATGCAATCCTACTTTAGAAATAGGAAAAATTTTACCCACCTTGTATGGAGAGAAAGACACAATTAGCAACAAAAGCCCTTTGCAAACGAGTGCACCTCCTCCTAGACGCGCGCACACAAGCTCCAAAAGCACCAACACCGAAAGCTCCCTCCTTGAATAGCCGGCCCTCTCCTTCTTCTTGGTGTTGCAAGAACAAGCCCACACACACTCAATCTTTTCACTCACAAACTACTACTAGATAATGCTATTTGACTATAAGTTTGGAAGAGAATATTAAGCACAAAATAACTAGCCATGGTAGGGGGGGTATTTATACTAAAAATCAAATAGAATGGAGGGCTAGGATCAATTAGTTGGTTGTAGGATGGAGGGCTAGGATGAAAGTAGGAGTTGCAATAACTACCCACATCTAAGCAACCACCACACCATGATCACCACTCAAAATTTGAGTTCCCTCCAAAAAGAAGCATTCCCGGCCATGAAGAAAGCATGCATTTTGCACGTGTACGTGTAGTGCACGTGCATGCAACTAGGCCCAAAATTGTACATTAAATTTTTGTATAAAAATAAAATAGCATTTAAATTGTATTCTACATGACAAGTTGTGTAAAAATATAGTCCATGGGCTTTAGTTTATGGGCCAAAATAGTTATTTTAAAATAAAATAAATAAATTACATTTTGGGTTTTAAGAAAAAGGCTTTTTAATCTAATTAAAATAGGGCTTTTGTACAAAATAATTAAAAGCACAAATTGAAATATCTTTACTCATCTTGATGAAAATATTAACCAAAATATTGCACGTGCACACTGCGTGCAAAATAAATAATTTTTTATTAATTGAAAAATCAGGGTATTACAAGATGGCTAGGATTAAATCAAATGGTTAGAGATCAAAGGCTAGGATGAGTTAGGAAATTGTAACAACTACCCATGATCACATAACCACCTCAATCCACAACTCCGCTCTCTCCATCTCTCCCTGCTCCATCCGGTCACACCCCCATGCACAACTAGATACGTGCTAGTGCAACGCACGTGTCTCATCTAGTACCCCTATTAATAAGTTGTACATGATTAGTTAATTTATTGTCTACTAAATGTGTCTACACTATATGTTATAACAATTAAAAGGTAATTTAATTAGTGGGCTTTAAATTAATGGGCTTTTAGACTCATGGGTTATAATAATAAAATACTTAATTAATTAGGATGGGCTAAATTAGAATAATAGGCCTAGGCTTTTAAAATAGGCTTTCAAAGAGAATATTTTTTGGAAAAATAAAGTAAACAAATACTATATGGAAATATTTTATAAAGGAAGTTATACAAATGAAACCATACGTGCACAACACGTAAAATCACCAAAAATCTCATAAATGAAAACTAGGGTGTTATTTTAAAATCTGAAAAGTTATGTTTCAAATAGAGAAGAAAATGAACAAAAATCGTTTTGGGAAATTTTTTAATAAGTAGTAGAGAGCAAAGAATTGGATCAAAACTATCCCAGTCCTCTTTGTGACAATCTGGTCTCTTAGACCAATTGGTTGAGTGTGCTGGGCACTATTGTAGCGATCGGGTGACCCCTGTGGTCTCGAGTTCGAAACCCATGCTCTGCTTTTATTTCTAAATTTTTGAATAAATCCAGAACCCGAAACCCAAAATACTTATTCATTTATTCCCTATACTTACCATGGTTGCACCCTAGCCAAGTTTGTTTGCGGTTGCGGTTGGCTTCTCTCAGGTCGCGGGTTCGAACCTAAGCTCGGTAGTTTTGGAAATATTTGATTTTTTTGATTTTTAAATTTAATATTTGACTTTAAAAATATGGAAAAAAATATGTAAATTATTCTAAAAGAATGTAGATCCGATGAAAAATATTTGAGTACTATTTTGACTAAATAAAAGTGAGTTAGAAGTAAAAATTGTGTAGAATCTTATGGAATTTACTTATGGAAAAATTATAAAAGTAATTTATTGTATGAGAAAATTATGTTAAGTGATAAAACAGAATTTTTGAATAAAAGAAGATTTAAACGTGTTATCTATGGACTCTCATTGTTAAATTGGGTATTGTTTGTGAATGAAATACGGTTTGTGGCCTTATGAGTTGAATAAAGGAAATGAACGGTAGTACAAGAATTAAATGGATTTACAGAAATTAACTTGGGTTACGAAGTGCATGAATTTCGATCAACTATAAGTGTGAGATTTGATTCATAGACAAGAACGGAAACCGTTGTTGATTGTAAATCATGAAAAAGAACTTATGAGTATAAAAGACTCAAATTTTGCGATTGTGAATTTGAAATTGAGAATTATAGTGTAGCTAAGCCTCATACCGGCATTGAAAAGAAATGAATTGAAATGAAATTTGAAATGAAAGGACCAAGGTTTGGGTTGTATTGAACAAATGGTCAAGACCGGTATAGTGGAAGGGCTAACTCTAGAGAATTGATTTTGTTCATGATTCAAATAACTAAGGATTAGATACATAGTGAAGACGTGACAAAAATAAGAGAAAAACAAGAGTATGAAGGCCTCAGAGCTATGGTGTGAGAGTATTCACAAGTTGTCTTCAGGATGCGTCGTGACATGACGTGGATATGTCTCTAGGAGCCCGTTCCGCAAGCGACGCTTGTGGGATGTTTGGTGACTGCAGGTGGTGTCATGTCCCATGACGGAGGCTGAATTGTCCGTAGGTTCTTCACGATGCGTCGTGACATGACGTGAGATTTCCCCTTCAGGCTGTGTGGACATGAGCTCGTAACTCATAGAACATCTAGGATACTTATCGTAGTTATAGTAGTAGTTTAAGTCATAACGAGGGATTGAACCCTACAAGATGAAGAACAGTTAAGGGCTTGCCCTCAGACCTATGTAGTATGGGATGCATAGAATCTGAGCAAGTGCGCATTAGTGTCATCTAATATAAACAACTGCGTTAAGGACTAAGTGCACCGCACAACACGACATCTATAGGATAGTCCCTTGTAGTTATGTTTGTGATCAAGTTTGTGATTGTTTAAGTATTTGAGAATCGTTATACTATTTCGGCATAGAGAGGATAGCCGTGTATAATATTTCGTCGGTTGTAAGCAACTGACGCACCCACAGTTTCTATGCAGGGTAAAGTTATTAACAAGACTAAGAGAATGCATGCTGATTAAAGATTGATTCAAGAGTTGTTCATTTCAGTTCATGTAAATTGTTGTAAATTGCTTCTGCTGTAAATATGTAATGTAATTGTAAACTCTGATGTAACAAAAAGTTTTTATTTTCTTGTAAAATTGTACGAAAGAAGTGTAAAGATCCTGTAAAACTTCGAATTCAGTTGTATTTTGGAATTCGGAGTGTTACAGAGTGGTATCAAAGCACGCTTCCAAGTAGTACAAATTTATAAGGAACGACACCCTAGAAGTGGACATTAGGGCGTGTGTTGAGTCTAGAGATTTAGATGTGAGTCACTTACATTTGTGTTGCTCTATGATTTTTGCTTCTTCTCCTCTTTCTCTAAGTTGGCGGAACACTTCGACCCAGCTGGAGATGATAAGTGCCACATCGTTAAGGAAGATTACTACCCCGGGCAAGCTGATTCAGACAAAGAAGATCCCGAAGAAGTGGAAGAGGAATGGCCTGAGTCTCGAGATTCATCTGATGATTCTTCTGACGAGAAAGAACCAGTTCCGAGTAGTCTTATTGTGTCTCTTCAGAGGCAGGTAGAGACACAACGGGAGAGAATCGGGCTACTGGAGACTCAGTTGGCGAAGCGCAAGGATGATATTGCAATTCTCAGTCATCGTGTTTGGGAACTCGAGAAGAGGAAAAACATGTACGATGTACTGAAAGAGGAAGTGGAGGAACCACGGTAAGCGCAAGGATGAGTGTGCTGAGCGCTACTGAAGCTTTTGGGTGACCCCTGTGGTCTCGAGTTCGAAACCCATACCCTGCTTTTATTTCTAAATTTTTGAATAAATCCAGAACCCGAAACCCAAAATACTTATTCATTTAGTCCCTACACTTACCGTGGTTGCACCGTAGCCCAGTTGGCATGTGATTGCGGTTGGCTTCTCTCATGTCGCGGGTTCGAAACCTGAGCTTAGCAGTTTTTGGAAATATTTGATTTTTTTTGAGTTTTAAATTAAATATTTGACTTTATAAATCCGGAAAAAATATGTAAATTATTCTAAAAGAATGTAGATCCTATGAAAAATATTTGAGTACTATTTTGACTAAATAAAAGTGAGTTAGAAGTAAAAATTGTGTAGAATCCTATGGAATTTACTTTTGGAAAAATTATAAAAGTAATTTATTGTATGAGAAAATTATGTTTTTTTGAGAAAATTATATTAAGTGATAAAACAGAAGTTTTGAATAAAAGAAGATTTAAACGTGTTATCTATGGACTCTCATTGTTAAATTGGGTATTGTTTGTGAATGAAAATACGGTTTGTGGCCTTTTGAGTTGAATAAAGGAAATGAACGGTAGCACAAGAATTAAATGGATTTATAGAAATGAACTTGGGTTACAAAATGCATGAATTTCGATTGAACTATATGTATCAGATTTGATTCATGGACAAGAACGAAAACCATTGCTGATTGTAAATCATGAAAAAGAACTTATGAGTATAAAAGACTCAAATTTTGCGATTGTGAATTGAAATTGAGAACTAGAGTGTAGCTAAGCCTCATACCGGCATTGAAAAGAAATGAATTGAAATGAAATTTCAAATGAAAGGACCAAGATTTGGGTTGTATTGAACGAATGGTTAAGACCAGTATAGTGGAAGGGCTAACTCTTGAGAATTGATTTTGTTCATGATTCAAATAACTAAGGATTAGATACATAGTAAAGACGTGATGAGAATAAGAGAAAAACACTAGTATGAGGGCCTCGGAGCTACGATGTGAGAGTATTCACAGGCTGTCTTCACGATGCGTCGTGACATGACGTGGATATGTCTCCAGGAGTCCGTACCACAGGCGATGCTCATGGGGTGTTTGGTGACTGCGGGTGGTGTCATGTCCCATGACGGAGGCTGAATTGTCCATAGGTTCTTCACGATGCGTCATGACATGACATGAGATTCCCCTCACGCTGTGTGGACATGAGCTCGTAACTCATAGAACTTCTAGGATACTTATCGTAGTTACAGTAGTAGTTTAAGTCATAACGAGGGATTGAACCCTACAAGATGAAGAACGGTTAAGGCGTTGCCCTCAGACCTATATAGTATGGGATGCATAGAATCTGAGCAAGTGCGCATTAGTGTCATCTAATATAAACAACTGCATTAAGGACTAAGTGCACCGCACGACACAACATCTATAGGATAGTCCCTTGTAGTTATGTTTGTAATCAAGTTTGTGATTGTTTAAGTATTTGAGAATCGTTATACTGTTTCGGCATAGAGAGGATAGCCATGTATGTTATTTCGTCGGTTGTAAGTAACTGACGCACCCACAGCTTCTATGCAGGGTAAAGTGATTAACAAGACTAAGAGAATGCATGCTGATTAAAGATTGATTCAAGAGTTGTACTTTTCAATTCATGTAAATTGTTGTAAATTGCTTCCGTTGTAAATATGTAATGTAATTGTAAACTATGATGTAATAAAAAGTTTTATTTCCTTGTAAATTGTACGAAAGAAGTGTAAAGATCTTGTGGAACTTCGAATATAGTTGTATTTTGGAATCCGGGGTATTACAGAGTGGTATCAGAGCATGCTTCCAAGTAGTACAAATTTATAAAGAACAACACCCTAGAAGTGGACATTAGGGCGTGTGTTGAGTTTAGAGATTTAAATGTAAGTCACTTATAGGTGTGTTGCTCTATGATTTATGCTTCTTCTCCTCTTTCTCTAAGATGCGGACCACTTCGACCCAGCCAGAGATGATAACTGGCACATCATTGAGGAAGATTACTACCCCGGGCAAGATGATTCAGACGAAGAAGATCCTGAAGAAGTGGAAGAGGAATGGACTGAGTCCCGAGAGGTCACTCCACCTCTGGATTCATCTGATGATTCTTCTGACGAGGAAGAACCAGTTCCGAGTAATCTTATTGTGTCTCTTCAGAGCCAGGTAGAGACTCAACGGGAGAGAATCGGGCTACTGGAGACTCAGTTGGCGAAGCGCAATGATGATATTGCGATTCTCAGTCATCGTGTTTGGAAACTCGAGAAGAGGAAAAACATGACCGTTGTACTGAAGAAAGAAGTGGAGGAACTATGGGGAGAGCTTCGAGAAGCCAAGAGGAACCGTAGGAACTAGAATGTTGTATCTTCTTATTGTTTTCATTTTGATGTCAGAAATGTTTTAAATTCGAATGTATAAAGTTGAAATTCAATGAAATGGAAAAGTTGATTTAAAATTCATGTTTATACTTCGAATTTAATGGATCTTTTGCATCAGAATATGGCTGGAAGAGGAACTCGAAATGGTCAATGTTTGGACTTGGAAACGGAACTAGCGCAAAGGTCTATCAGACACTCAATGTCGTTGCCATGAATCGGAATCAAGGAAGGGTGCCTGCGAATCCAGTACCCGAAGCAGTCAAACTCGTGGAATTTTAACATATCAATCAAAATTTAATAATTAAATTTTACTTCAACGAGCATGCAATTTTACTCCTAAATTAGAAATAATTTTAGAAACACCCACCCAATGAAGCATTGATGTACTCAAATAAACTCCAAGAAACAAACTCCAAGAGAACTTTGCTTTGCCTCCTTGAATTCCGTGCACAAAAGAACTCGAACTCCCATTTCGGCAACAAGACAAAACAACACCTCCTTCATTTTTCATTTCGGCAAGCACACAGAGAAGTACTCCCTTCTCCTTCTTTTCAGCATGACAATAGAAAGAGCATCTTTTATACATATATGTACATATATAATTGTATATATACATATATATATATGGTAGAATATGGAATAGGTGTAGATAGGTGAGTAGGTGGAGAAGTAGCAATGAATGCTAGATGGAGTTGGTTTCGGCAGAGGCATGAAGCACAGGGTA
Organism: Hemerocallis citrina; assembly: GCA_017893485.1. Lineage (NCBI taxonomy): Eukaryota > Viridiplantae > Streptophyta > Magnoliopsida > Asparagales > Asphodelaceae > Hemerocallis > Hemerocallis citrina. The sequence goes on along the minus strand of CM030358.1, from coordinate 385,604,131 downwards.
AGCATATCCTTCCCATACCTATATATCTACCTATATATATATATATATTTTGAATGGGGAGAGTATAGGTATATATATATGTATGGTGGAATAGGTGGAGTAGCACAGTGGATATAGATGGGCTTTCGGATTTGACAGGAAGGAAGGAAATATAGATGATGAGAATGTGTATGTTAGGGGGGGGGGGGGGGGGGGGTATTTTAAAAGAGATTACGGGATAGTTATATTAACTACCCATTAACCAAACCCTCTAACTCCGCTAATTAAAATTCAAAATTTTCTTTTCCCTTCTACTCCAAAACTAGTCGGTCTACCATTTCATGCCCAAACACGTGCACGTATTTTACACTTGCACACACTTAACAAATTAATTATTTTTATTTTTAAATTAAAACTTAAGTTATATAATATGTATGTAAAAATTAGTTTAATAAAAAATTATAGTTTTTCATACACAAATAAAATAAACACACACACATTTCAAAATTTTATTTTGAAAACGAGTACGCTTAAATACGTGCACCGCAAACATGTGTGTCGCTCGTAAAATATCAAAATATGAAATCGACTTTATCAAGGAAAAAATATTTAAATATACTTGAAATACAACATGAGAAAAATATATTTAAAATAATGTACTCAATACGTATGTTGAAAACACGTGCACCACACGCACAAAAGTATTTTAATCAATATAGGAGAAAAATGAATTTCTGTTTATAAAATAAATTCAAATACATAAAATAAATAAGTGAAATATAGATAAAATATCACTCGTAGCGATGAAAAATACGTACGTGTTACGTTCATCGATAACAAGTATAAAGCATGTAAAACTATAGAGATTGAAATTTTATATCTGAGTTGACTCAAATAGGATTTTAAGAATACAGGAAATGCATAAATAGTCGGAATCCAAAATATTACCATTAACGAAAACACGTTACAAATATTACCAGTAACGGTATAAAATACACGTGCATAACACACGAGGGCAAAATTGTCATTTTCAATTTTGTGGGGTGTTAATTATCCAGGTGCAATTTTTAAAAATCTGAAGTGGCATTCCTGGGTCACATCCTTTCTAATGAGGGAGTGACTACTGATCCTCAGAAGATAGAGGTAATGAAGGATTGGGCAAGGCCTACTACAGTGAAGGAAATCATAAGTTTTCTTGGGTTAACTGGATACTAGAAGAGATTTTTTCAAGGCTATGCTCAGATAGCTGTGCCGCTCACTGGTCTGACCAAGAAGAATGTGAATTTCAAGTGGACTGAGCAGTGCCAGGAAAGCTTTCAGGAGTTGAAAGAGAAACTGACTACTGCTCCCATTTTGGCTTTGCCTAGAGCAGGTGTTGAGTATGATGTTTACAGCGATGCTTCACATCGTGGGCTTGGTTGTGTCTTAATGCAAGAGGGAAAGTTAATCGCTTATGGGTCTAGGCAACTATGATCGCATGAGAAGAATTATCTGACTCATGATCTGGAGTTGGCTGCGATTGTCTTTGCCTTAAAGCAATGGAGACATTACGTGTACGGTGAGAAATTAAACATGTACACAGACCATAAAAGCTTGAAGTACATCTATCAGCAGAAGGACCTGAATCTGAGGCAAGTGAGATGACTGGAAGTTCTTGAGGATATTCGTCTAGATATTAAGTACCATCCGGGTAAGGCTAATGTTGTTGTTGATGCACTTAGCCACAAAAGCAGTTTGGCCAATTTGATCACAACCCAGAGGCATTTTGCAGAAGAGTTAGATCGAGCTGGTATTGAGGTAGTTTTGCAAGGTTTGGGAGAATCTTTGGCTCAGCTGAAGCTTCATCCCATGCTGAATGTAAGGATTATAGCAAGTCAGAAGGAAGATGCAGAGATTCAGAAGATGAAGTAGCAGGTTGGCGCAGGTAGATTATCAGAGTTTCGGATCAGGGATGAAGTGTTGTGGTGAGGAGAGAGGCTATGTGTTCCGGATCAATCAGATTTGGGGGAGAGAGTATTCTTCAGGAGGCAAATGCTACTTTTTTGTTTGTACACCCTGGGAGCACCAAGATGTACAAGGACATCAAGCAACATTTCTGGTGGTCAGGTCTGAAGCGGGATGTGGCTGAATTTGTGGCGAAGTGTGAGATTTGTCATCAAGTGAAAGCCGAGAATCAGAAGCCCGGAGGTTTATTGCAATCGTTACCCATTCCGGAGTGCAAGTGGGATAACATCAGCATGGATTTCATCACGAGTTTGCCCAAGAATTCGAAGGGTAATGATGCGATTTGGTTCATAGTCGATCGACTAACCAAATCAGCTCACTTTTTGGCAATAAAACTCACTTCGTATATAGACATAGTTAGCCGATCTGTATGTTGGAGAGATCGTGAGACTTCATGGTGTTCCGTTGACCATTGTGTCTGATCGAGATGCGCGGTTTACTTTGCATTTCTAGAGGAGTCTTCAAACAGCTTTGGGTACGAAGACGGATTTCAGCGCTGCCTTCCATCCTCAGACTGATGGGCAGACTGAGAGAGTCACGAGTTCTTGAGGATATGCTTCGGTGTTGTGTTCTAGATTTTGGAGGCAGTTGGGAGAGGCATCTAGCTCTGGTAGAGTTTGACTACAACAACAGTTTTTAGACTAGTATCGGAATGGCGCCGTGAGAAGCTCTGTATGGCAGGAAGTGCAGAACACCTATTTGCTGGTTTAAAGTGGGAGAGCGGTAGATGTTTGGGCCCGAGATCGTGCAGGAGACCTCGAAAAAGATTGATTTGATCCGGAAGAGGTTAGTGGATGCTCAGAGTAGGCAGAAGAGTTATGCCGACAACCGAAGAAGGGACCTTGAGTTCGAGGAAGGTGACTTTGTCTTTCTGAAGGTATCGCCTAGTAAAGGTGTGATTCATTTTAGCAGAGGTGGGAAATTAGTCCCAAGGTTCATAGACCCATACAAGATATTAAAGAGGATTGTGAAAATTGCTTACCGGTTGGAGTTACCAGAGGAGTTGTCTCAGGTACACAATGTCTCCATGTGTCTATGCTGAGAGGTTACATTCCAGATCCAAGTCACCAATTGCCCGAAGTGCCGGAGGGTTTGCAGTTAGACCTGAGCTACATTGAGCGACCGGTTGAGATTGTAGATCGTCGGAAAAAAGTCTTGAGGAACAAGACGATACTGATGGTCAAAGTAATCTGGAGAAACCAGTGGGTTGAAGAGGCTACTTGGGAATCCGAGGAGAGGATGCTAAATGATCATCCCGAGCTTTTTATTTGATTAAATTGTTTTCTTTCTTCTTTTATGTTCTGTTTTCTCACTCTTTAAGCGTAGTTCTGAGGAAGGAACTATTCTAAGGAGGGAGTGTTGTAACATCCTGAATTTTTCAAATAATTAAAATTTTCATTTGTTTTCTCGTGTTTTGCACGTGCAATTTAATATGTGTATTTAGCTTTAAAAATCATTCTTATGTCATGAATAAAATATTTTCTTCTCTTTTAAAATTAAAGCCAATTATTAATCTTTAGGCCTAATAGTCTAATTCAATCCCACTTAAATAAGTAAATTAATTAATTAAAGAGCCCATGGACTTTAGCCCACCTAATTAGCCCACTAGTTAACTCTAATATTAATTAAGACAACTTGTAGGGTAATCATGATCAAGCAACAAACTAATTAAACAATAAAATGAACAAACACTACTATGCATATGATGGCACGTGCATTGCACATGCACGTGCAATGGGGACAAGGACTAGGCCGGCCATAGCTTGAGTGGGAGGAATGGAGTGAATGGTGAGGTGGTTACTTGATGATGGGTAGTTCTTCTAACTTCCAAATATTTCCTAGCCTTTCATCTAAACTCATCTCAACCCTCCATTCACTTTTGAAATGTGTATAAATGCCTCTCCCTTGTCACTCTTGTCATTTGCACTTAGAATTTTCAAAGAGAAAGAGAAATAAGAGGCATTTGTGAGGAAAATATAAAGTGTAGAAAAGAATTTTGTGTGAGAAAAAGAAATTGTGTGTGTTCCTTTCCCATTTGGAAGTCGGCTAGCATCAAAGAGGAGGAAGTTTCGGTGTCACATTAAGGAGGAGAAGGCTCGATTCGTGTGGCACAAACTAGGAGGAGAAGGGAGACGATTGTGCTTTCAAGGAGTTCTTTAGGAGTTTTTCATTTGTTTCTTCAAAAGGTGGGTGATTTCTCTAACTTCTAATATAGATGCCATGCTAGGATTCTAATTTGTGAAAATGTTAGAAACAAATAGAAAAGTTGTCATATACTTGCTTGAAGAGACTAGTAAGAAAGAGAGGAAGCTCTAGTTTATCTACATGAAAAAGTTAGTAAAATGAGTGGAAATGTGTTAATTAAGACTTGTTATGTTGCTTTATTAATATATGTCATACTAGAATACATATAATTTGATAAATCATCCTTGTATGAATTTGTGCTTGTGAATGAATTGTAGAATGCAAAATAATATCCATGGATTGTGAAATAGATTCATTAGTTGCACTAAGTGTTGATTTTAATTATATTGTATGAGTAAGTTTATTTTCACTTGATTGTCAAATACAATGTATCTTTTGAATCATAAGAAATGAGTTAGTTTCTTTTTTTTTAAAAGATAAAAAAATAACTTAAGGGCATTGACTATGATAAAGAATGAAAAAATCGTATAAACACAATGTGAATAAATGAGGAACAAGTAGATAAAAAGATTCATATAGAAAAGAAAATTTTCAATGTCGAAAAATGTATTATTGTTTTGCTTTTCAAAAGAAATAAGAGAAATAGTCTACTATGTGGTTAAAAGTGAGAATTTTGGAAATCTAAGAAAATATAATATATTGTTTTTCAAAAAAAATACATTCTGGAAAAAGATTTAGATTTTTATAAATACAAATTGATTGAAAAATCGAGTTTATGAAAGGAAGAACTAGATATAGTACAGTCCAAACAAAAAGTATTTAACCAGATCTTATATCGGTTAGTCACTCAAGACCTACTGGTCTTCGGGTGCGTTTTGGGTATGTTACTGTAGCTGAGCGGAGACTCTTATCTTGGGTTCGAGTCTTGCAAAGGGCTGTGTTTTACTGAAAATTCGATTTTTAATCAAGTCTCAAACCAGACCTTAAGTACAACTAAGTTCCTTTCATATCAGTTAGTCTCGGACCTATTGGTCTTTGGGTGCGCTTTGGGTCGGTTACTGTTCATAGGCGGGGGCGTTGGTCTGGGTTTGAATCCGGCCCTGGCCTTTTGTTTGTAATTATTGATTTTTTTTTTTCTTATTTTGATTTCTTGGAGTATTTTAAGAGTATAAAAATTGAGAAAAAATACTAGAATTCTTTTAAAAATTACCTAGACTTCATAAAAATTATTTCTACCAAATTTGACATAATGTAATAAGAATTAGAAGTAATTTTGAGAAGAAGAACTTGATAAATATTCTTAGATTATGACTTAATTAATTAAAGAAAATGATTATTTTGAAGGTCCAGAATTTTTGTGTAGAGATTAAAACTGAGATTGTCGACATGGAAAAATTGACTAAAGAAATAAATGGATTTTGTTGTTTAATATATGCAAGTGTGTATGGAAAATAAAACAAAAAGGATTATGATGAAATGTGGAAATTTGGGAGTATAAACATTCATTTTTGGTGAACATGAAAAGAGATTGAAACTAAAGTTTAGCTAAGTCCTTACATCGGCATGAATGAGATTTGAAAGAGAAATGTGATAATAATGGACCAAGATTGGGTTGTGGTTAACAATTGATGTTTAAGACCGATGTAGAGGTAAGACTAATTCTAGAGTGTTAATTTTTACTCATGATTCAATTATCTAAGGATTAGTCACATAGTGAAGATGTGATGAAAGTAAAAGAAAAACACAAGTATGAGGGCCTCAGATCTACGGTGTGAGACTGTTCACAGGATGTCTACATGATGCGTCATGTCAGGACATGAATACATCTCCAGAATATCGGGACCGTGGCAACGCTTGTGAGGTGCTTGTTGACTACGTAGTGCCATCGTTCCATGGCGGAGGCGAATTGTCCATAGGATGTCTGCATGATGCGTCATATCATGATGTGGAATTCCCTTCAGGATGTCTGGATATGGGCTCGTAACTCATAGAGCATCTAAGATACATCTCGTAGTTACCGTAGTAGTTAAACTCATAGTGTAACACCCCATTTTTTTTTGACATCTATAACTCCAAACTCAATTCTTTCAATTTCTATACCACTTTAAACATAATCTAAATTGGTTATTTTAAATAAAATTTTGGCAGAGTTTTCCCTGAAATTTCTGCCCCGAAACACAAAAAGCTTACGGAATTCTGCTCTAAATTCCGTAGCTCATAACACATGCAATAATATAATGGGCTCCCCAGGTCAAAACGAGCAGAATCACACAAGCAATTTAGATATCATGCTCAGGGGGCCAAACTCATAATAGAATATAAAAACCATAAATTTATTTGAAAACGAAGTAAAGTTTTTCGAAAGGACTTTGAAAACCACACCACAGGGCCTAGTTGCGTATGGGTCAAAAACATAATATACAATTCCACACTATACTCATCATCATCATCTACATGTTTATACATCAAAAATACAATTTAAACCATAAATTTAACAATTCATTATACTAACTTATACAAGAAAATTCGAAAGTAAAGAATCCACTCCACAAAATCTATGCCTCACCTCTGCACTACTGAGGACCTGTAACAGTAAGGGATCTAGGGTAGTCCTGGGACTCCCCAAACTCCCCATACATTATGGGGTTAGCCATTACTGGTGTGAGTATAAATTTACTAGTCTCTAAATAAATTAACTTGAATAAAGAAAATAAATTGAACTTACAAATATCAAGATAGCAAGATTCAACCTGAAATCTAAACATAAAGACATCAGCAATACGACTTTATATCAGCGTACTTTTCAAATTTACATCCAACTGTATACATATCCATAACTTCATACAATTCACAATGTGCATCGCACTAATCTCGCATATAACTTTATTTTCACAGACACATAATATTATATCACATATACACACTCTTTATTTCTTGTTGTCCCTGCCATATCCCAATTTGTTTGAGTTATCTGCACAACTTATTATATATGCAATCCTTAATACTTAATCTCATAAACATCGCATCATATTAATATATGTATACCACTCTTTCACTTTATACTCAAATACAAAACACTGACTTAATTCACATATAGCTCTACTTACTCTTCATTTTAATCACATACCACATATATTCATCTTTCCCTAATTACCTTCACCGTACCCATTTTAATTAATTTGCACTATTCATAACACATATTCTTTCACACTCATCTTCATTCATTTTCGTTTTCTTTCCCCTTCTCATGTCACACACCATCACACTCATCAATCTTGCAACACACGGATACTATTCCTATCATATTTATTCTCCTCACGTAACCTCACATTTATTCCGTCATAAATTATTTTATTTTATCACATATAATTATTCTACCATAAATCTTTACATCCCTTCGCATTCAGAGCATTATGTCCACATGCGGTCAATCTCATAATACCACATTCAGTCATTTATTATAAGACTTATCATAATATTTCGTAATACATCACATTCATACAATAAATAATGTCACATATATCTTCATAACATCTCGTTACAAGTGTTCTGTTTTCATCGCATCTTATTCATATGCATTCTCATTCCTTCATACAACTTTTGTTACTTCTCATTCTTATTGGTAATAAATCATACTATCATTTTCACTTACATCTCATATTACAATTAACTTCATTTTCATTCTCATAAATTTATACTCCGCATCCCGAATATAGTTTGGGTAATAATATATTGCACCCGGAAGCCGATAACTTGGGTAATAATCACTGCACCCCAAGTAGATCTTGGGTAATAACTCATCACATCTCAAGCTAATAGCTCAGTTATTAATTTACATTACTTTTCTTTTCATCTTACAATTTACTTTACTCTTCATTTCCATTACACATTATCGATATTAAAATAACAACCCACCAACTCACCTTGCAAATTGTGCCAAGGCAGGTAATTCCCACCATTTCCATAGAAATAGCGGGCAGGTAGTTCCCGGACACAATTCCAAGGTGCATCAACTCATCACACAATTTCTTCATTTCATCCTTATTAATTCACTTTATTTACTACCTCATTCTCATCATACACTTGCTTTCTCCACTTTCTCATTTTCATTTCATATCATACGGTATCTTTACTCTCTCATTTAACAATTTACTTTTCATTCACTTTATACTCTTTCGTTACTTTGTTATCTTTCCTTTCATTTCACACTTAGTCATTTTTGTTTTGTAGATTAGTAAGCCATAGTATCCCAAGTTTAACCTGGGCGTAAACTCTATCTCAGGTCTATCCTGAGGTTTTAACTCTCTCTCAGGTCTACCTTGAGGTATCAACTCTCTCTTCGGTCTATCCGGAGGTATCTGCTCTCCTAGGTCTATCCTGAGGTATCAACTCTCTCTCAGGTCTACCCTGAGGAATCAACCCTCTCTCTGGTCTATCCAGAGGTACCTGCTCTCCCAGGTCTATCATGGGGTTTCAACTCTCTCCCAGGTCTACCGTGAGGTATCAACTCTCTCTCCGGTCTACCCTGAGGTATCAACTCTCTCTTCGGTCTATCCGGAGGTATCTGCTCTCCCAGGTCTATCATGGGGTATCAACTCTCTTTCAGGTCTACCCTGAGGTATCAACTCTCTCTCAGCTATACCGTGAGGTATCAACTCTCTCTCTGGTCTATCCGGAGGTATCTGTTCTCTCAGGTCTATCCTGGGGTATCAACTCTCTCTCATGTCTATCCTGAGGTATTAACTCTCTCTCAGGTCTACCCTGAGGTATCAACTCTCTCCGGTCTATCCAGAGGTACCTACTCTCCCAGGTCTATCATCGGGTATCAACTCTCTCTCAGTTCTACCCTGAGGTATCAATTCTCTCTCAAGTCTTCCCTGAGGTATCAACTTTCTCTCCGGTCAGTATCTGCTCTGGTCAACCAAAATTATCTGTTATTACTAGTTTCATTCCATCGCCTTATCTCACTTTTTTGCCACAGAACATCTCATCTTTCATTTAAATAAATTACCATGACTTGAGCTTTAACATCGCAATTTATTAACGTGTTATCCCACATATTCACATACATTAGATTATTCCCTTTTATAACATTAATACCTAATTTTATTATGTGTGATAAACACACCAAAGTATTTATTTACTCAAATTATAACGTCATAGGCACATGTCAAACTAAGTAGATGATTATCATATGACCACCCATTCGTCTCACTTCAAACATTACTATCTTATACACATTCACTTGTTAATTTCATTATCACCCGTATATAGTACAAACATTTGCCCCATAGATCAACACATCACAACACCATATATATATATATATATATATATATATATATACATAATACATCATTATCACACTGAATATTCAAAAACACATCAAATCACCATATACGCTCCAATTTACCATATAACAAACTTTTAACTTATAAGAACTTTCCGTATTTTAGATTAAAACTTCATTTAGCTGAATTAAACAAGGATCGATTCAAAACCGCCTAAGATTTGGTCCCAACAATACACATATATTTAGTATAATCATACTTACCATATTTCGATATCATTACATAAATATAACTCATCCCCATCTTCATAACTAATCCATTATCCATAAATCTATACCAACACACTTTATCTCAATACGCCTCATCCATAAATCATTTCAACAATTCAGTTTATTCAAACTTCTTTTAAAACTTCAAATACGTGAATAAAAAATACTCACCTTATAGCCCGTGAAGACCCGAAGCATCACTTCTCCATCCCGCACCCGAAGCAGTTAACATCTCCTTTCCGTGGTTGTTTCTCAAAATTCACTCTACCACTAGCTAGAGCACCCTTCACTTATCCAATCCTTCGAATTAATTTAAAAATGGAGAAGAAATGAAGTGGATTAGGGCGGGGGAGAGTAAGGCCGAAATGGGTTTCGGGGGAGGGGATTTCGGTCGGGAATAGCATCAGGAAAGGAAAGAAAGAAAGAATGAGGAGAAAAGGGAGGAGGGGTTGGAAAAAGTAAGTTATTATATATATTTAATAGGGCATATTTACACATACAACCTCCTATCTCCAAAATATTTCAATTAAACCCTAACTCTATACTTTTAATAATACCAAACATACAAAATACATAAAATATCGCATAATAATCCTCTAAAAATATAAAATAAGGTAAAAAATATTTCTCCATTCAAACTCGACTCATAACTCCAATATATCATCTACACTAATCCAACAAAATACCCATACCAATATCAATATTTTGAAAATAAAATAAAATAAGATATAACTTAAAAGTAATTCTCACCACCAGAAAAATATAATAACGAATATTTTCAGTATTTTAAAATTCAAGGTGTTACATTCTACACACCTCAAAAGAAGCTCGTCCTCGAGCTATAAGGGTTAAGAAAACTGTTTAAACAATTCCGGATACTTTCTCCTCACTCACTCCCAAAAGTTCCAGATAGAGTTATTAATATGAACACTCTGCTGAACTTTCATGTAGCGCCCCGGATCCCCGTTACCGAACATCCGTGACACCTTCCAGAATCTTTGCCTTCAAATGCATCTCAATACAGTAATAACATGGAAATTTAAAAACTTCTTTATTGCCAAATAAGTCATTACATCATTGATTACAACCGATAACTTGTTCTTGGACAAGGAGTACAAATTACATCAATTCATTACAACTTATTCCAAGTATTTATAGACTCCTCTTGTGAAGCTATCAGCTGCCTCCTGGAATGGTAATCGATTGATTACTTGCAGAACTTCGCTGAGCGGCCCATCGGCTCCCCCGGGACTTGCTTCTTAGCTTCAGGCTTCTGCTGCGCGACTCTGATATCTCTGCACCTGTTCAGAAGGTATAACTGATACCTAAAAGGTGGGAAACATCAGTACTTCGACTGACGCAAAGCTGGTGATAACAGCGATCCTCTAAAATTCAATCACAACCAATAATTTATGCAAAATAGAAAGGTGTTGTGCCAAAACAAGGGTTTAGTGGATTCGGGTTCTAGTGCAGTGTTATGACATGACCCTATGGCTAGATGCAGCAAACTCACATGCTTAACTTCTAATGCAAGCAAGACTTTGGAGCACGAATGCATCCCATACTACATACACCCCCAAATCTAGCCGTCTTTCTCCACAATTTAGGGATTCGAACCCTCGCCATGCACCCTACTCTTGTACACACTCCAGTTTCCAATAGACTATCCGTCGCCCAAGGAGATTACAGCAGTCGGTCTAATTCCGCCCTGCAGTGCCCAAGTGGTCACCACCACTTGGTACTCGCGTACGGACCTTCTTAGAAAATACGTTGAACCTGGTCCTTACGACCCTTGGTTCCACATGTCCATTTATGGGCTCTGGCATGCGTGTTCACCCCTCATCGGGTAATGAACTGATATATACCAAAAACAAACACAAAACACAAAAATTCGTGCTTTAGGGACGTGAGCATCACGGAAGGTCAATTCCTTCGGTCCTCCCGCACCTTACTCCGACAAACTTTGGGAATCAACAGATCGAGATACGAGCCGGGGACTCAAACCATGAGCGGCCGAGAACGTATCCCTATGACGGGAAGATACAACACTGATTATGGTTTACTAGAACTAATGCAATTTCCCAACCCCTTAATAACCATTCTAACCCCTACCTTACTCTAATTATTTCGGGTAAGAATGAACTGCTTTCACACTTGCCTATCAGCCTCTGGCCCCTGGCGATACCGGTTCGGTTCGCCACTTCTCCGGCTTGGACTTGTCCAGCATAATGGCCTATGCCTGCTGCTACCACGGCTGTAAATATATAATTGCCCCATGAGCTCCACTCACTGGCATGCTCGGACGTCCTACGCTCGGCAGAAGTCTAATAATATAGGCTTGATAGGTGTAGGGTATCCTTTACCCTAGTGACTAACTCGAGTCACACATCCTACTTGGGGAAATCAACCATCACAATAACCAAGACCAACCATCCCTAGACACGAGTCACCGACTCAGCTCACACACAAGGGAAAGAAAAGCTTCCACAACCCTTAATCCAACCCCAGACTAAGCGACCTACGGGTCTCTGCCCGCATCTCCAAATGGTCATCCCTCTATCGATACAACTCCAATTGGAGTGTATGGCCCCAACCTAGAAAGGTACGATCCTAGGCTACAACTCCCTAGTTGATCACGAGCTTAGATTCAACTGTCTAAGTCCTTGAAATAGCTTTTTAAGCTCCAGCTTGCGTGCTTCCTATGCACGGGCTGTACCTTACCAGTAACACGAAACCCTATTCGTTCATCAGAACGACACGAACTCAATTTCTATATAAGGGTGTGGGTGTCCTCAACAACTTTTTAGTTTTTCACAAGCCTAAAATATACCATTAAATCACCCTAACACACTCATCTATCATCAATACACCCAGTACACAATTGGTCTCTCCAATTCAGAGCATTCAGCTCTACTCTCATCCTCTGTCTAGTCTTACAAAAATCATAATAATTCAACCGTTTACTATATTTCCCTCAAAAAAGTTTTGTTAGAAAGGTATAGGTGTCCCCTACAACTCTCTCCTGGGTCATGATCCTCAACAATTGCCTCTAACAGGTCTCAATTTACCAATCTTTACAGAGTGTCAAAACTGGCTGAAAACAGCACAGTGCTCAATCACAAAATCACAGTAAATTGCACACTTGTCCAATTGACACAAAATTTCTTTTGGTGACACTAGACATCATACCAAACATTATGAAAAAGACCTCATGTCAAAATTCTAATTATTCAGTGAGTAATAGATACTGCAAGTTATCTCAGAAACCATCCAGTTTTCTAATTCAACATCAGATACTGATCATAGATAAATTTTTCTCATACCTCTAAAATCATCCAAATAATTCACTGATTTTTTAAGATAATCAACATGCATTCAGAAATAATGAGTAAAAAGTTCAAATCAAAATAATGCTTCAATAAATCACGAAAATTCCTACAATGGCAACCATTCTGTTTTCCATTTCCTAAGTCTGCCTTACGACATATATCCATCTCACAATTTTATTAGTACATGAAATAATCATAGAAAAATCTGAAATAAAGCATGGATGATCCTAAAAGATAAATGAATAAACTCTTTTAATTTTGTGGTCTAATTCAATATATTGTGCTCTCGGAAAAATTCACAACATGGCACTCCGAACCAGCTTTCTCTAGTTCCATTCTGACTTCTACTTCTAACTTTAGAAAAGCAATCATATGCATTCTAACACACATGCATGCAACCAAATTTGATTAAAAGACAATAATTTCAAGTTTAGAGAAACTTCCCACCTTAGGTTGTAGTATTAGAAGGAATCTCTTCAAGCTCCTCTTGGAAATCTCCTTCTCCCTCACTTCCTTCTTCTTTTCTCTCTTCCTTCTCTTTTGGGTGTTCTCTTCTGAAAATTCCAGAGAAAATGGGAGAAATGAAGTGGAAAATGAAGGGTGATGGAGGTGTGGGCCGGATTAGACAGGGGGGGGGGGGTGTAGGTTAGGCTATAGGTGGTTTGTAGGCCTCAAAACCATAGCTTAGCCCATTGGTTTGGGGTGTGTTATGTTGGCTGCCAAACTTAACTCTTAATGAGCTCCAACGAGTGTGAGACGCATGTTTTAACGAGCGCACGCAACCTATATTCACTATAGTACCATACCGTGTTATATTTGCATGTGCGTCGTGCCGAAAACTAGCTGTTATACTAGTATCGATCCGTCTCGTTCTCGTGCATCCTTGGGATGCAACTCTCACAAAAATCATCCCGTAACCCTAACCATCCACCACGATGTCACAAATCGACCTAATAATAATACAATCAATTGCACGCATAGTAACAATATACATACACATATGCATATATTCATATACAGTACAAAACGGGGTGTTACATCACTCCCTCCTTAGAATCGTTCTGTCCCCAGAACGTCCTTAGTGGGAGAAAGAAAACAACAAACAACATAGAAAATATTCAAAATAAATCCGGATATAAGGCCTTCATGCGGCTCTCCGGATCCCACGTGGCTTCTTCCACGAACTGGTTCCTCCATAGAACCTTGACCATCGGGATAACCTTGCTCCTCAGTTCCTTGTCCTGATGATCAAGTATCCTGACTGGTTTCTTTCTACAGGAAAGATCTACATGTAAATCCTTCGGAACCTCTAGCAACCGATGGCTCGAATCCGGGACATACTTCCGTAGCAGAGAGACATGGAACACGTCATGCCCTTGAGATAGCTCGCCTGGCAGCTCCAACTTATAAGCTATCCTGCCAATCCTTTTCAGAATCTTGTATGGTCTAATTTACCTCGGAGCTAACTTCCCGCCTTTCCCAAACCTGATAACTCCTTTGGTCGGCGATACCTTGAGAAATATGGAGTCGCCTTCCTCAAATTCCAACTCTCTTCGGCTATTGTCCGCATAGCTTTTTGCCTGCTTTGTGCTCCTTGAAGCCTCTTCTGAATAAGCTCGATCTGCTCCGACGTCTGTTGCACAATTTCTGGTCCATACATCTGCCGCTCTCCTACCTCGAACCAATAAATTGGCGTCCTGCATCTTCGTCCATACAAAGCTTCATACGGGGCCATGCCAATGCTTGCCTGATAGCTGTTATTATAAGCAAACTCTACCAAGGCTATGTATTTTTTCCAACTTCCTCCGAAGTCCAAAATGCATGCCCGTAACATGTCCTCGAGAATCCTGTTGACTCTCTCCGTCTGTCCATCCGTCTGAGGGTGAAAAGCTGTGCTGAAGTCTGTTCTAGTTCCCAACGCTGACTGTAGACTTTGCCAGAATCGAGACGTAAATCTTGCATCTCGGTCGGATACTATCGACACTGACACTCCATGTGGCTTTACTATGTTCTCAATGTAGACCTCGGCCAACTTCTCGACTGTCCAGGTTGTCTTTACTAGAAGAAAATGTGCTGACTTGGTCAATCGATCCATAATCACCCATATTAAGTCATTTCCTTTAGGGCTCCTGGGTAACCCAGTGATAAAATCCATACCGATGTTCTCCCATTTCTATTCTGGGATGGGTAAAGGCTGTAACAATCCTCCTGGTTTCTGGTTTTCGGCCTTAACTTGTTGGCACGTCAAACATTTGGCGACAAACTCTGCTATATCTCGCTTCATCCCTAACTACCAATAGTGTTGCTTCACATCGCGATACATCTTGGTGCATCCGGGGTGAATCGTGAGTAATGTGGAGTGAGCTGCCTTCATGATGTCTTCCCTCAACTCCTCGTCCTTTGGTACACATAGTCGGTTACCCAACCATAGTGACCCTTTTCTTATACTGAATTCTGCCAATTTTCCATCACCGTCTTCGGTTGTGGCCATTCCTTGATCCCCTCTATCTTCTGAGGATCCGTTGCCACTCCCTCCTTAGAAAGGATATGGCCTAGGAATGCAACTTCCGATTTTTAGAACTCACACTTAGATAATTGGAACATAACTGATGCTCTTGTAACTTGCTCAAGACTGCTGTTAGATGTTCAGCATGATCCTCTTCCATCCTCGAATATAACAAAATGTCGTCGATGAAGACCATGACAAATGAGTCGATAAACGGCCGTAGAATTCTGTTCATTAGGTCCATGAAAATAGCTGGAGCATTAGTCACTCCAAACGGCATTACCAAGAACTCATAGTGTCTATGTCGAGTTCGAAAAGCTGTCTTAGGTGCATCCTCTTCCATGACTCGTACCTGATGATATCCTGATCGTAGATCAATCTTGGAAAATACTGCTGCTCCCTGAAGCTGATAGAACAAATCGTCGATCCTGGGAATTGGGTACTTGTTCCGAATAGTTACCTTATTCAATTTTCGATAATCGATACACATCCTGGACGACCCGTCCTTCTTCTTAACCAGCAATACTGGTGCTCCCCAAGGCGATGCACTTGGTCTGATAAATCCTTTCTGCAAGTACTCTTCAATCTGCTTCTTGATCTCATTCTGCTCTACTGGTGCCATTCGATAGGGTATTTTGGATACTGGAGCACTTTCTGGTTGAATTATGATGCTAAACTCGACATCACGGTGTGGGGGGGATTCCAGGTAAATCCTCTAAGAATACAAGTGGAAAATTCCTCACCACTGGTATCTTGCTCACCTCTTCTGGTACTCGTACTTCACTAGCAGTTGCGAAGGTCATTGCCTTCGATCTCTGCTCCCCGTGGAATACAAGTTCCACTCCTTTAGCTGAAATAATTACCTTCTTCTCCTTGCAGTCATTGTTTGCCATGTGCCTCGACATCCAATCCATGCCAATAATGACATCTGTCCCGGCAAAACTCAACTCCAACAAATCGATACTAAGGATTACTCCGCTAATCTGGAGCTTACATTCCCTATAGCATAGATTTGTAGTGAGGTTTGCCCCTGCCGGCGAAGCTACCGTCAAAGCTAACTCTGGGATTGCCTTTTATGTGCATCTTAATTTTTTCAAAAAGATTTTGACACAAAAGAATGAGTCCATCCACTATCAAACAAGACTGTTGCCAAAATTCCATTTATATATATATATGTTCTGTTACAACAGTACATCATCCATCAACTTCCAAAAACCCAAAATACAACTTAAACTTGATTACATTACTTCTTCAGCTTTCAAAAGATCTCAAAATATAGTAGATCCACATATTATCTTCACCTTGTCATTTATCCGGTTACTTGCTCGATGAGCATCCCCTTTGTAATTCTGGGCAATTTGGCTTGACATGCCCAAGTTCCTTACAGTTGAAACAAACCTTGATCGTTGCTGGGCAACGTGACTGGTAGTGTCCGACTTTCCCGCATTTGTAGCAACTCTTAGTCGCAATTGTTCTCTTGGGGTATTCTCCTTTAGAAGGTTTGGTGATTTTCCCAGTAGTTTTTGGCATAGGGCCCTTCTGAAGTCCCCACCAGCAGTTCTGAAGGTGTGTCATACTGCCTTGAAGCTTCTTTCGTTCTTTCTTCAGGCATGTCACCTGTGCCTGATGAAATTTGATCTGCTGCTGGGCCCGGTGGATCGCCTTGTCCCTGCGTTCCCTTGCCGTTTTCATTTCCAGATACTCGATGGCTATCCTCTGCTGCTCTGCTGTTGGGTCTAGCGATGGTGGAGGAGAGTTCTCCTCACCTTCAGTCTTCTGTAACACTTCTTTCATTTCTTCCTCCATCGTCATCACTTTCTTGCCAGGTATTGGCTTACATACTGACCCATCCTGGATGAAGATATCTTCGAACACCATCTGCAAAACATAAACAGGGTTTAGTTTCGGAATTACAGACACATCTTGTTTTGTTTTCCTCCACTAATGTCTGGTAATAGACTAGCCACAATTTGGACTTGACTGCTCCAAGCATGTTAGTAAAAATGAAGTAATCTGAGACTGGATCACATATAGGGAAGATCATAATCATAAGTTTTAGCGCTACCATATGATTTGTAATCATCCTATTTGTCAACTAGAATCATTTTATCTGGCCTTCAAGTCTAATTACCTACCGTGTTAGACTGCAATTTGAAGTCAGCTCTGATACCAACTTCTGTAGTCTGTCGCCTGACACTCAGGACGGTAATGGTCAGAAAGGGTAACCTCAGAGTTTGTTTTATGCCAACAGCCTCTCGACTGTTGCAACCACATCGGTGGCTAGCCGATCTGGACATGTCAGGGCAAGAGCCAATGCTGCGCCATCAATCACACTGTGAGAACCCCTGATCATGTTTCCGAATTTCTAAAGCCTTCTTGTCTAACCAAGCTCTGATACCAACTTCTGTAGCACCCCGGATCCCCGTTACCGGACATCCGTGACACCTCCAGAATCTTTGCCTTCAAATGCATCTCAACACAGCAACAACATAGAAATTTAAAAACTTCTTTATTGCCAAATAAGTCATTACATCATTGAATACAACCGATAACTTGTTCTTGGACAAGGAGTACAAATTACATCAATTCATTAAAACTTATTACAAGTATTTACAGACTCCTCTTGTGAAGCTATCAGCTGCCTCCTGGAATGGTAATCGATTGATTACTTGCGGAACTTCGCTGAGCGGCCCATCGGCTCCCCCGGGACTTGCTTCTTAGCTTCAGGCTTCTGCTGCGCGACTCTGATATCTCTGCACCTGTTCAGAAGGTATAACCGATACATAAAAGGTGGGAAACGTCAGTACTTCGACTGACGCAAAGCTGGTGATAACAGCGATCCTCTAAAATTCAATCACAACTAATAATTTATGCAAAATAGAAAGGTGTTGTGCCAAAACAAGGGTTTAGTAGATTCGGATTCTAGTGCAGTGTTATGACATGACCCTATGGCTAGATGCAGCAAACTCACATGCCTAACTTCTAATGCAAGCAAGACTTTGGAGCACGAATGCATCCCATACTACATACGCCCCCTAATCTAGCCGTCTTTCTCCACAATTTAGGGATTCAAACCCTCGCCATGCACCCTACTCTTGTACACACTGCAGTTCCCAATAGACTGTCCGTCGCCCAAGGATATTGCAGCAGTCGGTCTAATTCCGCCCTGCAGTGCCCAAGTGGTCACCGCCACTTGGTACTCGCGTATGGACCTCCTTAGAAAACACGTTGAACCTGGTCCTTATGACCCTTGGTTCCACATGTCCATTTATGGACTCTCGCATGCGTGTTCACCCCTCATCGGGTAATGAACTGATATATACCAAAAAGAAACACAAAGCACAAAAATCCGTGCTTTAGGGACGTGAGCATCACGGAAGGTCAATTCCTTCGGGCCTCCTGCACCTTACTCCGGCAAACATTGGGAATCAACAGATCGAGATATGAGCCGGGGATTCAAACCATGAGCGGCCGAGAACGTATCCCTACGACTGGAAGATACAACACCGACTATGGTTTATTAGGACTAATGCAATTTCCCAACCCCTTAATAACCATTCTAACCCCTACCTTACTCTAATTATTTCGGGTAAGAATGAACTGCTTCCACACTTGCCTATCAGCCTCTGGCTCCTGGTGATACCGGCCCGGTTCGGCACTTCCCCGGCTTGGACTTGTCCAGCATAATGTCCTATGCTTGCCTCTACCACGGCTGTAAATATATAATTGCCCCGTGAGCTCCATTCACTGGCATGCTCGGACGTCCTACGCTCGGCAGAAGTCTAATAATATTGGCTTGATAGGTGCAGGGTATCCTTTACCCTAGTGACTAACTCGAGTCACACATCCCACTTGGGGAAATCAACCATCATAATAACCGAGACCAACCATCCCTAGACATGAGTCACCGACTCAGCTCACACACAAGGGAAAGAAAAGCTTCCACAACCCTTAATCCAACCCCAGACTAAGCGACCTACGGGTCTCTGCCCGCATCTCAAAATGGTCATCCCTCTATCGATACAACTCCGATTGGAGTGTATGGCCCCAACCTGGAAAGGTACAATCCTAGGCTACAACTCCCTAGTTGATCACAAGCTTAGATTCAACCGTCTAAGTCCTTGAAATAGCTTTTTAAGCTCCAGCTTGCGTGCGTCCTGTACACGGGCTGCACCTTACCAGTAACACGAAACCCTATTCGTTCATCAGAACGACACGAACTCAATTTCTATATAAGGGTGTGGGTGTCCTCAACAACTTTTTAGTTTGTCACAAGCCTAAATTATACCATTAAATCACCCTAACACACTCATCTATCATCAATACACCCAGTACACAATTGGTCTCTCCAATTTAGAGCATTCAGCTCTACTCTCGTCCTCTGTCCAGTCTTACAAAAATCGTAGTAATTCAACCGTTTACTGGATTTACCTCAAACAAGTTTTGTTGGAAAGGTATAGGTGTCCCCTACAACTCTCTCCTGGTTCATGATCCTCAACAATTGCCTCTAACAGGTCTCAATTTCCCAATCTTTACAGAGTGTCAAAACTGGCTGAAAACAGCACAGTGCTCAATCACAAAATCACAGTAAATTGCACACTTGTCCAATTGACACAAAATTTCTGTTGGTGACACAAGACATCATACCCAACATTATGAAAAATACCTCATGTCAAAATTCTAATTATTCAGTGAGTAATAGATACTGCAAGTTATCTCAGAAACCATCCAGTTTTCTAATTCAACATCAGATACTGATCATAGACAGATTTTTCTCATACCTCTAAAATCATCCAAATAATTCACTGATTTTTTTAGATAATCATCATGCATTCAGAAATAATGAGTAAAAATTTCAGATCAAAATAATGCTTCAATAAATCACAAAAATTCCTACAATGGCAACCATTCTGTTTTCCTTTTCCTAAGTCTGCCTTACGACATATATCCATCTCACAATTTTATTAGTACATGAAATAATCATAGAAAAATCTGAAATAAGACATGGTTGATCCTAACACATAAATGAATAAACCCTTTTAATTTTGTGGTCTAATTCAATATATTGTGCTCTCGAAAAAATTCGCAACATGGCACTCCGAACCAGCTTTCTCTAGTTCCATTCTGACTTCTACTTCTAACTTTAGAAAAGCAATCATATGCATTCTAACACACATGCATGCAACCAAATTTGATTAAAAGACAAGAATTTCAAGTTTAGAGAAACTTCCCACCTTAGGTTGTAGTATTAGAAGGAATCTCTTCAAGCTCCTCTTGGAAATCTCCTTCTCCTTCACTTCCTTCTTCTTTTCTCTCTTCCTTCTCTTTGTGGTGTTCTCTTCTGAAAATTCCAGAGCAAATGGGAGAAATGAAGTGGAAAATGAAGGGTGATGGAGGTGTGGGCCGGATTAGACAAGAGGGGGGGTCTAGGTTAGGCTATAGGTGGTTTGTAGGCCTCAAAACCATGGCTTAGCCCATTGGTTTGGGGTGTGTTATGTTGGCTGCTCCAACGAGTGTGAGACGCGTATTTTAATGAGCGCACGCAACCTATATTCACTGTAGTACCATACTGTGTTATATTTGCATGTTCGTCGTGCCGAAAACTAGCTGTTATACTAGTATCGGTCCGTCTCGTTCTCGTGCATCCTTGGGATGCAACTCTCACAAAAACCATCCCGTAACCCTAACCATCCACCACGATGTCACAAATTGACCCAATAATACTACAATCAATTGCACGCATAGTAATAATATACATACACATATGCATATATTCAGATACAGTACAAAATGGGGTGTTACATTTCAACAACTGATCAACTTGACGTCTTGATCACCGCTGATCTACATAATTCTCTTGTCGACTACACACCTCAAAAGAGGCTTATCCATTCTCGCCTGATAACTAATATCCGTCTTCATTCCGGGCCACCAAAATATTCTTTTAGAATCTTAATACATCCTCATGCAACCGGGATAGACAACATACTGAATATAATGAGCAATCTCCATCACCCACTGTCATAAACCATTCACATCAGGAACACCAAGTTTACAATGATAATGAGAATCTCTTTCACTGCCTTCTAACCAATCTGTAGAATATCCATTAATCGCATCCAAAATGAGGTCTTGCACCCTCTACAACTAGCAAAATTTCAAATCCTAGTTCGACTGATCAGCTGTAAAATAAACGGCTGTACTAATAAACTGCCCACATATAAGGTTATGTCGCCCTCTGTTACAAAAGAAAAATCAAATTGACCAAATAATTCTAGTATCGTCCACTCTTGGGACATAATAAAGGCCAATACCCTACTTCTACTTAAGACATCTATCACCCTATTGCATTCTGGCTGATATTTTGAATTTCGCATCAGGAACTCGAGCCACCATTATTACCACCTGCTAAAATATTTTTCAAGAACAAGTGCTTCAAACTCTTACAATCAGAGAAAAGCTAAAACTTTTCTCCGATATACATCAGAGAAAAACCACACCCTCAATCTTCACCTTGGGAATTTCCTCCGAACCCAACGGACATACTTACATCATCCAAGGCATTACGTTCATTTAGAAACTGGGTTTCATCGGGCTTTCTCACCTGAGTCCTCCTATTTTAGAATAATAATCCAAACACATCACCCCGCCGTCTATAGGATATACACCTATATGGCATACACAGGATCCTAAGGAAATAGCCCTACTTGGCACACCGCAAGTAATATAACAGAAATCTCTATTGGCGTACAATTTCTTACCGGGGCTTCTAAAGAAAACATAACAAAGCCATAATGCAAAACATACGCATGGGCTATAAAAGATAACACTGACCCAAAGTCAGACAAACGTCTAATAGGGATCGCACCATCTATAATATAATCCGTACTTGCCAAAACACTCACAAAATATAAAACAAACTAGTATCCACGACTTAGCAATAATGAATCCATACACACATGACAGAACCACTAGGATAAACAAGAAATTCCTAGTCAACCTAAGCTCTGATACCAAACTGTAACACCCCAATTTTTTTTTTGACATCTATAACTCCAAACTCAATTCTTTCAATTTCTATACCACTTTAAACATAATCAAAAATGGTTATTTCAAATAACATTTTGGCAGAGTTTCCCCTAAAATTTCTGCCCCGAAACACAAAAAGCTTACGGAATTTTGCTCTAAATTTCGTAGCTCACAACACATGCAATAATATCATGGGCTCCCCCGGTCAAAACTAGCATAATCACACAAGCAATATAAATATCATGCCCAGGTAGCCAAACTCATAATAGAATATCAATTATCAAATAAAAACCATAAATTTCTTAGAAAACGAAGCAAAGTTTTTTGAAAGGACTTCGAAAACCACGCCACAGGGCCCAGTACTCCACAATGAGGTGCGTACGGGTCAAAAACATAATATACAATTCCACACTATACTGATCATCATCATCTACAAGCTTATACATCTAAAATACAATTTAAACCATAAATTTAACTATTCATTAATCTAACTTATACAAAAAAATTCAAAAGTAAAGAATCCAATCCACAAAATCTACACCTCACCTCTGCTCTGCTGAGGACCTGTAACAGTAGGGGATCTAGCGTAGTCCTGGGACTCCCCTAACTCCCCAAACACTATGGGGTTAGCCATTACTAGTGTGAGTATAAATTTATAAGTCTAATAAATAAATTAACTTGAATAAAGAAAATAAATTAAACTTACAAATATCAAGATAGGAAGATTCAACCTAAAATCTAAACATAGAGACATCAGCAATACGACTTCATATCAGCGTACTTTTCAAATTTGCATCCAACTGTATACATATCCATAACTTCATACACTTCACAATGTGCATCGCACTAATCTCACATATAACTTTATTTTCACAGACACATAATATTATATCACATATACACACTTTCTTTATTTCTTGTTCTCCCTGCCATATCCCAATTTGTTTCAGTTATCCACACAACTTATTATATACGCAATCCTTAATACTTATCTCATAAACCCCGCATCATATTTATATATGTATACCACTCTTTCACTTTATACTCAAATACAAAACACTAACTTAATTCACGGATAGCTCTGCTTACTCTTCATTTTTAATCACATACCACATATATTCATCTTTCCCTAATTACCTTCACCACACCCATTTCAATTCACTTACACTATTCATAACACATTCTTTCAAACTCATCTTCATTCATTTTTGTTTACTTTTCCCTTCTCATGTCACATAACATCACACTCAACAATCTCGCAACACGTGAATACTTGTTCCTATCATATTTATTCTCCTCACGTAGCTTCACATTTATTCCATCATAAATTATTGTATTTTATCACCTATAATTATTCTACCGTAAATCTTTACATCCCTTCGCATTCAGAGCATTATGTCCCCATGCGGTCAATCTCATAATACCACATTCAGTCATTTATTATAACACTTATCACAATATTTCTTAATACATCAACTTTCATTCTCCTATTACATACGTCACATTCATACAATCAATAATGTCACATATATCTTCATAACATCTCGTTACAGGTATTCATTTTATTGCATATCATCATATGCGTCTGTTTTCATCGCATCTTATTCATATGCATTCTCATTCCTACATACAACTTTGGTTACTTCTCATTCTTATTGGTAATAAATCATACTATCATTTTCACTTACATCTCATATTACAACTAACTTCATTTTTATTCTCATAAATTTATACTCCGCATCCCAAACATAGTTTGGGTAATAATATATTGCACCCTGAAGCCGATAGCTTGGGTAATAATCACTGCACCCCAAGTAGATCTTGGGTAATAACTCATCAAATCTCAAGCCAATAGCTCAGTTATTAATTTACTTTACTTTTCTTTTCATCTTACAATTTACTTTACTCTTCATTTCCATTACACATTACCGATATTAAATTAACAACCCACCAACTCACCTTGCGAATTGTGCCAAGGCAGGTAGTTCCCACCATTTCCATAGAAATAGCGGGCATATAGTTCCCTGACACAATTCCAAGGTGCATCAACTCATCACAGAATTTCTTCATTTAATCCTTATTTATTCACTTTATTTACTACCTCAATCTCATCATACACTTGCTTTCTCCACTTTCTCATTTCCATTTCATATCCAATGCTATCTTTACTTTCTCATTTTCATTTCATAACACAGGGGATTCTACTTTTCATTTTCCATCTCATAATACAATTCACATTAAATCTCTTTCTTTTTAGATAATACACCGCACCCCAAACATAGTTTAGGTAATATACTCCGCACCCCAAAGCCGATAGCTTGGGTAATAATTTTCTTTTCATTCTCTTTATACTTTTTCGTTACTTTGTTATCTTTCCTTTCATTTCACACTTAGTCATTTTATTTTTTAGAGCAGTAAGCCACAGTATCCCAAGTCTAACTGGGGCATCAACTCTATCTCAGGTTTATCCTGAGGTATCAACTCTCTCTCAGGCCTACCCTGAGGTATCAACTCTCTCTCCGGTCTATCCGGAGGTATCTGCTCTCCCAGGTCTACCCTGGGATATAAACTTTCTCTCAGGTCTACCCTGAGGTATCAGCTCTCTCCGGTCTATCCGGCGGTATCTGCTCGCCCAAGTCTATCCTGGGGTATCAACTCCCTCTCAGGTCTACCCTGAGGTATCAACTCCCTCTCAGGTCTACCCTGAGGTATC
The DNA here is from genome assembly GCA_017893485.1 of Hemerocallis citrina. NCBI lineage: Eukaryota > Viridiplantae > Streptophyta > Magnoliopsida > Asparagales > Asphodelaceae > Hemerocallis > Hemerocallis citrina. Next base: position 385,578,866 of record CM030358.1, on the reverse strand, counting down.
AACTCTCTCTCTCTGGTCTATCCAGAGGTATCTGCTCTCCCAGGTCTATCATGGGGTTTCAACTCTTTCGCAGGTCTACCATGAGGTATCAACTCTCTCTCAGGTCTACCCTGAGGTATCAACTCGCTCCCCGGTCTATCCGGAGGTATCTGCTCTCCCAGGTCTATCCTAGGGTAGCAACTCTCTCTCAGGTCTACCCTGAGGTATCAAGTCTCTCTCAGGTCTACCCTGCGGTATCAACTCTCTCCGGTCTATCCGGAGGTATCTGCTCTTCCAGGTATATCCTGGGGTATCAACTCTCTCTCAGGTCTACCCTGAGGTTTCAACTCTCTCTCAGGTCTACCATGAGGTATTAACTATCTTTCCGGTCTATCCGGAGGTATCTGCTCTCCTAGGTCTATCATGGGGTATCAACTCTCTCTTAGGTCTATCCTGGGGTATCAACTCTCTCTCAGGTCTAGCCTGAAGTATCAACTCTCTCTCAGGTCTAACCTGAGGTATCAGTGCTCTCTTCGGTCTATCCAGAGGTTTCTGCTTTGGTCAACCAAAATTATGTGTTATTACTAGTTTCATTCCATCGCCTTATATCATTTTTTTGCCACAGAACATTTCATCTTTCATTTCACTAAATTAACACAACTTAAACTTTAACAGCGCGATTTATTAACGTGTTATCCCACATATTCACATACATCAGATTATTCCCTTTTATAACATTAATACCTCATATTATTCTGTGTGATAAACACACATAAGTATTTATTTACTCAAATTATAACATCATAGGCACATGCCAAACCAAGTAGATGATTATCATATGATCACCCATTAGTCTCACTTAAAACATTACTATCTTATACACATTCACTTGTTAATTTCATTATCACCTGTATATAGTACAAACATATGCCCCATAGATCAACACATCACAACACCATATATATAAATATACAATACATCATTATCACACTGAATATTCAAAAACACATCAAATCACCATATACGCTCCGATTTACCATATAACAAACTTTTAACTTATAAGAACTTTCCGTATTTTAGATTAAAACTTCATTTAGCTGAATTAAACAAGGATCGATTCAAAACCGCCTAAGATTTGGTCCCAACAATACACATATATTTAGTATAATCATACTCACCATATTTCGATATCATTATATAAATATAACTCATCCCCATCTTCATAACTAATCCATTATCCATAAATCTATACCAACACACTTTATCTCAATACGCCTCATCCATAAATCATTTCAACAATTCAGTTTATTCAAACTTCTTTTAAAACTTCAAATACGTGAATAAAATCATACTCACCCGAAGCCCTTAACATCTCCTTTCTGTAGTTGTTTCTCCAAATTGACTCCACGATTGGCTAGAGCACCCTTCACTTAGCTTATCCTTCAAATTAATTTTAAAACGGAGAAGAAAGAAGTGGATTATGGCGGGGGAGAGTTAGGCCGGTTTCGGTGGAGGGGATTTCGGTCGGGAATAGCATCAGGAAAGGAAAGAAAGAAAGAATGAGGAGAAAAGGGATGGGGAGGGGGTTTGGAAAAAGTAAATTATTATATATATTTAATAGGGCATATTTACACATACAACCTCCTATCTCCAAAATATTTCAAATAAACCCTAACTCCATACTTTTAATACTACTAATCATACAAAATACGTAAAATATCTTATAATAATCCTCTAAAATTATAAAATAAGGTAAGCAATATTTCTTCATACAAACTCGACCCATAACTCCAATATATCATCAATACCAATCCAACAAAATATCCATCCAACAAAATATCCATACCAATATCAATATTTTGAAAATAAAATAAAATAAGATATAACTTAAAAATAATTCTCATCACTAGAAAAATATAATAACGAATATTTTCGGTATTTTAAAATTCGAGGTATTACACATAGCGAGGGATCCAACCCTACAAGATGAAGTACGAATAAGGGCTTGCCCTCGGAACTATATAGTATGAGATGCATAGAATCCGAACAAGTGTGCATTAGTGTCATTAAATATAAATAATTGTATTAAGGACTAAGTGCACAGCTACACACGACATCAATAAGATAGTCCCCCTTAGTTTTGTTTGTGAACAAGTGTGTGCTTTCCAAGTAAGAGAAATTGATGTGTTATATCCTAGCGTCAGTTGTATGCAACTGACGTGCCCACAGTTTCAATGCAGGATAAAATGAATGAAAGGACTAAAGAGGAATGTTGCTTAAAGAATTGTTTCAAGTGTTATTTTATTCATGTAATATGTTGTAATTTGCTTCTGATGTGTTGATGTAAACATTATTGTATAAAAAGTTTTAAATTTCCTTGTAAAATTGTACGATGTGAAATGTAAAGATCCCTTGGAACTTCGAATTCAGACTTATTTGGAATTCAGGGTATTACAATTCTAGATCTTTTTTCTATCACCGTAGTAGGATTAGTTGCATAACGAGGGATTAAACCCTATAAAGTGGAGAACGATAAAGGCTAGCACCAGACCTATGTAGTGTGGGATGCATAGAATCCGACAAGTATGCATTAGTAATCATCATGTGCATTTGTGTTTTTCTTGACTTGTATTATGCATGGTTGTTTTCTGTTTTGTTACACTTGACACAGCCTAGTTTCACTTGATAATTTATGCTTCATTTATTGTATTTCATGTTCCATCTGTTATTACTGTGTTAGTATGTCTTACTTGTTGACTTATGATTTTATTCTTTATATTTCCATTTAAGTTTGTATTTCTTTTGAATGTCACTCACAACGTTATGCCTGACCCCTGTAGTTTGGGGGTTCGGGATATCTCTTGCCTCATGTTTTACTGGTAGGTACCATTAGCATGGAATTGGGACCATATGGTAGAATGATGTTTATACATATTTTGTAAAGGGAATTCTTGTAAAGAGAAAAATTTTATTTATGCTACTTTTATAAGTACTGCTGTATTGTAAAAAGAATTGTAATTCAAAGTGTTTAAATTCCGCTGTGCTTTGTAAAATAGTTGATGTAATAAAAAGTTATTTTTCCCTGTATTTGGTTGCTATGTTTATGATTACAATTGAATTTGATTCTGGAATTTGTGCCACTTATTTCTAATTGATTTATTGGAAATTCGGGGCATTACAGTATGTGTAGTTATTTTCAAATAATTTTTTAATATTATAATACAATTCTGTTTTGTTATATGATCTTATTATTATTATGATTATGATTATGATTATTATTATTATTATTATTAATATTAGTTTTTTGACTGTTCATTAGTTTTTGAGAGCCCATAGATTTTTAATCCATCTTTTATTATTATTATTATTTATTTATATGACATTCATTAAGTTAACCCTAGGTTCAATTTTAAACACTTTACATATGATTTTGGATTTATTATTTTTAAAATGCAAACCCGAATTATACTTCATTTCATCTTATTACTAATTAGTATTTTGATTACTGCCTAAAAATCCTATTCAATTCTATGAATTTATTTGTTGTCTTAATAGATTACTCTATTATTGAGTGAAGCCCAAACATACTCCATTCTATATGTATTTCATTATTTGATTTAATATATATAAATATTATAAACCTTGTAATCCTAAATCCAAACCCGTTAACCCAATATTACATTCCTATTTAATTATTTGTATTAAAGCTCTATAAACCTATAACTCGTTAACCCAAACCAGTTAGCCTACATCCTAAATTCCCTATATATATATTAATTATCATTAACCCTAATTAATTAACCTAAATAACCATCTAAACTTTTCATCTCCCCCGCCGCTTTCTCTCTTTCTCTCCCCTGTTCGAGTTCGAAACCCAGTCTCTACCCTCGTCTCCTCCATCGACCCCTCCATCCTCGTTTGCACCAAACCCCCTCATCTTCCCCGTCGAGCCGCCTGCTCCTCCACCCATCCTCCATCCATCGACTGTTGCATCTGTCGAGCCTCGCAACTGACCACCATTGCCACCACATCCGAACACCCCGATCATCTCCCTCACCATGTTCTCGTCGCCCTCGTCGACTCCTCGTCGATTGTCGCCCGCTGCTGCATCCCGACGCCAGCATCCTCCACCTTGACAACCCCGAGCCCTCTCCCCCATCCTCGACTGCTAGCAACTGCCGTCAACACCCCACCGCTCCTTAGCTGCACTTCGGCCACATCAGTCATCCCCTGCCTTCTCCCTCGACCACTAATCGCTAGCACCATCACCGACCACTGCAGCCACCAACCCGAAGCACCAACTCCAATAGCCACCATCTCAAGCACCCCCTGCTGCCACCTGGTCGAACATCGTCAGCCCCGGTGCTGCCTCACAGTCGACCACCATACCTGCACCTTACTGCTCCTCTAACACTGTTGGTGCCTCGTCACCGTAGTACCCACGCAACCATGTTCTCAATCGACCTCGTCGAAGCCTCGCATCCCCCTTGCTATCCAATTCATCATAGTGCCGAAATAGCCATCATTGCTTCATTGTCGCATTGTCTCTTACTGTGATTGCTGTTGTCTTTTGCTGTTGCCTGTGCCGTGTGTGTTGCCGCCGCCGTTCCGTAGTTTGCATGTGCTGTTGTTGCTGTGTTTAGCACGTGATTGCTGTGGACATAGTTTGAACGTGTTGCCACTGTCAGAATCTTTTCGAATCATCTTCATTAATATTCGGGATAATGTCTAAAGGCAAGTTTCCTCTTGATTGTTCAAGAATTTTTTTTGATCTCCACATGTAGTTCCTTTTTCATTTATCATATTTTATTTGTTTGATACCCTTCAAAGAGACTATGACGGATTCATTGGCGAAACCAAGTAGTAGTCCTCTTTTCATGACATTCCCATGATTCAAACCCAAGCCTTGTTATTATTGTCACATGCATACACGACACGAATACATAGATTAGAAGCATGTTATATATAAGAATGATGATTGTAATGCTTTTGATTGAATTCGATGTTCTTGCTATGATTAACAATAATTTATCCTCTTAATAGGAGAATTTTCCGTGCCATCAAATTATATGCCTGCTTATTTATTTTATTGTCAATTAATAATATCAATCAACTTGCTGGCCTGCTATTTATCCCTTACTGTTTTGAGTTTTGACCCATTTGCTTTTCTAATTTAATAGGACTTTGTAAACTAAATTTTTAGCCATTTGAATCTTTTTCTAGAACTTTTTACGGATCTAAATTCCAATTTATACACTGAAAGTTATCAAATTTTTAACACTGCAGGCTTTTTAATTTCCAAAATCGAGCATGTACATGAGACCAGTAAGAATTAGTTTTTAATTTCCATAATCTAGTTTCCAGAACCCCTGACGGAACCTGATTTGCTTTTCTGTAGGAACGGGAAAGTTAGTTTTTGTACAACAATGTCTTGCTGTCCAGAATGTGTTGCATCTAGTGAATAGAATTAGTTGTACCATGCATTGCATAGCCTTTCCATCTCCTTAACATCACTTCAACACTTCTTTAGCCATTTCATGTCAACATTTGTGTGTAATAAAATATTAACAAGCCGAGATATTAAGGATCGACTTAGTAGTGAACAATCGGAGACTGTACTCGGAATGGGGCCCTTGTTCTCAATTGTTTATTGTCATGGATTGTGGATTATTGATCGTGAATTATTGATTGTTAATTTTCGATTATTGTGCCGAGTACACGATTTGTAGAGTTCACCACTAGTAAAACGATCATTGTTTATATGCACCAAACTTGTGGTATGGGATACAGTTTTACATGCATTAGATAGGATAATTAAAGGACTAATAAACCTAGAATTGACATTACATTCTTGATCATGATTATTGCTATTGACCTTGAATCGTTGATTACTATCATTGTTTATTTCATCGTTAATTCTAGACCTTGAGTTTTATTATCATCCCTTGTTTTTTATCTTGATTTTGATCTAGTTCATTATTTCTTGATATACCATGTTTTTCTTGTTTCTTTGCTTCCACTACTTGCTGTTTGTAACTTTCTCTAACGGACATTTTTCTTTCTCCTCTAGTTCATGAGTTTGCAGGTACAAAAGGAAATTTGACCAAAGGACTCGGTGAGCAAATTTTCTGAAGAATGGAGTTGAATCATTAGACCACTATAGTTATCTCATGTTATTTATTTATTTTATTGCGTTTATCGTACTTTGTATTCCGAGCGTATATGAACTGAAGTTTACTTTTCTCCCAGATGTTGGATATTATTTGGTGAATTTATTTCATGATTATTTTGGAGTTTATTCTTTGTTTGTGTGGTTATTCTTTCTTGCGTGGTTGTGATCTTTTGTATATTATTGAGTTAATCTGTTACAGCTATGGATGATGTTCTTATCATTCGTTGGGCCTATGTTACATTCTAGTATTTTCGTATTTGGAAAACAGGGCGTGACAGTTTTTAGTGGTATCATTGTCTGGTTAGTGTAACGCCCCGAGCCCGTCTCAGCTATGCACGTGGCCACACGTGCGCACAATACGCGATCAAATAAAATCCTAACAACTGCCCACCACAGGCGGCCATCAAAAGGGTGGTTAACCATTAGGTACCCTTTTCACATGGCAATTTCTATATAACCTCACTCTCTCTCTCTTTTCCTTCCGATATGGGATTTAACCCACACCCAAGTCACCACACACACATGCATCCACCTTTTCTCCATTCATTTAATGCACATGAATTTCCTAAGCCCCATAATTCTTCTATAGGCCACTTGATTAATGTAACTCCTGCATCCCTTTTTTTGTATTCTTGTACTGTATTCTTTCTTCCAGTTTATTCCATCTATCTGTACTCCTTTTTCCTGAACCGTGTATTTTGTTCTCCTTTCCAATATTTATATATTCATCTATTTATTTGATTTTGTTGTGATTCTTTTGTCTGCCAATTATTCTGTCTCTGGATGATTTATTGTTCTAAATTATTGCACTTCATGACTTAATTGTCTATTTATTTGAATTCTGTCGTGCTGGATCTGGTTTTTTACCCAATACCCATTTTTTAAACCCAGCCTTCCCCCAGATCTTATTCACGTTCCCTAACAAGAAGATCATATCTTTCCCCCTATTCTCTTGATTCTCCAAATCACAACTTGCCAAAATCTCTCATTATAATCCCCAACAAATTTTGTTATCTATGTCTACAATTCCTATCTCCAAACCCTAACCCTAATATCCTCTCTTTCAACTCTCTCTCTCTCCCTCTTTCCATGTGCCCTACCCCGACCCCCGGCCACCAGCCGCCTGCCGTGATCCCCCAATGCTGTGCACCTCCACCTGTCGACCCCTTGTCGCCCTGCTCCACACCGCGATGCCACAACGATAGCCCCCCTCTCTCCCCTTCTCCTTTCTCAAAGCCACGACAGCAGCAGCCAGTGCCAGCACCGACCCCCTCGTCGCCGTCCCTATCGAGCACCGCCGCTATCCCACCGTTGCTGTTCCCTTGGCCGTCGCCGATCTTCATCACAGTGCGCACACCCCCTCGGCCTTGTTTGTTGTGTGCTGCGATCGGTTCATCAAGTGTTGGATTCATGATCGTGTGATCATGATTGTCTTGTGTATCTCGTTCGTGTTCCGCTCGTGGTATTGTGTTTGTGCCCGGGAACCTATTCTCGTTATTCTCTTTTCTCGTCAGATCTGTCGTCCATTACAAGGCAAGTAACTTGTAATTTTTTTGTTGAATATACAAGTACTAAATACCACTTGTAGTGTGGGCTGTTTTTCTAGATTCATCCTCATGAAAATTCTTATTAGATCTTGTCTCTATTTATTGATCCATCCGTAGTCATCCTATTTGTTACACACACGACATTAAAAATAATTTAGAAATAATCTGGACTTGATGCATGTATGTATGTTATTCGTGATTCATGATATGTTGTACCCTTGTTGCATGCTTGATGTATTAGTTGTAATCTCTTGTGATATATTTTTTAAACACCATACCATGTTATCTTGGACATCTATTATAGCATGTTTTGTATTTTGTCATAATTTGGATTTGTTGCCTATGAACTATTTGATCTAATGCATAAGAAGAGATTTCTATTTTTGTTGTTGGCTCGTTTTGTTTCTGTGTTTTAGACCCAGTTGAGGTCCGTAAATCAATTTAATTTGTGAACATAAATCGTAGTCCTCGCTGTCTATTTTCTTAAATTTCTGACAGATCTTAGTTTCGTTTTGTGAGTTGCGAGTTATTTCTATTTTGCTACAGATGTGTTAGAGATTTCACATTCTGTTTTATGTGATTTCTGCGTAGTTAATTATTTTAATACTGATGTTAAGGATAAGATTTGAATCTAATATTTTGCTGGCTATGACTAGACTTGACTGGGTTTAACTCCAAATTTTTGTAGATTTATTTGATGACATTTATAAGCCATTCTAAGCTTGTGAACAACTACCATATCTCAAGAATTTCATGTTGTTCAGTAAAGAACCATAATCTCAACCTGATTATATTTGTTGTTGGTAAAAATTTTGTAAGTATAAAATGTATCCTACTGTATCTATTTTATCACCCTTTTAACGGATTTGAATTTTGACTTAAATTTTGTAATCTATCGCCGTTTTAGTATTGCTGTGCCAAGAATCTTAGATTCACAAATTTGATGTATCTTGCTATTTCTCGAATTTATTTGACTATACTGTTTATGTTGGAATAATATGAAACTATATTTGCTGATACTAGACATATTGGAGAATACTCCAGATTTTTCTTGGATTTAATCAATAAGTTTTTATGCCATTTTCATGCTTGTTAATACAACCATGTGATTTCTGGCTGAACATGATTTCTGTATATAATTCTGTTTTGAGCCCTGTTTCTGTGATTATCATGTGACATGTATATATGTGCTGGATTCGGTTGAGATTCCATTTTTTAGATTTTTTGACGGATCCAAATTTGCATGTTTGTGAGAACGGAAAACTCAGATTTGGTGCAGTATTGTCTTGCTGTCCTGAACTGAAAGTGTCGTTGTCCTAGCCTTTGATGAGTCATTTTGTCATCCGTTCATGTCCTTCTTTCAACTTGAACTTGTCCCTTATTATCTTACCATGTTACTTGCCTTGTTTGTACACGCCCATGCTTGCTTTAAATAATAATAACAAGAAACCAAGCCGGGGTTAAAGGGAAAGATCTAATAGTGAAAAATGCAGAAACGTGTACTCAGAAGGGGATCTGTAGATCCTACTTGATACTTGATACTTGACAGGTGATTACTTGACACTTGCACACTTGACACGTGATACTCGATGCATGATACTTAATACTCAATACATGATACTTGATACTTGTCCCTGAGTACATTGCCCTCTATGATCCACTATGAAATTTAAAACGAAACTTGCATGAATGTAGAAACCATATGGTAAAAATTTGGGACGCATGAAGTTCTACCTAGTTAGGAATAAATACAAGACTTGAGAATAACATGATCACTTGACACTTGTTACTTGTAAATGATACATGATTACTTGATACTTGTTACTCGTTACACGTTTGCATGATACTTGACACTTGTTACATGCCACTTGCACCCGTTTATCTTGCCATGCTATCTGATTTTGTTCCTGTCATATTCCATTCATGTTACTTCTATACTTGCTTCCGCTGTTACTCTATTCTTGTCTATTTGTTTTTCCTATACTTGTTGCCTGCAATACAAGTGGCCCGTAACTTGCATTGATGGGCATTTGTTTTCTCTTTCCTTTTCCTGTAAATTTTTCACTTGCAGACTTTGGTGACCAGCTTCACGATGGAGTAGGTGATCAAAGATTCTAGTTGGCTGGATTCTTGCTACATTTATTTATTCTCGTGCTTTGATCCTTTGATTCTGGTGTCATCCATTCTTTTCTTCTTGCTGTGTTCTTTGATCGACATCGCTGCATCTACTTCGACATGTCAGCAGCTTGGATCGTTGCCAGGAGAGGTCAGGCTTTCAACCTGATAACTACAGATGCTGAGATGACAGAAGGTGTTGTTGCAGATATCTTTCTTTTCATTGATGTTATTTCCTTTGTTTCCTTCATTGCCTTGCTCTGTTCTTTCATATTATCTGCTTTGCATAGTTTTCCTCATCCCTTAATCGTCGTTTCTTTTCTCTTTCTTTTTGGCTCTATCTTAGGTGTTATCCTAGTTTGTTCTTTCCTTGCTCATGTTCTCTTTGATTCCGGGGCGACCCATTCCTTCGTCTCTTCCCGCTTTGTGGCTCGGCACCAGTTGGCATGCAGCATCATGCCTGAGGCTGGGAGCATTGTCACATGTGGTGTGTTGTTGTCTGTTCTCGGGAATGCAAACAGAATCCTATAGTTATTGGTGGTGCGGATTTTAAGGCCAACCTGATCGCCATTGGGAATTTCGGATTCGACGTCATTCTCGTTATGGATTGGTTGGGTGAGCCCCATGCCATCATTGATTGCCGTGCCAAGAAAGTTGTATTCCGAATCCCAGGTCTCGCAGAGTTTGAGTTCCATGTCGGGGAGATGCCCTTAGGCCGAGCTGAGACTGCAGTTGATTAGGAGACTTGTGCGATGGAGTTGCACACAGGCTGTGAGGTTGCGCCTCTAGTAGTGCGGGAATTTCTAAATGTATTTCTAGAGGAGTTGCCTAGCTTACCCCTTGATAGGGATGTGGAGTTTGGTATTGATGTTCAACCTGGTACGACACCGATATCGAAGATTCCCTACAGGATGGCACCAGTTGAGCTAGCAGAGCTGAAGGTGCAGATTCAGGGTTTGCTAGATTTGGCGTTCATCCGGCCCAACATTTCATCATGGGGTGCTCCAGTCCTTTTTTGTCAAAAAGAAGGACGGTAGCCATCAACTGTGCATCGATTATCGGGAATTGAACAGTGTTACTATGAAGAACCTGTTTTTGCTACCCAAGATCAATGAGTTTTTGATCAGTTAGGCGTAGCAGCTGTCTTTTCGAAGTTGGATCTTCGCTCAGGGTATCATCAGGTCAAGGTGAAAGCCACTGATGTGCAGAAGACTTCTTTCAGGACCAGATATGGGCACTATGAGTTCCATGTGATGCTGTTCGGAGTCACGAACATGCCAGCTGTGTTCATGGGTCTGATGAATTGGGTCTTTTCACCATTCCTGGAAAGATTTGTGGTGGTCTTTATTAATGATATTCTGGTGTATTCTCGGAGCCAGATGGAGCATGCTACGCATCTAAGGTGGGTCCTTCAGACTTTGAGGGAGAATCAGCTCTATGGGAAACTCAGCAAATATAAGTTTTGGCTTGACCGAGTTACCTTCTTTGGGCACATTATCTCGGGCGATGGTATCTCAGTGGATTCGTCCAAGGTTGTGGCTGTGAGAGATTGGCCAGTCCCTAAGTCAGTTTCAGATGTGAGAAGTTTCCTTGGCCTAGCTATCTATTATCGGAAATTCATCCAAGATTTTTCGAAGATAGTAGGGCCTTTGACTAAACTGGCAGGGAAGGATCAGAAGTTCTGTTGGTCTAAGGCTTGCAGTGAGGCTTTTGGTGAGTTGAAGAACAGGTTGACGTCAGCGCCAGTGTTGACAATTCCAGATGGTTCAGGCAGATTTGTGGTTCACTGTGACACTTCTGGCAAGGTCTTGGTGCAGTTCTGATGCAGAAAGGCCAAGTTGTTGCTTATGCATTGAGGCAGTTGAGGCCGCATGAGAGAAAATATCTGACTTATGATTTGGAGTTAGCGGCAGTGATCTTTGCTTTCAAGCTGTGGAGACACTATTTACTTGGAGACCGAGTTGAGATCTTTACTGACCACAAAAGTCTCAAGTATGTCTTCAACCAAAAGGAATTGAACATGAGGCAGAGGCGTTGGTTGGACCTTATGGCTGACAATGACATCAGTTGGCAATACCATCCTGGTAGAGTGAGCTTGGTGTCAGATGCTTTGAGCAGGAGACCTACAGCTATGTTCCAGACTCAGCAGAGGGATCTGGCTGAGCAAATGCTGAGGTTGGAGTTGGATGTGTTGTTGCCGAGTTCTGATCAGAGTTGCATGATGCTTCATCTTCAGCCATCTCTTGTCGAGCAGATTAAAGAAGCTCAGGCTGGTGATGAGCAGTTATAAGGATTAAGAGCAGAGGTTGAGGCTTGTTCAAGAACGGATATGGTTATTCATGCTGATGGATCGCTTCGTTTTGGGTCATGGTTGTATGTCCCGAAGGGTGAAGTTCGTCAGAGGTTGCTTGAGGAAACCCACTGATGTGAATATTTGCAAGTGTACAAAATCGCAACAAGTAGTATAGTTAAGTGAAAAGAGTGTCGAACCCACAAGGACTAATTATTTTATTGAGTACCAAAATTTACTACATGAATTACTATTTGAAAAATCAAAATTCAATAAAGAAAGCAACTAAATTAAATTAATCTAAAGAACTAACTAAATTAATTAAAATGAGCAGAATCTGAAATTTTTGTGATTTGTTTATAGAAAAATTAATTCTAGGGTTTTCGATTTCACCTAGTTAATCTCACACAATTTATAATTCCATATGAATAAAAAAATTATTTTTCCAAGTAATAGACAAAAATCCCAAAATTATTCAATACTCTCTCTCAAGCAATATCAAAAATATTCTCAACTAATTATTTGTCATAGTTCATGCACAAATTACTAATTGAAAATTCATTAAGATCTATGGATTTCTTTAACGGTCACATTAACAGCGGTTCGCTCTTGTAACGGTGTTTAGTTTTATAAATTCAAAATCACAAATTACCAGTTCGGTCTCTCCATGATTTAATAGATCATACAAAAGTCGGTCAACCAATTGTAAGCATTAAGATAAAAAATCAAACACACAACCATGGAAAAATAGAAAAATAATATGGAATTGAAATAAATTTACTTCTCAAAACTAGGCTACATCAAAGCTCTAGAAAAATAAATTTACTTCATAATAAAATTGCAATTAACAAATATTGTCTTGGAATGCATAATAAAAAATTAGAGAAAGAAAAAAGATACAAAAAGAACAGTTTTTGTAAAACAAATCGCAAACCGAATCCAGCAAACAACACTTCCCTTTCTCTTTCCTTCTCTGTCTCGTTCTGTCTCGATTTTCGCTCTGATCCATGTTAACGCTGTCCCTGTCTCTTTCGGCTGCTTCTGGTTTGGCACTGACGTGGTGCTGACGTCAGCGACTGTAACAACCTGAAAAATAGCATATGGCTATTTTGCATCGTAATGTGTGCGCAATTGAAAATTGCACGCGAGTATGTATTTTTTTATAACAATTATTTTTAATTGAGAAATATAAGATACTAGGTATGCCCGTGGGCACGTGCCTACGGCACGTATTCAGAACGATACAACATATGAAAAATCATGTAAACAGTAAGAGATGATTTATAGATGTTTATTTGCTAGTAGACGTTGATGTATTGATGTACTTTGAAGTAGGATTATGAAGTGACCTTGATGTTTATTGGTTTGTATATTGCAAGATTATTTGTAAGCAACTCGGGATTCAAAAATAGTATTGTGAATCTATAACAGTAATGAATCTTAAATTCCTTGTTATGTGTGACTTGAGCATAAGAGATTTCTTTTTTGATTTGGAGTCTAACATAAGTAGCAATTCATTTTCTAACTGCATGAGTTACAGTTAAAACCTCAAACTGCATGAGTTAGTTCCCCCTTATTTGTTTTTTATGTAGTTAACCATGTATGAATTTAAAAGAGAAAATTTGTTCTAATGTATACGTGAAGTGAAATTGCAGCAAAGCAGATCAAGATACAATTTTGCAGCTACAAAAACCCGAAATACAGGGATTACGCGTGGATTTTTCCATAAAATCACGATCAAGCGAGTCAATTAAAGAATTTACAACGATTTTTCAAAGCAGCAAATGCTCAAATATTAAAAAAAAGAATAATCCGAAATTGCATAATAATAAAAAGCATTCTAATCAAAATTAACTTAGTGAAACATTCTAATCTAAAACAATTACCCAGTGAAGTATAATACAATTAGATCAAATATGGTAATTCAAAAGCATTTAAATGGAAGTGAATGTTATTGAATTATGAAAGCATAATCCGAAAAAAAAAAAATTTAAAATTTGAAATAAAAAAAACATAATCCGAAATTGCATAACCAAAAAAAATCATTTACTGTTTTTTTTTTATTTTTGACATACCTAGGTTTAAAAAAAATGATGAAAAATGAGAAAAGATAGGGATGAGAGAGAGGGTAATAAATGAAGGAGCTGTTTTATGTAGGGGAGAAAAATTTTGAATTTTGGGAAGAAACATTTGAGAAGAAAAATATCTTTTAAGATAAAAATCTAGACCGTTAATTTTCTTTCAAATAAATGAGAACCACTTGATAGCTTTCTTTGTATTTTATTATATAGATATTATCTACTTTATTTTATTATTATTTTTGAAATTAAATTATTTTTATACGGATTATTACGAAGTAGTTTTAATGTATTTTATATTGTTTGGATTATTAAAGTAGAGAGTTGGGTTTTATTTGAAATGTATTAAGACTAGAGGGCTTATATGTAATGTTTTTTAACATTATTTATCTATCTACTTATTTATTTAATTACATTTTTACAAAAAGAACCCACCTTCTCTCGTTCTCCTTCCTTCTCCTTCCTTCTTTCATCTTCTTCCCGTCTGGTTCCATCCCGACCCAGAAAACACCCCCCCACCCCCCCCCCCCCCCCCCCGGGTCCCCCACTCCCTCTCCTCCCCCCCTACTTCTTCCTCCTCCCGTTCACTCCCAACCAAAGAAAACCCAACCCTCCTCCTTTCCTTCTTCTTCTCCCTTCCGGGTTCGATGCCGACCCCAGAGCACCCCGGCCCCGACCTCCTCTCCCTTCCTCCTCCCGTTCATCCCCAGCCAAAAGTGGCCCACACCCCCTTTGCCTCTTGCTCCTTCTTCTCCTTCTTTCCGTTTCCATCCCGATCGAAAGAAACCACGAACCCATCGATCGATTCTTTCCCCCACCTCAAATCCACCTCTTTTCTCCATGGATTTCAAATTAAAGTGAGGGGTAGACTAATGGAGGGATTCTCTACATCGTAGTAGCGTCGGATTTTCGATTGGATTTTGGGAAGGTAAATCCTAACTATTTTATCATATAAAATTAAGTTGGGTTAATTTTTATTGAGTAGGATTATTGTGGTAGAGAGATTTAGAGATGTTGGAAGTGTTAGATTTGAGAAATTAGTAGATTATTAGGGAATTTGTAAGTTGTTAGTAAAATAGGGTTTTGGGTTTGTAAAAGAGAACTATTTGGGTATGAATTAATTCTCGTACAGTAATAGAAATTGTAGTTGGACTATTAGAATATTTTGGGGGCAATTTTAGTAATTATTTGGGGATGAAAATACCATAGGCATTAGATTATCACGTGCATCGCACGTGTATATCCCAAGCGTTCAATAAACACTTGTGTGATATTTGGAATAAGTTATTAGCTTTTATGATTGGTTTGGATGATTTGAGTTTTAATTGCTTTGAAATTGATGATAGGATATATTGCAACTTCGGATGCGAGGTGTCTTGGTGGCGCTTTGGATCTTCGCAAAATATGTGAGTTAATTTATTTATGTATTTTTGCAGTTGAGGAATATGTGAGTATCGATTTATTTACATATTTTTGTGATTGTAGAAATATGTGAGTACTAATTTATTTTTATATTTTTGTGGTTTGAAGAATATGTGGGCAAATTTATTTACGTATTGTGTGTATTAAGGAATATGGTCAGTATGATTTATTATGTATTTGATGTTTTAAAAGATGGTTGAATAACGCATATGTGTATATGGGGATGAGTCATATTTAAATGATGATATCAAATATGGTGTGTATGGTTTTATATACGTATTTTGATGTTTTGAAGAAGTTTGAATAAACTAAAGTATTGATATGGATTATGGATGAGGCGTATGGGGATAACTTGTATTGGTATACATTATGGATAAAGGGATTAGTTATATATGTGGGGATTCTTTACTTCTAATTTAGTTGCATGCTCTCTTTATTTGTTTATGTATGTGTAGAAAGAACCATCTTTAGGGTTACTACTTGTGTAGGTGAAGAAAAGAACCCATTTTGAGGGTTAAGTAAATTATGGATGCTAAAAGAACCCATCTCTTGGGTATGAGTTGTTGTAGGTTGAGAAAGAACCCATTTTGAGGGTTGAGTAAATTGTGGACGCTAAAAGAACCCATCTTTTGGGTATGAGTTGTTGTAGGTTGAGAAAGAACCCATTTTGAGGGTTGAGTGAATTGTGTACGCTAAAAGAACCCAACTTGATGTTATGTTAGTTGTAGTATGATAAAGAAACAATCTTTTGATGTTGTCAGTTGTAGGATGTTAAAAGATCACACTTTTATGTTGATTACTCGTTGTAGGTTGAGAAAGAACCCCTTTCCTATGGCTATATTATTGGTGTATGCGAAAAAGAACCCATTTTAGTTGTTAGTAGTGGTGAGTAAAAAGAACCCATCCTATGGATTTGGATTGTTTTTTTTTTTTAAGGGAAAAGGTGGAATAAAGCCACCCTGTTTCATTAATAAGAAGTTAATAAAACAACCCCTGGCGTACCGGGAGAAAAAACAGTACAAAACAAAAGTACGATGCAGAAAGAAAATGCAAGAAAAAAAACATACACCCCCAACAAACCCTGGGGGGTGGGTCTAACTACTCAAACATCCAACAACCAGAGAGTACAGTATGTAGAAACCAAACACAAGCTAGCAAAAGTACTGTCCAGACTGGTGCCGCCAGTCCCTCAGTCCAGCGTCGGCCCGAACTCTACCTCCTCATCGTCTAACTCCTCTCCCTGGAATACTTTGGCTATCCTCCCTCTTGCCCCCGTGGCCGCAACCGTAGCCCAAAAGGAGATTAGATGCATGATATAAGTCAGGTTACCAGAAATATTATTACATGAAGCACGAAAATAAAAATTATTTCTGTCAAGCCATAACACCCATGTTGTAGCCGCTATTGCGATGTACCACGCCTCCTTCATATCATGGCGAATCGTTGCAAATTTGGGGCCAATCCACAAATCCTCATATACGCAGGGGTAGTCACCTGTTCCTAAGGCTCAGAGTACCTCAACCATAGTTGCCTTACTTCTAGGGCAGTGAATGAAAAGGTGATTTAGATCTTCCACCTGTGTGTCGCAGAATCCACAATTGGTCGCCACTTGTGGTTGCCTTTTGGCAAGGTTTTGCCTAGTGAGGATAGCATTATTGAGCACTAGCCATAAGAAAACTCTGATTTTAAGGGGAGTTTTCGCCTTCCACAACACCTGTGCCCAGCTGGGTCTGCATCCTCGAAAGTGAATCCGATGATACAGAGATCTCACCGAGAAAGCTCCCTTGCTCTTGAGTCCCCATCGCTTCTGATCTGGGCCTTGTGTGCACATTGTGCCTGCCCGAGAGATGTGTGCTTGCATGTCAAGCAATTGCTGGTGAAGATTTGGGGTGAGCATTCCTCGAAACGTGGGTCTCCACCTCCCCTTTTCCAACCTTCGACCACGGACATATTCGGTCGACTCGACCTCTCATACAGTTCTGGGAACGTTTCCTTCAGGGTGTGGGCTCCACACCACCTATCCCACCAAAATCTGGTGGACCGGCCATTGCCGATAGTCGACGTGACTGCCGAATTGAAGGGGCCGCTAGCCTTGGCAATTCCTTTCCAGAGCTGCGAAGCTTTAGCCCCAACTCGGATTCCAAGGTTTCTCGTGCCTTTTCCCCCATGATAAGGTTGAATGAAGTCCTGCCAACCTTCCCCGCTGTTGTGGAATACCTTCCACCACCACTTTCCCAGCAGGGCAAGATTCATATCTCTGAGGTCGATGATGCTTAGCCCTCCATGCCTCTTCTTCATGCAAGCGATACTCCATTTGATGAGGTGGTAACCTCCTTTATCCGAATCTACCCCTTTCCAAAGGAATCGCTTACGAATCCTGTCAATCCTCTGGATCACCGATTTCGGAAGCTCGAAAAATGACATGTAGTAGATTGGCAGGTTAGACAACACTGAGTTCATGAGTACCACTCTGCCCCCGAGAGACAAAGATTTTCCTTTCCAACCAGACAGTCTGTCCTCCACCCTGTCAATGATAGGCAACCAGTCTACTTTAGATAATTTCCATGGTCTGAGTGGTAGCCCTAGGTATTTGAATGGGAAGCCACTCGTCGTACAGTTCAAAATAGTAGCGTGTTCCCCTGCTTCATCATCGGATAGGGAGACTGGAGTCAGCGCACTCTTGTGAAAATTAATCCTCAGACCTGACCAGGCCTCAAAACAGTATAGGACCCCTTTAAAGCAGACAGTTTGTCGTCTAGACCCTTTCCAAAGAGTAGGGTGTCATCTGCATATTGCAGGATCGTACAACCTTTAGTAGATGCAGAGCTGGCCATTGGCGTGATCCAACCTTTTTCCTTGCACTTCTCCAGCATAACTCTCAACACATCCGCTACGATAGTAAACAAGAGTGGTGATAGTGGGTCCCCTTGTCTGAGACCCTTCCTGCATGGGAACGGCTGCCCCGACCTACCATTCACAGATATGGCCGTTTTGCTAGTCTGCAAGCACTGCCTGATCCAGCAGATCCATTTATTCCCGAAAACCCTACCCCTGAGAGCTTCCAGCAAGCACTCCTAATCGACTGAGTCATAAGCTTTCTCAAAGTCCAGCTTAAGCAGAAAGCTCTTAGCGTTGGTCGTATGGCAGCGGTGGATAACTTGTTCCGCCGTTGCTACACAATCTAGAATATTTCTGCCCTTAATGAAGCCCGATTGAGATTTGTTAATAACGCTGTCCATAATATTCCCCAGGCGTATAGCTAGGACTTTTGTAATGATCTTCGCCGAGCAATTTATGAGGCTGATCGGCCTAAAATCGCCCACTTTCGACGCCTCTTTCCGTTTGGGAATCAGGACTACATCCGCAAAATTAAACATACCCAATCTGAGCTTATTGTTAAAAAAGTCATCCAGCATTGCCATATTGTCCCCTTTAATTTCTTCCCAGAAAATTTGGAAGAACATCATTAGGAAGTCGTCTAGCCCTGGCGACTTGTCTGCTCCCATTTGACTGATAGCCTTTTTAACTTCCTCCTCCGAGCACAGAGCCTCCAGGCAGGATAGCAAAGGCGATGACTCGATCTGGTAAGCCTGCCAGAAATCATTCCTGAGTTGGACCCGGAAGTCATTCTTCTTCCCCAAGAGGTCCTTGTAGCATCCTTGGAAAGCTGTGGAAATCATTTGTTCATCTTGTACTGTCCCCGAGCTTGTTTCTGAGCATAAAATAAGATTGGACCTGTGCCTTGCACTTGCGACTTGGTGGAAGAAGGTCGTGTTCGCATCTCCCTCTTTGAGCCACGAAATTCTAGATCTTTGTTGCCATTTAATTTCTTCCATCTTATAGAGATTGGCAATATTCTCACGGAGCTCCAGAAGTCTATTTCTTTCCTCCTGTGACAGGTCTCTCGCTTCCTCCACTTTTTCAAGTTCATCAATTCTTTCTAACAAGGAATCTTTTGCGTGCCAGATGGTAGAGAACCTAGATCGGTTCTATTTACGAAGCCGCTTTCTTAATCTGCGAATTTTTTCACACCATCGACTCACAGCATCTATGCCAGTCACTGGGAGCGCCCAGTTTTCCATCACCAGGTGGTGAAACCCCTGAATCTCCAGCCAGGCCTTCTCAAATCAGAATTTTCTATATCTTTTGGCTCCCTGAAGCCCAATGTCAAGAAGGATAGGAGTATGATCTGACGTTGGTCTAGGGATCGACCTAGTAGTTGCGAGGGGGAACTTAGCCTCCCAATCCATCGATACGAGAATCCTGTCCAATTTTGCCATAATCGGAGTCAACTGCATGTTAGACCACGTAAATAGTCTATCATTAATAGGGATATCTATCAATTCAAGATCCGTTATCACCCTATTGAACTCTGCTCTGTGCCTGTCGCTGGAACCTCTACCCTTGTGTTCGAACGCAAATCGGGTAATATTGAAGTCCCCCCCGACAATCCAAGCTCCCGGCCAACGGAGACGGATATTGACCAGCTCTTGCCAGAATGCGTCACGCTCTGAAGCCACGTTTGGCCCATAAACAACCGTGATAGTCTGCATGTACTTATCCGATTGTCGCCCCAGTCGTTCAGTCAGGGAGAATGTACCGTTGTAGACATCGGAACAGGTGAGCAGGTCCGAGTTGAAACCAATGGCAATTCTCCCTGAGCCTCCCGCAGATGGGCGTAAAACCAATTCCTTGATTCTGTTCCCCCCTATTCTCTTGAGTTTCGTCCCATGAATAAGTTTGGTCTCTTGAAGCCCAACCACCTCCGCCTTGGACTTCGTGATAACGTCTCTAACCATGTCTCTTTTACCTTTATTCCCCAGACCCCGAACATTCCAGAAAAGCGTATTCATTGGGGAACCATGTCTGAGAAAACAGTGTGTGAGGGACTCGGGCGGGTTTCTTCCTCAGGGACTGTTATCCCCCAAGAGATAGATCCTAGTTTCTTATGATCACTAGGTTTAGCCCTCTCAGATTCCCAACCCCTCATTTTGTTAAGAAGAAACGCGTTGCGTTCTTTATCACCAACTTCCAAACCATAGCTAATAGCTAATAGAAAAACTTCAGAGTCTGACATGAAATTTAAAATATTAGCAAGAAAAGTTTTAGTGCCTCCATTGACGTTTTTAGCCGCGTTGGCGGCCGTAGCTCTTTCCAAGAAATCATCCAAGGACTCCGCTTGAGCCCTCTTAGGCGACTGCTGAACCCTACGACCCACCGACCTGTGAGACGATCCAGAACTGTAACGAGGGGCCGACTCTGGCAAAGTGGACAGTACCATCTCTGAGGAAGACTCCATTTATGTATTGGTAATAAAATCTGAGTCCTCTGAGTCCTCGTCTGTAACTGAGAAGTCAACGTCCAGGTTCAGACGCCCTTCTGGGTCCTCGTCACTATCCGCATGCCTTTCTTCTTGTTGCAGGTTAGATTCACTAATTGCGGACTCCTCGTTAAGCCCACAGACTGGCGTTTCAAAAATAAAAGAGTCGTAATCCTCTGTGGTCCCCTCAGTGGGCCCACTCTCTATCTGAACAAGAGACTGCTTGTTTATTACTACATTAGGCCCCTCAATGGGCCCATAAACCTCCATAAGAGGAAGCCCATTCCCAAACTCCTTCGATAACATCTGTGGGGTAGTAGTCGAGATCACTTTAAGAGTCGTAACACCGCGAGACACCCCATCCCCCTTCTCAAAAACACCCCACCCCATAGGTCTTACCGCCCCGGTATCCTCACCTTCAACGACAGATGTCACACCCTGATTGGGGGAGAGTGCGGTGGTGCTGTTGTTGTAGAATTCGATGCACTCAGCGTAAAACCCACTGAGACCTTCGTCTTCTTCACAAACGAAGAAGTTAGATCAGTTTTTGGAGCTAAAATTTCTACACTGTTGTCTTCTTCACCACAAATAGCTTCCTTTCCAGCTTTCACCTCTCTTTCACCTTCCAAAGATTTCTTTTCTCTGATGGTGCTCAGAACCCTGTCATGCTCTTTCCTTAGGTTGGGCTCATTCTCTGGTCGCCTCTGCTCTTCAGCAGCTTCTTTATCCTTAACTGGAGCGAACCCTCTCTTTTCCACCCACTCTCTTGTCAAAAGTGCGCTGTCGTTTTTCTTCTTCCCATGCTGTTGCAGGCGCCTTCCTTCGCCAACCTTTGTCTCGATGCCTGCAAGTCGTTACAGAGGTGGCTTTTGCCAGAATTGGGGTCTGCAAAGCCTGCCTCCCTCCTCTGCTCCACAACCAGCCCCTCTACTCCTGCATGCGTAGCTAGCTGACAGGGTTGGTGAGCGCCAGTGTCCTTCCTCCTCTGTCAATGGTTCCCTTGGTCAAACCTCCGTGTTGACCAACGGCGACCTTGCTGAGGCTATGGTGTTCTGATCCGACCGTTGCTGGCCCTCGGTGACCCTTCATTTCTTTCGCAGCAACGATCACCTCCCTGTGAGCCCGTTCAACTTCATGGGCTCCGTCGATGGTGAGCTCCCATCCTGGAGGTGAAAGCACCTATTTGTAGGACCAGCCGTCTGTTGTTGGGGGGAGTTGTTTGGGGGAAGTGATGTCTACCACCTCAGCCTCCTCTCATTTGTCGAGGACAAACCGTATTAAGTATGCGTCGTCGGAGGAGAATACCTTGGAGAACCTGGGCATTGCGGCTATGTCTCCACTTCGAACTAGTATCTTCGCGGATACTAGCTTTGAGCGGCGAATGGTTTTGTCATTGATGGTCTCCACCGTGCCGAACTCAGAAACAATTTCTTGGAGGGCTTCCTTTTTCCAAAAATGCAAGGGAACATTATGTATCCGAATCCAGTATCTATCCCCTTGCGGCAGTTCAGCTCCCAAATTAGGTCTCCACGGCGAGAATTCCATCGTGAAGAACCCAAAATCAATCTTACCCATATCGGTTACTTCAGTAACCTTATCAGTTGATGGGAACGAAACCAAGAATTGATGATGGCATAACTTCTTCACAACCCAATCGCGGTGGGCTCTCATCGACCATCGGAGATTTAGGGCTTGAAGAAGGTGCGCTTCAGATGGGCTGCCTGATCATACCCTAGCCACCGCACACCATTTTTCGGAGCCATTCTTCTTCTTGCTTGATCGTAGCTAGGCTGTTGGCCAGTTTGATCATAGTAGGTCTCTCCGGTGATCTCCCTCTGTACACCTGCCGCTCTTCGTCAACACTGGAGGTAAGAACATTCATACATGAGTACGACATGTGGCCCCACTTAAGGCATCTTAGACAATGGACCTCCTTCGTGCACTCCGTTCGGAAGTGGCCTAAGTCGCCGCAATTGAAGCACAGCGCTGGTTTTTTTTCCTTTCTAGTCATTTTTGATTTTCTATCGGGAGGGATGTTTGTTTGGGGGGGGGCTATAATTACTGATATCTTGTTGTACTGGAGGTGTGGTTTTGTGCTTTCTCTTACCCCTTCTTTCCACCACCACCCACTTCTCCGCCACCTCCTGAATCAAGGGTTCGTTCCACCGCCCCAAATGGCTCAACGTTTTGGTCCCCTCGTTGGGCCCAAACGTTGACGCTGTTGGGGTGGTCGGGAGCTTTCTCATTGGTTTGTGTGATGCGGCACTGAGTGGGCAGGCATGGGGTTGGAGGGATTGAGTAAGAAGAAGGCAGGGGGACGGTGCGTTTCACCGGGGTAATGGTGCTGTTGATGTTGTTACTGTGTTGAGGAGTGCGGTGTTGTGTGTTGTTCGGGCCTTTGAGACTGTGGTGATATGTACTGAATTGCCCAGTACTCTCACTGTGGTCAATCACAGTTCTCTCCTCTCTGTCTCTATGCTGAAAAAACCTCTGCGGGTGATGCTAGATCATTGGGGGAGTTCTTCTGTGCTCACCGAAGTGAGTAGGAGGACCCCCTCCATGGGCCCGTCCCCTCAGCGGTGAGTCTTGATGATGGCGATGATGAGCCTCGCCTCTCCCCGCATGGCTATGGAGTGCACTACGGTGTGCCCGCCCTGGGGAGAGTGCTCGCCTAAGCCTAGGGACTTCCCCCTCCGGGGGTTGGTTAACTACATTTTGATGCCGAACTGTGTTGTGAACAGAGGAGGAAGCTTTTGTAGAACTGGTTGGTAGCTGCTCTAGGAGCAGCATTGGGTCTGGGATTTGGGGAACCGTTGGTGAAGAATGTGAGGCGGCGTAGCGGGCCCTCTCGTTGGGCCCGCATCCACTCAGCTCAGCCTCCGAGAGATTACAGGAGGATTAAGGCATGACGGTTCGAAAGTATAGTCGTGGAAGTGAAGAAGACACAAGCACCGATGGATAAAGGTTGAGAAGAAGAAGTAGAAGCTTTGGGGCAAGCAACAGAAACAGGCTCGGAGAAGCTAGAAAAGAGCACAAGGTATGAGGGAAGCAAGGGTGGTGAGGATGGAGAGGCACTCAATGGTGTGGGTATATGGTCGGCGATGAAGAGAAGACTTCACCGGAGAGAGGCACACCGGGGGGAGTTGGGGGAGTTGGTAGGAGCATTTTTTGAATTAGTAGTTTGAGATGTTGGAAGTTGGTGATATGTTGGGTATGACCTAGCATGTAGGAGGATTTGGATTGTTGTAGAGAAAGAACCCACGCTTGTGATATAGTAAGAATCCATGCTTGAATTGTTGTAGAAAGAAACCCATGGTTAAGTTGTAGTAGAACATCATGCTTGAGTTGTGTGAAGAACCCATTCATGCCTATGTGACATTCCAGTAAAACCTACCATGCTCGAGTTGATTTTTGAAAGATACCATGCTTGAGTTGTTGTAGGTTGACTATAGTGAGAAACTCATGTTTGAGTCGATTATAGTAGGTATGCCATGATGAGTTGATTTTAGAAGGATATCATGCTTGAATTGATTTTAGAAAGATAGCATGCTTGAGTTGTTGTAGGTTGATTATAGCGAGAAACCCATGATTAAGTTGATTATAGTAGATACTTCTCTTGCTTTTAATTATAGCAGATCAAGTTTACTAGTAAGCACGTTTGGCTGCTTCTAGGTTTGATTACCTGTATGGTTATTTTTGTATGTGGTTTGGCTCATACGGGCTCGACTGGCCCGTATGTAGCCGTTGGTCCCATACGAAGCTCATTGGGCTCGTATGCAGGTATTGTCTTAAATAAGTAGGCTATGAGTAGATCCGAGGAGATCATGTGAAGCCTAGTTTAAGACTGGGTTAATTGTGTGGACAAATTGTCAGACTCTATAGAAGAGGGACACGTATGGTGCTTTCCATGTCGAGTTGGAAGCACAGTGGCATGTCTCGCTTGTTTAGATAGAAGAGGGACACGTACGGTGCTTTTCATGTCGAGTTGGAAGCACAGTGTATGTCTCACTTGTTTAGATAGAAAAGGGACACGTACAGTGCTTTTCATGTCGAGTTGGAAGCACAGTGTATGTCTCGCTTATTTAGATAGAAGAGAGACATGTACGATGCTTTCCATGTCGAGTTGGAAGCACAGTGGCATGTCTCGCCTATTTAGATAGAAGAGAGACACGTACAATGCTTTTCATGTCGAGTTGGAAGCACAGTGTATGTCTCGCTTGGTTAGATAGAAGAGGAACACGTACAGTGCTTTTCATGTCGAGTTGGAAGCACAGTGTATGTCTCGCTTATTTAGATAGAAGAGAGACATGTACGGTGCTTTCCATATCGAGTTGGAAGCACAGTGGCATGTCTCGCTTATTTAGATAGAAGAGAGACACGTATAATGCTTTTCATGTCGAGTTGGAAGCACAGTGTATGTCTCGCTTGGTTAGATAGAAGAGGGACACATACGGTGCTTTTCCTGTCGAGTTGAAAGCACAGTGGCATGTCCCGCTCGTTGGTTAAGGGTTAGTGACATCGTTAGGGTAGTAACAGTTACTTAACCATTTTTATCTATAAATTGCCGAAGGGTAAGAGTTGTTGTCAGGGGTGATACCCTATAATCCAACCTCTCCTATTGGCTGACACGAGGTGGTGTTATCGGGATGTATTCCCCTGTCAAAGGGATACGGACGGTGTTTTTCCATGACAAGTTGGGAGCACGGGTTCTGTATCTTGATTGTTAATTCCTGAATGTGCCATGATAAGAACGAGAGGGTTCCTCGGAAAATAGACCCTACGATCCCGACAGGTTCTATGCCTTCTCATGACGAGTTGAGAGCACGGAAGAAGGTTGATGAGTATCTTGTAGTTCGTGTTGGCATTTGGTGTGAGGTCCGGTACTGCCGGCAATAGTCACCAGTCATGTAGTATTATGACAGGAACAGGATGAGTACAAATAGTAGAATTCATAACGTGGGTTCAAATCTCTATATATGGAGAAACGGCTTGAGATGGGTCGTATGTAGTATGGGATGCATACTGTTCCGGAGACTTGCTTGCATTAGAATAAGAGCATCATTGTATTGGTAATCTTGCAATAGAGTTAAGTCATAACATACACTGGCACATCAATTATATGTACACGTTTCTTTTCCATTCAAGATGAATTGCGAGTGTGATAGTTGAAGTAAATTAATAACCAAGCTATGGGCTTGGGATGTGATGTGATATTAGCCAAGTTCGGCTTGGAGTGCGGTGATTATCACCCAAGCTATCGGCTTTGGGGTGTGATATGTTATTGCCAAACTATGTTTGGGATATGGAGTATATTGTGATGAAATGCAAGTAAATGGTAATGTGCAATGAGATGTTAGGCTGGACATGAATGAACATGGCAGTATGAGAATGAATGCATATGTCTATGATGTGATACGTAATATAATGCAATAAGATCAATATCTGTATTATGAGAGTGGTTAGGAAAATGGTTACTAAAGATAAGTACGGCATGAGCGGGTATGGATATACATACAGGTGATGACTCAGAGAGTATTTGATGTGAAATCCGCTTTATGATGTTTACATGTTCAGATGTCAAGTAGATTTGTTTATCTTGGTAATTGTGAGTTCGTTATGTTTTTACCTGTAAGTTTAATTTATTTACTTATTTAATAAATTATACTCACACCAGAAATGGCTAACCCCTTAGTGTTTGGGGGTTAGGGAGTCCCTGGACTATCCTAGGTCTCCTACTGTTACAGGTCTTCAGCAGTGCAGAGGTAAGGTGTAGGTACAGGTTTCTGTGGAGTGGAGCTTCAATTTATAAATTGTTGGTTAAGGTTTAATTATGTAAATGGTGAAATTTATGCTTTAAATTGTATTTTTGATGTATAAGTATGTGGATGATGATGATGAGTATAGTGTGGAGTGGCATGGTATGGTTTTGACCCGTACCCATCTCGTTGTATAGTACCGGACGTTGTGGTATGTTTTTACAAGTTATTTTCTAAAAACATACTACGTTTTCAAAGGAATTTATGGTTTTTATTTGATAATTGATATTCTATTATGAGTTTGGCCCCCAGAGCATATATATATATTGCCTGTGTGATTCTGCTCATTTTGGCCTAGGGAGCCAGTGATATTATTGCCTGTGATGTGAGCTATGGAATTTAGAGCAGAATTCCGTAAGCTTTTTGTGTTTTGGTGCAGAAATTATAAGGGAGACTCTGCCCAAATTTTCTTTGAAACATAACTATTTTAGATTATGTTTAAAGTGATATAGAAATTGGAAGAATTGATTTTGGAGTCAAAAAGAAAAGAAAAGGGGCAGGCGTTACAGTTTGGTATTACAAACTAATATTTGTAATTACTGCATAGTAACTCTGTGTTGAAGAAAAGTTTTTAAATTTTCCAGTTTTTCTGTGTATCGTGACTAATTGAAGGAAAGATCTTGGTATGTGTCATGGTTTCCCAGTTACGTGGAAATCGGGGCGTTACAGCGACTTCCCCTTCTCTCCTTCTCTTTCTTTCTTCCTCTTCTACCCAAGCTTAGCGCCGAAACCAAACATTGAAGCCACTTCACCTCTTCTTCTCTCTCCTCGCAACGGACCCCACACCACATCACTCCCCAGTCAGTGCCAGGCCCACCTTCGTCTGTCCCTTTCGTCGAACTGCGCGCCACACACGCTTCTGTCTCCATTTGTTTCTTTTTGTTCCGTGTTGGAGCACGCCACATGCTTCTGTTATTTTATTGTTATTATTACTTTATGATCCGAGGTTAGCCATCGCTCTTCCTTTCTCATTCAGCGTGCCCTCTTTCTTCTCTTGCTATGGTATTTATAGGCATACGAATGTGAGAATTAAGGTTTATTTGCAGAAAACCCCATCTACTTCATTTATTTATTTCCTTATGTGATTTGCTCTTTATTTCTTGCTTCTTTTTCTTCTCTTCTTGAATTACGTGCTGCATACACACAAAATGAAATCAGATTTTATGATTAAAAATAAAATAAAATTAATTAGTTTAAATTAAATTAACTAATAATAACATTAGCTCAGTTAAACCCTTTTAAAATTATTTATTTCATTTGCATCCTCTATTGGCAATTAAAATTTTATATTTTGTTTTTCACATGGCCAAATTGTAAAAATTCAAATTCAACAAAACAATAAAAATTAATCAATCACTCTCCTTACAATCACTCTCTTATCTTGTTGTTGATTTTTATCAAAAGTATTCACCTTTTGCATAAAAAATCTTATTCCTTCAGAAAAATTTAATTAACTCAAATTTATGAAAATAAGATGAATTATAAAGATGATAGATGAAAACAAGCAATTTTTATGGGTAAATGAGTACAAATATTTATATAAAAATTAGACACATTACCCACCAGTCGTCGTACTCAATTCATCCTGGAGGTACTAAGTTGTACCGGGACTTGAAGCTTCATTTCTGGTGGCATGGTATGAAGAGGGCTGTGGCTCGGTTTATGTCTCAGTGTTTGATCTACCAGTAGGTGAAGGCAGAGCATTAGAGAACCGCCAGACTTCTTCAACCGCTTCCCATTCCGGAGTGGAAGTGGGAACACATTACTATGGATTTTGTGACCGCCTTGCCGAGGAGTCTCAAGAGTCATAATGCCATTTGGATGATTGTCGACCGACTGACGAAGAGTGCTCACTTCATTTCCTTCCGAGTCGGACAGTCTACTGAGAGTCTAGCTAAGAAGTACATGTAAGAGATCGTCAGAACTCATGGGGTTCCAGTCAATATTGTATCCGACAGGGATACGAGGTTCGGGTCTCAGTTTTGGGAGAGCCTTCAGAGTAGTTTGTGGAGTAAACTAAAGTACAACACAACTTTTCACCACAAGGCAGATGGACAGTCAGAGAGGACCTTCCACACTCTAGAGGACATGTTGAGGTCCTGTGTGTTGCTTTTTCCAGTTTTTTCAGTGTATCGTGACTAATTGAAGGAAAGATTTTGGCATGTGTCACGGTTTCCCAGTTACGTGGAAATCGGGGCGTTACAGAGTGGTATCAGAGCTAACTTCAATTTACAGTCCAACACAGTAGGAAAATTAAACTTGAATGCCTTTTAGGAGTTGGGTTTTAGCTAGTTGTAGATAGTTATAATTCATATTGTTGGTTCTTTCAACTTATGTTTTATAATTTTTCTATATCTGGACTAATCCTTGTGTATGTATTACCATCCCTTAAACCCACGAAAGATATTCGAGGATATCCTTACCGAGAATGTGCTGGTGAAAGAGAGTGAACCGATATCGATGGATGATTCGATAATCTTGAGCAAGGAGCCAAGGAGACTTCACCACCGCAAGGAATAAGTGTCGATCAACACACAGCGGTGGCAGGCAGCATATATCAGGAAATGAGGAAGCTGAGGAAGTATGTGATCAGGAAAGGTCGTCAAGCTAAGTAACTGGGTGATGCATTCGGAGTTATATTAGCAGGCCCAGCAAAGGAGTAGGAACACCTTGATTCCAGATTGGCACGACTACAACATGAATGGGAGCAAATCCCAGAGACCACCAAGGTTGTAGTATGCAATCCTTGTGCGAGAGTCGGGCACAAGAAATCAGTCTGTCCACGACTACAAGGGACAAGATCTGCACCAGCATCAGGGTTCAAAAACCAAGATCGGAAGCAGAAGACTCAGAAAACGGAGGGCAAACTTGGAGGCACCAAGACAGGAAGTTGTTTCGGTGTGGTGAGCATGGTCATCTCAAGAACCAGTGTTCGAGGAAGGACACTTCGATAGATACCAGTGCATGTTCCAAATGTGGGAGGATTGGTCATATCCGACTAGATTCTCCCCAGCTTCATAAGAAAGAACAGCAGATCAACCCCAAAGATGAACAACAAAGGAAAAAAAAAGTCTGTTCACCAAGGGTAGAGTTCGCACTTACTACCAGCAAGCTGTAGAAGGCAGGAGTGCTAGTACCAATGTGTGCATATAGGACTGCAACTAAGTTAAAAGTTGTATTTTTGGAATTTATTTTGGACTAAGAAGTAATGTATGATGAAACATTTTCGTAACCAGTTGGATTATTTATAAATGGAATCCATACAACTATTTTGTTCAATTGTGGTTCATCATATTCTTTTGTCCGAACTATTTTCAAGTGTTGAGATGTGTACGGAAGGCAACTCTAGATTTGGTTTGTTTGAATACACCATCTGGAGCATCAGCTTCGAGCAAATTACAGGAGAAAATCCTGGAAGTTTGATGTAATGATCGTAGGCCATGCCCTATTTTAAAGAGGGAGTGGCTACTGAACTGCAAAAGATTGAGATAAGTGGAGGATTGACCTCAGCCAAAGATCGTGAAGAAAGCAAGAAGCTAGATGATGAGATCAAGCAAGCCAGTATTAGGGTGATTACTCAAGTTTAGAGCTCAATTTTGACATGATGGGAGCTACAACCGAGTCCAAGTGAGCAAGTCAGAAGGCTTAGGCAGGAAATGCAGGGATTGAAGCACTGAAATGGCAGGGTTTTCCAAGATCAGCTTATGATTAAGCAGCCACTAAGAGCACGCCGTGGAGGGAATCTCGCTCAGACAGAGGGCAATCGTGTTAACAATTCAACAAGGTCACCAAGAGGAGTGACTCAGGGGCTGAAGTGGCAGTGCGTGACTTCGTCTTTTCTAAGGAGGGAGTGGTCACCAACCAACAGGAGTCGTAATCAAGGAGTAAATCAACAACACTTGTGGACAAGGATAGAGCACGACAATGTAGCCACTGTCTACTCTAGAGCAGGAGCAGAAGAATGTAAGCATCAAATTCATGGTGGGTCTGTCCAGAAGGCTGAAGGACAACAGTTCAACTTGGTAGGAGACTAGTTTTCAAGAATATCACTCGGGAAACTGGAGATGGTTCAGGAAAATGTCTCGTGAACCATGATGTTTGTGGTTATCTTCCTCTCCACTAGCAGCGTTCTGAGGACAGAACGATTCTAAGGAGGGAGTAATGTAACAACCCGAAAAATAGCATGGCTATTTTGCATCGTAATGTGTGCGCAATTGAAAATTGCACGCGAGTATGTATTTTTCTGATAACAAATATTTTTAATTAAGAAATATCAGTTATTGTCTAATTTATTTTGTTATTATTTTCGAAAATTAAATTATTTTTATACGGATTGTTACGAAGTAGTTTTAATGTATTTTGTATTGTTTGGATTATTAAAGTAGAGAATTGGGTTCTATTTGAAATGTATTGAGATTTGGGGGCTTATATGTAATATTCCCTTACATTATTTATCTATCTCTTTATTTATTATTTTCCTTTTTACAAAAAACCCCCTCCCACCTCTCTCCTTCTTCTCCCTTCTCCTTTCTTCTTCTCCACACCCGATCTGTTCTTTCCTAAACCGATGGAAACCCCCCACCCAGCCCTCCTCCTCCCTTCTCATTCTCCCGGTTGCGCCAGCCGAAAGAAACCCACCACCTCCATCTCCTTCCTTCTCCTTCCTTTTCCTTCCCTTCCCGTCTCCATCCCGACCCAGAAAAAGCCCAACCCCGAACCCATCGGCCGACGATTTCCTCACCTCAAATCCCTTCCGATTCTTCGTCGATTCCAAATTAAAGTGATTAAGTTGGGTTAATTTTTATTGTGTCGGATTTTCAAATGGATTTTGGGAAGGTAAACCCTAACTATTTTATTGTATAAAATTAAGTTGGGTTAATTTTTATTGAGTAAGATTATTGTGGTAGGGAGATTTAGAGATGTTGGAAGTGGTAGATTTGAGAAATTAGTAGATTATTAGGGAATTTGTAATTTGTTAGTAAAATAGGGTTTTGGGTTTGTAAAAGAGAACTATTTGGGTTTGAATTAATTCTCGTATAGTAATAGAAATTGTAGTTGGACTATTCGAATATTTTGGGGGCGATTTTAGTAATTATTTGGGTATGAAAATATCATAGGCATTAGATTATCACATGCATCGCACGTGTATATCCCAAGCGTTCAATAAATGTTTGTGTGATATTTGGAATAGTGTTATTAGCTTTTATGATTGGTTTGGATGATTTGAGTTTTAATTGCTTTGAAATTTGGTGATAGGATATATTCGCGACTTCGGATGCGGGGTGGCATGGTGACGCTTCGAATCTTCGCGAAATGTGGTGAGTGTTAATTTATTATGTATTTTTGTGTGTTAAGAAACATGTGAGTGTAAATTTATTTGCATATTTCTGTGGTTAAAGATATATGTGAGTTAGTTTATTTATGTATTTTGTGGGTTGAGAAGTACGTGAGTATCAATTTATTTACGTATTGATGTTTTAAAAGATGGTTGAATAACGTATATGTGTATATGGGAATGAGTTATATTTATATGATGATATCAAAATATGGTGAGTATAGTTCTATATACGTATTTGATATTTTAAAGAAGTTTGAATAAACTGAAGTGTTGATATGATTTATGGATGAGGCATATAGGGAAATTAACTATTTTGAGCATATAAAACCTATATAATGGATTAGTTATGGATGTGGGGATTCTCTACTTCTAATTTAGTTGCTTGCTCTCTTTAATTGTTTCTGTATATGTAGAAAGAACCATCTTTAGGGTTACTACTTGTGTAGATAAAGAAAAGAACCCATTTTGAGGGTTGAGTAAATTGTGTACGCTAAAAGAACCCAACTTGATGTTATGTTAGTTGTAGTATGATAAAGAAACAATCTTCTGATGTTGTTAGTTGTAGGATGTTAGAAGATCACACTTTTATGTTGGTTAATTGTTGTAGGTTGAGAAAGAACCCATTCCTATTACTATATTATTTGTGTATGCAGAAAAGAACCCATTTTAGTTGTTCGTAGTAGTGAGTGAAAAGAACCCATCCTATGGATTGGATTGTTGTAGGATTGAGGCTCATGCTATATACCATGCTTGGGTAGTAGTAAGAATTCGTGCTTAAGTGTAGTAAATCCTACTTGAGTTATAGAAATTATATACCATGATTGGATTATTATAGGAAGGTTATAAACCATGCTTAAGGTTGTAATAGACATCCATGCTTAGTGTGTAGTAGTTACTCATGCTTGAATTATAGTAAATGCCCAAGTTGTAGTTGTAGCGTTAGTAAACAACTATCGCGTTATAGTAGTAGTGTAGGAGAGAACTATCATGTTGTGGTGGTAGCATTAGTGACAGACCATCGTGTTATAGTTGCAATACTCAAGTTGCATGGTAGCTCTAGATTCAAAGGAACCACACTAGAATTGTATTATGATTATAGTGGAAGATTGAAAGGAACCCATGAGCCCATGCTTTTAGTCCTAGGTGATCCTAGACCTAACTTGAAGAAAGAACCCAAGAATCTAGTGCATATAGTTCTAGTTCAATTGGAGAGGGAAACCACGGATTCTAGTTGTATGAGACCCTAGGTAAGGTTGGACCTTATCATGTGAACATTACTCATTTTCATGGGTAATGAGGGTTAGGAAGGTCACTAACAATCGTTAGCTCGATAGAAGTTGGATGTCGCTTTTGGGCTTTTCATTGATAGAAGGCCTGTTTTAGACTGTTAGTAGATTCTTCTATTGCTTCTAATTATAGAAGATCAAGTTTGCTAGTAAGCACGGTTGGTTGCTTTCAAGTTTGATTACCTGTATGGTTGTTGGTATGTGGTTTGCTCGTACGCGGCTCGCCTGGTCCGTATGAGGATGTTGGTCTCATACGTGGCTTATTTGGCTCGTATGTATGTTGTTGTCTCATGCGCGGCTCGACTAGCCCGTATGTAGCTGTTGGTCCCATACGTAGCTGTTTAGCTCGTATGTGTTTTTGATTACTTGTATGTAGCTTCTTAGCTAATATGCAGTTTGTTGTGCTCATCTAGGGTGATATCATTACCCTAGGGCTATCGACCATTAAGACGTGTGTTTAGCTTATTCCTAAGGGACTGTGGACGAGTCACTTCGTGGGTGTCGTCAGATCTTAACCGTTGGTTGATGGCGGACCGGAGTGTGACGAAATCCAAGTTTAGGGTAGTAGCATGCGAATGCGTTCGTATTACCGGGGTCTTGGATCGATAGGCCAGGAACCGGATCCTGAGGGATTCTGGTAAGTCTAGGTTGAGCAGCCTAGTAGAGTTATCTTGCTAAGTCTAATTTAAGACCAAGCATGTTGTGTTTCTAATATTGTCATCCCTAGAATTGTTCAGGGTTAATGACATCGTTAGGGTAGTGACTTATAAAGATTCTTTTACTTAACCATTTTGCCAGAAAGAGAGGAGTTGGTAGTAGGGGGCACCTTATGACCAACTCGTCCTTTGGGCCGACCTTAGGTGGTGTTATTGGGTTGTACCTTCCTATCAAAGGGATACGTACGGTGCCTTCTCACAAGTTGGGAGCACGGGTTGCGTATCTCACACTGTTAATTCCTGAAGTGCCATGATAAGGCAGGCGGAGCTAGGGGATGGACCCCGGAACTCCGTCGGGTCCTTGGCCAGGGAGAGCAAACAAGCCATAGATCACGGTCTACGATGGGTGACACAGGATAGGCTTTATGCTATCCTGCGCTTGGGAGACCCTGTGTTCGTCTGGTTTTTGAGTAATGTCCGGGTGCCGGGTAGTAGTGGCAAACATAGACACCACGAGCGTACTACATTGGTGGGACTTGACCACGTCTGCAACCTCATCAGTCGTGTAGTATTGTCAGGAATAGGTTGTGTACAATTATAAATTCATAACGCGGGTTCAAATCCCTATATATGGAGAAACGGCTTGAGATGGGGCGTATGTAGTATGGGATGCATACTGTTCCGGAGACTTGCTTACATTAGAATAAGAGCATCATTGTATTGGTAATCTTGCATTAGAGTTTAAGTCATAACGTACACTGGCACAAATTATATGTACACGTGTCTTTTCCATTCGAGATGAATTGCGAGTGCGATAGTGAAAGGAAATTAATAACCAAGCTATCGGCTTGGGATGTGATGTGATATTACCCAAGTTCGGGGTGCGGTGATATGTTATTACCCAAACTATGGTTGGGTTATGGAGTAAATTGCGATGGAATGCAAGTAAATGGTAATGTGCAATGAGATGTTAGGTTGGACATGGATGAATGTGGTAGTATGAGAATGAATGCATATGTCTATGGTGTGATACGTGATATAAGGAAATAAAATCAATATTTGTATTATGAGAGTGGTTATTCAAATGGTTACTAAATATAAGTATGTTATGAGCGGGCATGGATATACATACAGGTGATGACTCAGAGAGTAATTAATGTGAAATCTCATTTATGATGTTTACATGTTCAGATGTCAAGTAAGATTTGTTTATCTTGGAAATTGTGAGTTCGTTATGTTTTTACTTGTAAGTTTAATTTATTTACTTATTTAACAAATTATACTCACACCAGAAATGGCTAACCCCTTAATGTTTGGGGGTTAGGGAGTCCCTGGACTACCCTAGGTTCCTACTGTTACAGGTCCTCAGCAGTGCAGAGGTGAGGTGTAGGTACAGCTTTCTGTGGAGTGGAGCTCCAGTTTACAATTGTTGTTTAAAGTTTAAATTGTAAATAGTAAAGGTTCTTGCTTTAAATTGTATTTTTGATGTATAAGTATGTCGAAGATGATGAAGAGTATATTGTGAGGTGGCATGATATTGTTTTGACCCGTACCCATCTCGCTGTGGAGTACTGGGCGCTGTGGTATGTTTTTACAAGTTATTTTCTGAAAACTTACTACGTTTTCAAAAGAATTTATGGTTTTTAATTAATAATTGATATACCATTATGAGTTTGGCCCCCAAAGCATATATATATATTGCCTGTATGATGATGCTCATTTTGGCCTAGGGAGCCCGTGATATTATTGCTTGTGATGTAAGCTACGGAATTTAGAGCAGAATTCCTTAAGCTTTTTGTGCTTTGGGGCAGAAATTACAAGGAAGACTGCCCAAATTTTCCTTGAAACATAACTATTTTAGATTATGTTTAAAGTGATATAGAAATTGGAAGAATTGATTTTGGAGTCAAAAAGAAAAGAAAAGGGGCAGGCGTTACAGTTTGGTATTACAAACTGATATTTGTAATTACTGCGTAGTAACTCTGTATTGAAGAAAAGTTTTTAAATTTTCCAGTTTTTTCTGTGTATCGTGACTAATGAAAGGAAAGATTTTGGCATGTGTTACGGTTTCCCAGTTACGTGGAAATCGGGGCGTTACAGAAGTGCATATCACTAGTGTGTTGGATGGCATTGGTGAGAGGAAGTTGTTGGGTCCAGAGTTGATCACCAGGACTGTTGATGCAGTGACTCAGATCAGGAAGCATCTTCAGGCAGCATAAGATAGGCAATGGAGATGGGCTGATGTACATAGGAGAGTCTTGGAGTTCGATGTTGGTGACCATGTTTTCCTCTAGGTATCGCCGTGGCAAGGTGTCATTCGGTTTGGTGGTGGGGGGCAGCTCAGTCCTAGATTTATCGGAGCGATTGATATCGTGGAACGAGTAGGCAAGGTAGTCTATCGTCTTGCATTACCACCAGCTTTATCAGGAGTGCACAATGTTTTCCATGTCTCACAACTCGGGAGATATATCCGTGATGAGAGCCACGTGATTGACTATTCAGAGTTATCTGTGCAGCTGGATTTGACTTGTGAGATTCCGCCAGTTGCTATTTTGGATCGGCGGGAGAAAGTGTTGAAGAACAAGGTCATCAGGTTGGTTCGGGTTTCTTGGAATCCTCACTCGCCAGGTGAGTCAACTTGGGAGCTGGAGGAGGATATCCGGTGGAGGTTTTCTCATTTGTTTGTGTGGGGTTGTTTTGTTTTGTTTTTGTTGTTGTTGTTCTTTCTTTCTCGGAGTTACCCTATGTACCTCTTGTTGAATTTTGAGGATGAAATTTTTCTTGTTAGGTGGGTAGGATTTATAACTTCTGCATCCCCTTTTTCTGTATTCTTGTACTATATTCTTTCTTCCAGTGTATTTCATCTATTTGCACTCCTTCTTTTCCCTGAACTGTGTATTTTGTTCTCCTTTCCAGTATTTATATATTCATCTATTTGTTTGATTTTGTTGTGATTCTTTTGTCTGCCAATTATTTTGTCTCTGGATGATTTATTGTTTAAATTATTGCACATCATGTCTTAATTGCCTATTTATTTGAAATCTGACTTGGTGGATCTCGTTTTCTACCCAATACCCACTTCTTTAACCCAGTCTTCCCCAGATCTTCTTCACGTTCCCTAACAAGCAGATCATATATTTCCCCCTATTGTCTTGATTCTCCAAATCATAACTTGCCAAAATCTCTCATTATAATCCACAACAAATTTTGTATTTCATGCCTGTAATTCCTATTTCCAAACCCTAACCCTAATGTCCTTTCCCTCATCTCTCTCTCTTTCTCTCCCTCTCCCTCTTTCCGTGAGCCCTACCCCGACCTCCGGCCACCAGCAGCCTTCCATGATCCCCCTTCGCTTTTGCTCCAAGATGAGCAGGCAAAGCCCCAGGATCTTAGGAGGTGTTCAGAATCCCAAATCACCAGGAGTTCGAACTTCATGTTAGAGAGATGCCATTTCGACGTGTCAAGGATATGGTGAGCCACGAAGCAGATTGGTAGAGTTAATGGACGCTGATTACGGAGTCTCCCAGAACAGAGTGGCGTAGCAGAAGTGTGGTGGGCCCATAACCCACATGTCCCAGGATTCCCATATTGCTTCTCCTTTTTTGCATTATTCACTTCCTTTTTCATACATTCCTTTCGTCATTATTCATCGATTTTTTTTTAATTTAACAACATTCTAAATTATTCTATTATTATCCATGTTCTTTCTTATTCTGGTGTTGCCACCACTTCATTCCTCTCCCTATTTTGTTATCTCACAAGTTGCCTTTGCTTTGTCCTACGTTTCGCCTGAATGAACTTCGAGGACGAAATTCTTTTTGTAAGGTGGGTAGGATTGTAACCCCCGCTTCCACCTATACATATTTTTCTGTGTATTTCTGTGATTGGATTCTTTATGAAATTTTCCATTTTCTTAAATTTATTTTGTTCGAATGTATCCCGATGACTTGGAGGATGAATTTGCCCCGACGTTCTGCCCTTTCCAGGTATATCGGTGGGCTATGTCAACGGAATGAAGAGTGTCTTGGCTTCGAACGACCTTGAGTCGCTCCGGCGGGTCTATCGCGTCCCTCCCCAGATTGAGCTGATGCTCCCGAACACTGATCTTCGGTCAAATGCAGATCTCCCAGGGGATATTTGCATAATGAACGTGGATATGTTCCACTCGGGCCTGTGCTTCCTTCTTAATCCTTTTGTGAAGGAAGTGTTGAACTGGGTGGGCTTGAGCCCTATGTAGTATGCCTTAGATGATTTCGTCATGGTGTGCCATGAGAAAGGGGTTCCACTCTGTGTAAAGTATTTTTAGGTGTGTCTTGGTTTTAAAGTGCTGCCGCTTCACCCTTACTGATGGTATATCTCGCATAGTTGGGGGTACTAGGTGGTGCACAACCATCCTAATTAAATCAAGGGTTGGAAGAAGAAGTACTTTATGGCCCGTGGTATCAATCCTTGGTATATCCCTACCAGATGATTGTATAAGGGCTTACCGAGGAAGGGTCTCTCGTCAATCCACGACTTGACCTCGAAAGAGTGCGTTGAGTTTTTGAGAACCTTTAAGAAGGGTGTCTACATAGACTGGTCGCAGATGTCAGAGGAGAGGTTGGCCATGGCAGGTTTGAGTACAGCCAGCCCATGTAAGTTCTCCATCTCTTATCTCGATATGTTAGCGCTTTGCCTTGTCCGACATTTTCTTCTCTTCACAGATGCCAGTGTGACGATTGCTTCGGTGTCGAAGCCTCTTGGGGCAACGGTAGCCAACCTTAAGGGCAAGAGCAAGGCCAGAGCGTCAGCTTCTGGGCAGTTCTCTAAGCGATCCAAGAATTAGCCGATTCATGATCCTGAGGGGTCCTCGAGGGGCCAGTTGAGCAAAAGGACATTGAGGGCCACTGGATTGGCCAAGTCTTGGACTCTGCCCTTTCACTTATCTATGAAGGAGTTTGACTCCGCAATGGATCCGCAGTCGGCCCAGGAAGTGGAGGAGACTCTAGCTCCCTTGAAGGATCAAAAGGTCCTCGCCCAAGAGACTGAGGAATCGTAATCCTTCGATTTCTCAGGGGGTTGTTCGGTAAGTTGTCAATTACGCTGTATTCCAAGTGCAAATGATTTGTTGCTAACTTCCTGAAGTTTTGGCATACTGCCCTCTATGGGGCCAAAATGAAGAGGCAGTATGAGTGC
This sequence comes from Hemerocallis citrina, assembly GCA_017893485.1. Taxonomy (NCBI): domain Eukaryota; kingdom Viridiplantae; phylum Streptophyta; class Magnoliopsida; order Asparagales; family Asphodelaceae; genus Hemerocallis; species Hemerocallis citrina. Next base: position 385,539,672 of record CM030358.1, on the reverse strand, counting down.
CTACTCAGCCATGCGGCTCGAAGAGTGGAGTGGTACAAGGAGAGGTGTCAGGATGAGCATGGGCGCATCGAGGCCTTGGAAAGGAAAGTGAAGGAGTTGGAGGGGAAGTTGGCAGAGCCGGGCGAAGGGCATTCTATGTCTAGGATGTTGTCTTATGAGAAGGAGGTGCTGGAACGCTGGTTAACTGAGGTTCAATCGGAACTTGTAGGCATCGCGAATGAGAATGTTAAGGGGGAGGAGTGCAGTTTTGAGGAGGCCGTCGAACGTATCCGACGAATATATCCTGATTTTGATCTTGGCAATCTTGAGTATGATCCGTGTTTTGTTACTTACCCCGAAACTTTTGGCGAGATTCCTTCCGACCTAGGGACTAGTGTAGGGCCTGCCTCTAAAGGCTTAGCAGATGAAAACACTCATATCCCCTAGAGGAGGTTTAGCCCATGAATCCAACCGACATTTCGTTGGTATTAGGAGGGGAAAACTGTCACGCCCCGCTTCCCAAAAACACGGAATACAAGCGCGTGAAAAAGCCAAGCGAATGATTTTCATCATTCATGAGCTGTAGGACCGACTCAGCATCATAACAAGAATATAACAAAATGTACACAACCACGCATGCATGAATAATTTATTAATCAACATAAAATAATTGAAACAAAATAATAATATCCCAAATAGTTTTCAAATCTGGATCAAAAGATAAAACTCGGGACTATAAGCCCGTTACAAGATTCAAGTAGCAACAAATATAAATAACTCAAATACAAAAATAACTGAAGCAGTTTTTCCAAGCGAAGCCTAAAACGTTTGCTCACCAATTCTAGCAGGCAACTCGTCTCCAAGGTTTGTATATATAAATAAAAAAAGAAAAAAATAGATAAAATAAGACAAACGCCCTTAGTGCAAGTTAGGACCGCAAATAGTACAAGCAAGGGTATGAAAACAAGTGCAAGAAATATGGAACAAGATTAGGAATCAAGAATGTATAACATGATATAATAGGGATACAACAAGTAGGGGGATTCAAGAAACTATCTAGCAAGAAAGATAACTCAAGTGACAAGATTGGGTAACAAATACTAGTAGTAGAACAAGTGGCTAGTGAACATGTAATGGTATCAAGCATCAAGTAACAAGTATCACGTACAAGTGTCAAGTAACAAGTCTCAAGTAGGTATCTAGTGTGTACAAGTAACAAGTTAACCTTAGGTCTAATGTTTAATTCTATCTAGGTAGCACTTCATGCATCCATATTTTTATTACATGGTTTCTACATACAATCAGTTACATTTTGGCCTAGTGGTGGAGTCTATAAGGCGGTGTACTCAGGTCTCAAGTATCAAGCAAGCATGGTTCATGAATACGAAATAATGTAACAAGTTCGTGAACCAAGTTTGTGAATACACTAACACGTTCAAGAACCAACCGTGGGTTCATGAATATAACAAGTTCATGAGCCAAGTAATGGCTTCATGAATACATCAAGATACAACAAGTTCATGAGCCAAGTAGTGGGATTATGAATACACTCAAGATACAACAAGTTCATGAACCAAGTAGTGGGAAACATGGGCCCCCTTCCGAGTACACTTACCTATATTGTCCACTACTATGGTCTTTTCCTTAAACCCCGGCTTGTTATTTATTATTATTATTAACCAAGCATGAAAGTGTGTGTAACAGGTCAAGTGAACATAATCAAGAACATGGAACAATTCTAGGCTAAGTAGGATACATGTTCGAGGGTCAAAACAAATCAAAATATCAAGAACAACGAGAATTTCAAATCTGGAAAACATGACGTTGCTGCACCAAAACTGCGATTTCCATTACTACAGGATAGAAAATATGGATCCGTTAGAAGGTCTAAAAACTAGACTCATGCCCGGTTCCAATGCATATAATTAGGACACATAAAAGTTGTAGCAATTGATGTCAAAACAGCAAACTATACAGCATTTGTGTTCAGCCAGAATTGGTAAAACTGAGTTCATACATATAAAACAGAGTTGAAACATCATTAATTAATTCTGAGAAAATTGGAAAATGTTCTATAGGGTGTCCAGTATTAGCATGCAAAATTTTAAGTCATTTACTTAATGGTAGCATAGTTAAAATAATTGTAAACCAAGGTGGTGAAGCAGTTTTTGTGAATCTGCGATTACAAACACAGCAGCAATAAAACTGCAATATCTCCTAAACTGTAACTCGGAATTCAAAAATTACGGGTGTTATTGGCAACTAGACACTTGGGACTACATTTCATATTCAGGACTCAAGTTTAGATTTTGGTTTTATCGGGGGACGAAACAGCAAGCCAAGACAGGAAAGAAAATAAATAAGACACTTTTTGCATGAATGTATTATAATTATACTAGTTGTGAAAAAGTGTATCAACGATGGGTTGTGACTCTTAAATCATGTAATAGGTAAGGCGAAACATGAGATCATCAACGATAAACAAGAGGAGTCACATTTACAATCTACTTGCAGTATTTTCAAGGAAAAGCTTATACTAGAAAACGAAATGTACAAGAAGATACATGCCTTTAGGACGACGAATCAGATGGAGGATTAACGAGACGGATCCCGACACGGATCTTGATGGCGATCAAGATCAAGACCAACGGACAGCTCAGATCAGATCTGATCAAGATGGAGGGCTGAGATGTGATCTGATGGTGATGATCAGATTAGATCAAGATGTCCACGTGTAATATCCCGGACGGATATTACCGTATATAAATTATTATTTTATTATTATTTTATTATTATTTTGTTTTAATTTCAAAATTAGAATATTTTGGTGATTTTCACCCGGTTTGCCCCTAGACATTATCTGTATCCAGATATCAGTCAGTATATATCCGTATTGTATCAAATTGATACCGTGATCTTCCAAACTGATAATAAAATTTATTTTATTATTATTTCCAAGATTTAATTATTTTATGCGGATTATGCGAAGATTTTTCGGTATACGGACGTATATGCGCACATACGAGTAGTATGACGATTAGTACATTATACGAATTATGTGTTGTATATTTTGGACAACACTTATTTTTCTATGACAAAACCAAGTAGGGATGGTTAGGGTTTGATTAGTGGTTAATCCTAGGGTTACAAAGACATAAAGGATTAAGATTTCTTCTAGAAAAATCCTCCTCCATATCAATTTTCCCTCACATAACACCTCCCCCCAATCCCACCTCCCACCTAAGCATGGCCGGCCCCCAATTTATGGGGGGGGGGGTTTGTGCAAAAGTGTGTGTGTGCTTTTACACTCTCCACCCTTCTCTCCACCTATAAATACACCTTCATTCTCCTCCTTCTCTCATTTTAGAAAACAAAAGGAAAGAAAGAAAGGAAAAGAAAAGAAAGAGAGAACAAAAAAAGAACTTTAGAGTTTTGTTTTGTAAGTTGATTAGAAGAGTTCTAAAAAGCTAGGGAAAGGAGAAGGATTAGCAAGCAAGACCTTCCTATAGAAAAAATAAGGTGGGGGTTTCTTCATGTTCTTTGTTTGTTTGTTTGTTTGTTTGTTTGTTGTTTTGTTGTTTGACTTCTTCTTATCATCTTCTTGTTTTGTTTTCTTAGGGTTTTGATGGGTGTGTGTTGTGTGTGAATGTAGTAGTAAGTAAAAGAGAAAAAGTAGTAGTAGTGACTACTAACGTATAAAGATCATAACTTTATTATGGTAGTTGTTGTTTGTATGTTATTGGACCAAAAGATTCACATATTGCATAATGTTGGACATACAACCATTATTGGTTGTAGGACTTAATACACACATAGCATATGAACATTCTTTTACAACCATTGTGGGTTGTAGGACTTCGATTAAACATTGGACTAATAATAAAAGCATATGTTCTAATAAAAAGATCTTTTCTTTTTGCTAATCACTAGTTGTAGATTAAAAAGATCTTTCTTTCTTTATTAATAACTAGTTGTAGATTAAAAAGATCTTTCTTTTTATTAATCACTAGTTGTAGCTAATAAAAAGATCTTCTCTTTTTATTTGATCACTAGTTGTAGCTAATAAAAAGATCTTCTCTTTTTATTTGATCACTAGTTGTGGCTATTAAAAAGATCTTTTCTTTTAATCACTAGTTGTAGAAATAAAATCTTTTCTTTCATGTTTACTAGTTGTAAAGTAAAATAAGATCAAAATGATCTTTCCTTTATCACTAGTAATCACAAAGATTAGTAAGCAACTAAGTAGTAGTAAGCTAAAATATAAAGTAGTAGTAGTAAGTTATATGTTGTGTTCTTGATAAGAATGGAGTAGTAGTAGTAGTAGATGATTGTGTGTTATGTTTTGATTAAAATAGGAGTAGTAGTAGTAGTAAAGTGCTGTAGGATTGCTTATAAAAATATTTAGAAGCCTTATTCATGCTTCACATATTGTAGGATTGCTTCTAAAAATATTTAGAAGCCTTATTCATGCTTCACATATTGTAGGATCACTTCTAAAAATGTTTAGAAGCCATTTTTTTATGCTACTAATATTGTAGGATTACTTCTAAAAATGTTTAGAAGCCATTTCCATGCTACTAATATTGTAGGATTACTTCTAAAAATGTTTAGAAGCCACTTTTATGCTACTAATGTTGTAGGATTACTTCTAAAAATGTTTAGAAGCCATTTCCATGCTACTAATATTGTAGGATTACTTCTAACAATGTTTAGAAGCCATTTTTATGCTTCACATGTTGTAGGATCATTTCTAAAAATATTTAGAAGCCATATTCATGCTTCTAATGTTGTAGGATCATCCCTAAAAATATTTAGAAGCCATTTTTATACTACTAATGTTGTAGGATTACTTCTAAAAATGTTTAGAAGCCATTTCCATGCTACTAATATTGTAGGATTACTTCTAAAAATGTTTAGAAGCCATTTCCATGCTACTAATATTGTAGGATTACTTCTAACAATGTTTAGAAGCCATTTTTATGCTTCACATGTTGTAGGATCATTTCTAAAAATATTTAGAAGCCATATTCATGCTTCTAATGTTGTAGGATCATCCCTAAAAATATTTGGAAGCCATATTTATGCTACTAATGTTGTAGGATTACTTCTAAAAATGCTTAGAAGCCATGTTCTCATGCTTAATTAATTGTAGGGCTACTTCTAAAAATATGCTATCATGCTTGATGTTTAACATGTTGTAGGATTGTTTATAAAAATATCCTACCATGCTTTTATACTTAAAATGTTGTAGGATGTATTCTAAAAATATCCTATCATGTTTCATGCTTAGTTAATAGTAGGATTTATTCTAAAAATATCTAGCATGCTTAATGATCATGCTTAATGATGTTAGAATGATGTAGGACAAATTCTAAGAGTTTCCTACCATGCTTGGATTAATTAATTATGCTTAGAATGTTGTAGGAATCAATCTAAGAGTTTCCTACCATGCTTGGATTAATTAATTATGCCTAGGACGTTGTAGGATCAATGATAAAACTACTTACCATGTTAGCTTAATTATAGGTATGTGATATACCATGTTAGTTTAATTATGGACCTATGCCATGCTAGCTTAATTACAAGTAAGTTGTATGCCATGCTAGCTTAATTGTAAGTAAGTTGTATGTCATGCTAGTCTAGATTGTGAGCAAGTTGTATACCATGCTAAAGTTCAAATACTTGCTTAGAATGATTGTAGGAGTAGTGGTAGAACTACCTACTATGCCTTGGAATGTTGCTTGTTTATACTAATTGGGTTGCGGTGATTAGTCATGATAAGTAGTAAGCTTTCATGATCAATTTGTAACCTACACTTGACTATAGTGGGCTTTATGTCTAGGTCGTAGTGTTTTCATGCGTGAGCTCGATGTAAGCATAAGCATTAATCACATTCATACATAGGAATATCATGGTGGCCGTGTTATATGATTAGATTGATCGTAGGAAGATGCTTGCAATTGTGTGCCGTACTTAAGGCGCTATAGGTTGAAGTAATGAGGGTTGGGAAGACCACTAGTGATAGTTGGTCCGATAAAGGCCGTTAGGTCGCCTTCGGATTCTTCCTTAGTGGGATACCGACCATAGAATATTAGTAGATTCTTCTGTTGCTTCTAATAATAGAAGATCGAGTTGCTAGTAAGCACGCTTGATTGCTTCTAGGATTGATTACCTGTATGGTTGTTTGCACACGGTTGTGCTCGTACGTGGCTCGACTGGCCCGTATGTAGCTGTGGGTCTCATACGCGGCTTATTTGGCTGGTATGTACGTTGTTGTCTCCTACGAGGCCTGCCTGGCTCGTGGGTAGTTATCGTTTCATACGTAGCATATTAGCTCGTATGTGGTTGTTACTCGTGTATAGCTGTTAGCTAGTACACAATTCGTTGTGGGCTATCGACCATCAAGACATAGCGGCATGCATGTATATTCGCACGACCGAGGTCTTGGATCGATGAGCCACGAACCGGATCCTGAGGGGTTCTGGTAAGTCTAGGTTGAGCAGCCTAGTAGAGTTGTCTTGCGAAGCCTAATTTAAGGCCTAGCATGTTATGTTATAATATTATCGTCCCTAGGATCGTCGGGTCAGGGACATCATTAGGGTAGTGACTTATAAAGGTCATTTTGCTCGGACCCTTGCCGAAGATAGAGGAGTTGGTTGTAGGGGGCACCTTACGACCAACTTGTCCCTTGAGGGAGGCCTTAGGTGGTGACATTGGGTTGTACCTTCCCATCAAAGGGATACGTACGGTGGCGTCTCACAAGTTGGGAGCACGGGTTGCGTATCTCGCTCTGTTAATTCCTGAAATACCGTGGCTGGGGTGCCACAGGATGCATGGTGCAGTCCTGCGCTTGCTATACCCCAGAGGGTGCCACAGGGTAGGCTTCGTGCTACACTGCGCTTGTGAAACCCTATAGTTTGATTTTGGAACGATGCCCGATATACTGGGATCGAGTGAGGTCCGGCATGCCGGGTAGTAGTGGAAAACGGAGACACCATAAGCAGACTGCATGGGGGGACTTGACCCCTTCTGCAACCTCACAGAGTCATGGAGTATTGTCAGGAACAGGTCGTGTACAATTAGAATGCGTAACGCGGGTTCAAATCCCTATATATGGAGAAACGGCTTGAGATGGGGTCGCATGTAGTATGGGATGCATGTTGATTCCGGAGACTTGCTGACATTAGAATAGGAAGCGTCCCGTCAAAGGGGTACGTACGGTGCCATCTCACAGGTTGAGGACACGGGTTACGTATCTCGCGCTGTTAATTCCTGACGTACCGTGGCTGGGGGTGCCACAGGATGCATTGTGCAGTCCTGCGCTTGCGATACCCCAGAGGAGGCCACAGGGTAGGCTTTGCACTACCCTGTGCTTGCGAAACCCTATAGTTTGATTTTGTTATAATGCCCGATACATTGGGTTCGTCTATTGAAGGAGGTTCGGTTAGCCGGGTCGCAGTGGCAAACATAGACACCACTGGCGAACTGCATTAGTGGGACTTGACCACATCTGCAACCTCATTAGCCACGTGTGGCTGTCAGGAACGGGTTATGTATAATTAGGATCCATAATGCAAGGAAGCATTCTAGTTCTACTTAAATATCGCATTAGAGTCTAGTCATAGCACTCACGTACACTTAAACTACACCAACCCCATTGCTATATTGTGTATATTGTTTGGAAGATTCGCTGCTATATGATTAGCCTTTAAGCGTCAGTGAATACTGACGTCCCCACTTCCATAGGTACTGGATCGCCTGAAGTACAAAGGCGAGGTTCAGGAGGCTCAAGGCAAGGAAAGCAAGGAGTCAGTGTTATGTCTAGTTCCGCTGCAGTATATGTATTGATTATGTATTAGTTGAGAAGTACTCTGATGTAAGATGATTGAAGGTTGTAATACTTAGAAATGTAAAGGTAATGTTGTAACTCTATTGTAAGGTATTACAGTTGTACAATGTTCAGAATTGTAACACATTATGTATTGAATAAAAAGTTTTAAATTCTCCTGTTTTTCTGTGTATTGTGACTAATTGAAGAAAAGATCTTGGCTCGTGTCACGGTTTTCCAGTGTCGGAAATCGGGGCGCTACACCACGATCTTGATGAGTTAATGGCTGGGATTAAATCCATCACTCCTTCTCCTTCCCTCCTTCTTCACAGCAATAGAGAGAGGGGGAGCTCCGACAGCGGCGACTGAGGGCGACGGAGGTGGCAACCGGTACAGCGTCGAGGGAAGCTTGATGCAGGAAGGCAGCGGCGGCTGACGAGGCAGCAATGGTGGAGTCTGGTGGCACCGTCGAGGGTGACTGCTATTGGGGGAAAACAGAGCAATGGCGGGGGCTCTGTTTTGTCGTGGCAGCAGGTGACAGGAGGTCGCGATGGCAAGGCGACGAAGGCGAGGTAGGGGATGACGATGGGTTTCGGCAATGGAGCGAGGTGGCAAGGAAGGAAATGGGTTCGGCAATGGCGAAGGATGGGTTCGAGAGCGGAGGCGACGAAACTGGTGGATTTGACGAGGGTGCAGGGATGAGGAAGGGTGGAGTCGATGGTGGGTGATGAATTCGGCAATGCCAAGTAGCGAGGTTGATGGGTTCGATGGTGGTGAAGACAATGGTATCGAAGTCGAAGGAGGAGAACGAGGAGGACGGTGAGGGCGATCAGAGGGTGGCTTGACGGGTGGGGTTCTATGGCAAGGTTAACCAGGGGATGGGGACGACGACGAGGTGGAGAGATGGTCGGGGGTTCGATGAGGAGAGATGGCGAGATGGGGAAGACGACAGGGAGAGGGAAGCTTAGGCGGCTCGGTAGATAAGGGATTGAACAGTGATTAGGTTTAGGGTTAGGGTTAATCTAGTTTAGGTTTTAAATAGTATAGGGTTTTGGGTTGAAGGTTATTGGGTAGCGGGTTTGAGTAGGATCCAACAGGAGATTGAGTCAAAATTCATTATAATTAGGGAAAAAGAAATAGATGGGGGTGAAATAGTCAACTCTCCATGAAGAACAACAATCAAAGCTTTTAAGAACAATGAAATTTGCAACAAATATTTGCACAAATTGAGTCGAAACAAATGAATATTTTTATTAGAATTGGAAACAAAATACAGATTCCCAAGTTGATGGACAGAGTACAAGGAATGGAAATACAGTAGAAAAATATAAATATGGAGAACAAGAGTTACAAATCCTACCCACCTAACAAGTAGAATTTTGTCCTCGAATTCAGACAAGTTGGTACATAGGGCAACCCCCCCCCCCAAAGGAAAAGAAAGAACAACAACAAAACAAAAGCTACTGAAACAGATGGGGAAACTTCTGCTGAATCTCCTCCTCCAATTTCCAAGTCGACTCACCCGGCGAGTGAGAATTCCAAGAAACTCGAACCAACTTGATGACTTTGTTCTTCAGCACCTTCTCACGCCTGTCCAAGATAGTAACTGGCGGAAACTCACAAGACAGATCCGGTTGTACAGACAACTCTGAGTAGTCGATCACATGGCTCTCATCCCTGATGTATCTCCTGAGCTGGGAGATATGAAAGACATCATGCACCTCAGATAGAGCCGGCAGCAATGCAAGTCGATAGGCTACCTTGCCTACTCGCTCCACAATATCAAAAGGCCCGATGAACATGGGGCTTAGCTTGCCTACACCTCCGAATCAGATAATGCCTCTCCATGGCGATACCTTAAGGAACACATGGTCTCCCACCTCAAACTCCAACGGCCTTCTGTGGACATCTGCCCATTTTCTCTGCCTGTCCTGCGCTGCTAGAAGGGTCTTCCTAATCTGAGCCACTGCATCGACAGTCTTGGTGATCAATTCTGGCCCTAACAATTTCTTCTCACCAATGTTATCCCAGCACACTGGTGACCTACACTTCCGACCATACAGTGCCTCGTACGGTGCAACTTTAAGACGGGCTTGATAGCTGTTGTTGTACGAGAACTCAACCAAGTGCAGGTGATCCTCCCAAGATCCTCCAAACTGAAGTACACAGGAGCTCAACATGTCCTCTAATGTCTATGTCCTTTCTGACTGTCCGTCTGTCTGAGGTTGGAAAGCTGTACTGTACTTCAACTTGCTCCTAAGACTGCTCTTAAGGCTCTCCCAAAACTGAAATCTGAACCTGGTATCCCTGTCGGATACAATGCTGACCGGAACCCCATGGAGCCTGACAATCTCCTGCAAGTACTTCTCTGCGAGACTCTCAGTAGACTGACCAACTCTGAAGGGGATGAAGTGAGCACTCATCGTCAGCCTATCGACAATCACCCAAATAGCGTTGTGACCCTTAGGACTCCTTGGCGAGGCAGTCACAAAATCCATGGTGATATGCTCCCACTTCCACACCAGAATGGGAAGAGGCTGAAGAAGCCTAGCGGTCCTTTGATATTCTACCTTTACCTACTGGCAGATTAAGCATTTAGACACAAATCTGGCTACGGCCCTCTTCATACCATGACACCTAGAAGTGGAGCTTCAAATCCTGATACATCTTAGTACTACCAGGATGAATAGAGTATACAAACTGGTGGGCTTCTGCCTGACTTCACCCTTTGGGACGCACAGCCTATCCCCAAAGCAAAGTGATCCATCTGAGTGAATGACCATATCGGTCCTCGAACCTGCCTCAACTTCTGCTCTGAACTTATGTAACTGCTCATCACCTGCCTGTGCATCCTTAATCTGCTCTACCAGAGACAACTGCAACTGAAGCATCATACAACTCCGCTCGGTGCCCAGCATAATCACATTCAAGTCCAACCTTCTCATCTGCGCAATAAGCTCCTTCTGCTGAGTCAAGGACATGGCGACTAGCCTCCTACTCAATGCATCTGGCACCAAGTTCACCTTACCGGGATGATATTGCAAACTGATGTCATAGTCAGCCATCAACTCCAACCAGCACCTCTGTCACATGTTCAGCTCCTTCTAAGTGAAGACATACTTGAGACTTTTGTGGTCAGTGAAGATTTCCACTCAGTTTCCAAGTAAGTAGTGTCTCCACAACTTCAAAGCGAAGATCACCGCTGCCAACTCCAAGTCATAAGTAGGGTAGTATTTCTCGTGCGGCCTCAACTGTCTGGACGCATAAGCAACAACCCGACCCTTCTACATCAACACTTCACCTAGACCTTTGCCTAAAGCGTTGCAGTGAATTACGAAACCACCCGAACCACCTGGTATAGTCAACACTGGCGCTGATGTCAACCTGCTCTTCAACTCTGCAAAAGCTTCACTGCAGGCCTCATCCCAAGCAAAGTTCTGATCCTTTCCTATCAGTTTATTCAATGGCCCAGCAATCTTCGAGAATTCTTGGACAAATTTCCGATAATACCCTGCTAGCTCGAGAAAACTTCTCACCTCGGAAACTGACTTAGGCACTGGCCAATCTTTAACTGCAGAAATCTTGGATGGATCAAGAGAGATTCCCTGGCCCGAAAATAATATGTCCCAAGAATGTTACTCGGTCAAGCCAGAACTCGCACTTGCTGAGTTTTCCAAAGAGCTGATTCTCCTTCAAAGTCTGCATTCCGCGAATACACCAAGATGTCATCTATAAAGACCACCAAAAATCTCTCTCGGAACTGGGAAAAAACTCTGTTCATCAGGCTTATAAACACTGCTGGGGTATTCGTGACTCCGAAGGGCACCACCAAGAATTCGTAATGCCCGTACCTGGTCCTGAATGCAATTTTCTGCACATCTGCTGCCTTCACCTTCACCTGATGGTACCCCGAGCGAAGGTCCAACTTCGAAAAGACTGTAGCACCGCCCAACTGATCACACAAGTCGTCGATCCTGGGTAGTGGATACCGATTCTTCACAGTGACACTGTTCAGCTCTCGGTAATCCATGCATATCCTGCAACTTCCGTCCTTCTTATTGACGAACAGAACAGGAGCTCCCCATGGTAAAACACTATGCCTAATAAAACCCAAATCTAACAAATCTTGAATCTGCACCTTTAGCTCTGCTAGCTCAATCGGTGCCATCCTGTACGGGCACTTCGATATTGGCACTGTACCCAACTGAACCTCAATGCCGAATTCCACCTCTCGATCTGGAGGTAACCCAGGCAATTCCTCTAGGAACACATCCAGGAATTCCCGCACTACAAGAGGCGCAGCCTCACAGCCTGTGTGCAACTCCATTGCACAACCTTCCTCATCTGCCACCTTGTTACCACGCCCAAGGGGTGTCTCCCCATCATGGAACTCAAACTCTGCATGTCCCGGGATCCTGAACACAACCTTCTTCGCTCGGCAGTCAATAACAGCATGAGACTCTCCCAACCAATCCATGCCGAGAATTACATCAAACCCGAAATTGCCATTCACTATCAGATCTGCCATGAAATCTGTGCCCCCAATAACCATAGGGCTCTGCTTGCACTCCCTACAGCAAACGATAACACCGCCACTTATGGTGATGTTCCAATCTACCGGCATAGCACTGCACTCCAACTGATACTGATCCACAAAGCGGGAAGAGACGAAAGAATAGGTTGCCCCGTAATCAAATAGGACATGGGCAGTTAGAGAATGAACTAGAATTATACCTATGATTGATTCAAAAACATGGGAAAAGATGGATAGTGCAGGATAATAAGGAATGAGAAATATTGATGTGAAAAGAAACTACATAATGAATGATGCAAAGATAAACAAATAAAGCAGGGAACAGATAATAAAACAACAAAACACAAATATACCTGCAATGATCTCCTCTACGGTCTCGGCTTCCTCTGCAGTCAGGTTGAAGGCCTGACCTCTCCTCGGGGCAGTGGTCCTCTGATGATCTGATGCCGAGGAGGAAGTGGCGGCCTGACCTGACCTTGAGCTGGTGCAACAGCGGGCGGCACATACCTCCTCCAGGGACAGTCCCGAACTGTGTGATCAACAGCACCACACTCGAAGCATCGGTGGTTGGCCCGCCTGCAATCCCTGTGCATAAGCCTTGGAATCTGACAGAAGTCACAGTAACCCTCTCTCTGTGGAGCAGCAGTAGGGTAGGGAGCAGCCCTGGCAGGATGGGCTGGAACTGGCCTCCTAATCTGTCCTCCAGTGGACCGCTAAATGGCATGCTCCCGCCTACTGGTCTGTTCCTGGCTTCTGATACCCTTCAATTTGTCAGCATAGGATCGGAGTCGCAAGGCAGCTAGGCAATTCTGGATCTCAATGTCCAAGCCCAATAAGAAACGGTGGCCCTTATCTTCATTCTAACTTTTGAATTGTATGGCTATGCTTATTGGTAGGAGTAAGGACCAAGTAAATAGGAGTGGGCTTCTCCCAAATTCTAGTGTTTTTTGTTTCTCTTCTTAGCCTATTTAAAGCTTGTATCCGATTAAATAAAATAATAGAGCATTGATAAAAAATAATTGAGCACATTCTCCCTTGCTATTGTGTTGCTACTCTCTGCTATTTGGTATTTTGCTTTATGTTTGAGTTTAACATATTGGCATCAGAGCTTGGGTTCGTTTGAAGCTGGGAGCAAATCTTCATTGTAGGAAGCTTGCTACCGTTGCGTTCGAAGGTTTGACACATGATACTCTAGTAAGTTATTTTTTTGGAGCGCCACCATGGACATGGCAAAGCGGCTCAGTCGGGTGAACTCCGCATCATACTCGTCGACGGTTCGACTCCCCTGATTCAAGATAGTTTCTTAGTTATACATTGATACATCATGAATTAATAATAAAAAATTGCATAATAAACACTATCTAACGAACCTGAGTAAGCATGACAAATTGCCACTCCATTTCATTTCTGGTGACAACGGGAAAGAACTTTGTGAGAAAGCTCTCTCTGAAGATGGCCCAGGCGATGGGGCGCCCTAGTCGTTACAAGATTCAAGTAGCAAAAAATATAAATAACTCAAATACAAAAATAACTAAAGCAGTTTTCCCAAGAAAAGCCTAGAACATTTTCTCACCAATTCCAGCAGGCAACTCATCTCCAAAGTCTGTATATATAAATATAAAAAGAAAAAAAATTAGAGAAAACAAGACAACCGACCTTATTGCAAGTTAGAGCCGCAAATAGTACAAGCAAGGGTATGAAAACAAGTGCAAGAAATATGGAACAAGATTTGGAATCAAGAATGTATAACATAATATAATAGGGATGCAACAAGTAGGGGATTCAAGAAACTAGTTAGCGAGCAAGACAACTCAAGTGACAAGATTGGGTAATAAATACTAGTAGTAGAATAAGTAGCTAGTGAACATGTAATGGTATCAAGCATCAAGTAATAAGTATCACATACAAGTGTCAAGTAACAAGTAACAAGTCTCAAGTAACAAGTCTCAAGTAAGGTATCTAGTGTGTACAAGTAACAAGTTAATCTTAAGTCTAATATTTAATCTATCTAGGTAGCACTTCATACATCCATATTTTTACTACATGGTAGCTACATACAATCTGTTACGTTTAGGCCTAGTAGTGGAGTCTATAGGGCGGTGTACTCAGGTATCAAGTATCAAGAAAGCATGGTTCATGAATACGAAATAATGTAACAAGTTCACGAACCACATTCGTTAATACACTAACAAGTTCAAGAACCAACTGTGGGTTCATGAATACAACAAGTTCATGAGCCAAGTAATGGCTTCATGAATACATCAAGATACAACAAGTTCATGAGCCAAGTAGTGGGCTCATGAATACACTCAAGAAACAACAAGTTCATGAGCAAAGTAGTGGGCTCATGAATACACTCAAAATACAACAAGTTAATGAACCATGTACTGGGAAACACGGGCCCCCTTCCGAGTACACTTACCTATATTGTCCACTATAATGGTTTTTCCCTTAAATTTCGACTTGTTATTTATTATTATTATTAACCAAGCATGAAAGTGTGCGGAACAGGTCAAGTAAACAGAATCAAGAACATGGAACAATTCTAGGCTAGGTAGGATACACGTTCGAGTGTCAAAACAAATCAAAATATCAAGAACAACGAGAATTTCAAATCTGGACAGCATGACGTTGCTGCACCAAAACTGCGAGTCCCGTTACTACAAGATAGCAAATGTGGATCCGTCAGAAGGTCTAGAAACTAGATACCTGACTAGTTCCAATGTATACAATTAGGACACATAAAAGTCGTAGCAATTGATGTCAAAATAGAAAACTATACAGCATTTGTGTTTAGCCAGAATTTGTAAAACTGAGTTTATACATATGAAACAGGATTGAAACGTCATTAATTAATTTTGAGAAAATTATGGAATGTTCTCTAGGGTGTACAGTATCAGCATGCAAAATTTCAATTCATTTACTTACTTGTAGCATAGTTAAAATAATTGTAAACCAAGGTGGTGCAGCAGTTTTTGTGAATCTGCGATTACAGATACAGCAGCAGTAAAACTGCAATATCTCCTAAACTGTAAGTCAGAATTCAAAAATTATGAATGTTATTGGCAATTAGACACTTGGGGCTACATTTCATAATCAGGACTCAAGTTCAGATTTGGGTTTTATCGGGGTCGAAACAGCATGCCAAGACAGGACAAAAAACAAATAAGACACTTTTTGCATGAATGTATCATAATTATACTAGTTGTGAACAAGTGTATCAACAACGGGTTGTGACTCTTAGATCATGTAATAGGTAAGGAGAAACATGAGATCATCAACGATAAACAAGAGGAGTCACATTTACAATCTACATGCAGTATTTTCAAGGAAAAGCTTGCACTAGAAAACAAAATGTACAAAAAGATACTTGCCTTTAGGACGACGAATCTGACAAAGGATTAACGGGAACGAATCCCGACAAAGATCTTGATGGCGATCAAGATGAAGAACAACGGACGGCTCAGATCGGATCTGATCAAGATGGAGGGCTGAGATGCGATCTGATGGTGATGATCAGATCAGATCAAGATGGCCAAGATCTTGATGAGATCTAATGGCTGGGATTAAATCAATCACTCCTTCTCCTTCCCTCCATCTTCACAGCAACAGAGAGAGGGGGAGCTCCGATGGTGGTGACCGGTAGCAGCGTCGAGGGAAGCTCGATGCAGGAAGGCGGCGACGGCTGACGAGGTGGAAACGGTGGAGTCTGGTGGCAGCATCGAGGGTGACTACTCTTGGGGAAAAACAGAGCAATGGCGGGGGCTCTATTCTATCGTGGCAGCAGGCAATGGTAGGTCACGACGGCAAGGCGACAAAGGCAAGGTAGGGGACGACGATGGGTTTCGGCAGTGGAGCGAGGTGGCGAGGAGATGGGTTTGGCAACGGCGAAGGATGGGTTCGAGAGCGGAGGCAATGAAGATGGTGGATTTGATGAGGGTGCGAGGATGAGGAACGGTGGAGTCGAAGGTGGGTGATCAGTTCGGCAATGCCAAGTGGCAAGGTTGCTGGGTTCGACAGTGGTGAAGACAATGGGTTCGAAGTCGAAGGAGGAGAAAGAGGAGGACGGTGAGGGCGATCGGAGGGTGGCTTGACGGGTGGGGTGTAACGCCCCGCCCCAATACTCAGACAATTTTAATATTTTTAGAAGACAAATTAGATACTATGTAGTACAACTGCCCACCACAGGCTGCCTCTCAAAAGGTGGTTAACCAATTAGGTGACTCTTGATCATTGGCTAATTATATTTATACTCAAATTAGTTTTTGTGCACCTCCCATGTGGGACTAAATTTCTCAAATCCTTTTCAAATCCCGTGTAAACAGTGTTACCAGTCGACTGTTCGCTGCAAATCTGGGGTATTACATACACCCCACCTTTTAGAAATCAGCGTCCTCGCTGAGTACAGGGCACACATCTAGTGTACGATCTGCCATTTCTAGCCGATGTAGTATAGTCCTAGATCCCGGAGATCAATCACTCTCAACACCGCAGATCGGATACCCGGCTATCAATCACTACCTGTGACTCTCAACACCGCAGAGTATACCCGACCCCGGAGATCAATGACTCTCAGCACCGCAGATCATACTGACCTTTACTACACCCGGTGTCGAAAGTCGGCTCTGATACCATTTATAATGCCCCGCCCCAATACTCAGACAATTTTAATATTTTTAGAAGACAAATTAGATACTATGTAGTACAACTGCCCACCACAGGCTGCCTCTCAAAAGGTGGTTAACCAATTAGGTGACTCTTGATCATTGGCTATTTATATTTATACTCAAATTAGTTTTTGTGCACCTCCCATGTGGGACTAAATTTCTCAAATCCTTCTCAAATCTCGTGTAAACAGTGTTACCAGTCGACTGTTCGCTGCAAATCTGGGGTATTACATAAGATGTGTGCCCTGTACTCAACGAGGACGCTGATTTCTAAAAGGTGGGGTGTATGTAATACCCCAGATTTGCACCGAACAGTCGACTGGTCGATTGTTCAATCGACTGGTAACACTGTTTACACAGGATTTGAGAAGGATTTGAGAAATTTAGTCCCACATGGGAGGTGCACAAAAACTAATTTGAGTATAAATATAATTAGCCAATGATCAAGAGTCACCTAATTGGTTAACCACCTTTTGAGAGGCAGCCTGTGGTGGGCAGTTGTACTACATAGTATCTAATTTGTCTTCTAAAAATATTAAAATTGTCTGAGTAATGGGGCGGGGCGTTACATGGGTTTCTATGGCAAGGTTGACTAAGGAATGGGGATGACGACGAGGTGGAGTGACGGTCGGGGGTTCGATGAGGAGAGATGGCGAGATGGGGAAGAATACAGGGAGAGGGAAGCTTAGGCGGCTAGGTAGATTAGGGGTTGAACAGTGATTAGGTTTAGGGTTAGGGTTAATCTAGGTTTCGGTTTAAATAGTATAGGGTTTTGGGTTGAGGGTTATTGGGTAGTGGGTTTGAGTAGGATCCAACAGGAGATTGAGCCAAAATTCATTATAATTAGGGAAGAAGAAATAGATGGGGTGAAACAATTAACTCTCCATGAAGAACGACCATCAAAGCTGATAAGAACAATGAAATTTGCAACAAATATTGGCACAAAATTGAGTCGAAACAAATGAATATTTTTGTTAAAATTGGAAACAAAATAAAAATTCCCAAGTTGATGGACAGAGTACAAGGAATGGAAATACAGTAGAAAAATACAACTACGTTACTGAAACGATACTCATCCGACTTCTACGGAGGAGCCACCTTTGCCTTAGTTTTTATTATTTTGTGATGTAGGTTGCTGAACGAGGGCAGAACACCGCACATTGTATCCATCTTGAAATGAAAAAATATTTTTGTTATACCAAGTCTTGATTTTGTTGTGGACTTCTGAAATTCACTGAGGATTCTTTCGAGTTATGAGTGTTGTTTCGAGTCGTGGTGTCCGAGGCTTCCATTCTGTTAGCGACTGAGGCTGCTTAGGGCTTCGGAGTCGACTCGGCGCGTGGGGGTGATAGTTTTGGGGTGCGGGCCTTGGCGATGATGATTGCATGAGGCTCGTGGTCAGAGTTTCACCCTAAAGCATCTCTCCAAGAGGAATCCCAATGTTTCGAGACCTACGTGTCCATGCCTACCACGTGCGGGCATAGTATTCAATGTTCTTTTATGTCTATATATTTTTTGTATTCACATGATCTTCTATCTCCATTCTCCTCCATTGTCTTTGGCCATCGACTTATTGAATTTATTTTCCCTTCGCCATTGTTTCCGACGCACTCTTGATGGAAATACGCTTATCTAGGAAGGTTGAGAGGAAGGCGGCCGAAGTGAGGGCTAGAGCCGAGGCAGAGGAGGTGTCGAAGGCTAATATGAAACCTAAGATAGCTGTAGAGAGGACCAGGACCAAGGGAAAGGTCGGGCCTGACACGGTCGCAAATGATGAAGCAAGGAAAAGGACCGAAGCAGCAGAAGGACCTCGAAAGAAGAACGAGGGCTGTTCTTCGAAGCATCTCCCCCCCCCTTCTGTTGTACCCCCACCACAGAAGAAGAGCAAGAGCGCTGACCCTCCAAACCTGTAACCCCCGTTCCCATAAATATGTATTTCCTAAATATTTTCGGTATTTTGATTATTTATAAACTATTTTATGCTAAATTGGTTTCGGATCTTTTACTGAATATTTTATAATCGACAATTATATTCACTTTGAATAACAATATATTTTTTATTTTTAATTGATCAACTATTTATATTTTATATTATTCCTGTTTGGATTTTAATGAACTTGTTAATCTCAAATTCTATTTTGATGCATATCATTATTATTATTATTATTATTATTATTATTATTTTTAATTTTTTTGTAAAGCCCAATGTCATTACTATTATTATTATTGTTAAAGCCCATTGATTTTGACCTATATTTTATTATTTAATTATTTAAATTTGAAGCCCGATCCCAGCCCATCTCCTATTGGATTCTAACCCAAATCCTAGTCTACCCTAAACCCACTAACCCAAAACCACCCCATTCTCTACTAACAGCCCAATCCCTACATTCTCTCCTATTCACTTCCTAATAACTGCCCCAACCCTAATAATCAGCCTATTGATTCCCCCATCATCTCATTAATTGATCTCGTAACCCCCTACACCCCATTAAATCCTCCTTTATCATAATATTATAATATATTTTAATATATTAAACCCCCTTCCCCACTCTCTCTCTCTCTATCTCTCCTCTCTATTTTCCCAACCAAAATAGAGGGCACCCCGAGCTCCTCTGCCATTGAACTCGAGCCACCGTTGACGCCCTCGTCACCCCCCTCAGTCGCCACCACCACACCTACTTCGTCTCCCAACCTCAGCCTCTACCACCCTCCAATCCACCATCGAAGCTCTGCCACTCATCACCCTACCTCCTTCATCAGTCCGCACACCGCCGCTGGCTTTCCCACATCGCTGATGAACCCACTGCCCATCATCCTCATCGCTCTCTCCGTTGATGTAGCACCCCAAATTTTCAATATAATATCTCAGAAATACGTGGCACAATTTCTAGATTCAACTTCAATGTAATCATAAACATAGTAACCAAATACAGGGAAATTTAAAATTTTTATTACATCAATTTTTTGCAAAGCACGGTGGAAAATTAAACACCTTGAATTACAGTTTCTTTCTTTTACAACACATTCTTTACAATTTTTCTAAACCATATTATCATTCTACCATATGCATCCAAATTCCCAGCTAAAGTTACCTACATGTAAAACATGAGGTTAGAGATAACCCTAACCTCCAAAACTACAAGGGTCAGCCATAACGGTGTGAGTGACATAAAAATAAATGCATTAAATAAAACATAAGGCATAAAGTTATAAACAACATGTATCAACATCAAGAATAAATGAAATAAGAAATAACAATAAATAAAAAATGAAACATCAAGTGAAACTAGACTAAGTGTCAAGTGTAAAAAAATAGGAAAACAACGTGCATAAAAACCAAGTCAAGAAAACACCAATGCTATATGCCGACTCTCTAATGCATACTTGTCGGATTCTATGCATCCCATAATACATTGGTCCGGTGCAAGCCCTTATCGTTCTCCACATAATAGGGTTAAATCCCTTGTTATGTAACTAATCCTACTACGGTGATGGAAACAAGATCCAGAATACTCCGTGAATAGGCATCACAGCCCTCTACATGCACACATCATGTAAGAATAGCTCAAAAACCGGAGAATCATTTTCCTGTCGTGCACCTCACGAATAGACATGTGAGGCCCTCGATGTTCAGATACACTGGGTACATCCCGTGAATAGGCCTGCCGACACCCTCGACACGCGAATGCACCTTGCATGCTCCGTGAATAGGCCTGCAGACCCTCGACACGTGAACATACAAATGTCCTCTCGAGACAGAACAACACACAAGTCCTGGAATGCATCTGTTGGACCAAAACCAAGAGTATATACATACGTTTCCCAAGTTCCATTACATCTCCACTAGTGCCTGTCCTTAAGTTGGTTATTATTAAAACACAAATTCCTCATCTTTAGAGTTCGTGAATCCTACCGGACTTAATTTCACAACAGCAACCCAAAGACCGAATTGGTCTAAATCAACAAAATCTCATCTGCCGGTTCACAGGACTCCCACTCAACTCCTACAGATTCACAACTCAACCATCAATACAAAAAGAAAATCTTTCATTATAAACATTTCATTTCATTCATTATTAACTTACTCACAATGATTAATTCATTCATTCATATTGTTTGTATATGAGTATATATATATGTATAGGAGATCCTCTTTACTGAAATGAAGTGTGCACAAATGTGTATATAAATCCTCTTTCTTATACGTAGCTCTTGATTATATGCATATATAAAAATATCCCTTTTTACTGTGATGAAACATATGTGTGTGTTTGTATGATATAGCAAAGCTCTTTTTTGAAATGAAGTATTTGTGTTTATATAACATATATAGAAAAACTCTTTGTACTGAAATGAAGTATATGTGTATATATATATAATATATAGAAAGAAAACTCTATATTATTTTGATCCAAAACTTTTGTCAGTGTTTCTGTATCTAGTTAGGGATTATCCAGAATTTTGGAGGATTTTATTGATGAGTTTTATGTGTTGTTTCATGCTCGTTTACAAAAACTATTCTTGGTGTATTTCGCTCGCTGTTCTGTAAAGAACCTTATTTTCACTATAATTCCTTTTACTGTATGAAAAATATTTGGGAAATATGAAAGTTAGTATGTTTTATCTATTTTTATATCCTTTAGCGGAATTGGATTTCGTTTCACAGGTTGCGAGATATCATAGTTTTCGTACAGTAGTGTTGGGAATTCTAGATTTGCCAAACTATGGTTTCTTGATGCTTTCTTATTTTTGATGACTGATCTAATTTCACTGGAAAATTCTGAAACTTTATATTTAAATACTAGACATATAGGGGAATATCCCAGATTTTTCATGGATTTATTTAATGTGTTTTCATGCTTTTTCCCTGCTCTTGAATTCGTTTTCCTGATTTCTAGCTAAACCTATTTTCTGTATTCAAATCAGTTTTGAGCCATGTTTTTGTGAATTAATATATGACTTATTTATATTCGATGGATTCGTGTGGAAGTCTATTTTCCAGATCCTTTGACAGATCCAGATTTGCTTGCTTGTAATACTAGGAATCACTGTTTTACTACAGTATAGTCTTGCAGTCCTGAACTTGAGATTTGTCTATTTTATTCCTTTATGAGAAATCTTGTACTCGTACATGTTTATTTTGCAACTTGCACTTGTCACATGATCATGCCATGTTATTCTTGATATATTTTTCACATATACATGCTTGTTTGACATTAATAATAAATAACCAAGCCGGAGTTTAAGGGACAGATCTAATAGTGGATAATTCAGAAACGTGTACTCGGAAAGGGATCCACTGATCCTACGTGATGACTTAAGACATGATACTTGACACGTGATTACCTGAGACTTGTATGAAAGATATGTTACTTGCCACTTGCACAACTTGACACGTGATATGTAATTCATGATACATGATACCTGGAGCTTGGAGCTCGATTATTTGACTTGTCCGTGAGTACACTGCCCTCTATGGTCCACTATGAAATCTAAAGCGAAACTGTTTGCTGTAGCAACCATATAAGGTGGGCTGCATGAAGTGCTACCTAGATAGTAATCACTACAAGACATGATATGTAACGCCCCGAATCCCAAATACACTGAATTCGAGATGTTCTACAGGATCTTTTCACTTTCTTTAGTACAATTTACAGGGAAATTAAAACTTTTCATCATACATCAGAGATTACATCATAATTACATCTTTCTTTTGCACAGCAGAAGTAAATTTTACAACAATTGAAATAAAGTACAACAACATGATACAATCTTTGAGCATCCATTCTTCTTTAATCTTTAATAAGTCTTTTACCTGCATGTCAGACTGTGGGTACGTCAGTTTATTCAACCGACGAACATTATACACGGCCATCCTCTCTATGCCGGAAATAGTATAACTTAACTTTTCATATTTAGCAAATACAAACTTGTCACATTCAAACTAAAGGGACTACCCTATTGATGTCGTGTTGTGATTGTGCACTTAGTCCTTAATGCAGTTTATTATGTTACATGACACTAATGCGCACTTGTTCGGATTC
Source organism: Hemerocallis citrina (assembly GCA_017893485.1). Classification (NCBI taxonomy): domain Eukaryota; kingdom Viridiplantae; phylum Streptophyta; class Magnoliopsida; order Asparagales; family Asphodelaceae; genus Hemerocallis; species Hemerocallis citrina. The sequence goes on along the minus strand of CM030358.1, from coordinate 385,516,617 downwards.
TATGCATCCCATACTACATAGGTCCGAGGGCAAGCCCTTATTCGTTCTTCATCTTGATAGAGTTCAATCCCCCGTTATGTCTTAAACTACTACTGTAACTATGGTAGTGTCTTAGATGTCCTATGATCTATGAGCCCATGTCCAGGCAGCCTGGAGGGGAATCCCACGCACTGTCACGACGCATCGAGCAGGCAACCTATGGACAATTCAGCCTCCGCCATGGAACAATGGCACCACCCATAGCCACTCGAACATCCCACGAGCGTCGCCACCGGGACGATAATTCCGGAGTAGCGCCCACGCCATGTCTTGACGCATCAAGCAGGCAGCCTGTGGATCGCTCTCACACCGCTATCCGTTGGCCCCCATACTCATGTTTTTCTTCTACTTTCATCACATCTCCACTATGTACTAGTCCTTAGTTTTATTTAAAAATCATGAAAAAAATAATCTCTAGAGTTAGCCTCTCCATCAACCGGACTTATTCATTTGTTTCATCATGACCAACCTTGGTCTAATTTCATCTCAATTCATTTTTCTCAATGCCGGGGAGACTTAGCTACTCTATTTCAAATTTCATTTCACAATCTTCAACTCATAACAATTTCCATGTCGAGTTCTCAAACTCACATGTATATTCTCTTTCAATTCATGATTACACTTTATTCACAAATCCATAATGAATACTTTTAACTCACAAAGTTCATATGTATAGCCAACAATTTCTTTTTCCCTTTCATACATCATGATTTTAATTTCATAATCATACATGAATTCAAGCAACTTCATAATATCACTAGTCACATCCATACTTCACACTTTGCACAATATTCATGAGTGAGGATAAATAATATCATGTCACACAACAAAGTACTTTTTCCAATTACTTTATAATAGCCTATTTCGCTTAATCTTTATAAGTTATAAATTCCATAAGTATATATCTTATAACCAAAGCTCTAATTATGCCTTTTATTCACAAACCATATTGTATTTCATTCAAATAATACCCAATTTACTCTTATAAAATTCCTTGTATTTTTATGAGAATTACCATATTTATTTCATAATTTTTGGACTTCAAAAACTCCCAAAAAAAATATTTTTTCCTATATGCCGAACCCAAGAATCGAACCAGGCACAGCACCGTGACAGCACAGAGCCCCGACCGCTAGGCCGGTCGCCGAACACGATATAAGAGCGACTGAGAGTAATAAATACTCTCGATTCGCTGTTAACCAGTTTTTGAGAATTTAAACAAAAAGGGTGTGAATACTGGGATTCGAACTGTGCAAACCAGAGAAGCAAACCGCAGTCCAAGACCACCTGAGCCACTGGCTCGGGTTGTCACTAACCCAATTAAAAATCGATTTGTATTATATTCACACTGCTTTAAAAACAACTCGATATTCAAATAACCATAGTTTCTTATTGCTTTGGTAAAACTTTTCTAAAACTTCCAGATTAATCCCCATTTGTATAAAGTTCATACCAGTAAAAAAATATAATTTTTTGTACTAATGAAATGTATTTTTCACACACAAAATCCAAGAGTTATTTATTAAACTACAATATATTGTATTTTCGACATTGCCATATAATTAATCTACTAGTCTTTTTATTCAATAATTTCATGGTGATAATTTACTGATATTAGTTCTTAATTCAACCAGCACATATGATTTCAATAGTCCATATTCATATCAACATAAAGGTCTATTCATCACAAATTAACTACTAATTTTATGAGTAGTACTTTCATTAATCAACCTATGTCATAATGAAGTATACTCATTCATCGATTATACAAATCACATCTCAACATACAAGTATTTCATTTTTCTTCAAAATAAGGTGTACTCTTTCTTAATAAGTTCCATGTCTCAATTTCATAATTAACAAGCATGCATTATGTCTCTAATCCTAACAACATTCTCAATTAAATTTAATCCCCATCATAACTTCATATTAATAAACATGGAGCAATCTACACACAATTTAATTTTAACACTAAAGCCATATAAGTTAATCACCACATTTCAATCAATTCACATGCTAACTACTCAATTCAAGTGGGCTCTTATTAATATTTTTCATGCATCTTTGATGGTTGAAACTTAGCATGGATCTATATTAGAAATATGAAATGTTTTACCCACCTTAATTGGAGAGAAAAACCCAAACAAAAGCAACCAAGTCCTTGTAGATGAGAACACCTCCTCCTAGCCAAAAGGGTGCACAACTCCAAGCTTCCAAGCCACCACCGAATGCTTCTCTAGCCCTAGCCGAAAGCTTCCCCTCCTTGTGATGCCGGCCACTCTAAGCAACAACAACACACACAACTCTCTTATCTTTTATAACTCTCACTATTACAATGTTATAACTTAGAAATTATACTTTGCATATGAAAAATTAGCCATGAGAAGGGGGGTATTTATACTAGGAAATGAGTGAGATGGAGGGCCAAGATTGTTTTGGTGATTGTAGGATGGAGGGACTAGATCAAAGTAGGAGTTAGAAGAACTACCCACTTCCATGAAACTACCCCCCATGATCACCATACCCAAAATCAAAAATCCCTCCAAAAAGATTGAAACCCGGACAAGAATAAAGTGTGCAATGCACGTGTACGTGTAGTGCACGTGCATGCAACTAGGCCAAATTTGTACATTTTTAATTTGTACAAAAATAAAATAATGATAAATTAGTCTTCTACATGACAAGTTTAATTAAAATGGATTAATTCATGGGCTTTCTTTTTGGGCCAAAATAGTTTATAAAATAAATAAATAAAATAAAATACATTTGGGCTTTTTAAGAAAAGGGCTTTTCATTAAATTAAAAAAAGGCTTTAAAGAAAGGCTTTTTGTACTAAAATAATTTGAGAAAATTATATTTAAATACACACATCATGATAAAATAATCCAAACAAAATATTGCACGTGCACACTACGTGCAAAATAAATAATTTTTCATTAATTGAAAAATCAGGGTATTACATGATACATGATACTTGAACATGATACATGCTTGCTTGACACTTAACTACATGATACGTGAGACTTGAACATGACACTTGATACATGATTACATGATACTTGACTCTTGATGCATGTTTACATGATACTTGATTACTTGACACTTATTACATTCCATTTACACTTGATCACCTTACCATGCTAGTTGTTTATGTTGAAATCATACTTATACCATGTTGCTAGTTAGTTTCCCTATGTTCTTGTATCCTACATTATAAGTAGCCCGTAACTTGCAATTGACGGGTACTTGTTTTTCTCTTTTCCTCTTTCCTACAATCGTTGAATTGCAGATTTTGGAGAATAGGTTTCAGATGGTATCGAAGACATGAAGTATTAGTGCTGTATTTTATTATTATTATTTCTTGTAACTTACTTGAACAATATTGTATTTTGAGACTTGGATTTATTCTTGTATTTAGGCAATGTGATCCAAAACATTTGTTTTATTCAGATCATGACAATTTGAGATTTATATATTTTGTTTCAAGTATTCTTGTTGGTATTTTGGGTTCATTATGTGCATGTGGTTGATTCTTTTGATTCCGACTCTGATGATTCTTGTTAATGTTGTAAAGATTTTCTTGAACAGCTTATAGATGATGAAAATCATTCACTGGGCTTTTGTCTCGTATCCGTATTCCGTATTCTTTTAGGAAGCGGGGAGTGACAAACCTAATCCAAAACAAGTCACAATAGGTGTCACGCCCCGCTTTCCAAAAGGGAATACGGAATACGGATACACAACAAAAGCCCAACGAATGATTTTCATCATCCATAAGCTGTTCAAGAATCTTTACAACATTTACAAGAATCATCAGAGTCAGAAGCAAAAGTATCAACCAACATGCACACATGTACCGAAATACCAACAAGAATACTTGAAATCAAATATGTAAATCTCAAATAGTCATGATCTGAATAAGTCAACAAAATCCTGGGTCACATTGCCCAAATACAAGAATAAATCTAAGTATCAAAATACAATATTGTTCAAGCAAGCTACAAGAAATAATAATAATAAAATCCAGCACTAATACTTCATGTCACCAATACCGTCTAGAACCTGTTCTCCAAAATCTGCAATTTAACAGTTACAGGGAAGAGAAAAAGAGAAAACAAGTACCCGTCAATAGCAAGTTACGGGCCACTTGTAATGCAGGATACAAGTACATGGAGAAACTAACTAACAACATGGAATAAGCATGATGTCAAAATATAACAACTAGCATGGTAAGGTGAACAAATGTACAAGAAGCATGTATCAAGTGTCAAGTGAACAAGATATTGTAAACATGCATCAAGTGTCAAATATCATGTATCAAGTGTCATGTATCAAGTCTCATGTATCATGTAGTCAAGTATCAAGCAAGCATGTAGCATGTTCAAGTATCATGTTCTAGTCTTGTAGTGATTACTATCTAGGTAGCACTTCATGCATCCCGCTTTTTACTACATGGTTACTACAACAAACAGTTTCGCTTTAGATTTCATAGTAGACCATAGAGGGCAGTGTACTCAGGGACAAGTCAAGTAATCGAGCTCTAAGCTCCAAGTATCATGTATCATGGATTACATATCACGTGTCAAGTTGTGCAAGTGGCAAGTAACGTGTCTTGCGTGCAAGTGTCAAGTAATCACGTGTCAAGTATCATGTCTCAAGTCATCATGTAGGATCAGTGGATCCCCTTCTGAGTACACGTTTCTGAATTATCCACTATTAGATCTTTCTCTTAAATCCCGACTTGGTTATTTATTATTAATGACAAACAAGCAAGTATGTGTGCAAAACATGTCAAGTATAACATGGCATGATCATGTGACAAGTGCAAGTTGCAAGATAAACAAGTACATGTGCAAGATAGTTCATAAAAGAATAAAATAGCCAAGTCTCTAGTTTAGGACAGCAAGACCACACTGTAATAAAACAGTGATTCCCAGGGTTACAAACATGCAAATCTGAATCCTGTCAAAACGTCATAGACTCCCCACCGAATCCAACGAATACAAATAAGTCATATACTAATTCACAAAAACATAACTCAAAACTGATTTGAATTCAGAAATTAGGTTCAGCGAGAAATCAGGAAATCAAATTCAAGAGCAGGAAAACAGCATGAAAACTCATTAAATAAATTCACGAAAAATTTGGCGTATTCCGCCATATGTCTAGTATCATAATATAAAGTTTCATAGTTTTCCACTAAAATTAGATCAGTCATCAAAAAACATAAAACATCAATAAACTATAATTTGGCAAATCTGGAATTCCGAACACTGCTGTACAAAAACTGTAATATCTCGCAAACCGTGAAACAAAATCCAAATCCGTCAAAGGGAGATGAAAATAGAAGAAATAATCTAACTTTCATATTTCACAAACATTTTTCATACAGTAATAAGAATCAGGGTGAAAATACAAATCTTTACAGAACAGCGAGCAAATTCCAACAAGTATAGTTTTTGTAAACAAGCATGAAACGGCATCTAAAACTCATCAATAAAATCCACCAAAATTCTGGGTAATCCCTAATTAGATAAAGAAAATCTGACCAAAACTTCAGATCGAAATAATGTGTCTAACACTAGAATCAAAATAATTTAGTCATCAAAATCATCAAGAAACGAGATCTGGAAACGAATTATACCTCTGTTGTAAAACAGTCATATCTCACACATATGAAAACGAAATCGAGCAAGGTCAGAGGGGTTGGATAGAAGACGAATTCCTCTACAAATCATGTTTTATACTGAAATTAAGATTCTAATCTTAATATGGTCTAAATTACTGATCAAGGCAGATTATCGACAAAACACAGAATTTTCTTTAGGAACAAAACCAACATGAATCACACGAAACTTGATCGAAACATAACTAAACATGAATTAGAATCTAGGAAGTGTCCAAACAACATGGAATAGGGTACACGACATGTCCACAACAAGTATATCACATGGATCTCACAAGCACACGAGTTCTCATAATTGTTTCGCATATACCTCACATCAAGAACGTGCAAAACCTAGGTTAATTCATGTAGAATGTCGTGAGGCAACTATGGTCAAAAGCACTATAGAGACAAACTCATCAATCATACCTCAGACACAAGTTGTCTTTATAACCCAACTACACTACAAGCGGAATTTATGACTTGTATCATACAAAGGAATTTGAGTACAAGTTACTTGCCTTAACCAATGACGAAAACAACTCCAACAAGAATAACGGGAACGGATTCCCGGCCAACGAACTTAGCAAACCACGAACTCCACGAAGAACAAACCCTACGGATCAAAATGAGCAACGAACTCAAGACCCAAGAACCAAGATAATGCGTGAAATAGTCGTACACGTGCAAAACAACGATAGAGCAGACAAAGGCAGGGACTACGGCGGTCAGTGGCTGCTGCTGTCGCAGTAGTAGTCGGATGGGGTCGGCGCTGGTGTCGGCGATCGGCTGCTGCGCGCACGACGACAGAGCGGGACCGGGATAGGGACGGAGACAGGGATAGCTTAGGACATGGTGCAATGGGGATCGGGATGGAGGCCAGTGGGTTCAAAGGGGGAAAGAGAGATGAGCGGAAGGAAAAATTGGGTAGGGCGGCTACATGGGAGAGTATATATATATAGGCGGAGAGATGAGTTAGGGTTTCTATGAAGGGGATACCGGGTATCGGGTGTGGGTAGCTAGGTCGGGTGTAGGGTTGGGATCCAGGGTAGTTAAGTATAGGATTAAAAATGATGGTTAGTGGGTAATATGATAGGAGTTGTATATAGGTAAAAATATAGGATTTATGAGTTTGGTAGTGGTTTTAAAAAGGGAAAAAGGGGTATGAGTAACTTGCTCATTTAGTGAATAAGCAATTGATGATGTGGCATGCATGTGATTGGAAAGTCTTTAAAAGGGTTAGTTGTCCAATGTATCACATACATGCCACATAATTAATTGCTCATTTACTAAATAAGCAAGTTGCTCATATCCCTTTTACCCTTTTAAAAAAATCAACAGGGCTTGAGGGTAATTAACGGAGTAATAGCATTAATTGGGTTGAAGTATCAAATGAGTCTTGGCTTGAGAGATCCAAAATGATAGGGCAAACATGAATAATTTAAAAGAACAAGATAGAGATAAAAATAAATTTATCAGTGCGAATAAAAAAATTAATGGCACGAGTAAAAGAGACGAATCAAAAGGAGACAACCGAATCAAGAATCCAAATAAAGATGATAAAATAATAAAAATAAATACATTGAAACAAAAGATCCAATATACGACTCAAAAAGAGGTACAACGGAGTCAAATACAAGGGAAAAGAAAATACACTCAAAAATACACAAAAAGAAAAACATGGGTTACAATCCTACCCACCTAACAAGAAGAATTTCGTTCTCGAAATTCAAACAAGAAGATACATAGGGTAACCCCGCAACAACCAAAAAGAACAAAACAAAACTACTCACACAAATGAGGAAACTTCAGCTGAATCTCCTCCTCCAGCTCTCAAGTCGACTCACCAGGCGAGTGAGGATTCCAAGCAACAGGAACCAACTTGATGACCTTTTTCTTAAGTACTTTCTCCCGCTGATCCACAATAGCAACTAGGGAAATCTCACAAGTCAAATTCGGCCGAACGGTCAACTCAGAGTAGTCGATCCCGTAGCTCTCATTTCGGATATATCTCCTGAGTTGTGAGACATGGAAAACATCGTGCACTCTGATAAAGTTGGTGGCAATGCATGACGATAGGCCACCTTGCCTACTCGCTCCAAAATCTCAAACGGTCCAATAAATCTCGGGCTAAGCTTGCCCCCACCACCGAACCGAATGACACTGCGCTACGGCGATACCTTCAGAAAAACATGGTCACCAACACCAAACTCTAAAGCTCTCCGATGGACATCAGCCATCGCTTCTGCCGATCCTGGGCTGCCTGCAAATGCTTTCTGATCTGAACCATCGCATCAACTGTCCTGGTGACCAACTCTGGACCCAACAACTTCCTCTCACCAATGTCATCCAAGCACGATGGCAATCTACACTTTCGCCCATAGAGTGCCTCGAACGGAGTAGCTTTAATACTGACTTGGAAGCTGTTATTGTACGAGAACTCTACGAGATGCAAATGGTCCTTCCAAGATCTACTAAACTGAAGCATACTGGACCTCAACATGTCCTCAAGAATCTGAATAGTCCTCTCCAACTGTCCATTAGTCTGGGGATGAAAAGTTGTACTATACTTTAATTTGCTCCTCAAACTGTTCTGAAGACTCTCCCAGAACTGAAATATGAATCTCGTATCCCTATCGAATACAATACTAACTGGAACCCCATGAAGTCTAACAATCTCTTGCATATACCTCTTAGGAAGGCTCTCAGTAGACTACCCGATACGAAAAGGAATGAAGTGAGCACTCTTCGTCAAACGGTCGACAATCACCCAAATACCATTATGACCCTTAGGACTCCTCGGTAAAGCGGTCACAAAGTCCATAGTGATATGTTCCTACTTCCACTCTGGAATAGGAAGCGGTTGAAGAAGTCCAGCGGTTCTCTGATGCTCTGCCTTAACCTGCTGGCAGATCAAACACTGAAAAACAAACCGAGCTATAGCTCCCTTCATACCATGCCACCAGAAATAAAGCTTCAAATCCCGATACATCTTAGTACCGCCGGGATGGATAGAATAGGATGACTGATGGGCTTCCTCAAGCAACCTCTGACGAACTTCACCTTTCAGGACACATAACCTGGACCCAAAACGAAGCGATCCATCAACATGAATAGCTATGTCCATCCTGGACCCAGACTCATCCTCAGCTCGAAAACTCTGCAAATGTGCATCACCAGCCTGCGCCTCTTTAATCTGATCAACAAGAGATGACTACAGCTGAGCACAAAACAAATCCGATAAGAACTCGACAACAAAACCTCCAACTCCAACCTCCTCATCTGCTCAACCAGATCCCTCTGCTGAGTTAAGAACATAATTGTCGGTCTCCTGCTCAAAGCATCTGGCACCAAGTTTATTTTACCAGGATGGTATTGCAAACTGATGTCATAATCGGCCATAAGCTCCAACCAATGCCTTTGTCTCATGTTTAACTCCTTCTGGGTGAAGACGTACTTGAGACTTTTGTGGTATGTAAAGATCTCCACTCGGTCCTTAAGTAAATAATGTCTTCACAGCTTCAAAGCATAAATCACTGCCGCTAACTCCAAGTCATAAGTCGGGTAGTTCTTTTCATGCGGCCTCAACTGCCTTGATGCATACGCAACGACTTGGCCATTCTGCATCAAAACTGCTCCAAGACCCTTACCAGAAGCATCACAGTGAATTACAAATCTGCCTGAACCATCGGGAATAGTCAACACAGGTGCAGACGTCAATCTGTTCTTCAACTCAACAAAAGCCACACCACACTCATCAGACCAACAGAACTTCTGATCCTTCCCAGTCAACTTAGTCAACGGTCCTGCTATCTTCGAAAAATCTTGGACGAATTTTCAATAATAGCCAGCCAAACCGAGAAAACTCCTGACTTCAGAAACTGACTTGGGAACAGGCCAATCCTTCATAGCCTCAACCTTGGCAGGATCCATAGAAATACCATCGCCGGAGATAATGTTCCCCAAGAAAGAAACCTTATCGAGCCAAAAACTCGCACTTGCTGTGTTTTCTATAGAGCTGATTCTTTCTCAAAGTCTGCAGAACCACTCTAAGATGTTCAGTATGATCTTTCCGATTCTGAGAATACACCAAAATATCATCAATGAAGACCACCACAAATCTATCCAAGAACTGAGAGAAGACCCAGTTCATAAGACTCATAAATATAGCCGGCGAGTTCGTAACTCCGAACGGCATCACAAGATACTCAAAGTGGCCATATCTGGTCCTGAAAGCAGTCTTCTGCACATCAGTTGGCTTCACTTTGACTTTGTAATACCCTAAACTTTTATTTTAATGAAAATATTGATTTTCACGTGTTGTGCACGTCCAAATTTCATATGTATATTATTTATTTATTTTTATATACAAAATTTCTTTTGGTAGTATTAACAATTATTTTTCCTTTCCTTTATATTTATAAAAGCCTATTTCTAAAGCCTAAAAGACTATTTTATTTGTTGAGGCCACTTTAATAATTCTTTATTTTTATTATCTTGGCCTACAAGCCTAAGCCCACTAATTGTGAAGCCCACAAGTTTAATCAATCAACTAAATGGTCACACTTGTCATGTAGACACAAATTGTGAGCATTTTGATTAATTAAAAGTGTACAAAGTTCAAATAGGGGGTACTAGGAGGCACGTTCATGCACGTAGTGTGCAATGCACACTAGTTTGGGGCCGGGTATGCATGGAGAAGGTGGGAGAGTGTGTGTGTATATCCATGGGTGGTTACTTTGTGCATGGGTGGTTGCCACAACTTCCCCTCCTATCCTAGCCATTCATCCTATAACTATCCAATAAATCCTAGCCCTCCAATCTATCCTAAAATTACTATAAATACCCCCCCCCCCCTCTCTATCTACTTGTATTCTACACTAAGCAACTTTAAAAGAAGAAATTATATAGGAGATATATAGTGTGTGTGAGTGTATGTGTGTACCCATTGGAGGTCGGCCATCATACACCCTTGGAGCTCTCAGTTTAGAGCAAGGTAGCAAGAAGGAGGTTCGTTGCATCGCAATCTAGGAGGAGAAGGCACTCTCTCGCATTCTAGGGGACTCTAGGAGATTTCTTATTGGTTTTTCTTCAAAAAGGTGGGTGTTTTTCATGACTTTAAAGTAGAAATCATGTTAGGAATAAATTGAAATTGTTATTAAAAAGTAATTAGTTGAGATGAAATACATGTTGCCTATTTAGAGTAGAAATTGATAAACTAGTAAATGTGTATTATTGTGATGGTTAGATTCATTTAATATAAATGAAAGTGTATGTTCTCATTGTTTATAACATTAGAATGCATGCTAATTATGCTTTAATTATAATTATGTGAAATCCACTAGTAAGAAGTTAGAATCATGTTTATTGATTAAAGTGCTAAAGTAGAATGGTGTGTTAAAGATGAGTTGATAGAATAATTTACTAAGAAATGATTGCTAATGGATGCAATGAAATTCCCCATTGCTATATATGCCATGTGAAAATTAGAATAAATGGAAAGAATGTGTTTTTGGCAAACAAATAATCGAATGCTTCATGTGTAGACTAATCAATAAAAAATAAAGATTTTATTCACTTATAAAGATGGTTTTTGTGCTCTAAAAATATCATGATTGTTAATGAGTAAGAAAACATCATTGTGATGATTTTTGTGTGTGAAAAACTATCTTTAATTTTGGAGAAGTATGTATTAGTTCGCGAATGTCGAAATAGTCTTCATAAAATACAAATTGAGGCTAAATACATGTTTTAAAGAGTTAGAAAATACTTTTAAAAATACTGGTTATTGTTAAATTAAATGTAGTTTTATTCGGGGCATTTTCATTTTCAAAAGAGGAGAAAAAGAGATAATTTCGTTTTGAGAAATTTTGAGTTGTAGTTTGAACAAAGAATAAGATCAAAACCTATTTTTAATACTTTCTAATCGAATTGGCCACTTAGACCAACTGGTCGGAAAAGGCTTTGGTCGCTACAAGGGGTCGGAGGTCTCAGGTTCGATACCCAGAGGCTGTGTTTTATTTTGTTTGTTAAAAACCCAACTAGCCAAAACAGAACACATAGGGATTATATACCCCTAGTTATGACGGTTGACAGCTTTGGCGCGTTGGTCTTGTGCACTGTCTGTTTCGCCGCTGGTCGCTAGTTCAAATCTGGTTGGGGGGATTGGAGTTTAAAACATGTTTTTTTTTTTGGATTTTTGGATTTAATTGAGTTTTTAAATAGAATAAAAAATTGGAAAATTATGGATTAATTACTGAAAAATTATTAGAACTCTATAGAAAATATTTATACAACTTCTGATAAAGTGTGAATAAGAGATTGGGGTTTTGCAAGAAAGGACTTTCTTTGGAAACTAAATTGTCCTTTTAATAAAAGAAAAATAAATGGGAATTTTTTAGTTATAAAAGATGAATTTTTGGAAGTTGTGACTAGTGTGATTATATGGATTTATAAAAATGTGTTTGTAGTAAGATTTTTGAAATGCGAATAATGGATTTGTAAAATACATGAATTGTTGGTGCCTATTAATTGAAATTTATTCTTACACATAAGCTACACGTGAAATTGAGTTATTGATCATGATGAGTTATGAATATATGAATTCTATGCTTGTGAAATATGAGTTGTGATTAATCATGAAAAGATCTTATGAGTATGACATTGAAATTATGAGTTGAAATTGAGAATTAAGGTATAGCCGAGCCTTATACCGCCAATGAAAGAATTGTGAAATGATATTTGAAATGAGAAGACCAAGGTTGGGTCATGTGAAGTAAATGAATAAGACGGGTGTAGTGGGAGTGCTACATTCTAAGAGTTGATTTTTATTCATGATTCATTTAAACTAAGGACTTAGATACATAGTGAAGATATGATGAAAGTAAGAGAAAAACATTGAGTATGAGGGCCATTGGATTGGCGGCGTGAGAGTATTCACAGGATGTCCCATGATGAGTCATGATAGGGCATGGATACTGCTCCAGAGTACCATCCCGGTGGCGACGCTGGTGGGGTGTTTGATGACTGCGGGTGGTGTCATATCTATAGTAGGAGCTGAATTACCACAGGATGCCTGCATGATGAGTCATGTGACAGTACGCTGGGATTCCCTCCAGGGCGCCTAGACATGAGTTCGTAGGTCAGAAAACATCTAGGATACTTACCGTAGTTATAGTAGTAGATTAAGTCATGGCGAGGGATTGAACCCTACAAGATGAAGAACGGCTAAGGGTTTGCCCTCAAACCTATGTCATATGGGCTGCATAGACTCTGAACAAGTGCACATTAGTGTCATGTAATATAAATAATTGCATTAAGGACTAAGTGCACATTTACAACACGACATCAATAGGATAGTCCCTTTAGCTTTGATTGTGACAAGTTTGTGGTTTGTTAAGAAATGAGAATCGTTATACAGTTTCCGGCATAGAGAGGATGGCCGTGTATAATATTTCGTCAGTTGAATGAACTGACGCGCCCACAGTTTTATATGCAGGATAAAGATGACTGACACAATTGAAGTATGCATGCTGCTCAAGATTGATTTAAATGTTGTTCATTATAATTTATTGTAAAATTGCTTTCGTTGTGATAATGTAAAAGTGTAATGTAACTCTGATGAAAGAAAGTTTTTATTTCCTTGTAAAATTGTACGAAAGAAGTGTAAAGATCTTTTGGAACTCGAATTCAGTTGTATTTTGGAATTCGAGGTGTTACAGACTTGATGGTACACAGAACGAAGATCCAACTTCGAGAAAACCGCAGCCCCACTCAACTTGTCAAACAAATCATCGATCATGGGCAACGAATACCGATTCTTCACAGTAACATTGTTCAGTTCCTGATAATCCACACACAGTCGACGACTACCATCCTTCTTGTTGACAAAAAGGACTGGAGCACCCCAAGGCGAAACACTGGGTCTGATGAAACCTAAATCAAACAACTCCTGAATGTACACCTTAAGCTCAGCTAACTCAACCGGTGACATCCTGTAGAGACTCTTCGATATAGGCACCGTACCCGGCTGAACTTCAATACAGAACTCCACATCCCTATCAGGGGGTAAGCCAGGCAACTCCTCTGGAAAAACATCCAGGAAATCCCAAACTACTAGAGGCGCACCTTCACAGCCTGAATGCAACTCCATCGCATAAACCTCCTGATCAACAGCAGTTCGGCCAAGGGAAGACTCCCCGGCATGGAACTTAAACTCTGCGCGATCTGAAATTCGGAACACAACTTTCTTGGCACGGCAATCAATGATGGCATGGGTTTCACCCAACTAATCTGTACCCAGAATAACATCAAATCCTGAATTCCCAATTACAATCAGATTGGTTTTGAACTCTGTGCTGCCAATAATTACGGGACACTACCGGCACTTCCGGGAACAAATGACAACTCCACCATCTGTCACAATGTTCCAAGCCTCTGACATGTTGCTACACTCCAACTGATGGCGAGCGACAAACTGAGAGGAGACAAAAGAATGGGTTGCCCCAGAATAAAAAAGAACATGAGTAGGGAAGGAGCAAACAAGGACAACACCTAAGACAGAAAGCAAAAGAGACAAAGAAAAGAATGGTTGAATAGGGGTGAAGAAAACAAAATGCTGAAAGCACAAACAGAAAGAAATAAAGCAAAGGAATTGAAGAAACAAAAAGAACAACAAAACAACAAAAACAAAAGATACCTGAACCACACCCTCAGCTGACTCAAAATCTACAACAGTCAGGTTGAAAGCCTGACCTCTCCTGGGAGCAGCGGTCCTCTGACCGACGATCTGGCACTGCGGAGGAAGCGGTGGTCTAACTAGACCACGAGCTGCAGCAACTGGCTGAACTGGACCCATGGCTGGAGGAGCCAACTGCAACAATTAGCACGTCGGCAATCCTTGCGCTCATGCCCTGGAAGACGGCAAAAGTCGCAGAAACCAACTATCGGAGGACTCGCAGATGAGTAAGGAGCTGCCCTGACTGGAGTGGCTAGAACAAGTCTCCGAATAGGCCCACAAGAAGACCTAGCAACTGAGTGCGGAACAGTCCACTGAGAAGGAACCAATCCACCACGAGCTTGCTCCTGGGCCCTAGCTGCCTCAAGAGCCTCAGTATAGGTACGCAAGTGAAGAGAGACAAGCTGCACCTTGATGTCTCGCTCAAGCCCCAAAATGAACCTACGAGTCCTATCCTCTTCGTTCGCCATAAGAACGACTGCGAAGCGACTAAGTCTCGTAAACTCAGCTGCGTACTCATCCACAGACCTAGAGCTCTGTTTCAAGAAAGTCTTATGTTACAACATTGCATGAACAATATGTAACAAATTCCATTACTAGAAATAATGACCAACCTGTTTCATGGCTAGAAATTGTTGCTCCTTCTCAACTCTGGTGCTGCTAGGAAAGAACTTCTCCAAGAAGCTCCTAGTGAAAGTGGCCCAAGAGATCAGTCGTTCGAGCCTTTTGGACTCAGACCTCCACCAGATATGAGCCAAATCCACCAACTGAATGGTCACCACATCCACACGATCTGCATCTGCAACTCTAGCTGCCAAAAGCAGCCGCTTTGTCCTAATCAACCACTGTTCAACCTACAAAGGCGTCTCAGTGCCTGAAAACCTGTCGGGATGCAGCCTCATAAAGTCTATGACTGTTCCTGAATGGGGAGGAAGGACATCCTGCCTAGGCACAACGGGCCTGAGGAACTCGAGCGGCTTTCAAAGCAACCATCACCAAATCACTATGGTTCTGCTGCATATTGATCAAACGCTCAAGTACAGCGATGACAACCACAAGCTCAGGCTGATCACCCGAAACACGAGAAGAACCTCTACGAGCCATAGTCTGCACAAAACCAAAAACAATTAGCATCCAGATCAATGTTGGCAATAATAATTCATTTATGCATGCATGGTTAGAGAAATGTTGAGCAGATCCCAGTTCGAGCCAAGCATGTCTAACATATTAGGCAACTAATACATTAGCCAAACCTGGTACTCTGATACCACTAAAAACTTTGTAACACCACGCTTTCCAAAAGAGAATACGGAATACGGATACGCGACAAATGCCCAGCGAATGATTTTCACTATCTATAAGTTGTTCAAGAATCTTTACAACATTCACAAGAATCATCAGAGTCGGAAGCAAAGTATCAACCAACATGCACATATGAACCGAAATACCAACAAGAATACTTGAAACCAAATATATAAATCTCAAATAGTCATGATCTGAAGAAGTCAACAAAATCCTGGGTCACATTGACCAAATACAAGAATAAATCCAAGTATCAAAATACAATATTGTTCAAGCAAGCTACAAGAAATAATAATAATAAAATCCAGCACTAGTACTTCATTTCACAATTACCGTCTGAAACCTGTTCTCCAAAATCTGCAATTTAACAGTTACAGGAAAGAGAAAAAGAGAAAACAAGTACCCATCAATATCAAGTTACGGGCCGCTTGTAATGCAAGATACAAGTACATGGAGAAACTAATTAACAACATGGAATAAGCATGATGTCAAAATATAACAACTAGCATGGTAAGGTGAACAAATGTACAAGAAGCATGTATTAAGTGTTAAGTGAACAAGATCATGTAAACATGCATCAAGTGTCAAGTATCATGTATCAAGTGTCATGTATCAAGTTTCATGTATCATGTTCAAGTCTTGTAGTGATTACTATCTAGGTAGCACTTCATGCATCCCGCTTTTTACTACATAGTTACTACAACAAATAGTTTCGCTTTAGATTTCATAGTAGACCATAGAGGGCAGTGTACACAGGGACAAGTCAAGTAATCGAGCTCTAAGCTCCAAGTATCATGTATCATGTATTACATATCACGTGTCAAGTTGTGCAAGTGGCAAGTAACGTGTCTTGCATGCAAGTGTCAAGTAATCACGTATCAAGTATCATGTCTCAAGTCATCACGTAGGATTAGTGGATCCCCTTCCGAGTACATGTTTATGAATTATCCACTATTAGATCTTTCCTTAAACCCCGGCTTGGTTATTTATTATTAATGTCAAACAAGGAAGTATGTGTGCAAAACAGATCAAGTATAACATGGCATGATCATGTGACAAGTGCAAGTTGCAAGATAAACAAGTATGTGTGCAAGATAGTTCATAAAAGAATAAAATAGCCAAGTCTTTAGTTCAGGACAGCAAGACCACACTGTAGTAAAACAGTGATTCCTAGGGTTACAAACATGAAAATCTGAATCCGTCGAAACATATAGAAAGTAGACTCCAACCGAATCCAGCGAATACAAATAAGTCATATACTAATTCACAAAAATATAACTCAAAACTGATTTGAATTTAGAAATTAGGTTCAGTCCAAAATCAGAAAATCGAATTCAAGAGCAGGAAAACAGCATGAAAACTCATTAAATAAATTCAAGAAAAATCTGTGGTATTTCCCCATATGTCTAATATCAGAGTATAAAGTTTCATAATTTTTTAGTAAAATTAGATCAGTCATAAAAAATCATAAAACATCAATAAACGATAGTTTAGCAAATCTGGAATTCCCAACACTTCTGTACAAAAACTGTAATATCTCGCAAACTGTGAAACGAAATTCAAATCCGCCAACGGGAGACGAAAATAGAAAAAATAATATAACTTTCATATTTCACAAACATTTTTCGTACAATAATAGGAATCAGGGTGAAAATACAAATCTTTACAGAACACCGAGCAAATTCCAGCAAGTAGAGTTTTTGTAAACAAGCTTGAAACGGAATCTAAAACTCCTCAATAAAATCCACCAAAATTCTGGGTAATCCCTAATTAGATATAGAAAAATTAACCAAAACTTCAGATCAAAATAATGTGTCTAACACTAGAATCAAAATAATTTAGTCATCAAAATCATCAAGAAACGAAATCTGGAAATGAATTACACCTCTGTAGTAAAACAGTCATATCTTACACATACGAAAACGAAATCGAGCAAGGTCAGAGGGGTTGGAAAGAAGACGATTTCCTCTACAAATCATGTTTTATACTGAAATTAAGATTCTGACCTTAATATGGTCTAAATTACTGATCAAGGCAGATTATCGACAAAACACAGAATTTTCTTTAGGAACAAAACCAACATGAATCACACGAAACTTGATCGAAACATAACTAAACATATATTAGAGTCTACGAAGTGTCCAAACAACATGGAATAAGGTACACGACATGTCCACAACAATTATATCACATGGATCTCACAAGCACACGAGTTCTCATAATTGTTTCACATATACGTCACATCAAGAACGGGCAAAAACCTAGGTTAATTCATGTCGTATGTCGTAAGGCAACTATGATCAAAAGAACTATAGAGACAAACTCATCAATCATACATCACACACGAGTTGTCTCTAGAACCAACTACACTATAAGCAGAATTTATGACTTGTATCATACAAAGGAATTTGAGTACAAATTACTTGCCTTAACCATTGACGAAAACGACTCCAACTAGAATAACGGGAACGGATTCCCGGCCAACGAACTCAACGAATCACGAACGAAAACCACAAAATCCATGAAGAACAAACCTCACAGATCAAAACGAGCAACGAATTCAAGACCCAAGAACCAAGATAACGCATGAAATAGCCGTACACATGCAAAACAATGGGAGAGCGGACAAAGGCATGGACGATGGCGGTCAGTGGTTGCCGCTGTTGTTGTAGCAGCCGGATGGGGTCGGTGCTGGCGTCGGCTTCGGCTGACCACTAGCGTCGATGATCAGCTGTTGCGCGTGCGACGACAGAGCGGGATGGGATAGGGACGGAGATAGGGAGAGGTTGGGACACGGTGCAATGGGGATCGGGATGGAGGCCAGTGGGTTCGAAGGGGGAAAGAGAGATGAGCAGAAGGAAAAATAGGGTAGGGCAGATGCATGGGATAGTACATATATATATGCGAAGAGATGAATTAGGGTTTCTGTGATACCGGGTATCGGGTGTGGGTAGCTAGGTCGGGTGTAGGGTTGGGATCCAGGGTAGTTAAGTATAGGATTAAAAATGATGGTTAGTGGGTAATAAGATAGGGGTTGTATATAGGTAAAAATATAGGATTTATGAGTTTGGTAGTGGTTTAAAAAATATCAACAGGGCCTGGGGGTAATTAACGGGGTAATAGCATTAATTGGGTTGAAGTATCAAGTGAGTCTTGGCTTAAGAGATCCAAAAAGAAAGGGCGAACAAGAATAATTTAAAAGAACAAGATGGAGATAAAAATAAATTTAGTAGTGCGAATAAAAAAATATTAATGGCACGAGTAAAAGAGACGAATCAAAAGGGGACAACCGAATTAAGAATCCAAATAAAGATGATAAAATAATAAAAATAAATAAATTGAAACAAAAGATCCAATATACGGCTCAAAAAGAGGTACAACGGAGTCAAATACAAGGAAAAAGAAAATACACTGAAAAATACACAAAAAGAAAAACAGGGGTTACTATAGGACCTAAGACCATTGATTGCATATTCATAGGCTATGCACACAACAGTAGTACATATCGATTCTTGGTATATAAATCGGATATACCGGACATCCATGTGAATATAATAATGGAATCAAGGAATGCTTCCTTCTTTGAACACGTGTTTCCGTGCAAGGATACTACGTATCCCAAACGTACATGTGAGCAAGGGAATGCAAGCACTTCGGTTGATGACCCAGGACATGATAATGATGAACCTAGACAGAGTAAACGGGCTAGAACATCAAAGTCATTTGGTCCTGACTTTGTAACGGACTTTCTGTTAGAGAATGAGCCCAGAACATTCAAGGAGGCCATGTCTATGCCTGATGCTCCTATGTGGAAGGAAGCAATCAAAAGTGAAATAGACTCCATTATGCAAAATCATACATGAGAGTTTGTCGATTTGCCTTATGGGTGTAAAGTTCTAGGATGCAAATAGATTTTCAAACAAAAATTGAAACTAGATGGTTCAATAGAGAAACATAAGGCGAGAATTGTGGTACAAGGATTTAGGTAAAAGGAAGGCCTAGACTTCTTTGATACATATTCTCCGGTCACAAGAATAACTTCCATAAGAATACTGATAGCTATTGCAGCTCTACGTAACCTCGAAATACATCAAATGGATGTCAAAACTGCATTTCTAAATGGGAATTTAGAAGAAGAAATATACATGAAACAACCTGAGGGTTACGTAGTTTCTGGACAGGAAAACAAGGTGTGCAGACTTGTAAAATCCTTGTACGGACTGAAACAAGCTCCAAAACAGTGGCATGAAAAATTTGACAATGTTATGATGTCAAATGGTTTCAAAATAAATGAATGTGATAAGTGTATCTACATCAAAGATACTCCAAATGAATATATTCTAGTGTGTCTGTATGTAGATGACATGCTCATTATTGATAGTAATAATGACATTATCAAACAAACTAAGAACATGCTTAGTGGTAAGTTTGATATGAAAGATTTGGGAGTTGCAGATGTCATACTAGGAATCAAAGTTTCCAGGACGTCTGAGGGAATTACTTTGTCTCAAGCTCATTACACTTAGAAAGTACTTGAAAGATTCAAGAATTACTGCAATGGGACTACCAAAAGTCCTGTGGATCCTAGTCTTCACTTGTTCAAAAACATGGGTAACAGCATATCACAATTGGAATATGTACGTGTAATCGGTAGTCTAATATACTTAACAAATTGTACAAGACTGGACTTGGCACATTCAGTAAATGTACTGAGCCGCTACAAAAGTAATTCAGGATGAAGTCACTGGAAAAGAATGACTAGAGTAATAAACTACTTGCAACATACTCAGAGTTATAGGCTGCATTACACTAGACATTCAATAGTACTAGAAGGCTACAGTGATGCCAACTGGATATCGGACTCCAAGAACTAAAAATCCACAAGTGGGTATGTCTTCACTCTTGGTAGTGCAACTGTGTCATGAAATCCTCTAAACAAACGTTACTAGCCAGATCCACCATGGAATCTGAGTTTATTACTTTAGACGGCAGAGGAAGGAGAGTAGCTTCGAAACTTTTTAGAGGATATTTCCATGTGGAAAAAACCAGTGCCTGCTATATGTGTGCATTGTGACAACCAATCAGCTATAGCAAGGGCACTGAGTTGTATGCATAATAGTAAGTTTCGTCATATCAGAAGGCAACACAAATCATTAGAAAACTGCTCTCAAATGGAATAATCTCTATAGAGTATATAAAATTGGTCGACAACCTAGCGGATCCATTTACTAAAGGTTTGTCTCGAGAGCAAGTTGTGAGATCATCAAGAGAAATGAGTTTAAAGCCTATGACGAAAGAGGATACTTGATGGAAATCCTACCTAGGAATTGGAGATCCCAAAATCTAGGTTCAAGGGGACAACTAAATCTTGTTAAATCGACGTGAGCAATGAGAGATTAAAAATTCGTACTCACTCTTAGGATGATAAAACAGTGCTGCCTGCAAAGGGTTAGGATAAGCTTGGCTTTTAATGATTTCCATAGCTTTGAAATAAAGGTGGGGTATAGCAGGATACTCTTTATGGGCAATCCCCTTATGAGTGTGAAATAAGGCTGTTTCTAGGAGAATGAAGAGATGCTACTTCCTCCAAATTCACTCACGATTAACCAGGGTTGTTCAAGTCCAAAATGAACACAACAAGAGAACCTAGTTCTGTGAGGAGATGAATTTGTGTGATAGTTATTGTCTAGGTTCACATCAAAGGCCGGGTAGTTCAAGACATCATGTTCACTACTTGGTCAAGTGAATCCGGTGGCTACTCACTAAGATTGGTTCAAAGTTGAAAAACTACTACCATTCCTGATGCAGTGATTTTCTGATTGTACTCTTAAAGTCTTTTCTGTCATGTCTTTTTTTGTCATGTCTTTTTCTGTCATGTTTGGATTACATAGTTTGGTTATTTCCATTCATGTGGAGGATTGTTGGAAATATTTTTGGCATATTTTTCGGGCTGGATTCCAGTAGGCTCCAGCCACCGGCAGCACCAAAAAGTGATTAGATTATGTTTCTCTCATCGAGTACTATTCCGTAGTGTACTCATTTGCCAAAAATGATTTCCGTATGAATGAGAAATGTAGTTCCAAAATTAGGTACTCAGAATGTACTAACTTGGGAATTTGGAATGGATAGTCCCACATCGGGAGATGGGAAAGATTTCTCTAGTATATAAGCTAAATAAATGGACTAAAGGGTGTAGCCCTGGGGTTAACACTAACGTTTAGTGGAGAGAGGACCTAGCCAAAATTACAAACACACACACGTGCACGCGTGCCCGGCCCTAGCTCCATCTCCAGCCTCGACCTCTGCTTCGACTCGGCTCGGCTCGGCTCAGCTCGGCATGGCTCGGTCTGGTCTGGTCTGGTCTGGCTCTGGCTCTGGCCTTTTTTTTTGCCCCGCTCCAAAATTTTCCCCAGCTTACTATTGAGGCTTTTCAAATTTTTTTGCCCCGCTCCAAAATTTTCCCCAGCTTACTGTTGAGGCTTTTCAAATTTTTTTGCCCCGCTCTGGCTTCTAGTACCATTACTCTGCTGTTACAGAGTAATGGCTCATCAGTTACGTTTTTTGAAATTCTCTAACTGGTACCATTACTCTGCTATTACAGAGTAATGAACCCTTCAGTACACAGAGTTTTCGAATCTCCTTCTTCTTCTTCCTCTGAGTCAGAGTCTGAGAGTACAACACAGTTACCGGTTCGCTGAGATCTCTGAAGCTAGGGTGCTGCTCTTCAGGGAAAGGTAATACAGTTGTATCCTGGGAGGCAATTCGTCAACCACCATTACACTACGGGGCAATTGCTTTAAGGGCAGAGATCTTAATCTCGACTCTGTATTGAAGTGTCTGGTTTGTTCTTTTATTTCCTGTAATTGTTTTTCTTCACAAACATTGTTAGCAGTTTCCTATTTTATGAAATTCAAGTTCTAACAATTTGCACTTAGAATTTTCAAAGAGAAAGAAAGAGGCATTTGTGAGGAAAATATATAGTGCAGAAAAAAATTTCACGTGAGAAAAAGAAATTGTGTGTGTTCCTTTCCCATTTGGAGGTCGGCTAGCATCAAAAAGGAGGAGGTTTCGGTCAAGGCAAGCTTTCAGGAGTTGAAAGAGAAACTGACTACTGCTCCCATTTTGGCTTTGCCTAGAGCAGGTGTTGAGTATGATGTTTACAACGATGCTTCACATCGTGGGCTTGGTTGTGTCTTGATGCAAGAGGGAAAGGTAATTGCTTACGGGTCTAGGCAACTAAGAACGCATGAGAAGAATTATCCGACTCATGATCTGGAATTGACTGCGATTATCTTCGCCTTGAAGCAATGGAGACATTACGTGTACGTTGACAAATTAAATATGTACACGGACCATAAAAGCTTGAAGTACATCTATCAGTAGAAGGACCTGAATCTGTGGTAACGGAGATGGCTGGAAGTACTTGAGGACATTCGTCTAGAGATTAAGTACCATCCAGGTAAGGCTAATGTTGTTGCTGATGCACTTAGCTGTAAAAGTGGTTTGGCCAGTTTGATCATGACCCAGAGGCATCTTGCAGAAGAGTTAGATCAGGCTAGTATTAAGGTAGTTTTGCAAGGTTTGGGAGCATCTTTGGCTTAGCTGAGGCTTCAGCCTACGCAGAATGAATTGATTATAGCAAGTCAGAAGGAAGATGCAATGATTCAGAAGATGAAGGAGCAGGTTGGTGCAGGCAGATTATCAGAGTTTCAGAACAGGTATGAAGTGTTGTGGTTTGGAGATAGTCTATGTGTTCCGGATCAATCAGATTTGAGAGAGAGTATTCTTCAGGAGGTACATGCCACTCTTTTGTATGTACACCCAGAGAGCACCAAGATGTACAAGAACATCAAGCAACATTTCTGGTGGTCAGGTCTGAAGCGGAATGTGGCTGAATTTTTGGCGAAGTGTGAGATTTGTCAACAAGTGAAAGCCGAGAATCAGATGCCCGGAGGTTTATTGCATATCCATTCAGGAGTGGAAGTGGGATAACATCAGCATGGATTTCATCACAGGGTTTGCCCCAATAATTCGAAGAGTAATGATGCGATTTGGGTCATAGTCGATCGACTAACCAAATCAGCTCACTTTTTGGCAATGAAACTCACTTTGTCTATGAAAAAGTTAGCCGAGCTGTATGTTGGAGAGACCGTCAGACTTCATGCTATTCCGTTGACCATTGTGTCTAATCGAGATGCGCGATTTACTTTACATTTTTGGAGCAATCTTCAGACAGCTTTTGGTACTAAGATAGATTTCAGCACTGCCTTCTATCCTCAGACTGATGGACAAACTGAGAGAGTGAATCGAGTTCTTGAAGATGTGCTTCGGTGTTCTGTTCTAGATTTTGGAGGCAATTGGGAGAGGCATCTAGCTCCGGTATAGTTTGCCTACAACAACAGTTTTCAGACTAGTATCGCAATGACGCTGTACGAAGCTCTGTATGGCAGGAAGTGCAGAACACCTGTTTGCTAGTTTGAAGTGGGAGAGCGGCAGATGTTTGGGCCCAAGATCGTGCAGCAGACCTCGGAAAAGATCGATTTGATTAGGAAGAGTTTAGTGGATGCTCAGAGTAGGCAGAAGAGTTATACCGACAACCGCAGAAGGGACCTTGAGTTCGAGGAAGGTTACTTTGTCTTTCTGAAGGTATCGCCTAGTAAATGTGTGATTTGTTTTGGCAGAGGTGGGAAATCAGCCCCAAGGTTCATAGGTCCATATAAGATATTGAAGAGGATTGGAAAAACTGCTTATCGGTTGGAGTTACCGAAGGAGTTGTCTCAGGTATCTTCCATGTGTCTATGCTGAGAGGTTACATTCCAGATCCAAGTCACCATTTGCCCAAAGTGCCGGAGGGTTTGCAGTTAGACCTGAGCTACATTGAGCGACCGGTTGAGATTTTGGATCGTCGGAAGAAAGTCTTGAGGAACAAGATGATACTGAGGGTCAAAGTCGTCTAGAGAAACCAGCAGGTTGAAGAGAATACTTGGGAATCCGAGGAGAGGATGCTGAAGGATCATCCCAAAGTTTTTGTTTGATTATACGGTTTTCTTTCTTCTTTTATGTTTTGTTTTCTCACCCTTTAAGCGTAGTTCCGAGGACGGAACTATTCTAAGGAGGGAGTGTTGTAACATCCTGAATTTTTCAAATAATTAAATATAATGTTTTTCATTTGTTTTCACGTGTTTTGCACGTGCAATTTAATATGTGTATTTAGCTTTAAAAATTATTCTTATGTCATGAATAAATATTTTCTTCTCTTTAAAAATTAAAGCCTATTATTAATCTTTAGACCTAATAGTCCAAATCTAGCCCACTTAAATTAATTAATTAATTAATTAAAGAGTCCATGGACTTTTGCCCACCTAATTAGCCCACTAGTTAATTCTAATATTAATTAAGACAAGGTAGTCATGATCAAGTAACAAACTAATTAAACAATTAAATGAACAAACACTAGTATGCATATGATGGCACGTGCATTGCACATGCACGTGCAATGGGGACAAAGACTAGGTAGACCATAGCTTGAGTGGGAGGAATGGAGTGAGTGGTAAGGTGGTTACTTGATGATGGGTAGTTCTTCTAACTCCCAAATGTATCCTACCCTTTCATTAAAACTCATCTCAATCCTCCATTCACTCTTGAAATGTGTATAAATACCCTCCCTTGTCACTCGTCATTTGCACATAGAATTTCCAAAGAGAAAGAAAAAGAAAAAGGCATTTGTGAGGAAAAGATAGCATGTAGAAAAGAATTTTGTGTGAGAAAAAGAAATTGTGTGTGTTCCATTCCCATTTGGAGGCCGGCAAGCATCAAAAAGAAGGAGGTTTCGGTGGCACATTAAGGAGAAGAAGGCTCAATTCGTGTGGCACAAACTAGGAGGAGAAGGGAGACGATCGTGCTTTCAAGGAGTTCTTTAGGAGTTTTTCATTTGTTTCTTCAAAAGGAGGGTGATTTCTCTAACTTTTAATATAGATGCCATGCTAGGATTTTAATTTGTGAATATGTTAGAAACAAATAGAAAAGTTGCCATATACTTGCTTGAAGAGACTAGTAAAAAAGAAAGGAAGCTCTAGTTTATCTACATGAAAAAGTTAGTAAAATGAGTTGAAATGTGTTAATTAAGACTTGTTATGATGCTTTATTAATATATATCATGATAGAATACATATAATTTGATAAATCATCCTTGTATGAATTTGTGCTTGTGAATGAATTGTTGAATGCAAAATAATATCCATGGATTGTGAAATAGATTGATTAGTTGCACCAAGTGTTGATTTTAATTGTATTGTATGAGTAAGTTCATATTCACTTGATTGTCAAATTCATTCTCTTTTGAATCATAAGAAATGAGTTAGTTTTTTTTTTTAAGAAAAAAAATAACTCAAGGGCATTGACTATGATAGAGAATGAAAAATCGTATAAACACAATGTGAATAAATGGGGAACAAGGAGATAAAAAGATTCGTCTAGAATAGGAATTTTTAAATGTCGAAAAATGTATTAATGTTCCACTTTTCAAAAGAAATAAGAGAAATAGTCTACTATGTGGTTAAAAATGAGAATTTTGGAAATCTAAGAAAATATAATATATTGTTTTTCAAAGAAATACATTCTGGAGAAAGATTTAGAATTTTATAAGTACAAATTGATTAAAAAAACGATTTTATTAAAGGAAGAACTAGATACAGTACATTCCATACAAAAAGTATTTAACCAGACCTTATATTGGTTAGTCACTCAGGACCTACTGGTCTTCGAGTGCGTTTTGGGTATGTTACTGTAGCTAAGCGGAGACTTTGGTCTTGGGTTCGAGTCTTGAAAGGGGCTATGTTTTACGGAAAAATTCGATTTTTAATCAAATCCTGAAACCATACCTTAAGTACAAACTAAGTTCCTTTCATATAAGTTAATCACTCAGACCTACCGGTCTTTGGGTGTGCTTTGGGTCGGTTACTGTTCATAGGCAGGGGCATTGGTCTGGGTTCGAATCGGGCCCTGGCCTTTTGTTTGTAATTTTTGATTTTTTTTTTTCTTATTTTGATTTTTTGGAGTATTTTAAGTGCATAAAAATTGAGAAAAAATACTAGAATTCTTCTAAAAATTACGTAGACTTCATAAAAAT
Source organism: Hemerocallis citrina (assembly GCA_017893485.1). Taxonomy (NCBI): domain Eukaryota; kingdom Viridiplantae; phylum Streptophyta; class Magnoliopsida; order Asparagales; family Asphodelaceae; genus Hemerocallis; species Hemerocallis citrina. The sequence continues at coordinate 385,489,746 of CM030358.1, read as the reverse complement.
TATTTCTACCATATTTGACATAATGTAATAAGAATTAGAAGTAATTTTGAGAAGAATAACTTGATAAATATTCTTAGATTATGACTTAATTAATTAAAGAAAATGAATATTTTGAAGGTCAAGAATTTTTGTGTAGAGATTAAAATTGAGATTGTCGACATAGAAAATTGAGTAAGATAATAAATGGATTTTGTTGTTTAATATATGCAAGTGTGTATGGAAAATAAAACAAAAATGATTATGATGAAATATGGAAATTTGGGAGTATAAACATTCATTTTTGGTGAACAGGAAAAGAGATCGAAACTAGAGTTTAGCTAAGTCTTTACATCGGCATGAATGAGATTTGAAAGAGAAATGTGATAATAAAAGACCAAGATTGGTTCGTGGTTAACAATTGATGTTTAAGACCGATGTAGAGGTAATAGTAATTCTAGAGTGTTATTTTTTACTCATGATTCAATTATCTAAGGATTAGACATACAGTGAAGATGTGATGAAAGTAAGAGAAAAACACTTGAGGGCCTCGGATCTACGGTGTGAGAGTGTTCATAGGATGTCTACATGATGCGTCATGTCAGGACGTGAATACATCTCCAGAATATCGGGACCGTGACGATGCTTGTGGGGTGCTTGGTGACTATGTGGTGCCATCATTCCATGGCGAAGGCGAATTGTCCATAGGATGTCTGCATGATCCGTCATGTCATGCCGTGGGATTTCCTCCAAGATGTCTGGACATGGGCTCGTAACTCATACAGCATCTGAGATACTTATCGTAGTTACCGTAGTAGTTAAACTCATAGCGAAGGATCCAACCCTACAAGATGAAGTACGATTAAGTGCTGGCCCTCAGACCTATGTAGTATGGGATGCATAGAATCCGAACAAGTGCGCATTAGTGTCATTAAATATAAATAATTGCATTAACGACTAAGTGCACAGCCATACACGACATCAATTAGATAGACCCCCTTAGTTTTGTTTGTGAATAAGTGTGTGCTTTCCAAGTAAGAGAAATTGATGTATTATATCCTAGCGTCAGTTGTATGCAACTGACATGCCCATAGTTTCTATACAGGATAAAATGAATTAAAGGACTAAAGAGGAATGTTGCTTAAAGAATTGTTTCAAGGGTTATTTTATTCATGTAATATGTTGTAATTTGCTTCCGCTGTGTTGATATAAACATTATTGTATAAATAGTTTTAAATTTCCTTGTAAAATTGTACGAAGTGAAGTGTAAAGATACTGTGGAACTTTGAATTCAGACTTATTTGGAATTCGGGGTGTTACATATGGGGAGGTTAACCGCAATGCGTTCAACCCCAAACAATGAGTTGAAGCTATCGACCACCCCTAAAGCAGTCGACCGTCAAATAGGTTGCATGTTGCTGCTTCTTCTCTCCATCGATGCTTCGACCTCTTTTAGCTTCATCATACTCTTCTTCTCATCGAACTCAATAGTATGTAAGTCATAAAACCCAATAATCTCCACACTGGATTGTATACTCATGCTATCAACACTGTGTGATTAAAATCTTCTAGACTCTTACATTCTCCACATGTAAACAAACTCGATTCACTGGCTTCTTCAGCTAGTTGAATCCATCTACCATATTTTTCTCTAATCAGTATGCCCCTCAAGGGCACACACTAGTAGGTGTTAATACGGAGGCGCCGCCCTCCGCACGAACTCCACCTACCCTGAGGCACTCCACCTCTCGACGGTATACAAACATCGTAATCTCGCTCTGATGATTCTAGTAATGACATACTAGAAGACGCTTCATGGACATAGGGGATAGAAACACTTGGCCAAGATTTCTCGATCCCACAAAGCTTGTAGAGGTTGTGGGAGACACCCATCTTTCCCTTCATCACCTTACGGCGACCTTTTCAAACGGATAGAACTCCACCTTGAGATGTATACCTGCAGCCCCGTACTTCAAGAGTGCCTAAGGATACATGGTTCTATTTCAACAAAGGAATATATGCATGATGTTCTCTAATGTGTACCCCTTTCCGTTTAGCACTTCCAACTCGACTATTCCCTCACCAACTACTTCACAAAACTCACCAACCACCGTTCTTACACAATGATCTTCTGTTAACTTGTAAGTAGAAAACATCTCCATCTTGAAGCGTATATGAGAAGAAATTCCCAAATCAAGAAACCATCCTGAATGCACATTGATAGAATTTGGAACTAGAGCACAATAAAAAATATCAGCTTATTCAGCAACACTGGAAACACTAGCAATATTGGCGTTCTCGCGCTTCAGCAACTTTTGACCATCCCTCTTGTAATGCCCAATCCTTTTGCAATGGTGGCAACGGATTATTCCCTTACGTGCACTTTTTCTTCCACCCGAAATACCCTCCACCCCGATGTAACTCGTAGAAGTAAACACCGATCCCTGCGTCCCCCTCCTAAGTCCATGTAACACCCCATACTTAAGAGTGTGTATATATATATATAGTTAGAAGGGTGGCCTATAGGGTTTTCTATTGGGCTTGGAGTTTAGGGATTAATTCAAGAGAAGGAGAGAAGATGGGTGGGTTGCATTGGTGGGCCCGGTTGTGGGTGTGTGTTGTGCGCACATAAACAGGAAAAGAATTGGGAGTGGCTGTGTGGGTGTGTGCACGTGCCTTGCACATGCACGTGCACTTGGTGGATGTTGGGGGTAATCTAATGTCCCACATCGACTAGAAATGTGAAGAAGTGTGAGTTTACACATTAAAAGCCTATGAACAAGAGGTACCTACAAGCTATAACACCTTTTGTGAGGCATGCCTGCAGTGGGCAGTTGTTAGAATTTATTTTGTTTGTGTTCGCGCGCACGTGTAGTTGCGTGCGAAGCTGAGTATTGCTCGGGGTGTTGTAGGTCTAGCTTGCCCTTAGAGCTCATCATGTGAATCAACATCCCTCAACAATGAGCTCGGTGCTCGGCTTATCTTTCTGAGCTACATCAATAACTCATCAACTCAAAGATGGAGTTCGTTGCTCAGTTCCTTGCTCGAACTCCTCCGACAACTCCTAAACTTCGTGCATTGGTGCTGGAGTCCAGGTCATCCAAAGATCTTTTCCCGCAACTAGTTCACCTTCAAGCATTGAGTATGACATCCAACTCTCTCAGTGAGTTGCCTCTACTAACTTGCTGGGCTCAAACAGGAAGGTCGACGCCAACTCCCACCTCGAGTTTCCTCTACAAGCTTGCCGGGTCCAAACAACAGTTCCGACACCAACTCCCTCCTTATGTCACCTCTACAAGCTTGTCAGGCTCAAACAGCAAGCTCGGAATCCAACTCCCTTCCTCGAGCTGCTTCTATAAGCTCACCGGGCTTAAATGGTAAGGTCCACACCAACTCACTCCTCGAGTCGTTTCTACAAGCTTATCGGGCTCAAACGTCAAGTTCGACATCCATCTCCCTTCCTTGAGTCGCCTCTACAGGCTTGTTGGGCTCAAATAGCAAGTTCGACATCTAACTCCCATCAAGAGTCGCTCTTACAAACTTTTCGGGCTCAAACTGTAATACCCTGAATTTTCAATTAATTTATTTTGCACGTAGTGTGCACGTGCAATATTTTGGTTGAATTAAATCTTATAATTATTTTATTGTGATGTGTATAAATATTTAAATATGTGTTTTCAAATTATTTTATACAAAAGCCTTATTTTAATTAGATTAAAAAGCATTTTTCTTAAAGCCCAAAATGTATTTTATTTATTTTATTTTAAAATAACTATTTTGGCCCATAAACTAAAGCCCATGGACTATATTTTTACACAACTTGTCATGTAGAATACAATTTAAAAGATTATTTTATTTTATACAAAATTTAATGTACAATTTTGGTCCTAGTTGCATGCACGTGCACTACACGTACACGTGCAAAATGCATGCTCTTCATGGCTGGTTGTGCTTCTTTTTGGAGGGAATTCAAAAATTGTAATGGTGATCATGGTGGTGGTTATTTAGATGTGGGTAGTTATTGCAACTCCTACTCTCATCCTAGCCCTCCATCCTACAACCAACCAACTAATCCTAGCCCTCCATTCTATGTGTTTTTTAGTATAAATACCCCCTCCCATGGCTAGTTATTTTGTACTTAATATTCCCTTCCAAATCTATAGTCTAATAGCATTATCTAGTAGTAGTTTGTGAGTTAAAAAGATTGAGTTGTGAGTGGGATTGTGCTTGCATTCCATCAAGGAGGAGAAGGAGAAGGCCGGCTATTCAAGGAGGGAAGCTTTCGGTTTTGGTGGCTTGGAGGCGTGTGCGCGCTTGTACTAGGAGGAGAGGCATCTCATTGCAAAGGACTTTCGTTACTAATTGAGTTTTTTCTCTCCATACAAGGTGGGTTAATTTTCCTTATTTCTAATTAGGAATTATGCGAGTATTATATTGAGTAATGATGCATGAAAAATATTAATAAGAATACATTTTAATTGGAAAGTTACTCTATGAATTGATTGGAATGTTAATGAATAACTTGTATGTGGTTTTATTATTAAATTTGAGATGTGGGTAAAATTCTCCATATTTCTAAAGTAGAAATGCTAGATTAAATTGAATGAATGAAGCATGAAAATGATTAATAAGAATGCACATTAAATGATCCCCTAATTGATTGAATTGTTGATATGGAATAGTCTGTGGCTTTATTATTAAATTATAAGTTGTATGTGAATTGATTATGATCATGGATTGATTGAAGGAAATGCATTTATTACCATCAAAATTATATACAAAAGTTAGTAGTTTGTTAATGCTATTGCATGAGTTAAATAGATCTTTTTGTGTTGATGTGAGAATGGATAAATTCAAATATAAACTTGTATATTGGGTAAAAGATTAATAACAGAGAATTAATGTAAAAATTGTGGATAAAGAGATTAGAAGATCAATTGCTAAGAAATGTCGAAAAATGAGAAATATAGTAGTTATAATGTAAATTTCAAAGGAATTGTATAAAAATGTATTTTTATTGGTACAAAAATTATTTTATGTATACTGGTATGGAAATCATGTGGGGGAAAATTAATCTGAAATTTTTCAGTAACTTCTATAAAAGCAAAATGAAATGAGAACTAGTTGAACATCGAAATGTTTTAATAACAGAAGGAATTGTTTTAAAAAGAATATCGACTTGTACTGGACAGCCTGAGCATGTAGCTCAAGTGGTCAGAGTGCATGGCTGGTTTCCCTGAGGTTGCTAGTTCGAATCCCCTGGACAACACATTTTTTTAGTTATGTATTTTTATAAAGAAAAATAACGGCGACCGAGAGCATATAATGCTCTCAGTCCGCCATTTGACGATTGGAGCACCCGGCCTAGTGGCTGGTGCTGTCGGCTGTGTTCTCTGGGTGCTGGGTTCGATTCTTGCTATCGGCAAGTATGGAAAAAAAAAAAAATTTTGGGTTTTTAAGTGCCCAAAAATTGTGAAAAAAATATGGTTATTCTCCTAAAAATATTTTTTACTTTATAAAAATGATTTGGGGATTATTTGAATGAAATAAACTATGATTTGTGGCATAAATAGAACTATGGTTCTAGATATATATCTTGTGGAAAATTACAACTTGCAAGAATAAAGTGAAAATGAAGGATTAGAAGATTATTTGGCAAAAAGAAACTTTATTGTGTGATATAATGCAATTTATTCTCATTTGAGAATAAGGTGGAAAAAATATGAAATGTGAATATTCATTAGTGATGTGAATTTCAAATGTGAAATTATTAATTGATGAAGTGTATGAATTCATGTATGATTACGGGTTAATGAATAAATTAGAGATCATGTTAATGAAAAAGAAATCTGTTGGTTATGAATATGAATTTTATGAGTTATAAGTGCTCAATGTGGAAATTGTGAATTGGAATTGAATTGAAAGAGTAGCTAAGTCTCCCCGGCATTTTGGAAAGAAATGAAATGAATTATTGAAATGAAAGACCAAGGTTGGTCACATTTGTATAAATGAATAAGTCCGGCGTAGTGGAGAGGCTAACTCTAGAACTTTGATTTTATTCATGATTCTATTAAAATAAGGACTAGTACATAGTGAAGATGTGATGAAAGTAAGAGAAAAACATTGAGTATGAGGGCCATTGGGTAGCGGCGAGAGCGTATCCCAGGAATTCCCTATGATGAGTCTGGGTGAGGATGCTGCTCCAGAGTACCGTCCCGGTGGCGACGCTCGTGGGATGTTTGAAGACTACGGGTGGTGTCATGTCTATGGTGAGAGCTGAATTACCACAGGATGTCTGCATGATGAGTCATGTCAGCGATGGGATTCCCTCCAGAGTGCCTAGACATGAGTTCGTAGGTCAGAAAACATCTAGGATACTTACCGTAATTACAGTAGTAGATTAAGACATAACGAGGGATTGAACCCTATAAAGATGAAGAACGATTAAGGGCTTGCCCTCGGACCTATATAGTATGGGATGCATAGAATCCGAATAAGTGTGCATTAGTGTCATGTAACATAAATAATTGCATTAAGGACTAAGTGCACAAACACAACACGACATCAATAGGGTAGTCCCTTTAGTTGTAATGTGACAAGTTTGTGTTTGCTAAATATGGAAAATTAAGTTATACTATTTCCGGCATAGAGAGGATGGCCGTGTATAATGATCTTTGGTTGAATAAACTGACGTCCCCACAGTCTTATATGCAGGTAAATAGCTTGATAAAGAATAAAGAGGAATCAATGCTTAAAGATTACTTCATGATTGTTGTATATTTATTTCATTGTTGTAAATTTTACTTCTGCTGTGCAATGTAAAATGTAATATTGATGTAAACTCTGATGTAAAGAGAAAAGTTTAAATTTCCTTGTAAAATTGTACTAAAGAAAGTGTAAAGATCCTGTAGAACATCTCGAATTCAGTGTATTTGGGATTCGGGGCATTACACAAACGACAAGTTCAAAGTTTGACTCCCTCCGCAAGTCACTTCTACATACTTGTTGGGTTCAAACAGCAAGTTTGGTGTTCAACTCCCTCATTGAGTTTTCTCTACAAATTTGCTGGGGTCAAACAGTAATTTTAGAGTCTAACTCTCCCGCAGAGCTGCTTCCTAAACTCATAGACAAAATCTAGGAGGTGGCAACACAAAGAAAGTGAGAATCGAGACGAAAACACTTAGGAAATCATTATCAATCTTTCAGTATAGGCGTGAGCTCACCGGTGACGAAGTTCCCCTTCTTAGCCTCTCCGGGATGAATCTCCTCTCCGTAGCACCCCTAGGAAGCGAAGCTCCACTTTGTAGCTCCTTGGCGCCGAAGCTCTTATTTGTAGAAGCCCAGAAGCGAAGCTCCTCTTCGTAACTCACTAGGAGCAAAACTCATCTATGTAACTCCTCCGATGGCGAAGCTTCTCGTCATAGCACCTCAGAAGTGAAGCTGCTTTTAGTAGCTCCTCGGAAGCGAATTCGTAGGTCCTCTTCGTAGCTCATCTTCTTAACTCCCTGGAGGCATTGACATTGCGGGCTAGCCTTGACCCTCCAAGACGGATGTTTCTTCGACTGAATTCTGAACATAACTTTTAGATATTCAAGTCCCCTTCGAAACAAGAGGTTATATGCCCTAATCGGATCTCTGTAGCACCGAAAATATCTGTTATATTACATATGCACGTGAGTGCTAAGAAAAAAAACAACAATTTTCAGGAAAAAATTAAAAAAAATTGTTGGCTGGTCGACGTTGCTTACTGACGTAGCGGTCTGCTCACTGATGTGTGGGCCCCACTCCTTGCTGCCCAAATCGCAACCGGGGAGGCTGCTTGCTTCCGCTTCTCACCACAGTCCGATCGCTTCAAAATTCGTATCGCATGTGATGGAAGGCCAGGATCGCTCCAAACACCACGCTCGAGGATAACATGCGCTAAGCACGTACTAAAATAAAAGACAATAGAAAAGGAGAAAAAGAAGCTGACATGGTAGTGGGGCCCACAAGTTAGCACACTGTCCCTGACACACAGACCCTACCCCCTCCCTGGTGCCATCTATCAACTGGGGAATTAGGTTGCTTTTAATGCTGTTGACTATTGGATCTCCTAAAAATCACGCTCAACCTGATCGACGATCCAGATCGCTCCGAAACTCACACAGGTATAATTAGTTATTTAAATTCTTGTTATCAATTATTAATTTCGGAAAATTAATTAAAGTATCCCAAAATTATTAAAAAGTTATGGGAAATTATTGTAAAATTTGTAAAATATAATTTAAAATTTGGAATATTATTTTTAAAATAAAAAAAACAATTATTATTTTAGAAAAACTAATTTTAAATTCCATAAATTATTTTAAAATTCGAATCGATTAATTGAAATTTGAAAAAATGATTAAAAATTGGAAAAACCCAGAAAATTTCTATAAAGTTAGAAAACATAACTAAAATTCTCAAAAGTTCTAAAAATAATTATGGCTACTTTAAAAACTCAGAACAATGTCATTACGTCCCGAGCTAGATTCAAACGTCCCCAAAGATTCTGATAAGTTCTTTAAACCATTAAAAACGGGTGAATACTCTTTAAAGGCTATGAAACTAAGTCTTTGGGATTAGGGGGCTTGTGATATAGGTAAAAATAAAATAAAATCGGGACCGTTCAAATCAGGCATGAATTTTAAAACTTTGAGGGGTAAACGGTAAATTTCAGCTAATATCGGCCCTGCGTGAGGAGCTGGGCTGTTTGAAGGCCCATTGACCCAATTCTCAGGGGTAAAGCAGCCCTAGCGCAAAGAAATCCAGATTCATCGGAAGAACCCAGTTTAAACCCCCTATTTCTAGGGGTATACGATTCTATCCCTCCATGCACAAAAGAGAGTTTAAAAACTCTATCTCTTCATCAAGAGGAGATTCCTAACTCGACCTCTTCATGAAGAATAGAATAACCAACCTTATCAAAACACCAGAAGTAGAGATAAATCAATATTTTGAAATCAGCCCCCCAATTGACTATAAATATCCCATGACCACTTCACAAACAAGATAATTGCAAATTTGGCTCTCATAACCCATCATATCTCTGAGTTTCTAACTTGGGCTTCGAAGGGTCTGTCTCTGGGGCTAACCACGGTGCTTTAGGCTACTTTGCAGATCCACGAGAGCAATATCAACTGTTCCTAACGATCAGATATCGGAGTCAAGTGCAATTTTCAGCGGTCAACGCCGACGAACAGCAAAGGTTAGATCTTTATTGTTTTTATTAAAAGAATTCACATATCTGATTTCTCCGACACAGAAATAAGCAGCAACAATTGAATCTATAAAATTGGTGAGACTAATTGTTTTACTAAGTATCCCGTTAGTAATCAATTATCGAAGGAGCTAAAATATTAAATTTTCTCCATTATCGGAGTATCAGATTCCTTCATTAAATGAAAGTGCCACAGGATCATAGTTTGCAAACTGTGAGACAAAACTCACTTCTACATGTTGGATTAGCTCTTAGATGATGTTTCCTAACTAATAACAAAATTTTGTAATTTTTTGAACCAATTTGTCAACTTTTCACTTGTTTTGCTCTCATTTTTGAAGTATCGAACAAATACAAGGAATCACAATCATTCGAAGTTGATCTTGAGACTAATTATTTTACTAAGTATATCATTAGTAATCAAGTGTCGGGTTAGCTAGAACCTTGAATTTTTTGTGGTATCGTAGTATCAAATTCCTTTAATAATTTAAAATGATACGGGGTCATATCTTGCAAACCGTAAATCGAAACTCACTTCTTCAAGTTGGATTAGCTAGTAGATTATTTTTCCTAACTGATAAATTTTTTTTGTATTTTCTTTATCTCATTTGTTAACTTTTCACTTGTTTCGCTCTAATTTTGCAAGTATCGAGTGAATACAAGGAATTACAATCCCTAGAAATTCAGATTGACATCAATAAAATTGGTGAGACTAATTATTTTACTATGTATCTCGTTACTAATCAAGTGTTGGGTGAGCTACAAACTCGAACTTTCTCCGATATCAGAGTACTGGATTCCTTTATTAATTGAAAGTGATGCGGGGTCATGTGTTGCAAACCGTGAGTCAAAACTCACTTTTACATGTTGGGTTAGCTCGTCGATGATGTTTCCTAACCAATAGCAATGTTTTGTACTTTTCTGAACTCATTTGTTAACTTTTTACTTGTTTCAGTCTCATTTTGATGTATCGAGCGAATACAATGAATTAAAATCCACCAAAATTAAGCTTGGAATCTATAAAACTATTGAGACTAAATTTTACTAAGTAACCCGTTACTAATCAAGTGTCAGATGAGCTACAAGCTTGAATATTCTTCGGTACTCGAGTATCAGATTCCTTTATTAATTGAAAGTGATACGGGGTCATAGATTGCAAACCGTGAGTCAAAACTCACTTCTACAAGTTGGATTTGCTCTTAGATGATGTTTTTTTAACTAATAGTAATGTTTTGTATTTTTTAACTCATTTGTTAACTTTTCACTTGTTTCTCTCTCAATTTGATGTATCGAGCGAATAGAAGGAATTGCAATCCATCGAAATTGTGCTCGAAATCTATAAAATTTGTGAGACTAATTATTTTACTAAGTATCTCATTACTAATCAAGTTTTTGATGAGCTACGAACTTGAATTTTCTCCGGTTTCGGAGTATCGGATTCATTTATTAATTGAAAGTGATACGTGGTCATATCTTGCAAACCGTGAGTTGAAACTCACTTCTACAAAGGATCAACTCTTAGATGATGTTTTCTAACTAATATCAAAATTTCATATTTTTTTGAACTAAGTTGTTAACTTTTCACTTGTTTCGCTCATTTTTCAAAATATCCAGCATATACCAGGAATTACAATCCGTCAAAATTGAGCTTTCATTCTTTCAAATTGGTGATCCTAATTATTTTAATAAGTATCTCATTAGTAATCAAATGCAAGGTGTGCTACAAACTTAGATTTTCTCGAAGTATCAGATTCCTTTATCTACTGGAAGTGATACAGGGTCATATCTTACGAACTGTGAATCGAATTTACTTCTACAAGTTGGATTAGCTCGTAGATGATGTTTCCAAAATAGTGGCAAAGTTTCAATTTTTTAAAGTCATTTGTTAACTTTACACTTCTTTTGCTCTTATTTTGATGTATCTAGTGAATACAAGTGTCACGCCCCGCTTCCCATTATACGGAAATACGTGCACATAACTGAGGCCCAGCAAGTGATATAAGTATGCCAACTCATATCATCCATAAGCTGTACAATGCTGGTATGCTCAACAATAGAATAATAATCACATAAATAAGAATAAAATGCAATAACCAATATCTGAGTTACAAGAACTTACCAAATAGCCAGAGAATATGCAATACAATAACAGTTTGATAAGATTCTTCAGTAACCCATCATCAGTACCTGTATAAACAATAACTCAAAAGAAAGATAGAGAGTACCCGTTAGAGCAAGCTTCGGGTGACAAGTAGTAACAAGTAGTGAAGGAAGTAAAAGACTATATAACAAGAATAGAATTTGGAACGATATCAGAGTCAATAAATGACAGATGATAACACAATCAAAAGTCGATAATCAATAATCAATAAACAATAGTCGATAACAATAATCAATAATCAATAATCGATGACCAATAAGCATTAACAATAAATCAATAATCGATGTTCAGTGTTCATCTTATGTCTATTAGATCTTTTATTAACTTATCTAATGCACGTAATACTGCGTTCCATACCACAGGTTCGATGCATGCAAACAGTGATTGTTTAGACTATAGTGGTGAACTATACAGATCGTGTACTCAGCAAAATAAGCAATAATTAACAATCAATATTCCACAATCCACAATCAATAACCCACAATCCATAACGATAACAATAACGAGATAAGGGACCCTATCTGAGTACAGTCTCTGATGATGTCCACTACTAAGTCGACCCTTATTACCCCGGCTTGTTATCATTTTATTACGATCAATTATGGACGTGCAATTAATACGATCAATGAGAACAGTGGTATCAAGAATTATGCAATGAATACAATCGATGAGAACGGTAGTATTGTTACAGTGTCACGAAGATATCATTGTTGTACAATACATGAAATATACATGGTTCAATTCGTTAAATATGAAAATTACGGGTTTATATGTAAAAACATAACAATACAAGTTACGGACAGCATCACCTATTGGTACTCAAATTCACTTTCCCGCTGCTACGGGAATGCAAATCCAATTCCGTAGAGATTTTAGAAAGTAAACTCTCTGCCGGTTCCCATGCATATTCACACGATACATTACAGTCACAGTAACTAGGTCGATCAATCAATTCATTACGTGTTTCATGCACAGTATCGGTTATGAAAATTATAACATGCCAGTACTAAAATAGTGATAACTTACAATCTATAAATCGGATTGTGAATCCGTAAGATGTTCCGAATTCAGGACGTAGTGTGCTACAATTTCAATGTACAAGGTTTTAAGTTTTGATGTCAGGAACTGGGAAAACAACGTGGCAGCATATTTGAATGTTCAATAATACGATAAATTAACGGTTCAAGATTTATATCGATAACAATGGCATGATAAAGAATACTATGAATCAAAGAAACATGATACGATAAAGAAACTAACAAATCAATAATGAATCAATAATGAAACTCAATTAGCTACTGATATGGCTAAAAATGGGGGTTAATCGGAACCGTCCAAATCGGGTACGAATCTTGGGACCCAGGGGTAAAACGGCAATTTCGCCTACAAGAGGGTCCGAAATGGGTATTGGATCTTCTCCCCCAGGGACCCAATAACCCACGAATGGATCCGCCAATAAGAGGGTGCGGGACTTAACCCGCTGCGCACCCAATCCAACAAGATAGAATTAGGGTCCCTGATTAATCACGATCAACGGCCCTGATATACATCTATCTTTTCACTGGGATTTGGGGATTAAATTCCTTATCTGATTACGAGGAATATACCCTATCAGATTACATTCCTAAACTATTGACAAGGGGAATATCCCATATCAGATCACGGGGATTACATTTCTAATCTGTTCCCTGAGACGCCTATAAATACCCCCCATCCATCTCCATTAAGAGGTAATCAATCTTTCACCAGTTTTTGCGCTCTTTCATAGTCTTCCTGATTACTGACTTGAGCGTCGGAGGGTGCGTCGCCGGGAACAACCCCGGTGTCTCGCACTTTTTGCAGGTCTACGGCGGGATCGACGACCGAAGCCCGACGGAACAGGTATACAGGTTTACTATTCAGTTTCCCTAAGGATCCACGAATTCATCTGTTTACCCCCACACCAAATTTAGCGGCAACAGATTGGCATCGTCTGTAGGAAACTAACAAATAGGAACCTCTCCTCTTCCCCGAAAACAGGTTTTCTCCAGCCATGCCACCTCGGAAAGTCAGATCAAGGGGGTCCAACTGAGGACCCAACCCTGATCAGCAGCAAGAAGTTCCCAACAATCCTGCTCAATAACAAGGGCAGCTTCCCCCTACCGCGGAAGACCTGCTCCAACAGAACCTTCCCCCTCCTGATCCAAAGGGTCCTCACCCTCAAAAACAACCCCTTCATCAAGAACAGGTCTCCATCCGCAACGCCTCCACTGACTCTATGGCCTCCCATCACCCCCGAGCCTCTGGTCGCCACAATACAGTCCCTAACCGCCAGAAAGAGGATGATCTCCGCCGCCATCTGGAAGAAAAACGGGCCCGAGAGGGAGCCTCCCGCCAACATTATCCGGGCGAGCGGTCTCCTCGCCACCGGTACCACAGGTCCCCCGTCCGCAGAGGGAGGAAGGAGTCCCCCGATCATTACCGAAGAAGGCACTCTCCCGCGGGTCGGCAACAGCCCAGGAACAATGAGGCACCAATCACCCGTGCCGAGTTCCAGCAGTTCCAAGCGACCGTCCTGCAGGCTCTCAACCTTCATCAAAATCCTAATGAGCCAAAGGTGCCATCCCCTCCTCCAGTCCGAAGCCCTCACCGACGGTCCCCATCTCCTCATCCTGCTCCTAGCAACTCCCGACATACCCCAAGTCCTCGCCGCTCCCAAAGTTACCGTCGCCGCAGCCCTCGCTCTCTCTCATACGAAGACGAGTCTCGTGGCTCGGCAGATTACCGTCGGAGAGATGACACCATGAACCGCCGTCTTCATGAAGTAGAAAGACGCCTGGGTCAGATAAACCGAGAAGAAGAGCTCAGAGGGAGGACCCTACGTCCCAGTCGATCCCCTTTCTCCCGAACCATAGTGGATGCACCTGTCCCGTTCGGCTTCAAACCTCCCCAATTTGAGACTTACACCAGGGAAACCGATCCAGTTGATCACATTGAAAGTTTTAAGACCCTGATGCTCCTGCATCAAGCTTCCGATGCCCTCCTCTGCAAAACCTTCCCCGCAACTCTCAAAGGACCAGCCCGAGAGTGGTATTCTCGTCTCGCCCCCTCCTCGATATTCTCCTTCGAACAGTTCGAAACCCTCTTCATCACACATTTTGTAAGCAGCCGAAGGGCTGAGAAGACGAGCATCTCCTTATTGCACCTCCACCAAAAAATGGGGGAGAAATTGAGAGACTATGTGAAGAGGTTCACAGCTGAAGCCAGGTCCATAGCATCCCTCGACCAGTCGGTCGCTACGGCTGCATTTCAATCTAATGTCCTCAATTCCAACCTCCGCTCCTCCCTCGCCAAGAAACCTCCGAAGAACTTTTCTGACCTCCTCCTGCGCAGTGAAAAGTATATCTGGGCCGAGGAGGCCGAGCAGCGACCAAACTGGGAAGGGTCTTCCTCCGGGTTTAAGAGAAAGGGAACAGAGGAGGAAGGAACCAGGAAGCTACAAAAGGACAATGCCGGCCAGCGCCGAGCTCCCCCCAGGTTCGAAAAGTTCACTCCCCTCACCACTGACGTCTCAACCATTTTGATGGAGGTCGAAAAGGAGGGTATTATTCCCCCTGCTCCAAGGATGAACACTCCCGCCAAAAGAAGAGATAAAGAGAAATGGTGCCATTATCACCGGGACCACGGGCATGACACCAGCGATTGTCGTGCCCTGAAGAACGAGATCGAAGCCCTTATCCAGAGAGGACAGCTGACTAGATTCGTAAGAAAAGACCGAGCCGAACTTCCTTCCCTGCCTCGGGGGGCTAACAAGCGTCCGGAGAGAGAAGAGATGCCAGACTTCGAGGAAGAGCGAGTCCTCCACCTCATTCACGGGGGCCCAATGGGGGGCTCCTCGAACTCCTCTCGAAAAGCCTTTATAAGAGAAGTCAACTCGGTCCGAACCACCCCTCCTCCCAAAGGCCTCGGAGTGCCAGTCACGTTCTCCGACGAAGATCTCGAGGGAGTTCGTACCCCGCATTGTGACGCACTTGTCATTAGCCTCCACATGGCGAATTTCAAAGTGGAGAGGATTTTAGTAGACAACGGCAGCTCCGTCAATATCCTCTTCCTCTCTGCTTTTAAAGGCCTAAAGCTCTCCAGAGACAGACTCAAGCCCGTCAGCTACACTCTCCATGGGTTCACGGGGGTTCCGGTAACTATTGAAGGGGTGATCACCCTCGATGTAACTGCCGGCCAAACTCCTACCACCCGAACAGAGCCAATGGACTTCATGGTGGTGGATGTTCCTGCCGCCTACAACGTCATTTTGGGTCAGCCTGGCCTCGCAGCTCTAGAAGCTTTCCCTTCAGCATACCATCTTAAGATGAAATTTCCCACCCGGTCCGGGGTCGGGGAAGTAAGGGGCAATCAGGAGACGGCCAGAAAGTGCTACATGACCTCAACCCTTGGACCCGTCCTCTCCTTAGAGACTCTGGAGATTCCTCAAGAAACTGCAAGACCGACCTCCGAGCCGGTGGATGAACTGGAGGAGGTGCTATTCTCTGAACAAGAGCCGACCCGCAAGTTCTTTGTTAGCAAGACCCTCTCGTCCGCCCTATACTTAGGTATTGTGAAATGCATCCGAGCCAATCAAGACCTCTTCGCATGGTCAGCAGCAGATATGCCCGGTATCTCCGAAGAACTCTTGGTCCACCGCCTGAGCGTTGATCCGGGGTTCAAGCCGGTTCAGCAAAAGAGGCGCAAGTTCGCCCCCGAGCGTCAGCTCGCTATCAAAGAGGAGGTAAACAAGCTGTTGAAAGCCCGATTCATACTGGAGGTGAACTATCCTGAATGGCTATCAAATGTGGTAATGATGAAAAAGTCCAATGGGACGTGGAGAATCTGTATTGATTTCACTGACCTCAACAAGGCCTGCCCCAAAGATCCTTTCCCTCTACCGAGCATCGACACTCTGATTGACGCAACCTCGGGACATGAGCTCCTCAGCTTCATGGATGCCTTCTCAGGTTACAATCAGATAAGAATGTTCCCCCCGGATATCCCGAAGACATCTTTTGTGACCGACCAAGGCCTCTATTGCTACAGAGTCATGCCATTCGGCCTAAAGAACGCAGGGGCGACATACCAACGCCTTGTCAACAAGGTTTTCCAGGCCCAGATCGGCCGAAACATGGAAGTGTACGTCGATGATATGCTTGTAAAGAGCATCCGAGGTGTTGATCATATGGCCGACCTTCAGGAGGCCTTTGACGTCCTAAGAAAGCACAATATGAGACTCAACCTGAACAAGTGTGCGTTCGGCATCTCATCAGGGAAGTTCCTCGGGTTCATGGTTAGCCAACGAGGAATTGAAGCAAATCCGGAGAAGATCAAAGCCATATTGGACATGGCCCCTCCTAGAAATGTTAAAGAAGTTCAGAGATTGACTGGTCGCCTAGACGCCATAGGGCGCTTTCTGTCGAAGTCTGGGGAAAAGTGCCTCCCGTTCTTCAAAGCCCTCAGGGGGGCTAAAGGATTTGAGTGGGGGCAGCAGCAACAAGACTCATTCGACCAGCTTAAAGCATACCTCGTTAATCCACCTCTTCTCAGCAAACCTATACCTGGCGAACCACTCTACCTCTACCTAGCAGCTTCCGAACAGACACTTAGTGTGGTCTTAGTCAGAGAAGAAGAAAGGGCCTAGAAGCCCATCTACTACGTCAGTAAAGTACTTCGGGACGCCGAGCTCTGGTACCCGAAGATTGAGAAAATAGCCTATGCCCTGGTAATGGCCGCGAGAAAGCTTCGGCCCTACTTTCAGTCCCATTCGGTGATCGTTCTTACCGACCAGCCGCTGAAACAAGTTCTTCACAAGCCCGAGGCTTCCGGCCGCCTTATGAAGTGGTCAATCGAGCTGAGCCAACATGATATAACCTATCAGCCTCGGACCGCGATCAAGGCACAGGCATTGGCCGAATTCATAGTGGAGACCACAATCCCTGAGCCCTGGCAAACAGAAAAGGGACCCCCAGTTTGGTCAATTTATGTTGATGGATCTTCTTGCAATGAGGGAAGCGGGGCAGGAGTCATCCTGGCAGGCCCAGATGACTTCATCCTCTAATACTCCCTCCGTATAAATTTCAAAGCTTCGAACAACGAGGCCGAATACGAGGCGCTAATAGCCGGTCTAAGAATGGCCCGAAATGCAGGGGCACAGCGGCTACAGATCTTCAGCGACTCTCAGTTGGTTGTCAACCAGGTCCTCGGTGAGTATGAAGCCCGCGATGATAGAATGGTTAAATACTTGGCTAAAGTCAAAAGCCTCATGGCGCTGTTTGAAGAGGCCCTCATCCAAAGGATCCCCAGAGAAGAAAATGCTCAGGCCGACGCCCTATCCAAATTAGCCTCCTCTTCCCTTCAAGGTCTTGAGCAGACCGTATTGATAGAAGTCCTCTTGAAGCCAAGCATAGAGGACGAAGCACCAGACTCCGTCGAAACATTGCATGTCCTCCTCGAAGACAACTGGATGAAACCTATTGTCAAATTCTTAAAGGACGGACTCCTCCCAGAAGATCCGAGGGAAGCAAGAAGAATCAGGACCCGAGCCGAGCGTTTTACTTTAATCGAAGGCATCTTATATAAACGCTCCTTCACCCAGGTGGACGGTCGGCCTTACCTAAGGTGCCTTTCCCCCAGGCAAGCCGACTACGCCCTGCAAGAGCTCCACGAGGGCATCGGCAGAGCTCATTCTGGGTCCAGGGCTCTAGCGCGCAAAGTGTTGAACTACGGGTATTACTGGCCCACTCTCCTACGGGATGCCGAACGACACGTTCGGCAATGCAGCTCCTGTCAAAAGTATGCAAACATCCGACGCCTTCTACAAGCACCGCTCACCTCCCTATCAAGTCCGATCCCCTTCGCTATGTGGGGGATGGATTTACTAGGACCGTTTCCACCAGCCCCCGGACAGCTAAAGTTTCTAGTCGTGGCGGTCGACTATTTCTCTAAATGGATAGAAGCCGAGCCCCTGGCTACAATCACCGAGCATAGGGTCCTACAATTCTTCTGAAAAAATGTGATTTGCCGGTTCAGCGTTCCCCGAGTCATAGTCACGGATAATGGAACACAGTTCACTGGGGCCGCCTTCCGAGCTTTATGTGAGGACCTTTCCATACAACACCGATTCTCCTCCGTCTCCCATCCTCAGTCGAATGGCCAGGCCGAGAATGCCAACCGACAGATTCTTTCGGGAATCAAGAAGAGATTAGACAAGTGTTCCAAAGGACTGTGGGTCGATCAGCTGCCAAACGTGCTCTGGAATCACCGCACCACCAAGCGGACCCCAACAGGCGAGAGCCCGTTTAATCTCACCTATGGGTCCGAGGCCCTCATTCCCCTAGAAGTTGGGATACCCTCTCCTCGTTTGATGTCCTTTGAAGAAGAGCAGAATGCCAAAGAGCTCAGAGCAAGCCTAGATCTGATAGATGAAATCCGAGAGAGAGCGGCCATACGCCAACAAGCTTACCGAAGGAGGATCGAGCTGGCATACAACAAAAGGGTCCGCCCAACGGACCTCAAAGAAGCGGATTTAGTCCTCCGGAAATTGGCCATCTCGTTCCCCGGACAGAAAAGCAAACTGGCCCCGAATTGGGAGGGACCGTACAAAATCTCAAAGGGGATCCGCCCCGGTGCGTACAAGCTAGAAGATCTCGAAGGCAGAGAAATTCCCAGGACTTGGAATGCCGACCATCTTTTGAAATACCAAGAGAAGGCAACTACGCCTCTCTAAGTAACTCGAGATGTCAAACCATTCCCTTCCTTTTACTAGTAGTGATTTTTCCTTTTATTTTTTCATTGTAATAACGGCTAGCAACTTTAGAAGCAGCCGATCATTAGATATTAATAAATAAAGTTTCTTCATATTTTCACTGCTATTACATCTCTCTGCTTTTAACTCCCTGATCTAACAATGGTTCCGGAGTCCAACACTTGGCTCGATTCTACTTCGCAAGTTCGCTCCTAAGCGAACTAGAAGTATCTCGCCATTCGGAACTGCTCCCACAGCCATTGAATGGTTCGGAGTCCAACACTTGGTTCGACCCTACTCCGCAAGTTCGCTCCTAAGCGAGCTAGGGGTAGTTCGCCATTCGGAAATGCTCCCACAACCCTAAACTAACCTAACAATGGTTCCGGAGTCCAACACTTGGCTCGATTCTACTTCGCAAGTTCGCTCCTAAGCGAACTAGAAGTAGCTTGCCATTCGGAACTGCTCCCACAGCCGTTGAATGGTTCGGAGTCCAACACTTGGCTCGACTCTACTCCGCAAGTTCGCTCCTAAGCGAGCTAGGGGTAGTTCGCCATTCGGAAATGCTCCCACAACCCTAAACTAACCTGACAATGGTTCCGGAGTCCAACACTTGGCTCGATTCTACTTCGCAAGTTCGCTCCTAAGCGAACTAGAAGTAGCTCGCCATTCGGAGCTGCTCCCACAGCCGTTGAGTGGTTCGGAGTCCAACACTTGGTTCGACTCTACTCCGCAAGCTCGCCCCTCAACGAGCTACGGGTAGTTCGCCATTCGGAAATGCTCCCACAACCCTAAACTAACCTAACAATGGTTCCGGAGTCCAACACTTGGCTCGATTCTACTTCGCAAGTGCGCTCCTAAGCGAACTAGAAGTAGCTCGCCATTCGGAACTGCTCCCACAGCCGTTGAGTGGTTCGGAGTCCAACACTTGGTTCGACTCTACTCTGCAAGCTCGCCCCTCAACGAGCTAGGGGTAGTTCGCCATTCGGAAATGCTCCCACAACCCTAAACTAACCTAACAATGGTTCCGGAGTCCAACACTTGGCTCGATTCTACTTCGCAAGTGCGCTCCTAAGCGAACTAGAAGTAGCTCGCCATTCGGAACTACTCCCACAGCCGTTGAGTGGTTCGGAGTCCAACACTTGGTTCGACCCTACTCCGCAAGCTCGCCCCTCAGCGAGCTAGGGGTAGTTCGCCATTCGGAACTGCTCCCACAGCCGTTGAGTGGTTCGGAGTCCAACACTTGGTTCGACCCTACTCCGCAAGCTCGCCCCTCAGCGAGCTAGGGGTAGTTCGCCATTCGGAAATGCTCCCACAACCTTTAAACTAATCAAACAAGGGCGCCGAAGTCCGACACTTGGCTCGATGCTACTCCGCAAGTTCGCTCGTAGACGAACAGGAAGAAGCTCGACATTCGGGGCCGCTCCCACTTTAGAAGCCTCGGCACAGCAGACAAACAGTCGCAAGAGTAAAACGCACAAGTTTGGCAACAACACTTTTATTAATGAAACAGATGCGGTACAAAGACAAACACAGCAGGATTACAACTCGTCAAGGAAAAAATTACAATGCCGACTTATTACACCTAACAAAAAAGAAGTAGTACACAAAAATTTGCGAAGACGACGACTTTAGCGCTTTTTTGGAGCCGGAGCGTTCCGCTTCAAAGACACTCGAGAATGACGACGCTTGTCTCCGGAGCACGACCCCAAGCCAGCGAACTGAGACGTATCCTCGGCACCACTTCTAGTGGCCACTCCGACGGACGCTCCGCTCGACGAAATTGCCACCGAGCTCTGCGCGTCCCCCGGACTAGGTTGGCCTGATCCGCTGACGGTTCGCCATCTCATAGAAGGTGATACCCCGCTCACTCTCAGCCCGAGTGCACGACGTGCTTCGAACATTGATCGGCCCTGAATGCGGCTTAAGACGGGCCACTTCTGCCTCCAACTCTGAAATCCGATCCTGCAACGAGTCGTCCTTGACATCGACTTCGAAACGTGGGGGTATCGCGGAGTCCGGCACACCAGATCGGCTGCCGATGAGGCACCGAAGGTGGGTGACCTCGATGCTTTTATCCACCGTCGCTCTCTTGAGCGCTTCGACCTCGGCGGTCAACTGTACCCGTTCGGTCGTCAACTTGGCCACCTCGGCCGTCAGCCCCTCGCCCTCACTCCGAAGCTTCGCCTCTACGGACTGAAGATGTAGTATCTCGGAAAGCAAATCGTCTCTCTCCGCTGTTATTTTGGACAAGTTATGACAGATGCACTGAACCCGAATCTCATTACTGAAATCAGTTGGAGAATATTCACCTTCGGGGATAAGCTCGGCGATCCTGCTTTCGAAACGGCGAATCTCGATATCTCGCCGGCCGAGGACGAGCTGGAGATGGGTCCTCTCGCTTTCAGCTCGGCGCAATCCGAGCTCGACCTCGTAAAGTCTCTCTCGGCACCTCGCCAGACACAGCCTTGTCGCCCCTAGGCCGACCTCGGCTCGAGTTCTCTCATCCGAGCGCAAAGGCTTGACGTCTTGGGCGATCACCATAAGCTGCAAAGAGATTGGAGTAGTCAGCAAAAACGTCGAACACTGCCGAAGCACCACACTTGGAAAAATTTTCTTTTCTAAAAACAAGAAGGGAATGTTTGGCAAAAGAGGGGGCAAAAGACAAAAACTTCCGAACATCGACACTTGCAAAAACTTTCTTTTCATTAATGTCAAAAAGTAGCGGTGGCCAGTCCGCTATTAGGCATTACAGAGTTCGAAAAGAAAAACAAAAAACAAAAACAAGAAAACGAAAGGTGGAGTCAAGGCTCGACCTCTTTCCCCGGGCGTCGAGGCGGGGTAGGAGTTGACTTCGCCGAAGGAGACGCCGCCGCCAGCGGGGTAATAGCGGTGCTGGGGACCTCATCAGTAGCCCCGGTCCCAGCGCCGGCTTCGTCGTCGCCCTCCTCCTCTTCTTCCCCTTCGAACTCGGGGTCGAAGCCCTCGACGTGTCTGGGGAATAGCCGCCATCCCGAGACATCCACCGCGGGGTATGCCTCCGACACCCGCGTGAGGGCGGCAGCGAAGGCCTTCGCCATATTCTGCGCGAGGAACCCTTGGGCCTTCTCCAAGGTCGCGTCCTCCGTCGCCTTCACGGCTGCCGCCTGCGCCGCCTCGACTTCGGCCAACTGCTTGGCCGACCCCTCCTTCTGCCGAAGGAGCTCGCCCTCCAGCCTCTTCACCTCGGCCTCGAGGTACTGGACCCTCGCCGACCTGCTCTCATGCTCGACGCGGAGCTTGTCGAGCTCGTTCGCCAGGCGAGCTTTTTCGTTCCGAGCTTGGTCGGACTCCTGCTTCAGCTCCTTCTCAAGAGCTGTCAGCCTCTCGGTGAGGTGGCCGAAGTGGACGATGATCTGCAGCAAAGAAGAGCTAAAAGAATTAGAAAAAAAATTTCGATTCAAGAAATACAACAGGCGAGGAGGAGCTTACCGATACCGCCGAACGAGCGATCTCGATCACGTCGTCGCCCTCTCTCCCCGCCTCCATGGCGGCTCGGTGCTTCGGGGTGGCGAGATGCTTGATGGCTTGCATGCTCGCCAATGAGTTCCCGAGGAACCCATCGTGCTTCTGAACTTGCCAGTCCGGAATATGGATCCGCTTGTGCTCCTCCGTCAGGAGCTCCTCGCCTGCCACGGTCAGCGACGGTGTCGGCATGGCGAGTGCGGCGACAATGGGGAAATCCCCCACTGGTGCGGGAGCCGAAGTCCCCGCCATGGTGACGACCGGGTCGTCAAGGATCTCCACCCCCTCGACAGGGCCCGCGATCCTCGGAGCCTTCGAGGTCGAGGGCAGCTTGGATGCTACCCTCTTGCGCTTCTTCGGCGCCTTACTCGCAAGCCCTACCCTGAGCGCCAAGACCGCGTCGTAGTCCATGGATTCTGTATCAAAAGCAAAAAATTGGTTAGCACGTAGAAAACAACAGGGCAATGAGTACGGAAAAAGAAAAAACTTGACGAGAGCCGCGTACTGGGATCTACGCAGCAGAGCCCTCCCTTGTAGAGGACGTCCTCCGTCAGCTCCCTCCAATCGTACTTCGGCCGGTCAAGGAGGATCTGGACCGCCTCTTCTTCTTCTACTGAGAGCTTCGGCATCGCCTTCGCCCTCTTCGGCACCCCCTCTACCCAAGCAGAAGGGATCGGCCATGCCTCTCAACTCCGCACGACCAACCACTTCTCCCGCCAGTTCTTAATGGAGTCGGGGCATACGACGAGCCTGCCGCCGTGCCTCGGAGTCAAGTAATACCGGTACTCCGACTTGTTCCCTTGGTGGAGCCGGTATAACGTCCGAAGCACGTTCAGCTGTGGCTCGATCCCTGCGGCCTGGCAGTGGAGAATGAACCCATTAATCACTCGCCACGCGTTTGGCATGAGTTGGATGGGGCTGACCCCGAACCAACTCACCACGGTAATTGCGAATGCGTGGAGAGGTAGCCGAGCACCGGTGATAAAGGCGTCGACCGGCCAGCAACACATCGTCACTGGCAGCGGTGAGTTCGCCCTAACTCTGGGACCCGGCAACATGATTTCGTACTCCTCCGGGATGAAGAAAGAGTCCCGGATCACTGCCAGATCCTCCTCACGCAGGATCGACGCCGCATCGTCCGCCTCCGTCGTCTCCCTCGCGGCATTCTCCTCGAAGGACCTCTCCCTCCCATGAACAATCCGCTCGGCCTGATCCTCCGGGAGCTGCCTAACTCTGTGGAGCCCCGTCAACGGCCCTGGCAGTTGTCCGAACTCCCCCATCCTCTTCGGATCCACAACGATCGAATCCTTGCCGAACACCTTGCCTTTGGTCGGGGTCGGAGTCGAGTCCTCGACGTCTTCAAGGGAGGGCTCGGACCAAGAGACTTTGTCGGAGACAGAAGCTATAGACATAATTGATGATAAATTACCTTAATAGGGACAGCTACCGGAAAACTTCGCCTGAAACAAATGCCGATGCCGGAAAAACTCGCCTGGGCACAAGAAACCGTCTGAGCAAAAGAGAGGAGAAATGAGAAATGAGAGAGGGGGGGGGAGGATTTATAGAGGGGGGCACATCAAACGAGGATAATGGGCTTGTACGACCGGCCCATTTAAACCAAACGACGGAGCGATCCCAATCGTCGCCTCGCTAACCACAACGAATCATGAGTAGAATTTAATGCGCGTCCAGTCTGATGGAAGCCCAGAGGTCACTGCAGTTAATGAACGTCCCATTTGTCAGAGTTGTCAGAGTTGTCAGAGCTGTCAGAGCCACCAAAAGTTCAAACGGCGCACAGAAAAAACAAACCCCTAAAAACGACAAGTCTAGAAGTTCGGCACTCACTGCCGAGCGTTCGTGACACCGACCTTGTTACGGGGCAAAAATCCAGTTCGGCAATCACCGCCGAGCATTCGTGACACCGACCTTGTTAAGGGGAAAAAATCAAGTTCGGCACTCACTGCCGAGCGTTCGTGACACCGACCTTGTTACGGGGCAAAAATCAAGTTCGGCACTCACCGCCGAGCGTTCGTGACACCGACCATGTTACGAGGCAAAAATTAAGTTCGGCACTCACTGCCGAGCGTTCGTGACACCGACCTTGTTACGGGGCAAAAATCAAGTTCGGCACTCACTACCGAACGTTCGTGACACCGACCTTGTTACGGGGCAAAAATCAAGTTCGGCAATCACCGCCGAGCGTTCGTGACACCGACCTTGTTACGGAGCAAAAATCAAATTCGGCACTCACTGCCGAGCGTTCGTGACACCGACCTTGTTACGGGGCAAAAATCAAGTTCGGCACTCACCGCCGAGCGTTCGTGACACCGACCTTGTTACGGGGCAAAAATCAAGTTCGGCACTCACTGCCGAGCGTTCGTGACACCGACCTTGTTACGGGGCAAAAATCAAGTTCGGCACTCACTGCCAAGCATTCGTGACACCGACCTTGTTACGGGGCAAAAATCAAGTTCGGCACTCACTGCCGAACGTTCGTGACACCGACCTTGTTACGGGGCAAAAATCAAGTTCGGCACTCACCGCCGAGCGTTCGTGACACCGACCTTATTACGGGGCAAAAATCAAGTTCGGCACTCACTGCCGAGCGTTCGTGACACCGACCTTGTTACGGGGCAAAAATCAAGTTCGGCGCTCACCGCCGAGCGTTCGTGACACAGAACTTGTTACGGGGTAAAAATCAAGTTCGGCGCTCACTGCCGAGCGTTCGTGACACCGACCTTGTTACGGGGTAAAAATCAAGTTCGGCACTCACTGCCGAGCGTTCGTGACACCGACCTTGTTACGGGGTAAAATCAAGTTCGGTGCTCACTGCCGAGCGTTCGTGACACCGACCTTGTTACGGGGTAAAAATCAAGTTCGGCGCTCACTGCCGAGCGTTCGTGACACCGACCTTGTTACGGGGTAAAAATCAAGTTCGGCACTCACTGCCGAGCGTTCGTGACACCGACCTTGTTATAAGGTAAAAAACAAGTTCGGCAGATCGCCTGACTCACTCCTAGCGCTCGCAGCTATGCCGAACTCGCTTTCCTCTTCGGAAAAGCCTGCCGAACTGCATGTGGACCTCGACCCCCTAGTCAGCGAGCCCTAGGAGAAGTCTAAGACATGATCCAAATATCTAAGACCCCCAAAACAACGAATTGACGCTCCGCAAAGGCAAAGAGGATATCTTTGCGAGAATACCACATGACCATCAGACCTCATGAGCAACTCGGAGCTCAATCCACTTGGAAAATCACCTCACTACCCCTTCAAGATTCAAAACTCTCCATTTGAACTCCGATACAACTCCGCTAGCCATTAAAACAGTTAAACTACTCCTCAAAGGCCCATCAAATTTAGCCTTTAGGAGTGGGGGGCTCGTGATATGGCTAAAAATGGGGGTTAATCAGAACCGTCCAAATCGGGTACGAATCTTGGGACCCAGGGGTAAAAAGGCAATTTCACCTACAAGAGGGTCCAAAATGGATATTGAATCTTCTCCCCCAGGGACCCAATAACCCACGAATGGATCCGCCAATAAGAGGGTGCGAGACTTAATCCGCTGCGCACCTAATCCGACAAGATAGAATCAGGGTCCCTGATTAATCACGATCAACGGCCCTGATATACATCTATCTTTTCACTGGGATTTGGGGATTAAATTCCTTATTTGATTACGAGGAATATACCCTATCAGATTACATTCCTAAACTGTTGACAAGGGGAATATCCCATATCAGATCACGGGGATTACATTCCTAATATGTTCCCTGAGACGCCTATAAATACCCCCCATCCATCTCCATTAAGAGGTAATCAATCTTTCACCAGTTTTTGCGCTCTTTCATAGTCTTCCTGATTACTGACTTGAGCGTCGGAGGGTGCGTCGCCGGGAACAACCCCGGTGTCTCGCACTTTTTACAGGTCTACGGCGGGATCGACGACCGAAGCCCGACGGAACAGGTATACAGGTTTACTATTCAGTTTCCCTTAGGATCCACAAATTCATCTGTTTGCCCCCACACCAAATTTAGCGGCAACAGCTACGATATTCAATTCAATTACTACTTGCTAGATTTCAAAGAGTGTTTTCTTGAACTAGAACAACAAAAATGAGTTCAAGACACGCTTGCCTGTTAGATGACGATTTTGAATATGAAAGAATAATGGGACGAGCATCCGGACGGTGACACACTGACCACAACACGTGCAGTCTACGTGCACCAAAACACGTGCCACGGCAGAAACTACCAAATCAATGGCAGCAAGAGCAACAACAGCAACGAGCAAGAGCGATGGCTGCAGCAATGGGCAGCAAGGCGAAGACAACAAGGGAGACGGTAGCACTCGGTGACTGCGGTAGTGGAAGAAGGTTGTAAGGGGTGCTTCGAGGTGGCAAAGTCAGTCGGAGGTGGGTACAGGGGGTGGTCAGAGCAGCAAGGGAGGTAGGAGGCAACGGGGATGACGTTCAGAGCTACGATGGACGAAGGCACCAGCGGAATGCGAGGCTTCGACTGGACGATGGTAAACAGCGTGGGGGAGATGATCGAAGATGGTGGTCGATTGTCGAGGAGGTGTGATGTGGAGAGGAATGGAAGTGACAGTGGGCGAGGAGCAGTGGCGTAGGTCTGCGGTGTGAGCAGACGAGGTATGAAGTGGTGGACGGTGGCAAGAGGAGGTAGGGGATGAGGAGCTGCTGCGATGCTATCGGCGGCGCTGGTAGCAGTGAAGGTTGCGGCGTTGGAGAGTGGGCTGGTTGTCGACGCTCAGGGGAGAAGAGGGTCGGTGATTGGCGATGAGGGCAGCAGGGGCGAGGATGTGGGAGTTGGAGGATGGTGATGATGGGCTCAGGTGGAGTACGACTTCGATGATGGCGATGGTCGTGGTGGTGGAGCCTGCAGTGGAGCTCGGGGGTTCAGCTGCGAAGGTGGAAGCAATGGTGGTGAGGGAGGAAGAGGAATGGGGCGGAGCACAGGGGATGGCAACAGTCGAAAGGCGGAGGTAGGCTTCGATGATGGTGAGCGGCGACTGGAGTGAGCGTTGGGTTCTGGGGTGCGTTGAAGAGGTCGAGGAAAAGCGGTTTCGATGGCAACGACGGAGGTAGGGGGACTGGCAATGGTGAGGAGTTACGGGGGTCGATGAGGAGGAGGTGGTACAGAGCTCGGTGAGGAGCGAGATGAGGAAGAAGATGACGACGAGGTGATTGCTCGAGGTGGATGGTGGGTTTTCTGAAGTGAAGAGAGAGAAAATCGGGGAGAGAGTGTGGGGGAGGGTTATAATTATAATATAGTAATGGGGGTTGTTAAGGAGAGTGAGGGATTAATGGGTAGTTAATGAAATAATAGAGGAGATTAAGGAGGGGGTGGAGTTGTGCGGTGATGGGATGGAATTCGAAACAGAACAGGGGAGAAGAAGGGTCGGGTAAGGTATTAGGTTGATTAGGAGAGAGGGGGGATTAGAGTAATATTAGGATTCTATTAATTAATAGGGATTAGGATTAGAGGGATTAATGGGATTTGATTATTTTTTAGTGGGGGAAATTAGTGGGGATTATGGAGAAAATAATGGATATTAGTTAGAGAAATACTGGAGATTAGGAGATGGTTATTAGACAGTTGGAAAAATAGTGGGCTTGGGTTTTGGGCTTATATTGTTGGGCTTAACATTTAATAAAATAATAATAATAATATTGGGCTGGGTCAAGGATTGGGTTTCTTTTACAAAAACAAAATAAAAATAATCGTAAACCTGAACTGAAATTGAATTTTAGGTTTGGATTTTGACCTATGGGATTTGCAATAATAATAATAATAATAATAATAATAATAATAATAATAATAATAATAATTATAATAATAATCTGGTTATAAAATATGGAATGGATATGGAGTTTGGGCAAAATATATAGTCATTCAAATAAGAAAATAATAAACTTATAGAATGGGATAAGCTTTGTATTAAAGTATGTAGTCATTTGAAAATAGTTACAAGTACAATTAATGATTAGAAATTAACTTTAATAGGATATCGAATAATAAATTTAAAACAAAACAAATTTAAGAAAACAAATTTTTTTTATAAATAATCGAAGACACAGAAAATACACAGTATAATACGTATAGTCAGAAACGGAGGTTACAACATGGAATTATAATCCATCGAAATTGAGATCAAAATCTATAAAATTGGTGAGACAATTTATTTTACTAAGTATCTCATTACTAATCAAGTGTCGGGTGAGCTATAAACTTGAATTTTCTCCGGTGTCGGAGTATCAGATTCCTTTATTAAATGAAAGTGATACGGGGTCATATATTGCAAACCGTGAGTCAAAACTCACTTCTACAAGTTGGATTAGCTTTTAGATGATGTTTCCTAACTATTGGCAAAGTTTCATATTTTTTTGAACTCATTTGTCAACTTTTCACTTATTTTGCTTTCATTTTGAAGTTTCGAGCGAATACATGGAATTACAGTCCATCGAAATTGAGGTTGGAATCTATATAATTGGTGAGTCTAATTATTTTACTAAGTATCTCGTTACTAATCAAGTTTCGGGTGAGCTACAAACTCGAACTTTCTTCGGTATCAGAGTACCGGATTCCTTTATTAATTGAAAGTGATATGGGGTCATGTGTTGCAAACCGTGAGCCAAAACTCACTTCTACAAGTTGGGTTAGCTCATCGATGATGTTTCCTAACCAATAGCAATGTTTTGTACTTTTCTGAACTCATTTGTTAACTTTTTACTTGTTTCACTCTCATTTTGAAGTATCGAGTGAATACAATGAATTAAAATCCATCAAAATTAAGCTTGGAATCTATAAAACTATTGAGACTAAATTTTACTAAGTAACCCGTTACTAATCAAGTGTTAGATGAGCAACAAGCTTGAATTTTCTCCGGTTTCGGAGTATCAAATTCCTTTATTAATTGAAAGTGATAGGGGGTCATATATTGCAAACCGTGAGTCAAAACTC
This sequence comes from Hemerocallis citrina, assembly GCA_017893485.1. NCBI lineage: Eukaryota > Viridiplantae > Streptophyta > Magnoliopsida > Asparagales > Asphodelaceae > Hemerocallis > Hemerocallis citrina. The sequence goes on along the minus strand of CM030358.1, from coordinate 385,460,122 downwards.
ACTTCTACAAGTTGGATTTGCTCTTAGATGATGTTTTTTTAACTAATAGCAGAGTTTTGTATTTTTTGAACTCATTTGTTAACTTTTCACTTGTTTCTCTCTCAATTTGATGTATCAAGCGAATATAAGGAATTGCAATCCATCGAAATTGTGCTCGAAATCTATAAAATTTCTGAGACTAATTATTTTATTAAGTATCTCATTACCAATCAAGTTTTTGATGAGCTACAAACTTGAATTTTCTCTGATTTCGAAGTATCAGATTCCTTTATTAATTGAAAGTGATACAGTTTCCTTTTTACTTGTTTCACAAAAATAATGGTTACTTCAAAGAAATTGGTGTAAGTTTGTATACTTACATGTGTCTCAAATGGAATTTCGGCGTAAGGTTTTTGTTGCCTGAATACAATTGCAACAAAATTTTTATGTTGTTGCAATTCTGCTGTCAATCGATTGATCAGCTCCTTTTGGGATCCCCCAGGAATCAAAGCACGAGGAACGAAGACTTGAGTGGGTGTCGGTCCTAAATCGATTCCACGCACATGACCATGGCATTGTGGCCTCATCACTTCAGTTAAAGTTTTTCCCAAAGGTGTTAATGGGTTGGATGACGTAGCGGAAGATCTCTCGTCATACCTTTTTCTGGCCGTCTACTGTGAAAAGACGGAAATATTATTTCCATTTGACAAAGTGTCAATGCCGCTCGCTGCTCCAATTGGTTAATCTCTTAAACACGTAGAACTCTTGAAAGAAGTCCTTCATATATGCTACAACGATCTTTGAAGACTGCAGTGACTTGCTCACATGTTGAAGACCTTGGATCCCAGGGAAGAAGATCTTGCATCAAGGTGTGGTAGTTGTGTGACTTTAGAACTGGAAGCCTCTTCTCCTTAGATATGACACACCTTGCTATATTAGATGAATAGACATCAGAGACTTTAAGTTCATGTAAGACTTTGCACAACAATTCTAATTCCATTTTTGACAATGAATAGATTGTAGGTGGAAGGTGTACTTTGCCATTCGGAAAGTCCTCTGGGTGAAACTCATGTCATATATCCATCGAAACTAAATCAAGACGGGACTTAACATTGTCATTTGTCTTCCGATCATCCCCCATAAATGTTCCCAATACAATTTTCACCAATATTTTTCCCGACATGCCTCATATATAGGTTATGGCGCAATATTTTGATTTCCCAATATGACAACTTGAAGAAAATAATCTTTTTCTTCTTCCATGATCCAGTATCCATCATGTTATTACATTCATTTGCATCGCATAAATCGGTGTCCTCATGTTTCTCATCCCTTGCCCTTTTCTTGCTCTTTTTGTTGACATGTGATTCCTTTCCATAAGTGAATTGATGACCTTCTAGTCGCCTTAAAACATCTAACATAGACGAAGGACAAGGAACATGTCCTCAGTTCTCTTACCCCTGTAGAACTTTTTGCCATTATACAACCACCTTGAAACGGTATGGTCAGCACAATAAGGATAAGCATAATGCTCTTTGGTGCTATAATTAGATAAGTTTGCATGTGCAGGGAAGTCATTGATCGTCCAAGTCAATGCAACCCGGAGACGAAAAGTTTCTTTAGTTGTTGCCTCATAAGTTGGAACACCCTCCTATATTTTTAAAGTTCGTCTATTAACAGTTGTCGGTACACATCTATATCATTTCTTGAGCTTTTTGGTCCATGAATTATAATGGACAAAATAAAGGATGAATGTTTCATGCATTTCTATGGGGGTAGATTGTACGAAATTAACACAACAGACCAGATGTTGTAGGTACCGCGCATTTTCCTAAATTGGTTAAAACCATCACTGGATAATCCAAGTCTCACATTGCAAGGATCTTCAGCAAAATCAAAGTATCTTTCATTAATTTTTTTCCAAGATTCAAAATCAACCGAGTGCCTAACAATCTGAATCCCATCATTCTTGCTACCTTCAGCATTCCATCTCACATCAGAAGTGGTTTTAGAGGACATAAAAAATCTTTGCAGCATACAAATCAGAGGAAAGTAACGCTGCTGTTTTGCATGCTTCTTTCTCGTAATTGTTTTAACTGGCCCACTTGTTTGTTGTCTTCATTCAGTGTTCCTGCCCATTTTTAAGTACAGCAAACTTCATATTTCTTGAGACTCTTCTTATCCCTACTGAATAGTATACAATCATATGGGCATGCTACTATCTTCTCATACCCTATATCAAAAGACTTGATAACTTTTTTGTTGCATGAGATGAATTTGGAATACAGATTTTGAGAAATGCTTCATTCAACAATTGATGTAGAAAACCACTGCAAATAAAATGTGTCACTACTATGCCGCATGTTCTTAAACACAGTTTGTACACTTGAGACATGGACAAAGAATTAAGTTGGGATCACCAGAATTTTGCTTCGCGAAGTTAATGAAATCATTAACACCGTCGCTATATTTGGTCGTCCAAGCCTGGCTGCTTTCCATGCAGCCGCCTCTACGTTTCACATGAAATTGAAACTTTCCACAACCGCAGATGTAGGCCAAGTTGTAGGAAGCCAAGAGGCAGCACGAGCATGTTACATAGCCACAATGGGGGGCTCGGTCCTCCCACTCGATGCCATTGAGATACTGTCAGAAGGGAGTGACATAAACTCTGAGCTCGTGGATAAATTGGAGGGGATCCCTTTCTCCCAAGAGGATCAGACCAAATGTTTCCGAATAAGACAAGCCCTTCCTCTTCAACTCAAAGAGCATATCAATGCTTGCATGTCACGCCCTGCTTTCCAAAAGAGAATACGGAATACGGATACGTGACTAAGCCCAACAAATGATTTTCATCATCCATAAGCTGCCAGGATCTTTACAATATTTCACAAGAATAATCAGAGTCGGAAGCAAGAAAAGTCAACCAAGCATGCATATATGAATCAAAGTACCAACAGGATTTACTTGAAACAAAACTTAATAAATTTCAAATAAACCAGACCTGAACAAGTCAATAATCCTGGGTCACATTGCCCAAATACAAATAAATCCAAGTAATGAAGTACAATTGTTCAAGATAAGCAACAAGAAATAATAATAATAATTGCAAAAGCTCCAGCCAACTAGAATCTCAGACCACCTACTCCATCTGGCAGCTGATCTCCAAAATCTGCAATTTAATAAATTGCAGGAAAAGAAAAGAAACAAAACGCCTGTCAATCAAAGTTACGTGCTGCTTGTAGTGCAGGCACAAGTACAGGGAAAGATAAACGAATATAAAATAACAACAAAAACAAATATAGCATGGAATAGATATGATAGAGCAAAAAAGAATGTCTACATGAATCAGAAAAACAGAATCAAGTAACATGGTATAATAATAGGTACAGGTGATATGTAACAGATGTCAAGTGTCAGATGGTATGCAGACAGATATACCAATAACAGATGTCTAGTAGCATATAACAGTCAGACAGATAACAGATGTCAGATAACAGATATCATGTTATTACAGGTCTTGTGTTATTACTATCTAGGTAGCACTTCATGCATCCCAAGTTTTTATCACATGGTTGCTACATTCAAACAGATTGCGTTTAGATTTCGTAGGGAATTCTATAGGGCCGTGTACTCAGGTATCAGACAGACAAATATTAGATGCAGATCCAGACAGACAGATAGAACCTACGGGTTCTCTTCTCAGTACACCTTCCTATAGGGAAGTGTGCAGTCAGGGTAAACATACAGACAGAGTCGTGTATCATGTAGTCATGTACACGTAGTAGATACTTCTATGGGAAAGACGGGCTCCCTTCCAATTACACATTTCTATATTGTCCACTACTAGATCTTTCACTTAACCACGGCTTGGTTATTTTGTTATTATTATCAAAAAGGCATTTATGTGTCACAAAACAGAGCAAGAATAACATGGCATAAACAAGTAATAGGTTCAGGTTGAAACATAAACATGCACAGGTGACATACAACTCATAACATGATAGAATAACGATAATTCTAGTTCAGGACAGCAAGACAGTACTACACTAAATATGGAATTTCCGATGCTACAAATATGAAAATTTGGATCCGTCAGAAAATCTGGAAAATAGATTCTCGGATGAATCCAACAAATATATATAAGTCATACGGTATTTCACAAAAGCAAGTCTCAAAACATGTTTGAATCCAGAAAACTTGTTCAGCCAGAAATCAGAAGTTTGTATTCAAGAACAGGAAAACAACATGAAAACTCACTAATTAAATCCATGAGAAATCTGTGGTACTCCTTAGTATGTTTAGTAACAGAAAATAAAGTTTCATAATTTTTCAACATAAATATAATAGTCAAGTAAAATCAGAAAACAGCAAGATACAGCAGTTTTGTAAATCTGGAATCATGAGCGCAGCAGTACTAAAAGAGCAATATCTCACAAAATATAAATCGAAATTCAGATCCGTCAAAAGGGTGATAAAATAGATACAATAGGCTATAATTCATATTCACAAAGTTTTTATAGAATGCAAATAGAATCAGGTGAAATTAAGGTTTTTTACTGAATAGTATGAAAATCCTGCAAGTATAGTAGTTGTTTGCAACCATAAAATAGTGTATAAAAGTTATCAATTAAATCCATAAAAATTAGCGGTTAATCCCAATCAAGTCTAGTTGTAACCAGTAAAATATTGGATCAAAATATTGTCTTTAACATCAGTACAAAAATAATAATCATACAAAATTCATAGAAAAACTGGATCTGAAAATTTAAACACCTCTGTAGTAAAATAGTCATAACTCGCAACTCATAAATCGAAAAGAGATCTGTCATAAAATCTGGAAAGTAGAAAAAATTCTCTACAGTTCATATTCACAAATATTTTTAATATACTGACCTTAATAGGGTCTAAAATACTGATAAACAACGGGAAAACTGGCAAAACAGAAAATATCCTTCATGCACAAATCAACATAGATCATACGAAACCGATCCAAAACATAATCAAACATGAAATAAGGTATACTAGATGTCCAAACAACATGGTATAGGGTATTTAACACATCTACAACGAGTTACACTAGAAATAACACATCAAGCATACGAAATTATACAACAAGTCATGAACAACATGCATGTATACAACAAGAAGTGGTCATCCCTAGGTTATTTCATGTCATATGTGTAGGAAGACAACTACGGGCGGGTCAACACAATAGAGACAAGATACAACAGGGGTTTCACAAGAGAATTTTTTTTAGAACACAACTGCACTACAGGCGGTATTTAGTACTTGTATTACAGAAAGGAAAGAATACAAGTTACTTGCCTTATAGACGATGACGGGAATGGCGGGGAGAACGAGAATAATGGGAACGAATTCCCAAGCACGAACACAACGAACAAATCACAAACTAGATGAACAACCGATCGCGAACAAGATGAAGACGATCGAGATCACGAATACAATCAGACGGCTGAGATCAAAAGATCAAGATCAAGATGATGAAGAACAATAGATCCAACGGCTAGATCCAAGAGTGATGACGATCATGATCAGATCAGATCGAAGATAATCAACGGCTGAGATTGCAAATGGTGATGAAGATGATGATGATCGCGATCGAACGGCCAAGATACAAAGGATCAAGAAGACGATCAAGAGGAGATAGGATGGCTCTGGATCCACCATGATCAAGAACCACTTGATCAAGCAGTAACCTACAGTGCTTCGTCTTGCGACGACGTTGGGCAAGGCTAACGACGGGCAAGCAACATGGGAGACTATCACACAGTCGGGGGCACTGCGGTCGCTATCGCGGTCTGGTTGGAGGGCGCACAGGGGCCGTGCACTTGGGTTGCTGGCTGTACAGTCGCCAAGGAGAAGTAGGGGGCTGGGCAGGGGGTCGCGAGCAGGAGGGGATCACCGACAGGGGGCGCGGCACTCCATGCGAGGCATGGCAGGAAGGAGCATAGGGAGATGGGGACTGCACCGAGGTCGGGGTCTGTACTGGTTGCGGAGGGAGAAAGGACGAGGCAGGGAAGAGGGTGGAGACCAAGGGGGCGTGACTACTGGATGAGGTGCAGTCGCTGGCTGCTGTAGGGGGGTCGAGAGCTGCTTCACTGGCATCGGAAGCACAGGGAAAGAGAGAGATGATCAAGAGAGAGAGAGCACAGGGACGAGAGTGGCTGTATGGGTGTATGGGTTTATGCAGGTGGGGTTTGAGAAGGTAGGGATGAGCGGAAGAGGAAAGGTGAATAGTCGGCTAGTTTGGGATAGAAGATGAACAGGCACAGAGATATATGTAGGTATATATATTAAAGAAGGGGGTGTTAGGGTTAGGCAATGTAGGTGACGGCAGAGATAGGATATTGGGTACGGGTTAGGGTGTAATTGGTAACGGGTAGGATATGCAAATGGGTACGGGTTCAGTTCAATGGGTTAAAAGGTTTTGGTATATAGAATAGGTTATTGGGTTTGAGGGTAAACGGGTTTCGGGGTTTAATGGGTAAAATCCAATAGAAAAATTAAAATAACCAATAAAAAGTAGGTTTATATAACAAAAATATATTTTGTACTACAATATGGAAATAATTTGAAATAACTACTAATATAATTAACAATATAAATGGATTTTTAAATAGACAATCAAAGTTATAATAATAATTACAATAATAACAATAATCATAATAATAAAAATAAAAATAAAAATAACCGTAATAATAATAATACTGAAGAATAGTAATAACAACAATACTAATAGGGTTTATATTATAATATACATTCATTGGAAAATAGTTACAAATAAAATCATTACTCAAAAATAGATTTTAATAGAAGATCCAACATTATATTTTGACAAAAGAATTTGAAAGCGAAAAAAATAATTTACAAAAATTTTAAATACAGAAAATACGTATTTGTGAAAACATGGGTTACATTGCATAAGGGGGAACCAAACTTGTTCGCCTGGATTGCAGCTGACATGCCAAGAATATATGGAAATTTAATCATGCACCACCTTAGCGTAAACCCTTATGCTAAACACGTCCAACAAAGACACTGCAAGTTTGCTCCCGACAGGCTACAGGCAGTCAAAGAAGTCGAAAAACTCCTGGCCGCATGTTTCATGCAAGAAGTTAGCTACCCCTAGTGGCTAGAAAATGTGGTGATGGTAAAAAAAACTAATGGCAAATAGAGAGTGTGCATAGACTTACTGATCTCAGTAAGACATGTCTGAAAGACCCCTTCCCTCTCTCAAGCATAGACGCATTGGTCGGCACCACATCCAGGCATGAGCTCTTAACTCTCATGGATGCATTATCTAGGTACACAAATACAAATATTTTTGCCTGACACCCCGAAGATATCATTCATAACCGATCATGACCTCTATTGCTACTAAGGCTTGCCTTTCGGCCTGAATAACGCCGATGCCACCTATCAATTTTCGGTTAATATGGTCTTTAAAACCCTAATCGGCAAGAACATGGAGGTTTACGTAGATGACAAGAGTCTCCGGAAAAAGAGCCATGTGACTGATCTCCAAGAGGCATTGGAGAATTGCGCAGGCATAACTTGCGGTTGAATCCTTCAAAGTGTACCTTTGGGGTCTCCTCTGTTATGTTCTTGAGCTTCATGGTTAACTAGAGGGGAATATAAGACAATCCTAAAAAGATCTAAGCAATTCGCAACATGTCTCCCCCAACCACTGTTAAGAAAGTGCAGCAGCTCACTGGATGCTTAGCCGTTTTTGGTCGATTCCTCTCAATGTCTTAGGCAAAATGTCTCCCATTCTTCAAACTACTCTGAGGAGCAAAAGGTTTTGAGTGGGGAGAAGAGAAATAAGTTGCCTTCAAATAACATTTATGTACTTTTTTTAAAATGGCCCAAAACTTTGTGTACTTTTTTAAAATTTAGCCTATTGGAATATATCAATACTTGAATCTATTTTTTTTTATAACAAAATTTAAAATTTAACATCCTCGAAACCTTGTCAAAACTCAATCAAATCGCTCATAAATATTAGTTTAAACACGTGTATATACCCTTCTATATGTATACTAGGGTTCCTCCACCACGACACACAAAGCCATACATGAAAACATTCGAAAAAAACTACAAAAAAGAACCAAACCGACCCGAGACAGCAACTGCAACAGTCTACACTTACAGGTCAGACAGTAACCATTTTTTTTAAAAATTGGGTCATACACAATGAACCTGAATGTAGACTGTGACAAATCTAGAATGCAAACTATCCATATCGGGGCATAATACTTCATATTTGAAAAACATCTCAAATAAAAAATTTACAACTCAAACAGCAACCGTTAAAAGCTTGTGTCGTAAACATTTAAACTTGAATGTAGACCATGACAATCTGGAATGCAATCATCCATTTCTAAAGCATAATCCTTCCTATTTGAAAATTTTCTCAAATAAATAAAAAAAATGCAACTCAAACAACAACCATTTAAAAATTTGGGTCATAAACATTTAAACTTGAATGTGGACCATGACAGAACTGAATATAAGATGCCCACCTCAATTAACCATGACAGACAATAGCAGAACTGAGCATAACTCAATCGATTTTGGGCATAACATTCATATTTGAAAACTTTTCAATCAAAAAAAATTTGCGGACTCTCAAAACCTAGGCAAATCCCAAATCCTACACCCCGAGCCCATACAGTCGTAGGCCGAAAGAAAGAAACCAAGAAGAGCAGCAGTCTCGGGTTCATAAGGGAAGGAGAAAAAAATGTAATGTTGGAAATAGCCTGAAATATATGCACGACACACAGACCAGAATGTATGCACAACACACAACAGCCAGAGATGAAGTCTGAGAGCATAACATAAAGTCTTAAACATATGCACTTACGAGAATAATCAAATCTTAAATTATCCAATATCAAATCTGAGATATATATCTCGGGGAGTCGTGAAATCTGATACTAAAGATATCAAATTCTAAAATATATATAACTCAAAAAGGAACCAAAAATCTGAAACACACATAACTCAAAATCCCAAAAATCTGAAACATATGTATGTGACTCAAAAATCTGAAACATATCTAACTCAATGAAGAAATTTGAACCATATATAATGTAAAGGTCCGTACAATATAAACAATGCTCGTTACAACTCAAACATGAATTTAAGAGCATTCAACAATTCTAATCATCTCCAAATATGTATGCGTTCATGCTGTGAATTTTTATAGGTCAAAAAAAAGTTATGACTTTCATGCACTAATATTATCTATCCCACAAGAATAAATTAAACATGAACATCACATATTAAAAATTCGATTTTTATCTCGTGGAATCAATTAACTCTATTTAACGTTCATTCACAACAATCAATTCATGGTAGATTTATCAATACATGTCTTAAACGACCAAAGATCCACATAAAAATTTCTAGCATGACATTTACTCAACCATGAAAAAAAATAATATCAAGAGAGTAGGAAGATTGTCCACCCATCAAATTTACTTACTACATCAAACACAAAATCCTCTAGTATGCATCCTATTAGCCAAGCCATCATATTCAACAAATATTGAACCAAACAAGAGATAAAGTATCACTCACCTTTTGAAAGAAGATTGAAATTTGAAGAAAACAAAGTAACAAGAAAGCCTTCTCTTCCTCTCTTTTTCAAAACATCAAGATCCAACACCAAAATATGATGCAATTAGGGTTTTCGGGTTTCACACGGTGGGGGGTTGCTGCCATCAATTTTAATAGGCCGGGATAACCCATTTTAGGGTTTTGTGAAGATTTGTAAAATACCCTTTAAGAAAATCTTTCCATAACTAGATCCAATATATTAGGTAGTTAGAAATCCAAATAAGGTGAGAGTTAAACTCCCAAATTCCCCTATTACTGGCCGATCTCATGCAGCCCAGAAAAAAAACCTAACTCCTTTTGAAAAAAAAAATTTGCCTCCTAGTGGCACTTTTGCAAAAGACCCTTCATTTAACAATATTTGTAAAAATGCCCAAAATAATTTATGAAAAACCAGAAAATTGAAATCATTATTCAACAACAATGTTATATCCTCCAAATAAATTTCTTGACCTTGTGTTACCCCAAAAAATTTATTTGCACGTGTAAAAATTGACAAATTCATAAAATAACCCAATTAATTCAAATAAATCTGAAAATTTAAAATATCATAAATAAATGTGGAAAATTAATTATTAACCATAAAATTTTAAGAATTCAAATTTTCTAACTCTGCACGTGCTCACGTGCAAAATTGCAATTTTAAGAAAACAGTCAAAATAGTCCACTTTACCAATTTAATATTATTTAATAATACAAAATAAATTATTTTATTTTTCGGGGTGTTACGTCACCCCCCCTCCCCCCTAGAATAGTTATGTCCTTAAAACTACCCTAAGCAAAAGAAAAACAAAATATAAAACTTGTAAGACAGTTTCAGAAAATTATTTTATCATTATTTTATAGTTAGGTTTAATTACTAAGTAAAACAAAAATAACAAATAATTACAGCTCAAGAGTAAAAGGTGGAAACTGACCTGGCAAAAGTATAAGAAATCTAATTGAATACACAATTAATCCTAAAACGTAAGGAAATAGTAAGACTATTCTAATAGAATTAGAAGTCAAAAGTGAACAGATAAAACCCAAATATAAAAAGTTGATAACAATACAAACAATGAAGGAACACAAACTTAAAGGTTATATAGATTTGGGAAATTAACCAGTCAAAGATACATAGAAATACGAACAAATTTAGCTAAGTAAGGAAAATATTAATGATAATGAAGGTACAAAAAGAAAGGAATAATGAGTATACTAGTGAATGTTGACATTATGATCAATGCTCTAAAAGCACATTAAAAGGTGACAAGCAAAATATATATATGCAAAAATACTTGAAAGAAGTTAATTGATTATTACACGGGTGAGCATCAAATCATTAATTAGGACGCGAAAACAAAAGTAATTGAGAAAATCTAAAATGTTATAGGATTTGGAACGGTAGCAACAAATAGTGATTATAAAAGGACGAAAGCTTAGACCATAATTGATGTACTTAATTTTGACATAATTGTAAACACCAAAATATAGTAGAATCAACCGTACCAGTTCAAGTTACATGGAAACATAAGGTATAATTGCATAAATGCAATGTCATAAAGGAAAGATTTCTTTATCATTACTATCATTATATGAGCAAAAGTCATGAAATATCAATTTGCAATAAGCAGGGGAAATAGTCAAAGTAGAAATTGACCGATCAGGAAGACTTGTTAAACATAGAAGGCTGGAACGAAAAATGTCTGAAAACGAACTAAAAATCTAAAAAGGACGATATTAAGATCAAAGTAAAGATGTACAAAATAATTTTTGAAGTATGCAGATTTAGAGAAGCTAATGAAAATCGCATACAATAACACACAACTTATAATTAGCGACCAAATTAAGTAAATAAATAAAATATTGTTATGAATAGAGAAAACTATGAAGGGGGAGCAGAAGCCGTACCATGGGATGCAATAATATAGTGTACAAATTAGTAATAAAGAGTATGACAGTTATAAGAATTAGTAAAAGATTAAGACTTCATGCATGAACTAGTGGGTACACAAAAATTATAATAGTGTACAAGGACAAGTATCGTGATAGTAAAAATCATATTAGTTGTAAAAAAAAATCAAAGATGATAGACTTAAAGAGGTTGAAATTAGAGGTAAGTCAAGTAAATATTAGTGCCAAGAAAATCAGAAAGGCTAAAGTCCAAAAATAAAAACAAGTGAGCAAAATGAGATACGAGATTATATCAAATAGATTTAAAGAAATAAAAATAACAATGATTAAAGAAAATTGAGTAAAACAAAACGGTAATAGGCTAAGTTTTAAAATCTTATAAAATGGTATGAACCAGCACAAAAGAATATGACAGTGATAAGTAACACACACACACACACACACACACAGATATATATATATATATATATAACTAAAGTGGGGACATTATAGTATAATTTCTTTGGTGTGGGTTTGCCTCATTGATGTCCTATATAACTAAAGTGGGGACATTATAGTATAATTTCTTTGGTGTGGGTTCGCCTCATTGATGTCCAGCTGCAGACTTGCCTTCTCGACATCAAGTTGCAAGGTTGCCTCCACGACATCTAGTTGCAGGTTGCCGTCTGGATATTTGGTTGCAGTTTTGCCTCCCGATATCCAGTTGCAAGTTTGCCTCCATTGACGTCTAGTTGCATATTTGCCTTCTTGACATCCGGTTACAACAAAACAATGAACGGAATGATGCAATCTTCCACATGTACTTTGATATTGATTGCTTAATTTAAGTATGATGTTATGTTTTGAAATTCGTGATATAAAATAGAAACAAAAGTAGAAAATGGAGTAGAAAGTCACACGATGAAATACTAAAATAGATGTATAGATATCAAACACAAATAGTAGGAATTACCGGTAGTGAAAATGATTTATAAAAAGTAAGGAGAAAGACAGAATGGAAATGCATGCATAAGTTTAAATGAGAAAATAAATATGTAGTGTAGAAATTTTACACAATAAATATATGTTACAAAATTGTAGTAATTAGATGAATGTAAAATGATATGCATAGTAAGTATGTTGAAATATGTGGTATATATGTAGTAATTAGTAGGAAGTACATGTGGCAATCAAAAATATAATGATGATTGAAATAGAGCCAAAACATAAGTAGTGAGTGCATATAATACATTCGAGAAGTATAAAGCAACAAAATTAATAAGTAGCTATAAATGTTGAAAAGTAAACACAACAAAAATAGTAATCAATAAGTAATAATAAATGTATTGAATATCTTGTAAACAAAATAAATAGAATAAAAATTTCAATGTGCAGAGGTATCTCATATTCACATGAGTAAAAATATTACAATCGAGTTTAAATATACTGAAAATAAGACAATACAAATGATGGAAAAATATAGTATTGAAGAATCAAGTATATGTAAATGAATATGAGTTAAAAAATATATATAATAGGAATAAAAGAAATTAATAATTCAATAGGTAGAAATTGGAACTAATATAATGTGTAACAGTAATAGCAAAATAAATGAGTAAACATAAAAGTACATAAAATGCATATGGAGGGCAGAATTTTAAGAAAGAAAAAAAATAAAAATATGAAATATAAAAGAGAAAGTAAAAGTAGTCTATGTACAAAACATTATATATTCGAAACAATAATCGAAAGAAAATATAAGTAAATGTAGTTAATATCGATGTAATTATTGTAGTATCCGAAAACCAAACTTTTCGCCATCCAAAACTATAACTTATGTCTATTAATCATTTTAATCCTAACTAATGCACGTACTGCTGTGTCTCATATGTTCCTAACCACAGGTTCGATGCATACATACAATTTCATTTAGACTTAAGTGGTGTACTCTGTAGATCAGGTACTTTGCAATGGTAAACACTATTCACCTTTCGATGCACAATACGGTCTTTGGCAATGATACAGTACACGATAGATCGGGTTACCATCGTAAACCTACAATCACACAATAAAACACTAGCCGGAGCATTATTTAGGAAAACACGGGCCCTTCCTCCAAGTACAGTCTCTACTTTATTCACTACTTAAATCACCCTTTAAACCCCGACTTGTTAATTATTTTATCGATGCAACAATACAATATGCAATTAAGGGACATTTCGATGAACGATTGTAACAATAGAGAAACAATGAGATGATAACTTGAATAGGACAATGAAATTGATGACAATAGAATACTAGGAACTTGCAACGCAATATACACACTCTAAATCAAGCAAGACTATAATATGGGAACAATTAATTCATGAAAACTGAAAAGTGAAATTGTGGACAGCAAGAGTAGTATGTACTAAAACTTAATTTTCCGCTGTTTCAGAACTCAAAAACTGAAACCGTCAGAAATTCTGAAAACTATACTTCCACATGGTCCCAACGCATATTTAAAGTTCAAAATCCGACAACAGTAGCTAGGTTAAACAAGACAATACATTATATATTTAAAGTTACAATCGAGTTTAAATATAATGAAAATTAGACAATACAAAATGATGGAAAAATATAGCATCGAAGAATCAAGTATATGTGAATGAAAATGAGTTAAAAAATATATATAATAGGAATAAAAGAAATTAATAATTCAATAGGTAGAAATTAGAACTAATATAATGCATAACAGTAATAGCAAAATAAATGAATAAACATAAAAGTACAGAAAATACATATGGAGGGCAGAATTTTAAGAAAGAAAAAAAATAAAAATTTGAAATATAAAAGAGAAAGTAAATGTAGTCTATGTACAAAACATTATATATTCGAAACAATAATCGAAAGAAAATATAAGTTAATGTTGTTAATATCGATGTAATTATTGTAGTATCCGAAAAGTAAACATTTCGTCATCCAAAACTATAACTGCAAGCACCAATAGAAAAAGGAAAAGCTCTACTTGCCACATTTCAAACTCCAGTAATAAAACTTATTCCTATAAAACACAAAACTTATAAAACAAATAAGATAGAATTAGCAAAACATACTTTAAAATTATAATTAGATTTGTACAAAAGTAGATAAGTCAATAACCAATTAAACGTCAATAATAAAAATAATTATAAGTAATTATAACAGCAGAAGAAAACAAATCATTCATCTTGTATTCATGCGAAAACAACCAACCCACTTACAATAAAGAAATTTTAGTTGAATCTAGGCATGCAAATAATTCAAATTTTACTACAAGCATTCATGATCAAAACACCAAACTCACATATCTAATGTGCACCTAGGTACTCACACTTCTAGTGTCCACACTAGGTACTCACACTTCTAATTTCCACACCTAGGTTCATTCCCTATACCATGTTTAACATTACTATTGAAGCTTGCTCTGATACCAACTCTGTAGCGCCCCAAATTTCAAATAAAATAAAAATCAGAAATATGTGGCACAATTTTCCAGCATCAACATCAATTGTAATAATAAACATAGTACAAACACAGGAAAATTTAAAACTTTCATTACATCATTTCTTTTACAAAGCACAACAGAAATTAACACCTTGAATCACAAATTTTATTTCAATACAATCAATTCTTTTACAACAAAAGCGTAGACATCAACTATTCTACCACATGCTCTCACTTATGCAAGGTACCTACCTATAAAACATGAGGCTAGAGATAACCCTAACCCCCAAACAATAGGGGTCAGCCACAAGGGTGTGAGTGATATTCAAAAGAATACAACCTCAAATGAAAATATAAAGAATAAAATTATAAGGCAACAAATAAAATATATTAACACAGTAATAATAGATGGAGCATGAAATAACAGTAAATAAAACATAAATCATCAAGTGATGCTAGGGTAAGTGTCAAGTGTAAGAAAACAGAAAATAACCATGCATAATACAAGTCAAGAAAAGCACAAATGCACATGATGATTACTAATGCATACTTATCGGATTCAATGCATCCCACTCTACATAGGTCCGGTGCAAGCCCTTATTGTTGTCCACTTTATAGGGTTCAATCCCACGCTATGCAACTATCCTACTATGATGACTACTACGATATTTAGATATTTTGCAAGTATCGGTTCTCGCCCTTGGAATACTGGAGACCAATTCAACTCCGCGGATCATCATGTGGCCAATTACCATCGTCCTGGAATACTGGGAATTATCTCACTCTGCATGTCATCCTGGAACCCTCATTGCAAAAACATCCCATGAGCATCGCTCTCGTCCTTGGAATACTGGAGACCAATCCCACTACGTGGATCATCCTGTGGCCTATAACCATCATCCAAGAATACTGGGGATTATCTCACTCTGTGGTTCATCCTGGAGTGCATAACTAATGTTTGCTCTCATTTCATCATATCACCATCTAGTGCCTGTCCTTATTAAGTTCATTTAACTAACCATAGCCTCTTAGAGTTTGTGTACCCTACCAGACTTAACTCAACTAACCAACATCAAGGCCCAAACTGGCCATAAATCACAAACCCTTAACTACCGGTGTACTAGGGTCCCACTCAACCTCTAGAGACCCACGACACAAAATAACAATACAATTCTTTCATTAAATCTCTTAACTTCATTTTCATCTCATTCATATTACGAAATTTTCTTCAAATCCAACTCTTTAATGTTCTGACAAACCCAAATAATTTATAATAGGGAGTCTGGAATAATTCGTCAATCAAACAGGGAATCAATTTCTCAAAATCTTAGAAAAAATCATGAGACATTTATCACTTGAAACCTTTAATAATTAGCTTTCTAAGGTTAACGAAATTCCAATTTAGATCTTAATTCGAATTAGAAATACAACTCTCTGAAGGCACAACAGTATGTAGCAAAACTCTTATTTGAAACATAGAAACAATAATTTGTAAGTTTGAAGAAATATTGGTTCGAAGAACATAGGTTAAAAGCTCAAAAAAGGGTTTGTCAGTCGACTGACCAAAACAGACAATCATAGAATTATTTCCCTCAAATATTATTGAAATGACTAAATTTAAAAAAATTACACAATGTTTTGGGCCAGTTTTAGAAAAGTACACAAAATCTTTTTTTTGGAAAAAAGGACAAAATGTTTAAATGAAGTCCACTAGGTTAGTTAGGGTTAGGGTTAGGGTTAGGGTTAGTTGGGGGGGGGGGGGGGGGTTTATTTAAACATATGATTAGTTAAGTGATGTTTTTTTAAACACAAATAAAAGATGAATGTGGTTTTTTTAAACACAATGAAAGATGAAAGTGGTTTTTTTAAACCTTACCCTAACCCAACCCTAACCCTAAATAACCCAGTAGACTTTATTTAAACATTGTGTCCTTTTTTTTAAAAAAAAACTTGTGTACTTTTTTTAAACTGGCCCAAAACTTTGTGTATTTTTTTTTTAAAATTTAGCCTATTGGAATATATCAATACTTGAATCTAGTTTTTTTTATAACAAAATTTGAAATTTAACAACCTCAAAACCTGGTCAAAACTCAATCAAATCACTCATAAATATTAGTTTAAACACGTGTATATACCCTTCTATATGTATACTAGGGTTCCTCCACCACGAAACACAAAGCCATACACGAAAACATTTGAAAAAAACTGCAAAAAAGAACCAAACCGACCCGAGACAGCAGCTGCAACAGTCTGCACTTACAGGTCAGACAGTAACCATTTTTTTAAAAAATTGGGTCATACACAATGAACCTGAATGTAGACCATGACAAATTTGGAATGCAAACTATCCATATCTGGGCATAATACTTCATATTGAAAAACATCTCAAATAAAAAATTTACAACTCAAACAGCAACCGTTAAAAGCTTGGGTCATAAACATTTAAACTTGAATGTAGACCATGACAATCTGGAATGCAACCATCCATTTCTAAAGCATAGTCCTTCATATTTGAAAATTTTCTCAAATAAAAAAAAATGCAACTCAAACAACAACCATTTAAAAATTTGGGTCATAAACATTTAAACTTGAATGTGGACCATGGCAGAACTGAATATAAGATGCCCACCTCAATTAACCATGACAGACAATGGCAGACCTGAGCATAACTCAATCGATTTTGGGCATAACATTCATATTTGAAACTTCTCAATCAAAAAAATTTGCGGACTCTCAAAACCTGGGCAAATCCCAAATCCTACACACCCGAGCCCACATAATCGTAGGCCGAAAGAAAGAAACCAAGAAGAGCAGCAATCTCGGGTTCATAAGGGAAGGAGAAAAAAAATGTAATGTTGGAAACAGCCTGAAATATACGCACGACACACAGACCAGAATGTATGCACAACACACAACAGCAGAGATGAAGTCTGAGAGCATAACATAGAGTCTTAAACATCTGCACTTACGAAAATAATCAAATCTGAAATTATCCAATATCAAATCTGAGATATATATCTCGGGGAGTCGTGAAATCTGATACTAAAGATATCAAATTCTAAAATATATATAACTCAAAAAGGAACAAAAAAATCTGAAACACACATAACGCAAAATCCCAAAAATCTGAAACTTATGTATTTGACTCAAAAATTTGAAACATATTTAACTCAATGAAAAAATTTGAACCATACATAATGTAAAGGTCCGTACAATATAAACAATGCTCGTTACAACTCAAGCATGAATTTAAGAGCATTCAACAATTCTAATCATCTACAAATATGTATGCGTACATTTTGTGAATTTTTATAGGTAAAAAAAAGTTAGGTTTTTCTTGCACTAATATTACCTATCCCACAAGAATAAATTAAACATGAACATCACATATTAAAAATTTGTTTTTTATCTCGTTGAATCAATTAGCTCTACTTAACGTTCATTCATAACAATCAATTCATGGTAGATTTATCAATACATGTCTTAAACGACCAAAGATCCACATAAAAATTTCTAGCATGACATCTACTCAACCATGAAAAAAAAACATATCAAGAGAGTAGGAAGATTGCCACCCATCAAATTTACTTACTACATCAAACACAAAATCCTCTAGTATGCATCCTATTAGCCAAGCCATCATATTCAACAAATATAGAACCAAGCAAGAGATAAAGTATCATTCACCTTTTGAAAGAAGAAAGCCTTCTCCTCCTCTCTTTTGCAAAACATTAAGATCCAACACCAAAATATGATGCAGTTAGGCTTTTCGGGTTTCCCACTGTGGGGTGCTGCTGCCGTCAATTTTAATAGGCCGGGATAACCCATTTTAGGGTTTTGAGAAGATTTGTAAAATACCGTTTAAGAAAATCTTTCCATAACTAGATCCAATATATTAGGTAGTTAGAAATCCAAATAAGATGAGATTTAAACTCCCAAATTTTCCTAATTATTGGCCGGTCTCATGCAGCCCAGAAAAAAAAAACCCAACTCCTTTTGAAATTTTTTTTTTGCCTCCTAGTGGCACTTTTGCAAAAGACCCTTCATTTAACAATATTTGTAAAAATGCCCAAAATAATTTATGAAAAACCAGAAAATTGAAATCATTATTCAACAACAATGTTATATCCTCCAAATAAATTTCTTGACCTTGTGTTACCCCAAAAAATTTATTTGCACGTGTTTTGCACGTGTAAAAATTCACCACCTCTCCTGGGATGCTTAAACTCTTGGTAGGAGGTGCCAACCCCGCAGACTGAGTTTAGAGACCATAACCCGGCGCATGCGACCCTCCATGGGTAGAAACCAAACTTGACAACACGGTTGCCCCACTCTAAGCACCACCAGTGTCACACCCTGCTTCCCAAAATACGAAATACTAGTACGTAACGTAGGTCCAACGAATGATATAAACACTATCCATAAGTTGTACCAGACTAACTCAGCAACATGAACATTAAACACAGCCATGGAAGAATGATATAATCACATGAATCAAAGATAAACATTCAATAATAATGAAATAATCCAAATAATATCCAACACAATATCCAATATTTGGGAATAAAATTAAACGACGAGAATGAAAGCTCAAAAAGTATAACATCCATACAATGTTCAAAAGAAATAAATCTAGCAACAAAATAAACTAGGCTGCTCAATCTTTAGTTCCATCTTCTAAAATCATTGCTCACCAATTCCTGCTGGGATAGATTCTCCAGTACCTGTAAATTCTTGATCTAAAAAGAAAAAAAATAATTTCCTTAGAGCAAGTCGTGGATAGCAAGTAGTGGAAAAAAAAAGAATAATAGGAAGCATGTATATCAAAGAAAAGGGACAGGATCAAAGTCAATAACAAAGTCAAAGATAGTCAATAATGTCAAAGGTCTATATTTAATCATGCATGAAATGAATGATGTCAATTTGAATTCTATCTTGATGACGATATACAAGATCAAGCATGGAATATCAAATGCAGGTTATTAATAATTTTATTAATCTATCTAGTGCACGTACTACTGCGTCCCATATGTTTCATACCACAGTTTCAGTGCAAGCACACAGTGAACGTTTTAGACTGATGGTGAATTCACGGATCGTGTACTCGGTAACAAGATGAAAAGATATCATGACAGCGTGATCACACAATGACAATCAATTCTCCACCTTCCAAGTTATAAATCAGGTAAGCAAGAAGGCCTTTGCCGAGTACATTTTTCGATCGTTCACTACCAAGTCAACCCACAATATCCCGGCTTATTAATATTTCATTTCATCCTATGTGAGCATGCAAGAAGGTATCAATGTTGTATTATGCTAGGTGTGAGTAATTCTACTCGTTATAGACAAAGCAAGAAGCAAACATATTAATTAAACACAAATCACACAATCTAGACAACTTGACGTTGTTGTACAAAAACACTGATTACCGCTACTACAGAAAAGAAAATCTGGATCTGTAAGAAACTCTAGATACTAGACTCTCTGTCGGTTCCAGCAAATATATATACGACATATAAAAGTTACAAAAACTAGGGTAAAAATCCTATTCCTTTCAGATTTTATGTTCAGGCCGCAAGTTGTAAATTGTATAAATACATATGAAACAGATCAGAAAACTCGTCAATTAAATATACGAAAATTCAGGGTGGTTCCTACACATTTCTAGTCTCAGCCAGACATATTCAATTTAATTTAACTATATATAACAGAAAGATATGCATGAATTTGTGAATCTGGAAATTCTGACAGAGTTGTACTAAAAAAAGATATATCACAGATTATAACTCAAAATTCAGATCCGTTAAAATTTCTGGAAAATAGATTCATGGGGCTATAATTCATGTTCGGAAAGTTATTCCATGTTACAACAGCAATAGGGTCAAAAATCTGATACAAAAATGAACAAACAGCAGTCCAGAATTTAGTTTGATATAAATAGACAACAACTTAATCATACAACCATATAGTTCATGCTAATTAACAATCAAAGTGATGCTAGATGTTTAACATGCACATTTCCAGTTTTAAGATGCAGTTTCACAGGCATGGTAATCAATTCATATTCAATCTAACATATTCAATTCATCAAACAATTCTATCACATGGACCTAGTTATTTTCATGTAACTATGCATATGCGATGCGCAAGGGGGACTAGGTTTTAGATCAAAGATGTAGGTACGATGTTAAGAATATATCCGGTTAGCTCATATAAATCTTCAATAAACTTAATGGAAATTCAAATAGCAGTACGATAAACAGGATTTGGATCTACTTGCAGAGATCAAATAATCTTGAACAAAATAATAAACTAGTTCAACAAGAGACTTGCCTTTTAGTTGTTAATTTAGAATATATAGAATAACGGGATGAGAATCCCGGGCGACGAACCACGAACATGGAAACACGTGTGAACTACGTGCAAATGGAAAAATAGCAAATCCACAACAGCACACAATAGTTATCCCTTTCTCTTCACACACAGCAAACACCAATACTCCAACCACACCAAACACTGAAGTCCGATCCCCTAAATTGTAAAACAGCAACCACCAAGCTCTCCCCTTCTCTCCGAAACTACACAGCGGAGAGAGAGAGACAATGGCGATCGGAAAGCGACTGCGGTGATGACTTGCGACACCCACGGCGAGCGGCTGACGGTGGGCACTGGCAGTCGGGAAGCTACGCAGCGAAGAGAGCAAGGTGGCGACTCGAACGGGCTCTGTTTCTCGATGAAACAGAGGAGGAGACGGCGAGGTGCTCGGGGCTTAGGACGACGATGACGAGGCGAGGGGGGTTTCTGGTGGTTGCGGGGGACAGCGGAGAGGGATCGAGGTGGTCGACAAAATGGTGGCGGCGAGGTGCATGGGTGCAGGCGATGGGTTCGGGTTAGCGACAGGGATAGGCAATGGGAATAGGGGTAGTCAGGGATGGTGGTGATGACGAGGGGGCGACGAGGAGAGGGTGAGTGGTCGAGGTGGTCGGGATCGGAGGTGGACGGGGGCTTGGGCAGATGGGTTTGAAGTAGAACAGGGAGGGAGTAGGGGTAGGAGAGAGAAAGCGACGCTAGGAGAGAGGAAGAGAGATAGGATTATTATGTTAGGGTTTTAATAGGGGTATTTATATAGGGGATATGATGTGGGGTTTTGGGTTGCGGGTTAATGGGTTTAGGGTACAGGTTTAGGCTCTAAAAAGAGAAAAACACAGAAATCAATGGGGATGAACATATAGCAGAACAATTCAACTCTAAACACGATGAGCAAAAATTTGCAATGAGCCAAAAATAGCAGAACTCAAACAAAAAGAGTACAGAATGATCAAAAGAGAATAAATAAACTCAATAAAATAAAAATTTTATTATTAAAAGGAATCAGATACAATAATCAAGAAAAGAAAATAAAATACAATAGAATTCAAAATAGAAAAATAGGGGTTACAAATCTTACCCATCTTATAAGAAGAATTTCGTCCTCGAAATTCATACAAGTGGTACATAGGGCGAACCCCGAAACAAAACAAAACAAAGCAAACAACTACTCAAAC
Organism: Hemerocallis citrina; assembly: GCA_017893485.1. Taxonomy (NCBI): domain Eukaryota; kingdom Viridiplantae; phylum Streptophyta; class Magnoliopsida; order Asparagales; family Asphodelaceae; genus Hemerocallis; species Hemerocallis citrina. The sequence continues at coordinate 385,437,623 of CM030358.1, read as the reverse complement.
AATTGAGGGAACTTCTCTCGAATTTTCTCCTCCAACTCCTAAGTCGATTAACCTGGGGAGTGAGGATTCCATGAAACTCGAACCAACTTGATGACTCTATTCTTCAACACCTTCTCTCGACGGTCTAAGATAGAGACCAGCTGAATTTTACAGGACAAATCTAGCCTCACAGTCAAGTCTGAGTAGTCAATCACATGACTTTCATCCCTAATGTATTTTCTGAGCTGAGAAACATGGAATACATCATGGTCACCTGCTAAAGCTGGCGGCAATGCGAGCCTGTAAGCTACCTTGCCCACATGTTCCACAATATCGAATGGACTGATGAACCGGGGACTTAACTTCCCCCTACCTCCAAATCGGATAACACCTTTCCAAGGTGATACATTGAGGAACACATGGTTGCCTGCCACAAACTCAAGAGGTCTATGGCGTCAGTCAGCCCACCTCTTCTGCCTATCCTGAGCGGCCTACAAGTGCTTCGAGATCTGAGCCACGGCATCAACTGTCTTCGTGATCAACTCAGGACCTAAAAGCTTCCTCTCGCCGATATCATCCCAACAGACCGGCGATCTACACTTACGCCCATACAAAGCTTCGAATGGAGCAGCCTTGAGACTTGCCTGGTAATTGTTATTATAAGAAAACTTGGCTAAGTGAAAATGATCTTTCCACGAACCTTCAAACTGAAGAACGCAGGATCTCAACATGTCTTCTAGGGTCTGAATTGTCTTTTTTGACTGCCCATCCGTCTGAGGATGGAACGATGTACTGTAGCTCAACTTAGTATGCAAGCTCCTCTGCAGACTCTCCCAAAACCGAAACCTGAATCTCGTATCTCTATCCGATACGATGGTGACAGGAACTCCATGTAGACGAACAACCTCCTGAACATACTTCTCGGCTAAACTCTCGGTGGACTGATCCACATGGAAACGAATGAAGTGAGCACACTTCATCAGCCGATCCACTATCACCCAGATAACATTATGAACCTTGGGACTCCTTGGCAAAGCTGTCACAAAATCTATCGTGATATTCTTCCACTTCCACTCTGGGATGGGAATAGGTTGCAAAAGTCCCGTGGTCCTCTGATGCTCTGCCTTCACTTGCTGACAGATTAGGCACTGAGGGACATATATAGCAACAGCTCTCTTCATACCATGCCACCAGAAATGTTGCTTCAAGTCCATGTATATCTTAGTACCACCTGGATGAATAGAATACGAAGACCGAGGAACTTCCTCAAGTAGCTTCTGCCTAACTTCTCCCCTAGGTACACACAACCTAGAGCCAAAACTAAGCGACCCATCAGCATGAATGACCAAATCAGATCTCAAACCGGCTTCCACCTCACTTCGAAACTGCTGCAACTGCTGGTTACCCGCTTGGGCTTCCTTAATCTGCTCAATCAAGGAAGACTGCAACTGCAACATCATGAACTGCCGAGCTGATCCAAGAAGTAGCACATCAAACTCTAGCCTCCTCATATCCTCCACTAATTCCTTCTGCTTGGTAAGGAACATAGCGACAGGCCTCCTACTCAAAGCATCAGGAACCAAGTTCACTCTGCCAGGGTGATACTGCAAATTGATGTCAAAGTCTGCCATCAATTCCAACCATCTTCTTTGCCTCATATTCAATTCCTTCTGCGTGAACACATACTTGAGGCCCTTGTGATCTGTGAATATCTCCATTCTATCCCCAAGAAGATAATGCCTCCACAACTTCAAGGCCAAAACTACAACCGCAAGCTCCAGATCATGCGTGGGATAGTTCTTCTCGTGAGGTCTCAACTGCCTTGATGCATAAGCAACAACCCTGCCTCGAGGCATAAGCGACAATCCTGCCTTGCTGCATCAGCCCTACTCCAGACCTCGACCCGATGCATCAAAATGGATCACAAAACCACCCGAACTATCGGGTATAGTCAGCACAGGCACTGACGTCAACCGACGCTTCAACTTGGCAAAAGCTTCATCCCAATCAAGCTTCTGCTCCTTCTTCGTTAAATTGGTCAGAGGCCTAGCAATCTTCGAGAAATCCTGAACAAACTTCCGATAATAGCCGGCCAAACCAAGGAAACTTCGCACCTCAGAAACAGACATCAGAATCGGACAATCCTTGACTACAGAGATCTTTGATGGATCCACAGAAACACCATCACTAGAAATAATGTGGCCCCGAAAAACTACCTGATCTAGCCAGAACTCACACTTATTGATCTTCCCATACAGCTGGTTCTCCCTCAAAGTCTACAGAACAACCTTCAAATACTCAGCATGATCTTCTCTATTCCGAGAATACACCAATATTTTGTCAATGAAGACCAAGAAAAACTAATCCAAGAATGGCGAGAACACCCGGTTCATCAGACTCATGAACATAGCCGGTGCAATAGTAACTCCAAAAGGCATCACTAAGAACTCATAATGCCCATACCTTATTCGGAAAGCTGGTTTCGGAACATCTTCTGACTTCACTTTAACTTGATGATACTCGGAACGAAGATCCAACTTCGAGAACACCGAAGCACCTCCTAGTTGGTTGAACAAATCGTCAATCCTCGGCAATGGATACTGATTCTTCACAGTGACATTGTTCAACTCTTTATCGTCAATGCAAAGCCTGCGGCCACCATCCTTCTTGTTAACAAACAGAACTGAGGCTCCCCAAGGTGAAACACTAGGCCTGATAAAAGCCTTATCAAGCAGCTCCTGAACTTGCACCTTCAGTTGCGCCAAACAACCTATGCCATACGATACGAACTCTTGGAAATAGGCATCGTACCTAGCTGAACATCAATGCTGAACTCCACATCTCGGTCTGGTGGCAAACCGGGCAAATCCTCGAGAAAGACATCAAGGAAATCCCACTCAACTAAGGGTGCAACAACCCCATCAGAGTCCAACGACACAAGAGAAATAGCCTTGGGATCCATCAAGTTCTTAACACGCCCTGACGGTGTCTTACCAGCATGGAACACAAACTCTGGTTGACCAGAAAGCCCGAAAGTCACCTTCTTCTATCACACCCTGCTTCCCAAAATATGAGAATACGAGTCCGTGAAGAAGGCCCAGCGAATGATATTAACATCATCCATAAGCTGTACCAGTCTTATATCCACAATATAAAAAAGGAATAATCACAACCACGCAGAAAAATATAATCACATAACAAAAACTGAGATAAAACATGCAGTAGTCCTATATAATAACCAACAACTGGAAATAAGCAACAATTACGGGTCAACAAAGCTCGGGATACAAAGTTCAATAAAAGTAACAATGCGATATAAAAATAACATGGAAGAAACAATTTATTTCAAAGCAGCTCCTGCTCCAATCCTAGAAGAACTGCTCACCAATGTCTTCTGGCAATTCTCCTTGTGCACCTATAGTTTGATCAACTAGAGTGGAAAAAAATGTCTGTTAGAGCTAGTACGGACAGCAAGTAGTGAAAAGCAAATAGTAAAGGAACATGGTACATCAAGGAATATAAAGCAAGAACAAAATCCAAAAGCAATAACAGGGACTGATTAAAAGTCTATATTTAACAATGCAATTTTCAATAATAATAATCGATAAACATTTTCAAAGTCAATAGTCATGATTCAAGGATGCAAGTGTCAATCTAGTATATTAGTATTTAGCCTAACTAATGCACGTACTACTCCCATACCACAGGTTCGGTGCATACAAAAATTGTACTTTTTAGAAATAGTGGTGGGATCTATAGAGCGTGTACTCGGCATCAATAACAATAATTTACATAATTAACAATCAATAATTCACAATTGATACTCCTCCTTCCATGATAATACAATGTAATGATAAGACCTTACCAAGTACATTTTCTGAGATTACCCACTACTAAGTCAACCCTTATCACTCCGGCTTGTTAATATTTTATTAAATCATTCATTATCATGTAATGTGTATAAGAGTGTCAATGAGATGATAAGAATGCAACAAAATGATGCGATGCATGATAATATACATGTAATTGTGAATCTGAAAAGAGCAGATACATCAGTACTCAAACAACAATAACTCACAAACTATAATTCGGAATTTGATTCCGTCAAAAGGGCTGTAAACTAGACATATGGGGATAATATTGTAACCCCTGTTTTTCATTTTGTATATTTTGGAGTGTATTTTTCGTTTTGGTGTATTTTCTCTCTTGTATTCTTTTCTAAACCGTATATTGGAGTTGTTTTCAATATATATTCGTTTTAATTCATTTTGAGCTCTTTGTGTGTGATTGGTTGTCTCTTTTGTTTCGTTCTTCATTATTTTGTTCTTTCTTCATTTTGGTCTCGTTCTCTTTATTTCTATTTTTCTAGGGTGTTTGTGGTGGTGATTGGTTGTCCTATTTTCCCAATCCTATTATTTTGATCCCTAATAAGATTTCCAAAGCCAAATAAAATTCCCAATCCTATTTGTATTCCTATTTGATTGACCCAAAATCCAAAACCCATTTGGTAAACCCCCTACTACTCTTATACCCATTAACCCATTAACCCACAACTAAACCCTATATATTAATCCCTCTCATCTAAACCCTAAACCCTAACCCTAATTCCCCTTCTCCACAAACCCGGCCTCCCTCTCTCCCTCTCCTTGCTTGCGACCCGCACACAGCCCCAGCCAGCACCCGACCAACCCCCTTCCCGGCCTGTGCACACCCGGCAACACCCCAACCCGACTGCCCTTATCTCCCCTCTCCCGGCCTACATCCAAATCCCGATCCCCCTCACTTTGCCGCACCACCACTCCATCCCGCGTCTCACCCGCCGTCTCTCTCTCGCTTGCTTGAGAGTTCGCACGCGGGATCGTGCGAGTTGTTCGAGGGTTAGTTGCTTGGATTCGTTGATTTGTGAATTTTCATTTGTGGGTTTTGCTCGTTACTCTTGGTTTTCGTCATTCATCATTTCCAATTAAGGCAAGTAACTTGTACTCCAATTCATTTGTTTGATACAAGTCAAAAATACTACCTATAGTGTAGTTGGGTCTATAGACGACTCTTGTTTGTGATATGGTTGATGGGTTTTGTCTCTATTATGAAAATTTGACCATAGATGACTCACGACACAATATAGACATGAATTAATTTAGGATTTACCCGTTCTTGATTTTGATCATGTATGTGAGATTTTTGTGAGAATTCGTGTTTGGGTTGAGACCCATATGATATATTGGTGTGAACATGCTAGATACTCTCATTTCTGATGTTTAGACACTTGGTAGACTTGATTTCATGTTTGGGTGTGTTTGGATCAATTTTCTTGAATCTATGTTGATTTTGTTTTAAAGGGAAAAATCTGTATTTTGTCGCTGATATATTTTGTTTGCTGTTTTGAACTATTTTAAAGTCAGTATTTTAATTTCGATATAAAACAGGAGATTTAGAGAATTTCGTCTATTTTCAATCCCTCTAACCTTGCTTGATTTTTTTTTTATGACTCAGTTATGACTGTTTTACTACAGAGGTGTCGATCTTTTCCAGATTCTGTTTTTCGGTAATTTTGATGACAAATCATTTTAAAGAACTATGCTACATATATTATTTTGAACCAAAACTTTGGTCAGTGTTTCTTTACCTAGTTAGGGATTACCTAGTATTTTGGTAAATTTTATTAATAAGTTTTATGTGTTGTTTCATGCTCGTTTATGAAATCCATACTTGCCGTATTTTACTCGCTGTTCGGTAAAGAACCTTATTTTCACTATGATTCCTTTTACTGTATGAAAATTTTTTGTGAAATATGAAAGTTAGTATATTTTATCTAGTTTCATATCCCTTTGGCGGAATTGGATTTCATTTCACTGGTTGCGGGATATCATAGTTTTCGTACAGCAGTGTTAGGATTTTCAGATTTGCCAAACTATGTTTTCTTGATGCTTTCTTATTTTTTATGACTGATCTACTTTTACTGGAAAATTCTGAAACTTTATATTTAGATATTGGACATATAGGGGAGTACCCCAGATTTTTCGTAGATTTATTTAATGTGTTTTCATGCTGTTTTCCTGTTCTTGAATTCGTTTTCCTGATTTCTGGCTGAACCTATTTTCTGTATTCAAATCAATTTTGAGGTATGTTTTTGTGAAATAATATATGAATTATTTATACTCGCTGGATTTGTACGGAAGTTTATTTTCAAGATCCTTCGACGGATCCAGATTTGGATGTTTGTAACACTAGAAATCACTGTTTTACTACAGTATGGTCTTGCTGTCCTGAACTTGAGATTTGTCTATTTTAGTCTTTCATGAGATATCTTGCACTCGTACATGTTTATCTTGCAACTTGAACTCGTTACATAATCATGACATGATATACTTGATATGTTTTGCATACTTACATGCTTGTATGATATTAATAATAAAATAATCAAGCCGGGATTAAGGGAAAGATCTAGTAATGGATAGTGCAGAAACGTGTACTCGGAAGAACCTAGTGGTTATTAGAGCTTGTTTACATGTGGAGCTGGACACGTTATACATGACACGTACACATATAACACTGGAGCTTGTTTGAATTTTGGAGCTTGTTTACATGATACATGATTACATAATACTTGGAGCTTGTCCCTGAGTACACTGTCCTGTATGGTCCCCTACAAAATCTAAACCGAAATTATTTGTTGTAGCAACCATGTAGTAAAAACCGGGATGCATGAAGTGCTACTTAGAAAGTAATAACTACAAGACTTAAACGTGAAACTTGAATATGATACATGCCTACTTGACAGTTGACTACATGATACATGAGATTTGATACTTGATACATGCTACATGATTACATGATTCTTGATACTGGTTACATGATGCATGGCACTTGTTTACTTGACAGTCGACACATGCTATTATATTTGCTCATTTTGCCATGCTATGATTTATATCCTGTATTCATGATTATACCATGCTAGGTTGTTACTTAGATTTACCTATCCCATGTACTTGTATCCTACATTATAAGTGGCCCGTAACTTGCAATTGACGGGTACTTATTTTTCTTCTTCCTTTTCCTGCAAATTTACTAATTGCAGATCAGGATGGTCGGCTACCAGATGGTATTGGCAAGATGATGTATTAGTGCCGGTTTATTATTATTGTTGCTTGAACTTGAATAAGATGTACTTGGTTACTTCGATATTTATCTTGTATTTGGGCGATGTGACCCAGAATATTTAACTTATTCAGAATTTGATTATTTGAGATTATTATATTTGGTTTCAAGTAATTTCTGTTGGTATCTTGTTCCAATTATGCATGCCTAGTTGTATATTTTGCTTCCAACTCCGATTATCTTATGAAATATTGTAAAGATTCCTGAACAGCTTATGGATGATGAAAATCATTCGCTGGGCTTTTGTCTCGTATCTATATTTCGTATTCTTTTTGGGAAGCGGGGCATGAAAAATATTCAGTAAGTTTCAATTGGTTCTGACTATAACTAGGTCGATTACTCTAATCTTTACAGCCTAAGTGTTCTGGCAGCAGCTTATAGTCAAAATTCTATGGGTGAAAACAAGATCTAAAATCAACATAAAAATCTATTAAAATTAGGAATGAATCCTAAGCATGTCTACTAAGTTTATGGAGAGTTTCATGTCATTACATTACTATTGTAATGGTGCTTCAACTGAAAGTTGTGTCAGTATTTCACTAAACTACAATTCTGGAAATACAGACCAGTAGTGACTAAAAGTGCAATAACTAACAGCTCATAGATCAGAATCTAGATCCGTAAGATTTTCTGGAAACTAGATTCATTAAGCTACAATTACTTTTTATATAGTTTTGGTTGATTCTTATTGAAACAGGGTCGAAATCTCAGTACAAAACAGGACAAGCGGCAAGAAATAATAAAAAGTCATCACATATATTCATCAAAACGAATAATCTACATGTTCTAACATTAATGTCCAACAATTATGATGGATTTTTATAGTGTACAAAGCAAACTTATAATGTCATGATTCAAGTCTCAATAATGCAATCGATCAACATGCATTCAATCACTATATTTTTATATATACAAGTTTCTAGTCAATTTATTCATGTCGTATGTGCATGCAAGCTTGTGTTTGAATCAATGGATGTTGGCACAAAGTCAAGGATACTTCGCGTTAGCTCGTGTAAATCCTCGATATCCCCAATGGAAGGTACACAATGCAATATTACAATAATCGAGAGAGAACTACTTATGGAGATCAATAATCTTGAACTAGAGTACTAAACGAGTTCAAGTAGACTTGCCTTTAGATGACGATTAGATCCAAATGTGTGAATAATAATGGGATCGGAATATCGGCAATACGGTGACGAGCAAACGATCACGATGATCACGATCGGGTACGGATCTTGATGGGGATCAAGATCGGATGATTGGACGGCTGAGATAGAAGATCAAGATGATGATCACGATCGCAATGATCAAGAGAGATCCAATGGTGAAGATCAAGTATCTTTATGATGATAATGATGGTGATGATGATCAATGCAAATCCAACGGCCAAGCTCAACGAATCAAGAAGTGATCAAGATCGCGATGATCAACGATCGGACGACCAAGATCAACTATGCTGATGGTTGATGGTGCAAATAGAGGTGTTGGGTGTGCACTCGCAGACAAGGGACGTGATATGGCTAAAAATAGGGTTAAATCGGAACCGTCCAAATCAGGCACGAATCTTGAAGCCCAGGGGTAAAATGGTAATTTCACATACCAAAGGGTCTGAAGCGGGTACGGGTTCTCCTCCTCGAAAATCCACTAACTTGCAAACGGATCCACCTCAACTGTGTGCGGGTTTTAACCCGCAGCAAACCCGGTCCAGAAAGGATAGAATTAGGGTTTCTGATTAAATCCTAATCAACGGCACTGATTCATATCTATCCTTTCACTGGGGATTAGGGATTACATTCCTTATCTAATCACAGGGATTGCCTTCCTAATCTAATCCCAGCGGCGCCTATAAATATCCCCCATCCATCTCCATTAAGAGGTAATCAATCTTTTGCCAGTTTTTGTGCTCTTTCATAATCATTTCTGGTTACTGACTTGAGCGTCGGAGGGTGCGTCGCCAGGAACAACCCCGGTGTCTCGCACTTTTTGCAGGTGTACGGCAGGAGTCAGCGTCAAACTCCGACAAAACAGGTAACGAGTTTGCTATTCAGTTTTCCTAAGAATCCACAAATACCATTTGTTTGCCCCCACACCAAATTTAGCGGCAACAGATTGGCGCCGTCTGTGGGAAACTAACGAATAGCAGCCTCCCCTCTTCCCGTTGGACAGATCTTCTCCAGCCATGTCTCCTAGGAAAGCCAGATCCAGAGGGTCCAACCGAGGGCCCAACCCCGATCAGCAACAGGAAGTTCCCCCTCAACCCGCTCAACAGCAGGGGCAACTTCTTCCTCAAGCGGAGGACCCACTCCAACAGGACCTGCCTGCTCCTCAGTACCAACAACCTCCAAATGGTCCCAACCCGCAGAAACAGCCTCTCCATTTGGACCACGTCTCCATCCACAATGCCTCTTCGGACTCTATGGCCTCCCATAATCCCAGAGCCTCCGATCTTCACAACACCGTCCTCTATCGGCAGAAGGATGAGGATCTTCGCCGCCGTCCGGATGAAAAGCGGACCCGAGAGATAACCTCCCGCCAAGTCCGGGTGAGCAATCTCCTCACCGCCGAGAATACAGAAGGTCCCCTACCCGAAGGGGGCGGAGAGAGTCCCCCGAACATCACAGAAGAAGACCACACTCCCCCGCAGGTCGGCAACAGGCTAGGAACGATGAGGCACCCATCACCCGTGCCGAGTTCCAGCAGTTCCAAGCGACCGTCCTTCAAGCTCTCAATCTCCGTCCTAACACCAATGCTCCAAAGATTCCCTCTCCTCCTTCAGTCCGAAGTCCTCGCCGACGGTCCCCAACTCCTCCTCCCGCTCCTAGCAACTCCCGGCATACGCCAAGTCCTCGCCGCTCCAGGAGCTACCGACGTCGTAGCCCCCGCTCTCCCTCGTACGAAGATGAGTCTAGAGGCTCAGCTGATTACCATCGAAGGGATGACGCTGTCTACCGCCGTCTCTACGAGATGGAGAGGCGCTTGGGTCAGTTAGACCGAGAAGAAGAGCTCAGAGGAAGGACTCTTTGTCCTAGTAGACCTCCTTTTTCCCGAACCATAATGGATGCACCTGTACCAATCGGCTTCAAGCCTCCTCAATTCGAGACTTATTCCGGGGAGACTGACCCCGTCGATCACATCGAAAGCTTCAAGACCCTCATGCTCATCCATTAAGCTTCCAATGCTATGCTCTGCAAAACCTTCCCCGCAACTCTCAAGGGCCCAGCTTGAGAATGGTACTCTCGCCTTGCCCCTTCCTCAGTATTCTCCTTCGAGCAGTTTGAGACTCTCTTCGTCAACCACTTCGTGAGTAGCCGCAGAACTGAGAAGACCAACATCTCGCTACTCTACCTCCACCAGAAGAAGGGTGAGAAGCTGAGAGACTATGTGAAAAGGTTCACTGCTGAAGCCAGGTCCATAGTATCCCTCGACCAGTCGGTCGCTGCAGCAGCATTTCAATCCAATGTCCTCAACTCCAGCCTATGCTCCTCCCTCACCAAGAAGCCCCCACAGAACTTCTCTGACCTCCTCCTCCGAGTGAAAAGTATATTCGGGCCGAAGAAGCTGAGCACCGCCCCAACTTGGAGGGGTCTTCCTCCGGGTCTAAGAGAAAGGGAACAAAAGAGGAAGGAGCCAAGAAGCTCCAGAAGGATAATGGCGGCCAGCACCGACCTCCCCCCAGATTCGAAAAATTTACTCCTCTCACCACCAATGTCTCCACCATTCTAATGGAAGTTGAGAAGGAGGGGATCATACCTCCTGCTCCAAGGATGAACACCCCCGCTAAGAAGAGGGATAAAGAGAAGTGGTGCCATTATCACCGGGACCATGGCCACGACACCAATGATTGTCAGGCCTTGAAGAATGAGATAGAAGCCCTCATCCAGAGGGGGCAGCTGACCAGGTTCGTAAAAAAGGACCGAGCCGACCTTCCTCCCCCACCTCGGGGGGCTAACAAGCATCCTGAACGCGATGAAACGCCCGACTTCGAAGAGGAACGTGTCCTACACCTCATACATAGGGGCCCAATGGGGGGCTCCTCAAACTCCTCTCGAAAGGCGTTCATTAGGGAAGTCAGTTCGGTTCGTGCCATCCCTCCTCCAAAAGGCCTCGGAGTGCCCGTCACATTCTCAGACGAAGATCTTGAAGGTGTCCGCACCCTCCATTGTGACGCACTCGTCATCAATCTCCATATGGCAAACTTCAAAGTGGAGAGGATCCTAGTGGACAATGGCAGCTCCGTTAACATCCTCTTCCTCGCCGCTTTTAAAGGCCTCAAACTCTCCCGAGAGAGACTCAAGCCCGCCGGCTACACGCTCTATGGGTTCACGGGAGTGCCAGTGACTATTGAAGGGGTGATCACCCTCGATGTAACCGCTGGCAAAACTCCTACTACCTGAACGGAGTTAATGGACTTCATGGTCGTAGATGTTCCTGCAGCTTACAACGTCATTCTGGGTCGGCCCGGTCTAGCTGCCCTTGAAGCAGCCCTTCCGCCTATCACCTCAAGATGAAGTTTCCCACTCGGACCGGAGTAGGGGAAGTAAAAGGCAATCAGGAAACGGCGCACAAGTGCTACATGACCTCTACCCTCGGTCCAGTCCTCTCCCTAGAAACTCTGGAAATCCCACAAGATGCTGCCTGACCAACGTCCGGGCCGGTGGATGAATTGGAGGAGGTGCTCTTCTCTGAGCAAGATCCAAATCGAAAGTTCTTTGTTAGCAAGACCCTCCCATCTGCCCTATGCTCAGACATAGTCCAGTGCATCCGAAGGAATCGAGACCTCTTTGCTTGGTCAGCTGCAGACATGCCCAGAATTTTCGAAGAGCTCTTGGTCCACCACCTCAGAGTTGCTCCGGGGTCCAAACCGGCTTAACAGAAGAGGTGCAAGTTCGCCCCCGAGTGCCAGCTAGCTATAAAAGAGGAGGTGGATAAGCTCTTGAAGGCCCGGTTCATACAGAGGTGAACTATCCCGAGTGGTTGTCGAATGTAGTAATGGTGAAGAAGTCCAATGGAACTTGGAGGATTTGTATCGACTTTACCGATCTCAACAAGGCTTGCCCCAAGGATCCCATCCCTCTTCCGAGTATTGACACTCTGATTGACGCCAGTTTGGGTCATGAACTCCTCAGCTTCATGGACGCCTTCTCAGGCTACAACCAGATCCGGATGTTCCCCCCAGATATCCCGAAGACCTCATTCGTGACCGACCAGGGCCTCTACTGCTACAGGGTAATGAACTTCGGTTTGAAGAATGCAGGTGCAACATATCAACGCCTCGTCAACAAGATTTTCCAAGCTCAGATCGGCCGGAATATGAATGTGTATGTTGACGACATGCTTGTAAAAAGCATCCGAGGAGCCGATCATGTGACGGACCTACAGGAGGCGTTCGATGTTCTGTGAAAGCACAACATGAGACTCAATCTGAACAAGTGTGCGTTCGAAGTGTCGTCAGGAAAGTTCCTCGGCTTCATGGTTAGCCAACGAGGAATCGAAGCTAACCCTGAGAAAATCAAGGCCATATTAGACATGGCCCCTCCCAAGAATGTTAAGGAAGTTCAGAGCCTAACAGGCTGACTAGCCGCTATAGGGCATTTTCTCTTGAAGTTCGGGGAGAAATGTCTCCCCTTCTTCAAGGCCCTCAGGGGGGCTAAAGGTTTCGAATGGGGTCAACAGCAACAGGAGTCATTCGACCAACTCAAGGCTTACCTCGTCAATCCTCCTCTCCTCAGCAAACCAATCCCTGGTGAACCCCTCTACCTCTACCTGGCAGCCTCTGAGCAGACCCTCAGCGCTGTTTTAGTAAGGGAAGAAGACCGGGCTCAAAAATCCATCTACTATGTGAGCAAGGTGCTTCGGGATGCCGAGCTCCGCTACCCGAGGATAGAAAAGATGGCTTATGTCCTGGTGATGGCCGTGAGAAAGCTTCACCCGTATTTTCAGTCCCATTCGGTGGTCGTTCTTACCGACCAACTGCTGAAGCAAGTGCTCCACAAGCCGGAGACCTCCGGTCGTCTTATGAAGTGGTCTATCAAGCTGAGCCAGCATGATATAACTTATCAGCCTCGGACCGCGATCAAGGCTCAGGCCTTAGCAGAATTCATAGTTGAAAGTACCATCCCCGAGTTCAGCCAAGCAATGAAGGGACCGCCTGTCTGGTCGGTTTATGTGGATGGATCCTCCTGCAATGAGGGAAGCGGAGCCGGGGTCATTCTGGCAGGCCCAGATGACTTCATCCTCCAATACTCCCTCCGTATCAACTTCAAGGCCTCAAACAACGAAGCAGAATACAAGGCACTCATAGCCGGCCTTGGAATGGCTCGTAATGCAGGGGCACAACGCCTTCGGATCTTTAGCGACTCTTAGCTGGTCGTAAATCAGGTCCTCAGCGCGTATGAAGCACGTGACAACCGGATGGTTAAGTATCTAGCCAAGGTCAAGAGCCTCATGGCACTATTTGAAGAAGCCCTCATCCAACGAATCCCCTGGGAAGAAAATGCCCAAGCCGATGCCCTCTCCATGTTAGGCTCTTCCTCCCTCCAAGGTCTCGAGCAGACCGTCTTGATAGAGGTCCTCCTGAAGCCAAGTATAGAGGATGAAACTTCCGAATCTATGGAGTCGCTGCTAGTCCTGCTTGAAGATAATTGGATGAAACCCCTCATCGAATTCTTAAGGGACGGGCTCCTCCCGAAGACCCTAAGGAAGCTCGAAGAGTTAGAACCCGAGCTGAGCGTTACACACTGATCAGAGGCATCCTATATAAACGCTCCTTCACACAGGTAGACGGCAGGCCTTACCTGAGATGCCTCTCCCCCGGGCAGGCCAACTACGCCCTACAAGAACTTCACGAGGGCATCGGCGGGGCACATTCAGGGTCCAGGTCTCTAGCCCGCAAAGTGTTGAATTATGGATATTTCTGGCCCACTCTCCTACAAGACGCCGAACGACACGTTTGGCAATGCAGCTCTTGTCAGAAGTACTCTGACATCCGATGCCTCCCACAAGCTCCACTAACTTCCCTATCAAGTCCAATCCCTTTCGCAATGTAGGGGATGGATTTACTAGAGCCATTTCCACCGGTTTCCGGTCAGTTCAAATTCTTAGTCGTGGCAATCGACTACTTCTCAAAATGGATAGAGGCTGAGCCCTTGGCCACGATCACCGAGAAAAAGGTAGTTCAGTTCTTTTGGAAGAGCGTGATCTGCCGATTCGGCGTCCCTTGGGTCCTCATAACAGACAACAGAACCCAGTTCACCGGGGCCGCATTCCGAGCTCTATGTGAAGACCTCGCCATCCAACACCGATTCTCCTCCGTTTCCCATCCCCAGTCGAATGGCCAAGTCGAGAATGCTAACCGACAGATCTTTTCCGGCATTAAGAAGAGGTTGGATAAGTGTTCCAAAGGCTTATGGGTCGATCAGCTCCCCAACGTGCTATGGAACTACCGCACCACAAAACGGGCCCCCACAGGAGAGTCTCCGTTTAATCTCACCTATGGGTCCGAAGCTATGATCCCCCTAGAAGTTGGTATACCCTCTCCTCGTCTAATTGCTTATGAAGAAGAACAGAATGCTAGAGAGCTCCGAGCAAATCTAGACCTGATTGATGAGATCGGAGAAAGAGCTGCCATTCGTCAACAAAGCTACTGAAGAAGGATCGAGTTAGCATACAACAAGAGAGTCCGTCCTACCGACCTCAAAGAAGGGGACTTGGTCCTCAGAAAGTTAGCCATCTCTTTCCCCGGTCAGAAGAGCAAACTGGCTCCAAATTGGGAGGGACCCTATAAGATTGCCAAAGTCGTTCGGCCCGACACATACCGACTAGAAGACCTCGAAGGCAGGGAGATCTCCAGGACTTGGAATGCCGACCATCTCTTAAAATACCAAGAGAGAGCTCTAACGCCTCTCTAAGTATTCTGAGATGTCGAACCGTTCCTACCCTTTTACTTGTATTTTTTCCTTTATTTTTCTCTTGTAATAACGGCTCGCAACTTTAGAAGCAGCTGACCATTAGTCATCAACAAAGAAAACTTTTTCATATTTTACTTGTAAAATTGTTTGCGTCTCTCTGCTTTTGCTCTTCACTCTACCGATGGTTCGGAGTCCAACACTTGGCTCGAGTCTACTTCGCAAGCTCGCTCTTAAGCGAGCTAGAAGTAGGTCGCCATTCGGAACTGCTCCCACAACTCTTGAACAACTCTACCGATGGTTCGGAGTCCAACACTTGGCTCGAGTCTACTTCGCAAGCTCGTTCTTAAGCAAGCTAGAAGTAGGTCGCCATTCGGAACTGCTCCCACAACCGTTGAACAACTCTACCGATGGTTCGGAGTCCAACACGTGACTCGAGTCTACTTCGCAAGCTCGCTCTTAAGTAAGCTAGAAGTAGGTCACCATTCGGAACTGCTCCCACAACCGTTGAACAACTCTACCGATGGTTTGGAGTCCAACACTTGGCTCGAGTCTACTTTTCAAGCTCGCTCTTAAGAAAGCTAGAAGTAGGTCGCCATTCGGAACTGCTCCCACAACCGTTGAACAACTCTAACGATGGTTCGGAGTCCAATGATCGGCTCAGCTGCGCTCACTCGATCCCCCAAACCGAGAGGACGAGGAACCGACCTCCACATATGGAGAAAATTTCTGCCGAACCAATTTCACCGTTAGATCATCTCAAAATGCGTACTAGAACGTGATGAACGGATCAGAGCGTGCCACGTATCCATAAAACAACAAGATAGTGTTTTCTTGAAACTCGTGCCCCCACCTTACGATGCGTGCCACGATCATGATCGACTGTCCAGATTGAGCCACGTGGACTGGGTCTAAAATCCGAGCTATCACACCACCGAAGTGCAAAGTTGCCTCAGTGCGCTCCAAGCAGACGCTGAAGTTCTATAGCTAAGGCAAGAGTTCTACGGCTAAAGCACTCGAAGAAGCTAACTATTGGTCCTTACAGTTCGGTGTCAAGAGTAAGGCAACTACGGCACAACAATGGGCAAAGCAACTTCGATTTTATTGAAACAACTTGATAAATTTATAAGGCAAGAAGTTACAGCGAAAAAGCAACTTTATAAATTTACAAGGCATGTTATTACAACGAAGAAAACGATGCAAGGCAAAAGCTCGATACAACTTGTTCAGCGCCTCCTCGGAATAGGGACATTCCGATTCAGAGACACTCGGGATTTTCGTCTCTTCATCTCCGAGCTTGTCTCTAGGCCGACGAACTGGGACGCCTCTTCACTACTAAGTCTAACGGTGGCTCCGACCGAGGCTCCGCTCGAGCTGACTGCAACGCCGCTTTGTGCATCTGTTGCAGTCCGACCGATGACGGGAGGACGAGTCGCAAGCTCGTAAAAGGAGATTCCCCGCTCTCTCTCCTCGCGAGTGCACGAGGTGCTGCGGACATTAGTCCTCACGGGCTGAGGCTTCAGACGAGCCACCTCCTCCTCGTGCTCAACGATCCTGTCTTTTAGAGTGTCATCCTTAACAAGTATCTTGAATCGAGGGAGTTTCGCCGAACCGGGATACTCGGCACTATCGGATATAATGTGACGCAAGTTGGTCACCTCGATGCACTTGTCGACCGTGACCCTCTGCAGCTGCTCAACTTTCTTCGCGAGCTCATCTCGCTCGGCCCGCACCGAGGGTAGCTCTTCCTCCTTCGTCGAGAGTTCCTCCTCAACTATCCGTAGGTGGTGCACCTCGGCCAGCAGCTCATTGTTCTTCTTCTCTACGTTGAGTGACACTCTCCGGATCAGCTCGATCTCACCCTCGAGGCGAGCCTCGCAAGACCGCTTAAACAGTTCAGCACGACGCCGAGCTGCTGCGTTGTCTGGAGCATGAACAAGGATCTGAAAGACGAACGCAGTACATTTAAAGACTAAAAGTCCGAGCCAAACACTTGAGACAAATTTGAAGAAATAATTTTATTCATAAAAGAAGGGGTGGAGGCCGGTCCGCAAAAAGGCGTTACATTTTTTTGGAAAAAGCAAAAGAAACTAAAGTACAAGAGACGAGGAGATCAGTGGTCCACCTGTGTCGTCGCCTCGACTGCAGGCGCCTTGTCAGACGGCCCTTCGTTTCCTGTCGCCCCGGCCTGAGCGACCACCTCTTCCTCCTCTTCGCCTTCTTCCTCGTCGCCTTCTTCCTTCTCGCCTTCCCTTTCTTCACCATCTGCCGCAGCTTTGGGCCACAGCCTGTGGCCAACCCGCTGAAAGCCAGGGATGCGATCCTGGACGTGGTCGAGGGCTCTCTCGTAGGACTTCTCCATGTTTGAGGCCATGTGCTTCTTTGCCTCGGCCTCGAATTCGGCCCGGATCACCGTCGCCAAAGCGTCCGTCTCCGCCTTCACCTCCGCCAGGGCCTTCGCCGACGCTGCCAGCTCCTTAGCAGCCTTGGCGGCTTTTGCAACCTCCTCAGCAAGTCGCCCCTTCACTCGCTCCAGGTCTACCACAAGATCGGCAACCTGGACCTCCAAGCCCTCAGCTTGCCTCTGCTCTGCTTCAAGCTGCCGAACCGCCCTCACCTTGTCCGCCTTGTCCTTATCACTGGCGGCCTTCAGCTCCTTCTCCTGTTCGGCGAACGCTTCAAGGAGGTGGCCGAAGTGACAAGTGGCCAGCCGAAAGAAGAAGAGAATAAGAACACAATAAGAGCCGAACGACAGACTTAAAGAAATCCTCGTGAAAAAATATGCAGAACTTACCGATACGAGCGACTGAGCGACTTCATAGGTGTCGTCGCCAACCGTCCCCGCCTTCAGCATGGCGCGATCCTTCGGGGTCGCCAAGTGCTTGACGGCCTGCATGCACATCTGCGAGTTCCCGAGGAAGCCGTCGTGGTTCTTGACTCGCCAGTCCGGGATGAACAGTTGCTTATGCCGTTCGGTCAAGATCACCTCGGCCTGAGGGGTCAGTGGCGGAGCATGGAGCGACAACGCCGCTGAGATGTCGAAGGCCTCACCGGCCATGGCAGATGTAGCAGGAGCCAAGGGGTCGGCGACAATGACTACCGCTGGCGAGGGGACCTTGGCAACGGGGGGAGGCGGAGCAACTGCCGAAGCAACCTTAGGGGGCCGACCAGACGAAGCAGTCGTGCTCGGCCTCTTCCTCTTCCTCCCATCGGCAACTTTGCCCCGCTCGTTCGTCATCCCCAAAAAGTCCATCTTCGGCGCTTCTGTTTCAAACAACAAACAAACAAGTCAGTGAAACGAGCTAAAAACTTAAAAGGAAAAAAAAATATATTGCGAGATGTCAGGAGCGTACTCGGGACGATCGGACTGAGGCCCGACCCGTGTAGCACCTCCTCCGTCAATTCCCTCCAATTCAACATCGGGAGGGCCATGATCTTCGCCACAACTTCCTCCTCGGCCGCAGACAGTACCGGGTCGGCCCTCGCAAATTTTGGCACCTCTGCTTTCCAATGAGTCGGAATCTTCAGCATCGAGGGCTCACTCAACAAAAAGAACTTCTCCTTCCAACCTTTGATCGAGTCCGGGTTCTCTATAATCCGAACACCTTTCCTCGGCGACAAGTAGTAGCGATGCTCGGTCTTGTGCATCCGGTGAACCCTATACATGCTCCACAAGATCGTCAGGTCTGGCTCGACCTCGGCATTGCGGCACTGCAGCAGGAAGGCGTTCACGCGGCGCCAGGTGTTCGGCATGAACTGGGTCGGCGCAAGGCAGTACCACCCGAGGACCTGTAGCACGAAGGGGTGCAGAGGAAAGCGCAGTCCAGCGTTCAGCGAGTCGTAGTCGAACATGCACATATCCGACGATGACAGTTTGGAGTTCGCTCGCATCCCAGGGCCGGGGAGAATCAGCTTGTACTCCGGAGGGATGGCGAACCCTTTTCTGATCCGAAGCAGGTCCCTCTCGGATAACACCGATGCAATCTCGTCCACTTCGGTGGTCAGAACCAGGTTGTTCTCCTCGTAGACTTCCGACTGACCTATGATCGCCTTCTTCATGAGGTCACCCTCATATTGCCTAACCCCGGCATGCCCGAACAGTACACAAGGGTACCGGCCCGACTCATGGGCTTGCCTCGGGGTCTCCACAATCTCCTCGACTACGGAAGATTGGGCCACTACCCTCTTCTTCTTCTTCTTCGCCTCGGCCACGGACGGCTCGGCCACCTGCTTCCCCTTTCTTCGGATCTCCATTCGCCTCCTCTCCTCGGCACCACTATCGCCCGAGGACGAGGCCTCACTCCCCGAGTCTACCCTTGACATCTCTAAGAAAGCTAAGGCAAGTAAACTGACCTTGATGTGACGTGTCCTTGAAGTGATGTTCACGGTCGGAATTAGTTTGCCAGAAATCGCCTGGCCCACGCGACAGCTAACGCAACCGCCTTGGAACAAAAATCGCCGCTAGCAGAGAACGCAGAGAGTAAAAGTGAAAACTTGAGTAAAAAGTGAGAAATGAGCTTGGGGGTGGGGGAGTGAGAGCTTATAACCATAATGCGACGTTTAGGCTTCCTTGGGAATTTAAAAGCCCACTAAGAAGCCAAAACGCCAAAGTGGAGAGTTGCGACGTTTCGAAATAAAGACCCCCCAAATCGCTTAAGTCCATGACTCGGCCACTGGTGTGCCTAGCCAAGCTACCGAACAGCTTGGCTGAGCAACCGAGCTACTAAGTCGGAGGGTGGCGACGCTTCAAAGTCAGAACGCTTCAAAACGTCTAACTCCATACCTCGGCTAACAGCACCGAGCTTCCGATCCGAGCGGACGAGGAACCGACCCTCACATATGGAGAAAAATTCTACCGAGGTTGAATCACCGTCGAATCGCTCCAAAATTCGTGTCAAAACTCGATGGACGGTTCAGATTGTGCCACGCTCACAAAATGACAAAATAACGTTTTCTTGTGATCTGAACCTAGTCCGTGTGATTCACGCAATGATGGGCGCTCCAGATCTGGCCACGAGTACCTTCCGAGCTTCCGGCCACCGGCGTGCCTAGCCGAGCTACCGAACAGCTCGGCTAAGCAACCGAGCTACTAAGTCGGAGGGTGGCGACGCTTCAAAGTCGAAACGCTTCAAAACGTCTAACTCCATACCTCGGGTAACAGCACTGAGCTTCCGAACCGAGGGGACGAGGAACCGACCCTCACATATGGAGAAAAATTCTACCGAGGTTGAATCACCGTCGGATCGCTCCAAAATTCGTGTCAAAACTCGATGGACGATTCAGATTGCGCCACGCTCACAAAACGACAAAATAACGTTTTCTCGTGATCTGAACCCCATCCTCGTGATTCACGCAATGATGGACGCTCCGGATCTAGCCACGCGTACCTGCCGAGCTTCTGGTCACCGGCGTGCCTAGCCGAGCTACCGAACAGGTTGCCTAAGCAATCGAGCTACTGAGTCGGAGGGTGGCGACGCTTTAAAGCCAGAATGCTTCAAAACGTCTAACTCCATACCTCGGCTAAACACACCGAGCTTCCGAACCGAGGGGACGAGGAACCGACCCTCACATATGGAGAAAAATTCTACCGAGGTTGAATCACCGTCGGATCGCTCCAAAATTCGTGTCAAAACTCGATGGACGGTTCAGATTGCGCCACGCTCACAAAACAACAAAATAATGTTTTCTCGTGATCTGAACCCCGTCCTCGTGATTCACGTAATGATGGATGCTCCAGATCTGGCCACGTGTACCTTTCGAGCTTTTGGCCACCGGAGTGTCTAGCCGAACTACCGAACAGCTCGGCTAAGCAACCAAGCTACTGAGTCAGAGGGTGGCGACGCTTCCAAGCCGGAATGCTTCAAAACGTCTAACTCCATACCTCGTCTAACAGCATCGAGCTTCCGAACCGAGGGGATGAGGAACCGACCCTCACATATGGAAAAAAATTCTACCGATGTTGAATCACCATCGGATTGCTCCAAAATTTGTGTCAAAACTCGATGGACGGTTCGGATTGTGCCACGCTCACAAAACGACGAAATAACATTTTCTCATGATCTGAACCTAGTCCTCGTGATTCACGCAATGATGGATGCTCCAGATCTGGCCACGAGTACCTTCCGAGCTTCTGGCCACCGGCGTGCCTAGCCGAGCTACCGAACAGCTCGGCTAAGCAACTGAGCTACTAAGTCAGAGGGTGGCGACGCTTCTAAGTCGGAATGCTTCAAAACGTCTAACTCCATACCTCGGCTAACAGCACCGAGCTTCCGAACCGAGGGGACGAGGAACCGACCCTCACATATGGAGAAAAATTCCGCCGACCCTCCTCTGCCATTGGATCTTGTCAAAAAATGCGCTCGACTTGATGGACGGCCCAGATCTTGCCACATTCACTAAACGATAAAATAGCATTTTTTGGGGATCCGTGCTGAGATGGACGCTCAGGATCACGCCACGTAGTTCGGCAGATTCCGAGCTAAGTGCCGAGCTACCGAGCCGAGGGGACGAGGAACCGACCCTCACATATGGAGATTAATTCTGGCGACCCTCCTCAGCCGTTGGATCTTGTAAAAAAATGGGCTCGACTTGATGGACGGCCCAGATCTTGCCACGTTCACTAAACAACTAGATAGCATTTTTTGGGGATTCGCACTGAGATGGACGCTCAGGATCACGCCACGTAGTTCGACAGATTCCGAGCTAAGTGCCGAGCTGCCGAGCCGAGGGGACGAGGAACCGACCCTCACATATGGAGAAAAATTCCGCCGACCTTCCTCAGCCGTTGGATCTTGTCAAAAAACGCGCTCGACGTGATGAACGGCCCAGATCTTGCCACGTTCACTAAACGACAAGATAGCATTTTTTGGGGATCCGCGCTGAGATGGACGCTCAGGATCACGCCACGTAGTTCGGCAGATTCCGAACTAACTGCCGAGCTGCCGAACCGAGGGGCCGAGGAACCGACCCTCACATACGAAGAGGCTATCTGCCGAGCAACATGGATCGTCCGATCGCCCAGAAAAATGCGCTCAACGATGATGGAGGGCTTAGATCGCGCCACGCCATAAATCGGTATTAAAAATTATTTTTTATTTATTTTAATCGTTTTATTTATTTAAAAATTGCAAAAAAATTACTAAAAATTCTGGAAAATTAACTAAAAGCTCTAGGAAATAATTATAAATTCGGGGGTATATTTTTGAGCCCCTGAACGAACAATTATTGCCTAGAACGTGTTGTTAAGACCCCCGAACGACCGGTTAACACTTCGCAAAATTAAATAAATAATCCGAAAAAATAGATAAAAATCACCAAACATCCAGAGAAGCTCAAGAACAACTTAGAGTGCAACCAACTTGAAAAATCACCACACTACCTCCTTCAAAGATTCAAAACCTTCCATTTGGACTCCGATACAACTCCACTAGCCAATAAAACAGTAAAACTACTCCTCAAAGGCTAATCAAACTCAGTCTCCAGGAGTGGAGGGCTCGTGATATGGCTAAAAATGGGGTTAAATCGGAACTGTCCAAATCGGGCACGAATCTTGAAGCCCAGGGGTAAAAACGGTAATTTCACATACCAATAATGGGTCTGAAGCGGGTACGGGTTCTCCTCCTCGAAGACCCACTAACCTGCGAACGAATCCACCTCAACTGGGTACGGGTTTTAACCTGCAGCAAACCCGGTCCAGAAAGGATAGAATTAGGGTTTCTGATTAAATCCTAATCAACGGCCCTGATTTATATCTATCCTTTCACTGGGGATTAGGGATTACATTCCTTATCTAACCACAGGGATTACCTTCCTAATCTGATCCCAGCGGCGCCTATAAATATCCCCCATCCATCTCCATTAAGAGGTAATCAATCTTTTGCCAGTTTTTGCGCTCTTTCATAATCAATTCTGGTTACTGACTTGAGCGTCGGAGGGTGCATCGGAGGGAACAACCCCGGTGTCTCGCACTTTTTATAGGTGTACGACAGGAGTCAGCGTCAAACTCCGACGGAACAGGTAACGGGTTTGCTATTCAGTTTTCCTAAGAATCCACAAATACTATCTATCTGCCCCCACACCAAATTTAGCGGCAACAGGAGGCAAGGCTCAGGCGAGGTGAGGTGGCAGTAGGGTTGACGGCGCGAGGTAGGCGATGGACGGCGGTCGACTAGTTGGTCTGTAGTCGACGAGGAAGCGGCATGACGGTGAGGAACAACAAGTTGGCAATGGCAGTCGACAGGGAGAGCTTGAGGGCAAGCGATAGGGATGAATATGGCGATGGGTTCAGGTGGAGGCAGCGGCGACTGGGGGTGTTCGATGCAGTTGACGAGGAGGAGGGAGGGTAGTCATCAAGGAGGGCGAGAGGATGACAACGACGGGGAGCTGATTGCGGAGGATGAAGGACGGAGGGTGATGGTGAGTCAGTCGACTATGCATGGGGACGTCGAGGGGGAGCAACGGTGGGGATTGTCTTCGGGTGCAGGAATGGCGAGGCTTGACTGTGGCTGACAAGGGGGACAGCGACTCAGTCGACGAGCGGTAACCTGAGGATGGGTTACGATGAGGGTCGACAGAGGTGCTGACTAGTTTGCGGCAGGTTCGAGCAGCCGGATGAATGCAACGATGGTGGAGAACGGAGGACAGAGGTGTTGGTGACAATGGGTTCGGAGGCTGATCGTGTAACGCCCCGAATTCCAAATAAGACCGAATTCGAGATTCCACAGGATCTTTACACTTCACTTCATACAATTTTACAAGAAAATTTAAACTTTTCATCATACATCAGAATTCTTTACAATTTTGTACACGACAGAAAATAAAATGAATTACAACAATGAAAATAATATACAACTTGCATCTTTAACTTGTAATTAATCAACAGTATCATAATGACTTTACTTCTTCATGAAAAGGTCCAGTTCCTGCATAATAAGCTGTGGGCACGTTAGTTACTTACAACTGACGAAAATGTTATGCTCGACCATCCTCTCTATCCGTACATATAACAATCTCAATACTTTAATCAACCACAAATTTGAATGCAAATAAAGTGTTAAACGTGACTACACTAAACATGTAAGTGTATGCGATGCCTTAATGCCTAATGCAGATATTTTATACTAGGATGACACTAATGCATACTTGTTCGGATTCTATGCATCCCATACTACATAGGTCCGAGGGCAAGCACCTACGTACTCCACATTAAAGGGTTCGATCCCTCTCCATGACAACTACCCAGTAATAAAGCAAGATTCAGATCATTCTACGAGTACGGATACCAGTCCTGAAGTCCACCGCCCGATTGTTATAACAGACTCCTTATCGTGCGAATCATCCCACATGTGCCCTTCTAGCCCCGGTATATGTATATTCATTGGAGTATAGCAAACTATCCGCCCAACTACGCATAGTCCCGGATTTAAAATAAAAACCCGTCTCCCACGAAGCAACCACAATCCCGGAATCCACCGCCCGACTAGGTCTATAGTTCCGAAATCCACCGCCCGACTATATAGAGTGCCCCACTTACGTTTGCCCAGGTTTACTACATCTTCACTTATGTGCCTAATTCTTAAGTTCAAGACATGAATAAACTTTCATACCTAGAGTTAGTCTTACCCCCTACCGGACTTAATCACAAAATACGAGATAGCTCCATGGCCATATCTCAAAATATATCTCAAATCTTTTGAATTCAGTAGTGCCGGTACCTGAGGTCTTACTAACTCTAAATCACAAACTTTCATGTACGAGAATCCATGGGTACACATACCCTTCAATAAACATGTCTTAAACTTAAATATTCTTGTCTTCAACTTATTCACAAATGATCAATATCTTGTCTTAACACTTATTCACAAATGTCTTATTTTAATACTACTCATGATTCATTTATCCATTCATAATCTTTAGAAGCAAATAATTCTTTTCTTTAACATAAATTCATCACATGAAATCTTATTAACAAATTTAAGCTCATACAATGTCTCAACTCACTTCAAAATATTTCTTAAACCAAATAAGAGCATAATCTCTTCAAGAGAAATCACTTCATAAAACAATAATTTACTCTTCTTCACAAAAGAAGGTTCTATTCTCAAATAATAAATTTTGAAGTCAAATAATTCACTTTCCTATCTCAATTCCATTTTTATATCTCAAATATACATGAAAATTTCTAAAATTATTTTTAGTGAATTTTATATTATTTTACATGAACATTACAATTTTTTCCAAATTTTAATTTCATTAAAATACTCCTTTTCCATTAAAAACAACTCAAAAGAAAAATGAAAAAAAGTTTTGAAGCCATTCGGATTCGAACCAAGCTCCCCCGCCCACTCTGTGAAAGCCCAAGGCCTAAGCCGAAAACCACTAAGCCCATGTGGGCTTTGTGTTATAAAGGCACGCCGAAAACTATATATATACATGCTTCACTGTTTCCATATTTAAAACCGAAACTAAAAAAAGAATGGGTTGCTAGGATTCAAAGTCATGACCAATACCACAGGCGCTCTACAGTAATTGATCTTAAGGGGCCTCCGCTAACCAATAAGTCCGATAGTATTTTCTGATGTGAAATTATACTAATATGCTTTTGTTCAACTGTATTGTTATTCAATTATTTTCACAAACTCTATTGTTCATTTGATCTAATCTTTCTAATTGATTAGAATTTTTCCATTCATACTGAGTTTTCACAGAAACAGTAAGTTACGGATTTTTGGTTGATATCTTAGACCTTGTATCAATTTCAAAAAAAATAAATAATTTTTCTTTCTTTAATGACCATAAATTGCATTAATCCAATTTAATCAAAATTAGCAATATGTTTCTTTTTAATCACTTTATAAGATTTTATTTGTACTCAAAATAAATTTCACTACAATTTGTTTCCACGATAAGAGAAATTCAACATATAAGTTATATATTTTGACATGTACAATTTATCAAGCACACTAGTATGATTCATGACATTAATTCTTTTGTTAAATATCTTTCTTTCTAATTATCAAGGCATATATTGAATACAACATTGCCTCTACAAATTTTCATATAAATTATATATTTGACATATACAAATTTACAAACATATTAGCATGGTTCATGGCACTAATTCTTTTGTCAAAACTCTTCTTTCTAATTGTCATGGTGGCGTTTAGTTATTTAATCACAACAACATTTCTTTCTTTCATTCATGGCATACTACATTAGCATGGATTTTGTCTACATACATCACATCATGTTCAATCTATACTACTCATTTATAAATTTAAGTATGCATTCTCTACATTTAGAAAGTAAGAAATCACCCACCTCTTATGGAGAGTTAACAACTAAGAATGGAGAGACAACTTCTAGCTCCTAGCTCCAACTAGCACCTCCTTGTCCTTCTCCTCCTAGCAAAAACTCTCCAATGCACAATGGTACTCTCTTTCTCTATTTCTTTTCCTCTCTTTATTTTTGTTTAGTTTAGGTGTGACGAGAGAAGAAAAATGGGGTGTATTTATAGGTCGAAGTGAGGGTTTAAAGTGCAAAATTATCCACCTAATAAATTAGTCCACTTAATTCTCCAACTCTTCATAATCCTAACTCCCCTAACTCCTAACTCTTCATGATCCCACCTCTTCAAAACTCAACCCCCCCCCCATCTTCTGTAAAAACCGGCCACCCTTCCTAGCCTCTTCATTTTCCACGTGCATGTGTTGTGCACTAGTGCACACACATACACAATATTTAATACAATTCTTATAGTTCTAAAATGTGTATTAAAGTTGTTACATGTCATATGTGAGTCCATGCACAACTTAAAATAGGATTTTATTAATGGGTTTGTCTCATGGGTTTTCTTTTTAATTAATTAATTAGTTATTCTAGGGGGCTTTCCTTTTAATTAATCTAATGGGCTAGAATCTAACTTTAGATCCATGGGTTTAATAAAAGGCTAAATGAAGATTATGCATGCAAAAATGGTAAATAAGAGTAAATAATAGAGATGAAAGAAATTAACACGTGCATCACACGTGCAAAATTGAAAAATGCATTTTTAATAAAAATAAAAATGTGGGGTGTTATAGATCGACTGTGGGGGAGATGAATAGTCGAGGGGTAGGGGGGTTGCACAGTAACCAAGGGTTTGGGAAGTTCAAGAGGCTGTATAAGAATTAGGGTTTAATTTAGATTAGGTTTTAATTAATTGGGGATTAAGGGGTGTTTGCTGTGTATTAAGAAGAGAGAGGGAGAAAATCAGGGAACGGTAGGTAATTAGGATTAGTGGGAGGAGAAAGCGTGAAAGAAAGATTGAGGGAACGTGAAGTTGATCTGGTCAAAAAAGATAGGAGGAGAATTTGGGTTAATGGGGTATTGTGTATTAAAAGGGAATCAAATAAGATGTGGGTTTGAGTTTGGGTTAGATTTCAAGAGGAGATGGGCTTGGGTTGGGCTCAGGTTATTAATAAATAATGCAAATCAATTGAATATAAAATTGAGCTTTAGATGATGGGTTTCAATTTAAATAACTAAATTATACATTATAAATCAAAATCGATGGGCTTTACAAAATAATAATAATAATAATAATAGTAATAATAATAATAATAATAATAATAATAATAACTATATTGATAAGAATAATAATACAATACAGAATATAATTTGGGTTCAACATTTTCGTGAAGGTAATTCTATAATAACAATAATAATAAAAATAATGAAAACAATTGCAATAATAATAATTATAATAGTAATAATAACATTATACAGAAAAAATAAGAATTTGGCTTATCAACTTTATA
The DNA here is from genome assembly GCA_017893485.1 of Hemerocallis citrina. Lineage (NCBI taxonomy): Eukaryota > Viridiplantae > Streptophyta > Magnoliopsida > Asparagales > Asphodelaceae > Hemerocallis > Hemerocallis citrina. Next base: position 385,409,782 of record CM030358.1, on the reverse strand, counting down.
TTAAAATAATCCGAACAGAAATATATATAGTCGATCAATTACAAATAGAAAATACATCGTTATTGAAAGTAAATATAATTGTCGATTATAAAACACTTAGTAAAAGGCCCGAAACCTATTTAGCACAAAATAAGTTTATAAATAATCAAAATACCGAAAATATTCAGGAAATACGTATTTACAGGAACGGGGGTTACATCTTCTTTCGGCAATCAATCACGACACAAGAAACACTCAACCAATCCATGCCCAGAATGACATCAAAACCGGAACTGGGAATCACAATCAGATAGCCGAGAAATCCACACCACCAATCAGCAACGGACTTTGCTTGCATGCCCTAGAACAGACAATGACACCTCCACCTGTGGTGATGTCCCAAGCTGCGGGTATAGTATCGCTTGCCAAACTATGCTGATCAACAAAACATGAGGAAATGAAAGAGTGGGTAGCACCAGAGTCAAACAAAACATGAGTTGGAAGGGAGAAGACTAAAATAACACCTAGAAGAGAAGATCAAACAAAAGATAAGATGCTAGCAGGATATATGCACGAATAATTATACAAAAGAAGGAAAATAACATGCAGAAAACAGAAATGAAGGAAACGAAAAGTACAACTACTGTGATATACCTGCAACCACTCCAACAGCTACCTCCATTTCCTCAGCTGTCAGGTTATAAGCCTGACCACGACTCCCAGTTTGACCTCCTCTAGGGGCCACACGCCTCTGATCAAAAGCTTGCCTCTGCGCTGGAAGAGGCGGTTTACCCTGACCACGAGTCGGCACTCCTAGCTGAGTAGCACCAGTAACCGGTGCAGGAGTCTTATTCCTCAGACAGTCATGAACCATATGGTCACTGCTCCTACACACTAGACATAGTCGATTAGCCATCCTGCAGTCTCGCTGTGAATACCTAGCCTTATGGAAATTTCCACAAGTTTCAACAGTCCTTGGAACAACAGGTGTGTACAGCTGTACTCTCGCGGGAGGGGGTGGAACTGGCCTCCGAATAGGTCCTGTAACACCCCGAATTCCAAATAAGGCTGGATTCGAAGTTCAACAGGATCTTTACACTTCATTTCGTACAATTTTATAAGGAATTTAAAACTTTGTTTTCAACAATGATTACATCAGAGTCTTTTACATCAACACGCAGCAGAATAAATAAAATACGGTAATGATAAATGTACAATTCTAACTTTAACATTTAAATAATCTTCAGCAACAAATTCATCTTTATATCTTCTTGTAAACTCCAAGTCCTACATATAAAACTGTGGGCACGTCAGTTGCTTACAACCGATGAAATATTATACATGGCCATCCTCGCTATGCGGAACAGTATAACGATTCTTAAATACTTTAGCAAACACAAACTTGATCATAAACAAAGCTACAAATGGACTATCCAATTGATGTCGTGTTGTGCTGTGCACTTAGTCCTTAATGTAGTTATTTATATTACATGATACTAATGCGCACTTGTTCAAATCCTATGCATCCCATACTACATAGGTCCGAAGGCAAGCCCTTAGTCGTTCTTCATCTTGTAGGGTTCAATCACTCGCCATGAGTTAAACTACTACGGTAACTATAGTAAGTATCTTAGATGTTTAATGAGTTACGAGCCCATGTCCAGACAACCTAGAGGAGAATCCCATGTCGTGACATGACGCATCATGCACAGCCTATGGACAATTCAGCCTTCGTCATGGATCGATGGCACCACCCGTAGTCACCAAACACACCACAAGTGTCGCCACCAGGACGATAATTCCGGAGTAGTGTTCACGCCATGACATGACGCATAAAGAGGGAAACCTATGAATCACTCTCACACCGTCAATCCGATGGACCTTATACTCGTGTTTTTCTCTTACTTTCATCACATCTTCACTATAGTGTAGTCCTTACAATTTCAGTTGTTTTAAAAGAAAATCATCACAACCTAGAGCTACCTTACCCTACCGGACTTAAATCAAAACAAAAGAGACAGTCAGACTACCTGGATACTTCTCAAGAGATGCTCAACCCACACTGGTTAGCTCTCAAACTCATTAATAAAAACTGTCGGTTACTAGGGTCTCGCCTAGCCTCTAGATTCCAAAAACTATCTCTTTCTAGAGATCAATAATAAGTCATAATCAATCCCAAATTAATCTTTCATTTTCTTTCTTCATATCTCTTTCTCAAAGAGAATATTTCCTTTAAAAAGTTATAACATAAAGTATCTCAATCACATGAAATAATTTAATTCAACCTCTTTTATCAATTAATCACTTATAACGTTGTATGCATTTCAAATAATCTCAATCAAGTACAGAAAATCATAAAATCTCATTCAGAAGAAAATCTAATTGCAATCCAAATATCCATCTCTCTTTAGTCATACAAGAGTCACACTATTCAATAAAAATAACTTCTTATTCTTCTAATCGAATAAACTCAAGTTCTTTAATGTAAAATTCTCTTTCAATCCCACAAAATATATCCAAATATTGTAGAAATAATTTTCATAACGTCTACACAATTTTAGAATAATAATAGATTTTTTTCTGAATTTTTATCTCATTTAAAAACCATCAAAACATAAAAAAATCAAAAAGAAAAGAAAAGGGCCACACCAGGTTTCGAACCCAAGACCCAAGGCCAACCCGCACGTGAATAGTGACAGCCTTAAAGTGCACCCGATAACCAATAAGGCCAGAGCGGCTAACTGAAATAAAGGGAGATCGATATATATATATATATATATAGTCGGTAATTTGAATTAAATCGAAACTTGTAAAAACAAAGTCTCTAACCAGACTCGAACCCAGACACACAAGCTCTGCCGAGCTACAGTAATGGACTTAATTCGCACCCGAAGACCAGTATGACCAAAGTGGCTAACTGATACAAGATTGGTTAAATACATTTTGTTCATACCGCACTGTCATTTATTTTTCCCTTAATATACTTGATCTTTCAATAGATTTGTGCTTCTACAAAAATATAAATAATTTTCCAAAATATGTTTCTTTAAAAAAATAGTATCATACATATTCTTAAAATCATAAGTTTCTCATTTTGCAATATAATAAGATCTTTCTTCAAAATGCATAAAAACACATATACTCAATTTTCTAAGTAAAATATTGTCTTTCATCAAAACTCCTCTATAAAAATTCTATACTAAATATATATATATATATATATATGAGGCTATTTCCACATTTTTCTATTAAAATAGCATTTTAAATTATTTTAATACACATTGCATTATTGTGGCTACAATAGGAAATATTCTACCACGCACAATTTCTTTTCGTTTCAACAACTGAATATTTTCTTTCTAATTAATAAGAACATGTCACTCGCAATAATATTTCCACACATCATAGCACAAATATATTAAGATCATGAAATCTACAAATTAACATACCAATCAACATTTAACAACTAAATTATATATAATCTAGCATGCAAAACCTACTCCTACATTAGAAAATATTTTAGAATCACGCACCCAAATTGTGATGTACTCAAATGAACTCCTAAAATGAGAGCTCCGAGAAACTCCGCTTCGCCTCCTCGAATTCCGCCCGCAAGAAAACTCCCCAATACTCCATTTCGGCTAGTACAGTGAGCAACAACATGAGCATCATTTCGGCAAGACAACAGCAAAGCATCTTTACCTCAATTTTTGGCCAATCAACAGAGACATCCCCAAACTTCACTTCGTTATATATATATATATATATATATATATATATATATATATATATATATATATATAGTATGGTGGATTTTTAAGTGGAAAAGCAAAGGCATGCTGGATATGGGGATTTGGTCTGATGGGTTGGTTTCGGCAGAGTCAGAGAAAGAAAGAGGGACGAGATTAAGAGAAGGGTAGGGTATTAGGGGGTATTTGTGTAGATGGGTAGCAGAGTAGTTATTAAAACTACCTCCCACAACTCCACTCACTCCACTCACACATTTCAAAATTTTGTGTTTCCCTCCTACTCTCAAAACCAGCTGGGTTGACTCTTTCTTCTTGGCTCAACACATGCACATGCGTGCACTAGCTCACATTTCCCCAAAAATCGATTATTTATATTTTTAAATCAAAACATAGGTTATACATATACATATAATATGCATGTAAAAATTAGTTTAATTAAAAGGTTATAGATTTTCATGCAAAAATAAAATAAACATATGCACACTCCAAAATTTATTTTGAAAACGGATACGCAAAAATACGCGCACCAAAACAAACACGTGCGTCGCACGAAAAATATCAAAAATACGAAATTCAACTTTATCAACGAAAAACTGTTAAAGATAGTCAAAATACAATATAAGAAAAATGTATCTATTAATTTATACATACTCCACGATGTAATTGCTACGTACATAGAAAACACGTGGATTATACGTAAAAAGTATTTAGATCAAAATGCGAGAAAATAAATTTGCATTTTATAAAATGAATTTGAATACATAAAATAAATAATTGAAATACATTAAAATATTACACGTAGCGGTGAAAACACATAATTGATACGTGCATCAAAAACACGTAAAAAGCACGTAAAAATACCGAGATTGAAATACTATATTTTAGTTGACTCAAATAGGATAAAATTAATAAAGAAAATGCATGAATAGTCAGAATCCAAAATGCGTAGTGAAAATACGTTACAAATATTACCAGTAACGGTACAAAATACACGTGCGTGACACACAAGGGCAAAATTATCATTTCCAATTTTGGAGGGTGTTACAGGTCCTCCGGTAGGCCGAACTACAACAGGGTACGGAATAGTTCGCTGAGGAACACCTGACCTGCTGAGGGTCTGCTCCTGAATTCGAGCAGCATCCAGAACGTCGGCATAGGCACGAAGCCGAAGAGGAGCCAAGTGGTCCTGGATGGGAAAACTGAAGCCCAAGTGGAATCTGTGAGCTCTATCCTCATCAGTGGCTACGAGGGCAGGAGAAAAGCGATGAGCTGAGTAAACTCTGCAGCATACTCGTCTACGGAATGGTTTTCCTGGTTAAGACAATGCCCAAATTAATATTGTCACAGGTGAAGTAGGCAACAACAGTGACAATTAAGAACATTATCTAGCTGACCTGGGTTAGGGAAACAAATTTTCGTTCCATCCCTGCATTGGTAACACTGGGAAAGAACTTCGTCATGAAGCTCTCTGAGAAAGTGGCCCCCTCGATGGGTCTCGCCATCCTATCGGTTTCAGCCCGCCACCAAATGTGGGCAAGATCCACCAATTGGATACTAACCACATCCACACGATCAACATCAGCAACACGGGAGGCAATCAATAGTTTCTCCGTCCGGATAAGCCATTGCTCGGCCTCTAGCGGTGACTCAGTACCCCAGAACTTATCTGGGCACAGCATCATGAAATCTGCTATTGTACCAGGCCTTGGTGGCAATGGCCCAGGTGTAGGTCCAGCGGCAGTTCCATTGGCTACCAAAGTGGCCCTCATTAATTCATTATGCTCCTACTGGAGAGCCAATTCTGCTGAATTGTTCGAAGAATAGCAGCGTTGTCCGGATGCTCATCCCTCGAACGGGAAGAAGAAGAATTCCCACGAGCCATAGCCTGAAACACGATCAAATATGGTCAGTACCCAGATAATATATTGGTTATTATACATACATTCATGTTATCATCGTGGTGTGCACATTACTGAGTTAACCCGGCTAGAACCAAACTTAATTAATATATCAATCAAAGCCAAACCTTGAAAAAGATAGTCATGTTTGACTAATATATTATCCAACCGCGTGCTGTGATACCACTAAAAACCTGTCATGCCCCACTTCCCAAAATACGGAATATGAGTACGTAATGTAAGCCCAGCGAATGATGTAAACACCATCCATAAGCTGTACCAGACTAACTCAGCAACATGAACAATAAATACAGCCATGCAAGAAAGATATAAGTCACATGAATCAAAAATACACATTTAATAATAATGAAATAATCCAAATAATATCCAACACAATATCCAATATCTGGAAAAAAATAAACGACGGGAACAAAAGCCCAAACAAAGTATAACATCTAGACAATATTCAAAAGAAATAAATCTAGCAACAAAATAAACTAAGCAGCTCAATCTTTAGTTCCATCTTCTAAAATCGTTGCTTACCAATTCCTGCTAGGATAGATCCTCTAGTACCTGTAAATTCTTGATCTAAAAAGAAAGAAAATAATGTCCTTTGAGCAAGTCGTGGATAACAAGTAGAGGGAAACAGAATAATAGGAATTATGTACATGAAAGAAAATGGACGAGATCAAAGTCAATAACAAAGTCAAAGATAGGCAATTATGTCAAAGGTCTATATTTAATCATGCATGAAATAAATGATGTCAATTTGAATTTTATCTTGATGACGATATACAGGATCAAGCATGGAATATCAAATGCAGGTTATTAATAATTTTATTAATCTATCTAGTGCACGTTCTACTACGTCCCATATGTTCCATACCACAGTTTCAGTGCAAGCACACAGTAAACTTTTTAGACCGATGGTGAATTCACGGATCGTGTACTCGGTAACAAGATGAAAAGAAATCATGACAGTGTGATCACACAATGACAATCAATTCTCCACCTTCCAAGTTATAAATCAGGCAAGAAAGAAGGCCTTTACCGAGTACATTTTCCGATCGTTCACTACCAAGTCAACACATAATACCCTGGCTTGTTAATATTTTATTTCATCCTATGTGAGCATGCAAGAAGGTGTCAATATTATATTATGCTAGGTGTGACTAATTCTACTCGTTATAGACAAAGCAAGAAGCAAACATATGAATTAAACACAAATCACACAATCTGGACAACATGACGTTGCTGTACAAAAACACCGTTTACCGCTACTACAGAAAAGAAAATCTGGATCCGCCAGAAATTCTAGAAACTAGACTCTCTACCGGTTCTAGCAAATATATATATACGACATACAAAAGTTATAGAAACTAGGGTGAAAATCCTATTCTTTTCAAATTTTATGTTCAGGCCGCAAGTTGTAAATTGCATAAATACATGTGAAACATATCGGAAAACTAGTCAATTGAATCTACGAAAATTTAGGGTGGTTCCTACACATGCCTAGTCTCAGCTAAATTTATTTCATATTTTTATTTTAGTGTTAACAAGTTCAATTTAATTATAGAACAGAAAGATACGCATGAATTTGTGAATCTGAAAATTCTGACATAGTTCTACTAAAAATAAGATATCTCACAGATTATAACTCAGAATTCAAATCCATTAAAAGTTTTGGAAAATAGATTCATGGGGCTATAATTTATATTCATAAAGTCATTTCAAATTACAACAAAAATAGGGTCAAAAAATTGATACAAAAAGGAACAAACAGCAGTCCAGAATTTAGTTTGATATAAATAGGCAACAACTTAATCATAAAACCATATAGTTCATCCTAATTAATAATCAAAGTGATACTAGATGTTTAACATGCACATTTCCAGTTTTAAGATGCAGTTTCACAGGCATGGTAATCAATTCAAATTCAATGTAACATATTGAATTCATCAAACAATTCTGTCACATGGACATAGTTATTTCATGTAAATGTGCATATGCGATGTGCAAGGGGAACTAGGTTTTAAATCAAAGATGTAGGAACGATTTTAAGAATATATCGGGTTAGCTCGTGTAAACCCTCAATAAACTTAATGGAATTCAAATAGCAGTACGATGAAAAGGATTTGGATCTACTTGCAGAGATCAAAGAATCTTGAACAAAACAATAAACTAGTTCAAGAAGAGACTTGCCTTTTAGTTGTTAATTTCGAATATAAAGAATAACAGGATTTGAATCTCGAGCGACGAACCATGAACACAGAAATGCGTGCAAACTACGTGCAAATGGCAAAACAGCGAATCCACAATAGCACACAGTAGCTATCCCTTCCTCTTCACACACAGCAAACACCAATACTCCAACAAACACCAAACACTGAAGTCCGATCCCCTACCTTGCAAAACAGCAACCACCAAGTTCTCCCCTTCTCTCCGAAACTACACAACGGAGAGAGAGAGACAACGGCGGTCGGGAAGCGACTGCGGCGACGACTGGCGATACCCACGGTGAGGGCGGATGATGGTGGGCACTGGTGGTCGGGAAGAGACGACGATGAGAGCAAGGCGGCGACTCGAACGGGCTCTGTTTCTCGACAAACAGAGGAGGAGGTGGTGAGGTTCTCGGGGCTCAGAGCGACGACGACGAGGTGAGGGGGGTCTCTGGTGGTTGTGGGGGACAGCAAAGAGGGATCGAGGTGGTCGACGAAACGGTGGCGGCGAGGTGGATGGGTGCAGGTGATGGGTTCGGATTGGCAACGGGGATAGGCGATGGGAATAGGGGGTAGTCGGGGATGGTGGTGATGACAAGAGGGCGACGAGGTGAGGGTGAGTGGTCGAGGTGGTCGGGATCGGAGGCGGACGGGGCTTGCAAGGATGGGTTTGAAGTAGAACAGAGAGAGGGATTCGGGGTTAGGAGAAAGAAAGCGGCGCTAGGAGAGAGGAAGAGAGATAGGATTATTATATTAGGGTTTTAATGGGGGTATTTATATAGGGAATAGGATATGAGGTTTTGGGTTGCGGGTTAATGGGTTTAGGGTACAGGTTTAGGATCCAAATAGAGAAACACATATAAATCAATGGTGATGAACATATAGCGGAACAATTCAAACTCAAAACACGAAGAGCAAAAATTTGCAATGAGCAAAAAATAGCAGAATTCAAGCCAAAAGTGTACAGAATAATCAAAAGAGAATAAATGAACCCAATAAAAGCAAAAAATATTATTAAAAGGAATCAAATACAATAATCAAGAAAAGAAAAGAGAATACAATAAAATCAAAAATAGAAAAATAGGGGTTTCAACCAGGATAGCGAAGGGCCACCTGTCAAATTAAGCCCACTCCTCCGGCTGTCGCTCCCACTCCAACAACAATAGTATACAAAGTGCTAGCCGTTCGCACCCCCCAAGCTTCGCTTGGAGATGGTATATCTCCAGATCCTTCTCAACAAGTACCTCCGTAAGAAGAGCACACTCCTAACATTGTCCTTCATCACTTTGGGAAGCAAGGGTATGCCGACAAGGTGATCAATGTGCAGAAGGGTTGGCTCATAATCCCTCTCAACAATCATTGCCTTGAGATGAACTGTCTCAAACCACTCATCATCTGATTGGTCGCGCAAGCAATCAAGCTCTAATTCTGTTATGTGTAACCTGTTGCGAAGTTGCTCGACCTCACCGCCTCGGGGATTCTCCTCGGCACCCAAAAACATCTGCCAACGTGAAGGACCAACGAGTTATCTCAACGTCAACAAGGCGAAGGATACAATCACAAAAGCAATAAATATCAAAATGTCACGACCAAGAGTAACTCCAAGTACGCCAAAATAATACACAAGTGTTGATAAACAAGGGAGCATTTTTCATCAACTAAAAAGGAAGATACAGGGATGCGGTGGCCAGTCCGCTATATGGAATTGTACAAAAATTTAAAATAAAAGCAACTAAAAACATGGAGGATAAATCAAGTGTCCACCTTCCGCGGGGAGACTAAGGGCAAGGAGCCCCAAGCCGCCTCCTTCCTCTTGCTCTTCTTGCCTTAGCCACTCTTTGCACCCCTCGCAGGAGGGTCGCCCTCATCACCATCCTCCCTTTATCTATCCTCCTAGGGAGCCTCTCCAGAACAAAGAAACAAGTGGTACCCTTCCCGGTGAAGTCGAGAATATGCTCCACCACGTGAGAGATAGTCTGGGCGTAGGACCTATTAATTGCATTGTGCAGTTTGGCCTTGGCCTCTGCAGACTTCATCGCCAAGTATGTCTTAGCCCTCACCTTATCCAACTCCGACACAAGGTCGGTGACACTCTTCTCTGATGCGTCAAGCCTCAGACACGACTCTTCTTCCTTTTTCTTCGATGCCACCAAATTCAGGTGTAACTCGTCCCCCTTCTTCTTCGACACCTCCAACTCCACCTTGAGCCCCCTAATGTCCTATTTCCTTATCACATTCGGCACGGGAGACCTGCACCCTCAGCTCCTTCTCCTTGGCGGCATAAAAATCGACCAAGTTGAAGTGACAATTCATCTAGAAAAAGAAGAAAAACTTTCAAGACATTGAACAAAAATGGGATAATATGAAAGTCACACTTCAAAAAATACTAGCCATACCATCATTTGTGCGCGAGCGATCTCTAGTTTGGACCTGTCAGGTGGCTCCATCTTCAGCCTCTCCCGATCAGCTAGAGTCAGGAAAAGTCAGATCCCGTCTGAGCAAGCAGCTGAGTAACCAAGGATGCTCTCATGCTGCTTCACATTCTAGATGGGAATGTGAATCATCTCCCGTTCATCATAGCCTGGACGATCAGGGGGAGCGGCATAGCTATCATGCCTCGCTTCTTAAAATATGAAAATACAAGCACAAAACTAAGGCCTAACGAATGATTTGCATTATTCATAAGTTCTACAATTAACTCAACAAGTATAAGTCACATCCATGCAGGCAATAAATAATCACATGGACAAGAAATATAATGAATAATCCTCATCAGTAACCATCATCTGAAAAATACATAAAGTTCGGGTATAAAATGCCTGATTATACAATGTATGAAATAAAAATAGTAACTGGAATAACAAGAACATAAATAAGGTCGACTAATGCATGCTACCAACCCAGCTCCATCATCCAGAAGATTTAATCGTTCAGTCCTTCTGTTAGTTCCTCATCTGTACCTGCAAGCTCAACATTTAGAATTGGGGGGGGGGGGGGGGTCGTTAGAGCAAGCTACGGAATGACATGTAGTAACAAACATCATGATAACAAGAACAATGTGTAACAATGAAGTAAGCAAGGACTGGCAATGCAATTATGAAACAACATGATCGGGTATAATGCAAGTGACAACTGAAATAGTCTCAATGTATAATCAGTCAGGAACAAGTATTCAAGTATACAAGAACAAGTCATATAAACGGGAAAACATGCAATCTTATAAACAGAAATATGTACGTGCTCAGTGTAAATCTTAAGTCTATCAATTTTTTATCAACCCTAACTAATGCATGCAATCCTGCGTCCCATACCACCGGTTCGGGTGCATACAATCAAGTGAACGTTTGGACTTAAGAGGTAAATTCTACATGATCATGCACTTGGGTCTTGCAATAACAATAACCAATATCCGATAAACAACACAGGATAATTGAGATACTGTAGTCATTAATCCGCAATCAATCGATAAAGCATCTCCAATAATAATAACTATATGGGAAACATGGGCCCTTTTCGACTACACTCCCCTATATTGTCCACTGCTAAGTCATACCCTTATTACCATGGTTTGCATTATGTTACTATAATCAATCATGAACATGCAATGGGTACAATCGATGAAAACGGTTTATCAAGACGATACTGAGAAGGTGTCAATGGCTATGCAATGCATGGTATATAGTTCAATTCATTAAATGTGAACAATAAACATGTTTATATATATAAAAACATAAATATAAAATTATGGACAATAATACGTTGATACACAAAATCTCACTTTCCCATTGCAACGAGAAAGAAAATTGGATTCCACAGGGGTTCTGGAAAGTAGACTCCGTTTCGGTTCCACATATATTCAAATGAAACATTCTAATGATGATAACTATGCCTACCAATCGGTTCTTTGCGGGTCTACTATTGAGGCAGCAAATTGGGGTCAAGTTTCCCGATCCCACTACCGAAAATTCGTGACACAAACTAGAATCTAGTCCTTCAAATGCATCTCCACAGGGGAATAACACAAAAAAATTTTAAAAAAATTTATTGCCAAAATAAAATCATTTACAACATCAATTACAATCATTATCTTATTCTTGAACAAGGAATACAAATTACATTAAAGTATTACAAACATTTACCAAAACATTCTGCCTGCCCTTCAGATCGGTAGTCAACTGATCTTCCACTGGAACTCTACTGACTGGTCAAACTACTTCCCAGAGATAAACCCTGTAGCTCGAATCTTCTGCTATGCTACTCTGATCTCTCTGCACCTGCTCTACGAGTGGAAGGTATTCTTGATAATCCCCCTGGATGCTCCGCTGATCCTGAGTCTTCCTGCATTCACGACCCGGCTTCCAGCACCTAATTAAGTGGGCACGTCAGTACATATACTGACGCAATGCTGATAAGATAACAGCGATCTCCAACTAGTAATCATAACCAGCCTTTAATAAAAACAGAAACGTGCATCTAAATTTCCTAGTGCCAGTGTATGTCATGACCTGAAGTCTAATGCATAGTACATAATGTACAGAAAATAGATGCACTTAATCTAATGTCAGCAAGACTTTGGACATACATGCATCCTATACAACTTACGCTCTAAATCAAGCCATCTTCTCTAGTTTCAGGATTCCGAACCCTCACCATGCAATACATTCTACTATTGTACTCAACCAGTTCGTGATAGATACAACGTCGCTGAATGAGGTTGCAGATTTACGGCTCCACCCGTACTGCAGTCACTTAGTAGTGCTCGGAGTCCGAACCTCACTCGAAAGCCGTGACGAACTACAAGGTACTCCTCGCACCAAGTTGGCACCAAAGGCTCATAGAGTCCGCAACCCTATGGCCCGTCCGTCACCGACATAGAACATGACGGCCTTAAGGGTCTGATCCCCTATCCTACAGGAACTCTCCCATTCTTACCACGGCACTTCAGGAATTAACAGAGCGAGATACGACTCCTGTATCCCGTTGACAGGAAGAGACAACCCTGATTATCACCGTCTAGTGCTGGCCCTTTGAACAAGTTGAATTATAGGGAATCACCCCTAAGATAACCTCGGTCTTTAAGCAAAAAAGTAAAGAAACTTAATTAGATAACAGTTTACTGAAAATACGATTGTCACCTAGAATCACGCATGAAGTTTTATCAAACAATTGATCCCTGACTGGTCTGTCAAATTAGTATCCCGGCAAGTTGATACTCACCGACTGCCATATCCCTGTTGGTCCTTGACAAATCCCCGGCCCGTGACCCTTTGGAAGCCTTACACCCAGCAATAGAGGTAAACATACATAAACATCAACACCTAACTTATTTGATAGACCTAGGGTACAAATACACCGATCATAAAATAGTTTCAGCGATACCTAGGTCAGAAATGGATCTGACCTGGTCAAATAACTCAAACACTGGTTACCTGATCTCCATCGTTTGCCACCACCCCCAATTCGGATTACAACCAGTATCCCGGCCTGCGATCAATTACACATTGGGTAAGAGTTCGTCGGCGCACGAGGGATGGCAATCCAGTTCGCGAGGCGGAAGAATTAAATTACAATACTTGCCAACTGGGTTGATAGTCCTAGGGTATCGACAACCCTAGACGAGCTCCAAGCTATACTAGCTATGCACCACAATACAACAAATCTACCATATAGCTGTTCTCCTAAACATACTCATGTGTCCACCATGAGTACCAAGCACAAGAATCTTATCTAAGTTCCAAATGAAGTGCTTAATAGGAATAATTATTCAACATCTTAAAAACTCAAATCAACTCATTGTCATAATCTTGTAGCATGTAGAAAGTTCCATATCAATTCAAATACAAAACCAAATTTGATGATTCCATATCCGATATCAAGGTATAATCCTCTACTTCACTTCTTTAGTTGAAAAATATCCCAAATTATGCCAACTAAAGTGAGAAACCCCTTAGCAATCTACTAAGTATAAGCAGTTCAAGAAATGTACTTGTCGCACCTTGAAATAATTCATAACTTTCAAAATACAAATTGGAAATGCATGATCTTACTCATTCTCGAAAGCTAAGACTCTATACTACAAGTCTTTAGTTAACAATTCCTTCAGATTTAGCCATCTAGATGCTATAAAATTCCTGCATGTTCTCAGCTGTATACTTCTTCAATGTAAATGGTGCATCTTCCTAATAACATAAAAACTCGCTCACTTATCGGAATTACGCGATCTTGGATTCTTTAGAAAGCTGGAAGTTTCTACTACAACTTCCTAGTTGATCAAGTCCTCAACTTCATCCATTAAAATACTGTAAAACCCCAATTTCTATCAATGTACACACAGGAAAAAAATAACTTACTTTTAACAAAATAGGGTCTTCTGCTAATACTAGTTTTGTTTAAAACTTAAGAAAATCATATCTTTCAAACCACAAACTGAAACTGCATGATTCAAGATGTTCTCGAAAGCTACGACTCTCTACTACAAGTTTCTAGTTGGTCATTTCTAGAGATTCTAAATATACAATTCTAGAATATCACAAGTTCACAGCCTAACTAACTCAGAGATGAAACTGAACATAGTCCAGTCATAATTCAATATCAATTCAACCCTAAGTCCAATACTTATGAAATTTTAGATTCGGTAACTAGACATATACAAGTCTAACATATTAAAAAATTGCATCCATATTCAAAATATACAGGAAGTTATAGTCCTTTGAATATAGTAGAAAAATTCCTTCTGTTCTCAGCAGTGAGCAAAACCTCTGGTTATAAACTAATTTTGAAACCCCATCAAATGTTGTCCAATTTTTCTAAAATTTTAGATACATGACCGAGACCAATATGAGATACTATAGTAAAAATTTTATTGCAAGATTATACCCCAAGAATTAATTATGATTTAGTAAAGTTCATCTTTGGAACAAACAGAACCAGTTTCTAGGCTTTGGACCAGTTGAGAGAATAGAATCTATATAATAAAACACAAAGAAAGCTATCAAGTGGCTCTCTTTCAATCCCCCCAAAATTAAAGGTCAAGATCTATCCTCACAAAACATATTTTTTCCCCAAGAGTTTTCCCCGAAACTCAAATCCAAATCCCCACCCAAAACAACTCCTTGATTTATTTAATTATTTCTCTCTCTCTCTCTCTCTCTCTCTCTCTCTCTTCTATTCAAAAATTTAAGAAAACAAAATTTTGAAAAAATAAAAAAAAACTAAAAAACTAAAAAATTTAAAACTTTAATAATAATTCAAAAAAATCAAAAAAAAAATCATACACTTATAAAAAATAAAAAATAGTTTTAAAAAAATAATTTTTTAAATATTTAATCATTTTAAAATTTAAAAAAATTTAAAATTTTGAATCTTTTTTATAAAAAACACAAATTTTAAATTTTGGATTTTTGAATTTTTGAATAGAAGAGAGAGAGAGAGAAACCATGGATAACATAACATATAAGAACTTTTAATGTATGTTTGGATATATAGGATTGGTATGACTAGAGTTTACCTAGTGAAGGTTGCAAACTCTCCAGTCAAGAAAGACAGTTAAAGCAAATTTGTTATTAATCCTTTTTTTAAAATAAAGGTGCAATGGGGAGACAAAGTGAAGATAAAAAGAATGATTAGCTTGGATTAAAGTTTTGAGAACTTTATGTATTTCATTTTTGTTGAAATAATTATAAGAGGTATTTCAATTGCAAACTGAGTCTCAGACAAACAAATGTTTAGATTATTGGTATTGTAGATACCTTCACATATGCAATTGTGTTACCATTGTATTTAGACATGCTCATAGTGTTTATGGGATTAAAGTAAGCTATATAAAACCTACATGATAATGTCCTTGCATAAATATTACAAGCATCTAAAAGTGATGCTGAAGTTAAAAAAAACTCCATGCAATGTTTCTAACAAACAATATGCACTCCAGGTAAATTCAAGCTAATGATCAAGAAGGCGATGGTTGAACTTAAAGGTAGATATACTGCTTTCTCATATAATATGTTTGCTACTTCAATTAATTTGCTGGTGCTCTAAAACTATTTTATATAATCAAACCAGAAGCACCGTTCCGAAGACGTGCCGTAGGCACGTGTCAACGAGAAAACCTAGTTTTAAAATATATCAAATAAATTTATAAAAATCTGAATTTTGGAATGAATGTTGTTAACACACCCAAGTACCTCTAGTAAAAATTTCAGCTCAAAATACCTTACCAAGTTCGTAATAAGATCTTTCAAACATGACTTCATATCAAGCACAAACACAGTTTTCTTCATGCTCTCTTTTCCGAAAATATAAATTTTGTTGAGCTACTAAACAAACTCAGAAAAATACGAAAAAATTAGAGGAAACTATAAACTCATCCTAGAACCTGTCACAAAAATTTCATGATAAGATTCTAAGCCATTTGCACGGTAGAAATTCCTAAGTGCAATAATAAGTTAAGTTGGAGAACACCCTCCCTTAGTTGAGATGTTGAACAATCTTGAAGTAGCTTCTCCTCCTCCTCCTTAGCTTGCTTTTTCTTCACCTCCAAGAGCACCAAATCAATCCTACAAAACAATGAACTCTCTTTCTCTTTTCTTTTCACTTCTTTTTAACTTTTTTTGGAAGCTTGAAGAAGAAATGAAGGAAGATGAAGAAAATATGGAGATGGGGTAAATGAGATTGGAAGAGAGTCGGGGGTGGTTCAAATCCGAAAATGGTCTGATGGAGTGGAGGGTGGGGATGGGGTGGATGGGTGAGGTGGAATGATGGAGGGTGGAGATGAAGCCAACACAAAAAAGCTAGAAGTTTCTAACATGTTCTCATTTCTTCATGAAATCACAACATGGCATATTACCCACCCTTGGATATCATCAAATCATATCCAATCACAATCATAAAGTAGGGTTCCATAACCCTAAGTAAGGTTTCTAACCATAGATTAGGTCAAAGAACCCTAACCCTAATGAAAAATAATGTATGATTATTAACAATTCAAATTAATATTTTGATATCCATAGAAAAATATATTTAAATATTTAAATCATAAAATATATACAGACATATTCACATTCAAAGCAATTATAGATCGTATATCATACATGATCCAATACGATCCAATCAAATATATATATATATATATATATATATATATATATATATATATATATATATATATATATATATACACTTAAAAATAAGATATTTATTTGGAAATTATAAAAATATATTTTATAAAAATTATTATTATTCCAAAAATTGTCTTGTTAAAACAATCGGGGCAAATCCACTATTTAATTGAGAAGATATCCCGAATCTATCTTATCGGGTTCAGAATAACTAATATATCTGAAATTTCTCAATTAAAACTAATAATTATTAGAAAAATATGTAATTGCGTGCAATTCTCAACTGTGCACGGATTACAATGCAAAATAGCTATATACTATTTTGCGGGGTGTTACATTACTCCCTCCTTAGAATCGTTCTGTCCTCAGAACGATGCTAGGAAAGAGAAAAAAATAGCATACAATCATCAATGATCAGAAGATATTTTCCTTGATCATCTCCAATTCTTCGAGGAACATTCTTGACAACTGACTTTCAAAGTGCTCAATACCGGCTCACAAGCCTCAAGTGCTCAATGCATCTTTTCCATCCGGAAGATCAATCTCATCATGTGGATTATTCTGGTGTTTGCCTCATCCCGAATCCACCGTATTGGGGATGAATCACCTTGGGGGATGTCGCTCTCGTCCTGGACTACTAGAGATCAATCCCTCTACATAGAACATTCTGGGGCATATTTCATCATGCGTTCCGAAATACTGGGGAATATCTACCTCCACTGATTATTCTGGAGCTTCCCTCATCCTTGAATTTCTTCGTGGGTATTACTCTCGTCCTCGGAATACAGGAGATCAATCCCACTTTACAGAACATTCTGGGGCCTATTTCATCCCTCGTTTGGAATACTGGGGAATATCTCACTCCTTGGATCATTCTGGAGTCAATGTCCTACTAACCTACTTGTGAACGTTGCTCTCGTCCCTAGAATACTGGAGACCAATCCCGCTCCACAGAACATTCTCAGGCTTATTTCATCCCACGTTCCAGAATACTTGGGAGTATCTCGCTCCATGGATAATTCTGGAGCCAACGTCACACAATCTTTTCCCATGAGTGTCGCTCTCGTCCCGGGAATACTGGAGACCAATTCCTACCCCACAGATCATTCTGGGACCTATTTCATCCCTCGTCTGGAATACTAAGGAAATTCCCACTCCATGGATCATTCTAGAGCCGACATCTTACACCTTATACAAGACCTCCGCATGCCTCCTAGCTCTCGATTGCTGTACTTGAGGGTCGGTGACCATTCCCTCCTTAGAAAAGAATGAACCTTTACTAAGGAGAAAGCAAAAAATTTCCTGAACCCAACCCAACCATACAGGCATTCAAGTCTAATTTCCTACTATGTTATACTACAATTTAAAGTCAGCTCTGATACCACTTCCGTAGTGCCCCGGATCCCACTACCGAAAATTCGTGACACAAACCAGAATCTAGTCCTTCAAATGCATCTCAACGCAACAATAACACGGAAATTTAAAAAAACTTTTTATTGCCAAAATAAAATTATTTACATCATCATTTACAATCATTATCTTGTTCTTGAACAAGGAAGACAAATTACATTGAAGTATTACAAATATTTATATAAACATTCCGCATGCCCTTCAAATTGGTAGTCAATTGATCTTCCATTGGAAGTCTACTAAGTGGTCAAACTACTTCCCTGATATACACCCTGTAGCTCGAATCTTCTGCTGCGCTACTCTGATCTCTCTGCACATGCTCTACAGGTGGAAGGTATTCTTGATAATCCCCCTAGATGCTCTGCTGATCACGAGTCTTCCTGCATTCGCGACCTGGCTCCCAGCACCTAATTGAGTGGGCACGTCAGTACATATACTGACGCAATGTTGATAAGAAAATAGCAATCTCCAACTAGAAATCACAACCAGCCTTTAATGAAAACAGAAACGTGCATCCAAATTTCCTAGTGCCAGTGTATGCCATGACCTGAAGTCTAATGCACATTACACAATGTATATAAAATAGATGCACTTAGTCTAATGTCAGCAAGATTTTGGGCACGCATGCATCCCATACTATATACGCTCCAAATCAAGCCGTCTTCTCCAGTTTCAGGGTTTCGAACCCTCGTCCTGCAATACATTCTACTATTGTACTCAACCTGTTCCTGATAAATACAACGTGGCTGAATGAGGTTGCAGATTTACGGCCCCACTTGTACTGCAGTCACTTAGTAGTGCCCAGAGCCCGGACCTCAATCAAAAGCCGTGACGAACTACAAGGTACTCGCACCATGTTGGCACCGAAGGCACATAGAGTCCGCAACCCTATGGCTCGTCCGTCACCGACATAAAATAGGACGGCCTCGAGGGTCTGATCCCCTTATCCTACAGGAACTCTCCAGTTCTTACAATGACACTTCAGGAATTAACAGAGCGAGATACGACTCCCGTATCACATTGACAGGAAGAGCCAACCCTGGTTATCACCGTCTAGTGCTGGCCCTTAGAACAAGTCGAATTATAGGGAATCACCCCTACGATCAACTTGGTCTTTAAATGAAAATTTAAAGAAACTTAATTAGATAACAATTTACGAAAAATACGATTGTCACCCAGAATCATGCACGAAGTTTTATCAAACAATTGATCCCTGACTGGTCTGTCAAATTAATAACCCGGCGAGTCGATACTCATCGGCTGCCATACCCCCTTTGGTCCTCGACCAAATCCCCGGCCCGTGACCCTATGGAAGGCTTACACCCAATAGTAGAGGTAAACATACATAAACATCAACACCTGACTTATTAACAGACCGAGGATACTAATACACTGGTCATAAAATAGTTTCAGTAATACCTAGGTCAGAAAAGGGCCTGACCTGGTCAAATAACTCAAACACTCGCAACCCGATCTCCATCGTTCGCCACCACCTCTAACACGGATTGCATCCAGTATCCCAGCCCAGATCAATTACCCATTGGGTTAGAGTTCGTCGGCGAATGAGGGATGGCTATCCAGTTCTCGGGGAGAAAGAATTCAATTACAATACTTGCCGACTGGGTTGATAGTTCTAGCGTATCAACAACCTTAGACAAGCTCCAACTATACTAGCTATGCACGACAATACAAAAAATCTACCATATAACTATTCTCCTAAACATACTCATGTGTCCACCATGAGTACTAAGCTCAAGAATCTTATCTAAGTTCCAAATGAAGTGCTTAATAGGGATAATTATTCAACATTTTAAAAACTCAAATCAACTCGTTGTCATAATCTTGTAGCATGTAGAAAATTTCATATCAATTCATCTAGAAACCCAAATTTAATCATTCCAGATCCTATATCAATGTATAATCCTCTACTTCACTTCTCTAGTTGATAACTATCCCAAATTTTGCCAACTAAAGTGAGAAACCCCTTAGCAATCTACTAAGTATAAGCAGTTCAAGAAATGCAGCTGTCGCACCTTGAAATAATTCATAACTTTCAAAATACAAATTGGAATTGCATGATCTTACCCATTCTAGAAAGCTAAGACTCTATGCTACAAGTCTCTAGCTAACCATTCCTTCAGATTCAGCCATCTAGATGCTATAAAATCCCTAAATGTTCTCAACTATATACTTCTTCAATGTAAATGCTGCATCTTGCTAATAACATAAAACTTACTCACTTATCGGAATTACGCTATCTTAGATTCTATAGAAAGCTGGAAGTGTCTACTAGAACTTCCTAGTTGATCAAATTCTCAAATTCATCCATTAAAGTATTCTAAAACCCTAATTTCTATTAATGTACATACAGGAAAAAAATAACTCACTTTTAACAGAACAGGGTCTTCTGCTAAGACTGGTTCTGTCTAGCACTTAAGGAAATCATATCTTTCAAACCACAAACTAAAATTGCATGATTCAAGATGTTCTGGAAAGCTAAGACTCTCTACTACAAGTTTCTAAATGGTCATTTCTGCAGATTCTAAACATACAATTCCAGAATATCACAAGTTCACAGCCTAACTAACTCAGAGATGAAACTGAACATAGTCCAGTCAAAATTCAATATCAATTTAACCCTAAGTCCAATACTTATGAAATTTTAGATTCAGTAACTAGACATATACATGTATAACATATTAAAAATTTGCATCCAGATTCAAAATATATAGGGAGTTATAGTTTTTTGAATCTAGTAGAAAAATTCCTTCTATTCTCAACAGTGAGGAAAACCTCTGGTTATAAACTAATTTTGAAACCCCATCAAATTTTGTCCAAACTTTCTAAAATTTTAGATTCATTATCTAGACCCATATGAGATACTATAGTAAATATTTTATTACAAGATTATACCCCAAGATTTAATTATGATTTAGTAAAATTCATTTTTGGAACAAACAGAACTAGTTTCTGGGCTTTGGAACAGTTACGAGCATATAATTTTTAAATACATCAAATAACTTTAGAAAAATCTGAAATTTGGAATGAAGGTTGGTAACATACCCAAGTACCTCCAGTAAAAATTTCAGCTCAAAATACCTTACCAAATTTGTAATAAAACCTTTCAAACATGACTTTATATCAAGTACAAACACAGTTTTCTTCATGCTCTCTGTTTCGAAAATATAAATTTTGTTGAGCTACTAAAAAAATCCAGAAAAATATGAAAAACTTAGAGGATACTCTAAACTCATCTGAGAACATGCCACAAAAATTTTATGATTAGATTCTAAGCCATTTGCACAGTTGAAATTCCTAAGTACAAACATAACTTAAGTTGAAGAACACCCACCCTTAGTTGAGATTGTAACGCCCCGATTTCCAAACACTGGGAAACCGTGACATAAGCCAAAATCTTTTCCTTCAATTAGCCACAATACAAAAAAAAAAGGAAAGTTTAAAACTTTTTATTCAACACAAATGTATTATAAGTCCGAATGTTATAAAACTGCAATACATTACATATGTGTTACAATAATGCCATACAAGTCCAAGTGTTACAAACTTTCAATAAAACTTACATCAGAGTACCATGAATAATATATAACACTTCGTACTTTCACTTGGATGCTTCTCAACATCAATAAATTACAACATATATTACAATTGAAATAAAATCAGCACTTTGCTTCTCTTGCCTTGAGTCCTCCTAAATCCTGTACCTGTAGCTCTGCAATCCAGTACCTATTGAAGTGGGGATGTCAGTACATATACTGATGCTTTAAGGCTGATGACTAGCAGCGATTCTCAACTTTAAACAAATAGATTGATGAAAAGAGAAAAGTGTATATATAATTGATGTGTCAGTGTATGCTATGACTTAGACTCTAATGCAAGATTTACTAATGTGAGGATGCACTTATTCTAATGCAAGCAAGCCTCCGGAACAGTATGCAGCTCATATCTACATACGCCCCATATCAATTCGTTTCTTCGTATATAGGGATTTGAACCTGTGTCATGAATTTTACTCTTGTACCCTTCCTGTTCCTGACAGATACAACGTGACTGGTGAAGTTGCAGATACAGTTTAGTTCCGTTACTGTGGTACAATAGTTGTGTCTATGTTTGCCACTATTTACCCAGCAAACTGGACCTTACTCAAAAGCCAACACGAATCACAAGATACTAGCCAACTTTGAGCCATTCTCTTAACTCGTCATGGGAAGGCGTAGAACCTGACGGAATCGTAGGGTCTATTTCCCTAGGAAAACCTCCCGTTCTTATCATGGCACTTCAGGAATTAACAGCCGAGATACGAATCCCGTGCTCCCAACTAATCATGAAAAAGCACCGCCCATATCCCTTTGACAGGCAGATACATCCTAATAACACAACCTAGTGTCGGCCTATAGGAGAAATCAGATTATAACGTATCACCCCTAATACCAACTCTCACCCTTAGGCAATTTATAGATAAAATGGTTAAGTAACAGTTACTACCCTAACGATGTCACTAACCTTAACCAATCAAATGGGGTCATACGAGCTATAAGGTACTATCAACCTAAAGTCGTACTCTCAACTTGCCATGAGACGGCACCAAAAGATTCAAACAAGCGAGACATGCCACTGTGCTTCCAACTTATCATGAAAAAGTACCGCATGTGTCCCTCTTCAAGAGAGTGAAACTGTCACGCCCCGCTTCCCAAAAAGAGAATACGGAATACAGATACGTGATTAAGCACAGCGAATAATTTTCATCATCCATAAGCTGTCAGGATCTTTACAACAATTTACAAGAATAATCAGAGTCGGAAGCAAGAAAAGTCAACCAAGCATGTATATATGAATCAAAATACCAACAGGACTACTTGAAACAAAATATATTAATCTCAAATAAACTAGATCTAAACAAGTCAAATATCCTGGGTCACATTGTACAAATACAAAATAATCTAAGTAACCAAGTACAATTATTCAAATAAGCAACAGGAATAATAATAATACCAAAATTCCAGCAGTTAGTATCTCATATCACCAACTCCATCTGGCAGCTGACCACCCTGGTCTGCAATTTAATAAATTGCAGAAAGAAGAAAAAGAAAACAAACTCCCGTCAATGCAAGTTACGGCCCGCTTGTATTGCAGGATACAAGTACAGGGAAGGATAAACAAATATAAAATAACAGCATAGCATGGTATAGGCATGTCAACAGAATAGGATAACTAACATGAATCAAGAAACAAAATTAAGTAACATGATTACTAACAGGGTACAGGTAACATGTATCATGTGTCAAGTAAACAGGTAAACATGTAACAGGTGTCAAGTAGCATGTACAGATAAACAGGTAACAGATGAACAGGTATGTAGGTAACATGTATCAAGCAAGCATGTAACAGGTATTCATGTATCATATATTATTTATGTCAAGTTATGTCATGTTCAAGTCTTGTATTAAGTCCTATCTAGGTAGCACTTCATGCATCCATTCTTTTACTACATGGTTGGTACATTCAAACAATTTTGCTTAGATTTTGTAGTGGAGCTCATAGGGCCGTGTACTCAGGGATCAGAAAAACAGGAACAGGAACAGGTTCATGAATCAAACAGGTACACGAATCATCTGATTCATGCATCAACATGTTTATGAATCAATAGGTAACAGGTACACGAACCAATAGGTCTATGCATCAACAGGTAACAGGTACACGAACCAATAGGTCCTTGCATCAACAGGTTCATGTATCAATATGAATCAAAATGGGAAATATAGGCCCCCTTCTAAGTACACATTTCTATATTTTCCACTACTAGATCTTTCTTTTAACCCCGGCTTGGTTATTTTGTTATTATTATCAAATAGGCATGTACATGCATAAAACAGAGCATGAATAACATGGAATGAACAAGTAACAAGTTCAGGTTGAAAAATAAACATGCACATGTGAAATACAATACATAAAGGATTAGGACAACGAGAATTCTAGTTCTGGAAAGTAAGACAGTACTGCACCAATCTGAGATTTTCATTGTTACAAACATGCAAACCTAAATTTGTTAAAGAATGTGGAAACTAGACTCCCGACCGAATCCAGCAAATATATATAAGTCATATGGTACTTCACAAAAACATGAGTCAAAACTGAATTGCAACCAGAAAACTTGTTCAGCCAGAAATCAGTAGTTTGTATTGAAACTCAGAAAAACAGTATGAAAAATCATTAATTAAATCCACAAAAAATCTAGGGTATTCCCCTATATGTATAGTAATAGAAAATCAAGTTTCATAATTTTCGAACAAAAATAGAGTAGTCAAGTAAAATAAGAAAACAATAAGACACGACAGTTTTGTAAATCTAGAATCACAAACACTGCAGTACGAAAACAGCAATATCTCACAAACTACAAATCGAAATAAAAATCCATCAAAAGGGTGATAAAATAGACACAGTAGGCTAACTTTCATAATCAGAAAGATTTTTCAAAAAGCAAGTAGAATTAGGTCGAAAATCAGGTTCTTCACTGAACAGTAAGAAAATTATGCATTTATAGTAATTGTTTGGAAACATAGAATAGTTTGCAAAACTCATCAAATAAATCAACAAAAATTCATTCAAGTCTAGTTGTATTGTGAAAAATATCGGGTCAAAATAATACTTTTAACATCATGATAAAAATAGATTACTCTTCAGAATTCATAGAAAACAAAATCTGGAAATCTCTATACCCTCTGTAGTAAAACAGACATAACTCACAACTCGTAAAACAAAACTGAGATCTGTCAGAAGGGTTGGAGAATAGACAGAATTTTCTACAGTTCATGTTCACAAAATTTTCATATACTGACCTTAATAGGGACTAAAATACTGAATGAATACAGGCTAATAGAAAATACAGAATTATTCTTCATACACAAATCAACATAGATCATACGGAAATTGTCCAAATCATAATCAAACATGAAATATGGTGTACTAAAAGTCCAAACAACATGGTATAGGGTATTTTGTAAATATTTGATAAGTATATCACGAATAACACATCAAGCACAGATATCTCAAAGTAGCATGAACATATACAACAAAAGTGGTCAACCTTAGGTTTTTTCATGTCATATATGTCGTGAGGCAAATATGGTCGAATCAACATAATAGAGCCAATATATAATAGAGGATTCACACACAAATTGTCTCTAGAACACAACTACACTACAGGCGGTATTTAGTACTTGTATTACACAAAAAAAGAATACAAGTTACTTACCTGAGAGACGATGACGAGAACAGCACAAAGCAAGAGTAACGGGAACAGATTCCCGGGCAAATGAACACAACGAACGAATCACGAACAAGCTGATCACGAACACAATCCAACGAACAGATCACGATGACGATCAAGATCGAGATCAAGATCAAGACCAACAAGGTCGGACGACCAGATTAAGAGATCAAGATCAGATGATGAAAATCCAGAGATCCAACGTCTAAGATTCAAAGATGATGATGGAGATCATGATCATGATGATAAAGATGAGATCGACAACCCACAATCACTTGATCAAACCAATATTAATCAGCATACCCAAGGCAATGGGGCCTCGGCTTGGCGGAGAGGGCTGGCTGGCAGTAGCTGCTGGTCGGCGGAAGAGTGATTGGAGGTCGCCGCAGGGGCGGAGCAGCAGGGGACAGGGCACTACTGGTGTCGCAAGGTGGTACGACGCAGGGGACTAGGGGGTGGCTTGCAGTCGTGCGGCGCTCGGAATGAGCACAGCACACAGGGTCAACGGGGTCAGCGACACTCTGGCTGATGTTGCTGCCATGGCTGTTGTGGCTGTCCGAGACGAGCGGGAGGACGGGGAAAAGGTCTCCTGGCTGTGTCACGGGTAGGTGGCACGATAGGGGAGGTAAAGGAGGGGACCAGGGGGTGCACGGGGGATCCCTGCAGGGCTGCTGTAGTCGTCGACGGGGCGCAACGCAGGGGAGAGGCGGAGGTCGGGGAGAGATGGGTTGCACTGGGGGATGCGCACAGTGTGGCACAACAACAGGTGGTAGAGAGGACGATGGGAAAGGGCGTGAGGGTGCATGAGGAAGACGAACAGGTGGAGGCCAGAGGGAAACGGGGGGATGGGTTAGGAGAGCGGGAGGAGAACGGGGTAGGGGATGCAGAAGATGAGAAGTCGAGGGGGGGTGGGTTTTAATAGAACAGGGGAGGGGTATAAGCATGGGTTTATATATAAGGGAGATAAGGTTTAGAGAATATGGGTAACGGGTATGGGTAGTTAGTTTTAAATGGGTATGAAGGGGGTTTAAGTGGGTAGGGTAATAACAGGGTAAATGGGTAATATGGTGTTAGGGATTAAATGGGTATTAGGTTATAGGGTAAAATAAAATAACCAATAAAAATATACAATTAGGATTTTATAGAAATACTAATAATAATAAAAACAATAACAATAACAATAATAATAATAATATTATTAAAAATAATAGTAATAATAATAATAATCACAAACATAATAATAATAATAATAATAATAATAATAATAATAATAATAATAATAATAATAATAGGTCTTGTATTATAATACAAGAATCATTTGAAAATAACAATAAATACAATTATTGAAAACAACGGATTTTTAACAAGAGAAACAAAATATTTTGAAATAACATGAATTTAAGAAAATGAAAAATTTTATAAAGAACCCAAACCAAGATAATACACAGAAAAAGAAAATACACCCAAAATACAGAAAATGGAAAACAAGGGTTACAGAAACAATTGTTGACACAATCTACCAAGTATCAACCTAGACTTCACAAGATCTCCTTGGATCCACTCATCGCCTATCTATTCAAGATAATTACTCCATACGAGCCCAATGAGCTACGCATGAACAAATAACTACATACGAGCTAGGTGAGCTACGTATGAGGTAGACTAATACTTATTACATGACTTATGAGCACAAGGAATACTTATTACTCATAATTAAGTGCATGATTCAAACTACC
The DNA here is from genome assembly GCA_017893485.1 of Hemerocallis citrina. Taxonomy (NCBI): domain Eukaryota; kingdom Viridiplantae; phylum Streptophyta; class Magnoliopsida; order Asparagales; family Asphodelaceae; genus Hemerocallis; species Hemerocallis citrina. The sequence goes on along the minus strand of CM030358.1, from coordinate 385,382,390 downwards.
AACAATTCACGATAACTCTAGTTAACATGAACTAGAATTTCATATATAAGCTTACTAACAAAAACTTGACCTTTTATACCCAAAAGCATCATAAAAAGCCTTCTAACAACCTAGAAGCAATTAAACATGCTACTTTCATCGGAATTCCACAAAATTAAACTTTTTAGAAACGTGAGAACATCTACTAAAACTCTCAAGTTGACAACCTTCTCAGATTCAGCCAATAAGAGGTAGAAAAACCTCGAACAACCTAAATAGCGAGCTTCAGCCAAAAAAGCCAGCTGCTGTGACTTTGTAAAAGTCATAACTCAAACTCCGCTTATCGGAATCAAACCAAATAGGACATTTTGGAAAGGGGAGAATATCTAATACAAATTCCTAGTTAACAACTTTCTCAGATTCCTTATGGAATTCAATTACCCGCTCTTTGAACACAATTCAAGAACAACAAAAGACAGCACAAAGCTAAAACTTGTAAAGCTCGCAACTTTTGCCACACTTATCGGAATCTAACGAAATAGGCCATTTTGGAAAGGGAAGAACGTCTACTACAACTTTCTAGTTGAACACTTTGTAAGATTTAGTCAATAAGAGGTGCAAAAACTTTGAACCATCCAGACAGCAAGCTTCAGCCAAGAAGCTGGCTGCTGAGATTTGTAAAGCTCATAACTTTTGCAATACTTATCAGAATCTAACAAAATAGGCCATTTTGGAAAGGTGAGAAACTCTACTACAAATCTCTAGTTGATGAGCTTCTTAAATTTAGTCATTAAAATGCACAAAAACTTCGAACAAGCTAAACAGCGAGCTTTCAGCCAAAAGGCCTGCTGCTGTAATTTTGTAAGGGTCATAACTCTTGCTCTGCCTATCGAAATCTAACCAACAAGGAAAATTTGGAAAGGTGGGAATCTCTAATAAAATTCTCTAGTTGTTGACTTTTCCAATTTAAGTAAGTAAGAGGTACAAAAAGTTCGAACAATCTAGACAGCGAATTTAGCCAAAAGGCTAGCTGCTATCAATCTTGTAAAGGTCATAACTTCTACTCCGCTTATCGGAATCTAACCAAATAGAAAATTTTGGAAAGGGGAGAACATATACTAAAACTTTCTAGTTGAACACTTTTTCAAATTCAATCAATAAGAGGTGTAAAAACTTCGAATCAACTAGACAGCAAGCTTCAGCCAAAAAACTGGCAGCTGAGATTTGTAAACCTCATAACTTTTGCAATACTTACCAAAATCTAACAAAATAGGCCATTTTGGAAAGGGGAGAACATCTACTACAAATTTCTAGTTGAACACTTTTTCAGATTAAATCAATAAGAGGTGCAAAAACTTTGAACCATCTAGACAGCGAGCTTCAGCCAAAAAGCTAGCTGCTGAGATTTGTAAAGCTCATAACTTTTGCAATACTTATCGGAATCTAACAAAAATAGGCCATTTTGGAAAGGGGAGAACATCTACTATAACTTTCTAGTTGAGCACTTTTCCAGATTTCGTAAAGAACTCAAATTACTGTCCTTTGAATACAAGTTGAATCAACAAAAACACCAATTTCTTTTTTATGCTCACTGTTTTGGGAAAACGATTTGTTTCACCCATCAAATTAATCAGAAAATTCTATAAAAATTAGATCAAGATAATAACACATATGATAACCTCTAAAATTAATTTGGGCTCAAGATTTCAATTTTAGCACAAGAAATTAATTCTAACCAAAAAAACTACAAGATTGAATCTTTAGTGTGTTATTTTGTGTTCTACCACTTCAATCCTTGCATGCCATTATATTCTAATCCACATAAACAATATGCACATGATTTAGTCCAAGTTCTTGAATTTATTAGAAATAATAACAATAATAATAACTGAAACAAACATGAGATGAGAACCCCCACCCAAAGTGTAGGAAGAACTAGCTAGCTTCTTCTCCTCCTTGCTCCTTGTTCTTGCTCCTCTTGAAGAACACCTCACAAATGAAACCCATGAAAACGTAACCCATCTTTTGATTTTGATGTCTCTTTCTTTCCCTACTTCTTAATTTTTTCTAGATAAAACAATTAAAGAAATAGAAGAAAATGAAGAGATGGAGTGAGATGAGAATGGAGGAAACAAAAAATGAAAAGAGGGGTTTGCCTTTTGGTTTTGGCAGGCCAAAGGGATAGGGGGAGGGGGGGTTATAGGAGAGTTTGGGGTGAGCTTGTGGTTGAGAAGAGAACACGTGTTCTCATTCTCATGGTTCAACAAATTTGAGGTCTATTTGCAAATTAAAATTGCAGTCAACACCCAATCTAATTCCTACCCACCATTTGATCATGATTGATCAAGAATAAGAGGTATTTTCCCAAAATCACATACTACATGATTTCGTACAAATGTACAAAATCGATACAGTACATATACAGACATATATCTGTCTATACAGATAATTTTTATCAGTTAAAACGAATAATCTCTACCGAAAATATTTTAATTAAGAAATAATAATAAAAATAATTTTATTACCGGCTCGGAAGATTACAATACCAATTTGATACAATACAGATGTATACAGACTGGTATATATATATGGATAATGTCTATTAGTAAAACTGGGTAATATCCACCAAAAATATTTCCATTCTGAAAATAATAATAAAATAATAATAAAATAATAATTTTTTTAATATCAGCCGGAGATTTTACAGACATTTTCTCAAAAAACACATTTTACAGGATTTTGTATAAATGCACAAAACCGATACAATACATATATATACTTACTAGTATATATATACAGATAAGTCTTTATTAGTAAAACCAAGTAATTTCCATAAAATTATTTTAATTTTAAAAATAATAATAATACAATTATAATATCCGACCGGGATATTACAATACTCCATCATTAGAATAGTTCTGTCCTTAGAACTACATTTAGTCAGGAGAACAAAAAAATATCCATACACTAAATAACATGGGGAAAGAAAGCTTATATGGCTTTCCGACTCCCAAGTGACTCCTCCACAAACTGGTTCTCCAAAGAACCCGCCTCGATCCCAAAGCTGCCTGCAAACTCTGCTAAAATTGAGATGTAACTCTTGAATTTTGATCAGAATCGCTGATACTGGAACTCCATGCTGCTTCCTTACGCCTTCAATGTGGACTTCTGCTAATTTCTCTAGCGACCAAGTCATCTTTATCGAGAGAAAAATATGCAGACTTCATCAACCGATCCCCAATAACCTAAATTGAGTCATTCATTTTCGAACTTCTGGGTAATCATGTGATGAAGTCCATACTGATGTTCTGAGATCAACTTGCCGCTTCGGTGCTTCAATCCCTGCATCTCCTGCCTAAGCCTTCTAACTTGCTTACTTCGACTCGGTTGCAGCTCCCATCGTGCCAAAACTGAGCTATAATCTTGAGTAATCACTTCAATACTGGCTTGCCTGATCTCATCATTTAGCTTCTTACTTCCTTCACGGTCTTTGGCTGAGGCTAATACTTCACTACCTCGATCTTTTTGCAGTTTGGTAGACACTCCCTCCTTAGAATAGGACATGGCCTACGAACATCACTTCTGACTTCCAGGATTTTCACTTTGAAAATTGCATAAAGCTGATGCTCCTGTAGTTGCTCAGAACTACAGTCAATTGCTCGGCATGCCCTTCTTCCATCCCTGCACGGTCCACCCCTAACAAATCTATACTTAGGGTCTTCCTTCTGATTTGGAGTTTACAGCCCTTATAGCATAAATTTGCATTACTTCAGATGGTGTAATCAACAAAACCAAATCTAGAGTCGCCTCCTGCTCACATTTCAACTTCTTGAAAAATAATCCAGACAAAAGAATATGATGAACTAAGTTCGAACAAAATGGTTGCATGGATTTCATATATATAAATCCATTCGGTTACAAAAAGTGTTACATCATATATTACTTCTTAGTCCAAAATAAATTTTAAAATACAATTTTTAAACTTAGTTGCAGCTCCATATGCACATACTGGTAATGGCTCTCCCGCATTCTTCAACTTGCCTTTAGTAAGTGCGAACTCTCACCCTTAGTGAACAGGCTCCTTTCCTTTATTGTTCATATTTGGGGTTAATCTACCATTATTCTTATGAAGCTGGAAACTATTTGGCCTAATATTACCAATCTCCCCACAATTGTAACATGTACGGGTCTCCACCTGAGAGTTTTTCTTCGGACACTGGATCTTGAAATGAAGATGCTCCCCACATAGGAAACAACTTCCTGGCTTGGCGCCTCCAAGTTTGCCATCCGTTTTCTGAGTCTTGTGCTTCTGACCACGGTTCCTGAACCCTGATGCTGGTGCAGATCCTATTCCTTGTAGTTGTGGACAGATTGATTTCTCGTACCCAACTTCCTTACAAAAATCGCATACTACAACATCGGTGGTCCCCTAGACTTGCTCCCATTCATGCTGCAGTCGTGCCAATCTGGAATCAAAGTGTTCATGCTCCTTTGCTAGGCCTGCTAATGTAGCTCTATAAGCATCTCTCAGTTGCTTAGCTTGACGACCTTTCCTGGTCTTGTACTTCCTCAGCTTCTTTATTTCTCGATGTATGCTGGCTGCCACCGCTTTGCGTTGATCCACACTTAGCCCCTGTAGTGGTGAAGGCGAGTCTGTCTTGAGGTTATCTTGTAGTGAAATCTCTTTCGGCTCCTCACTCGAGATCATCGGATCATCCCTTGAAATCGGCTCACTCTCTTCCATCCACACATCCTCGGTTAGGATATCCTCGAATACCATTCTCAAAACACATATATACCAGAATCAGTCCAGATATAGAAAAATTATAAAAACTAAGTTGAAAAAAACAACAATATGAATTATAACTGTCTACAACTAGCTAAAACCCGACTCCTAAAAGGCATCCAAGTTTAATTTTCCTACAGTGTTGGACAGTGAATTGAAGTTGGCTCTGATACCACTCTCTAACACCCTAATTTTCATACACTGGGAAACCGTGACATAAGTCAGAATCTTTTCCTTCAATTAGACACAATACACAGAAAAACAGGAAAATTCAAAACTTTTTATGTAAGCGCTATTTTCAGATTTTAATGTAATTTGTATCCTAGTGATTATTGTATATGAACTCATTTGTTATAGAGAATTTTGTCTTTTCTTGGATTCTTTGTTCTCCCTTGATTAGTTTGTGTTCTTTGAGTTGATTCTGTTCTTTGGTGAATTTGGCTCTTTTCTATTTTGAATTCGATTTGTTCTCCTTTGTGTTCGTCTCGTCTCATTGCATTTGTTTGTCTCTTTTTGGAGCCAGAACCAATACCCAGAACCCAATATATCGACCCAAAACCCAAATTCCTAGATCCCTATAAATACCCTATTAAGTAAACCCTAATTAATACCCCCTCTCTCTCCACCATTTCTCTCTCCCTGCACACTTCTTCTTCTTCTCTGTTTCTTCATAAAACCCCAACCCGCAACTCTTAAACCCTTCAACCATCACCCCCGATCAACCCCACCACCGTCACCTTCATCAACCCATCACCTCCTTCGTCCCCTCGACCCCATCACCATCGTCTTCTTCGTCGTCTTTCCCCATCCTCGCTGTCACCCGATCGAAACCCATTGCCAAAGCTTCGCCATTGTCGTAAGCTTCGTCCATCACCGCCCCCCCCCCCCCCCCGTCATCTTCGTCGTTTGCTGCCGCTCCACCGAGACCCCCCAGAGCATCGTTGTCGAATCCCCGAAGTCGTCGCGCCCGTCGTCTCTGTTTTCGAACGAAGAACAGGGCATTCGTTCGTCGGAATTGTCGTCGCCACCGTCGCTACCCGACCGTGGTGTCGTCCCCTCCGCAGTGGTCGCGCCACGTGCTATAGCCATTGCAGTCGTCGTTCGTCGTGCCGTTCTTCTCTCTCCAATCCATGGTTGAAGACGAAATCCTAGTGGAAGATTTCATTGTCCCGTGTTCTGGCCACTTGGATCCGAACTCGTCGTTGTGTGTTTGGATTTGGATTCGTTGTGGGATCCAAGTGTTGGTGCTGCTGTGTTTGGTTGTTTGCTGGCTTGTTTCTTCGCACGGTCTTCGCACGTATTTTTTTGGGAGTTTTCGCCCGGGATTCTGATCCCGTTATTCTATTTTTAATTATATCTGCAATAACAGGCATGCCTCTTCTTGAACCCCTTTTTATTGTTTGTGTTCAAGATTAGTTGATCTCATGCAAGTAGATCCATCCTTTTCATTATCAAAAAATCTGCTTTTGACAATTCTGTTAAGATTATCGAAGGTTTACACGAGCTAACCGACATACTCTTAACTTCTTGCTATCTATTTGATCTTTAACCCAGTCCCCAGTGTTTTATTCATATGCACAATTAAAATAACTAGATTTATGCTTAGAACCGCTTGATGAAATGGACATGAATGTACTGATTTGGTTTTAATTGATGAATAGACACCATGATGTGAATATTTGCAAGTGTACTAAATCGCAACAAGTAATATAGTTAAGTGAATAGAGTATCAAACCCACAGGGACTAGATATTTTATTGAGTACCAATATTACTAGATTAATCACTACTTGGAAGATCGAAATTTCTAAATGATAAAACAACTAAGTTAAATTAATCTAATTAAAGCTAACTAAATTAGTGAAGAAGGAGAGGGCTGTGAAACTGTGAAGCTCTTGTAATTTGTTAATGGTAAAATTAGTTCTAGGGCTCTTGACTTCACCTAGTTTATCACACACACAAATTATAACTCTTTATGAATAAAAATATTATTTTTCCAAGTTGTAGACCAAAATCCTAAAAATATTAACAACTCTATCCACGCAGTATAAAAATTATTCCCCACTAATTATTTTCCTATCCATCAAATTATTAATTGAAAATTTATGGATTCTTAACGGTCATGTCCTCCAATAACGGTATTTAATTTTTATTAATCACAAATCACCAGTTCGGTCTCTTCCTGATTTAAAGATCATACAAATATCTATCCACCAGTTGTACGCATAAATAATAAAAATCAAAACACAACCATGGAAAAATGGAACAATAATAAGGAATTAAAATTGTGTTATACAAAACTAGGCTACATCTTAGCCTCTAGAAAAATAAATTTAGTTCATATTCAATTTGCAACTAACAAAAATTGTTTGGGATTGCATAAAAAATATATAGAGAAGAAGAGATACAAAAATATAAAAATAATGCAAACCGAACTTCTAGAACCGAGCCCAAGTCCTTTATCTCTCTTCTCTATTTTTTGTCTCAAAATCTGAAGCCAACAGCTGTCACCACGCCAGCGAGTCAGAGCCGTAAACTGTCACGTCACGGTCAGTGCTGTCAGGTGATGCTGTCGCTGTCACATGGAAGGATGCGCCGAGTCCTTTCGCCTCGTGCTCTCCCTCTTTCGTTTCGAGCTTCGAATCACATGCCAGAAGGAAGAAGAAAAAAACCACGTCAGCGAGCTCCTGGACACGCGCCACCACCTGTCAGGTGGGACCCGCCTCTGTGCCGCTATCTCTGTCGCACTGCTGCTCTCTCTCCCTTTTCGATTCGTACCAAAAGCAAGAGAGAGCCGGTCTCTCTCTCTCTTACTTTTTTTTTGTTTAATTGATTGCAGCCGTCACCTCTTCAGATTTGTGCTCCAACCTTAACATATATTTATAGAGAACGGGAGAGAGAATTAGGGTTTGCGCTTTTGCAGAAAACTCCACTCTTTTCATTTATTTCTTTCCTTTTTAACCCAGATATTTATTTCTTTCTCCTTTCTTCTTCTTTTTCCTTTTCTTGCAAGCACGTGCTTCTGCATACACAAATTAAGACCAGAATTTAGGATTAAAATAAAATAAAATTAATTAGTTCAAAATTAATTAAACTAACTAAAAATCATATTATCTCATTAAAATTCTCTTAAAATTATTTATCGCACTTTTAACTCAACAAAACAATAAAAATTAATAAATCCATAGTTTTGCTTTGTTTGTTGATTTTTTTCCACAAATCTTTATTTTTTGCATAAAAAATATTATTTTTTCAAAAATAATTAATTAATTGAAATCATATAAAAATAAGATGAATTATAGACAATATCAACGAAAACAAGCAATTTTAATTGGTAAATGAGTACAAATATTTGTGCATAATTTAGACACATCAAATACCCCCAAACTTAAGATTTTGCTTGTCCTCGTGCAAAAAGTAGAATCATGAATAAGGGAATAATAATAGTAGACTCAACCCATCACACCAAGAGATCTTATCATGCAAGCATCAAAATTTCAATTTAAAAATATAAACAATAGCAAATAAAGTAAAACTAAGCATACCCACTTTCTCCAGTGCAATTATTTATTCATAATTCACAACCCAATCGTATTTGTCATGCAATTATTGTAATTGAAGTATGTAACAACTTAAGCTATGATTATCCCTTCTCTCTACTTCAAACTGAGTAGCAAACTAGAGTTTTTTTTTTTTGATCTCTTCTCTAAGTTGTCACTTGGCTTTTGACGCGAATGCAAAACATTTGTGATGAATTCACCCGGTTACTCAACAAGTCACAAACTTAAAGTGCTTTGCATACTCAAATTTCAAGTTGCCGTTTGACGTAAAAATAATCATTGGTGATGAATACCCCTAGTTACTAAGCAACTCAAAACATTGGAGTAGATTGACTTTATTCATAAATAATTTTTTTTTATTATTACTCTATTTACTTAAACTCTGTTTAGAACTAGATCAAAGGGAATAATCACAAGAAAAAGCATCACATTTGTCTTTTATGTATAATAGCATGACTCACACAATTTTGTAAGGAATTGTAAATGTCAATAATCCTAAAGTAAATAAGTATGCTTACTCTTACATTATAATCAATTGTCTATCCCAAAAAATTATTTCAATGCTTATCACAGTAAAGAACTCAAAAGTGTAATAGTGAGCCTATTTGAAATCCTTTTTGTTTTGTTTTTCTTTTCAAAAATAAAAAATGAATTTGTAAACATTCCCCTCAAACTTGAATATCACATTGTCCTCAATGGGAAAGGAAAAAGAAAAACAAAAAGAACGCAAAAAGTTCAGAGTTTCTCCCCTGATTCGTCTTGAAAATTCTGCACGCGTGGTGTTCAGTATTTTGGCGATATCTGGAGCTGTAGATGTCCAAATAGGCTGAATTTTTTTTACTGGAAAGCTAAGACGATAGGATACAATCGCCGTTTGAATCAGTTTACCAGATTCTGACTCCATACTGCTCAAAAACAGCCATCAATGAAGGTGTACAAAACAGCTCCGCCCGGCGACTTCCAAAATTTATGCAATCCTACAAGATAAAATCAAAAATTAAAATAAACTAAAATAAAAGATAAATCAAACCTAAATGAAATAAAATAAAACATGGGTTGCCTCCCAAGAAGCGCTAAGTTTTAAGTCTTCAGCCAGACATGTGGGTGAGATGGTTAAGTAACGCCAAGATCCAACAACATTAACACATCCTTTCTAATTCTTCTCTTCATATGTGGATCAGGTTCAAACTCTAGTTTGAAGCGTTTCCTTAGTGATGATGTCTTTGATTTTCCCACCTCCTTGAATTTTTGCTGAAAAAATGAATAAATAGAGGGTGCAGCATCTAAATACATAACATTTTCAAAGATAGTTTCTTTCTCGATTTCAAAAATTGCTGAATTTGTTGGACATACTTTGATTGGTGATTTTTCAAATTTAGCCTTATGTTTCTCGCTCACAATTAAATCAGTTTTACTTACTTGAATATATGACTGTTCTTCAGGAGGAATGTTTATGGAATTAAAAACATCATACATTACTTGCTCATGCTGAATTTGTTCCTCCACAATTTGTTCAATCTCACTTTGCTTTTCAACCACATTCTGTTTGCCATTTTCTTCTTGTGGTTGCTCAATTGTCCTCCCGCTTCCTAATGTTATAGCCTCGACATGCTCCTTAGGATTGACAACTGTATTGTGTGGTAATGTTCCTGCAGTTTTTTCGTTAAGAATATTTGAAAATTGACTAATTTGTACCTCAAGATTGTGAATGGAAGCCAAAGTTGAATTTGCAACATTTTGGATTGCCAAATCTGTCTTTTGTATGTGTTGTTCTGCCCTTTGCATGTAGTGCATAAACATGTTTTCAAGTGTCGGCTTCTTTTCTTACTGTGGAAAATTTTGAGGTGGTATAACTGCTCCTTGATAGTTGTTCCATGGATAATTGGGGGTGTTTCTCCATCCTGAATTGTATGTGTTTGCATAATGATTGTTTTGCATTTGAAAGTTTGACACAAAATTTTCATGTTCGGCATTTGATGGAGCAAAAGGGTTCCCTACTTGACAATCTGAACTTGAATGATTTTCTGCACAAAGTTCAAAAATTATATTAGATTGAAAAGCATTAAAATTCATATTTTCTACTTGTTTAGATAAAATATCATTTTTTGCATTTAAAGTAGAAAAAGGATCAAGTTCAAAAACTCCAGCCACTTTTCTTGGTATTGTTCTCTCTGAAGACCACTAGTAATTATTTGATGCCATCTCCTCTAAAAGATCTTAGGCTGCTTTGTAAGTTTTGCTCATAAGTGCACCACCCGCTGCTGCGTCAACCATAGATCTATGTGTAACTCCCAAACCATTATAAAATGTTTGCATTTGCAGCAATTTCGGCAGTTCATGATTAGGACACTTTCTTAATAACTCTTTGTACCTTTCCCATGCATCATACAAAGACTCAGTCTCAAATTGAATAAATGTGCAAATATCATTTTTTAGCTTTGCTGTCTTTGCTGGAGGAAAATACTTGTCTAGAAATTTTTGTGCAAGTCCCTCCCAAGTAGTAATACTACCTGGTGGAAGATAATGTAGCCAAGCCTTCGCCGTATCTCGTAATGAAAAAGGAAAGAGTCTCAATCTGATCACATCATCTGATACTCTGTTGTATTTGATAGTGTCACAAATTTCTAGAAAGTTTGCAATGTGAGCATAAGGATCCTCGTGCGGTAGTCCCCAAAAGTGAACAGTCTTATGAATCAATAGAATAATCTCCGGTTCAATCTCAAAATCGTTAGCTTCAATAACCGGTCTCTTTATGCTTGCTTCATAAATTGAGGGCATAGCATAGTCTCTCAAAGGCCTGTTTTCATCGTTCCCCATGATAATGTACGTGTATATCCTGAAATATAAGTATCGAAAAAGAAAAAAAATAGAAAAACTAAAAAATAAAATAAGAAAAATAAATAAAAGTAAAAGTTAGTCAGAAGAAATAAAGATGTAAAATAATAATAAAACAAAAATAATTACAAAAATCCAGACTAGAAATAATTTAGCAATTTTTAATATCAATAAAAGAATAACTAGTCCCCGGCAGCGGTGCCAAAAACTTGATGTGAATATTTGCAAGTGTACAAATCGCAACAAGTAATATAGTTAAGTGAATAGAGTGTCAAACCCACAGGGACTAGATATTTTATTGAGTACTGATATTACTAGATTAATCACTATTTGGAACATCGAAATTTATAAATGATAAAACAACTAAGGTAAATTAATCTAATTAAAGCTAACTAAATTAGTTAAGAGGGAGAGGGCTGTGAAACTGTGAAGCTCTTGTAATTTGTTAATGGTAAAATTAGTTCTAGGGCTCTTGAATTCACCTAGTTTATCACACACACAAATTATAACTCCTTATGAATAAAAATATTATTTTTCCAAGTTGTAGACCAAAATCCTAAAAATATTAACTACTCTATCCACGCAGTATAAAAATTATTCTCAACTAATTATTTGCCTATTCATCAAATTATTAATTGAAAATTTATGGATTTCTTAACGGTCACGTCCTCCAATAACGGTATTTTAATTTTTATTAATCACAAATCACAAGTTCGGTCTCTTCATGATTTAAAGATCATACAAATGTCTATCCACCAGTTGTACGCATAAATAATAAAAATCAAAACACAACCATGGAAAAATGGAACAATAATAAGGAATTAAAATTGTGTTCTACAAAACTAGGCTACATCTTAGCCTCTAGAAAAATAAATTTAGTTCATATTCAATTTGCAACTAACAAAAATTGTTTGGGATTGCATCAAAAAAAGATAGAGAAGAAGAGATACAAAATATAAAAATAATGCAAACCGAACTCCTAGAACCGAGCCCAAGTCCTTTATCTCTCTTCTCTATTTTCTGTCTCAAAATCCGAAGCCAACAGCTGTCGCCACGTCAGCGAGTCAGAGTCGTAACCTGTCACGTCACGATCAGTGCTGTCAGGTGATGCTGTCGCCGTCACATGGAAGGATGCGCCGAGTCCTTTCGCCTCGTGCTCTCCCTCTTTTGTTTTGAGCTTCGAACCGCACGCCAGAAGGAAGAAGAATAAAACCACGTTAGCGAGCTCCTAGACACGCGCCGCCACCTATCACGTGGGACCCGCCTCTGTGCCGCTGTCTCTGTCGCACTGCTGCTATCTCTCCCTTTTCGATTCGTACCAAAAGCAAGAGAGAGCTGGTCTCTCTCACTCTTACTTTTTTTTTTGTTTAATTGATTGCAGTCGTCACCTCTTCAGAATTGTGCTCCAACCTTAACATATATTTATAGAGAACGGAAGAGAGAATTAGGGTTTGCGCTTTTGCAGAAAACTCCACTCTTTTCATTTATTCCCTTCCTTTTTAACCCAGATATTTATTTCTTTCTCCTTTCTTCTTCTTTTTCCTTTTCTTGCAAGCACGTGCTTCTGCATACACAAATTAAGACCAGAATTTAGGATTTAAATAAAATAAAATTAATTAATTCAAAATTAATTAAACTAACTAAAAATCATATTAGCTCATTAAAATCCTTTTAAAATTATTTATCGCACTTTTAACTCAACAAAACAATAAAAATTAATAAATCCATAGTTTTGCTTTGTTTGTTGATTGTTTTCCACAAATCTTTATTTTTTGCAACAAAAATATTATTTCTTCAAAAATAATTAATTAATTGAAATCTTATAGAAATAAGATGAATTATAGACAATATCACCGAAAACAAGCAATTTTAATTGGTAATTGAGTACAAATATTTGTGTATAATTTAGACACATCACACCATGACTGTAATGAATGTACCATGAACCTTAGAAATTGCATGTTGACACCTAGGATTCACTCGATTACAAATTTGCATGCTTTATATGATCATATGATTTAATTATTTGCCTAATCATGTTTAGACAATTGCTGGACTGATGTATGTTTCATTTTGAAATAAATTTTTGACCATGCTAGAGACATAATTTGAAAGAACTTACTAAACATAAAATATAGCCCTTGATGTCTAGATAGTTTTTCCCTAATCTGGATTTATATTCCAATCTGTCATCAGTTAGTTATCATCACCTTAATGGAACCGTGTTAGTAATTTCAGACCCATAATTTCATGCATTCTTTATTGTTCTATAATTTATTTGACCTTGTTAATAGTACAAGAAAAATTTAAAATAATTTAGGCTGGACCTAGACATGTATAGGAATCACCCAGAATTTATATAGAATTTAATAATGAGTTCTCTGACCCAAAACAATTAGTTGAATACAACCTACTGCATGCTGCCTGGACTTAAAATCTGATTAGAATAGAGTTTTCACCTTGGTTCATATATCTTTTATATACCTTAATTATACTCGCTGGAACCGTGTGGAATTCTATTTTCTAGATCTTTCGGCGTATTCAGTTTTGCTAATTTGTAGTGCCCGCAATCTATGATTTGGTACAGTAAGGTCAACCTGTCCTGATTTTGTGAAATGTGTTTATATGATGTGTTTGCCCCATGCTTTGTCTGTAACTTTTAGAATTTGTCACACATATTAATGAACAATATTGACACCCTCTTGCATGCTCACATAGGATGAAATAAAATGATAACAAGCTGGGGTTATATTGGCTGACTTGGTAGTGAACAATCGGAGACTGTACTCGGTCGGGCCTTACTATACTGACTGTACTGTATGGACATAAACACTGCTCGAGAAACACTGATACTGAACATGATACACTGATTTCTGGGTCGAGTACATGAACCGTAAATTCACCATCAGTCTAAAGCGTTCACCGTGTATTGTGCGGAACCTGTGGAATGGGATGCAGTAGTATGTGCAGTAGATAGATTAATAAAATACTTAATAACCTGTATTTTCTGCTTATCCTGATATCACTCATTACATGCGTGATTTACTATAGACCTTTGAATATATTGCCTGCCCTTTGCTTTGTTTCTTGTCTCTGACCATGTCCTTATCCCTTCATATTCATGTTTCCTTTATCCTTTGCTTTCTCTACTTGCCGCCCACGACTTGCTCTAAGGGCACTCTTTTATTTCTTTTTAGACCAGGAATTTACATGTGCTGAAGAATATATTCCTGAAGGAATTGGTGAGCAACATTTCTAGAGATGGATCCAGTCTCCACTGCTTAATTTTACTTATTGCTATTTATCTCTTGAACCTTGTTAAAACTTGTACTTTGTTTTGGGCTCTTGACCCGTAGTTTTGTTTTGATTTCGGATGTTGGATATTTATACTGTTGGTTTATTTCATTATTATTGGAATTCATCTTATTTCATGTGATTATATTTTCTTGCGTGGTTGTATCTTTGTTGTTCTTATTGCTGAGTTAGTCTGGTACAGCTTATGGATGGTGTATACATCATTCGTTGGGCCTACGTTACGTACTCGTGTTCCCGTATCTTGGGAAGCGGGACGTGATAGGGTTTTTAGTGGTATCAGAGCCCAGGGTTGAGTAATATATTAATCAAACAGGACTATCTTTACGAGGGTTGGCTTTGATTGTTATATTAGTCAAGCTTGGCTCTAACCGGGTTAACTCAGTGATTTGCACACCACGATAATCACATGAATGCATGTATAATAACCAACATATGATCTGGGTACTGACCATCTTTTGATCGTGTTTGAGGCTATAGCTCGTGGAAATTCTTCTTCTCACTAGGGGTCAGCAGTCGGACAACACTACTATTCTCCAGACGATTTAGCAGATGATGGCTCTTCAGCAGGTGCACAATGAGCTAATGAGAGCCACTTTGGCAGCAAATGGGAATGTTGATGGACCTAGACCTGGGCCTCTGCCACCTAGGCCTGGTACGATAGCAGATTTCATGAAGCTGCACCCAGATAAGTTTTTGGGTACTAAGTCTCCGTTGGAAGCCGAGCAATGGCTTATCCGAACGGAGCAACAACTGGTCGCTGCTCGTGTTGCTGAGGCAGATCGTGTGGATGTGGTTTGCATCCAGCTGGTGGATCTCACTCATATCTGGTGGCGGGTTGAATCCGAGAGGATGCCGCGACCCATTGAGTGGGCCACTTTCTCTGAGAGCTTCATGGCGAAGTTCTTTTCCAGTGTTACCAAGGCAGTAATGGAGCGATAATTTTTTCCCCTAACTCAGGTCAGCTATATAATGTTCTTAATTGTCATTTGTTGTTGCCTACTTCACTTGTGATGGTATTAATTTGAGCATTATCTTAATCAGGGAACCTGTTCCGTGAACGAGTATGCTGCAGAGTTTACTCGGCTCAGTCACTTCGCCCCTACCCTCGTTGCCACTAATGAGGCTCAGGCTAGTCGTTTTCTGTCGGGCTTGAGCTTTTTCCTCTAGGACCGTTTGGCTGCTCTTCCGCTTCGTGCTTACTCCGATGTTCTAGATGTGGCTCAGATCTAAGGGCAGACTCTTAGCAGATCTGGTGTTCCTTAGAGGATGGTTTCGCACCCCGTTGCTTCTTGGCCTTCCGGAGGACCTATTTGGATGCCAGTTCTGCCCCCTCCCACGAAAGCACAGCCGTACGCACCTGTTGTCCTGAGGAATGTTGAGACTTCCGGAGGACCTATTTAGTTCATATTCATAAGACTGGTCATTCACAGCGGGACTATAGGAGGGCCAATTGGCAGTGTTTATTGTGTAGGAGTAGAGAGCATATAGTACGTGACTGTCCGAGTAGCAAAGGTTCTGTGCCGGTTACTGGTGCTGCTCAGCTAGGAGCGCTGACGCGTGGTCAGGGCAAGCCATCTCTTCCTCCGCAGAGGCAAGTCTTTGATCAGAGGCATGTGGCTCCTAGAGGAGGTCAAGTTGGTGGTCGTGGTCAGGCTTATAACCAGATAGCCGAGGAAGCGGAAGTTGCTATTGGAGTGGTTGCAGGTAGATCACAGTAGTTGTACTTTCTTTTCTTTCTTTCAGTTTTCTGCATGTTATTATTATTTTTACTTTCCCTCCTTTGTACAATTATTCGTGTATACATCCTGCTGGCACTTAATCTTTGTTTGATCTTCTTCTAGGAGTGATTTTAGTCTTCTCTTTCCCTGCTCATGTGTTGTTTGATTCGGGTGCTACCCACTCTTTCATTTATGCTGGGTTTGTCGATCAACATGGTTTGAATTGCAATGTTATGCCCGCAGCTTGGGACATCACCACAGGTGGAGGTGTCATTGTCTGTTTTAGGGTTTGCAAACAGAGTCTGTTGTTGATAAGTGGTGTGGTTTTCTTGGCGGATTTGATTGTGATTCCCAACTCCGGTTTCAATGTCATTCTGGGCATGGACTAGTTGGGTGTCTCCTGTGTCGTGATTGATTGCCGAGAGAAGAAGGTGACTTTCAGGCTTTTTGGTAAGCCAAAGTTTGTTTTCCTTGCGGGTGAGACACCGTCAAGGCGTGTCAAGAAGTCGTTGGATCCCGAGGTTGTTTCTCTTGGTCGCTGGGTTCTTATAGGGTTGTTGCACCATTGGTTGTGTGGGACTTCCTTGATGTATTTCTCGAGGAATTGTCCGGTTTACCGCTAGTCCAAGATGTGGAGTTCTGCATTGATGTTGTACCTGGTACGACCCCTATTTCCAAGAGTCTGTATCATATGGCACCGGTTGAATTGGCAGAATTGAAGGTACCGGTTCAGGATCTGCTTGATAAGGGTTTTGTCAGACCTAGTGTTTCGCCATGAGGAGCCCCAGTTCTGTTTGTCAGTAAGAAGGATGGAAGCTGCAGGCTTTGCATGGACTACATGGAGTTGAACAATGTTACCATCAAGAATCGGTATCCATTGCCGAGGATCGACAATTTGTTCGACCAGCTGGGTGGTGCTTCGGTGTTCTCAAAGTTGGATCTGCATTCCGGGTACCATCAAGTCAGGGTGAGTCAGAGGATGTTCTAAAGACGGCTTTCCGAACGAGATATGGGCATTACGAGTTCTTGGTGATGCCTTTCGGAGTAACTAATGCACCGGCAATGTTCATGAGTTTGATGAACCGTGTGTTTTCGACGTTCTTGGATCAGTTTGTCATGGTTTTCATCGATAACATACTATTGTACTCGCGGAACAGGGCAGATCATGCCGAGCATCTGAGGGTGGTTCTGCAGACTTTGAGGGAGAACTAGCTGTATGGGAAGCTCAATAAGTGCGAGTTCTGGTTGGATTAGGTTGCTTTTCTTGGCCACATTATCTCCGGTGCTGGTGTTTTTGTGGATCTGTCGAAGATTTCTGCGGTCAAGGATTGGCCTATTCCGAAGTCTGTTTCTGAGGTGTAGAGTTTCCTTGGTTTGGCTGGTTACTATCGAATGTTCGTTCAGGATTTCTCCAAGATTGCTGGACCCTTGACAATTTTGACCAGGAAGGAGCAGAAGTTTGTCTGGGATGAAGCTTGTGATGAAGCTTTCATCGAGTTGAAGCATTAGTTGACGTCAGCGCCAGTGCTGATTGTACCCGACGTTTGGGTGGTTTTGTAATCTTTTGTGATGCTTCGGGGAGAGGTCTGGGAGCAGTGCTGATGCATCGAGGTAGTTGAGACCTTACGAGAAGAACTATCCTACGCATGATCTGGAGCTTGCTGTGTGATCTATGCCTTGAAGTTGTGGAGCCACTATTTGCTTGGGGATAGAGTTGAGATTTTCACAGATCACAAGAGCCTCAAGTATGTGTTCACGCAGAAGGAGCTGAACATGAGGCAGAGAAGATGGCTGGAGTTGATGGCAGATTTCGACATGAATTTGCAGTATCACTCGGGCAAAATTAATTCGGTGCCAGATACTTTGAGTCGGAGGCCTGCCGCTATGTTCCTCACTCCGTAGAAGGAGCTTGTGGAGGACATGAGGAGGCTAGAGTTGGATGTTTTTCTTCCCGGATCATATCGGCAGCTTATGTTGTTGCAGTTGCAGTCATCCTTGGTGGAGCAGATCAAGGCAGCTCAGGGGATTCATCAGCAATTACAGGAGTTTCGGAGCGAGGTTGAAGCTAGTTCGAGGTCTGATTTGGTTGTCCATGCTGATGGGTTTCTTCGGTTTGGGTCTAGGTTGTGTGTACCTAGAGGAGAAGTCAGGCAGAAGCTACTCAAGAAAGCTTATCGGTCCACGTATTCTATTCATCCTGGTGGTACCAAGATATACAGGGACTTGAAACAGCATTTTTGGTGGCATGGTATGAAGCTGAATGTGGCTCGATTCGTCGCCCAGTGCCTAATATGTCAGCAAGTGAAGGCAGAGCATCAGAGGACCGCAGAACTTTTGCAACCCCTTCCTATCCCTGAATGGAAGTGGGAGAATATAATGATGGACTTTGTGACAGCTTTGCTGAGAAGTCCTAAAGGTCATAACGCTATCTGGGTGATAGTGGATCGGCTGACGAAGTGTGCTCACTTCATTCCTTTCCGTATGGGTCAGTCCACGGAGAGTTTGGTTGAGCAGTACGTTCAGGAGATTGTTCATCTGCATAGAGTTCCTGTCAGCATCGTATCAGATAGGGATACGAGGTTCAGGTCTTAGTTCTGGGAGAGTTTGCAGAGGAGCTTGGGTACTAAGCTGAGCTATAGTACAACGTTCCATCCTCAGACGGATGGGCAGTTCGAAAGGACAATTCAGACCCTAGAAGACATGTCGAGATCTTGCATTCTTCAGTTTGGAGTTTCGTGGGAAGATCATCTTCACTTGGCCGAGTTCTCTTATAATAACATTTATCAGGTGAGTCTCAAGGCTGCTCCATTCGAAGCTTTGTATGGGCGCAAGTGTAGATCGCCAGTCTGTTGGGAAGATATCGGCGAGAGGAAGCTTTTGGACCCTGAGTTGATCACGATGACAGTTGATGCAGTGGCTCAGATTCACAGGCATTTGCAGGCCTCTCAGGATCGGCATAAGAGGTAGGCTGATTGTCGTCGGAGACCTCTAGATCTTGAGGTAGGTGAGCTTGTGTTCCTTAAGGTATTGCCTTGGAAAGGTGTTGTCCGTTTCGGCGGTGGAGGCAAGTTGAGTCCTCGATTCATTAGTCCATTCGATATTGTGGAACGTGTGGGCAAGGTAGCTTACAGGCTTGCGTTCCCACCAGCTTTAGCGGGTGTCCATGATGTATTCCATGTTTCTCAGCTCAGGAAATACATCAGAGATGACAGTCATGTAGTTGACTACTCAGACTTGTCTATGAGGCCGGATTTGTCCTGTGAAATTCGACCCGTCTCTATCTTAGACCGTCGAGAGAAGGTGTTAAAGAATATAGTCATCAAGTTGGTCCGAGTTTCTTGGGATCCTCGCTCGCCAGGGGAGTCTACTTGGGAGTTAGAGGAAGAGATTCGGGAGAGGTTTTCTCATTTGTTTGAGTAGTGGTTGCTTGTTTTGTTTTTCTTTGTTTGTTTCGGGGTTTGCCCTATGCACCTCTTGTATGAATTTCGAGGACGAAATTCTTCTTGTAAGGTGGGTAGGATGTGTAAGCCCTGTTTTCATATTTTAATGTATTTTGTATTCTTATGATTATTGTATTTGAACTCATTTGTTATGGAGTATTTTGTCTTTTCTTGGATTCTTTGTTCTCTCTTGATCAATCTGTGTTCTTTGAATTGATTCTGCTCTTTGGTGAATTTGGCTCTTCGCATGAGTCTCTTCTTGAACACTTTTTATTGTTTGTGTTCAAGATTAATTGATCTCATGCAAGTAGATCAATACTTTTTATTATCAAAAAATCTGCTTTTCACAATTCTGTTAAGATTATCGAGGGTTTACAGGAGTTACCCGACATACTTTTAACTTCATGCTATCTCTTTGATCTTTAACCCAGTCCCTAGTGTTTCATGCATATGCACAATTAAAAAAACTAGATTTATGCTTAGAACCGCTTGATGAACTGGACATGAATGTACTGGTTTGGTTTTAATTGATGAATTGACACCATGATTGTAATGAATATACCAAGAACCTTAGAAATTGCATGTTGACACCTAGGATTCACTCGATTACAAATTTGCATGCTTTATATGATAATATGATTTAATTATTTGCCTAATCATGTTTAGACAATTGCTGGACTGTTGTATGTTTCATTTTGAAATAGAATTTTGACCATGCTAGAGACATAATTTGAAAGAAATTACTTGACATAAAATGTAGCCCTTGATGTCTAGATAATTTTTTCCTAGTTTGGATTTAAATTCCAATCTGTCATCTGTTAGTTATCATCAACTTAATGCAACTGTGTTAGTAATTTCAGACCCATAATTTCATGCGTTCTTTACTGTTCTATAATTTATTTAACCCTGTTAACAGTACAAGAAAAATCTGAAATAATTTAGGCTGGACATAGACATGTATAGATATCACCCATAATTTAGATAGATTTTAATAATGAGTTCGCTGACTCGAAACAATTAGTTGAATACAACTTACTGCATGCTACCTGGACTTAAAATCTGATTAGAATAGAGTTTTCACCTTAGTTCCTATATCTTTTATATACCTTAATTATACTCGCTGGAACCGTGTGGAAGTCTATTTTCCAGATCTTTCAGCAGATTCAGTTTTGCTAATTTGTAGTGCCCGCAATCCATGATTTGGAACAGCAAGGCCAGGCTGTCCTGATTTTCTGAAATGCGTTTATATGATGTGTTTGCCCCATGCTTTGTCTGTAACTCTTAGAATTAGTCACACATAGTAATGAACAAAATTGACACCGTCTTGCATGCTCACATAGGATGAAATAAAATGATAATAATCCAGGGTTATATGAGATGACTTGGTAGTGAACAATCAAAAACTGTACTCGGTCGGGCCCTACTGTACTAACTGTACTGTATGGCCATAAACACTGCTCGAGAAACACTAATACTGAACATGATACACTGATTTCTTGTCCGAGTACACGAACCGTGAATTCAACATCAATCTAAAGCTTTCACCGTGTGTTGTGCGGAACCTGTGGAATGGGACGCAGTAGTACATGCAGTAGATAGATTAATAAAATACTTAATAACCTACATTTCCTGCTTGATCCTGATATTACTCCTTACATGCGTGATTTACTGTAGACCTTTGAATATATTGCCTGCTTTTTGCTTTGCTTCTTGTTTTTGACCATATCCTTATTCCTTGATATTCATGTTTCCTTTATCCTTTGTTTTCTCTACTTGCCACCCATGACTCTAAGGGCACTCTGTTATTTTTTTTAGACCAGGAATTTACAGGTGATGAAGAATATATTCCTGAAGAAATTGGTGAGCAACATTTCTAGAGATGAATCCAGTCTCCGCTGCTTAATTTTACTTATTGCTATTTATCTCTTGAACCTTGTTAAAACTTGTACTTTATTTTGGGCTCTATGACCGTAGTTTTGTTTTGATCCCGGATGTTGGATATTTATATTGTTGGTTTATTTCATTATTGTTGGAATTCATCTTGTTTCATGTGATTATATTTTCCTGTGTGGTTGTATCTTTGTTGTTCTTATTGCTGAGTTAGTCTGGTACAGCTTATGGAAGGTGTATACATCATTCGCTGGGCCTACGTTACGTACTCATGTTCCCATATCATGGGAAGCGGGGCGTGACATTTTATTCAACACAAAAATATTACAAGTCCGAATGTTATAAAACTGCAATACATTACATTAGTGTTACAATAGTGCCATACAAGCCCAAGTGTTACAAACTTTCAATAAAAATTACATCAGAGTACAATGAATAATATATAACACTTGGTACTTTCACTTAGATGCTTCTCAACATCAATAAATTACAACATATATTACAATTGAAATAAAATCAACACTTCGCTTCTCTTGCCTTGAGTCCTTCTGAATCCTGCACCTATAGCTCTGTAATCCAATACCTATTGAAGTGGGGATGTCACTACATATACTGACGCTTTAAGACTGATGACTAGCAGCGATTCTCAACTTTAAACAAACAGATTGATGAAAAGAGAAAAGTGTATATATAAATGATGTGTCAGTGTATGCTATGACTTAGACACTAATGCAAGATATACTAATGCGAGGATGCAGTTATTCTAATGCAAGCAAGTCTCCGGAACAGTATGCAGCTCACATCTACATACGCCCCATATCAAGTCGTTTCTTCATAAATAGGGATCTGAACCCGCGTCATGAATTCTACTCTTGTACCCTTCCTGTTCCTGACAGATACAACGTGACTGGTGAGGTTGCAGATATGGTCTAGTTCCACTACTGCGGTATAATAGTGTTGTCTGTGTTTGCCACTTTTTACCTGGCAAACCGGACCTCACTCAAAAACCAACACGAATCACAAGATACTAGCCAACCTTGAGCCGTGCTCTCAACTTGTCATGAGAAGGCATAGAACCTGAGGATTCGTAGGGTCTATTTCTCTAGGAAAACCTCCCGTTCTTATCATGGCACTTCAGGAATTAACAGCCGAGATACGGATCCCATACTCCCAACTAATCATGAAAAAGTACCGCCCGTATCTCTTTGACAGGGGAATACATCCCAATAACACCACCTAGTATCGGCCTATAGGAGAAGTCGGATTATAAGGTATCACCCCTAACACCAACTCTCACCCTTCGGCAATTCATAGATAAAAATGGTTAAGTAATAGTTACTACTCTAACGATGTTATTAACCCTAACCAATCAAATGGGGCCGTACGAGCTACAAGGTACTCTCAACCTAGAGTCGTACTCTCAACTTGCCATGAGACGGCATCAAAAGATTCAAACAAGCGAGACAAGCCACTGTGCTTCCAACTTATCATGAAAAAGCACCGCACGTGTCCCTCTTCAAGAGAGTGAAACAATTGTTTACACAATCTACCAAGTCTCAACCTAGACTTCACAAGATCTCCTCGAATCCACTCATCGCCTATCTATTCAAGATAATTACTCCATACGAGCCCAATGAGCTACGCATGAACAAACAACTACATACAAGCTAGGTGAGCTATGTATGAGACAGACCGATACTTATTACTTGACTTATGAGCACAAGGAATACTTATTATTCATAATCAAGTGTAGATTCAAACCACTAACAATTCACGACAACTCTAGTTAACATGAACTACAATTTCGTGTATAAGCTTACTAACAAAAACATGACCATTTACACCCAAAAGCAACATAAAAAGCCTTCTAACAACCTAGAAGCAATTAAACATGTTACTCTTATTGGAATTCAACAAAATTACTTTTTAGAAAGGTGAGAACGTCTACTACAACTCTCTAGTTGACAACCATCTCGGATTCAGTCAATAAGAGGTAGAAAAACCTTGAACAACCTAAACAGCGTGCTTCAGCCAAAAAGGCCAGCTACCGTGACTTTGTAAAAGTCATAACTCATACTCTTCTGATCGGAATCTAACCAAACAGGACATTTTGGAAATGGGAGAACATCTAATACAACTTCCTAGTTAACAACTTACTCAGATTTCTTATGGAATTCAATTCCCCGCTCTTTGAACACAATTCAAGAACAACAAAAGACAGCACAAAGCTGAAACTTGTAACGCTCGCAACTTTTGCTATACTTGTCAGATTCTACCAAAATTGTAATTTCTGGAAAAGGGAGAAAATCTACTAAAACTTCCAAGTTAAAAACTTTCTCAGATTCCTTATTGAATTCAATTCCCACTCTTTGAACACAATTCAAGAACAACAAAAGACAGCACAAAGCTGAAACTTGTAATGCTCACAACTTTTGGTATACTTATTGGAATCTAACAAAATATGCCATTTTGAAAAGGGTAGAACGTCTACTACAACTTTCTAGTTGAACATTTTTTCAGGTTCAATCAATAAGAGGTGCAAAAAATTCGAACCATCCAGACAGCGATCTTCAGCCAAGAAGGTGGCTGCTGAGATTTGTAAAGCTCATAACTTTTGCAATACTTCTCAAAATCTAACAAAATAGACCATTTTGGAAAGATGAGAAACTCTAATACAACTCTCTAGTTGTTGAACTTCTCAGATTTAGTTATTAAAATGCACAAAAACTTCGAACAATCTAAACAGCAAGCTTTCAGCAAAAAGGCCAGCTGTTGTTATTTTGTAAGGGTCATAACTCTTGCTCTGCTTATCGGAATCTAATCAAATATGACATTTTGGAAAGGTGAGTACCTCTACTACAACTCTCTAGTTGATGGGTTTTCGAAATTCAGTAAGTAAGAGGTACAAAAACTTCGAACAATCTATACAGCGACTTTAGCCAAAAGACTAGCTACTGTCAATCTTGTAAAGGTCATAACTTCTACTCCGCTTTTCGGAATCTAACCAAATAGGACATTTTGGAAAGGTGAGAACATCTACTACAACTCTCTAGATGAACATTTTTTCCAAATTCAGCGAGTAAAAGGTACAAAAACTTTGAACAATCTAAACAGCAAAGCTTCAGCCAAATGACCAACTGCTGTGACTTGTAAAGGTCATAACTTCAACTCCGCTTATCAGAATCTAACCAAATAGGAAATTTTGGCAAGGGGAGAACATATACTACAACTTTCTAGTTGAATACTTTTTCAGATTCAATCAATAAGAGGTGTAAAAACTTCGAACCATCCAGGCAGCGAGCTTCGGCCAAAAAACTGGCTGCTGAGATTTGTAAAGCTCATAACTTTTGCAATACTTATTGGAATCTAACAAAATAAGCCATTTTGGAAAGGGGAGAACATATGATACAACATTCTAGTTAAACACTTTTTCAGATTCAATCAATAAGAGATGCAAAAACTTCGAACCATCCAAACAGCGAGCTTCAGCCAAAAAAGCTGGCTGCTGAGATTTGTAAAGCTCATAACTTTTGCAATACTTATCGGAATCTAACAAAATAGCCCATTTTGGAAAGGAAAGACCATCTACTACAACTTTCTAGTTGACCACTTTCCAGATTCCATAAGGAACTCAAAATCTAGTCCTTTGAATACAAGTCGAATCAACCAAAACAACAATTTCTTTTTCTCGCTGTTTTGGGGAAATTATTTGTTTCACCCATCAAATTAACCCAAAAAGTTCTATAAAATTTAGAGCATGATAATAACACATATTGTAACCTCTAAAATTAATTTGGGCTCAAGATTTCAATTTTAGCACAAGAAATTAATTCTAACCATAAAAACTACAAGATTGAATCTTTAGTGTGTTATTTTGTGTTCTACCACTTCAATCCTTGCATGACATTTTATTCTAGTCAGCATAAAAAATATGCACATGATTTATTCCAAGTTCTTGAATTTATTAGCAATAATAAAATTAATAATAACCAAAACAAACATGAGATGAGAACCCCCACCCAAAGTGTAGGAAGAACTAGCTAGCTTCTTCTCCTCCTTGCTCCTTGTCCTTTCTCCTCTTCAAGAACACCTCACAAATGAAACCCATGAAACCCTAACCCATATTTTGATTTTGACATCTCTTTCTTTTTGTTATTCCCAATTTTTTTCTAAATAAAACAAGTAAAGAAGTAGAAGAAAAGGAAGAGATGGAGTGAGATGAGAATGGAGGAAACAACAAATGAAAAGAGGGCTTTGCCCTTTGGTTTTGGCCTGACAAAGGGGTAATGGAGGGGTTTTTATAGGAGAGTTTGGGGTGAGCTTGTGGTTGAGAAGAGAACACGTGTTCTCATTCTCATGGTTCAACAAATTTGAGGTCTATTTGCAAATTAAAATTGCAGTCAACACCCAATCTAATTCCTACCCGCCATTTGATCATGATTGATCAAGAATAAGAGGTATTTTCCCAAAATCACATACTACATGATTTCGTACAAATGTACAAAATCGATACAGTACATATACGTACATATATCTGTCTATACATATAATTTTTATTAGTTAAAACGAACAATCTCTACCAAAATATTTTAGTTTAGAAATAATAATAAAAATAATTTTATTACCAGCTCAGAAGATTACAATACCAATTTGATATAATACAGATGTATACAGACTGGTATATATATATAGATAATGTCTATTAGTAAAACCGGGTAATATCCACTAAAAATATTTCAATTCTGAAAATAAAAATATAATAAAAATAAAATAAATTTTTTTTTAATATCAACCCGAGATTTTACTGACATTTTCTCAGAAAACGCATTTTACTGAGTTTTGTACAAGTGCACAAAACCGATACAATACATATATATACTTACTAGTATATATATACAGATAAGTTTTTATTAGTAAAACCAAGTAATTTCCATAAAAATATTTTAATTTTAAAAATAATAATAATACAAATATAATATCCGACCGGGATCTTACAGAGATGTTGAACAATCTTCAAGTAGCTTCTCCTGCTCCTCCTTAGCTTGCTTTTTCTTCACCTCCAAGAGCTCCAAATAAATCCTACAAAACAATGAACTCTCTTTCTCTTTTCTTTTCACTTCCTCTTATTTTTCTTGAAGCTTGAAGAAGAAATGAAGGAAGATGAAGAAGAAAATATGGAGATGGGGTAAATGAGATTGGAAGAGAGTGGGGGGTGGGTCAAATCCGGAATAGGCTGATGGAGTGGAGGGTGGGGATGAGATGGATGGGTGAGGTGGAATGATGGAGGGTAGGGATGAGATGGATGGGTGAGGGCTAGAAATTTCTAACATGTTCTCATTTCTTCATTAAACCACAACATGGCATATTACCCACCCTTGGATCTCATCAAATCATATCCAATTACAATCATAAAGTAGGGTTCCATAACCCTAGGTTAGGTTTCTTGTAACTATCGTTTTCGTTCTTTTCATTTTTTTCTTCTTTTGTAATATTTTAATTGCAGTTGAATAAAATACTTTATTTTCTTGTTATTTTAATTAAATTTTGTTCATGAAATTACTCTCATTCTTCTTGTTGAGCCATTTTCTTAATGATCCTATTTTTAATTTATTGTAGGTATTTTATTTGAATGATATTGTCTTTAATTCTATCTCTTATTGAACCCAAAATCAAGTTGCAATTGATTCTTGACCCAAACCCACTATTATTTGATCCTAAACCATTAACCCAACATCTTAATTGCACTTTATAAATACAATCCTATTGCAAACCCTAAAATTACACAATTTGAAACCTTATTAGCCGTCATCACTCTCTCCTCTCGTTTTCTCTCTCCCCGACTACTGTTCCTATTCATCTTTTCCGCCCAAATCCCGATCCCTTTCTCCGACCATCTTCGACGACCCCCATCTTTGCCCCCGACCTCCTATCGAGCCACCTCGTCGACGTTAGATCCACACCTGAAACCCTCTGCCTTCCTCTGTTCCCGCTCGACCCCCCACCCGACGCTCTGTTCCTTTCACCCCGACGCTGCCGCCACCCCGTCCCAGTCGCGCCGCCCGCCTGCGATGCCGTCGAACGCTGTCGACGTCAAGCACCGCCAGCCCTTGCCCTCTTGCTGTTGTTGCTGGTCTCCCCCTTGCTGTTGTTGCTTGGACTTTTTATGCACGTAATTTGCCCGTGCTAATTCATGATTTCATGGGTTCGTTGCTCCGGGATTCTCATCCCGTTATTCTTGATATTCAAATTAACTATCTATAAGGCAAGTCACTTTTTCCCCTTGAATTGAATCTTGTATCAAATGTTTTTATTGAAACTCTTGCAAGTAGATCCAATTGTTCATCGTGTTGTACATTGTTCATCTCTTTCGTTGGGTATATTAAGGGTTTACACAAGCTAACCCCAATATTCTTGACTTCGTGCATCTATTGACTCCAAAGATTGAATCTTTCATCTATTCATATAGAATTGATAATAGGGTTATGCATATAATTGTCACACAATTAATTTATTACAGAAAAAATTGCTAGCGTGTATGTTTGATTGATCGATTGATATTTGGTTGACGTTAAAATAGTGTATACGTGTATTCCTAATTTTATTTATCATTCTTTTACACCCATCATGCTAATTATGAAATTTATTGACTATAGAATTGATATCCATCATGTTTAATTAATTTATTTCATGAAAAATACCCCAAAACGTATATGTTTTTACTGTCTGGATTTTGTCTATTATTTTCGACCCAGTAAATGATCTTAAAATGAATAACTTTCTGAATAAGAGTTGTAGGCCTATGTGTCTAATTTCCAGAACATCTTGAATCGTTGAATTCCGAGGTGTATTGCAAAAGTTATGATCATTTTACTACTGCTGGGTATTTGTTTCCAGAATTTTAGATTCATATATATTTCATGTTTAATCTATTAAAAGGTTGATCTAATATTAAAATATTTCACTGAAAATTTTCAGAATGTTAGTTAACATGTTTAGAAGTCAAATAAATATTTTTGATAAATTTACAATCCAGTTTTTGCTGATTCTAAAATTATAACAACTTGATGTCGATTTTCTGCCTGAACATGAAATTTGTAAAGAATGATGTGTTTGACCTAGTTACATTTATCGGATTTTGTACTTTAAATATGCTTGGATTCGTTGGGAACATTCCAGAATTTCTTACAGACTAAGTTTTTTATTTTTGGAACAGTGAGAAATTACATTTTAGTACAGACCACTCTTGCTGTCCAGAATTTTATAATCCAGATTTTAATAGATTAATTATTCCTATATCGTAGCATTGCATGAATTAAATTATGTATGATGCATTGCATGATCCTAATGAGTTATTGTCATCATTCTAGTTGTCATATTTCATGTTACCATCCTATTAATCTCCTATTATTACTATTGTTCATCTTATGTCTCAAATTTCATATTGTATTGTTGCATTAATAAAATAATTAATAAGCCCGGGTTTAAGGGATTGACTGAAGTAGTTGATGACATTGTGACTGTACACGGAAGTGTGGGCCATGTTTCCCAAAATAATGTGTGTTGGCTAGTGTTATTGTTATCGGTTTATTGTTGGATTACTGTCTACAGTATCCCAATTGATCTTGTATTTTTTTATTGTTATTGAGCAAACCAGTGTGCACCAATGCTGCAAATAATGTTATCATGCCGTGTACATGATCTATTGAATCTTCCACTTAAGTCTAAACGAAATTTATTGTATGCATCGAACCTGTAGAATGGGATGCAGTAGTACGTGTATTAGTTAGGGTTAAAATGAATAATAGACTTAAGGATTGACACAACATTGACATTGCATATTGTACATCATTGTTCCTATTGCTATCAAATATTGTCTATGTGTTATTAACATCGACCATTGAATATTCTTATCGAACATTGAATCATTGTTTATAACCATTGCATCGATTATTAATGATATTGATTATTGCTATTGTCCCATGTTATTGATTCTTATTGATCCATTGATTCATTGTTATATCGTTACCCATTGTTCTTTGCTTTCTCTACTTGTTGTCCATGACTTGCTCTATGAACAATTTTCTTCTCTTTTTAGATGAAGTGTTCACAGGTAATCATGAAGAATTACCTGCTAGAATTGGAGAACAAACTTTCTAAAGACTTAATGCTTTCTAGTTTCTATTATTATTGTGATTGGATTTATTATTGTATTGGGCTTATGACCCGGATTTTATTATTTGTTTCCAGATGTTGATTTATTGTATTTGGATATTTCATATTGCTTTATTCCAAGTATTATTGTTCATAAGATTATTATTATTGTCTGCGCAATTGTTTTATATTATTTTTATTATTGAGTTGATCGGATAAACAGCTTATGGGTGACATTAGTCAAAAGCTGGGCCAATGTCATGTGCTCGTATTCCGTATTTTTGGAAAGTGGGGCATGACATTTCTAACCCTAGGTTCGGTCAAGGAACCCTAACCGTAATGAAAAATAATGTATGATTATTAACAATTCAAATTAATATTTTGATATCCATAGCAAAATATATTTAAATATTTAAATCTTAAAATATATACGGACATATTCACATTCAAAGCAATTATAGATCATATATCATACACTCATACACGATTCAGTACGATCCAATCATATATATATATATATATATATATATATATATATATATATATACACACACACACACACACACACACACACACACACATGCTTACAAATAAGATATTTATTTGGAAATTCTAAAAATACTAGATTTGCTCGTGGGCACGTGCCTACGGCACGTTTTCAGAACGATATAGCATATGAAAAGCCTTGAGAATAGTAAATCAACAATTATGTAGCTCAAATTTGAATAGTATGACAATAATTAGTTGTAAATAAAAGTCCATGTTTCTATAAGTATATATATATATATATATATATATATATATATAGAGAGAGAGAGAGAGAGAGAGAGAGAGAGAGAGAGATAATTAAATAAATAAAGGAGTTGTTTTGGAGTGATTTGAATTTGATTTTTGGGGGAAAACTTTGGGGGGGGGAGGGGAATGTGTTTTGTGAGGTTAAATCTGGCCTTTGAATTTTGAGGGATTGAAGGAGAGCCACTAGATAAATTTCTTTGTGTTTTATTATATAGATATTTTATAAAAAATATTATTTTCCCGAAGATTTTCTTGTTAAAACAATCGGGGCAAATGCACAGTTTAATGAAAAAATATCCTGAATCTATCTCATCGGATTCAGAATAACTAATATATCTGAAAATTTTCAATTTAAACTAATAATTATTAGAAAAATATGTAATCGCATGCAATTCTCAACTGTGCACGGATTACAATGCAAAATAGCTATATACTATTTTGTGGGGTGTTACAAGAAAATTCATTCAAGAATCTTACGAAAATCATAAACTAATTCCTAACATTGTCCAATAACATTCTTGTCATGCCCCGCTTCCCAAAATACGGAATACGAGTACGTAACGTAGGCCCAGCGAATGATGTAAACACCATCCATAAGTTGTACCAGACTAACTCAACAATATGCAACAACAAACACAACCACGCAGGAAGATATAATCACATATATCAAAGATAACTCCAATAAATGAAATAATCCAACAATATTAATATCCAACACAAAAAAATCCAACATCTGGGAAAAACAAATTCCGAGAACATAAGCCCAAAACAAAGTACAAAGTCATAACAATGTTCAAAGAAATAAACTAGCAGTAAAATAAATCTAAGTAGTGCAATTCAGCTCCATCTTTAGAATCGTTGCTCACCAATTTCTTCTGGTATAGCTCCTTCAGTACCTGTAAATACTTGATCTAAAAAGAAAGAAATGAGTGTCCTCAGAGCAAGTAGTTGACAGCAAGTAGAGAAAAACAAAGAATAATAGGAACATGAAATATCAAGAAAAGGGACAGGATCAAAGTCAAGGAACGACAATAATGTCAAGGGTCTATGTTTAATCAGTTCTATACAGGATCAAGCATAAGATGATAAATGCAAGTTATTAATCATTTTATTAATCTATCTAGTGCACGTACTACTGCGTCCCATTCCACAGGTTCGGCGCAAACACACAAAGTACGCTTTAGACTGATGGTGAATTCACGGTTCGTGTACTCAGCCCAGTAATTAGTGTTTAATATTCAGTGTCAGTAATTATCAGACAGTATTTTATGGCCATCCGTATAAGTCAGTACAGTAGGTCCCGACCGAGTACAGTTTTTTATTGTTCACTACCAAGTCATACCATAATATCCCGGCTTGTTAACATTTTATTTCATCCTATGTGAGCATGCAAGAAGGTGTCAATGTTGTATGATACTAAGTGTGGCTAATTCTATTCGTTATAGAAAAATCATGAAGCAAACATGTCAATTAAACACACATCACATAATTAGGAAAGCATGACCTTGCTGTACTAAAACATGAATTAGTGCTACTACAGAAAACCAAATTTGGATCTGTCAGAAGTTCTCGAAACTAGACTCTCTGCCGGTTCCAGAAAATATATATAAGGCATATAAAAGACACAGAAACAAGGGTGAGAATCCTATTCTTTTCAGATTTTATGTTCAGGTAGCAAGTTATAAATTGTGTTCACCTGTTTGTTTCAGATCAGAAAACTCATCAAATAAATCTATAAAAATTCTGGGTCATTCCTACACATGTCTAGATTCAGCCAAATTTATTTCAGATTTTTATTTTACTGTTAATATGGTCAAATTAATTATAGAACAGCAAGATACGCATGCATTTGTGAATCTGAAATTTCTAACACAGCTGTACTAAAATGATGATATCTAACAAATTACACATTAAAATTCAAATTCTCAAAAAGGGTAGTAAACTAGACATCTGAGGCTAAATTTCATGTTCAGAAAGTTATTTCAAAATATGATTGCAACATGGTCGAAAATCTGATTCAAAATGAAACACACAGCAGTCCAGAATTTATTTTGACATGAATATGCAACAATTATATCATACAATCATATATTTCATGCAAATTAATAATCAAAGTGTCAATAGATGTTTAACATGCATAATTTCAGTTCTTAGATGCAATTTCACAGTCATGGTAATCAATCAAATTCAGTCTCACAGGTTCAGTTCATCAAACGAGTCTACAACATGGATCAAGTTATTTTTCATGTAAATGTGCATATGCAAGATACAAGGGGACTAGGTTTTAGATCAATGAGAGTGGCACGATGTTAAGAATATTTTAGGTTAGCTCGTGTAAACTCTTAATAGACTTAACAGAATTTAAAATAATAGTCCTGACAAGGAAAAGGACTTAATCTACTTGCAGAGATTAAGGGAATCTTAAATAAAACAAAATACTTGTTCAAGAAGAGACTTGCCTGTTATTAGCAAATTCGAATAAATAGAATAATGAGATAAGAATCCCGGCGACGAACCAAAACACGGCGAGTCACGAGCAAAATCCGAAACAATAACTCAGAGCACATAAACAGCGACACAGCGGATCCCAATCAAAACAGCAAACAGCATCTTGGATCTCCTATGCCCAAAATTGCCTACTGTCTTCTCTTCTTCCCCACTTTGACAGAGAGAGAAGGAGAGAGTGGGAGAGACCACAGCAACTGCGATGCGACACTGTGGTGACTAGTGACAACAGCGACGAGGGCGACGACGACGAGCAACGGCGGCGCTGCGATCGGGAAGTGACGGCAGTAGCGGAGAACAACGGCTCTATTTCGCTCCGAAAATAGAAGAGGCGAATAGTAGGGGTGTTCGGGCTTAGATGGTGATGACGAGGCGATGGGGGGTTCTCCGGTGGATGTGGGGGTGCACGGAGGGCGAAGACGAGACGACGATGAGGAGCGGTGGCGGCAAAGACAGCGGTAATGGGTTGCGGTGAAGTTCGGGATGGCAGGTTTAGATGGCGAAGATAGGGTCGATCGAGGGCGATGGGATGGAGGTGACAGGGGGACGATGAAGAGGATGGAGGTCGAAGGTGGTCGGAGTCGGGGAAAGGAGCGACGGGAAGTTTGGGTTTGGGTGGTTTGGGTGAAGACGAAACAGAGAGAGGGATAGGATCGGGGAGAGAGAAAGCGGCGGAGAGAGAGGGGGATAATTAATTAGGGTTTAATAATAGGGTATTTATAGAAGATTAAAAAATTACGGTTTTGGATTGTGGTTTAATGGGTTTTGGGTACCAGTTTTGGCTCCAAAAAGAGATGAACAAGCATAAAACATTGAGATGAATATAAAGTGGAACAAATCAAACTCAAAATAGGAAGAGCAAAATTTTGCGATGAACCAAAAATAGCAAAATTTCAGCCAAAAGAGCACAGAACAATCAAGAGAAAATAAAAAGCCCAAGAAAAGCAAAGATATAATATTATAAAAGAATTCGGATACAATAATCATGGAAAGAAATAAAATACCATAAATTCCAAATGGGGGTTACAAATCCTACCCACCTTACTAGAAGAATTTCGTTCTCGAAATTCATACAAGAGGTACATAGGGCGAACCTCGAAACAAAACCAAAACAAAGCAAAATAGCTACTCAAACAAATGAGGAAACCTCTCCCGAATGTCCTCCTCCAACTCCCAAGTCGACTCACCTGGCGAGTGAGGATTCCAAGAAACTCGAACAAACTTGATGACTCTATTCTTCAACACCTTCTCTCGACGGTCCAAGATAGAGACTGGTCGAATTTCATAGGACAAATCCGGCCTCACAGACAAATCTGAGTAGTCAACTACATGACTGAGTAGTCAACTACATGACTGTAATCCCTGATGTATTTCATGAGCTGAGAAACATGGAATACATCATGGACACCCACTAAAGCTGGCGGCAACGCGAGCCTGTAAGCTACCTTGCCCACACGTTCCACAATATCGAATGGACAGATGAACCGAGGACTCAACTTGCCCCCACCTTTCCAAGGCGATACCTTGAGGAACACATGCTCGCTTGCCTCACACTCTAGAGGTCTACGACGACAGTCAGCCCACTTCTTCTCCCTATCCTGAGCGGCCTGCAAGTACTTCCTGATCTGAGCTACGACATCAACTATCGTCGTGATCAACTCAGGAACCAAAAGCTTCCTTTCGCCGATATCATCCCAACAGACTGGAGATCTACACTTGCGCCCATACAAAGCTTCAAATGGAGCAGCCTTGAGACTCGCCTGGTAACTGTTATCATAAGAGAACTCGTCTAAGTGAAGATGATCTTCCCACGAACTTCCAAACCGAAGAACGCATGATCTCAACATGTCTTCTAGGGTTTGAATTGTCCTTTCTGACTGCCCATCCGTCTGAGGATGGAATGCTGAACTATAGCTCAACTTAGTACCCAAGCTCCTCTGCAGACTCTCCCAGAACTGAGACCTTAATCTCGTATCTCTATCGGATATGATGCTGACAAGAACTCCATGCAGACGAACAACCTCCTGAACATACTTATCGGCCAAACTCTCCGTGGACTGACCCACACTGAAAGGAATGAAGTGAGCGCACTTCACCAGCCAATCCACTATCACACAGATAGCATTATGACCCTTGGGACTCCTCGGCAAATGTGTCGCAAAGTCCATCATGATATGCTCCCACTTCCATTATGGAATTGGAAGAGGTTGCAAAAGTCCCGCAGTCCTCTGATGCTCTGCCTTCACTTGCTGACATATCAGGCACTGGGCGACGAATCAAGCCACATCCCTCTTCATGCCGTGCCACCAGAAATGTTGCTTCACGTCCCTGTACATCTTGGTACCACCAGGATGAATAGAATACGGGGACCGATGAGCTTCCTCCAGCAGCTTTCGCCTGACTTTTCCTTTAGGTACAGACAACCTAGAGCCAAAATGAAGTGACTCATCAGCATGAATGACTAAATCAGATCTCAATTTGGCTTCCATTTCACCTTAAAACTTCTGCAACTACGGGTCACCCACCTAGGCTTCCTTAATATGCTCAATCAAGAAAGACAACAACTGCAACATCATGAACTGCCGATCTGATCTAGGAAACAACACATCAAACTCCAGCCTCCTCATGCCTTTCATTATTTCCTTCTGCTCAGTAAGGAACATAGCAGAAGGCCTCCTACTCAAAGCATCAGGCACTAAGTTCACTCTGCCCGGGTGATACTACAAATTGATGTCAAAATCTACCATCAATTCCATCCATCTCCTCTGCCTCATATTCAACTCCTTCTGCATGATCACATACTTAAGGCTCTAGTGATCTGTGAATATCTCCACACTATCCCCAAGAAATTAATGCCTCCATAACTTCAAGGAAAAAACCACGGCCACGAGCTCCAGATCATGCATGGGATAATTCTTCTCATGAGGTCTCAACTGCCTTGATGCATAAGAGACAACCCTGCCTCGCTGCATCAGCACTGCTCCCAGATCTTTACCCGATGCATCACAATGGATCACAAAACCTCCCGAACTGTCGGGTATAGTCAGCACAGGCACTGACGCCAACCGATGCTTCAACTCGGCAAAAGCCTCATCACAAGCAGCATCCCAAGCAAACCTCTGCTCCTTCTTGGTCAAACTGGTCAGAGGCTCAGCAATCTTTGAAAAATCCTGAACGGACTTCCGATAATAGCCGACCAAAACCAAGAAAACTCCGCACCTCAGGAACAGACTTCGGAATAGGCCAATCCTTGATCGCAGAAATCTTTGCAGGATCCACAAAAACACCAGCTCCAGAAATAATGTGGCCCAGAAAAGCAACCCGATCCAGCCAAAACTCACACTTATTGAGCTTCCCAAATAGCTGGTTCTCCCTCAAGGTCTGCAGAACCACCTTCAAATGCTCAACATGGTCTTCTCTGTTCCGAGAGTACAACAATATGTCGTCAATAAAAAACACGACAAACTGATTTAAGAACGGCGAGAACATCTGGTTCATTAGACTCATGAACAATGCCGGTGCATTAGTCACTCCGAAAAGCATCACTAAGAACTCGTAATACCCGTACCTCGTTCGGAAAGCCGTTTTTAGAACATCTTCTGACTTCACTTTGACTTGATGATACCCGAAATGAAGATCCAACTTCGAGAACAATGAAGAACCTCCCAGTTGGTCGAACAAATCGTCAATCCTCGGCAATAGATACCAATTCTTGACAGTGACATTGTTCAACTCTCTTTAGTCAATGCAAAGCATGCAGTTTCCATCCTTCTTGCTGACGAACAGAACTGGGGCTCCCCAAAGCAAAACATTAGGCCGAATAAAACCCTTATCAAGTAGCTCCTGAACTTGCACCTTCAGTTTTGCCAATTCAATCGTTGCCATACGATACAGACCCTTGGAAATAGGCACCGTACCTGGCTGAACATCAATGCTGAACTCCACATCTTGGTCTGGTGGCAAGCCGAGAAAATCCTCGGAAAAAAAAACCAAGGAAATCCCGTACAACTAATGGTGCAACAACCCTATCAGAGCTCAACGACCCAAGCAAAACAGCCATAGGATCCATCGAGTTCTTGACATGCCGTGACGGTGTTTCACCCGCATGGAAAAAAAAACTCTGGTTGAATAGAAAGCTTGAAAGTCACCTTCTTCTCCCGGTAATCAATCACGCCACAAGAAACACCTAACCAGTCCATGCCCAGAATGACATCGAAACTGGAATTGGGAATCACAATCAGATCAGCCCAGAAATCCACACCACCAATCAGCGACGGACTCTGCTTGCATACACTAGAACAGACAATGACACCTCCACCTGTGGTGATGTCCCAATCTATGGGCATAGCATCTCTAGACAAACCATGCTGATCAACAAAACGAGAGGAAATGAAAGAGTGGGTTGCACCAGAATCAAACAAGACATGAGCTAGAAGGGAGAAGACTAAAATAACACCTAGAAGAAGAAGATCAAACAAAAGAATAAGGTTCTAGCAGGATATATACACGAGTAATTGTACAAAGAAGGAAAAATAACATGCAGAAAACAAAAAGAAGAAAAGAAAGTACAACTACTGTGATATACCTGCAACCACTCCAACAGCAACCTCCGCTTCCTCAGCTGTCAGGTTATAAGCCTGACCACGACTCCCAGTCTGGCCTCCTCTAGGAGCCACACGCCTCTGCTCAAAGGTCTGCCTCTGCGGGGGAAGAGGTGGTCTAGCCTGCCTACGAGCCAGTGCTCCCTACTGAACGGTACCTCCAGCCTGAACAGCTACCCTACTCCTGGGGCAGTCCCAAATCATATGATCACTGCTGCTATAAGCAAGGCATAGTCGATTAGCTACCCTACAGCCCCGCTGTGAATGTCCAACCTTATGACAATAGCCACATGTCTCGACAGTCCTTGGAATAACAGGTGCGTATAGCTGTGCCCTTGTGGGAGGAGGTGGAACTGGCCTCCGAATAGGTCCTCCGGTAGGCTGGGCTACAACAGGGTGAGAAACAGTCCGTTGGGGAACACCAGATCTGCTGAGGGTCTGCTCCTGAATCTGAGTAGCATCTAGAACATCGGCATAGGCACGAAAACGAAGAGCAGCCAAACGGTCCTGGATGGGAAAACTCAAGCCCGACTGGAATCTGCAAGGCCCTATCCTTATTAGTGGCTACGAGGGCAGGAGCGAAGCAACTGAGGCAAGTAAACTTTGTGGCATACTCGTCCACGGAACGTTTTCCCTGATGAAGACAATGCTAAAATTAATACTGTCACAGGTGAAGGAGGCAACAACAATGACATTTAAGAACACTATCTAGCTGACCTGAGTTAGGGAAACAAATTGTCATTCCATCTCCGCCTTGGTAACACTAGGAAAGAACTTTGCCATGAAGCTCTAAGTGAAAGTGGCCCACTCGATGGGTCTCGTCATCCTTTCGGATTCAACCCGCCACCAGATGTGAGCGAGATCCACTAATTCGATGCGAACCACATCCACACGATCTGCCTCAGCAACATGAGCGGCGATCAGCAGTTGCTCCATCCGGATAAGAAACTTCCGAGCACACTTTTCTTGGTAGATAATAGTCAGGCCCTCTTCCGATTACACTTTTCTATATTGTCCACTACTAGATCTTTCCCTTAACCTCGGCTTGATTATTTATTATTTTACCAACACAGTCATGAATGATCACAATCAGGGATGGTTAACATGCCAGGGACAAAAAATAAGCTTAGACTGGGTGGAAAAAACATGTTCGGGTGTCAAGTAAAATTATAAATATTGAAACAAGAATAATACCAATTCTGGACAACAGACGTTGCTCCACCAAAACTAGAATTCCTGCTGCTACAGAAGGCAAATCTAGATCTATCAGAAGTTCTAGAAACTATACTCTCTGCCGGTTCTAGCGCATATACACACGATAGATAAAAGTCACAGAAACAAGGTTCAAATTCTCATTCTTTACAGATTACATGTTCAGGCAGAAACTTAGGGTTCAATTCTTATATTCACAAAACAACAAGAAGTTCATTTAAAAATTTCATAAAAATTATATTTAAACTCCTAACAGTGTTAAATATCAGTATAATTAATCTCAGATTTTAATACTTAAATTAATATACTGTATCAGCTAATTAAGCAGGGTGATGTATAATTTGGACTACAATCTGTAATTCAGACGCTGCTGTACGAAAATCTTAATATCTTACAATTTGTAAATTCAATTGCAAAATCGTTCGATGTTCTGGATTCCAGACACACAGAGATACAATTCTCATTCAATAAATTTTAATCAATAACAAATAGAATCAGGTCAAACCTGAGGTTCATTACTGAACAGGCATGCATGCAGCAATTATATAGTCGCGTTTGCATAATGTATTAAGTCGGGAAAAATTATCAAATAATTCTCCAAAAAATTTGGGGTGACTCCAAATCATGTCTAGTCCTGTCCAGATTAATATCAAGTCTAAATTTTACTATTAGCTTCTATTTTAATCAATAATTCATGCCAAAAATCGTGTAATTAGAAATCTAAAAATTCCGACACAATAGTAATAAAAGTGTGATATCTCACAAGTTACAGATCGGATTTCAGATCTGTCAAAAGTTCTGGAAATTATAAACAAAGACCTACATTTCATATTCACAAACTTCATTATTATTCTGACATATACAGGTCTAATTTATCATGCCAAATTAGGACAGCAGTAAATGATTTTTTTGTGTGCATGAATTATAACATATCTAGTAACTACGATGGATTCAGGTTGATGTATAATGCAAATCAGAATGTAACAAGCATTCAAATCAGCGAACCATGTCGATTTTCAAACTCATTAAGAGGGAAACAACCTTCACATGCTCAACATACAACAAAACATCTACAACATGCATTCATATGGATAAATTTCTAGATCTACTCCATGTTCGTGTGATGGGTGAAATAACGAATTGTTTGTGATCCTCTACGATTATGAAATTGATAAGAACAGTTCAAATGGGGAGGGCCAAGATTATCAATGGATAAACATGAAAAACCTACTTGCGATATTTCAAATATATATATATATGCTTGTATGGGGAATAAGAAAAATTCGTACAATATACTTCCCTTGATATGATGAAGATTCCGAAAAAAATATTTGAATAACGGGACAGGATCCCGGGCAAGCACGTGCAACTACGTGCAAAGAGACAAGGCAGCAACTCAAGCAAATTCCAATTGCACACAGCAACGGCACGAGCGACAACAGCACAACGGGGGATAGCGGCAGCGGCAAGGTCAACGAAAGCAACAAGGTACGCGGCAGCTGTGGTTGATCGACTCGGCAGTCGATGGATGGTGTAACACCCTAGTTTTCATTTATGAGATATTTTGTGATTTTACGTGTTTTGCACGTATGATTTCAATTATATAATTTTTTGTATAAAATATTTTTGATAGTATTTGTTCTCCCTTAATTTTCCAAAAATTATTTTCTTTTAAATCCTAATTAAAATCTAAAGCCCAAATTGTCTTTTCCGCCCACTGTATTAATAAATTATTTTAATTATTTGAGCCCATGGTCTTTTGGCCATAATAAGCCCATTTAGTTTAAATCCTCTTTTAATTAACCCAACTTGTGTTGTAGACCAATTTAATAAACAATTAATTGAAAGTGCATGAACAAATTTTGTAGGAGGTACAAGTTTGCTTGTGCATTGCACTTGCACGTGCATGCACAAGAGTGTGCAAAACACACCTTAGGTGTGGCCAGATGGAATCAAAAGAGAGGGAGAGATGGGAGTAGTGGTGATGTGGTTAACTCATTCATGGGTGGTGGTGGAGGCCGACAAATCGACAGGAAGAAGGAAGCTCGGGTTCCAATCTAGCACCAAGGAGGAGAAGGCAATTGCAATACATTCTAAGAGGAGAAGGCCACTTTCTTGCATTCTAGGAGCGTTCTTTCCATTTTCTCCAAAGTAGGTGGTTGTTTCTCATGACTTCTAATTTAGATACCATGCTAAGTTTTGTGCTAATCATGCAAGAATAAACACGTGAAAATATTGTTCTTTGATAATACTATGATTAAAGTAAAAATAGAACACAAGCGAAATTGCATGAAATGAATGGGTGAACTTGATTGAATGATATGATTGATGTTAGGATATTTTGATTTTAAATCTAGCATGCTAAATTGGAATAAATGCTTATCCCTGTAGAAGAATTGTGGTTATGGGAAATGTGCTGTTTTTAGAAGCCGTGTTTGTGTGGAAAATACTAATCGTAAGAATCTCTACATTATTAAGATTGGTTAGTAAATTATGCATGATGTGATTGCTGTCAAATTAATTCTAAAGCTGTATGTTAGTTTTCGGGGAAATGAACATATTGTAATCTAAACCAAATTTTGTGTGTTAATAAAAAAGAAAGAAGAAATGATTCCAACTCTCGATTTTTGTTGCTGATCAGTCGACCGACTATGCTCTAAGAGTCGACTGTCCAGACTATTTTGACACCTCAGATTTTAAATTGCCTCGTGATAAAAATAAATAAGTTGTTTGAAAGAACTTGAAAAGGAGATTTGATAATGGAAAGAATGAAGATTGAATGTGATAAATTAGAAAAGTGAACTTTATTTGTCTTTTGCACGAAATTGTATATGAAGTGAATCGAAATATCCTGATGAATTATGAAAGGCTTTACGATTATGAATGCTATGAACATGAAAACGAAAAACTATTGTTAATCATGAAAAGAGAACTTATGAGTTTGAAAGGCTCAATTCTTTGTGTGATTGTGAATTGAAATTGAGAACTAGAGTGTAGCTAAGCATCATACCGACATCGAAAAGAAATGAATTGAAATGAAATTGAATGAAAAGACCAAGATTTGGATCATGGTGAATAAAGGATTAAGACCGGTATAGTGGAAAGGCTAACTCTAGAGAATTGATTTTTGTTCATAATTCTAATAAATTAAGGATTTAGACACAGTGGTGATATGATGAAAGTAAGAGAAAAACACCAGTATGAGGGCCATCGGATTGGC
Source organism: Hemerocallis citrina (assembly GCA_017893485.1). NCBI lineage: Eukaryota > Viridiplantae > Streptophyta > Magnoliopsida > Asparagales > Asphodelaceae > Hemerocallis > Hemerocallis citrina. Next base: position 385,340,385 of record CM030358.1, on the reverse strand, counting down.
GGTGTGAGAGTGATTCACAGACTGCCTGCTTGATGCGTCATGACATGGCACGGGCACTACTCCGGAATTATCATCCCGGCGGCGACGCTTTTGGGATGTTTAGTGAGTGCAGATAGTGCCACTGTTCCATGGCGGAGGCTGAATTGTCTATAGTTTGCCTGGTTGATGCATCATGTCAGTGAGTGGGATTTCCCTCTAGACTGCCTGGATATGGGCTCGTAGATCATAGAACATCTAGGATACTTACCGTAGTTACCGTAGTATTTTAAGTCATAGCAATGGATTGAATCCTATAAGATGAAGTACGATTAAGGGCTTGCCCTCGGACCTATGTAGTATGGGATGCATGGAATCCGAACAAGTGCGCATTAGTGTCGTATAACATAACAACTGCATTAAGAACTAAGTGCACAGCACAACATGACATCAATAGGATAGTCCCTTTAGTTTTGTTTGTGAACAAATTTGTGATCTGCTAAGTTTTGAGAATCATATACTGTTTCCGGCATAGAGAGGATGGCCGTGTATATTATTTTGTCAGTGAATGAACTGACACGCCCACAGTTTTACATGCAGGGTTAAGATGCTTGACAATTGAAGTATACATGCTGCTTAAGATTGATTTAAATACTGTTTCATGTAATTTATTATAAAAAAAAATTGCTTCAGCTGTGATAATATAAAGATGTAATGTAACTCTGATGTAAGAATGTTTTTATTTCCTTGTAAAATTTTATGAAAGAAGTGTAAAGATCCTGTGGAACTTCGAATTCAGTTGTATTTAGAATTCGGGGTGGTACAGAGTGGTATCAGAGCCACGCTTCTAAGTAGTACAAATTTATAAGGACGATACCCTAGAAGTGGACATTAGAGTGTGTGTTGAGTCTAGAGATTTAAATGTAAGTCACTTACATTTGTATTGCTCTATGATTTATGCTTCTCCTTCTCTTCTCTAAGATGGTGGACCACTACGACCCAGCTGGAGATGACAATTGGCACATCATTGAGGAAAATTACTACCCCGGGCAAGCTGATTCAGACGAGGAAGATCGTGAAGAAGTGGAAGAGGAATGGCCTGGGTCCCGAGAGATCACTCCACCTCCGGATTCATCTGATGATTCTTCTGATAAGGAAGAAACAGTTCCGAGTAGTCTCATTGTGTATCTTCAGAGGCAGGTAGAGACTCTACGGGAGAGAGTTGGACTATTGGAGACTCAGCTGGCGAAGTACAAGGATGATTTTGCAGTTCTCATTCATCGTGTTTGGGAACTCGAGAAGAAGAAAAACATAACCGATGTACTGAAGGAAGAAGTGGAGGAACTATGGGGAGAGCTTCGTGAAGCCAAGAGGAACCGTAGGAGTTAGACTATTGTATCTTCTACTGTTTTCATTTTGATGTCAAGAATATTTTAAATTCGAATGTATAAAGTTTGAAATTAAATGAAATAAAAAGTTGATTTAAAATTCATGATTATACTACGAATTAATAAATCTTTTGCATCAGAATATGGCTGGAAGACGAGCTCGAAATGGTGAAGGTCTGGACTTGGAAACGGAACTAGCGAGGGTCTATCAGACACTCAATGCCATTGCTATGAATCAGAACCAGGAAGGGTGCTTGCTAATCCAGTACCCGAAGCAATCAAACTTGTGGAATCATTCAAGCGGATGAAACCACCAGTGTTTGAAGGGAAGTCAAACCCCGATGCGGCTGACAATTGGATCCAACAGATCGAGACTATCTTCGAAGTCTTGGAGACTCCGGAGGGTAGCAAGGTGAAGTTGGCGGCACTACAGTTTGAGAAGGATGCGGCTGTGTGGTGGCAGTCGATGAAGCGGACGATGGGAGGTATTGTTCTGGGCTAGGAGGAATTCTTAGAGGAATTCCGCAGTCACTATTTTCCCTTAGACGTCCAGGAGAAGAAGGCCATGGAGTTTCTAGCGCTACCGCAGGGCGGCATGTCGGTTAGAGAGTATGAGACAAGATTCAATCAGATTTCGAGGTAGGCTCTCGAATTGGTGATGGATAAGGCGAAGAAGGCTCGAAAGTTCGAGCATGGTTTGAGGCCAAGTCTGAGATCCAGGATGATACCCCTCGGTATCAGGAGGTTTGACAAGCTGGTCAAATGAGCGGCAGTCACGGAAGCAGACATGAAGCAGTTCCACGGTGTTCAGAACAGGAGGAACAATTGGAATGTGGGGAAGAGGCCCGCAGTTGCTGGAAGTGTTAGGGGACATTCGCCGGCTCAAAGGTTCAAGCCTATGGGTACGAATACTGTTCAAGTGGTAGGAAGACCCGGAAATGCATGGGTGAGACCTCCTGTGGTAACTTGTTACAATTGTAGGGAGATGGGTCACTACCGATCCCAGTGCCCTAAGTTGCAAGATGTTGTCCGAAGGGGACCAACTCAGCAGGCCGGGAAGAATCCATACCAGCAGGGGCGAGTATTTGCCTTAACTGAAGCTGATGCTGATGAGGTGGATCACGTCATCACCGGTACGAGTGGGGGAGTGTAGGAGTGTTCTTTTCTTTTCTGTTGTCTCTTTTCCCGTTGATTAGTGAACTATTATATGACTAGTGTGTGTTATGTAACAGGAGAACTTTATTTGAATGGAAAGAAAGCTGCTGTTTTGTTCGATACTGGGTCCTCTCATACTTTTGTGTCACCTAAGTTTGCCAAAGATTTGGGAGTCGAACCGAGAATATTTCCAGGCAAGGTTTTAGCAGTAGCTACTCCGTCAGGGGAGACTCTAACTACTGATCGGTACTATGCTGACGGCGAGATTGTGATTGGAGATAAAATTTTTGGGATTGATCTGATCGAGCTGAATGTCTTGGGAGTCGATGTTATCATTGGCATTGATTGGATGTCGGTATACAGTGCGAGCATCGAGTGCAAGACCAAAGAAGTAACAGTGCAGGCTCCAGGTGGACCTGGAGTCACTTTCCAAGGGAAGCGGAGATGTTCTGGTCTGGTGGCAGTTATCTACAAGAAGGGGATTCCTGTAGAGGTGCAGCAAATTCCTGTGGTTCGGGATTATCCGATGGTATTCTTGGAAGATTTGCCTGGGTTACCCCCGCATCGTGATGTAGATTTCAGCATCACTATTCAGCCAGGGAGTGCACCTATTTCCAAGGCACCATATAGGATGGCGCCTGTAGAGCAGGATGAGATCAAACAGCAAATTGAAGAACTGTTGGAGAAAGGCTTTATTCAACCCAGTGCGTCATTTTGGGGAGCGCCGGTACTTTTGGTAAAGAAGAAGGATGGTTTGATGAGGATGTGCATCGATTACCAGGAGCTGAATAAAGTCACTGTTCAGAATAAGTATCCTATTCCACGAATTAATGATCTGTTCGATCGTTTACAAGGAGTTTACAAGGAGCGGCTGTTTTCTCTAAAATAGATCTTCGATCAGGATATCATCAAGTTTGAGTGAAAACTGAAGATGTGCATAAGACTGCGTTCAAAACTCGGCACGGGCATTATGAATTCTTAGTTATGCCATTTGGGGTGACGAATGCGCCTGCAATCTTCATGGACAAGATGAACAGAGTTCTGAGGCCGTTCATTGATTCTTTCGTCGTGGTGTTTATGATGATATTCTCGTGTACTCCAAGTCAGAGGAGGAGCACACAGAGCATCTGGCTGCAGTTTTGAGGAAGCTTCAGGAGCATGAGTTATATGCCAAGTTATCCAAATGTGATTTCTGGAAATCTGAAGTGGCATTCCTAGGTCACATCCTTTCTAAGGAGGGAGTGGCAACTGATCCTCAGAAGATAGAGGCAGTGAGAGATTGGTCAAGACCTACTACAGTGAAAGAAATCATGAGTTTCCTTGGGCTAACTGGATATTACAGGAGATTTATCCAGGGCTACGCTCAGATAGCCGAGCCGCTTACTGGTCTGACCAAGAAGAATGTAAACTTCAAGTAGACTGAACAGTGCGAGGCAAGCTTTCAGGAATTGAAAGAGAGGCTAATTACAGCACCCATTTTTGCTTTGCTTAGAGCAGGTGTTGAATATGATGTCTACAGCGATGCTTCACATCATGGGCTTCGTTGTGTCTTAATGCAAGAAGGGATGGTGATCGCTTATGGGTCTAGGCAACTAAGACCGCATGAGAAAAATTATCCGACTCATAATCTAGAGTTGGCAGCGATTATCTTTGCCTTAAAGAAGTGGAGACATTATGTGTACGGTGAGAAGCTGAACATGTACACAGACCACAAAAGCTTGAAGTACATCTATCAGCAGAAGGATCTGAATCTGAGACAGAGGAGATGGCTGGAGGTACTTAAGGACATTCATCTGGAGATTAAGTATCATCCTGGGAAGGCTAATGTTGTTTCTGATGCACTTAGCCGCAAGAGCAGTCTGGTGAGTTTGATTACAACTCAGAGGCAGCTGGCAAAGGAGTTGAATCGGGCTGGTATTGAAGTTGTTCTGCAAGGCTTGAGATCATCATTAGCTCAATTGAGGCTTCAACCAACGCTGAATGAAAGGATTATCACAAGTCAGATGGAAGATGCAGAGATTCAGAAGATGAAGGAGCAGGTCAGTGCTGGTAAGTTGTCAGAGTTTCAGATCAGGGATGAAGTGATGTGGTTTGGAGAGAGCCTGTGTGTTCCGGATCAGTCGGACTTGAAGAAAGTATCCTTCAGGAGGCACATGCTACTCTTTTGTCTATACATCCTGGGAGTACTAAGATGTATAAGGACATTAAACAGTATTTCTGGTGGTCAGGGTTAAAGCGGGATGTGGCCGAGTTCGTGGCGAGGTGTGAGATTTGTCAACAAGTCAAAGCCGAGAATCAGAAACCCGGAGGTCTATTGCAACTGTTACCTATTTCGGAAATGGAAGTGGGATAACATCAGTATAGATTTCATCACGGGTTTGCCTAAGAGTCCTAAAGGCAATGATGCAATTTTGGTTATAGTCGATCGACTAACCAAATCCGCTCACTTCTTGGCGATGAAAATCACTGCTTCAATGGACAAGTTGGCTGAAATGTATGTTGGTGAGATCGTCAAGCTTCATGGTGTTCCGTTAACCATTGTTGAGGATATGTTTCGGTGTTGTGTACTAGACTTTGGAACACCATGAAGCAAACCGATGGGCAGACCGAGAGAATTAACCGTATTCTTGAGGATATGTTTCGGTGTTGTGTACTAGACTTTGGAGGCAGTTGGGAAAGGCATTTAGCTCTGGTAGAGTTCGCCTACAACAACAGTTTTCAGACTAGGATTAGGATGGCACCGTACGAAGCTTTGTATGGCAGGAAGTACAGAACGCCTATTTGTTGGTTTGAAGTTGGGGAACGACAGATGTTTGGGCCTGAGATGTGCAACAAACTTCGAAAAAGATTGATCTGATCAGGAAGAGATTGGTGGATGCTCAGAGTAGGCAGAAGAGCTATGCAAACAACCGGATGAGGGACCTTGAGTTTGAGGTTGGTGACTTTGTCTTTCTGGAAGTATCACCCAGCAAAGGCGTGATTCGTTTTGGCAAGAGTGGGAAGTTAGCCCCGAGGTTCATAGGCCCATATAAGATATTTAAAAGAATCGGGAAAACTGCTTACCAGCTTGAGTTACCGGAAGAGTTGTCTCAGGTGCACAATGTCTTTCATGTGTCTATGCTGAGAGGTTATATTCCATATCCGAGTCATCATTTGCCCGAAGTGCCAGAAGGTTTGCAGTTGGATCTGAGTTACATTGAGCTTCCAGTTGAGATTGTTGATCGTTGGGAGAAAGTCTTGAGGAATAAGACAATACCGATGATCAAGGTAGTCTGGAGAAACCAGTTGGTTGAAGAGGCTACTTGGGAATCTGAGGAGAGGATGATGAAGGATCATCCTGAGCTCTTTGTTTGATTTGTGTCTTCTTTCTTTCTTTCTTTCTTATCTTCTTGTTGTACTACTGTTTTCCCACCCTTTAAGTGTAGTTCTGGGGACGGAACTATTCTAAGGAGGGAGTGTTGTAACACCCTAGTTTTCATTTATGAGATATTTTGTGATTTTACGTGTTTTTCACGTATGATTTTAATTATGTAATTTTTCGTATAAAATATTTTTGATAGTATTTGTTCTCCCTTAATTTTCCAAAAATTATTTTCTTTTAAAGCCTAATTAAAATCTAAAGCCTAAATTGTCTTTTCAGCCCACTATATTAATAAATTATTTTAACTATTTGAGCCCATGGTCTTTTGGCCAAGCCCATTTAGTTTAAATCCTCTTTTAATTAACCCAACTTGTGTTGTAGACCAATTTAATAAATAATTAATTGAAAGTGCATGAACAAATTTTGTAGGAGGTACTAGTTTGCTTGTGCATTGCACTTGCACGTGCATGCACAAGAGTGTGCAAAACACACCTTAGGTGTGGCCAGATGGAATCAAAAGAGAGGGAGAGATGGGAGTAGTGGTGATGTAGTTAACTCATTCATGGATGGTTATGGTAACTTCCAAACTCATCCTAGCCTTTAATCCCTAACTATTTGATCAAATCCAAGCCATTCAATCCACCCAAATTCTTGTATAAATACCCCCCTTTTTTCTAAGTTACTCTTGCACCCATTTTTAAATATAAGAGAGACATATACTAGATAGTAAAAGATTGAGAGATAGAGAAAGATTGAGTGCGTGCTAGTGTGTGTGCATCCTGGGAGGCCGACAAATTGACAGGAAGAAGGAAGCTCGGGTTCCAATCTAGCACCATGGAGGAGAAGGCAATTGTAATACATTCTAAGAGGAGAAGGCCACTTTCTTGCATTCTAGGAGCGTTCTTTCCATTTTCTCCGAAATAGGTGGGTGTTTCTCATGACTTCTAATTTAGATACCATGCTAGGTTTTGTGCTAATCATGCAAGAATAAACACGTGAAAATATTGTTCTTTGATAATACTATGATTAAAGTAAAAATAGAACACAAGCGAAATTGCATAAAATGAATGGGTGAACTTGATTGAATGATATGATTGATGTTAGGATATTTTGATTTTAAATCTAGCATGCTAAATTGGAATAAATGCTTATCCCTGTAGAAGAATTGTGGTTATGGGAAAAGTGCTGTTTTTAGAAGCCGTGTTTGTGTGGAAAATACTAATCGTAAGAATCTCTACATTATTAAGATTGGTTAGTAAATTATGCATGTTGTGATTGCTATCAAATTAATTCTAAAGCTGTATGTTAGTTTTCGGGGAAATGAACATATTGTAATCTAAACCAAATTTTGTGTGTTAATCAAAAAGAAAGAAGAAATGATTCCAACTCTCGATTTTTGTTGCTGATCAGTCGACCGGATAGGCGTAGATAGTCGACTATCCTAGATATTTTGTTCGTCGAGTTGAAATTCTCGCAGAACAGTCGACCGTATATGTTTAACAGTCGACTGCCCCGTTCATTTTATTTTCGAGTTTTTAAAACACCGCATAACAGCCGACTGGTCTTGTTAACATTTGACTGCCCTGATCTTTTATTTTCGAGTTTTTAAACCTTTACAGAACAGCCGACTAGCCAAGTTAACATTCAACTGTCCCGACCATTTTCTTGAGTCTTTTAATCTTTTGCTGAACAGTCGACCGACTATGCTCCCAGAGTCGACTGTCCAGACTATTTTGACGTCTCAGATTTTAAATTGCCTCGTGATAAAAAGTAAATAAGTTGTTTGAAAGAACTTGAAAAAGAGATTTGATAACGGAAAAGATTTGATAACGGAAAGAATGAAGATTGAATGTGACAAATTAGAAAAGTGAACTTTATTTGTCTTTTGCACGAAATTGTATATGAAGTGAATTGAAATATCCTGATGAATTATGAAAGGTTTTACGATTATGAATGCTATGAACATGAAAAGGAAAAACTATTGTTAATCATGAAAAGAGAACTTCTGAGTTTAAAAGTCTCAATTCTTTGTGTGATTGTGAATTGAAATTGAGAACTAGAGTGTAGCTAAGCCTCATACCGGCATCGAAAAGAAATGAATTGAAATGAAATTGAATGAAAAGACCAAGATTTGGGTCATATTGAATAAAGGATTAAGACCAGTATAGTGCAAAGGCTAACTCTAGAGAATTGATTTTTGTTCATGATTCTAATAAATTAAGGATTTAGACACATAGTGGTGATGTGATGAAAGTAAGAGAAAAACATGAGTATGATGGCCATCGGATTGGCGGTGTGAGAGTGATTCACAGACTGCCTACTTGATGCGTCAGGACATGGCGTGGGCACTACTCCGGAATTATCATCCTGGCGGCGACGCTTGTGGGATGTTTGGTGAGTGCAGATAGTGCCATTGTTCCATGGCGGAGGCTGAATTGTCCATAGACTGCCTGGTTGATGCGTCATGTCAGTGCGTGGGATTCCCCTCCAGACTGCCTGGACATGGGCTCGTACATCATAGAACATCTAGGATACTTATCGTAGTTACCGTCGTAGTTTAAGTCATAGCGAGGGATTGAACCCTATAAGATGAAGTACGATTAAGAGCTTGCCCTCGGACCTATGTAGTATGGAATACGTAGAATCCAAACAAGTGCGCATTAGTGTCATATAACATAACAACTGCATTAAGGACTAAATGCACAGCACAACACGACATCAATAGGATAGTCCCTTTAGTTTTGTTTGTGAACAAGTTTGTAATCTGCTAAGTATTGAGAATCGTTATACTGTTTCCGGCATAGAGAGGATGGCCGTGTATAATATTTCGTCAGTGAATGAACTGACGTGCCCACAGTTTTATATGCAGGATAAAGATGCTTGACAATTGAAGTATACATGCTGCTCAAGATTGATTTAAATGTTGTTTCATGTAATTTATTGTAAAAGAAAATTACTTCCGCCGTGATAATGTAAAGATGTAATGTAACTCTGATGTAATAATGTTTTTATTTCCTTGTAAAATTGTATGAAAGAAGTGTAATGATCCTGTGGAACTTCGAATTCAGTTGTATTTAGAATTCGAGGTGTTACAAATGGGCACATGGCGGAGGTCAGCAACTCAGGGGAGAGAGGCGGATGGTGCTCAACTGGCTGGCGAAGATGGAAAGAGGTGGTGGTGGCTCGACTTGAGGGATCTGCAGGCATTGGTGGCCGCGACAGAGCTCGACGATGGCTGGAGGCTCGGGGGTCAATGGGTGCAGGAGGTGATGACGAAGGTGGAGGGGCTGAAGTAGGGTTTCGGTGGATGGGAGAGGATGAGTTGCGGAAGGCAGTGGATTAGGGTGCAATCGAGGATGGGGATGAGGACAAGGCTGGAGGCGATCAGAGGTGAGGAAGGAGTAGGGTTTGGACTGGGTGGGTTCGGAAAGCAGTACGGGAGAGGAGAGAGGTAGGGGTAAGGGTGATGGCTGTGTGTATAGATGGGTGATTAGGGTTTTTTGATCATTAGGGGTTAATAGTGATTATATATAGGCTTAGAATTAGGGTTAGGGTGTTATTGGGTTAATGGGTAAATGGGTAATTGGTAGGATCCAATAGAAAGTGAGGAATAATAAATAGGATTATAATAAGATAAAATTGAGTGTGACAATATCCAAAAATTTGAATACGATGAATAACAAATTTTTGGCTCCACAGAAAAATACAAATTTAATAAATTGGGAATCAAAATTTGAGTTGAACGCAATAATGAATTTCATTCAGAGAAAATCAAATACAAGGGTTCAGGATAGAACAATGGAGAGTACAATGAATAAAAAAAACCAAAAAATACACTAATGAAAATAGGGGTTAGATCGTAGCTTGCACTAACGGGTAGATTATTTTCCTGTTTCTCTGTTTCTTTCTATGATAAATGTACAAGTTTTGGAAACTAGTTACCTGCAAGAGTAAGCGGTCAAGTGTTTTAAGCTTTTGTCTGGGATCTTTTATGCTTTGGTTATTTTTGCATCAAGTTTATTAGTTTCTTTTGTTGCTACTTGATACTTTGTAATTGGGCTTGTTTGACCTGAAGTTTTATTGTTTTTCCAGATCTTGTTTTATTTGAGATTCATGTATTTGTTTTCAAATAATTCTGTTGATTATGAGATTTGTTTCATGCATGCGTGGTTGTATCTTTCTGTTGTACTGTTGAGTTGATCCTTACAGCTTATGAATGATGAAAATCATTCGCTGGGCTTTGTCACGTAATCGTATTCCATATTCTTTTGGGAAGCGGGGCGTGATAGTTATTAAAAAGGTGATTAAGGATTTTTAATGGGGTAGTAATCATGATCTTAGTGGGTGTTTCGTTTGTCGAAATGAAGGGATATAAATTGGCTGACGGGTTTGGGATAGATATTAAGTATGGACTTGAGAATTGAATTATGGGCTCTCAGCATAACAAAGTATTAAATAACTAATAGAATGAGCTAGGATATATGAAAATAGTTGCAAATATAAAAGAATGGGCTTCAACAGGAGATTCAAAAATGAATCTAATACAAAAAAAATTTAAGCGGATAACAAAAATTATAAAAAGAAATCAAAATACAAAAATACGAAAGAAAAAATTTGTACAACTGGAAACGAGAGTTATAGTAGCACCTGTCACAATATCTACCAAGGAAGAACCCCCTACGGCAACGTCAGAGGACAGTCCCAAAGGAATCTCCGTCGGAACGGTCGGGGCCAGAGCAGAAGGATCCTTCAACATCTTCGAAGTGGGGGTATGGCTCGCCGTCCTCTTGCACTTCTCAAGCTCGTCGGCCGTTTTGTTGGAGAGGGTCTCGGCAATCAAGTCATCGAAATTCATCGAAATCCATCCCTGCTTTCCCTGCAAGATGAAACACAAAGTGACGAGAACTAACAATGCAAAGCAACGCAAATAACAAAGACATCAACTAAGAAACAAAGTATGAAAGCGGTAAATCATACTAGGGTCCTCTTGGCCAATACCACATTCAAAGAGGAGCTCCTCGGTGATATCTTGCCATGCAAATATCTTCTGCGCGAGAACAACGTCACTAAAACTCTTCTCCGCCATAGTCACCCCTACCTTTAGTGTCGTTGGAATCCTCCTTCTCCATGTTGTGGGAATTCCCCACGGTTCAGGACTATGGAAGGTGAAGAACTTCTCCCTCCAACACTTGATCGAGTCAGGAACCTCGATCACCCCCCCAATTACTATGAAGGCAAAGATATCACTGTTCCTCTATCTTGTTCAACTCGGTGATCTTAAAGTATCACTTAAAAATGGTTAGACTCAGTTTGGCTTCAAGCCGGCAACATTGTAGGACAAATCCCATTATGTGCCTCCACGCATTCGGTATAAGCTGGACTGGACTCAACCTATACCAATTGAGAACCTCTCTGACAAAGGGGTAAATAGGTAGACGAAGCCCTGCGTAAAAGGCATCACATGGGAAGAAACATTACTCGTTAGACATCACGTAGCATGCCCTAACTCCAGAACACGGAAAGAGTAACTCATACTCGGAAGGGATCCCAAAGGATGCCCTAATCAAGGCAAGCTCTTCCCTCTTAAGAAACGTGATGGCAAAGTCAGCCTCAGTACTGTGAATTGGGTCCGGCTCAGCATATTCCATGCCGTTCCGAAGAAAATCACAATCAACTTTGGGGAACTCCCTAATCAATTTAGGAACTAGAAACAATGGTGTATTAATTGCACTACCCATGTCTTTCACCGGCTTAATGACTGTCTCCACTATAGTGGAATGACTAGCCATGCCCTTCCCATCCTCCTCTATAATAAAATCGCTAGATTCTACATCACTGTTTACCTCTAAAAGACCGCAACAGAAGAGGAGTCACACGACAAAATTCTGACATAAGTTATAACATTTGCAAATGGGTTACATGATCAAGCTCACAAGAAATCCAAAGATACAATGGCTGCAACCACCAGGCAAACCACCAGCACTGCCCAGCAAACCACTATAAGAGCTAGAGAGAAGCTCTCAAAAAAGTTTTAGATACAAAGTGGAAGAAGCAAATGAGCAATTATGAGAGAGGGAGAGGGGTGGGGTTGGGTCTTATTTAAAGGCCCTCCAAGATCCAATCGCCACATGACAGCATCTGTGCCATCCATAAGATCCAATGGTCGAAGCACTTAGCACCTAAATCAACAGGAACACTCGTCCAACAACGAAATGCTTAATCAACAAAACAAGCGAACAACACAACACTTGTTCAACAAAAGAGCTATTCAACAAAACGAACAACGAAACGCTCGATCGACAAAATAAGTGAACAACACAACACTTGATCGGCAAAAGAGAGGTTCAACAAAATGAATAATGGGACACTTGACCAACAAAGCAAGTGAACAACACTTGATTGATGAAAGAGCTATTCGACGAGATTGACCACGAAACAAATACTTGGTGGGAGAAAACTTAAGAAATCTCCAAACCAAATCTAATGTCACCCGAGAAGATCACCAACTTGATAAAATCAACCAAAACCCTAGGTTGGCTACAACCAAGGTGGATTTAGACACAAAACCGGATCCAAAAAAGCTTCGGGGTTGCAAAACCCTAACTTGGCCAAGACCCGAACCCAACAAAGCTTCGGAGTTGGCATAAACTCAAAATCGACTAAAGCTTCTAACTTAGACAAAACCCAACCTAACGAAGCTATAAAGATTGGCTGAACTCTAACTCGACAAAAGCTCCAAAGTTGACCACGGATCGAACTCAACAACAACCCTAGTTCAGCCAAAATCCTAGGTCGACAAAGCTCCAAAGATCAGCCACGACAAAGACCCGAAACATGGCAAAACCTAGATTGGCGAAACCCAAGCTCGATGAAGATAGGTCAATAGTAAGAAGGTTTTTGGCAAGGAATTTGGTCGGTGCTCAGGTTGGTCGACGAAGGAGCTTGGTCATCGAAGCTCGATTGGTCGCCAAAACATTAGTTCAATGGAGAAGTTGGAAAGACTTGGTCAACACTCAGGTTTATTGACTGGGAAGTTGATCGCTGAGGTTTATTGATCGCCAAGAAAACCCTAGGAAGCTCCTTGGTTGATTGGTTGGGCGACGAGGTTGATGATAGTGAAAACTTGGAGTGGGAGAGAATGGCCGATGAGTGACTTGGTCAACTGAGTGATGGAGAGTGGTCGACGAAGGGATTGGTCAATGAGAGGGGTTGTCGACAAAGCAGCAACTTGACAAAACCGTGAAAAAATGCCACAACCACCAAGCCCTAGGTCGCTAAACTCGTCATCCGACCTAGGGGGTTCGCAGCACCTCCACCGCCTTCCGATCGCTCTAGGATGCGTGCAAGTGGGCGCAAGAGCTGCTAGTCAACCTGAAGCACGCCCCTAAACCCGGATCCACTTCCATGGTAGCCAAATTGCTAAGGCAACCAAGCAAAGCCTCCGTGCAGTTGTCGACCATCAGATCATTCAGAGGCGTAGGCACGACGCTAGTTTGCCACCGCTCTACCCTGCTCCGCTTCTCAACCATCTGATCCCATCAGCGTGAGATCAACATCATTATCAACGCACCAGATCCTGCCACATTTCTTCTCCATCACAACAGCTCCATCACAACCGTTGGGCAAAACCCCTGCTTACATCAGATCGCTCCAAAAAGCATGCCAGGTTTGATAAATGATTTAAAATTCCAAAAAAAATTAAAATTTGAAAATTCGAATAAAAATTCCAAATAATAATTATTGAATTTGGAAATATTAAAATTCCAAAAGATAATTAAAAATTGGAATAATTAATTGAAATTTCAGAAAAAGTGATTATTAATTGGGGAAAAACCATTAAAATCCAAAAAAATTGGAAATGATCAGGAAAATATCCACTGCCGCCTGAAGCTTCGTACAAATTCCAGGCGTCTTGAATTGTCCTCGAAAGTCGACATAGTACATCGAAACTCCGAAATAGGGCAAACTACCTCCCAAAAGCTGAGAAAATCATCCTTCGGGAGTGGGGGGCTTATCATAAGGGTAAAAATTGCAGGAAATCAGGTCGTGCGATTCTAGCACAAATCTTGAATCTTGTACTGGCAGATTAACAAGAACGAGCCTCCCTAATAGATCGCGGCCTTCTCCAGGATCACTAAAAAGACATGGGCTGCATTCAAGCCCATCAATAGTGACTAGACTCATCAGGAGAAACATCCAACCCATCAGGACTGTAAGTCAAATCTCTTATTCCCAACGAGAAATTAACTGATTCTATCTCTTAAAGGGAAGAATGTACAGAACATATGAGATTTATATCTATCTTCTAATCAATTCCCAGCCTATAAATACCCTCCCTCTCCTCCAGTCAAAAGATAATCAATCTTTTCTATTCTCAAACTCCCTTCCTCACTCCGTTTCTGACTTCAGCATCAGGGGTTTGTTGCCGGGGCCAGCCTTGATGTTTTAGGCTTTTTTTTGCCGGTCCATCAGCTATGTCAGCTACCGTTAGAAGCTGATCATGGTGCTCTTTCAACGATCCAGATTCAATCTCGGAGATACAATTACTTTTCACGGCAACGATCAAATGCCAGATCTTTAGTAGTTCCCTTCAAAATATAAACTCACTATTTGTTTGCTCACACACAAAAAATAAGCAGCAATGTTTGCCATACTTTAGTTTGTGCAATTATAAAACCCTTAAAAAAATCAAATTATTTATATCGTATACCAATTAAGTTTATAATAAGTAAGGAATTAATGACTAGTATAACGTTGTACAATATTGCGCATATCTTTTAAGAAAAATGATACATTCTCTTGAAACATGTTAATTAACATACTTTATTTTCAAAAAGTATATGGATGAAGGTTATCCTTAAAATAAAATTGGTAAGCAAAAGTTGAAACATGATCAACAATTCTCCTAAAATTTAGTAGAATATCTCATATCTTTATTTTTTAAATCTATATACATCATGTAATATTCTAAGATTTCTAAATACAAAAAATATCAAGCATTTCAACATTCAACAAATCCATAAATTATTCAGATTATATAACGAAAACTAATTAATATATATTGTATAGACATCTACTAATATAGCTAAATTAAATTATCCAACTATAATATGACTAATATAGATATATAATTTTATATCTTTTTACTCAAATAATGAAAATATCTAAATAATTAGGTTCCAATTTTTATCTGGGTAATTTAACAAACAATGTTGACTACAAAATGTCGATGGTAAATATAAGAATTACTAATATCAACAATTGAGAATGCATGTTCATTTTTTATGTGAGTAGTTTTCAAACAATAAATATAATTGTTCTATTCGAATTTAATGAATGACAATTGTATCATTGTCACCTGAAAATTTTGAAGACCTGAATAGCAATTACGACCATGTTGTCGCTCTGGTCTACATTGTATGTCAATATCTTCACTTTGACCAACTCAACAAAATTCCAAGCATCGTCCACTAGCCCTATACACTCATCTCTTACTTTGATCAATTCAACGAAACTTTAAATATCGTCCATTAGCCCTCCACCTCAAAACTGATAACCTAACAAATCAATGCACACAAGCAAACACATCATGGGCCCCTCAAAATTATTTTAGTCTGTGCAATTTGGATAGGGTAACCCTTGCTTGTGCAATATTCATCGTTTAGGAGTTCTTCGTCACTAGGTTGAAATTTGAATCCAGGACGTAAATCCTTGGGATTCATAAGGACCATAACCTTTTCCTCTTCAAATTCAACGAGGTCGAGGTCTTCTCGAACTGCAAAGTGTACTTGTTCCATGATGAACATGATTACAAAAAGATAGAGAGAGAAAAGGTCGTATCTACGAAATTGGTTGAGGTAGGGAGAGATAAGATATCAGTAGGGTTAATTAATTAAGGCGAGAGTATATGTATAGGATTATTGAATGTATATCTTAGACTTGACAGTTCTTTGGAAGGGGGAAATAACTTGATTGTTGTTGATCTCTAACTGAATTTTGAAATAAGTCAGAGAATTTAGTTAGAGCAAGTTTTCATTATCGTGTTCTTGATTTAAAAAGGGTGGGAGGGTTGTGCATGAAATCACGTGTATCTAACAACCTTTCAAAAAAATTCTAGAGGCCAATAGAACTCCAGAACACCTGAGTCCAGAGCATGCCCAAACCCAATTAAGCCTATTGTCGACTTTATAAAGTTCACCACCTTATTTACCATTCTAAATTAGGTAAATTTCAGTAAACTATAGTCATGTTTTACCAATTTGCATATAACTATATCCATGTATTTTTTTGTTCATCGGTGTACTTTGTCCATATCATTATACCTAAGCCCAGAGTAGGCCCAAACCCAATTAAGCCCATTGTCGATTTTATAAAGTTCCCACCTTATTTACCATTCTAAATTGGGTAAATTTAACTAAACTATACTCATGTTTCACCAATTTGCATAAAACTATACCCATGTCTTTTTTTGGCTAATAGGTGTACTCCATTCATATAACTATACTCATGTTTCACCAATTTGCATATAACCATACCAATGTCAAGTGTTACCCTGTGCAAATTGCATAGACTAACATAATTTTGAGTAACTCATAAAATTATATGGAACTCCAAGGAAGTGTGAGAGAATTGGAAAAAATACCTATTCACGAATATAGTTTACTGAAGTTTACCTTAAAAAATACGCACATAGACCGGCTTTGTGTGCATCCTGACCGGCCACACGCAGTAGGTGGCCCATCTCATCTTGACCCTCCCCTCCCCTTCCCAAATCCACACCCACTCTGTCGTCACCCTCCACTCATATCTCCTCTTTTGTGTCTCCGCCGTACTCGACCTAAGCCCCAGAGTAGGCCCAAACCCAATTAAGCCCATTGTCGCTTTCATAAAGTTCACCACCTTATATACCACTCTAAATTGGGTAAATTTCACTAAACAATACTTATGTTTCACCAATTTGCATATAACTATACCCATGTATTTTTTTGGCTCATCGGTGTACTCCGTCCATAAACATGTTTCTCCAATTTTCATTTAACTATACCCATGTCAAGTGTTACTCTGTGCAAAATGCATAGACTAACATAATTTTGAGTAACTCATAAAATTATATGGAGCTCTAAAGAAGTGTGAGAGAATTGAAAAAAATTACATATTCAAGAATGTAGTTTAGTCTCGTAACTCCCCCCCCCCCCCCCCCACACACACACACACACACACACAAAGCCTCCTAACTCTTAGGTACCTCTCCCTCTTTTTCTTTTTTTGTTTAGGATTTTAATCTTAGGTTTACCTGAATGCTGATTATAGTTTTCACTCATTTTATTTGATTGTTAATATGAGTTCTCATAATGATTATTACGTACTCCATTATTCTCATAATGTTGATTTCATTTGTGCTTTTTTGTTTTTTTGTTGAGAAGCAGTGGAATAGTAACATTCAGTTACAGCCATCTTCCAGTCTGGTATTTTGATCACCATTGTTAGTTAATTTAATTACTTTTGCTGATTGAGGATCACAATCAAAGTTTGCATGTCTTCCTTTTTTGCATATGGTCCAATGGCATGAGGTTGCTCCTATTTTAAATTGATGGGGTGAAGGGGACATTTCTTTGGCTATGGCTATATTTCATTCTTATGTTTTGTTTACATTTTTTTGACTTATTTCTTATTTTTTTTACTTGCAAATTGCTCATGTTTATTCGTCTTTTGAAAAATACAATGATTGTTGACATACTTATTTCTGAAACTAAGTGAGGCTAGACTAAGGGGAATGAAATTAAAAAGAAGTCATATAAAAGGAAGTTAGAGCATCTGCAGTCGTTGGCTAAAATGCTAAATTTTCCAAAAAAAATAGAAAAAGGAGTGCAGTGGTCATTGGCTATATACCCAAAATTTGGGTTTTAGGGAAACAATGGTCAGCTATATTTGAGAGAAGATATAGGAATACAGAAAATATAGCCGGATGAACGATGATTTCTCGTCTGTTCATTAAAAAAGAAAAAGTCAGACGAAAGATCAGATCTTTCGTCGCTTCTTTTTTCTTAAATTTAAATATATCGGACGGGAAATTATTTCACGTTCGATCCAAATTTTTTTTTAAATAGATCAGACTGGAAATCATTTCCTGTCCGTTCGATTTTTTAATTAAAAAAAAAGTTTGGACGAGGAATGATCTACTGTTCGAGAACTATTCTCCCCATTTGCTTTAAAAATTCCTAAAGAACTAGGCCTAGAAACATTTCTATGTGTATATAATAGGTTTTAATTGATATTTAATTATGATTAAGATATATTTATGATTTAATTAGGATTAAATTAAGAGTTAATTAGGTTAATTACTTTCTTATTTTTTTTAAAAATAACCCTCAAACGGGAAATGGTTTCCTGTCCATTGGTTTTTTATTTAAAAAAAATAAATTTAATGGAAGGGAAATCATTCCTTGTCTGATATTTTAAAATTAAACCCAAAATTTGGGTTCCAACGACCACAGTTGAAATCCAAAATTCCTATTCCTATATGCCATATATCCAAAATTTGAGATTGAACGACTACAGATGCTCTTACCATATAATCTATACAAATATCATTTCTAATAAACACAATTTTCATAGATTTAATATATACAGGATTTCAGTTTTCATTTACTACTAATTTTTTTCCCGATAATCAATATACTACTATATGTTTTACTCAAGTGTTGAAGGGTAAACCTTTGTTCCCATTAAAATTGGTCACTGGGTTGGAGTCCTTAATAACATGATTCTTGCATTGGTTAATTATTTGTTTGACATTTTTTATTTGCTTCTATCTTTTGTATTAGAATATTGTATGGCACTTTTTTGTGCATATCGGTCTACTCTGTCATTTGTAGGTAACACGTGACGATTTTGGATATTTTTGGCAATTTTTTCCTAATACACCAATGATTGCAAATATTTTTTAATTATGTTAGTTTCCATGATTAAACAAGTGTTACTCTATGCAAATTGCACAGCATAAAATAGTTTTAAGGGACTCATAAAATTATATAGAACTCAAAAAAGTGTGAGAGAATTGAGAGAAACTGATGAATATCATCCTTATTGTAATTATTGAAATCATCATTATCATCATCACATAAGCAGATAACTTAGAGAATCTTTGTCAAACCATAATGTTATCCAATTGAATGTTACTAAATCTAAAAAATGCATGCAATGAACTGATAAAGCAAATATTTATGGTACCTTAACTCTTCATCGTCGTTCTCTTCTTGAACTCCAAGCTTTTCTTCTTTTAGGTACTCACTCTTGGTTCTCATACCTTAAATGAATCTTTTCATAAACCCTTGTGTTAAAATTCAAGTTAAAACACAACAAATACTTAAATAAAATTGTAGTTAAGGTGAAAAGTCTTATCCTTTAATGGTCTGATTTTATGTGACTGTTCAATCTGAATTCCAAGATACCCCTGTGCAAATAACACAGACTTGACTAAAAGTTCGGCAAAACTTATTTGACACATAAAGCTTTTTCACTGTATAAAGTTCATCAAGTATATCAACATTCAACAATTATTTAATAAGGATGCTTATAAATACACTATTCAAACTCAAGCATCTGATACAAAAATGCACCTCCAGACCCAATCACAATATTCATTCAATTTCTCCAAATACTGAAATTCCAATTATATCCAACAAAAGGCTTGAATAAATTGTCCACAACAATAAAAGATTTAAATCCCAAAACTTGCACCGCCTTCACAAAAAGATATTGCAAATTCATCTAATTTATGTTAACATATATATTATAGGGTAAATGGCAAAAAACTCACTTGATCTATGAGAAAAAAGCCTTTAACCACCTAAACTACTGGTCAAAGTGATAAACACCCTAAACTACGAATTGCAGTCAAAACTCATATGAAAATGATGTGAAATGTCCAAATTGACCTTATTTTTCACTATTTCTCTTTCTCCTCCAAAAAACTGAAAAAAGCCATTGAAAGAAACCCCATAAAATCAAAATCAAAATCAAAATCAAAATCAAAATCAAAATCCATCAAACTGTTGCTGCTTATTTTGGTGTGGGAGAAAACAGATAGTGAGTTAATATTTGATGGAAACTACTAAAGATCTGACATTTGATCATTGTCGTGAAAAGTGGATAAAGCTTCTGAGAGTGGATCTGGATCATTGATTGAACACCATGATCTGAATCCGATGGTTGCTGATGCGGCTGATGGACCTGCAAACAGCCTGAAACACCAGGGATGGCCTCGATGACAGACCCTCCGACACTCAAGTTAGAACCAGAGAGAGAAAGAGAGTTTGAGAGAGAAACTGTTGATTTCCTTTTGACTGAGAAGGCGAGAGGGGGGGTATTTATAGGCCTGAGAAACACTTTAGGAGAAAGCAACTAATGCAACAAAAGCTATGTCTAATTTGATCGGTTTGAATCCATTAGATCGATTATGAATTCACTATATCCTATTTGAATTTCCTCCTCAAGAGATAAGCTCTCTTGTTTGGGGATAGTAGATTTGACTAACAACCTTCATGGGCTGCTCTCTCCTAATAGGCCTAATCTGTCACTTTTCATGGCCTTGAAAGAAGCCTATGTCTTGTAAAGGAGTCTGAAGAAGGTCTGTACATGTTAAAGAGGCCCGTTATGATTAATCTTCCTGAAAAAGCTTTGAGATATGTGCTAGAATACGGCCTTGATTTACAGTGATTTTTACCATTATCATAAGCCCTTTATTTTCGGAAGACAATTTTCTTGATTTCGAGAAGTAGTTCGCCTAATTTTTGGATTCTAGAATTCAATCTTAGCTTTCAGGGTGCATTGGAGATACCTAGAACTGATTAGAAGCTCCTGAAGGCGATGAATATTTTCCTGAATTTTTTTGGATTTTTTCATAATTTTTTGAATTTTTCTGAGTTTTTCTTGTTTTTAAAATTTTTTCCCCAATTTTAAAATCACTTTTTCGAAAATTTTATTTAATAAGCCCAAATTTAAATTACTTTTCAGGAAAATTAATTAAATTTTTTGAGTTAAATAATTAGTTTTGGTTTTTTAATTAATTATTTGAATTTAAAACGAATTTAGGGTATTTTTATGAATTTATTAGGCTCAACACATTTTTTAAAGAGATAAGGCATGCCCATAAGCACTTAGCTCGACCGATGAGTGATTTGTGCTATGGAGATGGAGCTGCAAAGATGTGGAGCGGTCATGGGCGTGGATCAACCACTAGCTTGAATTTCGCGCGTGCGGGGCGGGGGGGGGGGGGGGGGGGGGGGGGTTCGAGTGGTAGAGGATTAGGCAGAGCGTTGAAGAAGAAGAAGGGTGATGTGGATTAATCTCGTGCATCCATCGCATACACGCTCGAATTCCTGAGCGATCCAAGAGCTACTGAGTGCAGCGAGAGGCCCCCCAGCTCGACCAACGAGTTCATCGAGCTCCTTTCTTTTTTTCTTTTCTTTTGGATTTTAGGGCCTACTTCAACCTCGCTCCTCATCCAGCTGATGCCGTCATGCTTTTGGTCAATCTTGGAGCTTACTGGCGAGCTCTTTCTTCATTGAACTACGTTGGTGACCTCCTCTTCCCTTCGAGCTGATATTTGGTTGAGCTCTATTTTTTGTCGAGTTGAGGTTTTGGGTGAGCTCCACTCTCGTCAAGCTTGAGTTTGGTCAAATTGCAGGTTTGGTCGAGCTACTTCCCCACCGAGATTTGTTTTGGCCGAGCTCGTTTGGTCGAGCTGCTGCTTGTGAGCTCCGTTTCTCATTGAACTCGTTTTGGTCGAACTTGCTTTCCTCGTTGAGCTGGATTTGTCGAGCTGAGCTTTTGTGTGAGCTCCTCACCTTCATCGAGCTATGATGGCAACCTCCAATTCTTGTCAAGCTACTATTTGGCCGAGCTCCATTTTGTTGAGCTGAGGTTTCGGTTGAGCTCCACTCTCATCGAGCTTGAGTTTGGTCAAACTGTAGCTTTGGTCGAGCTACTTCCCTGCCTAGCTCCGTTTTGGGTGAGCTCGTTTGGTCGAGCTACTTCGGGCTATCTTGTGGTGGAACTGAGCTTTCGTCGAGCTAGATTGTGGGTGAGCCAGTTCCTTTGTTGAGCTCAAACTCCAGGTGAGCTAAGAGTTTGGTCGGGCTCATCACCGTCGAGCTCATAAGGTCGAGCTTGTGGTTGTCTCTTTTGAGGTGGAGCTTCATCGACTTTCGAGGTGGTGGAGTTTGACGAATCATCAAGGATGAAGCTTTGGCGAATGAGGTCAATGAGGAGGTGCTGTAGCTCGGCGGTGAAGTCTTGTAGTTGGGTTTCGAAGACGAGAAGCTTTCGAAGGCCGAGTTTCGATGTTTCTGGATTTTAGGGTTTTGATGTAGGGGATCTTTCGGAGAAGAAAGGGTTTTGAAAGTTCGGATTCGGGTTAAAAATGCAACTGGGCTTGGGTTTCTTACCTGCATACCTGCCTAGTTTTAAAACATAGGGTTTTCGATTTTATGGGTTTGGTTTGGAGATTCTACCCGAACCCTAATGCAAAAACCCAAGCTTTCTCTTCTTCTTTTGAACCCAAAAATCCTACACCTTATTGTTTGGAGTTTTTAGAATTTATTGGAGTTTTTTAAAAACATTTGGCAATTGGATTTCACTTGTTGAAGCTTCAGGAAGTTCACGTGCGAGTGATAGAAGCTCGCCCATCTCTTGTGGTATTTATCCCATAACCTAGGTAGGGGAAGTTGTCTTGCTTGCAGGTGCTAGTTTTTGGAGTTTGATCTCCCCCTTGTGGCTTTGGCTTTTTTTTGTTGTTGGATAAGCACTTCGTCATTGACCAAGTGTTGTTTTGTTCACTGGTTTTGTTGATCAATCGTCTCATTGCTCGTTTCATTGAACCACCCTTTCGTCGACCAAGCATTGTGTTTCGCTAGTTTTGTCGATCGAGCATTTCGTTGGTTTGGGAGCTGAGTGCTTTGATCATTGAGTTTTGTATATATAGCTCACCAAGAAGAGCTATTGTAGGAATAATTTTAGGGTGGTAATCGGACTGTGAACTTGCTGTTTGGTCCTGGCAAGTTTGTTAAGGCAATTCTGGGATAGAGTTGAACATTTGAACATGCTATTTGTGCCCAGCAAATTTGGAGGGACAACTCTTAAACGGAGTTGGATGTAAAGCTCGCTGTTTGATCCCAGTGAATTTGTGGGGACAACTCTAAAACGGAGTTGGTGTTGAAGCCGTCGTTTGATTGTGGCAAGTTTGGAGACAACTCTGAGTCAGAGTTGAACGTTGAACATGCTGTTTAATCCCAGAAAATTCAAAAATAACCTTGTGACGAAGTTGGAGGTTTGAACTTGTTGTTTGCGCCTAGTAAATTTTGTAGAGACAACTCTAGGACGGAGTTGAACGTAGAGCTTACTGTTTGATCCCGACAAGTTTGTAGAGACAACTCTAGGCGGAGTTGAACATAGGGCTCGCCATTTGACCCCAGCATGTTTGAAGAGAAAACTCTAAGACAGAGTTGCTGTAGAGCTTGTCGTTTGATTCCAGCAAGTTTGGAGAGACAACTCTAAGACAGAGTTGGACATTTGGAACTTGCCATTGCCACCTAGCAAGTTTGTAGAGACAACTGTGAGATGGAGTTAGATGTTGAGCTCCATGTTTGATCCCAGCGAGTTTATAGGGACAACTGTAAGACGGAATTGGTCATTTGAACTTGTATTTTACGTCCAACAAGTTTGAAGAGACAACTCTGAGATGGAATTCAACATTTAAACTCGCTGTTTGCACCTAGCAAGTTTATTGTGGAAACTCTTTGATCAAGTTGATGTAGAGCTCACCGTTTGATCTCGACAAGTTTGGAAAGACAACTCTAGGATGGAGTTGGTCCTAGAGCTCGCTGTTTGATCCCAGCGAGCTTATAAGGACAACCGTGTGACAGAGTTGAACGTTTGAGCTTTTTGTTTGTTGCTTGCAGGTTTGGAGAGACTACTCTGAGACAGAGTTGAACGTAGAGATTGCTGTTTGCGTCTAGCAAGTTTGTAAAGACAACTCTAAGATGGAGCTAGTGCTGAACCTACCGTTTGTGTCTGGTAAGTTTATAGAGAACTCTGTGACGGAGTTGGATGTTTAACCTGCTGTTAGTCCTCAACAAGTTTGTAGAGATATCTCTAGGACAGAGAACGTATGGCTTGTCATTTGATCCCGGTAAGTTTGTAAAGGCAACTCTAAGACGGAGTTGAATATTAAACTTGATGTTGGTGACTAGCAAGTTTTGAGAGAACTCGATGACGAAGTTGAACTTGCCGTTTGCGCCCAGCAAGTTTTGGGAGAACTATATGGCGAAGTTGAACATTGAAATTGCCGTTTGCACCCAACAAGTTTTAAGATGCAACTCTGAGATAGAGTTGAACGTTTGAACTTGCCGTTTATGCCCAGCATGTTTTGGGGGGCAACTCTAGGATGGAGTTGATGTTGAGCTTGTCGTTTGATCCTAGCAATTTAAGAGAGAACTATGTGGTGGAGTTAGATGTTGAACTTATTGCTTGAAGTTATGGGGTTGTTGGAAGAACTCAAGCAAGGAGTAGGGCACCAAACTCGTTGTATGGAGTTAACAAGTTATTAACGGAGCTCAAGCGAAGAGCAGGGCGTTGAACTTGTAATTTGGAGTCAACGAGTTTTTTTTAGAGCTTGAACAAAGTACATGGTGTTGAACTCG
Source organism: Hemerocallis citrina (assembly GCA_017893485.1). Lineage (NCBI taxonomy): Eukaryota > Viridiplantae > Streptophyta > Magnoliopsida > Asparagales > Asphodelaceae > Hemerocallis > Hemerocallis citrina. The sequence continues at coordinate 385,315,804 of CM030358.1, read as the reverse complement.
TTGTTTGGAGCCAACGAGTTTGTTAATGGAGCTCGAGCAGTCAGCAGAGCATTGAACTCGTTGTTTGGAGTCAACGAGTCATTGATGGAGCTCGAGCGGTGAGCAGAGCGTTGAACACGTGGTTTGGTGCCACCAAGTTGTTGATGGAGCTCGAATGGTAAGTAGAGCATTGAACTCATTGTTTGAAGTCAATGAGTTGTTGATGGAGCTGAAGCAGGGTTCAGAGCGTTGAACTCATTGTTTGGAGTCTACGAGTTGTTGATAGAGCTCAAGCGAGATCAGAGCATTGAACTCGTTGTTTGGAGCCAAAGAGTTGTTGATGGAGCTCGCGGTGAGCAGAGCATTGAACTCGTTGTTTGGAGACAACGTGTTGTTGATGGAGCCCGCAATGAGCAGAGCATTGAACTCGTTGTTTGGAGCAACGAGTTGCCGATGGAGCTTAAGCGGTGATATCGAATCGATTGATTGGAGTCAACTAGTTGTTGATGGAGCACAAGCAGAGAGCAGGGCATTGAACTTGTTGTTTGGAGTTGAATTATTTTCCAGAGGAACTCAGGTGGCGTGCGGATCACCTAATTCCTTTTGTAGAGCGAATGGGTTATGAATGTTCTGAACCTTCTTAAAATTGAAGTGAAGTCACTTGTGTTTGTTCAACATTGATGTGATTTCGTTATTCTCTTTGCTGGCAAGTAGTTGTGTACATTGAATAAGGTCCTCGAGACATTGATCTTGCTATCCTTCGTGATACGTTGCGCTTGACTGCATTAGGACAAGTCCGTTTGCTCGGTGCTTCACGCGATACAGAGTTGGAGCCTGCTTAGGTGAAGGTGGTAGGATAAATATGGAGCTTGTCCGCCTAAGGGAGACTTGTCTTGAATTTTATCGTCAAGAGTTGAGGCGACCCTGAAAAGCTATTAACTGACGGGAGGCCTGTGAGGAGGTTTTCTTCTCTTAGGCAGAGCATCCTTTCACTGTGTAGCTGGAAGAACAACTTGCAGGAGAGTTTGTTGTACAATATTTACAAGACTTTTGTAATGATTCTTAAACATGGAATGTTGACTCATTGTAATTCTGCAGTTGAAATGAGACTGGTTGTTGATAATGATGAGCCGGCGACTAGGTTCTTTGTAGCTAAAGAACAAGGCCTCAAATTTGTTGCGTATAGTTAACGAACCATCGATGGTTTGCATAATGTTTGACGAAGTTTGGAACTTATCTGTCTTGTACCGAGCTTGTATGGGAGCAACTCTGAGGGAGTGCTATTTTCCCAACTTGTTGTATGAGTCCTCTAACAAATTATAAGAGTCACATCGAGTGACGAGTTGAACCTCAAATGTTGCTTTTGCAAGTTTTATTGGAGTAATTACAATCCACGATTTTGGACCTATAATGTCTTTAAGGAATTTTAACTAGTTTCAGGAATAGATCGAATGGTAAGTTGACCTCTAAACTTGCTTACTTGCAAGTTTCTAAAGTAACTCCGAGCCATGAGTATTGATTCTGAACTTGTTAGTTCAGGTATTAACAGGTTACAGGAACGGCTCGAATAACGAGTTGAACTTTGAACTTGTTTTGCCGCTAATTGATAGAGTATCATCGAACCATGGGTATGGACTCCAAACCTGTCGTCCAGGCGTTAACATATTGTAGGAGCATATCAAATGGCAAAGCGAACTCTGAACTTGCTTTTTCACAAATTGCTAGAGTAACTTTGAGCCGAGGGTATGGAGTCCACACCCCTCTTATAGGGAGCTTTTAATGAGTTTTTTGTGCCTTTTTTAGGAGTAAGATTGGCATTTAACTTATTGTATGCATCCGTAGAGTTGTACAATAATTATGCATAAATTAATACTATATTTAGTTGGAAATAAAACTAAGCGGCTGCTCTAATGGCTGACCGTTATTACATGTAGTGACCGGTAGTGAAAGCGGTCTTTATTGAAAGTAAAACTAAATGGCTACTCTAGTGGTTGGCCTTTATTACAAATGGAGAAAATTTGCTACTACTACTAAGAGAGGTTGTACTTCATAAGGTGTTCATCATTCCGAGACCCTTCTGTACCTCCTTGCTCCCGAGGTTTTCAAGTTGATGAGCCGTTAGGCAAACAACTTGGTAGACTTGCTTGGACTTGCATGATTTGGAGCGAGCCATCCATTGTTTTGCAGAGAGAATGGGAGATCTTCAAATTCACTGATGTGTTTAGGCATGACTATTTCCGCCCATTGAATGAGTGGAGTGGCTTCGGACGGGGGATTCAAGTACGTCGTAGTATCCTGATGAGGACGAACTTGGACCTAGTGGGAGATGATTTGGCAGGTTTGGAAGTTCTTGGCAGGATTATCTAGTACTGTAGCTTTGTAGTTGTTTACAGACTTGGTGTTACAGTGACTGCTTTCGGCGGTAGCTCTATGGCATCGAGAGGGAAATTTGAGCCCCCCATTGTAGCGGTGTAGCATGTTTGTGCTGCAGGTTGGCTCCCTACAACTTGGCCTATGCCTGCTGTTGTTGGGAATTTCATTTTATTTAGTAGGCAGAAGCAACTGCATGGAAGACCGCTAGGTCAGGATGGCCGAATATTGCCTTGTATGCGACTTTGACATCGACTACCATAAAGTCCAGTGCTTCCGTTCGAATAGCGAGGACTTTTCCTGCTGTCAACATCATGTGTGATGATTCCTTCTACTTGAATGGGGACACCGGAGAGTCCGTGGACTGTATTGCCAGCCGGCTTGAGTCGGTCTTGAGAAAGCTTCAGGCTGTTGAAAATGTTCATGCAGTGGATGTTAACTGAGCTACTGTTGTCTACCAAGATGCGGCGTACCTCATGATTCACTATGCAAAGGTTTATGACTATTGCGTCACAATGAGGTGTTCGGACACCTTCTAAGTCATTGTTAGAGAAAGATATCAGGACCCGGTGCTCTTGGTAGGCGGGATATTATGTACGGAGTTGACTTCCCTGACGAAAGCTTTGCAAGAGGAGTTTGAGTCTCCCCCTATCGGACCTCCGTGAATCGAGCGAAGAATGGCCATGTGTTCTGAGTCTTGGGATTCGGAGGTTCTCTCCCGATGCTTATTAGCCCCCCGTGCCGGAGGGGTTTTAGCATTGTCATTTGTTGGAAAAGTTGAGAGAGATAGCCCTGGCGAATCAGGCTTCAAGTTCTTCTTTGATGGCTCGGTAGTGGTCAGTAGTGTGTCCATGGTCTCGAAATGCACACCACTTATTGTTTTCTCTTCTCTTGCTAGCAGTGGACATCTTAGGCGGAGGGCGGATTATTTTGTCCTTTGCAACTTCCATGAAGATGACTGATATGCTTGCATTGAGAATAGTGAACTTCTCGAAGTGTGGTCCTGGAGGTGGATGGCATTGACTGGCGTCGTCTTTCTGAAATTCATGGGCTCTTCCTCGTTTGCATTATTCTGTTTGTTCCAGAAAGATTAATCGTTCTCTCCTTGAGGATAAAGAGCTTCCTCGACTCTGATATATTTGTCACTCCTTACTAAGAGCTCAGTGTAATCTTCAGAAGGACTCTTTGCGAGGGATGCTTTCAGGTCTGTAACCCCGTTCCCGCAAATACATATTTCTTAAATATTTTCTGTATTTTGATTATTTATAAATTTATTTTTGTTTTGATTCGATTTTGACATTCTATTACAATATTTTCTAATCAAAAATTATATTTATTTTGAATAATGGTAAATTTTAACCTTATTTTTTATTCCTAATTGATCGGCTATTGATATTATTATTATTTGGATTATTATTATTATTATTATTATCATCATTATTATTATTAGTATTATTGTATTTGTGTTGTTATTATTATTATTATTGTTATCGTTATTATTTTCAATATTATTATTGTATTTGTTATTATTAGTATTAGTATTATTATTGTTATTATTATCATTTTTATTATTATCATTATTGTCGTTACAATTATTATTATTTTATTATCATTATTCTTACTGCTATCATTATGTTAAGCCCAGCTATGTAAACCCAAAACCCTATAATTCTCATATTGGATTCTAACCCAATACCCAAAAACCCAATATCCTAATTAACCCCTATAAATACACTATTAAAGCTCCCAACCCTAACCCTACTATTCATACCCGCTAACCCCAACCCTAGCCCTTGTTCAACCATCTTCTACTATGCATCCCCTACCCCCGCTCCTCTTCCCCCTGTGCTCCTTCCAAACCCATTCCCGTCACCCTGCAGCCTCCCGCCTCGCCACCACTTCGTCTCGTCGTCATCGCAGTCGCCACCTCCAATCGACCACCGACAACCCGCCATTGTAGCACCCTGTCTACTGCCGTCGCCCGGACCTCCCACCACCCTCCTCTGTTTCCTTCCCAAAATAGAGCCCATCGCTCCTCTGTTTTCCTGACCTGTCATCACCACCCTGCCTTCGACCTTGTCTCCCCCGTCGACCGGAGCCAGCTCCACTCCGTCGAGAACCCCACAGCCTACACCTCCTCTCTCTTTGTCTGCACCATCTTTCCCATCCCCTATTTCGATATTGCTGCAGACGATCCCCGACCACCTTCCCATCCTCCACGACTGCCGCTTGCAGTCACCGTCGAGCTCCACTGCCAGCGAGACCACCCCGCTGTCCCTCCGTCGAACCCGAAGCCTTGCCATTGTTGTTACTGCTCTGCTGTTTGCTATTTGCGATCTGAAAATTACTGTTTGCTGTTTTGATCTTGATCTTTGATATTTTGATCTCGGCCATCTATCTTTGATCTTGCACTTGATCTCGGCCGTTGATTGCTTGATTTTGTACTTGATCATCGATCGTCAATCATCATCAAGATCCGTACCCAAACATGATCATCACATCAAGATTTGCTTGGTTGGCGATCACCGCCATTGCCGCCGGGATTCTCATCCCATTATTCTCTATATTCGGATTAACCATATAATAGGCAAGTCACCATCTCTTTCTTGAATCATTAATTGTTTTTGTGTTCAATAATGTTTATTGAAATTCTCGCAAATAGATCCCATCGTATTCATCGTATATTGTTATTGTCTTGTTCTTCGTTTGGAATGTAGAGGATTTACACGAGCTAATCCCCTTATTCTTGACTGCGTGCAGATATTTGACTCTAAAGATCGTGTCTTTCATGCCTTTCATGTAGATCTATTGATAGTAGGAATTATTCATGCATGTCATCCCATCGATAAACTATTCTAGAGTTGTATCTTAGGTTGCTATTGATTGAACCATTGATTTGATGTATTGTTTAGCATTAGATTGAATGCATGGTTGTTTTTCTTTGCTGTGATTTCTTTGTCATCATGCTTACCATGTTAATCGACTAATTGAACTGATAACTATAACCCTAGATCACTTTTATACCATGAAATATGTTAATCCAGAACTTTTACTGTTTGTCTGAAATTTGTATGATCTTTTCCACCCATCTATTCACACTGAACCATGAAAGTTTGTAAAGATGAAATGTAGCCCTATGTTTCTAGTTTCCAGAACACTAGAAATTGCTGAATTCAGACTTATATTGCATAAGATATGATGATTTTACTACTGCTGCGTTTTATTTCCAGAATTTTCTGATTTTTGACTACACCATGTCAAACTGATTAAATAGATGAACTAATGATCAAATATTGCCATGATAAATTCTAGATTGATAGTTAATAACCTAGAGTCTTGATAATTATTTTTATTGATTTTTAAAGTGAATATTTATTGATTTAATAACTGTAACTAATTGACATCGATAACCAGCCAGAATCAGTAATTTGTAAAGAACTCTCTAATTAACCTAGCTACTGTTATCGAACTATGACTTTAAATATGCGATGGAACCTGGAGGAAGTCTGCTTTCTGAAACATCCGATCGATCCACATTTGCTATTCTTTAGCATCGGAAAATCCGATTTTGGTACAGTGACCTACTGCTGTCCAAAATTGAGTTTCCATATTTTGATAATATAATCGAATCTATATTGTTGTATTTGATGCATTAAATTGTATGATTTGCATCGCATGATCTTAGTATTGCATTGTCACCATTCTAGTGTTCCCTATTGATTGTCTTATCGTTTCTCCATTGATGTTATTGTCCTGTTGTTATCGTAATATTGCCAACCGTTATTGCATATTGATTTAATAAAGAATTGTTAACAAGCCGGGGTTTAAGGGTTGACTTTAGTGGTGGACAATATAGAGACTGTACTCGGAGGAGGGGCCCGTGTTTCCCTATTTATCAGTCATATCGGCCATCCATAGATTGTAGATTACTTATTATAGTATCTCGATTGAATCGGTCATCGATCATTAAATCATCTTAATTTATCGGTCATTATTGTCTATCGTTGCCGAGCACATGAACTATAGAGTCTACCACTATAGTCTAAACGAAATTGATTGTATGCATCGAACCTGTGGTATGGGATGCAGTAGTCCATGCATTAGTTAGGACTAAATTGAATAATAGACTTAAGATAGTCATCGCATCGTTATTGCATATTGTCATCATTATTGAACATTGTTATCGTTATTATTTACCGTTTTTGTTACTGTTTATTGTTATTGTTATTGATCATCATTATTGTATATTGCATCGTTATCATTTTGCCAGTGTTCATTGCCATTGATCATATTGTCTCATTGAAATCGTTGTTATATCGTTATTGCCATTGTTTCACTGCTTTCCTCTACTTGCTGTCCATGACTTGCTCTAAGGACGTATTATTCTATCTTTTTAGATGAACAACTTACATGTAATCAAGGTGAATTGCCTGGTGGATTGGGAGAACAACAATGGTGAATGGATTGATTGCATCGCCGCTTATTTAATTATTTATTGTTTATGTTATGGAGACTTAATACAATAAATATTTTTATGTTATTGTAATATGGGCATTTCGCCCAGGTTGTTACTCTTTTTCCAGATTTGGTTATCGTATTGTTATTTCATGTTTCAATTTGTTTTGTAATTCATGTGATTTTTCTTATAAGCTTGCGTGGTTGTATCACTTTTTTGTTTATATTGTTGAGTTGAATCAGTAATAGCTTATGGGTGATGCAAGTTATTCGCTGGGCAAATGTCACGTGCTTATATTCCGTAGTTATGGGAAGCTGGGCGTGATAAGGTTTTTAGTGGTATCAGAGCCCAGGTTTGGCTAATGTGTTAATCATGTGGCTGATATATTAGTCAGGTTTGGGTTTAACCGATTTGACTCAACAGTATGTACAACACAGTGAATCACATGGATAATTGATAACCAACATAGAATCTGGATACTAGTCTTATTTGATTCATTTTGTTGTCCCTACATATTCAATTCCTTCATTTCTTACTTCCTTTCGTCCCTTCCATTCATCCGCATTCATTGATTCCTTATTGGGTATAATTTCATTCTTTTCGTACCCATGTTCTTTGATCTCGGTGCTATCCCTTCTTTTTTATTCTACTTGGTTCGTCGATCGGCATCACATGATCTACAACAACATGTCAGCGGCTTGGATCATCACTAAGAGAGGAATAGTCATTTTTTGCTCCAAGATGTGTGTGCAGGGCCTCAGGATCTCAGGAAGTGTTCTGAATCTGATGTTGTCAGGAGTTCGAACTTCATGCTAGAGAGATGTCGTCTGAATGTGTCAAGGATATGGTGAGCCACGAGGCAGATTGCTGGAGTTAGTAGACGTTGATGACGGAGTCTTCCCAATCAGAGTGGCGCAGCGAAAGCGTGGTGGGCCCATAACCCACAAGTCCCAAGATTCACATGTAGCTTCTCATTCTTTGCATTGTTTACTCCCTTTTCATACATCCCATTTGTCATCATGCATCAATTCATTATTCAACATCTTTCTAGATCACTCCATTCCTACCTATGTTCTTTCTTATTCTGGTGTTGCCACCATTTCGTTTCTTTCCCCTCTAATTCTTTGTTTTGTTATTTCAGAAGTTGATTTTGCTTTGTCCTATGTACTGCCTGAATGAATTTCGAGGACAAAATTCTGCTGTGAGGTGGGTAGGATTGTAACCCCCATTCCCGCAAATACATATTTTCTGAATATTTTTTATATTTCGATTATTTATAAATTCATTTTTGTTTTGATTCGATTTCAACCATCTATTAAAATATTTTCTAATCGAAAATTATATTTATTTTGAATAATGGTTTATTTTAACCGTATTTTCTTTGCTAATTGATCGGCTATTGATCTTATTATTATTTGGATTATTATTATTATTATTATTATTATTATTATTATTATTATTATTATTATTATTAGTTTTATTGTATTTGTGTTGTTATCATTATTATTATTATTGTTATCGTTATTATTTCAGTATTATTATTGTATTTGTTATTAGTATTATTATTATTATTGTTATTTTTATCATTTTTTTATTATCATTATTGTTGTTACGATTATTATTATTTTATTATCATTATTCTGACTATTATCATTTTGTTAAGACCAACTATATAAACCCAAAACCCTATAATCTCCTATTAGATTCTAACCCAACACCCAAAAACCCAATATCCTAATTAACCCCTATAAATATACAATTAAATCCCCCTAACCCTAACCCTACTATTCACAGCCACCAACCCCAACCCTAGCCCTTGTTCAACCCTTTTCTACTGTGCATCCCCTACCCCCGCTCCTCTTCTCCCCTGTGCTCCTTCCGAACCCATTCCTGACACCCTGCATCCTCGCGCCTCGCCACCACTTCGTCCCATCATCATCGAATTTGCCACTTCCAGGCGACCACCGACGACCCGTCATTTCAGGACCCTGTCTACTATCATCTCCTGCAGTCGCCCTGACCTCCCGCCACCCTCCTCTATTTCCTTCCCGAAATAGATCCTACCGCTCCTATGTTTTCCCACCCTGTCGTCACCACCATTCCTTCGACCGGAACCACCTCCACTCCATCGAGAACCCCGCAGCCTGCACCTCTTCTCTCCTCGTCTACACCATCTTCCCCATCCCTTGTTTTGACATTGCTGTCGCTGATCCCCGACCACCTTCCCATCCTCCGCGACTGCGCCTTGCAGTCACTTTAGAGCTCCGCCGCCAACGAGATCACCACGCTGTCCCTCTGTCGAAGCCGAAGCTGAAGCCGAAGCCCTGCCATTGTCGTTATTGCTCTGCTGTTTGCTGTTTGGGACCCAAGAATTGATGTTTGCTGTTTTGATCTTGATCTTTGATCTTTTGATCTTGGCCGTTGATCTTTGACCTTGCACTTGATCTCGATCTTGATCTTGGCCGTTGATTGCTTGACCTTGCACTTGATCATCGATCGTCAATCATCATCAAGATCCGCACCCAAACATGATCATCACATCAAGATTCGCTTGGTTGGCGATCACCGCCATTGCCACTGGGATTCTCATCCCATTATTCTCTATATTCAGATTAACCATATAATAGGCAGGTCACCATCCCTTTCTTGAATCATTAATTGTTTTTGTGTTCAAGAATGTTTATTGAAATTCTCGCAAATAGATCCCATCGTATTCATCGTATATTGTTATTGTCTTGTTCTTCGTTCGGAATGTAGAGGATTTACACGAGCTAATCCCCTCATTCTTGACTGCGTGCAGATATTTGACTCTAAAGATCGTGTCTTTCATGCCTTTCATGTAGATCTATTGATAGTAGGAATTATTCATGCATGTCATCCCATCGATAAACTATTGTAGAGTTGTATCTTAGGTTGCTATTGATTGAACCATTGATTTGATGTATTGTTTAGCATTAGATTGAATGCATGGTTGTGTTTCTTTACTGTGATTTTCTTGTCATCATGCTAACCATGTTAATCGACTAATTGAATTGATAACTATAACCCTAGATCACTTTTATACCATGAAATATTTTAATCCAGAACTTTTACTGTCTGTCTGAAATTTGTATGATCTTTTCGACCCATCTATTGAAACTGAACCATAAAAGTTTGTAAAGATGAAATGTAGCCCTATGTTATTAGTTTCCAGAACACTAGAAATTGCTGAATTCAGACTTATATTGCATGAGATATGATGGTTTTACTACTGCTGCATTTTATTTCCAGAATTTCCTCATTTATGACTACACCATGTTAAACTGATTAAATAAATGAACTAATGATCAAATATTGCCATGATAAATTCCAGATTGATAGTTAACATGCTTATAGTCATGATAATTACTTTTACTGATTTTTAAAGTTATTATTTACTAATTTTATAATCGTAACTAATTGACATCTGTAACCAGCCAGAATCAGTATTCTGTAAAAATCACAGTAATTAACCTAGCTACTGTTATCAGAATTTTGATTTTAAATATGCGTTGGAACCGGGCAGAAGTCTATTTTCCAGAATTTCTGACTGATCCATTTTTGTTGTTGTGTAGCAACCGAAAATCCGATTTTGGTACAATAACCTACTGCTGTCCAGAACTGAGTTTCTATATTTTGATAAAATAATCGAATCTATATTGTTGTATTTGATGCATTGAATTGTATGATTTGCATTGCATGATTTTAGTGTTGTATTATCACCATTCTAGTGTTCCCTACTGATCGTCTTATTGTTTCCCCATTGATGTTATGGTCCGATTGTTATCGTAATATTGCCAACCGTTATTGCATATTGATTGAATAAAAAATTATCAATAAGCCGGGGTTTAAGGGTTGACTTTAGTAGTGGACACAATAAAGACTTTACTCGGAGGAGTGTCCCGTGTTTCCCTGTTTATCGGTCATATCGGTCATATCAGTCATCGATTGATTGTAGATTACATATTACATTATCTCGATTGAATCGATCATGAGTCATTAAATCATCTTAAATTATCGATCATTATTGTATATCATTGCCGAGTACATGAACTATAGAGTCTACCACTATATTCTAAATGAAATTGATTGTATGCATCGAATCTGTGGTATGGGACGAGTAGTACGTGCATTAGTTAGGACTAAATTGAATAATAGACTTAAGATTGTCATCGCATCGTTATTGCATATTGTCTTCGTTATTGAACATTGTTATCGTTATTGTTTTCCATTTTTGTTACCGTTTATTATTATTGTTATTGATCATCGTAATTGCATATTGCATTGTTATCATTTTGCCAGTGTTCATTGCCATTGATCCGATTGTTTCATTGAATTCGTTGTTATATCGTTATTGCCATTGTTTCACTGCTTTCCTCTACTTGTTTTTCATTACTTGCTCTAAGGACATATTATTCAATCTTTTTAGATGAACAGCTTACAGGTAATCAAGGTGAATTGCCTGGTGGATTGGGAGAAAAACAATGGTGAAAGGATTGATTGCATCGCCGCTTATTTAATTATTTATTGTTTATGTTATGGAGACTTAAAATATTGAATATTGTTATCTTATTGTAATGTGGGCATTTGACCCAGGATTGTTACTCTTTTTCCAAATTTGGTTATCGTATTGTTATTTCATGTTTCAATTCGTTTTGTGATTCATGCGATTATTCATATATGCATGCGTGGTTGTATCGCTTTCTTGTTTATATTGTTCAGTTGAATCAGTAACCGCTTATGGGGACGTAAGTCATTTGTTAGGCCAATGTCACATGCTTGTATTCCGTATTTTTGGGAAGCGGGGCATGACAAGGTTTTTGTTAGTGACATTGTGGCGAAAGGCGATAGCCTCCACTGAAGAATCTAATGAGGAGATGGGCCTTGCTTTGGCTGTGAAGTGCTTGACAAAGTCCTTTTGCTGTTCTCCATCCTTTTGCTTTAATTTCAATAGAGAGGCACTCATTATTTTAGCCTTGTGGCTAGTAACGAAGTGCGCAATGAAGAGCTGGTCGAGCTTGTCGAGGGAGAATATTGACTCTGGAGTGAGGCAGGAGTACCATTCCCTAGCTGATACTTTCAGAGTTGCGGGGAACGTTCGGCACATGAGCGCATCGGTGGCATTGTAGACCATCATAAGAGTTTTGAAATTCTCAATATGGTCCACCGGGTCAGATTCTCTTTCGTATAAATTGAATTGAGGAGCTTTGAAGTTCTTCAGAATTGGTGCAGCAAGGATGGACTTGCTGAATGAAGGTCGACTGGGATGGTAAGCCCTGCTGGAGCGGTTCCCCGCATTCTTCATCTGTTCTAGGCGATCTTCTACTTTTCGGATGCGGCGAAATACTTGGTGGTCCTTCCCCTTGGATCCAGTTAAGTCGCCAGATTCTTCATTTCTTTGAGAAGTAAGGTGGTGACTCCGCATTCGTCGACCATGATCTTGACTACCTTGGATGGCTCAAAGGATGTCGATCTTGAAGTTTTCCATTTCGGCCCTAGTAACTAGGGCCTCTTTCTCTTGCATTCGAATCTCATGAGTCAGGATTCTTTTTGATGTACGTCCCTGATGAGAGGAGGAATGTCTGGATCTCTTTCTTTGAAGATAGTTGCTTCTCCGGTTCAACTGACGTTCTGAGCGGGAGGCCTCAGTTTTGGTGCTCCTCTCATCCAAGCGGACCCATAAATCAGTCCCTTGTTCCCTTGCGTTGATGATTTGTCAGAGATCTTTTGACCCCCGGGGGCCTCGTGAGGCCTTTGAATCAGTGGAAGCATTATAGATTGAGATATGGTTGTGCAAAGGATGTTGTTCATGATGGCCTTGTAGGGAGCCCCCCGGTGCCTCTCCGTTGATGGGAGCTTGACTAGGCTGATGGGGAAGATCTAGTTGATGTGGAGGAAATTGTTCCATCACGGGAAAAGTTGGTTGACGAAGATAGTTGATGAGACAGTTTGAGGTTGCCACTTTCCCTCTTAGTCTTAGCGGCATGACGGTAAGTCTGATCTGTATTGTCACGGTCCGCTTCCCAAAAATACAGGAATACGGATATGTGACAAAAGCCCAGCAAATGATTTTCATCATCCATAAGTTGTTCAAGAATCTTTACAACATCTCACGAAATAATCAGAGTCGGAAGCAAAAGAATCAACCAACATGCACATATGATCTAAAATACTAACAAGAATACTTGAAACCAAATATATAAATCTCAAATAGTCATGATCTGAATAACACAAATATCCTGGGTCACAATGCCCAAATACAAGAATAAATCCAAGTACAAGAATACAATTGTTCAAAGCAAACTACAAGAAATAATGATAACAAGATCCAGCACTAATACTTCTTGTCACCTGATACCATCTGGAACCTGTTCTCCAAAATCTGCAATTCAACAATTGCAGGGAAGAGGAAAAGAGAAAACAAGTACCCGTCAATTGCAAGTTACGGGCCGCTTGTAATGCAGGATACAAGTACATGGGAAAACTAACTAAATAGCATGGAATATACCGGGTGACAAGTATAACAACTAGCATGGCAAGATGAACAAGTACAAGTGGAATGTATCAAGTGTCAAGTGAACAAGTATCGTGTAAACAAGTAACAAGTGTCACGAATCAAGTGTCACGAAATCAAGTAACAAGTAACAAGTGCAAGTAGTCAAGTAATCAAGTAAGCATGTATCATGTTCAAGTAATCAAGTATCAGGAATTCAAGCAATCAAGTATCATGTACAGGTATCATGTAACAGGTATTTATGTATATAGGTAAACATGTGTCAAGTTATGTCATGTCAAGTCTTGTAATTATTACTATCTAGGTAGCACTTCATGCGCCCCAACTTTTATCACATGGTTGCTACAACAAACATTTTCGCTTTAAATTTCATAGTGGACCATATAGGATAGTGTACTCAGGGACAAGCTTCAAGAATCAAGTATCAAGTATCAAGCCTCAATTGAAATATTAAGCCTCAAGTATCACATAGGATCAAAAGACCCTCTTCCGAGTATACGTTTCTGAATTATCCACTATTAGATCTGTTCCTTTAACCCCGGCTTGATTATTTATTATTAGTGTCAAACAAGCATAAGTGGGTACAAAAAATATCAAGAATAACATGGCATGATCATGTAACAAGTTCAAGTTGCAAGATAAACATGTGTGGGTATAAGATAACTCATAAAGGAATAAAATAACCATGTCTCTAGTTCAGGACAGTAAGACCATACTGTAGTAAAATAGTGATTCCCAGTATTACAAAGATGCAAATCTGAATCCGTTGAAACGTCTAGAAAATAGACTCCCAACCGAATCCAGTGAATACAAATAAGTCATATACTAATTCACAAAAACATAACTCATAACTGATTTGAATACAGAAAATACGTTCAGCCAGAAATCAGGAAATCGAATTCAAGAGTAGGAAAACAGCATTAAAACTCATTAATAAATCCACAAAAAATATGGGGGCATTCTCCTATATGTCTAATATCAAAATATAAAGTTTCATAATTTTCCAGTAAAATTAGTTTAGCCATCAAATCAGAAAACTTCAAGAAACGATAGTTTGACAAATCTGGAATTCCCAACACTGATGTACGAAGACTATAATATTTCGCAACCAGTGAAACGAAATCCAAATCCGCCAAAGGGAGATGAAAATAGAAAAAATATATTAACTTTCATATTTCACAAATATTTTTCATACAGCAAAAGGAATTAGGGTGAAAATACGATTCTTTACAGAACAGCGAGTAAAATACAGCAAGTATAGTCTTTATAAATAAGCATGAAACGACATATAAACTTGCCAATAAAAATCCACCAAAATTCTGGGTAAACCCTAACTAGATAAAGAAACACTGACCAATATTTTGGATCAAAATAATATATGTAGCACAAGTATCAAAATGATTTAGTCATCAAAATCACCAAGAAACAAAATCTGGAAAAGATCTACACCTCTGTAGTAAAAATGGCATATCTCACACATACGAAAACGAAATCGAGCAAGGTCAGAGGGGTTGGAAAGAAGACGAATTCTTCTAAAACTCATGTTTTATACTGAAATTAAGATTCTGACCTTAATATGGTCTAAATTACTGATCAAGACAGAATATCGGCAAAACACAGAATTTCCTCCAAAACCAAAGTAAACATAGATCAAACGAAACTTGATCCAAATACAACCAAACATGAATTCGAGTTTACCAACTGTCCAAACATCATGAAATAGGGTAATTAACATATCTAAAACAAGTCTATCACATGGTTCTCAACAATTACCCAAATTCTCACAAAAATCCCACATACATGATCAAATCAAGAACGGGCAAAACCTAATAAGTTATTTCATGTCAATTTTGTTTCGTGAGGCAACTATGGTCAAATCACTATAGAGACAATATCAACAAGGGGTTTCACCCACGAATTGTATCTAGAACCTAACTACACTACAACCGGTATTTTTGACTTGTATCATACAAAGGAATTTGAGTACAAGTTACTTGCCTGAGAGACGATGACGAAAACGGAGCGAGAACAAGAATAACGGGAACGGATCCTAGGGCACTAACACAAACATAACGAATGGATCACGAACACAAGGAATCAACAGATCACAAACACGATCGGACGACTGAGATCAAAAGGAACGGATCAGATCGGACGACTCTGATCGAAGATCAAGATCAAGATCAAGATGTGATCAGTATCTTGATGATGATGATGATGATCGGGTCAGATTGACGATCGGACGGCCACCAATCAAAGCAATCAAGAACTCCATGATGTCGATGATCAAGATGACCGACGGCCCAAAACAATGATGATCAAGATCTCCAAGATGATTAAAACTCCATGATCAAGAATCTCACGGACGGCCAAGATCTAACCATGATCAAGAAGATCAAGAAGATGAAGATGAGATCGTGAAGATCCGACAGCCCACAACAAGTGTAACTCCCCGATTTTCGGTAACTGGGGAAACCGTGACATAAGCCAGAATCTTTTCTTCAATTAGCCACAATACATAGAAAAATAGGAAAAATTAAAACTTTTATTCAACACAAATATATTACAAATGCAAATGTTACAAAATTGCAATAAATTACAACAGTGTTACAATAATACCTTTACAATTCCAAGTGTTACAACTTTCAACATATTACATCAGAGTACAATGAATAAAGAATAACACTTGGTATTTCACTTGGATGCTTTCCAACAAATAAATAGATTACAAAATTGTTACAATGGAACAATAGTAAACAACGTATAATGTAGCAGAAATAAAAACGACCCTTGCTTCTCTCGCCTTGAGTCCTTCTGAATCCTGTACTTGTACTTCTGCAATCCGGTACCTAATGAAATGGCGACGTCAGTACATATACTGACGTTTTTAAGGCTGATAACTAGCAGTGATTCTCCACTTAAGCAAACAGATTGATGAAAAGAGAAACGTGTATATATACTTTGGTGTGTCAGTGTATGCTATGCCTTAGACTTTAATACCCGATTAACTAATGCGATCATGTTCTTATTCTAATGCAAGCAAGTCTCCGGAACAGTCTGTAGCCCATACTACATATGCCCTATCTCAAGCCATTTCTTCATATATTGGGATTTAAACCCTCGTTAAGAATTCTACTTTGTACACAATCATGTTCCTGATAATATAACGTGACTGTGAGGTTGCAAGTGGGTCAAGTCCCACCAATGCAGTACGATTATGGTGTCTCCATTTGCCACTACTACTCGGCATGCCGGACCTCACTCAAAAACAAGGTTGTAGATACGGTCTAGTTCCGTTACTGCAGTCATATAGTGGTGTCCATGTTTGCCACTATTGCCCAGCGTATCGGGCCTCATTCAAAAATCAAAACAACATTGGGTCTCGCATGCGCAGGATAGCGCGAAGCCTACCCTGTGGCACCCCTGCGGTCTCGCAAATGCAGGACTGCACGTAGCATCCCGTGGCACCCCAAGCCACGGTATTTCAGGAATTAACAGACGAGATACGCAACCCGTGCTCCCAACTCGTGAGATGACACCGTACGTATCCCTTTGACGGGAAGGTACAACCCAATAACACCGCCTAGTGTCGGCCTATAGGACAGGTCGGATCATAAGGAATCACCCTTAACACCAACTCTTTCCCGTCGGCAAAAATGATTATAAGTAAAAGTTAAGTCATAATAGCCATAAATTACTACCCTAATTATGTCACTAAATCCAAACAGTCTCACAGGGTTTTCAATAACTTTCTTATGATTATCCCAATCCAACTCATGGCCTATCAATCCAAGACACCGGTGACGAAAATCTCTCTCGCTCAACATTACCCCTAACTCGGATCTCATCAACATTCTCGACCCACGATCAACCCACATCAGTTAAGATCTGTCAGTGCTCTATGTGTGATTTATCCACAGTTTCTAAGGTGGTAAGGTGCGAGTCTTGATGGTCGATGGCCCCTACGGCAATTATGAGACTTTATCACTACCCCTAACTCGGATCTCGTCAACACTTTCGGCCCGTGATCAACCCACATTAGTTAAGATCTGTCAGTGCTCGAGGTGTGATTTATCCACAGTTTTCAAGATGGTAAGATGCGAGTCTTGATGTTCGATGACCCCTAGGCTAGCTTTTATCTAGCTAACAATACTAGTGACTTTTCCAACCATTATTTACCATATATTGAAGATGATGCATGTGCACATCATATGGTCCAATTTCAATTAGAAACGCATACAACTAGAACTCATGAGTTCTTTTCCCAAATTTGAAGTAGGACAATATGCGACTAGGTTCATGGGTTCTTTCTCAAAGTTGAACTAGAATCACCGAGAATCTAATTGCATGGGTTCCTCGCTAATTCGAGCTAGAACTATCAGGGAGCTAGTTTCATGGGTTTCTTCTTAAAAATCGAACTAGAGCAAATGTGGAACATGGGTTCATTTCAATAGTTCCATTGGATTAGCATGTAAGCTAAACTCATGGGTTTCTTTTAGAATTTAACCGAAACCACTACAATCATATAACTCAAACATGCATGGATTCTTTTGAATCTAAAACAACTACACATCTCAACATGGATTCTTTACTAGAACTACTACAATAACACAAGCATGCGTTCTTTACTTAGAACAACTATAATATCTCAAGCATGGGTTTTTTACTAGAATTACTACAATAACACGTGCACGCTTATCGGTTTCCTTACTACAACAACTCAAGCATGGTATCTTTCTACAACTCAAGCATGGTATACTTACTATAATCAAATCAAGCATGGGTTTCTCACTATAATCAATCTACAACAACTCAAGCATGGTATATTTACTATAATCAACTCAAGCATGGGTTTCTCACTATAATCGACCTACAACAACTCAAGCATGATATACTTACTATAATCAACTCAAGCATGGGTTTCTCACTATAATCAACCTACAACAATTCAAGCATGGTATCTTTCTACAACTCAAGCATGAATACAATTTGAGCATGGGTTTCCTTCTACAACAAATCTAGCATGGTTTCTTACTACAACAACTCAAGCATGGTATACTTACTATAATCCACTCAAGCATGGGTTTCTCACTATAATCTACCTACAACAACTCAAGCATGGTATACAACATAAGCATGGGTTTCTTATTACAACAACTCAAGCATGGTATACAACATAAGCATGGGTTTCTTATTACAACAACTCAGGCATGGTATCTTTCTACAACTCAAGCATAAATACAATTTAAGCATGGGTTTCCTTCTACAATAACTCAAGCATGATATATTTACTATAACCAACTCAAGCATGGGTTTCTCACTATAATCAACCTACAACAACTCAATCATGGTATACTTACTAATCAACTCAAGCATGGGTTTTTCACTATAATCAACCTACAACAACTCAAGCGTGGTATATGGATTGTTTTTGAAACTAAAACAAGTACGAATGGGTTCATGGGTTTCACAAGCATGGTTCATGGGTTCACAAGTATGAATAGGTTCATAAGTATGAATGGGTTTATAAGCATGAATGGGTTTCCTTGCTACACAACTTAAGCATGGACTGGTTCACAAGCATGAATAGGTTCTCTTTTTGACATAGAACACAAACATGGTAGGTTCTTGGGTTCACATAAGTATGGATGGGTTCTTTGCTACAACTCAAGCATGGTAGGTTCTTTACTAAGAACAACTAAATATCATAAGCATGAATGGGTTTCTAGCAACCTATAAAAGTTTAGAACATGCTACTAAAAGACTAAAAATAAATTATTACAAGACTACTCTTTAAGGAAAATACAAGTCCTATATATTACAAAGACTACATTTATTAGTTTACAAATTAGTACATACTACAACCCATTTTTTCTTCAATCTTACAAGTTCCTACATACAATAAGAGCAACCTTTTATGAACAAGGGTTAGTAAAGAATGATTTCTTAACACAATAGAGAGCAACATACAACAAAACTTATCTTTTAAAAAGCTAGATGAGTCCTACAACCCCAAAAATGGGTAGTAAATATTCTTACTACACTAATCTTTATATGCACAAAGCTATAATCCAAGTGGTCATTTGTGTTAACAAAATAACCATAATAACAACAATAGTCATAATAAGGTTAAAAAACAACCTTTATCTGTTTTTAATTTAAGCTCCACCACCCATCTTTTTCATGGGATTTTTTTGATCCCTACAACCACTTTATGCTTAATAATTAGTCCAAGTCATTTTTAGAACACACACACACAACAAAAGAGGACAAAAATCAACATAAATAAAAAGAGATAACTTCATCTTGATTTCCCACCGTTCTTATGCACAAATCTTAGTCCAATTAGTCCAAAATAATTATCTTAACAATACTAACCTTACAAGGTCTCAAAAATCAACCGTTATGCCATTTAATTAGGTCTCACCATCCATCTTTTTCATGGGATCATTTTGATCCCTACAAACATGCTTATGCTTAAGAATTAGTCTAAGTTATTTAGGAACATAAACACACCACAACACATCATAAAGATAGGTTCTTTTTAACCTACAACCACTTATATGCTTGGAAAAAATAGTCCAAGTTATTTAGAACATACACCTACAACATTCACCATCAAAAAGATGTGTTCTTTTTATCCTACAACAAATAACCATCAAAGATGGGTTCTTTTTCACATAGAACCAAAAAATAACCCTAAAGATGGGTTCATTTCTACATACAAAAATAAAGAGAACAAGCAAATCTAAAATAGAAGTAGAGAATCCCCACCTTTTTGATCTCTTGTAGGAAGGACTAGGTAGCAACCTTCTCCTTCCTCCTTAGCTTCTACTACAAAAACCTTCAATAAAGAACACTCCTATGGAAAACCCCAAATGAAGAACACTTAGGGTTTCTTCTCTTTCTTTTCTTCTCTTTTTTTTCTTGTAAATGAGGCAAAAGGTGAAGGGGAGGGGTATTTATAGGATGAAAATATGGTGGAAAGTGCAAAATGCACCAACACAAATGCACAAAACCCCTTGGGGTAATGTTGGCCGGCCAAAATGGATGAGGTGGAGGGGGTGAGGTGGAGGGATGAGGTGGAGGTGGAGACTTCTAGTTGAAGATATGATTTAAACCCTTATTAATCTTAACCCTAGGTTCAAGCCTCCAACCAAATCCTAGCCCTCCAAATTTGATTAATCATGAAAAAAATAAGATATTTTTGTCCAAAACACATACTACATGATTTTTACAAACGTACAAAATCGGTACAATATGCATACGTATGTATATATCTATATACGTATAATTTCTGTTTGTAAAACCGCATAACATATAAAAATAAATTAATTACGAAAATAATAACAAAATAAATTTTATTATCAACCCGAAAGATTCCAGTACCAATTTGCTACAATACAGATGTATACAGACTGGTACATACACACAGATAATGCTTATTAATAAAACCGGGTGATATCCACCAAAAATATTTCGTTTCAGGAAATAAAAATAAAATAATAATAAAATAATAACTTTCATTGTCTGCTCGGAATTTTCCAGACATTTTTCTCAAAAATGCGTTTTTCAGGATTTTGTACAAGTGCACAAAACTGATACAATACCTGTATATACTTACTAGTATAAAGGTCCATGTAACTTTTTATTTAGAAAAACCAATAATTTCCAAAAAAATATATTTTAATTTAAAAAATAATAATTATTACAATATAATATCCGTCTGAGATATTACAACAAGAGATCAAGAATCAAGATCAATCGGACGGCTAACAATGCACTCAAACATGATCAAAAACCCACATGATCAAGAAAAACACACCCATGATCACATCAACAGCAATGGCACCCCACGGTAATGGCTGCACTTGTTGCTCCGATGGCGGGTGGCAGGTAGCGGCAAGGCGAAAGACTGGCGGCCAGGGGAATCATCGGCGGACAGGTGGCTAACTGCCACTGCTATTGCTGCTGGCTGAACGGGGTGGAGGCAAGGGACACAGGCGCACACAGGGAGGGGCAGGCTTTTTTCGACTGTGGTGTGTCGAGGCAGAGCACTGCGGTTGTCGTGGATGCGGAGGAGTGGCGCTAGGCTAGGGCGACACGACGCAGGGGCTGGTAGTCGTGGCGTTGCTGCTGTTGCGGCTGTTGTTGTCGCGACGAACAGGGAGGGTGAGAGAAGGCGGGGAGATGCAGGTGGGGAGATGATGGGTTAAAGAGGATGTCGGAGAGGGAAGGTGATGGGAGAGGAGGAACGAGGACGGGGAGGGGTTGCGGAGACGGGGGCGAGGCTAGAGCAGGGAGAGAAGGAGATGGAAAGGTGGCTAGGGGATTTTCGGGAGGAAAGTTAACAGGTTGTATGGGGTAATATATAGGGGATGATATTAGGGTTTAGGCTGAAGAGAGGTTTTGGGTGGGGATGGTTACAAACGGGTTGGATTTAAATGGGTTTTAGGGGATGTTAATAACAGGGTAGGGGTGTTAATAGGTTTGGTTTAGAAATGGGTAATGGGTTTTGTATAATATCTGATAATGGGTATTTGGGTTGGGGTTTTTAATAGGGTTTAAAAATTCATTAAGAAAATTATAGGGTTTTAAATAAAAGAAATTCAATAAAATAAAAATGCGTTTTGGGTATTAGGAAAATACAATAACTAATTAAAATACAAATTTAGGATTTTGTAGAAATGTTAATAATAATAATAAAAACAATAACAATAATAAAAACAATAACAATAATAAAAATAATAATAATAGTAATAGTATCAGTAAAAGAAATCAAAGTAATAATATCGATAATAAGATTTGTATAAAAAAACATAATAAATAGTTACAAATAAAATTATTGATTGAAGATAGTTTTTAATAGAATATCCGACAATACATTTTAACAAAAAAAATAATTTGAAAGCGGAAAAACTAATTTAAAAAAATTTGAAATACCGAAAATACATAGAAAATATATTTTTGGGGAAACAGGGATTACATGTATAGATTTCCATAGACGAAGCCAATCTATAGTTGCTTATTTTGGTATGGGAGAAAATAGATAGTGAGTTAATATTTGATGGAAACTACTAAAGATCTGACCTTTGATCGTTGCCGTGAAAAGTGGAGCTGCTGAGAGTGGATCTGGATCGTTGATTGAACACCATGATCTAAATTCAACAGTTGCTGATGCAGCCGATGGACCTGCAAAAAGCTTGAGACACTGGGATGGCCCCGGCGACAGACCATCCGATGCTCAAGTCAGAACTAGAGAGAGAAAGAGAGTTTGAGAGAGAAACTATTGATTACCCTCTGATTGAGGATGGTGGAAGGTATTTATAGGCCTGGGAAACCGTCTAGGAAATCGAGATGAATCCATTAGATCGATTATGAATTCACTATCTCTTGCTTGAATCTCTCCCTCAAGAGATAAGCTTTCTTGTTTGGGGATAAGATATTTGACTAACAACCTTCATGGATTGGGTCTCTCTTAATGGGCCTAATCTGTCACTTTCCATGGGCTTGAAAGAGACCCATGTAATCCAGAGGAGCTTGGAGAAGGCTTTAACCTATTAACGAGACCCGTTATGATTAATCTGCCTGTGGAAGCTTTGGGATCTGTGCTAGATTCGTACGACCTTGATTTGCTGCTATTTTTTTACCATTATAAAAAACCATCATCAAAATCAAAATCAAAATACAACAAAATCAAAATGTCATGCCCTGCTTCCCAAAATACAGAAATATGGGCATGTAAGCAAGGCCCAGTGAATTATATATGTTTTCAAACTCACATCATCCATAAACTGTACAATACCAGTAAGCTCGATAATATAATAATAATCACATGAACAAGAATAGAATCAATAACCTAAATCTGAAATACAAGAATTTTGGGTCAAAATGCACGAGAATATACAACGTAATAAATAATTCGCTACAACTAGTAGTGACAGGAAAGTAGAGAAATAGCAGTAGTAGTTCCATCACGGCATCTAGAGATTCTGTTTACCAAGTTCCTTCTGTATCTCATCATCTGTACATATATAAACATTAACTAAAAAGTATGAGGTAGTGTCCGTTAGATCAAGCTATGGATGACAAGTAGTAACAAACAGTGAAACAATAAAACATGACATAACAAGTGACAATGAACTAGAATGATATAATCATGTACATTACAATTAAGGACGATGGGATGCAATCATGACCGGGAGGTTTAATCAATCGGTATGCAATAGTCAATAAACAATAGTCGCTGAGCAATAATACAAAGGTTGGTAACAATAAACAATGATCAATAATGCAAGTGTCGATGCTCAGTGTCAATCTTAAGTATATCAATCTTTTATTAACCTATCTGTTGCATGTAATCCTACGTCCCATAACACCGGTTCGGGTGCATACAATCATGTGAACATTCAGATTATAATGGCAGATTCTACAGGGTCATATACTCGGGCCTTGTTGTAACACCCCAAATTCCAAATAATGCTGAATTCGAAGTTGCACAGGATCTTTACACTTCACTTCGTACAATTTTACAAGAAATTTTGAAATTTATATTACAACAGAGCCTTTTACATTTATTAACACAGTGGAAGGAAAAATGAAGTACAATAATGAACATATACAATTGTAATAACTTTAAATAATTATCAGCTTCAATTCCACTTTATATGTCCTTGAAAAATCCAAATCCTGCATATAAAACTGTGGGCACGTTAGTTGCTTACAACCGACGAAAAAAAATGTTATACACGACCATCCTCGCTACGCCGAAGGTATAACGATATTAATAATTTAACAAACCACAGACATGAATGCAAAAGTGTTAAAAATGATTACTCTAAACATGTAAGTGTATGCAATGCCTTAATGCCTAATGCAATTGTTTTACGCTAAGATGACACTAATGCATACTTGTTCGGATTCTATGCATCCCATACTATATAGGTCTGAGGGCAAGCACCTACGTACTCCACATTAAAGGGTTTGATCCCTCGCCATGATAACTACCCAGTAACAAAACAAAGTTTAGACATTCCACAAGTACGAATCCCATTCTCAAAGTTCACCGCCCGACTATACAGAATTCTCGTCGTGCGAACTTCCTGTCAAGTGTCCCTCTAGCCTCGGTATACGTATATACAATGGAGTATGGTAAACTATCCGCCCGACTATGCATAGTCCTGGATTTAAAATAAAAGCTCGTCTCCATCGGAGCAACCACAGTCCCGGAATCCACTGCCCAACTGGGTCTATAGTCCTGGAGATCCACCACCCGACTATATAGAAGCCTTCCACTCACGTTTGCCCAATTTTACTACATCTTCACTTAGTGCCTAATTCTTAAGTTCAAGACATGAATAATTACAACACCTAGTGTTAGCTTTTCCCCCTACCGGACTTAATCACAAAATACCGAGATAGCTCACATAGCCATATCTCAAAATAACTCAATCATTTAATTCAACAATGCCGGTACCCGATGTCTCACTAAACCTCTAGTTCACAACCTTTCATGTTCTGGAATTCATGGGCACTCATACCCTTCAATAACCACGTATTAAACCTCATGGTATTCATATCTTCAACTTATTCATAACTTAATCAATGTCATATTTTTGCAACATTCATGATATTCAATTCATTCACTTATTCACAATTCTAAAAAGAACAACATTTCTTTTCATGAACTCATAACATAGATTCATCCACTTCAAATCTCATTAGCAATTTAATCACATATAATATCTTAAACCACATCAAGTATTTCTTACTCAAAATAAGTAAATAATCTCATCAAGAGAAACCAAATAACATAGCAATATTTTCTCTTCTTCTAATCCAAATAAAAGTCATAATCTTAAAATAAATATTTTCGAAATTATCAACTCATTATCTACATCACTTTCACTTTTAATTTCTCACACAATACTTGAAATATCGTGGAACTATTTTTAATAAACTCGAAATCATTTTAGAGGAATATTAGAATTTTTCCAAATTTTTATTTGCTTTTAAACTCTTCAAAAATATCAAAAACGCCAAAAAAATCAAATGAAGCTACCGAGTTCCGAACCCAAGCCCAACAGCGCGCTACAGTACCGCCCTATGGTGCCTCCACTAACCAAGAAGTCCATGTGACTTCACTGTCACAATGACAGACCGAGAACAATACGCACTATGTTTCGGCTCTGGGTTTAATTAAAATCAATCAAGAATAAAAAGGGGATACCAAGTTTCGAACCCAAAACCAACACTCAACCCGTGCTACAGTAACAGTACTGTGATGCACTGACTAGCTAGTAAGTCCAACCATGACTACTGAAATGAAGACAGACCGTTATACTTTTGTTCAAACCATACTGTTATCAATTTATCTTCACAAAACTCGATTTTTCATTCGATCTAATCTTTTATTAGACTGTAATTAATTTTTCCAGACTGAGTTTAATTGAGAAACAGTAACCCACGATTCTCAAACTCCAATGTTAAACATATATCTATATTTCAATTTATCTTTCGCTCATTTACATACACAAATTGCAATTCTTCAATTTAAGAAAATAACAACTTTGTATCTCTTACAACTCATTTTATGAACCCATTTGCATCAATTAGAATTTACTACATATTTGTTTTGAATACAAGAGAAGCCTCAACAGTCTTCCTACAAGTTATAAAATTTCGACATTTACAATTCGACATGCATACTAGAATGGTTCATGGAAATAATTCATTTCTTTATTATTTCTAACTATCATGATGGCAATTATTTTCTTAGTCACAACATGGATTCTACAATTCATGGCACAAACACAATAGCATGGAATGGTCTATATTGATCACATCACATTAATCTACTTTACTCATTTATCAAAATTAGCATACTTATCCTACAATTAGAAAGCATAAAGATCACCCACATCTAAGAAGACTTGCAAATGTAGAAACACTACTCCTAGAAAAATCCTAAAGAAATTCCGATTTGTCTCCTCGATTCTGCACACAAAGAAAAGTCTGCAATCCTCCATTTTTCGGCAAAGCATTAAGAACAGCAACTTCCTCTCATTTCATATATGTATATATATGTACATGAATTTATACATACATATATACTAAATGATGTACTAATATATATATATATATATATATATATATATATATATATATATATATATATATATATATATATATGGAGTAGGTGGAGAAGGCCAAATGAGAAATTGCTGGGCTTGGTGGCTTTACGGAAATGCACTGAGGAGGAGAGAAGTAGGAAGTGGTAGAGAAACTAAATGTGAAGGGGGTATATGCGCATATATATATATATACATATAATTCTATGTATACACACACACAACTTGGTAAATGAATGGAGGAAATGAAAGCTGGATGGGGATTTGTTTTCGACAAAGCTCAGGAAGAAGGAAATGGGATGAGGAGAATGTGTATGGTATAGGGGGTATTTTATACATTTAATTTGGTAGTTACAATAACCACTTGCCCACTAAACACCCCCCACTAATCCACTATCTCCACTCATGAAAATCAAAAGTTCACTTTTCCCACCTTCACCAAATCAGCAGATTCCCCCCCCCCCCTTCATGCATATACACGTGCACGTGCAATGCACTTGCACACACGTCCTTCAATTAAATATTTTTTTTATTTAAATTAAAACACATGTTTATAATATATAAGTTTCATATAAAATTAGTTTAATTTTAAAATATAAATTTTTCATGCACGAATAAAATAAATATACACACACTCCAAAATTCATTTTGAAAACGAATACGCCCAAATATGTTCGCCGAAAACACGTGTGTCGCACGTAAAATATCAAAATGCAAAATCGACTTTATAAATGGAAAATTATTAAAATATAATCGAAAACAACATAAGAAAAATATATTTATTAATTTTTATATAATCCACGATGTAATCACTACGTACATAGAAAATACGTGCATTACATGTACAAAATTCTTTTAATCAAAATAGGGAAAAATAAATTTTCATTTTATAAAAATGGATTTGAATATATAAAATAAATAATTGAAACACAGAAATGTCACACGTAACGGTGGCAAAATACGTAATCGATATGTGCATCGATAATACATAAAAAGCACGTAAAAATACCAAGATTGAAATATTATATTTCAGTTGACTCATATAGGATAAAATCAATATGGGAAATGCATAAATAGTCAGAATTCAAAATACGTAGTAAAAACACGTTATAATTATTACCAGTAACGGTACAAAATACACGTGCGTAATACATGAGTACAAAATTGTCATTTCCAATTTTGCAGAGTGTTACTCTCTCCTCCCCTTACAATAGTTCTGTCCTCAGAACTCACTAGGGTAAAGGTTGTATTTTGTACACGCCAAAAAAAATATCATTATAGTATATAGAAAATTGCAAACTTTAAGAAAATAAATGTAGTATAAAAATACGGAACGAGGAAAAACAAGACAAACTTTATATTTGAAACTATGTGTCATGCCCCGCTTCCCAAAAACATGGAATACGAGCACGTGACGAAGCCCAGCGAATGATTTTGACATCATTCATAAGTTGTAGGATCGACTCAGCATCACAACAAGGATATAACAAGATATATTTATAACCAAGCATGCATGAATAATTTATTAAGCAACAGAAAATAATTTAAACATTAATAATATCTAAAATATTTTCATTGTCTGGAACAAAAGGTAAAACTCGGGAACATCAGCCCGTTACAAGTCTTAAATAGAAAGAATAAATAATTCAAGAAAACAAATGTTCTAAGCAAGTCTTTGCTCCACTTGAAGACTAAAACATCTGCTCACCAATCCCAGTGGGTAGCACGTCTTCAAACTCTGCTTAATAAATAAAAAAAGGAAAACAAATAGAGAAGACAAGAGAAAACGCCCTTAGTGCAAGTTAGGACCACAAATAGCAAAAACGAGTACAAGTAATGAGGAACAAGAATTGGAATCAAGAATGTAGATACAACAAGTAGTGGAAAACCAAGAATTAACTAGCAGGAAGGACAACTCAAGAGACTAGACTAGGTAACAAACACTAATGGTGAAGCAAGTGACATGTGAACATGTAGGGGTATCTAATCTCAAGTGACAAGCATCTAGTAAGTGTCGGGTGTCAAGTCTCAAGTAACAAGTTGTCAAGTATCAGGTAACATGTATCCAGTTTCTGTTTCAGGTTTCAAGTCTCATGTATCATGTTTTATGTATCATATCATCAAGTATCAAGTAACAGGTGTCATGTTCAAGTTTCATGTTCAAGTCTTGTAGTTATTACTATCTAGGTAGCACTTCATGCATCCATACTTTTACTATATGGTTGCTACAGTCAAATCAGTTACGTTTAGACCTAGTAATGGATTTTATAGGGCGGTATACTCAGGTATCAAGTATCAAGCAGGCACGATTCATGAATACGAATTAAATAACAAGTTCACGAAGCAAGTTAGTGAATACTAACAGGTTCAAGACCCACACAGTGGGTTCATGAATACAACAGGTTCATGAGCCAAGTAACTGACTCCATGAATACATCAAGTGCAACAGGTTCATGAACCGAGTACTGGGAAACACGGGCCCCCTTCCGAGTACACTTACCTATATTGTCCACTACTATAGTCTTTCCCTTAAACCCCGGCTTGTTACTTTTATTAATTCTTATCAGGCAAGCATGCAGGTGTGTGAAATAAGGTACGAGAAAGTGGTGGGAACATGTGTCTAGCGAATTACATAATTAATGTGTGCAGGCAGAATTTATGAATCGAAGTTTAAACACATGAAACAGGATCGAAATATTATTAATTAATTCTAGGAAAAATTGGGGATGTCCTATAGGGTGTCTAGCAACCGCATATATAATTTCAAGTCAAACTCTTGCTGTTAACATAGTTAAATTAATTCGCAAAGTAAAGGTGTGCAGCAGTTTTGAGAATCTGAGTCTACCGACACAGCTGCAGTAAAACTGCAATAACGTCTAGACCGCAACTCCAAATTCAAAAATTCTGGAGGCTATCGACATCTAGACATCTAGAGCTACATTTACTATTCAAGGCTCGGGTTCAGATTCTGATGTTAAAGGTGTCAAAACAGCATAACAAGATTCAGGACAGCAACATGTGGAAATATCTTACTAGTATAGATTACATGAAAATTGGTTATTAGGCGTCTAGGTTAATGTGTGATATAAATACAGGATAATGGTTGTCAAAACAGTAAGTAATAATTATTTTCCAAGTCAAATGGTTGCAATTTCATCAAATACCAAATATAACATGTGCATACAAATCTAGGCTCCTTAATCTCATGTGTCCATGTATTTAGGGGATAAAATGAGTCCAAGTAGTTATAGTTTAATATAATGAAATTATTCTGACTCTGAGAATTACGAATTTTCGGAGGTTTAATATTGATCAACAACGATAGTCAAGAAGGAGTCACAATTTCTAACTATTTGTAGTATTTTTCAAAGGGTGCCTGTACTAGAACAAAAATGTGTACAAGTAGAATACTTGCCTTGATTGACGACGCTTAGATCCAATTGTTGAGGAAAATGGGATTGAAAAACCCCGGGCACAATCTCCCAAAGGCACGTGTGAAGCACGTGCGAAAATCACCCATAGAGTAATTTCCCCCCACACCGGATCGGCTGAACAGCAAACAGCAAACATGGATTCGCTGTGCCAAAATAGCGAACATCGAACGCACCAATGGGATTCTTTCAAAGCAGCGGATCCATGCCAAAACGCGAAACAGCGGATTTCGGATCTGCTGTGGGTGAAACAGGAAATGGCGATCAGATCTGGCTCAGTTGCGCGAATCTTGGCACGATCCTACCGTCGAGATTTGATCCCGCCAATCCACCGTTTCTTCTTCTTTGTCGTCGAACCAAAGAGTGAGAAAGAGAGAGTGCGGTGGCGATCGGGGCTCTTCGACGGTGACGAGGCGGCAGAAACGTCGAGAAGTGACGCGACGATGGGGTAGCACGGTGGTGACGGAGCGGCGACGACTGAGGAGGGCGACGCGTGAGGCTCTATTCGTGGTTCGAACAGGGGAGGAGTTAGGGAATGGGTTCCGGGGTTGGTAGTTGGTGATAGTGGAGGTCGTGGGATGGGGACGATGGCGAGGCGATGAGGAGGAGACTGACGGGGTAATGGCGATGGGTAGAGGTTGAAGACGACGGGAGTTTGGGATTGGAGGAGTTGGGTTCGAAGTTGGGTAATGGCGATGGAGATTGGGTTCGAGAGGTGATAATGGCGGTGGTGGTTGCTGTGGTGGGGTTGACGAGGAGCAGGGGTCGAATGTAATATCCCGCCCTGTGAAATAATAAATATTTTTATTTTTATTATTATTTTATTATTATTTTATTATTATTTTATTTTATTTTTCGGAATTGAAATATTTTTGGATATTACTTAGCTTAAATTATTAATCATCATTTGTATATATATACCAATCCATATGCATGTACGATATACTGTTTTGGTACTAGAAACTCCTGACCCGATAATAAAATTTATTTTTGCAGAATCAATTTATTTTTATACAGTTTGTGCAGTTTTACAAACAAAAATTATTGGTACGCTTAATAATCTACACGTGCGCTTATTGTATCGATTTCTTACATTCGTATGAATTAGGTAGTATGTGTTTTGGACACAAAGAAAATATCTTTTGTCATGATGGCTAGGTTTTAATTAAGGGTTTAAGCATAGAGATGGGATTAATTAGGACTACATAAGGGATTAAAGAAGACTTCTACTACAAGTCTCCACCTCCACCTCACCATGCCACCTCACCCCCCCCCCCCCCCCCCCATTGTTGGCCGGCCACACAAAGCCCCAAGGGGCTTTTTGCAAAAGGCCAATGCACATTTTTACTTTCCACCCTCTCCTCCCTCCTATAAATAACCCCCCCTCACCCCTTGCCTCATTTACCATTTCTTGAGAGAAAAAGAAAGAGAGAAAAACCCTAGAGTTCTCTTGTAGTTTGGAGATTTTCAAAGAAAAACAAAGGGGAAGGAGAAGGTTGCTAGGCTAGTTCTTCCTATTGAAAAGAAAAGGTGGGGGTTTCTCTACTTTCCTATGTGTTATTTGTTTAGATTTGTTCTCTACTTATGCCTAAATATGTGTATGTATGCTTTATGTTGTCTAAAACAACTTGGACTAAACTATGTGCATGTAAGTAGCAAGATGGATCAAAAGGATCCTATGAAAAGTATGAATGGTAGAACTTGAGAAAATAACATAAAGATGAGATCTTTAGCTTATTTATGGTTATGTTGTCTCCATGGTTAAATTTCACTAGTTGGACTTAATTTTATGCATAAGGAAAAGTTGGAAGGATGGAACTCACAAAAAGGTTCATAAAAATGGGACCTTGAACTTGTCATGTGGTAGTTGTTATTTTTGGCTACCTTGTTAAACATAAAGTTAACATCTTGGACTAAGTATTATGTGCATATGAGGCTAAGTGAGTAAGAATGGTCACATACCCATTTTGGTGGTTGTAGAACTTAACTTGCTAATCAAAGAATTGATTATTGTTGTATGTAGTTTCCTACTTTTTAAAGATCATGTCTTACTAACTTTTGTTCATCAAAAAGAGTAAGTTTTCTTGATGTAGAAATTGTAGGATTCAAGTTAAATAAGTTTAATTATAACTCATTAAGAATTGATTATTGTTGTATGTAGTTTCCTACTTTATAAAGATCATGTCTTACTAACTTTTGTTCATCAAAAGAAATAAGTTTTCTTGATGTAGGAATTGTAGGATTCAAGTTAAATAAGTTTATTCTTAACTCAATAAGAGTTGATTATATTTTTTGGAACATGTAATTTGGTAAATTAGTCATTGTAATAAATGGGGCATGTAATCCCTAAAGGAAATAGTTTTGTAATAAGTAGTGGCTTATCATGCTTGAGTTAGTAAGTAGGATTACCATGCTTGAGATGTGTTGGATCATGCTTGAGTTGGTAACTATGTCAAAAAGAAACCCATTCATGCTATGTGACATTCTAGTAGCTTACCATGCTTGAGTTAGTAAGTAGGATTACCATGCTTGAGATGTGTTGGATCATGCTTGAGTAGGTAACTATGTCAAAAAGGAACCCATTCATGCTATGTGACATTCTAGTAGCTTATCATGCTTGAGTTAGTAAGTAGGATTACCATGCTTGAGATGTGTTGGATCATGCTTGAGTTGGTGACTATGTCAAAAGGAACCCATTCATGCTATGTGACATTCTAGTAGCTTACCATGCTTGAGTAGTAAGTAGGATTACCATGCTTGAGATGTGTGAGATCATGCTTGAGTTGGTGACTATGTCAAAAAGGAACCCATTCATGCTATGTGACAATCTAGTAGCTTACCATGCTTGAGTTAGTAAGTAGGATTACCATGCTTGAGATGTGTTGGATCATGCTTGAGTTGGTAACTATGTCAAAAAGGAACCCATTCATGCTATGTGACATTCTAGTAGCTTATCATGCTTGAGTTAGTAAGTAGGATTACCATGCTTGAGATGTGTTGGATCATGCTTGAGTTGGTAACTATGTCAAAAAGGAACCCATTCATGCTATGTGACATTCTAGTAGCTTATCATGCTTGAGTTAGTAAGTAGGATTACCATGCTTGAGATGTGTTGGATCATGCTTGAGTTGGTAACTATGTCAAAAAGGAACCCATTCATGCTATGTGACATTCTAGTAGCTTATCATGCTTGAGTTAGTAAGTAGGATTACCATGCTTGAGATGTGTTGGATCATGCTTGAGTTGGTGACTATGTCAAAAGGAACCCATTCATGCTATGTGACATTCTAGTAGCTTACCATGCTTGAGTAGTAAGTAGGATTACCATGCTTGAGATGTGTGAGATCATGCTTGAGTTGGTGACTATGTCAAAAAGGAACCCATTCATGCTATGTGACAATCTAGTAGCTTACCATGCTTGAGTTAGTAAGTAGGATTACCATGCTTGAGATGTGTTGGATCATGCTTGAGTTGGTAACTATGTCAAAAAGGAACCCATTCATGCTATGTGACATTCTAGTAGCTTATCATGCTTGAGTTAGTAAGTAGGATTACCATGCTTGAGATGTGTTGGATCATGCTTGAGTTGGTGACTATGTCAAAAGGAACTCATTCATGCTATGTGACATTCTAGTAGCTTACCATGCTTGAGTAGTAAGTAGGATTACCATGCTTGAGATGTGTGAGATCATGCTTGAGTTGGTGACTATGTCAAAAAGGAACCCATTCATGCTATGTGACAATCTAGTAGCTTACCATGCTTGAGTTAGTAAGTAGGATTACCATGCTTGAAATCATGCTTGAGTTGGTGACTATGTCAAAAAGAAAAGAGAAAACTACCATGCTAAAGATTTGTTGTAGTTAATGATTCTAAGAGAAGAACCCATGAATATAGTTCGCATGCTAACCTAATTAAACTATTGAAATGAACTCTTGCTCCATGGTTGTTCTAGCCAACTCTTAAAAGAGAAACCCATGAAACTAGCTCCATGATGGTTCTAGCTAATTTAATAAGAACCCATTCACATAGGTTCTATGTGATTCTAGCTCAACTTGAGAAAGAACTCATGAACCTAGTGTATGTAGTTCTAGTTCAATTAGGGCAAAAAGAACCCATGAGTTCTAGTAGTGTGAGGTTCTAATTAAAGTTGGAGCCTATCATGAGAACATTCTTCATCTTCCTTGTATGAGAAATTAATGGATTGAGAAAGTTACCAGTGTGGATAGCTTGGTAAAAGCTCGTCTAGGGTCTTGTAGCTACCCTAGGGGTCATTGAGCACCAAGACTCGCATCTTACCGCCTTGGGAACTAGGATAAAATCTCACCTTGGGCACCGACGGATCTAACTGGTGTGGGTTGATCGTGGGCCAAGGGTGTTGACGAGATCCAAGTAAGGGGTAGTGATGAATAAGGGAGACCCCGTCGCTAATGTCTTGGATCAATGGGCCATAGGGTGGGACCATGATGAAATCAAGAATTTCTTAGTTAAAGTCTCGTAGTTCGTTAGGGTTAGTGACATTGTTAGGTTAGTAACGCATAAAGATCATTACTTAACCATTTAGCCAGAAGGAGAGGAGTTTGGCAGTAGGGGGCACCTTACGACCAACTCGTCCTTTGGGCCGACCTTAGGTGGTGTTACTGGGTTGTACCTTCCTGTCAAAGGGATACGTACGGTGCCTTCTCACGAGTTGGGAGCACGGGATGCGTATCGCACACTGTTAATTCCTGAAGTGCCATGATAAGGCGGGCAGAGCTAGGGGGATGGACCCCGGAACTTTGTCGAGTCCTTGGCCAGAGGGAAGCGAACAGGCCATAGATAGCAGTCTATGAGTTATGGGCTCGGAAGACCCTGTGTTCGTCTGGTTTTGAGTGAGGTCCGGTGTACTGGGTAGTAGTGGCAAACATAGACACCATGAGCCTACTGCAATGGTGGGACTTGACCACATGTGCAACCTCATCAGTCATGTAGTATCTGTCAGGAACAGGTTGTGTACAATTAGAAATTCATAACGCGGGTTCAAATCCCTATATTTGGAGAAACGGCTTGAGATGGGCGTATGTAGTATGGGATGCATACTGTTCCGGAGACTTGCTTGCATTAGAATAGGAGCATCCTAGATAAGTTGACATTGCATTAGATTCTATTCATCGCACTCACGAACACTTAAACTACACCGCCATATTTTACCATGTTTTATATGTTTGTTTTTGGAGATTCGCTGCTATATGATCAGCCCTTAAGCGTCAGTGAATACTGACGTCCCCACTTCAATAGGTACCGCAGTATAGAAGTACAGGTATTGGATCGTAGTCGTGGATTCAGGATCACCAACCGGGAGGACTCCAGTAAAGGCATGGCTTACAATGAAGTGCCTGATATTGTCATCGTTCATTCTTATATACTCTGATGTAATGTGGAATCAATGGAACCATTCGGTCTGTAATATTGTAGTAGAAAAAAAGTTTTAAAATTCTCCACAAATCTGTGTATTGTGACTAATTGAATGTAAAGGTCCTGGCTCATGTCTCGAATCCTCCATATAGGAAGTTCGGGGTGTTACAAGTGGTATCAGAGCCGACTTCAATTTATAGTCCAAACATAGATGGAGAATAGACTTAGATACCTTATAGGGGTTAGGGTTCTTTTTAGCTTGTTGTAGATAATTGTAATTCATATTGTTGTACCTTCAACTTATGCTTTATGATATTTCTATACCTATGCTAATTCCCGTGTCCACTCCTTGCAGGATGGCGAACGGAGCATTTCCCCAAGGAAATGGATGGGCACACGGGATCGCGATCAAGGTGGACTCAGGCTTAGAGCCCATCTCAGAGGGGGAAGGATCGACAGTTGGGGCCGGAGTGGCCAACGGGGCCCCCGCAGCAACCGCAGCAGGGGATGTCCCTATGGGGATCCCAATCCCAGTGCGCGTACCCCCTCGACCACCCCATCCTACCCCAATAGAGCAGGTCCTTGAGCAAGTCCTTCGGGATGTTCAGACATGGGGTTGGTGTCACGTCTGTCTGGAAAAGAGGATGGATGCCTGCGAGTTTGTGACCCTCCACAATGAGAGGGAAGTGGGGGTGTTAAGGAGGGCCAGGGAGAGGGCCGATCGCAGGGTGGTGATCCAGAGGCACGCCTACCGTGTGCACTGCGCACGCATGGAGCGCAGGCTCGCAGAGCTGCAGGCACAGATCTCCCAGCTGCAGGCACTACTAGCACCACCACCTGCTGGAGGGAACCCAGCGGAAGACACCAGTAGTACTGAGTAGGCCATTAGGTGCCATAGGGTGTTTTGTTATTTTGATATTTTGCTTCTTACATATATGATATGAATGTAAGGAAGATAGGTGCCATAGGTTGTTTTGTTATTTTGATATTTTGCTTCCTACATATATGATATGAATGTAAGGAAGATAATGCTTGTGTAAGATAAGTTATTATGATGAAATGAAATCTAGCTTTATGTTTTCTACTAGTCTTGTGTGCATGTTGAGATTGGATAAATATAAATATTGCAATGTCACAATATAATGCTATGTATATTTCATTATCCTTTTCTACCAGATGTCTCGCATAACAAGAAGCGGTCGGGGCAACCCAACCGAAGGAGAAGGTAGTGGTGGAAATGGCACCGGGCTAGATATGGGGGCAGAATTTGCCCGTATGTACCAAGCACTTGGGGACCTAGCCGAGGCCAGCAGAAATAATATACAGCACCAAGGGCCACCCGGAGGTAACCGGGGAGCAGCAACCACCGACCCCATTAAGATGGTCGAATCATTCCGAAGGATGAGGCCACCTACTTTTGAAGGACAGGCAGACCCGACAGCGGCTGATGATTGGATTCGGCAAGTGGAGACCGTGTTCGAGGTAATGCTGACACCCGCGGACAGCAAGGTCAGGTTGGCAAGCATTCTGCTTGAAAAAGACGCCGGGGTCTGGTGGCAGTCGGTGAAGAGAGGCATAGGCGAAGGGCCTATTACCTGGGAAGAGTTCCTAGCAGAGTTCAGGCAACACTACTTCCCACTGGATGTGCAAGAAGAGAAGGCTATGGAGTTCTTCAATCTAAAGCAGGGAAGCCTGACAGTTCGAGAATATGAGACCAAATTCACCCAGCTTTCCCGTTATGCTCCTGAAATGGTGCAAGATGAGGTCAAGAAGACCAAGAGGTTTGAGCAGGGGCTTAGGCCTATACTGAGAACCAAAATGATACCTTTTTGCATCCGGAGGTTTGAGAAGCTGGTCCGCCGTGCAGCTACGACGGAGCTAGATATGAACCGGGGGCCTGAACCGCAAGCGACCTCTGGAGGATGGAACAAAGGGAAGAGGCCTGTACCTGCATCAGGATTCAAGAACCAGGGGCGAGATCAGAGGTTTCCTAGGGCTGTTGGCCCAGCTGGAGGCACCAAGCCAGGAAGCTGTTTCTTGTGTGGCGAGCCAGGGCATTTTCAGAGTCAATGCCCCAAGAAGAATCCTCAGATCGACAACCGCATCTGTTTCAACTGCGGAAGGGTTGGCCATTTTCGGACAAACTGTCCCCAGCTTTGGGGGGGCAACAGCGGGCCAGCTCCAAGAGCAAACAGCAAGGGGAAAGGAGTGGGCCGCCAAGGGCGAGTGTTTGCACTTACCGAAAGGGACGCTGATGAAGACGAGGGAGTCATCACCGGTAGGTGAAGAATTATGGCCAAGCTATTATAGTATTTTGAATATTTAGGCATAAGATGTGTTTTTATGTAACCACTTTTGTAAACAGGTTGGGTTAATATAAATGAAATCCAGGCAACTGTTTTATTTGATAGTGGGTCATCGCATTCTTTTGTGTCCGAAGCATTCTCTAAAAAGCTGAAATGCACCCAGAAGGCAACTCCGGAATCAGTTTTATTGGTTGCTACCCCGTCAGGAGCAACTCTCCCTACGAATTTGTGCTATAAGGGATGCAAACTCCACTTTGATGAGGAGACCCTGAGTATAGATCTGCTAGAGTTAGGCTTTACAGGGACGGACGTGATCATTGGAATGGATTGGATGAC
Source organism: Hemerocallis citrina (assembly GCA_017893485.1). Classification (NCBI taxonomy): domain Eukaryota; kingdom Viridiplantae; phylum Streptophyta; class Magnoliopsida; order Asparagales; family Asphodelaceae; genus Hemerocallis; species Hemerocallis citrina. The sequence continues at coordinate 385,277,872 of CM030358.1, read as the reverse complement.
AAGGCATAAGGCTAGCATCGACTGCAAGGAGAAGAAGGTAGTCATCACCCCATTTGGAGGACCAGAGCTTGTGTTCCAGGGGAAGAAGAACCAGAAGGAAGAAATTCTGGCCGCTACGACTGGAATACGTGTGCCCAGTGAAGTCAAGGTGATACCAATTGCGCGAAATTTTCCCCGCCTATTTTTGGAAGAATTACCTGGACTCCCACCCCACAGAGATGTCGAGTTCAGCATTACTATCCAGCCAGGTAGCGCGCCAGTGTCAAAGACACCATATCGGATGGCACCAGTAGAGCAAAAGGAGGTAAAGGAGCAAATTGAAGAACTACTACAGAAAGGATTCATCAGGCCAAGTGCTTCACCCTGGGGGGCACCCGTGCTACTTGTAAAGAAGAAGGATGGGACCTCAAGATTGTGCATCGATTACCGGGAGTTGAACAAGGTTACGGTTCGGAATCGGTACCCCATTCCCAGGATCGATGACTTGTTTGATCAGCTCCAGGGAGCAGCGGTGTTCTCAAAGATTGATCTGCGTTCAGGCTATCATCAAGTACGGGTCAGAGAAGAAGACATACCTAAGACTGCATTCCGAACTCGGCACGGTCATTACGAGTTCTTAGTGATGCCTTTCGGGGTGACCAATGCCCCCGCAATCTTTATAGATATGATGAACCGTATCTTGCGGCCATTCATCGATTCATTCGTGGTTGTCTTCATAGATGACATCTTGGTATACTCAAAAACAGAAGAGGAGCATAAAGATCATCTTACTGCAGTATTGAGCAAGCTACAGGAGCATCAACTTTATGCCAAGCTGTCAAAGTGTGAATTCTGGAAATCAGAAGTGGCATTCTTGGGCCATATCCTTTCTAAGGAGGGAGTGGCTACAGACCCGGAGAAAATTGAGGCAGTAAAGAGTTGGCCCCAGCCAAGAACTGTAAAAGAAATCAGGAGTTTCTTGGGCATGACAGGGTACTACAGGAAGTTCATCCAAAATTATGCCAGAATTGCCGTACCACTTACAGCACTGACCAAGAAAAACATGAGTTTTGATTGGACTGAGAGGTGTGAAAGGAGCTTTCAGGAGCTGAAGAACAAATTGACTTCTGCACCCATTTTGGTGCTGCCTCAGCCAGATAAAGATTATGTAATCTACAGTGATGCCTCATTCTTAGGATTCGGATGTGTTCTGATGCAAGAGGGGAAGGTCATAGCATACGGATCAAGGCAACTTCGACCACATGAGAAGAATTATCCGACGCATGACTTGGAACTGGCAGCGATAATCTTCGCTCTGAAGTTGTGGCGGCACTATGTCTATGGGAACAAGGTGGAGATGTTCACCGACCATAAGAGCCTGAAGTATATCTACCAGCAAAAAGATTTGAATCTCAGGCAAAGGAGATGGTTGGAGGTTTTGGAAGACATCAGGCCAGAGATATTATATCATCCAGGGAAGGCCAATGTCGTAGCAGACGCGCTCAGTAGGAAACGGAGCATAGCCACGCTCATTGCAACAAGGAGAGAGTTAAATGACGAGATCAGACAAGCCGGTATTGAAATAATTGTTCAAGGTTTGAGCACGGTTTTGGCACGTCTGGAATTGCAGCCAAGTCTGAATGACCAAGTTAAGAAGGCTCAGATAGGAGATGCAGGGATCGAAGCACTAAAGCAGCTAGTCAGCGAAAGGAAAGCCTCAGATTTCAGCATGAAGGACGGATCGCTTTGGTTTGGGAGCAGGTTGTGTGTACCTAAGGTTGATGAGTTACGAGAAGATATCATGAAGGAAGCACACTCCACCTTACTCACAGTTCACCCAGGAAGCACAAAAATGTATAAGGACGTAAAACAACATTTTTGGTGGGCAGGGATGAAGCGGGATGTGGCAGGATTCGTAGCCAAATGCCTTACATGTCAGAAAGTTAAGGCTGAGAATCAGAAACCAGGGGGTCTACTGCAACCACTGCCCATTCCAGAGTGGAAATGGGAGAACATCAGCATGGATTTCATCACTGGTCTGCCCAGAAGTTCGAAAGGGAACGACTCAATTTGGGTTATAGTAGATCGTTTGACAAAATCTGCACACTTTCTTCCAGTGAAAACGACTTGGTCCGTGGAAAAGCTGGCAGAAGTCTACATCGAAGGCATTGTAAAGTTACATGGAGTACCAGTATCGATCGTTTCTGACCGAGATGCAAGGTTTACATCACGGTTTTGGCAAAGTCTGCAGAAAGCTTTAGGGACAAAGTCAGAATTCAGCACAGCATTCCACCCACAGACTGATGGGCAGACAGAAAGAGTCAACAGGATTCTCGAAGATATGCTTAGAGCATGCATAATGGACTTCGGAGGAAGCTGGGAACGACACTTGTCATTAGTAGAATTCGCATATAATAACAGCTACCAAGCAAGCATAGAGATGGCTCCATATGAAGCATTGTATGGGAGGAAATGTAGGACACCCGTGTGCTGGTACGAGGTTGGAGAGAGGCAGATGTTTGGGCCTGAAATAGTGCAGCAAACATCCGAGAAAATCGAGTTGATCAGAAAAAGGATGAAAGTAGCACAAAGCAGGCAAAAGAGCTACGCCGATAACCGTAGACGAGATTTAGAATTCAGAGAAGGCGATTCAGTATTCCTGAAAGTCTCGCCTACAAAGGGAGTGATCAGGTTCGGAAGGGGTGGCAAGTTGGCACCGAGATATATTGGACCATACCCAATTTTGGAGAGAATCGGAGAGACGGCTTACCGGCTAGAGCTACCAGCCGAATTGTCCCAAGTACACAATGTATTTCATGTTTCAATGCTAAGGAAGTACGTACCGGATCCAAATCACCAACTGCCAGACATCCCTAAGGACCTACGGGTGGACCTTACCTATAAGGAACAGCCGGTAAAAATTATTGATCGTCAGGATAAGGTGCTAAGGAACAAAACTATTCCGATGATCAAGGTTCTTTGGAAAAATCAATTCGTGGAGGAAGCCACGTGGGAACCGGAAGATCGGATGAAGCTTTCTTTTCCCGAGTTATTTTGAGTATTGCCTTTATTTTCCGTTCTTCCCACTTAGTAACAGTTCTGAGGACAGAACTAGTCTAAGGAGGGAGTATTGTAATATCCCGCCCTGTGAAATAATAAATATTTTTATTTTTATTATTATTTTATTATTATTTTATTATTATTTTATTTTATTTTTCGGAATTGAAATATTTTTGGATATTACTTAGCTTAAATTATTAATCATCATTTGTATATATATACCAATCCATATGCATGTACGATATACTGTTTTGGTACTAGAAACTCCTGACCCGATAATAAAATTTATTTTTGCAGAATCAATTTATTTTTATACAGTTTGTGCAGTTTTACAAACAAAAATTATTGGTACGCTTAATAATCTACACGTGCGCTTATTGTATCGATTTCTTACATTCGTATGAATTAGGTAGTATGTGTTTTGGACACAAAGAAAATATCTTTTGTCATGATGGCTAGGTTTTAATTAAGGGTTTAAGCATAGAGATGGGATTAATTAGGACTACATAAGGGATTAAAGAAGACTTATACTACAAGTCTCCACCTCCACCTCACCATGCCACCTCACCCCCCCCCCCCCCATTGTTGGCCGGCCACACAAAGCCCCAAGGGGCTTTTTGCAAAAGGCCAATGCACATTTTTACTTTCCACCCTCTCCTCCCTCCTATAAATAACCCCCCCCTCACCCCTTGCCTCATTTACCATTTCTTGAGAGAAAAAGAAAGAGAGAAAAACCCTAGAGTTCTCTTGTAGTTTGGAGATTTTCAAAGAAAAACAAAGGGGAAGGAGAAGGTTGCTAGGCTAGTTCTTCCTATTGAAAAGAAAAGGTGGGGGTTTCTCTACTTTCCTATGTGTTATTTGTTTAGATTTGTTCTCTACTTATGCCTAAATATGTGTATGTATGCTTTATGTTGTCTAAAACAACTTGGACTAAACTATGTGCATGTAAGTAGCAAGATGGATCAGAAGGATCCTATGAAAAGTATGAATGGTAGAACTTGAGAAAATAACATAAAGATGAGATCTTTAGCTTATTTATGGTTATGTTGTCTCCATGGTTAAATTTCACTAGTTGGACTTAATTTTATGCATAAGGAAAAGTTGGAAGGATGGAACTCACAAAAAGGTTCATAAAAATGGGACCTTGAACTTGTCATGTGGTAGTTGTTATTTTTGGCTACCTTGTTAAACATAAAGTTAACATCTTGGACTAAGTATTATGTGCATATGAGGCTAAGTGAGTAAGAATGGTCACATACCCATTTTGGTGGTTGTAGAACTTAACTTGCTAATCAAAGAATTGATTATTGTTGTATGTAGTTTCCTACTTTTTAAAGATCATGTCTTACTAACTTTTGTTCATCAAAAAGAGTAAGTTTTCTTGATGTAGAAATTGTAGGATTCAAGTTAAATAAGTTTAATTATAACTCATTAAGAATTGATTATTGTTGTATGTAGTTTCCTACTTTATAAAGATCATGTCTTACTAACTTTTGTTCATCAAAAGAAATAAGTTTTCTTGATGTAGGAATTGTAGGATTCAAGTTAAATAAGTTTATTCTTAACTCAATAAGAGTTGATTATATTTTTTGGAACATGTAATTTGGTAAATTAGTCATTGTAATAAATGGGGCATGTAATCCCTAAAGGAAATAGTTTTGTAATAAGTAGTGGCTTATCATGCTTGAGTTAGTAAGTAGGATTACCATGCTTGAGATGTGTTGGATCATGCTTGAGTTGGTAACTATGTCAAAAAGAAACCCATTCATGCTATGTGACATTCTAGTAGCTTACCATGCTTGAGTTAGTAAGTAGGATTACCATGCTTGAGATGTGTTGGATCATGCTTGAGTAGGTAACTATGTCAAAAAGGAACCCATTCATGCTATGTGACATTCTAGTAGCTTATCATGCTTGAGTTAGTAAGTAGGATTACCATGCTTGAGATGTGTTGGATCATGCTTGAGTTGGTGACTATGTCAAAAGGAACCCATTCATGCTATGTGACATTCTAGTAGCTTACCATGCTTGAGTAGTAAGTAGGATTACCATGCTTGAGATGTGTGAGATCATGCTTGAGTTGGTGACTATGTCAAAAAGGAACCCATTCATGCTATGTGACAATCTAGTAGCTTACCATGCTTGAGTTAGTAAGTAGGATTACCATGCTTGAGATGTGTTGGATCATGCTTGAGTTGGTAACTATGTCAAAAAGGAACCCATTCATGCTATGTGACATTCTAGTAGCTTATCATGCTTGAGTTAGTAAGTAGGATTACCATGCTTGAGATGTGTTGGATCATGCTTGAGTTGGTAACTATGTCAAAAAGGAACCCATTCATGCTATGTGACATTCTAGTAGCTTATCATGCTTGAGTTAGTAAGTAGGATTACCATGCTTGAGATGTGTTGGATCATGCTTGAGTTGGTAACTATGTCAAAAAGGAACCCATTCATGCTATGTGACATTCTAGTAGCTTATCATGCTTGAGTTAGTAAGTAGGATTACCATGCTTGAGATGTGTTGGATCATGCTTGAGTTGGTGACTATGTCAAAAGGAACCCATTCATGCTATGTGACATTCTAGTAGCTTACCATGCTTGAGTAGTAAGTAGGATTACCATGCTTGAGATGTGTGAGATCATGCTTGAGTTGGTGACTATGTCAAAAAGGAACCCATTCATGCTATGTGACAATCTAGTAGCTTACCATGCTTGAGTTAGTAAGTAGGATTACCATGCTTGAGATGTGTTGGATCATGCTTGAGTTGGTAACTATGTCAAAAAGGAACCCATTCATGCTATGTGACATTCTAGTAGCTTATCATGCTTGAGTTAGTAAGTAGGATTACCATGCTTGAGATGTGTTGGATCATGCTTGAGTTGGTGACTATGTCAAAAGGAACCCATTCATGCTATGTGACATTCTAGTAGCTTACCATGCTTGAGTAGTAAGTAGGATTACCATGCTTGAGATGTGTGAGATCATGCTTGAGTTGGTGACTATGTCAAAAAGGAACCCATTCATGCTATGTGACAATCTAGTAGCTTACCATGCTTGAGTTAGTAAGTAGGATTACCATGCTTGAAATCATGCTTGAGTTGGTGACTATGTCAAAAAGAAAAGAGAAAACTACCATGCTAAAGATTTGTTGTAGTTAATGATTCTAAGAGAAGAACCCATGAATATAGTTCGCATGCTAACCTAATTAAACTATTGAAATGAACTCTTGATCCATGGTTGTTCTAGCCAACTCTTAAAAGAGAAACCCATGAAACTAGCTCCATGATGGTTCTAGCTAATTTAATAAGAACCCATTCACATAGGTTCTATGTGATTCTAGCTCAACTTGAGAAAGAACTCATGAACCTAGTGTATGTAGTTCTAGTTCAATTAGGGCAAAAAGAACCCATGAGTTCTAGTAGTGTGAGGTTCTAATTAAAGTTGGAGCCTATCATGAGAACATTCTTCATCTTCCTTGTATGAGAAATTAATGGATTGAGAAAGTTACCAGTGTGGATAGCTTGGTAAAAGCTCGTCTAGGGTCTTGTAGCTACCCTAGGGGTCATTGAGCACCAAGACTCGCATCTTACCGCCTTGGGAACTAGGATAAAATCTCACCTTGGGCACCGACGGATCTAACTGGTGTGGGTTGATCGTGGGCCGAGGGTGTTGACGAGATCCAAGTAAGGGGTAGTGATGAATAAGGGAGACCCCGTCGCTAATGTCTTGGATCAATGGGCCATAGGGTGGGACCATGATGAAATCAAGAATTTCTTAGTTAAAGTCTCGTAGTTCGTTAGGGTTAGTGACATTGTTAGGTTAGTAACGCATAAAGATCATTACTTAACCATTTAGCCAGAAGGAGAGGAGTTTGGCAGTAGGGGGCACCTTACGACCAACTCGTCCTTTGGGCCGACCTTAGGTGGTGTTACTGGGTTGTACCTTCCTGTCAAAGGGATACGTACGGTGCCTTCTCACGAGTTGGGAGCACGGGATGCGTATCGCACACTGTTAATTCCTGAAGTGCCATGATAAGGCGGGCAGAGCTAGGGGGATGGACCCCGGAACTTTGTCGGGTCCTTGGCCAGAGGGAAGCGAACAGGCCATAGATAGCGGTCTATGAGTTATGGGCTCGGAAGACCCTGTGTTCGTCTGGTTTTGAGTGAGGTCCGGTGTACCGGGTAGTAGTGGCAAACATAGACACCATGAGCCTACTGCAATGGTGGGACTTGACCACATGTGCAACCTCATCAGTCATGTAGTATCTGTCAGGAACAGGTTGTGTACAATTAGAAATTCATAACGCGGGTTCAAATCCCTATATTTGGAGAAACGGCTTGAGATGGGCGTATGTAGTATGGGATGCATACTGTTCCGGAGACTTGCTTGCATTAGAATAGGAGCATCCTAGATAAGTTGACATTGCATTAGATTCTATTCATCGCACTCACGAACACTTAAACTACACCGCCATATTTTACCATGTTTTATATGTTTGTTTTTGGAGATTCGCTGCTATATGATCAGCCCTTAAGCGTCAGTGAATACTGACGTCCCCACTTCAATAGGTACCGCAGTATAGAAGTACAGGTATTGGATCGTAGTCGTGGATTCAGGATCACCAACCGGGAGGACTCCAGTAAAGGCATGGCTTACAATGAAGTGCCTGATATTGTCATCGTTCATTCTTATATACTCTGATGTAATGTGGAATCAATGGAACCATTCGGTCTGTAATATTGTAGTAGAAAAAAAGTTTTAAAATTCTCCACAAATCTGTGTATTGTGACTAATTGAATGTAAAGGTCCTGGCTCATGTCTCGAATCCTCCATATAGGAAGTTCGGGGTGTTACATCGAAGGTGAGGGAACGGCAGTGTAGCGATCGGAGATGGGGATTGGTGCACGTGAGAAAAGAGCGGAGGAAGGGAAGATGTGAGCGGCGGTTTGTTAAGGTTTTAACAGTAGATTAGGGTAGGGGTTAGGGTAGGGTTATATAGTTAGGGTTTGGGTTTGTGGGTTTTAGGGTATCCGCATTGAATAGGATCCAACAGGAGAATTGGTCAAAATACAATAAAATGGGGAATAAAGAGATAAATGAGAAAGAATAGTCAATTCTTCACGAAGAACGACACAAAGTGCACACAAATGAATTCGATAAAAGGACAAAAAAATTGAGTCGAAAACAATTTGATGATTTTATTCGAATAGAAACAAAATACTGGATCACAAATTGATAAAAGAGTACCATGGGACAAAATACAGTATAAAAATACAAATACGGGGAAACGGGAGTTACACTATGTGTATTAAAATGTTATAAGAATGGAACAAGAAAACTAGGAAAATAACATAAGGAAAGAAACGTGACAAAATATAGGATAGATTGAGAGAAATTTTCATACAAAAATAATATTAGGTAAACCACTACATAAAAGGAAAAATAAATTAAGTCATTAATTGTGGAAAAGTTCGGAAAACAATGCATTAAAGAGAAACATAGTCAATAGATAATTTATAAGTAGGTTTAGTAGTTAAAATCTTTTAAAGTAATAAGAGGTAGAAAATCGCAAACTGAATTGGTATTGTATGACATAATTGAATTAGCAATTTAAAAGAAGACTATTGGATAAAAGTTTGAAAAATAAACGAGAATGAAATTTAGTTAAAAGTATAGACAACATAAAATGATTTTTTATACCAATAAAATAATTTGTAAGGTAACTACAATAACTATATATACGATTTGAAAATTAAAGATATAGCAGGCATACATCGAAATACTTTCGAATTGTCAAGTAGAGTAAGAAAACCAACATACAAAATTTATATACGTATATAGGCATAAAAATTATAGAATGAGACAACCAATACTATGACATGAAAATTATAAAGTACTTGTAGGAGACAAGACATTATAGTAGTAAAAGTAATAACATATTATTGAAATAGTGCGTAAACTAATCATATAGAAATAACTTACAAATTGAAGAAGAAGTATAAATATTAGTTTTATTTTTGTTAGGTGAGTAGACACCAAATCTAAGATAAGTTAGTAGCAAAATAAGATACGATAAAGCGGTATCAATTGCTAAAAGATTCAAAATTCTAGGTAGAAGATAGTTGATATTAAGTAGTAAATACACAAGTATGATAGAAATCAGTTTAAATAATATAATGCTAGGTTGTAAAATAGTATAAGCTAGTACAAAAATAGAATATGGGTAAGTAAAGATTATAGAAAACAAAATAAGGGTTATCAAAGTAGAAAACTTCCTTCTGGTGTAGGTTCGCCCCGTTGGTGTCCAACTGCAGACTTGCCTCCTCGATTTCAAGTTGCAGAATTGCCTCTACGACATCCGATTGCAATTTGCCTTCTGGACATTCGGTTGCAGACTTTGCCTCCCCGACGTCCAGTTGCAGTTTGCCTCCAATCACGTCTACTTGCAGATTTGCCCTCTCGACATCAGGTTGCACCAAAACGGGAGATGAAAATAAGTAATCTTCCATATATACTTGGATATTGGGTGTTTAATAAAGTACGGTGTTATGTTTGAAATCAGTGATATAAAAGTGGATGGAAAAGTTGTAAATGAAGTAGGAAATTACGACAGCAAAGTATCAAAATAGATATATAGACTTTAAATATAGGATATACAAAAATTTTTAGTAATGAAAATGATTTATGACATTAAGACGAAAATAGTGTAAAATATTTGCACGAGCTGAAAATACAAATGAAAACAATATTTATGTAGTGTATGTATTATACTGAAGATGCGTAAAACTACAAAATTAATGAGTAGCAATTGATAATAAAAGTGAATATAACAAAACAAATTAGCAAATAATATGTAATAACAATAGTATCGAATTTAGACAATAAAACAAAATGGTATGTCATATTTATCTGAGTAGAATATTTAAATCTTGTGAAAAATATATTGAAATATATAAGACAATATAATGATAACGAAAAATACAGTATCACAAAATCAAATCATATAACATGAATGTAAATAAGCAAAAATTCATAAGCAAAATTCAAAATACAATAGAAATAATAAATGAAGAAATAATAGTTGTAATATTAATTTAATAAGCGACAATAAAAATATAAACGGGTAAACATAAAGTGACAAAAAAACTCGAAGGACAAAACTTTAAGATTGAAAGACATAAAAAACAAATTCAAAAGATCAATACTAAGGAAGATAGACAAAATAATACATATCCAATTGATTTAATAATATAAGAAAATATTTTTTGAATGTTGAAAGGTACTATGATAAAAATTCACGAAGAAAATTTTGAGAAGGAAGTGTGCCTACGTGTAATGTATCATGAATGTAGGTTCAAACCCACCACACTTCCACTGTGCCACTCTGATACCCAAAGGAAATGTGCTCTCATACAATCTCACATCAATGTATATGAGGAGAGTATCATGAATGAATTCGAATGCAAGTTATATAACAACTTTCATTCATGACTCCAGCCATCCAAAAGGGAAAGAGAGGAGAAAACATCAGTGTATAGAGCAACACAAATGTAAATTACTTACATTTAAATCTCTATAGACTGAACTCACACTTCTAATCTCCACCCTAATGTGTCGTCCTTGTAAATTTGTACTACTTATTGAAGCGGGGCTCTGATAGCACTCTGTAACACCCCGAATTCCAAATAATGTTGAATTCGAAGTTCCATAGGATCTTTATACTTCACTTCGTACAATTTTACAAGGAATTTTGAAATTTACATTAAAATAGAGTCTTTTACATTTAATAACACAGCGAAAGGAAAAATGAAGTACAACAATGAAGATATACAATTGTAACAACTTTAAATAATCATCAACATCAATTCAACTTTATATGTACTTGAAAAATCCAAATCCTGCATATAAAACTATGGGCATGTCAGATGCTTACAACCGAAGAAAAAAATGTTATACACGGCCATCCTCGCTACGCCGAAGGTATAACGATCTTAATACTTTTACAAACCACAAACTTGAATGCAAAAGTGTTAAAAGTTATAACTCTAAACATGTAAGTGTATGCAATGCCTTAATACCTAATTCAAATGTTTTACACTAAAATGATACTAATGCATACTTGTTCGGATTCTATGCATCCCATACTACATAGGTGGGCAAGCACCTACGTACTCCATATTAAATGGTTCGATCCCTCGCCATTGATAACTACCCAATAATAAAACAATATTTAGACATTCCACGAGTACGGATCCCAGTCCCAGAGTCCACCACCCGACTATACAGAATTCTCATCATGCGAATATCCCGTCAAGTGTCCCTCTAGTTCCGGTATACGTATATACACTGGAGTACGGCAAACTATCCGTCTGACTGCATAGTCCCGAATTTAAAATAAAAGCTTGCCTCCATCGGAGCAACCACAGTCACGAAATCCACTATTCGACTGGGTCTATAGTCCCGGAGATCCACCGCCTGACTATATAGAAGCCCTCCACTCACGTTTGCCCAAGTTTACTACATCTTCACTTAGTGCCATATAATAGTAGTCCAATCACAAAATACCGAGATAGCTCACGTAGCCATATCTGAATAACACAATCATTTAATTCAATAATGCCGGTACCCGGAGTCTCACTAAACCTCTAGTTCACAACCTTTCATGTTCTCAAATTCATAGGTACTCATACCCTTCAATAACCATGTATTAAACCTCAAGGTATTCATATCTTCAACTTATTCATAACTTAATCAATGTCTTATTTTTGCATCATTCATGATATTCAATCATTCACTTATTCACAATTCTAAAAAGAACAAAATTTCTTTTCATGAACTCATAACATAGATTCATCCACTTTAAATCTCATTAGCATTTTAATCACATATAATATCTTAAACAACATCAAGTATTTCTTACTCAAAATAAGTAAATAATCTGATCAAGAGAAACCAAATAACATAGCAATAGTTTCTTTTCTTCTAATCAAAATAAAAGTCATAATCTTAAAATAAATATTTTCAAAATTATCAACTCATTATCTACATTACTTTCACTTTTAATTTCTCACACAATGCTTGAAATATCATGGAACTATTTTTAATAAACTCTAAATCATTTTAGACGAACATTAGAATTTCCCCAAATTTTTATTTGCTTTTAAACTCTACAAAAATATCAAAAATGCCAAAAAAAAATATAATGAAGCCACCTGGTTTCGAACCTAAGCCCAACAGCGCGCTACAGTACCGCCCTATGGTGCCTCCACTAACAAAGAAGTCCATGTGACTTCACTGTCACAATGACAGACAGAGAGCAATACACACTATGTTTCGGCTCCGGGGTTTAATTAAAATCAATCGAGAATAAAAAAGGGATACCAAGTTTCGAACCCAGAACCAACACTCAACCTGTGCTACAGTTACAGTACTGTGATGCTCCGACTAGCCAGTAAGTCCAACCAAGACAACTGAAATGAAGACAGACTGTTATACTTTTGTTCAAACTGTACTGTTATCAATTTAACATCACAAAACATGGTTTTTCATCCGATCTAATCTTTTATTAGATTGTAATTAATTTTTCCATACTAAGTTTAATTGAGAAACAGTAACCCACGATTCTCAAACACCATTGTTAAACATATATCTATATTTCAATTTATCATTCTCTCATTTACCTACACAAATTTCATTTCTTCAATTTAAGAAAATAACAACTTTGTATCTCTTACAACTCATTTTATGAATCCATTCGCATCAATTAGAATTTACTACATATTTGTTTTGACTACAAGAGAAGCCTCAACAATCTTCCTACAAGTTATAAAATTTTGACATTTACAATTCGACATGCATACTAGTATGGTTCATGGCATTAATTTATTTGTTTATTATTTCTAACTATCATGATGGCAATTATTTACTTAGTCACAACATGGTTTCTACAATTCATGGCACAAACACAATAGCATGGAATGGTCTATATATATCACATCACATTAATCTACTTTACTCATTTATCAAAATTAGCATGCTTGTCTTACAATTAGAAAGAATAAAGATCACCCACCTATAAGAAGACTTGCAGATGAAGAAACACAACTCCTACAAAACTCCTAGAGAAACTCCGATTTATCTCCTCGATTCCGCGCACAAAGCAAAGTCTCCAATCCTCCATTTTTCAGCCAAGCATCAAGAACAGCAACTTTCTCTCATTTCATATATGTATATATATGTACATGAATTTATACATACATATATACTAAATGATGTACTAATATATATATATATATATGGAGTAGGTGGAGAAGGCCAAATGAGAACTTGCTGGGCTTGGTGGCTTTACGGAAATGCACAGAGGATGAAAGAAGGAGGAAGGGGAAGAGAAAGTGAATGTGAAGGGGGTATATGTGCATATATATATATATATATATATATATATATTTATATATACACACACACACACACACACACACACACACACACACAACTTGGTGAATGAATGGGGAAATGAAAGCTGGATGGGGATTTGTTTTCGGCAGAGCTCAGGAAGAAGGAAAGGGGATGAGCAGAATGTGTATGTTATAGGGGGTATTTTATAGATTTAATTGGGTAGTTACAATAACCACTTGCCCACTAAACACCCCCACTAATCCACTATCTCTACTCATGAAATTCAAAAGTTAACATTTCCCTCCTTCACCAGATCAGTCGATTATCCCCCCTTCATGCTTACACACGTGCACGTGCGATGTACTTGTACACACTTCCTTCAATTAAATATTTTTTTTATTTAAATTAAAACACATGTATATAATATATAAGATGCATATAAAATTAGTTTAATTTAAAAATATAAATTTTTCATGCACAAATAAAATAAACATACACACTCCAAAATTTATTTTGAGAACGAATACGCCCCAAAATGGACTTTATAAAATACACGTGTGTCGCCGAAAACATGTGTCGCACGTAAAACATCAAAATGTGAAATCAACTTTATAAATAGAAAATTATTAAAATATAATCGAAAACAATATTAGAAAAATATATTAATTTTTATATAATCCACGACATAATCACTACGTACATAGAAAGCACGTGCATTACACGTACAAAATTATTTTAATCAAAATAGGAAAAAATGAATTTTCGTTTTATAAAAATAGATTTGAATACATAAAATAAATAATTAAAACACAGAAATATCACATGTAACAGTGAAAAAATACGTAATCGATACGTGCATTAATAATACGTAAAAAGTACGTAAAAATACCAAGATTGAAATATTATATTTTAGTTGACTCAATAGGATAAAATCAATATGAGAAATGCATAAATAGTTGGAATCCAAAATACGTAGTGAAAATACGTTACAAATATTACCAGTAACGGTACAAAATACACGTGTGTAACACACGAGGGCAAAATTGTCATTTCCAATTTTGCGGGTGTTAGACTTGCAATAACAATAATCAATGATCAATAAATAATACACGATAAATTGGGATACTGTAGTCAGTAATCCATAATCAGTCGGTAAAACAGTAAACAATAACATGTCTGATAACAATAACCAATACGTGAAACACGGATCCCCTTTCGAGTACATTCTCCTATGTTATCCACTACTAAGCCATACCCTTATGACCTGGCTTGTCAATATTTTTTTATAATTAAACATGAACATGCATTCAATGGAAATGTCACTCCTCGCATTTCAAAAATACGGAATATGAGTACATGACATTGGCCCAGTGAATGACTAACATTATCCATAAGCTGTTTATCCGATCAACTCAACAATATAATTAATACAGAATAATTGCGCAGGCAATAATAATAATCTCATGAACAATAATACTTCGAATGAAGCAATATGAAATATCCAAATACAATAAACCAATGTCTGAAAACATTAATAAAATCCGGAACATAAGCCTAATACAATAATATCCAATCACAAATAGATAATATGTCTCAATACATTAAGTTCAATAAAAGAATAAGCAATTAGAAAGCACTAAGTCCTCAGAATCTTTGTTCTCCAATCCCAGCAGGCAATTCTCCTTCATTACCTATGAACACTTTATCTAAAAAGAGGAGAAAAATTGTCCTTATAACAAGTCATGGATACAAGTAGAGAAAGCAGAGAACAATGAAATAACGATATAATAATGAGATCAATGGATCAATAGGAATCAATAACATGACACGATAGCAATAATCAATATCAATAGTAATCGATGCAATTGGTATGAACAATGATTCAAAATTCGATAACAATATTCAATGGTCAATATCAATAATACTTAGACAATATCCGATATCAATAGGAACACTGATGAACAATATGCAGTATCAATGTCGTGTCAATTCTTAAATCTAGTCATCATTTTAATCCTAACTAATGTAGCACTTCATGCGTTCTATTTATTTACCACATGGTTGCTAGATACAAACAAGTTACGTTTAGACTTATTAGTGAATTTTATAGTTCATGTACTCGGCATAAAAATAATGTTCCATCCATAACCATAATTTATCCATAAGATGCTACAAGATCATAAGATCACAAGATCACAAGAACACAAGATCACAAGATAACGATATAGGGAACCACAGGACCCTTATCCGAGTACAGTTCTTATATTGTCCACTACTAGAGTCAACCCTTAAACCCCAGCTTGTTAATTATTTTATTAATGCAACAATACAATATGCAATTAAGGGACATTTCGATGAACAACAGTATCAATAGGAGAACAATAGGTTGGTAACATGAAATAGGACAATTAGAATGATGACAATAACTCAATAGAATAATGCAATACAACATACATACATTAATTCATGCAATATTACGATATAGGAATAATTAATTTATTAAAATCTGGAACATAAAAGTCTGGACAGCAAGAGTAGTCTGTACAAAAATATAGTTCTCACTGTTTCAGAACTCGAAAACTGAATTCGCCAGAAGTTCTTGAAACGAGACTTCCACACGGTTCCAACTCATATTTAAAGTTCAAATTCTGCCAAAAGTAGCTAGGTCAAACACAGCATTCATTACAGATTTCATGTTCAGGCATAATTTCGGTATCATGTTGTTATAATTTTAGAATCAGCAAAATCTCAATAATAAATTCATAAAAAATATTTTAAGATTCTCAAACATGTTATGCAACATTCTGGAAATTTTCAGAGCAGAATTTTATCATTTTATCACCCTTTTTACTGTTTAAACATAAAACGTACAAGAATTTGGAAATCTGAAAGTAAAAAAACACAGCTGTAATAAAACGGACATAACTTTTGCTACACAACTCGGAATTTAGAAATTCAAGATGTTCTGGAAACTAAAAAGATAAAGCTACAATTCATATTCAGAAAGTAATTTATTTTAAGATCAATTACTAGGTCGAAAATAACAAACAATACACAGCCAACAAGCAACATACAAGTTTTGGGTATCTTTCATGAAATAATTTAATCAAACATGATGTGTATCAATTCTATAGTCAATAAATTATATAATCAGCATGATGGTGTAATAATATGATCAATAAAATTAAGAACACATACATGCATTAATTTAACATCAACTAAACAACAATTGATCAATCAAACATACAACCTAGCAATTCTTTCTACAATCAATTCATTGTGTCATGACTATATGTGTAACCCTATTATCAATTCTACATGAATGAGTGGAAGATTCAATCTTTGGAGTCAAAAGTGGCACGATGTCAAGAATATTATGGTTAGCTCGTGTAAACCCTCAATAGACCCAACGAAGATAATCAATACAATGATACGATAACGAATAGGATCTACTTGCAAGAATTTCAATAAAACTTGAATTTGATTCAATAATAAGTCAAGAGGACAGTGACTTGCCATATTAACGGTGAAAACGAATATCAAGAATAACGGGATAAGGAACCCGAAGTAACGAACCCACAAACCAACACAAATTGTACGTGCAATATATGGGCAAACAAAGAGCCCAAAGCAACAGCAGCAAGAGATAAGAGGGCAAGGCCAGTTGGGGGGGGGGGGGGGGGGTGAGTGTCGGCGGCCCGACAGGGGAAGGGCATCGGGGGCGGCGCTGTGTGCTGTTCAACGGGATTGTAACAATAGCGGGGAAACAGTGAGGGTCTGCTGTGGCGTCGAGAATCAGAGCAAGGGGATTGGAGGAGGTGTTGACGGGGTCTGGGCGGCGCTCAGGAGGCACTGGATATTGAGGGTCGATGGGAGAGGAGGAGGACAGTGGGAGGGGGGGCTCGGTGGAGATGGTGCCGGAGAAATGAGGTCGGGGTTTTGGGGATTGGGTTCTGACGGGGAGAGAGAAACCAAGGAGGAGAGAGAAAGAGGAAAGAGGAGAGAGAAAGATGGCTAGAAAATAGCATTTTGTGTTTTTAGAGTTTGTATTAGGGTTGTATTTATAGGATACAAGTAGATTATTGGGTTAATGGGTTAGGATACAATAATAGTGGGTTTGGGTTGAGAACAAACTGCAATTGAATTTTAGGGTACAATAAGAGATAGGTTTGAAAACAATAGGGTTCAAAATCCAATAAAATAAAATCCTCAAAAATAAGTAGTCCAACAAGATGAAAAGAATAGCCCATGAACCAGAAATTTAAATCCAATTAGATAAATAAATATTACATTGAAAACAATATAAGTTGGCTCGAAAATAATTTAGGGTTCGCCAAGAACAATAGATCAAAATAATTTGATAGATGAATTTTAATAAATAGTCAAATAATAACAATTAATAATTATAGTCGTGACAAAATAAAATTATATAACAAATTAGTATTCGGGTTTGACAATTTTATTAAAATAATCCAATAATACTATATTTGTTTTAGGGTCAAATATAACTAGTCGATCAATAAGATATAGAAAATAAGATCAAAATACACCATTTCGAAATGAATAAAATTTTTTATTAGAAAATACTTTAATACAAGATCCGAAATGAATTTATCTCAAAATAACTTCATAAAAATCAAATTATAGAAAATAGACGGAAAATACTAATTTTTGGAAATGGGGGTTACAGGAAATGGGTGTCAAGAATGATATGAAGGAGGTATCAAAGGCTATGCAATGCATGGTATAGAGTTCAATAAATTAGATGCAAGATTAATCATATTTATATTTTAAAAGCATGAAAATACAACTCTGGACAGCAATACGTTGCTGTACACAAACTAACTTTCCTGCTGCTACGGCAAAGCAAATTAGGTTCCATCAGGGGTTTTAGAAAGTTCCAACGCATATTCACACGACACATTATAATCACATCAACTATGTATACCGGTCATTTCTTTATGGGTCTACTGTTCAGGTAGCAACTCAGTATCAAGTTCTAGTATATAATTCGACTGAAAATTCATTAAAAATTCTTTTAAAAATCGTAATCTAGCTCCTTACATTATTCACTAACATTATAAGTATTCTCAGGTCTTAATTCTACTGATTACACATTATTTTAATCAGTTTGTCATGATGATATACTTCTAAACAACAATCTGAAATTAAAATATTACAGTACTAAAATCTGAATATTGTGCAATCCATAAGTCAGATTGCAAAATGGTCCGATGATCTGGATTCCAGACAAAGAGGGCTACAACTTTCATGTACAGGGTTCTAAATTATATTAAAACTAACTAATTCAAATTCTTGTAAGTTAGGGGATATAATAGGACAACATCTAGTACGTCATTTTAACCTACGATCTAAAAAAAATTCAATTTTATAACCAAAAATAGATTGTATTCATAATCAATAATCAGAACATGGTTTTACCATTAATCCTTCAAAATTTATTATTTCAAGGATATCGAATTAGGAATTAAACTAACTATTGCACACAATCAAAAATTCATTCGAGCCACCATGTTTATCTATATACTGTTAGGTTTCTATGGTAGTCTCAGATCAAATACACAGCGAAAAAATTACAAAGAAATATCGAAACATATCTATGGATCCATGCAAAAATCATAAATCGTGTTTAGGAGTTATACCTTGAAGATGGATCTGCTGTCTCCAATTAATGTTGACCACAACACTGCAATATTACTGTGCTTTTACGATATCCACACGAACGGATCAAATCAAGTTTTCCTCACTCCGCGGTGCTAGCTGCAGGAAGGGAATGTTCCTCATGATCTCTTTCTCACACAATTTCTGTGACGGCTAGGGTTTTCACATGTAACACTTTTCCACAGATACATATTATATATATAGCCTGCAAAAAATCAACCCTAAGAGAGTAATGAGCTTATTGAACTCACAATCTGACCTGCTTTAGATTCGTGTATGGGACTTTGAACTTTAGTCAGCCCATTTAATCTAAGTAATTTCCAACAAATGTCCAGAGTCCAAGTCTTACTTGGATCCCCAATTAAATTCATATTATGAGTTTAAATCTCAAATTTGTTCCATTCTAAGTATGTGACCCTGTAGGTTCTCGTTACGTTGACAGTAATAGTAAAATCATATTCTAGTATTACAAATAGTGAGCGGTATCTAACAATACATAACTGAAACTGTAACCCTTGTTTTCGCAAATATGTATTTTCTATGTATTTTCGGTATTTCAAATTTTTGTAGAATTATTTTTCTGCTTTCAAATTCTTTTTCTTAAAATGTATTGTCAGATCTCCTATTAATGTTTATTTCTAATCAATAATTTTTATTTGTAACTGTGACTTTTATTTTGAAATACAAACCCTATTATTCTTGTTATGATTATTATTTTTATTGTGTCTGCTATTATTATTATTGTTATTTTTACTACTATTAGAATTATTATTTTTATTGTATTACCTTTTGATTTTATATTAAAAATCCATTTCTATGTACCAATTCAAATAAATTCTATATTGTAATACAAATTACGTTTTATTATAAACAATATTTTTTTGGTTATTTTATTGAATTTATAAACCCTATTTCTTATTGGATTCCTATAATCCCAATCACCCAGTACCCATTTAATCCCAAACAACCCAATACCCAACATACTATCCCCCTTGGACCCGTTACCCATACCCGTTTGCTAACCCTACCTGTTTACTCCACTAACCCTAACCCAATAGCCCAATAGACTAACATATACCCGAAACCCAGGTGCCAGCCGTTTTCCCTTCTTCACCTAACCCTAACTTCATCTAAATCACCCTATATATTTTGACACCCATACCATGTTCACCATGCAACCGCTACTCCCGATCCCTCTCTCCCCCTACTTCTGCGCCTTCAGCCCCCATTGCCTCTATACCACTGAACCCATCCACCCTTCCTCCATCTCCCTATCACAACCTCTCAGCGGCAGGAAAACCAACATCCCAAACCTTATCCTCCGTCCTTCCTCTCCCCGTCTCTTGCTGTACACCCAAACCCATCCCTCCACTCCTGTTCACCTCCGACCTCTCCTCCCCTGTCATCTCTCGATCGCTCCTCTACCCACTCCCGACCTTAGTCGCCACCCCTGTGCTCCCTACTTGCGACCCACAGCACCGCGTCTTCCGACCTCCTTCCCGTCCTTCCTTCCTCCACTTTGACCCTACAGCGCCTTTTCCTGCTCACGCCGCCTCAGAGATGCAGCGATGCCCTGTTCCTTGCTCGCGAACCCAGTCCCGATGCTGGCCTGCACCCCCTGGTCGACCTCCTCCTGTGTCGTGCCTCTTGTCGCGACTGCCAGTAGTGACAGCCGCTGGCAGCCCTGTTCCGTCGTGCCATTCTGCTGCCAGTCGCGTCCCTGTGCTCCTCACAACGCCGCACTGTTTTCCCTCCGACGGCAGTCAGTCAGCAACCAGCGAAGCCTTGCGACTTCCCATTGTCGTGCTGCTCCTGTGTGTTGCCTGTCCACCGTCATCCCGTCGGCTGTCCTCTTGGCTACTGCCATCGATTGTCGCCAGAACTGAGCACTGCAGTTGTTGTTGGTTTGATCATCTTTATTGTGGGCCATCCGATCGTCAATCAATCTTGATCATCATAATCTCCATCATCATCAGTCTTGATCTGGCATTCTGTTCGATCGATCAATCTTTGATCATTATCAAGTTTCATCATCAACTAGATTTAGACCGTCCGATCTGATCTAATCATGATCTTCATCAGATTGTATCTCAGTCGTTTGATCGAGTTCGCGATCGATTGTTTTTTGTGTTTGTGTTTGCTTGTTGTTCATGGTTCTTGTTCGAAGTTCGTTCGTGTGTTCATGTGCTCGTGTGCTCGTTCGTTCGTTTGTTGTGTTCGTGCCCGGAAAACCGTTCCCGTTATTCTTGCTCTTACTTCGTCGTTTCCATTGTCGTCTCTCAGGTAAGTAACTTGTATTCTTTTCTTTGTGTAATACAAGTACTAAATACCGCATGTAGTGTAGTTGGGTTCTAGAGACAATTCGTGTGTGAATCCTATGTTATATATTCTTTATTGTGTTGATTCAACCATAGTTGGCTCACGACATACATGACATGAAACAACCAGGGATGACCACTTTGTGGAAGTATATATGCATACTATTTTGTGATATCGTGTGCTTGATGCGTTATTCGTGCTATAATTTGTCGTGGACTTGCAAAATATCCTAGATCATGTTTTTTGGATATCTAGTACACTATATTTCATGTTTAGGTTGATTTGGATGAGTTTTACATGAACTAGACGATTCTTTATTCGAAGAATAATTCTGTATTTTTCTGTTACCTTTCTTTTGATCAGTATTTTAGACCCTGTTAAAGTCAGTATATGAAAATATTTTGCGAACATGAACTGTAAAGAATTCTGTCTATTTTCCAACCCTTCTGACATATCTCTATTTCATTTTATGGATTGTGAGTTATGTCTATTTAACTACAGAGATGTAGAGAGGTTTTCAGATTTTGTTTTCTATGAATTTTGAAGAGTAATCTATTTTTATAGTGATTTTAAATGTATTATTTTGATCCAATATTTTGCACAATACAACTAGACTTGATTGGGATTAACCCTGAATTTTTATGGATTTATTTGATGAGTTTTACAAACTGTTCTATGTTTCCAAACAATTACTATACTAGCATATTTTTCTTACAGTTCATTAAAGAACTTGATTTTCGACCTGATTCTACTTGCTATTTGTAAAATATTTGTGAATATGAAAGTTAGCATACCGTGTCTATTTTATCACCATTTTGGCAGATTTGGATTTGGATTTATGGTATGTGAGATATTACTATTTTCATACTGCAATGTTTATAATTCCAGATTTACAAAACTACTGCATCTTGATATTTTCTAATTTTTGTTAACTAAACTATTTATATTGAAAAAATATGAAACTTTTTATTATAATGCTTGACATATAGAGGAATATCCCAGATTTTTCGTGGAATTAATTAATGAGTTTTCATGTTGTTTTCTGACTTTGAATACAATCTTTTGATTTCTGGCTGAACACGTTTTCTGAATACAAACCTGTCTTGAGTGCTATTGTTGTGAAATACCATCTGACTTATATATATTTGCTGGATTCGACCGAGAGTCTATTTTCTAGATTCTCTGATGAATCCAGGTTTGCATTTTTGAAGCAACCGGAATTTTAGATTTGGTGTAATACTGTCTTGCTGTCTTGAACTAGAATTTTCGTTGTTCTATCATTTTATGAGTTATCATTCATCTGTACCTGTTTATCTTGCAACCTGAACCTGTTACTTGTTCATGCTATGTTATTCTTGCTCTGTTTTGTGCCCGTATATGCCTGTTCATTAATAATAACAAGTAACCAAGCCGGGGTTAAGGGAAAGACCTTAGTAGTGGATAATATAGGTATGTGTACTCAGAAGGGGGTCGTGTTTCCCATTACCTGTTGCCATGTTTTATGATTACATGACTCATGCATGTTATTATATGTTGCCATGATTCGTGATGATTAATACCTGTTATTATTATATATTGCCATGGTTCATGATTACATGATTTATGCCTGTTATTATTATATGTTGTCATATTTCATGATTACATGATTCATGTCTGTTATTACTATCTGTTGCCATGCTTCATGATTACATGATTCATTCCTGTTCCTGTTGCCGCGATTTCACGACTACGTGATTCGTGCCAGTTTACCTGTTACGTGTTTTCTGACGCCTAAGTACACGGCCCTATAGAAACCCACCACTAGGCCTAAACGTAACTTATATAATTGTATGTAGAAACCATGTGGTAAAAGGATGGACACTTGAAGTGCTACTTAGATAGTAACAAATACAAGACTTGACATACATAATACCTGTTACTTGATTACCTATTACATGATACCTATTACATGTTACATGTTATATACACCTGTTATTACTTGATTTTGTTCATGATTCATGTTAGTTGTTCTATTTTGTTGCCACGTCTATTCCATGCTATCTGTTTATTTATTTCCTGTATTTGTATCCGCACTACAAGCGGCCCGTAACTTGCATTGATGGGAGTTTGTTTTCTTTTTTCTTCTTCTTGCAATTTATTAAATTGCAGATCAGGGTAATCAGCTGCCAGATGATGTAAGTAGGGGATGATGGGTATATGACGGCTGAGTTAGATGGATAGGGGGGATATAGTAATATATATAGGTAATAATATTAAGGTTAGAGAAGCTAACAGGTATTGGGTGCTTAACGGGTCAGGGTTTAGTATATTGGGTTTGGGTTGTTAGGGTGTAGGGTATTAAGGTTTAATGGGTATGGGCTTGGGGTGTAAACAGGGTAGGGTATTAAATAGGTTAAATGCAATAGATTTTAGGGTAATGGGTTTAAGGGAAATATCCAATAGGTTTTATAAAAAAAAAGTCAATAGAAGAAAAATAAAATACCTAATGAAAATATGATTTATAATAAAAATGTAATTTTAACAATAAAAATAATAATAATGCAAATAACAATACTAGCAAAATAATACTGATAGTAACAATAATAATAATAAGAAAAATGATAAAAATAATAATAGTAATAATAAAAATAGTAATAACAATAATAAGAACTGTACTACAAAAATTATAGAAAAATAGTTACAGCTATTATTGATCAAAAATAGATTTTAATAGGAGATCCAAAAACAAATTTTAACAAAAAAAGTTTAAGAGCAGAATAATAATTTATAAAAATTTTAAATATAGAAAATACATGAAAAATACATATATATGGGAAATAGGGGTTACAAATCCTACCCACCTTACAACAAAATTTCGTCCTCGAAATTTGCTTAGGAGGTACATAGGACACGGAAAAAGCAAACTGGGGGAAGGGAAACAAAATAGAGAATTAATGGAAAAGAAACAAATGGTGGCAACACCAGAAAAAGAAGGAAGTGGATAACAAAGGTCAAATGGAATGCATGAAAGGAAATAAGCAGTATCAAAAAGGAAAAAAACAACACAAGATAACAAAGCAAGATAGGGAGGAGGTAGAGCTAAAATCAAAGAGAGAAGGACAGGGAAGAATTGAATCAAATATTGAATGGTGCAAGATGGCAAGATGGAATGCAAGAAGGAAGTAACCGGTATCAAAAATGAAGAACCAGCACAAGACTTGCAAGATAACAAAGGAAAGAGATGAGGAAATAGATAGAGCTGGAATCGAAGAAATGATGGACAAGGAAGAGATGAACCAAGCAAATGAGTCAATGGATGAAGACAAGTAAAAGGGATGGAAAGAAGCAACCAATGCGGGGAAGGAGAAACAACAAGAGAATCCTGGGACTTGTAGGTTATGAGCCCACACGCTTCTGCTGCACCACTCTGGTCGGGGAAGACTCTGCCAATAGCATCCAGCGATGCCAATTGACAGACCAAGCAAGAAAGAAAAGAATCGATAGCAACGGAATCAAAGGAATATGGGTACGAAAAGAATGAATTCATACCCAACAAGGAATCATTCAAAGAGGGCGACTGAAAAAGACAGAAGAATCAAGGAAACAAGGGATCGAATAAGAAGGGATAAAAAAGAATGGAATAAGACTAGTATCCAGATCAATGTTGATTATAATTCATTCATGAATGCATGGTTTGTGAAATGTTGAGCCAATCCCAGATCGAGCCAAGCTTGTCTAATATATTAGGCAACTAAAACATTAGCCAAACCTTTGCTCTGATACCACTGAAAACTTTGTCACGTCCCGCTTTCCAAAAAAAAATACGGAATACGGATACGTGACAAAAGCCCAGCGAATGATTTTCATCATTCATAAGCTGTTCGGAATCTTTATAACATTTCACAAGAATAATCAGAGTCAGAAGCAAGAGAAGTCAACCAAGCATGCATATATGAATCAAAATACCAACAAGAATACTTGAAACCAAAATATTATAATCTCAAATAATCCAGATCTGAATAAGTCAATATCCTGGGTCACATTGCCCTAAATACAAATAAATCCAAGTAATCAAGTACAATTGTTCAAAATAAGCAACAAGAATAATAATAGCAAAATCCAGCAGCTAGTATCTTATATCACCAACTCCATCTGGTAACTGTTCTCCAAAATCTACAATTTAACAATTGCAGGAAGAGGAAAAAGAAAACAAACTCTCGTCAATGTAAGTTACGAGCCACTTATAGTGCAGAATACAAGTACATGGGAAAAGATAACTAAATAGCATGGAATAGGCATGATAACAAAATAAAACAACTAGCATGGCAAGATGAACAAGTGCAAGTAGCATGTATCAAGTGTCAAGTCAACAAGTATCATGTAATCAAGTAACAAGTAACAAGTGCCAAGTATCATGTATCAAATATCAAGTATCAAGTAATCACGTATCATGTTCAAGTGTCATGATCAAGTCTTGTAGTTATTACTATCTAGGTAGCACTTCATGCATCTATCTTGTTACTACATGGTTGCTACATTCAACACAATTTCATTTTAGATTTCATAGTGGATCATATAGGGCAGTGTACTCAGGGACAATCTCTCAAGTAATCAAGTATCAAGCTCCAAATAACCAAATAACAATCTCCAAATAAGCAAATAACAAGCTCCAAATACCCAAAATATCAAGCTCTGTGTCAAGTGTGCAAGTGTCGAGTAATCACGTGTCCAACTCCAAATAACCAAATATCAAGCTCCAAATAAACAAGTATCAAGCTCCAAACAAACAAGTATCAAGCTCCAAATAACAAAGTAGGATCTATGATTCCTCTTCCGAGTACACATTTCTGTATTTTCCACTATTAGATCATTCCCTTATCCCGGCTTGATTATTTATTATTATTATCAAAAAAGCATGTATGTGTCACAAATAGGACAAGTTAACATGTTATAAACAAGTAACAAGTTCAGGTTGAAACATAAACATGTACTAGCGAAAGACAACTCGTAAAAGATTAGGACAATGAGAATTCTAGTTCAGGACAGCAAGACAGTACTGCACTAAATCTGGGAATTCCCACTGCCGAGGACATGCAAATCTAGATCCGTCAAAGAATCTGGAAAATAGACTCCCAGCCGAATCCAGCAAATATATATAAGTCATATGGTATTTCACAAAAACAAGTCTGAAAAAAGGTTTGAATCTAGAAAACGTGTTCAGCCAGAAATCAGAAGTTTGTATTCACAGTCAGAAAGACAGCATGAAAACTCATTAATTAAATTCATGAAAAACCTAGGGTAATCGCCTATATGGGTAGCATCAGAATATAAAGTTTCATAATTTTTCAAAATAAACAGTTTAGTAAACAAAAATCGGAAAACATCAAGATACAGTAGTTTTGTAAATCTGGAATTATAAACATTGCAGTACAAAAACAAAAATATCTCACAAACCATAAATCCAAATCCAAATCCGTCTAAAGGGTGATAAAATAGATGCAGTAGGCTAACTTTCATATTTATAAATATTTTACAAACAGCAAGTATAATTAGGTCGAAAATCTGGTTCTTTACTGAACAGTATGAAATTTCTGCATGTATAGTAATTGTTTGGAAACATAGAACGGTTTGTAAAACTCATCAAATAAATCCACAAAAAATTCAGGGTTAATCCCAACCAGGTGTAGTTATACTGTGCAAAATATTGGATCAAAACAATACTTTTAACATCATGATAAAAATTGATTACTCTTCAGAATTTTATTGAAAACAAAATCTATAAATCTGTTTACACCTCTGTAGTAAAATAGACTTAACTCCCAACTGTAAATCGAAACTGAGATTCATTAGAAAGGATAGAAAATAGACAGAATCCTCTACAAATCATGTCCATAAAATATTTTCAAATACTGACCTTAATAGGGTCTAAAATACTGATGAGAACGGGAAAATCGGCAAAACTGAAAATATCCTTCATGCACAAAATCAACTAGTTCACATAAAACTCATCTAAATCATAACCAAACATGAAATATGGTGTACTAGATATCCAAGCAACATGGTATAAGGTATTTCACAAGTCCACAACAAGTTTACTACGAATAACACGAACGAGCACATGATATCATATGAGGAACACGCATGTATATAACAAGAAGTGGTCATTCATAGATTATTTCATGTCATGTATGTCGTGAGGCAACTATGGTCGAATCAACATAATAGTGACAATATCAATATGGGGATTCACACACGAATTGTCTCTAGAACCCAACTACACTATAGGCGGTATTTAGTACTTGTATTACACAAAAAAAGAATACAAGTTACTTGCTTGAGAGACAACGATGGGAACGGAGCAAGAACAAGAATAACGGGAACGGATCCCAGGCACGAACACAACGAACGATTCACGAACCAATCACAAACACACGATCACAATTGCAATCACGAACACAAGTGAACGAACGAATCACGATGACAATCAAGATCAAGATCAAGATGATCGGATCAGATCGAACGGTTCATATCAAAGGTGGCTTGATGATCATGGATGATGGTCAAGAGGAGATCGGACGATCGGAAGGTCCAAATTCAAACCATCACAAAACAGAACAAGGAGAGGGGAAGTGCTCACTGTGATGACTGGCCGGCGGCACGTCGGCGGCAAAGGGGCTGCCGGCGACAGGGGTCGGCACAGCGGCGAAGGCGGTGGCCGTAGGTGGCTGATGGTGGGAGCGCCGGGGCAAAGGGTGCCATCGAGGCGGAGGTCTACATTGTGGGGAGAAGGGGCGGTGCTGTCGACTGCTATGGAGGCGTGACTGGATGTCATCGCTGCTGAGCATCGGAGGGAAGGCACAGCACAGGGATGAAGGGGTGCAAGGTGGTGAGGGAGAACGGGACTCGCAACGGGATAGGAGGAAAAGGCGGAGGAGCACAGAGTTACGATGCAGCTTTGGCGTCCAGGGGAAGGCTGAGGCGCGACTAGGGAGGCCAGGGGTGTCGCCGAGTAGGAGGGGAAGGATCAGAGGTCGGGGGAGAGAAGGAAGAGGCAAAAGATCCGGAGACAAAGAAGTAGGGGATGATGGGTATATGACGGCTAAGTTAGATGATTAAGGGGGGATACAGTAGTATATATAGGTAATAATATTAAGGTTAGAAAAGCTAACGGGTATTGGGTGATTAACGGGTCAGGGTTTAGTATATTGGGTTTGGGTAGTTAGGGTTTAGGGTATTAAGGTTCAATGGGTATGGGCTTGGGGTGTAAACAGGTTAGGGTATTAAATGGGTTAAATCCAATAGATGTTAGGGTAATGTGTTTAAGGGAAATATCCAATAAGTTTTATAAAAAAAATCCAATAGAAGAGAAATAAAATACCTAATGAAAATATGATTTATAATAAAAAATATAATTTTAACAATAAAAATAATAATAATGCAAATAACAACACTAGCAAAGTAATACTAATAGTAAAAATAATAATAATAAGAAAAATGATAAAAATAATAATAATAATAATAAAAATAGTAATAACAATAATAAGAACTGTATTACAAAAATCATAGAAAACTAGTTACAGCTAAAATTATTGATCAAAAATAGATTTTAATAGGAGATCCAAAAACAAATTTTAACAAAAAGAGTTTAAAAGCGGAATAATAATTTGAAAAAATTTTAAATATAGAAAATACACGAAAAATACATATATATGGGAAATAGGGGTTGCATTAGTATTTGGGCAATGTGACCCAGGATTATTGATTTGTTCAGATCTGGTTTATTTGAGATCGTTAAATTTGTTTCAAGTAAGTTTTCTGTTGGTATATTGATTCACATATGCATGCGTGGTTGACTTCTCTTGCTTCTGACTCTGATTAATCTTATGAAATATTGTAAAGATCCTGACAGCTTATGGATGATGAAAATTATTCGCTGGACTTAGTCACGTATTCGTATCCCGTATCTCCTTTTGGGAAGCGGGGCATGACAAGTACTCAAGTAATGAGAATGTCAGTGATTAGACATAACATATCCGTGACTAATGTTCCCATGTAGTCTAGTTCCTTTGTTCAGATATCTTAATTGACCACAAGACATAAAGTGTGTCACCCTTGTATAGATCAATCTTTGGTTTCTAGATGTCCGAGTAGACTTACTAAAACAAATGAGCTCAATATATCATATTGACTCATTTGAGTATGACCATGCATTTTGCAATCTCACTCAATCAATGGGCGCATGGATATCGCTCTTGTTATGTAAGAGGGACAAATCTTATCTTAGTCACTCACATCCCTCTGCATGATTTGTAGTATATCTAATATTCGACTTTATAATCACTTTATTATAAGCACTGTTTGATGACATTAAATGCCACGCCCTGCTTAACAAAAATACAGAATAAGAGCACGTAACATTGGCCCAGCGAATGACTAACGTCATCCATAAAATGTTTATCCGATCAACTCAACAATATAATCAATACAGAACAATTGCACAGGCAATAATAATAATCTCATGAACAATAATACTTGAAATAAACAATATGAGATAACCAAATATAATAATAATCCAACATCTGGAAACAAATAATAGCAATATTCAGGTCAAAAGCCCACAATACAATGAAATAACTATAGTTCAATAATTAAGTCGCCATGATAAAACAATAATTTATTAGGCGGTGATGCAATCAATTTCTTTACCAATGTTGTTCTCTCAATCCATCAGGCAATTCTCCATCAGCACCTAGAAATACTTCATCTAAAACGAGGAGAAAAATTGTCCTTAGAGCAAGTCATGGACAGTAAGTAGAGAAAGCAGAGAACAATGGAATAACGGTAATGATTTCAATGGATCAATAGGAATCAATAACATGACATGATAATCAATAATCAATATTACGGTAATCGATGCAATGGCTATAAAAAATGATTCGATATTCGGTAACAATAATCAATGATCAATAACAATAACACTTTGCCAATATTCGATATCAATAGGAACATGAGGAGAAATATGTAGTGTCGATGTCGTGTGATTCTTAAGTCTATTAATTTCAACCTAACTAATGCACGTACTACTGCATCCCATACTACAGGTTCGGTGCATACAATCAATTTCGTTTTCGACTTAAGTGGAAGATTCTATAGATCATGTACTCGGCAATGATAATCAATATTCACCTTTCGGTGCATGGTACAGTCATTGGCAACGATACAATACACGATAGATTGGGGTAACGTAGTTAGCGCTCCACAATCAATCGATAAAACAATAGCCGGAACAATATTTAGGGAAATACGGGCCCCTCCTCTGAGTACAGTCACTATATTATCAACTACTCCAGTCAATCCCTTAAACCCCGACTTGCTAAATTATTTTATCGATGCAATAATACAATATGCAATTAAGAGACATGAGATGAACAATAATAACAATAAGGAAACAATAGGATGATAATTTGAGTTGGACAATTAGAATGATGACAATAACTCATTGGGATCATGCAATGCTACACACATACATTAATTCATGCAATATTACGATATAGGAATAATTAAACTATTAAAATCTGAAATATAAAATTCTGGAGAGCAAGAGTAGTATGTACAAAAATACGGTTTCTCACTGTTTCAGAACTCGAAAACTGAATTCATCTCAGAAATTCTAGAAACTAGACTTCCACACAGTTCCAACGCATATTTAAAGTTAAAAATCCAACAACTGTAGCTAGGTCAATTACACTATTCTTTACTGATTTTATGTTCAGGCAGAATTTCGACAACATGTTATTATAATTTTAGAATCAGCAAAAACTCACTAATAAATTCATTAAAAATATATTTTGGACTCCTAAACATGATTACTAACAATCTGAAATTTTTTAGAGCAAAAATTTAACATTTGATCAACCTTTTTACTGTTTAAACGTGGAAGATATAAGAATCTAAAAATCCGAAAGTAAAAATACAGCCGTAGTAAAATGGGCATAACTTTTGCTACACAACTCGGAATTCAAAAATTCAAGATGTTCTGGAAACTAGAAAGATAGAGCTACAATTCGCATTCAAAAAATTATTTTAAGATCGTTTATTGGTTCAAAAACTGCAGTCAACATACACGTCAGCAAGCAAGATACAGGTTTTAGGATATTTTCATGAAAATAAATAAATTAAATACGATGGGTATCAATTCTATTAGTCGATAAATTATGTAATCAGCATGATGGGTGCAATAACATGATCAATAAAATTAAGAAACACATACATTCATCAATTTATCATCAATCAACCATCAATCGATCAAACAACATACAACCTAGAAATTCTCTTTACAATAATTCATTGTGCCGTGACTATATGTGTAACCCTATTATCAATTCCAGATAAATGCACGAAAGATTCAATCTTTGGAGTCAAAAGTGGCACGATGTCAAGAATATTTGGGTTAGCTCGTGTAAATTCTCAATAGATCCAACGAAGACAGTCAATACAACGATATGATAACGAATAAGATCTACTTGCAAGAATTTTAACAAAACTTAAATTTGATACGATGTACAATTCAATAGGACAATGACTTGCTTGTTAGATGAAGAAAAAGAATACCAAGAATAACAGGATGAGAATCTGGGAGCAACGAACCCACGAACTAATACAATCCACCAATAGCATGTGTAATATACGTGCCAAAGAGATTCAAATGCAACAACACAATAGCAAAGATACAGCATCAGCAATAGAGGAGCAAGGGGGTTGTCGGGGTCGGCGTTGACAGAGGTGGTCGACGTTGCAGGCGGCGGCATGACGGGATGCGGCATCGAGCGGAATAGAGGGGCGGCGCCAGTGGTGCTGGATGACAAAGTGGAGCAGAAAAGGGGAAATCGATGGGTTCTCTGTTGGGTGGTCAAGGGCAAAGGAGGAGGTCGGGGTGGGGTTCTGGGTGTCGACGGCAAGTGGCAATGAGGGGGATGTCGCCGGAGGATGGGGTGGGCGAAGGGGGCACCGAAAATTGGTGAGATGGCCGGAGAAGACGAAGCTACAGTATTGGGTTCACTGAGTTGGGCAGAAATTGAACGGGGAGAGAGAAAGAGGGAGGAGAGCGAAAGAGGAGAGAGGTGAGAGATTAGACGACTACAAATTACATTTTTGGGTTTTTTAAGGTTTGTATTAGGGTCGCATTTATAGGATACAGTTAAGGTGTTGGGTTGGTGGGTTTGTCACACCCTGCTTCCCAAAAATATGGAATACAAGCGCGTGACGAAGCCCAGCGAATGATTTTAACATCATCCATAAGCTGTAGGATCGACTCAGCATCATAACAAGAATATAACAAGATACATATATAACCAAGTATGCATGAATAATTTATTAAATAACAGAAAATAGTTGAAAAAATAATAATATCCAAATAGTTTTCAAGTTTGGATCAAAGATAAAACACGGGAACATAAGCCCGTTACAAGTTTTAAGTAGCAAGAAATAAATAACTCAACAGAAATAAATAATTTAAGCACGTCTTTTCTCCATTTGAAGCTTAAAATCTCTGCTCACCAATTCCAGTAGGCAACATGTCTCCAAAGTCTGTTTAATAATTATAAAAAAGGAAAAAAATAGAGAAAACAAGAGAAATGCCCTTAGTGCAAGTTAAGGCCACAAATAGTAAAAACGAGTACAAGAAATATGGAACAAAATTTGGAATCAAGAATATAATAGAGATACAACAAGTAGTGGGGATTCAAGAAACTAGCTAGCAAGAAGGATAACTCAAGTAACAAGATTGGGTAACAAATACTAGTACTGGAGTAAGAGGCAAATGAACATATAAGGGTATCTAACATCAAGTGACAAGTATCAAGTACAAGTGTCAAGTAACAAGTCTCAAGTCTAGTGTCAAGTTGTCAAGTACAAGTATCAAGTTGTAAGTGTCAAGTATCAAGTCTCATGTATCATGTCATCAAGTATCAAGTAAGTACGTATCAAGTTCAGGTTTCATGTTCAAGTCTTGTGGTTATTACTATCTAGGTAGCACTTCATGCATCCATACTTTTACTACATAATTGCTACAGTCAATGCAATTTCTTTTAGACCTAGTAATAGATTTTATAAGGCGGCGTACTCAGGTATCAAGTATCAAGCAGGCACGGTTCATCAATACGAAAATAA
This sequence comes from Hemerocallis citrina, assembly GCA_017893485.1. NCBI lineage: Eukaryota > Viridiplantae > Streptophyta > Magnoliopsida > Asparagales > Asphodelaceae > Hemerocallis > Hemerocallis citrina. Next base: position 385,244,286 of record CM030358.1, on the reverse strand, counting down.
ATAACAGGTTCACAAAGCAAGTTCGTGAATACTAATAGGTTCAAGAACCACACTGTGGGTTCATGAATACAACAGGTTCATGAGCCAAGTAATTGATTCCATGAATACATCAAGGTGCAATAGGTTAATGAACCGGGTACTGGAAAACACGGGCCCCCTTTCGAGTACACTTACCTATATTGTTCACTACTATGGTCTTTCCCTTCAACCCCGGCTTGTTATTTACTATTATTATTAACCAAGCATGAAAATAAGTCAAGTAAAAATAATCATGAACATGGAACAAGTCTAGGCTAGATAGACTACAAGTTCGAGGGTCTAAACAAATTAAAATATCAAGAACAACGAAAATCTCAAATCTGGATAGCATGAGGTTGCTGCACCAAAACTGCGATTTCCGTTGCTACAAGATAACAAAAGTGGATCCGTCAGAAGATCTAGAAACTATACTTCTGCCCGGTTCCAACGCATATAATTAAGGTACATAAACATTGTGGTAACATGTGTCAAAACGGTAAACTATACAGCTTTTGTGTTCAGCCAGAATTTGTGAATATGAGTTTATACATATGAAACAGTTTAGGGATTCACTCTTATCTCGAAGCAGATCTCCACAGTGACTATAAGTACCCCCTACCTCCTACCGTTACAAGGTGATCACTCTTTGTCTACCTAAGCTCTTTCCCCTTTCTTTACTGAGTATTGACAAGAGCGTCGGAGGGTTCGTCGTCGGGATCCATCCCGGTGTTTAAAACGTTTGTGCAGGTCCACGAGAGCACCAAGGAATCAACCTATCAACAAGGGAAGAAGTCAGATTTAGCCCGTTCGAGTTCCTACGAATCCACAAATTCTGTCTATTGCCCCCACACCAAATTCAGCGGCAACAAATTGGCGCCTCTGTGGGAACATCTCAAATAGCAATCTGACCTTCCTCCTTCTACCCAAGCTGCTCCTAGCAATGCCTCCCTAGAGGAAGTCCGCAAACTCCAAGCGAAGAACTACCTCCACTATTCCTCCTCCTCTTCCTCTGCCAGAGGATCTCCCTCCGCCCGTCCAGACGACCCTGCAGCTCGAACATCCTCAATCCGTTCAGCAGGCTCTAGGGCCCCAAGCCACTGTTGGGGAGCCCTCTCGGCGAAGTCGCCAGAAGCATCCTCTCCACCAAGTTCCGCTCTATATCCACAATGCCTCCACAGATTCTATGGCCTCCCATAGCCCTCCAATGCCAAAGGATCTGTAGGGTGTGCTCAACAACTGAAAGAGCGAGCCCGAGCCTGACCTTCGGGTCCATTTAGAGGAGAGGCGGACCCGTGAAGCGAACCCTCGCCGAGAGCACCAGAGGAATCGGTCTCTCTGCCGAACAGACCGCAGGGGGTCCAACTCTCCTCGGAGGCGGAGAGAGTCACCCCAGCATCGCCCAAGACAAAGCCGCTCCTCGGCTGGCCGTCCTGCTGCTCAAGTCCATCGCGACAGGAGGCCCCCATCACGAGGGTAGAATTTTAACAATTCCAGGAGGCGGTCCTTCGGGTGCTCAATGCCGCCCCCAACAACGGCCATCGAGCTCCCAGACCTCAGCCAGCTCATCGCCATCATCGCCACTCCCACAGTCCTCGGCCGGCTCCGAGCCATCACCACCATTCCCTAAGTCCTAGGCTAGCTCCGAGCCATTGCCGCCCTTCTCCTGATCACCACCGTCGCTCCTGAAGTCTGTAGCCCACTCCGAGTCACCCCTATCGTTCTATCAGTCCACCACCTACTCAGAGCCATCGCTGCCACAGCCCCAGCCCTCCTCTGCATGAGGACGAGTCTCGGGGCTCAGCGAGGTACAACCGAAGGGAGGAATTGGTCTACCGTCGTCTCCACGAGATGGAGAGGTGCCTCGGCCAGCTGGATAGAGACCAGGAGCAACGGGCGAGGAACCTCCACCCGAGCAGGCCCCCATTCTCCTGCACCAACATGGAGGCCCCCATCCCAGACAACTTCAAGCCTACATACTTCGAGACTTATACCGGAGAGTCGGACCCCACAGATCACATTGAGAGTTTCAAAACTCTCATGATGATCCATCATGCATCCGACGCCCTCCTCTGCAAGACCTTCCCGACCACACTCAAGAGGCCAGCTCGGGAGTGGTAGTCTCGACTTGCACCGGCATCATCTTCTCCTTCAACTAGTTCGAAGGCCTCTTCCTCACGCATTTCGTGAGCAGTTGCCGCTCCGAGAAGACGAGCACCTCACTGCTCTTCCTCAGCCAAAAGAAGGGAGAACAGCTGAAGGACTATGTCAAGCAGTTCACCGCAGAAGCCAGGTCCATCACCTTCCTGGATCAGTAGGTAGCTTCGGCTGCCTTCCAATCGAATGTCATCAACCCCGACCTCAGGGCTTCCTTGGCCAAGAAGCCTCCTCGGAACTTCTCCGAGCTACTCCTTAGGAGTGAGAAGTACATCCGAGCCGAAGAGGCTCTCAATCACCCCACTCTGGAGGGGTCATCTTTCGGGAACAAACAGAAGAGTGCAGAGGAAGAAAAAGCTAAGAAGAGTGCAGAGGCAGACAGAACAGCACGTGGAGGCCCCCGATGTCGAAGCAAATACCATCTTGCACCTTATACACGGAGGCCCAATAGGGGGAGATTCTAACTCCTCCCGAAAATCCTTCGTTATCGAAGTCAACTCCGTGCAGAGCCATCCTCCTCCCAAGGGCCTCGGAGTCCCTGTCATATTCTTCGATAGAGACTTGAAAGGCGTCCGCACGACCCACTGCGATGCCCTCGTCATTAACCTCCGGATGGCCAACTTTGACGTACGTCGAGTTTTGGTGGATAATGGCAACTTGGTCAACATCCTCTTCTTGGAGGCGTTCATGGGCCTCCAGCTATCAAGGGACCGGCTCAAGCCAGCTGGCTACATCCTTCATGGACTCACCGGGGTCCGGTAACGATCGAGGAAGTTATAACTCTCGACATCACCGCTGGCAAAACCCCGGTCACTCGTACGGAGCCGACGAACTTCATGGTGGTGGATGTGAAAGCTGCCTACAATGTGATCCTGGGTCGAGTTTTAATACCCTAAAATTTTATTTTAATAAAAAAAAATTTCACGTGTTGTGCACGTGCAAACTTCATGCATATATTATCTATTTATTTTATATAAAATCTCATTTTGTATGAACAATTATTTTCCTTTATTTTTCAAAAATGCCTATTTTCCAAAAGCCTAAAACACTAATTAATTGTTTTAGCCCGCTTCTATTAATTATTAATTTATTGTCTTGGCCCACAAGCCTAAGCCCACTAATTGTGAAGCCCACAAATTTAAAAATCAATTAAATGGTCAGACTTGTCATGTAGAGACAAATAGTGAACATTTTGATTAATTAAATTGTACAAACTTTTTCATAGGGGTACTAGGTGGCACGTGCGAAGCACGTAGTGTGTAATGTACACCCTTTTGGAGGCCGGATGGTGTGTGGAGGCATGGGAGTGTGGGTGAGTGTGCAGGGTGGTTACTTAGTGTATGGGTAGTTGCTATAACTGCTACTCCTATGCTAGCCATTCATCCTATAACTATCCAATAAATCCTAGCCTTCCAATCTATCCTAGGATTAGTATAAATGCCCCCCCCCCCCTATCTACTTGTATTCTACACTAATAATCTATTGAAAGAAGAAAGCATTATATAGGAGATATATATTAGTGTGTGAGTGTGAGTGTGTGTGTGTGTGTGTTCCCCATTGGAGGCCAGCCATCATCACCACTTGGAGCTCTCAGTTTTTGCAAGGGAGCAAGGAGAAGGAGATCGTGCATCGCAATCTAGGAGGAGAAGGCACTCTCTCGCATTCTAGGAGGCTCTAGGAGATTTTCTTATTGGTTTTCTTCAAAAAGGTGGGTGTTTCCCATGACTTCTAAAGTAGAAATCATGTTAGGAATAAATTGAATTTGTTATTAAAAAGTAATTAGTTGAGATGAAATACATGTTGCCTATTTAGAGTAGGAATTGATAAACTAGTAAATGTGTGTTATTGTGATGGTTAGATTCATTTAATATAAGTGAAAGTGTATGTTCTCATTTTTTATTACCTTAGAATTTATGCTAATTATGCTTTAATTGCAATTATGTGAAATTCGCTAGTAAGAAGTTAGAATCATGTTTATTGATTAAAGTGCTAAAGTAGAATGATGTGTTAAAGATGAATTGATAGGATAATTTGCTAGGAAATGCTTGCTAATAGATGTAATGAAATTCCCCATTGCTATATATACCATGTGAAAATTAGAATAAATGGAAAGAATGTATTTTTGGCAAACAAATAATCGAATGCTTCATGTGTAGACTAATTGATAAAAATAGAGGTTTTATTCACTTATAAAGATTGTTTTTTTTTGTGCTCTAAAAATATCATAGTTGTCAAAACATTATAGTAGTGAACTTTGTGTGAGAAATCATCTTTGTTTATGAACAAATATGTGTTAGTTTTCAAATGTCAAAATAGTATTATAAAATACAAATTAAGGCTAAATATATATTTTATAAGAGGGGAAAATACCTTTAAAAATACTGGTTATTGTTAAATTAAATGTATTTTTATTCTGGACATTTTTGTTTTCAAAAGAGGAGAAAATGAGACAAATTCGTTTTTGAGAAATTTTGAAGTATAACTTTGAACAGCGAATTAACATCAAAACCTATTTTAAATACCTTCTAATCGATATGTCCACTTAGACCAACTGGTCGGAAGAGACTTGGGTTCGCTACAGTGGTCGGAGGTCTTGAGATCGATACCCCGAAGCTGTGTTTTATTTTGTCGTTTTTGTTAAAAATCCAAATCACCGAGAACAGAACATATAGGGACTTTAACCCCTAGTTAAATCGATGGGCGGCTTTGGCGCGTTGGTCTGTGCGCTATCTGTTTTTGCCGCTGGTTGTGGGTTCGAATCTCGGTGGGGTTTGAGTTTAGAAAAAAAATGTTTTTTTTGAGAATTTTGGATTAAATTGAATTTTTAAAATAGAATAAAAATTGGGAAAATTTGTTTTAATTACTGGAAAATTATTAGAACTTATTAGGAAATATTTATACAACTTTTGAAGAAGTGTGAATAAGAAATTGAGGTTTTTGCAAGGAATGACTCATTTTGAAATTAAATTACTCTTTTAAATGAAAGAAAAATAAAAATGAAAATTTTGAGTTATAAAAGATGAATTTTTGAAGTTTGTGACTAGCGTGATTAAATGGAATTATAGAAAAATGTGTTGTAGTAAAATTGTGAATTTGTGAATAATAGATTTGTGGAATATATGAAATTGTTGGTGACTATTAAGTGAAATTTATTCTTGCACATGGATTGCACGAGAAATTGAATTATTGATTGTGATGAATTATGAAAGATGTGGATACATGAATACTATACTATTGAAATATGAATTGTGATTAATCATGAAAAGATCTTATGAGTTTGACATTGTAATTATGAGTTGAAATTGAGAATTAGGGTATAGCCAAGCCTTATACCGGCAATGAAAGAAATGAGAAAATAATATTTTGAATTGGGAAGACCAATGTTTGGGTCATGTGAATTAAATGAATAAGACTGGTATAGTGGAAGACTTCACTCTAAGAGTTGATTTTATTCATGATTCAATTAAACTAAGATTAGATGCATAGTGGAGATGTGATAAAAGTAAGAGAAAAACATTAAGTATGAGGGTCATTGGATTGGCGGTGTGAGAGTATTCATAGGATGTCCCATGATGAGTCATGATAGGACGTGGATACTGCTCCAGAGTACCGTCCCGGTGGCGACGCTCGTGGGGTATTTGACGACTGCGGGTGGTGTCATGTCTATGGTAGGAGCTGAATTACCACAGGATGCCTACATGATGAGTCATGTGTCAGTGCGTTGGGATTTTCTCCAGGGTGCCTAGACATGAGGTCGTAGGTCAGAAAACATGTAGGATACTTACCGTAGATACAGTAGTAGATTAAGTCATGGCGAGGGATTGAACCCTACAAGATGAAGAACGATTAAGGGCTTGCCCTCGGACCTATGTAGTATGGGATGCATAGAATCCGAATAAGTGCGCATTAGTGTTATATAATATAAATAATTGTATTAAGGACTAAGTGCACATTCACAACATGACAACAATAGGATAGTCCCTTTAGCTTTGTTGTGACAAGTTTGTGTTTGTTAAGAAATGAGAATCGTTATACTGTTTCCGGCATAGAGAGGATGGTCGTGTATAATATTTCGTCAGTTGAATGAGCTGACGCGCCCACAGTTTTATATGCAGGGTAAAGATGCTTGACAATTGAAGCATACATGCTGCGCAGGATTGAGTTAAATATTGTTTCATGTAATTTATTGTAATATTGCTTCTGCTGCGATAATGTACAAGTGTAAATATAACTCTGATGAAAGAAAAGTTTTTATTTCCTTGTAAAATTGTACGAAAGAAGTGTAAAGATCCTGTGGAATCTCGAATTCAGTTGTATTTTGGAATTCGGGGTGTTACAGACCAGGCCTCACCGCACTCCAAGCTATCCCTTGGGCCTACCACATGATGATGAAGTTCCCTAATCCCGCAGGGGTGGAAAAAGTGGGAGGGAGTCAGGAGGCGGCTCGCAAGTGCTATATGACCTCAATGGGAGGCCCGTTCCTTTCCCTAGAAGCCCTCAAGCTCCCACCAGAGAGTAGACAGACCATCTCCGAACCAGTGGACGAACTAGAAGAAGTGGCCTTCTCAGAGGAAGATGCCACCAAGACGTTCCGGGTCAGCAAGGCACTTACCCCCTCCATCAAAGAAGACATCTTCCAGTGCATAAGGGAGAACCGCGATCTCTTCGCCTGGACCGTGGCCAATATGCCTGGGATCTCCGAGGAGCTCCTAATGCACCATCTCAGTGTTGCCCCGGGTGTCAAGCCCGTTCTGCAGAAGCGATGCAAGTTTGCTCCCTAGCATCAACATGCTATCAAAGAAGAAGCCGAAAAGCTCCTTAACGCCCGATTCATCCAGGACGTAAACTATCCTGAGTAGCTATCCAAGGTGGTGATGGTCAAGAAGGCCAACGGGAGCTGGAGGATATGCATCGACTTCATCGATCTCAATAAGGCATGCCCGAAGGACCCTTTTCCCCATCCCAACATCGACGCCCTGATCGATGCGACCTCTGGGCACGAGCCCCTCAGATTCATGGATGCTTTCTCGGGGTACAACCAGATTCGAATGTTCCCTTCCGACATCCTAAAGACCTCATTTGTGATGGATCAGGGCCTGTATTGCTACCGGGTTATGCCGTTCGGCTTGAAGAACGTGGGAGCTACTTATCAGCGCCTCGTGAACAGGGTCTTCCGAGACCAGATTGGCCGAAACATGGAAGTCTATGTAGAAGACATGTTGGTCAAGAGCACCCGAGGGCAGGAGCAAGTTCTCGACCTCCAAGAAGCCTTCGGGGTGCTCAGGAGGCACAATATAAGGCTAAATCCGAAGAAGTGTGCATTCGGAGTCACATCCGGCAAGTTCTTAGGGTTTATGGTCAGCCAGAGGGGCATAGCGAGAAGATCCAGGCCATTCTCAAAATGGCTCCCCCCCCCCTCCAATGTTAAAGATGTACAGAGGCTCACTGGGCGCCTCGCAGCGATTGGGCGATTCCTCTCCAAGTCCGGGGAGAAGTGTCTCCCTTTCTTCAAGGCCCACAGGGGGCTAAAGACTTCGAATGGGGGCAACATCAACAAGAGTCCTTCGACCAGCTCAAAGCATACTTAGCTAACCCCCCGCTCTTGAGCAAGCCAGCGCCTGGGGAGGTCCTCTACCTATATCTCGCCACTTCGGAGCAGACCCTCAGCGTGGTTCTTGTAAGAGAACATGATAGAATGCAGAGGCCCATCTATTATGAGAGTAAGGTCCTTCGGGATGCTGAACACCGTTACCCAAAGCTGGAGAAGGTGGCTCTTGCCTTGGTTAAAAAGCTGCGCCCCTACTTCCAGTCTCATTTGGTGGTCGTTCTTACCGACCAGACGCTCAAACAAGTTCTTCACAAGCCCGATACCTCCGAGTGCCTTATGAAGTGGTCCATCGAGCTAAGTCAACATGACATCAGCTACTGGCCCAGAACAACAATCAAGGCCCAAGCTCTGGCAGAATTCATTGTGGAGAGCACCATCCCCGACCCTTGCGAGTCATCTGGCGACCCCTTAGTCTGGACCGTTTATGTGGATGGATCTTCTTGCACTAACAAAAGTGGGGCTGGCGTCATCGTGACCGGCCCAGATGCTTTTGTCCTCCAATACTCCCTCTGCCTAAACTTCCCCGCATCAAACAATGAAGCAGAGTATGAGGCCCTTATAGCAGGGCTCTGTATAGCTTGCAAAGTAGGGGCCAAGCACGTCAGTGTCTTCAGTGATTTGCAGTTGGTCGTCAACCAAGTGTCCGGGGAATACGAGGTAAGAGACGAGCGTATAGCCAAGTACTTGGCGAAGTTTAAGGAGCTACTAGCCTTATTCGAGGATGTTCAACTCCAATGGGTTCCTCGTGAGGAAAATGCACGGGCGGATGCTCTCTTAAAGCTCACCTCATCGTCCCTCCAAGATCTAGAACAGACCGTCTAGATAGAGGTCCTCCTCCGACCAAGTACTGATGAGGATAGCCCTGAGCTGATGGAAGCCTATCCCCTAACACTTGGGGAAAACTGGATGAAGCCCCTCCTTGAGTACCTCAGAGACGAAGTCCTTCCCGAAGACCTGAAAGAGGCGAGGAGGATCAGGACACGAGCCGAGCGGTACACACTCCTTGACAAGGTCATGTACAAACGCTCTTACACTCAGATTGACGGCCGACCCTACCTGAGGTGCCTCTCCCCGGAGAAGCGCTCTATGCCCTAAAGGAGGCCCATGACGGTCTGTGCGGCGCACACTTGGGAGCGAGATCCCTCGCCCATAAACTTTTAAATTACGGCTACTTCTGGCCCACACTACTGAGTGACTCCGAGGAGTACGTCTGCCAGTACGACTCCTGCCAGAAATTTGCCCTGATCCGTCGCCTACCACAGGCACAACTCACTTCCTTGGCAAGTCCAATCCCCTTCGCAATTTTGGGGGATGGATTTGCTCGGACCCTTTCCTCCAGCACTGGACCAGCTGAAGTTCTTAGTCGTGGAGATAGAATACTTCTCAAAATGGATCGAGGTTGAACCTTTTTCGACAATTACCGAGCACAAGGTCCAGAAGTTCTTTTGGAAGAACATCGTTTGCCGGTTCAGGGTACCCCGCATCCTTATAACCGATAACGAGACTCAATTCGCGTGAGCAGCTTTTGAAACTTCTGTGCTGACCTCGGCATCCAGCAGCGGTTATCCTCGATAGCCCACCCTCAGTCCAATGGCCAAGCGGAGAATGCCAATCGACAGATACTCTCCAGTCTGAAGAAGAGGCTCGACAAGTCCACCAAGGGGTTGTGGGTCGAGCAGCTCCCCAACGTGCTTTGGAACTATCACACCACCAAGACGGCTCCGAGGGGGGACTCCCCCTTCAACCTCACTGATGGTTCTAAAGCCCTCATCCCCTTAGAAGTGGGCCTGCCTTCACCCCGACTGATAGCATACAGTAAAGCACAGAATGCGAACCAACTTCGCAACTGCTTAGACCTCATACACGAGGTCCGTGAGAGAGCTTCCATTCGACTAGAGACCTACCACTGTAGGATCACTCAGTCTTACAACAAGAAGGTACGGCCAGCTATTCTTAAAGAGGGAGACCTTGTACTCAGAAAGTTTTCGATCTCCAATCCGAGCAAAAAGGGCAAGTTGGCACCCAATTGGGAAGGACCGTATAGGGTCTCCAAAGTTATTCGCCCAGGAGCGTATCAACTCGAAGACCCAGGGGGTAGGAGAATACTGAGGACATGGAACGCGGAGCACTTGATGAAGTACCAAGAGGGTATCTAAACACCGCTCCAAGCAACTTTCCCAAGAGCGCTCCATAAAACATGTCAAAAGTTCTTATTTGTATTTTCTTTATCAAAGTGTAAAAGCAGCTCGCAACTTAGAAGCAGCCGCCTAATTGTTCTCAATAAAAGCCATCTTTCCCCACAAGTTCTCTATTTTTTTAGCAATCTAATTATATATACAAAAAAATTGCATTAAAACAGCATGCTCGGAGTCCGACACTTGGTTCAACTCCGCTTCAAATACTTGATTTTAAGCGAGTACGAAATGGTTCACCATTCAGAATTGCTCCCATAGCTGCTGAAATTCTTTAAATGACACGCTTGGAGTCCAACACTTGATTCGACTCTGCTTCAACTACTTGTTTTTAAGCAAGCACGAAGCGGATCACCATTCGGAATTGCTCCTACAGCTGTTGATATTCTCTAAATGACACGCTTAGAGTTCAACACTTGGTTCAACTCCACTTCAACTACTTGTTTTTAAGCAAGCACGAAGCGGATCACCATTCGGAATTGCTCCTACAACTGTTGATATTCTCTAAACGATGCGCTTGGATTCCAACACTTGGTTCGACCCCGCTTCAACTACTTACTTCTAAGCAACCACAAACCGGATCACCATTCAAAATTGCTCCTACAGCTGTTGATATTCTCTAAATGACAAGTTCGAAGTCCAACACTTGGGTCGACGCAACTATTGCTACTTGCGAACGAATTAAGTACAAAGCATCCCACCATTCGGAATTGCTCCTACAACTGTTGACAATTGCAAATGCTAGCGAAACACACAAGTTCACAAAACAAGTACTATTTGATTAAAGTTTGAGATACAAGTCTAATTACAGACCAACGACTCATCTTTACATCGAGATACAAAACTTGCAAAACCAAGATTACAAGATTATAGAAAGCTACTTCAACCCCTACTAGGGATGGGGATACTTCTGTTAAGAGACACGCATGAGATACGAAGGTCGTGCTGTCGACGCCCTACTTCGACGGACGTTCCTAGGCCGACACGCCTAGAAGCATCGTCCGCACCGGATCTAACGGTGGCCCCAACAGATGCTCCGCTCGACGAAGCTGCCACCCCACTTTGCGCATCTCCGGGGTCTCCATGTATAGGGGGCGAGCGAAGCGCGAGCTCACGGAACATTATCCCCCTATTATACTCCTCCCGAGTGCAAGAGGTAGTTCTGACAATGCTTCCTTCAGATCACCGTCGAAGATGAGCGTTCTCTGCCTCAAGCTCGACGATTCGCTCTGTAAGAGAGTCATCCATCACAGTTATCTTCAAACGCGGCAGTTGCATCGAGCCTATACCACGAGAGGCATCGGTGATTGTTCGCATAAGATGAGCAACCTCCATGCTCTTATTGAGAGTTACCTTCTTCAGTTCATCCCTCTCCGCAGTCACCTTAGACAGAGAGCGACGAAGGCACTTAAGTCTCAAGTCGAGGTTGACTGCCATCGAAGAACCCACCTCATCGCCTTCGGGGGTCGTCTCGTTAACCCTCTCTTCTAATCGCCTTCTCTCTATGTCTCGACGATCTAAGATCAATCTCAGATGACCCAGCTCCCACTCCACTTTACGAAGCTCCCACTCCACTTCACGAAGCCGCTCTTGGTTCCTAGTGAGAACTTAATGACGCTGAGCTCTGCGCAAAGACGAGTGGCACTGCTATCCTGAAAGAGGTGAACAAAAGAGGCAAATGTCTTAGGACTTAAAAGCGAGTCCACGAAGATAACCAAAACTACGAGACGACTCAAAGACAAGACAAACATAGTTTTGAAACTTCACCAACACTTGGTCAAAATAGTTTTTTCATTAAGTAATTAGAAATACAAGCGGTGGACAGTCCGCAGTTCGGCACTATATAGTAGAAAGACAAAAAAAAAAGCAAAACACAAAACAAATCAAGGATCGACCTCTTGCAAGCGATCCACTACTTAAGATGCTTCCTCAGGGGCCACGATGGCCAGGGGCATAGCCTCCGACGGAGCATCCCCCTCGGCCTCGGCACCTCCTACCTCGACCTCCTTGACCGCTTCTTCTTCTCCGTCCTCCTCGTCGCCCTCCGAGACGTCATCAAACCTGGGGACGGGGTCCGGAAAGAGATGCCATCCCACGCAGTCCACTTTGGGGAACTTCTCCCTCACCTGATCGATGGCTCGAGCGTATGCCTTCGTCATGTTTACATAGAAAAACCCTCGCACTTTCTCCATGACCTGCTCCTCGGCCTCCTTCGCCACCTCTTGCCTTACTGCTGTGACTGCGTCTGCCTTTTCTTTAGCCGCCGGCTCAGCAGCTTGAAGAAGTCGGGCATTATCAGCATCCAGCTTGGCAACCACAGCTTCGAGGTGCCCCAACCTCAGGTTCTTCGACTCGGCCTCAAGCCTCGCTAGCTTGAGGTCCTTGGTGATCCGGACCTTCTCTGCTCGAGCCTTATCCACCTCGAACTTCAGCTCCTTTTCCTGCTCGGCCATCTTCTCCATCACATGAGTGAAGTGGCAAGTGATCTGCGAAGAGTAGGACTTGGGTTGTTAGCAAAAAAGACTAAGTGCTCAGCCAAAAGAAAACTCAGTCTTCAAAACATACCGACACCACCGAGCGGGCGACCTCGAGTGCATCGTCCCCCACGCTACCCGCCTCCATGGCTACCTTTTCCTTCAGCATTGCAAGGTGCCGAACCGCCTACATACATGCCGACGAGTCGCCTAAGAACCTGTTGAGCTTGTGGACCTGCCAGTCAGGGACGAAGATCCTTTTGTGCTCCTCGGTTAGGAAGACCTTGGCTTCGGCAATCAGTGGCGGAGCCTCTAGCCCTAAGGCTGCCAATATCGAGAAGACCCTCGTGTCAGTAGAAGCCGAAGCCACCGCTAGGGTCGAAGGCTTTGGAGCCGAGGGGGGTCGCCTCCCCAACTGCTCCGTGACAGCGCAATGAGCTTGTAATCCCTCTGAGGGGGCCTTCGAGGCAACCCTCTTCCTCTTCTTTAGGGCCTTACTGCTCAGAACCCCACCCTGCGACAGCAAGTTTTCAAAGTCCATTGATTCAGCAAAAGAAAAAAAAAGAGTTAGAAACATGGCCGACTTGGCTCGCAACACAAAGGAAGAAGCTATCGCCGACCACAACAGGAAAACAAAAAACAAAATTTTACTAGGGTTTATCGGGCTAAGACCCCCCCGGAAGAGCACCTCCTCGGTCAAGTCCTTCCAATCGAACTTCGGCGGTCGAGCAGCATCCGAACCATATCTTCCTCCTGAAGCTAAGAGTTGGGCTCTCCCTGACCTTCTTTGGTACCGACTCTACCCAAGCTGTGGGGATATCCCATGGCCCTCGACTTCGGATGAGGAAGTACTTATCCCTCTAATTTTTTATCGAGTCTGGACAACTAACCAGCTTCATCCCGAACCTCGGAGCCAGATAGAACCGGTACTCATCCTGTAGAACCCCGTATTTTCAAATATTATTTTTATATTTGGAAATGAATTTAAATTGATTTTTGAAGATTTAATGAATATTTTCAGAAAAATTTAGCTTTTGTACACGTGCAAAACACGTGCAAATACTTTCTGAGAAGTTGGAAATTTTAGTTTTCTTTATGAAAAATCATTATTTAATATTTGGGATTTATTTAGTATTTTTCTAGATTTTTCTGAAATTAATTGGAACTATTTGCAATTTTTGAGAAAAGAATGACCTTTTTGCAAATTTGACATTTTTAAGGGATAAAGTGGAAAATGTATATTCTGGACGTTTTGGATCGGTATATGGTGAAATTTAGAAGTATATTTTCTTTTAAATCCAAATTTAAAGGAGTTTTGATGGAATTTCCAAGGATAGAACTATAAATGTAAATTGTATTTTGGAAAGGATTGTTTTGCAAAAGTGAGAGTAAAACCCTAATATTCACTCCCGGATATTTAAGAGAATTTTTCTCCAGCCGTCATTTCTAAAATACAGATTTTGGTGATTGGTTGGGAGGAGCAAAAAGGAGTTTTTGGATCTAGCAAAAGGAAGACTTTTCGTGGACTTTTTCTCAATCTAAAGGTGAGTGATTGTGTTTTGTGTTGTTTGCTTTGTGAGTAATATAAAATTGTTTTGTTGATTTGATCTATGTATAAGAGTGACATCGTGTGTTTTATTTTGTTATGAATGATATAGATCTTGAAATTGTGGTATGATTCATGTGAATAATGGTTGTTGTTTATACCATGTTGTGAATCTAAGAATGATTAGTAGATCTCTGTTTATAAAACCGTATTATTGAGATTTGAGTATGATTATGATCGGAAGAGGAACACCTGGATCTTATATGTTGTAAATCAGATTTTGAGTTAGATTTGTGAAAGAAATTTAGTCTTGAGAAACCCTAATAAAAGAATTAGTGATCTAGAACATGAGAACTTGGGTTTTGACATATTTGATGTTTTGAGTAATATATCCATAATAAGGATTTGTTGAGATTTGTCATTTTTCCTGAATAAGAACTATTATCACAAACATTGAATCTTTAGAAAACTCCAACTTGATTTTGTAATCAGACCTAAATTTTGAAATCTGTAGGCCGACGGTCGACTAGCCTACCGTGCAGTCGACTGGTACGAGCCTGACACTGTATTTTTAGAATCTTTGAAATAGTCGTTCTGGACAGTCGACCTAGCTCATAGGAAGTCGACTGGTTTGCTGAGGAAATTATTTTTGTAAAAATTATTAGTCTTTCTGGATAGTCGACCTATGATTTCTTTAAGTCGACTTGTATACTTAGAATAATTTTGAGAAGATTATTGGAATTTACCTCGGGTAAGTCGACTGATTCTTTTTCTTAAGTCGACTTATATGACTTAGTTTATTTTGTTAAATTTTGGATATTTGTCCTTCTGGACAATCAACTTACTACAGTATAAGTCGACTGGTACTGATGGAATTTTGTACCTTGAGTGTTACTTGAGTGTTTGGTTCTCAGATAATTCAGCCTATACCTTGTTTTCAGTTAAGCTTTTGATTTTGAGACATTCAGTTCAGTATTTGACTTAAGACATTCAGTTGAGCCACTTTGTTTAGTGGGACTTTGGTTTAGATATTGAGTTTGAGTCTCTAGAGGTGCGTGACCCTAGTATACCGGTGTTGAGTTATTTTGTTGAGGCCCGTTGAGGCATTTCAGTTATTCAGTTTTGATTTTAGGCCGGTAGGGTACATCACTCTAAGAGATTCATTGAGTAATTAAATAACCCACAAATATTAAGGACAGACACTAGTGGTGATATGATGAACGGGAACATGAGTTATGCACCTCAGTATGGCTTTAGATGTGGGATTTAATCTCCGGAATTATCCAAGTAACTTTCTTGAGATGTGGGATGATCTCCAGAATTATCCAGGTAAATTACCTGAGATGTGGGATCTATCTCCGGAATTATCCAAGTGGTTTGCTTGAGATGTGGGATTGATCTCCGGAATTATCAAAGTCAAGGCGACGCACATGTGGTATTCATGTGATGATGTGTCTATGTTTAGTGTGGGATGATCTCCGGAATTATCCAGGTAAAATGCCTGAGATGTGGGATCTATCTCCGGAATTATCAAGCATGAGCTAATTCTCACAGTTTATCTTTATCTCGTAGTAGTCATCGCAATAGGTTTAGTTGCATAACGGGGGATTGAACCCTATGAAGTGGAGACGTTAAGGGCTTGCACCGAAACTATGCAGAATGGGATGCATAGACTTCAACAAGTATGCATTAGAGAGTCCACATATAGAATTTGTGTGTTTTCTTGACTTAGTTTTATGCATATGGATTTCCCGGTTTTCTACACTTAACACTTGTTCGGTATCACTTGTTGTTACATTTCTTGCTATCTCATATTTTATCTACCTTGGTTCACTATATGTTACTTATGAATCCATGCTTAAGTTATTTATGTTGTTTGTTGTCGTCACTCACACCATTTATGGCTGACCCCTTTAGTTTGGGGGTTAGGGATCATCTCTAGCCTCACATGTTGCAGGTTGTTGCTTAGAGTTGGAGGTTTGGATGCTAGAGGCATATTTGAGATAAATTGATTCTTAAGTGTTTTGTGTAAATTTGTAAAGGCAGATTTGAGATAGTTTTGTGCTGTAAATGAAAAGAAAACATTGTTTGAGTTATTTTGAATTCCGCTGTGATTTGTAAAAGTTGTTTTAATAAAAGTTGAAAATTTTAGTGGTGTTGGTTGTGTTTAATATTATATTGAAGTGGATCGCTGGGAATGTGCCACGTATTTTCTAAGATATCTTATTAGAAATTCGGGGCGCTACACATCCTTATGCTGCTGGTGCATCCGGTACACCATTCGGAGCACACTCAACCTTAGCACAAGACTCACCGCTTGACAGCGGAGGACGAATCCATTTATCAGCCTCCACACATTCGGCATGTACTGAACGGGGCTGACACAGAACCACATCAACACTTCGACAACGAAGGGGTGGAAAGGGAGCCAAACTCTCGCCAAGAACGCGTCGACTGGCTAGAAGCACATGTCAACGGGCATTGGCGAGTTGGCCCTCACCCACGGCCCAGGGAGCATTAGGTCGAACTCCCTTGGGATTTGGAAGCACTCCCGGATCCTTACCAAGTTCGCCTCGGTAAGGATAGAGATCATCTCGTCTGCTTCCGACGTCTCTCTGGCCTCGTTTTCATCGAAACTTTGACCCGTCCCGTACATTATCCACTCCTCGTGGTCCTCTGGAATGTCTCGAACCCTCTGTAGTCCGGTTAGAAACCCAAGCAACCTCTCGAGCTCTCCCATTCTCCACTCTTCTTCGATCCTCGTCTCAACAATTACCGAAGTCTGCCTTACCACGGCTTTGCCCTTGTCGATTGGGGGGACCTAACTAGAGGAAGCCTCGGGGGCAAGAAGAGGGGAGGTCTCCTTCCTCGTAAGGTCGATAGAAATTCTCCAAAAGGAAATAAGCTAAGTATAAAGTTACCTCGATTTGACAGCTACGGTCAGAAAACACACCGAAAGACGGTAGAAACTTGTCAGAAGCTCTCACTAAGTGAAAATCTTGCCTGAGTAAAAAAAAGAATAGTGAGCAAATGGGAGAGGGGGTGGAGATTTATAGAGACAGAGGTTGGTGGCGCATTTACCAAGGTTAAGAGGCCCCCAACAATGCAAAGGCCTGGCCCATTTGGTGAAAAACAGTCTTGGGGCCCACGAGCCACGTGTCGCCTACACATTGGTCGACAGCGAGCTCCGAAGTCACTTGCCACCGACGTCAAAACACAAGAAAAACTAGGGGCCCACATGCCACGTGGCGCTCTCCTAGACCTCGGCAAGCTCTCCGAAGTCGGTTGGCACCAACGTCAAAATGCAAGAAAAACTAGGGGCCCACATGCCATGTGGCGCTCTCCTAGACCTTGGCAATCTCTCCGAAGTCGCTTGACATCGACGTCAAAACACGAGAAATTGTGTTCACTGGTCAAATGGTCTTGGGGCCCACAAGCCACGTGTCGCCCTCTCATTCGTCGACAAGCTCTCCGAAGTCACTTGCCACAGACGTCAAAACGCGAGAAATTGCGTTGACTGGTCAAATGGTCTTTGGGCCCACGAGCCACGTGTCTCCCTCTCATTCGTCTGCAAGTTCTCCGAAGTCACTTACCACTGACATCAAAACGCAAGAAATTGCGTTCACTGGTCAAACGGTCGTGGGGCCCACGAGCCACATGTCGCCCTCTTATTCGTCGACAAGCTCTCTGAAAGTTGCTTGCCACCAACGTCAAAACGCGAGAAATTGCGTTGACTGTTCAAATGGTCTTGGAGCCCACGAGCCACGTGTCTCCCTCTCATTCGTCGGCATGCTCTCCGAAGTCACTTGCCACCGACGTCAAAACACAAGAAAAACTAGGGGCCCACATGTAATGTGGTGCTCTCCTAGACCTCGGCAAGCTCTCCGAAGTTGCTTAGCACTGACGTCAAAACGCGAGAATAACCAGGGGCCCACCTACCACGTGGCGCTCTCCTAGACCTCGGCAAGATCTCCGAAGTCGCTTGAGACTGACGTCCAAACACAAGGATAACCAGGGGCCCACCTGCCACGTGGCGCTCTCCTAGACCTCGGCAAGATCTCCGAAGTCGCCTGACACACCCGTCCAAATGCGAGAATAACCAGCGGCCCACCTGCCACATGGCGCTCTCTTAGACTTCAGCGACGCGATCCAGAGTCGCTTGCCACTGACCCTCCAATGAGGGAAATCCAAACGCACACAGACATCAGATCACTTCGAAAGGCGTACTATAGCCTGATGGACGCATCAGATTGAGCCACATCACCTCGCCCTGATCCCCTTCAAATCTCTCAGAAAAGCATGCAACGAGACGATCGACGTCCCAGATTGCACCACATCATTCTTTATTTAATTTTTCCTTTTATTTTAATTAAAATTCGAATTAATTATTTAAAAATTACGAAAAATTAATTAAAAATTTAGAAAAATTAGTTAAAAATTCTAAAAAACAATTATAAATTCAGGAAAAATATTTTGAAGCTCCTGAGTAAATAATTATTTGTTACAATAATTAATTGATACTTTTGGAAATAGATTATCGCTTCGCATGATTAAATAAATGATTCGAAAAAAAGTTAAAAAATATGGAAAAATCACAAAAAAATGCAGAAGAGCCCGAGAATGACTTGGAGCATATCACCAGCCCAAAAAAATACCATTACCCCTCAAACAAGATTCGAACCCCCTTTAAGAACTCCGATAAAGCCCTATACGCCATTAAAACAACAAAACTACTCCCCAAAGGTCGTGGCACACAGTCTTTGGGAGTAGGGGGCTCATGATATGGCTAAAAATGGGGTTAAATCGGACCCATTCGAATTGGGCACGAATCTTAAAGTTACAGGGGCAAGATGGTAATTTCACTTACAGACAGGTCCGAATCGGGAACCGGGTCTCTCCTCTTGGACTCGCTAACCCGTGAACGGATCTGTTCAAACAGAGAACGGGTCACAACTCGTTAAGGCCCAGCTCAACAGGATATGAGAAAATCCTTGGTCGTCCTTATCCACCGGAGGTGGTTTTAACCACTTCTATCCAGTCACACCGGGGAGTAGGGATTCACTCTTATCCCGAAGCAGATCCCCATGGCGACTATAAGTACCCCCTACCTCCTACTGTTACAAGGTGATCACTCGTTGTCTACCTAAGCTCTTTCCTCTTTCTTTACTGGGTATTGACAAGAGCGTCGGAGGGTTCGTCGTCGGGATCCATCCCGGGTTTGTGCAGGTCCACGGGAGCACCAAGGAGTCAACCTATCAACAAGGGAAGAAGTAAGATTTTGCCCGTTCGAGTTCCTACGAATCCAAAAATTCTGTCTATTGCCCCCACACCAAATTCAGCGGCAACAAATATGAAAAGGAATAATCACAACCACGCAGAAAAACATAATCACATAAACAATTACAGAGATAAAACATGCAGTAGTCCAACATAATAACCAACAACTAGAAATAAGGAACAATTACGGGTCAACAAAGCTTGTGATACAAAGTTCAAAAAAAGTAACAATGCGATATAAAAATAACAAGGAAGAAGTAATTTATTTCAAAGCAGCTCATGCTCCAATCCTAGAAGAACTGCTCACCAATGGCTTCTGGCAATTCTCCTTGTGCACCTGTGGTTGGATCAACTAGAGTGGGGAAAAATGTCCGTTAGAGCAAGTACGGATAGAAAGTAGTGAAAAACAAAGAGTAAAGGAATATGGTACATCAAGGAATATGAAGCAAGAACAAAATCAAAAGCAATAACAATGTAGATAAACAATTGGCATGATCAAGTGTACAAGTGTCAACTTTGATTTATTAGCATTTTATTTTTTCTATCTAGTGCACGTACTACTGTGTCCCATACCATAGATTCGGTGCATGCAAAACAGTGTTCGT
Source organism: Hemerocallis citrina (assembly GCA_017893485.1). Taxonomy (NCBI): domain Eukaryota; kingdom Viridiplantae; phylum Streptophyta; class Magnoliopsida; order Asparagales; family Asphodelaceae; genus Hemerocallis; species Hemerocallis citrina. The sequence goes on along the minus strand of CM030358.1, from coordinate 385,224,412 downwards.
TTTAGACATAGTGGTGGAATCTACAGAGCGTGTACTGGGCATCAATAACAATAATTTACAATCAACAATTGACAATCAATAATTCACAATCGATATTACTCCTTCCATGATAATACAATATAACGATAAGGCCTTACCGAGTATATTTACTGAGATTATCCACTACTAAGTCAACCCTTATTATCCCGGCTTGTTAATATTTTATTAAATCATACATGATCATGCAATGTGTATAAGAGTGTCAAGGAGATGATAAGGATGGAACAAAATGATGCGATGCATGATAATATACATGTAATTGTGAATCTGAAAATAGCAGACACAACAGTACTAAAACAGCAATAATTCACAAACTATAATTTGTAATTCGATTCTGTCAGAAGGGCTGTAAACCAGACATATAGGGCTACAATTCATATTCAGTAAGTTTCAATTGATTCTTACTATAACTAGGTCGATTACCCTAATCTTTACAGCTTAAGGGTTCTGGCAGTAGCTTATAGTCCAAACTCTACGAGTGAAATCGAGGTGTAAAATCAATATAAAAATCTACAAAAATTAGGAATGGATCCTAAGCATGTCTAATAAGTTTTTGGAGAGTTTCATGTCATTATACTATTATTACTATGGTGTTTCAACTGAAAGTTGTGTCGGTGTTTCATTAAACTGCAATTCTGGAAATACGGACCAGCAGTGACTAAAACTTTAATATCTCACAGCTCACAGATCGGAATCTAGATCTGTAAGATTTTATTGAAATTAGATTCATCAAGATACAATTCCTTTTTATATAGTTTTTGTTGATTCTTATTGTAACAGAGTCGAAATCTCAGTGAAAATAGAACAAGCAACAAGAAAAAGTCATCATATATATTCATCAAAATGAACAATCTACTTATTCTTGAATCATGGAATGCATTAACATTAATGTACAACAATTAGGATGGATTTTTACAGTATACAAAGCCAAGTTATCATGTCATGATTCAAGTCTCAATAACACAATCGATCAACATGCATTCAATCACTATATTTTTCTATATACAGGTTTCTAATCAATTTATTCATGTTGTGTGTGCATGAAAGCTTGGGTTTGAATTAATGGATGCTGGCACGAAGTCAAGGATACTTCGGGTTAGCACGTGTAAACCCTCGATATCCCCAATAGAAGGTACACAATGCAATATTACGATAATTGAAAGAGAACTACTTGCGGAGATCAATAATCTTGAACTAGAAAAAATTAAACGAGTTCAAGTGGACTTGCCTTTAGATGACAATTAGATCAATTCGAATATGCAAAAAATAACAGGATAAGAATCTCGGCGACATGGTGGTGAGCAAACAATCCCGATAATCACAATCGATCGGTCGTGATGAACAGTGCAGATCTAGAATATGATTTGATGGAGATCAAGTGATCAGGTGCAAATCTTGATACGTTGATCAAACAACGATCGGACGGCTTATCTTCGACTTGATGGTGATCAACTTGATGATGATCAAGATGGGCTCGGATTACGATGGTGATGATGAAAAGAGTATTGGATGGCTGATCTTGATCAAGGGGGCTTGATGATGATCATGATCGTGATGATCAAATGGAGGACTGGATGGCTGGAGATAGGTTCTTGATGATGAGCATCTGATAGCCAAAACAGAGGACGGTGATGCTCGGAGAAGGATGAGTGGCAGTGGGGAAGTAGGTGAGGGGTTGCGGCTGGTCGAGCGGCTGTGGGGGAGGAGTGGTGCAGCAAGGTGGCGCTGGCTCGGGGATGAAACAATTCGATGGAAATAGGGCTTCGGTGGTAGGTCGCAACTGGGGAGGACGATGGGGTCGACCAGGGAGGTGCTCGGAGGTGCAGGCAACGATGGTGCAATGACTGCGAGGCGATGAGGAGCAAGGGGCAATAGCAAGGATGATGAAGGTTGAAGACGAAGTCGATGGGTTTCATGGTGGAGCTCCGATGATAATGGCTGCTCGACGAGGAGGAGGAACATGGTGGTGGCGAGGACAGGAGTCGAGCGGTTGCGGTGGAGGGCAGGCGATCGCAAAGATGATGGCAATGGCGGGTGGAGAAGACGGTGGCGAGGACAATGGGGGAGCTCGACTGTGCTGGTGATGAGGAAGGTGGCGATGCGCACAAGGGACGTCGATGGGGTCGTGACGAGGAGGGTGAACGGGATATGGGTGATCACGACTGGGGGCAGATGAGGGCGTCGACGGTGGCTCGAGTGTAATGGCAGAGGAGGTCAAGGAGGAGCTCGGGGGTGCCCTCTGTTTTGGTTGGGAAAATAGATAGGAGAGAGAGACAGGGAGAGAGAGAGTGTGGAAGGGGGTCTAATATATATTATATATATAATTATGATTATAATAATGGGGGGATAGAAAGGCTGATTAATAGGGATAGTGGGGAGATATGGGGATGAGTAGTTAGTGGGAGATATTTGGGGGAACGTTAGGGGGTTTCAAAGTGGAGGAGAGTTGATCTGGTCAGAAGCAGATTAGGGGGAGAATTGGGTTAAAGGGTTTGGGTTTGGGATCCAATAAGATGTGGGTTTGGGTTTATGGTAGGCTATGATCCAATAAGATATGGATATGGGTTTGGGTTAGAATCCACTAGGATATGGGCTTTAGTTAGGCTTCAAATTAAATAATTAAATAATACAATATTGTTCAAAATCAATGGGTTTTAACCAAAAATAATAATAATAATAATAATAACATTGGGCTTTACATAATAATAATAATAATCATGACAATAAAAGTAATAATAATAATGGTAACAACATCAATAATAATAATAATAACAATAATAATATTACTAATAATAATAACAACCAATATTAATAAAACTAATAACAAAGAAAATACTAAAAATAATAATAATGATAGTAGTAATAATAATACTACCAATAATAATAATAATAATAATAATAATAATAATAATAATAATAATTATAATAATAATAACAATAACAATAACAATAATAATAATGATATGCATCAAAATAAGATTTGAGATTAACAAGTTCATTAAAATCCAAACGGTAATAATATAAAATATAAATAGTTGATCAATTAGAAATAGAAAGTGAATCATTATTCAAAGCAATTTTAATTGTCTATTATAAAACATTTAGTAAAAGATCCAAATCGAATTCGCGCAAAATAAATTTGTAAATAATCAAAATACCAAAAATATTCAGAAAATACATATTTATGGGAACGGGGGTTACAAGCATCGAAGAGTATTGGAGCTCATGTTCACCACCCCCCAAACACTCGGAGATTATTGGATAAAACCCTTGATCAACTTCCTTAACAGCAAGTCCTCCTAGTGGATCCCAAAGAAGCGAGAAAGATCCAGTGAAGGCTCCTCTCCCACTCTCCCCACTCCAATCCAAGGCCGGCCATGCACTTCTTGTGCTTACACGTGCACATGTAGTGCACAAGTGCACACTCTCTCATTTTTTTGTACATTTTTTATTTTTATTTGTGTATCAACTAGTTGTTACATGACATGTGCAAGAAAATGTACAACTAATTGTAGGTTTCACTTAGTGGGCTTCTTTTGTGGGCTTGGTTTAATTTAATTAATTTATTCTAGTGGGCTTAAAGTATTCTATTAGGCCTATGGGTTTTAATAAGACAACTAAATAAGATAAAATGAAAAGAGAATTCATGCATACTACTAAAATATTTTTGAATGAAAGATGGGATGAAATTGCACGTGCATTGCACATGCAAAAATATAAAAAATGTATTTTTATAAAAAAAAATAATACGCAGTGTTACAACACTCCCTCCTTAGAATAGTTCCTTCCTCGAAACTACACTTAAAGAGTGAGAAGAAGACAAAGAAAGAAAATAAAAAAGTTTACAAATTTTCATTGAAAAGTTCAGTGTGATCTTTCATCATCCTCTCCTCTGATTCCCAAGTGGCCTCCTCAACAAATTGGTTCCTCCAGACGACTCTGACCATCGGTATCTTCTTGTTCCTTAAGGTCTTCTCCCGACGATCCACAATCTCCACTGGATGCTCTGCATATTTCAAATCCAAATGCAGACCCTCTGGCACTTCGGGTAAATGGTGATTTGGATCTGAAATATAACCTCGTAACATGGACACATGGAAGACATTGTGTACTTGGGCCAACTCTTGCGTTAGTTCTCACCGATAAGCTGTCTTCCCAATCCTCTTCAATGTCTAATAAGGACCTATGTATCTCGGGGCTAATTTCCCCCACTTTATACCCACATACCAATGTCCAGCACTTCCTTCCATACAGAGCCTCATATGGTGCCATCCCAATACTTGCCTGAAAACTGTTGTTATAGGCAAACTCTACCAGAGCTAAATACCTTTCCCAACTGCCTCCAAAATCTAGAACACAACACCGAAGCATATTCTCAAGAACTCGATTGACCCATCTCATTCTGCCCATCAGTCTGAGGATGGAAGGCGGTGCTAAAATCCGTCTTAGTACCCAAAGCTGCGTGAAGACTCCTCCATAAATGCGAAGTGAATCGCGCATCTCGGTCGGATACAATCGACAAAGGAACTCCATGTAGCCTCACAACCTCTCCAACATACAACTCAGCTAACTTCTCCATAGACCAAGTAAGCTTCATCACCAAAAAAGTGAGCAGATGTGGTGAGTCGGTCCATTATCACCCAAATTGCATCATTCCCTTGGAACTCCTGGGCAATCCTGTGATGAAGTCCATGCTGATATTATCTCATTTCCACTCCGGAATGGGTAATGGCTGCAACAAATCCCCAAGTTTCTGATTCTCGGCTTTGACCTGCTGACAAACTACACACCTGGCGACAAACTCAACCACATCTCGCTTCATTCCTGACCACCAAAAATACTGCTTGATATCCTTGTACATTTTGGTACCCTTCGATGTACGGGTAACAAAGTGGCATGTTTTTCATAAGAATACCCTCCTTCAGTTCTGCTTGATTTGGCACACACAGCCGCTCTCCAAACCACAATACTTCATCCTTCACTTGAAATCCTGCCAACTTGCCGACGCCAACCTGCTCTCTCATCTCCTGATTCTCTGGATCGATCTTCTGACTATCGATGATCCTGTCCCTCAATGTGGGTTGAATCCTTAACTGAGCTAAGGAAGCCCCCAGTCCTTGCAACACCACCTTAATCTCTGCTTAATTAATTTCCCTTTGCCAACTTCCCCTGAGTTGTGATCAAACGAGCCCAAAATACCAGTAAAATTTTTTCTCAAAATTTCATTACAATAATATTTACATAGCACAGTGGAATATATACACCTTGAATTACAAACTTTCTTTCTTTACAACACTTTCTTTTACAAAACCACACAATCCATTACATCACTTTAACTCAAGCATCCAAATTCCAAGCTATAGCTAATCACCTGTAAATATGAGGCTAGAGATAACTCTAACCCCCAAAATAAAGGGGCCAGCCATAACGGTGTTAGTGACATAAAAACAAGCAACATAAATAAAGCATAGATTCATCAACAACAGGAAATAAACAAGAGTAAGTGAATTAGGGAAAATCACAAAACACGAAAACATCAAGGGAAGCTAGACTAAGTGTCAAGTGTAGAAAGCCGAGTACACATGCATAATACCAAGTCACGAAAACATCAATGTTATATGCTGACTCTCTAATGCATACTTATCGGAGTCTATGCATCCCACTTTATATAGGTCCGGTGCAAGCCCTTAACGTCTCCACTTTATAGGGTTTAATCCCCCGCTATGCAGCTACTCCTACTTCTATGACTACTACGAGATATAGATAAACTATGAGTATTAGCCCATGCCCCGAGAATTCCGGAGGTCAATCTCTATCCACAGATAATTCTGGAGACTATTTCACTCACACTTGGGAATTTTCGAGAATACCCCACACCGCAAGCTATGGCACCTCATCACACGAATACCACATGTGCGTCGCCTTGACCCCGATAATTCCGGAGATCAATCCCACACCACAGGTAATTCCGGAGACTATTTCACTCACACCTGGATAATTCCGGGGATTATCTCACACCGCGAGCCATACTGAGGTCCATAACCCATGTTCTTATTCATCATATCACCACTAGTGTCTGTCCTTATCTTTTAGGTTATTTAATTACTTTGCGGATCTCTTAGAGTTGGTGTACCCCACCGAACTTAACTCAACAACTAATCAACCTCAACATGCCCAAACATAAATATCTCAACTGCCGGTATACTAGGGTCACACACACCCTCTAGAGACATCACACCCAAACACCCGAACCAATCTTCCAACATAAATTGCTCAGTTAAAACAACTTGAAAACATATGTTCAGTAGAAGATAAGGTATAGAATAGTAAGTTATTGATTAAAAACATTTAGAAAATAAATCATTTAAAAGAACATTCAAATATATCAAGATACATCAGTATCAGTCGACTATAGACAAGCGTCGGTCGACTGTCCAGAGAGAAAAATTTAATAATTTTGGGAAAATAATTCTAAGTATTAGAAGTCGACTATAAAAAGTCATCGGTCGACTGTCCAGAGCGAAAAATCCAACACGTCAATAAATATAATTCTAAGTAATATCAGTCAACTGTAAAAGGCCATCAACAGACTACAGATTTTTGGTTGTGCACATTTCAACCGATACGTAGTTTTACTTTATGAAAATGATTTCTACAAAAAGCATATTTCTTATTTGATCAAATACAAATTATAGGATATATAATAGTCCATAAAAACTAATTCAAAACTACTTAAATTTATAAAAATAGCGATTTGTTGATTTCTTTCAATTAAAACATGAATGTGCATATAATCAAAATAGAGTTTCTCAAAATTTAATTATTCATTGAAATAGCTTTGTATTCAGATCCAAACCATATCAACACCAAAATCTAAAAAAAATCCCCAATTTGGATATATTTCCTCAAACTCAACTCGATTCCAAATTTCGATTCTCAAGACATGATTTTTTATTCATAAATTCTTTCTCCAAATTTCTCAAACTGATTCACCATTATAACTCATAAACATAATCAATTTATAACATTACCATATCAAGTTTCATTCAACCAATACTCAAAAGTGATAAAAATCTCATCTTTATTAAATTTATGCACGAAATCTATCATATTCAATCAATCCAACATTAATCCAAAAGAAATAGTCTACCCATGATCTCCAATAGGTCATTCATCAATCTCGAATTACCCACATACGATTTTACTCAAAAATAACTAGGGTTTCACAAGATCCAGTTTTTATCATCAATCCAACATACATATTCATACCCAAACCCTAGCATGCTTTCTGGGAGATGAAACATCACATACAACATTCAAAGAACAAACAAACAATTTAAATTACTCACATACAACATACACAAAACAAAATGAAACAAAACAAGTCGCTCACCTTGTTGAAGAGAGGTCAAACGAAAAGAAATAGAAATTAAGAAAGCCCCTCCTTCGCAAGAAATCCAAAGTTTTCTCCTTAGAACTCCAAAATAATAAGAAATAAGAAATCTCCTATGTTGTACAGCAAAAGACGGCTACACAAAACTCTATACAGTGCGGGATTTAAGTTTCTAGGGTTTTAGAAAAATTTGCGAAATACTCCTTTTACAATATACCTTTACATAAATAGATCCCTTTATTAGAAAACTAGTAAAAAACCAATTTAATCAATTCAAAATCAAAAAGATCCCCTCCAGCATCTGCCGGCACTGTAGGAAAATCCAGGGAAACAGTTTTGAACTTTCACCCCTTAAAAAGCAATTTTGCAAAAAATCATTTTTTATCAAAACTTGTAAAATAAATCGAATATGTTGAAACAAAAGGTAAACACGTTATACCTGAATTGACTAGGCATTATATCCAACGGAAAAAAAAATCCGAAATTCTAGAGTTTTCACCTCATTGGTAATTTTGCACAAAAGTCCTTTTTTTGAAATATTTGTAAATAAGTCCAATAATTATCAGAAAAATCTAAAAAAATCACGAATAATATCAAATAATAAATAATGTGTTTTCCCAAAATAATTTTTGGCTTTAAGCTTTCAAAGATAACATTCGCACGTGTTTTGCACGTGTAAAAGATAAATTTCTAAATGAACATTTATTAAATCACCAAAAATCATTTTAATTCATTTTCTAATCTCAAAAATAGTATTTAAAAATACAGAGTACTACATGACCATGTCGAGTTCTGAATGCCGTCTTGTGCACATCTTCTTCCTTTACTCGGACCGGGTGATAACCTGACCGTAGGTCTATCTTAGAGAAGACAGCTGCTCCTTGTAGACGATCGAACAGGTCAACGATTCATGGAATTAGATATTTGTTCTGCACTATAACCTTTTTCAATTCTTTCTAATCGATGCACATCCTCATCGATCCATCCTTCTTCTTTACCAAAAGAACTGGGGCTCCCCTAGGTGACGCACTTAGCCTAATGAATCCTTTGCCTAACAACTCTTCGATCTGCGTCTTGATCTCATCTTGTTCAACCGGCGCCATTCTGTACGGTACCTTAAAAATGGGCGCACTCCCTGGCTGAACGGAGATGATAAACTCTACATCTCGATGAGGTGAAAGCCCGGGTAGATCTTCTAGAAACACTGTTGGAAAATTCCGGACTACTGGAATCTGCTTCACTTCTTCAGAAACCTTCTACTTAGTCAGAACTGTTACCAACTGTTTGCACTTCCTCTTTCCTTCAAATGTAACATCTGGTCCTCCTAGTGCTTTCAACACAACCTCCTTACTCTTGCACTCAATAGTGGCACTGTAGATTGACATCCAGTCTATGCCAATGATGATTTCGACCCCCAAGACCGCCAACTCAACGAGATCGATGCCAAAGATCGCCATTTCTGTTCCTTCATCCATCCATTTCTGGTTCATTAAATTTGTCATTGATCACCATAAATAGCACAACTTTACATTCCTTCAACCAAATTTTTATTTATTCCAAAATTTAAAATTTTTACATTTGGAAAGAAAATTTGCTTCATTACATCGATTACATCACTTTAATATAAATACATCCTAGATTCTACGGTTTCTCTTGGCTTTTCTTAGCTCTCCCCGTAATTCTTGGATTTCTTTCTTCACATCTTCAAACCTCTAATGACGCTCCTGCTTGTCCCAGCGAGTTATGTGGTCCAGTTTGGCAAAGTGTCGATCATTCACGTGCCGAGCCTTCTCGAGTTCACATACATGGTAACTCAATTCTTGAATGCGCTTCATATCTTCTGCCCGTTGTGCTTCTAAGTGGTTTATTCTCAACTTCTAAGCATCCAACTCCCTCCGAAGAGAGGCAACAACACCATCTTGGTTGTCTTGAATGGGTTCTTCATCTGAGGATTCTTCAAGGGAATCAGGCGGAGGTGGAGTAATCTCTCTGGACTCGGGTAGTTCTTCTTCTATTTACTATGGGTCTTCTTCTTCCTCCGTTGGTTCATCCTCTTATTCTTTGAAGGGAACGAACCATCCCACCTCATTCTCAGGATCATGATGATTGGCCATGTTATAGGGAAAGGAGGAGAAATATTAGCATATAGAGCAACACAAATATAAACTACTTACATTTAAATCTCCATAAGTTGAAACTCACACTCTAATATCCATCCTAATGTGTCGTCCTTGTAAATTTGTACTACTTATTGAAGCGTGGCTCTAATACCACTCTGTAACACCCCGAATTCCAAATAAGCCTGAATTCGAAGTTCCACAGGATCTTTACACTTCACTTCGTACAATTTTACAAAGAATTTGAAATTTTTATTACAACAATAATCTTTTTACATCACAACGCAACAGAAAGTAAATAAAGTACAACATGATAAATATACAATTGTAACAACTTTAGTATTTAAGTAATCACCAGCATCAAATTTATCTTTATATCTTCTTGTAAATTCCAAGTCTTGCATATGAAACTATGGGCACGTCAGTTGCTTACAACCAACAAAATATTATACACGGTCATCCTTGCTATTCCAAAAGTATAACGATTATTTAATACTTTAATAACCACAAACTTGAATGTAAACAAAGTGTAAAAGAGTGACTAACCTAAACATGTTAGTGTATGCAATGACTTAATGCCTAATACAGGTGTCTATGCTATGATGACACTAATGCATACTTGCTCGGATTCTATGTATCCCATATTACATAAGTCTGAGGGCAAGACCTTAACCGTACTTCATCTTGTAGGGTTGGATCCCTCGCTATGAATTTAACTACTACTGTAACTAAGGTAAGTTCTTAGATATTTTATGAGTTACGAGCCCATGTACAGATAGCCTGGAGGGAAATCCCACGTCAAGACATGATGCATCATGTAGACACTCTGTCATGGGACGATGACACTACGTAATCACCAAGCACCCCACAAGCGTCGCCACGATCCCGATAATTCCGGTGATGGATTCACGTCATGACTGACGCATCATGTAGACAACCTGTGAAAACTCTCACACCGTGAATCCGAGGTCCTCATACTTGTGTTTTTCTCTTACTTTCATCACTTCTCCCCTTAGTGCCTGTCCTTAAGTTTTCAGTTTGTTTTACAAGAAAATCATCAGAACCTAGAGCTAGCTTATCCTACCGGACTTAAACCAATATAAGAGACAGTCAGCCCCAACTGACTACTTCTTAAGAGATGCTCAACTGACACTGGTTAGCTCTCAAATTCATATTAATAACAACTGCCAGTTTCTAAGGGTCTCGCCTAGCCTCTAGATTCCAATAACTATCTCGTTCTAGAGATCAACAATATGTTACATTCAATCTCAAAATAATACTTCAATTTCTTCATTCATAATCTCTTTATCAAAGAAACATTTCTTTATAATCTCATAACATGATGTAACTCACTTCAACTTTCATTATTAATTTAATCACTTTTAGCATTGTATGCAACATCAAAGTATTCTTAATCAAAAATGAATAACTATAGAATCTCAACAAGAGGAATCCAATTGTATCTCAAATTTTTATCTTCCTTTAATCAACCGAGATTCACATTTTTAATTAAACTTTCAAGTTCTTCAACACATTATTTAATGTGAAATCCACTTCTAATTCTCACAAAATACATCAAAATATTGTGGAAACATTTTATAAAGCTAAGATAATACTTTAGAGGAATAATAGATTTTTTTTCCTTTTTTTGTTACACTTTAAAACTCTTAAATACCCAAAAAAACGAAAAGAATCAAAAAGAGAGGCTGCCGGGGTTTCGAACCCAAGATCCCCGTCGAGCTACAGTGACCAACTCAGAGCGCACCCGAAGACCAAGAAGGCCAAAGGTGCTGGGTGATTAAAGGCAAACTCGAAATCCTTTTGTAAAGGTCTTCGGTGATTTGGTTTTTAAAAACCAAATTTAATAAAAACAGAGCATCTTCAAGACTCGAACCCAAGACTAACGGCACTGTTCACAGTGCCTTAAACCCATGCCGAGAACTAGTATGCCCAAACTCATTTTCTGTTATAATTAGGAGTTGAAATACCCTTATACTTTCTGTCTGTTTCTAACTTTCCTTTACAAAAATTTTGATTTCTCAATTAGTTTGTATCTTTCAAATCAAAACTTCTTCCAGAATAATTTCTTTAAAAATACAGTATAGCAGCAAATAGTAAACTAAACTCTTATTTTTTAAACATCGTAATAAGTTTCTTTCCAATTTGCATTTAAAGATTACATTTTCGACTTTGAAATAAACTATGGTTCCTCCTCAAAAACACCAATATAGAATTTCTTTATGCCAATAAAAGTACACATTTGTTAAACTATTTCCATATTTATCTACTATAATAGCATCTTAAACTTTTTCATACATATTGCATTAATTTGACTATTAAGTTTACACCTAACATGCATCGATTAAAAAATTTCTATTCCCACAATCCACTAAATGTATGTTCTTGTTCTCTTTCAATTCCACATGAGTTCTAGCATTTATTTTAACCACAACATCATTATATAATTAAAATAACAACTAAGCCATTTAACAACTAAACATATATCAACATTCATTCATCCCAATCAACAACTAAGCCATATGTCAACTTGCATGCGTCACACTACTAAAATTAGAAAGGATTTAAGAAACACCTACCTCAATGAAGTTTTGCAATGGTAGAAAATAATTTCTAGAAAGCTCCTAGCTCCAACACGATCGCCTAGCTCTTCTCCTCCTAGCAAGAACAACTCCAAGCCTCCAAGAATTCAAGACAAAACTATCTAACTCTCTTTCTTTTCTTCTCTCTTTTTTTTTCTTTTTTTTTTTTTTGATTCTTAGTGTAACCCCTGTTTTCATAAATATGTATTTTCTGTGTATTTTTTGTATTTAAAATTTTTGTAAATTATTTTTTTCCGCTTTCAAATTCTTTTGTCAAAATGTATTATTGGATCTTCTATTAAAATTTATTTCCGATCAATAATTTTATTTGTAACTATTTTCTATGATTTTTATATTGTAATACAAATATTATTATTGTTATTATTACATTGATTTCTATTATTATTACTATTACTGTTATTATTATTACTATTATTACTTTTATCATTTTTCTTATTATTATTATCGTTATTAGTATTATTGTTATTATTATTATTAATTTTGACTGGTTATTAAAAATTTACTTCTTTGTACTAACTGTATTTGTAGTTATTTCAAATAAATTCTATATTGTAATGAAAATTACATTTTATTATAAATCATATTTTTATTGGTTATATTATAAATTCTATTGGATCTTTTAATATAAACTCAATTATTCCTAAAACCCTATTTTCCCATATTAGATCTTTAATACCCATTAACCCATTAAAACCTAATACCCGTATACCTACCCAACCCGTCACACCCTAACCTAACTAACCTATATATACCCCCCCCCCCACCCCTCGTTGCAAACCCTAATACTTCTAAACCCTTACTCCCTAACCGCCTATCCCGATCCTCTCCCCCTACCTCTCCTGCTCTCCCGATCCCCCTAAACCCATCTCTCCCGACCTCCTTCAAAACCCCCTCTCGGCGCTCTGATGTGTCTAATTTATATACAAATATTTGTACTCATTTACCAATTAAAATTGCTTGTTTTCGTTGATATTGTCTATAATTCATCTTATTTCTATAAGATTTCATTTAATTAATTATTTTTGAAGAAATAATATTTTTGATGCAAAAAGTAAAAATTTGTGGAAAAAAAATCAACAAACAAAATACAATAATGGATTTATTAATTATTATTGTTTTGTTGAGTTAAAAATGCGAAATAATTTTAGAAGGATTTTAATGAGCTAATATGATTTTTAGTTAGTTTAATTAATTTTAAACTTATTAATTTATTTTATTTTTAAATCCTAAATTTTGGTCTTATTTTGTGTATGCAGAAGCACGTGGTTGAAAGAAAAGGAAATATAAGGAGAAAAGAGAAAGAAATAAATTTCAGATCAAACAAGGAAGGAAATAAATAAAAGAAGAAGGACTTTTCTGCAAAAAGTGCAAACCCTAATTCTCTCTCCCGTTCCCTATAAATATATGCAAGGTTGGAGTACAAATGCTTAAGAGGTGACGGCTAATCATTAAAACAAATAAATAAATTAAAAAAAAATAAAAGAAAGAGAGACAGCGTGCGCGTTTCAAGAGAAAAAGGGAAAGAAAGTAGCAGGGTGACAGGACGGGACAGCAGGCACGTGTGACAGCAACGTGGCTGCTCTTTCTTCTTCCTCTTTGACGTGCTGGCGTGGACTCCGAAACCAAGCAAACCAGAGGGTGACTCGGCTCTGGGTCCCACGCGCCAAGGACAAAGCAGCAGGGAGATAACGGCTTTGAAGTGACGGCGACGTGACAGTTCTGACGTGCTGACCTGGCGTGGTGCTGGTGAAGAGATAGCATCGTGCTGACAGGCGGGACCCAGTAGCTGATGTGGCGACAGTTTTGGGGTTCGGCATTTGAGACAGAGACAGAAGAGAGATAAAGGCTTAGACACGGTGCTAGGAGTTCGGTTTGCATTATTTTTATATTTTTTGTATCTCTTCTTCTCTAATTTTTTTGATGCAATCCCAAACAATTTTTGTTAGTTGCAGATTGAATTTGAACTAAATTTATTGTTCTAGAGACTAAGATGTAGCCTAGTTTTGTAGAACACAAATTTTAAATTCTTATTATTATTTTATTTTTCCTGGTTGTGTTTTAATTTTTATTATTTATGCGTACAAAATGGTGAATAGACATTTGTATGATCTTTTAAATCATGAAGAGACTGAACTGGTAATTAATTATTAATAAAAATTAAATACCGTTATTGGAGGACGTGATCGTTAAGAAATCCAAATTTTCAATTAATAATTTGATGGATAGGCAAATAATTAGTTGAGAATAATTTTTAGACTACGTGGATAGAGTGGTTAATATTTTTAGGATTTTGTTTTACAACTTGGAAAGATAATATCTTTATTCATAAGGAGTTATAATTTGTGTGTATAATAAACGATGTGAACCAAGAGCCCTAGAACTAATTTTACCATTAACAACTTACAAGATCTTCACAGTTAATAGCCATCTCCCTCTTCACAAATTTAGTTAGTTTTAATTAGATTAATTTAATTTAGTTGTTTTATCATTTATAAATTTCAATCTTCCAAATAGTGATTAATCTAGTAAATTCGGTACTCAATAAAATATCTAGTCCCTGTGGGTTCGACACTCTATTCACTAACTATATTACTTGTTGCGATTTTGTACACTTGCAAATATTCGCATCACGCTCTCCTCCTGTCACCTCCGCGACACAGCAGCCAGCTGCCCTCGCGACCTCCCTGTGTCGTGACCCACCGACAACGCGCCCCTGCACGTTATGTCCCTCCATCGGCACACCGCAGCCCCCGGTCTGCCGTCGTCTCCGTTCAGCCCGATGCAAGCGAAGTAGCAGACAATAGTGCCATCAGCCAATCAGCGCTGCCAGTCCCTGTCCACGTTGTCGTCGCTATCCCGATGCCCTTGCTGTTTGCCATCGTCGAAGTCAGCAACCCCGATCGTCGAGTCCCCTGTTGGTGATCACAATAGTGAGCTTCACCTTAATCTAGGCTGTCCGATCTTCATCATCTTGATCTTGATCTTCAATCTGATCCGTCCAATCTGATTTGATCATGATCATGATCACTCTTGGATCTAGCCGTTGGATCTCTTGATCTTCATCATCTTGATCATCGAGATCCGTACTTTGTGTTCGTGATTGTGATTGTGATCGTGTGTTCGTGATTAGTTCATGATTTGTTTGCTCGTGTTCGTGCCCGGGAATCCGTTCCCGTTATTCTCATCCTTTGCATCATTTCTGCCGTCGTCTACAAGGAAAGTAACTTGTATTCTTTTCTTTATGTAATACAAGTATTAAATACAGCCTGTAGTGTAGTTCTGTTCTAGAGACAATTCTTGTGCGAAACTCCTGTTATATCTTGTCTTTTATTATGTTGACCCGCCCGTAGTTGTCACAATACACACACGACATGAAATAACTTAGACTTAATAGATTCTTGATGTATATATGCATGTTGTTCGTGATTATGAGGTGTTGTATGATCTTGTATGTTTGATGGGTTCGTTGTAGTATAACTCGTTGTATACTTTTCAAATACCCTATACCATGTTGCTTGGACATCTAGTACACCATATTTCATATTCGTTATGATTTGGATGAGTTTCATATGATCTACGTTGATTTTATGTATGAAGAAGATTTCAATTTTGGTTGTACCCCATTTTTCTTCAGTATTTTGGACCCTATTAAGGTCAGTTTATGAAAATTATTTGTGAATATGAATTATATAGAATTCTGTCTACTTTCCAATTTTTCTGAAAAATCTCAGTTTCGATTTATGAGTTGCAAATTATTGCTGTTTTAATACAGAGATGTAGAAAAATTCCAGATCCAGTTTTGTACGAATTCTGTAGGGTAATTTATTTTTATACTAAGGTTAAAGATAATATTTTGATTCAATATTTTGCTGGTAACAACTAGACTTGATTTGGATTAACCCCTATTTTTTTTGGATTTAATTGATAACTTTTATACACTATTCTATTCTTGTAAACAACTACTATACATGCAGAATTTTCATGTTGTTCAGTAAAGAACCTTAACATAAACATTATTCTATTTGCTTTTTATAAAAACTTTGTGAATATGAAATATAGCCTACTGTATCTATTTTATCACCCTTTTGACGGATCTGGATTTCGATTTGTATTTTGCAATATAGTGTTATTTTAGTCCTGATGTGTTTATCATTCCAGATTTGCAAAATTGCTATATCTTGCTGCTTTCTGACTTTAATTGAGTATTCTATCTATGTTGGAAAATTATGAAACTTTATTTTCTGATACTAAACATACTAGGGAATACCTCAAATTTTTCTTGGATTTAATCAGTAAGTTTTTATGCTGTTTTCCTTTACTTGAATACAAACTATTGATTTTTGGCTGAACATATTTTCTGGATACAAATCTATTTTGAGTCTCGTTTTTGTGAAACGCCATATGACTTATATATATTTGTTGGATTCAGCCGAGAGTCTATTTTTTAGATTTTCTGACGGATCTAGATTTGCACATTTGTAGCAACGGAAATTCCAGATTTAGTGCAGTACTGTCTTGCTGTCCTGAACTAGAATTTTCGTTGTCTATCCTTTTATAAGTTGTGTATCACCTGTACAAGTTTATCTTTCAACCTGAACCTTTTACTTGCTTATGTCATGTTATTCTTGCCCTGTTTTGTGACATATACATGCTTTTTTGATAATAATAACAAATAACTAAGCCGGGGTTAAGGGAAAGATCTAGTAGTGGAAAATATAGAAATATTCACTTAGAAGGGAGCCCATGTTTCCCACCTGTTACGTGTTCATGACTACATGATATATGATCCTGATTATCTGATTACTCGACTGCACACTTCCCTATAGGAAGGTGTACTCGAAAGAGGACTAGTAGGTTCTACCTGTACCTATTCCTGTTCCTATTTACCTGATCCCTAAGTACACAGCCCTATAGACTCCACTACGAAATCTAAGCGTAACTTGCTTGAATGTAGCAACCATATGGTAAAACCTGGGACGCATGAAGTGCTACCTAGATAGTAATAATACAAGACTTGACATAACATGATACTCGTTACATGCTTACCTGTTACATGATACCTGTACATGCTACTTGACACCTGTTCACCTGTTCACCTGTTCATCTGTAACCTATTTACCTGCTTGCATGACACTTGATACATGTTACCTGTACCTGTTAGTATATCAGGTTACTTGATTGTGTTTCCTGACTCATCTTAGTTATCCTGTTTTGTGACATGCCTATTCCATGCTAAGTTGTTTCCGCTGTTACTCTATATTTGTTTATTCTTTTCTTGTACTTGTGCCTGCACTACAAGCAGCCCGTAACTTGCATTGACGAGCATTTTATTTTCTTTTTCCTCTTCCTGCAATTTATTAAATTGCAGATCATGGTGACCAGTTGCCTGATGGAGTAGGTGATCTGAGATTCTAGTCCTGGAGTTCTTGCTACTATTATTAATATTTCCTATTGCTTATTTTGAATAAATGTATCTATTACTTGGATTATTTTGTATTGGGCAATGTGACCCAGAATTATTGACTTGTTCAGATCTGGTTTATTTGAGATTATTAAATTTTGTTTCAAGTAAATTCCTGTTGGTATATTGATTCGTTTATACATGCGTGGTTGACTTCTTTTGCTTCCTACTCTGATTATTTCTGTGAAAAGTTGACAACTTATGGATGATAAAAATCATTCACTAGACTTAGTCATGTATCCGTATTCCGTATTCTCTTTTTGAGAAGCGGGGCGTGACACTTAGTTTGGTGCAAATGACAAACACTATGGGGGGATATTTATAGGAAAAATGGATGGCTAGGATTTGATCTCACAACTCCCCATAACTACCCACTACTCCACTCTCCTACTCTCCCCACTCCAATCCAAGGCCGGCCATGCCCTTCTTGTGCTTACACGTGCACGTGTAGTGCACAAGTGCACACTCTCTCATTTTTTGGTACATATTTTTATTTTTATTTGTGTATCAACTAGTTATTACATGACATGTGTAAGAAAATGTACAACTAATTATAGGTTTCTCTTATTTGGCTTCTTTTGTGGGCTTGGTTTAATTTAATTAATTTATTCTAGTGGGCTTAGAGTCTTCTATTAGGCCTATGGGTTTTAATAAGACAACTAAATAATATAAAATAAAACGAGAACTCATGCATACAACTAAAATATTTTTGAATGAAAGATGGGATGAAATTGCACGTGCGTTGCACGTGCAAAAATAGAAAAACTGTATTTTTATATAAAAAATAATACGGGATGTTACATGGGGGGCCCGCCCATTTGTAAAGACAAAAATAGAGGGCCTGCGGTCCATTGATGACGTGGCTTAGGGGGAGAGAGAGTTGTAATTAGTCCCATATCGGGAATTGCACAATATTAAAATAATAATAAATATAATAGCCTTTAATCAAGAGTCACCAATCCGGTTAACCACCTTTTGAGAGGCAGCCTGTGGTGGGCAGTTGTACTATACTATAAATAATTTGTCGTCCAAATTGTACAAATTGTCTGAGCTTGGGGCAGGGGCGTTACAAAATGGTATCAGAGCCGACTTACGAAACCGAATGTAGGGCATGTTTATATAGTCGGGCGGTGGATTCCGGAACTATAGACCCAGTCGGGCGGTAGATTCTGGGACTGTGGTGAGCCCTCAATTAAATTCGGGACTGTGATTGATCGGGCAGTGGATTCTGGGATCATGATTAGTCGGATGGATAGGAGGGCGGCTCAATTAAATCCGGGATTATGATTGATCGGGCAGTGGATTCCGGGATCATGAATAATCGAGCGGATAGAAGAAAAGATGCTCCACATCGGCTAGAAAGTAGATCCTGAACTAGATTTTGTATGCCCTGTGCTCATGGAGGACGCTGATTTCTGATTTGGGGGAAGGGGGGGTGTAACATCCCGTAATTTAACTAGCATAATATATATATATATATATATATATATATATATATATATATATATATATATATATATATATATGTAATAAAAAGAAGGGATGGCATTAGTGTATATGTGGAAATAGTGAGGGGGCCCACGTGAGGTAAGATGCACATCAGAAGCATGCTTGGCTGTTGCTTCTTTGATGACGTGGCATCCATGGGGGGCCTGTCCATTTGTGAAGAAAAAAATAGAGGGCCTGCAGTCTTCCATTGATGACATGGCTTAGGGGGAGAGAGAGTTGTAATTAGTCCCATATCAGGAATTGCACAATATTAAAATAATAATAAATACAGCTTATGATCAAGAGTCACCAATCCGGTTAACCACCTTTTGAGAGGCAGCCTGTGGTGGGCAGTTGTACTATACTATAAATAATATGTCTTCTAAATTGTATAAATTGTCCGGGCTTGGGGCAAGGGCGTTACACAAACTCCAAGGCTATACGATGAGCATCAGCCCATCGATTCTATCTGTCTTGCGCGGCTTGAAGATGCTTCCTAATCTGACTCACTACATCCACTATCTTGGTGATCAACTCTGGGCCCAACAATTTCCTCTAGCCAATTTCATCCCAGCACATTGGTGACTGACACTTATGACCATATAGTGCCTCGAAAGGAACAGCTTTAAGACTGGCCTGAAAGCTGTTATTGTACGAGAACACTACAAGATGTAAGTGGTCCTCCCAAGAACCTCCAAATTGCATCACACAAGAACTCAACATGTCCGCTAAAGTCTGGATGGTCCTCTCTGGCTGTTCATCTGTCTGAAGGTGAAAAGCTATGTTGTACTTCAACTTACTCTCCAGACTACTCTGAAGACTCTCCCAAAACTGCGACCTGAACCTCGTATCCCTGTCGGATATAATACTGAATGCAATCCCATGAAGTCTGACAATCTCTTGTATGTACTTCTCAGCTAAGCTCTTTGTAGACTGTCCAACTCTGAAGGGAATGAAGTGCGCGCTTTTGGTCAACCTGTCCACAATCACCCAAATGGTGTTGTGACCCTTAGGACTCTTCGGCAAAGCGGTCACAAAATCCATGGTTATGCTCCCACTTCCACTCCGGAATGGGAAGAGGCTGAAGAAGTCTAGCGGTCCTCTGATGCTCTGCCTTCACCTGCTGGCAAATCAAGCACTGCGACACAAATCTCGCCACGACCCTCTTCATACCATGCCACCAAAAATTAAGCTTCAAGTCCCGGTACATCTTCGTACCACCAGGATGAATAGAGTACGATGATTGGTGGGCTTCCTTAAGCAACTTCTGATGAATCACCCTTGGGAACACACAACCTAGACCCAAAACGAAGAGATCCATCTAGTGAACAACCATATCGGTCCTCATACCTGCTTTAACTTCGGCTTTGAACCCTTGCAATTGCTCATCACTAGCCTGAGCCTCCTTAATCTGCTTAACAAGCTATCTCAGCTGAGTCAGGAACATGGTGACTGGTCTTCTACTCAAAGCATCTAGCGCCAAGTTCACTCTACCAGGATGGTATTGCAAACTAAAGTCATAGTCAGCCATCAACTCTAACCATCACCTCTACCTCATGTTCAGATCCTTCTGAGTGAACACATACTTGAGACTTTTGGGGTCGGTAAAGATCTCCACTCGATCTCCAAGCAGATAATGCCTCCATAACTTCAAAGCAAAGATCACGGCAGCCAGTTCCAAATCATGGGTAGGGTAATTCTTCTCGTGCGACCTCAACTGTCTAGATGCATAAGCAAAAACTTGACCCTTCTGCATCATCACTGCACCTAGGCCCTTGCCAGAAGCATCACAGTGAACCACAAAACCACCCGTACCATCCAAAATAGTCAACATAGGCGCTGACGTCAACCGACGCTTCAACTCTGCAACAGCTCCACTGCAAGTTCCAACCCAAATGAACTTCTGATCCTTTCCAATCAGCTTAATCAATGGACTAGCTATCTTCGAAAAGTGTTGGACGAACTTTCGATAATACCCAGCCAAACCAAGGAAACTTCTCACTTTCAAAACTGACTTAGGAACAGGCCAATCCTTAACCGCAGAAATCTTGGACGGATCAACAAGGATACCATTGCATGTGATAATATGCCCCAAAAAAGTAACTCGATCAAGCCAGAACTCACACTTGCTGAATTTTCCAAGAGCTGATTCTCCATCAAGGTCTGTGAGACCAACCTCAGCTAATCACAATGATCCTTCCGATTCCAAGAATACACCAGAATTTCGTCTATGAAAACAACCACGAATCTGTCTAGAAATGGAGAGAAAACTATGTTCATCAGACTCATGAACACTGCTGGCACATTCGTGACTTCGAAAGGCATCACTAGGAACTCATAGTGCCTGTATCTGGTCCTGAATGCAGTCTTCTGTACATCAGCTTCCTTCACCTTCACTTGATGATAACCAGAGCGAAGGTACAACTTCGAAAAGATAGCAGCTCCACCAAGCTGATCAAACAAATCATCAATCCTGGGTAGCAGATGCCTGTTCTTCACTATAACACTGTTCAGCTCATGGTAATCCACACACAGATGACAACTCCCATCCTTCTTACTAACTAACAAGACAAGAGCGCCCCACGGGGATACAGTGGGCCTGATGAAACCCAAATCCAGCAAACCCTGAACCTGCACCTTCAGCTCTGCTAGCTCATGTAACCCCTGTTTTTTCCAAAATTGTATTTTAATGTATTTTCTGTATTTAAAAATTTTCGCAAATTATTTTTTTTCGGTTTTCAAATTCTTCTGTCAAGATGTATTATCGACCCTTCTATTAAAAATTTAATTTTTCGATCAATAATTTTATTGTAACTATTTCTATATGAATTTTTACATTTTTTTATAAAAATCTTATTTTATTATTAATACTCTGATTTCTGTATTAGTAGTATTATCATTATTTTATCAATTTTTATTATTATTGTTATTAGTATTATTGTTATTATTTTTGTTTTTGGCTAGTTATTAAAAATCCATTTTTATCTACTAATTGTATAAATTATATTTTTGTAATGCAAATTACATTTTATTAGAGACAATATTTTATTTGTTATTTTTATTTATTTAACTTAGTATTTATTTATTTATTTCCAAAACTACTACCCAACTTTAAACCCAAACAAAAACTACCCAAACCCATCTCAGCATACAACCCTGACCCGTTTCCGGTTCTAAAACCAACCCGAAACTAACCCTATTTCCCTACTCTATATAATAACCCATCCACTGTTTTTTTTCCCTGCCGCTTCATCTTCGATTCTCCTTCACGTTAAACCTGCGCCGCTTCATCTTTTTCTTCCTCTCTCCCGTCGCCTCACTCGCGACGCACCCTGCCCGGTCTTCCGTCCTCGTGTGCACGCGCCACCCCGCAGTGCGCAGGCGCAGGCACCCCGCGACAGCGCTCCGCTGCTCCCGACCACCCCCTTCCTGTGCGACTGCGCTGTCTCCCGACCACCACACAGCCAGCGACGCCCCTCCCTCCTTGCTACGACCAGCTGGAGCGCCCCTTGTGTCCTGCCGTGATCCCGCAGCAGCCAGCATCCCTGCGGCAGCCCCCTCTCCGACCTTCCGACGCCGGCAGCGACAGCACGCATTCCCCTGCGACTGCCTCTAGCACCGTCCTCCTGTGCGCAGCCGCCTGTGTTCCGTTCGACTTCCACACAGTGCAACCTTGGCCATGGAGTTGTGGCCTATATGGGTTCTTGATCTTGAAGTTGGATGGATTAGATTGGAGCCGTTGATCGCATCATGATCATCATCATCATGGAGTTGCTAGTTTTGATGTGAGCCGTCCGTTGGATTCTTGATCATGGTGTGTTGATCACCTTTTGGACCATTGGATCTTATCTCATCATCTTGGAGTTTGAATCTTTTGAACCTTGGCCGTTCGTAGATCTTGATTCTTGATCGTCTTTTTTGTTATGGCTCGTCCGATCGTGCCCGTGATCGATTGCTCTTTGGATTCGTGATCTTGTTCGTGGTTCGTTGCTGTTGAGTTCGTGTCCGGGAATCCGTTCCCATTATTCTCTTCTTTTGGTTGGATTCGTCGTCTTCATCGAGGCAAGTAACTTGTACTTAAATTTCTTATGTCGATACAAGTAGAAAATTCACACATAGGATAGGTTGAGACTAGAGACGGACAAAGATCATGTTTTTAATTGTGGGTTTCGTCTCTAAGGTTCAAAACAGGCCATAGACGACTTAGGACATGAAGTTTGATAGGATTGTGCCTTAGGATTCACCCAAACGCGATTTTGATCGCGTATGCGACATATTGTATACCCGATGTATGTTTGGACACCCATATGAGGAATATTGGATTTTGACATGTTAGAAACCCTTAGATATGATATTTAGATAATGGGTAGGCTGCGTTTCGAATTTGGAAGAATTTGGATGATTTTTGAGGAAGTTATGACGTTTTGAAACTTAGTTGAGAAATCTGGAAATTTGGATAGAACTGTATTGATAGTTGTTTTTACCTGAATTAGAGTCCGAATCTCCACATGACTATTTCTGACTAATTTGTAGATAATTGAATCTAATTTCTAATCCCACTGATTTCACCCTGTTTGGAGTTTGTATGAATTAGTTATGGTTATTTTAGTGACTGTATGCCGGTAGTTCCCAGATTCATTTCGGGGTACATTTTTTCACCAAATTATTTTCAAGATCCAAGTTAGACATAATTTCATGCCACAAGATTTTGTCCAGTGTTTCAATATGATGTTAGGTAGTTCTCTGATTTTTGTGGTAATTAAAAGATGAGTTTTGAGTGATGCCTTACATTCTTTTCTATAGATCGCTTTTGCTGTAAACTGCGTGTGATTGTATGTTGAATGACGTGTTCACCTTATTTTTAATTACTGTATGAATATTTTGTGTGAGATATGAAAGTTGGGTAATTGTATCTACTTTCAGCCCGTTTTGACGGAAGTGGATTTCGATGCGCTGTTTGCAAGATGTGTTCAATTTTGTACAGCAGTGCTGAAGAATTCCAGATCCATCAAAACTATGTTATGTGTTACTTTCCATTTTTGAAAACATATTTATACTTTCTGGAAAAATATGAAAATCTATATTTTGAGACTATACATATAGGGGATTACCCCAGATTTTTCGTGGATTTAATTAATGATTTTACCTACCGTTTTCATGTTGTTTAAGTTAATCCCCTGTTTTCTGGCTATACATGAAAACTGTGTTGAATTGTGTTTTGAGTCGAGATGTTGTGAACCAGTATATGGATTTATTATATCCGTTAGAAGCGTGTGGAAGTCTACTTTCCAGATCCTTTGACAGATCATGATTTTCATGCCTGTAGGTCTTTGGATCACTGTTTTAGTACAGATTGGTCTTGCTGTTCTGATTACAAACATAAACTATTTTGCTCGTATTTGTGAATGTATAGTATCTATACTTACTGATCTAATGCCCTAAACCTAAACCTGATCATGTGATGTTAGTTTGACATCCTTTAGCTCACATTCATGTCTGTTTAATAACTACAATGAAAGTAATCAAGCCGGGGTATGAGAAAGATCTAGTAGTGGGAAAGCATAGAAATGTGTACTTAGAAGGAGGCCCGTGTTTCCCATATAATTATCTGTATTCTGACCCTGTCTACATTGCTTCTTATGTAAGAAGGTGTAGAGTAGAAGAGAACCACTAGGTTCTATCTGTCTGTTTCTGACCCTGTCTACATTACTTCTTATAGAAAGGTGTAGAGGAGAAGAGAGCCACTAGGTTCTATCTGTCTGTTCTGATATCTGTCTGACCCTGAGTACACGGCCCTATAATATTCCCTACGAAATCTACAAACGAAATTGTTTTGAATGTAGCAACCATGTGATAAAAGTATGGCGCATGAAGTGCTACCTAGATAGTAATCACACAAGACTTACATTTATCTGAATCTGTTTCTGAATCTATTTCTGAGGTCTGAATCTGAATCTTATATGTGGAAATCTGAATATGAATCTGAATACCTATTATCTGAAATCTGTTATCTGATTTACCTGACATATCTGAATATCTGTTTACCTGACATATCTGTTATATGACACTTGACACTTAATATCTGAGACATCTGCTAGGATACTATGTTAGTTGAATTTACCATACCATATTAGGTCTGTTTCTGATGTTAGTTAGATCTGTTTAGTTTTGTCCATGTGCTTGTATCCTATTCTATTTGTGACCCGGACTTGCCATTGACGGGTACTGTGTTTTCTTCTTTTCCTTTTTCCTGTATTCGATGATTGCAGATTTCGATGGACAGATTCAAGAAGGTACTGGTGGTTCGCAGTATTAGTTGCTGATTATTATTTCTGTTTCCTGTTAGAACTTTATTCTGTATTCGTGAACTTGAATATTTCTGTACTTGAGACTTGAGTATTATTTGTATTCGGGCAATGTGACCCAAGATTATTGTGTTATTCAGATCATGAATATTTGAGATTAATGTGTTTTATTTCAAGTATTCTTGTTGATATTTGGTTCATAAGTGCATGTGGTTGATCTTTTTCTGGCTTCCGACTCTGATTTTACTGGGATATGTTGTAAAGAATTCCTGAACAGCTTAAGGATTATTATATTCATTCGCTGGACTTTTGTTACGCGCTCGTATTCCATGTTTTTGGGAAGCGGGGCGTGACAGGGTTTTCTGTGGTATCAGAGCATCAGGTATGGCTAATGTATTAGTTGACTAATATATTAGACAAGCTTGGCTCGAATTGGGATGTGCGCAACATTTCACCAACCATACATGCATAAGTGAATTATTACCAACAGTGATCTGGATACTAGTCTTTTTCCATTCATTTGATCCCTTCTTATTCGATTTCTTTGATTCCTTGTTTCTTCCATTTGTTTTAGTCGTTCTCATTTGTTGATTCTTTATTGGGTATAGTTTCGTTCTTTTCGTACCCATATTTCTTTGATTCTTTCATTCGTCTTCATTGTTGACTCATTTTGAGTATCGTGCTAGATATTTCTTTCCGGCCATATTATCTTCAAATTATGCTTATACCTCTCGTTCCTCTTCTTTCATATTCAATTCTTTGATTCTTATTTTCCTTCATCTCTTGTAGTTGTCCCCTTTGTTGACTCTTCATTGAGTATAAAATCCATCATTCTCTTGCCTATATTTTCTTTATATTGTATATATATTTTATTGAATATTTTGTGTATTTCATTTTGGATCTTCTATAAAATTATTTTCTAAAATTTTATTATTTCAAATAACTGTGTATTTTAATATCACAAGTTTTCAAAACGTATCTTCGTACTTAAATTGAGCAATCAATATCTAAGTACGTGTGGAAGATCGCATCATTTCGTTCATCGTTTTGTTGCAACTGGATGTCGAGATGGCAAACATGCAACTAGACATCAATGGAGGCAAATTGCAACTGGATACCGGTGAGGCAAAATATGCAACCGAATATCCAGATGGTAAGCTGCAACCTATTGTCGGGATGGCAAACCTGCAACTTGATGTCGGGAAATGCAAGACTACAGATGGATATAAATGAGGCGAACTCACATCAAAGGATTTCTACTATTATTATTATCGTTTTCCTTATTATTATTAGTATTATTATTATTTTCGTTATCACTATTACTATTATTAGTGTTGTATTTTCTTACTATTTTAATTTTGATGTTGATGTTGAATTACTTTCACTAAATTGATGAACCCCAAATTATTTTCTGGCTTGTATTATTATCCTTACCAGTATTGTTAATATTTTTTTATTATTATTTTTACCAGTATATTTATGATGATTATTATTTTTATTATTTCTATTATTATTATTTTATTATGTGTTGATTTTTGTATTTTTAATATTATTTTTGTTAATGCCCATTAGTTTTGACCTAATTATTTCAATTAAATCCCTCATCTCAACCCCAATTGTATTCTGTTATCTCATTCTTTTCTTCCTGCTCGGATCGCCGCTTATTGTCACGTGTTCTACAACGACTTGTCTGCAACCTGGAACGTCACCATCAGAGTGGCGCAGCGGAAGCGTGGTGGACCCATAACCCACAGGTCCCAGGATCATATTGTTGCTTCTCCTTTCTTGCATTGTTTTGGTTTCCCCTATCTCTTGCATTCGTCCTCATCCGTTGACTTATGGTTTGATTCAATTCTTCTCTGTCATTTTCCCAGTTTGCTTTTGCCATGTCCTATGTACCGCCTGAGCAAATTTCGAGGACGAAATTTTGTTGAAAGGTGGGTAGGATTGTAACCCCTGTTTTTCCAAAATTGTATTTTAATGTATTTTCTGTATTTAAAAATTTTTGCAAATTATTTTTTTTTAGTTTTCAAATTTTTCTGTCAAGATGTATTATCGACCCTTCTATTAAAAATTTAATTTTTCGATCAATAATTTTATTGTAACTATTTCTATATGAATTTTTACATTTTTTTATAAAAATCTTATTTTGTTATTAATACTCTGATTTCTGTATTAGTAGTATTATTATTATTTTATCAATTTTTATTATTATTGTTATTAGTATTATTGTTATTATTTTTGTTTTTGGCTAGTTATTAAAAATCCATTTTTATCTACTAATTGTATAAATTATATTTTTGTAATTCAAATTACATTTTATTAGAGACAATATTTTATTTGTTATTTTTATTTATTTAACTTAGTATTTATTTATTTATTTCCTAAACTACTACCCAACTTTAAACCCAAACAAAAACTACCCAAACCCATCTCAGCATACAACCCTGACCCGTTTCCTGTTCGAAAACCAACCCGAAACTAACCCTATTTCCCTACTCTATATAATAACCCATCCACGGTTTTTTTCCCCTGCCGCTTCATCTTCTCTTCTCCTTCACGTTAAACCTGCGCCGCTTCATCTTTTTCTTCCTCTCTCCCGTCGCCTCGCTCGCGCCGCGCCCTGCCCGGTCTTCCGTCCTCGTGTGCGCGCGCCACCCCGCAGTGCGCAGGCGCAGGCACCCCGCAACAGCGCTCCGCTGCTCCCGACCACCCCCGTCCTGTGCGACTGCGCTGTCTCCCGACCACCACACAGCCAGCGACGCCCCTCCCCTCCTTGCTACGACCAGCTGGAGCGCCCCTTGTGTCCTGCCGTGATCCCGCAGCAGCCAGCATCCCTGCGGCAGCCCCCTCTCCGACCTTCCGACGCCGGCAGCGACAGCACGCATTCCCCCGCGACTGCCTCCAGCACCGTCCTCCTGTGCGCAGCCGCCCGTGTTCCGTCCGACTTCCACACAGTGCAACCTTGGCCATGGAGTTGTGGCCTATATGGGTTCTTGATCTTGAAGTTGGATGGATTAGATTGGAGCCGTTGATCGCATCATGATCATCATCATCATGGAGTTGCTAGTTTTGATGTGAGCCGTCTGTTGGATTCTTGATCATGGTGTGTTGATCACCTTTCGGACCATTGGATCTTATCTCATCATCTTGGAGTTTGA
Organism: Hemerocallis citrina; assembly: GCA_017893485.1. Taxonomy (NCBI): domain Eukaryota; kingdom Viridiplantae; phylum Streptophyta; class Magnoliopsida; order Asparagales; family Asphodelaceae; genus Hemerocallis; species Hemerocallis citrina. Next base: position 385,195,827 of record CM030358.1, on the reverse strand, counting down.
ATCTTTTGAACCTTGGCCGTTCGTAGATCTTGATTCTTGATCGTCTTTTTTGTTATGGCTCGTCCGATCGTGCCCGTGATCGATTGCTCTTTGGATTCGTGATCTTGTTCGTGGTTCGTTGCTGTTGAGTTCGTGTCCGGGAATCCGTTCCCATTATTCTCTTCTTTTGGTTGGATTTGTCGTCTTCATCGAGGCAAGTAACTTGTACTTAAATTTCTTATGTTGATACAAGTAGAAAGTTCACACATAGGATAGGTTGAGACTAGAGACGGACAAAGATCATGTTTTTAATTGTGGGTTTCGTCTCTAAGGTTCAAAACAGGCCATAGACGACTTAGGACATGAAGTTTGATGGGATTGTGCCTTAGGATTCACCCAAACGCGATTTTGATCGCGTATGCGACATATTGTATACCCGATGTATGTTTGGACACCCATATGAGGAATATTGGATTTTGACTTGTTAGAAATCCTTAGATATGATATTTAGATAATGGGTAGGCTGCGTTTCGAATTTGGAAGAGTTTGGATGATTTTTGAGGAAGTTATGACGTTTTGAAACTTAGTTGAGAAATCTGGAAATTTGGATTGAACTAGATTGATTGTTGTTTTTACCTGAATTAGAGTCCGAATCTCCACATGACTATTTCTGATTAATTTGTAGAGAATTGAATCTAATTTCTAATCCCACTGATTTCACCCTGTTTGGAGTTTGTATGAATTAGTTATGGTTATTTTAGTGACTGTATGCCGGTAGTTCCCAGATTCATTTCGGGGTAGATTTTTTCACCAAATTATTTTCAAGATCCAAGTTAGACATAATTTCATGCCACAAGATTTTGTCCAGTGTTTCAATATGATGTTAGGTAGTTCTCTGATTTTTGTGGTAATTAAAAGATGAGTTTTGAGTGATGCCTTACATTCTTTTCTATAGATCGCTTTTGCTGTAAACTGCGTGTGATTGTATGTTGAATGACGTGTTCACCTTATTTTTAATTACTGTATGAATATTTTGTGTGAGATATGAAAGTTGGGTAATTGTATCTACTTTCAGCCCGTTTTGACGGAAGTGGATTTCGATGCGCTGTTTGCAAGATGTGTTCAATTTTGTACAGCAGTGCTGAAGAATTCCAGATCCATCAAAACTATGTTATGTGTTACTTTCCATTTTTGAAAACATATTTATACTTTCTGGAAAAATATGAAAATCTATATTTTGAGACTATACATATAGCGGATTACCCCAGATTTTTCGTGGATTTAATTAATGATTTTACCTGCCGTTTTCATGTTGTTTAAGTTAATCCCCTGTTTTCTGGCTGTACATGAAAACTGTGTTGAATTGTGTTTTGAGTCGAGATGTTGTGAACCAGTATATGGATTTATTATATCTGTTAGAAGCGTGTGGAAGTCTACTTTCCAGATCCTTTGACGGATCATGATTTTCATGCCTGTAGGTCTTTGGATCACTGTTTTAGTACAGATTGGTCTTGCTGTTCTGATTACAAACATAAACTATTTTGCTCGTATTTGTGAATGTATAGTATCTATACTTACTGATCTAATGCCCTAAACCTAAACCTGATCATGTGATGTTAGTTTGACATCCTTTAGCTCACATTCATGTCTGTTTAATAACTACAATGAAAGTAATCAAGCCGGGGTATGAGAAAGATCTAGTAGTGGGAAAGCATAGAAATGTGTACTTAGAAGGAGACCCGTGTTTCCCATATAATTATCTGTATTCTGACCCTGTCTACATTGCTTCTTATGTAAGAAGGTGTAGAGTAGAAGAGAACCACTAGGTTCTATCTGTCTGTTTCTGACCCTGTCTACATTACTTCTTATAGAAAGGTGTAGAGGAGAAGAGAGCCACAAGGTTCTATCTGTCTGTTCTGATATCTGTCTGACCCTGAGTACACGGCCCTATAATATTCCCTACGAAATCTACAAACGAAATTGTTTTGAATGTAGCAACCATGTGATAAAAGTATGGCGCATGAAGTGCTACCTAGATAGTAATCACACAAGACTTACATTTATCTGAATCTGTTTCTGAATCTATTTCTGAGGTCTGAATCTGAATCTTATATATGGAAATCTGAATATGAATCTGAATACCTATTATCTGAAATCTGTTATCTGATTTACCTGACATATCTGAATATCTGTTTACCTGACATATCTGTTATATGACACTTGACACTTAATATCTGAGACATCTGCTAGGATACTATGTTAGTTGAATTTACCATACCATATTAGGTCTGTTTCTGATGTTAGTTAGATCTATTTAGTTTTGTCCATGTGCTTGTATCCTATTCTATTTGTGACCCGGACTTGCCATTGACGGGTACTGTGTTTTCTTCTTTTCCTTTTTCCTGTATTCGATGATTGCAGATTTCGGTGGACAGATTCAAGAAGGTACTGGTGGTTCGCAGTATTAGTTGCTGATTATTATTTCTGTTTCCTGTTAGAACTTTATTCTGTATTCGTGAACTTGAATATTTCTGTACTTGAGACTTGAGTATTATTTGTATTCGGGCAATGTGACCCAAGATTATTGTGTTATTCAGATCATGAATATTTGAGATTAATGTGTTTTATTTCAAGTATTCTTGTTGATATTTGGTTCATAAGTGCATGTGGTTGATCTTTTTCTGGCTTCCGACTCTGATTTTACTGGGATATGTTGTAAAGAATTCCTGAACAGCTTAAGGATGATTATATTCATTCGCTGGACTTTTGTTACGCGCTCGTATTCCATGTTTTTGGGAAGCGGGGCGTGACAGCTCAACAGGTGCCATCCGGTAAGGACTCTTCGATATCGGTGCAGTACCAGACTAAACATCAATACCGAATTTCACATCCCGATCCAGGGGTAGCCCAGGAAGCTCCTCGGGAAACACATCCAGAAAATCCCGCACAACAAGAGGTGCAGCCTCACAGCATGAATGCAGCTCCATTGCACAACCAGCATCGACAACTACTTCCTGACCACGCCCAAGGCGTAACTCCCCAGCATGGAACTCAAACTCCTCACGGCCTGGCATCCTGAAAACAAACTTCTTCGCTCGACAATCAATGATAGCATGGACTCTCCCAGCCAATCCATGACGAGAATCACATCAAACCCTAAACTGCCAATCATAATCAGATCTGCTCTGAAATCAACACTTCCAATCACCACAGGACTCTGCTTGCACTCCCGGGAACATATGACAACACTGCCACCTGTGGTGATATGCCAAGCAACCGGTAACTCACTACACTCCAACTAATGCATATCCACAAAGCGGGAGGAGATGAAAGAATGGGTTGCCTCAGAATAAAAAAGAACACGAGCAGAAACAGAATGAACAAGAATAACACCTAAGATAGAGCCAAACAAGGAAAAAGATGAACAGATGAAAGATAACCAAGGAATATGAAAAATGATGCAGAAAGACAACATTAAGAAAGATGCAAGAGAATAAATAAAACAAGGAACAAATAACAGAACAACAAAAGAAAACACAAAAGAATACCTACAACGACTTCCTCCACGGTCAAGTTGAAAGTCTGACCTCTCCCTGGAGCAGCGGTCCTCTGACCGACAATCTGATGCTGAGGGGGAAGTGGTGGCCTAACCTGACTACAGACTGGCATGACTACGGCCTGGTCGTGCCTCCTCCGAGGACAATCTCGAACCAAGTGGTCGGTAGCACCACAACCGAGACAATGGCGGTTGGCCTTCCAGTATATCCTTGCACAAATGCCCAGGGGTCTGACTAAAGTCACAAACAACATCCCTCCGTGGAGGAGCAGGACGGTAGGGAACTAACCTGACGGCAAGGACTGGAGATGGCCTCCTGATCAGACCTCCAGTAGGCCTGGCAGCAACAATATCTGGGTACTGCGTAACTGTTCTGTCGCTCGAGCAGCCTCCAAGGCATCCACATAGGTACAGACACGATGGGCAGCCAAGTGCACCTGAATACCCTGATCAAGACCCAAAATGAACCTTCGAGCACAATCCTCCTTATTCTCCACCAAGGTGGTAGCGAAGCGGCTAAGCCTGCTGAACACTGTATATACAATAAGTAACTGAATCTCAAAACATGGCACTAATAATCAACCAGACAACCAACCAACCAACCTGCTTTAAGGCAAGAAACTGATGCTCCATCTCTACCCGGGTAATGCGCGGGAAGAATTTCTCCAGGAAGCTTTGACCGAAAGTGGCCCAAGTAATAGGCCGCTCTAACCTCTCGGATTCTGCCCTCCACCAGATGTGGGCCAAATCCATCAACTGGATGCATACCACATCCACCCGATCGACATCGACGACCCTAGCTGGCTGTAGCAGACTCTCCGTTTGTATTAGCCACTGCTTAGCCTCAAGTGGCGTCTCAGTACCAGCAAACTTATCAGGGTGCAACCTCATGAAATCCGCAACAGTACTCGGACGAGTGGGCAAAGCTACAGGGGTAGGCACAATGCGGGTCGGAACAGCATTCCGGTTAGTAGCTTCCAAAGCGGCCTTAACCAGTTCGCTGTTCTCCTATTGCATCTGAGCAATCTGCTATAGCACTTAAGTTATAGTGGCCAACTCAGGATGGCCTTCTTGCGAAGATGAACCATTCCCACGAGCCATAGTCTGCACAAAACCCAAAACAATTAGCATTCAGATCAAGTTGATTAATAATTATTTGTGCAATGCATGGCCTGTCGGGAGTCAAGTAAATCCGATCGAGTCAAGTTTGCCTAATGTATTAGTCAAACTAACACATTAACCAAACCTGAAGCTCTGATACCACAAAAAACCTTGTCATGTCCTGCTTCCCAAAAGAATACGGAATACGGTATGCGACTAAGCCCAACGAATAGCTTTCACTGTTCATAAGCTGTACGGATCTGCTTGACTTATCATAACAGTAAATATAACAGTATACTCCAACCAGGCATGCAAAAATATTCATAACTCAACAGTATTTATTTCATCAATAATAAATTTTCCAACAAATACTAGATCCAAACAAAACAATAATCCTGGGACAATAAGCCCAAATACAAGTCTCAACACAGTTCATGAAATAAAATAGTTCATCAAAACATTTAACCAAATGATTCCAATTTTGCAGCTCAAAACTTTTGCCCACCAACTCCAGTAGGCAATTGAAACTTGCTCATATGGCAATTATAAGGAAAATAGGAAAATAGGAAAATATAATTCCCGTTAGATGCAAGTCCGGGCCACAAGCAATACAAGTAGGAAAATGAAGGGAAAACTAAACTAAACATGTAATACTAACATAGAGAGGGTAGCAAACATAACAGTCTACAGATGACAGTAAGCAGTGTGGTGATAAGAGGAGAAGCATAACATCAACAGTAAGGATCAACAGTAACAGTGTGTCAACGGTAGCAGTAATCAACAGTAACAGTAAATTCCATAGTAACCGTAACAGGATGTGAAAGTGTAAACAGTTATTCTTATGTCTAATGTTTATTACTAACTAGGTAGCACTTCATGCATCCCTGATTTTACCACATGGTTACTACAGCAAACAATTTCGCTTTAAAATTTTGTAGTGGAACTTCTATAGGGCAATATATTCAGACAAAAAGTAACAGTAGAAGTAACAACAAACAGTGTCATGGATCATGCTCTCATGCATCTAGAGATAAACAGTAGGTACCATAGTAAATAGTGGGGAAACGAGTCCCTTCTGAATATGTATTTCTATATTGTCCACTACTCGATCTTTTCCCTTAAAAAAAATCTGGCTTGATTTCTTTTATTATTAATAAAATGTGTGAAAAAATAAAAACAGGCTAAAGACATGGCAAGAACAGGCTAAGATGAAATAGGAACACAAACAGTTGAAAAAAATCACTCATAATAGTCAAAACAACGAAACTTTCAGTTCTGGACAATAAGACTCTATTGTACCAAATCTAAGATTCCCGTTGCTACAGAATAGAAAATCCATATCCGTCATAAAATCTAGAAAATAGACTCTCTGCCGATTCCAATACATATATATAACTCACATATCAGCCACAGAAACAGGGTTGAAATAGCATTTAATACAGAAATCGTGTTCAGCCAGAAAATGCAAAATCGTGTTTATAAGCATGAAAAGAGTTTAAAATCATCATAATTAAATCTGAGAAAAATCCGAAAGATTCCCTAACATTTCTAGTTTTAAAATATCAAATATCATGAATTTATATTACAGATAGTATGGTCAACAAAATTGGAAAACAGAGTAATGCAACAAAATCTCAATTCTGAAAGTTCAGACACAGCAGTACCAAAACAGAGATAATTCATAAAATATAATTCGAAATATAGATCCTTCAAAAGGATATCAAAATAGACAAATCAGGCTACAGCTTTTATTCACCAAGTTTTCATCAAAAACGAATAGAATCAGGTTGAAAACATAATTCTTTATTGAACAACATGTAGTTTGGAAATTTCCATTGGTTTCAAAAGCATAAAAATGAGATAAAAAATAATTAATTAATTCTAAAAAATTAGAGATTGCTCCCAGTTATATCCAAACATACTCGGCAAAATATAGAGTCCAAATTCTACTTTTAATATCAATTTTAAAATAGAATTCCATACAGAATACATATAGTTCAGAATCTGGAATATACGATATAACTACAGTAAAATGGCAATAACTCATGCATCAGAAATCGGAATTTAGATCCGTCAAAAGTTTTGAAAACTAGAAAACAAAGGCTACAAATCATGTTCACAAACTTATTTATTTTACTGATGTTAACAGAGTCGAAATTACTGTACAAAATAGGGCAGCAACAAAACAAAAGTTCTTTTCGGCATTTTATCAAACAACTTAACTACAAGCAGTCCAATCTAAATGTCGTACAAAGCATGGTATATGTGGGTTACTCAAATCAGAATGGAGTTTGAATAAATGGTCCATAATGAGATGATATATCCAACAAACATCTATACAACAATCATCTACAACATACGGTGCGTCACAAACAACATACAATCAAGATGACCACTAATCTAATTGTTTTCATGCAACGGGTGTCAATTATTATAACTACTCATGATCAAGAGATGGTTTCAACGGTTAAACTAACAAATATGGATCATCATGAGAGTACAAATATTTTCATACTAGATTACTTACGGTATTAACTTGTATGACAAAAAGAATACATACAAGCTACTTGTCTGATACGAAGACGACGTAACGAAGAACAAAATAACGGGAATGGATCCCGAACAACGAACGCAATGAGCAAAGAGACGAGAATCTCCAATTCGAAACACATACACGAGACAACACGTGTACACTAAAGAGATAGCAGCCAACAACAGCAAGACCGAACAGTAGCAACACCAGGGAAGAGACGACATGGGGAAGACGAGTGGCAGCGACTAGGGCGGCACTGCGACTCTGTCGACCATAGAGAAGTCGACGACAGCATAGGCATCGCGGTGAGGGGCTGGGGCTCTGGGCGTCGCGGTGCTAGGGATAGGGCGGCACAAGGGATCCGAGGGGGGTCTGCTATGGGTGGGGTGCACGGGGTCTACCGGCATCAGGGTAAGTCGAAGACAGCAAGGCAGGGAAGAGAAAGGGATTGGGAGATGAGGGTCGGGGGTAAGAGGTAGACGACGGATAAAGAGAGAGAGAGAAAATTAGGGTTGGTGATTAGGGTTAGGGTACAATTAGGGTGATTATATAGGGTCAAACTGGGTTTGGGTCAACTGGGTAGTATCCAATAGGAAGAAAAGAATCTAATAAGAGACAAAAAGGCCATGAAATAGGTTTAAACAATAGGCGAGATCAAAAACAAATTGTAGACCAAATAAATGAGAGTAAAAAGCTGAATCAATGCAAAATGAATCACAAGAGAAAAAAGAACAACACACCATAAAAAGGGAATGAAATTAAAAACAACCAAAAATAAAATAATTAAAAATATAATTAAAAATACTCAAGAATTAAGAAAATGTAAGTCACTTATATTTGTGTTGCTTTATGATTTATACTTCTTCTTCTCCCTTCCCCAAGATGGCGAACTACTACGACCCAGCCGGCAATGATGATTAGCACATAATCGAAGAGGACTACTATCCCAGAAAAACTGATTCCGACGAAGAAGATCACGAGGAATTTGAGGAGGAATGGCCTGAGTCCCAAGAGATCACTCTGCCTCCAAATTCATCTGATGATTCCTCCGATGAGGAAAAGCCAGTTCCGAGCAGTCTCATTGTGTCTCTTCAAAGGCAAGTGGAGACTCAGAGGGAGAGAGCAAAGCTATTACAGGCCCAGTGTGCGAAGTGCAAGGAGGATATTGCAACTCTTAGTCATCGTATTTGGGATCTCGAGAAGAGAAAGAACATGTACGATATACTGAAGGAAGAAGTGGCGGAACTACGGGAAGAGCTTCGAGAAGCCAAGAGGAACTGCAGGAACTAGAATGTTTTATCTTCTTACTGCTTTCATATGATGTCAGAAATGTTTTAAATTTGAATGTACAAAGTTTGAATTCAATGAAATGAAGAGTTGACTTAAATTCATGTTTTCTAATTCGGATTTAATGGATCTTTTGTATCAGAATATAGCTGGAAGAAGAGCTAGAAGCAGAGAAGGGCTTGACTTGGAAATGGAGTTAGCGAGAGTCTATCAGACCCTCAACATCGTTGCCATGAATCAGAACCAGAGGGGGATGCCTGCAAATCCAGTACCTGAGGCAATCAAACTGGTGGAATCATTCAAGAGGATGAAACTACCCATGTTTGAGGGAAAGTCAGACCCAGATGCGGCTGACAATTGGATCAGGCAGGTCAAGACTATCTTTGAAGTCTTGGAAACTCCGGAAGCCAGCAAGGTGAAGTTGGCTGCACTGCAGTTTGAGAAGGACGCAGCTGTTTAGTGGCACTCCATGAAGCGGACGATGGGAGATGTTGTTCTTGGCTGGGAGGAATTCTTAGACGAGTTCCACAGTCACTATTTTCCATCTGATGTCTAGGAGAAGAAGGCCATGGAATTCCTAGCGCTGCAGCAGGGCGGTATGTCGGTTAGAGAGTATGAGACAAGGTTTACTCAGCTCTCAAAGTATGCGCCTGAACTTGTGATGGACGAGGTGAAGAAAGCTCGGAAGTTCGAGCACGGATTGAGGCCAAGTCTGAGATCCAAGATGAAACTCCTTGGTATCAGGAGGTTTGACAAGTTGGTCAAGCGAGCTGCAGCTATGGAGGAAGATATGGAGCAGTTTCATGCCACTCAGAACCAAAGGAGCAATTGGCAAGTTGGGAAGAGACCCGCAATTTCTGGGCATGTCAGAGGGTAGCCACCAGCTCAAAGGTTCAAACCTACTGGGGAGAATGCTGTCAATGTGTCTGGGAGACCCGAAAATGTTTGTGTGAGGCCTCCTGTGACTTGTTTCAGCTATGAATAGACTGACCTGTAGCGCCCCGGATTCCCGTTATCGGACATCCGTGACACTCTCCAGAATCTTTGCCTTCAAATGCATCTCAACACAGTAATAACACGGAAATTTAAAAACTTTTTATTGCCAAATAAGTCATTACATCATTGATTACAACCAATGTCTTGTTCTTGACAAGAATCCAAATTACATAAACTCAGTACATCTTATTACAAACATACATCACTCCTTTCTGGAAGGTTAACAACTTCCTCTTGGACTGGCAGTCGACGGCTCACTGCCGAAGCTCCGCTAAATGGTCATTCTGCTTTCATAGGACTTGCTCCTCGGCTTGAGTCTTCTACTGTGCAACTTTGATATCTCTGCACCTGCTCGAAGAGTAGAACCGATACCTAAAAGGTGGGAAACGTTAGTACTTCGACTGACGCAATACTGATAATAACAGTGATCCTCCAAACTGGCAATCACAAACCATCTTGAATGGAAAAGGAAACGTGCATCCTAAATTATGTGGTGCTTGTGTATGCCATGGTCTAACAACTAAATGCACCAATCACAAGCCTATTCTAAAGCAGGCAATACTTGGGAATCTGGATCCGCATGCATCCCATACTACATGCGTTCCAGACCCAAGCATGGCCTAATCTAATGCACAAACAAGAATGCACACGATGCACCTACTCTAATGCATTTTTCCAACCCCTTTAATAACCATTCTAACCCCTACCTTACTCTAATTATTTCGGGTAAGAATTAACTGCTTCCACACTTGCCTATCAACCTCTGGCCCCTGGCGATACCGGTCCGGATCGCCACTTCCCCGGCTTGGACTCGTCCAGCATAATGACCTATGCCTGCCACTACCCCGGCTGTAAATATATAATTGCCCCGTGAGTGCCACTCACTGGCATGCTCGAACGTCCTACGCTCGGCAGAAGTCTAATAATATAGGCTTAATAGGTGCAAGGTATCCTTTACCCTAGTGACTAACTCGAGTCACCCATCCCACTCGGGGAGTCAACAACCTTAATATAGAGATCAACCATCCCTAGACACGAGTCATCGACTCAGATAATATACAAGGGAAAAATGTCTTCACGACACTCAATCCAAACCAAGACTAAGTGACCTACGGGTTTCTGCCCAAATCTCAAAATGGTCATAACTCTCTCGATACAACTCCGGTTGGAGTGTACGAGCCCAATCTGGAAAGGTAAGATCCTAGGCTACAACTTCCTAGTTGATCACGAGCTTAGATTCAAACATCTAAGTCCTCAAAATAGCCTCTCAAGCTCCAGCCTGCGTGCTTCCTGTGCACGGGCTGCACCTTACCAGTAACACAAAATCCTACTCGTTCATCGGAAAGACACAAACTCAAATTCTGTAGAAGGGTGTGGGTGTCCTCAACAACTCTCTAGTTTATCATGAGTCCAAATTATACCATTAAGTCACCCTAACACACTAATCTATCATCGATACACCAATTCACATAATTGGTCTCTCCAATTCAGAGCACTCAGCTCTACTCTAGTTCTCTGTTCAATCTTACAAAAATCATAATAATTCAACCGTTTACTGGAATTAACTCAAATTGATCTTGTTGGAAATATCTAGGTGTCCACTACAACTCTCTAATAGTCATGATCCTCAAAATGTGCTTCCAATAAGTCTCAAATTCCCAATCTCTACAGAGTATCAAAACTGGCTGAAAACAGCACAGTACTTAATCATAAAATCATAGTAAATCACATACTTTTCCAAATGACATAAAATTTATGGTGGTGAAACTAAATATCATACCCAACATCATAAAAAAGTCCTCATTTCAAAATTTCAATTATATAGTGAGTACTATCTATTGCAAGTTAGCACAAAAACCATCAAGTTCTTTCTTTCAACATCAGCTACTAGTTATAGATCGATTTTTCTCATGTCTATAAACTCATTCAAATAATTTATTGATTTTTGTACATAATCAAAATGCATGCAGGAACATTGGGTAAAAATTTCAGATCAATAGCATGCTTCAATAAATCATGAAAATTCCTACAATATCAGCCATCCTGTTTATCTTTTTCTGAGTCTACCTTACGACACAGCTCCATCTCACGATTTTATTAACATATCAAATGACCATAGAAAAATCTGAAATAAATCATGAACTATCCTAACACATATATGAACAAACTCTTTATATTTCATGGTCTAGTTCATTATATTTTGCTCTCGGAAAAATCCACAAAATGGTACTCCGAATTAGTTTTCCTAGTTCAATTCTGACTTCAACTTCTAACCTTTAGATGATGAACCCTATGCATCCTACCAAACATGCATGCAATCAAAATCAATTAAAATACAAGAAAATCAGGTTTAGAAAAACTCTCCACCCTTGTTTGTAGTAGAGGAATGATCTTCTTCAAGCTTCCTTCCTTGAAAATATCTTCTTGATCTTTCCTCTTCATTTTCTTCTTCCTTCTCTCCTATTTCTCTTGAGGAGGTTTCTTTCTAAAATTTCCAGAGCAAAGAGAGGTAATGAAGTGAAAAAATGAATGAAAATGGAGGGGGTATATGAGCCGGATTTTATGGGAGGTGTAGCATAGGATTGTAGGGTGGTTTTAGGCAAAACCATGGCTTGTAGCCAATGGTTTTGTGGCTGAAGTGTTGGCTGTCCAAATTAATCCTAAATGAGTTCCAACGAGCGCGAGACGAGCGGTTTAAAAAGTAAATGCAATATACATTCACTGTAGTATCATACAGTGTTATATTTGCATGGGTATCGTACCGAAAACTAGCATTTATACTAGTATCGGTCCTCCTCGTTCTCGTGCATCTTTTAGAATGCAATCCTCCTATGAACCGTCCCATAACCCTAACCATATACCACGATATCAAAATAAAACAAAACACTGCAATTGTGTGCACGCATATAGTCAATATACATACATACATATATATTCAGGTATCGTACAATACGGGGTGTTACATGGCCACTACAAGTCTCAGTGCCCTAAGCTGCAAAATTTCGTCCGTAATGGACCAACGCAGCAGGTTGGGAAGAAGCCGTATCAGCAGGGGCAAGTATTCTCTTTGACTGAGGCTGATGCTGATGAAGTGGATTACGTCATCACTGGTACAAGGAAGGACGTTTAGAAGTTTTCTGTTGTTCTCTTTTCCCTGCTTTAATTAGTAAACTGTTATGTAACGAGTGTGTGTTATGTAATAGGAGAACTTTATTTGAATGGAAAGAAATCTGTTGTTTTGTTCGATATTAGATCCTCTCATACTTTTGTATCTCCTAAATTTGCTAAAGTCTTGGGAGTCGAACCAAAGGTCTTTCCAGGCAAGGTCTTAGTAGTAGCTACTACATCAGGAGAGACTTTAACCACTGATCGGTACTATACAGATGGCGAGATCGTGATTGGGGACATAATTTTCGGGATTGATCTGATCAAGCTGAATGTCCTGGGGGTCGATATCATTGGCATTATTGGATGTCGGTCTACAGTGCGAGCATCGAGTGCAAGACCAAGGAAGTAACAGTGAAGGCTCCAAGGGGTCCTGAAGTCACTTTCCAGGGAAAAAGAGATGTTCAGTTTTGGTGGCAGCTATCAGCAAAAAGAAGGTTTTTGTAGAGGTGCAGCAAATTCCAGTGGTTTGGGAATACCCGACTGTATTCTTGGAAGATTTACCCTGGGTTACCCCCGCATCGTGATGTAGAGTTCAGCATCACTGTTCAGCTAGGGAGTGCACCCATTTTCAAGGCATCGTATAGAATGGTGCCTGTGGAGCAGGATGAGATCAAATGGCAGATTGAGAAACTGTTGGAGAAGGGCTTTATTCAACCGAGTGCGTCGCCCGGGGGAGCACCGGTGTTGTTGGTAAAAAAGAAGGATGGTTCGATGAGGATGTGCATCGATTACCAAGAGCTGAATAAGGTCACTGTTCAGAAGAAATATCCTTTCCGCGAATTAATGACCTATTCGATTGTCTACAAGGAGCAGCTATTTTCTCCAAAATAGATCTTCGATCAGGATACCAACAGGTTCAAGTGAAGACTGAAGATGTGCATAATACTGCATTCAGAACTCAACATGGGCATTACGAATTCTTAGTTATGACATTTGGAGTGACGAATGCACCTGCAGTATTCATGGACATGATGAACGGAGTTCTGAGGCCGTTTATTGATTTCTGAGTCCGTTTATTGATTCTTTCGTCGTGGTGTTTATCGACGATATTCTTGTGTACTCCAAGTCGGAGGAAGAGCATACTGAGCATCTGGCCGAGGTTCTGAAGAAGCTTCAGGAGCATGAGTTGTATGCTAAGTTATCCAAGTGCGATTTCTGTTAGTCTGAAGTGGCATTCCTGAGTCACATTCTTTCTAAGGAGGGAGTGGCAACTGATCCGCAGATGATAGAGACAGTGAAGGATTGGTCAAGGACTACCACAGTGAAGGAAATTAGGAGTTTTCTTGGGCTAACTAGATACTACAGGAGGTTTATCCAAAGCTATGCTCAAATAGTCGTGCCACTCACTGGTCTGACCAAGAAGAATGTGAACATCAAGTGGACCGAGCAGTGCGAGGCAAGCTTTCATGAGTTGAACGAGAAGTTGACTACTGCTCTCATTTTAGCTTTGCCTAGAGCAGGTATCGAGCATGATGTCTATAGCGATTCTTCACATCGTGGGCTTGGAAGTGTTTTATTGCAAGAAGGGAAAGTGATCGCTTATGGGTCTAGGCAACTAAGACCGCATAAGAAGAATTATTCGACTCATGATCTGGAGTTGGCTGTGATTATCTTTGCCTTAAAGTAATGGAGACATTACGTGCACGGTGAGAAATTGAACATGTACACGGACCATTAAAGCTTGAAGTAATCTATCAGCAGAAGGACCTGAATCTGAGGCAACGGAGATAGCTGGAGGTACTTGAGGACATTCGTCCTGAGATTAAGTACCATCCTGGGAAGGCTAATGTTGTTGCTGATGCACTTAGCTGTAAGAGCAGTCTGGCTAGTTTGATTACAACTCAAAGGCATCATGCAGAAGAGTTGGATCAGGCTGGTATTGAAGTTGTTCTGTAGGGCTTGGGATCATCCTTAGCTCAGTTGAGGCTTCAGCCTATGCTGAATAAAATGATTATAGCAAGTCAGAAGGAAGATGCCGAGATTCAGAAGATGAAGGAGCAGGTTGGTGCTGGCAGGTTGTCAGAGTTTCAGATCAAGGATGAAGTGTTGTGATTTGGAGAGAGGTTGTGTGTTCCAGATCAACCAGAATTGGAGGAGAGTATCCTTCAAGAGGCACATGCTACACTTTTGTCTGTGCATCCTGGGAGTACCAAGATGTATAAGGACGTCAAGCAATATTTCTGGTGGTCAAGTTTGAAGCGGGATTGTGACCCCTGTTTCTCATTTTGTGTATTTTTCGTTTTAGTGTTTTTTTTTCCTCTTTGTATTCCTCTTGTAATTCTTTTGGACCGTATATTGGATTTTTTTCTATATATTTTAGTTTTTTATTTTATCATCTTTTTTATTTGAATTTTTGATCCCGTGGTCTCCTTTGTTCGTCTCCATTTGATCCAGCCATTATTTGTGATCCTCGTTATTTTATTTATTCGTTCCATATTTTAATTCTCTGTTTTTTTTTTGTGCTGTCTCGTTTTTTTTAGTATACCTATTTTATTGATCACCATATTTCCTTAATTTAATTTTTCTTCAACCCATTCTAATATCCATTACCTATTAATAATATTACCCCTAGATCCATTTTTTACCAAACTTATTATCAATCCTAATCATCATTTACCCCATTTACATAATCACCTAATACCCAGACCTATAGCCTCTCCTATATAGCCTAACCAACCCTTTACCCATTATCACACTGTTAATATTAACCTACTCCACTTAATTAAAGCCATTTCCTTAATTACCCACATATTCTCTAACTCCCTTCCCTGGGCTTGTACGCCCATGCAACCTAGACCCGACCCGAACCCTATAGCCGCCTCAATTCCCCCCCTCCCCCCCCCCTAACCTTAACGTCATTTAACCAATATGTATATATATATCCTATATTTTTTTTTTCCTTAGCGGCTGTTTTCACAACCCCCGGATTTCATCCTGTCCACTCTTGCAACCCCCTGACTCCATCCCGCTCCTCGTCCCTCTTTGTTCGCAAGTCTGGTTTCGTTGGTTCGCGAGTTTGGTTTTCGTTGGTACGCGAGTTGGTTCTCGTCTGTTCGTGGTTTTTGTACGCGGGTTTCGTTCGTGGGTTCGTTGATTTTTTTTTTTTCGTTCGTGGGTTCGTTGATGTTTCGTTCGTGAGTTTTGTTCATTGCCGGGATCTGTTCCCGTTATTCTTGGTGTTCTTCATTTTCGTCTTCGATTAAGACAAGTAACTTGTATTCCAATTCCTTTGTTTGATACAAGTCAAAAATACCACCTATAGTGTAGTTGGGTCTAAAGAAGACTCTTGTTATGTTATTCTTGATGGGTTTTGTCTCTATTTTGAAAACTTGACCATAGTTGTCCCACGACACAAGATTGATATAAATTAACTTAGGTTTTGCCCGTTCTTGATTTGATCATGTATGTGAGACTTTTTGTGAGAATTTTGGTATTTGTTAAGAACCATGTGATAGACTTGTTTTAGATATGTTAATAACCCTAATTCATGATGTTTGGACACTTGGTAGACTCAATTTCATGTTTGGTTGTGTTTTGAACAAGTTTTGTATGATATGTGTTGAGTTGTTGTTAAAGGGGAAAAATCTGTATTTTGTCGTTGATCTGTTTTGTTTGCTGTTTTGGACTGTCGTGAAGTCAGTAACTTAATTTCGGTATAAAACATGAGTTGTAGAGAATTTTGTCTATTTTCAAACTGCTCTGACCTTTCTCGATTCTGTTTTCGTATGTGTGAGATATGAATGTTTTACTACAAAGGTGTAGATAAATTCCAGATTTCGTTTCTTGTTGATTTTGATAACTAAATTAATTTGATACTTGTGCTACACATATTATTTTGATCTGAAACTTTGGTCAGTGATGTGTCTAATTTTTATACAAATATTTGTATTCAATAACCCATTAAAATTGCTTGTTTTCAATTATATTGTCAAAAATTCATCCTATTTCTATAAGTTTTCAATTGATTATTTATTTATGAAGAAATAAGATTTTAATGCAAAAAGTGATTATTTTTGATAAAAAACAACAAAACAAAGAAAAACAATTGATTTATTATTTTTAATGATTTGTTGAATTTTATATATTACAAATTGATAATATATGAGCAAAATACAATTTTAATTCTTATGAGGGTGTAAAAAGAATAAACAAATGAACTTTGATAAGGAAAAAATAAAAATTAGTTATTTTTAAATTTATCTAATTAATTGAAATTTAAATATTTATCTTAAATTCTGATTTTTATTTTGCAGGATACATACTAATCCTAGTCTACACACCTCGTCTACAACTCCTATAAAATCAAACCCGAAGCAAGAACAAAAGCGAGAGATGCGGAGGACTGAAATACGCTTAACGAAAACATTTACCAAACTCAGCAAACAAAAAAAAAGAAAAAAGAAAAAAAAAGAACAGTAGCAGCGCACGTGGGCTTCAAGGAAACTTGCAACAACGCAACAGACAAGGAGCAGAAGGTTTTGATTGCTGCTTCTGGACTACGTGACAGGTGCGGGACCCACCCAAGTGCTGACGTGGCAAAGTCAGAGCGGGTAGGTTCGCTGTGCTGTGTTCTGGAAGCCGCACGCGAACTTCAAGTGCTGACGTGGCTGCGACCAGGCGGTACGGTGCGGCTCAGAACACGACAGAAGATCGTGCTGACGTGGCGTTACTGGCTGGCTCGGGTTTCAACGCAGACAGAGAAGAGAGAGAATACTTGGTTTATTGTTTGGACACAATTTTCAAGACCGTTCGGTTTGTAATTTTTATTTCAAAACAGTCTATTTTTGTATCTCTTTTCTCTTTCTAATTTTTATAATGCAATCCTTGAACAATTTTGTTAATTGCAATTTTACTATGAACTAATTTATTGTTCTAGGGTTTAGATGTGGCCTAGTTTTGATAACACAATTTCATATGGTTGTGTGTTTAATTTTTGTGCTTAATGCTTACAATTATTTGGCCGATTTTTGTATGATTATTGGATCATGGAGAGACCGAGAGGTAATTTGTGATTTAGAACAATAAGAATTGAACACCATTAATTGAGCGAAATTAGAGATAATTTACCGCGATTGATGTGACCGTTAAGAAATCCACAGAACTTAATGAGTCTTTGATTAATTAAATTTGCATAGAGATATGTCAAACTGTTAGTTGGAGATATTTTTGGTGTTGTTCGAGAGAAAGCATTGATTAATTTGGGGATTTTGGTCTACAACTTGAAAAAATAATATTTTTAGGAATTATAAATTGTGTGGGATGAACTAGGTGAAGTCTAAAGCCCTAGAATTAATTTTGCCATTAACAAATTACAATTTTTAGACTCCGCTCCCTCTCCATTAATTTAGTTAGTTAGATTTTTTTAGTTGTTTTCTTTATTTATTAAATTTCGATCTTCCAAATAGTAGCTAATCTA
Source organism: Hemerocallis citrina (assembly GCA_017893485.1). NCBI lineage: Eukaryota > Viridiplantae > Streptophyta > Magnoliopsida > Asparagales > Asphodelaceae > Hemerocallis > Hemerocallis citrina. The sequence continues at coordinate 385,177,791 of CM030358.1, read as the reverse complement.
GTAATATCGGTACTCAATAAAATATCTAGTCTCTGTGGGTTCGACACTCTATTCACTACTATATTACTTGTTGCGATTTTGTACACTTGCAAATTTTCACATCAGTCAGTCTTTCTATACTTATCTAGGGATTACCCAGAATTTTAGTAGATTTTATTGATGAGTTTTATGTGTCGTTTCATGCTCTTTTATGAAAACTATACCTGTTGTATTTTGCTCACTGTTCTGTAAAGAAACGTATTTTCACCCCGATTCCTTTTACTGTATAAAAAATATTCGTGAAATATGAAAGTTAATATATTTTTTCTATTTTCATCTACCTTTGGCAGATTTGGAATTCGTTTCACTGGCTGCGAGATAATTCAGTTTTCGTACAGTAGTGTTGGGAACTCCAGATTTGCCAAACTACTGTTTCGTGATGTTTTCAAATTTTGGTTGACAGAACTAATTTTACTGGAATATTATGAAACTTTATATTTTGATGCTAGACATATAGGGGAATACACCAGATTTTTTCTGGAATTTATTATGATGATTTCTTGCTGTTTTCCTGTACTTGAATATAATTTACTGGTTTCTAGCTGAACGCATTTTCTGGTTTAGATTCAATTTTGAGTTGTGATTTTGTGAAGCACTATACAGCTTATTTATATTCTCTGGATTCGTGTGGAAGTCTATTTTCCAGATTCTTTGACGGATCCAGATTTGGATGTTTGTAGTAGCAGGAATCACTGTTTTAGTATAACATGGTCTTGCTGTCTTAAATTAGAAAACTAGTTATTTTACCCTGTTATGTATTATCTTGTACCTGTACATGTTTATCTTGCACCCTGAACCTGATACATGTTTATACTCTGTTATCGTTGCTTTGTTTTGTAACACATACATGCATGCCTGATTATAATAATAAATGACCAAGCCGGGGTTAAGGGAAAGATCTAGTAGTGGAAAATATAGAAACGTGTACTTAGAAGAGGACCTGTGTCCTGCCTGCCTGTTACGTGTTCATGACTACATGATTCACAATCCTGTTTTCTGTACCTGACTGCATGCTTCCCTACAGGAAGATGTACTCAGAAGATAACCAATAGGTTATGCCTGTTTCCTGTACCTGATTGCATACTTCCCTATAGGAAGGTATACTCAGAAGAGAACCACTAGGTTCTACCTGTTCCTGTTACCTGTTATCCTGATCCCTGAGTACACTATCCTATGGACTCCACTACGAAATCTAAAGCAAAATTGTTTGTCGTAGCAACCATGTGTTATGTTTTTGGGGCGCATGAAGTGCTACCTAGATAGTAATATAACAAGACTTGACATGACATAATCTAATTTCCTGCACTTGATACCTGATTATCCTGTTACATGATTACCTATTTACCTGTATACCTGATACCTAATTATCATGTTATATGATTACCTGTTTACCTGTATACTTGTTACCTGATTATCCCGTTACATGATTATCTGTTTACCTGTATACCTGTTACCTGATACCTGTTACATGTTTACCTGTTTATCTATTTACTTGACACTTGATACATGTTACCTGTACCTGTTAGTATACCATGCAACTTGTTTCTATTTTCCTGATTCATGTTAGATATTATATTTCTGTTGACACACTTATACCATACTATGCTTGTTACTTAAAATTATCTATCCCATGTACTTGTATTCTACATTATAAGTGGCCCGTAACTTGCAATTGACGGGTACTTGTTTTCTTTTTTCTTCTCCTGCAAATTTATTAATTGCAGATCAGGATGGTCGACTGCCAGATGGTATTGGCGAGATGATGTATTAGTGCTGGATTATCTGCTTTATTATTATTATTACTTGTTGCTTGAACTTGAATAAATTGTACTTGATTACTTGGATATTTATTTGTATTTGGGCGATGTGACCCAGGATATTTAACTTGTCCAGATTCTGATTTATTTGAAATTTATATATTTTTGGTTTCAAGTAAATTCCTATTAGTATCTTGTTTCAATTATGCATGCTGGTTGTATCTTTTGCTTCCGACTCTGATTATTCCTGTGATATGTTGTAAAGATTCCTGAACAGCTTATGGATGATGAAAATCATTTGCTGGGCTTTTGTTACGTGCTTGTATTCCGTATTTTTTGAGAAGTGGAGCGTGACAGGGATGTGGCTGAGTTTGTGGCGAAGTGTGGGATCTGTCAGCAGGTCAAAGCAGAGAATCAGAAGCCCGGAGGTTTATTGCAACTGTTACCTATTCCGAAGTGGAAGTGGGATAACATCAGCATGGATTTCATCACGAGTTTACCCAAGAGTTCGAAGGGTAATGATGCAATTTGGGTCATAGTCGATCGACTAACAAAGTTCGCTCACTTCTTGGCATTGAAACTCACTTTGTCTTTGGACAAGTTGGTCGAGCTTTATATTGGAGAGATTATCAGGCTTCATGGTATTCCGTTAACCACTGTGTCTGATCGAGATGGGTGGTTTAGTTTGCATTTCTGGAGGAGTCTTCAGACAACTTTGGGTACCAAGACGGATTTCAGCACTGCCTTCCATCCTCAGACTGATAGACAGACTGAGAGAGTCAATCAAGTTCTTGAGGATATGCTTTGGTTTTGTGTTCTAGATTTTAGAGGCAGCTTGGAAAGGCATCTAGCTCTAGTGGAGTTTGCCTACAACAATAGTTTTCAGACTAGTATCGGGATGGCGCCATACGAAGCTCTGTATGGCAGGAAGTGCAGAACATCTGTTTGTTGGTTTGAAGTTGGGAAGCGGCAGATGTTTAGGTCTAAGATCGTGCAGCAGACCTCTAAAATTATTGTTTTGATCAAGAAGAGGTTGGTGGGTGCTCAAAGTAGGCAGAAGAGATATGCCGACAACCGGAGGAGAGACCTTGAGTTCGAGGTCGGTGACTTTGTCTTTCTGAATGTATCACCTAGCAAAGGTGTGAACCGTTTTGGCAGAGGTGGAAAGTTAGCCTCAAGGAAACTGGTGTGAGTATAATTTACTAGTTAGCAAATAAATTATACTATATAAGGAAAATAGAAAGAACTTACAATATCTATATAATTAAGTGAACCTAAAATTTAAATAAAAACATCATAAAGGTGACTTTGCACATAATTAACCCTTTGAATCTTCGACCTGTCCACATATCCATTTTATAACATGTTCATATATATTCTCATCACAAAATCTCCCATTCATTCAATCATATAATAACACATTCATTTTGATCGCATAAGCTCACATGTATTGTAACATCCTGAAATATTTTAATATAAGTTTGTTGATTTTTATGTGTTTTGCATGTACAAATTCATATGCAATTTTTTCACCAAGTAAATTATTTATTTTTATAAACATGAACAAGTATTCTTATTTTCTCCTTTTATTCAAAGCCTATTTTAAAATGCTAGGCCTAATTGTTTGAATTTAGCCCACCCTAATTAAATTAATTATTTTTAACTATTTAAGCCTTTGGGTTCTTAAGCCCACTAATTGAGCCCACTAGCTTATTCTCATTTAAATGAGACAACTTGTAGGGTAGACTCATTTTTGTAACAAATCAACTAACAAATACATGTACAACTAGTAACTAGGGGTGCTATGGGAGACACGTGCATTGCACTAGCACGTGTCTTGGATGTGCAATAGGGTAGGCCGGATGGAGTCAAAGAGAGAGTGAGAGAGTAGCTTAGTGGAGAGGTGGATTGTGTTCATGGGTGGTTACTCTAACTCCCTAACTCATCCTAGCCCCTAATCTACAACTGTCTAATTCAATCATGGCCCTCCATCTCACCTTGAAAAATGTATACCCCTCCCATTCTATTCATGTAGTACATTAGAAAACTTGTGAAAGGAAACGAAAGAGAAAGAAACTCTAGTTGTGAGAAAAAGAAACAAGAGTGAGTTAAAAAGATTGAGAGAAGTTCTAGTTGTGTGTTCTTGCTTTCTTGGAGGCCGGCCATTCATCGAGGAGAGGGGAGCTCGGGTTTCACTAGTACAAGGAGGAGAAGGCTCTCGTGGTGACACAATCTAGGAGGAGAAGGACTGCTCGTGTGTTCAAGGAGATTTCTAGGAGTTCTTTTCATTTGTTTCTTCTAATAGGTGGGTGGTTTCTCTACTTCTAATTTAGACATCATGCTAGGAGTTTGATTGATGAAATTGCTAAAGAAACTAACAAATTAACCATGTGTTGGCTCCAAAAAGGAACTAGTTAGATAATAAAATGAATCCTTGATGAATTGTATGTTAATTGCTATAAATTATGATTATTGTAGTATAATTATCATGTTGCTATGGAAATATAAATTTGGAACCATGCTAGATGTAGAATATGCTTGTGAATGGCTAGTAATTGAAATAATTGAAATTGTGCTTATTAAATTCATTGTGATACCGGTATGATGAATGAGACCATGTTAAAAAGCATTGTAGAAATAAAAGAAGAAAAAGTAAAAGACAATAATTTTGTGATGTTTGTAATACTAGAATATGTAGAGATGTTGATAAATCGCAATGTCGAATTTATAGACCTAGAACGCAAATTAGAAGTAAAATTCACATTTTTATGCCAAAATAATATTTTATAAATAATGTTGTGTTGTTAATCTATAAAACTGGTATTCTAGAAAGTTTCATGAATTAATTTAGAAGGGAAAGGATTTTAAGAACTTTTGAAATACAAAGAATTATTAAAAAACAGAGAATCGAATTAAATTTAAATCAACTCATCTCATATCAGTTGTTCACTGTGACCTTACTGGCTAGGGGGTACGTCACAGTAGCGTTATTGTACCTCGGCGGCCTGTTGTGCTTGGGTTCACGTCTTGACAGAGACTTTCTTTTTTTAAAATCCGATCTCTCACCAAACCCGAGAGCCCAAATACAACCAGACTATAACCCCTTCTTTAAACAGTTAGATACTTTGGTCATTCTGGTTAGTGGGTGCGGGTTAGTGGCGTTACTGTTCACCCATGGGCCTGTTGTGCCTGATTCGAAACCGGTTGTGGCCAAAAATTTTGGGATTTTGATTTTTTAAAGGGTTTTAATGTTTTAAAAATTGAGGAAAATATTGGAAAAATTCTCTGAAATTACATAGACTTCACATAATTATTTTTCTAAATATTTGGACTTTTATAATGAGAAATAGAAGTGAAATTTGACAATAAGAATTAATAAAATCCTTGGATATGATTCCTTTGTACATCAAGATAAAAATATAATGATTTGTTGAACATAGAGACAATTGTGAAGAGCTCGAAATGAGATTTTGACTTATAAATTATTGAGTAAAATTTAATGTGAAATTGTCTAATAATATGCAAGTTGTGCATGAAAAATTGATTGAAAGGAAACAAGATGAATTGTGAAATTTGTGAACAAGTATAATGAACATGAAAAGGGAATTGAGACTAGAACCTTAGCTAAGTCCTCACATCGGCAGGAATAAAAGTTTTGAAAAGAAAATGTGATAATTGTGACCAAGTTTGGGTCGTAGATAATGATTGATATTTTAAGACCGATGTAGGGGTAATGCTAAATTCTAGAATGTTGATTTTTATTCATGATTCAATTACCTAAGGATTTAGATACATAGTGGAGATGTGATGAAAGTAAGAGAAAAACATGAGTATGAGGTCCATTGGATTGGCGGCGTGAGAGTGTTCACAGGATGTCCTCATGATGCGTCATGATTAGGGCATGGATACTACTCCAGAATACCGTCCCGGTGGCGACGCTTGTGGTGTATTTGGTGACTACGGGTGGTGCCATAGTCCATGACGGAAGTGAATTGACCACAGGATGCCTGCATGATGAGTCATGTGTCAGTGCATGGGGTTCTCTCCAGGATGTCTGGACGTAGGCTCGTAACTCATAGAATACCTAGGATACTTATCGTAGTTACCGTAGTAGTTAAGTCATGGCGAGGGATTGAACTCAACAAGATGAAGAACGATTAAGGGCTTGCCCTCGGACCTATGTAGTATGGGATGCATAGAATCCGAACAAGTGCACATTAGTATCATATAACAGAAATAACTGCATTAAGGATTAAGTGCACATTCACACACGACATCAATAGGATAGCCCCCCTTAGTTTGCTTTGTGACAAGTGTGTGCTTTCTATGTGAGAAAAATTAATATATTATATCCTAGCGGCAGTTGAATGAACTAACGTGCCCACAGTTTCTATACAGGATAAAGTGAATATAAAAGACTAAAGTGGAATTGATGCTTAAAGAATTATTCAAGTGTTGTTTATTTCATTCATGTAATTGTTGTAATTTGCTTCCGCTATTTAAATGTAACTTTGATGTAATAAAAGATTTTTAAATTCCTTGTAAAATTGTACAAAGAGAAGTGTAAAGATCCTGTGGAACTTCGAATTCGGTCTTATTTGGAATTCGGGGTGTTACATGTATTCAATCTCATAATATCACATTCATGTCACATATCATCATATTCATTCAGTCTCATAATATCACATTCATTCAATCTTATAATATCACGTTGATCTAATCTCATAATACCACATTTATCCCTATCTTATAACACCTCTCCTACCATCACATTAATTTACATCTCGTACACCACTCAAGTTACATTTCATTCTCATTAATAATATATCTGTATTTCATTTTCGCTGACGCCTAGTTCCCACTATTCCCATGGAAATAGCGGGCAAATAGTTCCTCGACACAATTCCAAGGCATCAACTCATATCATACTTATCTTTAGTTCTGAAATCATTCTCATATCCATCACTAAACATACATCACTTTATGCATCATATTAATATCACAGATAACTTTACTTTCCATTCATATCATATTATCTCCTACATACACACTTTCTTTACTTCTTTTACTCTTTTCCATTCCACAATTTCTTCGAGTTATTCCCATTAATTCTACATACATAATTCCTTCACTGTTATACTCATATTCCTACCATCATACTAATTTATATATATAATTCCTTCATTTTTCATAACATCAAACTAATTCACAGGTTTAATTCCTTCACTTTTTATATTTAATCTCGTAACACAAATGTTCATCTTTTTGTAATTATCTGCATATCACCATTGCTACATTTTCACTTATAATTACATAATGCAATTACCTCGTTTCTTACACTTATTTTACCACATACTTCTTTTACCATTCATTTTCATTTGCATACTCATGAATCGTATTCTTTCATACTCATCTTCTTATAAGTATATTTTCTTTTACTCTACTTATTCATTTCCACTCAGATACTCACTTTACTTTCTCATTTGCACTTTACATCAAATACTTTATTTTTGTTCTCATTCTCATATCACATCATATGCTTTCTTTACTTCTTTATTCACATTTCACTTTCTTTATTTTCTCATTCACATTTTACTTCCACATCATATGCTTTCTTTACTACTTTCTCATTCTCATTTTCATTCCACATGTATTCATTTTATTAATTTGTCGACCAGTGAGCCACAATATCCCAATATACTGAAAGCCGACAGCCCAGTAAACACGCAGACCTCTGCCCCCCCCCCCAGGGTCTTTTGCGTCCGAGCCTACGTCTTCCTCCCAGCCTATGCCAGCGAGGGAAAACACCGCACCCCAAACATAGTTTGGGTACTTCCTCGTGGCAAAACCAACGAGGGAAAAGAAAATACCGCACCCCAGCGAAGCTGGGTACTTCCTCGTGGCAAAGTCAACGAGGAAAAGAAAACATTGCACCCCTATTTTTACTAGGGTACTTCCTCGAGACATCTGTTATCAAGGGAATATCACCGCACCCCAGTTGAGCTAAGTAATAACCGGACCTCAAACCAATAGCTTGGGCGATAAAAAACACCGCACCCCAAACATAGTTTGGGTTATAAACACCACACCCCAAGCCGGTCCTTGGGTGTTAGGAGGTCTACCCCAAACCCCCAAGATTTTTGTAGGTATTGGTCAACAAAATTTAACTGTTATCATCATTTTCATTTCATCTTTTCATCTCATAATATCACCACACAACATCTCATCTTTCATTTCAATAACTTGACATATCTTTGACTTTAACCATGAAAATTATTATCTCATAATATCACATTATTCACATACACCCAGTTATTTACTTTATAAGATCATTACTTCATACTGTTCTTTATCGTAAATGCACCAAAGTATTTATTTAATCACGTTATGATATCTTATGAATATGCCAAAATAAGTAAATGATTATATCATATTATCGCCAATTAATTTGACTTTGAACATCACTCTATTATGCATATACCCACTCTCTAATTTCATCGATTATCATATCACAACTCATTATCACTCATATATATCACAAACATGTACCATATGTAACGCCCCGCCCCAATACTCAGACAATTTTATTAATTATTAGTATTACTTATAGTACAATTGCCCACCACAGCCTGCCTCTCAAAAGGTGGTTAACCGAATTGGTGACTCTTGATCATAGGCAATTATATTTATTATTTAATAATTCTTTGCATTTTCCCGATATGGGATTAACTTATTGGTCATCCCTCCTATTCTCTAGTGTGTGTGATGTCAGTCTGTCCCTCCCATCGAGCGGGCCCATACTCCACGTCACAGCACACACCCAAGACCCCTCTCCCCTGGGCCCCACATGCCCTGGGCCTACACGTGCTGTCAACAGAGCACACAGCCAACAACCTTCAATTCCCATTTTAATTAAATTCAATGTATTTACCAACATGCCCTTTCATATCTCTCTCTCTCTCTCTCTCTCTCTCTCTCTCTCTCTCTCTCTCTCTCTCTCTGTCTCTATATATATATATATATATATATATATATATATATATATATACTATGTTAATATATATATACTATGTTATATATATCCGAAAACTACAGGGTGTTACATACACATCGCCTTTAGAAATCAGCATCCTCGCTAAGTACGGGGCAGGCACAAACTAGTGTAGTCTCCTATCTAGCCGATGTGGAGCAGTCCCGTGAGCGTCGCCTCGATCCCGATAATCAGGAAGACTGGCCACATCGCAAGTGCCTCACACCCCGATAATCAATGAAACCATCTCCCATCGCAGATCATATGAGGCCCCCCTACTCATGCCCTCTTCAAACTTGGTGTCGAAAGTCGGCTCTGATACCATTTGTAACGCCCCGCCCCAATACCCGGACAATTTTATTAATTATTAGTATTATTTATAATACAACTGCTCACCACAGGCTACCTCTCAAAAGGTGGTTAACCGAATCGGTAACTCTTAATCATAGGCAATTATATTTATTATTTAATAATTCTTTGCATTTCTCGATATGGGATTAACTTATTGGTCATCCCGCCTATTCTCTAGTGTGTATGACTTCAGCCGGTCCCTCCCATCGAGCGGGCCCCTACTCCACGTCACAGCACACACCCAAGACCCCTCTCCCCTGGGCCCCACATGCCTTGGGCCTTCACGTGCTGTCAACAGAGCACACAACCAACAACCTTCAAATCCCATTTTAATTCAATTCAATATATTTACCAACATGCCATTTCATTATATATATATATATATATATATATATATATATATATATAATAATAATAATAATAATAATAATAATAAAACACAAAGAAAGCTATCAAGTGGCTCTCCTTCAATCTCCCCAAAATCAAAGGCTCAGATCTAATCTCACAAAACACATTTCCCCCCCCCCCCCCCCAAAAGTTTCTCCGCAAAACTCAAATTCAAATCCCTCCCCCCCCCCCCCCCAATATTATTATTATTATTATTATTATTATTATTATTATAATAATAACAATAATAATAATAATAATAAAACACAAAGAAAGCTATCAAGTGGCTCTCCTTCAATCTTCCCAAAATCAAAGGCTCAGATCTAACCTCACAAAACACATTCCCCCCCTCCCCCCCCCAAAAGTTTCTCCCCAAAACTCAAATTCAAATCCCACCCCCCCCCCCCCCCCCGCCGCCCCCCCCCCCCCCCCCCCCCCGAAGACAACTCCTTTATTTACTTAATTATCTCTCTCTCTCTCTCTCTTCTATTCAAAAAATTAAAAAATTAAAAACTATAAAATTTAAAAATTTAAAGACTTCAAGAATAATTCAAAAAAATCAACTTATAAAAAAATTTTAAAAAATTTAAAAAACAACTTTTTAAAATATTTAAAAATTTAGAAATTTAAAAAAAAATTAAATTTTTTAAAATATTTTAAAATTATAAAAATTAAAAAAATTTAAAATTTTGGAACTTTAAAATATTTAAAATTTGAAAATCTGAAAGCAAATCCAAATCTAATGTCGAACCTCAATCAAGAGGTCGTCGCCGATATCCGATCCGCTGCTGATTCCGTATCGATGACTCCCCTCCACCAAATCAAGCACGAATATCAAGCTACTCTGTATCGGGGACTCCCCTCCACCGAATCAAGAACCTCTATATGCGATGCGACGACTCTAATTTAATCTAATTTACCGGATTCTCATTTTAATTTTTAATTTTTTTGTGCAGGGGATTACTCAGTTTTTTGCTGACTCAAATTTCTGAAATTTTAGAAATATTAATAATTTAGAAAATTAAAAAAAAATTTAAAAAAAAATCAAATTTTGGTTTAGGGGAGTCACCGGTACGGAATCTATAGCGGATCATATATCGGCGACGATCTCTTAATTCGGGTTCGACATTGGATTTGCTTTGAGATTTTCAAATTTTCAAATTTTCAAATTTTTGAATTTTTGAATTTTTGAATTTTTAATTTTTTTGAATTTTTGAATTTTTTTTTAAATTTTTAAAAAAATTTAAATTTTCGGAAATTTCAAAAAAAATTTAAAAAATTTTAAATTTTAAATTTTTTAAATTTTTAAATTTTTTTAATTTTTTAAATTTTTAAATTTTTAAAATTTTTTAATTTTTTTATAAGTTTTTGATTTTTTTTTTTGGAAGTGTTTTAAAATTTTGAAAATTTTCAAATTTTTAAAAATTTTAAACTTTTTTGTTTGTAATTTTTTATTTTTTAAAATTTTTTGTTTTTTTAATTTTTTGAATAGAAGAGAGAGAGAGAGAGAGAGAGAGAGAGAGAGAGAGAGAAAGAATTAAATAAATAAATGAGTTGTTTTGGGTGAGGGGATTTTAATTTGCGTTTTGGGGAAAAAAAATTTGGAGGAAAAATGTGTTTTGTGATGTAACGCCCCGAATTCCAAATAAGACCGAATTCGAGATTCCACAGGATCTTTACACTTCACTTCGTACAATTTTACAAGAAAATTTAAACTTTTCATCATATATCAGAGTTCTTTACAATTTTGTATACAGCGGAAAATAAAATAAATTACAACAATGAAAATAATATACAACTTGCAACATCTTTAACTTGTAATTAATCAACAGCATCATAACGACTTCACTTCTTCATGAAAAAGTCCAATTCCTGCATAAGAAGCTGTGGGCACGTCAGTTACTTACAATTGATGAAAATGTTATACTCGGCCATCCTCTCTATGTCGTACATATAACGATCTCAATACTTTAACAAACCACAAATTTGAATGCAAATAAAGTGTTAAATGTGACTACACTAAACATGTAAGAGTATGCGATGCCTTAATGCCTAAGGCAGATATTTTATACTAGGATAACACTAATGCATACTTGTTCGGATTCTATGCATCCCATACTACATAGGTCCGAGGGTAAGCACCTACGTACTCCACATTAAAGAGTTCGATCCCTCGCCATGACAACTACCCAGTAATAAAGCAAGATTCAGATCATTCCACGAGTACGGATCCCAGTCCCGGAGTCCACCGCCCGACTATTATAACAGACTCCTCATTGTGCGAATCATCCTGCAAGTGCCCCTCTAGCCCCGGTAGAAGTATATACATTGGAGTACGATAAACTATCCGCCCGACTACGCATAGTCCCGAATTTAAAATAAAAGTCTGTCTCCCACAAAGCAACCACAGTTCTGGAATCCACCGCTCGACTGGGTCTATAGTCTCGGAATCCACCACCCGACTATATAGAGTGCCCCACTTACGTTTGCCCAGGTTTACTACATCTTCACTTATGTGCCTAATTCTTAAGTTCAAGACATGAATAAATTTCCATACCTAGAGTTAGTCTTACTCCATACCGGACTTAACCACAAAATACGAGATAGCTCCATGGCCATATCTCAAAATATATCTCAAATCTTTTCAATTTAATAGTGCCGGTACCCGATGTCTTACTAACTCTAAATCACAAACTTTCATGTACGAGAATCCATGGGTACACATACCCTTCAATAAACATGTCTTAAACTTAAATATTCTTGTCTTCAACTTATTCACAAACGTGTCTTAACACTTATTCACAAATGTCTTATTTTAATACTGCTCATGATTCATTTATCCATTCATAATCTTTAGAAGCAAATAATTCTTTTCTTTAACATAAATTCATCACATGAAATCTTATTAACAAATTTAAGCTTATACAATATCTCAACTCACTTCAAAATATTTCTTAAACCAAATAAGAGCATAATCTCTTCAAGAGAAATCACTTCACCAAACAATAATTTACTCTTCTTCACAAAAGAAGGTTCTATTCTCAAATAATAAATTTTGAAGTCAAATAATTCACTTTCCTATCTCAATAAAATTTCTATATCTCAAATATACATGGAAATTTCTAAAATTATTTTTAGTAAATTTTATACCATTTTACATGAACATTACAATTTTTTCCAAATTTTAATAACATTAAAATACTCCTTGTCCATTAAAAACAACTTAAAAAATGAAAAAAAAGTTTTGAAGCCATCTGGTTTCGAACCGAGCTCCCTCGCCCACTCTGTGAACGCCCAAGGCCCAAGCCGAAAACCACTAAGCCCATGTGGGCTTTGTGTTATAAAGGCAGGCCGAAAACTATATACATACATGCTTCACTGTTTCCATATTTAAAACCAAAACTAAAAAAAAGAATGGGTTGCCAAGATTCAAACTCGTGACCAATATTACAGGTGCGCTACAGTAATTGATCTTATGGGGCCTCCGCTAACCAATAATTCCAATAGTATTTTCTGATGTGAAATTATACTAATATGCTTTTATTCAACTGTACTGTTATTCAATTATTTTCACAAACTCGATTGTTCATTTGATCTCATCTTTCTAATTGATTAGAATTTTCCCATTCATACTGATTTTTCACAGAAACAGTAAGTTACGGATTTTTGGTTGATATCTTAGACCTTGTATCAATTTCAAAAAAAAATAAATAATTTTTCTTTATTTAATGGCCATAAATTGCATTAATCCAATTTAATCAAAATTAGCAATATGTTTCTTTTTAATCACTTCATAAGATTTAATTTGTACTCAAAATAAATTTCACGACAATTTGTTTCCACTATAAGAGAAATTCAACATATAAGTTACATATTTTGACATGTACAATTTATCAAGCATACTAGTATGATTCATGACATTAATTCTTTTGTTAAATATCTTTCTTTCTAATTATCAAGGCATATATTGAATACAACATTGCCTCTACAAATTTTCATACAATTATATATTTGACATATACAAATTTACAAACATATTAGCATGGTTCATGGCACTAATTCTTTTGTCAAAACTCTTCTTTCTAATTGTCATGGTGGCATTTAGTTACTTAACCACAACAAGATTTCTTTCATTCATGGCATAATACATTAGCATGGATTTTGTCTACATACATCACATCATGTTCAATCTATACTAATTTAAGCATGCATTCTCTACATTTAGAAAGTAAGAAATCACCCACCGCTTATGGAGTGTTAACAACTATGAATGGAAAGACAACTTCTAGCTCCTAGCTTTAACTAGCACCTCCTTGTCCTTCTCCTCCTAGCAAAAGCTCTCCAATGCACAATGGTACTATCTTTCTCTCTTTCTTTTCCTCTCTTTATTTTTGTTTAGTTTAGGTGTGGCAAGAGAAGAAAAATGAGGGGTGTATTTATAGGTTAAAGTGAGGGTTTAAAGTGCAAAATTATCCACCTGATAAATTACTCCACTTAATTCTCCAACTCTTCATAATCCTAACTCCCCTAACTCCCAACTCTTCATGATCCCACCTCTTCAAACACAACAACCCCCCCCCCCCCCCCTCTCTTCTCTAAAAACCGGCCACCCCCTCCTAGCCTCTTCATTTTCCACGTGCACGTATTGTGCACTAGTGCACACAAATACACAATATTTAATACAATTCCTATAGTTCTAAAATGTATATTAAAAGTTGTTACATGTTATGTGTGAGTCCATGCACAACTTAAAATAGGATTTTATCAATGGGTTTGTCTCATGGGCTTTCTTTTTAATTAATTAATTAGTTATTCTAGTGGGCTCTCCTTTTAATTAATCTAATGGACTAGAATCTAACTTTAGGTCCATGGGTTTAATAAAAGGCTAAATAAATATTATGCATGCTAAAATGGTAAATGAGAGTAAGAAATAGAGATGAAAGAAATTAACACGTGCATCACACGTGCAAAATTGAAAATGCAATAAAAATAAAAATGTGGGGTGTTACATGTGAGATTAGATCTGGACCTTTGGTTTTTTGGGGATTGAAGGAGAGCCACTTGATAGCTTTCTTTATGTTTTATTATATATATATATATATATATATATATATATATATATATATATATACTAGTTGAAATTTACTGTGCACCAAGTGCACGTGGCTTGGTGGACGTGCAAGTTGAATATTTTAACTGTATTTTCTGTTGTTCAGAAAATCAATCACATAAGAAATCGTATTAAGAACTCAATGGAATATATAATATAATACCTATATATTAATTATGTACACAAAATACTTAAAATTTTAATATTAAGTACTCTAAATATTATATCTAGTTTTGAGTAAATACAAAATAACATGTGAATAATTATCTCATCTAAAACATAAAGAGATATAAATTGTACTGAATTGCAGAATAATCACCAAACCTTTAAACCTTTAAATGGAAGGCCGCAATGCAGATTCAACAAATTATTGAAAACTATTTCGTCAGATTGATAGTTTGACTATACTCCCTCTACGAAGAAAAATGTGAACTGTATCTACATTTGAGTGTGGCATTAAAAACGTAAATACCATAAATACAACAATTACTATTTTATCTTTATTAGTCAGATATAAAAAAATTCGCAATATCAAAAACAAAAAAAAATCTAAATTTTCTATTTGTTTCACATCCACATTGTTTTATTCTATAACTTTCACAATATTTATTTCACAAGGAAACTTGTTTTTTTCTTTCTTCGAAAAAGAAATGAACTAGTTACAATTAAGTTTGTCATAATGGCAAAGGTAATATTGCACCAACCTTCTCATCTCTCACCTTCATCTTCATCTTCCTATCAAAACAATCATGACAACTAATCGGAATTGGAAATAAAATGAAAACTAAGATGATATTCATTGCAACTAAAAATCTAGTACAATGAGAAACAAAGCTTAACATAGGAAGACAAGTTATTATACAGAGTTAAAAAATTAAAAGTAAAAGTAAAAAATCCAATGAAAAAACAGAGGGAGACAGGAGACCTTCCCATTAATCAATTGTCATAAAAAGTGATGGACTCCCACCAAAAGATGAGCATAGCTATGAGAATGCTGACAAGCAGAAACACTTAGAATACTTAGAATATTAGGGATGCTCCAAGATTTGCATATTTTGAAGGAATACTTAGAATACAGTTTGAAAGACTTAAGTCACACAAGCAGAAAACACACTTAAATATCTATTAAAACCAGATGCACATTCCTGGTTAGATAAATAAACTGCTAAGACATTGATCACTGATCATTCTCCCCACAACTATCATCTTCCTCATGTTTTTCAATCATTTTAGTTGTTGATAAATTTCATTTCATAGTCCACTTAAGCATAAAACCAAATTTGAATTTCTAACAAACTATTTTTTCCTTTGATCTTTGCCTGATTAGTATTATTGTATGAGTCATATGTTGGAAATATTTTTGGCATATTTTCCAGGCTGGATTCCGGTGGGCTCCGGCCACCGGAGGCACTGGAAAGTGATTGGATTACGTTACTCTCGTCGAGTACTATTCCGTAATGTACTCATTTTCCAAAAACGGTTTCCGTATGAATGAGATATGTGGTTCCAAAGTTGGGTACTCGAAATGTACTAACTTGGGAATTTAAAGAAAATGGATAGTCCCATATCGGAAGATGAGAAAGATTTCTCTAGTATATAAGATAAAGAAATGGACTAAAGGGCGTAACCCTGGGGTTACCACTAACGTGTAGTGGATAGAGGACCTAGCCAAAATTACAAACACACACGCGCGTGCGCCCAGTCCGGGTCCCAGCTTCGGATTTTGTAACTGGTGCCATTATTCTGTAAAAGCAGAATAATAGATCCATCAGTTACGTTTTTGGAGCCATTACTTTGCTAACTGTTACAGAGTAATGGATCCATGATCCATCAGTTACGCCCTCATCACCTATAAGACCCTGCATTTTTTTCTGCCAGATACACAGATTTTTGCACTTCATAATCTTCTTCTTCTTCTTCCTCTGAGTCTAAGATTACAACACAGCTACTGGTTCGCTGGTATCTCTGAAGCTAGGGTGCTGCTCTTTAGGGAAAGGTAATATACAGTTGTATCCTAGGAGGCAATTCGTCAACTACCATCATACTATGGGGCAAATTTTGCTTTAAGGACAGAAATCTTAATCTCGACTCTGTACTAAAGTGTCTAGTTTGTTCTTTCGTTCCTGTAATTGTAGTTCTTCACAAACATTGTTAGGAATTTTCTATTTTATGATATTCGAGTTCTAACATCATATGCTTGGTCTCATTATATTTCCTTTATTCTGATTTATTATATATCCAAAACAATTCCACCACCTTCATAATTTTATAATGGACTTTTATTAGCCAACTTAAGCCTGTAGGAACCAGACATTTTTAAATGCAAATAATATATTAAGAAGTATCACCTCTCATTTCCCGTCAAGGACCAAGCTGATCTTTAAAAGTTCGCTAAGCGGAATCATTCAGAAGTAAAAAATATGATAAATTTTTTTTAATGAAATTTCCTAAGAATTGAGCTAGCGGCAACTGAAATCTTGTATTCTAGTTAAGATACAAGCATTAGGATTAACTGCAACAATAAGGTAGCTCAAACTTTCGACCCAAATAAAAAGATTCTCTTTGCAAGAATGAATATGCATTTCTCAAAAAAAAAAATGAATGAATATTGCACTAAATCTTTCTAAAACTAATGTTGCAATGCCCACAGCCACCACCTGGATGATTGTTGGTGTGAAATACTGAATCAGGACCACAATTTCTACAACTAATCCACTTAGTATAATTAGAGTTTTACTGAGCTTCTTACAACAATGATCAATTATGTTTTTATCTTCTATTGTATGCTTACTTTGTGGCTTTATTCTTGATATAAATGTAAGATTCCTTCAACTATGTTGGGTTATCCTTGGTGCCTAATGCTTTTCATGAGATTAATCTATCAATGCTTAACATGCCAGCATAGAATATAGATACTGGTGTAAGGAAAAACCATTTAGAATTTTTTATTTGTTTCTCTGAGGTGATCACCCAATTATACCATTTTTCACAAAAATTTAATGAACATCTAAAAGTTAAACTCTTCGTCAAGATAACTGAACGGATCTAATAAGATAACCAAAGATTAGACATTAATAAGGCGATGACCGGACCAAAACCAAAATAATAACGCAATCAGTATTAATTATGACAATATATTTGACAGTCAAGTGGAATAAGAAGCTGCAATTGGATCAACGTTACTAAGATCATACAGCTAAATATTAACAGCCTATAAGCATTCTCAAACTTACCTAACTGCTTGAGAATGTTAGCCAAAGTATCCTGCATTGTAAATGTTTTATTCAGTAATGTGAAATCAAATCAGAAGAATATCTTACTAATAAAAATGCCACAAGAAGACAAATCACAGTAATGAAATCCACTTCTTTTAGTATGTTGCTAATCACTGAATGCAACTCTTTTGTGCTTGGCGCGGCAGTTTACTTACTCTTTCCTAAAATGTGTACAATTATATTTTAGAACGAAGGGTTGCAAACCATTTCCAAAAAGTTCATTGGAAAAAAAAAGTATATGCAGGTT
This sequence comes from Hemerocallis citrina, assembly GCA_017893485.1. Lineage (NCBI taxonomy): Eukaryota > Viridiplantae > Streptophyta > Magnoliopsida > Asparagales > Asphodelaceae > Hemerocallis > Hemerocallis citrina. The sequence goes on along the minus strand of CM030358.1, from coordinate 385,159,595 downwards.
TGTTAAAATTGATCGGTTGATACACATATTCAATTTCAATTAAGTTTTGCATGATATATAGTGCCAGCTGAATATTTTAACAATGTTCTATGTTGTTGAGAAAATCAATCATAGAAGACATCTCATTAAGAACTCAAATGAATATATGGAATGATCACTATATATTAATTATGTACAGAAAACTCTAAATATTATATCTAGTCTTGAGTAAAAAGTAGTCGGGTAAGCATTTGACATTAATTACATCAAATATCTTGAATATGTCATTCAGTCTACAGATATTGTGGTTTATAAATTTATCTTAAGCTTACTGTTTGTAAGCTAATTCTGGTGCTCATTCTCTTTGTTGTAGTACAAATGAAACTAATTTTTAATTCGAATTCTGCAATATAATGCAAAACAAACATAATATATAATAATTAAATTCGGACGTTTTTTTGGATCTACTTTAAGGAAAATTGTGTCAATCTTTGTCTAGATGTATGAAAAAATAAGTAGAAAGATTCTGACCCTTGATATATGAATTTACTTATTTTGGCAAGCATTAACACAACAGAAATGTTTTATTTACTATCCAAAAAAAAGAAGATGAAACGAGAAGGAAACAAACCTCCTTTGATGCATGTTGCGATGGTGTAGAATAATTGGATGCTAACGTTTTTACTGAACAAGGAAGCATGCATTGCTTCCCATAGTGTTCTTGAAACATAAATGAGTTACCTCCCATCATCCAATTATTATTCTACGGATGCACACAACATACGGGAAAGTACATTTGTACATAAAAATAAAAAATGCACAAGCTGATTTATCTTTTCAGATGTTTTAATGTCCATTCAAAACAATGGCAATCCATTCATAAAGACCCAGAGCGACTTATCATTAAAGAACAATTAGCTCTAAAAGCTATGTGAATGCCTAACCTCTGATCCTCCTAACATATTGCAAAACAAATAAAACAAAAAATATTAGTGTTCCTCATTTTTCTATTATTGATTAATCATCATAGTGGAATCAATGGCACATAGTCAAAATAGGATTTGGATTTAAGACTACTGATGAATCAAACCAATTCAATGAATACACTCATAACAAATACAGTATATATTTTCATATTTCTGGTCTAATCAAGAATCATTAAGTATAAAGATGATGATACACATGCCTTTTCTTTGGAAATAGAAAAGGGATGCTTCTAATGGAGCATGTAAGAATAATAAGACATATTGTTTGTTTTGATTTTATACCCTTCTTTCCCAAGCAAAAAACATAAAAATAAACCATCAAGATATATAACTATCTATCACTTTATTTCCTATTTGATCTAAGCTTATTGTGTTTCTTTCAGTAAAAGGATTGGGAGAACCTATTACCACTATTACTACATATATTCTTCTCTTTTTTTTAGAAGGCGACACCCAGATTTGAACTGGGGATAAAGGATTTGCAGTCCCCCACCTTACCACTTGGTCATGCCGCCAAAACAAAAGCGATCCAACATAGATAATATTTGGATCCATTTTCAATTACTAAATACTAAAGAGTAACTCTCTTTTTTATCTTGATTCCTATTATACTTATCTTTTTTGAAAAAGAAATTCTTATTTTTTATTGGGTAATGAAATTGTGTTTCCTTGAATGGCATAAGAAAATTCAATTGATTTATGACTAAACTAATGAGTATTCATTATTTATAATAAAGAAATTCTTTTCCATTTCCATTATAGCAGCATATATGTCAATATCTCAACCTTAATTAAGCTGCACAGTTTTTTTCTGAAATTTCCTGGGTCCTTCCTCACTTGTATTCTTCTGTTTGCTGTCGAAAGGTGAATCCTGCCTGCCTTGAGGATAAAGTACTTTCTCGGCTCTGATATACTTGTCACTCCTTGCTAGGATCCCGATGAAATATTGAGGAGGCTTCTTTGTGAGGGAGGCCTTCAGGTCTTTATGAGTGATGTTATAGCAAAAGATGGCAGCCACCACTGACGAGGAGATGGACCTTGCTTTGGCTGTAAAGCACTTGACAAAGTCTTATAGCAGCTCCCTGTCTCTTTGCTTCAGTTCCAAAGGGAATCACTTGTTTATCAGCCTTGCAGCTAATAACGAAGTGTACTATGAAGAGCTCCTCGAGCTAGTCGAATAAGAATATTGACTCTGGAGTAAGGCGGGAGTACCATTCCCTTACTGGTCCTTTCAAAGTTGCGAGGAATGTTAAGCACATGAGTGCATCAATGGCGTTATAGACAATCATGAGAATTTTAAAACTCTCAATATGTTCAGTCAAGTCAGATTCACCATCATAAGATTCAAGTTGAGGAGCTTTGAAGTTCTTTGGAATTGGTGCATCGAGGATGGATTTGCAGAAAGAAGGTCGATAGGGGCATTAAGCCCTGCTGGAGTGGTTCCCTTTATGTTTCATCTGTTCCAGGCGATTCTCTACTTCCCGGATGCGGCAAACGACTTGGTCATCCTTTTCCTTGGATCTAGTTGAGTTGCAAGATTCTTCTTCTCGCCGTTGGGAACGGTGAGTCTTGTTTGAAAATGTTGAACTAACTCGTCGTTGGGAACGTCGAGTTTCTAAAATAAAAAAAACTACACTCGCCATGTCCCCACGGCGAGCACGAAATAACTAAGCTCGTTGTTGGGAATGGCGAGTGTAGTTGTTGAGTGCCCGAGTACAATATGTATGGCAAGTGTAATATTTTTTAAAATAGTTTTGAAAAAAGGCATATTAATTTTTTTCCCCATGTTCTACTCTGCTAGCAGTTCATGCCAACAACAGCAAGTGCAAATTTCCAGCCATCTTCAATTTTGGTGATTCGAACTCTGATACAGGGGGGTTCAGGGCCGCCTAGCACAGCCCATATGGAATTACATACTTCAAGAAACCGGCTGGCTGGGCATCTGATGGCAGGGCTGTCGTCGACTTCCTATAAAATATTTTGCTCACAATTATGAGTAGTTCAGTTTTCTCTAGTTTATATATGTGTTTTCTTGACCTTGCTGAATATTGTACGACGGAACTGTATTAAGCCTACACATTTGACGATGATTTTCTACTCTGTTCATACATTGTTAGGCCCAACTTCAATTTAAATAACTGTGAAGAATTTTTAAAAAAAATTATGACCAATATCAGTAAACTGAGTATCTATTATAGATCAGCATTTTTCAGATAACAAATTAGAAAATACTTGTAAATGAAAAGACTTTGATGGAAATCAGTGATTTTGTTACTCACTCTAATTTTTATTTAGATGTGATTCTTTCAGTTCGAGTTCACAGTATTTTTTGCATAAAAAAGTATACGTAGTTGTTATAGTATTATAGATGCCTACAATTGTTTTGCAAAATAGTTTGTGGGGAGGAAATTATCAGAAGCATAATGGAAATATCATGATCAAATAAAAGAATTTAAACTAAAATTGTTCCTTGGAAAAATCATTAATTCAGCTCAAGCTCTTGGATTGCCATTTCTGAGCCCATATCTGCTCAATTGGTTCAAACTTCAGTCATGGGGCGAATTTCGCAACAGCAGCTTCTACTGTTTTACTTCCAAATACATCCCTGTTTGTTACTATAGGGCTTAGCCCATTCTATTGGCTATTCAATTGAACCAAATGGAAGAGCTGCAGACAAGAGTCCTCGAAATGAACCATGATCTAGGTATTATATTGCAATTTCCAAATAAGAGTTGTTCGTTTCTTAGGGAGGAATTCTCTAAAAAAAAATTTAAAGCCTGAGCACATTAAAGTGTACAAAAGAAACATCAAGGAGCCTAACAGAATTTTAAGTAAAATGAGGAATTAAAATGGAATACCCTGTTTGATCAATTTAGGCCATGATACAGATTATATCCCTTCTCAAAATGTCTTCAGTCGATTGCTGTACACGCTAGACATTGGCCAGAACGATTTCACAGGAAATGTTGGAGCCCTTGGGGTTGAAGGAATCAAGCAGTATGTTCCTTAAGTGGCATCTTAGATTGGTTGGACAATAAAGGTCAGAAAGTAACTTAGTTCATATCTTTTTCTGTTTGATTGATTCGAATTGTGATAACTGAAGCTACATTTTAAATCGTAATTTGCATAGAAAGTAGCCTAGTTCAACTCTTTATGCAAGTGTTTGATAACAAATTTCAGTTATTTACAGAAAGAGAAAACGGAGGTAAAAAAATAACAAGGTGCACACAAGTTTAATTACCTCCTGGTATCTCACATTATGTTAAGATAACGTATCTCAATTTTTTTAAAAAGATCAGAGCAGTCCAAAGTTTAAGCTTCAGTTATCTTGACTTGTCTCTGTATCATAAATTGTTGTGGCCATTTGCTTTGCTCAATAAATTCTCACTCACTCGACCTGATATACTCAAATGCATCAGGAATTGTATGAGATTGGAGTACGAACATTCTTCGTGATGAACGGTGCCCCAATCGGTTGCTTCCCCGCAATCCTCACTGAGCATCTTCACAGTAATTCTGATATTGACAGCTATGGATGCATGGCCACATATAACAATTCAGTTGTTGATTACAACAATTTGCTGAAGGAGAAGCTTAGCCTAGTTCGAGAGCAGCTTCCTCACGATGTTTCTGTTATTTATGTGGACACTTATTCTATCAAGCTTCATCTCTTTCAGCATCCTCAAGACTATAGTCAGTTTTCTTATCTTACCCTCCGCGTGGAGTCTAATTTTAACCCTGAAAATTTAACAAACCTTTCAATTTTTCTATTATTCAATTCCGAGTAGTTTTGAATGAAAATACCTCAATGAGAAACAATATGCTTTGATGAACAAATAGTAGGAAACTAACTTATGAGAAATAAGTTATAAGCTAGGTCTTTCGGGCATTAATAAAGCTTCAACCCCTTCAACAAAACCCCCTTCTTCTCGAATCGATTAAATAATCTCCCCTACCTACAAAAAAAACAATAAAACAAACTTTTTAAAATTGGTGCCACACCGTACCAGCCCTATCTGAGTCCCATCATGCTTAATCATAATGTAAGCCTCCTACACCTCTTCCTGCAAAAAGATACAATCAAATTTAGGCCATTTCCTCAAATAGGTCCAATCCAAATTTGCTAAAGGTGCGATTTTCCATAACCCTTACCCCTATTCCACTTCCAACGGCATCTCCTCTTTACATCTGGAAGACGATGACGATAAAGTGGAAAGCGGGACAAATAGAGAAGTGTCGGTGTTGAGGGCGTATTGGGGGGACGAAATCGGAGGGACGTGCCGTTGACGGAGTTGGGGAAAGGGTTTTAGAGAGGAGAAGGGTGATGCGAGGATGTAGGGTTTCGATTGAGAACATGATAAATTTTGGATTTAGGTTTTTCAATTTGAGGGTTTCGGTCGGAATTCTTTGGGTGATATGAATGCAGGGATTAAGAAGATGATGTGAAAATTTAACGGCCAAGATTAAGATGATCATATTAGATCTATGGTTCAGATGATGTTTAAATGAATAAGTAAGATCGAGTTGTAAAAATTGATGGTTGAGATCGCTTATGGACAAATTTTATACTGAATATTTATTTAAGCAATGATGCATACATCCCAGTAATTCATATTTATTTATGCAAGCATTAAAAGAACATCCAAGAATTTCATAGCAAATGCTATACTTTGTTCAAAATCATCCATTTTTTGGAAAAATGCTAATCACAACATCAGCTGCAAGCAGGTTAAAACTATAAAAACAAGTCTTCTTTTTATTACTGAAATAGGAAAATGGGTGGCAAATGAGCCTCAGCACAGCAATCTGCACCTTCATACATATAAGCTAATCTCTGTAAAAGTAGTACACAACATCAACCTATAAATCAAGTGATTATAATGTTATCTTTACGTAGTGAATAAACTGCCTGAATTATAATATTATGAGCACAGTGACTGAATGAAAAAGGAGAAAAGAAAAGACATATGGCTAGAGTATAAGAACAGCAAAATAATGCCACTTATATGAAAGCTCTCGAAGAGAAACTGAGAATGAGTAAATGACATGTATAACACTATAATCTTAGTCCAAAGGAGAGCATGATTAAATGACATGTACATTCATGTAATAGTACATATTGCTATTAGAGATATTCCGCAATTGGAAAATGTATACTTGTACAAGCTTACCATGACAAAATCAAAATTAGAAAGCAGGATAAAAGATGACAAGTTAACCTTCTTTAGTTGCATTGCTAGGGTTTCGCAAAATCGACATCAGAATTGGGGGAAACTCAAGAATCGCTCAATTCATTGAAATCGAAATTAGAGTAAGAAAGAAGAAGAGAAGGAGAATAATACCTGACTGACGTGTTATTTCGAAAAAATATAGGCAATTATTTCACCATCTAAACCTCATCTTTATCAAGATACCCAATATGAATCAACGGAAACCCATCCTTCTGTAACCCTAAAAAAGGGAGGGATTGGAGGTCGAGCTGGAGGGTGGGATTGGCGAATGGGCTGGTGAGGAGGTGCTTGATTTGGTAGATGGAGTTTTTGGGGTTGGACATGGTGGAGAAGGTGCCGACGGTGCCGGCGAACCGCTGCTTGCCAGCGAAGAAGACGACGGGGGTGGTTGGACTCATCGTTGAAGACGTCGTCGATGTTGCGCTGGCGGGCAACGAAACCGATGTCCTTGCCGACATCGAATCCGACACCGCTCATGGTCGGGATTTGGGGATTTCTTTTAGGGTTAGGGTTTCCAATTTGGGCATCGGCTTCTTCTTTTTCTTGTTTCCTTTTTCCAGGGTTTTGGAGGATTTAATTAATTAGTAAATATGAATTTAAATGGCTGAGATTTAATCTAAAAATATAAAACGTACGGTTCAGATCTGCTCTTGACAGATTTATATTTATTGTGGCTTTTATAATAGAATATATATATATATATATATATATATATATATATATATATATATATATACTTTGATTTTGGGGAGATTGAAGGAGAGCCACTTGATAGCTTTATAATAAAACACGAAGAAAGCTATCAAGTGGTCCTTCAATCTCCTGATGGTAATGGCGAGAGGATGTATTAAGTTGGAAATTTCTGCTTTATGATTATTATTAGTTGTTGCTTGGACATTGAATAAAGTGTATTTGGTTTATTGGATATTATTTGTATTTGGGCAATGTGACCCAGGATCTTTGTTTTCTCCAGACTCTAACTTATTTGAGAATATTGTATTTGGATTCAAGTAAATTCCTGTTGGTGTTTTGTTTCAATATTGCATGTTGGTTGTGCCTTTTTTGCTTCCGACTCTGATTATATCTGTAATGTGTTGTAAAGATTCTGAACAACTTAAGGATGATGAAAATCATTCGCTGGACTTTTATTACGTATTCGTATTCTGTATTCCTTTTTGGAAAGCGGGGCGTGACAGAGTTTTTAGTGGTATCAGAGCATCATGTTTGGCTAATGTATTAGTTGCCTAATATATTAGACAAGCTTAGCTCAAACTGGGATCTGCACAACATTTCACCAACCATGCATGCATAAATGAAATATATACCAACTCTGATTCTGGATACTAGTCTTGTTCCCTCCGTTTTGATCCCTTCTTATTCAATCCCTTGATTCCTTGTTTGCTTCTCTCTATCCCTTGATCTTCTATGCTTTCTCCTTGTCTTTGATTCCTTTTAGGTATCATCCTTGTTTGCTCTTTTCCTGCCTATGTTCTTTTTGATTCTGGGGCAACCCATTCTTTGGTCTCCTCTCAATTTGTCGCTCGCCATCAGTTGAAGTGTAGCAACATGTCAGAGGCTTGGAACATCGTGACAGGTGGTGGAGTTGTCAGTTGTTCCCGAGAGTGCAGGCAATGTTCCATGGTTATTAGGGATGCAGAGTTCAAAGCCAACCTGATTTTAATTGGAAATTCTGGATTCGATGTCATTCTGGGTATGGATTGGCTGGGTAAAGCCCATGCCGTTATTGATTGCCGTGCCAAGAAAGTTATCTTAAGAATTCCAGATCGGGTAGAATTTGAGTTCCATACCGAGGAATCTTCTCTTGGTCGAGCAAAGACTGCAGTTGAACAGGTGGATTGTGCGATGGAATTGCACTCAGGCTGTGAGGCTGCGTCTCTAATAGTTCGGGATTTCTTAGATGTTTTTCCAGATGAGTTGCCTGGCTTACCCCTGATAGGGAAGTATAATTTGGTATTGATGTTCATCCAGGAATAGAGCAGATATCGAAGATTCCCTACAGGATGACACCAGTTGAGCTGGCAGAGCTTAAGGTGCAGATTCAGTAGTTGCTTGATTATGGTTTCATCAGACCTAGTGTTTCGCCTTGGGGTGCTTCGGTCCTTTTTGGTGATAAGAAGGATGGTAGTCATCGGCTGTACATGGATTATCAGAGCTTAACAGAGTTGCTGTGAAGAATCGGTATCCGTTGCCCAGGATCAATAATTTGTTTGACCAGCTGAGTGGGGCTGCTATTTTCTTGAAGTTAGATCTTCATTCTGGATATCACCAAGTTAAGGTGAAGCCTGCAGATATACAGAAGACTGCTTTCAGGACTAGATACGGGCACTATGAGTATCTTGTGATGCCGTTCGGGGTCACGAACGCGCCGGCTGTATTCATGAGTCTTATGAACCGGGTTTTCTCTCAGTTCTTGGACAAATTTGTGGTGGTCTTTATTGATGATATTTTGGTGTATTCTCGGAATCGGGAAGATCATGCTGAGCATCTTAGAGTAGTTCTGCAGACTTTGAGAGAGAATCAGCTCTATGGGAAACTTAGCAAGTGCGAGTTTTGGCTCGACAGGATTTCTTTCTTGGGGAATTTTGTTTCAGGCGATGGTATTTCTGTGGATCCTACCAAGATTGAGGCTGTGAAGGATTGGCCTATTCCCAAGTCAGTTTCAGAAGTCAGGAGTTTTCTAGGTTTGGCTGGCTATTATCGAAAGCTCGTCCAGGATTTTTCGAAGATAGCAGGACCTTTGACTAAATTGACTGGGAAGGATCAGAAGTTTTGTTGGTCTGATGAGTACAATAAGGCTTTCGTTGAGTTGAAGAACAGATTAACGTCAGCGCCTGTGTTGACTATTCCCGATGGTTCGGCCGGATTTGTGGTTCACTGTGATGCTTCTGGTAAGGGTCTTGGAGCAGTTCTTATACAGAAGGGCTGTGTTGTAGCGTATGCATCGAGGCAGTTGAGGCTGCATGAGAAGAATTATCCTACTCATGACTTGGAGTTAGCGACAGTGATCTTTGCTCTGAAGCTGTGGAGACATTATTTATTGGGAGACCGAGTGGAGATCTTTACAAACCACAAAAGTCTCAAGTACGTCTTCACCCAGAATGAGTTGAACATGAGACAAAGGCATTGGTTGGAACTTATGGGCCGATTATGACATCAGTTTGCAATACCATCCTGGTAAAGTAAACTTGGTGCCTGATGCTTTGAGCAGGAGACCAGCTATTATGTTTCTTACTCAGCAGAGAGATCTCATTGAGCAGATGAGGAGGTTGGAGCTTGATGTTATGGTGCCGAGTTCTGGTCGGAGTTGTTTAGCGCTCCAGCTGCAGTCGTCTCTTGTTGAGCAGATTAAAGAGGTGTAGGCTAGTGATGCACAGTTGCAGAGTTTTCGAGCTGAGGTTGAGTCTGGGTCCAAGACGAACATGGTTATTCATGCAGATGGTTCTCTTCGTTTTGGTTCCCGATTGTGTGTCCCTAAGGGTGAAGTTCATCAGAGGTTGCTTGAAGAAGCTCATCAGTCTTCATATTCTGTCCATCCCGACGGTACTAAGATGTATCGGGATTTGAAGCTTCATTTCTGGTGGCAGAGGGTTGTGGCTCAGTTTGTTACTCAGTATTTGATCTGCCAGCAAGTTAAGACAGAGCATCAGAAAATCACTGGACTTCTTCAATCGCTTCCTATTCCAGAGTGGAAGTGGGAACATATCACTATAGATTTTGTGACTGCTTTGCCGAGGAGTCTTAAGGGTCATAATGCCATTTGGGTGATTGTCGACCGTTTGATGAAGAGTGCTCACTTCATTCCTTTTCATGTCGGTCAGTCTACTGAGAGCCTTGCTGAGAGGTAAATGCAAGAGATTGTTAGACTTCATGGGGTTCCAGTTAGTATTGTATCCGATAGGGATACGAGATTCAGATGTCAGTTTTAGGAGAGTCTTCAGAATAGTTTGGGGAGCAAATTAAAGTACAGTATAGCTTTTCATCCCCAGATTGATGGACAGTCGGAGCGGACTATTCAGATTCTTGAGGACATGTTGAGGTCCTGCATGCTTCAGTTTAGTGGGTCTTAGGAGGATCACTTGCATCTTGTAGAGTTCTCGTACAATAACAGCTTTCAAGCTAGTATTAAAGCTGCTCTGTTCGAGGCACTATGGACGGAAGAGCAGATCACCAGTATGCTGGGATGAAATTGGTGAGAGGAAGTTGTTGGATCCAGAGTTAATCACCAAGACAGTGGATGTTGTGGTTCAGATCAGGAAGCATTTGCAGGCAGCTCAGGATAGGCAGAAGCAATGGGCTGATGTTCATCGTAGGGCTTTGGAATTTGTTGTTGGTGACCATGTTTTTCTCAAGGTATCGCCGTGGCACGGTGTCATTCAGTTCGGTGGTGGGGCAAGCTTAGCCCGAGGTTTATTGGACCGTTTGAGATTTTGGAGCGAGTAGGCAAGGTGGCCTATCGTCTTGCAATGCCGCCAGCTTTATCAGGAGTGTACAATGTTTTCCATGTCTCACAACTCAGGAGATATATCCGAGATGAGAGCCACGTGATCGACTATTCGGAGTTGACCGTTCGGCCGGATTTGACTTGTGAGATTCTGCCAGTTGTTATTTTTGGATCGGCGGGAGAAAGTGCTTAAGAACAAGGTCATCAAATTGGTTCGTGTTGCTTGGAATCCTCACTCGCCTAGTGAGTCGACTTGGGAGTTGGAGGAGGGAATTCAGCAGAAGTTTTCTCATTTGTTTGAATAGTTTCATTGGTTTTGCTTTGTTCTTTTTCTTTCTTTTTTTTTGGGGGTTACCCTATGTATCTTTCTTTTGAATTTCGAGGACGAAATTTTTCTGTTAGGTGGGTAGGATTGTAACCCTTGTTTTTTATTTTATGTATTTTGGAGTGTATTTTTTATTTTTGTGTATTTTATCTCTCTTGTATTTTTTCTGAACCATATATTGGATTTGTTCTCAATATATATTCATTTTACTTCATTTTGAGCTCCTTGTGTTGTTTGATCGTCGCTTTTGTTCATTTTTCATCATTTTGATTCTTTTCACCATTTTTGGACTCGTTCTCTTTATTTTATTTTTCCATGGTGATTGTGATGGAATTTTGGTGGTGATTTCCCAAACCTATGATTTTTTACTCCTAATTAGATTTTCCAAGAGCCATAGAATTCACTCTAACTTGTATCCCCATTTGTTATTTACCCAATATCCATTACCCAATTGTATACCTATTACTAATACCTAATACCCATTAGCCCACATTAACCCCTTTATATAAACCCCTAACATTCTAAAACCCTAACCCTAACCCTAAACTCTCTCTCCCCATCCTTGTGCTCCCGGCTGCTACCACCCGACCACACCTCCATCTGGCCTCCCCTACCAGGCCGAGCCCTACCAAACCGACCACCACCTCACCCCCAACTCCGGCCACCATCCTACACCATCTCCATACAAACCCGACACCCCACTTCCTTGATTGCCTAGCCGACACCACCAAAGCACCACCATCATCATCAACTAGCATCTACTCCCTTCTCTTGTGTTGATTCTCAAGGTGGGTATTTACAACTTTGATCGTTGCTTCGAAGGAGATCGTTCGTGGGTGGATTTCAGTCGTTTGGCTTGGATTTGTTGCTTGTAGCGGATTTCGTTTGTGGGTTTCGTTTCTCTTCGCGGTTGGATCATTCTTCATCCCCTAACTAGGCAAGTAACTTGTACTACAATTTATTTGGTTTAATACAAGTGAAAAAGTTCATCTATAGTGTAATTGGATCTAGAGACAACCAAAGATTGTGTTTTCCTTGATGGGTTATGTCTCTATTGTGATAATTTGGCCATAGATGACTTATGACACAAATCTTGATAGGTGATACCCTAGGTTTTGCCCAAATCTTGATTTTTAGGCATGTAGGTGACTATTTGTGTGAATTGATGTTTGGACTAAGACCCAAGTGAGATAATAGGTGTGGACTTGTTAGTAACCCTAAACCATGATTTTTAGATGCTTGGTAGGTTGTATTTCAGGTTTGGATGTGTTTCAATCAATAATCTGTTATGATGTTCTCAATTTGAAGTGTGAAATCTGTATTTACTCGGTGTTCTGTTTTGATTGCTGTTTTCGTCTATGCTACAGCCAATATCTTGATTCCTGTATAAAAGTTGAATTTTAGATAATTTTGTCTATTTTCAAACCCCACTTGTTTTGCTTGATTTGGATTTCGTATGACTGAGTTAGGACTGTTTTAGTACAGAGGTGTCGATCTATTCCAGATTCGGTTTTTGGTTGATTTTGTTAACAAACTATTTTCAAGAACTGTTGTACACATATTATCTTGATCTAATATTTTGATCAGTTTTTCTATATGAAGTTAGGTATTATCCAGATTTTTGATGAATTTTAAAGACAAGTTTTATGTGGTGTTTCATGCTCTTTTCTAAAATCATCTCATGCTGTATTTTGCGAGCTGGTCAGTAAAGAACCCCATTTTTACTATGATTCCTTATACTGTATGAAAAATCTTGAAATATGAAAGTTAGTAAATTCTATCTATTTTCATATCCCTTTGGCAGAATTGGATTTCGATTCATTGGTTGCGAGATATCTTAGTTTTTGTACAGCAGTGTTGAGATTTCCAGATTCGTTAAACTATATTTTCTTGATGCTTTCGTATTTTTGATGACTGATCTATTCTTACTGGAATATTATGAAACTTTATATTTTGATTCTAGACTTATAGGGGAATACTCTAGATTTTTCCTGAATTTATTTGATGAGTTTTGATGCTGTTTTTCTGACTGAGAATTCGTTTTCCTGATTTCTGACTGAACATGTTTTCTGTTTTCGAACTTGTTTTGAGTTAAGATGTTGTGAAGTGCTATGTGACTTAATTATACTCGTTGGATTCGTGTGGATGTCTAGTTTCTAGATCCTTTGAAGGATCCTGATTTTCATTTCTGTAGCAACAAGAATCACTTTTTTAGCACTGATATATCATGCTGTCCTGATTATGAACATACACTTTTTGCTCGTTTATGTGAATGTATATCATCCATGCTTGTATATTTGTTTCTCTGAACCTAATACTGATTATACCATGTTAGTTTGGCATTATTTCGTACCCATTCATGCCTGTTTGATGACCATAATAAAAGTAACCAAGCCGGGGTTTAAGGGAAAGATCTAGTAGTGGAAAATATAGAAACGTGTACTTGGAAGAGGACCTGTGTCCTGCCTGCCTGTTACGTGTTCATGACTACATGATTCATGATCCTGTTTACCTGTACCTGATTGCATGCTTCCCTATAGGAAGATGTTCTCGGAAGATAACTTCTAGGTTATGCCTGTTTCCTGTACCTGACTGCATACTTCCCTTAGGAAGGTGTACTCAGAAGGGAACCACTAGGTTCTACCTGTTCCTGTTTCCTGTACCTAAGTACACTGCCCCATGGACTCCACTATAAAATCTAAAACGAAATTGTTTGTTGTAGCAACCATGTTGTATGGGCGGCATGAAGTGCTACCTAGATAGTAAATTAACAAGATTAGACATGACATAACCTGATACCTGTATACCTGTTACATGATTATCCTGTCACCTGATACATGGTTACCTATATACCTGTTACCTGATTATCCTGTCACAAGATTGCTTGTTACCTGTTTACCAGTTTACTTGACATTAACACATATTTACTTGTTTACCTATTTACTTGACACATGTTATCTGTACCTGTTAGTATACCATTTTGCTAGTTAGTTTTCCCATGTACTTGTATCCTACATTATTTGTGACCCGCGACTTGCAATTGACGGGTACTTGTTTTCTTCTTTTCCTCTTTTTCTGCAAATTTACTAATTGCAGATCAGGTTGGTCAACTGCCCGTTGGTAATGGCGAGAGGATGTATTAAGTTGGAAATTTCTGCTTTATGATTATTATTAGTTGTTGCTTGGACATTGAATAAAGTGTATTTGGTTTATTGGATATTATTTGTATTTGGGCGATGTGACCCAGGATCTTTGTTTTCTCCAGACTCTAATTTATTTGAGAATATTGTATTTGGATTCAAGTAAATTTCTGTTGGTGTTTTGTTTTAATATTGCATGTTGGTTGTGCCTTTTGCTTCCGACTCTGATTATATCTGTGATGTGTTGTAAAGATTATGAACAGCTTAAGGATGATGAAAATCATTCGCTGGGCTTTTGTTACGTATCCGTATTCCGTATTCCTTTTTGGGAAGAGGGGCGTGACAGATATATATAGGATTGGGATGACTGGAGTTTACCAGTGAAGGGTGCAAACTCTCCACTCAAGAAAAACAGCTAAAGTAAATTTGTTATTTATCCATTTTGATTTTTTTTATAAAGGTGCAATGAAGAGACAAAGTGGAGATAAAATAAATGATTAACTTGGTTTAGAGTTTTGAGAACTTCATGAATTTCACTTTGGTTGAAATAATAATTAGAGGTATTTCAATTGCAAACTGAGTCTCAGACAAACAAATGTTTAGATTATTGGTATTGTAGATACCTTCATACCTGCACTTGTGTTACCATTGTATTTAGACATGCTTATAGTGGTTATGGGATTAAAGTATGCTCTATAAAACCTATATGATAATGTCCTTGCATAACTATTACAAGTATCTAAAAGTGATGCTGAAGTTAAAAAAAACTTTATGTAGTGTTTGTAACAAACTATATGCATTCCAGGTAAGTTCAAGCTAAAGATCAAGAAGACGATGATTGAGCTTAAAGGTAGATGTACTGCTTCCTCATATAATATGTTCGCTACTTCAATTAATTTACTGGACCTCTAAAACTATTTTATATAATCAAACCAGGTGCACCACTTCGGAGACGTGCCAACGGGCAAACCTAGTATATATATATATATATATATATATATATATATATATATATATATATATATATCCGAAAATTACGGGGTGTTACATACACTCCACTTTCAGAAATCAGCATCCTCGCTGAGTACGGGGCATGCACAACCTAGTGCAGGATCTCCTTTCTAGCCGATGTGGAGCTGCCCGTGAGCATCGCCTCGATCCCGATAATCAGGAAGACTAGCCACATTGCAAGTGCCTCACACCCCGATAATCAGTGAAACCATCTCCCATCGCAGATCATATGTGGCCCCCCTACTCATGTCCTCTTCACACTCGGTGTCGAAAGTCGGCTCTGAAACCATTTGTAACGCCCCGCCCCAATACTCAAACAATTTTATTAATTATTAATAGTATTTATAGTACAACTGCCCACCACAGGATGCCTCTCAAAAGGTGGTTAACCGAATTGGTGACTCTTGATCATAGGACTTTATATTTATTATTTAATAATTCTTTGCATTTCCCGATATGGGATTAACTTATTAGTCATCCCGCCTATTCTCTAGTGTGTGTGACGTCGGCCAGTCCCTTCCATCAAGCGGGCCCCTACTCCACGTCACAGCACACACCCAAGGCCCCTCTCCCCTAGGCCCCACATGCCCTGGGCCTTCACATGTTGTCCACAGTGCACACAGCCAACAACCTTCAAATCCCATTTTAGTTCATTTCAATATATTTACCAACATGCCATATATATATATATATATATATATATATATATATATATATATATATATATATATATATATATATCCGAAAATTAGGGGGTGTTACACCATATTTATCAATACACCTTAACACTATATATATATGTCGTTTTTGTCCATCTTTCGCATATTATACGTATTACAACCCCAATTACCTCATATTAGCATATATATATCTAGTATATCACCCATAACACCAAACCTTCAAAATCATGCAATTTCACCATATAACACAATTTCAACATAAGAAAATTTCTGTATTTCTAGGTAAATCTTCGTTAGGCTATAACTCACACAAATCACATCAAAATTGAATAATAATTTTGTCACAACATAGTGTGTACCTAGTATAATCATACTCACCTGACCAACTGACAAGAAAATACTCCTCGCTCGCCTGGTCGCCACTCAAACTTCACTTTTTAATGCCTATTAAGAAATTTATTGAACCCGTGAGTCATTGACTCAAAATACACATTATCTATCCGCCGAAATCACATTAAACATACTCATACATCACATATATCATACCTAAGCATTTCAAATTACCTATTTACTATTCTTATTCCCAAAACCCAAATTTAAGCCAATAAACTTTATTCCCACAATTTCCCGATACCAGGAAAATTTCTAATATTTATCAAACAATGGCTAAAATTAATCGTAGATGCTTCTAAATTATCTCATATATTTCTACATCATCCAAAACAATTATTAGCATACAAGAGACATAGTTCTCCTCATCCTTCCTAAACTCAAAACCTACGTTTAATAAAATTTCCACATTATTATCATAGAAATTGAAATCCTTCACCTCTAGCATGTTCTACATGCCCTACACATCTTTCTACTACGATTTTTATGGGGGAAAAAAAGCATACAATCCCATAAACAAATATACAAATTAGTATACCTTCTCGAAGTCCTCATAAAAAATCAATGCTGCCACGCTGAAGAACACCCCAAACTCTCCTAGAATCCCTAAATAATTTAATGATTGACATGATTTCGGTCGGGAATTAGTGAATCCAGAAAAGGGGGCGAAATTGGGTTTCGGCTGGGAAAGAAATTGCGAAACGAAGAAGAAGAGAGGGGGGGGGGGGGGGGGGGGGGAGGGGTCGGGTCTGGACAAAATGAAGGGGTAGAAGAAATAAAGTAAAAGGTGGAAATTAATTATAAACCCCTCTTAAATTCTTTCATTACTTTCATGTCCTTCTAGTTCTATTTTTCATAATAAATTTCAATGAAACTCGCTCCACCAAATGGATAAATAAATTAAGGAACATATATAAGTTAAAATTGCATATTTATGCATATTGATAACAATAACAATAATATCTATTAACAATAAAAGAATTGCAAACACCTATTTTGAAATTATAAAATAAAGGGGTGTTACATTCTCTTTCTAGCTCCCAATAGATTTCGACGGTCTTTCTTCGACAGAGCTTCATCACTCGATCGCATTAGTCAAGTCAGGAAAGTTGTTATTTATTATTAGCGATATCCAAGGTCTCTTTGGGCGAGGCTCGGGCCTTTCGGTAGAGCAAGTGTCTATCTCCTTACCCATGAGAAAAGATAAAGGGAAGTAGCTGGGTCTTCTACAGCCAAAGTGGAGACAATTGTTGAGGTGGATAAGATGCCGGGTGAGTTTGGAAGACTCCCTCCACCCTTTCGGGTCTTACTCGCGTCCGTCAGTACCCCAAAGATTTGGGCTATCTTAACAAGCATAGGGTATGGTATAAGGAGCCTGAGTATCGTGAAATTACCAAGGCCAATTCTATCTCGAATATCTAGACAGCAAAGAATCTTGTTCAAGTTAGAGCCACCTACAGGATTCCTCTCGAGTTTGAGCTATTTCTACCTAGTCCAAGAGTTAGGGCATGCTCAGAGATTCTTAGAGAATATTGCTTCTTCCCCTACGACATTTTTCATACCAGGCTACGTCTCCCTTTACATTCATATTTTAGGGAAGTCCTGAGGTGATTTACCCTGAGCTTGGTGCAGTTCATGCTAAACATGTGGAGGCAGGTGAACGGCTTTGTCTTGCAGTGTCAGGGGCCAACGTTGAGCCGAACTTGAGTGTTTGGAAAGTGATCTTAAAGCTTCTCCAGAAGAATAAGTCAGAGCATCAGTTCTATCTTTCCCCTCACCCAGGCGTGAAGCTAATTGAGATCCCAGACTCGATTAAGTTTTGGAAGGAGAAGTTCTTCATCATCCGTAGCTCGGAGATAGAGGGGATTCCCAGTAAGTAGCAAATCTTCTGTACCGAAGAGTGTGAAAGCCGATCTGGCGCTGAGTGACAAGGATATGAGGTTGTGTGAAGAAATTCCCAAGCGACCGCCACCGAAGTGGAGGTAGGTTATGGAGGACGTTCTGTTCAAGGGGGGTCTAAGCCTGATAGACCCTGGTACGATTTAGCTCTAGTAGTTTTTTGTTTCTTAAATACTTAATCCTCTTTCTCTTCCTTATTTCCATCATGTTCACACAATTTTCCCTTGTTTTTATTTTTTGTGGATGCAGGGAGTATGGATTTCAGTGCGATTATGGCTAAGCATGTCGGGCTTAGCAGCAGAGCGCTCGATGATAAGAAGAGGAAGAGGACGGTGAACAAGCCCAGGTCCGTGAAGGCTGCTAAGAGCTCCTCGGCTTCTACCCCTATAGTGGCTTTGGGTTGTTCCTCGATTGCATCGACGAGCCCTGCCACGAAGGGCCTCACCCTAGTCGTAGTGCTCGAGAGAGTGAGAGTGACCCCTGTTGACCACTGAGGCCTACGTGATCCTCATTAATGAGCTCAAGATGATCTCTATAAGCTACTTATTGTTCTTCTCCCCTCTCAAAACCTTTTGACTTTCGGAGGGCGTTGAAGAATAGAAATCATTTCTCCCCAGACTTGGACAAGAAGCGACCAATTGCGGCAATGCGCCCTATAAGCTTATACACTTTCTTGATAGTGGTCGGGGGAGCCATGTTGATAATTGCTCGAACCTTCTCATGGTTGGCTTCAATTCATCTTTGACTAACCATGAAACCCAAGAACTTCTCTGAGGAGACCCCGAAGGTGCACTTCGAAGGATTCAATCTCATGTTATGTGGCATCGATTAAGGCGTCAATGTTGGAAATAGAGAAGGGGTCTTTCAAGCATGTCTTGTTGAAGTTGGTGAAGTTGATGCAAATTCTCCATTTATCGTTGTCCTTCTTTACCATTACCACATTGGCTAGCCACTCAGGGTAGCTAACTTCTTGAATGAAGCGGGCGACTATGAGCTTATCAACTTCTTCTTTGACGGCTTTCTGTCGGTCAGGACCAAACTTGCAATGTTTCTACTGGACTGGCTTGATATCTGGGTCCACACTCAGACAGTGCATGACTAGCTCTTTAGAGATACCTAGCATGTCTGCAGCGGTCCAAGCAAAATAGTGTTGGTTCACCCTTATACAACAAATGATTGCTCCTTGACTCGATAATGAAGAACTTTGCTTACCTGGAAGCAATTTATCTGATCTTCTTTGAAGAAAGGGATTTCTTGTGGTTCATCTACGTGCTTGGAGTTAATTTGGCACATCTCATGAAGGAGCTCTATGGCGTTGAGGGACAGGATCGAGCCCCCTACTGTGGCCATATAACAAGCTCGAGAAGGTTCTTGGCTCTCCTTGACTTCTCCTACCCCTTTGGCTGTGGGTAACTTCATCTTCATATGTAACGCCCCGAATTTCAATCACAATTAATTCGTAGCTCAAACAGAATCTTTTACTTCAACTTCGTACAAAGTACAAGGAATTTAAAATTTTTAATTTACAACATCAATCTTTACAATAGCACAGTGGAAATAAATAAGTACAATACACATATAATGAAAGCTCTTCAATCTTGTAACATCTCGCACAGACTTCAAATCCATACCAAAACTAATCCTGCAACTAGAAAATTGTGGGCACTTCATTTGAAGGCAACTGATGCAAGGCTATAATATAGCGATTCTTCTACTTTAGTAAACACAAACTTGAATGCGAAACAAAATGTGAGAAGTGACTATCCTAAACACGTCAGTGTATGATATGAACCTGATGCCTAATTCAGACATTACACTACGATGACACTAATGCGTACTTATTTGGATTCTATGCATCCCATACTACATAGGTCCGAGGGAAAACCTAGGGTTGGCAAACGGGTTTGGCGGGCCAGGTCGGGTCGAACCTGCCCAGGTTTGCACCCAACTTGGGCGGGTTCGGGTCGGGTCGATGAGTTAAACGGGCCGGGCCGGGCCGGGTCAAAGACGTGAATTCGCGATCCGCCCAACCCGTGAATCCTTTCGGGTCTAACCCGGGTCGGGTCAGGTCGGGTCACGGATTGGCCCGGTTAGAACTAGAGTTAACCTTTTTTTTACTTAAAAAAATATGTAATTTTAATAATAAACATAAAAAATTGTAATAATAATAATAATAAGATTGAAAGAGTGAAATTGCCAAAAAAAATGATATATTATTCATATGATTTCAACTTATACAAGTTTCACAATTTGCAATAAGAAATAAAGATTTTCTACAAATTTGTTTTATACAATAACTAATTTCTTACATACAATTTCAATTTACTTCAATTTTTCTAATTTTAAATAACAAGCAAAGATTTAATACAATTTTTTATCTATTTACAATTGTCTTCAATTTGATGGTTTTCAATTTGTTGTTGTTCACTTCTTGTTGTTGGTCTTGAATTCTTCATTTTGGTTGCTATTGTTGTTGTTGTTGTTGTTGTTCCGGCGAGTTGCTCCCACTTGTGGATGTCGATAATGATTTTCCTTGGGTCCTATCTTCAGCCTTCAACCAGTTTTCTGTGCAGACGAGCATCTCTAACGATTGGGGCTTCAAGCAATTCCTATAATTAGTTAGAATCCTGCCACTTGTAGAAAATGTACTTTCAGAAACAACTGTAGAGACAAAAGGAGTTAGTAGATCTTTAGCCATATATTTAATAATACTATAAGTGTGTTCATGGTCTTTCCACCATTGTAAATTATCTAGTGAAGAACTAAAAGACTGAGAATCTTGTTGGTTATACCAATTTAATTTATTTGGTTGATTAGTCCTAGGTTTTTTGATTGAATTTGTGCAAGTAAATTAAATGTTCTATCATCAAATTTACACTTACCCTTACCTTTAGAAGTAGCAAAAGAAGAACTAACTAAAGAAGTTGTACTACTAGAAGCAAAACATCTATCATAATAATCATACAAGTTATTTAATGTCGATTCAAATTTAGATAAAAAAGAAGCGCAATATTTTTCTTTATCATCATCCCCAAGTAAATTAAAAAACATTTCAATTAAACTCTTCGTACCTTCTAATTTGATACGAGGAATCATCATAATAGCAACATAATACAACATAGGAGGAGGGTTAAAATACTTCAAAAATTTTGTGTATGCAAGTTTTACAATATCACCAACAAAAGCATCATCGATCATTTCTTTAAAAGTTTGCATCATAGTAACTATTGAAATAAATATGCTACTAGAAGTAGAACATAAGATTTTGAAATTTTGAAAGTTGCTGTTTTAAAAGGTTCTAAAAATTTCAACAAAGATTCGGCATAATACCAATCGACGAGAGTCATTCAAAATTGTGCATGTTTTTTGCAATACAAAAATCATTTCTACATTCTTTATATTCAGTAACAACATGTAGCAAATCAAAAGTAGAGTTCCATCGGTGTTTAACATCCTTTGGAAATTTTCTAAAAGGTACATTTTTAAGCCTGCACCAGGCTTTCCATTCTTGAAATATGGTACCACTAAAATGTACACAATTTCTAATTTTAACTATATATGGTTAGGCTATTTTTAATGCATCCTTAACACATAAATTTAAAATATGACATGCGCATTTAACATGAAAAATATTATCAGATGGAGGGTTTAATGCGGTTTTTAAAATACTAATTGATGCATTGTTGTTAGATGCATTATCAAAACTTATACACATAATTTTATCGCAAATATAAAAAACATCACAAATTTCTATAATACGGTTTGCAATTTCATTGCCACTATGGGGATAGGGCAACGCGGCAAGTGATATGATTCTTTTTTGAAGAATCCAATCACTGTCGATCCAATAACAGGTTATTCCCATCATTGGAATATTGTTGCAACCCGTCCAACTTTCGGAAGTTAAACTAACTCTATAAGTTAAACTCCATAAAATTGCAATCAAAGCTTCCCTCATTTCATTGTACATTTTAAAACAATCCGATTTGCAAGTATTCCTAGGGATTCTTCTAAAATGAGGGTTTAAGGCAGTTTGATTAAAATTTTCTAAGTCCCTACTCTCGGGATAGGAAAATGGTAACTCTTTCTTGATTACTAATCGGGCCATTTTCCAACAAATAAGTTCAGGATCATAAGGGTGGCTATCAACTAGACCGGTCCTAGGGTGGATTTTTTGTTGGCCGGGTAGGTCAACAAGAAGTTCTTTATGCACATTTAGGATGGGTCGCTTTATTGTAACCGTGCCCTCACCCCTCTTCCATTTGTATGCCTTCGAACATGTTTTACACACTTTTAAATCTACTTCCGGTACATTTTCGTCTGGAATATAATCATAAAATTTGTGCCAATCACTACTTTCTCCTCTAGTTTTCCTACTAGTAGCCGGTTGTGTTGTTTTGGTGGCTTGTTGTTGTGGTTCTTCTTCTAATTCTATGTCTCCTACAAACTCATCGTGTGTACCCCATTGTTGGGGAGGAGGATTAGGGTAGTTTTCGGCGGGGTCATTTTGTGGGACAATTGGAGTCCTACGGGAAGTACCGGTGGAATCTTGTCCACTTTGGCTATGTCCGCTACCACGTGATCTAGACATATTGATATGTAGTACTGTATGTAAAAAACTTAAACACAATGTAGGCGCGATAAGTTACAAAAAAAATCTAGAAAACAAGGGTTGTGAGAGAGAAAATCAAAAAACCAACAAACAAATATGATTCAAAAAATTATAACTACAAAAAAATAAAAATAGAAGAAGACGGATATGAAATTTTGATACCGTTCACCGTGGATACTTGTATATAAAAAAACCCGTAAAAATAAGAATAGAAGTAGAAGTAGAAGTCCGAAATTGATGACTTGAAGAGAGCTTGGAAGAGAGTTGAAGACTTGATCACTTGGAGGAGAGTTGAAGACTTGAAGACGTAGTTGAATTTTAAGTTCGATACGATCGGAATTTGCCCTTTGATTTTGTATATATCTTGCTACCTTGTTTGTTGAATTGTTCACAAATTGAAATGAATGGAGTAATAATAGTAGAGAGAGTAAGCGAGTAAGGTGAATTTTTTGTTTGGATTTTAGGGGTATTTATAGGGAAAAAACAAAAACCAAAAAACCAAAAAACCAAAAAAAAAAACCAGAAAAAAACAAAAATAACGGCTAAAAGAGTCGTTCAAGGCTCTCGGTAACTTACAGCCCGTTGGACCCACGGGTCCAACGTACGGGTCAAACGGTTTGCAACCCGCGAGTTGACCCGTGAGTTCGCGAGCGGGTCGAGTACAGTGCATCCGGGTTATTGGGCCGGGTTGATCGGGTTAAATTTGCAATTTTACGACCCGGGTCGACCCGTTACTGTTAACAGGGTCGACCCGAACCCGAACCGGAAATTCACTGGCCGAGTTAAACGAACGGATCGTGGGCGGGTCGCGGGTCGACCCGGCCCGTTTGCCATCCCTAGGAAAACCGTTATCGTACTCCTCATTATAGGGTTCAACCCGATGACTGTACTCCAAAGCATAATTACATGTGGTCGCACCCCCAGGATATTCGACCTTACCGACATATCCCTTGCCCACACATCGTGGATTTTCAGGGCATATCCACAGGCACGAACCCCAGCAAGTCGATCTCCCTGCAACTACGAACCAGGCCTACCCCTAGCCCACCACAGTGGATTTACCCGGCGTATCTTGTCCGTCCCGAACATTCCTCAGAACCGCAAGTTCTTTACAGGCCTTTTCGCAAACAGAATAGACATACCCCTAGCCTACACATGTAGATTTACCGGGCATATCCTCAGTCGTGAATATTCCTAGGGACCGTAGCCCTTTACCGGCCATTTCATCCACCTCACCGGCCTACCCCTACTAGCCCACACATGTAGACTGACCGGGTGTATCCTCCGTCGTGTCCCGAACCCCTAGGAACTGCAAGCTCTTTATCGTACATGTTCGATTGTTTTCAGCCATAACTCCACCTAGTGCTTGTCCTTAAGTTCAAACATAAATAATTACCACCTAGAGCTAGCTTACCCAATTGGACTTAAATCAAACAGTGCGAATGTTAGCCCACACTGGCTGCTTCTCAAAGAGAAAGTTAACCCACACTGGCTAGTTCTCAAATTTTCACATATCATAACCCGCCGGCACTTTGGGTCTTGCTCAGCCTCTAGACTCCAACAATCTCAACATAGAGATTAACTAGGTTACATCTAACCTCTTTTAAAAATTTTCATTCATTAAACATCTTTTATTTTCTTTTATCCATTCTTTTTGCTATTATCAATCATGAAGTGACCAACTTCTTATAGCAATATTCAATAACACTTGATGAGTTAAAACCCTTATAAACATCACATGTTTAGTATCCCAAATTCATCATTTAATTACCTATTAATTCCTCATAAGGTACATCTTACTAACATTCCAATTTTAAATACAATTTTATACGTTGTAAAAGTTTTAGGACAACTATATAAAAGACATCAACCCAATGGAATTGTAAAAATCATATAAATTCCAATACTTCTCCAAAAATAGATTTTTTAGTTTCATAGGAAACATAAATGAGTGTACTATAACATTGTAGTTAAGATCATCTAAAATTATCCTCAATTACTTCATCTAAATTCATTTGCAAAAGAGTAGGTTCAAAATCGAAAACTGCAGCTCATGCTACTTGTAAAAATCATAGAAAATTCTATACTTCATGAAACTTTGTGATATTTAGATCAATTTATAGGTATGCAAGTATACTATAACTTTGTAGTTATAAGTTTCTCCAAAATATTGTGTCTATAACCCTGAATTCTTCGAAATCTACAGTACGGTCGAAATGTTATAAGTACTGCCACTTGTTCAAACTTGTAAAATTCATTATAAATTCAGTTCTTCATGGAAATTTGATTTCTTAGACTTTAAAGAAAGTTTAACGAGTATACTTCGACTTCTTAGTTTTTACCTTTCTCAAAATACTGCATCTAAGATGCCGAAATGATCAAAATCTGAAATGTATATAAATTTCCAGCAGCTAGCCAACTGCCAAACAGTCCTAAGTTTGGATTTTATTAAAATAGTAAAAGACATCAAAATATTATGAAATTTTAAGGAGATGTTCTTGACATATACTAGATGCTCCTATAAAAATTTTAGCTCTCGATTCTAACTAGTTTAATAGAGATGATTTTCTAAAGTGCAACTAAAACTTAAAACAGAAACTTAAAATGTCCCCAAATTAATCACATCATAATTTCACACATTTAATAAACAACACATAATCTAAACATGAATACTCAATATATATAGGCTATCATGCATCTAACAGTTCACACATATACATTCTACAATCTAGCACTCTACTAATAAAATTATATTAGAAAGTTGGAGCAACACCCACCTTTTTCTTGATGCAATAAGAACTCCTAGAATCACCTCCTAACTTTCCAAATTTCCAAGCTCCAAAACTCCACAACAAAGGGACCAAAGCTCCAATGAATAAAGTGTTTGATTTTCAAAAAAGAAAAATGAGTTTTTTTCGAATGCTTGGCTGGTCGGGGATTTTCATAAAGGAGGAGGAAATGGGGAGTTGATTAAACTACCCACTAAGTCTCACTAACTACCCACTAATGACTAATCCATTCAAAAATTCCTTTCCCTTTTTCCCTCCTACTGAATTAGCCGGCCAAAAAAGGAACGGGCAATGCCCGGATTTTGAAAAGTGTGTTGTGTGCACATAATTCTCCATACAAATTATTAGGAGTTTTTATTTTTATAAAATTACATATGTTACTCAATTTAACATGGATTTAATAAAACTAGTTTAAAATAATCATAATAAAAAAAATTATGCACAGATAAAATAAATATACACACTTCATAAATTTTATTTTTGAAAAAGAATACAACCAACATGTGCACTGCAAACACGCGTGTCGCACGGATCAATAAATATTCAAATGCGAAATAGATTTGAGTAATGGAGAAATGTTTATAAATAACCACCGAGCGCCACCCTGTTCCTCACCCAGTCGCCGCTCCACTAAACTCATCACCTTCCCCTCCTTCCTCTGTTTCCTTCCGAAACAGAGTGCCTTCGTCGCCAGTGCCTCCTCGTCTTCCACCACAATCGTTGTGCTCACTGTCAGCACCCCGCCTTGCACCCCATCGCCGTCCAGTCCACTGCCGCTCACCATCCAGTTCATCGCAGTCGCCAGTCGAAGTCGATCCCGCTGTTGCTGCTTGTGAGGATCGTTGTTTGCTATTGCGTGGCCCCAATTGCTGTTCACTATTGTGATTGGATCACTGGTTGCTTTGTTGCTGTTGTGTTTCTTTGCACGTAGTTTGAACGTGCTTTTGTGGGTACGTGTGTTGTACGTGAGTTGCATGTGTCGCCGTCGGGATTCTCATCTCGTTAATCTGTTATATTTGGATTAACCATCTAAAAGGAAAGTCTCTTCTTGAACCCCTTTATTGTTTGTGTTCAAGATGTTTATTGATTCCCGCAAGTAGCTCTTAATTCCAATTCATATCTGTATTAGTTTTTTGTTCAAGAGTTTATCACGGATTCATCGATGAAACCAAGTGATAAATCTCTTTTCGTTCCATTATCTTTGACTCGAACCCTAGTCCCTATTACACATTGCATATGCACGTTATACATGAAAACAGTTAGATCCATGCTATAGACTTGATTGATGATTGAGATGTTCCCGATTTGATATGATTTCATGAATGAATTGTCATGATTGTAAAAGTATCTCGTTAATGTTGAAATCTCATGCTAATAGCTAAATAGAACTTGTGTTAATTAATTACCAAGAAATTGCACGCTTGTGTGATGAAATTATTGCCAATTCATGTTAAATTATTTTCTGGCCAGCTGTCTGCCTCTTTTTGCATCAAACTTTCGAACCTGTTGCTGTAGTAATTTGAATGAACTTTGTAAACAAGAATTGTAGCTCCATGTGTCTACTTTCCAGAACATTTGATGGAATTGAATTCCGATATATAATCTACTAGATATCTGACTTTTAGTACTTCTAGGTCGAGATTTCCAGATCCACAATTATATAAGTATCACCCTGATTGGTTAATAAAAAGAACATGTCAAAAGTAAAATTAAAATGTGAAATTAATTTGGCTGAGCCTAGACATGTGTAGGAATCACCCTGAAATTATTTGGAATTATTTGATGAGTATTCAAACCCGATACATATATGTGAACACAATCTATAACTTGCTGCCTGAACATAAAATCTGTAAAGAATAAGAATTTGAACCCAGTTGTTATGATTTTTATATATCGTGTGTATATGCGTTGGAATCGGCAGAGAGTCTAGTTTCTAGAACTTCTGACGGATCCAGGTTTGCCTTCCTGTAGCGGCCGGAATACCTATTTTTGTACAGTAACGTCTTGTTGTCCAGATTGTATGTTTTGCATTGATTTAGTATAAATGTTTCTTGCCTTGCCTGTAATGAGTAGAATTAGTCACAACTTGCATTACACGACCTTGAAATCTTCTTGAATGTTCACATAGGATAAAATAAAATGATAACAAGCCGGGGTTTCATGGGTTGACTTGGGAGTGAACAATCAGATATTGTACTCGGTAGGGCCCTTCTTGTTACATGGATTATTGACATGGAAGGTGGAGAAATACTTGTTATTTTGTTATGACGTTATCATGTTATCTTGTTATCATGTTATCTTGTTATCCGAGTACACGATCTGTTGAGTTCACCATCACAGTCTAAAACGTTCACTTGTTTGCATGCATCGAACCTGTGGAATGGGACACAGTACTATGTTCATTAGATAGGTTAATAAAATGAATAACAACCCTAAATAGACATTGCATGTTTGATCCCGTATACCATCATCGATATTGATCTTGAATTGTAATCATTGATTATCGCATAATTGAATATAAACTCTTGGTATTATTGCCAATCCTTGTTTTTGTTCTTGACTTTGATCCAGTCCTTTATTCTTGATATACCATGCTTTTTATTGTTCTCCTGTTTCCCACTACTTGTTGTCCCTGACTTGCTCTAAAGATATTATGTTTTCTATTTTTAGATCACGAGTTTACAGGTACCGAAGGAGTGATACCAGAAGGACTTGGTGAGCAACGATTTTAGAGAATGGAGCTCAAGAATTGACTGCTTCAATAATCTATTCATGCTATTTTTCCCGTTGAACATTGTTATTGATATTGTACTTCATTTTGGGTTTTTATGACCAATAGTTTGTTTTATCCTAGATGTTGGATATTATGTTGTGAATTATTTCATTTATTATTGAAGTTGTTCTTCATTTATGTGATTATGTTCTCTTGTGTGGTTGTGATTGTTATTCATATTATTGAATTAGACTGGTACAACTTATGGATAGTGTTTACATCATTCGCTGGGCCTTCGTTACGTACTCGTAATCCTGTATTTTGGGAAGCGGGGCATGACAGTTTCTCTTCCTACTCAAAACCATAAACTCCAAAATATCTCTTCAAATCCTAATCTTCTACCCACTTTCCATATACCCTAAACCAACAACCCGAAATCCCAAAACCTAAACCTCTAACCCTAACAGGAATCCAAACCCGGCCCGTTTCTCCTTATAACCAAAAAAGAAAAAAAATCCAATTCCATTCGGGTCCGAAATCCAACTCCTAAATCTAACTCCAATACAAACCCCAAATCATTATCCCGTCTTCGCCTACAGGGGCAGAACACAATATGTTAGCTCAACTAGTCCCTCTACAAATACATCCCAGATCCAAGAGTCGGATCCAATCTCAAATCAATCCCTAGATCCAAGAGTTGGATCCAATCCCAAATCAATCCTGATGTCTTCCAATGTCCATCCCGACGTCCTCCAACGTCCATCTCGTTCTCTCGAGGCCATCCCGTCGTGCTCCGACGTACATCCCGAAGTCCTTCTTGGCTTCCTTCCCGTCTGCCCAGGGCCATCCCGAACCACTACTGTAGCACCCCGAATTTCTAACAAATAAAATTAGAAATACATGGCACAAATTTCAGAATCAACTTCAATGTAATCATGAACCCAGTATCAAATACAGGGAAAATTGAAACTTTATATTACAACTATTCTTTCTTACATTTACACAATGAAAATTTTAATACATTTATGAAAACACAACCCAACACTTAAACTTTAATCATCTTAAATCCACGCTTCTACTTTACTCGGGCAACTCACTTGCAAGTTCTGCGAAAAAAATTGAAGAGTGGGCACATCAGTTGAAGGCAACTAATGTCAACTATAATAATAGTGATAATTCTAGATCTCACAATCATAATGTCATACCCCGCTTTCCAAAAATACGGAATACGAGTACATGACATTGGCCTAGCGAATGACTAACGTCATCTATAAGCTGTTTATTTTATTAACTCAACAATATAATCAATACAAAACAATTGCACAGGCAATAATAATAATCTCCTGAACAATAATACTTGAAATGAAACAATAAATAATATCCAAGTACAATAATCCAACGTCTGAAAACAATAATAAAAATACGGGACATAAGCCCAAAAATAATATTTCCCAAACACAATAGTATTAATTCTCAATACAATAGTTCAATAAAATAATGAGCAACTAAAAAGCATTAAATCTTCAGAGTCTTTGTCCACCAATTCCAGTAGATAATTCTCCATCAACACCTGTAAGCACTTCATCTAAAAGAAGGAAAAAAATTGTCTTTAGAGCAAATCATGGACAGCAAGTAAAAAAAGCAGGGAACAGTGGAAAAACGGAATAATAATGATGTCAATGAATCAATAGGAATCAATAACATGGCACGATAGTAATAGTCAATAACATGGTAATCAATGCAACGGTGTAACAATGGTTAATATCAATAACACTTAGACAATATTGGATACAAATAGGAACAATGATGAACAATATGCAATATTAATGATGTGTCAATCCTTATGTCTATTAATCATTTTAATCCTAACTAATATATGTACTACTACATCCCATACTACAGGTTCGATGCATACAATCAATTTTGTTTAGACCGAGTGGTGAATTCTATAGATCATGTGTCGGTACGGTAATCACTGATACGATACAATATTGTTGCTCGATACATTACGGTGATTCACTGATTCATTGATACATTGATACATTGGTACATTGGTATATTGGTACATTGGTACATTGGTGCATTGGTACATTGGTACATTGGTACATTGATACGATGCAATACACGAGAGATTGGGGTACCGTAGTCAGCGCTCCACAATCAATCGATAAATACTGGCCAACACAATCACTATATTATTCACTACTTAAGTCATTCCTTTAAACAACGGTTTATTAATTATTTTATTAATGCAACAATACAATATGCAATCTAGACATTTAATGGACGATGGTAACAATAGAGAAATAATAGGATGATAACATGGATAGGACGATTAGAATGGTGACAATAACTCATTGGGATCATGCAATGCAACATACATTCATTAATTCATGCAATAGTACGATATAGGAATAATTAAAAAGTGAAATCTAAAATTCTGGACAGCAAGCGCAGTCTGTACAAAAAAATAGTTTTCCGTTGACTCAGAAATCGAAAGTTGAATTCATCAGAAAACTAGAAACTAGACTTTCACACGGTTCCAACGCATATTTAAAGTTCAAATTCTGACAACAGTAGCTAGGTCAAACAGACTATTCTTTACAGGTTTTATATTCAGGCAGAATATCAACATCATGTTGTTTTAATTTTAGAAACAGGAAATACTTGATATTAAATTCATTAAAAATACTTATTAGATTCCTAAACATGTAAATTAAGAATCTGGAAATTTTTAGAGCAAAATTTTATCATTTGATCAACATTTTTACTATTTAAACATGAAAGATACAAGAATCTGAAAATCTGAAAGTAAAAACACAGCTGCAGTAAAACGGGCATAACTTTTGCTACAAAACTCAGAATTTAGAAATTCAGGATGTTCTAGAAACTAGAAAGATAAGGCTACAACTCTTATTCAGAAAGTATTTCACTTTCAGATTGTTTACTGGTTCAAAAACAGCAGTTAATATTCAGGTCAGCATGCAATAAACAAGTTTTAGAGTATTTTCATAAAAATAAATTAATTTAAGCATGATGGGCATCGATTATTTAGTCAATAAATTGTGTAATCAACATGATGGGTGTCAAAACATGATAAATAAAACTAGAACATGCTCATACATCAATTTATGATCAATCAATCATCAATCGATCAAACAACACACAACCTAGCAATTGTCTCTACAATAATTTATTTGTGTTATGAGATGCATGAAAATTCCCTATTTTCAATACTATATGATGTATGCAAGATTCAATATTTTTGGAGTCAAAGTGGCATGATGTCAAGAATATTGGGGTTAGCTCGTGTAAACCCTCAATAGACCCAACAAAAGAGATGAACAATGGACAATACGATAAACAAAAGGATTTACTTGCAAGAGTTTCAATGAAACTTGAATTTGATACAATTAGTAATTCAAGAGGACGGTGACTTGCCTGTTAGACGGTTAATTTGAATACCAAGAATAACGGGATAAGGATCTCGAAGCAACGAACCCACGAACTAGAAATTTAATATGCACAATACACGTGCAATAAAGATCCCCAAAAGTAATAACAGCAAACACAGCAAGAGAGCTTAGCCACCACAACAGCAAAGTTAGCAATGGTAGCATGGCTTCGGTGGCGTCGCTGGCGGAGGGCGGCGGCGGGGGTCGATGCGGCAGCGCTGTGGGCGGCGTGAAGTGGTCGACGGCGGATTGGGAAGGCAGCGTCGGGGGTTTGATGGGTGTTAAGTCGAGGACAGGGAAGAAGGAGGCCAAGGTGGGGTTCTGTGGTGGCTGGGCGTCGAGAAGGAGGTGGGCGGCGCTGCAGGGAGGTTGTCGGCGTTCATGAGGGGGGGATGGCGACGAGGGTCGCCAGAGAAGATGACGGAATAGGGTTTAGGGGTTTTTTGGTGGGAAAACACGGGAAGAGAGAGGACGGCGAGGAGAGAGAGAGGGGAAAGAGAATAAGCGGCTAGGGCTTCAATAATGTGCAATTTTTAGGTTGTATTTATAGAGTACAATTAGGGTACTGGGTTGGTGAAAGATGGTCCAATAAAAGCGGTTTTGGGTCAAGGACACATGAAATTGGGTTTTAGGGTTCAATTAAGATATAGATCAAAATCAATAGGGTTCAAAATAAAAATACCCACAACTTAAATAAAAGAAAACGAGATCAACAAGAAAAGCTCATTCAAGAAGAACGAAGAATTTCATGAACAAATTTAATCAAAAAGAAAATAATCAAGAAAGCTAAATAGGGTATTTAAAATATTCACATATACACATATACATCAAATCAAATAGTGAAATGCATATAAAATTGAGCATGTTCGGGCTTAAAACAAAATAATAATAATAATAATGCTAATAATAATGATAAAAATAATAATACCGATAACAATAATAATAACAAAAATAATAACAAATATTAATACCAATAGCAATAAGAATAACAATAATAATAATAATAATAATATGCATCAAAGTAGGATTTGAGTTTAACAATTCATTAAAATCCGAAAATTAATAATATGAATAGTCGATCAATTAGGGATAGAAAACAAGTTCAAAAATAACATTTTTCAAAATAAATAAAATCTCGATAAGAAAACACTTTAATACAAGATCCGAAATAAATCTAGCACAAAATAAATTTGTAAAAAATCAAATTGTAGAAAATACACGAAAATACTAATTGTCGGGAATGGGGGTTACACATAAACTTGATGCATATTAATATAGCAGTAATAAATAATGCATAAACAATAATAAATAGAACAATAAGTGAAACATATTAACACAGTAATAACAGATAGAACATGAAACAACGATGAATGAAACGTAAAACAACAAGTGAAGTTAGGCTAAGTGTCAAGTGTATGAGATGAAAACAGAAAACAAGCATGCATAAAACAAGTAAAGGAACACAAATGCATATGATGATTTCTAATACATACTTGTCAGATTCTATGCATCTCATACTACATAGGTACAGTGCAAGTAGCATTGGTATCAGGTCGGGTCGGGTCGGGTCGGGTCCTTCACTACCCGGACCCGGACTCGGTCCCCTACGGGTCCAAAAAATGGACCCGGACCGGTGAGGACCGGGTCCGATTTCGGGTCCGGGTCCTATTAAAATATTCCTACCCGTTCGGGTAGGATCGGGAGTGTGAGCGGCGAGCGGAGGCGGCGAGTGGAGGATTTAGAATAGAGTAGAGAAGTAAAAAACATGAGTTTTGGGTTTGAAAGAGGAAGATTTAGAATTGAGGAGGAAGGAGGGGAGGGATGATGAAAGAATATTTATTTTTATGTTGATTTTTTGGGTTTTTTTTAACAGGTCCGGGTTCTGGTCCGGGTTGGATCTCTTTTGAAGTGACCCGGACATGGACCCGAAAGTACAACGGGTCCCATTTTAGGACCCGGACTCGGACCGGGATAAGTCGGGTTGGTTCCGGTCCAATGTCGGGTCCGGGTCAGGTCCGGGTTGGATCCGGGTTTCGCGTATTATACCAATGCTAGGTGCAAGCCCTTATCGTTCTCCACTTTATTGGGTTCAATCCCTCGTTATGCAACTAACCTACTACAGTGATTACTTTAAATTTTAGATTATTCTGTGAGTATCTAGTGTCTACCCCTGATAATTCTTGAGAGTCGACTCCCCACCGTTCGAGATTTTGGCTCCGCGCCCTCACACCCCGATAATTATGGAAGTTGAAACCCACACCGTCCGGCCAAATGGTACCTTATCACACGAATATCCCATGAGCGTCGCCCCGATCCCCGTTAATTCCAAAGAATCATCCCACACACACCCCAATAATTCTTGAGAATCAACTTCCCACCGTCCGTGATTTTTAGGTACACTCCCTCACACCACGGTAATTCTGGAAATTGAATCCCACACCATCCGTGATCACACCCCGATAATTCTTAGGATTATCTTCCATCGTTCGATCATATGAGGCCCCCCTACCCATGTTTGCTCTTATTTCGTCACAACACCAACTAGTGTCTGTCCTTATGTTTATTAAGTTCAATTAGAATCACAGTCTCCCTAGAGTTGGTGTACCCTACCGAACTTAACTTTACTGAATCAAAACAAAAGCCCCACTGGCCAAATTCCAACAAAATCTTACTTGCCGGCCTGCTAGGGTCCCACCCAGCCTTTAGAGTCTCATAACCCAAATATCATCTCAAACATTTATTTATGTCACATAAATCCAAAATCATCTAGCTCACAACGAGAATTTCCCTCAAATTCAATAGTCAAAACCAAGTACCTCCATGTACAACTATATCCACATAATTTGTCAAAACTGAAACTAACATCAATAAAAATGAGATTTTATATCCTCAAACAGTAGAAAAAATCTGAAATGTAGTATTCTTGAATTTTGAGAACATTTACTTTCTAAAACCACAAAATATGAGTTAAATTCCATTAAAATTTGAAAATACACTCTCAGAAAGTGGTAAGATCTGAATCCAATTGCTTTGTAAAAACTGAGAATCATTATTTACAAATTCGATGAAATAATCATTCAAAGAGAAGAAAAAAAACTGCACCAAAAACAGAGTGTGAAAACCAAGTCATGATAGTCGACCGACATTCAACAGTACAAAAGTTGCAATCGGCCGACAACATTCAAAAAGAAAACACAACTCAAAAACCATGGCAGTCGACTGGCAGGCATAGTGCAAAATCTACAATCGACCGCCAGTAGAAGAGGTGGCGACAACCCAGTCATGACACTCGACCCCAGCGACAAGTTCAAAAGAACTACAGTCGACCGGTAGGCAATTTGCAGCAGCCATTTAAATTTTGAAACCTCTCAAACTGATATATGTTTATATTGATTTCATGTGATAAAAATCTGTAACAAAAATAAGTGTATCTTGGTCAAACCATCTCAGTACATACATCAACCAAATCCTTTCATCAAATTCACAAAAATCCCAATTTCCAAAGTCATAACATTGAATAAAAAATTTTAAAGAAAACTTTTCATATGAACATTGTGAATACTATAATACAGTCAAGATTCTTTCACATATATATATATATATATATATATATATATATATATATATATATATATATATATATATATATATATATATATATACTTGGTTTGCCCGTTGACACGTGCCTACGGCACGTCTTCAGAATGGTGCACCTTGTTTGATCATAAAAAATAGTTTTGGAGGTCCAGCAAATTAATTGAAGTAGGAAACATAGACCAAAAAACATATTATATTTTTTTTTGATTTTTTTGAATTATTTTTAAATTTTTAAATTTTTAAATTTTTAAATTTTTAAATTTTTAAATTTTTTAATTTTTTAAAATTTTTTTAAAAATTTAATTTCTTATTTTTTAACATTATATAGAAGAGGGAAGGAGACAGAAAGAGGAAAAAAAATTTAAATAAATATTGGAGTTGTTTTGGGTGGGAGATTTGAATTTGAGTTTTGGGGGAACTTTTGGGGGGAAAATATGCTTTGTAAGGTTAGATCTGGGCCTTTGATTTTTGGGAGGAATGAAGGAGAGCCACTTGATAGCTTTCTTTGTGTTTTATCATATATATATATATATATATATATATATATATATATATATACATGTCAAATACTGAAATCTAGCCACTTTGGAAAACTGATAACCATAGTGTTGATAGTTTCATATTTGTTTAAATGAATAAATAATCTGAACATAAATTTAAACCTCGCAAGTGTACGAATAGTTGACAGAAGCGTAGTGATAGCAAGGGTCGATCCCACAGAGATTGTAGTAAACAACTAACTAAGCGATTGTAAGATGTTTTGTTTGCTTGTTTTTTTTTTTTTATGAATGGAGTGAGGAGGATGTTGAAGAATTAAGTTGATAACAACTTCTAATTAATAAGAAAGTGATCAAGTTTATTATTGTAATACCCTGATTTTTCAATTAATGAGAAATTATTTATTTTGCACGTGTTGTGCACGTGCAATATTTTTGTTGGATTATTTTATCATGATGTGTACGTTTAAATATAATTTTCTCAAATTATTTTAGTACAAAAAGCCTTCTTTAAAAGCCTTATTTGATTTAACTAAAAAGCCTTTTCTTAAAAAGCCCAAAAGCATTTTATTTTATTTATTTTTATAAATTATTTTTTGGCCCAAAAAGAAAGCCCATGAATTAATTAATTTTAATTAAACTTGTCATGTAGAAGACTTTTTTTAAACAAAATTATTTTTTATACAATTTTAGAATGTACAAATTTGGCCTAGTTGCATGCACGTGCACTACACGTACACGTGCAATGCACACCTTACTTTTGAGGCCGGGTAGCATTCTTTTGGAGGGAATTTTGAGTTTGGGTGTGGAGAACATGGGAGTAGTTTCAAGGAAGTGGGTAGTTCTTGTAACTTCTACTTTGATCTAGTCCCTTCATCCTACAACTAACCAAGATGATCTTAGCCCTCCATTCCCCTCATTTTTTAGTATAAATACCCCCCCTTCTCATGGCTAACTTTTCATATGCAAAGTGTATTTCTAAGTTATAGTATTATTATTATTGTGGGAGTTATAAAAGATAAGAGATTGTGTGGGTTGTGTTGCTTGGAGTGGCCGGCATCACCAAGAAGCTTTCGGTGTGGAGCTTGAGGAGCTTTCGGCATAGGCTTGGAGGCTTGGAGCTTGAGCGCTTTTGGCTAGGAGGTGGTGCTTTCATCTACAAGGATTCGATTACTTTTGTTTGTGTTTCTCTCCAATTGAGGTGGGTGAAACATTTTATATTTCTAAAGTAGATCCATGTTAATTTTACACCATTAAAGATGCATGAAAAATATTATAAAGAGCCCACTTAAATTGAGTAGTTAGCATGTGGATTGATTAAAATGTGTTGATTAACTTATATGGCTCTAGTGTTAAGATTAAATTGTGTGTAGATTGCCCCATGTTTATTAGTGTGAAGTTGTGATAATGATTAAATTAAATTAAGAGTGTTGTTATTATGATTAGAGACATAATGTACACTTGTTAATTGTGATAGATGGACCTTCATGTTGATATGAATGTGGACTATGGAAATCATATGTGATTGGTTGAATTAAGAACTAATAACAGTAGATTATCTCCATGAAATTATGTAATAAAAAGACTAGTAGATTAATTATATGGCAATGTCGAAAATGCAAATTTTGTAGTTTAATGAATTAATTTTAGATTTTTGTGTGTGAAAAACACATTTCATTAGCACCAAAAATTATATTATTTTACTGGTATGAACTTTTATGACTGAGAATTTAATCTGGAAGTTTTTATAAAATTTTACTAAAATAATAAGAAGCTATGGCTTATTGAATATCGAGTTATTTTTAAAATAGTACGAAAATAATACAAATGGGATTTTATTTGGGTTAGTGACAACCCGAGCCAGTGGCTCAGGTGGTTGGGACCCCGGTTGGCTTCTCTGTGTCGCACGGTTCGAATCCCAGGCCGAACACTTCTTTTTTAAAATTACCCTAAAAACTCTAGCAGCGAACTCAGGGTATAAATATACCCCAGTCGCTCATATGACGTGAACAGCGATCGACCTAGTGGTCGGAGCTCTGTGCTGTCTTGGTGAGGCGCCTGGTTCGATTCTTGCCTTCGGCATATTGGAAAAAAATATTTTTTTGAGTGTTTTTGAAGTCCAAAAATTATGAAATAAATATGGTAATTCTCATAAAAATACAAGGAATTTTATAAGAGTGATTTGGGTATTTTTAGAATGAAATACAATATGGTTTGTGAATAAAAGGCATAAATGGAGCTTTGGTTATGAGATATACACTTGTGGATTTTATAACTTATAAAGATAGGCTATTATAAGGTAATTGGCTTAAGTGCTTGTGGCGTGACATGATTTTAATTATTTTCATTATAAGTATTGCGCAAGATATGAAATATGAAGGTTGAAATGTGATATTATGAAGTTGTATAAATTCATGTATGGTTATGGAATTAAAACCATGACTTATGAAAGAGGAAAAGAAATTGTTGGCTATAAGTAGGAATTGTTTTCATTATGAACTCTTGAATTAAAAGTATTCATCGTGGACTTGTGAATAAAGTGTAATCATGAATTGAAAAAGAATGAGTATGAAACTCGACATGGAAATTGTCAGGAGTTAAAGATTGTGAAATGAAATTTGAAATAGAGTAGCTAAGTCTCCCCGGCATTGAGAAAAATGAATTGAATTGAAATTAGACCAAGGTTGGTCACGTTGAAACAAATGAATAAGTCCGGTTGATGGAGAGGCTAACTCTAGTGATTATTTTGTTCATGATTTTTAAAATAAAACTAAGGACTAGTACATAGTGGAGATGTGATGAAAGTAGAAGAAAAACATGAGTATGAGGGCCAACGGATAGCGGTGTGAGAGCGATTCACAGGTTGCCTGCTTGATGCGTCAAGACAGTGCGTGGGCGCTACTCCGGAATTATCGTCCCGGTGGCGACGCTCGTGGGATGTTCGAGTGGCTATGGGTGGTGCCATTGTTCCATGGCGGAGGCTGAATTGTCCATAGGTTGCCTGCTCGATGCGTCATGACAGTGCGTGGGATTCCCCTCCAGGCTGCCTGGGCATGGGCTCATAGATCATAGGACATCTAAGACACTACCGTAGTTACAGTAGTAGTTTAAGACATAACGGGGGATTGAACCCTACCAAGATGAAGAACGAATAAGGGCTTGCCCTCGGACCTATGTAGTATGGGATGCATAGAATCCGAACAAGTGCGCATTAGTGTCATATAATTAACTGCATTAAGGACTAAGTGCACAATCACAACACGACATCAATAGGGTAGTCCCTTTAGTTTGAAATGTGACAAGTTTGTGTTTGCTAAATATGAAATGTTAAGTTATACTATTTTCGGCAAGCGAGGACGGCCGTGTATAATGATCGTCGGTTGAATAAACTGACGTACCCACAGTCTAACATGCAGGTAAATGTCATGCTAAAGATTAAAGAGGATTTGGATGCTTAAAGATTTTATCAAGCTGTTGTACTTGTACTTAATTGTTGTATTTTACTTCCGCTGTGCAAAAGAAAGATGTAATTATGATGTAACTCTGATGTATGATGAAAAGTTTTTAATTTCCCTGTAAAAGTGTACTAAGAAAGTGAAAAGATCCTGTAGAACATCTCGAATTCAGTGTATTTGGGATTCGGGGCGTTACAGAGTGGTATCAGAGCCACGCTTTCTACACTTTCACACTTGTACAAATTTATAGGGAACGACACCCTAGATGTGGACATTAGAGTGTGTGTTTGAGTCTAGAGATTTAAATGTAAGTGACTTACATTTGTGTTGCTCTAAGATTTATGCTTTCTCCTCTCTATTTCTAAGATGGCTGATCACTTCGACCCTGCTGGAGGCGACGACTGGCACATCATTGAGGAAGAGTACCATCCTGGACAGGCTGATTCCGAGGACGAGTACTACCCTGGGCAAGCTGATTCTGATGATGAGGAGTACCCTGAATCCCGAGAGATCACCCCACCTCCGGATTCATCTGATGATTCTTCTTCCGACGAAGAAGAAGTACCAGTTCCAAGTGGTCTTGTGGCTTCTCTTCAGAGGCAAGTGGAAACCCTGAAGGAGAGAGTTGGATTGTTGGAGGCTCAGCTGGAGAAGCGGAAGGCTGACTATTCTGTTCTTAGCCATCGGATCTGGGAACTTGAGAAGAAAAAGAACCTAACTGATGTGCTGAAGGATGAGGTTGATGAACTGCGGGAAGAACTTCGAGCAGCGAAGAGGACCCGTAGGAGTTAGAGTGTTGTAGCTTCTATTTCTTTCCGTTCTGATGTCAAAAATGTTTTAAAATTCGAATGTATAAACTTTTGGAATTCAATGAAATGGAAGTTGGTTTAAATTCTTGTTTTATACTTCGAATTTGACGGATCTTTTGCATCAGAATATGTCGAGAAGAGGAGCAAGGAATGGGGAAGGTTTGGATCTGGAGACTGAGCTTGCTAGGGTCTACCAGACGTTGAATGCAGTGGCTCAGAACCAAGCTAGGGGGCCGGCAAATCCAGTGCCCGAGGCGATAAAGCTGGTGGAATCGTTCAAGAGAATGAAACCACCTGTATTCGAGGGAAAGTCAGACCCAGATGCGGCTGACAACTGGATACGGCAAGTGGAGACAATCTTCGAGGTGTTGGAGACACCGGAGGGTAGCAAGGTCAAGTTGGCGACTTTGCAGCTGGAGAAGGATGCAGCAGTTTGGTGGCAATCCATGAAGAGGACCATGGGAGGTCTGTTGCTTGGCTGGGAGGAATTTCTGGAG
The DNA here is from genome assembly GCA_017893485.1 of Hemerocallis citrina. NCBI lineage: Eukaryota > Viridiplantae > Streptophyta > Magnoliopsida > Asparagales > Asphodelaceae > Hemerocallis > Hemerocallis citrina. The sequence continues at coordinate 385,119,068 of CM030358.1, read as the reverse complement.
GAATTCCGCAGTCATTATTTCCCCTCCGACGTCCAGGAGAAGAAGGCGATGGAGTTCCTGTCGCTTCAGCAAGGCAGCATGTCAGTGAGAGCCTATGAGACCAAGTTCACTCAGCTCTCCAGGTATGCTCCAGAACTGGTGATGGATGAGGCCAAGAAAGCTCGCAAGTTCGAGCATGGTCTGAGGCCTAGCTTGAGATCTCGTATGATACCCCTTGGTATCAGGAGATTCGATAAGCTGGTCAAGAGGGCGGCAGCGACGGAGGCGGATATGGAGCAGTTCCAAGTTGTTCAGAACAGGAGGAACAACTGGCAGTCTGGTAAGAGGCCTGCACATTCGGGGAGTTTCAGGGGGCAACCATCTGCACAGAGGTTCAAACCGACAGGGGCGAACGCTGTTAGTGTAGCTGGAGGACCTGGAAACAATGTGGCGAGACCTCCTGCAGGTGACTTGCTTTAACTGTGGGGAAGCGGGGCACTACCGATCTCATTGTCCCAAACTTCAGCGCAGTAATAGCGGCGCACCAACGCAGCAGGCTGGGAAGAGGCCGTACCAATCAGGGCGAGTATTTGCCTTGACAGAAGCTGATGCTGAGGAGGCAGATCAGGTCATCTCTGGTACGAGGGCTGGTGTTTAGAGTCTTTGTCATTTCCTTTTCCCTTTGTTTAGTGAGACTGTTATGTAATGATGTATATTATGTAACAGGCGAACTCTATCTTAATGGAATTAAAGCTGTCGTATTGTTTGATACTGGATCCTCTCATACTTTTGTGTCTCCAAAGTTTGCTAAAGTATTGGGAGTTGAACCGAAGATTTTCCCAGGCAAGATCTTATCAGTAGCTACTCCATCAGGGGAAACTTTAACCACTGATCGGTATTATGCTGATTGCGAGATTGTGATTGGGGATAGAATCTTTGGCATTGATCTGATCGAGCTGACTATCTTGGGAGTCGATGTTATCATTGGCATTGACTGGATGTCGGTGTACAGTGCGAGCATCGAGTGTAAGACCAAGACGGTGACAGTGAAGGCTCCAGGTGGACCTGAAGTCGTGTTCCAAGGGAAGCGGAAATGTTCTAAGCTGGTGGCAACTATCCGCAAGGAAGAGACTCCTGTGGAAGTGCAAGGGATTCCTGTGGTTCGGGACTATCCGACTGTGTTCTTGGAAGATTTTCCTGGGTTACCTCCGCATCGTGATGTAGAGTTCAGCATCACTGTTCAACCGGGAAGTGCACCCATTTCTAAGGCACCTTATAGGATGGCTCCAGTGGAACAGGATGAGGTGAAACGGCAGATTGAGGAACTGTTGGGAAAAGGCTTTATTCAACCTAGTGTGTCACCTTGGGGAGCACCAGTGCTCTTGGTAAAGAAGAAGGATGGATCGATGAGAATGTGCATCGATTACCGGGCGCTGAATAAGGTCACTGTTCAGAATAAGTATCCGATTCCTCGAATTGATGACTTGTTCGATCGTCTACAAGGAGCAGCTGTATTCTCCAAAATAGATCTTCGATCAGGTTACCACCAAGTTCGAGTGAAAGCTGAAGATGTGCATAAGACTGCATTTAGAACTCGGCATGGGCATTACGAATTCTTAGTTATGCCATTCGGAGTGACGAATGCACCTGCAATCTTCATGGACTTGATGAACAGAGTTCTGAGGCCGTTTATTGATTCTTTCGTCGTGGTGTTTATCGACGATATTCTCGTGTACTCCAAGTCTGAGGAGGAGCACACTGAGCATCTGGCAGCAGGTGTTGCAGAAGTTGGAAGAGCAGCAGTTGTATGCCAAGTTATCCAAGTGTGATTTCTGGAAATCTGAAGTGGCATTCCTGGGTCACATCCTTTCTAAGGAGGGAGTGGCAACTGATCCTCAGAAGATAGAGGCAGTGAGAGACTGGGCAAGGCCTACTACAGTGAAGGAAGTCAGAAGTTTCCTTGGGATGACTGGGTATTATCGGAGATTCATTCAAGGTTATGCTCAGATAGCTGTACCGCTTACAGGGCTGACCAAGAAGAATGTGAGCTTCAAGTGGACCGAGCAATGTGAGGCGAGTTTTCAGGAGTTGAAAGATAGACTGACTACTGCACCTATTTTGGCTTTGCCTAGAGCTGGTGTTGAGTATGATGTTTATAGCGATGCTTCACATCGGGGGCTTGGTTGTGTCTTAATGCAAGAGGGAAGAGTAATCGCTTATGGGTCCAGGCAACTACGACCACATGAGAAAAATTATCCGACTCATGATCTGGAGTTGGCTGCGATTATTTTTGCTTTGAAGCAATGGAGGCACTACGTGTACGGTGAGAAGTTGAATATGTACACGGATCACAAGAGCTTGAAGTATATATATCAGCAGAGGGATCTCAATCTGAGACAGCGGAGATGGTTGGAAGTGCTCGAGGATATGCGACCTGAGATCAAGTATCATCCCGGAAAGGCTAATGTTGTTGCTGATGCACTTAGCCGCAAGAGCAGTTTGGCCTGTTTGATTACGACTCAGAGGCATCTGATTGAGGAGCTGGACCGAGCTGGGATTGAGGTTGTCTTGCAAGGATTGGGAGCATCTTTGGCTCAGTTGAGGCTTCAGCTTACTTTGAATGCAAGGATCATTGCAAGTCAGGAAGTTGATGCTGATATTTTGGAGATGAAGGAGCAGGTTGGTGCTGGCAGGTTGCCCGAATTTCAAATCAGGGATGGAGTGCTGTGGTTCGGAGATAGGCTGTGCGTTCCAAATCAGGCGGACCTGAAAGAGAGTATTCTTCAGGAGGCGCATGCTACTCTTTTGTCGGTACATCCTGGGAGTACTAAGATGTACAAAGACATCAAGCAGCATTTCTGGTGGCCAGGTTTGAAGCGAGATGTGGCTGAATTTGTCGCGAAGTGTGAGGTTTGTCAGCAAGTCAAAGCCGAAAATCAGAGACCCGGAGGTCTATTACAGCCGTTACCTATTCCGGAATGGAAGTGGGATAACATCAGTATGGATTTCATCACGGGATTGCCTAAGAGTTCTAAAGGCAATGATGCTATTTGGGTTATAGTCGATCGACTTACCAAGTCCGCTCACTTTTTGGCGATGAAACTCACTGCTTCGATGGACAAGTTGGCTGAGATGTATGTTGGTGAGATTGTCCGACTTCATGGCGTTCCTTCGACTATTGTGTCTGATCGAGATGCGCGGTTTACTTCGCATTTCTGGAGGAGTCTTCAGGCAGCTTTGGGTACCAAGACGGATTTCAGCACTGCTTTTCATCCGCAAACCGATGGGCAGACCGAGAGAGTCAATCGTATTCTTGAGGATATGCTTCGGTGTTGTATACTAGACTTTGGAGGCAGTTGGGAAAGGCATTTACCTTTGGTGGAGTTTGCCTACAACAACAGTTTTCAGGCCAGTATTGGGATGGCGCCGTACGAAGCTTTGTATGGCAGGAAGTGCAGGACTCCTGTGTGTTGGTATGAAGTAGGGGAGCGTCAGTTGTTTGGTCCTGAGCTTGTGCAGCTAACTTCTGAGAAGATTGATCTGATCAGGAAAAGGTTGGTGGAAGCTCAGAGCAGGCAGAAAAGCTATGCAGACAACCGGAGAAGGGACCTTGAGTTTGAGGTTGGTGACTTCGTCTTCCTGAAGGTATCACCCAGCAAAGGTGTGGTTCGTTTTGGCAAAGGCGGGAAGTTAGCCCCGAGGTTTATAGGCCCGTATAAGATATTGAAAAGGATCGGGAAAACTGCTTACCGGCTTGAATTACCGGAAGAGTTGTCTCAGGTGCACAATGTCTTTCATGTGTCTATGCTGAGAGGTTATATTCCAGACCCGAGTCATCATTTGCCTGAAGTGCCGGAAGGTTTGCAGTTAGACCTGAATTACATCGAGTCTCCTGTTGAGATTGTTGATCGTCGAGAGAAAGTCTTGAGGAATAAGACGATACCGATGGTCAAGGTAGTCTGGAGAAACCACTTGGTTGAAGAGGCTACTTGGGAATCTGAGGAGAGGATGTTGAAGGACTATCCTGAGCTTTTTGCTTGATTGCATTTTTGTATCTTTTGTTTTGTTGTGTGTGTTGTATTTTTGTTTTCTTTCTCGCTCTTGATTGTAGTTCCGGGGACGGAACTATTCTAAGGAGGGAGTGCTGTAATACCCTGATTTTTCAATTAATGAGAAATTATTTATTTTGCACGTGTTGTGCACGTGCAATATTTTTGTTGGATTATTTTATCATGATGTGTACGTTTAAATATAATTTTCTCAAATTATTTTAGTACAAAAAGCCTTCTTTAAAAGCCTTATTTGATTTAACTAAAAAGCCTTTTCTTAAAAAGCCCAAAAGCATTTTATTTTATTTATTTTTATAAATTATTTTTTGGCCCAAAAAGAAAGCCCATGAATTAATTAATTTTAATTAAACTTGTCATGTAGAAGACTTTTTTTAAACAAAATTATTTTTTATACAATTTTAGAATGTACAAATTTGGCCTAGTTGCATGCACGTGCACTACACGTACACGTGCAATGCACACCTTACTTTTGAGGCCGGGTAGCATTCTTTTGGAGGGAATTTTGAGTTTGGGTGTGGAGAACATGGGAGTAGTTTCAAGGAAGTGGGTAGTTCTTGTAACTTCTACTTTGATCTAGTCCCTTCATCCTACAACTAACCAAGATGATCTTAGCCCTCCATTCCCCTCATTTTTTTAGTATAAATACCCCCCCTTCTCATGGCTAACTTTTCATATGCAAAGTGTATTTCTAAGTTATAGTATTATTATTATTGTGGGAGTTATAAAAGATAAGAGATTGTGTGGGTTGTGTTGCTTGGAGTGGCCGGCATCATCAAAGAAGCATTCGGTTGGAGCTTGAGGAAGCATTCGGCATAGGCTTGGAGGCTTGGAGCTTGAGCACTTTTGGCTAGGAGGTGGTGCTTTCATCTACAAGGATTCGATTACTTTTGTTTGTGTTTCTCTCCAATTGAGGTGGGTGAAACATTTTATATTTCTAAAGTAGATCCATGTTAATTTTACACCATTAAAGATGCATGAAAAATATTATAAAGAGCCCACTTAAATTGAGTAGTTAGCATGTGGATTGATTAAAATGTGTTGATTAACTTATATGGCTCTAGTGTTAAGATTAAATTGTGTGTAGATTGCCCCATGTTTATTAGTGTGAAGTTGTGATAATGATTAAATTAAATTAAGAGTGTTGTTATTATGATTAGAGACATAATGTACACTTGTTAATTGTGATAGATGGACCTTCATGTTGATATGAATGTGGACTATGGAAATCATATGTGATTGGTTGAATTAAGAACTAATAACAGTAGATTATCTCCATGAAATTATGTAATAAAAAGACTAGTAGATTAATTATATGGCAATGTCGAAAATGCAAATTTTGTAGTTTAATGAATTAATTTTAGATTTTTGTGTGTGAAAAACACATTTCATTAGCACCAAAAATTATATTATTTTACTGGTATGAACTTTTATGACTGAGGATTTAATCTGGAAGTTTTTATAAAATTTTACTAAAGTAATAAGAAGCTATGGCTTATTGAATATCGAGTTATTTTTAAAATAGTACGAAAATAATACAAATGGGATTTTATTTGGGTTAGTGACAACCCGAGCCAGTGGCTCAGGTGGTTGGGACCCCGGTTGGCTTCTCTGTGTCGCACGGTTCGAATCCCAGGCCGAACACTTCTTTTTTAAAATTACCCTAAAAACTCTAGCAGCGAACTCAGGGTATAAATATACCCCAGTCGCTCATATGACGTGAACAGCGATCGGCCTAGTGGTCGGAGCTCTGTGCTGTCTTGGTGCGGCGCCTGGTTCGATTCTTGCCTTCGGCATATTGGAAAAAAATATTTTTTTGAGTGTTTTTGAAGTCCAAAAATTATGAAATAAATATGGTAATTCTCATAAAAATACAAGGAATTTTATAAGAGTGATTTGGGTATTTTTAGAATGAAATACAATATGGTTTGTGAATAAAAGGCATAAATGGAGCTTTGGTTATGAGATATACACTTGTGGATTTTATAACTTATAAAGATAGGCTATTATAAGGTAATTGGCTTAAGTGCTTGTGGCGTGACATGATTTTAATTATTTTCATTATAAGTATTGCGCAAGATATGAAATATGAAGGTTGAAATGTGATATTATGAAGTTGTATAAATTCATGTATGGTTATGGAATTAAAACCATGACTTATGAAAGAGGAAAAGAAATTGTTGGCTATAAGTAGGAATTGTTTTCATTATGAACTCTTGAATTAAAAGTATTCATCGTGGACTTGTGAATAAAGTGTAATCATGAATTGAAAAAGAATGAGTATGAAACTCGACATGGAAATTGTCAGGAGTTAAAGATTGTGAAATGAAATTTGAAATAGAGTAGCTAAGTCTCCCCGGCATTGAGAAAAATGAATTGAATTGAAATTAGACCAAGGTTGGTCACGTTGAAACAAATGAATAAGTCCGGTTGATGGAGAGGCTAACTCTAGTGATTATTTTGTTCATGATTTTTAAAATAAAACTAAGGACTAGTACATAGTGGAGATGTGATGAAAGTAGAAGAAAAACATGAGTATGAGGGCCAACGGATAGCGGTGTGAGAGCGATTCACAGGTTGCCTGCTTGATGCGTCAAGACAGTGCGTGGGCGCTACTCCGGAATTATCGTTCCGGTGGCGACGCTCGTGGGATGTTCGAGTGGCTATGGGTGGTGCCATTGTTCCATGGCGGAGGCTGAATTGTCCATAGGTTGCCTGCTCGATGCGTCGTGACAGTGCGTGGGATTCCCCTCCAGGCTGCCTGGGCATGGGCTCATAGATCATAGGACATCTAAGACACTACCGTAGTTACAGTAGTAGTTTAAGACATAACGGGGGATTGAACCCTACCAAGATGAAGAACGAATAAGGGCTTGCCCTCGGACCTATGTAGTATGGGATGCATAGAATCCGAACAAGTGCGCATTAGTGTCATATAATTAACTGCATTAAGGACTAAGTGCACAATCACAACACGACATCAATAGGGTAGTCCCTTTAGTTTGAAATGTGACAAGTTTGTGTTTGCTAAATATGAAATGTTAAGTTATACTATTTTCGGCAAGCGAGGACGGCCGTGTATAATGATCGTCGGTTGAATAAACTGACGTACCCACAGTCTAACATGCAGGTAAATGTCATGCTAAAGATTAAAGAGGATTTGGATGCTTAAAGATTTTATCAAGCTGTTGTACTTGTACTTAATTGTTGTATTTTACTTCCGCTGTGCAAAAGAAAGATGTAATTATGATGTAACTCTGATGTATGATGAAAAGTTTTTAATTTCCCTGTAAAAGTGTACTAAGAAAGTGAAAAGATCCTGTAGAACATCTCGAATTCAGTGTATTTGGGATTCGGGGCGTTACAATTATTGAGTGCAGAATATTTATCAAAGGAGTTGGGGCTTCGATTTCCACCACTAGTCATGTATTCTAAACCAAAAAATTCTACACTGCTATGAATTATTTTTGATTGCTCATTTTTGTCAATTTAAAGGCATGGTATCTACTCTTTAAATTATTGATTTTCCTAAGCAATGAATTAGGCATGGCTGTTTACTCTAATTATTTTCTTTTTTAAAGTATTTAGCATGTTATCTACTAAGTTGCACTTTAAGACAGCATAAAAACAATGGAAATCGACAAACAGATAAAACCTAGAACATGGTATCTATTCTAGTCTTCTATGTTAATTAAACCCTAGAACCTAAATTAGTTCTTGTGTTACTAGTCATGAGCACAAGACTTGGTCATCTAATTTTTCCCATGTAACAAACTCAAAATACATGATGTATATGGTAATCAATCATATCACAACAAATATCAGAGTAAACTTTAAAGCAGGGTTTAATTAATAAGCATCACAAAGGACATAGTAGTGGCACTAATAGGGGTTTAAGAACACATGACCAGGGCTTCCATCAAGCCCTAACTAAACTTACTTACACATAATCAAAAATTTGTTCACAAAGAAATTGGAAGATATGACAATGATCATAGAAGAAGACATGAACAGAGAAGTAACACTGTAGGAATTGATGTTGTGCTTGATCCCTTGTTAAGTGCAGCTGCCCTCTCCCCTTGTTGATCTGTAGATTACTCTCCGAAAGTAGCCTATAGTTGTTCTCTTCTTCTGAGTTTACAATGTGTTTTTTTTTTTTTGAATCACTCTTCCACTTCCTCCAGTCTGCCCCCTCACTGTGATGATCTGTGTATTCTTTTTATAGCCCTTTTGTTTGCAGATCTCTAGCTCAATCTTCATTCCCCTAATCTCAGCATTGAATTAGTTGTCTTCTCCTTAATATGGGAGATGGATTAAGTCAAGATAAATCTCATTCCCTAAACAGCAAAATCTCATTTGGTAACAAATTTTTAGCCAACTGAATAGCTTAAATTTCGGAATTTGATTAGGCAACTGTGTAGTTTTTGCTATTCTACAGATCTCTTCAATAAACATGCTCAATCTTCCCCTTGTTGATTTGGTTGCATTCTCCTTAATATGAGGAAAAGATCACCTTCTATAACAGTAAAATCTAATTACAGATTCTCAACAAAATAGCTTCAATTTCGATTATGAGAATCAAATTATTAGGGGCTTAGTGGTGATAGCTGATACTGAGTACTGATGGTGTAACTATTACTGGTATCATAACAACTGATACTTGAAGAGTTGCTGAGTCTGATAGTTGACACTGAGTGATTAAGTGGCTGTGTTTTAATTGTGCAACTGAATTGTACTCTTTGTAATAGACAACTGCCATTTTGAAACTTTGCAGATCTTCCACACAGTCTGGCATTTCTTTCCTTCCAGAGCTTCACAAAATTTTGCCTTTCCTGATTTGCAACTTCATCAATTTTGTGACACTGTGAAGTTCAACCATCCTTTTATTTACCATTTGATGTGGAGACACACTTGATAGGAGATAACAAGGGAATAGAGAGTGAAGGGGTGAGCTCTGAGATTGAGGTTGCAGGTAGTACTGTAGCAACCTGACATGAACAACTGATACACTTATTGCACAGTGAAGGTGAAAGAGAATTAGAGCTAAACCTGCACATTTCATATATTCTGTGATGAACAATGGAGGTATAGGATATGCATAGAGTGGTTAGGGGATAGCTGGTGACTCAAAGAGGAGTCAGAGCACCAATTGAACTTTTCCTCAAACACCTTCTTGTACTGATCAACTCTGGAGATTAAACAAAGAAGATTGATTCACTCTTGATATGTGTTAACAATAGCTCTCCATCATGCCTGATGCTGCTTTTGCTTGTTTGAAAGAAAATGCTCTGATGCACTTGGTGTTTACTGGTGCTTCATCCTCCATATGACAACTTGACAAGATTAGTCATGAGTAAGCCTTGAATCCAATCAATTGGTTGCTTCTTGGTTTTTTCCTATAAAAAGGAGAAAAGAAGTATAAATTACCAGAGATAGAGAATTTAAGTGTTAATTGCATTCAGCTTTATGGTCCAAAATATGAACATTAAGAGATTTATCAAATACCTTCAAACTTAGTCTTTGCTTGTCCTCAAGTAAACCAGATAGTAAAAACTGAAACTATTTGCCCACAAACATCACAAAGAACACTTGAACCTTCCAACATTTACCTCAGAGAACTTGCTAATTATAGTGTCAAGATTAGAACGAGCCTTAAGATAGGTCTAATAAAAATTTTACTCAAATGTTAATCATAATTCAAAAGGCCTTAAACTTGAATAGTAATATGTAAGGTGGCAAATGTCTATGCAACATAATCATGATTAAGATTAGTAAGCTCAATTATGTTTCAACTCCAAAATCTCATAATGACATACACTCACAATAAAAATTTGGATTTCACGGTTCACTCATGGTTATGTGAGAGGGCAGATACAAAAAGAGTGGATAGCTCACATCAACATATGCATGAAGTTCACACAAATAAGATCTCTTGACAAATATTAATTACTTGAATGAGTGAAATGAAACCATATGCTTGTTTTAGCTACTACATCTTCACACCTTTGATTTGCACAATAACTTGGATCAAATAGGTCTTACATAGGTTGTAATGGGGCCATGGGTGAGGGTTAAGCAAATGAGGGATATAGGGAATACAAAATTCCTAAAGAATTAGTAGAGTAAATTATAGTGTTCTAAGAGATAAATTATTATTATTATTATTTTATTTTTTTTAGAACAACCTTTCTTTCTCAATACTCCTTTTAAACATGATGCCATATATCATCATTTTAGGGCCTATACTTTATTTGTACCAACATCTCTCACCCACCCACAACTCATCAAGAAGATATGTAATTTTAATTCACTTGATGGACAAACTTTTCATATTTCTTATGATCAATTCCTCCAAACTCTCTCTATTTTTTTTTTATTATTATTATTTTTTTACTCACCTTGACATACAATATCTCTTTTAAAATTTTTGCTCTACTAACTCAATAGATATAGGTAGGGTAACCTATTTTCTAGGCATGGATTAAGGATGATGTGGTTTCACAAATAAGGGCTTTTTTAGGCTTCAACGGGGCGACTAGAGAATAATTAATGTTGGGTAGGCTATTTGTCTTTGGTGATAAATTCTTAGGTGCCTTAATCATTTTCAAGTTGTCGTTCAAAAATCAAGAACAAGTTTCGAAGAGTAACATAAGCAAGTTCTAGTTCATTTCAAGAATGTTAACTCATGCAATCAACCAAATCCTGAATACTGAGATCTCCAAATATATGTGACAAGAAAAATATCGAATTAGTGTATGGCTCTCTCAAGAATATATGTTAGGCTCAAAACTCACAATTTGTTTATTTAAGTTTACACATAGTTAAACCTGCTTCTCTCTTTCATAATTAATCATATTGACATGGCCAAGTGTAAAAAAATTTCAAGCATGATTCATATGAAAAGTTATAAACATTTCTTTTAAAGATTAAGACCACAATTAATACCTGCACTTCACCCTAGCCATAGTAGTTAAGCTCATGTTCTCATCATTGTTGTTGGAAGGTATCTATTTTATTATTTTAATTTTAATTTTAATTTTTTATTTTTTTGGGTTTAAGAGTAAACTAATCAACTAAACTATGACTCTTACTATACCCCCAAACTTAAATGGAACATTGTCTTCAATGTTTGAAACAACGATTTGAAATAAGCATGTCACCATCCAAGTTTTTAAAAAAAAAGAGTAAAAAAATATAGAAGAGTGTAAGAACTTCCCTGACAGTTGGGTTGCCTCCCAATAAGCGCTGAGCTTTATGTCTTCAGCTCGACTTGATGAGTTTACGCAATGTATTGAATAGTTTGAAGAGTCATATCTTCCTCTCGAGGTTCAAAACTCATCTCAATATAACGTTTCACCCTATGCCCGTTCACCTTAAATGTTTGATTTTTCTCTTTGCTATGAACATCCAAAGCTCCATGCGGAAAAACTTTTGTAACAACATACGGACTGTACCATCTTGACTTAAGCTTTGCCGGGAAGAGTCTTAATTTCGAATTGTAGATCAATACCTTCTGTCCCTCATGAAACTCTTTCCTAACTAGTTGCTTATCATGATATACCGTGGACCGTTCTTTGTACAACTTTGCGTTCTTGTATGCATCATGCCTCAATTCTTCGAGCTCATTCAGCTGCAACTTTCTTTTGTCACCTGCTTGTTTCATGTCAAAGTTAAATTTCTTAACAGCCCAATATGCTTTATGCTCCAACTCCACCGGAAGGTGACACGCCTTTCCAAAGACCAAACGATATTGTGACATGCCAATGGGAGTTTTGTACGCAGTTCTATACGCCTATAATGCATCATTCAAGCGTAGCGACCAATCCATTCTGCTTGTATTCACTGTCTTCTCCAAGATGTTCTTGATTTCTCTGTTGCTCATCTCCACTTGCCCACTGGTTTGAGGATGGTATGGAGTACCCACCTTATGTGTAATCCCATATTTCTTCATTAAAGAAGCAAACAGATAATTATTGAAGTGCCTACCTCCATCACTAATGATTACCCTTGGTGTACCGAACCTGGTGAAGATGTTATCCTGCAAGAACTTGACAACAACCTTGTGATCATTAGTTTTTAAGGGAACAGCCTCGACCCATTTAGACACATAATCCACACCAACAAGAATACATACATAACCCAATAAGTTAGGAAAAGGACCCATGAAGTCGATCCCCCATACATCAAAAAGCTTGATTACTTGAATATTTTTCAGCAGCATTTGATTTCTGGAAGAGATGTTTCCTGTCCTCTGACATCTATCACAAGAACTGCAAAATGAACAGGCATCTTTAAATACATTAGGCCAATAAAATCCAGATTGTAATACCTTAAGTGCTGTTCTTTTTGTCCTAAAGTGTCCTCCACAAGCAAGCTGATGATAATGTTGTAGAACACTCATGTGCTCCTCTTCTGGCACACACCTCCTTATAATTTGATCCGGAAAGAATTTGAATAAGTATGGATCATCCAAATAATAGTGCTTACACATAGCCACTAACCGCTTTCTTTCTTGACTAGACATACCTGGAGGAAAAACATTAGCAGTAATATAATAAACAATATCTGCATACCATGGAAGTTGTACATTTATCCCAAGTAAGTGTTCATCTGGAAAGTTTTCATTCAATGGAGGTACATTCCCTTCTTCATCATGAAGTAACCTGGACAAGTGATCTGCAACAACGTTGTCGCTCCCCTTCTTATCTTTAATCTCAAGATTAAACTCTTGTAGCAAGAGCACCCATCTGATCAACCTAGGCTTAGCATTCTTTTTCGCAAACAATTATCTCAAAGCAGCATGGTCAGTGAAAACTATGACTTTAGAACCAATCAAGTATGAACTAAACTTCTCTAAAGCAAATATGACAGCCAACATTTCTTTTTTAGTAGTGGAATAGTTAAGTTGTGCATCATTTAAAGTTCGAGAAGCATAGTAAATATCATGAGGTACCTTATTTATTCTCCGACCTAGAACAGCTCCCAAAGCATAATTGCTTGCATCACACATGAGCTCGAAGGGAAGGCTCCAAACTGGTGCCATGATGATTGGTGCAGAAATAAGAAGATTTTTCAATGTATTGAAAGCAGTCATGCACTCTTCTATCCACACAAACTCAACAACTTTAGTCAATAATTCACAAAGAGGTTTGGAGATCTTGGAAAAATCTTTATGAATCTTCTATAAAATCCTGCATGTCCTAGAAAGCTTCTCACACCCTTAACTGTAGTAGGGGGATGTAGCTACGAGATGATGTCTTTTTTTGCCTTGTCCACTTATATGCCTTTTTTAGAGACCACATGTCCTAACACAATGCCTGTACCATAAAATGGCACTTCTCCCAATTTAGCACTAAATTGCATTCTTCACACCTCTCAAGAACAAGTTGCAAATGGTTAAGGCATTCATCAAAATTAGATCCAAAAACACTGAAATCATCCATAAATACCTCGATGAACCTCTCCACCATGTCTGAAAATATACTCATCATGCATCTCTGAAATGTGGCTGGTGCATTACACAATCCGAATGGCATCCTCCTGTATGCAAACGTACCGAAAGGGCATGTAAAAGTGGTTTTTTCCTGGTCTTCTGGAGCAATAGCAATTTGATTATAGCCACTATACCCATCTAGAAAACAGTAATGACTATACCCAGCTAATCTCTCTAACATTTGATCAATAAAATGAAGAGGGAAGTGATCTTTCCTGGTTTCATTATTCAGCTTCCTGTAGTCAATACAGACCCTCTAGCCTGTGGTCATCCCTGTAGGAATAAGCTCATTTTCTTCATTCTTCACCACTGTAACTCCACTCTTTATAGGCACTACATGTATTGGACTTACCCATTTGCTATCTGAGATAGGGTAGATGATGCCAACATCCAACAACTTAAGAACCTCCGTTCTAACAACCTCCTTCATGTGTGGATTAAGTCTTCTTTGTGCTTCCCTAGTAGGTTTTGCATTATCTTCCAGAAGTATTCTATGCATGCACTTGGATGGACTTATTCCCTTGATGTCTGCAATGGTCCACCATAATGCAACCTTGTGCTCCCGTAAAACTCTCAACAACTTCTCTTCTTCTTGCATACTCAAGTTTGCAGCCACTATCACGGGTAAGGTTTGGTTCTCACCTAAATATGCATACTTAAGTGTTCAGGTAGTTGCTTTAGCTCCAAATCTGGTACCCTGGTAACAGAAGAAACAATAGTAGTATTAGACACAATATTTTAAAAAATAGGTGCATACTTACTTGGATATGACTTTGGAGTTTCAAGGTAGTGCACGACCTCTTTGATCCACAAATCAGTGTCATCATATTCATGTTCAATTCTAGACAGTGTAAGAGAGTGTGTTATGGTAGCTTGTAGTGGATCAATGCTATGTACCTGAAATGCTTGGTCAACAATATTCTGAACCACATCTATATTATAACACTCATGATCATCATGTGGTAATTTTAGTGCATTAAACATTTTAAACTCAATATTCTCACCATTTATTTTCATACTTATAGTACCCTTTTTAACACATATTTTTATATCAGCAGTACTCATAAATGGTCTACCTAAGATAATAGGCAATGAAGAAGGCATAGGGGAGTCTTCCATATCCAAAACAACAAAAATCCGCAGGCAGAATGAATTCATTTACCTGAACTAAGACATCCTCTAAAATACCTCTAGGCCTCTTTATGCTCCGATTGGCTAATTGTAAGGTGATTGACGTTGGTTTGAGTTCTCCTAATTTTAGTTCTTCATAGACAGAGTAGGGTAGAAGGTTTATACTTGCCCCTAAATCCAGCAGTACTTTTTCGAAAAGATGATCACCAACCCTGCAAGGAATAGTAAAACTACCTGGATCTTTCAATTTAGGAGGCAGTTTCCATAACAACATCGCACTTACTTCCTCCGTTAAAGCAACATTCTCATGAACCTAAAATGTTTTTTTGTGAGTACAACAGTCTTTTAAAATTTTAGCATAAGAAGGAATCTGTTTAATAGCATCAAGTAAGGGAATATTAATTTCTACCTTCCTAAGAGTTTCAAAGATATCAAGTAAATGTTGTTCTTTCTTTTGCTTTACTAACCTTTGAGGGAATGGTGGCAATATTACCCTTTCTTTTTCACTTACCTTTTTAGAAACCAAGGATTTTGCTGGCAGCGTGTCCCCGATCTCAATTTTATCTGATTCTTTCTCATTTGTTCCTACTTTGCTGTCAATTACCTTTCTGCTCCTTAGGGTTGTTACTGCTTTGAGTTGCTCTTGTCCTCT
Organism: Hemerocallis citrina; assembly: GCA_017893485.1. NCBI lineage: Eukaryota > Viridiplantae > Streptophyta > Magnoliopsida > Asparagales > Asphodelaceae > Hemerocallis > Hemerocallis citrina. Next base: position 385,103,746 of record CM030358.1, on the reverse strand, counting down.
AGTATTGGGTATGGTTTGTGATGGGAGCTCTCCTGCCTTTCTTTCACTTAGTTCTTTTGCTATTTGTTCGATCTGTGTTTCCAATTTTTGAATGGCTTGACCTTGATGGTTGCTTGTTTGATGTTGCAGTTGCAATAATTGAAGAACAATACTCTCAAAATCTAGCTTCTTTGGTTCTTAAACTTGTGGTTGAACATGCTGCTGAGCTTGAAAATTGCTCCCTTGTTGATAATTTCGCTGCTGCCCCTGTACATTTTGAATATTTTGCCCATTTCTCCATGAAAAATTAGGGTGGTTTCTCCACCCTGGATTGTAAGTATTTGAGAATGGGTTATTTTTCGGTTGGTAAATTCCTTGTCTCACATAGTTTGCATGCTCCTGATCTGTGAAAGAAGACATTGGACATGTATCAGTTGTATGATCAGAGTGGGAACAAATTGCACATACCTCAGTTGTTGGGTTTTTTATGCCACCCAAAGAAGATATTGCACTGACGAGCATGTCAATCTTTTTGTTCATGGTTGCCATTTCTATATGCACATTATTACTACTAGAAATTTCATAAACTCCCTGTTTCTTAGTTATGCCTCTTCCCCTTGTTGAGAATTACTGCGAGTTCTCACTTAGTTCTTCGAATAACTCAATAGCCTCTTCACCATTCTTCTTCATCAGGATTCCATTGCAAGCTGAATCTACAATAGCTTTGTTAGTGTCATTTAAACCCTCATAGAATGCTTGTACCTGATCATCCTTAGGCATGTTATGAGTAGGACACTTGAGAAGCTTGTTCTTAAAATCCTTCCAGGATTCGAAAAATAAATCTCCATCCTTTTGTTGGAAGAGTTGAATTTCCCTTTTCAGCTGTTTAGTCTTTTGAGCAGGGAAAAATCCTTTTAAGAATTTTGTTGCCAATTGATCCCATGATTGAATCGATCCTGGTTCCTAAGCATTGTACCATAATTTAGCATTAAATTTCAATGAAAATGGAAACAGAATTAACCTTATTTTCTCAGGAGTAAGGCCTTGGACGCTCTGAGTTCTGCAAAGATCAAAGAAATCTTGCAGGTGAAGATGAGGATCCTCGTTTATCTTGCCGCTAAAATGGGGAACCATACTAAGTAATTGTGGTGAAAGGTGCATGTTTCTCGTAACATTGGTTGAAAAGATATGCATGACGGTTGCTCAATGCTCCTAGGGGTGAACTTGTCTTGCATTGGAACTCTAGGATGTGCTACTTCTTCACCCATTGTTGGTTTTGGAATAGGTCGCGGCTTTTGCTGTTGTTTTAGTTTGTGCAGGATATGCTCAATCTCTTGATCAATAGGAAGTAGTTTGAGATGGAGTGAATATCTCTCGTGCATACACCAAAGTCATGTAGCCTCTTGTAGGAACCGTACCTAAAAAAAATAGAATTTTCAGTAAATAAGTTTAACACCTTTTTAAATTGATTAGCAAGTTAAAATACTAAAACAATCCCCAGCAACGGTGCCAAAAACTTGTTGATAGTTTCAGATTTGTTTAAATTAATAAATAATCTGAACACAAATTTAAACCTCGCAGGTATACGAATCGTTGACAGAAGCGTAGTGATAGCAATGGTCGATCCCACAGAGATTGTAGTAAACAACTCACTAAGCGATTGTAAGATGTTTTGTTTGCTTGTTTGTTTTTTTTATGAATGGAGTGAGGAGGATGTTGAAGAATTAAGTTGATAACAACTTCTAATTAAAAAGAAAGTGATCAAGTTGATTATTGAGTGCAGAATATTTATCAAAGGAGTTGGGGCTTTGATTTCCACCACTGGTCATGTATTCTAAACCAAAAAATTATACACTGCTATGAATTATTTTGGATTGCTCATTTTTGTCAATTTAAAGGCATGGTATCTACTCTTTAAATTATTGATTTTCCTAAGCAATGAATTAGGCATGGGTGTCTACTCTAATTCTTTTCTTTCTTAAAGTATTTAGCATGGTATCTACTAAGTTGCACTTTAAGACAGCATAAAAACAATGAAAATCGACAAATACATAAAACCTAGAACATGGTATCTATTCTAGTCTTCTATGTTAATTAAACCCTAGAACCTAAACTAGTTCTTGTGTTACTAGTCATGAGCACAAGACTTGGTCAACTAATTTCGCCCATGTAACAAACTCAAAATACATGATGTATATGGTAATCAATCATATCACAACAATATCAAGAGTAAACTTTAAAGCAGGGTTTAATTAATAAGCATCACAAGGGACATAGTAGTGGCACTAATAGGGGTTTAAGAACACATGACCAGGGCTTCCATCAAGCCCTAACTAAACTTAGTTACACATAATCAAAATTTTGTTCACAAAGAAATTGGAAGATATGACAATGATCATAGAAGAAGACATTAACAAAGAAGTAACACTGTAGGAATTGATGTTGTGCTTGATCCCTTGTTAAGTGCAGCTGCTCTCTCCCCTTGTTGATCTGCAGATTACTCTCCGAAAGTAGCCTATAGTTGTTCTCTTCTTCTGAGTTTACAATGTGTTTTTTTTTTTGAATCGCTCTTCCGCTTCCTCCAGTCTGCCCCCTCACTGTGATGATCTGTGTATTCTTTTTATAGCCCTTTTGTTTGCAGATCTCTAGCTCAATCTTCATTCCCCTAATCTTAGCATTGAATTGGTTGTCTTCTCCTTAATATGGGAGATGGATTAAGTCAAGAAAAATCTCATTCCCTAAACAGCAAAATCTCATTTGGTAACAAATTTTTAGCCAACTGAATAGCTTAAATTTCGGAATTTGATTAGGCAACTGTGTAGTTTTTGCTATTCTGCAGATCTCTTCAATAAACTTGCTCAATCTTCCCCTTGTTGATTTGGTTGCATTCTCCTTAATATGAGGAAAAGATCACCTTCTATAACAACAAAATCTGATTACAGATTCTTAACAAAATAGCTTCAATTTCGGTTATGAGAATCAAATTGTTATGGGCTTAGTGGTGATAGCTGATACTGAGTACTGATGGTGTAACTGATACTGGTATCATAACAGCTGATACTTGAAGAGTTGCTGAGTCTGATAGTTGACACTAAGTGATTAAGTGGTTGTGTTTTAATTGTGCAACTGAATTGTACTCATTGTAATAGACAACTGCCATTTTGAAACTTTGCAAATCTTCCACACAGTCTGGCATTTCTTTCCTTCCAGAGCTTCACAAAATTTTGCCTTTCCTGACTTGCAACTTGATCAATTTTGTGACACTGTGAAGTTCAACCATCCTTTTATTTACCATTTGATGTGGAGACACACTTAATAGGAGATAACAAGGGAATAGAGAGTGAAGGGGTGAGCTCTGAGATTGAGGTTGCAAGTAGTACTGTAGCAACCTGACATGCACAACTGATACACTCATTGCACAGTGAAGGTGAAAGAGAATTAGAACTAAACCTACACATTTCATATATTCTGTGATGAACAATGGAGGTATAGGATATGCATAGAGTGGTTAGGGGATAGCTCGTGACTCAAAGAGGAGTCAGAACACCAGTTGAACTTTTCCTCAAACACCTTCTTGTACTGATCAACTCTGGAGATTAAACAAAGAAGATTGATTCACTCTTGATATGTGTTAACAATAGTTCTCCATCATGCTTGATGCTGCTTTTGCTTGATTGAAAGAAAATGCTCTGATGCACTTGGTGTTTGCTGGTGCTTCATCCTCCATATGACAATTTGACAAGATTTGTCATGAGTAAGCCTTGAATCCAATCAATTGGTTGCTTCTGGGTTGTTTTCCTATAAAAAGGAGACAAGAAGTATAAATTACCAGAGATAGAGAATTTAAGTGTTAATTGCATTCAGCTTTATGGTCCAAAATATGAACATAAAGAGATTTATCACATAGTTTGCAAGTTTGGAGAAACATTCATTCAAGAAAATGATGCAGTAAAATAGAGAGTGGCAAAATCCAGTTTTGACAGTTGACCGACTGCAGCAACACATGAACTACGATCGACCGACTGCAGTCGACGGTAGGGTCGACCGACATGCAGTATGCGGCAAACTGATCAACTAAATCAAACCCCTCACACTGATATATACACATACATGATGAAATCTATGATATGGCATGTGCATCTTATCCAATCTACCTCAGTTCATCAATCAAATCCATCCTCAAGGATAAACTAAACATGATCATCACATATTAAAATGTTGGTTTTTATCTCATGGATCAATTAACTCTATCACAACAATCAATTCATGGTAGAATCATTAATATTTGCTTTGAATCAATCAAAGATTCACATAGAAATTTCTAACATGACATCTACTCATTCGTGATCCAAGAACATATCAAGAGAGTCAAAGAATCATTCACTAATTAGGATTTTTATTCATGAAGAAGTTATTCGACTACTATTCATAGAGATTTATCCTCTAATAGATCTATATCAGGTTTTATAATCATGCAAGATATATCATATTTGATCAATCATCATCATATTATACAAGCATATAACAATTCAAGAGATGAAAAGTATCACCCACCTTAAAGAAGATCAACTTGAAAAACAATATAGTAGTAATAAAGAAAAGCCTCTTCCATCTACTTACAAAAATCCAAGATCCAAGCCTCCACTCCAAGAAAAATAATGAAGAAAATAGGGTTTATGTTCACAACAGGGGAAAATGGCTGCTACTACTATATAGACCAGGGGAATATGATTTTTAGGGTTTCCACAACATTTTCACAAAATATTCCTTAAGATAATATCTTTACATATATAAATCCTTCAAAAATTAATTAGTTAAATCAAATTAAACCAAAAATATCTTTTCTTCCTAACTCCCCAATCTGGCCGGCCCTGTGTGCAGCCCCAAAAATTCAAAATTTGAAATTTTACCTCAAGTGGCAAATTTTACACAAAACTCCTTCATTTTGAAATTTTTGCAAACATGTCATAATTTATTCATAAAAATCCAGAAAATTTAGAATTATTATCTACTAATAAATATTAGATTTTTCAAGCAAATTTTCTGACTTTGTATTTCCCATGAAAAATATTTGCACGTGTTTTGCACGTGCAAAACACGTGTAAATTTCAGAAAAAATGTTTATTAAATCACAAAAAATCTTTTTAAATCATTAATTAATTCCAAAAACGTATTTAAAATTTCTAGGATGTTACAACTACTGCTGCTACTAGTACTACTACTACTGCTCTTGCCTGACCATCGTGAGTTTGAGAGGGGGTGTTAAGATATATAGTGTTGTCGTCACTGTGGCACCATGCGTCGGTCCTGCGTAATTGTGTGCCATCCCTAAGCCACATGAACATCGTCAATATCCAAACTCATGTTGTTTGAACCAACTTGAGTTTGAGAGGGGGTGTTAGATGTGAGATGTTATATTATCCATTTTAGTCCCCATATCGAAAAACGTATTAGTTTAATCTTTACTTCTCTTCTATATAAGAGACTTTGTAATCAGTTATAATCAATCCAGTAAAGTATTCTTTTATATCTTTGAATCTAACACCCATGGTATCCAAGAACGGAGCTTTGTTGGGGCCTGAATGGACCCAGGACACCTGGAAATTTCAGGAAATTTTATACTTTGGCCCACCCAAAAATAAAGATAAAGTCACTATATATATGATTCGTTAATTTGACCTTATAAAGCTTCTATGTTATTTTTTGGTTAGCCAGAATTATGATAAAATCCTTACATATATTCGATTGATTTTGACTCGGTAAAGCCTCTACATATAAATCCCCAAAAAATATATTAACAGTTATATCACTTTATGATTAGTTTTTTTTTCCCTTTCAAAATTGTTTATTGCTTTGATTGGCCTACCCAATATATTTGTTCTGGTTTCGGAGGAGTAATCCAATGAGAAACACTTTTAAATGAGAAAATGAGAAACAAAGATTTTGACCATTGGATATGAGGGGAAATAGATGAATGGCTCTAATTCAATTGGATTAATTAGTAGAAAATCCGGTTTTTTTTCTACACATCTATTAAAAAAAACCAAAAAAAAAAAAAACAGCAGCAAAAACCCAAACATCTATTTCAGATATCTTTATACAGCCAAAAAAAACCCAATTCATAATAGCATCTCAGTTTTTGAAGGTAACCCTAACTTTCGTTAATTCTCAATCTAGAAGAGCACGCTAGTCCGTACGTGTACGCCGTCGCCGCGTCCGCCGTCGCCATCTCCAGCCGCCGCGTCCGCCGTCGCCATCTCCAGCCGCCGCGTCCGCCCACTCCTTCGGATCCTTCTACTCATGTTTGGGTCGTTTGATTATATTGAGGTATATAACCCTGGTTTTGCTATTTGATTCAAAAAAATTGTTTATAACCATGTATTTGTTGATGGAAAACCTTTCATTCATAAAGTTTTGAGCACAACTACTAAGTATTTGATAAGAGTTTAGTATGTATGTGATGTATGTGACTAATTATCAAATTTAGCTAAGGATCTCGCCATGTTAACTAATTAAGTATTTTGAATCAACATCAAGCATAGGACATCAGAACTTCACTAACAATTGCTGGTGATTATGATTAGGTTGAAGAAGACATGGACTTGATCCAACATATAAAGAATTTCTTCAATGATCGCCCATATACGTTTAGGATTAGATTAGATTTATGAATGTAAGATTAGATATATCACAGTCCATCTCCTGAGTTATATTTCTTATTACAGATGGATAAGGCTTCTATTTTAGATGACACAATTGAATATATAAAGCAGCTGAAAAGAAGAATACGAGAAGCATACAAGTAAAGCATATTTTCATTTTATGACAGCCAAAATTCTCTATTCCTACAATATGCAGAGTTAGCATTAAGATTGAAGCAGATCCTACTTCATTTATTACATGGAAGTCAAGATTTACATTCATATAACTTGAATTTTATTATTTCCTTTGTTATGTTTGTCTGTGTAGCTCCTTCTTTGGATATGCAACTACAACACATTCTCATCGTGGCTGTCATCATGCTCATCCAGAACTTCATCAGTCAAAATGTATCCACCCCGCAGCCCAGACCAATTAGGGCAAAAGATTGAAGATACAAACCAAGAAATCTCTGAAGGTGAAAGAAGCCATGCATATCAACCTGGAAACAAGGAAGATCGAGTGTGTGACATCTTATTGTTGGGATTTTATTTCTTAATGGGAAGTGACTATTACATATATCATTGTAAAGAATCTGGTTCCTGATACAGGATTTTTTGTACGTTTTAGAATATATTTTTTTCTTTTAACCTTCTTTTTGTAATTTCAATTCATACTTATCGTGCAACTCACGTGTGTAATTTGATGTCTTGACCAATGGATTTATTTTCCGGTGGCTTCTCTTCAATCAGAATTGTTAGTTTGGTCTAGTATATGTTATTATCGTATGATCTGATGCAAGCTCTATAAATAAGCATTCCAATATTTGAAAAATAGTTTGATGCTTCAAACCGTTCTATCCATTCTACTCCATTGAAAGCATTTCAAGTAGTTGTTAAATTCAAATAGAGCCACCAAATGTGAAATGTTCTGAGCATGTTATATGGAATGCCATGGTCAATAAACCCTGTTAAGTTGTAAAGCCTTTTGGAATTCTTTCTATCCTGAAAGAGAAATGTGCAGAAATAGATTCAAGCTCTAATTTATGCACTTGCATATCTTCATCTTCACCTATGTGAGTTTCATCTCCATCCATGTATTTTTATCCCCATCAATGTTATTCTCAGAACCAATATCTCCATCCAATATTATCAATTTCAGTACCAGCACGAGGTGGCAGCCTACCACCAGTTGGCTTGGTCAGCTGCAAAACCAAAATGTTAAAAACAATAGAGTTGTTTTCTACTATGTTTCCATCTGATAGGTGGAAAATATACATGGAGACATACAAAACATAGCACTTTAAACACTCGAAAAATTTTGTATGTAGTTACCAGATTTCAATCACTGGAGAGACTGGAATGTTTATCAGCATATAGAAACTTTCCCATTATATTGCAGTCTCGAAATAGATTATCAATAACGGCAGTGTCCTTGCTATCTAGACATGTCATAATTATGTTTTCTACATGGTGATGGAGTGCATTGTTGAAGGGATACCTGCAACACAATTATCAACAAATTTACTGAAAATTGTGGGCTATCAGTAACAACAATAAAAGTAGTGCTTACTCAAAAAAAAAGATAGACAACTCTCTGTATAGAACCGGAGTTAACCAGATCCTTTTCAGTGGTTTCATCACCCCGAGTAACACTGAAAGGAATTCCACAATCTGAAACTCCAAAGAGAAGGTTATCGTTAATATCGCAAAGTTAATTTGCATTTGTATGCAAACATAAATATGAGCAGACAAACTTTTAGACGTTGCTTCCCAAGTGGAGGTCTTAGTTCACTGTAAGTAGTAGGAGGGGCATTCTCGTCAGAAGATACATCCAAAAGTGCAAGCAAAACACCTATTAAATAGAATAAGTAATAGGCTATCAGTAAGCATGTCGTGGATGCAAGCAGGATTTTAGGTGGAAAACATTATTCTATTACATAAAACCTGTTTGCCTCTAATCACATTGTCAAAATATATAGCAGAACAAGAGTTCCCCACAACAACCATTAAAGATGAAATTTGAAAGAAATACACGGATATGAAGTAAACAATTAGACATTAAAAGAAGGTGAACTAAAAAGGCAGGATCAACAGTGGAATCACACAATTCTTCATGGCATGCTCACCCTACCTGAAACTATCCCAACATGTTGATGAAAAGTAAGAGAAAGATCTTAACATAAAGTTCAGAGGTGTACAGTTTGGATTCTATGGGAAAGAATGATTCTGACAAAAGTTGAAAACCTCATTAACTATGATATCATTAATCAAATAGTGTACACTGCGGCATGTTGAGTAAGAGGGTTTATTATGCTATTTACTCAATTGATGTTAACCAAAAGCTTCAGCTAATGAGTTGGCAGCCTACCACCAGTTAGCTGAAGAACACATCCAGCAACAACAACATCAAGAATTCTCTGATTCTTAGTAGACCTTCCCCAGGATTCAGTCCTTAAAGATGTGCTTTGGAGGTTGCTGGATTTTCATAGGATTTAAGATTAAAGATTCCTGGATTATCTTCTAATTAGATATATTGATGATTTATAAACCCTTAATTAGTTTTTTTTTTCTTTATCACTCACTTTGGTTATTGAATGCTTTAGACTAGTTATGTATGCCATTCATGTTTATATTGCAGGCACTTGATACGGATAAAAGAGGTTTGAGATATAGATTCACACACAAGCAACAATCCTTATACATTAAGCAAAATCATGATACGCTCAGCTAAATGATTCTGCTTCCAGATTTATACAACCAACAATCCTTATACACTGACCAAAATAATTTTGCTTCCAGATTCACACACATTCATCAAAAGAAGAAAATGAAAAAGAACTTGCCACTTCACATGCAAACCAAATGAACTCAAAGCTCAGGAGGCAACAACAGATGCATTGATTTGGTATTTCAAGATCCTATGTACACAACTTTGCAATATGAAACAAATGTACCCAAGAAGCAACAGACAGTTACAATCGAACAAACTAAAGATAAACAACTCCGCAAACAAACAAACAAACAAACAAACTAAAAAAGCAACAGACAGTTACAACTCCGCAAACAAACAAACAAACAAACTAAAAAAGCAACGGATAATCCCATTCCAGTTTCCAAATCCAGCAAAGAATAAGCTGACAATTAGAGTTATTAGAAGTTCGAACAACAACATTAGCAATGCAGATCAACAAATGAATGCTTAGTGAAGAAAGTGTTTCCATCAGAGCTCCATTTCAGGCTTGTACAGTACACAACCTGGAACATACAAAACAGAGGAAGGTTAAATAAAGATGATCAAAATGTAAAACAACCGAAAACATCAAAGATTGACGAGAAAGAGAAACACAAAACTAAAGATAAACGTGAATGTTACATAAATTTAAGGCACGAGCAATACCACAAAGGAAATTGCTAAATTGCAACATAACATAAATTGCTAAATTAATTCATGTAGTTATCTTACCAAAGAAAATCAAATTTACAATTCCTTCTTTTCTGGACAGTTTCGACTATCATGGTCGACATACTTGTTGCATGTTCTACAAAGTCTAAGATTCTTTTCTTGTTGTTCCATGGCCTTCTCTTTCCCTCCTTTTAATCTTTTCCCACTTCCCTTCGTCTTTGAAATATTCGGTATGCAAACATTGTCATTATTTGAAGTTGTTGGAAGATTCCCCTCAGTGAAATGTTTCTCTTTCTTATGATTCAAATTTGCACCCAGATTTTCTTTCATTCTTAGTAATTCATCTCTAAGATTTTTACCTCTTTCCATAGCATGTAAAAAGCTCTCATTTGAATAGCCAGCAAGATGCATGCACTCTGAAAGCAAATCCCACAATGATGATAAGTTAATTCCAGTTATGTTACTTGAAGTTCCACATAACTCATTTCCTTCAACATCGAATATTTGAGCAATTGTTGCAAGTTTAGTCCACCTCCTTACAATATAGTGAGTAAACAACTCATCCACAAATTCATTTTTTAATACAGCAAGAATATGCCGACAAGGAAGTCCCTCTCCCTCAAACACTTTACAATCACAATATGCCACCTTAGTAGCTTGAAGATAAACAACTTCTCTTGATCTGAGTTTCTTGTTCTCCTTATTTTCTTGAACAATGTAAAAATACACATCTTCTACCTCATCGATTTTTTTTGTAGCACAATTGACACAACTCTTAAGCAACTCATCTTGAAATAGATGAAAGTTAGCACGTGTGTATATCTCACTCATTTGTTTCTCCAATGAATTCTTTATTTTCATCTTTGGCCTGGTATAAATTGTATCATGATCAGCCCTTCAATTCATTATGTCGTTGGTGCTCCAATGCCCTCTCGAATCGTGTATGGAATTCCACCAAACTATTCCTCTGGCTAACAAAGTGACTAAAAAAAGAATTCATACTTTCACTGCACTGTGTTGTCCTCATTCCAGCTAAAAAAGTATCCTTGAAAAATGCTGGTATCCATAGTTCACTTAAGCCATGCATCATTTTCAGCCACATATTGTTCTCTAAATGATATGTTGTTATAACTTCATTCCACCGCATTTCGAACTCATCAATAGTTTCAGAAGAATAAACACAAGATTTAAAATCTTCATGAAATTTTTTGTTAGAGGCCAACTCAGATCCAACCTTTCCCGACAACTTATGGAGAATATGCCACATGCAATATCTTTGTTTTGTTTTGTCTAGTTTAACTTTTACAGCATTACCAATTGATGGACATTGATCTGTAATGAATGCTAATGGTTGTTCCCCCCCATGGCTTCCAAGAATTTCTCAAACAACCAAATAAAAGATTCTGACTTCTCATCAGCCAAAAATCCGACACCAAAGTTCACCGACTGTCTATGATGATTAACTCCTGTAAAAGCGCAAATACAATAATTAATATTGAACTTTTATATGGATTGCAAATAATAATAATAATAGATAGTTTCATATAATAGATAAATTAGTACCTGTAAACGGCGCAAATATCAACGAATATTTGTTTGTTTCATATGTAGTGTCAAAAACTACTACATCTCCAAATAGGTGGTATGCTTTCCTTGAAAGTCCATCCGTCCAAAATACATGAGTGAGCTTCATGTCTTTATCAACCTTATAATCATAGAAAAATGAAGGATTGATTTTTTTCATCCTTGCAAAATTATCTAGAAATATCTGCGCATCTGGTTCTTTCATTGCCTTTCTTACATTCCTTTTTATGATTTCTGATGTCTCTTTCAGTGCAACCCATATTCTCATACCCATTAGCTTGAATCTTTAGAACTGTAACTAATTGGGATGTGGAGATATTAGCTTCATCATAGATTTGTATTAATGACTTTTGTGTCGATGATACTCCTCGGTTTATATTTAAAAATTGTTGCCTACGAGGACTAGTGAGAACATGACAATGACCTTCATGAAATTTGACAATCTCCCACATGTCATTTTCAACTTTCTTAAATTTTATCATAGCCATACAATTCTCTCTAATTACAGATCGTCGTCTTTTTTTTTTACCTGCAGTTGATCCCACTGGAAGCTCCTCGATAGTTTCACCTTGTAGTACTTTTGCAGTACTTTCTCCTTGTTTTGAGCAAACATAATATTTTGTTATCAATTCTCTTGTCTTCCTATCCAAATTTGTACTCCCTTTCCGAATAGAAAAACCTCCAAGCTTTCCATATGCATAGTAAAAAAGTTTCCCCACTTCTAATACTGCAAATTGCATTCCAAGTTTCGGCCTATTAATATCATCTACAGTTGGTGTCCACTCACCATGGTCATGTTCTCTTGCTGTTTCAGGAGTCGAACTCAAGGCCTATAAAAAAGAAAAGTGAAACTAGTTAGTTTAGGAGTCAACAGTAATAAAAGGAAAATTGTTATATATTTTGGAGTTAAGTATTGCATGTATATAAAGAAAATTAATTCTTTTTACTAACCAACCTCAACGACATCTGAATCTGAGATATTACCACTGTTAGGATCTCCAAAGTTCATGTTTGTTGCTCGGTCATCAAGAAATGCATCCTTCGTGTGAATTGTTTCAAACCCTTAAGAGAAAAAGGATAAAACCAAACAACAATTAATTTTAGACGAGTAGTAACACACAAAAATAACAATATTTTAAGTAGTATGTTATTTATACCTATCTCATGTTCCTCACTGGCTTCAGGAACTACATGTTCTTCCTGTAGATGTTCAATATATAGCACAACCTTCTTCAAGTTTTGATGTTCTGTGAAGGCATCATGCAGTGACTCATCTGTATTAATAAGTATGTAGCCATCGTCTACTGAGCTTTCATGCAACTTACAAAAGACTCTATAATCTTCAAAATATTCACACTCCATCATTATTTCTTTTATTGAACTCATGTAGAATTCATCCGGACGCACTTTCTCGAGACGAGCGCAAGAACCATTTACATATTGCTTAGGTGGACCTAGATCAAAGTTACCACCTAGATAAATCTCTACAGAAAAAAGGTTATCACTGATACTCATGAATACCTGAAATTTAAAAAATCACACTATTGTTAACTGTGTAAAATTTATTACTCGTTTTTGAATTTAGAAAAGTTTTCAAATGGTTTTGAATTATTTAAGAATATAATCTAACTAAAGTACAGCTAACCAAACAGGACTCTAGTTGCCTCTTCTGGCAAGTCAAAACACAAACATATGTTAGTGAGATAACTCTAATTTTTCAAGTATACAAGGGATGAAAATCTGCAGTGTACGGGTTCACATAAGCAGCATGCACATTCCATCCACATATATTGTTTCAACTTTACATTAATGTCTACTGGCTTGTTTCTACTTTCTAAAATATACTATCCTCTCAAGCTTAAGTTATCATCAATCATTTTCCTTTATAATGCTTCTTCTGACATGCATCATCAAAAATACACGATGCCAAATTAGGCAATTACAATCACATATAAATTGTTAAAATGCAATGCCATTTAGGAAAAGAGGCAGAGAAATGTGACCTGGAGAAATAAAGAAAGTGAATATTTTGAACTTTATACAAGTAATATATTTTCGCTGGACTTTATACAAGTAATAAATTTTCCCTGGGCAATTGAGATACCCATATTTGTTCACAAAATGCACATTTGCAGGCATTCTCAATTGCATAGGAGCTCTCTACGGTAGATTTTCTGCTAGAAATCTATATTCCTCTTGGCCACTTTCAATAGCAATTCATCTTATATGCCTCGCACTAACATCAAGATCTTTCATCCTACTTTTAGCATTTCTGAGACCAAAATACTCCTAACCTCAACATCATCTTGAAGGAGACTGAAGGAAAATGAACTAGTTAAATTTAGTTCATTTTCATACCTTTCAAGAGACAAACATGAATGTCAATTAAACATACCTTTCAAGAGCAGAGCAATCTGTAGAAGAAAACTGAAACACTCTGTTTCGGAAGGAAAGAGAGGAAACACTCTGTTTCGGAAGGAAACAGAGGAAGGGAGGACTGTGCGGTTGGTTGATTGAAGACGACGAGGATGCAGTGGTGGTCGAAGTCGACGATGAGGAGGAGAAGCGGGATGGGTTTCGGTTGGATTTTGGCACCAAATCTTCAATGACAGAATTGCGGAGGAAGAAGTGTAGAGGAGAGAATGAGCGGGGTGACGGCGGGATGGAGAAGGAGTGGGCGGATGCGGCGGCTGGAGATGGCGACGGCGGACGCGGCGGCTGGAAATGGCGACGGCGGACGCGGCGACGGCGTACGCGTACGGACTAGCGTGCTCCTCTAGATTGAGAATTAACGAAAGTTAGGGTTACCTTCAAAAACTGAGATGCTATTATGAATTGGGTTTTTTTTGGCTGTATAAAGATATCAGAAATAGATGTTTGGGTTTTTGCTGCTGTTTTTTTTTTTTGGTTTTTTTTAATAGATGTGTAGAAAAAAAACCGGATTTTCTACTAATTAATCCAATTGAATTAGAGCCATTCATCTATTTCCCCTCATATCCAATGGTCAAAATCTTTATTTCTCATTTTCTCATTTAAAAGTGTTTCTCATTGGATCACTCCTCTCTGGTTTCGTTCCTTATATTTGTTCTGACTTCACTTCTTCCCTGATGGTATCTCAAGCCCCATCCACCAAAATGTGCCGACTCTTAGAAAAATGGTTATTGCGGCAATGAGCAACACCATGCAATTAAGCAAGACATAGGTTTTTACATTAATTCCTCTCTATATTTTAAAATGAGTAATGCTACATCCACTACCAAGTTCACTACATTTCTCTTCACTACCTTAGGTGGCACACTCCAATAGGTAGGAGAAGATAGAGTAGGTGGGAGAACTCTCCAATAGGAGTATGCCACCTAAGGTAGTGAAGAGAAATGTAGTGAAATTGGTAGTGGCTAAAGCATTACCCTTTTAAAATCAACCTCACAATTATATCACCGATCGTAATAAGATTCTTTTATTCAAAACCATGGAAGCTGTTCTTACATTGAATTGTCTCTTTTATACTTCTTTCACTAATTTCTATGTATGAGTTTTTTCTTCTTCTTTCTTTTCTTTTGATAGTCGGGCTGAGTATATATCAAGTTATGAAAAAAGCAATGGTTTTTCCCCTAAATATATAACAACTAAAGAAAGAAAATTATAGTTTGTATCAACATATGAATTCACTCGTGACAAGAAAAGTTTGATAGACCTAACTCCTTTGAAGATGCGGTCTAATATTGTCATAGTTTTTTATTAGTTGGTACCATAGAAAATATATATAAATAATTGCCTACCATGCTAATTTCCATTCAAATTTCCTTTCCAAGGAATTATCTCTAATCTCTAATATTATAATGGGAGAGTTGGAGTTGTCATTTGTAAACAAACAAATTCGTGTATCATCAGTACATGACAATTATAAAATAGGTCTCAGGTTCAAGTCTAGACTACGTCGAAATTTTTTTTTTTTTTTTAAACTGTATTTGTTAAGACGTGCATCGCACGTGTAAATTACTATTATTAAATAATGGTTGGGGGGACAACATGTGAGGAAAAACAAATTCATAATTAATCGGACCGGTGGTCTTTCATCAAATATAGAAATGGTAGGAAAAAATTCATCTTGCATAACATATCAAAGAGCATAGTCTCACCTACTTAGTAGATCAAAAGATTTATTTTTATTTTCAAAAGTAGAATCGTACCATGTATCCCTTTTCATTATTTTCATGAATAAAAGCTATACATTGCGGTATCTTGCAAACCGTGAGTCGGAACTACTTCTGGAAGTGCGTTGGCTTGCGTGTGATATGTCCGACCTACTCGCAAAGTTTTGGAATTTTTCGTTGCCGTTTGTTCGCTTATACACAAAATACGCCACACCTTCGAATAATCATGTATGTTGTTGTGCGATATTAGTAAAACCACACAAGCGGGATTCAAAAATTTTGGAACTTTGCGAGTAGGTCGAACTCACCACACACAAGCTAATACAACTTATAAAAGTGAGTTTCGAATCACGGTTTGCGAGACACGGCCGTATATCGCTTTCCATTCTTTTTCGTGAATGGAAGCGATATATTGCTGTATCTTGCAAACCGTGAGTCGAAACTCACTTCTACAAGTTGTGTTTCGGTGTGTGTGGTGAGTCCGACCTACTCGCCAAGTTTCAGAATTTTTGAATCTCATGTGCTTTTACTAATATTGAACAACAATAACTAATACTACATCTATAATTTTAACGAACAACAAGTACTTCTACAGTTCTACCATTTACAATTATCCAACAACTATATATAATATACATCAAATAACTACGCATCACAAAAATAATCTAAAAAGTTAAACAAAAATTTCAATCAACATAGCTACATCTACTAAGCTAGAATAAAGTGATTACCTTGCATAGTGCGAATATGTACGACAGAGATTGAGTGATCAAAAATCTGTACTGAACTAAACGATGATTTAGAGTTTTAAGTTGCCGATCGGATTTCGAAGATTGGGGTAGTAGGTAACGAGTTAGTGGGGTTTTTGGGAAAGAGAGAAAGGAAGAGGTGGCGCAACGGCGGACGGAGGAGGAGGAGGGTTTGGGAGTAGGTCGGGTTTTGGATTTTGGGTTTTGGGAGAGTCTTCGAAAAAGAGAGATGGAGAAGAGGGAGAGAGTGAGTGAGAGAGTGAAGTGAAGGAGGAGGGGGCCGATTAGATGAGGCAGCGGAGAGGATGTGCGGGCTCGGGTTGGGTTTTCGTGAACGAGAAAGAGAAAATAAAGAGACTAAGAGTGAGAAAGAGAAAAATAGGAGAGCAAAGGTGTAACACCCTTTTTTTTTTTGAAAACTAAACCTCTAAATTCAATTCTATCAATTTCTATATCACTTTAAATATAAACTAAGATAAATATATTTCAAATAAAATTTTGGCAGTCTCCCCTAAAATTTCTGCCCCG
The DNA here is from genome assembly GCA_017893485.1 of Hemerocallis citrina. Taxonomy (NCBI): domain Eukaryota; kingdom Viridiplantae; phylum Streptophyta; class Magnoliopsida; order Asparagales; family Asphodelaceae; genus Hemerocallis; species Hemerocallis citrina. The sequence goes on along the minus strand of CM030358.1, from coordinate 385,086,708 downwards.
AAACACAAAAACCTTACGGAATTCTACTCTAAATTCTGTAGCTCACAACACAGGCAATATAATCATGGGCTCCCCAGGACAAAATGAGCAGAATCACACAGGCAATATAAATATTATGCACTGGGGGCCAAACTCACAATAGAATATCCATTATAATTTAAAAACCATAAATTTCCTTGGAAAATTTATATAAGTAATAGAAAACTGTAGAAAAACTTTTCAAAAACCAAACACAAGACCTAATACTCCACTACGAGGTGGGTACGGGCTTTCTCACCTCATCACAGTACTATATCTATATATTATTATCTTAATACAGAATAATACATTAACTGTTCACATTTCTTCATATGCTAAATACATAAATAATCTATCATCTCAACAAAATGTAATATCTAACTCTATATCTACCTCTCCGGGCTGCTAGCAAACCTGCAGGAGAGTTAGGGTTGTCCACCCTCAGGGAGGGACCATCCTAACCCCCAGAAAACAATAGGCGTTAGCCATTTCTGGTGTAAGTATAATTATTAATCTAATAAATAAATTAAATTGTATAAAGAAAATAAATTGAACTTACAAACATAAAGATAAGAAGATTTAACCAGGAGTCTGAACATAAAAATATCCCCAATACGACTTTATATCAAAGTACTCTTCAATTCTGCATCCAACTGTATACATATCCATAACTCCACACAGTTCGCTATATACATCACACTAATCACATATATATCCTTATTTTACATTTGCAGAATACAAAATCACATACAATCCATTACTTTTCAATTTGAATTCTCTAACACAACATTCATCTTTCCACAATTATCGTCACATCAGCATTTCTTTATTTATATATGTAATCACATGATGTTACTACATCTCTTCTTCATCTTTATTTAGCCATGCGCTTCATTTACTTGTATCATATCATCAACTCACCCATTCACCCTGGAAGTTGTGCCAAGGCAAGTAGTTCCCACCATTCCCACGAAAATAGCAGGCGAGTAGTTTCCCGACACACTTTCAAGGTACACAAACTCATATCACAACATACTTTCTTTAATAACCATTTTCATAACCTCTCATCGTACAGATATTTATTTTAGTGTATGACATCACATATCGCGTCATAAACATATGCATTCGTTCCCATAATACCACATTTATTCATGTCGTATAACACAATCGTAACATCTCATTACCCATTATGACTTGCTTGCATTTCATCACATCATCACAGTATCACTTATGTGAATGCTGATTCTTATTGCATCAAAAGCATGTTTTATAACTCATTCTCATCCCGTTATATCGCTTTAGTTACTACCCAATCTTATTGAGAATTAATCTTACTTTCATCTTCACTTATATCTCAAATTGCCATTAATTTCACTTTCATTCTCATCACAATATCCTCTATATCCCAAACATAGTTTGGGCAATAACATATCACACCTCCAAGCCGATAGCTTGGGTAATAATCACCGCACCCCAAGTAAAACATGGGTAATATCACATCACATCCCAAGCCGATAGCTTGGTTATTTATTCACTTCAATTACTTTATACTATTCATATTAACACATGTCTCTTTTACTTTTTCATTTTAAATTAACCACATACTGCATTTATCATTTCTTTCCATACACAAACTCATAACTCGTATTCCTTCATATTTATTTTCATTCACAACCACTTTCTTTCACATTCACAATTTCACTTTCTTCACTTTCACATTTCACATTCTTTACTTTCTCATTCTTATTTACACTTATTTATTTTATTAGTTTGTCGACCAATGAGCCACAATATCCCAATATACTGAAAGCCAACAGCCCAGTAAAACACACGGATCGATGCTTACACAGAGTCTTACTTGTCCGAGACTACGTCTTCCTCCTAGCCGAACTAGCGAGGGAACCACTAACCCCAAGTAGAACTTGGGTACTTCCTCCTAGCCGAAGCCAAGAGGGAAAAACCACTGACCCCAGGTAACCTAGGTACTTCCTCCCAACCGAAGCCAAGAAGAAAAACCACTAACCCCAGATAAACTGGGTACTTCCTCGCAACAGCTGTCATCGAGGGAATCACCGGGCCTCAAACCAATAGCTTGGGCAATAAAAATCCACTTACCCCAAACATAGTTTGGGTCCACTTACCTAAGCTGATCCTTGGGTATTAGGAGGTCTAGCCCAAACCTCCAGGATTGCTGTAGGTACTGGTCAACAAAACCATCTGTTATTAGCATTAATTATTTCATCTTTCCATCTTACTTTATCAACACAAGCATTTCACTTTTGATTCACAAACTAGTCATGTCTTTGACTTTAACCACGTGAATTATTAACACATTTTATTAGCACATACCAACTTATCTTTTATCTTACCATTTTAATGCATACCGATGTCCAGGATATTAGTTATCATATCATTATATCTCATATATGCATACACTTTGTCATTTAATCATATAACACCACCATATCATCTTATTGTATAACAAGAATGCACCAAGTTATTTATTTTACCACAACATCACGCATTATGAATACCATGTTTTTTATTACCCCATTATATCATATATAGGCATACGCCAGGTTATATCATGAATAAAAGAATTAAATCATGTTAGATCGTAAGTGTATCAAAATATATAATTCATCACATAATAATATCATATTATTGCCCAAGAATTCACTTCGAACATAATTATAATATAACATATACCCACTGACTAATTTCATCAATTATCACATTACAACTCACTATCATGATATATATATATATCACAAACATACACCACATATGCGGATTTCCAAGAAAAGTACCACAATCACTTATTTCGTCTAATTAAATCTCATAACAACCAATTAAGCATGCTAGCTCATACACAATGCTCTATGTAAGTAAAATTACCTATAAGGGCCTATATGCCCCAAAACATGCACAAAACATGCACTACACATACACGGATTTCCAAAATATGACCACAATCACTAATTTCATCTAATTACACCTCATAACATCCATCCATAGCATACTAGCCCATACACAAGGCTCCACATATACCAAATCACCTATATCGGCTTATATACCCAAAAAACATGCACGAAACATGCACGGGGTAAAAATATGCATAAACCATTTAATAAATTAAATTTTTATTACTTTAACACATCACACTAATTCATAATATAGGTTTTATATACTTAAAATAGTCAATTTCACCAAATATCACAAAAACCCATTTTCGGGCCCTTAAAAATCCGTATTTTCCTTCAAAATCAATTTTTAGCATAACTTCTACGAAATATATCAAAAAGCCACAAAATTTGGCCACAATATAAAACATATGTAGATACAACATACTCACCTGACGGATCGAGCAAATGATATCCCACGTCCGCCCGGTAGCCCGTCAAAGTTCAACTTTTTCCACCTAAAAACTCAAAACTCGACCTACGAGCCTCCAAATTCGAATCTGTCTTCACCCACATGTCACAAATGACATAAGTAGACAAACTACATTGACGGATTTCAAATTCGGATGCCGATGCAAGAACTCACACATTGATCGGAGGCTTTCTAATAAGAAAATTTCCTATTTCCTAATTTCTTTAATTCCCTTTTTTAATCTCTCAAATTACGGTTAATAATAATAATAAGACTCAATTACACCTCCGAATGTAACAAATTCTCAACTCAGTCTCGCTCGGGCATTTCACCGAACACCCAGCGTGCATATATTATACTTTCATTCTCAATCCTTTCCATTAAGTTCTATGTCTACAAAATTCATTCTAAATTCATATTAACACTCTCACACTACTCCACAACCTCATATGCATTTTTGAACTCACTAAAAGAAAGTTTCTTACTTAACTTCAGCTATTTTTTAAAAGTTGGCTTTATGCCAAGATCACCATGTCACAATTTCACCATGATATGCATAATTTATAAATCCTAACATGTTCTATGTGCCCTCTGCACCTCCCTACATTAATTTCTAGTAAAAGAAATGAGAAGCATACAATTTAATAAACTAACATTCAATTTCTCAAACCTTCTTGAAATCTTCTTGAAAAACCAACACAGCCATAGGGAAGAGCACCCAAAAATCTCTTAGAAACACCAAAATATTTGAAGTGGGAGGTGGAAGAGAGTTGGGATTCAAAAACCCTAGTTTTTGGGTTTCTTTGGATTTCGGCCAGATTAGAAGGAGGAGAGGGAAAGAGAAAAATGAGAGTGGCAAGGTGGTAATTTGTGGGAGTTTTAATAGTGAGATGGGTTAGGGTTTAGGGTTATGGGCTTTAGGCCCAAATACTTAAGGAAAATGCCTAAAATAAGCCATTTCGACTCGATTTTGAAAAGTTTACAACCAAATGTCACAAACTAAAAATTCCAGTATTTTACTGACCCCTATAATGTACAAACGCCCTAGAAAAATTTCGGGTCAAATCGGATTCGTCCCCCTCCGAGAAAACTCATCCCAAAACTCCTATATTTCCAATTTTTTCCGTTTAACCCCAAATTTCAATTTAAGCACTCTAATACTCATAAAATCAATTAATAATGGTAAATATACCCAGAAATATATTTTTAAATAATTTAAACCAAATAATTGAGGAATTAAAAAAATAGATGTTACAAAAGGGAGACAACAAGTTTTTTTTTAAAATATTTAACATAAGCTGTTGTTTCAAACAATGACCTAGGTTATTATACTAAAGTCTTTGTTTGGAATAACATCTTCAGTTCAAGTCAAATTTTGAAGTATTTAAGTTGTATTTCGACCAACGACCAAAGTTAAAATTTTGCAAAAAAAAAATGCAACTTCGTCAACTACGAGAGAGAGTGTGTGTGAGAGTGAATAAGGTAAAGAGTTATTTGGGATAAAATACCCAAATTACCCCCTCACAACTTAAGTAAGAGAGAGGGATGATGGGCATGCTCGATCATGGTCGTTGGATCTTGATCGATCTGATCTAACGGCCCATGGGTCAGTTTGCTACGAGTTTGTGCAAACAGACTCATTTACAACGGAGAATTTCTCATATATATATATATATATATATATATATAACATAAATTGTTCGGCAGATTCATAAATATACATAAGTTCAGTGCCGTAAGGGCAATACCACAATTATTGGTAGAAGTAGCACGGATGAAATTGATTTTGATAATAAGTCGTTGTTTCAAACAACAACCTAGGTTATACTAAAGTTGTTGTTTGAAACAACGTCTTCAGTTCAAGTCAAAATTTGAAGTATTTAAGCTGTTATTTCCAGCAATGGACTAAGTTAAAATTTTGTACAAAAAATAAATAAAATAATTCAACTTCATCAACTACGAGAGAGTGTGTGTGAGAGTGAATAAGGTGAAGAGTTATTTGGGATAAAATATCCAAATTACCCCTTACAACTTAAGTGAGAGAGGGAGATGATGGGCATGCTCGATCATGGACGTTGGATCTTGATCGAACTGATCCAACGGCCCACGGGTCAGTTTGCAATGGGTCTGTGCAAACAGACTCAGACTCGTTCGCAACTAAAAATTTCCCATAAATATATATAGAGGTTTCTTCCATTACAAACGGGCCTGTTTGCATCGACCCGTTGCGAACGACGATCTGAGCCGTTGGATCTAGATCGAATGACTCAGATCGCTTGTGTTTTTTTTTTGTGAATTTTTTTCCTTAGACTGTCGTTGGCAACGACGGGCTAAGTTATAATTGTTTTTAAAAAAAATTATAACTTAGATCTTCGTTCCCAACGACGGGCTAAGGCATAGTGGATTTTTTTTACTTTATCTTCTCTCTTTCACTTTCTCCTTACTCTATCTATCTTCTTTCCCGATCCAAACTCAATCCCCACCAAAACGGATCCCCTCTCACTCCTGCAACTCCTCTCTCACTTCACTCTCTATCACTTAATATCGTTCCCTTGTTGGCACTCTCTCTCTTCCAAAGCACCTCCCCCAACCCAGAAGACCTAACCCTAACCCACACCCAAACTCCTCCTCCTCCTCTGTCCACTGCTACTGCTCCTCCTCTATTCCCACACTCTCTTTCACTCTAAATCTCTCCTCATATCTTCGAAACCACTCGTCCTCCAATCTTCGAACGCAAATCAAGAAGTTGAATCCCAAGTTCGACGACAACACCTACATTGGGAAAATTCGTAGTAGTGCAAGGAAATGACTAAATCATTGGCTTCGTAGTTGTATTTGTGTTGTTTTTTAAGTTTTTGTATGTCTCTTTCTAATTATTTGAATTAATTAAAGTTATCCAATAATTTTGTAGATGTATTAGTTTGTATTTAGTATTTTGATTATTTAAGATGCTGGATTTTTAGTCGTAGTTGTTGTTATTTGCTCAAATTGTAGATTTAGTCGTATTTTTAATTGTTCGATATTAGTAAAACCGCATAAACGGTCCCAAAAAATCAAAAACTTTGCAAGTAGGTCAGACTCACCCCCACATAAGTAAACACAACTTGTAGAACTGATTTTCGACTCACGGTTTGCGAGATACAGCTGTGTATCGCTTTGGATCAATAAAAACCAAAATAAAACGGTACACGGCCTTATCTCGCAAATGGTGAGTCAAAACTCACTTGTAAAAGTTGTGTTGGCTTGTGTTACGTGATTCCAACCTACTCGCAAAGTTTTGTATTTTTTGATGTCATTTGTAGGGTTTTCTAGCATAATCGTACTAAAAAATGTCGTAGTTTAGTTGTTGCTGTTCGAGAGATGTGAGAAAACCGCACAAATGGAATCAAAAAATTCCTAAAGTTATTCGGAGTCACCCAACAAAATCCAACGCAACTTGTAGAAATGACTTTCGACTCACGGTTTGCGAGAGACGACCGTGTACAGCTTTATTTTGGTTTTTCTTGACCCAAAGCGATACACGGTCGTATCTCGCAAATCATGAGTCTAAACTCACTCCTAAAAGTTGTGTTATCTTGTTTATCATGATTTCGACCCACTCGCAAAGATTTGGAATATTTGGCTGTCATTTGTGTGCTTTTATATCATTCATCATAACCACAACAACTGAAAACAACAAAATTTTCAAATTATGAGTACGAGAACGTAGAAAACCTCACAAACTTCAACAAAAAATTCTGAAACTTTGTGATTATGTTGGAATAACCCCATAAAAAGCCAACACAAATTGTAGAAGTGAGATTTGAATCACGGTTTGCAAGATACGGATTTATACTGCTTTATTTTGGTTTTCCTGGACCTAAAGCAATACATGGCCTTATCTTGCAAACCGTTTGTCGAAAATCACTTCTACAAGTTGCGTTAGCTTGTGTGGGGTTAGTCCGACCCACTTGCAAAGTTTTGAAATATTTGGATGCTATTTGTGCATTTTTATATCATTCATTGTAACCATAACAACTTAAACAACTAATTTTTAAAATTTTGGGTACGAGAACGTAGAAAACCTCACAACGACAATCAAAAGTTTTGAAACTTTGCGAGTAGATTGGACTTACCCCACACAAGCCAACACAAATTGTATAAGTGAGTTTCAACTCACGGATTTCAAGATACGGTTGTGTACCGCTTTATTTTGGTTTTTCTTGACCTAACGCGATACACGGCCGTATCTTGCAAACCGTTAGTCAAAAATCACTTCTACAAGTTGCGTTTGCTTGTGTGGGATTAGTCCAACCTACTCACAAAGATTCAGAATTTTTGGATGTCGTTTGTGCATTTTTATATTATTCATCGTAACCACAACAACTTAAACAACTAATTTTTCAAATTTTGAGTACGAGACCATAGATTACCCCACAAACGGCAACCAAAAATTTTGAAACTTTGCAAGTAGGTTGGACACACCCCACACAAGCTAACGAAAATAGTAGAAGTCAGTTTTGACTCACGGTTTGCGATATACGGCCAGTGTACCGCTTTATTTTGGTTTTTCTTGACCAAAAGCGATACACGGTCGTATCTCGCAAATCGTTTGTCGAAAATCACTTCTACAAGTTGCGTTGTGTGGGGTGAGCCTAACCCACTCGAAAAAGTTTTGGAATTTTTCCTTATCGTTTTTGTATTTTTTCACATTTTCACTTTGTTTATTGTTGATAAAGTAATGGCTTATCAACTAACCTTATGTTTATTGTTGGTATAGAAAATGTGTAGAACGAGGTGACCCGAGAAGCCCTTCTAGTAACACTAGCGGCGTACCATTTACAAAGGTAAGAGTGATTATTATTATTAGTTTAAATATGAATATGCAACATTGTATTTTTTATACCAAAATTTGTATTTGTTCTTATTGGTTGGTGGTCGTCATTCTTCATCTGCCGAGGTCAGCCTGTCGTCTTCTGTCGGACTTACACCACCAGGACCATTGGACTCAAGCGTACTCGCATTGCAATCCATACATAGATCCGAAGTCGTTTGGGATGGGTCCGCAAAGAAGTGTAACTTCCGGAAGCACGTGGTTCTTTCCATGGACCCCTGTATTGCTCCGTACTTAGTCGAAGCCAGTTTTTACGAAGCTCGAATTATGGGGAAGTGTGAAGCTTGATCGTCCTTTACTTACAGCTCTTGTGGAGCGATGGAGGCCGGAGACCCACACATTCCACCTGCCGGTAGGAGAGATGACCGTCACTCTCCAGGATGTAGCAATGATTACTGAGCTTCCTATAGATGGGGTGGCTGTAACGGGAAACATGAACTTCAACCGAGTGGAAGTTGTACGTGATTTGTTCGGTATCAACTTAAAGGTGACGTTGGATAAAAGGAAAGATGACATTGAAGATGAAATCGTAAAAGATATTCCGTCAGATCATGATCCAGATGAATTAGAGCAGGGCATAGACCAGGCTAAAAGTGAAGCCAAAAAATGCTTTTTGGGATGAAGTATTCGAGGGTAAAACACTCCTACTAGCTTGGTTGAATTACCAATTCGAAGATTATTTGAAGGATGATTCAGATGAGGAATCCATACGGTACTATACGCGTGCGTACATATTTAGTTTGATCGGGGCGTGATCTTCCTAAACTCATCCGGTGTGAGTGTGTCGCTCATGTATTTACGGTTGTTAGAACAGTTCAGTACGGCAGGCCGTTACAGTTAGGGGGAGTGTGGCCTTAGCGTCATTGTATAGGAACTTGTGTGCATGTGCATTGGGTTCCGTATAGATGGGTGGGCCGATGGTTTTGTTGCAAATTTGGAATTGGGTGCGCATCCACATCTGTCATCTCCATATTATTAAGGCAACACCGGATTGGTTGGTCGAAGAACTGAATGCAGAGATGTTGCCTCCTTTAGGAGTGTATTAGGTAGGGCAGCACACGTGGGTCGATAACCCATGCACATCTCTCACGTACTATAGAGATGCATTGGATGCTTTGTGTGACGAGTTCATCAATTGGGTTCCGTACACCCCCGACAGGTTGGAACGAGTTCCACCAGTATGTTTGGCTAGAGAGCTTTGGTTAACGACTACCCCACTCGTCAACTTTTCTGTTTTGGAGTTCCAATATCCGAATAGAGTGGCAATTCGGATATCAGTAAAAGATTCCTGAAGCATGCTCGTACAACCAAAAATTGCACGAGGTGAAAGGAACGCGTCGCATGCCCAATTTCGACTGGACAGATTTTCATTGGGTACATGTGGCAAATTGGAATACCTTACGATATCAGATGAGAACCAATACGTTGTATGTTGCTATACCTTACGATGGCTCCTTCCAAGAAGTGTATATGACGTGGTACAAGCACATTACCAGATTGTATGTATCTCCGCAATCCGCTGCACCAGCTGGAGTCCAGATACTGATTCCCCCAACTGAGGAGGAAGCACCACGACACATTCCTCTTCGCAACCAATGTATCAACCAAAGGCGTCGACGTATCGAAACATGGTTAGTCTAACTTTACTTATTTTCATATATTTCGTATGCATGTATTGTTATGTGAAGAAATGATAATTATATAGATAATGTTGTTTAATTTATAAATTTCAACCTAATGTAGATTGAAAATACATGGGACACAATCCGGATAGTTGCTCGTACGTTGAAAAGTATGGTACCCGAGAGCGTGAAGGAGATAATGCGTGAGATGCTTAAATCGTGCAGCCGCACTCTTGAAGATGTAGGTGAAGGTGCCAAACTTGATTCATATTAAAAGCTAACGTGAGTAGTTCTCGATGAAAAAGCGTGATAAGGAAAGGAATTCACATCGCCGAGGCACAACAACCGCAACAACAAGAACCAATGGATGTTGGTGAAGAGGAGCAAGGGTCGAATGACCCCCCATCCCCCGAGATACAAGTTAAACGGCAAAATTCCCAACGAAAGAGGAACAAGCCAGATCAGTACACACCAAGTGGATGAAAACCGCGTAGTCAGAAGAGGTAGTGGCTTATACACCTTCTTTATTATTAGTTTTGTATTCATTTTATGCTTTAATTCCTTAAATGACTAATACATCTTTTTTTCTACCTTTATCAATTATGTAGATGAATTGAAGAGCTTGTCCGAGGAAGTCGGCTACGTATGTAATTGTTTCGTTACTTGTGAATTCAATGTGTTGATCAAGATTTATGTACATATTCGATAAATGTGTAACTTGGGTTTATATATTTATGTTCAATTTTGTTTATTATAGTTTGTGTATGGAAGTTTTATTGTTGGTTGTTGTTGTTACCGGTTGAGATTGATGATTGCTGTGATAATTGTTGTTTTGGTTTTGAATTATCATATTGGTGTATTTAACCAGTATACAGTTGTTGTGTTATTTTTTTGTGTAATTTATTTTTAAAACATAACTTACCCCGTCATCTCCAATAACAAGTCAGGTTATTTGGTTAAAATTTGTAAAAAAGTGAAGCAAGTGAAACATAAACACTGGAAAAATCATTCAACTTAACCCGTTATTGGGGATAACAGGTTGTGAGCTTAACCCATTAGCGCAAACAACGGGTCAAATTGGATGATTTTGACAGAACTTAATCTTGAGAAGTTGAATTTTGTACACATTTTCATTGACAAAGAGAAAATACACTGGAAAAGTCATTCAACCAAACCCGTTATTGGGGATAACGGATTAAGTGAGTTTAACCCGTCATCACAAACAAAGGGTTAAATTGGAAGTTATTGATAGAACTTAATCTTAAGAAGTTTAATTTTGTCCACATTTTCATCCACAAAGAGCAAATACACTGGAAAGGTCAACCAACCTAAACCATTATTGGGGATAACGGGTTAAGTGATCATAACACGTTTTGCAAACAACGGGTTAAAATGTGAAGATTTTGACATAACTTAATATTAAGAAGTTGAATTTTGTACAATTTTTCCTCCACAAAGAGCAAATACACCGGAAAAATCATTCAACTTAACCCATTATTGGGGATAACGGGTTAAGTGAGCTTAACTCGTCATCACAAACAACGGGTTAAATTGGATGATTTTGAAAGAACTTACTCTTAAGAAGTTGAACTTTGTACACATTTTCATCCACAAAGAGAAATTCACTGGAAAAATAATTCAACTTAAACCGTTATTAAGGATAACGGGTTAAGTGAGCTTAACCCGTCATCTTAAACAACGGTTAAATTGGATGGTTTTGACAGAAATTAATCTTAAGAAGTTCAATTTTGTACACATTTTCATCCACAAAGAGAAAATTCACTGGAAAAATCTTTCAACTTAAGCCGTTATTAAGGATAATGAGTTAAGTAAGCTTAACCCGTCATCACAAACAACGGGTTAAATTGGATGATTTTGACAGATCTTAATCTTAAGAAGTTGAATTTTGTACAGAATTTTTTAACTATGTTAAATTTTTTAATATTGTACAAAAAAGTTTAGGAAAATCTAAGGCTACAACTCTAACCCTTGCCCTAACCCTCTAACCCTGGCCCTAACCCTGTAACAATAACCCTTTAACCCTCTAACTCTTAAACCAAAACCAATGTATATGTAGAATTAGGGGTGGGCATCAGTCGGTATCCGACCTAATATGGACCATCCACCACCGATCCAAAGAAGATCGGTTTTTGAATTTTCTCATCCGCAACCAAACCCGAACCTTAATTGGATCAGTATCTATCCAAGCCGATTAAGCTCGGTTTGGATTGGATTTGATGGTCGGTTTGGCGTGCTGCTTTTCACCTTCAACATCATTCATAATTTTGTTGAAATTTAAAAAATCAACTTCAATCAAACTTAATAAAAAACCTACTATTTGTTATTCAGAAATGAATTTAAAATGAAGATTCATAAAAGCACAAGTTGTTAATGAATTTTGCACTAATTGTTTGAGATAATGACGTTTAAATGGGTGAGATAAACTACTTTTTTACTTGCATACTTCTGTAATCTTAGTTTATTATCATAAAAGAAACATCAATAACCATAGCTAATTGAATTTCAGGTACAATAAAAAAAGATTTAGAAAACAATATATGCTTGACTTGATTAAAGTAACTACTAAATGTTACATCAACTTTATGATTCTATTAAGTTGGGTCACACTGTAAATCAAGCATTTCTCAACAACATAACACATAGGATTATGGAGAATCAAAACATAGGTAGAACAACTACTCGGTTTGTATTAAAGAAATTAAAGAAGACTGTTTGTATCTCCAAGAAAATGAGAAATGACTATTTGTATATTCAAGAAATTAAAGGAGAACTATATTTTTATGGACTTATGCATAGCGGTACAGTTGGTTCGGTTTCATCGGTTATTTGAAAGCCTCATCCAACAACCGAACCGATCCAGTTGGTTATTGAAGATCAAGAACCGGGCCAATCCAAACCCCAATTGGTTCGGTTAAAAACCGGTCGGTTCGGATTGGAATGGGTCGGATTGGTCGGTTCGGATAATAGTTGTCCACCCCTATGTAGAATGATTATAAATTCATAACTTTTATTTTAAAATATTATATGGAATTCTCAATTTGTATGGATATTTTATAAATATTATAAAATCATCTTATGTTTTTTGTTCATTTCTCTTCTACTTAACCCATTATTTCAAATGACGGGTTAGGTGAGCTTAACCCGTCATCAACAGCAACGGGTTAAGTTGCAAGATTTTGGCAAAACTTACACCCTTCATCTGTTGAACTTTTTTCACGCCCCGCTTTCCAAAAATACGAAAACCTGAGCACGTAACATTGGCCCAGTGAATGACTAACGTCACCCATAAGCTGTTTAACCGATCAACTCAACAATATAACAATACAGAACAATTGCACAGACAATAATAATAATCTCATGAACAATAATATTTGGAATGAAGCAATAAAAATATCCAAATACAATAATAATCCAACGTCTGGAAACAAAATAACATCTGGAACATAAGCCCAATACAATAATAAATCTCAAACACAATAGTAATAATTCCCAATACAATAGTTCAATAAAATAATAAGCAACTAAAATGCATTAAATCTTCATAATCTTTGTTCTCCAATTCCAGCAGGCAATTCTCCATCAACACCTATAAACACTTCATCTAAAAAGAAGAGAAAATTTTTCCTCAGAGTAATTCGTGGACAACAAGTAGAGAAAGTAGAGAACAATGGAATAACGGTATAACAATGAATTCAATGGATCAATAGGAATCAATAACATGGGACAATCATGATAATCGATGCAATTAGCTATAAACAATGGTTCAATAATCGGTAACAATAATCAGTGATTAATATTAATAACACTTAGCCAATATTCAATATCAATAGGAACAATGATGAACAATATGCAATATCGGTGATGTGTCAATCCTTATGTCTATTAATCATTTTAATCCTAACTAATGCATGTACTACTGCATCCCATACTATAGGTTCGATGCATACAATCAATTTCGTTTTTGACTTAAGTGGAAGATTCTATAGATCATGTACACGGCACGATAACGGTATTTGCAGTATTGGTGCACACTGGTTGGCTCCATAAAAACAATACACGGTCAATTGGGGATACTGTGTCAGTAGTCCAACAATAAACCGATAATAATAACTTTTGCCAACACACAATATTTTGGGAAACAAGGCCCACACTTCAGTGTACTGTCACTATATCATCAACTACTCCAGTCAATCCCTTAAACCCCATCTTATTAATTATTTTATTATTGCAACAATACTTTGATATATCAAATAGAGCCAAGAGGCTCCAGCCATCAAAAAATATATTAATCAATAAAAATAGTATAGTTACAAATAAAATTACAATGGTTTTACAAGCCGTAAAACAGAAAGAAGAAAACAACAAAGAAATCAAAAGACAGACTGACTAGCACGCAAATAAGAGATCTGCGATACAAAAAGTAGAACAACTCCAAAAAGGGTGACTATGCCAGAAGCCAGGATAACTGAGAATGAAAAGGAGCACCCTACCGCACCCAAGAGGAGTGCAAACTCCCACTAAGGCTCGCTTCCGCAAGGCACAAGGAACTGTCACGAGCATGAAGTGAAAACCTGGAGCACCGACAACTCGACTACATGCGCGAATAAGGTGAAATCAGAACCAAAAGACAGATCCATGAAACAGAAGGCTAAACATCCCCACACTAAAACACCAATCTCCACCTGGCACTCCACAAAATAGGGGAAGGCTGGACTAACAGAGCAGAAATTGAGTCAGCAGCTCAAGGGATGTAACACCCCGAATTCCAAATACAACTGAATTCGAGAGTTCTACAGGATCTTTACACTTCATTCGTACAATTTTATAAGGAATTTGAAACTTTAATTTCAACAATGATTACATCAGAGTCTTTTACATCAATACACAACGGAATTAATAAAATACAACAATAATGAATGTACAATTGTTACAACTTTAACATTTGAGTAGTCAACAGCATCAAATCATCTTTATATTTTCATGTTACTCCAAATCCTGCATATAAAACTGTGGGCGCGTCAGTTGCTTACAACTGACGAAATATTATACACGGCATCCTCTCTATGCCGGAAACAGTATAACGATTCTTAAATACTTTAGCAAACACAAACTTGATCACAAACAAAGTTACCAAGGGACTATCCTGTTGATGTCGTGTTGTGCGGTGCACTTAGTCCTTAATGCAGTTATTTATATTACATGACACTAATGCACACTTGTTCGGATTCTATGCATCCCATACTACATAGGTCTGAGGGCAAGCCTCTTAATCGTTCTTCATCTTGTAGGGTTCAATCCCTCGCCATGACTTAATCTACTACTGTAACTACGGTAAGTATCTGTCACGCCCCGCTTCCCAAAAATATGGAATACGAGCATGTGACGAAGCCCAGCGACTGATTTTTTTACATCATCCATAAGCTGTAGGATCGACTCAGCATCAATCAAGAATATAACTAGATTTATATATAACCAAGCATGCATGAATAATTTATTAAGCAACAGAAAACAATTTAAACAAGTAATAATATTCAAATAGTTTCCATGTCTGGATCAAGTGTAAACTCGGAAACAAGTCTTATACAGCAGAAGAAATAAATACCTTAAGAAAAGCAACTATTTAATCAGGTCCTTACTCCAAGCAAAACCTGAAATGTCTGCTCACCAAGTCCGGCAGGCAGCTCGTCTCCAAAGTCTGTTTAATAAACATAAACAGGGAAACAAAGGGGAAACAAAAGAAAATGCCCTTAGTGCAAGCTAGGGCCACAAATAGTGAAAGCAAGTACAAGTAAGGAAAATAAAAATTGGAATCAAGAATAAGCAGAGTTATAAGAAGTAGTAGGCAAATTCAAAGGCTAGCTAGCAAGAGAAAACATTTTAATAACTAGATTGGATAACAACTGCTAGTGGTGAAACACATGTCAGGTACACCTATAAGGGTATTTAATATCAAGCGACAACCTCAAGTCTAGTGTCATATGTTATTTTGAATGTCAGGTCTCAAATGTCAAGTCCAAGTATCAAGTTGTCTAGCTCAAGTTATCAAGTTATCTAGTCTCAAGTATCAAGTTATCTAGTTCAAATTATCAAGTTCAAGTCTAGTGGTGATTACTATCTAGGTAGCACGACATGCATCCATTCTTTTACTACATGGTTGCTACAGTCAAACAATTTCGTTTAGACCTAGTAATGGAGTCTATAGGGCGGCGTACTCAGGTATCAAGTATCAAGCAAGCCATGGTTCATGAATCAGAAATTAAATAACAAGTTCACGAAACAAGTTCGCGAATCCACAAGCAAGTTCAAGAACCACACAACGGGTTCAAGAATCAAACAAGTTCATGAGCCGAGTAACCGACTCCATGAATCGAACAAGATACAACAAGTTCATGAACCAAGTATTGGGAAACACGGGCCCCCTTCCGAGTACACTTATCTATATTGTCCATTCTATAGTCTTTCCCATAACCCCGGCTTGTTACTTTTATTAACTCTTATCAAGCAAGCATACAAGTGTAATATATTGTGATTTAATTCTAGGAAAATTTGGGGATGTCCTATAGGGTGTCCAGCAGCTACATATAAAATTTGGGGTCAAACGCTCGCTGGTTACATAGCTAATTTAATGCGCGAAGAAATTTTATACAGCAGTTTTGCAATTCTGCGTCTACTGACACAGTTGCAGTATAACTGCCATAACTCCTAGACTGTAGCTCCAAATTCGATCATTTTGGAGTCTATCGATATCTACACATCCGGATCTACAATTTCTATTCAGGGCTCGGACCCAAATTCCAATGACAAAAGGGTCTAAACCGCAAAAGAATATTCAGACAGCAACACTCAGAATTTATTTACTAATGTAGGTTTCATGGAAATATGTAATTTGGTGTCTAAGTTGTTAAGTAGCATAAATACATAATCATGGAGGTCAAAACAGCAACTAATAAATTTTTTTCAAGTCATAATAGTCGCAAATTCGCCAAAATACTAAATATATATGTATCTACAAATTTTAGGGCTCCTTAATTCATATGTCCATGTGATTCATGTGTTCAAGGGGATAAAAGAGTCCAATTGATTATTATTTAATACGAGGAAGTTTTGTGACTCTTAGAATTGTGGGTTTGAAGGTTCAAAATTGATTTACAATGATATTTCAAAGGGAGTCACAATCTAACTATATGTGGTATTTTCAAGAAAACTTGTACTAGAGCAATAAAATGTACAAGATGAATACTTGCCTTAAATCGACGATTATAAACTCCGCTTGTTGAAGCAATTGAGTAGAAAAATCCCCGAAAATTCCTCAAAAAGCGCGTGCAAAAATTGATCAGAGATCGAGTTTTTCCCGCACACAGGATCGGCCCAAAACAGCGAACAGCAAGTAGGATCCGGTGCGGCCAACACAGGAAACAGCGAAGCCGGCCAATGGAAAGGCTCCTCCGCAGCGGATCTGATCCACACAGGGAACAGCGGATCTCGGATCGCCTGTGGGTGAAACACCGAACAGCGATCTCACTGGCTCGATCGCACGGATCTTAAAGCGATCAGACGGCTGTGATTCGCTCCCGCCTTCTCCTCCTTCTTCTTCGTTCGTTCTTCTTCCTTCTTCTTCGTTCGATCGAACAGAGCGCGAGAGAGAGTAACGGCGGGGTGCTTCGTTGGCGGCGACTGCGGCAGCGACGGAGTGCGGCGGCGGCGACGACGACGTCGAGAAGCGACGGCGCGGCGATGGCGATGGCGATGGTTGCTCTGTTCGTGGGTTCGAACAGAGGGTGAGAGCGGGAGCGGCGTTGGGGTTCGGTGGCGTCTGGCGAAGCAGCGGAGAGGGTAGAGACGGTCGAGGGGGGTGTGCTGGAGACGGCGAAGTGATGGGGATCTGGTCGGAGGTGGCGAAGCGACGGGAAGATGGTAATGGCGAGAGTGGGTTCGGAGTTGGTAATGGTGATGGGTATTGGATGGGGACGAAGGCGATAGGGAAATGGCGGTGGTTGCAGTGGGGGTCGACGAGGTGGATTGGGGCGAGTGTGATCGGAGTTGTGGAGGAATTGGGTTGGTTGGCGAGAAAGATGGAGACGAGGAAACTGGAGAAGAAGGTGATTAGCGGCGGGGTAGATTAGGGTTAAACAGTATTAGGGTTGATTAGGGTTAGGGTAGGGGTTTATATACTAGGGTTTGTGGGTTTGCGGGTTCGTGGGTTTTGGGTATCCGTTTCAAAAAGAGCCCAACAGGAGAAGTGGTCAAAATGTACTAAAATGGGGATTAGAGAGAATAAGAGAGAAGAATTGGCCCTTTCTTCCTGAAGAACGATACAAATGGCACACAATTGAATTTGATAAAAGGACCAAAAATTGAGTTGAAAACAAATTGATGACTTTATTCGAATAGAAACAAAATACGGGATCTCAAATAGACAAAAGAGTACAATTGAGAAAAATACAGTATAAATACAAATACGGGAAACAGGAGTTACAGTATCCCAGATGATCTATGAGTACAAGCTCGTGTACAGAAAACCTAGAGGGGAATCTCACGCCATGTCTTGACTCATCAAGCATGCATTCTGTGGCAATTCAGCCTCCTTCATGGCACACGATCCTCTTGCAGTCACCAAACATCCCACAAGCGTGGCTAAAGTCCGATCATTACTGAGTAGTGCCCACGCCATGTCTTAACTCATCAAGCATGCATTCTGTGGCTCGCCCCCGCACCGTAAACTCTAGCTCTCATACTTGTGTTTTTCTCTCACTTTCATCACATCTTCACTATGTATCTCTCTGTAATTTCGGTAAGTATCATAGATGTTCTATGATTACAAGCATGTGTACAGAAAACCTGGAGGGGAATCCCGCGCCATGTCTTGACTCATCAAGCATGCATTCTGCGGTAATTCAGCCTCCTTCATGGCACACGATCCTCTTGCAGCCACCAAACATCCCACAAGCATTGCTACCGGGATGGTACTCTGGAGTAGTATCCATGTCATGTCACGACGCATCGTGAAGACAGCCTGTGCATACCCTCACAACAACCATCCAATGGCCCTCATACTCATATTTTTCTCTTACTTTCATTACATCCCTACAATGTTTGTTTTAAAAGAAAATCATCACAACATAGAGCTAGCTTACCCTACCGGACTTAAATCAAAACAACAGAGACAGTCAGCCTACCTGGCTACTTCTCAAGAGACGCTCAACCCTCAACGGTTAGCTCTCAAAATCATAAATAAAACTGCCGGTCACTAGGGTCTCGCCTAGCCTCTAGATTCTAACAACTATCTCTTTCTAGAGATCAACAATATTTCATAATTAATCTCAAATAATCATTTCCATTTCTTTTGTTCACAAACTCTTTCCCAAAACATTTCTTTTATAATCTCATAACATGAGACCAATTCAATTCGATACCTTTATCAATTTCATCTTTCACATCCTTGTGTGCCTTTCACAATAAAACTTAATCAAATATTAATAATCATAAAATCTCGTATTTCAACTTGTTTAACTTTCATCAAAATCAAATCCAAACTCAAGAACCAAAAACCAGTTCAGTTCAGTCGACTGGTGATAGTGTCAGTCGACTGTTCTGCGAATATCAAAACATCACAGTCAGTATCAGTCGACTGTTCTGCTAACATCAAAACATCACTGTCGGTTCAGTCGACTGTTGACAGTATCAGTCGACTGTTCCGCGAATACTTCGAAAACTCAAACACTAAAATTCAGGACAGCAGCACTCGACTGTGAACGTAGACAGTCGGCTGTTCTGCGAAACATTGAAACATCAAAAACAACAGTCAGTTCGGTTCAGTCGACTGTGAAAGAAGATAGTCGACCGTTCCGCCGACGAAAAACAAATTCTTATACTTGCCAGTCGACTGTGGAGAGTAAACTGTCGACTATCGATTACACCAATTGCAGCCTGCATATAATTTTTTGACCTTTTAATTGATTTGTACTTCCATATAAAAATCTAGATCATTTCCAGAATGTATTCCTTTTTAAAAACATTTTCGTATATGTTCACAAATCCACAAGTTTCTCATTTTTCAACGAAATCCTTAAAATGCATCAAAACATATATCCAATCGATTTTCCAAATAAACTGTTGTCTTTTATCAAAATCACTTTATAAAATCTCTATGCTCACAAAATAGATATTTTGAGGTTAGAACCGCACTTCTTTGCCATATTAACAACAACAATTCTTTTATACACATTTGCATTATTTCAATTACTATTTCAACCATGCATCATACAATTAAAACTTGCCAAATGGCACATATTCTTGCATGCAAATATTCTAACAATCATCATAACCCATTTTGGACCATAAATTTATCAATTCACATCCTTCCCAATAATTAAAATTTAGCAATCAATCTCCACAACAACTAGCAAGTAATCTCATCATACCAATTCAAATTCAACAATAAATTGTATATCATCTATCATGTAAATTCTACTCCTAAATTAGAAAGCATTCAAGAAACACCCACCTAAAGTTGAAGAAATGTACTCAAATGAACTCCTAGAATTAGGAGCTCCTAAAGAAAACTCCAATTGCAACCTCCTCGAAAACTGTTCACCAAAGCAAGCCCACACTCCATTTCGGCAAGCATCCATCAAGATTCCCGAAATGCACCGCAAGTCTAGCACCTTCCTCTCATTCATGTGCACATACCATATATATGTATGTACATATATATATATACACACCTATGAATAATGTATCTATATATATAGTTGGATAGGTGAGTAGGTTGTAGCACATGGCTAGGTGTGGGCTGCTTTCGGATTGGAACCAGGGAAAAGAAAGAAGAGAATGAGAGAGTGAGAGAGACTAGGTGGTATTTTATAGGTTAATTAAGAGGTAGTTAGAGTAACCACCTCTCACATGAACACCACTAACTCCACTTCTAAAGTTTTCAACTTGTTTTCCCTCCTTCTTTCAAAAATCAAATTTTTGTTTTTCCCTCCTCTCTAAAACAGCCCGGTCCCCAAAATTGTGTGCACTTCGCACGTGTGCCCGTGCACGTACTTTGTGTACAAAATAATTTATTTATTTAAAACAATTGATTTATATATGTAATAAATATATAAAATTAACTTAGAAATTAGACTTTTCATTCACAATAAAAATAGACAAACAATTTCATGAAATTTATTTTGAAAGAATAATACACTTAAAACACGTGCACCGAAACACGTGTGTCACCCGTAAAATCTCAAAAATACAAAAATTAATTTTGTCAACCGAAAAATATTTATAATTAATTGGAATGCAACATAAAGAATATATTTAATATACATATTCAATAATGTATGGAAAACACGTGTATTGCACGTAAAAGTTTATTTTAATTAACATAGACAAAAATTGAATTCTATTTACAAAATGAATTTAAGCATGTTAAAAAAAATAAATAATTGAAATCCCTTGAAAAATTTGCACGTAACGGTGGAATATCCGAAATCGACACGTGCATCGATAATACGTAAAAGCACGAAAAAACTCAAGGATTGAAATTTAGCATTTGAGTTGTCTCAAATGGAATTTTAAGAATACGTGATTGCATAAATAATCAGAATTCAAAATACATATCAAAATGCGTTATGGATATCATCAATAACAGTACAAAATGCACGTGCGTAACACCCGAGGGCAAAATTGTCATTTAAATTTTGCGGGGTGTTACAAGGGAACTCTAGCAGCACAAGAAAGACAAGTCCGACTGCCTACACCGAGGATGGCATAGAGAAGCCGAAACTCAACTGAGCACAAGCTGAAGAGCCGACACGGAAGCTGCTTTTCTAGCCAGAATACGAGCACTCACACGATTCTGCAAATTATTAAAGACTTTCTTATTGTATTTCTGCTTAACGGTGGGAGGGATAACCTTCACCAACGGGAGTGAATCTACAGCAGGATCAGACGTGCTAGCTGCGTCTTTGGTGATGCAAGAAGAGGGAAAGAACATACTGGAATCAACTGATGAGGATATTGGGATGGAGTTAGTAAGATAGGAAAACGGGAGAAAGAAGAGTTAACAAGAATCGGAGAAAGCTTGAGGGAAAGAGAGTGCAGGTTGTGCAAGACCTCCGTTAGGAGGTGATTGAGCCAAGCTTGAACCCCTAAATCATGATACAACGAGAAGATGCATCCCGGGAAATGAAAAGAGAACGTCGAAAGTTTGGGAGAAGAAATCATCATAGAACAAGGAAAATTATAAAACAAAGAAGGTGCCTTAGAATAAATATTAGCCTTGGCAGTATGCATCTGAGGGCCTGAAATGCGGCGATGCAGAGCGAGCCCTATCGCACTTCGAGACCAAGAAAGACAAGAGACAAAGGATTTAAACAAACCTTCATTTTTATCCAGACTCAAACTCAACGAAAGCGCCACCGAAGAAAAATGGGGACGAGCCTTGTAATAACCCAACCGAGGGAAGGAGACCAGTTTTCGTATACACCTTACGATCCTTAAAAAGGTTAGCAATATTATGAGGCTGAAGATTAATGCAACAATACAATATGCAAATACAAGACACGAAATGAACGATGGTAACAATAGGAGAATAATAGGATGATAACATGAAGTAGGACAGTTGGAATGGTGACAATAACTCATTAGGATCATGCAATACAACTTGCATACATCAATTCATGTAATAATACGATATAGGAATAATTAATCTATTAAAAACTAGAAGGTAAAATTCTGGACAGCAAGAGTAGTCTGTACAAAATACAGTTTTCCATTGTTTCAGAACTCGAAAACTGAATCCGTCAGAAGTTCTAGAAACTAGACTTCCACATGGTTCCAACGCATATTTAAAGTTCAAAATCCGACAACAGTAGCTAGGTCAATCACAATGTTCTTTACAGATTTCATGCTCAGGCAGAATTTCGATATCATGTTATTATAATTTTAGAATCAGCAAAAACTCGATATTTAATTCATTAAAAATATTTTATAAACTCCTAACCATGTTAAGCAACAATCTGAAAAATTTCAGAGCAAGATCTTACCATTTGATCAGCCTATTTACTGTTTAAGCATGCAAGATACAAGAATTTGCAAATCTGAAAGTAAAAACACAGCTGTAGTAAAACAGGCATAACTTTTGCTACACAACTCGGAATTCAGAAATTCAAGATGTTCTGAAAACTAGAAAGATAAGGCTACAATTCATATTCAGAAAGTAATTCATTTTAAGATCAGTTACTGGTTCAAAAATAGCATTCAATATACAGGTCAACAAGCAATATACAGGTTTTGTGTAGTTCTCTTGAAAATAAATTAATTTAAACATGATGGGTATCGATTCTTAAGTCAATAAATTGTATACCGGAATGATGAGTATCAAAACATGATAAATAAAATTATAACACCCACATATACAAATCTATCATTAATCAACCATCAAACGATCAAACAACATACAACCTAGCAATTGTCCCTACAATAATTTATTTGTGAGAATATTATATGAACAACCCTTTTATCAATTCTATATGCACTCATGAAAGATCCAAACTTTAAAGTCAAAAGTAGCACGATGTCAAGAATATTGGGGTTCGCTCGTGTAAACCCTCAATAGACCCAACGAAGAGATGAACAATGGATAATACGAAAAAAAAGAGATCTACTTGCAAGAGTTTCAACAAAACTTGAATTTGAAGCAATTAGAAATGCAAGAGGACAGTGACTTGCCTATTAGACGGTTAATTTGAATACCAAGAATAACGGGATAAGGATCCCGAAGCAACGAACCCACGAACCCACGAACTAGCACGTGTATGATACGTGAACACAAAGAGACAAAATAGCACATAGACACAAAAAGACAGCAGCGATGTCAACTACAGGCAAGGCCGGCGGGGGGGCACGGTGTCGACGGCAGGGCGATGCGAATGGCTGTCGTCGATCGGAAGGGCAGCAGCGATGGGGTATGGCTGCTCGGCTGTCGATCGAAAATAGAGGAGGAGGACAGGGATTCAGGTTTTGGGGATGCTGGCATCGTGGAGAGGGTCGCCGGAGGTGGGGGTCGTGACTGGAGGGCGGCGACGGGGTTGGGAGTCACCGGAGGTCGGGGAAGGAGAACGGAGAAGATGAACAGTGTGGGTTGGGGTGCTTTGGCAAGAAAACAAACGGAGGAGAGAAAGAACGGGAGGAGAGAGGAGAGAGGAGAGAGAATAAGCGGCTAGGGCTTCGAAAATGTGCAATTTTTAGGATTTGTATTAGGGTTGTATTTATAGGGTACAATTAGGATACTGGGTTGGTGAATTAGGGTCCAATAATAGCGGATTTGGGTTATGAACAATGAAATTGGGTTTTATGGTTCAATTAAGAGATAGATCAAAATCAATAGGGTTCAAATAAAAATACCCACAATTAAATAAACGATAATAGAATCAACAAGAATGGCCCGATCAAGAAGAACAAAAAATTTCATGAACAAATTCAATCAAAAAGAAAATAATCAAGAAAGAAAAATAGGGTATTTAAAATAGTCATATATACACATATATATATATTAAATCAAATAGTGAACTGCATATAAATTGAGCATGCTCGGGCTTAAAACAAAATAATAATAATAATAATAATGATATGCATCAAAATAGGATTTTAGTTGAACAAATTTATTAAAATCCGAAAATTAATAACATAAATAGTCGATAAATTAAAAATAAAAAATAAAGTTAATTTATACTATTATTTGAAAAAGATTTTAATAGAAGGTCCAAATCGAGTTAAAACAAAAGTAAATTTACAAAAAAAAAATCAAATTATAGAAAATACACGGAATATATATATATATATATATATATATATATATATATAAAGGTGACCTCGTCACCGCTTCATTAATCAAGAATTATCGAAACAAGTAGTACAAATAATAACATCTATCTGTTCCAAACGGAACAGTGAAGAACAATTACAAAGCGCAGCCTACATCTTTAACTAGTCCCTCCCCTAACTAAACACGTAAACTTGGCATTTTCACCCTGTTCTCCCACCAAAACCTCCTAGATGTACTTTAAATTCCAACAAAAATCAAATTTGGAATTCAAACTTCATCGACCTAGCTCTCCACCCCGAAGACTCCTTGACCATCCCCTAAACGTTTACTATGCAACAACCAAATCCACCATCTCTTGCTGACATACTTACGTCTCTCCCCACAACAATGTTGTAGTGTATCCGCCAAACCAACCCCACCGCGACGCCTTCTTTTGATTGTATCAAATCCAGCTCTCAACAGTAGTCATGTTTCTCAACCGATAATAAAAATGTTTGCACTCGCCGATAACTCCACCAAATGTACTTTGATTTACAACCAAAACTAGTTTGAAATTCAAATTACACAAGTGTATTCACCTCACGCTTCCTAACTAAAATATGAATTTCAAAAATCTATATTGAAATTCAAATCTCAATTAATCTCCCCCTCCACACTTCTAATTCAAATTTGAATTTCAAAAAACCTAATTTGAAATTCAAATTTGTACTCTCCTCTAACTCAAAATTCAAATTCAAATTTCAAACCCTATTTTGAAATTCAAATTTCACAATCAATCAAACAATTGACAATCAATCAATCAATCAATCAATCTCCCTTACTCCCCCCTCATTCCCTCCAACCACTTCTCCGGCCTATCTCAACCATATCGGCCAACCAAGCCCAATCACCATCGCCCATCTCCACATCCTCCCCCTTCTTGACGCCACCGTCAACCAACCCTCCCTTCGACGATGCTGCAGCAACCTCGAGCACCATTGAACTAGCCTATGACCATGGCCGTCGTCTCTTTCCTATCCCTCTCCCCACACCCATTGCTCTTGTCGTGCACCTCCATTAACCGCACCCCGACCTGCTTCCCTGATGTCGCGATGCTCTCTGCGTCCGCCGTCAAGCCAAGCCCAGCTCCGACTATCGACGATCCAACCCTATTTGGACTCTCAACGATGCAAGCACACCTCTGTCGGTGTTTTCGACCACTGTGCCACTCCGACGAGCTCTGGTTGAGCTTACGAAGATCCTCTCCTCGACGACACCCATAGCCCCTCCAATTCCCCTCACCGACACCCAACGACGCGGTCGACAAGTCATCTTCTCCAATCGAAGCCCCTTCTCGATCATCATCATCGTCCCCACCTTATGTTGTCCCATAACCTTGTTGTCGAACCTTATACTTCAAAAGGGAGGGAAAGGGAGGAAAAGATAGAGTACCAAAGTGATTCATAGTCGACCCACAGTCGAACCTTGCTGCTAAACCCACAGTCGAAAAGATAGAGGGGGAAGGAGTCCGTCTCCAAAGTCGGGGAAGAGTCCGTCTCCACTCATCGACCTTGCTGTCAAACCACCACCACTCCAACAACCCCTACCAACTTCATACCGCCAACCACCCCCATCACTGTCAACCCATCCATGTCCCTCAGTGGAGGAAGACAACCCATCACAGTCGACCCGTCCCCGCCATCACAGTCGACCTCAACCTCAACCTCAACCTGATGCTTCTCAGTTAGTAGACCTCGACCTCAACCTCTACCTCAACCTAACGCATCGTTGGGGCCTCCAAACCCCTACGAGAGTAGGCCCACCACCGTCAGCATCCATCTTCGCCGCTACGATGCCGCTTCGACTTCAACTGACACCGCCACCGATGCCTCCGCCTCGACGTCGCATCTGCTTCCCCTGATAACGCTCCACCTTCGCCATACCAGCCACTTCGCATCGCGCGCTTCGTTGCGCCAACCACCTCTACCAGATCTGACCTCACGAAACCCTAGATGGATCCCAATGGCCTCTACACCGCTCCAAAGCGGATGGGGGGAGGAGGAGGAGGAAGAGGTGGCGAGGGACTCCTCCCCCCTCCCCGAACGACGGTGCTGTAGAAGCCCTTGGTTTTTTTTGGATTTGGGAGTTTCTCTCTAGGGTTCTCCAGAGAGAGAAACAATACACGAAAAATATTATTTATCGGGACTGGGGATTACAATTTTGTACACATTTTCATCCACAAATAGCAAATACACTGGAAAAGTCAACCAACCTAACCCGTTATTGATGATAACGGGTTACGTGAGCCTAACCCGTCATCTCCAACAATGTGTTACTTTGGATGATTTTGGCAGAACTTAATCTTCAGAAGTTCAACTTTGTACAAATTTTCATCCACAAAGAGCAAATACAATGGAAAAGTCATTCAACTTATCACGTCATTGTGGATAACGGATTAAGCACACGTAAACCATCATTGCCAATAATGGATTAAGTTAGAAGAATTTGGCAGAACTTAATCTTCAGAAGTTGAATTTTGTACAAATTTTCATTCAACCTAACCCGTAATTGGCGATTACGGGTTAAGTTGACAAAAAGAAATAAAAAAAAAAAAACACACACAACATCTATTAGCTGCACACATACACAAAGATCACAAATTTCAGCATATATATACATTGTCAAAGCAATTACAGCAACAACATTCTCATCTCGTTCACATTACCAAACTCATCCATCCCTCACATTCTCAACAATTTAGTACACAAATTTGCAATTACATACAAAAAAATATACTTATGACTTCAAATACAATCCTCAAACCTTAACCATCCAGGAATGCATTTACATGAGCATATATATATACATTCAGAAATTTAAAATTTTTGGAAGGGAAACATCTTCCTTCAGCACGATCATGTTCGAATCAAAATCTACAGCAAAAAACTTACAGAAATTCATAAATTTCTTATCATCAAATGAAATTAGTAATAAAGGTTTCGAAGTTAAATTTCACATACATAATAAGAAATTTACCTTTGCACGAATCTTCACCTTCTTCGTCATCAATCTCTTCACCTCTTGAATCTTCTTCAAATGCTTTCGACCCGCTAAATAAATGAGAAGAATGAGTTAGTCAACAAGAATAAGTCAAGTTTTGAGTGAATCAAATTAATGTAAACTAAAAACAGATATATTACCTAGCCAAATTGTTTGGAGAATTTCTTGAATCGTGATATACGACACGAAGGCATGTCTTGCACATTCTAGGTTTTTTGAATTTTTGCATTTCTCTTATGGACTTCAATCTCTTCCCTCTCGGCCTTCCTTTTGTAGTGTATTGTCGAGGGTTCCCCACCGGTGCAT
This sequence comes from Hemerocallis citrina, assembly GCA_017893485.1. Lineage (NCBI taxonomy): Eukaryota > Viridiplantae > Streptophyta > Magnoliopsida > Asparagales > Asphodelaceae > Hemerocallis > Hemerocallis citrina. Next base: position 385,058,636 of record CM030358.1, on the reverse strand, counting down.
GTGCATGTCCAACACTCTCGGATTGTGCACTACCTTCGCGATGTGTACTAATTCCGGATTGAATGTGAGAAACGCCTTCAATTCCTTTATGCATGTGGTTGAGCATGTACTTGTAAGTTTCTTCGGAAGAACAACCAGGATCAACTAAATGTCTTGAGTGCTGACTCAATTCACAATATCGAAGGGCAAAATTGCTGCCAATACTATTTGAATCGGATGTATAGCTTCTTCTCAACTAATCTCGGGTCCATCGTCTACAATTATTGCTCCGGTAGTACGGTGTAATTGGTGAACCGAAGAATCGCCGAAATATGTTTGCATGGAATGCCTACGAATTCATAAAGGCAACAAGGACATTTAGCCATTTGACGGTGTTTGCAAAAAGAAATCACCCTCCCCGGTTCTGAATTTCCACAAACCGTTACAGAGAAAGTTGAACTATTCGGTGTGTCCATATCGGCAATGCAACTCACATTAAATAATAAGCTTTTTTGCACTTGTTGGAATTTGTAAAATCTTCTTGTGTATGATCGCACCATTTGTTCCTCCATCGCCCATTTGGTCTTCAATTTTGGTCACTCCTCACGATTACGATGATTTTCTTTAAGTTTCTCGTGTCTTTATTTTACTAGGACTCGGTCGAAGATGACGGCAAATTCATGTAAGGAGTACTTCTTATGGGTATGGTTCTTCAAGGATGAATACAGAGACTCGCTCGGTTGGATACTCAACTTGTCTGCCCAAAATGACTCTCTTGCATAAACGGAGGACCATTTCTCACGAATTTCAAATTTATCGTTCAACCATTTGTTATTCTCAACCTTGTATTGCAAAAGCAATAATTTCTACTTCTCTTCAAAATTAGTTTTATATTCTTCCGTATAGATGATACTCTTCAATGCATCCTTAAACTCATCGATATTATTCACCATAAATACCTCCTGCAGTAACTTATCCAAAATATGCCAAATGCAATATTTATGCTCAGTCACGAGAAAACTTTCTTCACTGCAGCACCGATTCCACGATCCTCATCTGTCACGATGCCGATCGGCTCATGTATCATTACTCCACGCCACTTTGCAAAGAACCACTCAAATGAGGATGCCTTCTCATGAACCCACAGCCTAAGAACGTTGATTGCCAATGATGGTTGACTCCAACAAATGGTACGAATAACATTTCATATCGGTTCGTGTTGTAGATAGCATCAAAGTAAACTACATCCCCAAATACTTCTAAATTCTTCCTAGCGATACCATCCACCCAAATACAATGGGACAATCGCCCTTTCGGGATATAAATGGTAATCATAAAAAAATAAAGGATCGGATTGCTTTTTCGATTCGAAGAACTCAATGAGAATTTGCCCATCGTGTCCTTTCATATCATCCATCGAGTCTCTCGTTAGATTTCTAACATCAGTTTCAGTGAATCCAATTTTATCATGATCTCCACTTGCACCTTCGAAGAAAAACATTTATTTGCATATAGGGACATTAGCTTAGGTAAGTTGACCAATCACTATTTTATCGAATTTTGACACTACGGTTTCGAGGCAGCAAATCACGTCTACCGGGTGAAGTAAATTCATGATTGTGTGGTTCATTAAATGAATAAATAAACCATATATTACTTGGTTTGTTTAGTTTTACACGAATGAAAGTTTTGTAACCCGTTCAGAAGTAGTTTCCCGTCTAGCATCATTAGGCTGACTTGGTGACTCTCTGACTTTATTACATATTGTCATGCCCTGCTTCCCAAAAATACAGAATACGAGTACATGACATTGGCCGAGCAAATGAGTAACGTCACCCATAAGCTATTTATCTGATCAAATCAACAATATAATCAATACAGAACAAATGCACAGGCAATAACAATCTCATGAACAATAATACTTAGAATAAAACAATAAAAATATCCAAATACAATAATAATCCAATATCTGGAAATAATAATAAAATTCTGGACATAAGCCCAATACAATAATAAATCCCAATACAATAGTAACAAGTCTCAATACAATAAGTTTATTAAAGCAATAAGCAATTAAAAAGCATTAAGTCTTTAGAATGTCTGTTCTCCAATCCCAGCAGGCAATTCTCCTTCATTACCTGAATACAAAAATGTATGTATGTATGTATATTGCAGGAGTAGTCTGTACAAATATGTAGTTTCCCGATGTTTCAGAAATTGAAAGTGAATCCGTCAGAAGTTTTAGAAACTAGACCTCCACATGGTTCCAACGCATATTTAAAGTTCAAAATCCGACAACAGTAGCTAGGTCAATCACACAATTCTTTACAGATTTCATGTTCAGGCAGAAATTCGACATCATGTTATTATAATTTTAGAATCAGCAAAAACTCAATAATAAATTCATAACAAATATTTTCTAGACTCCTAAACATGATTACTAACAATCTGAAAATTTTCATAGCAAAGTTTTAATATTTGATCAGTCTTTTTACTGTTTAAGCATGAAAGATACAAGAATCTGAAAATCTGAAAGTCAAAACACAGCTGTAGTAAAACAAGCATAACTTTTTCTACACAACTCGGAATTCAAAAATTCAAAATGTTCTGAAAACTAGAAAGATAAGAATACAATTCATGTTCAGAAAGTAATTCATTTTAAGATCATTTACTGGTTCAAAAACAACAGTCAACATATAGGCCAGCAAGCAATATACAGGTTTTGTGTAGTTTTCTTGAAAATAAATTAATTAAACATGATGGGTATTGATTCTTTAGTCAATAAATTGTGTAATCAACATGATGGGTGCAATAACATGTTAAATAAAAATAAAATCATATACATACACTAAATTATCATCAATCAAACAACAAACAATCAACCAAATATACAACCTAGTAGTTATTTCTACAATAATTAATTGTGTCATGATTATACGGTTAACCCTATTATCAATTCTACATGAATGCATGAAATATCCAATCTTTAGAGTCAAAAGTGGCACAATATCAAGAATATTGGGGTTAGCTCGTGTAAATCCTCAATAAACCCAACGAAGAGATGAACACAGTATAATATGATAAACAAAAGGATCTACTTACAAGAGTTTGAATAAAACTTGAATTTGATACAATTAACAATTCAAGAGGATGGTGACTTGCCTGTTAGACGGTGAAAACGAATACCAAGATTAACGGGATAAAGATCCCGAAGCAACAAATCCACGAACTAGCAATTTAACATGTATGTAATACGTGTACTAGATAACTCAGCAAACACAACAAGAGAGAGAGGGGGCTCGGCGGCAACCTCAGCAAGAGCGGCGGCGTTGCTGGCAGAGGGCGGCGACAGGGGAGACACTGGTAAGGTGAGTCGACGGCGGCGTCGATGGAGATAGGAGGAGGGTCAACGGAAATTGGGGTTGGTCGCTGTTGCTAATTTCGAAGACAGGGAAGGGGAGAACGGGGTTCGGCCTGGTGGTTCGAGGGTGTGCTGGCGGCACGCTGGTCGTCGAGGGAAGGTGGGGGGACGAGGAGAGGGCTGTCGAAGGTTGGGAGGTGGCCGGAGCGATGAAGGTCAGCAATGGGTTCAGAGCAATTTGGGCGGGAAACCAACGGGAAGAGAAAGCGGCGAGGAGAAAGAGGGAGAGGAGAGAGAATAAGAGGCTAGAGTTTCAAAATTGTGCAATTTTTAGGGTTTGCAGTAGAGTTGTATTTATAGGGTACAATTAGGGTACTGGGTTGGTAAATTATGGTCCAATAAGAGCGGATTTGGGTCAAGAACAATTGAAATTGGGTTTCATGGTTCAATAAGAGATAGATCCAAATCAATAGGGTTCAAATGAAAATACCCACAATTGAATAGAAGAAAGTAGGAACAACAAGAATAGCTCAATCAGCAAGAATGAAGAATTTCATGGACAACATTTAATTAAAATAATTAAGAACAAAAATATAGTATTTTATTCAATTACAAATAAAATATTACAAAAAGGAAAAAAATAAAAAAATAGCGGGAACGGTAGTTACACATACATATGGTTTATCAGTTATATGAGTTCCCTTTTATTTATTCCTACCCTTATGCATAGCGAAATCCGCACATCTACAATATGATGCATAAAATTTCTCCACTTCATCTAAAGTATGAAACGTCATACCTATCTTTGGTTTTAGGTGTTCGTCAACTTGCGGCCGAAATTCACCACTTTCTTATGCACAAACAAATTTTTCTTCGACAACGGAACTTCCTTCAACATTGTCCATATCTAACATTAAAAATAATAGAACAGTTATCAACACAGTAATCATAGACCTAATTACACTATTTGCATATATAAATACACAAGACAACATACACAAATACAAACTTGGAATTCTGAAACTTTGTGAGTTGATTGGGCTCACCTAACACAATCCAACGCAACTCGTAGAAGTGAGTTTCGACTCACGGTTTGCGAGATAAGGCCGTGAATCACTTTATTTTGGTTTATGTTGACCAAAAGCAGTACACGGTCATATCTCGCAAACTGTGAGTCAAAACTCACTTCTATAAGTTGCGTTGCCTTATGTTATGTGAGTCTAACCTACTCGTAAAGTTTTGTAATTTTTTGATATCGTTTGTAGGATTTTCTAGTGTAACCGTACTAAAAAAAATCTTAGTTTAGTTGTTGTTCGAGAAACGTGAGAAAACCACACAAACGACATCAAAAAATTCAAACTTTGCAAGCTGGTCGGATTCACGTAACACAAGGCAACACAACTTGTAAAAGTGAGTTTCGACTCACGGTTTGCGAGATACGACAGTATACCGCTTTATTTTAGTTTCTCTTCACCAAAAGCGATACACGACCGTATCTTTCAAACCGTGAGTTGAAAATCACTTCTACATATTGCGGTGGCTTGTGTAGTCCGAGTCCGACCTACCCGCAAAGTTTCGGATTTTTTGGGGCAGTATGTGCGGTTTTACTAATTTCGAACAATTGAAAATACAAATAAATATACAATTTGAGCAAACAACTACAACTACAACTACAACTAAAATTCCAACGTCTAAAATCTTCAAAATACTACATACAAACTACTACATCTACAAAATTATTGGATAAATTTAATCAATACAAGTAATTAGAAAGAGACAAAAAAACTAGAAAAATGTCACAAATACAACTACGAAACCAACTTGTAGAAGTCATTACCTTACACTACTGCAAATTTTCCCAATGTAAGTGTTGTCGCCGAACTAGGGTTCCGATTTGCGTTCGAAGATTGGAGGAGTGGTTTCGAAGATAGGAAGAGAGATTGGGAGTGAGAGAGAGTGTGGAAATGGAGGAGTTTGGGCATGGGTTAGGTTTTTTTGGGTTGGTAGAGGTGCTTCGAAAGAGAGAGAGAGTGCCAACGAGGGAACGATGCCGAGTGATAGAGAGTGAAGTGAGAGAGGAGTAGCCGGAGTGGGAGAGGATCAGTTTCGGTGGGGATTGGGTTTGGATCGGGGAAGAAGATAGATAGAGTAAGGAGAGAGTAAGAGAGAGCAGATAGAGTTTTTTTAAAAAAAATATCCATTATGCCTTAGCCCGCCGTTTGACAACGACGGTCGAAGTTTTAATTTTTTAATTTTTTTTTATAACTTATCCCGTCATTGCCAACAACGGTCTAAGGCAAAAAAATCACACACAAAAAAAAAATCATAAGCGATCTGAGCTATTGGACCTAGATCCAACGGCTCAGATTGCCATTCATAACGGGTCTGTGCAAACAGACCCGTTTGCAATAGAAGAAACCTTATATATATATATATATATATATATATACTAGTTGAAAATTACCGTGCACCAAGTGCACGTGACTTGGTGCACATAAATATTGAAAATTTTATCCAAACATACTTGCATTTAGCACACCCATATTCTTCAAACTACAAATTCGACTAAGTCAATCATCTTAAAATGCTAACCATGGATTTCAAAATCACTCCAACGAAAATGAGCTCATCGAAATCAGATTTGAAGCAAGCATCAAAGATCCCCAAGATTAATCAATTCTAGCACAATTCCAATAAAAACAAAGCACAAATGGATCAAAATTCGAACGATGTAAGAGAGAGCTATATGCGTAATAGTTATATCTAAAATATAAAGATATAATCATTGTATTTTTCATAAGATTAATCATCATTTTCGACTTTAACTTTCTTGAGCTTAAAACTGATATTAAAAAAAGCTCTTAAGAAAAACAAATTAATAAATCCTAAACTGATATCTTCGAATTTTTCATAAGATCAATCATCACTTTCGACTTTAACTTTATTAAGCTTAAAATTGCTTGTAATTTCTTATTCGTCCTTTTTAGTTTTGCATCATGTCAATATTCTTGTAGTTGTTCTTCCATATTTTACATCTTCTGATTTGATTAAAAAAGTATACTCATATCCAATGCATTTCTTGGTGCTTCAATCAAATTCTTCAACATTTTTTTCCTGCATATAGAATTAAGAAAATAGCTCTTAATTATATTTAACACTATAGGAATAACATATTACACCTTATTCTTAATATCTTCCAGGTCTTTTGCGGAATAGCCAATTATCAACAAATAAGGTTCTATTAACAGTTTTCTCATAATCTTTTTCGACAGATGACAGGGTTGTGAACTTGTGATGGATCGGTACTTCTTGACGATACACCCACCTTTACAGGCGAGTGGAATGCATTTCCTAACCGTAACTCTATCCAACCGTAACTCTATCCACGAATTTGAAGTCATCAACACTATTAAATCCTTTTCCTGCATATAGAATTAAGAAAATAGCTCTTAATTATTTTTAACACTATCGGAATAACATATTATATCTTATTCTTAATATCTTCCAGGTCTTTTGCGGAATAGCCAATTATCAACAAATAAGGTTCTATTAACAGTTTTCTCATAATCTTGTTCGACAGATGACAGGGTTGTGAACTTGTGATGGATCGGTACTTCTTGACGATACACCCACCTTTACAGGCGAGAAGAATGCATTTCCTAACCATAACTCTATCCAACCGTAACTCCATCCACGAATTTGAAGTCATCAACACTATTAAATCCAAAGTCGAACCTAGCTGCAGCAACGTCTCCTGCACTGACATCCTTGCTCTCACTGAACGCGACAAAGTGGTCTTGGTAATTAATTAACTAATTTCTCCATCTATTTAATTAGCTTTAAAAAATATGAATCTATCTGGCAAAAAACATCCCCACAAATTGTGGAAAGGGTAATGCCATATCCACTATCAATTTCGACATTTTTCTTAGTTAACGGCTGTCTTTGGTTAACAACACCTGTCAAGCTTTCTCCAAAAAATTGCATCAAGATTCAAGAAGCATAGAAAAAATGTATCCATATGTAACAACCGAATAGTAACAAAACTTCAGAATTTCAGTCAACAAATGAACTGTAGCCAAGAGGTACGATATTCAGCACCCAAGGTCAAAAATAGGAAAGACATCGTTCACTAGATCTCGGAGCCAGACCTAAGGCATCTCATCCAGCTCAAAGGGCTTAAACATTCAAAAGCTAGATCATAAGATTGTATTCTTACAACGAACCATATACATATAAGGTGCTCCAGTAGACAGGCATAGAAACAAATGAATTCATTCATCATATTATGTAGAGTTAACCAGGCCCCTACTCGATTAGAGCAGTGAAGGAACTTTTAAATCAAGTATATATTCACGATAAAATCTTGGTGATCTACTCATGCTGCTGAGCTGTTATCGGATTCCAGATGAAATAGGCAATCCTCTACTTGTCATGCAGTTTGACGTAGTTGTCAGCAGCAACAACAGATAACGATTGTATTGAAATAGGAAATCCATGTCCCATCTGAACCAGAAATTAAGCGAAAAAAGGTTTAGAAGTTCACTACAAAAAGACTAAAATGATAAATGTCAGGTAAAGGTAAAGTCTATCGTTTAGAAGCAAAGGATTTGAAAAGCTAACGAGAATTGATCTTGAAAGTTATACAGAGGCATCTATGCCTAAAACACCCCGACTACTCTTCCACAAAACAAAAAGGTTTAATCATTACGAATAGGCTATTCAAAATAGATTTTATTCATAATAAAGGTAAATAGTGAAGGGACAGGAAGACTACTGCAGAAATAAATATGTAAGGTATCATTTAAGAAAGCCATACCACTTATTAGCACGATATAAACGAAAATTTTGCCAAACTGCCCTCTTTTTTGAAAATAATTAGCGAACTACCCTAGTTTCGAAAACATTTAGCGAGTTGCCCTTGTCTGTGACATGTCAGCAACAAACGTTATTGGGAAAAACGGCATCAGCTATTTGTATGCCGTTCTTCCCAATAACGGCATCGCTTTGTGAAAAAATTGTCATGCCGTTATCCCCAATAACGGCATTGCTTATTTTTTGTAAAGATCTCTACTGTATCAACATTGACTCGAGATTGGAATGCAAAAAAGAAAATAACTGATGCCGTTATTCTGGAGAACGGCATCATTTATACTGATGCCGTGTTCCACAATAACGGCATCAGTTATTATCTGTTTGCACAACTCCCTATAATCGAAAAACCCCTTCAAAACCCCTTTTCTTCCCCTTCTGATTCGTAAAACGCATCTCCCTCGCATCACTCCTTTTACCCACAAACCCTAGATCTCATAATCAAAAAATTTCAACCATTTGAGTCCTATAAAATTCCATACATCCTACCTCCTCACTCCCACTCTCATTTTCAGTCTTCCTCAACAACGAAATTTTTGCCGGTGGTTTTTTTGGTTTAATTTGAAAGGTATTATCATCTTAACCTTATGTTTGATTTTTATTTCAATGTTTTGTTTATTTTGAGTAGTGAATGACTTGAATATGTTTTAATTTTTATCCATAGGTGTGGAATTTGATATCCCTATTTGGTTATATTATGGGGGTGAAGTAATTAAGGATCCAAAAATTGGATATTCTTATAGTGATGTTGATCCGGTAATTATTTGGGCTACCCCCAATTTTGGTTACTCAGAATTAATAGATAAGATATATGAAGTCACCAATTGGGATAGAAGTGAAATGAGTCTGAAACTGAGAGCCCGTTATTCTGCTTGTAAAGGGGATGGACAGTACTTCATGTTGGTACCCATAGACAGTGACAGTTCTCTGAGGTCTGTCTTGCTTAGGACACTTCATCCAAGTTGTGGTTGGAATATAGTTGAGTTATATATTGATCAAACGAGACTTCCAAATACTACAAGAGTTGTTATCGAAGGTCCAAGGCCCACTAGGATTTTGAGACCATCTGAAGAGTCACACGCAAGAATTTCAAATACTATTGGAGATACTAACACATCTCCAACGGTACCTGTTTCCTCCGAATACGAGCAGGTACATCCGACCCCATTGCCACAAAATTTTTTGGTAGCTGGCATTGCTTTGGAAGACTTTGATAACGCCGTTGTAAATAACGACTTGGTAGAAGAGGAAGAAGATGAGGTACACGGTCTCGAGGATGATGATGAGGAGATCGCCCTTGAAGCTCCAGTTATTGAAGCCAATGTTCATGTGCCGGTTAACAATGCCTGCGTGTTGCCAAGTCAGGACACAAATCCAGCTATGCGTGGATCGCAATCAAGCGAATGGATGTCCCGTGCCACCGTACATGAACATGGCCAGTCTTCCATTGGGTCTTCCAACTTGGATAAACTCTTCATTGGTCAAAGATTTCCATCCAAAGATGCTCTACAACATCAAGTGAAGATGTATGCCGTGAAGAACCACAGGGAATTCGTGACGGTAAAATCAGATCATTGTCTATACCATGTGAAATGTAAATACGCGCCCATCCACCATTCAGTCGAGCAGATTGCAGAAAATCCATCACTTCAAAATGTAGTTGGTTGTCCATGGCGCTTGCGTGCAATTGTTCCCAAAGATCGTGATTATTTTGTGGTGAAACAGCTTGAAGGTGTATACACATGTGTGAATCCTACATTGACTCGGGATCATAGCAAAATTGACTCGACGGTCGTATCGATGATGATAATGGATACTCTGAAGGAACAACTCTCAATAACACTAAGAGCCATAATTGGGCAGGTGAAGGGTAGGCTCCAATACACAATATCATATTGGAAAGCTTGGAAAGCAAAACATAAAGCAATTGAGAAACTATATGGTTCTTTTGAAACAGCGTACACTAAACTATATGTTTTTTTTTTCACTTCACAGACATACACAGGATCAAAGATTAATCAACTCACTTCATTCAACTCAACCTACAGTAAACATCAAATTCTATAGATTACTCAACTCAATTCACAGATACATCAACTTCATAAACCTGCAGATACTTCAAATTAAACAAACTCAAATGCATAAACCTGCACAAACTTCAAAACATGCAGATACTCCCAGATTTGCATACTTCACAAAACATGCACAGACTTCAAAATCAATTCATCAAATTTTATATGCATACTTCACATACTTCAAGTTCATCCATGGTTGACATACTTCAAAATGCAGTTGTAATACAAAATAAAGTGTAATACTAAAGAAAGTGTTGTATTACAAAAAAAACCATTAATACATAAATATTGCTTCCAATTAACTCGGTGTGAAATGTTGGGGTGCTCTTCTCCTTCAAACCGGGACTTTCCGCCTACGTTCCCGTTGCTCTTGCGTTGGGGGTCCACTTGGACCAACTCCTTCTTCTTCGTCACCTCCTCCTTCTTCAATCTCCGGATTTGCCAATTGGCTTTGCGGTGGAGGGTCACGAACGGTCTTGACTCTTCGATGACGTGATGGATTTCCCAATTCCAATGCTTGTTGTGGTGGAGGTGTAGCTTGGCTAGCGGTAGGCCGTTCTTGTTGGCGTTGCCCTTCGGTTGACCGCACTAGTTCATTGAAACGAGGACCATCTCCAACCTCTTCAAGAGAGGTACGATAATTGCACAGGAGGTCTCGTGCCAATTCTTTGCATGCCTTATTGGCATTGCTCTTCAAGACATTCGCACATTTTTTAGCCATATCCCATGTGCTTTCGATCTATAATAGTAAACCATATATGTTGTAAGTAAAGATGCAGAAGTAAAATTAATCGAAATAATTGAAATTCAACAAACAAACTAATTTACCATTATACGGTATGATGAAGCTTTCGGTTGATACATTGGTTGTAATGATGAAAATACCGGTGATGGTTCAACCTGGGGCGCGGGTATCGGTTGTTGGATACCCGCTGGAAAATCCATTTTTGGCGCGATATACAGTCTAGTTATGCAACGGTACCAGGCCATATAAGCTGTGTGCATTGATCCGTCATACAGACGTTCAATACCCTCAACTACCAACTCATACCTCCGCTCATTCCATGATCCTACATAAGCGCGGTGGTGATCGGCCCAATCCATGTTCGGTAAACGACCTTGGCCCGTGATGTTGTGTAGTCTACGATCGTATAATGAGTTCACGGGGACGGGTTGTTGTGCATTGAATTGGCGAAGAACACGGCCGGGATAATAAAACTCCACAACTGAGAAGTTCATTAGTGGAGCTAGGGTCAACCACAACTGTGCATTGGCAGTGCAAATGGGTGGTAGACGTTGCAGCCGATCATCTGTGTACGGGGTCCAATTGACGAGCTCTTCTCTCAATTGATCTAGTTCGTCCCTATAATAGGTGAGGACACCATGTGGGTTATCCCTCTATGTACGCTTCCCCGCCCAGTAGGCACCGAGAGGAGCTCTCAGCACAGGATTATCCTGGAGTACTCTCCAACTCTCTGATAGTACCGTGACACGGGGTCGGCCAAGGTGTATTCTTTTCCAACACCATATTTGCAAGATGGATATCGGCCCGGTCATTTGAATCGACCCCATCGAACAGTTGCAGAGTGCACGGTAAAGGGAGGCTAGAGCCGCACTTCCCTAAGTATATCGGCCGGCTGTCTGCAGGTCAGCTATGAGTGGAAGGTACATGAGGTGGACTACATCACCTGAAGAGTTAGGGAATAGAATCCCTCCAATCATCGACAGTAGGTATGCGCGCGTATAGTTCTGGATTTGGATATCCGTCGGCACTTCTGGCATTCGATGAGTGAACATATCGTCAAGGTATGAACGTCTAATGGATTTCCCAACGAAAATCCCGTGGTCCTCTTCAGGCACCGTCAAGCCCAAATAATCTCGTACCAGTGCAACCTTGTTAAACATCAAATTGCCGGTGACAGCCACCCCGTCAATTGGAAGACCCGAAATCACCGCTACATCTTGTAGGGTGACCATCATCTCACCGCATGGTAAGTGAAAGGTGTGTGTCTTCGGCCTCTATCGCTTTACAAGTGCGGTAAGTAGGGTGTGATCACACTTTATTTTGGTCAGCTTTGACATCCCGTTAAATCCGCTGCCAACCAAATAATTCTCCATACCGATACAGCGGGGATCACAGGCATGATGTTGTGCATTCAGAAACTCATCTTCTCTACATCCCTGGTCCAAACGGCCTGTGATCTGTGCTCTTCTTGCAGATATAGAACAGTAGGATCTAATGGACCCGGATGTCCCCGTGGTCCAAATGAAGAAGTAGAAGAAGCACCAACACCATGCGAAGAAGATGGTTGTGCAGGATCCATTGGCCTGTACACATTAACAAACACTAATCAACAACATTTTCAGTAGAAAAATTTTCAAAATAAAGTACTTCAATATTTAAGATTTTGTGCTTCTCAAAAATTCAACATTTAGTAAACCCTACTTCACTAACAATACTTCCAAAATTACTACTTCAATAACACTAATCTACAATACTTGTACTATACTACATATCATACTATCAAAATCAACTATACAAAATACAAATTAGGGTTTTTGGTTACTTACAATAATTTCGGATTCGGAATGATAAGGCACTCTGAATGAAGGATTGAAGAGTAGACTCCCAAATAGAAGTCAATTACACACCAAAGATCTTGTGGATTTTTTTTTTTAAAGCGTTTAGGGTTTTCGGTGTGGAAACTCTGAAGGAACGAATCGAAGTGAAGAAGGAAAGAAGGAGGGGTTTTTCGATTATAGGGACTAGTGCAAAAAGAAAAGAACTGATGCCGTTATTCTGAAACACGGCATCAGTATAAACGATGTCGTTCTCCAGAAGAACGACATCAGTTCTTTTCCTATTTGGATTTCAATCTCGAGTCAAGATTGATACAGTGGGGCTCTTTACAAAAAATAGGCAATGCCGTTATTGGGAATAACGGCACGGCAATTTTTTCAAATGAAGATGCCGTTATTGGGAATAACGGCATCGATATAACTGATGTCGTGTTTCCCAATAACGTTTGTTGCTGACGTGTCACAGACAAGGGCAACTCGCTAAATGTTTTCGAAACTAGGGTAGGTCGCTAATTATTTTCAAAAAAGAGGGCATTTCGGCAAAATTTTCGATATAAACAGAATAAATAAGAAAGTAAACTCAATTTTTGACTCAACCAAAATGTTCAAACAAAACTAACCGTGCTGCTCAATGTGAAGTTCTTCACGTACCTAGCATATTTGGAAGCTGCAGTACCAATAAACATTCAATGAACATATATAATGCAGAAACTATATTTTGCAACTATATAGAAACTCACAATGAACATATACTATGCAACACATATCTGGAAAAAAAAATACATTCGCTATGCAACTATTTAGTGCAGATGTAGGAAGTCCTTGAAGTGGAGATGGTATTTAAATTATAGATCAAGGATCAAAGGACTATTTTGGAATCACTTTTGGCCTACCATTTTCCTAACAGTATGGAAAAAGAGTGGACAGACCAAACAACCATGAAGCCTATGTAAATTTATATGCATATGCATGAGTAAATGTTTAGGTGTGGGTATGCATATGTGAAACCTATGTACATTTATATGTATATGCATGTGAAAGTGTGTAGGCGCGCGCACACACACACACACATGTATGCATGTGTAAATGTGTAGGCATTCGTATATACACACGGAAACTCATCTGTCAATGCGACATAGAGAGTCTTTCTTCTAAATTCTCAAAAGTAGATTTAAAACATTTGATGAGCATGAGAATGGTGTGACTCTAAAAGGAATGTCTACTTCTCCAAGTGTACAAAATGTACCAAAAGGTGAAGTGTATTCTTAAAAGTTTATAATGGATACAATTTAATAAAGGTACTTAACAAAATCTAACTGAGACTCTGTTGTTCAACTCGTGTTAGGGTGCATGTACGCGTGGTGGAAGAGGAAGACTGGCGTGTCCAAGAATGTTTGCTCTTCATTAGACATTCACGCAATTAGTTGATTGCTAATAACAGAACACATTGGAATTATCATTATTCAAGATAAATTTCGCATGTCATGTCAAATGTGAAAACTATTTGGATCACTTAGCTCCAGATCCTTCATTTGATACGCACCCGCAGATACAGGTGGGCATTTGGAATTTTAAGTACTGAAGTACTAAAAGCACATCCAAAGCCACTTACTCTTTTTAAAATCTACAGGCTTTGCAACCAAAAGAGCATTCACAAAAGCTCCAATATTTTCGCGTAAAGCATCTTCAGAGAAGTTAACCTGTAAATGACAAAAAATTTGGCAGGAAAAAGAAGAAGAAGAAGAAGTACACTAATTACGTTTAAAATCATTATATTTCCATATCTTAACTGCATGTCCACAATTTTCGGCCGATTTTGCACAATGTTATATAATTGTTGAGAAATTACCAGAATGAAACTCATTGTCCATCTCCCCCCATCTCACTTTCTCCATACAGCTAATGGCTTCCCTACTCTTCTTAATTATACCATATTCATCATGAAGGAGATGATGAAATTTGGTAATTTAGTTTCTAAAAATGTCAATGCATACCAAAATTACAGACTTCATAAAATGAAGAAGGCATAAAAAGGATGTGTTAAATATTACGTTTTATTATTTGCTTTCCTCTTCAAAATTTCTTCCTTAATAGTCAACCCACAATAGCTGGTACATATGGTACATATATTGTGTTCCATGCATATGTCAATCTAGGGGGCATCAAAAATATGAATATGTCAATCTCGGATGCATCAAAAATATGAAAAGAGTATAATTTAGCATGGTTCACTTCTAATATACTAAAAATGAAAAAGCGTCTCTCCAATAGATTAAACCACAATAGAAAAAAAAAAATTGCAACCAATTTTATTGAACATCCAATTACTTAATGATGGCCTTGGTGCAGGACCACCATTGTGGACTTAGAAGTTAGAGAAAGACTCTGTGATCTATGATGGCAGTGGTGGAGCTCTGGATAGGCAGAATTCTATAGGTGTAGCGATACTTCATTCGATAGAATAGGGTTGCGGAACTCATCTAACTCATCTGGGAAACCCAAGAGCCAAGCATATACAAATTTGTAAAAAATGAAGAAGAAGAATATATGTCATGTCATTTGCAAATATGTACTAATTAAACTTGGATATGTCACTAAAATATGGGGAAAATTAAGAAGTTATGCTCGTTAATAATCAACAAAATACCCATTAATAATCAACAAAATGGTAAAAGCACTGAGATGCTGTAATATATTTTTCGCATAACTTCTCATACCAAATCACACATAACTGTGAAAAAAATTTGATGTCATGGAAGTTACAATCAGAATTTGATGTATTGAGTTAACCGTCAACAAAGAACTTTTCTTCCTTTGCCTTTTATTGTCAGGTTTGTCATTCAAAGATTGGTTTTTTTTGTTTTCTTTGCTCAAGAGTCATGTTAGCATATCTTCTCCTATTATAGTCTCTCTTCGTTTGAATTTCCATCTTCAAAATTTCAGCAAGATAAATTAATATAACATTACTATAAACCAGATAAATTAATTTAACATATTCACATACAAACAATATAGAGTTACTAGGTGTGTCCGTGGGCACGTGCCTACGGCATGTATTCGAACGATACAACATATGAACAATAAGGGATGATTTATATAGATGTTTATTTGCTAGTAGACGTTGATGTATTGATGTACTTTGAAGTAGGATTATGAAGTGACCTTGATGTTTATTGGTTTGTATATTGCAAAATTATTTGTCAGCAACTCGGGATTCAAAAATAGTATTGTGAATCTCTAACAGTAGTGAATCAGAATTTTTTGCTATGTGCAACTTGAGCATAAGAGGTTTCTTTTTTAATTTGGAGTCTAAAAAATAGTGAAAGAGAGAGAAAATTTGTTGTGATGTACATGTGAAGACCTGTTGTTAAATGTGATCAAGCACAATTACATCTCCATACTAATATCTATATCCATATACTAGAGAGCCAACTGCAAATTTGATTTGAAATCAGCTTATTGGTCCCAACTTTTGATATATTTCAGTGTACGATATATTTTACATTCTTGAATATAGTTAAAGATAATAAAAAAAATCTATATGTTGGTAGAATTAATAACAGAGACAACAACATTAGCCCCAACTCCCCAAAATAATTATAGGTAATTCACTGTCACGCCCCGCTTCCCAAAAATACGGAATACGAGCACGTAACAAAAGCCCAGCGAATGATTAATATCATCCTTAAGCTGTTTCAAGAAATCTTTACAACATGTCACAGTAAAAATCAGAGTCGGAAGCCAGAAAAGGATCAACCATATGCACATATGAACCAAATACCAACGAGAATACTTGAAATAAAATGTATTAACCTCAAATAATCATGATCTGAAAATACACAAATATTCCTGGGTCATATTGCCCAAATACCAGAAATAAATACAAGTAACAGATACAATGTTCAAAATGAGCAACAGGAAATAAATACAGATAGCAAAGCTTCAGCCAACTAGAACTTCATCTCGCCAATACCTTCAGGAATCCTGTCCTCCAAAATCTGCAATTCATAAAATGCAGGAAAAAGGAAAAGAGAAAACATAGTACCCGTCAATGGCAAGTCCGGGTCACAAAATAGAATAGGATACAAGCACATGGACACTATCTAACCACAGGATATACTAACAGGTAAGGGTAACATATGTCAAATGTAAAGTCAACAGGTAAACAGGTAGCATGTATAATTATCAGGTATTCAGGTAATCATGTAATCATGTATCAAGTATCAGGAAAACAGGTAACAGGAATATCAGGTAATCATGTAACAGGAAATTATGAATCAGGTAAACAGGATCATCAGGTTATGTTAAGTCTAATCTTTTATTAACTATCTAGGTAGCACGACATGCACCCCAAATTATATTACATGGTTGCTACAGCAAACAATTTCGCTTTAGATTTTATAGGGGACCATGCAGGGCAGTATACTCAGGTACAGGAAACAGTAATCCAAATCATATACCAAATTCCAAATAATCCAAATCATATACCAAATTCCAAATAATCCAAATCATATACCAAATTCCAAATAATCCAAATCATATACCAAATTCCAAATATGGAAAACACGGGCTCCCTTCCAAGTACACGTTTCTGCACTATCCACTACTAGATCTTTCCCATTAAACCCCGGCTTGATTACTTTTATTATTAAGATCATCAACAGGCATGAGAGTGTGCTAAATAATGTCAAACTAACAGGTTATAATCAGGTTAGACTCAGGGAATCAGATCAGCAAGTATAGGTGCAAAACATTCACAAATACGAGCAAAATGGTATACGTTTATAATCAGGACAGCAAGACCAGTCTGTACATAAATAGTGATCCAAAGATCTACAGACAGGAAAATAATGATCCGTCGAAGGATCTGGAAACTAGACTTCCACACGCTTCTAACGGGTATAATAAGTCCATATGCTATTTCACAACATCTCGACGTAAAACACATTCCAACACAGTTTTCAAGTACAGCCAGAAAACAGGGGAACAACTTAAACCACATGAAAACAGCATACAAAGTTGTTAATTAAATCCACGAAAATTCTGGGGTAATCCCCTATATGTATAGTCTCAAAATATATATTTTCATATTTTTCCAGAAAGTATAGATATGTTTTCAAAAATAGAAAATATCACATAACACAGTTTTGATGGATCTGAATTCTTTAACACCGCTGTACAAAATCATACATATCTTGCACACAGCGCATCAAAATCCACTTCCGCCAAAACGGGATGAAAGTATACACAATTACCCAACTTTCACATCTCACATGAAATATTCATACAGTAATTAGAAATAAGGTGAACACGGCATTCAACATACAATCACACGCAGTTTACAGCAAAAGCGATCTATAGAAAAGGATGTAAGGCATCACTCAAAACTCATCTTTTAATTACCACAAAAATCAGAGAACTACCTAACATCATGGTGAAATACAGGACAAAATCTTGTGGCATGAAATTATGTCTAACTTAGATCTTGAAAATAAATTGGTGATAAAATCTACCCTGAAATAAATCTGGGAACTACCGACATACAGTTACTAAAATAATCATAACTAATTCATATGAACTCCAAACAGGGTGAAATCAGTGGGATTAGAAATTAGATTCAATTCTCTACAAATTACTCAGAAATAGTCATGTGGAGATTCGGACTCTAATCCAGGTAAAAACAGCAATCAATCCAGTTACATCCAAATTTTTAGATTTCTCAACTAAACTTCAAAACATCATAACTTCTACAAAAGTAATCCAAACTCTTCCAAATTCGATTCACTGTATACCCAATGTCTAATTATCATAAAAGAGGGTAACTAACATGTCAAAATCTAGTATTTCTTATATGGGCGTTCAATCAAACATCGGTTACACAATATGTCACATACGCGATTAAAATCGCGTTAGGGTGAATCCTAAGGCATAACCCTATCAAACTTCATGTCCTAAGTCGTCTATGGCCTGTTTTGAACAATAGAGACGAAATCCGCAAATAAAAACATGATCTTGGTCCGTCTCTAGTCTCAACCTATCCTATGTGTGAACTTTCTAAACCTATCCTATGTGTGAACTTTCTACTTGTATCAACCTAAGAAATTTAAGTACAAGTTACTTGCCTTGTTGATGATGAACACGGCGCTACAAAGCCTAGCAATGAAAACCCACGTGCAAAAGTCCTTCCACGCGCGATTCCAAGCGAACCCACGAACCGAATCTTGCCTACGATCGTCTTCTTGAAGCACGAACTCAAACGGACGATACCCACTTCTCCAAATCAGCAAAGGGAGGTGTAGGGGCTGTTATGAGATGGTTGGGGGCTGTTCTTGAAATGGAGGGGTGCTGGTTTGAGATGCCGGCCACCAAAGGAGAGGAAAAGACGGGGTTTCTGATGTTGATGGAGTTGTAGTATGGTGGAGGAATTTGATTGTGGTGAACGGCAATGGCTAGGGAGAGGAAAGAGAGGGTTGGCCTGGGGTATAATATGCAGGCCGGGAGAGAGAAGGAAGGGAGGCCGGATAGGAATAGGAGAGGGAGAGAGAAAGAAATTAGGGTTAGGGATTATTTAGTATTAGGAGTATATATAGGAGATCAAATGTGGGTTAATGGATAGTGGATATCAATAGGATTAAATGGGTATACAATTGGGTAATGGATATTGGGTAGATTTCAAATGAGGATACAAAATACAATGAATCATATGGCTCCTAAAAATCTCCTTAAGGGCCAAAAATCTTAAATTGATCAAAACACTTCTAAAAATTCACCATGACCCAAAAATAATTAACAAATATGAATGAGACCAAGAAAATGCGATAAAGAATTCAAAATGGCGGAAAACGGACGATCAGCGTACAAACAGCACACGGAGGTCAAAAATGCAAGAAAAATAATATAAAATGAAAATAATCCAATAAGAAAATTTATACAATAACTAATAAATATAATTTATGAAATAATCTAATTTTAACAATAAAAATAATTTGCGAAAATTTTAAATACAGAAAATATCGAAAAATACCTTTCTGAGAAAACAGGGGTTACATTCACACAAAACACATAAGCCCGACTATCAAGCATAGCAAACATTATGAGAACATGAAGATTACAGATGAGTAGACGACTAAACCCGCCAGAATGAAGAGACCTAAAAAATCACGATCAAGAAAGAAAAATCATTTTAAAGAAAATGGAATCAATCAAGTCAAAACCAATGTGAATTTAAAAAACCAATACTAATAGTTTGTAGGAAAATTTATTTTCAAACGAATATCTTTCAAAATGACTGATGTACAAAAGAGATTGCTTTCAAACTCGACGATTTGAACCCAAAATGCTCTTCATCACCTAACATATCTGCATAATAAAGCTTACTATTCGCTAATTATTACGATGTATGATTTTATTTTTTATTTTTTTCTACACCTACTCAATTAAATCCTCGTTTCTATTCTAGAATACTAAAAGGAATTTTAGTAAAAATTCCGGCAGAATCTCCCCTAAAATATTAGCTCTTTTACAACAATTCCTTACGGAGTTCTACTAACAATTAAAAATACCACATCACAGGCAATTAATATCAATCCTCCCCAGGCCAATCCAAGCAACATCACACATTCATCATATATATAGAGCTCTGGGGGCAAATATCTTCATATGATGCAAGATACAAAATAAAAACCAATATTTTGTTTGAAAATGTAATGGATTTTTAGAAAAACCTTTGAAAAACCACACACATAACCCAATACTCCACAACTTTGCAGGTACGGGTTTTAACATACTATATCCCATCACTATATATCATCATCCCATACAGTACTTACAAAATCTCTCAAAATACTAAATATTACACAGATTTTCTCAACTACCCTCATTCTACATACATGAAGATTGCATATGGATAGACGACTAAACCGCCAAAATGAAGAGACCTAAAGCAATAAAGTCATGGTTAATAGTAAACCAAACATAAAATAGAATGATACTGATTTAGCTCACAACATGAACCACCACCAATCGAACTATCAAATCCTCCAAACCACGAACACCTACACAAAGAAAATATAATATACGAATGATTATAAGAAAAAATCAGAAATAATATAACTTCACTATAAGAAGAAAAAAAGTGAAAAAAATCTCACAAAAGGCATTAACTTCATCTGCATCAAACTTAAAAAGATGACAAAATTAAAATCACAAAAACTATATTTGGATCAACAAAAACTATACTAATGCAGTTATATCAACAAAAAATATTACAAAATTAAAATGTTGAAGGTTTAGTTAGGCACCACAAGCTACCAAGTGATTTTTTTGTGTATATTTGGATCGCGGAAAGGTGAGGCACATAGTATTTGTGTGATTGCTGGAAACATTTCACCTGTTGATGTGATAACGCACGTCCCCATCTTCTGTGAGGAACATGAAATTCCATATATATATGTGCCTTCTAAAGAGGTTAGAATGTTGGATACCTTTTTTTTTATGCTCGATGTCATCATACTGTTCAATTTTATTTGCTATCATGAACTAAATAAAAGCTGACGAATAACAAACTAACCATGTCGAAAACTAAAATTACTCAAGTTCAATTTCAACACTAATCTCTTAAGAATGCCCACAACTCAATACCACAAAAAATGATGACCCAAATTTTTAAAAAAATAGATCAAAATGGGTTGAAACAGACCCTAATTATTCTTATCTCCTAATTTTTTTCTCACAATCTCAAATTCTCAAATTTACAAATTAATATATTCTCAAATTCTCAATTTCATACCTAGGGCTTGAAGGAGGAAGACAATGGTGATCGGAGTGAGGAGAAAGAACAGCGACGTGGGACGGCGACGGCGAAATGGGATGGAAAAGGCAACGACGAAGTGGGACGACAATGGCGAAGACACAGCACGTGGGGCCAACGGTGTTTTGTGAGAGAGGGACGTGGGGGCACGGCGAAGAAGGCAGTGGACGGCGATGGCGATGGTGAGGTTTGGGTTCGTGAGCGGGAGAGAAAAGGAGAAATAATTTGGGGGGAAACAACTGAGAGGTGAATTTTTATTTTTTTTGGGTGGGCGGGGGATTTTAGATAGACCCTATGCCGGCATTTTTAAGAAACGCCGGTACATATGGGTTGTTTTTCTCTTTTTTTTTAATAACCGGGTTTCTACCCCGGCGTTCTACCCAAAACGCCGACATAGACATGCCGGGGTAGAGTTTTTTTTATGTAGTGACAATAATAAGAGTATCACTAAATATGGTTTAAGATTAAATTGGAGCCCTAAAATAAACAAAAGGTCATAATTGAGCAAACACAAAATACATCAAATTGTCATATTTCATCCCAACTAATAAACTCTAGCTCCATTCAATAAAAAGGACGAAATGAGAACACAAATACACTAAAGCTCAGCAGCCAACCAAATTGCATTAAGAACTACGCATCGAGAAAATAAATTGGATTAAATAAAATGAAAATCAATGCACACGGATACTCACAAGCAAGTGGAAAAGCCTCAAAAACATAATCTACAAATCAAATGCGAAGAAAAGCTGAATGCCCACCCACAAATCACATTGTAAAAAATTAGACATACATCACATGAATTACAGGTTGTGCAAGCAAGAGGTCACCACATTTTGCTCCATTTCATAAAACTCTCATCCTAACATGCAATCTTTTCGTTCCCTAGACGACAAAAGGAAAAACTTCATTTATCGCATAAACCCTAGATCCCCATTTAATCTAAAGTATCCCCAAAACACAAATCAATGATCCACCAAAAAATTGAACACATCAATGAGCAAAAACAAGCTACATTTCTTATAAACTAAGAAATGAACTCACATTTCATTCCAGCTCATAAACCCTAGATCCTAAAATTGTACCAGCAAATAAAACCCTAAACCCCAAATCACAAATTAGCCTACCATTCACAGTTGCATCAAAAACATTTGCCTACCACTCACAGTTGCGTCAAAAATGTTCTTCAAGTATAACCTAACTCAAGTTTCTACCAAATTTTCAATCTCTGCAATGTATAAAACCAAAAGAGAGTGTTATCATCATCATCATTGAAAATCAACACAGAATTCATGACTACAAAATCATCTAAATGATGTTTGCACAAAACAATTCGTCCGGAAGTGCAGTAAACAGGAACATCAGTTAAATAGTACACAGTTAAATAGTACACTGACCAAAATTTATCCGAAACAAATATATAATTGAACCCTCAAAATGATTAGTTACTTACAATGATGCCAAACGTTTCCGGTGAGATCCTCTATCTTCTTGGCAGCTTCCCCCATCTTCTTCCCCCCACCTTCCGAGAACACCTTTAACCATCTCAATCGTATCTACTCAGATCAAATCATATCATTATTTAAATTTAAGCAAAAACATAATAATAATTAGAATTAGAATTAAAATTAAAATTATTATTTGAAAAAAAAATAACTAAGTTCCTGAAACATACTCTTAGAAGAGGAAGGAGTGAGGGAAGGAGTGACGTAAGGGTTTCACTCCGGCAGCATCGTAGTGGCTAGTTCACTGCCGGCACGCGCCCAAGGGTTGAATTCTTTAGCAAGATGACATTTATTGGCAATATGACATGTATTCAAAATGTGGGTGCATCAATTTGTTAATTTAGCAGGATTTGTTTGTCACAAGGATGTGTTGGATGTATCCATGGACCTTTCTGATTATTGGTTAGCAATTCTTTGACTTCCTTTTAAGTGCTTGATCTCTTCTCTAGGATGACAAAGGAAGGAGTGAATCTGAATGAGCTCATATTTGTAGGTGTCCTTTGTACTTGTTCACATCAGGAGCCTGTAATATGGACAAAATGTACTTTGATCCTATGTTAGAAAGATAACATAATCAAACTAAAGTTAGAGCCCTTTGTTGTGTGGTTAACTTATTTGGAAGAAAACGAATACTGGGGGAAGCATTGCAGTTGGTAGAAGGTTGCCTACTGAGCCGATATCTGCTGTATGGGGTTCTCTGCTTGGTGCTTGTCTTGTTCATACACGTTTTGTTTCGGGAGAGAATTGATAGTCATTTTGTTGAACTGCATCACCTAAGTAGTGGCAACTTTTAATTTAATGCCATCGTGGTGAAAAATGAAGGCTTCCCTTATGCTTTTTATGAAACTATATAGATGGAATTCCAACTTTTTAGGGGAAAAGTAATTCTTTGTCCTCATTCTGTAATAGACTTGTGTATATATACTTGGTTTCAGAATTGTGTATATAACTTTATTTTCTTAGTTCATATAGTTGTTTATGTATATAGCAAGACAGATTTGCAAATATAAGTCAATCATATAAAATAAATCAAAGAAGGTGAAACAATATTCAAACCACAGAGGAAACTCAGCAAGGACTCTTTACTCTCTCTTGATAGAAAGAGGTTGTGTTGGCTTTCCGTGTCCAGAAAAGTTAATTTTGAGTTTTTTTTTACTTTTCTATGCATACGGCATTGTGAAACACAATTTAAACTATGCAAAAGGCATAGGTGACATTGACAATGTTGCAAAAATATTTTCTCAGAGAACCTTTTATGTAGAATATTCGGTTAATATCCACATATACACCAAAATGGAGAAATAAATCCTTGACGACCTAATACTGTGTTGGGAGGTAACAATCAGAAAAAGTCGATTAAAGTGTTACCTCACAATCCCTGCTGTGACTGTATTTTGAAGAGAAAGAGGGCAACCAACTGCAACCACCTAATCTCCTGGATGAAGCTTACTTGACACCCCATTCTTTACTGCTGGGAGGGGAGTTTTGGATTTGATCTTAACAATAGCAATATCAGAATACAGATCTGTGTTTATCACAGTGCCTACATATTCCCGGCCATCTTGTATTACATCCACCTATTTATTATCAAAACAACAAATCGGTAAATTTTTGAGTTAATCACAATTTCTTTAACTTCAATTAAAATTCAAGCATCACTTCAATTCCACTGTAGCAAATTACCCTATCCAACCACAACATATGAGGATTTAATGAACATCAACTGGTCATTTCACAATTATATGACCACGACACTTTTGTCAACGATGAAACATGATAATACCCCAACTGCGAAACATGTTTGTTAGGAAGAAACTAAGTTAAGCATGCTAAGAATCATGGAAAAATTAATTAAGCATAAGAAACAGAGGCTTAGATCTTATGCTAACGTAGTTCACTATTATTGGTCCCTACTCATATTTTACCAACTTGCCAAGCCTTCGAGGGAAAAGCTTCTCATTTGACCGAACCATGTTCAACCTCTCTTCAAAAGGAGTGGCCCGTCAACCTTTTGATTCTACCACTTAAACCTCTCTCGAAATGAACATCATCTTCATCAACATTACAGAAGAAAAATTGAAAGAACCAATACCTCCTATCACCCTCAATAAATTTTCTCCCAACACTAAAATACTCCAAAATCTGAAACATGGATGATTATAAAACCAGATTAACAATCAGAACAAACCCAACTATAGCTATCAACTACAGGATAAAATAAAAGTTAAACACTTATAAGAAGGTTCCATTCACATGTAATATATACAATCAGACTAAAGGACTAATAAACTTAATCTAATCGAGCTATTTGAAAGTTTATACAAAGAACAAAAAAACTGTAAATTATGTTCAGTCGTCTATCTAAGTAACCAAGTCTAAAATGCAACAAACGGAGGTTCAACATCTAGGATATACTGTAAACAGAATGTTTTTGAAGAAAAAATACTGTAAACATGATAATACCTAACAGTTGTGATTATTGTAAACATCTAATGTATATTATTAAACCTGTCTCAAATTTATGAAAATTTACACATTTCTACTCCCAAATTCAGGGCTTAAACTCTTCTTTCACGCCATTAAACCTCGATAGTTCTTTCACGCAAAAAGCCTTCTCAATTAACCTAAACCCTACAAAAATTCCTCTTTTTAACCCAAAACACCAAAAGTATGTGAGATTTTAGGGTTTTCAACCATAAAGGACGAAGCTTTCTGGACTAATTGATGATAAAAGTAGTTACCCTAACAAAATTGATACTAAAATTGATGATATTAAAGATAAAAATGGTGATAAATTACCTCAAAATACTGTAAACATTTCTACTCTCAAAATACTGTAAACAAAACCCGAAACATGATAATACCTAACAAACTGTGCTGTCATAATTTCCACCGATCATTAACTGCAAACATCTGCAAACATCTCACCTGCAAACATCTCAGCTGCAAACATCTCACCTGATCTATGGCGAAGTCGAAATAATACCCCATCGGCCTCTCATGAACCAAATGATGCACCTCCGCAAAAGCTTGGAATCCAGCATACACAAATCCAATTACATTCACACTCAAACAATACCGTAAAAATTTATTAAAAAGAACAATTTACAATTGCAACAAACCCCCTTTCATAGAAACCTAAATTACAAATTAAGAACACAGAAACTCCTCACCTGTACTCATTATAGTGAATCGAGCGTCCAACCCTTGTTCTTGTCCGCCGCTATAACTGAAAATGATATCAAGCAGAGAATCGCCGACGAAACCCTAGCTACGATGGTCGCCTTTTTTAGGGTTGCGGCGATATCAAGCAGACCTATCCAAGTACCATAGTATAAACTTATTTTTCATTTTTAATTTGTGTGTAACTACTAACTACTAACTACATCTTGATTTTTGAAGAGTAATGGATTTTTCATTTAAAATCAAGAAGTGCCTTCATTCAAAACCATTACGTTCTGTGTGTGGATTGTGTTAAAATGGGTGGTTGTGTCAAAACCATTACATTCAAAATCATTCAAACAGTGTTCCCATTTCAACAGTGTTCCCTAACTTATTTTTCAATCAAAACCATTACCTTCTAAACAAAATCCATTACGTTTCTAAAAGTGTCTAAATCACGAAGCATTTTCTGAAGGAAAAAAAAATGGAAATTTCACTGAACCCCAAACCTAATTTTCATGTTTTACTTCCCAAACACCTATAAAATTAAGTATACCTGAGATGTAGAGACGAAATCGGTGGTCGGGATCAACTCAGGCTGTGGTCGGCACGTTGAAATCGGTGATGGTGAGGGGTTCGATGGTTGGATGGGGTCGCAGTGGAGCGGCGTCGGGGTTGGCGCTGGTGGTCGTTGATTGCAAACAGGGAGGAGGTACGGGCTTTTGTCTGGCTGGCGAGGGATCTGATGTGTTGGCGACTGGAGGTGGGGGGCGCTGTATGGTGACAAGATCGGGAAGGCGGTGCTCAAGAGCCACCGGAGGTGGCCGGGGGAGAAGAATAGTAGATGGGAAGAGAGAGAGGGAGACAGTGAAAGAGAGAGAGAGACGGAGTGAGCAAGAAAGAGAGAGAGATAGAAGGTGGGGTATTTTGGGAAAGTGAGAGAGAGTGTGTGTGGGTTTTGAAATTGTGGGGTTTAAAATTTTGGACGGAAAAATATGTTTTGTGAGAATCAATCTGGACCATTGATTTTGGGGGAGATTGAAGGAGAGCCACTTGATAGCTTTCTTTGTAATTTATTATATAGATATAAGTATGACGCACGGAGAGAGAAAAGAAAACAACTCTCATGGACAAATCAGAATTACGGAAACAAAATTATGGACCAACATAAAGAACAACATAAAGAACATAATCAACAGGCCCGGACCCGGACCTGGACCCGGACAGGGTCCGCCCTGGGCCTGTGCAACCTATGCGGTCGCACTAGGCCCACGGTCGCACATGAGGCTCCCATAAGATATAATTAATAGAGATTTTATTCCAATTATACCACAAAAGTCATTTTATCTGAGTGGTTAAGGGGATAGACTTTAAAGCTATTGGTTTTAGATTCAAACCTTGTTAAGGATGTTTTTTTCCTTCATTATATATATATATATATATATATATATATATATATATATATATATATATATATATATATATACACTTTTATATAAAGTTTTTAATGATTTCTATGTTTCTTTCATTAATTGATACATGTAGCTTTTTTAATCGTGTATTTTATGCGTTGCAAGAATATGAAGATCCTTAATAAGATATAGAATGTACCATACTCATATTTTTCAACTGAATTCGTTATATATATATATATATATATATATATATATATATATATATATATATATATATATATATATATATTAAAATAAAGTAAAATTGGTATTAGAATATCTAAAGAAGACCCATTTTTTTCTTTACGCACAAGGCCCTATAAATCTTAGAACCGGCCCTGCATACAAAATAGGCGTTTTCAAGATGAAAAAGTTATAGCATAGGTCCAATTTTTCTAAGGAAGGGAATGATTATGGCAAAATTAAATTAGAATTGATGAAAGAGATCTGACTTTTTCAAATATCTCAAAATTAACAAATCAAATAAGTCCAACATTGATTCCTTTATACGTGTCAATTGGCCACTCCTACTCTCCACCATAACCCATTTTTTTCTAGTGAAGTGTATGATTATGGCCAAAATCAAATTAGAATTAAGGAACATGAATAGAATTTTTCTCCATTTATGTGCATGTATGGTTTAAACCAATCATATTGTTTAGGATATAAATTGAAGAACATTCAATTCCATTAATCATTTCATCCAAGAGTTGAAAGAGAAACCTTTTAAGAAGCTATCAAGATGCTCGCCATTGATACTAAAAAGCCGACGCCGACACCCAGACTGAAGAAAGCTTGAGTACTTATTAGCTCAATGTTTGAATTCCCAAGCAGTGAATAAATTAAGTCAAACCCCTGTCTAACCAAAAGAGTATGGAAGTCCTTTTCAGAAGAAGAAAAAAAGGTCATGGAAGTCCTATAATATGGGAAGTGATCAATCAATTATATGATACATGTGGTTCCTTTGAATGTCAGATTAATTATTCACAGTCTTTGATAGACTTAACCTATTTACTCAAGCTTAAAGTCTTAATTTTTTTCATGAACAAATTATAAGAACAAGCATCTAGTAATCTATTAGATACATAACTTGAAATTTTGGTCATATTGCTTGTTGAAAAATTGATGCTTTCATGGGTAATCTCCATTCATGCATGCTAGACTTCATCTTGATGTTCATCATTATCCTTAATGCAACTACGTTTCCAAAATTTTCAATTTCACTTGTAAGAATTAGGGTTCACCATTATTTCAACAATATCAAGTTTCAAATTGAAATAATTAATGCATTTCAGTTCAATGGATCTATATAATAAAACACAAAGAAAGCTATCAAGTGGCTCTCCTTCAATTCACCCCAAAATTAAAGCCCCACATCTAACATCACAAAACATATTTTCCCCAAAAGTTTTCCCCCAAAATTCAATTCAAATTCAAATTCCCCCCAAGACAACTTCTTTATTTATTTAATTATTTCTCTCTCTCTCTCTCACCTATTCAAAAAATTAAGACAATAAAATTTTTAAAATTTTTTTAAAAAATAAAATTTTAAAAACTTTAAAAATAATTCAAAAAAATCAAAAAAATCAAAATCTTCTAAAAATTTTAAAAAGTTTTAAAAATTTTAAAAATTTTAAATTTAAAAATTATTAAAAAAATTATAAAATTTTTAAAATTTAAAAATATTAAAATTTTTAAAATAAAAAAATTATTTTTTTTTGAAATTTTGAATATCTCAAAGCAAATCCAAATCCAACAACGAACCCCAATAAAGAGGTCATTGTCGATATCTGATCCGCTTGATCCGAGCTGATTCCGTATCGACGACTCCCCTCCACCAAATCGAGCGCAAATATCAAGCAACTCCGTATCAGCGACTCCCCTCCACCGAATCGAGAACATCTATATGCGATGCGTCGACTCTAATTTCATCTCATTAACCCAATTCTTATTCTAATTTTTAATTTTGTGTGTGCAGGGAATTACTCAGTTTTTTGCTGACTCGAATTTTGTGTGCATGAGATGCAAGTTCAGAGAGGTATAATTGATTAATTTTTGGGTTTAAAACATTTTAATTTGGTGATTTATTTGTTGGACCTACTTCAATTAATTTGCTGGATCTCCAAAACTATTTTATATAATCAAATCAGGTGCACCGTTCCGAAGACGTGCCGTAGGCACGTGTTAACGGGCAAACCTAGTATTATAACAGATTATGTTTTTCATTTTCTTATGCACATTATCCTAAACACAATCCTCAGTCATACACTACAAAAATATTAATATGCAAATGTGACCGGGGTCTCTATACCAATTCCTTATCTCAGTTGTCCAGATCCATCACTACATATTTTAAAGTCATACATGAATCATAATCCAGCAATGTTTTATACAAAGATCACTATTTTAGATCAGATTTCCCTAATTGTGATCAGAACATAATTAATGATCTAGCTGTATAATTTGTGAAGGATACATTACAATAGCAAGATATAATCCAAATAAGAGCTAAATAACAACAAATTTATCTATAAAATTAAACCCAGAACAAAACAAACAGATCAATAAGAGCTGAATAATAACAAATTTATCTATAAAATTAAACCCAGGACAAAACAAACTCACCGTGGCGAAGAGGGGAGGAGGCTGAGAGTCGCTGTACTGCGGTGATAGGAGGGCAATTCCGAAGGGATGGAAGGATGGCGAGAACGACGTCGACGGCGGCGGCGGCGGAGGAGGGACGAGATAGGGGTTAGAGTTGGGGGAATCGGAAGGTTGGGGGTTTCGAGGAGAGGCGTCAGGATCGGGAGAGAAATTGGGATTAGGGTTTGGGTTTTGAGAAAGATTGGAATTACTGCGATGATGGAAGGGCGATTCCGAAGAGACTGAAGGATGGCGGCGGGGGGGGGGGGGGGGGGGGGGGGGGAGGAGGATGGACGAGATAGGGGTTAGAGTTGGTGGAATTGGAGGGATTGGGTTGAGAGAAATTGGAG
This sequence comes from Hemerocallis citrina, assembly GCA_017893485.1. Classification (NCBI taxonomy): domain Eukaryota; kingdom Viridiplantae; phylum Streptophyta; class Magnoliopsida; order Asparagales; family Asphodelaceae; genus Hemerocallis; species Hemerocallis citrina. Next base: position 385,027,846 of record CM030358.1, on the reverse strand, counting down.
TTGCTAGAGATTGGGTTTTGAGAAAGATGGAAGGAGGCGTACACGATCTCGGAAGAGGGAGGGAGAAATTGAGATTATTTAATACTAGTAATTTACACGTGCGATGTACGTCTTAATAAATATAGTTTTTTAAAATAAAAATTTAGACATAATCTGAATTTGAACTTAGAACCTCCTTTATAATAGTTATGCACGTGTATTGCACGGGTTGGTAGATTGACAAAATATTTACAAATGACACTAAGGCCTTCTCCCATTATAATATTAGAGATAGGAGTATTTCTTAGTTTTTAAAAATAATGGGGATATATGTTAATTTTCACATTTTAAATGGAGGCATTTGCTAAAATATCTCTTTTTTAGGGACTGCACGTGCATCACAGGGGTATTTTTGGTGAATTTAGTTTGGCCGTATATTGTACGGGTTTGCTCAGTTACAAAATTAGGGCTTGTTTGTTTACAACCCCAACTCTACCATTAAAATAGTAGAGATATTTAGTTTTAAATATAAAACTTAATAAACGATAAAAAACTAATAATAGTCTTTGATCAGTTTGATCAACAAAATGAACGAAAGGTTAGGATTGGGTCTGGACATATTTTTTTTTTCTTATTCTTACTTTTATAATAGAAAATAGATATATATATATATATATAACATAGATTGTTCGTAGATTGTTCAGATTCATAAATATACATAAGTTCAGTGATATTAGAACAAGTCTTACAAATAGGTGTGAGCCCCTTGAAGATAATCAATCCTCTCAGTATCCACATTTATTGGTAGAAGTAGCACGGGTGAAATTGATTTTGATAATATTTGGAGGGGTTGAAGTTCATTGGATAAGCCTACAAATGGTTCATACGAAATTCTAGTTGTAAGTTGATTCCCAATGTGGAAAGAGATCTCACATTCTTGCTTGCAGATTCCTCTCCAGGACTCTGAACAAGTAGATGGTGTGTTGGCAAAGCCCATGATCAGCAGTTAATAACTTGTTCTGCCCTACTAATCAAGTAATAATTGCAACCTTCAAAATAGCGAGATTAAAGGAAGAGATCAAACCCCTTCTAAATCGAGAAATGAATCAAAAGATTTTACAAAGACCATCCATTTAATATCATCTACAGCAGTAAATGTACAAAATGGATAATATTACACCACCTGGACTTACTCCGAAGCTGCATGATACAAATACAACAATCACCTGAGGTAACACCTTTCTCCATCAACATAAATATGCTCTAATGCATTTAACTCATTTTTACAAATGAGAAAATTGGCAAATCGGTAGAGCTTGGGATTGAACTTGTTGCAGTAGTATTGACGATTTCCAGGCTTTGGTCCCATATAGCAACGGCTCAAAGAAAGTGTGCATACATTACAATAATCAATGACCATTCTTTAAGGGTCGTGATTGAACAAAATGAAAGCATCACTCATCAACTCGATGACCCATGGTAACTACTGATCGAGTGAAGTTTCATCTGCTGCTAAATCACCGCCCTGTCTAGCTGCAAGCACCTTGTCTAGGGTTTCATCTGGGACTTTGATTCCAGTGGTCTCCATGTCAGCAACAATTGCAATGGCTGCATCAACTTCCCCAAGATCAAGACAAAGCAAGATGACTTCATCATACAGTGGACTGCACGTGTCAAAGAAAAATATAGAAGGATATTAGGACTTAAAAGAATGAAGGTTGAAAGTTCAGTTTAACATATACTTCAAAGTGATTAGTGATAGTAAAGAACTAACATTAATTCACGTATTTGTTTATATGACAGACTCCACACCAAACATCATTAACCCAAATGTATATTCCTTGTAGATTTGACTACATTTTGAGTCCACAAATGAGTAAGTAAAACATTATTATTATTTGTAGATACGCCATTTCTTAGTTTTATTCCCAAACCCCTTGCTTCTTGCTGGAACAATCCTATTGATCTATAACAGACAAATGCATGTGCTCTCTCTAGCTCTACAATGCCTCTGCAAAACCATCGTCTCTCTCTTCAGTTCCAGTTACCCCATGTCTTGTCTCTCCTTGATTTTCATCTCTTCGCAATTTCTTTTTTCCTACTATTTTTTCCAACACCGCCAACTTCTCCTAGCACAATACCAAGTACGACCCACTTCCACCACAAATTCTCGTCGACACCCTTCAATCACCACAACTGCCTCTTCAAAAATCATTTTGGAAAAACAATTGGAATCACAATGTTTTGCCGAATTCACTTTACTATCACCATTATGCATTGGGAATTTCAAATACCAAATACTGTATTTGGTATTTAAAGTAACCATTTTTTTTCACTAAGGATTGAGTAATTTGTAAAATAATAATTCAAAAAGCATCAGTAAGATCCATGTTTACCTTCCAAAAATATAACCTAGACCATGAGTTGTCTGCAGTATTGTCAAGAAAGCAGAAGGGAGAGGAGCTCTTATTGCAGAACGTAGTATCATGGCACAATCTCCAATCGTCGGCGTTCCTCTCAATTCAATTACCTGTGAATTGATAATATACATGGTTTAGCTAAATTACTAAGGCTGTAAGGCATAAACTGGTATTATTGAAAATTCTAAAAGAACCGTAAGTATAATAATTTTCAATCTTGACTTGCTTTTTCCATACGAAATCAACGATCTCGAAACAATAAAATGGAAATACATGCTTCATAAAATATCTACAGGTATAATATGAAACAGATTTTATTGTCTCTTTATACTAGGCAAGTGTTACATATGTTAAAGGCGGACTTTTCACGACCTTGACCATTTATATATATTTAACACAAGTAAACTTATTGGATTGTATATTCATATTTTAAAAGACTGAATTAGTAAAATCAGTATTTGATGAGTATTGTCCTGCAACATTCAATGGATTGAAACTGAAGGGTTTATAATATATTTATACTACCAGTCGTGTTGTATGGGTAAGACTTCATCAAATAAGAGCAAACATGTCTAGAAATGAGTTTACCTGACACAAAGGATAGGGCAGAATGGTAGGTTAGTCGGGAATGCCGACGCTCAAAAACTAAGAAATTGTGTTGAGTGGTGACACACTAAGACTATGTAACAAGAGCAAATATAAGAAATTAGAGGTAGCTCCTATGGACATCAAATAAGGGAGAACCGATTTTAATGGTTTGGGCATCTGCAACAGAGACCACTAATAGCACCCACTATTGAAGAGCAATACTATCGTCACTACAAGAACAGAGAGGACAGAGGGAAGACCTTAATGGACATATAGAATGAGAAAGTCTCGAGAACGTTGAAGATATGATAATTGTCAATTTGACATCTAAGCCGAATCTTAACCCCACATTAGGGATAAAAGTTCTGTACACATAAATTACCAGTAATAAGGTTTAGATATGTTCAACATGCTAACATTTTCTGTGAGAAAATTCCTACTACATATATAGAACAAGAGGACAGTACTCCCTTTTCTCAAACCTCTCTTTGGTTATCATTTTCTCTTATTTGACATCCATGTTTCCAAAGGAAGGTTTTTTTAATATTGACGGACACAAATTAATTACAACCCAAACAAGATAGAACTGCAAGCTAAACTGAAGGTTAAACACTACATCGAAGCCCGAGTTACCAAAGTTTACAGAATAATCTATAGCCAGATCAACCTGCTCTCAAATGACGAGGTCGGAGAGATAAAAGAGAGAGGGTGTGTGGGTTTTGGAGAGAGGCACTTTTATTGTGACGATGTTCATTCATGGTACATGAAGGATGATTTTAGCATCAAGTGGAATGGCTAGATACTATTGTTGTACGTGTTAACCAAGTGCGTGCCATATGAGAATGTTTAGAGTCAGATGGATAGTATCGTAGTTGAATAGCAAGATACTAAGAATATAAATTAAATAGCATTGGGCTGAGGCTGAGGCTGTAATGTTCCGGGCCTGCTCAACTGCACACATGCCTAATAATAGGGGGGGTGTTAAGGCCGGGTTGGCTCGGGACTGGCCCGGCCCGCCCCGAACCCGGGCTTAACCGGCTCCGCCCGCCCCACTTCCCCCTCCAAAACTCGCCACGGCCCAGCCTGCGAGTGGCCCGGCCCGGTCCGGGCTTGACCCGCGGGCTGACCGTTGGGTTGGGTTTTTTTTGAATTTTTTTTCCTGAAATTTTTTGCATTCTCTTCTTTTGGTCAGTTAATTTGTTAGTTAATTTGTTATTTTGGTCATTACCTTCTTTTGGTCATTAACAACGTGCATTTGGAATTAAAACTAGCAACGAAGATGAAAAGACAAGATAAAGACACTGAGTAAGAGAGAGGCAAAGAAGGGTTTGAATTTGGAACTTCTCTCTGTTTGCAAAGCCTGAGTAAGCTCTCATCCTCTAATTTTCTTCTGCATTCTCTTATCTGTCTTCTTCTAATTTCATGTTGGTAATTTAATTCGATATTTTATTCCCTTTTTTAATAAAAAATTATCTTAGACAATTTAATTACCAATTTCACCATTTGCAGTGAACCAAACAAACCCAGAATCAAGTAAGAAAATTGGTTTGGTTCTAATGGCCACCAACTCAAAATCACACTGTTGCAAAACCAACTAAGAGAGGAAGAGAGCTATGCTTATCTTGAGTCAAGTTCAGACATTGCAAAGTGTGTTGCATGTCAAGAAAAAAATCATTTACGTTTATCTTCGTACTCTATTAAAAAACAAAAGTCAAAACCCCCCCAAACTCACGAATCCGCGAAAGCCCGACCCGGCCCACGAGCCAGGGGCCAGGGGCTAGGTTCGGGCCCCCTCCCCCTCCCCAACCAGGCCCGGCCCGCCATACACCTAAGCCCGGCCCGGGACCGGGTCAAACTAGCAGGTTTTCGACCCTGCCCAGCCCGAGCAGCCCGGTTTCCACCCCTACCTAATAACCTAACCGTGGCCCCACCTCAGGGCATTGCCTCACCCAGAATAGCTTAATAGGTACTCTTGGGTTCAGGTTCATTAGCTTTCCATTTATACCACTCAAATTCACTTCTCACTTCCAATGTGGGACTAAATTCTCCACCATTCAACACTAAAATGCTACAATTATATATACTATATTATACAAAGCCCATCCTACTAGGCCCACTAATTAATAGCAATATTCCCAAGCCCACCAACTAATGAGCCCAACTATATTAATCTAAGTCCAAAAACTATTTAGGGATATTACAGAGGCAGCCAATAAGCATATAACAGTAGCAAGCCTAAGAGAAGAGGGAGTCAAAGAATTAGGGATTCATGTATTGAATCAAAAGAAGCGGGATAAATACTTAGTTTTGCTGCTTTTGGTTAAGATTAACCAACAAAATGCTATTGATAAGATAGTAAAATCCAGGAAACTACTACTTGTAAAAGAAAGAAAACCCCACCTTTTGCATAATTTTGATAGCTAACTCAACCTCCCATTCTTGAGACCATTTTGGAGGTTTTCTCATCTTCAGCTCTCTCTCCCATGTCCACCCCCAAGCATCGGCAATAGTATACATATCAGATACATCAAAGACTCTTCGCTCTCTCATGACTTTAAATGCTTCATCTACATCCTCCGGGAACCAGTCATCATCAGCATCATCCTGAATTTACATAAAGAATTTCACATTTGCAAGGTAAGTTGATCATATCAACTGATAATAGTAAGCAAGTATATGACACGCAGAACATAGTCCACCATAAAGATGAATCAAGAAAACTTTCAGTATTTATAGACATAAAATTTGAAATCCAAATGTAGTAATTCATCCTTCAACACCTACTGAGATCAACTCAATAAAACTGGTATATGGCATACAAATTACAAACAAAATAATGTCTAGCCTTATTCAAATTTACTCGTCCAGTTAATTAAAACATTCTTTGTACACAATTGATGTCACCGATCCTATGTGCTATGTGAACTCAATAATTAGCACATGATGCACTCAGCTTGGAGCAAATGCTGAGAGATGATTCCACTTACAGAATAAGTATGATTCAACTAACAGCAACTAAACAGAAAGATGTATGTGCCCACTTTGATTGTGTATAACACCACCACCACAAGGCCTTTCTCCCAAATATTGGGGGTCGGCTACATGAATCCTTCTCCATTCAACTCTATTGTGGGCCACCTCCCTTGTCAAATTAACAAATTCCAATTTCCAAATCACTCTTATTAGCTTCAGCCAATGTACCGGCCCTTTAAACCGGAAAGGCGGCCGGTCCAGTTTATTCCAGTTCACCCTGGGTTTTCTTCAAAAAAACAAGGTCCAATATAAAAAGGAATCTTCATTTATATACATGTAATGTATCATCCATTATATATAGATGAAATATAATTTAAGTCAGTGTATATCACAGCTGGTTCATCGGCCATATGGTTGGGCCATTTGCTTAGTAAAGTTAGGCTTACATGTTCGAAACCTGGTGCCAGCAGCCATTTTTATTTAAAAAAATAAAGAGTTATTTTAAACCAATGGTTCAATCTTGAACCTGGTGTTCGGTGCCAACAGCCATTTTTATTTTAAAAATAAAGAGTTATTTTAAACCAGTGTTTCAATCTTGAACACGGTCAGTCCGGTTCGCGGTTAAACCGGCCGGTTTGTCCGGTTCTTTGACATTTTGCGGTCTAATACAGAACCAGACCATTTGAGAGCCGGTTCCGGTTGAACCAGTCCGACAAGCCGGTATTGTCCGGTTCTGACAACACTGGCTTCTACCCTGTTGAAGGGACGGCAACTGGGCCGGGTCAACCGGCGACCCACCCACGACCCGGCCCGCGAACCCAGCCCGGTTAGCAAATTGGCGGGTTCGGGTCGAACCCGATGAACAGTACCGGGTCGATCCGGGTCGCAAATAACGCGTATTGAACCCGCGAAACCCGGCCCACGAACCCGTTAAGCTCGCGAATTCAACCCGCCAACCCACGGGTCGACCCGAGGGTTCCGACCCGTTCCACCCGTACGGGTCGACCGTTTGACCCGTGACGGGTCGACCGTTGACCCGTGGGTCGAACAGTAGAAAAATCCCCCCCTCTGTCCAGAGCCGTTCCGAACGGCTCTTTGAGCCGTTATTTTGTTTTTTTTTTGTTTTTTTTTTTGTTTTTTCCCACATATTAAGCCTATAAATATCCCCAAAAATCTCATAAAAAATCACACCTCACTCTCTTACTCTCTACTATTATACATCATTTGTAAAGAATTTTTCAACAATTGTAGTATTCATCAAACAAGTCTACAACGGTACATATACACGATCAAATTTCGGTCGTATCGGAATCAAAATTCAACGTCTTCAACTCTCTTCAACCCTCGTCAAATCTACTTCAACCTCTCCTCAACTCTTCAATTGCGGAATCGGCAAAGCGCTCCTCCATCTTTTCTATTCTATTCTTATTTTCACGGTTTTTTTACATACGCGTATTCGACGGTGAACAGTATCAAAATTTCATACCTCTTGTTATATTTTTTTTGCGTTGTAGTTAAAATTATTGTTCGTTTTTTGAACTTCTCTATCTCAACCCTCTTGTTTTTTAGATTTTTTTTGTATAATTCACCGTTCCTACATTGTATATTTTTTTTACATACTTTAGCACATTACTACATTATCTCTAGATCACGCGGTAGCGGTCGTAGCGAGCAAGATTCCTCCTCTTTCCATAGACCACCAATTGTCCCAACTAGTGAGCCCGCCCAAGAATACCATGATCCTCCTATGGAACAATGGGGTACACACGACGTTGTTGTAGGTGACATACAATTGGAAGAAGAACAACAACAACCAACCGAAACCACACAACCCCGTACTAGTAGGAAAAGTAGAGGAGAAACTAGCGATTGGCATAAGTTTTATGATTATATCCCGGACGAACATACTCAGAGTATAGGTTTGAAAGTTTGTAAAACATGTGATAAAACATACAAATTCAAGAGGGATGACGGCACCGGTACAATTAGTAGGCACATCCAACATAATCATAAAGACCTTCTTGATCAAATACAAGGCCAAAAAAAAATCAACCCTAGGACCGGTCTAGTTGATAGCCATCCTTATGATCCCGATCTTGTTCGTCGGGAAATGGCCCGATTAGTCATTAAGGAAGGGTTACCATTTTTCTATCCCGAGAGTAGGAACTTGAAAAATTTTAATCAAACGACCTTAAACCCTCATTTTAAAAGAATTCCGAGAAATACTTGCAAATCGGATTGTTTTAAAATGTACATTGAAATGAAGGACGCTTTGATTGCAAATTTATAGAGTTTAACTTGTAGGGTTAGTTTAACTTCGGATTGTTGGACGGGTGTCAACAATATTCCAACGATGGGAATAACCTGTCATTGGATCGACAATGATTGGATTCTTCAAAAAAGAATATCACTTGCGGTGTTGCCGTATTCCCATAGTGACGCTGAAATAGCAAATCGTATTATAGAAATTTGTGATATTTTTCATATTCGCGATAAAATTATAGCTATTAGTTTTGATAATGCATCTAACAACAATGTAGCAATTACTACTTTAAAATCTGTATTAAACCCTCCATCTGACAATATTTTTTATGTTAGATGTGCATGTCATATTATAAATTTATGTGTTCAAGATGCATTAAGAATAGCTGATCTATATATAGTTAAAATTAAAAATTGTGTAAATTTCATTGCATTAAGTCCAAGCATTTTACAAGAATGGAAAGCTTGGTGTAGGGTTCGAAATGTTCCTTTTAGAAGATTTCCAAAGAATGTTAGACACCGATAGAATTCTACTTTTGATTTACTAAATGTTGTCACCGAATATAAAGCAGTTGTAAATGATTTTTGTGTCGCAAAAAAAATGCACAATTTTGAAATGACTCCCCCCGATTGGTTTTTTGCCGAATCTTTGTTGAAATTTTTAGAACCTTTTAAAACCGCAACTTTAAAATTTTCAAAAACATATGAATCTACTTCTAGTAGCTTTTTTATTGAATTAGTTAGCATGATGCAAATATTTAACGAAATGTTAAATGATCCCTGTATTAGTGACATTGTAAAACCTGCATTTCAAAAATTTTTGAAGTATTATTTTCCTCCTCCTATGTTGATTTGTGTTGCTACTGTTTGAATTAGTTAGCATGATGCAAATATTTAACGAAATGTTAAATGATCCCTATATTAGTGACATTGTAAAACCTGCATTTCAAAAATTTTTGGAGTATTATTTTCCTCCTCCTATGTTGATTTGTGTTGCTACTGTTATGGATTCTCGTATCAAATTAGAAGATACGAAGAGTTTGATAGAAATGTTTTTTGCATTACTTGATGAACATGTAGAATTAGTAACTGATTGCGCTACTTTTTAGTTCAGTTTGAATCTACGTTAAATAACTTGTATGATTATTATGATAGACGTTTTGCTTCTAGTAGTACAACTTCTGTAGTTAGTTCTTCTTCTGGTAGTTCTAAAGGTAAGGGTAAAAGTAGAATTGGTGATAGAACATTTAATTTACTTAAACAAATTCAATCAAAAAAACCTAGGACTAATCAACCAAATGAATTAAATTGATATAACCAACAAGATTCCGAGCCTTCTACTTCTCCACTAGATATTTTACAATGGTGGAAAGACCATGAACACACATTTAGTATTCTGTCAATTATGACTAAAGATTTACTAACTCCTCCTGTCTCTACAGTTGCTTCTGAGAGTGCATTTTCTACAAGTGGCAGGGTTCTAACTGATTACAGGAATCGCTTGAAGCCCGAGGCGTTAGAGATGCTCGTTTGCACAGAAGACTGACTGAAGGCTTAAGATAGGATACAAGGGAAAGCACTATCAAGTTCCACAAGTGGGAGTAACTCGTCCGAAGAAGTAGAACAACAACAACAACAATAGCTTTGCTTGTTATGTTGCATTAGAAAACTTGTAGTCAATTAAAATTGTATATAAGAAATATGTTATTGTATAAAACTTATTTGTGAATTGAATTCTTCATTTCATTAGAAATTGTTAAAATTGTATAACTTAAATTCATATGAATAATATTTCAAAATTTATTGTCAATTTCACTCTTTCAATCTTATTATTATTATTACGATTTTTATTGTTTATTAGTACTAGTATCATGCACGTGCAATGCACGTGGAGGAAGAAGGAAAAAGGAAAAAAAAAGAAAAATAATTTCCAAACTGATCCACTTTCGAAAGTATTGACCAAACTGATCCATTTCGAAAATATGCACGTGCGATGCACATGGAGGAAGAAGGAAAAAGAAAAAAAAAGGAAAATAATTTCCAAACCGATCAACTTTCGAAACTATTTACCAAACTGGTCCACTTTCGAAAATATTTACCAAAGTGAGCTGGCTTCAAAATGACAGAATTAAAAAAAAAAATGATGACAAATACCACTAAGCCCTTCTCCCATTATAATAGTACTAGTATCATGCACGTGCGATGCACGTGGGGGAAAACGGAAAAAGACAAAAAAAAAGGACAATAATTTCCAAACTGCTCTACTGTCGAAAATATTTAACAAACTGGTCCACTTTCGCACGTGCACGGGGAGGAAGAAGGAAAAAGAAAAAAAAAAGAAAATAATTCCCAAACTGATCCACTTCCGAAAATATTTACCAAACAGATCCACTTTCGAAAATATTTACCGAAGTGGGTCATTTTGTCAACACGTGCGCTGCCGTGTTGGCTTCAAAATGACAACAATGACAGATGACACTAACCCCTGAAAATAATTTCCAAACTGATGCACTGCCGAAACTATTTACCAAATTGGTCTACTTTCGAAAATATTTACCAAAATGAGTCATTTGGCTTCAAAATGACAAAATTAAAAAAAAAAAAAAATCAATGACAAATACCACTAACCCCTTCTCCCATTATAATAGTAGAGATTATTACTTAGTATTATTATTATTATTATTATTATTATTATTTTAAGCTACAAAAAAAAAAAATTTAAAAATTCTAACCCAACTTAAATGGGCCAACCCGCGGGTCGACCCGGCCCAACCCAGGTTGAACCCTAAAGGGTTCACGGGATGGGCGGGCCACCCAAACGAAATTTCAGCCCGGCCCAAATAAGTGGGCAACCTGGCCCGAGCCCGCCCCCATCCGTGCCAACCCGTACGGGTTGGGCCCGGCCCGGCCCACTCGACCCGTTTGCCAACCATACTGGCATGTTCATTAAGGTCTATCCCGGATCCTTTTTGCACCCCTGACTTCAATCCTTTCAATTTTACTACATGGGGCATTTAGCGGTCTTCTTCATATGTGTGTTTCCAAACCACCTCCATCGATATCATGCATTTTATCTTCAAGTTGGGCAACCTATACTTTCTTTCGCCCACTTTGATTGTGTATCTTTAATTTAATTGTCAAATCAATAAACCAAAACATGATTAGTAGAAGAAAGTTGAGGATAACATGCTTGTTATTAATTAAGCAATTACAAAAGTGATAATGAGTAATTAAAGCAGTTACAAAAGTGATGATGAGTTATTAAAACAGTCAAGCATGATCCTAAAAATCAAACTCATCCGTGCCCAACAAAGCAATATAAACTTACTAGTGAATTTTGGAGAAACTGATGATTAACATGCTCAAATGAATCATGCCAGAATGTAACAAATACTACGCCTGTAGAGATTCAGAGTTGGAGAAACACAAGAAAGATTGGGTTATTACTGCTTGAAATAACATGGTACAATATATAAAGTGATAATCACCTACCCTCTCTTAATTTTAGCTGATAAAGGACTAAACCATTGTTATCGTGCCCCCCCCCCCCCCCCCCCCAAAACTACGATACCAATCTTGCAATCCAGTTTATGGTGGGGTGGGTTCGAGCGTGAGGGTTCGCGATCTGCGTCTCTTAAACTAGTGATCGTGATGTGGCTTTTTTGCTATTTTTAAAATGAACACCTTTATTTATTAATCCATCTACTTTCTTCAAATTCCCCTTAATTTGCCAAAGTTTAATTTGATTGTTACTCTTATATTTAGTAATACATTTACAGTCTAATTTTATATCTCATTAGCTATCTCTACACACATCTTTATATATTACTCAAATAGGTGCCCAGACTCATCCTACCCCCTCTTTACCATAACCGCTTAGGGTAGTGTACCGCGATCCTGTACCCGTACCATGAACCAAAATGTATGGCAAACCCGTAACACTGGACTAAACTACTCCAAAACTCCAAAGTTATGGAGGGTTGAGAGATTTATATTCTAAATTCCCAGTTGGTGGGGTATCCTATAGGTGATCCAATACGTGGGCTAACAATATCTTTTAATACATGTCTAATATGTATGGTGTGAATTGAACCTGGGTACCTTTGATACCATGTGTCTAAAGATCCAGAGTTACATAACATGAACAGAATTTAGTTATTTTTGAATGAGAAAAAAGGGTATAATAGTAGAGGCGAACTCGAACTGTAGTTTACCCTATATGGGACTAGACTACAGTCTACAGAATACTAAAAAAGACTCCAAACACTAATAACGTATAACATATAAAAAACTACGAAAAATTTATGCATAATCCCACAAAATAACCATGTAAATACAGACCTCAACAGATACTCGGGTCGATCGTCTTCGTGACTTTTTTGAAGTTGTAGAAGTCTCATCCGAATCTTTTAACAACTGTACTCCAATCATCTGAAGTGGTTTAGTTCTTTCAACTTCCTTTTCCTTGTCCTTCATTCCATCTACCACTTGGCTTTCAGGTTCTGTTTGCTCAACTTCTTCCTCATCCTCATTTACTTCTTCATCTTCACCTTCTTTCGCACCATCTTCCACCGCATCAGTATCATCCAATACATCAGGAAGATCTGATTCATCTACCTCAATGTCTTTATCCTGAACATCAATTAAGCCTTCACCTAGGAAACGGCGTTTCCAGAACTCTGTATTTCCATCTTCTAGTTTAATTCTTGATATTAATTCTTCTAACTCTTCATCAATCTGGAAATAATAAAACAGAAAAACTAATTAGCATAATCTACTTGTAAACATTAACACTAATCCTTTTTCCCCAGAAATTGAATATAGTATTCCAAAAATTAACGTAAAAAGATATAACCAATGATCATCAAGCTTGTGAAATAACCCTTCCACTATCCCAAAACTCTGAAGTCGTGGCAGAGTTGAGGGGTTTACTTTTGGGCTGAATGCAGCTTTATGATTATTTTTAAAACTGTGTATACATAGCCGAACCTGAGGGCTCTGATATTATATGAAATGACCCTGTTATTACACCAAAACTCTGAAAACTCTGAAGTTGTGCTTGGGGATGAGGGATTTACACTTATATTCTAGAAAATTTAAGGTAGTGGACTCATTATCATCATTGTCCGAGCCTTTTCTCATCCAAATAGGGATCATCATGGAGCATAACCAAAAGCAAAGCGAATATAAACCCTCAGCATAGGAAAGATAGGACCTTATTTATGATCTAGAACTAATGGTCTACTAGGAAGACCAATGTTGTTCCAAATGCCAGGCTCATGCGACTGGGATTAACCCTGTCTAAATGACTACAAAAGGGAAGTTTGTTCAAGCGAATTATATTAATCTTTCAGCTATAATCTGTGAAGCATGGACACCTCTATCATGGAGCTGTAACCGTGTTGGACGTGTCTTGCAACCGGCACTCCATGGACGCTCCTTCGACACGTGTCAGACACTTCTTATACATGTCCTAAATCTTATTCTTTTTTGCTGGAAACTTCTGACACCTATTGAAAACACTTTTTTTAACAAGAAATTAACAAATTACAGAACTGTCTTGTATTTCCAACAATAGTAACTCATATTACTTGCATATGCACTATGGATCTTCACCAATACTGTAATGGACTATTGAGGTATAACTACTTTTACATGGACTACAGATCTCTTAACTAGTTAACTTGATTATGAAGATCAAAATAATATTTATTTGAGTTCAATTGGGTTAAAGTTATCCTTAATTATAATAAATAATGTTATTTTTTAAAGTAATTCTTTAGCTGCCATCGTAAGCCAAAAGGTCAAGTGGAATCTTATTTGCTTCATTCTTGTAATCATGTTTTAAAATGAAGAATTGTAATGCAGGAAACAGGCATTGGTTAGAACCAAAGGACTAAGGTACCTCCTCTTCTTCCTCCTCCACTGGAGGAACCCAAAGTGGACGACCACGTGAACGGTTAATCCTTCTTGCCTTCTGCACCCGCTGGTATAAAACCTGTCTAGTTCCATCAATAGGTAATCCTTGTGCTTCTAACTCTTCTTTCAATTCGGACACTATCATTTTACTTGCAGCCTTTGGCTTCAACGCATTCTGATCAGGCCCTTTAATGATATTTCTCAGCCATTCCACAACTCTAAAGAAATCAGTTTCAGACGCATTGCTTAAAGCTGCTCGTCCCTCATTACGTAAGGTCTTAAGAAGTTTACGATGGTGAATCTTCCATTCTTCTAGACAGTGTTGCTTGAAAGATGTCTCTATTGGATTTGAATAGGCAAAACCAAGGGCATCAGGATCCAAAGGAGTTTTCCCTCTGCGTGGGACCCACCGCTTGCGTTCTCCTGTTAGCCCTCCTTCCGCTACATACCTTGTTAAATGGACAAGAATTTATTCAAAGAGAGCCAGATATACAATAATGAAAAGCCAGGCACAAAAGAGTCATGCTGGCTTGCTGGTGACTGCATTAGTCATGCTGATTCAAGCTGATGATGTCAAATAATGAAAAGCCAGGCACAAAAGATTCATGCCGACTTGCCTGGTGACTGCTTGAGTCATGCTTATTCATGCAGATGATGTCAAATATCGATTATCTATTACCACTCTAAGAAGCGCGAGTTTAGATAATCCAACGGCCTATATTTAATTTTCCGCCTGCCATTAGAAAATCCTAATCATTCATTTTATAATAATTTAAAAAATAACAAAAAAAATATTCTACTTTCGGATTTTATAGTAAAAAATATTTAATAGTAAACAAAAGATTCTCATTCTATCTTATAATATAGTTCAAAAAAGTAAAACAATTAAACAAAATATTATATTGTCATAAATGGACATTCCTAACAATACATATGGAAAGTTGGAAACAATTAATCTATATTTTGACAGCCCCAATTTAAACAAATAATCAAATTATTTTTTTGCCATAATTTGACAGCCCCCAACTTTAATTTTTTGCCGGCCCCAATACAAATAATCAAAATATTTTTTAACCATAATTTGGCAACCCCAACTTTATTTTTTGCCATAATTTGACAACCTCATACTTTGACAACCCACTTTTACACATGTGCATTTGCACGTGGGCATTTTACTAGTAAATAATAAAATAATGTGTGAATAGTTGCTTAATTAACTGTGCTCTACTAGCCTCATTAACTCTAACACGAAATTTAAGAAACCCAAGTAGCTATAATTAATGCAAACCTGGCAACATAATCAATCTCAACTCCCACGTCAGCCTCTTCCTGCAAGGGTTCTATCCAAGAGCTCACTAGTGTTCGATACTTTCTGCTTAAAATCATTGCTCTTGGTGTTATAGCTTGATTATCTTTTGCCATTGCTTCCAAAGCTTCAAGCAACTCAACAATTCGTCCTGATTATACAAATAACATACCTGCTCAGAGAAGTACTGAATTCATAAAAGTTCAAGTGAACATCATCAAATAGGAAAGGATTGGTATTCTAAAAAATGCATTAATTACAATGATAAGTCTACAACAATTACAAAAATCTCAACATATATATTATATAATATCAATCTCCATCTTGTTCTAGAATTAAACTTAAAATTGAGTTCTGTCCTTATCGTACAAATATAAAAAAACGGTCACTTCAATGTATTATCAATTAGTTGGTGCAGAGATAAAGTTACATTACAAAGTCCGAATGACAGAGAGGAGTCCTAAGTGAACCTTGATTCCCATCCCCGACGAATTAACTCAGATTTATTCATGGAATTAAGCAAATTTCTCATTCAGATATCTGTTGATTACGAATTGAGTAGCTGGGAAGGTTTCAAATGGTAGAAGCAACTATAGAAGCAACTACACACCCAAAATGTAGGGATGGCAAATGGGTCGACCCGCGAACCGCCCGTTTAACCCGGCCCGCGAAACCACGGTTCGGGTTCGGGTCAACCCGGACCGCTAAATTAACGAATCCAATCCGTATAACCCGGCCCGGTAACCCACGAAAAAGAAGCCAACCCGCCCGCCAACCCCCGGGTTGCGGTTCGACCCGCTCCGGGTCGACTGTTGACCCACGGGTCCAACGGTCGCAGACCGTTACTGTACACCCGAGAACCGTTGTAACGGCTCTTTTAGCCGTTTTTGGTGTTTTTTTGTTTTTTTTTTTTTTTTTTTTTTTGTTTTTTTTTGTTTTTTATAATATTTTTACCCTATAAATACCCCCAAAACTCAAACAAAAAAAATCACACCTTACTCTCTTACTCCCTCTACTATTATTACTCAATTCATTTCAATTTGTGAACAATTGAACAAAGAAGGTAGCAAGATATATACACGATCAAATTCCGATCGTATCGAACTCAAAATTCAACAACGTCTTCGAGTCTTCAAATCTCCTCCAACTCCAAGTGATCAAGTCTTCAACTCTCCTCCAAGCTCTCCTCGAATCTTCAATTCCGGATTTTTGCTTCTACTTCTATTTTTATTTTCACGAGTTTTTTCATATACGAGTATCCACGGTGAAAGGTATCAAAATTTCATATCCCACTTCTTCAATTTTTATTATTTTTGTAGTTATAATTTTTGGATCTTGTTTGTTTATTGGTTTTTTGATCTTCTCTCTCACAACGCTCTTGTTTTCTAGATTTTTTTTTGTAACTTATCGCCCCTACATTGTGTAGTTTTTTTTACATACACTACTACATATAAACATGTCTGGATCACGCGGTAGCGGTCGTAGCCAAAGTGGGTAAGATTCCACTGACACTTCCTGTAGGCCACCAATTGTCCCACATAATGAGCCCGCCGAAGAGTACCATGATTCTCCTACCCAATAATGGGATACACACGATGAGTTTGTCGGAGACATACAATTAGAAGAAGAACCACAACAACAAGCAACCGAAACAACACAACCCCCTAGTGGTAGGAAAACTAGAGAGAAAAGTAGTAATTGGCATAAATTTTACAATAATATCCCGGACGAAGAAACACCGGGTGTAGGTTTGAAAGTTTGTAAAACATGTTCTGGCAATACAAATGGAAGAGCGGTGAGGGCACAGGTACAATTAAGCAACACATCCTAAGTTTGCATAAAGAACTTCTTGTTGACCTACCCAGCCAACAAAAAATTCACCCTAGGGCCGGTCTAGTTGATAGCCACCCTTATGATCCCGATCTTGTTCGTCGGAAAATGGCCCAATTAGTAATAAAGGAAAAGCTACTATTTTCCTATCCCGAGAGTAGGAACTTGAAAAATTTTAATCAAACCACCTTAAACCCTCATTTTAGAAAAATCCCTAGAAATACTTGCAAATCGGATTGTTTTAAAATGTACAATGAAATGAAGGACGCTTTGATTGCAATTTTATGGAGTTTAACTTGTAGAGTTAGTTTAACTTCGGATTGTTGGACGGGTTGCAACAATATTCCAATGATGGGAATAACCTGTCATTAGATCGACAATGATTGGATTCTTCAAAAAAGAATCATACCACTTGCCGCGTGGCCCTATCCCCATAGTAGCGTTGAAATAGCAAACCGTATTTTAAAAATTTGTGATGTTTTTCATATTCGCGATAAAATTATGTATATTAGTTTTGATAATGCATCTAACAACAATGCATCAATTAGTATTTTAAAAACCGTATTAAACCCTCCATCTAACAATATTTTTCATGTTAGATGTGCATGTCATTTTAAATTTATGTGTTCAAGATGCATTAAAAATAGCCGATCCATATATACTTAAAATTAGAAATTGTGTACATTTTATTGCATTAAGTGGCACCGTATTTTAAGAATGGAAAAAGTGGTGTAGGATTTCAAATGTACCTTTTAGAAAATTTCCAAAGGATATTAAACACCGATGGAACTCTACTTTTGATTTACTACATGTTGTTACCGAATATAAAGCATGTATAAATAATTTTTGTATCGCAAAAAATATGCCAAATTTTGAAATGCCTCCCCCGATTGGTATTTTTCCGAATCTTTATTGAAATTTTTAGAATCTTTTAAAACCGCAATTTTCAAATTTTCAAAATCATATGAATCTACTTCTAGTAGCATTTTTATTTCAATAGTTACTATGATGCAAACTTTTAACGAAATGTTAAATGATGTTTTTGTTGGTGATATTGTCAAACCTGCTTACACAATTTTTTAAGTATTTTAATCCTCCTATGTTGTTTTGTGTTGCTATCGTTATGGATCCTCATATCATATTAAAAGGTACGGAGAGTTTGATTGAAATGTTTTTAAATTTACTTGGGGATGAAGAAACTGAAATTGAATTGAATCTACATTAAATAACTTGCATGATTATTATGATAGATCTTTTGCTTCTAGTAGTACAACTTCTGTAGTTAGTTCTTCTTCTGCTACTTCTAAAGATAAGGGTAAGTAAATTTGATGATAGAACATTTAATTTACTTGCACAAATTCAATCCAAAAAACCTAGGACTAATCAACCAAATGAATTAAATTGGTATAACCAACAAGAATCTGAGTCTTTTAGTTCTTCACTAGAAATTTTACAATGGTGGAAAGACCATGAACACACTTATAGTATTCTTAAATATATAGCTAAAGATCTACCAACTCCTGTCTTTACAGTTACTTCTGAAAGTGCATTTTCTACAAGTGGCAGAGTTCTAACTGATTACAGGAATCGCTTGAAGCCCCAATCATTAGAGATGCTCGTTTGCACAGAATGGCTGAAGGCTGAAGATAGGACACAAGGAAAAGTATTATCTACGTCCACAAGTGGGAGCAACTCGCCGGAAGAACAACAACAACAACAACAATAGCAACCAAAATGAAGAATTCAAGACCAACAACAAGTCAACAACAACAAATTGAAGACAGTTGTAAATAAATAAAAAATTGTATTCAATCTGTGCTTGTTATTTAAAATTAGGAAAATTGAAATAAATTGAAATTGTATATAAAAAATTTGTTATTGTATAAAACAAATCTG
The DNA here is from genome assembly GCA_017893485.1 of Hemerocallis citrina. Taxonomy (NCBI): domain Eukaryota; kingdom Viridiplantae; phylum Streptophyta; class Magnoliopsida; order Asparagales; family Asphodelaceae; genus Hemerocallis; species Hemerocallis citrina. The sequence continues at coordinate 385,008,673 of CM030358.1, read as the reverse complement.
TAGAAAATCTTTATTTCTTATTACAAATTGTGAAACTTGTAAAACATAAAATCATATGAATAATATGTCATTTTTTTGGGCAATTTAACTCTTTCAATCTTATTATTATTATTACGATTTTTTATATTATTATTATTACGACTTTCAATCTTATTATTATTATTAAAATTACTTTTTTTAAGTAAAAAAAAATAGTTAACTAACCGGGCCAACCCGCGACCCGCCTTGACCCGACCCGGGTTGGACCCGAAGGGGTTCACGGGTTGGGCGGGTCGCGATTTCAACTCTTCGACCCGGCCTGGCCCGGTTAACCCTCCGACCCGGCCCGGTAAACCCGAATGCCAACCCTACCAAAATGGATGTTCCGTTATTAATTCTGCTAAGAAAAATATTTTGATGAAGTCAAAAGTACAATGCATTAAATTGAAATAGTTAAGTAAAGAAATAGGTAGCTTGTTAAAGTACTTCAGATAATTATTATGCTTAGCAAACTAGAATGAGATGTACTTTTGGATCTATAGTTTGGACAGCACAAAAGAATAATAATATTAGACATCATTAAAAAAAGTTGTGGATGATCTCCATTGAAGGTCGAGCCTTGGTACAGTTCAGTTTTAAAAAATAAAAAATCTGAGAAAAAATAAACTGGATATCATCTATTCTAATACCACAATCTAAGTTTCTCCAGTCAACATGTTAGTTACGAAGCCCAAAACTCAACAGAAGATTGACCAAATTTGATGGTTGGTGAATGGCAGTATTCATTTTTTACAATTGGCATCAAATTCTTGGGCAAGGAAATCTAGTGTAGGAAAACTGAAAGAGAGGATAGGGTGTTCTCAATTTCTTTCTCCAGAAAAGCCAATGAAATTGGGAAACAAGTAAGACTTTCCTCCCCTCGGTCATGTATACAAATTCTCTTTGCCAGTTTACCAACAAGAAAAAATACATCTAGAAAAAATAAGTTGAAAATATGTGAGTGTAAATTGGTAAGTTTTTTTTCCTTCTAGATTATGTTTATGAATTAGCATTTTTAAAATTTTCTCTTTCTTATTTTCTTTTTAAATTTCAACACGTAGCATCTACTACGACAAGAATATTGGGGTCATCATCCCATATCTGTGGTCTCGACTAAAACCAATGTGGAATAGCAATAGTTGATCATAGAAGAAGCAACACCTTATACAGCGTTCACATAATACCGGAAAACTTAAAACACCTAATATCAGTAATTAAACTATTATTATTTAAACCACTGACATTCGGCCTTGCTCATTCTACAGACATAAACCAGCGAAAGTTGATTGTTTAAAAAGAAAAATTCTACTCCGTGATCCAAAAAAAATGACAACGGTTTTCCACACCCTCAATTTCTTATGAACTATTATCTATCTGATGAGGACATCTATTCTATTTAGTTTAGTATTTTATTTCAGTACCATATTTGTTTTTGAAAATTATAGCCATATGTAATCTTTCTTTTATGCATTAGAATATTTTTGAGAATTTTAAAATATTTTAAAATTTTGTATCAAGATTTGTTTTGAGCCTATTTATAGGCATTGAGATTAATGAGAAAGTATGACATTATTGATTAAAAAAATTATTGTGTTGAGTTTTGCTCTTTCTCTCTTTTTGTGTGATACAATTGAGATCCAATTATTAGGGTTTGTGATAAGTCCTAATAAAATTTTTGGGTTTGTGATAAACTCTAAAACTATCCCAAATCCGCAAATCAATTAAAATCAAAAATCCCCCAACCCATTCCCGTCGTCTTCCTCGGCCAAGCTCCGGCCACCCCCTTGTCCGTCGTCTTCTCCGGCAACCCCCTTTCAGCCCCGGCGCCACCAGCACAAACCTCGATTTCCTCGACGTACTCCTCTTCCGCTCTCCTCGACATTCACAACAAAACCCAACCCCCAACCCCTCTGCTGCTCCTCCCTGTTCTGATCGACGACCACAGCAGCGCCGCCGCCGTTCGCGCCGCTCCGCCGTCGACTCTGCCGTTTTGCCCCTCGACGCCCCGCTGCCGTCGAGCCACCCAGAGCGCCGCCAGACCCCCGTGCCCTCTCTCTCCCTCTACTATTGTGGCTGTTGTCTCTTTTACTGTGGTTGTTGCTGTCTCTATCTTACTGTGTTCGCTGATTGCTGTGTCCTGCGTTGCTGCTAACCCTAGATCTAACGATTTCTTCAAATCCTGGTATACTCTTTCCACTTTTCAAATATTTGTGTTAAACTACTTTATCATCTCTATTATATTATTCAATTTAACTGTCGACCACAAATATTGAGATTGAGTGTTCACTTGCCTAATTAGAGTACGAATCAATATTGCATCTGTTACTTGCTAAGAACGCTTAGCGATTTAATTATTGATTGTTAGAACTGAATTATTAATTGGGCTTGTTAAACTTAATTCAATTCTTGAAAATCCACCAAACTGATTAATTGTTTAAATTTCTAACTTTGATCCGCATTACATGTTGGTAAAATTAATCCTTTAAGATTCTTGGAAAATCACTATTTAGGATTACGTTTTACATCACTATCATAATTGACGACACCTCTCTAGTAGCAGGTGCATGAGCTTTATATTTATGTCCTTTGCTAGGATTTGCTGCCAAGTTTTGCGACACGATCACTACGAACAAACCACCAAACAAATAATAGATCAAACCAAACATATAAAGCACACAAGTTTGTCCCGGTTTGACCACGCCTAATCGGAGGGAGAAATAACCCAGATATTCAACTAGAGAAGAAACAGGAGTTACAACCACTCTCACTTCCTCTTCTCTAATTTCCCCGTTGTCGCCTATACTCCCTTTCTTCTTGAAGTCGTGCCTTTGCTTTCGTTTATCCATATCCCTAGCTAATAGCTTGCTCTCCTAAGAAGGTTCAGCTTTATGTTCTAGTTGCTCTATAGAGCGTGGGATAAGCGATCATGTATAGCCTTTCCCAAAGAACCATACATCCCAAACTCTTTCTGCACACCCTTCATCGAGGTCTTTACAATAATACATATAGAGATCAAACTTGGAGAAGAATTGTGCTTTGATCAGATTACCAAACCCGATACCCATATGCTGCCACTGCCCAGATACGGTCGACTGCTGAAAGTGGTAGTCAACTGCAATGAACAATTCCCAAGTCAGAGAGTACCTTGCAGTCGAATGTCACTGCAATGCTACTGCCTATTGCTGATGTGTTGCTGCTATCACTTGTTGTTGCTCTTCCCTTCATCCAACGTCGCTTTGAACCTCTTCTCGTTTCACCCATCTTCTCTTCTCATAGGATCTAGTATGCAAGACATAAACCCAACAATCTTCACCTTGGATTGCATACTCATGCTTCCACACATGTGATTAAACTCTTCTAGACTCTTTCATTTTTCTCTTGTAAACAACCCGGTTCAGTGGTTTCTTCTACTAGTTGAATCTATCTCCACCTATTTTTCTCCAACCGTATCCCCTCTTCATGGGCATATCCCAATAGGTGTCAACATGGAGGCGCCACACTCCACAAACTCCACCTACCTCGAGGCACTTTCCACCTCCTGACGATATTCGAACGTCGCAGTCTTGCTATGATAATTCTAGTGGTGACAAACTAGATAATGCTCTAGGAATGCAGAGCTTCAAATTACTTGTACAAGATTTTTCTTTCCTACAAAACTGGTAGAGGTTTGTGCCGACTCTGCTCAATACCCCTATTTCCCTGAATCCCCTCATCACCTGACTTTCCCAAACTGATAGAACTTCACTTCGAGTTGTGTACCTGCAGCACCGTGCTTCCAAAGTTCTTCCGGATATCAGGCTCTGTTTCAACAAAGGAATATGCATGATCTTCTCTAGTGTGAACCCCTTTTCGTCTGGCATCTTCGACTCCATTGTTCCTTCACCCACTACATCAAAAATCTCACCAATCTTCATTCTCACACAACGACCGGTTGTAGACTTGTAAGTAAAAAACATCTTCCTTTTGGAGCATATATAAGAAGAACTACCCGAATCAAAAGAATAACTGGAATCGACATCTAAAGAACTTGAAACAAGAAGACAGTCTAAGTCATCACCTGATTCAGCGGCGTTGATCACGTTGGCACCCATCTAATTCAACCACTTGCAACAGTCTCTAATCTAATGCCTAATCTCTCTACAACGGTGGCAACAGACCCAATCCTTATGTGCACTTTCCTTTCCAATTGAAGTACCATCCACCATCAAGCATCTGACAAAGTAGTCGATTTTGACTCTCCTTCCTAGACGCATCCTCCTTCAAGCCCTCGATCCCATCTGCTACCGAAAACTTCTCCTTGATAGATTTTTCATCTAACATGGTGGTTATCAAGTTGGATAGATATGATAGTGAATATATCAAGTTGGAAACTTTAACATCATATGCTTTCATCGCCCTATGTTCATAAAACTCCATATTGAACTCCACTACATTGAGAAATACCACAATTTTCTCTTCCAGTACATCAGATCATGTGTCGACAATTTCGAGTAGTCAGTTCCGAGTCTAGACCATAGACTCGCCACACTTTTCCTGCACCTGACTTCGCTCGTCAATAACAGCCGCATTAAACCCAAGACTTCTGAACAAATCTCCTCCTAATTCTCCACCTTTATGTCGATTGATCTCATTTTCTCTCCTTCTAGAACTAGATCCCAGCCCTGTTGAATCGATGCTTCGTTCATGTCCACCTTCTGGAAATCAAAGTTGATCTTACTGTTGAACCGTTGGATCTACGTAAACTGATCTGTCATCTTCTCCAAAGAACTCAAGCAACCCTTTTCTACAACCTGACACTCTGATGCCACTTATTAGGATTTCATGCCGAGTTTTGCGACACGATCACTACGAACAAACCACCAAACAAATAATAGATCAAACCAAACACAAATTTTGTCCCGGTTTGGCCATGCCTAATCTGGGGGAGAAATAACTAAGATATTCAACTAGAGAAGATACAAGAGTTACAATCACTCTCACCACAACTTATCTATCTATCAATCCTCACTAGAAGATACTACTTACAATGGAAAACTCTCAAACTCCAATTGTCATATGAAGTACTTTCTCTCTTTGCTCTTCTGCACACCCTTCATCGAGATCTTTACAATGGTGTATATATATATATATATATATAGGGAAATGATCGAGTGAGAACTCTTTTAGTGAGAACCACGTGAGAACTTTTGTTTGGGACATTAGTTGAAAGATCTGAACCGTTCATTTTGATCTACACAACTCAATTAGTCCATGGATGAGAAATCAAGTCATTTGAGATTTGATTGCTCATGCATTGAAGTGTTACAAATTGTGTGGCTGAAAAATCGTTATTTTTTATAATGACATGATGCATGGACAAATGAATATCAAATGACTTGATTTTATATTTCTAGACTAATTTAGTTATGTTAAACAATGTGAACGGTTCGGATTATCCATAGGATGGATAGGCGTAGAGTTCTCACGAAGCTTATCTTGAGAACAGTTCTCACCGGATCGCTACCCTATATATATATATATATATATATATATATATATATATATATATATATATATATATATATATATATATATGGGGGTAAAAGGGATATGAGCAACTTGCTCATTTAGTAAATGAGCAATTGATTATGTGGCATGCATGTGATACATTGGACAACTAACCCTTTTAAGGCTTTTCCAATCACACGTATGCCACATCATCAATTGCTTATTTACTAAATGAGCAAGTTGCTCATACCCCTTTTTCCCTATATATATATATAGAAAGAGAAACCCTAGTTTGCTATCTTGATACAAAAATCATCCGATGTATCCTGAAGATATAACTATACGATAAGAGCCGTACGATCTAACTTGGAGAAGAATTGGGCTTTAATCAGATTACCAAACCCGATACTCATATGCTGCTGCAGTCGATTGCAATGAACTAATCTTAAGTTAGAGAGCACCTTGTAGTCGACTGCCACTGCACTACTGCTACCTCTTGCTGTTGTTGTCGCTTGTTGGTGCTCTTCCCTTCTTCCGACGGCGCTTCGAACCTCTTCTCGCTTAACCCGTCTTCTCTTCTCATCGGATTTAGTATGCAAGACATAAACCCAACACCCTTGGCCTTAGTTTCCCTATACTCACCAGCTGGTCAAACATTTATGTCAGACTGATAGCAGCCACCAAACATGGTGATTTACTTCATGAACATCAGTTAGGCTCCCTAACCATGCTTTTAATCCAAAAAGGTGAGGAGGGAAACACGAGTAATGAATATATATTGCCTAGAACTACCTTGAAAACACAACCACGTTTCTCTTTTGGTTAATATGGATCACGAGGGAATGTGTTTATGATTTCATGGGAAAGAAATTAGCCAAGGCTAAATTGGTAAAATTTGTCCACTCATAGCCTTTAGTGCTCTGAATTGCAGGCTCAGATGGTAAGGTTTAGGATGGGTAAGGGAGGTCCAGGCTACGTTGTAGTCTTTACTATAATTAAATTTTTTTTTAAAAAGGCCTTTAGTAGTACAACGAAAAAGAGTAAGTTAAAAATAATGATAAGTGTGAAATCTTGAAAGCAGTGTAGCATATACACAGTCAACAATTAAAATGCAATAACTGGGAAATTATTATTCACTCCACTTATATCCACATCCATAGCTAATAGATTATATTGGAGGAAGCTATAATTCCAATTGTCACAATATTCACGTTAAGATTGTAAATACTGTGATATGGGTAAAAATAGAACCAAATCGGGACCGTTCAAATCGGGCATGAATCTTCAAGCTCTTCAAGCTCTCTGGGTAAAACGGTAGATTTCACTAAAAACGGGTTCGTAAACTGGAATTGAGACTCTTTCAAGCCCAACAACCCAAAACGGGTCTGTTTAACTGGGTTGTCCTACCAGCCCAATAAGAATGGGTCCAGATCATTTAAATACGATTTAAACTTAAAATTATTCAAAAGAGACGGTTTAAAAATCATCTCTCTTATCCTAAGGAGAGTTTAAACTCTCCTCAACCACTCTTATCTCTTCATGAAAAAGAGATAACCGGTTTAATCCAAAAACCACTGGGAATTAAAGATAAATCATTATCTTGTAACTGACCAAAGCGACCATAAATACCCTCCTACCTCCACCAGAAACAAGTAATCAATATTTTCTCCACAAAAAGCTCTCCCACAGTCTTCTTGATTTCTGACTTGAGCGTCGGAGGGTCCGTCGCCAGGATCAACCCCGGTGTTTCAGATTTTTTGCAGGTCAATGGAGGCGATCGTCACCACATGAATCAAATCCTACGGCACAAACGAGTCAAATCGAGAAGTCAATCGCAGTCAAAGGTAGTTAACACCATTGAAAGTCAAAAGGTCAGTTCTTGATTGTTCCTCAAAAGAATCCACTTCATCTGATTGCTCCCGCACCGAAAAAAGCAGCAACAGATTGGCGCTATCTGTGGGAACTTCAAAGAAATTCTGACCAGAATTCGCAGGTGAAAAACTACTTCCAGCCATGCCTCCTAAAGGGAAAGAGGCGGCGACAAGGACGGGATTCTTCGACCTCCCCCTCAAGATGAATGCCCTGAGCAAAAGAAGGGATAAAACTAAGTAGTGTGCTTCCCACAAAGACCACGGTCACCTCACAGATGATTGCCGAGCCCTTAAAGATGAGGTGGAAGCGTTGCTCCGACGAGGATACCTTGCCTAATTCGCACAAGTAAATGACAATGAACCCCCTCCTCCAAGGGGAGCCAACAAGCGAGCAAAGAGGCCAATTAAGTCCCAGGGATCGGGACGGATGGAGATATTATATGCAATCCATATAGGACCAATAGGGGAGCATCTAGTTCCTTAAGGAAAGCATTCGTCCGAGAAGTGAATGCAGTACATAACATCTCGCCTCCCAGAAGCACAGGAGCCAGCATCACATTCTCGAATCGAGACTTGGAAGGTGTCCGAATACCTCACTGCAATGCACTCGTAATCAGCATGTGTATAGCGAACCATAAAGTGCGCCAAGTCCCAGTCGATAACTGTAGCTCAGTTAACATCCTCTTCCTGAATGTGTTTGAAGGCCTCAAGCTCAAGTGGGATCTCCTCAAGCTCGCCGGGTACACCCTCCATGGATTCTCTGGAGCCCCTGTGATGATAAAAAAGAATTGTTACCCTTGATGTAACCTTAGTGAAGGCACCAACTACTCGAACAGAAGCACTAGACTTCATGGTGGTTGACATGAAGTCTGTCTACAACGCCATATTCGGACGCCCAGGGTTAACTGCCTTCCAAGCGGTCACCTAAACATACCACATGAAGATGAAGTTCCCCACAGCTGCAGGAGTAGGGAAAGCCAAGGGAAGCCAAGAAGCTGCTTGAGCGTGCTACACCGCTACAATGGGGGGCTCGGTCATTCCCTTCGATGTCCTAGAACTCCCTCTCGATTTGGGACAAGCTAGCTCCGAACCCGCGGATGAACTAGCAGAAATCCCTTCCTCCGAAGAGAATAAAACTAAGTGTTTCCGGGTGAGCAAGACGCTCCCCCCCCCCCAAAGTCAAAGAGCAACTCATCGCCTGCATCAAGGAGAACAGGGATCTTTTCACTTGGACAGCCGAAGATATGACATGCATCTCCGAAGATCTAATTATGCACTGCTTAAGTGTGAATCCGGAGGCCAAACATGTTCAACAGAAGCACCACAAATTTGCATCGGAAAGGAAGCAAGCCATCAAAGAAGAGGTTGAGAAGCTCTGCAGCTCGGTTCATCCAGAAAATTAGTTACTCCGAGTGGCTAGCAAACGTGGTAATGGTCAAGAAAGCTAATGATAAGTGAGAATCTGCATAGACTTCACCAACCTCAACAAACCATGTCCGAAGGACCCTTTCCACCTGTCGAGCATAGATGCCACCTCCGGTCATGAGTTATTAAGTTTTATGGATGCTTTTTGGGATACAATCAGGTCCGAATGTTTCCGCAAGACATCCCAAATACGTCCTTCATCACCAATCAAGGGCTCTATTGCTACCGAGTCATGCCATTCGGGCTGAAGAATGTTAGTGCCACATCAACGCTTGGTAAATCAGGTCTTTAAAGAACAGATCGGCCGAAATATGGAAGTGTATGTGGAAGATATGCTTGTAAAGAGCCTCAGAAAAGAAGACCATGTAGCCAACCTCCAAGAAGCGTTCAACGTACTCTGGATCAACAACATAATGCTGAACCCTTGAAGTGTGCCTTCGAGGTCTTATCGGGAAAGTTCTTGGGATTCATGGCAAGTCAAAGAGGAATTGAAGCTAACCCTGAGAAGATCAAAGTCATCATCGACAAGTCTACCCCAGCCACAATCAAGAAAGTTCAAAAGCTTACCGGCCGCCTCGCCGCCATTGGGCGTTTCCTCTCCAAGTCAGGAGAGAAGTGCCTCCCTTTCTCTAAAGTTCTCTGGGGAGCAAAGAATTTTGAGTGGAGGGAAGAACAAGCAGCAGCTTTCGAAAGCCACAAAGAGCACCTCACCAATTCTCCCCTCCTAAGCAAACCAACACCAGGAGAAATAATCTACCTCTACTTGGCCACCTCGGATCAAACCCTTACTACTGTGTTGGTAAGCGAAGAAGATCAGGTGCAGAAGTCGATCTACTATGTAAGCAAGGTGCTCCATGATGCCGAACTCCGGTATTCGAAGATGGAGAAGATGGCCTAGGCTCTAGTGATAGCCGCCCAGAAACTCAGACCCTACTTTCAGGCACACTCCATATGGGTTCTTCACTGATCAACCATGAAGCAAGTCCTCTACAAGTACGAAAGCTCCGAAAGACTCATGAAGTGGTCTATTGAGCTGAGCCAACATGATATCACTTACCGCCCCAAAACCGCAATTAAGGCCCAAGTCTTGGCCGAATTCATCGTTGAAAGCACAATCTCTGATCCTCCCGAGGAAGGAGGCAACCCCCCACTCTGGAATGTGTATGTGGACGAGTCCTCTTGCCTCGAAGGGAGCGGAGCCGGGGTTATCTCGATCGGTCCCGATGAGTTCATTCTGCAATACTCACTACGCCTCAATTTTTCAGCTTCTAACAACGAGGCCGAGTATGAAGCCTTGATTGCCGACCTCCTCCTAGCAAAGAAGGCAGGGGCACAAAGAGTTGGAGTATTTAGTGATTCTCAATTAGTAGTGAACCAGATCCAAGGAGAATATGAGGCTATGGATGATCGTATGTTCAAATACTCGGTGTATGTGAAGAAGATTATGCCCACCTTCAAGGAAGCCGAAGCCACTCGCATTCCGCGAGAAGAAAACGGGCAAGCAGATGCCATCTCCAAGCTCGCCTCCTCATCATTTTACGGACTCGACCACACTGTGCTAATTGAAGTCCTACTCCAACCCAGCATTGAAGAACAGACATTGGAGCTCATGCCTATCGCCCCTCAAGCACCCGAAGATTGTTGGATGAAACCTCTAGTCAATTTCCTCGACAAAGGGATCCTCCCGGCGGATATCAAAGAAGAGAGAAGGATTCAGGTAAGGGCTGAAAGGTACGTACTCGTAGAAAGGGTCCTCTGTAAGCGCTCTTATACTCAAGTGGATGGTCGATCATACCTCCGATGCCTCTCTTCCGAAAAGGCCAACTATGCCCTGAAAGAAGTTCATGAAGGAATAGGCAGCAACCATCTTGGCGCAAGATCCCTTGCACGGAAAGTACTCAATCATGATTACTACTAGCCCACTCTCCTCATTGATGCTCAAGCCTATGTCCGTCAATGCATCCCTTGTCAGAAACACTCCATCAAGCGGATCCCTCAAACCAACCTCAATTCCATGTCAAGCCCTATCCCATTCGCAATGTGGGGAATGTATATGCTCGGGCCCTTCCCTCCTGCACCCGGATAGCGGACCTTCTTAGTGGTCGCTATTGATTACTTTACAAAGTGGATAGAAACAGAACCACTTGCAACCATCACCGAGCATAAAGTCCAATGGTTCTTCTAGAAAAACGTAGTTTGCAGGTTCAGGATCCCCCGCACAGTAGTCACTGATAATGGAACACAATTCGCTGATAAAGGGTTTCGCAAATTTTGCACCGACCTAGGAGTTGAGCAACGTTTCTCTTCAATTTTGCATCCCCAGACTAATGGTCAAGCCGAGAACGCTAATCAGCAAATCTTGGATGGCCTCAAGAAGAGACTCGGTGAAGCCCCAAAGAGACAATGGGTCGAAGAACTCCCGAGTGTGCTCTGGCTTATAGAACAAAAAGAATCTCCACGGGTGAATCCCCGTTCAACCTAACTTTCGGTACAGAAGTCCTTATCCCTCTAGAAGTGAGAATACCCTGATGTAAAACTAACCCTAAAATAGAGAATTTCCAAGAATCTTAACGGGTTAATTTTACCAACACGTTACGCGGATTAAAATGAAAAATTTTAAACAGTTAATTGGTTTGATGGATTTTCAAGAACTGAATCACGTTGAACAATCCCAATTAATAATTCAATTATAACAATCAATAATCAAATCCCTAAGTGATGAGGACATCGATTCAAGACGATTCAGGCGTTTCTATCAGCGCAGGCATCTAGGACAGCTGCTTATTTAGTTTAGGATTTTATTTCAGTACCATATTTGTTTCTGGCAATTATAGCCATATGTAATCTTTTTTGTATTTTTTAGATTTTGAGAATATTTTGAGATTTGTATCAAGATGTATTTTGAGCCTATTTATAGGTCTTGAGATTAATAGAAAGATATGCCATTCTTGATTTAAAAAATTGTGTTAGAGTTTTTGCTCTTCCTCTCTCTGTGTGATATAAGTGAGATCTAAATTATTAGGGTTTGTGATAAATCCTAATACAATTTTAGGATTTATGATAAACTCTAGAATCTACCCCAAATTAAAAATTCCCAAATACAAATCCCTAACCCTAATCTCCCAAATCCCCAAATATAGTTACCCAGATCATAAAATCAACCCTACTCACTCAGCAGTCATCTTCCTCTACCCAAATCCCGACCAAAAAGAAAACCCTAACCCTCCTTTAGAACCATCCCGATCCCCTCCTCACTTCGCACTCTCTCTCCATCTCCCCACTGCCGCAGCCATCTGACCTAACCCCTCTCACCTCCACCCCAAATCGCGCCACTCCTAACGCACGCTGCCTAACTGAAACCCCCTCCTCTGACTTCGACAACAACAGCAGCCAAACCCTAACCAACACTGCTGTCGCTGCTGCCCTTCTCGTCGACGCCTACCACCCCGACGCTGCCCTGCGTCGCCGCCGCCCCCGTTCGCCGATGCAGCCCAGATCCGCCAGCCTCGCTTTGCTGCCATTGCTCTTGAAGTTGTTGCTGCTATTGCTGAGCTCTTCCAAGATCTATGCTGGTTTTTTCGCACTTGGTACTCTTTCCACTATTAAATATTTGTGTTCTCCTGCTCTATTATCTATTATATTATCTGATTTGCCTGTCGTCCACATAAATAATTGAGATTGAGTGTTCCACATGCTTGATTAGAGTACGAATCAATATTGAATCTATTGCTTGCTAAGAACACTTGGGAATTTAATTATTGATTGTAGAGTGAATTATTAATTGGGATTGTTAACGTGATTCAGTTCTTGAAAATCCATCCAACCAATTAATTGTTTAAAATTTCAACTTTGATCCGCACCTACGTGTTGGTAAAATTAAGCCATTAAGAATCTTGAAAATTCTCTATCTTAGGGTTAATTTTACATCACTAAGTGTTCTTAGCAAGTAATAGATTCAATATTGATTCGTACTCTAATCAAGCATGTGGAACACTCAATCTCCATATTTGTGGTCGACAGTTAAACTAGATAATAGATAGAGATAATAGAGCAGTATAACACAAATATTTAAGTGGAAAGAATATACCGAGAGTTCGAAGAACAATTGCGTAGATCTCTGGTAGAACACAGCAACGGCAGACCACGACAAATCAACAACCACAGTAAGAGGGAGACAGTCGCAATCCAAACCAGCAATGGCAACAACAAGAGCAATGGGTGCAACTGGGCGCGGCACCGCTAGGGTTTCAATCGGGTGCAGTAGGGCGAGGCGAATCTGGGCTGGCGTCGGCGTGGGAAGGGGTTCAGTGAAGGGGGTTGGGTTTTAGGGTTTCGACGAAGGAGAGGGGGAGTGACGGAGGCGTTGAGGTGGGGCGGCTTGGGGCGAGTTCGTTTTGTGGTGGAAGTGAGAGGGGGTGGTCGACGGGGGCGAGGGAAAGGAGGAGCGACTGTAAGGCGACGTCGATTTGGGGGTGGAGGTAAGGGATTTAGTCGACGGGGATGACGACGGGGGAGAGGAGAGTTGGGCGGTTTCGAGAGAGGATGGGGGTCGGGATTTTGAAGGAAGAAGGTGAGGATGCAGGGAAGAAGACGATGAAGATTTGGGGATGAGGGATTAGGGTTTTTTTTTTTATTTGGGTAATTATATTTGGGAATTAGGGTTTAGGTTAATTGATTTGGGGATAGTTTTAATTTGGGGTAAATTTTAGAGTTTATCACAAACCCTAAAATTGTATTAGGATTTATCACAAACCCTAATGAGTGGATCTCAATTGTATCACACAAAGGAGAGGAGAAGAGCAAAACTCTAACACAATAATTTTAAATCAGGGAATAACATATCTTTCTCATTAATCTCAAGGCCTATATATAGGCTCAAAACAAATCAAGATACAAATCTCAAAATATTCTCAAAATCTAAAAAATACAAAAAAGATTACATATGGCTATAATTGCCAAAAACAAATATGGTACTGAAATAAAATCCTAAACTAAATAAGCAGCTGTCCTGGACGATATCTGCGCTGATAGAAACGCCCGAATCGTCTGGAACCGATGTCCTCATCATACTTTCTCCTTGCCTCCTTTCGTTTAATAAAGAGCAAAACTCGAACAACATCGAAGCCAACCTTGATCTCCTCGAAGAAGTCTGAAAGAAGTTCATCCTCCTAAGAAACATCTACCAGCAGAGGGTAAAGATTTTACAATAAGAGTTCGCCCGACCAACAATCAAGAAGGGGACCTCGTCCTCCAAAAGCTCGAGATATCGAACCCCCGAAAGAAGGGGAAGCTCGCCCCCAACTGGGAAGGATCATACAAAGTCTCACAAGTTGTCCGCCCGGGAGCCTACCGACTTGAAGACTTAGGGGGGGGGGGAAGATATCCAGGATATGGAACGCCGAGCACCTCATGAAGTATAAAGAAAGCGCTCAATGCCCTTGCTTAGTAGTTAGCATCAAACATATAATAAAGGCCGATGATTATAACGGTCACAACATGTAATAATGGCTTGCATCAAAGCAGCCGCTTCATATAAATTTTTCAATAACATTAGTTTTTTCTTTTGCAAAATTCCTTGTATAGTTCAACAATTCCTTGAATAGTTCAACCTAAGGAGGTAGGAAGTTACACATGGTACATCCCCAGGCAAACACCATCAATTCGCCAAGCACTCAACAAACAATTGCGGGATCCATTCGGAAGTCATAAAGTCGCACGAGCACGCTTGCCCCCGAGCAAGTGTGTGGGGTATATATCGCCGTATGAGTGCCCAACCTTGGACAGGTGAGGAGTCCATTAATGGTTCATAGAAGCACTCCAGCCACATGCTTCCGAGCGTGTGCGGGGTTCAGTTCGCCATTCGAGTGCTCCCAAAATTCGTCATCACTATGTTCAGAGTCCATTCACGGTTCATAGGGCCGCTTTAGCCACTTGCCCCCGAACAAGTATGCGAAGTTTGGCTCGCTGTTCGAGTGCTGCTGAAATAAATCCGGATAAATGAGAAGTCCATTCATGGTTCATAAGGCCGCTCTAGCTACATGCTCCCGAGCAAGTGTGCAGGGTTCAACTCGCTATTCGAATGCTCCCAAAACTCGTCACTATTATTCGGAGTTCACTTACGGTTCATAGGGCCGCTTTAGCCACTTGCCCCTAAAGAAGTGTGCAAAGTTTGGCTCGTCGTTCGAGGACTCCTAAAACAACTCCAAACAAGTGAGGAGTCCATTCATGGTTTATAAGGCCTCTTTAGCTAAATGCTCCAGAGCAAGTGTGCAGGATTCGACTCGCCATTCAAGGGCTCCCAAAACTATTCGTTACTATTGTTTGAAGTCGACTCACAGTTCAAAGGGCCGCTTCACCCACTCGCTCCCGAGCAAGAATACGGAGTTTGGCTCGCCGTTCGAGTGCTCCTGAAAGTGGGGAGTCCATTCATGGTTTATGAGACCACTCTAGCTACATGCTCCCGAGCAAGTATGCGGAGTTCGGCTCGCCATTCAAGTGCTCCCAAAACTCGTCGTCACTATTATTCGGAGTCCACTGATGGATTATAAAGCCACTTTAGACACGTGCTCCCGAACAACCCCGGATAAGTGTGGAGTCCATTATGGTTTATGAGGCCGCTCTAGCTACATGCTCCCGAGCAAGTATGCAAGGTTCGGCTCGCCATTCAAGTACTCCCAAAACTCGTCGTCACTATTGTTTAGAATCCACTGATGGATTATAAAGCCACTTTAGACACTTGCTCCAAAACAAGTAGGAAAAATTCAGGCTCGCCGTATGAGTACTCCTGAAACAACCACAAGTTCAAAAAGACACAATTCACAAAGACATTGCTCAAACACTTAGGAAAATCTTATTTCAAAAGAAGAATCCAATTATAACTTTTATTGAGAAACAAGTCTCTACAAGATTACAAAATCTCATTCAGTGCCATTTTTACTCTTTCTTAGTAAAGGGATGCTCCTGTTGAGGAACACGCGATTAACGGCTTCCATTAGACACCTGAGCACTATTCCGTTCTCTCGAACCATCTGAGGGGATGCCCAAACCCGCAGAACGGGGGTACCATCCGGACCTACCGCTTGTGCAGCCCTTCGATCGATGCCCCGCTAGATGAACCGGCCACCCCGCTTTGAGCGTCACTTGGGTTCCGTGGGACCCCAGGCAAACGTAAAGCCAGTTCATGAAACGATCTCTCTTGGGCAAGCTCTTCACGAGAGTGCCTCCCTCAAGAAGTCGCTTCAAGCGATGGAACTCCACCTCTTGTTCAACGAGCCTCTCTTTCAGAGTCATCCTCAACTTTAAATTTCAAACGAAGCACACTTGCATACGCCGAACCACTAAGTCAAGTCCCCGCCAAAAACTCAAAAATTGTTCTTAGATGAGCCGCTTCTAAACTGCTCTCAAGCACCACGTTCTTCAACTCGTCTCTTTCAGTGGGAGCCGCAAGTAAAGAACGACGAAGGACTTTAAGCCTCAAAAACTTTCCAGCGGTCGTTTCTCCTGAAGAATGATCTTCCACATCAACCCGGAGGAACCTCTCGGAGGATCTCATCATTACATCTCGCTTCTGTATCCCTTCGGGACAACATTCCTCAAGTGGCCAGGCTCCACTTCCGCCTTCAATAACTTCTCTCGTATGCAAGTGAGCCCCAACTCCGCCACGCGCAGCCTGGCACAGAGACGGGCATCCTCGCCATCATAGGGATCGCTCCCAGCATGCACAACAACCTGTTAGTATGAAACGGTAGGGGGTCACTACAATAGTGGTAGCCAAAGCAACTCAAGAGTTCAAACCCAACACATCGAATACGGTCGTAGATACCAAAAGAGTTTTTCATTGCAATTCAAAAGAGTTGAAGATACATCAAGTCCGCAATTAAGAACATACAAAGATCGACTAAACAAAAGCTAATACAAAAACAAAGAAAAGTAGTCAAGAATCTACCTCGGTAAACGAAATCGGGGAGAGGGGGTCCTGACGACCGCCTTCCCCTTCACTCCTGCACCCCCTATGGGGGCTTCCACCCCTACACCCGCAGCCTTTCCCTGATCCATCTCTCGTCACCTGGCACTGACACCTCTCCTGGCTACATGCCCAAGTGGTACCCCCTCCCGTCAAAGTGGGGGGCACGTTCAACGATGTCGTTGATGGCCTTACGGTAGGACTTCGTAATGTTTTATAAACACGTGGTTCTCCGCCTCCGGTCTGACATGAGCAACCGCCTCCTCGATCGCCCTGATCGCCTCCTTCCTTTTTAACTCCGCCTCAATCCGTACCACGCGCTCGCCAAGCTGTGCCCCGTGCTCGCCATGTGCCTCTCCCTAGATCTCCGCCGCCTCCAAGGCCTTCACGGCCTTCGCCTTCTCCAAGTTGGCTTTATCGACCAATGACTTCTAGTGCTTCTCACTTTCGCAACCTGCAAGAACATGTTGCTAAGATGGCAAGTGATCTGCAAAAAGAAGATAGAAAAACTTCACGAAGGCATGGAAGATGCAATTTCAAGAACGGACGAAAGCAAAACAACACATACCGACATGTTGGCCCGAGCCAACTCCATGGCAGAGATATCGAACCCCTCTGCAGCCATCCTAGCCATGTCCTTCGGAGTTGGGAGACGATGAACCGCCTCCATACAACTATCTCCGTCCCCGAGAAAACCGTCATGCATCTTGATGGTCCAGTCTGGGGTGTACATCGACTTCAACCGATCCGGGAGAGCTGCATCAGCAAAAGTGGTCAGAAGCAGACACTCTCACTCGAGAAGAGACGTCATGGAAGCACCCCCGGGGGCAGGGCTCCTGAAGGCGCCCGGGGCGAGCCCAAGTCCTCAATGAGCAAAAAGGGTAATGAGCTCCTAGCTGTCATCCCACCCCTGGGTCTCGACACTGTCTTCTTCCTCTTCTGCCTATCGAACAATGTGGCACTAAGCCCAGTGCACTTCACCATGATCATCGTGAAATCCATACCTGTTGTGCCTGCCAAAAAGAAACAAAGAAAGATGTCAAAATGAGAAGTAATATGCCAAAAAAATAACACCATAATACTTGAGCAAATAAAGAGCTAAAGTCGTACTAGGGTCTATTGGGCTTATACCCCCGAGAAAGCAAACCTCCTCAGTAACCTGCCGCTGCGTCAACAGCTTCTGTCTGAGGAGGTCTTCACACAAATTCTTCTCCGCCTCCCCCAACACCAGCTCACCCTAACTCGCTTGGGCACAACTGTCTGCCACTTATAGGGAATCCCCCACGGCTCTGAACTCTGCATGTCACGCCTCGCTTCCCAAAAATACGGAATACGAGCACGTAACATTGGCCCAGTGAATGACTAACGTCACCCATAAGCTATTTATCCGATTAACTCAACAATATAATCAATACAGAACAATTGCGTAAGCAATAATAACAATCTCATGAACAATAATACTTGAATTGAAGCAATATAAAATATCCAAGTACAATAATAATCCAGCGTCTGGAAATAAATAACAATATTCGGGACATAAATCCAAAACAATAATAAATCCAATCAAATAATAATAAGTCTCAATACAATGAAATAACAATAGTCTAGTAATTAAGTCTTCATGACAAATCAATAATTTATTAAGCGGCGATGTTATCAATGCTTTCACCAATGTTCTCCCAATCCATGGGGCAAATCTTCATCAACACCTGTAAATACTTCATCTAAAAAGAGAAGAAAAATTGTCCTTAGAGAAGAAAAATTGTCCTTAGAGCAAGTCATGAACAGCAATTAGAGAAAGCAGGGAACAATGGAATAACGGTATAACAATGAATCAATGGATCAATAGGAACCAATAACATGACACGATAATAATAATCAATAACATGGTAATCAATGCAACGGTGTAACAATGGTTAATATCAATAACACTTAGACAGTATTGGATACAAATGAGAACAATGGTGAACAATATGCAATGTTAGTGATGTGTCAATCCTTATGTCTATTAGTCATTTTAACCCTAACTAATGCATGTACTACTGTGTACCATGTGTTCCGTACCACAGGTTCGATGCATACAATCAATTGTTGGATCCTGTAGGCAAGGCAACAAACACTAGAGGGAGGGTGAATAGTGTTTATAAGAAATTAAAATGTAGAATAGAGATTTTTCTTCTGTACAGTCGACTTAAGGGATACACCAGTCGACTATATTAACAAAATGAAAATTAATTTAAATAAGTCTGTGAAGTCGACTTAGAGTTGAGACAGTCGACTTAACATGCAAATAACCTTCAGAGAGTACGAGTCTGACCAGTCGACTTATCGGAGTACTCAGTTGACTGTCCAGACAAGTTTCACAGTAAAAACGCAAACTGAGAAAATAGAAATGCAAGTAGAGAGATACAACCACAGAGTGCACACGATGTATCCTGGTTCGATCCTTCGGACCTACATCCAGTCCCCAAGCAACCCACTTGAGATTTTCACTATTCTTGAAAAAGTTTACAAGAATACCCTACGGCGTTCAGACAACAACCTTGTCCAACCGGTAGTCCTTTCTCTCAACCAGAGAAAGCAACCCACTCTTATACCAAGAGTGACAAACCTGACTCTACACCCTAGAGTCCTACTCTCCAACCGAGAGGAAAAGAAAAACAATAAAAATTGTTTACAATCAACCTATAGCCTTGTTTGCGATTGTGATATAGTACCTGGCTAAAATGGTTGACTTCTATATCCAGTCCAGAACGAAATCAAATGTTATACTGGACTGAAGACAGAGAACCAAGTCTTAGTGAATTGAAAGCTTTTCTCTCTTGAAAGTACAAAACTTAAGATTTCAAAATTGCTTGGAGTATTGTATCATTCACAGTGGATTCTAATCTCTATTTATAGAGTTAGATACACTGGACGTTGGGAAACAGTTGTTCCAACTGTCAACCAACGGAAATAAAAAGATTTGAATTTGAAAAAGCGATTTTAAAACAGAAAACTGTCAAAAGCACTTGAACAGTCGACTGGGTTGCCATAATGAGTCGACTGGTCAGAGTTTGAATAAGATTAGGCAGTTTTGTACAGACTCAGTCGACTGGAACAAGTAGCAGTCGACTGATACTCAACAGCTAATCTAGTTCAAGCTGTTTTGACCTTTGGATTTGAAAACACACAGTTATAAAAAGTTTATATGTGAGTGTATGTGTGTGTGACAAGGTTGTACATCATTCTAAGACTCAATAAAGAAAAATATTACATTTGTTTACAAGACACATAAATAAATGACATTGAAACATTTGTCTTGATTTGAGTCTTGAGTCTTGAGTTTTGAGTCTTGAGTCTTGAGTGAAGCCATTGTCTTTATCCTGAGCTATGCTTGTTCATTGGTTCAGCTTTAGAGAAATGAGGCCTTTGTGTATCTTCTGATACAACCTGCAATTATATTCAGTATAGCACAAATACATGTTGCAGTGTGTTGTAATCATCAAAATCAAGAATCAACATTCTCCCCCTTTTTGATGATGACAACACAATAGCTGATAATAAAAGAAAGTAATACAAGCATTGATATGCTCCCCCTATCAAAAGCACATAATGCATACATAATGCATAAATCATCACAAAACTGAACATCAAAAATCATAGTTGAAAAAGTATATCATATCAGTCGACTTAACACAAGAAATCAGTCGACTTGAGAACAAAACAGAACTAAAAAAGATACACAAATATGAGGTTTTCTCCCCCTTTGTCCTCAACAAAAAGACACAAGTGGGAAGAACCAAATCAGTGAAACAATATGGTAAGAGAATAAGTAACAACTGAAATAACTTAATAACTGAGTCTTTACATAAATAACGGAGTTTTACAAAATACCAAAATAAGAAAATGCAGCAAGGAAAATACATAGTAAAAAAATAAAATAAAATCATCAGTTTTCATCTTCGTCGTCGTCATCTTCGACATCTTGAGACGGAGGTGAAAATTGAGAGGTGAACAGATGGGTCAGATGGGAAATTTGGGATTCAAGGATATCTTGACGATCCATGAGGTAGTTAACAGCATTATAGAGACTGCGTGGATCATCAAAATCAGTACGGGGCCGAGAAGAGCTAGAGGCGGAAGATGGTCTAGCAGAAGTGGCTAAAGGAACTTGGGTGTGGGGAGAAGTCCTAGTGGTTGAGCTAGGTGGAGGATCAAGAAGCTTCATGCGTGCTAAACTTGCATGATCGAAACATTCATAGTGTTTAACAACATTTGTCGTATTTTTCCTGACAAATCTACCAGGAAAAATAAGAATGGTACAAATAATATATCATTTCTCCAGGAGATCAGGACTTCTAAGATACTGAGAATAATCCTATCATCTACATGAGAGGTTTTGGATCTTTTCGGTGACATGAAAAAATGAAGGGGAAGAGATTATACCAACAAAGAACAGGAAATCAAACAGCAAAAGGGAGTTGGAAAACAGCAGCTCCTTCAGTCGACTTCTCGATCTTGCTCTTTCTCTTCAAGGTTTCAGATCTGGTAAAAGTGAAGTGGGTAAAAGTGAAAGTGAAAAGATGGAGGCAGTGAAGTAGGGTTTTCAACAGATGCGAACGGCTGGGATTGAATGGAAATGAAATCAACGGCTCAAAAAGTAGTCAAGGGCGAGTCAAAGATAAGAAGTTTTCTCAAAAACTGTGTGACGATCCGAAGTTGAAGACATACTGATTCGCGACAGTCGACTGATATTAAGGTACAGTCGACTTAGTCGAGAGAAAAATAAATAATTATTACAACTGATCAGTCGACTTGTTGAAATCTCAGTCGACTGTTCAGAGAAGAAAATAAGTATATAAAAAATACGGGCAAGTCGACTGAACAGCATATACAAGTCGACTTTAAAAAAATATTTTCAACAAATATCAAGAAAATCACATATCCCTAATTCTTTTCTTAAAGTAATAAAAGTGTCTTCTTTAAGGGGTTTTGTAAAGATATCGGCTACTTGTTTATCAGTAGAGATAAAGTCTAAAGATATGTCTCCTTTTAAAACATGATCACGTAGAAAATGATGTCGAATATCAATATGTTTCGTACGTGAATGTTGAACCAGATTTTTAGATAAGTTAATTGCACTGGTATTATCACACATTATTGAAGGTTTTTCAAAAGATATACCATAATCTAATAGGGTTTGCTTCATCTACAAAATCTGTGCACATGCCAAACTTGCAGCGATATATTCAGCTTATGTAGTAGATAGGGATACCGAATTTTGCTTTTTACTGCACCAAGAAACTAGTGAATGTCCCAAAAAGTGACATGTATCACTAGTGCTCTTGCGATCAGTTTTACTACCAGCAAAATCAGCATCACTGTACGACAAAAGTTGGAAATTATCGGTACGTGGATAAAATAAACCATAATCAGATGTGCCTTTAATATATCTTAAAATTCGTTTCACAGCTTTTAAATGAGATTCTTTAGGACTAGACTGATATCTAGCACACAAACATACGCTGACCATAATATCTGGTCTACTAGCAGTTATATATAAGAGTGAGCCAATCATACCTCGATAGAGTTTTTGATCAACACTCTTACCTAATATATCTTTGTCAAGGGTAGCGGTAGTAGCCATAGGTGTGGATTTATTACTTATGCTATCCATGTTAAACCGTTTGAGTAATTCCTTTGCATATTTTCCTTGATTAATAAATATGCCATTTGAAGACTGTTTAATTTGTAGTCCAAGGAAATAATTGAGTTCACCCATGTGACTCATCTCAAACTCGTTTTTCATGGTGTTAGCAAACTCTTGACATAGATTATTATTAGTAGAACCAAAAATTATATCATCAACATATATTTGTATGATTAAAATATCATTCTTAATTCTCTTAATAAACAAAATAGTATCTATTTTACCTATCTCAAAACCTGTTTCTAAAAGAAAAGTTTTCAATCGATCATACCAAGCACGTGATGCTTGTTTAAGACCGTATAAAGCCTTTTTCAATTTAAAAACATAGTTTGGGAATTGTTCATGTTCAAAACCTGGTGGTTGTTTAACATAAACATCCTCTTTTATAAACCCATTAAGAAAATCACTTTTAACATCCATTTGATAAAGTATAAAATTCATAAAACAAGCAAAAGATAATAAAATACGAATTGATTCTAATCTAGCAACAGGATCATATGTTTTATCAAAATCTATGCCTTCTTCTTGATTATATCCTTGAGCAACTAGTCTAGCTTTGCTCCTAACAACTTGTCCTGATTCATTTAACTTGTTTTTGAATACCCATTTGGTACCAATAATAGTATGATCAGCAGGTCGTGGAACTAAATCTCATACATCATTCCTTATGAATTGGTTTAATTCATCTTACATGGCATTCATCCAAAATTCGTTCTCACATGCTTCTTGTATATTTTTCGGTTCAAAATCCGACAAGAAGGCTGTGTGAGATATCATATTAATATGTGATCTTGTCTGAATACAAGGGGAGATGTCACCAATTATTAAGTCATGAGGATGATCTCTAACTTTAACAAAAGATTTTGGTAAAGTTGGAGATATCACAATAGAATCAGTCGACTTGACAAGTGCCTCAGTCGACTGGTTTACATCAGTCGACTTGACGTCCTGATCGGTCGACTTATCCGCGAGACTAGTTTGTTCTAAAGATGTAATTACTTTATTTAAAGGTGATGAATCAGTTTCATCATCTTTAATTAAATTTGATGAAGGCAGAGATTCATCAAATGTAACATGCATTGATTCTTCAATAGTCATTGTTGACTTGTTGAAGATTCTATATGCTTTACTCCTATTTGAGTATCCTATAAAGATACCCTTATTAGATCTAGAATCAAATTTATCTAAATTATCTTTAGTGTTCAGAATAAAACACTTACAACTAAATGTCTTAAAGTAAGAGACTTTAGGAATTTTGTTAAAAAATAACTCATAACAAGTCTTCTTTAGCTTAGGTCTTATCAAGATCCTGTTTAAAACATAACAGGCTGTAGCAACAGCTTCAGCCCAAAAATACTTAGGTAAATTGCTTTCAACAAGCATGGTACGTGCACATTCTTGCAAAGTCCTATTTTTTCTTTCAACCACTCCATTTTGTGGTGAAGCCCTAGGAAATGCAAATGAATGTGTTATACCATTCTTGTTGCAATATTCTGTAAACGTTTCATTTTCAAATTCTCCACCATGATCACTTCTAATAGTGACTATTGTTAGAGATTTTTGATTTTAAATTCGTTTACAAAAATTTGCAAATTCATCAAAAGCATCATTTTTATGTTTTAAGAAGAATGTCCAAGTGAATCGTGAAAAATCATCTACTAAAACAAATACATATCTACTTTTATTTAAAGAAGCAACTCTAGTAGGGCCAAATAAATCCATATGAATTAATTCGAGCGGCCTACTAGTAGAAATTACTTCTTTTGTTTTAAAAGTAGATTTGATTTGTTTACCTAGTTGACATGCATCACATAACTTATCCTTTTTAAAGGATAGTCTTGGCAGTCCTTTAACTAGGTTATACTTAGATACTTTAGAGAGATTTTTCATATTCACATGACCAAATCGTCTATGCTAAAGCCAAGAGTCATTATTAGAAGCTATTAAACAGAAATCATTTGAAAACTCATTTGTATTCAAACATAATTCATAAATATTGTTTTTGCGAAAACTTTGAAAAATAATGTTTTGCATAGTGGAATCATAAATTAAGCAAGCATCTTTTTCAAACACAATTTTATAACCTTTATCACATAGTTGACTAATACTTAACAGATTATGTTTAAGTCCACTAACTAATAAAACATTTTCTATAGAAGGGTTAGTGTTTTTACCGACCATGCCGATTCCTATGACTTTTCCTTTATTGTTATCACCAAAAGTAACTGTTCCTCCATTGATGCTTTGTATGGTGGATAGGAGGTTGGCATGACCAGTTATATGCTTAGAACATCCACTGTCAAGTATCCAACGATCTTTCTTTGGTACCTATAAAATTTTCAATGTGAATATGGTACCCTTTTCATTGGGTCCAAAACATATTAGTTTGTAGGAAACCAAACCCATAATGAGTTTGATCTTCCTCCATAAGCAGGAATAAAATTAACAGAATTACATATATTTAACATATATGAGTTGATATAAGCAGTTCTATCATTCAAACTCAAATTGACCGGAACTCATACAAGTTTGCTCTGTCCAGTCGACTTTATAACATCCTTCAGTCGACTTCTACTGTATGTCAATCGACTGGATGAAAAAGTAGGTCGAGTTATATGAGGTTTTGGTCTTGTTGAATAAGACTCGGTACCTCTGGACAGGCGACTGGTGGATGGATACAGTCGACTTGGCTGAACTTTAGATTTGCCTTTATCAATAAAACTTACAAGCTTAGGCTTTTCAAAGAACTCATACAATTTATGTTTAACACTAGAAATAGATTCAGGTTTATTTATACTAGTGTTTTTAGAAGAAAGATCCTTTGCAAGAGATTTTTTAAAACCAAGTCCAAACTTTTGACCAGATTTTACTTGATTTTGAAGAACATCGTTTAAATTCTCTTTTCCTTTATTGAACTTAGATACGTTCTTAGATATCTCTTTATAATTCTTCTTTAGAGATTCAAGATCCATATCCAAACTTGAAATATGAGAATTTAACGATTTTACTTCTTTATCAAGGTTAAGATTCTCTTGAGAAAGTGTTTGATTAACTTTCTCTAGGTTCTTAACTCTAATCTTTTCTTTTTTCAATTCTTGAAAAATTTCATTGAATGCATCAAGTAAATCATCTGAATCATAATCATTACTTACTTGATTCTGTGATGCCATGAAACACATGTTTGCAACTTCGTTGGTTTCATCAATTTCTTCTTCTGAAGAAGAATCGCTGTCATCCCAAGTTGCTTGATATGCCTTTTTGTTTTTGGCGAACTTGTTCTTAGTGTACTTGTCCTTCCTGAAGTTGGATGTCTTTCCCTTAAATTTTGTATTTTCTAGTGGACAATCCTTCTTCATATGGCCTGTTTTGTTACACCTGAAACAAGTTGGAGGATCATTAGAATCTTTAAACTTCGAATTGAACTTACCTTTCCTTAGAAATTTTCTGAATCTCCTTGTGAACATAGCAATCTCCTCCTCATCTTCTTCTTCATCTTCGGAGTCTGTCATGGCTTTGAATACTAATGATTTCATCTTTGACTGTTGTGATTCAGCATCCTTCTTCCGTTCTTCAATTTGAACCTCATAAGCCATTAGATTTCCCACAAGATTCTCAAGAGAAAGTTGTGATAAATCATTGGCCTCTTCTATTGCAGTGATCTTCTTTTCCCATTCAGGAGTAAGTGCACGAAGAACTTTTCTCACCATCTCTGCTTGAGCGTATATCTTTCCAAGTGCCACAAGTGAGTTTGTAATGTCAGTAAATTTGGTGATCATCTCGGACACACTTTCATTTTCTTCATGCGGAACATTTCAAACCTGTGAACAAGAACAGATATTTTAGATTCTTTCACTTTGTTTGTTCCTTCATGAATTACCTCGAGTGTGTGCCAGATTTGATGTGCGGTTGTTGAATTTGACACACGGTTGAACTCCTCCTTTGTAAGAGCACAAAATAATGCATTCATCGCTTTTGCATTATTCATTGTTTGGTTCTTCATGTCATCATTCCATTGTGCATATGGAATAGTGGGAGCAGTGTATTCTGTTTCAGTCATGTTCCATATTTCATAATTGATGGATTGAAGGTAGATCTTCATTCTGCACTTCTAATAATTGTAATTTGTTCCATCGAAGAGATGTGGCCTTTGTATAGATTGGCCTTCATGGTACTGATTTACATTTGAAGAAGTTGCCATAGCCCTTAACCTTGCTCTGATACCAACTGTTGGATCCTGTAGGCAAGGCAACAAACACTAAAAGGGGGTGAATAGTGTTTATAAGAAATTAAAATGCGGAATAGAGATTTTTCTTCTGTACAGTCGACTTAAGGGATACACCAGTCGACTGTATTAACAAAATGAAAATTAATTTAAATAAGTCTGTGAAGTCGACTTAGAGTTGAGACAGTCGACTTAACATGCAAATAACCTTCAGAGAGTACGAGTCTGACCAGTCGACTGTCCAGACAAGTTTCACAATAAAAACACAAACTGAGAAAATAGAAATGCAAGTAGAGAGATACAACCACAGAGTGCACACGATGTATCCTGGTTCGGTCCTTCCGGCCTACATCCAGTCCCCAAGCAACCCACTTGAGATTTCCACTATTCTTGAACAAGTTTACAAGAATACCCTACGGCATTCAGACAACAACCTTGTCCAACCGGTAGTCCTTTCTCTCAACCAAAGAAAGCAACCCACTTTTCCACCAAGAGTGACAAACCTGACTCTACACCCTAGAGTCCTACTCTCCAACCGAGAGGAAAAGAAAAACAATAAAAATTGTTTACAATCAACCTATAGCCTTGTTTGCGATTGTGATATAGTACCTGGCTAAAATGGTTGACTTATATATCCAGTCCAGAACGAAATCAAATGTTATACTGGACTGAAGACAGAGAACCAAGTCTTAGTGAATTGAAAGCTTTTATCTCTTGAAAGTACAAAACTTAAGATTTCAAAATTGCTTGGAGTATTGTATCATTCACAGTGGATTCTAATCTCTATTTATAGAGTTAGATACACTAGACGTTGGGAAACAGTTGTTCCAACTGTCAACCAACGGAAATAAAAAGATTTAAATTTGAAAAAGCGATTTTAAAACAGAAAACTGTCAAAAGCACTTGAACAGTCAACTGGGTTGCCATAATGAGTCAACTGGTCAGAATTTGAATAAGATTAGGCAGTTTTGTACAGCTCAATCGACTGGTACTCAACAGCTAATCTAGTTCAAGCTGTTTTGACCTTTGGATTTGAAAACACACAATTATAAAAAGCTTATATGTGAGTGTATGTGTGTGTGACAAGGCTGTACATCATTCTAAGACTCAATAAAGAAAAATATTACATTTGTTTACAAGACACATAAATAAATGACATTGAAACATTTGTCTTGATTTGAGTCTTGAGTCTTGAGTCTTGAGTCTTGAGTCTTGAGTGAAGCCATTGTCTTTATCCTGAGCTATACTTGTTCATTGGTTCAGCTTTAGAGAAATGAGGCCTTTGTGTATCTTCTGATACAACCTGCAATTATATTCAGTATAGCACAGATACATGTCGCAGTGTGTTGTAATCATCAAAATCAAGAATCAACATCAATTTCGTTTTAGACTTAAGTGGTGAATTCTATAGACCATGTGTCGGTACGGTAATCACTGATACAATACAATATTGTTGCACAATTCATTATAATGATACACTGATTCACGAGTTCACAAGTTCACGAGTTCACGGGTTCACGAGTTCACGACACGAAAGATAGGGATGTCGTAGTCAGCGCTCCACAATCAATTGGTAAAACTAGCCGACACAGTCACTATATTATTCAGTACTCAAGTCATTCCCTTAAACCCCGGCTTGTTAACTATTTTATTAATGCAACAATACAATATGCAATTCGAGACATGAGACGGACAATAGTAATAATAGGGGGACAATGAAATAAGACAACTAGAATGATAACAATAAGACACTAGGATCATGCAATGCAACACACATACATTAATTCATGCAATAGTATGATATATGAACAATTAATTCAGTGAAAAGTAGTATCCAAAATTCTGAACAGCAAGCGCAACCTATACAAAAATGCAGTTTCCCGTTGATTCAGAAATCGAAAGTTGAATCCGTCAGAAAATCTGGAAACTAGACTTCCATACGGTTCCAACGCATATTTAAAGTTCTAATTTCGACAACAGTAGCTAGGTCAAACACATGGTTCATTACAGATTTTATGTTCAGGCAGAATTTCGACATCTTGTTTATTTAATTTTTGAATCAGCTAAAACTCGATATTAAATTCAGTAAAAATATTTTCTGGACTTCTAAACATGTTAAGCAACAATTTGGAAATTTTCATAGCAAAATTTTATTATTTGATCAACATTTTTACTGTTTAAACATGAAAGGTATGAGAATTTGAAAATCTGAAAGTAAAAACACAGCTATAGTAAAACGGGCATAACTTTTACTACAAAACTCGGAATTCAAAAATTCAGAATGATCTGGAAACTAGAAAGATAAAGCTACGATTCATATTCAGAAAGTATTTCGTTTTAAGGTCATTTACTGGTTCGAAAACAGCGGTCAAAGTTCAGGTCAGCAAGCATATACAGGATTTTGGGGAATTTTCATGAAATTAAATTAATTAAACTATACGAGTATCGATTATTTTGTCAATAAATTGTGTAATCAACATGATGGGTGTTAAAACATGATAAATAAAACTAGAACATGCTCATACATTAATTTATCATCAATCAATCATCAATCAATCAAACAACATACAACCTAGCAGTTGTCTCTATAATAATTTATTTGTATGTCAACTATATGAGCAACTCTAGTATCAATTCTATATGCACTCATGAAAGATCCAAACTTTAGAGTCAAAAGTGGTACGATGTCAATAATATTGGGGTTAGCTCGTGTAAACCCTCAATAGACCCAACGAAGAGATGAACAATGAATAATACGATAACAAAGAGATCTACTTGTAAGAATTTCAATAACACTTGAATTTGATATAATTAGCAATTCAAGAGGTGACTTGCCTATTAGACGGTGAAAACGAACACCAAGAATAACGAGATATGGGTCCCGAAGCAACGAACTCACGAACTAGCAAATCCCCAAAGCAGCACATGCAATATACATGCAAAAGAGAGACAAGCAATAACAGCAAGATCCAATGGCAGCAACAATAAAAGAAGGGGTGGTCGGGATCTGGTCGCTGGCGCGCGTCGGCGTCACTGGCGGGGGGGCTGCGCGAACGGCGAGGCGTCGAGGGCTGGGCGGCGCCGTGCTGTGGTGGCGTCGCTGTGGTGGTCGTCGATCGGAACAAAGAGTACAGGGGATTTCGATTGGGTTCTATGTTGACGAAGGGGAGAGCAGGAGATCGGGGGTGTGGTGGCGCGACGGGGTTGCTGGGGCCGCCGGAGGCCAGGGGTGGTCGGAGCTGGCCGGAGATGACGGAATAGGGTTTGGGGTGATTCGGGATTGGGTTCAGTTTGGGGAGAGAGGAGAGATGAGAGAGAAACTCGAGGAGAGAGAATAGGCGTCTAGGATTTCAATAATGTGCAATTTTTAGGGTTTGCAACAGAGTTGTATTTATATGGTACAATTAGGGTACAGGGTTAAGAGGCTTAGGGTCCAATAACAGCGGTTTTGGGTCAAGAACAAAAGAAACTGGGTTTTATGGTTCAATTAAGAGATAGATCAAAATCAACAGGATTCAAATAAAAATACCCACAACTAAATAAAAGATAATGGAATCAACAAGAAAAGCTTCAGCAAGAAGAACAAAAATTTTTAAGGAATTCTTAATTAAAATAATAATCAAGAACGAAAAATAGGGCTTTTAAAATGTTCAAATATATATATATACATTAAATCAAATAACAAAATACATATAAACGGAGTATGTTCAGGCTTAAAACAAAATAATAATAATAATAATAATAATAATATTACCAGTAACAATACGAATAACAATAATAATAACAATAATAATAACAAGAATAACAATAATAATAATGACAATTGATCAATTAGAGATAGAAGGCAAGTTCAAATATATCATTATTCGAAATGAATAAAATCTCGATTAGAAAACACTTTAATATAAGATCCGAAATGAATTTAGCAGAAAAGATAAATTTATAAAAATTAAAATGTCGAAAATACACGGAAATACATATTGTCGAGAATGGGGGTTACACCGCGTCACAAAGAACTTTTCCAATTCTTGACCGATCGGGGACCTCAACCAGTTTCACTCCACTACGAGGAGTGAGGTAGAATCGAAACTCTGACCGGCTCTTTTGATGGAGTTTAAAGAGCGCCCGTAGCACCGCTAAACTCGGCTCAGCACCAACAACCCGACACTGTAGAAGGAAGGCTATAACCTGCCTCCACATATTCGATACAAACTGTACCGACTGATCGTGTACCACCTCAAGGCATCTCTGATGAAGGGGTGTATTGGGAAGCGAAGCCCAGCATGAAGAGCATCGAAAAAAAGAAATAATACCCATTGGGAAGCGTCGTACACACCCTAGTCTCAGGAGATGGTGGAAGAAGCTCAAACTGAGGAGGAATTGCAAAGCAATCTCAAGTCATGTCAAGATCTGCTTCTGATAAGATACTCGAAACTAAGTCGACTTCAGTCACTTCAAGATACTCAGGCTCCTCATACCGAAGGTCGTGCTCCACTAGATCCCCCAAGTCATCAGGATACTATCGAAACAGGTGAGACCCGTTAAAGTGCACGAAAGCATCCCAAACTCGCCAAGTCTCCTATCCACCTCTGCAACCTCCTCCTTTCATACAGGGCTGCTCCTCTACCCCTTTCCCCTTCTCTCCGAGTCGGGAGGTAGTCGTCGCCCGATAAAACCCTAGACATTATAAAATAATATTAAAATTACATTCAAAATGACCCGTACAGTCGGAAAAGTTCGTTGGAGAAGCAAAAAATTTGCCAGAATATTTGGAGAAAAAAATTGGTCGAAAAAAGAGAAGAGGAATGTGGGAATGGAGGAATCATGGGTATTTAAAACTCCCCAAGCTTATGAACCAGGACCCTCCCGCTCTTTCTCCTTCACTTTTTTACCTGGGCCCTACTAAGGAAAGCCCACGTAAGAAAAAAGAAGAAAAAGAGAGGAGAAAAGAAGAAGAAAGCCCAGGAAAAGGTCGGGCCCAACAAAAAAAAGGTCAAAAGTCAGCATTGACCGGGTCAAAGTTGACCAATAAACGATGACGTTGCGCAACCGTAGAATGCCACATGTCACCTTACCCGATCTAAATTTGGTAACATGCGAACCGGGTAAATGGGGAAAATGGGCCATGTGGACTGTCTGATCTTCTCCATCGGCGAGCTCTTGATGATCAAGGGTTCAGATAGCCTTAAAGAGCGTACACGGTTCCCAAGATCAAAGCCGAGTAGCTAGACCGTCAAATCTTGTTAGCGCGCAAGCCTTATGCGCTTTGAATTACGGGTTAACGACCAAGTTTCGATCGACCCTCCAGATGCTGCCAAGTCAGCAGATAATTGATTAAATCCTTTATTTAATTATTAATTCGAATTTATTATTTAAAAAATTTCATAAAATAATTAAAATTCGAAAAAGTTAATTAAAATTTTTTAAAATAATTATTAATTCAAATAAATATTTTTAAATTTTGAAAAAATAATTATAAATTTATAATAATTAATTAATAATTCAAAAAATAATTATTCAAATTCGAAAATTGAATAAAAATTTGAAAAATGATTAAAAATTGAATAATATTCAAAAAAAATCGAAAAATTCACAAAAAAAATTCCAAAAAATTCCAAAATTAATTTTAGGTATCTTACGAACTCAGAATAACACCGTTACACCTCGAGCAAGATTCAAACATCCCTGATAACTCCTATATGTTCTGTAAACCCTTAAAAACGGGTAAATTACTTCTCAAAGGCTGTAAAACTCAGTCTTCAGGAGTGAGAGGCTTGTGATATGGGTAAAAATTGAACCAAATTGGGATCGTTCAAATTGGGCACGAATCTTAAAACTATCAAGGGTCAAATATTAGATTTGACCAGAAACAGGTTCGTAAACGAAAATTGGGGCTCTTTCATGCCCAACAGCCCAAAACGGGTCTGTTTAACTGGGTTATCCTTCCAGCCCAATAAGAATGGGTCCAGATAATTTAAATACGATTTAAACTGAAAATTATCCATAAGAGATGGTTCAAAAACCATCTCTCTTATCCTGAGGGAAGTTTAAACTCTTCTAAACCACTCTCATCTCTTCATGAAGAAGAGATAACTAGTTTAATCTAAAAACACCAAAAAAATAGAGATAAATCATTATCTTGAAACTGACCAAAGCGATTATAAATACCCTCTTACCTCCACCAGAAACAGGTAATCAATCTTTTTCTCCACAAAAAACTCTCCCATAATCTTCTTGATTTCTGACTTGAGCGTTGAAGGATCTGTTGCCGGGATCAACCTCGGTGTTTCAGACTTTTTGCAGGTCAACGGAGGCGATCGTCACCACACAAATCAAATCTTATAGCGCAAACGAGTCAGATCAAGAAATCAATCACAGTCAAAGGTAGTTAACACCACTGAAAGTCAAAAGGTCAGTTTTTTATTGTTCCTCAAAAGAATCCACTTCACATGATTGCTCCCACACCAAAAAAAAGCAGCAACATATTGTTCTATTCCAGAATCAATGGTAACCATATTAATTATTACTATACTCGAAAAAGAAATATATATTAACTATACAGACAAGGGAGATAATTTGGGTTTTGTGTTTCTGTGGTGAAGTTTGCTGAGTTGGTAGATTCTATTTCTTTTGGTTGAATATAGTTAGTAGAACTGTAGAACTCTTGTTTCATTAATTCTCATTCATGGAACTAGTTGCCTATTTGCCATCTTCTTATTCCCAAAAAAAACATGGACAACATTTAGTAAGATGTGTTTGTGTTCATGTGGAGCATAGATAGGTCAAAGGCATCAGAAAATTATTAGATATTGACCAAAAATGACAAAGTGGTAAAGTGTACCTTCACGGCATAATGCCCGGAGATAAAGAGAAAGCGGATCTCCATAATTCCCTTCATTGTACAAAACTTTAGTTCCTCCTTGGAAGTTCTTCAGAGCACGAAAATGACGAATTGCTTCTCTCACAACACAGTATTTGGTAAAACACTCGACCAACAACCTAAGCAAAAGAAGAATATCATATTCAAACTATAAAATTTAAATATGCACAAATAAATATTTAAAAATCCAGTAGTTGATATTCTAATGAAACTTATAATGTAAAAATGATGTCACCAGAATTAAAATACAGCAAAGTATAATTTATTAGTAAATGAAAACAAGGAGAAATAAGTTAAATAGAACATAGAAACCAAAACACATTGCTTACTCAAAAAAGAAAAAGAAAAAGAAAAAAGAAAAAGAAAAAGAAAACAAACAAAACAAAACACATTGGATAAGTGTAATATGACTAAAGTTGGTGGACCTAATTAGTGAGCTCATTAGCATGTGGGCTTGGGAACACTATTAATTGGTGGGCTAAAGAATATTGGTGGTGGGCTTGTAGGATGGACCAAATTGGTGGGATTAATAAATGTTAGAAATAAATGGTGGTGAATTAGTGTTAGCATGAGTGTGAGAATGAGTGAAAATTTAGTCTCACAATGGATAGGAGTGGTTTAAATAGAGTTGCCAGTGAACCAAAAAGTACCTAATAGCTAGCTCTTTTGGGGAGGCTCGCCCCGTGGTGGGGCCGTGGTTTAGTCTCTTTGACGCATAGGTGAATAGACAGATTTTCTTAGACGAGTAGGTGAGTGGACCCGGAGCTTAATAATAAGTGTTAAACACCAACTCCATGGCCACTCGTCAGACACATCTCGTGTCCTCCATTTTATGATGGATAAGTTTAAGTTGAGCAATTCCTAGATATCTCAAATAATTTTCTGAACACATAATTAACTATTTCCTAAACATTTCTTCCCATTTCTAAGACTATTAACTCTTATTATTTGCATGTGCATTATGGACCTTTACC
This sequence comes from Hemerocallis citrina, assembly GCA_017893485.1. Lineage (NCBI taxonomy): Eukaryota > Viridiplantae > Streptophyta > Magnoliopsida > Asparagales > Asphodelaceae > Hemerocallis > Hemerocallis citrina. The sequence continues at coordinate 384,974,141 of CM030358.1, read as the reverse complement.
AATTTAATAATGGACTTTGAAGTTTTATTAGTTTTGTATGGACTAATTGCTCAGACACATCTTGTTTAATGTAATTTGGGTTAAGCTTAACTATGATATATGACGAAATATTATAATACCTAGTTGTGTCTCCATGTCCTACTTTTAATAAATTTGCGCATCTCGTACCTTACCTGTGTCAGTACAATAATTGGAAAAGTAAATAACTCCATAAAAATTTCCAAGTATTTTACAAACATATTAACCACATGCTTTTATATGGATGTTTTGGTGTGGCTTGATCATAAAATAAAATTTAATTATTACACACATCTCCTTCTACAATGGAAGGGGTCGAAAGAAGGAAGGTCACTAATAAAACGATTAGCAGCCTACTTTAAAGTAGTTGTTCGTGCCGAAAAACGAAGGAAATTGTTTTTACATTTATGGAGAAAATTAGTCCACGATGAGGGACACAGTAATACAGTATCAACCTGGAAGGTTTGAAGGATACTGGAATCTGTCCGAGTAATTATGAGCACTAATTGATTATATTGCAACGGGTCATACATGGAATTCAGAAACTAGAGATAGCTTCATTTAGCAGAATGTGGGTAAGCAGTAAGGTTCAGCAAATGTGAACAAGCATGTCAGTTGACGGTGTGCACTTGACCTATAATTAATACTTATGTAGTTTTTGTTATTATAAAGACAATACTGTTTTAATTAATACTTATGTAGTATGAATTAAAACAGTATTGTCTTTATAATAAAAAAAATAAAAAAAAGTAACTAATTTTCATCAAAAAGTAAACTACTATATTTTGAAAGCTACGAGGAAATAAGAAAAGTATATAAAATAAAATATAATAGCTAATATACACAATCAAATTCATCATCGAAGTAAGAATTAACTATTTCCAATTAGACTGAACTTAACTTTTGCACTAAGTTTAAAAGAAAAGATTATAGAATTGATTTGGATGTATGGATATTTGAAATTAAATAATTGAAAACATCATACCTTTTAATTTAACTAGTCTAAACTTGAAACTTCTATTCAAACACACACATAATAATGTATATTGTTTAAAAAAATCAAAATATGATTCCAAAGAACAAATCAATGTGAGAACACAAAATATTATTCATTCATGTCATATGTCAATTGGCTCCTCTGTTATACTAGCATGGACATTCTCCATCTCAAAATAATTCACTAGACAGCTTACTTCAACATACAACTACAGATAAAAAACAAAGCTGAAAACGAACAAACAAACAAAACAACAACAAAACCATATATGAATGTAGATTACATCTTAAATTTTATCCTTTAGTATTAAAAAATGTGATAAAAATTAGCGTATCATTTTAGCAATTAAATGTAGCTCCACTTGGGGTAAGGGAGAACTTTCGAGATTGATTGAGCATATGTATAACGATCAATATGGCAGAAGAGTGGGAAGATTGAAATCGACAGACCAAGCATGGCTAGGAGTAGGCTCACCAGACTTGGACTGACGCAATTAAGAAGGCCATAATGTTGGCAAAATTATAAATAGATGAACACAGTGAGATGGAGAAAAAGGAATCATGTGACTGACTCCATAAATTTTGGATAAAAGCTTTGTTGTCGTTGTTGTATTCTAGCATTTTTCATGGAAAATAAATCTTTGATAAATAATCCGCTCAATTTATATTCAAAAATTCATATACATGAACAAATAACCATGAAAAGTTTTATTTAGAAAGAGTATGTTCACAATAAGTCATTTCATTATTCAAAGTAAACGATCGGTAATACTTATTTTGATCATAATAAAGTTAATTAATTATAGCATCTCTAATGCTTAATAGTGTATCCTAGAATAAATTATATTCTCACATAATATATACAAAAATTAGGCTGAATTTCCTAGATGATTTTCGATTCTTGAATTTTGCATCCGGAGTCAATTGCTCCAGATTATTGATCTTGTGATTATGCGTAAAATAGTAAGAGTCTTTCTTCTACAGCATTTCTAATGGGTACTTTTTTTAACAATGGGGTTTTAAGATGTAAAGAAGTTTTCTTATACTAATCCACTAAAACCATCCCCCTACATGCAGTGGCAGAGCCAGGATTTTCATCAACCGGGAGTGAAATCACAAGAACTAAAAGATTTTCCATAGCTATTTGAAAATTGAACTAAAATTAAAATTGTATCAAACAGAAGCCTAATTTATAAATTCCTAATTTATTATTAATAATCAGTCAATCAACAACATTAGAAACCTAATTTATAAACCCCTAATTTAGTATGAAACCATTATTTATAAAGCCCTATGCTATAATTTCTATTTCCATTAATTATTGATGTCTCTAACCTCCAAACAGAAACCAGTTTCAGATGTCTCTAACCCCTAATACATATCAATCAACAAAATATCATAAACTATATTTTACGGAATTAATGGATATATAAATACCTCAAAGTTGTGCCAACTGCCAAGGTGGAGAAAGCTCAGGAAGGCGGGGAAAGCTGAGGAAGATGCAATTTTAATAAACCCATTTTAAGGCAATTTTGAGTAAGATCCACTATAAAATAGTGAGGGATCTTTATGAATTTTTTTCTCCTCCATGAGTACATTAAAATCATATATTCATATTGCTCAAAATGGTTATGGGGTGAATGAGAAATTGTCTCTCTAAGTGAACTACTTGAAATGGAAAAAAGTAGGTTGGAATCCCATATCGAAAAAGCTTGGAGAACTAAATGGGTATATATTAAAATCCCTTACCTTGGCTTGGTAAGAAAGCATGGTAAGAAAGCAAGCAAAGAGGCTCTTTTGCGCGGGGGGGGGGGGGGGGGGGGGGGGGGGGGGGGGGGGGGGGGCAAATCCTGGACCGGAAATTAACCACCCTGTATGGGTTTTTTTATCCCTTTTTTAAAGTTTTGGTAGCCACAAATAGAGGAGTGGCCTTGTCTGTTGGGCCAAATAAAGGAGTGGGCAGCAATGAAAATGAGCATTTTCGAGACCCAAAAGGAGCAGGCTTCATTATAGGGGGAGCGGGCTTGGGAGAGACTTTCAAACTATACTAGATAATCAAAATTATAGGCTTCATTATAAAAGGAGCGGGCATGGGAGAGACTTTCAAATTATACTAGATAATCAAAATTATAGGCTGTATAATAAAAATCCAGGGTGGGCGTCCGCTCACCCATAGCTGCATGTGCATCACCCCTGCCTACATGCATCTGACTATACCTACAAATTATACTTCAAATATATACGAAGCTCAAGGTATAGGAATAAGCTGAGTTAAACCAAAGCATTAGAAATATGTGTGCAAGGATGTAATATCCCCAAAATAATTAACAATTATTTTGTACAACAATATTTTGTATATTAATATTGTTGCATTATATATTATGATATTTGGCTTATGATGTTGTTGCACGTGAATTGTGCATATTTTTGTACATTGCTATATACACATAAGTTGTATGGTTTTGGATTACCCAATTAAATTCATATGAATTTAACCTATGAGGCCAACCATACAAATTATGTTTCATACACATATATACTACTACTATATATATTGTTCATACACTACACACTAAACATATAAACTATAAAGCCAACATTTTTTGACTTGGAATGAGCCTACAATTGTTGACTAAGAAGGATTAATTTGACCTAGAGGGTTAACTCAACTCGGGGGTTAATTAAAAATAGGGTTATTAATTAATATGGACACCTAAGCATCCCTAGAGTCTTCTACATTCACCCACACTCATCCTACCCTATCCCAATGCTTTGCCGGCCATACACACCCCTCCCCCTCCCTATATATAAATGAGGGCATAGTGAAGAAACCCTAGTTCATTCTCATTTTCATATTTCATTCATTTCCACATTTTACTACTATATATATTGTACATACACTACACACTAAATATATGAACTATAAAGCCAACATTTTTTGACTTGGAATGAGCCTACAATTGTTGACTTAGAAGGATTAATTTGACCTAGAGGGTTAACTCAACTTGGGGGTTAATTAAACCTAGGGTTATTAATTAATATGGACACCTAAGCATTCCTAGAGTCTTCTACATTCACCCACACTCGTCCTACCCTATCCCAATGCTTGGCCGGCCATACACACCCCTCCCCCTCCCTATATATAAATGAGGACATAGTGAAGAAACCCTAGTTCATTCTCATTTCCATATTTCATTCATTTCCACATTTTCCATACTTCACTCCATATTCTATTTCACTCTTATATTCATTCTAATTTTCCCTAAAAACTTCTTTGAGGCTAATTAAGCAAGAAAAGAAGCAAGTAAGCTAGGAGGAGGAGAAGAGCATACTAGGAGCTTGAAGATTTCATCTTGTCTATACTTTAAGGTGGGTGTTCTCCAACTCTCTTGGTTGGTAAATTGTGTGTACTGTATACTTTTTTCTTAATATAGATGGCATGAAATTATGTGGTGTATGTTTATTTTGTGAATAGCTTGGAAAGTTTGTATTTTTCTTTCTTGGAATTTTACTTCAACTCCGAAAATCATTCTTTGAATATGAGGAATTTATGGTTGACATTTTTATAGTAGTATATTATATATGTCTAGAGCCTCTCCACCAAATCTTATTGGATAATATTTGCTATTTTTATAAAATCCGAAACCACTGTAGGTTGAGCTATGATTTTTGTCTAGTTTACTACTTTTACTTCAAAGATTCATCTCTCTCTAACTATGTAGTATTTCAAGTTAAAATTTTTATATGTGATACATGTATGTGTCTAGAACATGCTCACCAAGTTTTATGAATTTTGGACATTGTTTAGCAGCTTTTAATTGCTAGAAATTTGTACACCTTTCAGTTATTGATTATTTTAGCCTTTAAAATAAGGTATTTTGAGTTTTATAAATTTTCGACATTGTTTAGTCTTTTAAATTAATTTTGAACTCATGACTGGTCAGCAGTTTTTAGTTGCTAGAAATTTGTACACCTTTCAGTTATTGATTATTTTGGTCTTTTAAATGAGGTATTTTGAGTTTTATAAATTTTGGACATTGTTTAGTATTTTAAATTAATTTTGAACTCATGATGGTCAATAGTTTTTAGTTGCTGAAAATTTGTACACCTCTCAGTTATTAATTATTTGACCTTTTAACTGAAGTATTTTGAGAAAACTCCCTACTAAGAACTTATAGTAGACTCATTGACCTTTCTTTACAACCTAAGATATCTAAATTCCAATAAGTGGGTGATTATTGGTGATTTTTAGAAGTTACAAGAACTGCATTTTAGACTTAAACTTGCTGTTTTGGGTGTATGCAAGTTGTCATCTCTTTAGGACTTCTTAATAATCTTAGAAATATTGTTTATTAACTCTTAATTTATGTTATGATATGTAGTGAGTTGTGTAAGATTATATTTTAAGTTTGTGCATGTAAATGTGCGAAGAAAGGCATGTAAAGCTCAAGTATGAGTACATGATATATAGTCGTATGTTGGGATGTGTGAGTTGGTATTGTTTGGGTTCGAATAATCCTTAGAATGGATTCAAGAAGAGTTCGTTAATAGACAACTGTTATATGGTGTTTACCAAGTTCTCGATTGCAGTAGCTCTAGTTTATGTGACAATTGTTATAAGGACAGACACTAGCTGGGCATTGTACTCTCATGTCAAAGGGGATACGTGCGGCGTCGTCTCGTCTGGGACGCGTGCGGCATGGTCTCTATTGTTAATTTCTGGGATCTAGTAACAAGAATTGAGAATGGTGGGAGTTAGAGGATGGACCTCTACATAACCACCTAACGTTCTATGTTGTTTAATGCTAACAGGAAGCAAGAACAGGGCTCTAGGACTCTCGATAGCGCAGGTGAGACCTGCAAGGTCACCTATATGTTCGTAACAACTTTTGGGCTGGGAGTGGCGTAGGACCACAGGTCACGGGCAGAGTACGACCCGGGAGTGGCGTAGGACCACAGGATCTCGGCATACATAATGGCATGATCAATAATTTCCAACTGCAGAGGCGGAACTAGACCGAGCGACAACCACCTTACCAGTCACTAGATGAATGTCAGAAACAGGAAATAGTACAATAGTAAGATGCAAAGCGAGGAATCAAACCCTATGATCTGGAGAATACGAACTCGATTTGGGAAGTGTAGTATGGGATGCATATGTACTATGAGGATGGTGAGAAGAGATATTTTACACCCCATATGGGCTATAATTGGAGATACCGTTGTTTCTGGTACAGAAGTTCCTATATCAATGGGTCACTCGAGATCCAAGTCAGCACCGCCAAAGATCTCTTGATTCCTTGCAACCGTTCCAAATCAAGTTTACATTAGAATATAATCATCATGTGCACTTTGAGTTTGTGCATTAAAATTTAGATCATGGCATACACTGATACTTGTTGTTTGACTTTCATATTTTTCTTCTGCATCAAATATTAATTGTTGAGAATTTTAAAAATCGTGGGTTTCATCTGCATTGCGTCAGTTGAACTGACGTGCCCACAGTTTGTTAGTTGCAAGATTACTGATCGTGGAGCAGGGGAACTCGAGCTACGGGAAGCATTCAAGTGGTGGATACGATAAGGTAATAAAGAGTTTTTAATTTCGTGTGCTTTCCTGTGTTGTGTATTCATTGAAGTAAAAATTCTGGGTATGTGTCACGAGTTTCCAGTGTGCGGAACTCGGGGCGCTACAAAGGATTTCAGTATCTCACTACTTAACAGGCCTTATGAATTAATTTAGCTGGATAAAGTAGATGGGTTCAAGAAGTAACTGTGGCTTTGCCTATAATGCAACTCAAGTATACATATGCTCTAGATACAAAGTTCTTATAATAGTAAAGGATAGAAACTGCAATTTGATTCTTACGCATGAGTTTTCACATCAGGTTGCAAGCGTTTGTGATCTTCAACCATCATTCCAAGTAGTTCGGCCACATCCTGTACCCTATCAGTGCCAAAGACAAAGCAAATGTATGGATTACCAAAGTCATCACAACAGATTTCAGTATATAGTAAAGGAACCTCTTCATTTGCAATAGATAAGGTATCAACAAGAAGTATAATAGATATTTAATCGAGTTTGAACAAGATGAGTTGAGAATTTCAGCAAGCAGTAGAATATTATGAACAAGATGAATTGAGAATACACGTGTTGCTAGCATAGTTCCAGTGATCAGTATGGAATGAATAATAGGCCTTGGACATCTGGTTTAAGTTTATTAGTCTTACAGACTCATAAAGATGTATGCCTACAAAACCTAGTCCCTGATGTGTTTTTGTGTGGCTAGGCATCCATAATGAAAAAACTGATCAATAGTTTACTCCATAATGAAAACTGGTCCAAACCCAACGAAAAACTTAAACTGTAAACCTTAAAATAAAAGGTGAAGAACAGTAACTGGTTTCCAATGCACCACTTAAAAGGGCTAGGGAAAATTATTTAGATAATCAGATAACTTCCCCAGCACGGGTTAGATTAAGTTAAGTAATTTAGCTAATTGACAATTATAGTTCACAAACCTCAACTTTTATAAAGTTCTTTCTAGGGTCCTTATATCTTCAATTCTAGATTCTGGTCTCCAATCTATTCCATTGTCTAACTTGCTTATTGATATCTTTAATTGGCTGCCTAAACATATGTCTTACTTGCTATCTTTAGCTATAGTTCCTCTGTTTGGTGTAGCCTATCTACGATAACTGCCCGCTGTTTCATGCTTGAAATTTAGGGGAACAGCATAAGAGATATATAACTTTTAGTTGTATTTAAACATAGTTAATATTGTTTTGTACAAGATGCCTAAGTTGCATTAACATCGGATACAGGTATGACTGATATATATTCATGGGTCTCATACGAGCACTGATACATATATAAAAACAATGGGGGTGAGGTGCCACCAGTAACAAACCCACCTTGTTCACTCTGAAGCATCCATGTTTCCCACACAACTTGGGTTGCAGGGCCCTCTCTGTATATAATGTGTCTACCCACCCACGTCCCTGTATGTGTTGTGATGAACCCAATCACAAACATTTCATGAAATTGAAAATTTGAAGGGGATAATGTAACCTACGAAGCGGCATGTCAAAGATGTGATGTAACCTTCGCATATCGTGGCCCTAGATTTTGTTCTTCTCATATATATCCAAAATGTGATTAAGAAATGAACATATAAGATGTTCTAAGAGTTCACCCAAAACCTTATAGAAAATTTAGCGTGAATTTTCTTATTCTATATTCCCCCTTCCACCCAACAGATGAGAAGAATTATGAGGAACTCATCTTGTAGGATTACATAAGGCCCTCTCAACATAATTTACTCAGTCAAGAGTGTGGCACTAACTAAGAGAGGGTTGACTTCAAGTTGACAGACAGCAATATTAATTTTGTCAAAACTTTCAAGTAAACAGTCCTCCGCGGCCAACCATGTTGAAGGAAAACAATGATAACATGATGATGAAATTATCTATATGGTCAAACAGTTAAATTTACAGAAACGAACCTGTCATATGACTCAGCTCTGGTGTATGCCTGTATCACCCAGTTATATGTCTCTGTATCAGGTTTCATGAAATCTACAGGGAAAACAAAAGATACCAAAATTAGTAACTACTTCTACTGAATCATGAGAGCATCACATCCAAGTATCAGATAAAGCCAAATACAATTGAGCACATCTATAAAGGTGATAACTTTATTTAACTATGGTTAGCATTAACATGAGTACAAAAGTTAGGGATAAGAGATTGTGCTTTGGTATAAGACTTCTTATGGAGGAAAAGTACTTCTCCAAAAGCTGAAAGCACCAGATGACCTGTGGCAGAGAAAGGAAAACTCTAGTTTTGAAAAGCTAATTTAGGTTTATCATGTGTTTAACCAGTTTTACCAAACATTTGTTCTGATCCTAAAAGTGTGTTCATACATCACGGTTCAGAAAAAAACTTTTGGACTCTCAATAGTTCCATAGTTCCAATACATTAAAATTGATACATTAAATTGAGTACATTTATTTGGTTCGTCAGCTTCAAACTTCCAATAGATTAATATTTTTATTCAGTAAAATACGTATATTCTTTTGGTTCAATAGTTAAAATATATATGATTGTATTTTTTGGTTCGGCAATTCCAATATACTAAAGTTAATTTCAGATGAGGTTTATAGCATCAGTACAAAGACACCATATTTCCTCACATACAAAGGAGCAGATAATATTGGACTGTAGGGCTTACTTACTATACAAACATTGATTTGTGAACTAAGAGCTAGTAGAAGGCAACCAAGGTCTGTACTGATGTATAATAAGTTTTAGAAAATATCTTACCTTCACCACCATATTCCATGTTCTCAAATGTGGTAAAAGCTATTTCAGGTATCCCACAAGTAGCCTGCACAGTAAGCTCAACTAAGGGAGATGCACAAGACATACAAAATTAAAAATTATGCATACAGCAAAAATTGCCTCATGCGAGACATCAAAAATCATTTGAAGTGACAGATAAATGGGCACAAAAAACCAATTCATGAACAATGTCAACCATAACATACATATATTTTGGAATAACGAATTCAATCTATACTTCATTAACATCACTAAGAATATTCACAGTTACCTATCATTAACTAAGAAATTAGCTTAGTTAATGATTTTGTTCTGTTCTCTTCTCTAGTCCCAGGTGTTGTTTTGTATTGTGCACTTTCTATATGTTTGCTGATCTCTTTGTGACAGGAGAACATCCTGTAACAAAGTATTTTCTTTTTTAATTGGCTGGAGCTCTCTCAGCTCTGTCTATTCCATCAAAAAAATGATGAAATTAGCTTATTATTATAATATAACCAAATGGAAGGTTCTAAAGAAATAAGAAAGAAAAAATATGCTTAAGCTACAATAACTCTTGATTATATATGCAGTGTGATGGTAAACATTGTCTGGAGTTACAGCGGTTCTATCACCGGTATTATCTAGACAAACAGAATTGACGAGTATCTTCATTAGGTGGATACTATTCAGGATACTGTCATACTGAACCTCTGCTCCCACAAATGAATGACACATTAAGTAAAAATTATGATGATGACAAAGATGCCAACAAAATAATGGCATTTTCATTAGAAATCTCTAGATTGTATTCAGTAGATTGAAACACCTTTTGGATCTTCCTCAGTGCCGCGGCTATTACAAAACGTGAGAAGCAGATTTACTAAATAACGGATGAAATAGTTAAATTAATTTCTCATCCATACATAAATTTTAAATTTTTAGCATATCTTCCTGTACATATATTAAATAGGTTAGCTACTCGAAAAACACAAAGGAAGTCCGATCATCAGGAACCTCGTATGCCGAGATAATTTTGCTGAAGTCCATGCATTTGGTAATAACTAAGGATTTGTCTGTGGAAGGAGTTTATAGAACTATATATCCTCATCAGCCCGCATTAACATAATCTATCATATTTGAACATCGTAGGTGAAAACTTGGTTTTTAAAACAAAGTTTGACCATAATAAAGTCCCAACTTTGATGTTTAAGAATTGCATTTTTATTTTCATTAGCTGAGGAATTAGGAATGTAATCAAGTAAAAGGGGTTTCCTACATAAGGGCGAAGCAAGAGTTCTAGATAGTCTGGATAATCATCAATCCTCACTGGGTTAGAACAAAGTTCCATGACCAATATACCTCATCTCCAAATTCCCAACAACGAGAGCATTTTCTGTATGCTCAGGTTAGAGTATGTTGCATTAGAGATTTTAAGAAGTTCAATAAAAAAGACAAGCATTATTATGTACCTGTACACTAAGAAGACAATTAAAATGAAATGTGGTAGCCATCCTTCCTGCATTCTCCATCTCATATGCAATTGTCAAAGCATTTGAATGATCCCCAGCTTTACAGTCTTGTTCAATTAAGAGATCATACAATTCATCAGTTGCTCTTAATCCTCCTTTAGCACCTTTCAAAAATACAGTATTTGCGTCGTCCAAAAAGCGGTTCCGAACTAACTCCTCTGCATTCATAAATGTAAATACTCAATGAACCGTGAAGTAGATGAAAGGGTTAAAGATGAATTAATTTGTATGAGTTGCATACCAATGAGAATTAGCCAAGCCTTGCGGATGTCAAATTTTAATTTCTCCATTGCAGCAAGAATTTCTAAACCCCTAATTGCATAACCTTTAGAACCAAATAAACGAATCAGGGCAACAAATGTTTCATGTAGAGGGCGTAGACCTACACTCAACTCCCATCGCAGTGACTGCATCTGAATTTAAGAAAATTAATCATCAATCATGAACAGAACACCAATACAAAAAGTACTGTTCTTTGTTTAATACTCACACAAACAAAAAATGAATTCTAACTGTAAACTTCTTCAGTCAGACAACTAAAGATTAACACAAAGTTAGCAAGTTTTTAAAAACTTATTCAAAGAAGATGCAAATTTCAATCTAATTCAATCTTCATAAACTGAATATTGTCGTCAACACAGCATACAAAATTCACAAGTCTCATTCAACCATCCATCAAAGCACAACAATGTTCACTAATTCCCAATATTTTCGGAACAATAATTGTTTGGAAGAAAAATCATGTTCATTGCATGTGCTCATGTATCTAGTTTTCAAAACCATATTGTAACGTCAGGTGCACTACAAATGTGACATGTGTTTTTCTCCTTAATGCTTTATCTCCAATTCTAAGCTCAGTGTCCGAATCTATCATTCTCATGTGACAACCTCTCATGTGCATTGCATGTGTTAAATCTATATTACTATAACTCAAGAGTTGTTGGAGTTGTGTAATTTATAGACAATCCAACTTAATTTGAGTTATATTAACCATCAATTTATAATTAATTACCCAATTATTGCCCGGTACCATAATATCCTCAAAGATTAAATTTATTTACGTAATTATTTACGAAATCGTCATTATATATATAAATTAAACATCGGTGTGCCCCTGGGGGGTAATCTGTGAAGAGGATGAGCTTAAAATATAAAAAAGAATAGCGTGCATCGCACGTGCAAATTAGTAATAGTAAATATGGTGTGGACTACATTATCTTACCGCGCCCTCGACGTCGCCGGAGAGGCACATCGACACAACAAGCCCATGGTAGGACCTGGAGCCGGGGCTAATCCCAGCAGCAATCATGTCATAAATGACATCAGACACAGCGGCAGGGTCCTTGTCACGTGAGCGGCACATGAGCTCCTCCATGAAGGTGAACCTGAGGGCGCGCTCGACGGTGGACACGGCGGAGGAGGAAGGGTCGTCGGAATCTCGGGGGGGTTGGCGGCGGCGGCGGCGGCGGCGGAGGGTGGGTTCGGATTTGGCAACGGCTGATATTGGAGAGAGGAGGAGGAGAAAGGGGCGGGGAACGGGAGGGATTTGGTGGAAGGAGTGGGGGAACTGGAGAGGTGTGGAGGGGAGGGAGAGGGACATTTTTTTTGGTTGGGAGTATGAGAGTGTGGATAAGGAGAGAAGGTTTTAGGGAATTTTTTTGCGTACATAGGCCACTGTTTGAAAGATTTTGGCTCGGTTTGTTTTGATATTCAGAATAGAGTATTCAGAATACTCTATTCAGAATAGGCGTTTGTTTTAAGTGTTATTCAGAATTGATATTCAGAATACTCATACCCTCTATTTTTCAAAACACCTTCTTTCCAAAACACCTCCTTTACTCTCTTTATTATTATTATTATTATATATATTATTATTATTATTATATATATTATTATTATTATTATTATATATATTATTATTATTATTATTATTATTATTATTATTATAATTATTATTATTATTATTATATATATTATTATTATATATTATTATTATTATTATTATTATTATTATTATTATTATTATATATATTATATATTATATATATTATTATTATTATTATTATTATTATTATTATTATTATTATTATATATTATTATTATTATTATTATTATTATTATTATTATTATTATTATTATTATTATTATTATTATTATTATTATTATTATTATTATTATTATTATTATTATTATTATTATTATTATTATTATTATTATTATTATTATTATTATTATTATTATTATTATTATTATTATTATTATTATTATTATTATTATTATTATTATTATTATTATTATTATTATTATTATTATTATTATTATTATTATTATTATTATTATTATTATTATTATTATTATTATTATTATTATTATTATTATTATTATTATTATTATTATTATTATTATTATTATTATTATTATTATTATTATTATTATTATTATTATTATTATTATTATTATTATTATTATTATTATTATTATTATTATTATTATTATTATTATTATTATTATTATTATTATTATTATTATTATTATTATTATTATTATTATTATTATTATTATTATTATTATTATTATTATTATTATTATTATTATTATTATTATTATTATTATTATTATTATTATTATTATTATTATTATTATTATTATTATTATTATTATTATTATTATTATTATTATTATTATTATTATTATTATTATTATTATTATTATTATTATTATTATTATTATTATTATTATTATTATTATTTTGATATTCAAAATTGTTATTTTGATATTCAAAATTGTCAGAAATATAACCGAACAACTTTTAAACTCTCTTTTTCAGAAAAACAGCTTTCAGATAATAGTTTTCAGCTAAAAATATAACCGAACAGCTTTTAAACACTCTTTTTCAGAAAAACAGCTTTCAGAATACAGTTTTCAGCTAGAAATATAACCGAACAGCTTTTAAACACTCATTTTCAGAAAAACAGCTTTCAGAATACAGTTTTCAGCTAGAAATATAACCGAACAGCTTTTAAACTTGCTTTTTCAGAAAAACAGCTTTCAGATAACAGTTTTCAGCTAGAAATATAACCGAACAGCTTCTAAACTCTCTTTTCCAGATAAACAGCTTTCAGAATATCAATATTCAGAATACAATATAAACAAACAGCTTTTAGACTCATATTCAGAATAACTCTATTCAGAATACTCTATTCAGAATACTCAATTCAGAATACTCTATTCAAAATATCAAAACAAACGCACTTTGTGTTTTTTGGCCAGTTGTCCAACTATTAGCACTTTTGGGCTAGCCTGTGTCACGTCGGTAGCGGCCGCTATTTTCATTAGCGGCTTCATTTCGAGGCCACTAATGGGAATAGCGACCTATATTTTATTTTTTTTTGAATTTTTTGTTTGCTGTCGCTATTCCCACTAGCGACCTTAGTATAATGAAGTCGCTGATGAGATTAGCGACCTTTAATGAGTTGTATTCTAGCACTTAGCAAAATCTAGAGATCTTTTGCTCTCTGAAAAATGACAATCAATTTTTTTAAAAACTAAGGTCGCTATTCGGAATAGAGGCCTTTATTAACTAAGGTCGCTATTCCGAATAGAGGCCTTAGTTGTAAAACTATTTTGCAAATTTTACAAACAATAAGTAGATTGTGTTTCCTACTGAGGTCGCTATTGGGAATAGCGACCTTAGTAGGAATAGCGACGTTAGTAGGAATAGCAACCTTAGTATACTAAGGTACTAAGGTCGCTATTCCCAATAGCGACCTCAGTTTTAAATTTTTGGGAAAAACTTTTTAGGAATCGCTAAGTGTCTCAATACATTCATTCGAGCCGACTAATCTCATTATACTAAGGTCGCTAGTGGGAATAGCGACGGCAAACAAAAAAATCAAAAAAATTTAAAACATAGGTCGCTATTAGAACTTTAAAACTAAATAAACAAAAAATCTAACTTCTTAGAACTTTAAGTGTGGAAAATAATGAAATTTAACTATTGAAGAGATATTTGCTATTTTCAATATAACATGTGCAATAAAAAAAACATAAAAATTCTGAAAATTTACAAACCTGAAATCTTAAAATCTAAATTTCTAAGTAAATACAGAAAGAATAGGAGAGAGAAAGATAGGGAGAGAGCAAAAGAGAGAAATATGAAAAAGTGAAGAAAGAAGAGAGAGATAGTAATAAAGTAATGAGTTTTTTAGTTTTGGGGGGAAATATTTGGTTTTGGGGTTTGAAATTTTGGGGGAAAATGTGTTTTGTGAGGTTAAATCTAGGCCTTTGATTTTAGGAGGATTGAAGGTGAGCCACTTGATAGCTTTCTTTGTGTTTTATTATATATATATATATATATATATATATATATAGTAATGCTCCATTGAAAAGGGGTTTATTTTCACCGGGTTGGAAAACAGCGATTTGAGCCTTTGGATCGCTCTTGATCGTGATCAACAGCTAGATCGCTGCCGCCCATCACCCAACTAACTTAAGTGGCGGAGGGTTAATTTGGGAATTTCATCCCAAATAACTCTTCACCTCATTCGCTCTAAAAAAATGAATGAACCTATGCCTAGGTTATAAAAAATTGAATGAAGGCCGTTGTTCGGCCTTCATTCGGAACAACGGCCTTCATTCAATTTTTTATAATCTATAAAAAATTTATAACCTAGGTTATTTGAAACAACGGAATTTTACAGCCTGTTGAGAACAACAGCCTAGGTTATAAAAGGTCGTTGTTCTGAACAACGACCTACGTTCATAACCTAGGCCGTTGTCCCAACAACGACCTAGGTTCATTCAGCTTTTTAGAGCGAATGCGGCGAAGAGTTATTTGGGACGAAATTCCGAATTAACCCTCCGCCACTTAAGTGAAACGGGTGATGGGCGGCAGTGATCTGAGCCGTTGATCACGATCAAGAGCGATCCAACGGCTCAGATCGCTGTTTTCCAACCCGTGAAAACAGACCCGTTTTTAATGGAGCATTTCTCATATATATATATATATATATATATATATATATATATATATATATATATATATATATATATATATATATATATATATATAACTCTTCACCTCATTCGCTCTAAAAAAATGAATGAACCTAGGCCGTTGTTGGGAACAACGGCCTAGGTTCTAAAAAATTGAATGAAGACTGTTGTTTGGAACAACGGCCTTCATTCAATTTTTTTATAACCTATAAAAAATTTATAACCTAGGTTATTTGAAACAACGAAATTTTACAGCCTGTTGAGAACAACGGCCTAGGTTATAAAAGGTCGTTGTTCTGAACAACGACTTACGTTCATAACCTAGGCCATTGTCCCAACAACGGCCTTGGTTCATTCAGTTTTTTAGAGCGAATGTGGCGAAGAGTTATTTGGAACGAAATTTCGAATTAACCCTCCGCCACTTAAGTGAGACGGGAATATATATATGAGAAATGCTCCATTAAAAACGGGTTTGTTTTCACGGGTTGGAAAACAGTGATCTGAGCCGTTGGATCGCTCTTGATCGTGATCAACGGCTCAGATCACTGCCGCCCATCACCCGTCTCACTTAAGTGGTGGAGGGTTAATTCGGAATTTCGTCCCAAATAACTCTTCGCCGCATTCGCTCTAAAAAACTGAATGAACTTAGGCCGTTGTTGGGACAACGACCTAGGTTATGAACGTAGGTCGTTGTTCAGAACAACAACCTTTTATAACCTAGGCCGTTTTTCTCAATAGGCTGTAAAATTCCGTTGTTTCAAATAACCTAGGTTATAAATTTTTTATAGGTTATAAAAAATTGAATGAAGGCTGTTGTTCCGAATGAAGGTCGTTGTTCCAAACAACAGTCTTCATTCAATTGTTTATAACCTAGGCCGTTGTTGGGAACAACGGCCTAGGTTCATTCATTTTTTTAGAGCGAATGAGGTGAAGAGTTATTTGGGATGAAATTCCCAAATTAACCCTCTGCCACTTAAGTGAGTTGGGTGATGGGCGACAGCGATCTGAGCTGTTGATCATGATCAAGAGCGATCCAACAGCTCAAATCGCTGTTTTCCAACCCGATAAAAATAAACCCTTTTTCAATGGAGCATTACTATATATATATATATATATATATATATATATATATATATATATATATATATATAATAAAACACAAAGAAAGCTATCAAGTGGCTCACCTTCAAACCCCCTAAAATCAAATGCCTAGATCTAACCTCACAAAACACATTTTTCCCCAAAATTTCAAACCCCAAAACCAAATATTTCCCCCCAAAACTAAAAAACTCATTACTTTATTACTATCTCTCTTCTCTCTTCACTTTTTCATATTTATCTTTTTTTCTCTCTCCCTATCTCTCTCTCTCTCCTATTCTTTCGGTATTTACTTAGAAATTTAGATTTTAAGATTTCAGGTTTGTAAATTTTTAGAATTTTTATGTTTTTTTATTGCACATTGTTGCCGCTAAATTCGGTGTGGGGGCAAACAGATAGTATTTGTGGATTCTTAGGAAAACTGAATAGCAAATCTGTTACCTGTTCCATCGGGGTTTACCGCTGACTCCTGCCGTATACCTGCAAAAAGTGCGAGACACCGGGGTTGTTCCCGGCGATGCACCCTCCGTCGCTCAAGTCAGTAATCAGGAATGATTATGAGAGAGCGCAAAAACTGGGAAAAAATTGATTACCTCTTAATAGAGATGGATGGGGGGTATTTATAGGCGCCGGTGGGATCGATTAGGAATGTAATCCCCCTGTGGTTAGATAAGGAATGTAATCCCTAATCCCCAGTGAAGGGATAGATATGAATCAGGGCCGTTGATTAGGATTTAATCAGAATCCCTAATTCTATCCCTTCTGGACCGGGTTTGCTGCGGGTTGAGATCTGCACCCAGTTAAGGTGGATCCATTTGCGGGTTAGTGGGTCTTCGAGGAGGAGAACTAGTACCCGCTTCAAACCCATTGGTAGGTGAAATTACCGTTTTACCCCTGGGCTTCAAGATTCGTGCCTAATTTGGACGGTTCCGATTTAACCCCATTTTAGCCATATCACGAGCCCCCCACTCCCGAAGACTGAGTTTGATCAGCCTTTGAGGAGTAGTTTTACTGTTTTAATGGCTAACAGAGTTGTATCGGAGTCCAAATATAAGGTTTTGAATCTTGAAGGAGGTAGTATGGTGATTTTTCAAGTTGGTTGAACTCTGAGTCGCTCCTAAGCTCTTATGGTTATGTGGTGTTCTCACAGGAATATCCTCTTAACTTTGCGAAGTGTCAATTCGTCGTTCGGGGGTCTTAAAAGTTTGTTCTTGGCAACAATTATTTGTTTGGGAACCAGGGAATGTTTCCCCAACTTTATAATTATTTTTCAGGAGTTCTTCCTTAATTTCCCGAATTTTTAATTGTTTTTTCGCAACTTTTTGGCAAATGGCTCGGCCGTTTTCCTTCGTTGTGCGACCTACATACTTGTATCACATCACCGACCCCTTCGTGGGCTCGCTGTCGAGGAGGCCGAAGTCCGTAGGTGGTTCGGCACCCTCTGTCGAAGAGCTGAGGCACCTCGGCTAGGTCGTGAGTGCGGAGACGGAGTTCGGCGGGGTCCGATGTAGCTTTTTCCATGTAACAGGGTCGGTGTCAAGAGCGCTCGGTAGCTGGTGCCGAACCCCAATTTTTCCCTGTAATAGGGTCGGTGACAAGAGAGCTCGGCAGCTGGTGCCGAACCCCAATTTTTCCCTGTAACAGGGTCGGTGTCAAGAGCGCTCGGCAGCGGGTGCCGAACCCCAATTTTCTCCTGTAACAGGGTCAGTGTCAGGAGCGCTCGGCAACGGGTGCCGAACCCCAATTTTTCCCTGTAACAGGGTCGGTGTCAAGAGCGCTCGGCAGCGGGTGCCGAACCCCAATTTTCCCCTGTAACAGGGTCGGTGTCAAGAGCGCTCGACAGCGGGTGCCGAACCCCAATTTTCCCCTGTAACAGGGTCGATGTCAGGAGCTCTCGGCAGCGGGTGCCGAACCCCAATTTTTCCCTGTAATAGGGTCGGTGTCAAGAACGCTCGACAGCGGGTGCCGAATCCCAATTTTCCCCTGTAACAGGGTCGGTGTCAGGAGCGCTCGGCAGCGGGTGCCGAACCCCAATTTTCCATGTAACATGGTCGGTGTCAAGAACGCTTGGCAGCTGGTGCCGAGGTCCAACTTTCCATGTAACATGGTCGGTGTCAAGAACGCTCCGCAGCTGGTGTCGAGGTCCAACTTTCCATGTAACATGGTCGGTGCCATGAACGCTCGGCAGCTGGTGCCGAGGTCCAACTTTTCCACGTAACATGGTCGGTGCCATGAACGCTCGGCAGCTGGTGCCGAGGTCCAACTTTTCCACGTAACATGGTCGGTGCCATGAACGCTCGGCAGCTGGTGCTGAGGTCCAACTTTTCCACGTAACATGGTCGGTGCCATGAACGCTCGGCAGCTGGTGCCGAGGTCCAACTTTTCCACGTAACATGGTCGGTGTCAAGAACGCTCGGCAACTGGTGCCGAGGTCCAACTTTCTATGTAACATGGTCGGTGTCAAGAACGCTCGGTAGCTGGTGCCGAGGTCCAAGACTTGTCGTTTTTGGCGGAGGATGCCCTGCGGAGTTGGTGGCTTCTGTGCTCCTGGCAGACGTGGCAGCCATTAAATGTGATGGCTTCTGAACTTCTGACAGCTCTAACAGATGAGACGTTCATTTAATGCAGTGACCTCTGAGCTTCTGTCAGACGGGACAGCAATTAATGCGATGTACGGCTTGGCGTGGCGAACAAGGCGACGGTTTGGGTCGCTTTTGTCGTTTTGTGTGTATGGGCCGACAGTCTGGGCCCATTAACCTCGTTTTGCGCACCCCTCTCTATAAAACCTCACCCCCCTCTATCATTTTTCACTTCTCCTCTCTTTTGCTCAGGCGGTTATTTGTGCTCAGCGAGTGATTCCGGTGATTTCCGTTCGTTTTCCGGCAAAGTTTTCCGACAGCAAATCTTTTTAAGGTAATTTATACTTAGTTTCTTTCGAAGTATAAATATGTTTCTTTCCTCCATCTCTGACTCGTCTTCTTGGTCCGAGCCCTCCCTTGAAGTCGTCGAAGCCCACACTCCGAGTCGGCCAGATAAGGGCAAGAAGGTGTTCGGCAAAGATTCGATTGTGGAGGAGCCAAAGCGTATGGGGGAGTTTGGCAGATTGCCGGGGCAACTGACGGGACTTCACAGGGTTCGAGAGCTTCCGGAGGAGCACGCCGTGCGAATTGTTCACGGGAGGGGGAGGACTTTTGAGGAGAATGCGGCGAGGGAGACGACCGAGGCGGATGAGACAGTGTCGATCCTTCGCGAGGAAGACCTGGGAGTGATCCGGGACTGTTTCCATATCCCGGAGGAGCACGAGCTTATGCTGCCGGGTCTCGGGGTTAGGGCTAACTTGCCGCTGCCAGTGACTATGTGTTGCTGGCTGGTCGATGCCTTTATCGCCGGGGCTCGGCTACCTCTCCATCCGTTCGCAATCCTCGTTCTGAGGTGGTTTTGGGGTCAGCCCCATCCAACTTATGCCGAACGCATAGAGAGTCATAAACGGCTTCGTACTTCACTGCCAGGCCATTGGGATCGAGCCGGAGCTGAATGTATTTTGGACGATCTACCGGCTTCACCAAGGGAACCGGTCGGAGTTCCGGTACTATTTGGCTCCGAGGCATGGTGGTAGGCTCGTGATATGCCCCAACTCCATCAAGCACTGGCGTGAGAAGTTCTTGATAGTGCGGAGTGCGGAGGCCTGGCCTATCCCTTCTGGTTGGGTGGAAGGGGTGCTGAAGAGGTTGAAGGCGCTGCCCAAGCTTCGCCCTGAAGAAGAAGAAGCAGTTCGGACACTTCTCGATCGGCCGAAGTATGATTGGAAGGAGCTGACTGAGGACGTCTTGTTCAGGGGAGGGCTCTGCCGCGTAGATCCCAGTACGCGGCTTCTTTTACGCTTTCGTGCTTTGTTTTTCGTACTTCATTCTTCATGATTTGTATTGCGCTAACTAACTTTGTCTTTAATGCAGAGGCGATGGACTACGAGGCGGTGTTGGCTTTGAGGGCGGGCCTCGCCAGCAAGGCGTCGAAGAAGCGCAAGAGGGTGGCCACTAAGTTGCCGACCGCCAAGCCTTCGAGGGTCACGGAGGTCGCCGAGGATGCGGATACCCTCGGAAGCCCGGCCGCTGCCGATGGAGGTGCCTCGGCGTCAACCGGGGTCGGCGAGTTCCCCATCGCCACAGCCCTCAGGTTGGCGACGCCCTTGCTGACGGTGGTGGCCGAGGAGATCATGACCGAGGAGCACAAAAGGATCTATGTTCCGGACTGGCAAGTTCGGAAACATGACGGATTCCTCGGCAACTCCTTGGCGAGTATGCAGGTGGTCAAGCATTTGGGGACGCCGAAGGATCGCGCTGCCATGGAGGCCGGGCAAGAAGGCGACGACGTCATCGAGATTGCTCGCTCGGTGGTCTCGGTAAGTGCTGAATTTTTGTTGTCCTTGATTCTCTTTGGGTCTAATTTCTCTATCTCTTTTAATACCTTTTTCTTTGATGCAGATCATCGTCCATTTTGGTCACCTTACAGAGAGGTTGACGGCTCTGGAGAAGGAGCTGAAACAGGAGTCCGACCAAGCTCGGAAGGAGAAGGCTCGGATGGGGAACGAGCTCGACAAGCTCCGGGTCGAGTTCGAAGGGCGGTCGACCAGGGTCGAGTACCTCGAGGCCCAGGTCGCGAAGCTGGAGGGCGACCTTCTTCGCCAGAAGGAGGAGGCGGCCAAGCAATTGGCCGAAGTGGTAGAGGCCAAGGCTGCCGCGGTGAAGGAGGCGGAGGACGCGACCATGGTGAAGGCGCAGGGTTTCCTTGCCCAGAACATGGCCAAAGCCTACGCCGAGGCCCTCGTCCGGGTGTCGAAGGAGTACCCCGAAGTGGACGTTTCGGGATGGAGATTGTTCCCGGGCCACATCGAAGGCTTCGACCCCGAGTCGGAGGGAGAAGAAGAAGAAGAAGAAGGGGAGGACGAGGTCGAGGTCGTTGCCGAGGTCGAGGGGTCAGTGGTGACCCCGCTAGCGGCTGTGAACCCTTCGGGGACGTCGACCCCTACCCACTCTCGCCGCCCCGGGAAAGAGGTCGCGCCCTGACCTTGCTTGTTTCTTCTTTTCTTCTTTTATTTTTCAAGTGTAATGCCTAATCGCGGACTGGCCACCGCTGTTTGCAATGAATGAAAAACACATCTTTTTGGGCTCGACTCTGTGTCTTTCTATCTTTTCTCACCAATTCTTGAAAGTTCGTTTGAAAATTCTTGAAGTGTAGGACTTCGGCAATGTGTTTGAAATTTTGTTGTTTGTCTCGACTTCTTTTCAGCTTGCGGTGGTGACTCAAGCCGTCGAGCCCACTGGCTCGGGGGACAGCGCTCGTCCCGAGGTCGGCTTAGGGGCAACGCGGCTGTGCTTGACGAGGTGCCGAGAGCGGCTCTACGAAGTCGAGCTGGGATTGCGCAGAGCCGTAAGCGAGCGGAACCATCTTCAACTCATCCTAGGTCGGCGAGACACCGAGATCCGGCGTCTGGAGAGCAGGATCGCCGAGATGACCCCCTTAGGAGAGGACGAAGGTTCGTCGACCGCCTTTAGATATGGTCTTCAGATCAAGTGCATTCGCCACACTTTGTCAAAAATAACAGCGGAGATGGACGACCTGCTTTCTGAGATCAGTCACCTGCAAACAGTAGAGACAGAGCTTCAGACGGAGGGAGAGGGATTGATGACTGAGGTGGCCAAACTGACGAGCGAGCGTGACGAACTGATGGCCGAGGTCGACGCGCTGAAGCGAGCCACGGTGGACAAGAGCATCGAAGTCACTCATCTCCGCCATCTTATCGCCAGTCGCTCTGGCGTGCCGAACTCCGTAATACCCCCTCGCTTCGAGGTCAACGTAAAAGACGACTCACTGAGGGAGCGGATCTCAGAGCTGGAGGCGGAGGTGGCTCGCCTCAAACCGCGTTCGGGGCCAATCAACGTCAGGAGCACTTCGTGTACTCGCGCAGAGAGCGAGCGTGGCATTTCGTTTTATGAGCTCGCGACTCGTTCGCCCATCGGCCAACCTAGTCCCGGAGACGCACAAAGTGCTGTCGCCATTTCATCGAGCGGAGCGTTCGTTGGAGTGGCTGTTAGGAGCAGCGCCGAGGACACGTCTCAATTTGTTGGTTTGGGGTCGAATTCCGGAGGTAAACGCCGTCGCCCTCGAGTGTCCTTGAAGCGGAACATCCTTGCGCCACAGAGGCGTTGAAGATTTCTTCTTGTTTTTTTTTCTTTTTTTTTTTGAAGTCTTTGTATTTGGTCCAAGTGTAACAGGTCGGCATTGTAACTTTTGCTGTTTAACGCCTTGTAATCTTGTTGTATGGAAGAGGCGCCTTGTACAGCGTCCCAACTCTTAATAATATTTCTTTCGTGGACTTGTACGTTTTTCGTTACTCTGTGTGGTTACTTTGTTTGTGACTGTGTTCATCGTGCCGAGATCCCTGAGCTGGCCTTTTGCTCGTTTGGGGATCGGCGACATGAGTGTTCGGCCAGTGGTGCCGAGCTGTGCTTCGGTCACTTAATCTCGCGAACTTGTGAGATAAGTCGAGCCTCGCTTAACAGCGAGCTCGCGGAGCGCGGTCGAGCCAGGTGTTGGACTCCGAACCATCGTTAGAGTCATTCGACGGTTGTGGGAGCAATTCCGAATGGCGAACTACTTCTAGTTTGCTTAGGAGCGAATTTGGGAAGCAGAATCGAGCCAAGTGTTGGACTCCGAACCATCGTTAGAGTTATTCGACGGTTGTGGGAGCAGTTCCGAATGGCGAACTACTTCTAGTTTGCTTAGGAGCGAACTTGCGAAGTAGAATCGAGCCAAGTGTTGGACTCCGAACCATCGTTAGAGTTGTTCAACGGTTGTGGGAGCAGTTCCGAATGGCAAACTACTTCTAGTTTGCTTAGGAGCGAACTTGCGAAGTAGAATCGAGCCAAGTGTTGGACTCCGAACCATCGTTAGAGTTGTTCAACGGTTGTGGGAGCAATTCCGAATGGCGAACTACTTCTAGTTTGCTTAGGAGCGAACTTGCGAAGTAGAATCGAGCCAAGTGTTGGACTCCGAACCATCCTTAGAGTTGTTCAACGGTTGTGGGAGCAATTCCGAATGGCGAACTACTTCTAGTTTGCTTAGGAGCGAACTTGCGAAGTAGAATCGAGCCAAGTGTTGGACTCCGAACCATCGTTAGAGTTGTTCAACAGTTGTGGGAGCGATTCCGAATGACGAACTACTTCTAGTTCGCTTAGGAGCGAACTTGCGAAGTAGAATCGAGCCAAGTGTTGGACTCCGAACCATCGTTAGAGTTGTTCAACGGTTGTGGGAGCGATTCTGAATGGCGAACTACTTCTAGTTTGCTTAGGAGCGAACTTGCGAAGTAGAATCGAGCCAAGTGTTGGACTCCGAACCATCGTTAGAGTGAAGAGTAAAAGCAGAGAGATGTAAACAATAGTAGAATATGAAAAAGCTTTCTTTATTAATGACTAATAGTTGGCTGCTTCTAAAGTTGCGAGCCATTATTACAAGAGAGAAAATAAAAGAAAAGCAAAACAAGTAATAGGAGAGGAACGGTTCGACATCCCAGAATACTTAGAGAGGCGTTGGTGCTCTCTCTTGGTATTTCAGGAGATGGTCGGCATTCCAGGTCCTAGGGATCTCCCTGCCTTCGAGGTCTTCTAGTCTGTAGGTGCCGGGCTGAATGACTTTGGCGATCTTGTAGGGTCCCTCCCAATTTGGAGCTAGTTTGCTCTTCTGACCGGGGAAAGAGATGGCTAACTTCCTGAGGACCAGGTCCCCCTCTTTGAGGTCGGTAGGACAGACTTTCTTATTGTATGCCAACTCGATCCTTCTTCGGTAGCTTTGTTGTCGAACGGCAGCTCTTTCTCGGATCTCGTCAATAAGGTCTAGACTTGCTCGGAACTCTCTGGCATTTTGCTCTTCTTCATAAGCCATTAGCCGGGGAGAAGGTATTCCAACCTCCAGGGGGATCATAGCTTCGGACCCATAGGTGAGGTTGAATGGGGACTCGCCTGTAGGGGTCCGTTTTGTGGTGCGGTAGTTCCACAGCACGTTGGGGAGTTGATCGACCCACAAGCCTTTGAAACATTTATCCAACCTCTTCTTGATGCCGGAGAGGATCTGTCGGTTAGCATTCTCAACTTGGCCATTCAATTGGGGATGGGACACGGAGGAGAATCGGTGTTGGATGGCGAGGTCTTCACATAGAGCTTGGAAGGCGGCCCCGTTGAACTGGGTTTCGTTGTCTGTTATGAGGACCCGAGGGACCCCGAATCGGTAGATGATGTTCTTCCAAAAGAACTGAATGACCTTGTTCTCAGTGATCGTGGCCAAGGGCTTGGTCTCTATCCATTTTGAGAAGTAGTCGATGGCCACGACTAAGAATTTGAACTGACCGGGAGCTGACGGAAATGGCCCTAGTAAATCCATCCCCCACATGGCGAAAGAGATTGGACTTGATAGGGAAGTTAGTGGAGCTTGTGGGAGGCGTCGGATGTCGGAGTACTTCTGACAGGAGCTGCATTGCCGAACGTGTCGTTCGGCGTCTCGTAGGAAAGTGGGCCAGAAATATCCGTAATTCAACACTTTGCGGGCTAAGGATCTGGATCCCGAATGTGCCCCGCCGATGCCCTCGTGAAGTTCTTGTAGGGCGTAGTCGGCCTGCTCGGGGGAGAGGCATCTCAGGTAAGGCCGGTCGTCTACCTGTGTGAAGGAGCGCTTATATAGGATGCCTCCGATTAGTGTGTAATGCTCGGCTCGAGTTCTCACTCTTCGAGCTTCCTTAGGATCTTCGGGGAGGAGCCCATCCCTCAAGAATTCAACGAGGGGTTTCATCCAGTTATCTTCTAGCATGATAGGCAGCGACTCCATAGAGTCGGAAGTTTCGTCCTCTATACTTGGCTTCAGAAGGATCTCTATCAAGACGGTCTGCTCGAGACCTTGAAGGGAGGAAGAGGCTAGTTTGGACAGGGCGTCGGCCTGAGCATTTTCTTCCCGGGGTATTCGTTGGATGAAGGCTTCTTCAAACAGTGCCATGAGGCTCTTGACCTTGGCTAAGTATTTAACCATCCTGTCGTCACGTGCTTCATATTCGCCGAGGACCTGATTTACGACTAGCTGAGAGTCGCTAAAGATCCGAGGCATTGCGCCCCTGCATTGCGAGCCATTCCAAGGCCAGCTATGAGTGCCTCGTATTCTGCTTCGTTGTTTGAGGCCTTGAAGTTGATACGGAGGGAGTATTGGAGGATGAAGTCATCTGGGCCTGCTAGAATGGCCCCGGCTCCGCTTCCCTCATTTCAAGAGGATCCGTCCACATAAACCGACCAGACAGGTGGTCCCTTCACTGTTTGGCTGGACTCGGGGATGGTACTTTCAACTATGAATTCTCCTAAGGCCTGAGCCTTGATAGCAGTCCGAGGCTGATAAGTTATATCGTGCTGGCTCGGCTCGATAGACCACTTCATAAGACGACCGGAGGTCTCCGGCTTGTGAAGCACTTGCTTCAGTGGTTGGTCGGTAAGAACGACCACCGAATGAGACTGAAAATATGGGCGAAGCTTTCTCACGGCCATCACCAGGGCGTAAGCCATCTTTTCTATCCTCGGGTAGCGGAGCTCGACATCCCGAAGTACTTTGCTCACATAGTAGATGGGCTTTTGAGCCCGGTCTTCTTCCCTTACTAAAACGGCGCTGAGGGTCTGCTCAGAGGCTGCCAGGTAGAGGTAAAGGGGTTCACCAGGAATGGGCTTGCTGAGGAGAGGAGGGTTGACGAGGTAAGCCTTGAGCTGTTCGAACGACTCCTGTTGCTGCTGACCCCATTCGAAACCTTTAGCCCCCCTGAGGGCCTTGAAGAAGGGGAGGCATTTCTCCTCGGACTTCGAGAGAAAGCGCCCTATGGCGGCTAGGCGGCCCGTTAGCCTCTGAACTTCCTTAACATTCTTGGGAGGGGCCATGTCCAATATGGCCTTGATTTTCTCAGGGTTGGCTTCAATCCCTCGTTGGCTGACCATGAAGCCGAGGAACTTTCCTGACGAGACACCGAACGCACACTTGTTCGGATTGAGTCTCATGTGGTGCTTTCTCAGAACATCGAATGCCTCCTGTAGGTCAGTCACATGATCGGCTCCTCGGATGCTTTTCACAAGCATATCGTCAACATACACCTCCATATTCCGGCCGATTTGAGCTTGGAAAACCTTGTTGACAAGGCGTTGATATGTTGCACCTGCATTCTTCAAACCGAAGGGCATAACCCTGTAGCAGTAGAGGCCCTGGTCGGTTACGAATAAGGTCTTTAGGATATCCAGAGGGAACATCCGAATCTGGTTGTAGCCTGAGAAGGCGTCCATGAAGCTGAGGAGCTCATGTCCCGGGGTGGCATCAATCAAAGTGTCAATACTCGGAAGAGGGAAAGGATCCTTGGGGCAAGCCTTGTTTAGATCGGTAAAATCGATACAAATCCTCCAAGTCCCATTGGACTTCTTCACCATTACTACATTCGACAGCCACTCGGGATAGTTCACCTCTTGTATGAACCGGTTTGGACCCCGGAACAACGCTGAAGTGGTGGACCAAGAGCTCTTCGGAAATTCTGGGCATGTCTGCAGCTGACCAAGCAAAGAGGTCTCGGTTCCTTCGGATGCACTGTACAATGTCCGAGCATAGGGCGGACGGGAGGGTCTTGCTAACAAAGAACTTTCGGGTTGGATCCTGCTCAGAGAAGAGCACTTCCTCCAATTCATCCACCGGCTCGGATGTTGGTCGGGCCGCATCTTGGGGGATTTCCAAAGTTTCTAAGGAGAGGACAGGACCGAGGGTAGTGGTCATGTAGCACTTGCGGGCCGTTTCCTGATTGCCTTTTACTTCCCCTACTCCGGCCCGAGTAGGAAACTTCATTTTCAGGTGATTGGCGGAGGGGACGGCTTCAAGGGCAGCAAGGCCGGGCCGACCCAATATGACATTGTAGGCTGCAGGAACATCTACGACCATGAAGTCCATCGACTCCGTTCGGATGGTAGGAGTTTTGCCAGCGGTTACATCGAGGGTGATCACCCCTTCAATAGTCACTGGCACTCCCGTGAACTCATGGAGCGTGTAGCTGGCGGGCTTGAGTCTGTCTCGGGAGAGCTCTAGGCCTTTAAAAGCAGCGAGGAAGAAGATGTTAACAGAGCTGCCATTGTCCACTAGGATCCTCTCCACTTTGAAGTTCGCCATGTGGAGGTTGATAACGAGTGCATCACAATGGGGGGAGCGGACACCTTCAAGATCTTCGTCTGAGAATGTGACGAGCACTCTGAGGCCTTTAGGAGGAGGGGTGGTGCGAACCGAATTTACTTCTCTAATGAACGCCTTTCAAGAGGAGTTTGAGGAGCCCCCCATTGGGCCCCCATGAATGAGGTGCAGGACACGCTCCTCCTCGAAGTCGGGCGTTTCATCGCGTTCCGGACGCTTATTAGCCCCCCGAGGTGGGGGAGGAAGGTCGGCTCGGTCCTTTCTCATGAACCTGGTCAGCTGGCCCCTCTGGATGATGGCTTCTATCTCATTCTTCAAGGCCCGACAATCATTGGTGTCGTGCCCATGGTCCCGGTGATAACGGCACCACTTCTCTTTATCCATCTTCTTGGCGGGGGTGTTCATCCTCGGAGCAGGAGGTATGATCCCTTCCTTCTCAACTTCCATTAGAATGGTGGAGACCTTGGTGGTGAGAGGAGTAAATTTCTCGAATCTGGGGGGAGGTCAGCGCTGGCCGCCATTATCCTTCTGGAGCTTCTTAGCTCCTTCCTCTTCTGTACCCTTTCTCTTAGACCCGGAGGAAGACCCCTCCAAGTTGGGGGGGTGCTCAGCTTCTTCGGCCCGAATATACTTTTCACTCCGGAGTAGGAGGTCAGAGAAGTTCTGTGGGGGCTTCTTGGCGAGGGAGGAGCGGAGGCTGGAGTTGAGGACGTTGGACTGAAATGCTGCTGCAGCGACCGACTGGTCGAGGGATGCTATGGACCTGGCTTCAGCTATGAACCTCTTCACATAGTCTCTCAGCTTCTCACCCTTCTTCTGGTGGAGGTACAGTAGCGAGATGCTGGTTTTCTCAGTTCTGCGGCTGCTTACGAAGTGGGTGACGAAGAGTCTCAAACTGCTCGAAGGAGAATATTGAGGAAGGGGCGAGGCGAGAGTACCATTCTCGAGCTGGGCCCTTAAGAGTTGCGGGGAAGGTTTTGCAGTGCAAGGCATCGGAAGCTTGATGGATGAGCATGAGGATCTTAAAGCTTTCGATGTGATCGACAGGGTCAGTCTCCCCGGAATAGCTCTCAAATTGAGGGGGCTTGAAGCCAATCGATACGGGTGCATCCATTATAGTTCGGGAAAAAGGAGGTCTACTAGGACGAAGAGTCCTTCCTCTGAACTCTTCTTCTCGGTCTAACTGACCCAAGCGCCTCTCCATCTCGTGGAGACGGCGGTAGACAGTGTCGTCCCTTCGACGGTAATCAGCCGAGCCTCTAGACTCGTCTTCGTACGAGGGAGAACGGGGGCTACGACGTCGGTAGCTCCTGGAGCGACGAGGACTTGGCATATGCCGGGAGTTGCTAGGTGCGGGAGGAGGAGTTGGGGACCGTCGGCGAGGACTTCAGACCGGAGGATGAGAGGGGATCTTTGGAGCATTGGTGTTAGGACGGAGATTGAGAGCTTGTAGGACGGTCGCTTGGAACTGCTGGAACTCGGCACGGGTGATGGGTGCCTCATCGTTCCTAGGCTGTTGCCGACCTGCAGAGGAGTGTGGCCTTCTTCTGTAATGCTCGGGGGACTCTCTCCGCCCCCTTCGGGTAGGGGACCTTCTGTATTCTCGGCGGTGAGGAGATCGCTCATCCGGACGGTGTTGGCGGGAGGTTCCCTCTCGGGCCCGCTTTTCATCCAGACGGCGGCGAAGATTCTCATCCTTCTGCCGATTGAGGACGGTGTTGCTGAGATCGGAAGCACGGGGATGATGGGAGGCCATAGAGTCTGAAGAGGCGTTGTGGATGAAGACGTGGTCCGGATGGAGGGGCTGTTTCTGCGGATTGGGACCCTTAGGAGGTTATTGGTTCTGAGGAGCGGGCTGGTCCTGTTGGAGTGGGTCCTTCGCTTGAGGAAGAAGTTGCCCCTGCTGTTGAACGGGCTGAGGGGGAACTTCCTGTTGCTGATCGGGGTTGGGTCCTCGGTTGGACCCTCTGGATCTGACTTTCCTAGGAGGCATGGCTGGAAAAGATCTGACCAATGGGAAGAGGGGAGGTTGCTATTCGTTAGTTTCCCACAGACGGCGCCAATCTGTTGCCGCTAAATTCGGTGTGGGGGCAAACAGATAGTATTTGTGGATTCTTAGGAAAACCGAATAGCAAACCTGTTACCTGTTCCGTCGGGGTTTGACGCTGACTCCTGCCGTACACCTGCAAAAAGTGCGAGACACCGGGGTTGTTCCCGGCGACGCACCCTCCGACGCTCAAGTCTAATCAGGAATGATTATGAGAGAGCGCAAAAACTGGGAAAAGATTGATTACCTCTTAATGGAGATGGATGGGGGGTATTTATAGGCGCCGCTGGGATCAGATTAGGAATGTAATCCCCCTGTGGTTAGATAAGGAATGTAATCCCTAATCCCCAGTGAAGAGATAGATATGAATCAGGGCCGTTGATTAGGATTTAATCAGAAACCCTAATTCTATCCCTTCTGGACCGTGTTTGCTGCGAGTTGAGATCCGCACCCAGTTAAGGTGGATCCGTTTGCGGGTTAGTGGGTCTTCGAGGAGGAGAACCAGTACCTGCTTCAGACCCATTGGTAGGTGAAATTATCGTTTTACCCCTGGGCTTCAAGATTCGTGCCCGATTTGGACGGTTCCGATTTAACCCCATTTTTAGCCATATCACACATGTTATATTGAAAATAGCAAATATCTATTCAACAGTTAAATTTCATTATTTTCCACACTTAAAGTTCTAAAAAGTTAGATTTTATAACCCCATTTATAATTATTTTTCAACATATACTAATGGAAACATGGTCTTTTATTTACAACTTATTATTGTCATACTATTCAAACTTGAGCTACATAATTGTTGTTTTATTGTTTACAGGATTTTTCGTGTTTTGTATCGTTCCGAAGACGTGTCGTAGGCACGTGCCCACGGGCAAATCTAGTATATATATATAGAAAAGGAGAGAGAGAGAGAAATAATTAAATAAATAAATGAGTTGTTTTGGGGGAAATTTTGAATTTGAGTTTTGGGGGGAAAATGTGTTTTGTGAGTTTAGATCTGGGCCTTTCATTTTAGGGGGATTGAAGGAGAGCCACTTGATAACTTTCTTTGTGTTTTATTATATAGATATATATATGGAAACATGGACTTTTATACCCCCAATTCATAATTATTTTTTACCATTTACTAATGGAAATATGGACTTTTATTTACAACTAATTATTTTCATACTATTCAAATTTCAGCTACATAATTGTTGATATACTGTTTACAAAACTTTTCATATGTTGTATCGTTCTGAAGACGTGCCGTAGGCACGTGGCCACGGGCAAATCTAGTATTCCTCACAAATGTGTATTTTTACATTTAACCCTAATAATGTGTATCCAATCTCTTAGTTACCCCTTGAGTTAAAACTACTTTAAAAACATAAAAATGTATGAAATATACAGTTATGTTTAATAGATTTTATGTAAAATGACTGAATTCCCCTTCCTCTACTAGTTAAACTTATTCTTCTTAATTTTTATAAAATAAATCTTCTATTAAACCAATTGAAACACATCAATCATTCTCTATTTTTCCTCAGTTTTCTTAATAAATAGACAAATTTACAGTACATCTTTATAATTTCATCTTCTTCATCATGTTTTCAAGTCAATTTCTCCACTAATCTTATAAGTTTCAAATACACGTAGTTTGAGACAACTTTTAGAGGTAAATAAGAAATGAGCTCATATTGTTAGGGGCATATATGAAAATACACATTTTCGAAGGACACATATGATATTAACATATTTATTAGGGGTATACGTGTTAAAACCCCTTGAAGTAAAGATTGTTAAAATGAGTAATTTTACTGGACACTGTCCATTTTTCACCCATTTCTAAATAATCTTTGCGGGTCTCGGCAGTGGACGAGCGGACCCCTCGGCTTGGGTGACACGCCAGTTGTAGGTATTCTCAGACTATTGGATAGAAAAGGCTAACTGATAAGCGGAAGAGCAAGATCCAGAGCAGAATGTGGATATCGAAGATTGGAAATCAACGACTATTGAGGAGGTGAGGTATGACTACTATCTCGAAAGATTTGAAATGGTGAATTGAGGTAGAGTAGATCGATGATCCTGTAGTCATTTGGCCGGCTATGGAAAGAAAAAGCTTGCATCTGCTCAATTGCTTGTCTCTTACCCTGAGCTTTACTCAAGTTAGCTTTCACCGGTTCGAATTCGAATTTGATCTCTTTCCATACTTCACAAGCATCGGCTAGTTCAGGGCTCCATTTGCAAGCTTCGCGGATAATTTCATTACCTCTGTGAATCGATTTTCGACGAAATGAAAAAGACATATCTGGTAGAATCGTAAACATAGAATGTCTTGTTTTCCACATCGTTATTTCCTCCTCCAGAAATGGGGCAAAGAGGGAGAGGGAGATCGAAAGAAAGGAAAGCTTTAGCTTGGAGAAGACCACTTGCATTCTCTTTTTTATTCCTTGTGCTTAGGGCAGTAATCACCAAGCTCAAAAAACAAAAACCTACGGTTCCCCCCCTCCCCCCACCAGCCACTTCAGCACCTTATGATCTCCTCAAAGATCATTATGAGCGGCTGGCCTGGATTCGATTCCACGTACCCAAAGGTAAGAGCGTAGTGAGTTTGAATGGGAAAATCAAAACAAGCATAACAGCCTTCCGCATTCATTAGATAGAGAAGATCGCCAAAATTTAGTGATCTGCTGCCGAACCTATTCAAATTCCAACGCTCAATTTAGCTTAGACCTTGATGCTCCAGCTCCTGCTTCTTCTAATTCAAGTTCTAGTGAAATATCCTACTGAATAATTTTTCTTTTTGCGGATGACCTTTAACCCATATTTATTGTGGATGACTCTACTATGTTGAAAAGCTCTATAAATTAGTATTTTGAGGGTTTTTGATATTTCTTTTATCTAAAATATCTCGTATTGATTAATTAGATAGAAATTTACACGTGCAATGCACGTTTTTATAAAAAAAACAAATTTTAAAGTAAAAATTTTGAAGTTTTCTGACATCGAACCTAAGACCTCCTTTATATTAATTATGCACGTACATTGTATGTGTTTATTTGGTTACAATGCACGTATTTCTTTGATTACACAACCTCAACTCTCCCAATAAAATATTAGAAATTAGGGATTAGAGATTAGAGATTAGAGGGACTTAAATATATATATCTTTTTTCTTAAATGTTTAAGAGAGAAAAAGAAAATTTTGAAATGCAATTTTTTTTTTAAAATGTATATAATCCTACTAAACCTTACAAATGTAAAATGGTTATTCTACGCCAAAATTAATGCCATCGGCCAGATGTTTTTGAAGGAAGATTTTTATTTTTATAACTCAATACATTTTCAAAGTTACTTTTCTAATTTCCAGTTAGCATTGCAAACATACTACAAAATTTAGAAATATATTCACCACCAACACGGCAAGAATGCAGCTTATTGCACATAAAAAACTTGCTTCATAACCCATGTCTTAATTACATATTGTAATCATACTCCCCTTCCTTTCCACCTTCACCTTTTCTGCTGCTCCTTGGCACCCTTTTTCTTGTTCTTTTTTGTTAGGATGTGTCCTATAACCAATCGTATGAGATGTGATGCAAATTCTCCTGTAAGCATTATTCGTGATTAATAAAATTATTTGAGGCATTTGATTAATCATATATGACTACTTTAACTCGGGTAATTTATTTATTATTATGATTGTAGCGCCCCAAATTTCAAACACAATAAATCTGTGACTTATCCAGAATCGTTTACTTCAATGTGATACAAATACAATACAAAAATACTTAAATTTTTATACATCAACTCTCTTGATAATGCACAACGGAATTATTACACATTAAATTACAACTCGATACAATACTCAAACTTCACTCTTCACTAGAATTTTGTCTTAACTTGTCTCCACGTCACTCATTATCAAGAATCCTACAAAACTTACAAACTGTGGACACGTCAGTTGAATGCAACTAATGCAATACTATAGTAATAGTGATCTTCCAGTTCTCAACAACCACAAACTTGATGAAAAATAATAAAAGCAACAAGATGAATCTAGTCTAAGTGTATGCCATGGAACAAAAATGAAAAGGTCATAAAAACAAATGCACACAATGCTCGACAAATGCATACTTGTTTGACTTCTATACATCCCATAGTACATAGGTTCGAGAGCAAGCCTTTAACGTTCTCCTCATTATAGGATTTAATCCCTCACCATGCAATCCTATAATAGTGACAAAAGACAAGATTTATACATCCCGCGAATATTGGCTCTGGTCTCGGAATCCATCCGCCCGACCATACAGAAACCTCATCACGCAAACATCCCATAAGCGTCGCTCTAGCCTGGAATATTGGTGATCCGTCAACCTTCCGCCCGACTATTCATAATCCCGGAGTGCATCCAACCGATCATTCAAAATTCTGAAAATAATTTAGGCTCGTCTCCTCCGCCCGACTGTAACTATAGTCCCGAAATA
This sequence comes from Hemerocallis citrina, assembly GCA_017893485.1. Taxonomy (NCBI): domain Eukaryota; kingdom Viridiplantae; phylum Streptophyta; class Magnoliopsida; order Asparagales; family Asphodelaceae; genus Hemerocallis; species Hemerocallis citrina. Next base: position 384,939,429 of record CM030358.1, on the reverse strand, counting down.
CCATATTATATAGAGCCTCTTACCCACGTTTGCTCAAGTTTCATCACAACTCTCGTCTAGTGTCTGTCCTTGTAACGTCCCAAATTTTCACCCTTTATTTTTCTACTTAAACAATTTCTTACTTAATCTACTTCTTACTTACACTATTTCTTACTCAGAATAATCTTTATAAATTTCAATTAAAATTTTAGCAGTCTCTCCTGAAATATTAGCCCTTTTACTGAAATTCCCAACAGAATTTTGCAAACAATTATGTAATCCCTGATTTTCCAAAATTGTATTTTTCGTGTATTTTCAGTATTTAAAATTTTTGTAAATTATTTTTTCGTTTTCAATTTCTTTTCGTTAAAATGTATTTTTGAATCTTCTACTAAAGTTTATTTTTAATCAATAATTTATTTGTAACTATTTCCTATGATTTTTATACAAATCTTATTATTTAAATTGTTACCTTGATTTCTATTATTGGTATTATTACTGTTATTTTTAACACTATTATTGTTATTGTTATTGTTATTGTTTTTATTATTATTATTATTATTATTATTTCTATAAAATCCTAAATTTTATATTTTTATTTGTTATTTTATTTTATTTTCCAAAACCCCAAACCCATATATATTCAATAACCCATTCATACCCTGTTTTAATTACCCCACTTTAACCCATTACCCATTAAACCCCTTAAACCTGGTTACACCCTATATCAACCCGAAACCCAAGAACCCCTACTCTGTTTCTACCTGCATCCACCTACTTTAAACCCTAATATACTCTGCCCTATATAATCCCCCGACTGTGCATCTTCCTCCCATCCCTCCTAGCCGCCTTAACCCACTGTCCCTAACTCCTGCACCCCCAACCTCTAGCCCGTTCAGCCCTCTCTCCCAACCTCTCCCTGTTTTCCTTCCTCGCCTGCTACTCTATCTCTCTCCCTGTGCCGGCACCTGCCCTCCCTGCCTCACTGCGCCCTCCTCCGTCTCCTTTCATCCCCGTGCTGTTCCCCTCCCTGTCTCCGGCCGTTTACAGCCACCACAGCGAGAGCAGCTGCAGCACCCGCGATAGCAGCACATAGCACTCCTCTTGCCGACTTCAGCTTGGATCGCAACGCGTTCCCCGCGTTGTGATCTTTCGTCGCGTGCATGTGCACTGCCGACCTGACCTGTGCCCTTCCTCGATGCAAGGCAGTAGCACAACACCTCGCTGGTGTTGTGCTCCATCGACAGCGTCCGCCGACAGCGTCCCATCGCACGTGTTGTTCCCCCGCTGTTCTCTTGTTGTACGTATGTGTTCCGTCTAGTTTTGGTGTGGTGCACGCGCTCGAGTGTGTGTGTGTTTCGTTGGTTGGATCGGTTCTCATTCGTGGTTCGTGATTCATGTCTGTTTGTTGTGTTCGTGCCCGGGAATTCGTTCCCTTTATTTTTGCTCTTTTCTTCATTCCCGTTGTTGTCTCGCAGGCAAGTAACTTGTACTCAAATTCCTTTGTATGATACAAGTCATAAATTTCGCTTGTAGTGTAGTTGGGTTCTAGAGACAACTCATGTGTGATGTATGATTGATGAGTTTGTCTCTATAGTTCTACTTGACCATAGTTGCATCACGACACAATATTGATATGAATTAACTTAGGTTTTGCCCGTTCTTGATTTGATCATGTATGTGGGATTTTTGTGATAAATTGAGTATTTGTTGAGATCCATGTGATAAACTTGTTTTAGATGTGTTAATTACCCTATTTCATTATGCTTGGACACTTTGTAGACTCGATTTCATGTTTGGTTATGTTTGGATTAAGTTTCGTAGGATCTATGTTGATTTTGGTTTTTGAGGAAATTCTGTGTTTTGTCGATAATTTGTCTTGATCAGTAATTTAGACCATATTAAGGTCAGAATCTTAACTTCAGTATTAAACATGATTTTTAGAGGAATTTGTCTTCTTTCCAACCCCTCTAACCTTGCTCGATTTCGTTTTCGTATGTGTGAGATGTGACGGTTTTACTACAGAGGTGTTGATCTTTTCCAGATTTCGTTTCTTGAGGATTTTGATGACTTAACCAATTTTGATACTTGTGCTATACATATTATTTTGATCTAGAAATTTGGTTAGTTTTTCTATATCTATCTACGGATCACCCAGAATTTTGGCAGATTTTATTGATGAGTTTTATATGCCGTTTTATGCTTGTTTATAAAGACTGTAGTTGCTGTATTTTACTCGCTGTTCTGTAAAGAATCGTATTTTCACCCAGATTCCATTGACTGTATGAAAAATATTTGTGAAATACGAAAGTTAGTTTATATTATTTATTTTCTTCTCCCTTTGGCAGATTTGGATTTCTTTTCACGGTTGGCGAGATATTATAGTTTTCATACAGCAGTGTTGGGAATTTCAGATTTGCCAAACTATCGTTTCTTGATATTTTCTATTTTTTGATGACTGGTCTAATTTCACTGAAAAATTATGAAACTTTATATTTTGATACTAGACAGATAGGGGGATACCCCAGATTTTTTGTGGATTTATTTATTGAGTTTTGATGCTATTTTCCTGACCGAGAATTTGATTTACTGATTTCTAGCTGAACCTAATTTCTGAATTCAAATTAGTTTTGAGTTATGCTTTTGTGAAATACTATATAACTTATTTATACTCGCTGGATTCGGTTGGGTGTCTATTTTCTAGACGTTTCGACGGATTCAGATTTGCACGTTTGTAACTCGAGAAATTTCAGTTTTGCTACAGTATGGTCTTGCTGTCTTGAACTTGAGATTTGGTTATTTCATTCTTTCGTGTGTTACATATTACCCATACGTGTTTATCATGCAACTCGAACTTATCACTTGATCATACCATGATATACTTGCTTGTTTTGTGACACATACATACTTGTTTGACATTAATAATAAATTAACCAAGCCGGGGTTTAAGGGAAAGATCTAGTAGTGGATAATTCAGAAATGTGTACTCGGAAGAGGGGCCGTGTTTTCCATTACTTGTTGCCATGTTTCATAATTGCATGATTCATGCTTGATATTACTTTTTGCCATGTTTCATGACTACATGATTCATGCGTGATATTACTTGTTACCATATTTCATGATTACATGACTCTTGCTTGTTACTACTTGTTGCCATGTTTCATGATTACTTGATTCATGCTTGTTATTATTTGTTGCCATGTCTCATGACTACATGATTCATGCTTGTTACTACTTGTTGCCACGTGTTCACGTTTACGTGACTCATGCTTGATACTACTTGTTGCCACGTGTTCGCGATTACGTGACTCGTGCTTGATACTACTTGCTGCCACGTGTTCATGATTACGTGACTCGTGCTTGATACTTGTTTACTTGATACTCGTCCCTGAGTACACTGCCTTTTATGGTTCACTATGAAATCTAAAGAAAAGCTGTTTGTTGTAGCAACCATGTAAGGTAGGCTGCATGAAGTGCTACCTAGATAATAATCACTACAAGACTTGATACATGATACTTGAACATGATACATGATTGCTTGATACTTGACTACATGATACATGAGACTTGATACATGACACTTGATACATGACACTTGATACATACCATTTATACTTGTTCATCTTGGCATGCTAGTTGTTATATTTTGTTATCATACATATTCCATGCAATTAGTTAGTTTTTCCCATGTACTTGTATCCTACATTACAAGCGGCCCGTAACTTGCAATTGACGGGTACTTTTTTCTTTTTCCTATCCCTGCAATTGTTAAATTACAGATTTTGGAGAACAGGTTCCAAATGGTATTGGTGACATGAAGTACTAGTGCTGGATCTTGTTATTATTATTTCTGCAGCTTGCTTGAACAATATTGTATTCTTGTACTTGGTTTTATTCTTGTATTTGGGCAATGTGACCTAGGATTTTGTGTTATTCAGATCATGACTATTTGAGATTTATATATTTGGTTTCAAGTATTCTTGTTGGTATTTGGTTCATATGTGCATGTTGGTTGATACTTTTGCTTCCGACTCTGATGATTCTTGTGAATATTGTAAAGATTCTTGAACAGCTTATGGATGATGAAAATCATTCGCTGGGCTTTTATTGGGTATACTTATTCCGTATTCTTTTTGGGAAGCGCGGCATGACAAATTACCTGTATGTCACGCCCCGCTTCCCAAAAATACAGAATACGAGTACATGACATTACCCAGCGAATGACTAACATCACCCATAAGCTGTTTATCCTATTAACTCAACAATATAATCAATACAGAACAAATGCGCAGACAATAATAATAATCTCATAAACAATAATACTTGGAATGAAGCAATAAAAATATCCAAATACAATAATAGTCTAACATCTGGAAACAATAATAAAATTCGGGACATAAGCCCAATACAATAATAAATCCCAATACAATAGTAACAAGTCTCAATACAATAAGTTCATTAAAGCGATAAGCAATTAGAAAGTATTAAGTCTTTAGAATGTCTGTTCCCCAATCCCAGCAGGCAATTCTCCTTCATTATCTGTGTACACTTCATCTAAAAAGAGAAGAAAAACCGTCCTTAGAGCAAGTCATGGACAACAAGTAGAGAAAGTAAGGAACAATGGAATAACGGTATAACAATAAATCAATGGATCAATAGGAATCAATAACATGGCACAATAACAATTGTAATACCCCGCAAAATAGCATATAGCTATTTTTGCATAGTAATCCATGCAAAATTGAGTATTGCACACGATTACATATTTTTCTAATAACTATCAGTTTTTAATTGAGAAATTACAGATATACGAGCTGTTCTGAATACCGATGAGATAGACTCGGGATATCTTCTCGATTAAACTGTAGATTGTCCCGATTGTTTTGACCAGACAATTTTCTGGAGAAAATAATAATTTAAATTATATATATATATATATATATATATATATATATATATATATATATATATATATATATATATATATATAGGTTATTTAAAACCAAGTTAGTGCTCGAATTGTTTTGGTGCATGATTATTGGATTGAATAACCATGCCTATTTATGCACTATGGTTAGGGTTAGGGTATGATATATATATATATATATATATATATATATATATATATATATATATATATATATATATAGGTTATTTAAAACCAAGTTAGTGCTCGAATTGTTTTGGTGCATGATTATTGGATTGAATAACCATGCCTATTTATGCACTATGGTTAGGGTTAGGGTATGGTGACCTAGGGTTTCTTGACCTAACCTAGGGTTAGGAACCCTAACATCATGTGATCATGGCTTGGATCTTGATGAAGATCCAATGGTGGAAACAATTCACCATGTGTGTTGACTTTTAAAGAATGAGACACTTCCATGAAGCCTCTACTTGTGTGTGTTGGCTCTCATCTCATCCCTCCATCTCCACAATCCCTACCCATCTTCATCCCAGACCTCCATTCCCCCATCAATTTCCGGCCCCATTTCCCCAAAACCCTAACTCCCCATCTCCTATAAAATACCCCACTCCATTCTCTTCTCATCCCTTCTTCTTGTTTTGTTTTTGCTTCAAAAAAAAAGTAGAGAAGGAGAATAAGAAAAGGTAAAGTCTTTTTGAATAAAAAGTTTAGTAGAAGCGAATAGTAGTAGGAGATTTGAGACAGCCAAGTTCTACAAGAGCTAGGAGTAAAGGAAGGGAGCCAAGCTATAAGGAGTTTTCTTGCAACTACAAGTGGGTGATTCTCTTAACTCTAAAAATTAGTCTTTTTTTATGAGTATGTGATTTTTAGCATGTGGTAGTAGTTGGATAAATTTTGATTATCATGTGTGATAGTGGCATGCTAAGAAAAAAGTAGTTGAATGGTAGAACAACTCTTTCATGATGCTTGTGTTGAAAACATATATGAGTGTGTGAGTTTGAGAATTTCTAACTCTCAAACCGTTGGGAATTTTGGACTCAAATAATTAGGGCTTATTGAGGTATGTATCTAGAGTTCCCATGATTTTTTTTCATAATATTTGGAAGCTATTTATTAGCCCAAACACTCAGTCCAATTTCGGACAGAAAGCAGTCAAAAAAACTGCTGACTGTGTGAGAATTGTTATGACTTTCCGAAGTCATAACTAAAAATTGGCTGGGTATTTTGAGCTGAAAATTTTTGTGAATACTCTTGTATGTGTCTATGACCATAGTATTAAATTTCATAATTTTCTGAGGTCATTTGATGCCTCAAAAATTTTTGTAAGCTACGACTGGTCTGGATGTTAGAACTGAAGCTGGCTGTTTTTAGAATGAAGTTCACATGGCCATAACTACTTGTGTGTGTATGATATTAATATGAAATTTTTACAGTAGCTTTTGGTATGAGTCTATTTGATGATTCTAAAATTTTAGAATTTTTAGATGGCATTTGATCAAGTTACAAAAATAAATCGTATATCGTGGTATAGACCCTGTCTTAAGAGCAGCTGAAATTTTATGCTATATTTGAGGGGTCATAACTCTATGTGTATTATGAATCTGGATGCAAATTTTGGACACAATGGAATGGTATATGTGTAGTTTAAGAACATCAAATTTCACGAGCTTTGGACTTAAGATTGATTTGTTATTGAATCTCAAAGTGGACCAGGTTCAGCTTAGTTCAGATTGACTAGTCTGTAAAGATGTATAGTTCTGGAATTATTTGTTAAGAATTTGGAAGATTGATCAACTAGAGATTTGTAGTAGGGAGTCATAACTTTCCAAAACATTTGGAATTTTTTAATTCCAAATTATAGGTTGAAAGTTATGATTTTCCAAAGACTGGCAGATCTAGTCTTAGTTGAGGCATTATTGGCTAAATAAACCAATTCTTCCATGTTTGTGCACCTGATGGAATTTTGTGTTTTTGAGGACTTTAATGATTAAATCTGAAAATGTGTTCAATTAGGAAGGTTTGGTAGACACTCCTACCTTTCCATAGAACCCGGAATCGAGTAATTCCGATGAGTGAGCAAATTTGTATGTTATTAGAGAAGTGCAACAAGTGCATGAAGAGATGTACAGCTGAGAGTATATGAGATTTTTATAGTATCAAGATGATTGAATTTGAGGAAATGATTAACTGGAGAGTTGTAGCCTAAGGTCTTAGCTTTCCGGAATGGGTAATATCATAAAATTTCGAATTGTGTGCTGGAAGTTATAGATGTTGCAAGTTCAGCAACCTGCTGTTTGATCAACTCCAAGCATGTATTAACTCGAGGGACTTGAGTTCTTTAAAGAATTTAAGGGAGTCGTCAACTAGGAAATTACAGTAGAGTCTCCTACCCTTCTAGAAAGCCTGATTTTGTTGGATTCCGATGAGCATAACTTGGGTCACAGCTACTGCTATATCTTGAACTACTTTTATTGGACGATTGATGAGGAATTAATTCTCTGCATACCGCAGTATGGTGATCATGAGCTATTGAGTTTTAAATGATGTTTTTAGCATTTCATCTGGAACTTATACAAGTTCCTGTGCTTAGTCTCACGGTGGACATGAGTGAGCTGGGAGATAGCCATGGACAATTTGTGTTTGGTGTCTCGATACCTGAGTCTGTCAATGGTCAGAAATTGGTAGTTATGTGTGTGCTTACCTTCATTCAAATTATATTGCATCCTTTGGGCGCTGTTGGACTACTCGCTCAGTTACGGACCGGGGTTATGGTGGATAACCTGTGAAGGTATTGGAAATCAATGAGTGTGACATGATTATTGTTATTTTGACAGACCTGTTAGGCTCAGCATTGTTGGATGCGACACCATGTATGATTTGAGTGCTACCATGTTTTCAGTAAACTGCATTGCTTAGGTTTTCCTTATTTTTCACTTGAAGACCGAATTGATTAGGTTTTCCTTAGGGGTGATTCTCTATAATCCGCCTCGTTCTGAGAGTTAGCACTAGGTAGTGATAACCAGGGATTGTCTCTTTCTGTCATTAGGGATACGTGCTGCTGTGCGTATCTTGCACTGTTGATTCTTGAAGTACCGTGGTAAGAACGGGATGGGTTTCCTGGCGAATAGGGGGTTTTAAACCTTCGAGGCCATCATGTTCTATGTTGGTGGACACAAACGGATCACAATGGATCTTCTACGCAATGGATATGCTGCTGTATATCTGTAAGTTCGTCACGGCTTTTGAGGATGGTCCGATGCAACAATTATTGGTGACAATGGGGTAGCTCCCCGAATTATTTCTTTTATATACCTCTTCAATCATGTTGTACTATCAGGAACAGGAAGTGCACAATAATAGAATGTATTGCATAGCGAGGGTTCGAATCCCTGAAACTGGAAAAACGGCTTAATCTGGGGTACATGTTGTATGGGATGCATGTGTGTACAGAGTCTTGCTAACATTAGATTAAGTGCATCTGTTATGTACTCTGTACATTGCATTAGACCTCAGGTCATGGCATACATAGACACTAGGAAGTTAAGATGCATGTTTCTTTTCCATTCAAGAAGGATTATGACTACTAGTTGGAGATCGCTGTTTTCTTATTAGCGTTGCGTCAGTAGGATTACTGACGTACCCCACTTTTAGGTGTTGGATATTGGGTCGCAAGTGCAGGAGAACCCAAGACCATCAGGGCATTAAAGTAGAATGGCAGTGTACATGCCTACTATTCGAGCAAATGCAAGAATATCAGAGTAGTGCAGCAAAACATTCGAGCTACGGGCGCATCTCAGGGAAGCAGCAGGACCACTCAGCAAAGTTCGGCGGGGGGATCAGTCGATCATCACTCTAGAAGACAGCTGATAGTTTCATAAGTGGAATCTGGATATTTTTTGTAAATATTTGTAATAAGTTCATGTAATTTGTATTCCTTGTTCAAGAATAAGATAAAGGTTGTAATTATTGATGTAATGATCTTGTTTGGCAATAAAAATTTTAAAATTTCCGTGTTATTTATTGTTGAGATGCATTTGAAGGCAAGGATGCTGGTTGTGTCACGGATGTCCGGTAACGGGGATCCGAGGCGTTACAACAATAATTAATGTCACAGTCATCGATGCAATGACTATAAACAATGATTCAATATTTGGTAACAATAATCAATGATCAATGACTGTAACACTTAGACAATATTCGATATCAATAGAAACAACGATGAACAATATGTAATGTCAGTGATGTGTCAATCCTTATGTCTATTAATCATTTTAATCCTAACTAATGCACGTACTACTGTGTCCCATGTGTTTCATACCACAGATTCGATGCATATAGTCAATTTCATTTAGACTTAAGTGGTGTACTCTGTAGATCATGTACTTGGAAATGGTAAACACTATTCACCTTTCGGTGTGCAATACGGTCATCGACAACGATACGGTACACGATAGATTGGGTTATTGCCATAATCCACAATCACACGATAAAACAATAGCTGGAACATTATTTAAGGAAACACGGGCCCCTTCTCCAAGTACAGTCTCTACTTCGTTAACTACTTAAATCACCCTTTAAATCCCGACTTATTAATTATTTATCAATGCAACAATACAATATGCAATCAATGGACATTTCGATGAACGATAATATCAATAGGGAAACAATAAGATGGTAACATGAAGTGGGACAATTATAATGATGACAATAACTCATTAGGATCATGCAATACAACATACATATATTAATTCATGCAATATTACGATATAGGAATAATTAATCTATTAAAATCTGGAATATAAAATTCTGGACAACATGAGTGGTCTGTATAAAAATGCAATTTCCCGCTGTTTCAAAGCTCAAAAATTGAATCCGCTAGAAATTCTAGAAACTAGACTTCCGCACGGTTCCAATGCATATTTAAAGTTAAAAATCCGACAACAGTAGCTAGGTCAATCACGTTGTTCTTCTCAGATTTCATGTTTAGGCAAAATTTCGACATCATGTTATTTTATTTTTAGAATCAGCAAAAACTCAATAATAAATTCATTAAAAATATTTTTTAGACTCCTAAATATGTTAAGCAGCAATCTGGAAATTTTCAGAGTAAAATTTTATCATTTGATCAGCCTTTTTACTGTTTAAGCATGCAATTATACACGAATCTGAAAATCTGAAAGTAAAAACACAGCTGTAGTAAAATGGGCATAACTTTTGCTAAAAAACTTGGAATTCATAAATTCAAGATGTTCTGGAAACTAGAAAGATAAGGCTACAATTCATATTCAGAAAGTAATTCATTTTAAGATCATTTACTAGTTCAAAATTAGCAGTCAACATACAGGTCAGCAAGTAATATATAGGTTTTAGGGTATTTTCATGAAATAAGTTGATTAAACATGATGGTTATCAATTCGATTAGTCGATAAACTATATAATCAGCATGATGGTTGCAAAAACAAGATGAATAAAATTAGAACACACTCATACATCAATTTATCATCAACCAACAACAATCAATCAACCAAACATTTAGGCTAGCAATTCTTTCTACAATAATTAATTTGTGTGACAATTATATGAACATCCCTATTATCAATTCTATATGAACTCATGAAAGATTCAATCTTTGGAGTCAAAAGTGGCATGATGTCAAGAATATCGGGTTAGCTCGTGTAAACCCTCAATAGGTCCAATGAAGATAATCAATACAGCGATATGATGACGAATAAGATCTACTTGCAAGAATTTCAATGAAACTTGAATTTGATACAATGTACAATTCAAGGAGAAAGTAACTTTCCTGTTAGGTGGTGAAAACGAATACCAAGAATAACGGGATAAGGATCCCGAAGCAAAGAACCCACGAACACACAATTTAACACGTGCAATATACGTGTAATAAAAGAGTGAAAGCAGCAACAGAAAAGTAGATGCCAGCAACAGTAGCAAGAGTAATGGCAAAAGCAAGGGCAACGGCAGCCAGGGCCAAGGGGGCGGCGGCGGCGCTGGCGACCGGTGGAGGTGGCGTCAACGGTGAGGTCAACGACACAACAGGGAACGACGCGAATTGGGTTAATGAGGGATTGGGGGTTTTAGCTGACGATCGGAAATAGGGTGGGAGGTCGGGGTATTGTTTGGGCAGCTGCGTGGGCGTTGACGGGGGGCTGACGACGAGAAGGGGGGGGGAGGTGCCGGAGATGAGGGACTCGCCGGAGAAGAAACTCAATAATGGGTTTCGGTGGTTTGTGTCATGCCCCGCTTCCCAAAAATGAGATACAGAATACGGATACGTGACTAAGTCCAACGAATGGCTTGCACCATTCATAAACTGTCAAGATCTTTACAACAAGTATAAACAAGAGAGAACAAGAAGAATAGTCAACAACACATGCATAACTGAATCAATATAGTCAACATGATTACTTGAAAAGAAACAAGAATGCTGAATTTCCAATAATCATGTCTGGAACAAAACACAAGTCCGGGACAAAAAACCCAATACAAATATCCATGTAACCAAGTACAATTATTCAGGATAAGCAACAAGAAATAAATAGATATAGCAAGAACTCCAGCCAACTAGAATCTCAGATCACCGACTCCATTGGACAGCTGATCACCATAATCTGCAATTTAACAAATTGCAAGAAAAGGAAAGAGAAACAAAACGCCCATCAATGCAAGTTACGGACCGCTTGTAGTGCATGCAACAAGTACAGGAAAGACAAATAGACAAGAATAGAGTAACAGCGGAAGCAAGTATATTATGGAAAAGATGTAACAAAAAAGTTAGAGCAACTAACTTTAAGTCAAGAAATAGAAACAACTAGCATTGCAAGATGAACAAGTGCAAGTGGCATGTAACAAATGTCAAGTATCATGTAAACGAGTAACAAGTAACAAGTGTCAAGTATCATGTACAAGTCTTGTATCTAGTCCTATCTAGGTAGCACTTCATGCGTCCCAGATTTTTACCACATGGTTGCTACATTCAAACAAGTTGCATTTTAGATTTCATAGTGGATCATAGAGGGCAGTGTACTTAGGGACAAGTATCAAGTATCAAGTATCAAGTATCAAGTATCAAGTATCAAGTATCAAGCTCCAAGCATCAAGTATCACGTGTCAAGTGTGCAAGTGTCAAGTAATCACGTGTCAAGCTCCAAGTATCAAGTATCAAGTAATCACGTAGGATCTATAGATCCCCTTCCGAGTACACGTTTCTGTATTTTCCACTATTAAATCTTTCCCTTTAACCCCGGCTTAGTTCTTGTTATTATTATTCAAGCAGGCATGGATGTGCACAAACAAGTCAAGAAACATGGAGAGACAATAAGTGACAAGTACAAGTTGATTAAAGAACACGAGCGGATGATGAATGACTCAAAATAGACTAAGACAACGAAAATTCTAGTTCTGTACAGCAAGACAGTACTGCACCAAATCTGGGATTCCCGTTGCCAAGGACATGCAAATCTGGATCCGTCAGAAAATCTAGAAACTAGACTCCCGGTCGAACCCAGCAAATATATATAAGTCACATGGTATTTCACAAAAACAGGCCTCAAAACAGAGTTGTAACCAGAAAACATGTTTAGCCAAAAATCGCAAGTTTGTATTCATAAACAGGAAAACGGCATAAAAACTTACTGATTAAATCCAAAAAAAAATCTGGGGTACTCCCTAGTATGTTTAGTAACAGAAAATAAAATTTTATAATTTTTCAACATAGATAGTATAGTCAAATAAAATCAGAAAGTAACAAGATACAGTAATTTTGTAAATCTGAAATCATAAACACAACAGTACCAAAACAGCAATAGATTACAAAATATAAATCAAAATCCAGATCCGTAAAAAGGGGGTGATAAAATAGATACAGTAGGCTACATTTCATATTCACAATTTTTTTTTTATCAAAAGCAAGTAGAATCGGATAGAAATTAAGGTTCTTTACTGAATAGCATGAAAATTCTGCAAGTATAGTAGTTGTTTGCAAGTATAGGATAGTTTATAAAAGTCATCAATTAAATCTACAAAAATTTGGGGATAATCCCAGTCAAGTCTAGTTGTACTCGGAAAAATATTGAATCAAAATATTATCTTTAACATCAGTATAAAAATAAATAACCATACAGAATTTATATAAAACAAAATCTGGAATTTCCTACACATCTGTAGTAAAACAGCAATAACTTGCCATTCAAAAATCGAAACTGAGATCTGTCAGAAATTCTAAAAAGTAGACAGAATTCTCTATAATTCATATTCACAAATAATTTTCATATATTGACCTTAATAGGATAAAAAATACTGAACAAAAACGGGGAAACAACAAGGACACAAATCTTCTTTGTCCATAAAATCAACTAGTTTATATGTAACATATCCAAATCATAGTAAAATACGAAATATGGTATACCAGATTTCCAAGCAACATGGTATAGGGTATTTAACACGTCTACAACAAGTTATACTACTCCTAACACATTAAGCATACAAGATCATACAACACCTCATAGATCACGAACAACATGCATGTATACATCAATAACCTATTATATCTAAGTTATTTCATGTCGTGTGTGTAATGTGACAACTACGGGCGGATCAACACATAGAGACAAGATATAACAAGGGTTTCATGGGGATAGATCTTGCAGCAACTACACTACAGGCAGTATTTAGTACTTGTATTATACAACAAAAAGGAATACAAGTTACTTGCCTTATAGTCGACGACGGAAATGATGCAAAGGATGAGAATAACAGGAACGGTTTCCCGAGCAACGAACTCAATAACAACGAACGAATCGCAAACCAATTAATCACGAACTCACATGCAGAAACACACGTGCAATCTCACGCACATGCAACCAAGGAGAGAGCGAGAAGGAACAACGGACAGCAGGCGGATGAGGCGGTGGCAGCGCTCGCTGTTGCCGGCTGTTGCTGCGTCTGGCGTCGGGGGAAAAACCACAACACGGGGTGCTGTCTACCACCGTGTCGGACAGGGAGGCAGGGGGACGATGACTATCGGGTGGCACTGCGCTGGGCTACAGGGCATCGAGAGGAGGAGCACAGGGGCGCTGTCACGCCCCGCTTCCCAAAAATATGGAATACGAGTACATGATATTGGCCCAGCGAATGACTAACATCACCCATAAGCTGTTTATCCGATTAACTCAACAATATAATCAATACAGAACAATTGCGCAAGCAATATGAATAATCTCATGAACAATAATATTTGGAATAAAGCAATAAAAATATCCAAACACAATAATAACCCAACATCTGGAAACAAAAATAACAATATTCGAGTCAAAATCCCACAATACAATGAAATACCAATAGCTCAATAAAACAATAAGCAACTGGAAAATATTAGATCTTCAGAAAGTTTGTTCTGCAATCCCAACGGGCAATTCTCTATCAACACCTGTAAACACGTCATCTAAAAAGAGGAGAAAATTGTCCTTATAACAAGTCATGGACAACAAGTAGAGAAAACAGAGAACAATGGAATAACTGTATAACAATGAATCAATGGATCAATAGGAATCAATAACATGACACGATAATTAATAATCAATATCACGGTAATCGATACAATGGCTATAAACAATAATGCAATATTCAGTAACAATAATCAATGATCAATTTGATATCAATAGGAACAATGATGAACAATTTGCAGTGTCACCGTGATGCAAATTCTTAAGTCTATTAATCATTTTAATCCTAACTAATGTAGCACTTCATACATCCCATCTATTTACCACATGGTTGCTACATACAAACAAGTTACGTTTAGACTTAGTGGTGAGCTTTATGGTTCATGTACTCGGCAACGATATTCAATAATGACTGATGATCGAATCAATCGAGATACTGTAGTCAGTAATCTATAATTAATCGATGACCGATATGACCAATAGACCAATAGACCAATAAATAGGGAAACATGGGCCCCTCCTCCGAGTACAGTCCATATATTGCCCACTACTAAAATCAACACTTAAACCCCGACTTGTTAATTATTTATCAATGCAACAATACAATATGCAATTCGAGACATGAGATGAACGATAGTATCAATAGGAGAACAATAAGACGATAACTTAAATAAGACAATTAGAATGATGACAATGAGACACTAAGATCATGCAATGCAACACACATACGTTAATTCATGCAATACTAGTATATAGGAACAATTAATTTAAGAAAATCTGAAAAGTATAATTCTGGAAATAAAAACACATCTGTAGTAAAACGGGCATAACTTTTGCTACAAAACTCGGAATTCAAAAATTCAGGTTGTTTTGGAAACTAGAAAGACGAGGCTACAATTCTTGCTCAGAAAGTAATTTAATTTAAGAACGTTTACTGGGTAAAACACAATAGACAAATTTCAGTCAGCAAGCAAGATACAGGTTTTAGGGTATTTTTCCATGAAAATAAATTAATTAAACATGACGGGTATCGATTCTTTATTGAATAAATTGTGTAACTAAAATGATGGGTGTCAAAACATGATAAATAAAAATAAGATCATATACATACACTAAATTATCATCGATCAAACAATAAACAATCAACCAAACATACAACCTAGTAGTTGTTTCTACAATAATTAATTTGTGTGACGATTATTGTCACGCCCCGCTTCCCAAAAAATACGGAATACGAGCACGTAACATTGGCCCAGCGAATGATTTTCATCATCCATAAGCTGTTCAGGAATCTTTACAACATATCACAGAAATAATCAGAGTCGGAAGCAAGAGAATCAGCCACATACATGCAAAATTGAATTAATAAACCGACAGAATTTACTTGAAACAAAATTTATTAGTCTCAAATAAATCAGATCTGAACAAGTCAAAATTATGGGTCATACTGCCCAAATACAAAATAGATCCGAGTACAAGATACAATGTTAAAAATGGACAACAGGAAATAAATGAAGATGGCAAAAGCTCCAGCCAACTAGAACTTTAGATCACATACTCCATCTGGCAGCTGATCACCAAAATCTGCAGTTTGACAATTTGTAGGAGAAGGAAAGAGAAAAACAAGTACCCGTCAATTGTAAGTTACGGGCCACTTATAATGTGGGATACAAGTACATAGGGAAAACTAAATAAATCTAAATAATAGCATAAACAGATATAGTATGGTATAGCAGAATCAACTAGCATGGTATGCTAACATGTATCAAGTATCAAAGTCAAAAGGCATGTAGACAGATATACAGATAGTATCAAATATGGTGTCCAGTGATAATGTCAGACAGATAACAGGTAATCAGATAATTAGATCACAGATAGCCAGATACATATAATATATTCAGATTCAGATTTTAGATACAAATACAGATGTCATGTTTTTATAAGTCTAGTGTGATTACTATCTAGGTAGCACTTCATGCGCCCCAAAAACATAACACATGGTTGCTACAACAAACAATTTCGCTTTAGATTTTGTAGGGGATCATATAGGGCCGTATACTCAGGGTTCAGACAGACAGATATCAGATAACAGATTCAGACAGACAGATAACAGACGATCATGCAACAGATAGGACTAAGTTCCCTCCAAGTACACCCTCCCGTAGGAAGTATGTAGTTGGGTAACAGATGGGATCACGGGCCCCCTTCTGAGTACACCCTCTCATAAGGAAGTATGTAGTCAGGAATCAGATAATTAAAATCTTGCATGATCTCATAACAGATAATAGATAATCAGATGGGAAACACGGCCCCGCTTCTAAGTACACATTTCTATGCTTTTCCACTACTAGATCTTTCCCTTAACCCCGGCTTGGTTACTTTTATTATGGTCATCAAACAGGCATGACTGTGTACGGAATAGTGTCAAACTAACATGGTATAATCAGTATTAGGTTCAGGAAAATAAATAAACATGCATAGATAATATACAGTCACATAAACGAGCAAAACAGTGTATGTTCATATTCAGGACAGCAAGACAGTACAGTACTAAAACAGTGAATCTCGTCGTTACAGAAATGCAACTCTAGATCCGTCAAAGGATCTAAAAAATAGACTCCCAAACGAATCCAGAGAATATAAATAAGTCACATAGTAATTCACAAAATCATAACTCAAAACTGATTTGAATCCAGAAAACATGTTCAGTCAGAAATCAGTAAAACGAATTCTCAGTCCGAAAAAACAGCATCAAAACCTCTCAAGTAAATCCAAGAAAAATCTGGGGTATTCCCCTATATGTCTAGAATCAAAATATAAAGTTTCATAATATTCCAAACAAATTGGTTTAGTCATAAAAAATAAGAAAACATCAAGAAACGGTAGTTTGGAAAATCTGGAACTCCCAACACTGTTGTACGAAAATTGAAATATCTCGCAAGCCGTGAAATGAAATCCAAATCGCCAAAGGGAGATGAAAATAGATAAAACAAATAAACTTTCATATTTCACACACATTTTCCATACAGTAAAAGGAAACATAGTGAAAATAAGGTTCTTTATAGAACCAACGAGCAAAATACAGCAAGTACAGTTTTCATAAACGAGCATGAAATGACATCTAAAACGCATCAATAAAATTCACCAAAATTTTAGGTAATCCCTAACTAGATAAAGAATCACTGAACAAAGTTTTGGATCAAAATAATATATGTAGAATAGTTTTTAAAAATGATTTGTCATCAAAATTACCGAAAAATAGAATCTAGAAAAGATCGACACCTCTGTAGTAAAACAATCATAAATCACTCATACAAAGTCAAAATCAAGCAAGGTCAGAGGGGTTTGAAAATAGAAGAAATTCTTTAAAACTTATGCCTTATACCGAAATTAAGATACCGACTTCAAGATAGTCCAAAACAGCAAACAAAACAGAACAACGACAAAATACAGATTTTTCACTTAAAAACAAAATCAAAATAGATTCAAGAAAATTGATCCAAACACATCCAAACATGAAATTGAGTCTACCAAGTGTCTAAACATCATGAATTAGGGTATCTAGAATGTCCACACCAAATATAACACATGGGTCTCATCCGAATCACGAATTCTCACAACTAGTCTCACATACATGAACAAAATCAAAAACGGGTAAGCCTAAGTTAATTCATGTTAAGATTTGTGTCGTGGGTCATCTATGGTCAAGTTTTCACAATAGAGACAAAACCCATCAAGGAAAATACAAACAAGATTCGTCTCTAGACCCAACTACACTATAGGTGAACTTTTTGACTTGTATCAGACAAATGAATTGAAGTACAAGTTACTTGCCTGCAAGATGACGAAAATGACGATCCAACAAACAAGAATAACGAAAATAGATTCCCGAGGCACGAACTCCAAAGAACAACGAATCGAAGCATGTGCTATCTACGTGCACACCAAACTGCAAAACAACTCCAACAACAACGGACTACGAACCGATCACACGAACCCAATGAACTAACTAACAATGGACGATGAACTCTGAACGAACCAAAAACACAGCACTTGCACACAACTACTCGAACAACGAGATCCACACGGTTCCAACCCACGAACCACGAACAACGAATTACAACCACCGCTTGCGAACTCAAAACGAGCACATGAACCAAAGAACTCACCGAATCACAACCACGATGAACACAAGATCTTCAACGAACACCCGAGTGCAAATGGGGAGCACACGGACACCGACGTGACTGGCGGCTGGTGTCGACTTGCTATCATGCTGGCCTCTGCTCCTACTGCAGGACGAATAGAGTAGGGACGGAGAGAGGGGAACGGGACGGGGAGAACAGGGGATCAAGTGGGGGTTGTCAATGCTCAGGAGGAGCGGGGCAACTGGCTGCACAGGGAGGTAGACGCCGCGATGCTTCTGAGCGGCACGACTGGCTACCGCTGTCGAGAGGCGCTGCGATAGGAAGATGCATAGCACAGGGGCTGTGGGGCTGACGGGGCTGGCGCGCTGCAGGAGGTTAATATGATTGGAGGGGAGCACAGCCAGGGAAGAGGTTGAACGGGATAGAGAGAGAGATGGGTTCGGGAGACGAAACGATAGGGGGAAGGCGGCTGGGTAAACACAGGAAGATGAAGAGACGAGTTAGCAGATGGGTATATATATAGGGGGGTAACGTTTAGGGTTAAGTGTATTACGGGTGGGTGAGCTAATGGGTTTGGGTAACAGGCAGATGGTTATGGTTTAGGGGATGATAGGTTTAGGGGCGTAACGGGTGTAAGCTGAAGTTGGGGTATAAACGGGTAATGGGTCTGGGGATTTAGTAAATGGGTACAGGGTTTTTATATAGGGTTCTAATGGGTTTAGTTTAATATAGGAAACGGGTTATGGGTTTATAGTATTAGGTTTTTAAAATTAAATAGGAAAATTAAATAACAAATAAAAAAATATTGTTTACAAAAAAAAAAGTAATTTGCATTACAAAATAGTATTTATTTAAAATAGATACAATACAATTAGCACATAGAAATGGATTTTCAATAACCCGTCAAAATTAGTAATAATAATAACAATAATAACAGTAATAATAATAAGAGAAATAATAACAAAACTAGGAATTGTATTTGAATATAAAATCATAGAAAATAGTTACAATTTAAAATTATTGATCGAAAATAGATTTTAAAATAGAAGATCCAAAAAAATACATTTTGACCAAAAGAATTTGAAATCCGGAAAAATAATTTGCAATTTTTTTTTAAATACAGAAAATACACTAAAATACATTTTTGGGAAAACAAGGGTTACAATTATATGAACTCTATTATCAATTCTATATGCACTCATGAAAGATCCAAAATTTAGAGTCAAAACTGGCACGATGTCAAGAATATTGGGGTTAGCTCGTGTAAACCCTCAATAGACCTAAAGAAGAGATGAACAATGGATAATACGATAACAAAGAGATCTACTTGCAAGAGTTTCAACAAAACTTAAATTTGATATAATTAACAATTCAAGATGACAGTGACTTGCCTTATTGATGGTGAAATTAAATACTAAGAATAACGGGATAAGAATCCCGAAGCAACGAACCCACAAACACATGGAATAGCACGTGCGAACTATGTGCAACCCAAAACAACACAGGAACCCCCCCCCACAACAGCAAACATCAACATCAACATCAACCACTCCCACCCCGCAAAACACCAAATAGCGATCAGTGAATCAAATCCTCCCTTCTACTCCCTGAACAGCACACAGCAACTCAAATCCCGAAAACAAAACAGCACAAAAAGACAGCAGCATCAATGGTGAAGACCAGGGGGTTTTAGGGCAACGGCGGTGTCGGAGGTCTAGGGGGAGGGCAGCAGTAGGGTAGGCATCATCGCTGGCGAGGGGGCAGGCATTGACCGATGCTGGCGATCGGGAAGGAGAACAGAGAAGACAGGGGGGTCGGGATATTGCTGCTACCGTCGAACGGCGGAACAGGGAACGACGGAGCTCGACGGGGAGGAAGGAAGGGTTGCGATGCTGGGGAGAGGTCGACGGGGTGGCCCCGGAGAGGTGGTCGGGAGTGATGGGGAAGATGGGTGAACAAGAAAGGGGTTTGGGTCTGATTGGGGAGAGAGAAACAAAGAGGAGAGAGAAAGAGGAGAGAGGAGAGAGAATAGACGGCTAGAATTTGCAATTTTGTGTTCTTAGGGTTTGCATTAGGATTGTATTTATATGGTACAATTAGGGTACTGGGTTAGTGAATTAGGGTCCAATAATAGCGGATTTGGGTTAAGAACAAATGAAATTGAATTTTAAGGTTCAATTAAGAGACGAGTTTGAAAACAACAGGGTTCAAATAAAATATCGACAATCCAATAAAATAAAATCCAAAAGATAGATAACCCAACGAGATGGGTTCATGAACAAAAATTTAAATCTAGATAGACAAATAAGTAATACAATGAAAAGAATATAAACTAGGCTTGAAAATGAATTGGAATTCGCCAGGAAAAATTAGATCAAATACGAAAATGAAATAATTCGATAAATGAAAATAAATTAAATAATCAGTAGTAACAATTAATAACCATAATAAAATTATATAATAAAATGGTATTCAGGTTTGATGAACTCATTAAAATAATACAATAATAATAATATATTTGTTTTAGGCTCAAATATAAATGGTCGGACAATCAGAAATAGAAGTAGGATTAAAACACACCATTATTCGAAATAATTAAAAATTTCGATTAGAAAACACTTTAATAAAATATCCGAAATAAATTTAGCACAAAATAACTTTATAAAAATCAAATTGTAGAAAATACACGGAAAATACTTATTGTCGGGAATGGGGGTTACAGGCGCTCGGGGGCTGGTCGCGAAGAGGTCGCGACACAGGAGGAAGGGAGAAGAGGGCGGAGGTTCGGCAGGGTACAACGTGCACGGGAGATGGGTTGAGAAGGGTTGCGGCTGTAGGATTTTTGAATAATAGGGTTGAATAGTAGAGAGATATATATACGGTGAGAGAATTAGGGTTGGGTGCTGACAGGTTATAGGGGTAGTTATTGGGTAATGGGTTTAACGGGTTGCATAATGTGCTTATAGGGAATTAATATGATCCAAATAGAATTTAGAATAGGGTTTAAATTGAAAAGATCTAGCGAAGAGGTGGGACAAAAATGAATAAATAAAATGGGACATGAACAATTTAAAATAATGGGGATAAAAATAATAGCTAGATCAATCAGAGACGAAACAATAGGAGACAATTGAATCAAGAAGATCAAATAAGAAGACGACAAATCAAATATATGGATATATTGAAAAGAAAAGATCTAATACATGGTTCAAAAAGAGTCGGAGAATACAATATGAATAAATACTCAAAAGAAAATACATCCAAAAAAATACATAAAATGAAAAACAGGGGTTACAGTTTGGGCGAGAAACAACAGAGAAAGAGAGAAAGGGAGGAGAGAGGAGAGAGAATAAGCGGCTAGGATTTCGATTGTGTGCAATTTTTAGAGTTTGCAGTAGAGTTGTATTTATAGGGTACAATTAGGGTATTGGGTTAAGGGTTTAGGATCCAATAAAAGCAGTTTTGGGCTAAGAACGAATGAAATTGAGTTTTAGGGTTCAATAAGAGATAGATCTAAATCAATAGGGTTCAAATAAAAATACCCACAATAAACAAAAGAAAATAGAATCAATAAGAATAGCTCAATCACGAAGAACGAAGAATTTCCTGAACAAACTTTAATTAAAAAATAATCAAGGAACAAAAATAGGGTATTTTATTCAATTTCAAATAAAAAAATTACAAAAATGGGAAAATGAAAATAGCGGGAACGGTAGTTACAATCCTGCCCACCTTACAATAAAATTTTATCCTCAAAATTTAAGCAAGTGGTAGTAGGGTAACCTCGAAGAAAAGAAAGGAACAAGAACTGCTAACAAAGATCGGGAAATTTATTTCGAATCACACTTTCAAGTTCCCAAGTCGACTCACCAGGCGAGTGAGGATTCCAAGCAACACGAACCAACTTGATAACCTTATTCTTCAGAATCTTCTCCTGTCGGTCCACAATCAAAACTGGATGAATCTCACAAGACAAATCTGGTCGATCCGACAACTCTGAATAGTCAATGACATGACTATCATCTCGAACATACTTCCTGAGCTGAGAAACATGGAAGACGTTATGCACTCCAGAAAGAGCTGGCGGCAACGCGAGTCTATAGGTCTCCTTGCCTACTCGCTCCACCACATCGGACGGACTAATGAATCTAGGGCTCAACTTGCCCCCACCACCAAAACGAATCACACCTTTCCATGGAGACACCTTGAGGAACACATAATCACCCACTTCAAACTCTAACAATATCCTGTGCATGTCTGCCCATTTTCTCTACCTATCCTGTGCGGCTTGCAAATGCTTCCTGATCTAGGCCACTACATCAACAGTCATCGTGATCAATTCTGGCCCCAAAAGCTTCCTATCACCAATGTCATTCTAGCACACTGGTGATCTACACTTCCGACCATACAAGATTTCATACGGAGCTGCCTGAAGACTAGCTTGGTAGCTATTGTTGTATGAAAATTTCACCAAGTGTAGATGATCTTCCCAAGATCCTCCAAACTGAAGCAGACAGGACCTTAACATATCCTCCAAGGTCTGAATAGTCCTCTCCGATTGACCATCTGTCTACAGATGGAATGCAATACTGAACTTCATCTTACTCCCAAGACTGGTCTGAAGACTCTCCCAAAATTGAAATCTGAATCTAGTATCTCTGTCTGATATAATACTGACAGGAATACCATGCAATTTCACAATCTCCTGCATATACTTCTCTGCTAGGCTCTCTGTAGACTGACCAACTCTGAAAGGAATGAAATGAGCACTCTTCATCAAGCGATCCACAATCACCCAGATGGTATTGTGACCCTTGGGACTTCTAGACAAAGCGTTCACGAAATCCATAGCGATATTTTCCCACTTCCACTCTGGAATAAGAAGCGGTTGAAGAAGTCCAGCAGTCCTCTGATGTTCTGCTTTCACTTGCTGACAGATCAGACACCGAGAAACAAATCTTGCAACAACCCTCTTCATACCATGCCACCAGAAATGCAACTTCAAATCCCGATACATCTTTGTTGTCATGCCCCGCTTTCCAAAAGAGAATACGGAATACGGATACGCAACAAAAGCCCAACGAATGATTTTCATTATCCATAAGCTGTTCAAGAATCTTTACAATATTTCATAAGATAATAAGAGTCGGAAGCAAAAGTATCAACCAACATGCACATATGAACCAAAATACCAATAAGAATACTTGAAACCAAATATATAAATCTCAAATAGTCATGATCTGAATAACACAAATATCCTGGATCACATTGTCCAAATACAAGATAAATCCAAGTATAAGAATACAATATTGTTCAAGCAAACTACAAGAAATAATAATAATAAGATCCGGCATTAATACTTCATGTCACCATTACCATCTGGAACCTGTTTTTCAAAATCTACAATTTAACAATTGCAGGGAAGAGGAAAAGAGAAAACATGTACCCGTCAATTGCAAGTTACGGATCGCTTGTAATGCAGGATACAAGTACATGGAGAAAACTAATTAATAGCATGGAATAAGCATGATATCAAAATAAACAACTAGCATGGTAAGGTGAACAAGTATAAGTGGCATATATCAAGAGTCAAGTAAACGAGTATCATGTAAACATGCATCAAGTGTCAAGTATCATGCAGTCATGTATCAAGTGTCATGTTTCAAGTCTCATGTATCATGTAGTCAAGTATCAAGTAAGCATGTATCATGTTCAAGTATCATGTTCAAGTATTATATTAAAGTCTTGTAGTGATTACTATCTAGGTAGCACTTCATGCAACCCACCTTACATGGTTGCTACAACAAATAATTTTGCTTTAGATTTCATAGTGGACCATAGAGGGCAGTGTACTCAGGGACAAGTCAAGTATCGAGCTCCAAGCTCCAAGTAACCAGATAAATAAGCTCCAAATAATCAGATAAACAAGCTCCAAATGCCCAGATAAACAAGCTCCAAACAACCTCCACATATCCAAATAACAAGCTCCAAACAAGCTCCAAATACCAAAAATATATCAAGCTCTGTGTCAAGTGTGCAAGTGCAAGTAATCACGTGTCAAGCTCCAAATAACCAAATATATCAAGCTCCAAATATCACGTAGGATCAGTAGATCCCCTTCCGAGTACACATTTCTGAATTATCCACTATTAGATCTCTTCCTTAAACTCCGGCTTGATTATTTATTATTAATGTCAAACAAGCATATATATGTGCAAAACATATCAAGTATAACATGGAATGATCATGGAACAAGTGCAAGTTGTAAGATAAACAAGTACGTGTGCAAGATAGTTCATAAAAGAATAAAATAGCCAAGTCTTTAGTTCAGGACAGCAAGACCACACTGTAGTAAAACTGTGATTTTTAGGGTTACAAAAATGCAAATCTGAATCCGTCGAAATATTTATAAAATAGACTCCCAACCGAATCCAGAAAATATAAATAAGTCATATACTAATTCACAAAAATATAACTCAAAACTGATTTGAATACAGAAAACACGTTCAGCCAGAAATCAGGAAATCAAATTCAAGAGTAGGAAAACAGCATGAAAACACATTATATAAATCCACGAAAAATTTGTGGTATTCCCCTATATGTCTAGTATCAGAATATAAAGTTTTATACTTTTCCAGGCAAAATTAGATTAGTCATAAAAAATCAGAAAACATCAATAAACGATAGTTTGGCAAATCTAGAATTCCCAACACTGCTGTACGAAAACTGTAATATATCGCAAACCGTGAGATGAAATCCAAATACGCCAAAGGGATATGAAAATAGATAAAATATATTAACTTTTATATTTCACAAGTATTTTTATACAGTAGAAGGAATTAGGGTGAAAATACGATTCTTTACAAAACAGCAAGCAAAATACAGCAAGTATAATCTTTATAAATAAGCATGAAATGGCATATAAACTCATCAATAAAAATCCACAAAAATTCTGGGTAATCATACTGACCAAAGTTTTGGATCAAAATAATATATGTAGCACAAGTATCAAAATGATTTAGCCATCAAAATCGCCAAAAAACGAAATCTGGAAAAGATCTACACCTCTGTAGTAAAACAGTCATATCTCACACATACGAAGATGAAATCGAGCAAGGTCAGAGGGGTTGGAAAGAAGACGAATTTCTCGACAAAACATGTTTTATACTGAAATTAAGATTTTGACCTTAATAAGCTCTAAATTACCGATCAAGACAGAATATCGGCAAAACACAGAATTTCCTTAAAAACCAAAATAAACATAGATCCAACGAAACTTGATCCAAATACAACCAAACATGAAAGCAAGTCTACCAAGTATCCAAACATCATGAAATAGGGTAATTAAAATATCCAAGGCAAGTCTATCACAAGGATCTCAACAAATACCCAAATTCTCACAAAAGTCCCACATACATGATTAAATCAAGAACGGGCAAAACCTAAGTTGTTTCATGTCAAATTTTGTGTCGTGAGGCAACTATGGTCAAAGCACTATAGAGATAACATCAATAAGAATAACACACACACACACACACGAGTTGTCACTAGAACCCAACTACATTACAAGCGGAATTTATGACTTGTATCATACAAAGGAATTGAGTACAAATTACTTGCCTTAACTGAAGACGAAAACGACTCCAAGCAAGAATAACGAAAACGGATTCCCAGGCATGAACACAACGAACAGATCACGAACCAATCACGAACACACGATCACGGACAAGATAAAGACAATCGAGATCACGAACACAATCGGACGGCTGAGATCGAAGATCAAGATCAAAATGATTGGATCAAATCGGACGGTCAGATTTCCCTGATGGTGCAGATAATGATGAAGATAAAGATTGATCGATCGAACGGCTGCGATCAAAGGAGATTGATGATCATTATGATCATGACGATCAAGAAGAGATCGAACGGCTAAGATCTAATCAGATGATCAAGAGGAGATCGACGACCCACATCCAATCAAGCATGATGATCAAGATCCAACGGACGGCCAAGAATCAATCAATCAAGATCAAGATCATGAGATTATGATCGCGATCACGATGGTGATTGGATGACTTACAATCACCATGATCAAAACATGATAAAAAGAACCCATCAAAGGTTGGTGGCTTAGACGGCAGATGGCGGCACGTCAGCGGGATAGGATGCCGGTGACCAAGGGGAGCAACATAGCGCAGGGAAGCTGCGCTGCGGGGCTGAAGGCGCTGCTCTCAGTGGGTACGTCGCTGCTGGCTGTTGGCGGAGGGAAGCATACAGTCGGTGACTGGGGCTGGCTGCAGGAGGGCTGCCGTGACTGTTGTGCAGCAGCTGTTGTCTGATGGCACGATAGGGAGCACAGGGAGGCGCGCTGAGGTGGAGCACCGCTGAGGTCGCGATGCTGCTGGCGGCATCGCGGAGGCGCAGTGTAACCCCTGTTTTCCCAAAAATATATTTTCGTGTATTTCCTGTATTTAAAATTTTTGCAAATTATTTTTTTCGTTTTTCAAATTATTTTGTCAAAATGTATTGTTGGATCTCCTATTACAATCTGTTTTCGACCAATAATTTTATTGTAACTATTTTCTATGATCTATATTGTAATGCAAATCTTATTTTGGTTATTATTACTTTGATTTCGATTATTATTATTAATACTGTTATTATTTTTATCATTTTTTTATCATTATTATTGTTCTTAGTATTTATTTATTTTTAATCCTAAATTATATATTTTTATTTGTTATATTATTTTATTTTAATTTTAATATCCAATACCCTATTTCTTATTGGATTTTAATAAAACCCATTTAAATCCATACCCATTTAACTCTCTTCCAAATCCATTAAGCCCAACCCCAAAACCCCAGACCTGTTAACACCCTACACTATCAAAACCCAATAATACCCCAGACTCGTATACCCATTCACCCAACCCTCACCCTATATATTTAACCCCCTGTGCTGGTTCACCTTCCTCAACCCCAGCCGCCTTCTTCGTCTAAAGCCCTAGCCACAAACCCATGCACCCTACCACCTATTCATCCTCTCTCTCTTTTCCACTCACCTCTCCCCTGTCGCAACCCCACAGCCGCCACCCTGGTTGCCTCCTCCACCTTCGACTACAGCAACATCACGATGCCGACGAGCCCCCTGTAGTGACCACAGCGCGCTCCTCGTGCTGTGTCCCTCCGACCTCCGGCGCAGCTTCCCTGCATTGTGTCGCGCCGCCTTCAGCGCGCCACTGCAGCACCACGACAATTTGTGCTGACCTCCTCCCGTCAGCCAACTGCAGCCTGGGCAACTGCAGTAAACTCGCTGTGTCACATCCCTGCAGCCGCCACTGTGTTACCTGAGCACGCCGTGTTTCGCCATTGTCCCGCTCCCGGTTGTTCTTCGTGGTGTGGTTACTATTTGGTTGGGTTTTGATCTCCTCTTTGGTTGTGAGCCGTCGATCGACTTGATCATATTGACCTTGATTGATTGAGTATTAGCTGTCCGTTTGATCTTGTTCATGATCTTGATTCTTCATCTCTTGATTTGGGCCGTCGGATCTTCTTCACCATCGGGGTGATCTTGGCCGTCCGTTGATTTGATCTTGATCATCACCATCGGGGTGATCTTGGCCATCCGTTAGATCTTGATCATCATCTTTGATTATGGACTGTTGGATTGCTTCATCATCATCTTGGAGTTCTTTGATCACTTTGATTGGTGGTCATCCGATCGTCGATATGTTTCGATCATCATCCTCATCATCAAGATACTGATCACATCTCGATCTTGATCTTGATCTTCGATCAGAGTCATCTGATCTGATCCGATCGCCTTGATCTCTTGATCTTGTCTCTCAGCCATCCGATCTTGTTCGCGATCAGTTGTTCATCTTGTTCGTGATCATCTTGTTCGTGATTCGTTGCTATTGAGTTTGTGCTCGGGAATCCATTCCTGTTATTCTCTTTCTCTCCGTTGGATTCGTTATCTCTCAGGCAAGTAACTTGTACTCAAATTCCTTTGTATGATACAAGTCAAAAATACCGTGTGTAGTGTAGTTAGGTTCTAGAGACAACTCTTGTGTGTGTTATTCTTTATGGGTTTTGTCTCTATAGTGCTATTTGACCATAGTTGACTCACGACACAAATTTGATATGAAACAACTTAGGTTTTGCCCATTTTTGATTTGATCATGTATGTGGGATTTTTGCGAGAATTCGGGTATTTGTTGAGATCCATATGATAGACTTGCTATGGATATGTTAATTACCCTATTTCATGATGTTTGGACACTTGGTAGACTCGATTTCATGTTTGGTTGTGTGTGGATCAAGTTTCGTTGGATCTATGTTGATTTTGGTTTTTGACGAAATTCTGTGTTCTGTTGATGATCTGTCTTGATCAGTAATTTAGACCTATATTAAGGTCAGAATCTTAATTTCAGTATAAAACATAATTTGTAGAGAAATTCGTCTTCTTTCCAACCCCTTTAACCTTGATTGATTTCGTTTTCGTATGTGTGAGTTATGACTGTTTTACTACAGAGGTGTAATTCGTTTCCAGATTTCGTTTGTTGATGATTTTGATAACTAAATTATTTTGATACTAGTGCTAAACATATTATTTTGATATGAAGTTTTAGTCAGTTTTTCTATACCTGTCTAGGGTTACCCGGAATTTTTGGTGGATTTTATTGATGAGTTTTATATGACATTTCATGCTTGTTTATAAAAACTATACTTGCTGGATTTTGCTCGCTGTTCTGTAAAGATTTGTATTTTCACCCTAATTCCTTTTCCTGTATAAAAAATATTTATGAAAGATGAAAGTTAGGTTATTTTTTCCATTTTCTTTTCTCTTTAGTGGATTTGGATTTCGTTTCACGGTTGCGAGATATTACAGTTTTCGTACAGCTGTGTTGGGAATTCCAGATTTGCTAAACTACCGTTTCTTGATGTTTTCTGATTTTTGATGACTAATCTAATTTTACTGGAAAATTATGAAACTTTATATTTTGATACTAGACAGATAGGGTAATACCCCAGATTTTTTGTGGATTTATTTATTGAGTTTTGATGTTGTTTTCCTGACTGAAAATTTGATTACTGATTTCTGCCTGAACGTATTTTCTGGATTGAAATCATTTTTGAGTGATGATTTTGTGAAATACTACATAACTTATTTATACTAGCTGGATTCGGTTGGGTGTCTATTTTCTAGACGTTTCGACGGATTCAGATTTGCATGTTTATAACACTAGGAATTTCAGTTTTGCTACAGTATGAGCTTACTGTCCTGAACTTGAGATTTGGTTATTTTATTCCTTTATGTGTTATCTTGCATCCGTACATGTTTATCTTGCAATGTAAACTTGTTACATGATCATGCCATGTTATTCTTGATATGTTTTGCACACATACATGCCTGTTTGACTAATAATAATAAATAACCAAGCCGGGGTTAAGGGAAAGATCGAATAGTGGATAATTCAAAATGTGTACTCGGAAGGGGGCCCGTGTTTCCCATTTTGATTCAGGTTGATACATGAACCTGTTGCTGCATGAACCTGTTGGTTCATGTATATGTTACCTATTGCTGCAGGGACCTGTTGGTTCATGTACCTGTTACCTATTGCTGCACGGACCTGTTGGTCGTATACCTGTTGCTTCATGAACCTGTTGCTGCATGAATCGGATGATTCGTGTACCTGTTTGATTCATGAACCTGTTTCTTATTTTCCTGATCCCTGAGTATACTGCCATCTATGGTCCACTTTGAAATCTAAAGCGAAATTGTTTGTTATAGCAACCATGTAGTAAAAGCTGGGATGCATGAAGTGCTACCTAGATAGTAATCACTACAAGACTTGATACATGATACTTGAGCATGATACATGCCTATTTGATACTTGACTACATGATACATAAGACTTGATACATGACACATGCTACATGTTTACATGATACTTGATACTTGTTGCTTATTTACATGATGCTTATTCACTTAATACTTGAGACATGCCACTTGTACTTGTTCACCTTACCATGCTAGTTGTTATATTTTGACATCATACTTATACCATGTTAGTTGTTAGTTAGTTTTTCCCATGTACTTGTATCCTACATTACAAGTGGCCCATAACTTGTACTTGTTTTCTCTTTTTCTCTTCCCTGCAATTGTTAAATTGCAGATTATGGAGAATAGGTTTCAGACGGTATTGGTGACATGAAGTATTAGTGTTGGATCTTGTTATTATTATTTTTGTAGTTGCTTGAACAATATTGTATTTGATTACTTGGATTTATTCTTGTATTTGGGCAATGTGACCCAGGATATTGATTTATTCAGATCATGACTATTTGAGATTTATATAATATTTTCAAGTATTCTTGTTGGTATTTTGGTTCATATGTGCATATTGGTTGATACTTTTACTTCCGACTCTGATTATTCTTGTGAAATGTTGTAAAGATTCTTGAACAGCTTATGGATGATGAAAATCATTCGCTGGGCTTAGTCACGTATCCGTATTCTGTATTCTCTTTTGGAAAGCGGGGCGTGACAGGGTTTTTAGTGGTATTAGAGCCCAGGTTTGGCTAATATATTAGACAAGCTTGGCTCGAACTAGCATCTGCTCAACATTTCACCAACCATGCATGCGTAAATGAATCATAACCAACATTGATCTGGATATTATTCTTATTCCTTTCCTTTTGATTTCTTCTTATTCAATCCCTTGATTCCTTGATTCTTCCGAATTTTCCCGTCGTCCTCTTTGATTGATTTCTTTTCGGTATGAATTCATTCCTTTCGTACCCATATCTTTCTGATTTTTGGTGCTATCAATTCTTTTCTTTCTGCTTGGTCCGTCAGTCGGCATCACTGGAAGCTACTGGCAGAGTCTTCCCGATCAGAGTGCGCAGCGGAAGCGTTGTGGGCCCATAACCCACAGGTCCCAGGATTCTCTTATTGATGCTCTCCTGTCCATTCTCTCTTTGATTTTAGTTTTGCCTACTCTCTATCTTGCTTTGTTATCTTGTGCTGTTTATCTCCTTTTGATACCGTTTGCTTCTTTTCTTGCATTCCATTTGACATCCTTGTTATCCACTTCCTTCTTTTCTGGTGATTGCCACTGCTTTGGTTCTTTCCCTTTAGCCCTCTGTTAGTTACCCCTCCCCAAATTTGTTTACTTTTGCCTTGTTCTATGTACCGCCTAAGCAAATTTCGAGGACGAAATTTTGTTGTAAGGTGGTTAGGATTTGTAACCCCTGTTTTCCCAAAAATATATATTTGTGTATTTCCTGTATTTAAAATTTTTGCAAATTATTTTTTTCTTGTTTCAAATTATTTTGTCAAATGTATTGTTGGATCTCCTATCAAAATCTGTTTTCGACCAATAATTTTATTGTAACTATTTTCTATGATCTATATTGTAATGCAAATCTTATTTTGGTTATTATGACTTTGATTTCGATTATTATTATTAATACTGTTATTATTTTTATCATTTTCTCATCATTATTATTGTTCTCAGTATTATTATTATTACTGGACAGACACATATGATTAAGTGGTTAGGATTTGACATTAATCTGTACCCTAAGCTTTTTCAGGACATTGTATGATCAAGTGATTTAATTGTACGAGAACTAATCACTAAATGGCACAATCGATTTTAGTAATCAAACTCACATTATCTAGGTAGTCATGATACGTTGTTAAACGTCACTCTTGACTTGTGGAGAAATAAAGGAGTTTAATATCTTCATGGCCGGCTTAATATGAGTCTCAATAGATCACAAGCAATACATGCTTTTTCCTCAAAAAGTTCGATTTGGAATTTTGTTTAACAAAATTTAGAATCGAATAATTTGATATATGTTGATATATTATATATGTCAAGTAGTCCTACTATCACGAAATGTCATATGGTCGTCAATTTATTTATGAGTTAAATGAATTATTGTTCATCGCTTAATTATGAATTAAATTGTTCATTTTCTCTCACTAAAATGTTACAACGGTTTGAATATTTAATTACTTTATTTATTTTGCAATTGATAAATATTTGGGATATGATGACATCTTAAATAAGAGATATAAAAAAATCTCTCAACTAATTGTTAGTGGTTAATAACGAATTATGAAATTGATAAATATTTTATCATTATCTTTTGATTTGATGTATCAGATACATATATGGTGGTTAGACCCCATTCTTCTTTAAATAGAGAAGAAGAGTTCCTTCTCAATAAGATTAATTCCTATACAAATCAAAAGATGAGTTATGAAGAGAGTATCACAGTATTCCGAGGAAGGTTTGGCGTGGTTCACCATTGGAGGATGAACTTTTGGGCATCTCATTAATGAAACAACCACAAAAGAGTTTTTGGCATAGGCAAAAGATAATTCTAAATTTTTTATTGCAGAGTTGATTGTTTGATTCATTGTGTTCCTGATTTTATTGGAATTTTTTTTTATAAAGAAATATTGATTGCGCAATGCAATCGCTTTTGTTGCACGCATAAGACTTGTAAAAAGTATTTAATTTTTCCCATTGCTTTTGTTCCCGAAATTTTTTTGGATTTTCTAGAATTTTTAATGATTTTCCCCAAATAATGGCTTCTTCGATTTTTAAATTAATTATTCCAAATTTTAGTTATTTTTTGGAATTTAATAATTATTCCGAATTTAATAATTATTTTTGGGAAAGTTTTCATTAAATTTCCTAATTTTAAAGCTTTTTTGTGTGTGGATATTTTAATGAATTATCAAATCAACACGAATTGTGGAATGATCTGGAGCGTCGATCAAGCGAGAGTTTGCCTACTGAGTGGTTGGAATGGCAATGATGGAGAGTTGAGTGGCAAGATCTGGAGTGTTGATCATGCGCGAGATCATGCATTAAGGAGATCAGACGGTCGAGAGTGGTGCGAGAGAGGGCCTAGGTTGGATGACAAATTCGACGCCCTAGAGCTCGGATACGGGTTCGGGAAGCAGGTTTCAGGTCGACCCGCACCACTTGCATCCACTTGCCCGCATCTTAGAGCTGTTTGAACTGTTGGGGGCTCAAACACGCAATTTGGAGTGATCGGGTAGCGGTGGAGATGCCACAAACACCCCCTAGGTCGGATGACATTCTTGTCGAACTAGGGTTTATAATTTTTCCACCGACCTACTCTAGTTTTCATTGACCAACTATCTTGTGGACCTACTATTCTTGTCAACCATGCTGTTCGTAGACCAAGCCCTCTTGTTGAATAAACAACTTGTCGACTAGGCCCTCGACAACTAACTCTGCACGTCGACCAAATCGTCAACTTTGTTGACCAACCCCTTGTCGAACAACTCCTTGTCGACCAAGCCCTAGATCTTCATCCCGTCGACCAACTCCTTGTCGACCGACTCCCATTATTTCGCCGACAAAGCTATTCGTCGAGCTATTGCTTCGTCGAGGTCCTTGTTTCGTCAGCCAACCTTCTTCTCGACCAAGCTCCTTGTCGGGCTACTGCTCGCTGATCGAACTCTTTCGTTGACCGAGCTTCTCGTCTACCAGTCCTCTAGTCGACCAAGCACTACCGTTGACCTAGGATTCGGTCAACCTATGGTTTGGCTGACCAAGTGTTTTTCGCCTTGCTTTTTTTGTTATTGTTCACTTGCTTTTTCAATCAAGCATCTCATCGTTTGCTTCGTTGTTCAACATCTCTTTCGTCGACCAAGCATTGTGTTGTTCACTTGTTTTGTCGACCAAGCATCTCGTTGTTTGCTTCGTTGAATGGCTTTTTCGTCAACCAAGCATTGTGTTGTTCACTTGTTTTGTCGACCAAGCATTTCGTTAATTAAGTGCTTTGTTGGGCGAGCATTATGTTGATTTGGGTACTAGTGTTTCGACCGTTGGATCTTGTGGGTGGCTTAGATGCTGCCACATGGCGATCTGGTCTTGACGGGCCTATAAATAGGACCCAACCCCACCCTTCTCTCTCTAACATTTGCTCATTTGCTTCTTCCATTTTCCTCTCTAGAAATTTCTTTGAGAGATTCTCTCTAGCTCTTGTGGTGGTTCGTCGGGCAGTGTTGGCGATTTTCTTGGTGGTTTGACGGTGGTGCTAGCAGTCGTTACATCTTTGGAGTTTTTGATAGCTTGGTCAGGTAGCTTATTGCAATTACTATAAGTTATGTATAACATTTCGTCGAGCGACTCCTCTTCTGTTATAGGCAATTTAGAGGTAGACAATGATGTAGAGTCTAGCCATTTTACTATAGAGGAGAAGGAGAAGGGTGTAGCTAGTCGTTCCACTATCGCGAAGATGGTTGTTGAGCCGATGAGAGATTTGAGGGGCTGCACTTGAGAAACTATTGTTCCTTTTTCCTGGGTTGATTAGAGAGTACCCGAGGTGGATCGGGATTTTCTTCGGAACGATATGGGTTGTAACTACCGTTTTCGTTCTTTTCATTTTTCCCTTTTATTGTAAAATTTTATTTGCATTGAATACAACACTCTATTTTTCTTGATTATCTTAATCAATTTTGTTCATGAATTGCTCTTATTCTTCTTATTGAGCTATTTTCTTGTTGATCCTATTTCTATTTTATTGTGAGTATTTTAATTGAACCCTATTGTCCTCAAATCCATCTCTTATTGAACCCAAAATCCAATTGCAATTATTTCTAGACCCAAACCCATTACTATTGGATCCTAACTCATTAACCCAACAACCTTATTGCACTCTATAAATACAATCTTATTGCAAACCTCAAAAACAAAAAATACAAACCCTAATTCCTAGCCGTCTCTTCTCTCTCCTCTCTCCCCTCCTGTTTCTCTCTCCCCGTCAGAACCCAAATTCTCACCCAAACCCATCTCACTTTCCCTGGCCTCCACCTCTGGCGACCAACCTTAGCCCCTCCGGCGCCGTCTCTTTCTGAGCACTGCCCAGCCCCAGTCCCGTCAAGCTAGCCTAGTGTCACGCCCCGCTTCCCAAAAATATAGAATACGAGTACATGACATTGGCCCAGCGAATGACTAATATCACCTATAAGCTATTTATCCGATCAACTCAATAATATAATCAATATAGAACAATTGCGCAGGCAATAATAATAATCTCATGAACAATAATACTTGAAATGAAGCAATATATAATATCCAAGTACAATAATCCAACGTCTGGAAACAAATAATAAAAATCCGAGACATAAGCCCAATACAATAATAATCCAACCACAGACAGTGGTATGTCTAATTTTATACAAATATTTGTACTCATTTACCCATAAAAATTGCTTGTATTCGTCTATCTTGTTGATAATTGATCTTATTTCCATAAAATTTCAATTAATTAATAATTTCTGAAGAAATAAGATTTTTGATGCAAAATGTGAAGATTTTTCAAAAAAATCAACAAACAAAGCAAAACTATTGATTTATTATTTTTTTTATTGTTTTGTTGAATTTTAATTTGCCAATTGAGCTAAAAGTGCAATAAACAATTTTAAAAGGGTTTAAATAAGCTAATATGGTTTTTAGTTAGTTTAATTAATTTTAAAATAATTAATTTTTATTTTTATTTTTTAATCCTAATTCCCGATTTTATTTTGTGTGTGCAGCACGTGTTTGAAGATCGAAGAAAGAAAAGGAAAGAGAACAAAACAAAAGAATGAAATAAAGAGCAAATCATGGAAAGAAATAAATAAATGAAGAAGAGGGGTTATTTTGCAAAAATAAACCCTAAATCTCTCTTCCGTGCTCTATAAATACAACTCAAGGAGAACCTAAAAAGGGAGGGCTGAACGAGAGAGGAAGAGTGACGACTAACCTCGGATCCTATAGAATATATAAATAGATATTATAGCAGAGAAGAGAGGAGAACGGAAGCCAAGGGGTGCTCCGGTCACGTGAGGGGCGTGGTTCCCTGTGCGCACTACGAGACAAAAGAAGCTGTCTCAGGTGTTCTCTCGTGCATTCTGAGACGAAAAGACAGCACAGGGTGATGTGGCGTTGGCTTCCTTCTTGCGTGCTTCAAGACAAAACCAAGGGAAGGAGAGGAGAGAGAACAGCACGTGTGGCGGGCTTAAGCGTGAAGGAGACAGCGGCTGACTGGCGTGATTGGACGCGGTGACGTGGCGTCCTGCTTCACGTGGGCTTCTCTACTGGGCTTCTCTACTGACGTGGTGGGCGAGTGCTGATCGAGACGAGGAGGAAAGCAGGAGCCCGGTGACGTGGCGGAGTCTGGCGGCGCGTTCTCCAACAGAGACAGAAGAGAGAAGAATTGATTGTATTTACTGATTTTGTTTTTCAGAACGCGGTTCGAGGCTTTTCGGTTTGCAAATTCTTTTTAAAAGCAGTCCTTTTTGTATCTCTTTTCTTTTTCTATTTTTCTATAATGCAATCCAAGACAATATTTGTCAGTTGCAAAATCATTATGAACTAAATTTATTTTTCTAGGGCTTTAATGTAGCCTAGTTTTGAGAACACAATTTTAATTCCTTATTATTTTTCTATTTTTCCATGGTTGTGTGTTGATTTTTATTCTTAATGCGTACAATTGGTGGATAGACATTTATATGATCTATTAAATCATGAAGAGACCGAACTGGTAATTTGTGATTAATAAAAATTAAACACAGTTATAAAAGCGAACTGCTGTTAATGTGACCCTCAAGAAATACATAGATTTTAATAAATTTTCAATTGATAATTTGTGCATGAACTATGACAAATAATTAGTTGAGAATAATTTTGATATTGCTTAAGAGAGAATATTGAATAATTTGGGGATTTTGGTCTACAACTTGGAAAAATAATCTTTTGGACTTATAAATTGTGTGGGATAAACTAGGTGAAGTCAAAAGCCCTAGAATTAAGTTTGCCATCAACAAATCACAATTTTTAGACTCCTCTTCAATAATTTAGTTAGTTTTCTTTACATTAATTTAATTTAGTTGTTTTATCCTTTATTAATTTTGATTTTCCAAATAGTGATTCATCTAGTAGTTTCGGTACTCAATAAAATAATTAGTCCCTGTGGGTTCGACACTCTATTCACTTAACTATACTACTTCTTGCAATTTTGTACACTTGCAAAAATTCACATCAGATAGATAATAAGTCTCAATACATTAAGTTCAATAAAATAATAAGCAACTAGAAAGCATTAAAATCTTCAGAATGTCTGTTCTCCAATTCCAGCAGGCAATTCTCCATCATTACCTGTGAACACTTCATCTAAAAAAAGAAGAAAAATTATTCTTAGAGTAAGTCATGGACAACAAGTAGAGAAAGCAGAGAACAATGGAATAACGATATAACAATGAAGTCAATGGATCAATAGGATCAATAACGGGGCATGATAACGATAATCAATATCAACGATAAACGATGCAATTGTTATAAACAACGATTCAATAACAATATTCAATGGTCAAGATCAATAACATTTAGCCAATATTCGATATCAATAGGGACAATGATGTACAATATGCAGTGTCGATGTCGTGTGATTCTTAAGTCTATTAATTATTTTAATCCTAACTAATGTAGCACTTCATGCGTCTCATTTATTTACCACATGGTAGCTACATAAAAATAAGTTACGTTTAGACTTATTGGTGGATTTTATAGTTTATGTACTCGGCAATGATAATCAATATTCAATAGTCACGATTCAATATTCAATGCACGATACGGTCTTCGGCAACGATACAATACACGATAGATTGGGTTACGGCCGTAATCCACATGATAAAACAATAGCCAGAATATTATTTAGGGAAACACAGGCCCCTCCTCCGAGTATAGTCCCTATATTGTCCACTACTAAGTCAACCCTTAAACCCCGGCTTATTAATCATTTACCAATGCAACAATACAGTATGCAAATATGACACATGAGATGAACGATGGTAACAATAGGGAAGTAATAGGACGATAACATGAAATAGGAAAACTAGAATGATGACCATAACTCATTGGGATCATGCAATGCAACACACATACGTTAATTCATACAATACTATGATATATGAATAATTAATCTATTAAAATCTAGATTATAAAATTATGAACAGCGAGAGTAGTCTGTACAAAATTGCAGTTTTCCGCTGTTTCAGAAATCAAAAACTGAATCCGTCAGAAGTTATAAAAAATAGACTTCCACACGGTTCCAACGCATATTTAAAGTTCAAATTCCGACAACAGTAGCTAGGTCAAACACAGTATTCATTGCAGATTTCTTGTTCAGGTAGAATTTCGATATCATGGTTGTTATAATTTTAGAATCAGCAAAAACTCAATAATAAATTCATTAAAATTATTTATTAGACTCCTAAACATGTTAACTAATGTTCTGGAAATTATCAGGGCAAAATTTTATCATTTGATCAGCCTTTTAATAGTTAAACATGAAACGTACGAGAATCTGAAAATCTGAAAGTAAAAACACAGCTGTAGTAAAATGGGTATAACTTTTGCTACACAACTCGGAATTTAGAAATTCAAGATATTATGGAAACTAGAAAGATAAAGCTACAATTCTTATTCAGAAAATAATTCATTGTAAGATCATTTACTGGGTCAAAAATAGCAAACAATATACAGCCAGAAAGCAAGATACAGGTTTTAGGGTATTTATTATGAAATAATTTAATTAACATGATGGGTATCAATTCTACTAGTCGATAAACTTCTCAATCAGCATGAAGGGTATAAAAACATGGTAAATAAGATTAAGAACACATACATACATCAATTTATCATCAACAAACATCAATCGATCAACCACATACAACCTAGCAATTCTATCTACAATCAATTCATTGTGTTGTGACTATATGTGTAACCCTATTATCAATTCAACAAGAATACATGAAAGATTCAATCTTTGGAGTCAAAAGTGGCACGATGTCAAGAAAATTGGGGTTAGCTCATGTAAACCCTCAATAGACCCAATGAAGATAATTAATACAACGATACGATAACGAATAGGATCTATTTGCAAGAATTCCAATGAAACTTGATTTCGATACAATTAACAATTCAAGAGGAAGTGACTTGCCTTATAAATGATGAAATTGAATACCAAGAATAACGGGATAAGGATCCCGAAGCAACGAACCCACGAACTAACACAATTTAACACGTGCAATATACATGCAAAAGCAAATCCAAGCAAGAGACAGCAACTGCCACAACAGTCAGCAAAAGGGGACTCAGGATCTGGGTCGACATCGACGGTGACCTGGCTGATGTCGACGACAACGTTGTCGCTGGCTGAGGGCAGCATCGCTGGCGGCTGCACTACTGAGTTGGTCGACGGGATAGAGGAGCAAGGGAAGAGGTAGGGGGTTCGGTCTGCTGTTGGGTCGACGGGAAAGGAAGGCAGGGGAAGGTCGGGGTGGGGTTTTGGGGTGCAGGGCGTCGACGGAAGGTGTCGATGGGAGCGGCGACGGAAGGGGGTGGTCGGAGTTGGCCGGGGAAGATAAGCACAGTAGTGGGTTTGTGAGGTTGGGCGGGAATCTCAACAGGGAAAGAGAAACGAAAGAGAGAGGAGAGAGAATAAGCATCTCTTAGGGTTCAGTAATGTGCAATTTTTAGGGTTTGTACTAGGGTTGTATTTATAGGGTATAATTAGGGTGTTGTGTTAATGGTTTAGGATCCAGTAATAGCAGTTTTGGGTCAAGAACAATAGAAATTGGGTTTTTAGGATTCAATAGGAGATGAGTTTGAAGACAATAGGGTTCAAATAAAATACTCACAGTTAAATAAAAGAAAAAATATGATCAACAAGAAAATAGTTCATCAAGAAGAACAAAGAATTTTGTGAACAAAATTTTAAATCCAAATAGATAAATAATTAATACAAATAAAGATAATATCAGTTGGGTTTTAAAAATAAATTGGAGTTCACCACGAAATTTAGATCAAGTACAATAATAAAATAATTCGATAGATGGATTTTAAATAGATAATCAAGAAATAACAATTAATTATTATGATTATAAAAATAATAAAATCATACAACACAATAGTATTCGGGTTTAACAATTTCATTAAAATAATCCAATAACAATAATATATTTGTTTTAGGCTCAAATATAAATAGTCGATTAATAAGATATAGAAAATAAGATCAAAATACACCATTATTCGAAATGAATAAAATTTTCGATTAGGAAATACTTTAATAAAAGATCCGAAAAGAATTTAGCACAAAATAAATTTACAAAAATCAAATTATAGAAAAATATATGGAAAATACTTATTAGCGGAAATGAGGGTTACACCCAGTCAGCAACCCCAACCTTGATTGCCGTCGCTGCTGCTCTCTGTTCCCCTCGATAGCAGCAGTAGCCGCCTAACGCCCTATCCAGCCAGTTGACGTCGCCTCCTGCCCCGCCGTCGATCGACCACCATCCAGTCGACGTCGCCGAGCCTTGCGACGCCCTGCCATGCTCTCTCTCTATAACTATTGTTGTGGGTGCTCTGCTCTTACTGTTGATTGCTATGTTTGAATTCTTGCACGTAATGTGTACGTATATTCTTTGTGGGTTCGTGTTCGCGCTCCGAGATTCTCATCCCGTTATTCTTTGGTATTCGAATTAATCGTCCACAAGGCAAGTCACTTTTCTTCTTGAATTGAATCTTGTATCAAATTTAAGTTTTTATTGAATTTTTTTTTAAATTGAAATTCTTGCAAGTAGATCTAATTGTTTATCGTATCGTATATTGTTTTTCTCTTTTCGTTGAGTATATTGAGGGTTTACACGAGCTAACCCAAATATTCTCGACTTCTTGCCTTTATCGACTCTAAAGATTAAATCTTTCATGCATCCATGTAGTATTCATAATAGGGTTACTCATATAATCACAACACAATTAATCTATAGTAGAAATAATCGCTAGGTTGTATATTTGATTGATCGATTGATGTTTGGTTGATGTTAAAATAGTGTATGTGTGTGTTTTTAATTGTATTTACCATGCTATTACACCCATCATGCTGATTATAAGATTTATTGACTATAGAATTGATACCCATCATGTTTAATCAAATTATTTCATGAAAAATACCCAAAAATCTGTATGTTGTTTACTGTCTATATTTTTCTGATGTTTTCCACCTAGTATTTGATCTTAAAATAAATAAATTTCGGAATAAGAGTTGTATCCCTATATCTCTAGTTTCCATAACATCTTGAATCGCTGAATTCCGAGTTATATTGCAAAAGTTATGACTGATTTACTACTGGTGTGTTTTTATATTCAGAATTTTAGATTCTTATATGTTTCATATTTAATCTAATAAAAGGCTGATTTAATATTAAAATATTTCTCTGAAAATTTCCATAATGTTAGTTAACATGCTTAGGAGTCTAATAAATATTTTTGATGAATTTATTATTGAGTTTTTGCTAATTCTAAACATATAACAACTTGATATCGATTTTCTACCTGAACATGAAATCTGTAAAGAATGATGTGTTTGACCTAGCTACTATTGTCGGATTCTGTACTTTAAATATGCGTCGGATTTGTTGGGAATTCTAGTTTTCAGAACTTCTAACGGATTCAGTTTTTGATTTCTGTAGCAGCAGGAAATTACATTTTAGTACAGGGAACTCTTGCTGTCCAGAATTTCGTTCTTCAGTTTTTCTTAATTTAATAATTCCTATATCATAGTATTGCATGAATTGAAGTATATATGCTGCATTTCATGATCCTAATGAGTTATTGCCATCATTTTAATTGTCCAATTCAAGTTATCATCTTTTTGTTCTCCTATTGTTACCATTGTTCGTTGAAATGTCTCTTACTTGCATATTGTATTGTTGCTTTAACAAAATAACTAACAGGCTGGGATTTAAGGATTGACTGGAATAGTTAATGATATAGTAACTGTATGCGAAAGTGTGGGCCATGTTTCTCAAAATAATGTGTGTCGGCTAGTGTTATCGTTATTGATTTATTGTTGGATTACTAACTACAGTATCCCAACTGATCGTGTATTATTTTATTGTTATTATGCCGACCAGTGTGCACCAATGCTGCAAATAATGTTATCGTGCCGTGTACATGATCTATATAATATTTCACTTAAGTCTAAACGACATTGATTTTATGCATCGAACCTGCAGAATGGGATGCAGTCGTACGTGCATTAGTTAGGATTAAAATGATAAATAGACTTAAGAATTCACACAACATCGACATTGCATATTGTACATCATTGTTTCTATTGATATCGAATATTATCTAAGTTTTATTGACATCGACCATTGAATATTGTTATCGAATATCGAATCATTGTTTATAACTATTGCCTTGATTACCATGATATTGATTATTTCTATTGTCCCATGTTATTGATTCCTATTGATCCATTGAATTCATTGTTATATCGTTATTCAATTGTTCCTTGCTTTCTCTACTTGCTGTCCATGACTTGCTCTAAGGACAATTTTTCTCCACTTTTTAGATGAACTATTCACAGGTGATCATGGAGAATTACCTGCTGGAATTGGAGAACAAACTTTCTAAAGATTTATTACTTTCTAGTTGAATATTATTTTATTGAACTTATTGTATTGAGACTTATTATTATTGTGATTGGATTTATTATTGTATTGGACTTATGACCCGTATATTATTATTTGTTTTCAGATGTTGGATTATTGTATTGAGATATTTCATATTGTCTTATCCAAGTGTTATTGTTCATATGGTTATTATTATTGCCTGTGCAATTGTTTTGTATTTTTATTATTGTTGAGTTGAATTGGTAATCAGCTTATGGATGACGCAAGTTATTCGCTGGGCCAATGTTCACGTGCTTGTGTTCTGTATTTTTGGGAAGCGGGGCGTGACATGAATTATGCTGAGCCGGATCCGGTTCACACTACTGAGGCCGACTTTGTCAGTACGATCCTCACGAGGGAAAAGCATGCCATGATTAGGACGACCTTCGGGATCCCACCTAAGTACGAGTTACTCTTGCCGGGTTCCAGAGTTAAGGACTACGAGATGTCCAACAAGTAATTTTTTTCCCATGCGATGCCTTCCACGGCATGCTTCGTTTACCGCTTCACCCCTTTTGCCAAAGGGTCCTGAATTGGTATAGGCTGAGTTCGATGCAGCTTATGTCGAATGCGTGGAGGCACGTGGTGGGATTCATCTTACAGTATCGTAGACTTGGAGCCGAACTGAGTCTAATCATTTTTAGGCCACACTTTCAGATTGCTCTGTTAAACAAGATGGAGGAGCGGTGGTACCTTTGCCCTCGTAGTAACCAGGGAGTGATTGATGTTCCTGAATCGATCAAGTGTTGGAGGGAGAAGTTCATCATCCGTAGCCCTTAATCGTAGGGAATTCCTATGACATTGAGGAGGATTGTTCTGATGACAATGAAGATGGAGCCTGCGGTGACAGAGGTGAAAAAGAGTTTCAATGATGCTCCACGCAGGAGACATTAGCATGGTGAGATATCAATGAGGAAGTTCTCTTCAAGGGTGGTATCAGCCTGGTGGACTCTAGTATAATTTACCGCTTTCATTTCCTTTCATACTTGCAATACTTTGTAGACATTCTTGATATTTGCATTTCTTTCCATTGTGAGTTCTTATTCATTTGTGTTTCTTTTTGCAAAGAAAGCAAAAATGGATTTTGATGACCTGATTGCCGATCAGGAGACTCTTCACAACAAGAGGGCCAACGAGCTAAATAAGCATAAAAGGATGGTGTGTCACACTCCTAATTTGAAGGCGTCATAGGGCCTCTTCGTTCCAACCCTGACCATTCCGCCTGAGATGCCTTTGGGGGCATCGTCTGGCATTGCTGTCTGCGGTTCTTCCTTGGTAGCTATTGCAATGGGTGCTGCACCTCTCCCCCTAATTGCCCAGACCGTGACAATTCTCAGTGATGAACGAGGGATGATCCATGCTCCCGATTGGAGTGTGAAGCAGCAAGGGAGCTTTCTGGGTAATTCAGCCACTTGTATGGATGGGATCCGTTGTCTCCTGACTCTGGCTGATCGGGAGAGGTTGAAGATGGAACCGCCTGAGAGGCCCGTCCTAGAGATCGCTCGGGCCCAAATGATGATATGTCTAGTAATAGGTTTTCCCGTGGACATGTGCCTACGACACTTTTCCGTAAACGATGCAACAT
Source organism: Hemerocallis citrina (assembly GCA_017893485.1). NCBI lineage: Eukaryota > Viridiplantae > Streptophyta > Magnoliopsida > Asparagales > Asphodelaceae > Hemerocallis > Hemerocallis citrina. The sequence continues at coordinate 384,894,765 of CM030358.1, read as the reverse complement.
GTGAAAAGCCCTGTAAAAGGTAACATATAGTATAATCTTTTTTTTTCTTCTACACATACTCAATTAAATCATCATTTCTATTCTAGAATACCAATAGAATTTTAGTAAAGATTTTGGTAGAGTCTCCACTAGAATATTAGCCATTTTACAGCAATTGCTTACGAAATTCTGCTAACAATTAAAAATATCACATCACAAGCAGTTAGTATCAATCCTCCCCAAGCCAATAGAAGCAACATCACACATGCATCATATATATACGGCTCTGGGGGAAAATATCTTCATATGATGCAAGATATAAAATAAAAACCAAGATTTCGTTTGAAAACGTAATGGATTTTCAGAAAAACCTTTGAAAAATCACACACAGAACCCAATACTCCACAAAAATGCGGGTACGAGTTTTAACATACTATATTCCATCACTATATATCATTATCCCATACAGATACTTACATAATCTCCTAAAATACTAAATATTTCACAGATTTTCTCAATTACCCTCATTCTACATAGATTAGGTTAACAAAATATACAACTAATGCATCATCCTTCAACCTTACTACCGAAGAAAGTAAAACTAAAAAAAAAAAAAAGATTCCAGGGTTGTTACAATTGGAATCAAACACTATGCTTTGAGTCTTCAATATGGATAGTTTTTCCACGAAACAGTGAGCCAAAAATCTAGTAACTTTTTTCAAGAATCAATCAAAACCAATGATAATTAAAAAAACAAACAGTAAGAGTTTTTAAGAAAATTTATTTTCAAGCCAATACCTTTCAAACTGGATGATGTACAAAAGAGATTGCCTTCAAACTCGATGGTTTGAACCTAACATGTTCTTCATCACCCTACCAAAAGTGAAAGTATCAATATGTACGTAACGGTTTTGAGTGTAGACAACAATCTGGCCATCAATAAGAAGTATTAAATTAGCGGCAAACATAGGATGTAGTTGCATTAAATATAAATTTACCATATTGCAACCCATTTGATCAATGTAGTTGCATTTATAAATTTGAGGTCCATGTGAGCTTCATCCCAGTCCTATTACAGTTCAAATACAAATGTCATACAACAGTTAAACAATAATGTAAAAAGTTTATTGAAATAATTGGATAGATTTGTTACTTTTTAATCAAAATTAACTATATTTTTTGAAATAACTATAAAAGAACTTCAGGATAAACAATATTTGTTGTTGAACTCAAACAATCTTTTGGTAGGAGTAGAAAAATACGATCAAAACTTGTACACCTAGAGAGTGCAACATAAAGTTGTCCGTGACTAAAAACTGGTGAGATCTATCCCCACAATAGCAACAAATTGTCCTTGTGATTTATTTTTTGTTACAACATACGCTAATCGAACTGTAAATTGGCATCTTGTCATCTCAAAAGGTAGATCCGAAGACGAAGATGAAGGGGTTAGAGGTATTCTTGGAATAAATACCAAATTTCATGCTTTATCGCCAGTTAAAATTATAGCCTCAATTACACGCGATGGTTGAGCACCGTGTCCACGTTGTGCACACCGAACTACAATTAACCGGGTGCCATTACACATACCATCCTTTGGTGCAATATTCCTCAGCAATATGATTGGGCACCCCACTTTCATCTTGAGTTTAAATGGTGGTAGCCCGGGAGGATCTAAAGAGTTCAAAAACTCGTTAGGGTATCGATTGGTGATGTTTTGATCAATTCCATCCTCAGACATTTTATCTGCAGCAAGAAAGGTATATTTTGGCCCCGGATAAAGATTTAATGTAGCAGCATTGATGAAATTAACATCATCATTTCTCGCTGATAGAATTGTTTGCTCTATGAGATATTTGGGAGTGATAGTGCCGATAACGTTTAGTTGCGGGTAAATGGTAGATAAAAGTTTATTTAGTGTGTGACACCTACGAATTGTTGAAGGAAGTTGTACAGTCTCATCAGGTTTGGAGCCAATCTATATAATAAAGAACATTGATTTGTTAATATCATTATTAAGAATAGATTGGTTTAGTTATTACCAAAAACATGTAAGAATACAACCTCGTTTAGAAAATTATCAAATGAAACATTTCCGATATCGGATGAATCTAGGCGCATGTTCACGTTCAAAGCTAAGACTTGTACGACATTCCAAAGTAAAGATTTTCTTAGCGATACATCAAAAATTTGTTCTCGAACCCCCTTCGGTACTACTGGTAGAATTTGTTGAAAATCCCCGCCGAGCACTACAGTGATACCCCAAATAGATTTTTATTATCACGGATTTCTTGAAGTGCACGGTCAACTGCTTCAACACAAAACCTATGATGCATAGGAACCTCATCCCAAAGGATTAGCTTTGCTTCTCTGAACAAATATGCCTGGGATGATTGCTTAGTGAACCCACAAAAAGAATTGTTCAACACATCAAGTGGGATAGAAAAGGTTGAGCGTGCAGTTCTATCTCCTACTAGTAACAATGATGCAATGACAGAAGAAGCAACAGTTATAAAAATGAAACCATCACTACGACATTTCATTGCTAGTGTATTGTATAAAAAGGGTTTTCCCGTACGGCCCCTCCCTTCAAGAAGAAAGTAGTTCCCTTACTGTCCATAACTGATGTGATTATTGCAGAGTATGCAGTACGTTGTGCATCGTTAAGTGAATCTATGATAACTTGTATATTAGCTTGTCGGACTTCATATTGCAGTACTCTATGTTCCCAAATAAACTTGTCGCCAATAACCGTACTCCAATTTTCCATAGGATGGGGCATGGGTGGGAAGTAATCTAAGCTCTTGCCTGATTCTTGAAGTATTTGGTTTAATAGATATAGACCATAATCTTGAACTTGAGTTTGGGTAGGACTGAGAAAGAAAAATAATGTACGCAGCTTGTGCTCAAGATCATCACATATATACATTGAGAATTGGTTCCATAAGGTACGTGGTTCCAATGGAGAGCATTGCATAAGAATGACACTAAATAACCTTCTAAGTTTGTACCCGGTGCTCATAATTGCGGCTTCCTCAAGACATTGTACCCACTCGCCATCATCTTCCAATAGTCCTCTAGCAACACATGCTAATTTGAAAGTAGCATACTCAACATTGTTGACTGTACGTAAGAACTGAAATGATTGTGTCCCGTTGACAACTGTTAGTAGCAAACGCAAATAAAACCGCTCACCTGAATTTGGACTTGCAAAGTACATTCTACCGATTGCGTACCCCTTCTTTCTCAGGGTCCACATCTTCGAAGATTTATTCCAAACAAAGTGTTACGGGAACTCTTGGTAGGTGAATGCGCGTGCAACTAAATTGGATGAGCAGCATGCAAAAAACCCGTAAGAGTTGTCATTTCTAGTTCGGCTCTAGTTACAACATCCTATCAGCCAAATTATAAACAACACGATGCATTCCAGGAAAATACAGTGCCAAGCATACAACCGTTGGCACCTCTTCATGTAAAGAGTGTCCAAAAATTCGCCACACAGCTTCTGGAGGGCCAATATATCGTGCATCGAGATATTGCTTGATCTCATCTACTCCTCCCAACAAAATTGTTGCGCGGTCATTTCCTTTGAAAATATATTTGTGGATATATTTAACACATCTCACTCCAGCACAAACTTCAATATGAATATGACAATTAAACATTTTAGAAAGGTAAGCATTATAAGGTACAATATCTCTATTATCAATCTGCTGCCCCCTCACAGTATAAAAATGTTTAGTATCATGCCGATGTAGATTGGATAACCATCTTGATCCATAGTTGTTGCCTCAGAGAACTCTCTAGGATACCTCTTTTGACATTCTTCATTTTCCATGCATGATGCTTGAGGATTTCGTCCACCATACGGGCCATGCACCATACAATTTATGACAGTTTCGAAGAGTAGGGGATCCTTTATTGGATATGGAAATTCTGCACAAAATACTTCATCTACTTGTTGACATGTCCGAATTTTCTCTGAATTTGCAAGAAAGAAAAGAGTCTGCATATGAGGTAGCCCGTGTTTCTGAAACTCAATGGTAAAGACATGCACAACTTTTTGACTGAATACTTTTGCTTTCTCTATCCCCTTTATCAAAGCATTTTTCTTCATCTAAAAAATGTGAGAAACTAAATCAGGGTGATCAGTGGCTTTCTGATGTGGTAATAGAGCTGTAGTTATTTCTGCCTGTCACGCCCCGCTTTCCAAAAAGAATACGGAATACGGATACGCAACAAAAGCCCAGCGAATTATTTTCATCATCCATAAGCTGTTCAAGAAATCTTTACAACATTCTCAAGAATCATTAAAGTCGGAAGCAAAAGAATCAACCACATGCACATAATGAGCCAAAATACTAGCAAGAATACTTGAAACCAAATAGATAATCTCAAATAGTCATGATCTGAATAAAACAAATTTCTTGGGTCACATCGCCCAAATACAAGAATAAATCCAAGTCTCAAAATGCAATATTGTTCAAGTAAGCTACAAGAAATAATAATAATAAAATGCAGCACTAATACTTCATGTCTCCGATACCATCTGGAACCTGTTCTCCAAAATCTGCAATTCAACGAATGTAGGAAAGAGGAAAAGAGTAAACACAAGTACCTGTCAATTGCAAGTTACAGGTCACTTATAATGTAGGATACAAGCACATGGGAAAACTAACTAGCAACATGGAATAAGTGTGATGTCAACATAAACAACTAGCATGGTAATGTGAACAAGTGTACATGGCATGAATCAAGTGTCAAGTAATCAAGTATCATGTGAACATGCATCAGGTGTCAAGGGTTATGTAATCATGTAATCAAGTCTCATGTAATCAAGTAGTCAAGTATCAAGCAAGCATGTATCATGTTCAAATATCATGTTCAAGTATCATGTATCAAGTCTTGTAGTGATTTCTATCTAGGTATCACTTCATGCATCCCACACGACATGGTTGCTACAGCAAATAGTTTTGCTTTAGATTTCATAGTGGAACATAGAGGGCAGTATACTCGGGGACAAGTCAGTATTGAGCTCCAAGCTCCAAGTATCATGTATCATGTAATCACGTGTCAAGTTGTGCAAGTGGCAAGTATCATGTCTTGCGTGCAAGTATCAATTAATCACGTGTCAAGTATCATGTCTCAAGTAATCACGTAGGATCAGTGGATCCCCTTCTGAGTACACATTTCTGAATTATCCACTATTAGATCTGTCCCTTAAACACCGGCTTGGTTATTTATTATTAATATCAAACAAGTATGTATATGTGCAATATATATCAAGAATAACATGACATGATCATGTGACAAGTGCAAGTTGCAAGATAAACATGTACGAGTGCAAGATATCTCATAAAGGAATAAAATAGACAAATCTCATGTTCAGGACAGCAAAACCATACTGTAGTAAAACAGTGATTCCCAGTGTTACAAACATCCAAATCTGGATCCGTCAAAGGATTTGGAAAATAGACTTCCACATGAATCCAGCAAATATAAATAAGTCATATACTAATTCACATAAACATGGCTCAAAACTGATTTGAATACAAAAATTAGGTTCAGCCAGAAATCAGGAAAACGAATTCAAGAACAAGAAAACAGCATCAAAACTCATTAAATAATTCCATGAAAAATCTGGGGTATTCCCCTATATGTCCAGTATCTAAATATAAAATTTCAGATTTTTCCAGTAAAATTTGATCAGTCATCAAAACTAAGAAAACAACAAGAAAACATAGTTTGGCAATCTGGAATTCCCAACACTGCTGCACGAAAAATATGATATCTCACAATCAGTGCAACGAAATACAGTTCCTCCAAAGGGGTATGAAAATAGGTAAAATATAATAACTTTCATATTTCATAAATATTTTTCATACAGTAGAAGGAATCATAGTGAAAATAAGGTTCTTTACAGAACAACGAGCAAAATACAGCAAGTATAGATTTTATAAATAAGCATGAAACAACACATAAAACTCATCAATAAAATTCACCAAAATTTTGGGTAATCCCTAACTAGATAAAGAAACACTGACCAAAGTTTTGGATCAAAATAATATATGTAGCATAGTTCTTTAAAACGGTTTGTCATCAAAATTACCGAAAAATAGAATATGGAAAAGATCGACATCTCTGTAGTAAAATAGTCATAACTCAGTCATACAAAAACGAAATCAAGTAAGGTCAGAGGGGTTTGAAAATAGACAAAATTATCTAAAACTCAGGTTTTATACCTAGATTAAGATACTGACTTTAACACAGTCTAAAACAGCAAATGAAACAGAACAACGACAAAATACAGATTTTTCCCTTAAAAACAAAATCAACATAGATTCAAGAAAATTGATCCAAACACATCCAAATATGAAATCGAGTCTACCAAGTGTCTAAACATCATAATTTAGGGTATTTAGTATGTCCACACCAATTATTTCATATGGGTTTCAACCAAACACGAGTTCTTACAAGAAGTCTCACATACATGATCCAAATCAAGAACGGGTAAAACCTAAGTCAATTCATGTCCATATTGTGTCGCGAGTCATCTATGATCAAATTTTTACAATAGAGACAAAACCCATCAAGGAAAACACAAACAAGAGTCGTTTCTAGATCTAACTACACTATAGGTGGTATTTTTGACTTGTATCAAACAAATGAATTGGAGTACAAGTTACTTGCCTTAACCGAAGATGAAGAACGCTGCAAATCAAGAGTAGGAGCAAAACCCAAGAACAAAAATCTACGAATCAACGAGCCCAAGCAACTAGAGCGAAATCTCCACCCGAACAAAAGCGAGAGAATAATAATGGCTTGAGGCCACAAAAGAACACCACGAGAGAGAGAGGCAAGGAAGTTTGTAGTGTGAAGTGGTCGGGATGGCCAAGGAGGTGATCGGGAGTAGGGGAGATGAAGGGGCTCGGGTTGTAGGGTGTTGCTGGGAGGAAGGAAGGCCGGGAAAGGAGGTCGGCAGCCTGGAGGGGTGGCTCGGCCTGGGCTGTGGCCGGGCTGGGAGGCTGTCGGGTCGGGATGCAAGCAAGGAGAGGGAGAGAGAGGGAGGCCGGGATTGAGAGATTGAGTCTAGGGTTAGGGTTTGTGTTAGGGAGATTAGAGAATATATATATATATATATATATATATATATATATATATATATATATATATATATATATATATATATGGGGATTAGGGTTGAGAAATACAAGTTGGGTTAATAGGTATTTGGGTTGTGGGTAATTAGAAGTAATAATAGGATTTGTTTAATTGGGCTTCAAAATAGGATACAATTGTATAGGATATCAAATAGGATTGGAGATTAATAGGACAACCAAATCACCACCACAAACATCCAAGAAAAATAAAATACGAATAAAGGGAACGAGACCAAAAAAAAATGAAGAAAGAACAAAAACAATGAAGAACGAAACAAAAGAGACATCCAATCAAACACAAACGGCTAAAAATGAAATAAAACGAATATATATATTGAAAACAACTCCAATATACGGTCCAATAAAAAAAAATACAAGAGAGAAAATACACCAAAACGAAAAATACACTCCAAAAATAAACAAAATGAAAAAAACAGGGGTTACACTGGCCATTTTCGATTTGCAGTTATGGTAAGAAAAATATCTGGGTGTTAGTAGTGGCGCGTAATAGCCATTGAATCTTGAATGATTTCAAACATGACTTGGATTGCAATTGAATGAAGATGGCAAAATGATTCGTTTTCCGACTTGATCAAGTCCTAACCCATCCGCAGCAATGACTATAAGACCTTGGTAAAGTTCAGCTCGAAGTTTTCTCTGATTAAGCTTATGATATGTCAATCGATTCTGTTCAGTGGCTGCCCAAGTATCTACCTAGAAATTCTTGCAAAAGTTTCCTACTCTCAGAATAGTTGAACACTCTGTATTGCGTTGAAATAAACGATAATTATAGAATTGCATTTGAGTTAGTCTACAGTCGAAGGTCTTCCATTGATGACATCTCATTGTTTCAAATCTGGTTCCCATCCCAACTCACTGTAAGGGAATAACAAAACATAGTGCAAGGAAAAATATGTTGGGTGGAACTCGTTAATTTGCATTAACTCGTTGTTTTCTCTCAAATGCACTATGATACTCTCATACGACTAATTTCAGTTCCATCACCAGGTATAATCACTGCAATCTCATCAGTAGTTGGAAGATTATACCTACGTCGGTCATTTGCTGAATTATAGTGTAGAACTGCGGGTAAGGTATGATATGAAGAACTTGCCTGGTTTAAAATTGCATAAGCTTGACGGAACTTATATGCAAATTCATTGAACTCCAAACAATCCTGAATAATATTGAGAACATCAGCTCTCAAATGAGGATTTCGAGAGGTATGTAAGCCTAAAGAAGAATCTGGATCGTAAATGTAGAGTTGTGTATAAACAGTAGTTTGGCTTGGCTGAGGTATTAATGATCCCGTTCGGTGGCAGAGCTCTCCATGTATGGTGAATGAGGGAGGCCTCCGACCATGGAGGACCCTTTCTTCCATTCTGACACCCAAACTCGTATAAACATTTGCTGATTGTACTCTCGAGTATAAGTCCGAAATTAAGTCGATTGTATACTATCACCATCGTATAGTTTTTGAAAGGATGGGAGTGGAGTAATAAGTAAAGGTAGCTTCACTTTTCCTTGTAAACAACATTTCCTGAAATAATTATTTCTGGCAGATGAGACCGATAATTTTTCATCATTTCAATGCAATGCTGAACAATAAGAGCACGTCACATTCATCATGCCGATAAAGTGTCATTCTGGATCTAAGTGAGCACGCGAGTTCACACTTGATCTACCAAAAAAGGGATTGTATATATTTGTATTTATGTTATGGATAATATGCTTATTACAACAATATACACGGGTTAAAGGTTAATATTTTTTTACCTATTTGTTTCAGATAGTAGAAATGTTATGTCATTAGAATTCATCAAATGATTATTAATTGTAGATTTTGACATAACAGCTCGGTCTTGTGTCCTACGTTGTGCCAATTGACGTGGAGTGCACCCTTCATATCTCCGTATTATGAATCAACCATTTGGCTTGTAACACCCCGAATTCCAAATAAGTCTGAATTCGATGTTCCTCAGGATCTTTACACTTCACTTCGTACAATTTTACAAGGAATTTAAAACTTTTTATACAATAATGTTTATATCAACACAGCGGAAACAAATTACAACATATTACATAAAATAACACTTGAAACAATTCTTTAAGCAACGTTCCTCTTTAGTCCATTCATTCATTTTATCCTGCATAGAAACTGTGGGCACGTCAGTTGCATATAACTAATGCTAGGATATAATACATCAATTTCTCATACTTGGAAAACACAAACTTGTTCATAAACAAAACTAAGGGGGAGTATCTTATTGATGTCGTGTGTGAATGTGCACTTAGTCCTCAATGCAGTTATATGTATTTGATGACACTAATGCTTACTTGTTCGGATTCTATGCATCCCATACTACATAGGTCCGAGGGCTAGCCCTTAATCGTACTTCATCTTGTAGGGTTGGATCCCTCGCCATGAGTTTAACTACTACAGTAACTACGATAAGTATTTTAGATGCTCTATGAGTTACGAGCCCATGTCCAGGCATCCTGGAAAGAATCTCACGTCATGACATGATGCATTATGCAGACATCTTATGGACAATTCGCCTCCGCCATGGAACGATGGCACTACGTAGTCACCAAGCACCCCACAAGTGTCACCACAGTCCCGATATTCTGGAGATGTATTTACGTCCTGACATGACGCATCATGTAGACATCCTGTGAACACTCACATCGTAGATCCGAGCTCTCATACTTGTGTTTTTCTCTTACTTTCATCACATCTCCACTATGTGCCTAATCCTTAGATAATTGAATTATGAGTAAAGTTTGCACTCTAGAATTAGTGTTACCTCTACATCGTTCTTAAACATCAATTGTTAACCATGACCCAATTTTGGTCTTTTATTATCACATTTCTCTTTCAAAATTTCATTCATGCCGATGTAAGGACTTAGCTAAACTCTAGTTTCAATCTCTTTTTATGTTCATCAAATGAGTGTTCTTACTCACAAATTTCCACATTTCATCACGATCTTTGTATTTCATTTTCCATGCATATTTTCATAATTTAAACAAAATTTCATATTTAACTACTCAAAATTTCCATGTCAAAATCTCATTTTTAATCTCTACACAAAAATCTTTATATTCAAAATATTTCCTTTCTTTAATTAATCAAAATCATATTCTAAGAATTTTATCAAGGTATTTTTCTCAAAATTACTTCAAATTCTCATTTTAAAAGGTCAAACATTGTAGAAATAAATTTCATGAAGTCTAGGGGATTTTAGAAGAATTCTAGTATTTTCCCTCAATTTTTATACACTTAAAACTCCAAAAAAAATCCAATAAGTAAAAAAAATAAAAAACTCAACAAAAGGCCAGAGGCCGGATTCGATCCTAGACCCACGCCCCCCGCTCATGAACAGTAACTGACCCAAAGCGCACCCATCGACCAGAAAGGCCAGAGTGACAAACCAATATAGGGAGAACTTAAATTATACTTAAGGCCTGGTTTCGGGATTTGATAAAAATCGGATTTTTCAATAAAACAGAGCCTCTTGCCAGGCTCGAATCCAAGACCAGTACCCCCGCCTAGCTATAGTAACATACCCAAAACGCACCCGAAGACCAGTAGGTCTTGAGTTACTAACCAATATGAAGTTGGTTAAGTGCTTTTTGTTTAAACTGTACTGTATCTACTCTTCTTTTAGTAAACTTGATTTTTCAATCAATTGTACTTATTCAAAAAATCTAAATCTCTTTCGAGAATATATTTCGTTTAAAAACAGTATTTTTTCTTCTTCTTAGATTTCCAAAATTCTCTTTTTAACTCAACAAGAAAGAACTATTCTCTTCTTTTCTTTTGAAATATGAAACATTAGTGTATTTTTTTTCGACATTAAAGATTTCTATTCTAGATGAATCTTTTACTTACTTATTCCTCATTTATTCACAATATATTTGTACAATTTTTCATTCTTTAATCCAATCAAAAGCCCTTAAGTTAATCTTCTCTTTACAAAAACTTACTCATTTTTTAAGATTCAAAGAGACAACATAATTGACAATCTAGTGAATATAAACTTACTCATACACTACAATTAAAATTTAACAATTATTGTAACTTTTCCATGCCAATTAATTTATTTCACAAATCATGAGTGTTAATTTGCATTCTACCATCCATTCACAAGCACAATTTCATACAAGCATGATTTATCAAATTTATATGTACTCTAGCATGAAAATATAGTAATAAGGCATCATGACAACTCTTAATTAACACATTTTAATTCATTTTACTAACTTTTCATGTAGATAAACTAGACCTTCCTCTCCTTCTTCCTAGTCTCTTCAAGCAAGTATATGACAATTTTTTTTCTATTTGTTTCTAACATATTCACAAATTAAAACCCTAGCATGACATCTATATTAGAAGGTTGAGAAATCACCCACCTTTTGAAGAAACAAATGAAAAACTCTTAAGGAACTCCTTGACACACGATTGTCTCCCTTCTCCTAGTTTGTTGCAATTTCGAGCTCCTCCTCCTTGCTAGTGTGAACCCGAGACCTCCTCCTCCTTGATGCTTTGGCCGGCCTCCAATTGGAAAGGAACACACACAAACACTCAATCTTTTACTCACACAACTCTTTCTTTTTCTCACAATTACTTCTTTTCTTTTCTCTTCTCTTTGAAATATTTCTAATGAAAGTAATGAAGAAGACAAGGGAGGGGGTATTTATACACATTTCAAGAGTGAATGGAGGGTTGAGATGAGTCTAGATGAAAGGCTAGGATACATTTGGGAGTTAGAAAAACTACCCATCATCTAGTAACTACTCTCCATTTTTCCACTCTTTCCCTCACTCCCAAGTGTGGCCGGCCAAGTCCTTGTGCTCCATTGCACGTGCATGTGCAATGCACGTGTCATCACATGCACACTAGTTTAAGTTGTACAATTATTAATTGTTCATTTATTTGTTACATGATCAAGTGTACACTACAAGTTGTATTACTTATAAATAAAATTAACTAGTGGGCTAATTAGGTGGGTTAAAATCCATGGGCTCTTTAATTAATTAATTAATTTATTTAAGTGGGCTAGAATTAGACTATTAGGCCTAAAGATTAATAATAGGCTTTAATTTTAAAAGAGAAGAAAATATTTATTCATGACATAAGAATAATTTTTAAAGCTAAAAGCACATATTAAATTGCACGTGCAAAACACGTGAAAACAAATAAAAAACTTTATACTTAATTATTTGAAAATTTAGGATGTTACATGGTTGAACATGGAGAGCAACAGACTAATGACATTCTAAAAAAGTTAAAATTTCAAATGCAATATAAACAATATCTACCTAACAACGTCAGATGCTTGAGAGGTGCTTTGCAGGCCAATATTTGGCAGTAGTGAAGATATTTCTCCATGAAACGTATTATTTTGATGAGAAAAATTAGTAGATGAAACCGAATGTGTAGTTATCTGCGGTACATTAGAAGGAATTTCGAATAACGGAAGACTTGTTCAAGCTAAACATTCCTCAGATGCGTCAAATACTCGTGTGGAGCACATTTCAAGTTTCTCTCGTTCTTGTCGTCTACGTTAGGCCAACGTAGCTTTCGATATAACCTCAACATTACGAGCCTAAAGATGTGAAAATGAATTGTTATAAATGACTTTCTCAAAAGAAAACCGCTTACTTTTTCGGAATGTATTAATTTGATTACATCGATAAGAAAAAAGTCAAGGACAGTAGAGGCACTAAGAGAAGCAGTGTGAGGATAAAAAGAAAAAGCAAGATAAATAAGCAAGATAAACATATACCGCACTACACATTTCATTTTCCTTTCCCTTTTCATTGCCAGAATAACTCGTTGTTTCCTTTCTCTACAATGGTTGGTTTAAATGAAGTAGGAATTTTAAAAAAATGCCAATAATGAGCATCTAATACACATAAGGGGTTAAGCTTACCTTGTGAAGGGATATCAAATTAAGCTCGCGTACATCTCAAATGGTAACCCCTACATTTTTTTGTCGAAGGAATTGCACCTGTAATGAAAAAAAAAATAATTTTGAAAGTAAGTGAATAATTAATTTGATTAAAACAAAATGAAAAGCTTAACTTACTATTTTTTCCAAGTCAACATCAACCTGCCAGGTATGAAAGTACGCATTATAATATCAAGAACATAAAAGAAAGAATTTTTTGATCTAATATGAAAGAGTTGTAGATGTCATATAAAAAGAGAAACTTACATGGCCATATATAGTGATGTTATCCATTGCAGGAAGCGGCGAGAAACCACACAGATGTTGTTGTTTAATTTTGATGAAGAACTTGCTCTGTATATAAAGGAGAGGAAATATTTGATGATTAACTTTGATGTTCTCAGTGTCTTCTATTATCAGATATTAATATACTTTCTGATATTAACATACTATCAGATATTAATATTACTTTTTGATATGGATAGTTGATTTTCAAAGCTGCTGGTATACTCCTCTTGACACAGTTAAAATCCAATGTCTTAAGATGGATCCAGTATAATAGGCAGGCATTTCTTAAATTTTGGTTCCCAACCAAATTGTTTCATTGCAATAAAGTCTGAATTACAGGCTTATTAAACCAGATAAATATAAATGATCTCAGGGTTAACTTATAAACGATTGGAGCACTTAGTTTAGATTGGACCATTCACTGGATCTCCAAAGTCCAAACACAATATGACAGACCCACCATATAGAAACAACTGCATGGTTGCTAAATATGCAAAATATATATTTTTTACTTATTACTGTAGTTGTTTTAACAAAAAAAAAGGAGCACACTTGTTCTTTTAGATATTTGTATTGATGTGTTTCTTTGTCTACTGAAAATTCTATTTTTATCGTACGTCTTCGTCCCTAGTTCAGAGCTATCGGATCGTCTGAAATGCTTTGACACTTATGGGCCTATATCTTTCTCCGGAGGTACCATCCCCCTTTTCACTCTTAACTCCTTTATGAGCATTTCTTGCAATGTAAAGGATTGGGAATGGATACGCGGCTCGTGCTCTAACGGAGACGTAGTCATCAACTGCCCTTCCCCCAAATTGCTCCTTGACCTAATTGAGAACAAGTCGTTAGCGATTGGTTCTATTTCGCTTTCAATTCGCCAATGGGTTCAGGTGATTCCCTCGGTTCTTAACCCCCGTTCATCCCCCACCGCAGTTACTTTACTAGGACTGCCTCCGTTCTGCGATTCAATTCGAACTATGGGTATTATGGCAAGATGCATTGGTGATATCATCAGTATATCTTCATCTGCTAAACTAGCTTCGGGCTGTTTGCAAGTGGAAGCTTCCTTCTATACTGCTGAACATCAAGATCGCATCGAAGCTTTCGTGCTTAAAGATGGCAAAGTTTCTTTTCCGATTACCGTTCAGTACCATGAGTCGGTGTTGTCTGCAGTCTCGGCTCCTGAGCATCTCTCCGCTCCACCGAAGGCATTTTCCAAACCTGTGAGCTCCTCAGCTCCTTTCCATCCCGGCTCTAACACTTCTTCGAAACCCCAGTGGAAGGGTGCTAACAAGTTCTCGTCTAAGAAAAAACCCTCAGGTCCCAGTAAATTTCAACCTTCCACGGGCAATTCAAAGATCTCCCCATCCAAACCTCCCAATCTAGTATGGATCAACCCCGATCTCCCTTCTAATCTTGCGAGTAAGAAACCTTCTTCGGTCTCCTCTGCTCCTAAAGACCTTGCTATTCCTTCCTCTGGTTCTTCTCGGCTGAGCAAGGACCCGCCTACTACTGCTCGCAGTAGTCCTCCTGCTGATCCCGCGACTTCTATCCAGCCGACCTCATCTTCTCAGTGGCCTCGATGGGAGATCAATCCGCACTATGAGTCTGACTGGCCAATTCCAACAACAAGCTCACCTATCTTCGATCACTGCCAATGATCCCAAGTTAACTCCCATTAAAGTCTTAAGATCACCACCATCGAAAGCTGATAACTGGCTCGATCATGACGATCTATTAGATGAAGAAGAGGCGGTTCGGAAGCGAGATCTTCCGAAACTTAAGGTAAGCCAGTTATTGTTTATTTCCATTCCAAACTGTTCTTTTTTTAAGTTAGCAGCTCGATGGATTTTTTATTATAGTGGTTTGTATCATTGTCTCCACCATTCTATTCGAGTTTCTATCTCTTTCTATCTGTTGTCGGGAGAGAATATCTTTGTATCTCCCGACCTCCACCCCTTTATGAAGGAGGTCATGGGCCTTCGCTTACCCAAGCCGCCTGCTATAGAAAAGGGGCAGTTCGCTGTGGACGTTTCGGTCCTTGAACCTCCGCTTCCCCCAACTCTATCATCTGAACATATTATCAATTATAAAGGGCTCAACTCGGGAGCGGTCAATCCGTCCCCCAGTTCGTTGGATTGGATTCTCCTGTGTCAGGGGAAGATCGCCTCCCCGGACCATAGATCCTCTCCCCGTCTAGTTAGATCTAGTGCGCATTTAATGGCAAAAGCCTCGGCACGTGCCTCTATCTCTCTCGAGATCAGGGGAGATGATTTGCAGATTGCGGATGCCCAAGTTCCGTTTGATCGGACTGCTCCCCGACCAGAATCACCGCCTTTAGGCTCGATCTTCCAACTTCAATTTGCTTCATTATCTGATCACGACCTGATTAGATCATCGAAGGAATTAGGATTCAGGACCCATTCCCCCCAATCTGCTCTGGCTTGCGCCATCAGAAATAAAGAAAGGTTCAGAGTCTTGGAGCACAATCGTTGTTATGATTAGTCTTTCTTGGAACATACGGGGACTTAACTGTCCGATCAAACAAAGTGCTATCTATCAGATCATTTCTGCTTCTCACTGTGACCTCATCTCCATTTAAGAAACTAAACTAGCTACCCCCCATCCTTCCATTCTTAGAACTATTAGAGGATCCTTAATTTCTAATTGGATCAAGTTGGACGCCGTAGGATCTAGGGGAGGTATCCTTCGAGGATTCAAAGAAGCTTCTTTCTCGCTCATAGCGATTAAGCGCCTCAAGTTCTTCCTTATTGTCCAACTTTATTGGATTCCCCTAGACTCCTATTTAACGGTGATATCTGTGTACGGGCCGTCCTCATCTGAGGGTCGTCAATTATATTGGAATGAATTCTAAGCTCTTCAACCTTATTTGTCCGAACTCTGTTACATCTGTGGCGACTTTAACGTTACCAGATTCGCTTCGGAAAGGTCGAATGGATCTCATCTTGACGGTCTTTCTGCTAAGTTTAACGACTGTATCTGCTCGTTGCAGCTCTCTGACATTCCCCTCTCGGGTAGGTCTTACACCTAGTCGAACCCCCGTCACCATCCGACTATGGCCAAACTCGATCGTTTCTTGGTTTCCCACAAATGGATAAACCAATTTCACAACACATTTGCCAAGGCTTTACCCAATCCATCATCTGACCACGTGCCTATTGCTCTTCACTCTAACTTCCCCTTCGCTCATCATCACAAATTCAGGTTCGAAAAATTCTGGCTTCAGGATCAAACTTTTGTTAAGCTAATCATTGATTGCTTATCGGCAGTTTTCGGATCTTCCAGGCTGGGTTCCATTCTCCTCAAACTTCATGCCATTAAATTTGGCTGTAAAATTTGGCGCACAGAAAGACAATTCAATTCTGACTTTCTTAAAAACTATTACCTGACCTCCACAGAAACTATTGATAAGTTGGAGGAACAGGGCGCTATTTCTGATGCCCTGTTCGAAGAGCGATGTTCTTGCAAACGGGAATATCCTGATTTCCTTTTCCAAGACCATCTGAAATGGGCCCAAAGGGCCAAATTTCGATGGCTCAAAGAGGGAGACTGCAATACCGCTTTCTTCCACAATTTTGCTTCTCACAGGCAAAGGAGTAACCGTATCTCATCCATCGTAGACAACGGTATCGAATTCTCTACAGACAACGAAATTCATCAAACGTTCCTATCTTTCTATAAAAACCTCATCGGCTCCTCTAAACGGAGAGCCATTACTCTCGATTGGAATCAGTTGTACGAGCCGCAAGTTTTCGACCTTTCTTCCCTTGAGGTTCCATTGTAAATGGATGAAATCAAATCGGCGGTTTTTTCCTTAAAAAGTGACGCGGCACCGGGGCCAGATGGTTTCCCCGCCTTCTTTTTCCAAAAATTCTGGAATTGGCTCAAAGATGACCTTTTCCGCCTGTTTTCAGAGCTTCACCGAGGTTCATTCTCTTTCGACCGTATCAACTATGCTCACATTATTCTCATCCCTAAGATTTTGGGAGCGAATTCGGTGACTAATTTTAGACCGATTAGTCTAATCAACACCACCTTCAAGATTATTATGAAGGTTCTCTCGTCCAGACTTAGCGATGTTATCTCTCCTCTCATTGATCCGGCCCAATCGGGTTTCATTAAAGATCGCTTCATTCTTGATAGCGTCGCGTCCGCCCAAGAGGTGATTTCTCTTTGTCACAAGACTAATTCGGAAGGCATCCTTCTTAAATTAGACTTTCAAAAAGCATACGACAACGTCAGTTGGGATTTTCTCTTTGATATTCTATATCATAGGGGTTTTGGCCCCAAATGGATGGCTTGGATCAAATCTAGCCTCTTCGCCGGGACTTCGTCGATCCCCATCAATGGTGTGGAAGGCAACAAATTTAAGATTAAATGTGGTCTTAGGCAAGGCGATCCGCTTTCTTCTCTCCTTTTCTCATTGGTAGCGGATGTGTTCAGTAAACTCCTTCGCAATGCCTGGGAAGCCCAGGTCATTGAAGGTCTGGGCAACTCCCGTAATTTCCATGGAGTACTGAATCTGCAGTATGCCGACGACACGATCATTTTTGCCAAACCAAATGTTCATTCTCTTAGAAATCTGAAACTACTGCTCTACTGTTTCGAATTAGCCTCAGGGCTATCGATCAATTTTCAAAAATCGTCCGTCCTTTGGTTGGGGGGATCACCTAACAGGCAGGAAGAAATTTCGAATTTCTTCAACTGCCCTATAGCATCGTTTCCAATTACGTACCTGGGTATTCCACTCAGATGGGGTAAATTGCATAAATCGGATTGGTCCCCTATGATCGATAAGATCGAATCGAGGTTATCAGTCTGGTCAGGTAAACTTCTCTCTCGAGGAGGTAGATTGATTCTCCTCAATTCGGTCCTTTCAGCGATCCCTCTTTATATGATGTCTTTCTACTTCTTGCCATCTTGGGTCATCAAGAGGATCGACCAGATCAGAAGTAACTTCTTCTGGTCGGGATCTCCGATTCACAAGCCCGGATCTCACCTATGTAATTGGAAACCCATTTGTTCTACTAAAGAAGCTGGCGGCCTAGGGGTGTTGAACCTTAGGCATCAGAATCTGGCGCTTCTAGACAAATAGCTCTGGAGGCTCCTAAAAGTGGAGGATTTACCGTGGATAATCAGTATCAAAGACAGATACTTCTCAATTGATAATTGGTGGAGTTTCCCGGCTAAGCCCCACCGAAATGCCTCTCACTTCTAGAAGGGAGTGTGGAAAGTGGTGGCGGCTTTCCATTGTGGCTTAGCCCATGCCTACTCTGATGGCTCCATGGCCAGATTCTGGACCGATCTCTGGATCGGTAACTCGACTCTTGCCACCTTTTTCCCGGCTATCTTCCGACTTGCAGCCAACCCGCTGGCTCTGGTCGCCGAGTCGTACATCATCTCCAGCCGACAAAGGCAATGGCTGATACCACTATCATCCAATATTCCCCCCATTTAGTCAATGAATTCAACGAGCTGCTTAACTCTCTCAATAATTTTAATTGGAAACAAAGAAGATTTGTTCTGGCATTGGAATACTTCAGGAACCTTTTCGGTTCAATCGTTCTATCGTTTTCTGAATTTTAGAGGCATCTTATCTCCATTTTTCGACATAGTATGGAAATCCTGCGCCCCTCTTAAAGTGAAAATCCTTACTTGGCTAGCTCTCAACAATAAGCTTCTGACCGTAGAAAATCTTAACAAGAGAAATTTAGCATGGGGTCAATTATGTCCGCTGTGCTCGTCAGAAGCAGAAGACGCGAACCATTTATTTGTGAGTTGTGACTTTACCACGGTTCTGTGGAAAATCTCAGCGCTCGCTTGGGAATTGACAGTAATTCCGTCCAGTCTCTCCGATTGCTGGAAAAGGGTTCCAGCAAAAGGCAAGTATCACAGATCTTAGAATTTGTCTTTCTAGGTTATTGATTGGATAACGTGGACGGAAAGAAACAAGAGAATTTTCTGTCAAACGGCTTCTTCCTCCCGCTCTATTCAAGACGAATTCTTATTTCTTTTTGAATTTTGGTCCTCCTCTCTATCCCGTAAAAACAAAGAAGCCCTTCTTTTTCACAAATTGGAAAAGGCAGTTCAATGTCTTCGCAGGCTTAATGCCATCTAATAAGCTTGCCCTGGTCACATATTGCTGCTATGATTTTTACTGATCTGGCATTATTGGCGCGCTTTACTGCTTATGATTTTTGTTCATCATCATATGTTCTATGTTCTTAGCATGCTCTGGTTTACATGACTCCCCATCAATGTGTTTGATTTGCAGGAGTGAAGGGACATTGCTGGGTCCTTTTGGTTATTTTGACTGGTCACTTTTGGAGTGGGTGGTTATCGATCTGATCGGTTGGGAGGAGTGTTACTCCTCTCATTCTGATGCGGGTGGCCTCCTGGCATCTTCTTCCTTTTGTAGACCTGCGCGAAGCTCATTATGTTGATATGGGTTCTTTTGTGATTTTGGGAGCTCCGGGGCTTCGATCCTTATTGTAATTAACTTATAGTTCTCTTAATCCTATCGTGTCTAGATGTTCAACAGTTTATTTTGTAACCGCACTGTTTGGTTTGGTTTGGCCGTAACTGCGGCATCTTAGGGACTGGCTTGATTGTTTCTAGCTGCTCTGGTTCATCCTTTTTATCACTGTGGTTTATTTTATCTGCTGGATTAGATGTTCAACTTTCTTTTTGCTAGGAGGGGGCGCAGTCTCAGGCCGCCCTCCCATGCTGTTTGCTTCTTCGAGCTCTAGCCGGAGTGATTGAGGATCAATGGCTTCGGTTGTTTACTTAAGCTCTTCATGGCTTCCCTTCTATCATCTTTTTATACTGATAAAGCTCTTGACTTATTATCTGAATGTGTTTTGTTGTTGGGTTCGGTTGGCTGATGGTTATGGTTTCGACCAAGTGCGGTTTCTTTGGAATTGATCCTGAGAACGATATGCTCTTGGCTGGTTTTACCTCTTTCTCAATCGCTGTTGTGGTCCATAGATGATTGCTTGAGTTTCTTCTGGCTAGTTTCGATAGACCTTGATTCTTTCGTGGGTAGTTGGATTTAGGGCGCGAGGTGATATAGCATAGTATCTTCTCCGCGTCTAGTTGAGGTCGCCGGAGGAGGCTCTTCGGTTTTGAAGCCAGTCGCCGACAGGATCATTTGAAGCTAGCTATTATAGCTGTACCTCTCTTTCTCCGACAGGATCGCTTGAAGCCATTCCCGTCGGAGCAATCTTATTTAGTTGTAACTCTCGATTTTGTTGCCTTTACGGCTGTAGCTTGCTTTTTTATTGTTTTACACCTTGTAAAACCCTCGATCTATTATTTGTACAATTACTGTTTTGATTAATATATTTTTTGATGGCTGGAGCCTTGTGGCTCTATCCTATATATCAAAAAAAAAATTCTATTTTTATACTAAATTAATGCAACTAATAAAATTTCTAGCATGTTTTTTTTTTGAAGGATTTTTTCATTTTGGGTATTTTCCATAGCTCTTTTAGCAATAAAAGTGAACAGTGGATGCTAATTGTAAGAGAATATATGAAAAAATAATGGACATGCATTGAAAACTATGCGGGTTACATTTTTGAATTTTCTTGATATCAAGAAAGATGGAACTGCAAAAAGTTGGTGTTGGTAAGGCAGAAAAGTGGTGACCTTCTTAAAGCAATATTTGGTGCTAGTGTTCGGCAGTGTATAGAAGGTTATGGGCTTAATTCCTGCTTGCATTAGGGTACAACCTATTCTCGAAAATAAAATGAAATAAAGGTTCCTACTCCACCATAGGGATTGGATAACTAAAACACAGAATAGAAGTAGAGGGTAGATGCAACTCTTCTAATGCTAACAATTGGGTACTTGACTGCAGGATTATAAACAGATGCAGAATGATTTTGTCATAAGATTATTTAAGGTTTATTAACAGAATATATGAAGTTAGCTTATGAACAGCTAAGCACCTCAACGACTAAAGATATCAATTGTCAGTCATTCAAAGACTGAGACAAGGAGAAAAAGCTCATGCAAAATATTATGCACATAAATCTAATTGTCATTGTTTGCCACATATGAATTAGTTTGTATGCTTTCGACAGTGAGTTCTTCACGCATTTATCAGGAAACCGACTGCATCCATCTGCATCTGCTGTAAAAGAGGGGAGGATAGATATATGATAATGTAATCCATGATGATGATAAGTATATATTCTCCAAGAGTATATAGTGAAGGCATATCATGTTCTAATGTAGGTGAGAATATCAAAGTATATATTCTCTAAGAGATCAGGGATTCTTAGAGTACCAGTAGTTTATTAGCTTAGTAGCATAGTCTATACTCCACAACACACCTCTTACACATGTTGCATACAATTTACAGTTATGTTTAAACTTATTTTGCCTTATTACTTCAATACATCAGTTGATCTCTACTTATAATGAGCAGATTTATTTACATGTTGCAATTTACATATTTTTCCATTATTTGGCGCGATTCTCACTCAAGTGAGCACCTTTTTGATGCCTCTCGCCTCAGGCAGGAGCGGATAGCTGGCGCCTTAGCTTCGCCTTTTGCATTTAAACCAAACACCAACAAATTTGAGGAATGAAAAAGGACATTGGGGCTTATTTTACCTTTCTTCTATTTTCTCTTCCTCTCTCCTACTCCTAACTTGCTATAATTAAACAACAAAACCAGCTCTTAACAAAAATAATTCCATGCCAAGTCATAAGAAACCTTCCTATGCATCCAATCAAGTATGTAATTCTTTATTGTGTAGCAATAAAATTGAACAAATATTTTTGAGTACTTCACAACAACAAACTTCAAATCGAGAAACCAGTGAACTTACAAATTTGTTCCCAACCGATTAAATCAAGCAGCCATTCAGCGATCAGCCCATTTGCCACTGCATAACAACAAAAAAATCACTTGATATCAAACTTTAAGTTTCTAATAATAATAATAATATTTTTAAAAATCGAAAAAATCAAATTAATTTCATTACCTTAAGAACTGGCTCTCCCTTGTTAGAAACATTGGACTGCTTCTTTGCCGCTGCCATCTGCGCTTTGGCCGCCTTCCCCACAGCTGATAGTTCAAATTGCTCTTGCCTGCAAAATTATATTAGATTAGATTTTCCAAAAAAATTAAAGCTAAAATCGCTTTCCGATCGCTCGATTAAAATGAATTAAAATCGCGCATCGCTCGAGTAAATTTTTCTGAATTGAAATGAATTTAAAAGAGGTACCTTTTTGGGCGGCTTCAGCAGCTCTCGATCGGGCTTCAGGAAAGGGGAAAGAGAGGGAGAGGGATTTAGGAGGGAATCAGGAGAGAGAGAGAGAGAGAGAGAGAGAGAGAGAGAGTTCGGGAAGGGAGAAAGGGGTGGGGGGAGGGGGAATGGGTTTTGGAGGGAAACTAATTGATTTTGGAGGGATTTTTTTTTTTTGGGGGGAGGGGGGGGGGGAATGTGTTTTGGGCGGGTGAATCTTAGCCGTTGATTTGGTTTCAATTGAAGTGAAGGCATTTGATAGCTTTTTTTAAAAATGTGTTGTGTTTTATTAAATAGATTTTCGAACATGAACTTTAATATTTTTCTTTATTGATCAATGACTGAAAGCTTTCCTTCTTTTCCTAGATGGCTTGTAAATTTGGCCACTTGGTCAATTTCTATACTACTAATGTGAATATTTGCACGTGTACAAAATCGCAACAAGTAGTATAGTTTAAGTGAATAAAGTGTCGAACCCACATGAACTAGATATTTTATTGAGTACCGATATCACTAGATTAATCACTATTTGGAAGATTGAAATTTATAACGGATACAACAACTAAGTTAAATTAATCTAATTAAAGCTAACTAAATTTGTGAAGAGGGAGAGGGCTGTGAAACTGTGAAGCTTTTGTACTTTGATAATGGTAAAATTAGTTCTAGGGCTTTTGATTTCACCTCGTTTATCACACACACAGATTATAACTCCTTAGAAATAAAAATATTATCTTTCCAAGTTGTAGACCAAAATCCTAAGGATATTAACTACTCTATCCACGCAGTATCAAAATTATTCTCAACTAATTATTTGCCTATCCATCAAATTATTAATTGAAAATTTGGATTTCTTAACGGCCACGTCCTCCAATAACGGTGTTTAATTTTTATTAACCACAAATCACCAGTTCGGTCTCTTCATGATTTAAAAGATCATACAAATGTCTATCCACCATTGTACGCATAAATAATAAAAATCAACACACAACCATGGAAAAATAGAATAATAATAAGGAATTAAAATTGTGTTCTACAAAACTAGGCTACATCTTAGCCTCTAGAAAAATAAATTTAGTTCATATTCAATATGCAACTAACAGAAATTGTTTGGGATTGCATCATAAAAATTAGAGAAGAAGAGATACAAAAAAATATAAAAATAATGCAAAACGAACTCCTAGAACCGAGTCCAAGCCGTTATCTCTCTTCTGTCTCAAACACTGCGCCAGCAAAAGAAGAAGATGCCAAAAGCTGTTGCCGTCAGAGCCGTACAGCCCACGCCTAGTCAGCACCTCAGGCCTGACACACCCGTCGCTGTCGTAGCGCTATCACGTCGCCCAGTCAGAGTCGACATGTCACCGCACGGTGCCCAGGTCCACGTCAGCTTCAAGTTGCTGTCACATCAGCTGAAGAAGACAGCGCCAGGTCACCTAGATGCTGCCTCTGTCGTTTTCGTCGGCAGGTGGGACCTTGTTGTTGCTGTTCTCTCTCCCTTTTTCTCTTCAAGCGCACGCAAGAGACAGAGAGAGTTCTGTCTCTCTCTCTGACTTTTTCTTTCTTTTTTTTTTTAATTGTTTGAAGTAATTGAGTAGCCGTCACCTCTTGATTTCTGTGCTCCAACTTTGTACATATTTAGAGGCAAACGGGAGAGAGAATTAGGGTTTGTGCTTTTGCAGAAAAATCCACTCTCTTCATTTATTTCTTTCCTTCTTTAACCAGATATTTATTTCTTTCTCCTTTCTTCTTCTCTTTCCTTTTCTTGCCAACACGTGCTGCATACGCAAAAGATAATACCCAAAATTAGGATTTTTTAAATAAAATAAAATTAATTAGTTTAAAATTAATTAAACTAACTAAAAATCATGTTAGTTCACTTAAAATCCTTTTAAAATTAGTTATCGCACTTTTAACTCAACAAAACAATAAAAATTAATAAATCCATAGTTTTGCTTTGTTTGTTGATTTTTTTTTCACAAATCTTCACTTTTTGCATCAAAAATATTATTTCTTCAAAAATAATTAATTAATTGAAATCTTATAGAAATAAGATGAATTATGAACAATATCAACAGAAACAAGAAATTTTAATGGGTAACTGAGTACAAATATTTATATATAAATTAGACACATCAAATACCCCCAAACTTAAGATTTTGCTTGTCCTCGAGCAAAAATAGAATCCTGAACAAGGAAATAATAATAGTAGACTCAACCCATCACACCAAGAGATCTTATCATGCAAGCATCAAAATTTCAATTAAAATATAAACAATAGAAAATAAAGTAAAACTAAGCATACCCACTTTCTCCAGTGCAATTATTTATTCATAATTCCCAATCTAATCGTATTTGTCATGCAATTAATATAATTATAGTATGTAACAACTCAATCTGTGATTATCCCTTCTCACTACTACAAACTGAGTAGCAAACTAGAGTTTTTTTTTTGTTTGTTTGTTTGTTAGTCTCTTCTCTAAGTTGTCACTTGCCTTTTGACGAGAATGCAAATTATTTGTGATGAATTCACCCGGTTACTCAACAAGCCACGAACTTAAAGTGCTTTGCATACTCATATTTCGAGTTGCCGTTTGACGTAGAAGTAAACATTTATGATGAATACTCCTAGTTACTAAGCAACTAAAAACAATGGAGTAGATTGACTTTATTCATATATATATATATATATTTCATTATTACACTATTTACTTAAACTCTGTTTCGGACTAGATCAAAGGGGATAATCACAAGAAAAAGCATCACATTTGTCTTTTATGTATAATAGCATGACTTACACAATTTTGTAAGGAATTGTAAATGTCAATAATCCTAAAGTAAATAAGTATGCTTACTCTTGCTTTATAAGCAATTGTCTATCCCAAAAAATATTTCAATGCTTATCATAATAAAGATCTCAATAGTGTAAAAGTGAGTTTAATTGAAATCCCTTTGTTTTGTTTTTCTATTCAAAAATAAATAATTAATTTGTAAACCTTCCCCCAAACTTGAATATCACATTGTCCTCAATGGGAAAAGAAAAGAAAAACAAAAGGAATGCAAAAAGTTTAGAATTTCTCTCCTGATTCGTCTTTAAATTTTTGCACGCGCGGCATTCAGTATTTTTGCGATATCTGGAGCTGTAGATGTCCAAATGGGCTGATTTTTCTTTTGCTGGAAAGCTAAGACAATTGTCTACAATTTCTCTTTGAATCAGGTTTCTAGATTCTGGCTCAATACTGTTCAAAAACAGCCATCAATGAAGGCTTACAAAACAACTCCGCCTGGTGACTTCCAAAATTTGTGCAATCCTACAAGCTAAAATCAAAAATTAAAATAAAATAAACTAAACGATAAATCAAACCTAAATGCAATAAAAGAAAATATGGGTAGCCTCCCAAGAAGCGCTAAGTTTTAAGTCTTCAGCCAGACATGGGGGTGAGATGCTTATGTAACGCCAAGATCCAACAACATTAAAACATCCTTTCTAATTTTTCTCTTCAGATGTGGATCAGTTCAAGCTCTAGTTTGAGGCATTTACTTTGTGATGATGATGTCTTTGATTCTCCCACCTCTTTGAATTTTTGCTGAAAAAATGAATAAATAGAGGGTGCAGCATCCAAATACATGACATGTTCAAAAATATTTTCTTTTTCAGTTTCAAAAGTTTCTGAGTTTGTTGGACATACTTCGATTGGTAATTTTTCAAATTTAGCCTTATATTTCTCGCCTATAATTAAATCAGTTTTACTTACTTGAATACACGACTGTTCTTCAGGAGGTAACTTTATGGGATTAAAAACATCATACATTACTTGCTCATGCTGAATTTGTTCCTCCACAATTTGTTCAATCTCACATTGCTTTTCAACCACATTCTGTTTGCCATTTTTTTCTTGTGGTTGCTCAATTGTCCTTCCGCTGCTTAGTGTTATTGCTTTGACATCTTCTGTGGGGTTGATAACTGTATTGTTTGGTAATGTTCCTGCAGTTTTTTTATTAAGAATATTTGAAAATTGACTAATTTGTACCTCAAGATTGTGAATGGAAGCCGAAGTTGAATTTGCAATATTTTGGATTGCCAAATCTGTCTTTTGTATGTATTGTTCTGCCCTTTGCATGTAGTGCATAAACATATCTTCAAGTGTTGGCTTCTTTTCTTGCTGTGGAAAATTTTGAGGTAGTACAACTACTCCTTGATTGTAGTTCTATGGATAATTGGGGGTGTTTCTCCATTTTGATTGTATGTGTTTGCATAATGATTGTTTTGCATTTGAAAGTTTGACACAAAATTTTCATGTTCGGCATTTGATGGAGCAAAAGGGTTCCCCATTTGACAATCTAAACTTGAATGATTTCCTGCACAAAGATCACAAATCATATTAGATTGAATAGCATTAAAATTTATATTTTCTACTTGTTTAGATAAAATATCATTTTTTGCATTTAAAGTAGAAAAATGATCAAGTTCAAAAATTCCAGCCACTTTTCTTGGTATTGTTCTCTCTGAAGACCACTAGAAATTATTTGATGCCATCTTCACTAAAAGATCATAGGCTGCTTTATAAGTTTAGCTCATGAGTGCACCACCAGCTGCTGCGTCAACCATAGATCTATGTGTAACTCCCAAACCATTATAAAATATTTGAATTTGCAGCCATTTTGGTAGTTCATGATTAGGACACCTTCTCAATAACTCTTTATACCTTTCCCATGCATCATACAAAGAATCAGTCTCAAATTGAGTAAATGTGGAAATGTCATTTCTTAGCTTTGCTGTCTTTGCTGGCAAAAAATACTTGGCTAGAAATTTTTGTGCAAGTCCCTCCCAAGTAGTAATACTACCTGGTGGTAGATAATGTAGCCAAGCCTTCGCCTTATCTCGTAGTGAAAAGGAAAAAAGTCTCAATCTGATTGCATCATCTGATACTCCATTGTGCTTGAAAGTGTCACAAATTTCTAGAAAGTTTGCAATGTGAACATAAGGATCTTCGTGCGGTAGTCCCTAAAATTGAACAGTCTGATGAATCATTAGGATAATCTCCGGTTCACTCTCAAAATCGTTAGCTTCAATAACTGGCCTCTTTATGCTTGATATTGTTCCATGAATTGAGGGCATAGCATAGTCTCTCAAAGGCCTGTTTTCATCGTTCCCCATGATAATGTATGTGTATGTCCTGAAATATAAGTATCGAAAAAAAGGAAAAAAAGAAAAACTAAAAAAAATAAAATAAGAAAAATAAATAAAAGTAAAAGTTAGTCAACAGAAAATAAAGATGTAAAATAATAATAAAATAAAAATAATTACAAAAAATCCAAACTAGCAATAATCTAGCAATTTTCAATATCAATAAAAGAATAACTAGTCCCCGGCAACGGTGCCAAAAACTTGATGTGAATATTTGCAAGTGTACAAAATCGCAACAAGTAGTATAGTTTAAGTAAATAGAGTGTCGAACCCACAGGGACTAGACATTTTATTCAGTACCGATATCACTAGATTAATCACTATTTGGAAGATTGAAATTTATAACGGATAAAACAACTAAGTTAAAATTAATCTAATTAAAGCTAACTAAATTTGTGAAGAGGGAGAGGGCTGTGAAACTGTGAAGCTTTTGTACTTTAATAATGGTAAAATTAGTTCTAGGGCTCTTGATTTCACCTTGTTTATCACACACACAGATTATAACTCCTTAGAAATAAAAATATTATCTTTCCAAGTTGTAGACCAAAATCCTAAGGATATTAACTATTCTATCCACGCAGTATCAAAATTATTCTCAACTAATTATTTGCCTATCCATCAAATTATTAATTGAAAATTTAGATTTCTTAATGGTCACGTCCTCCAATAACGGTGTTTAATTTTTATTAACCACAAATCACCAGTTCGATCTCTTCATGATTTAAAAGATCATACAAATGTCTATCCACTATTGTACGCATAAATAATAAAAATCAACACACAACCATGGAAAAATAGAATAATAATAAGGAATTAAAATTGTGTTCTATAAAACTAGGCTACATCTTAGTCTCTAGAAAAATAAATTTAGTTCATATTCAAAATGCAACTAACAGAAATTGTTTGGGATTGTATCATAAAAATTAGAGAAGAAGAGATACAAAAAAATATAAAAATAATGCAAACCGAACTCCTAGAACTGAGTCCAAGCCATTATCTCTCTTCTGTCTCAAAAACTGCGCCAGCAGAAGAAGAAGATGCCAAAAGCTGTTGCCGTCAGAGTCGTACAGCCCACGCCTAGTCAGCACCTTAGGCCTGTCATGCCTGTCGCTGTCGTAGTGCTGTCACGTCGCCCAGTCAGAGTCGACACGTCACCGCACGGTGCCCAGGTCCACGTTAGCTTCAAGCTGCTGTCACGTTAGTCGAAGAAGACAGCGCCAGGTCACCCAGATGCAGCCTTTGTCGTTTTCTTCGCCAGGTGGGAACCCTCCTATCGCTCTTCTCTCTCCCTTTTTCTCTTCAAGCGCACGCAAGAGACAAAGAGATTTCTGTCTCTCTCTCTGACGTTTTCTTTTCTCTTTTTTTTTATTGTTTGAAGTAATTGAGTAGCCGTCACCTCTTGATTTCTGTGCTCCAACTTTGTACATATTTATAGGCAAACAGGAGAGAGAATTAGGGTTTGTGCTTTTGCAGAAAAATCCACTCTCTTCATTTATTTCCTTCCTTCTTTAACCAGATATTTATTTCTTTCTCCTTTCTTCTTCTCTTTCCTTTTCTTGCCAACACAAGCTGCATACACAAAAGATAATACCAGAAATTAGGATTTTTTAAATAAAATAAAATTAATTAGTTTAAAATTAATTAAACTAACTAAAAATCATGTTAGTTCATTTAAAATCCTTTTAAAATTATTTATCGCACTTTTAACTCAACAAAACAATAAAAATTAATAAATCCATAGTTTTGCTTTGTTTGTTGATTTTTTCCACAAATCTTCATTTTTTGCATCAAAAATATTATTTCATCAAAAATAATTAATTAATTGAAATCTTATAGAAATAAGATGAATTATAAACAATATCAACGAAAACAAGCAATTTTAATGGGTAACTGAGTACAAATATTTATATATAAATTAGACACATCAACTACCGAGGAGAAGGAGTTGATGGCGTAGGTCTCTCGTGCAGAGAGGGAGAAGTAATGGGCCGTCAAGGGGCTCAAGGTGGAGTGAGAGGCAACATAAAAGAAGGACGAGGATTTACGCTAGAAGCTGGAGGCATCAGAGAAAGAGAACAAAGACACGCCAAAAGTTTAAGACATCAGAGAAGATGGTTGCTAATCTTGAGTCAGGGTTGGAGAAGGCGAAGTCGAAGGCTGTGACGGACATGGTGGTGAAGGCAACAGAGGCCAAGGTGGAGGCTGATGTAACATCCCACTTTTTTATTTTTATTAAAAATGCATTTTTCAAATTTTGCACGTATGACGCACGTGTTATTTTTATTCAAAATTTTATTCTCATTTGTCTATTTTTGGTTTGCATGCATAAGATGAATTAGTCTTCTTTTGATCCATGGATTTAGAATAAAATTTAGCCCATTGGATTAAATTAAAAAGGAGCCCATTAAAATAGTAAATATAAAGTTAGGGCCCATGATCAAGCCCACATAATTAAAATCTAGTTTTAAGTTGATCATGCACTAACACATAACAAGTTACTATTATTAGCACACATTTAGAGTCATAATAAATTGTACCAAATTGTATGTGCATGTGTGCACAAGCACACAAAGTGTACTTGGCCGGATTCTAGGATTAGGGGGGGGGGGGG
This sequence comes from Hemerocallis citrina, assembly GCA_017893485.1. NCBI lineage: Eukaryota > Viridiplantae > Streptophyta > Magnoliopsida > Asparagales > Asphodelaceae > Hemerocallis > Hemerocallis citrina. The sequence continues at coordinate 384,864,307 of CM030358.1, read as the reverse complement.
GGTTCTTCATGAAGGGAGAAAACGAGAGATTGAATGAGAAGAGTTCGGATTTGAAGAAGTGGGGAGGTGGAGAGTTGTAGGTTTTAGGAGTTTAGAGTTGGAAGGGTTGTAAGAATTAATTAGGAGAGTTATTAGGGGTGAAAATATGCAAAATAAACCCTCCCAAAACCCTATAAATAGAGCCCTACTTTCTCTTTCTCATTGCACCAAAAATATTATCAAAAGAAAAGAAAAGAAAGAAAGAAAGGAAAGAAAGAAAGAGAGAAATAAAAGAAAGAGAGTAAGAGAAGAGTGCTATTGTGCTTGGAGACTATTGCAAGGAGAAGAAGAGGAAATATGAGTCTTGGAGCTAGGAGAGGTGTTCATTCTTCCATTTGATTAAGCTTCAATAAGGTGGGTGGTTTCTTACTTTCTAGTTGTAGAAATATCATGCTAGAAATTATGAATTAGTTTTATAAAATGATATTGATATGTAGGTAAAATTTCATGCTAATATACATGCTATGAATAATATGGGTGTGATTAAGCAAATAATAGAAGATTTTGATGCAAAAGTTGATACCATGATTCATGTTAAAGTACTTATAAAACTTCATGTTTGGTAAATGTATATATCTTTGAATAGGAATCTTGATATAAAAAGTAGATTTAATTTATACTTTTGTATGTGATGAAAAATTAGTAGTAAATCCTAAAAATGGGAAATGAGAAAAAGTAAGAGTTGATTATTTTTGTCATGCATGAATAAAAGAAAAGAATATATTGTATGAAAAAGGGTTAGAAATATTTCTCTTGATAGCATATATAATAATTTTGAATATTTCACTAATAAACTCATTCTTTTGGTTATAAAAGAAACAAATTGATTCCAATAATCAAAATGAATAGATGCAAATATTGTTTTCTAATAAGAAGAAATATCGAAAGTTAGATCAATCATTTAAAATATGAATTAAAAGAATATGAGTTACTGTTAGAGATTTTATCTCAGTTTTACAAGATTATTTCACTCTAATGAGAGAGTTAGAATCAATGGGAATCGAATACATTCTTTTGGGAAAAAAATTGAATAACAGAGAACTCTAATAAAAACCTAGAGAGAACCTTTGTATCGATGAGCGCGCTTGGCCTAGCAGTCTGGTGTTGCGCTGGCCTTCTAGTTGGCTCGGGTTCGACTCCTGTGGATCCCAAAACTTTTGTGTTTATTTTTCTTTTTTTCAATTAAATCCGAGAGCAGAGTAAAGGAGTTTTGGAGTGTACATTAGACACCAAGTCCATATGGACTGAGTGGCTTTCGGTTGGGCCTTTGGGAGCTGACTAGGGGCTCACGGGTTCAAAACCCATTGTGAGCTTTTTTTTTGTGTGTTTATTTATTTTTCAGGGGTTTTGAGATAGATTAAAATTGAGAATAAATCCTAGTACTCATATAAAATGAAAGGGAATTATTTGAAAAATATAGTTTTAGAAATTTGGAGAAAATAAAGTAACTTTGAGAAAGATTGAGTTTTGTCTTCAAAAACTAAATCTTTTAAGAGCATGATTTATATTATTAAAAGAAAAGTAAATGTTGATATGTGAATTAATTGTCTTTGAATTGGGATTATTCCTTTTGTTGAATACTTGGTTATTATATGCAAATGAGATTGCAAGTGATCAAATTATGTTTGTGAAAAGAATTATTTTTTGTATATGGATGAAAGAGGGAATCATGAATAAGAGTTAAGATGAGACATTAATCAGTTTGTGAACAAGTCGAAGAATGAAATTATCTAGGTTTAAGACATGATTATTAAAGGGTATGTGTACCCATGCTTCTTGTACATGAAAGTTTATGATTAAGAATTAGTAAGACCTCGGTTACCGGTGATTTTGAAAGAAAGATTTTGAGACTTGATTTCGAGATAATGCCGTCGGGCAATCTCGTGCTTTTGTGAACAAATCCGGTAGGAGGTAAGACTGATTCTAGGGTTGATAACTTATTCATGTCTTGAGCTAAATAATTAGGCACTTAGGTGAAGATATAGTAAACCTGGGCAAACGTGAGTGGGTTGCCTCTATATAGTCGGCGGTGGATCTCCGTGGCTATAGACCCAGTCGTTGGACTGAAGTTGCTCTGTGGGAGATGGGTTTTTATTATATTTAAATTCGGGACTTGGCGAAGTCGGGTGGATAGTTTACCATCTCCAATGTATATACGTATACCAGGGCTAGGGGGGCACTTGCGGGATGATTCGCACGATGAGGGAACCGTTATAATAGCTGTCGGGCTGGGACCCATATTCGTGGAATTATCTAACCCTTATTTTATTATTGGGTAGTTATCATGGCGAGGGATCGAGCCCTTATATTGTGGATTACGTAGGTGCTTGCCTTCGGACCTATGTAGTATGAGATGCATAGAATCCGAACAAGTGTGCATTAGTGTTATCCTAGTATAAATTCTGTGCATTAGGCATTAAGGCATGACATACACTTACATGTTAGCGCAGTCAAATTCTACACTTTAGTTATTCATTCAATCTTTTGTGTTTTGTTAAAGTAATGAGATCGTTATATGTACGACATAGAGAGGATAGACGGCTATAACATTTTCATCAGTTGTAAGTGACTGATGTGCCCACAGGTTGATATGCAGGTAATGGACTATCCATGAAGGAATAAAGCTATTATGATGGAATCGATGATTTATTTTAAATTGTATAAGTTGTATTCTTCAAATGATGTAATCTTTTATTCTTCCGCTATGTAAACCAAAGTTGTATTTTAAACTCTGATGTATTGTTGTTGAAAAAGTTTTAAATTCTTTATAAAATTGTACGAAGTGAAGTAAAGATCCTGTGGAATCTCGAATTCATTCTTATTTGGAATTCGGGGTGTTACAGCTGAGACCAAGACTAGAATGCAGAAATTGTAACTCCATGTTCCTTTTCTACGTATTTTGTTACATGAATCTTGTATTTCAATTATCAGACCATTTTTCCGCTTTTTGGACTCTTTATCATGCGCTATTTGATTCGTGTTAAAGCCCAAATATTTTCTGATCCATTCTAAATTTTTATGATTATTCAATTTGAGTTTAAATTCAAACTCTAAACCTGATTAATCATAACAAAAACTCTCTAACCATATCCCACTTATCCTGTAACTCCAACAGCTAACCCCTAACCACTTTTAACAACTCTATATGAAATGGAAAAGGAGTTAGTTGATGAAGAAGGTGGTGAGTTGGCTATTTTTTGGGTGTGATATATATATATATATATATATATATATATATATATATATATATATAGCAATGCTCAGTTTCAAACGAGTCTGTTTGTATTGACCCAATGCAAACCGAGCGTCTGGATATTGGATCAGATCGATCAAGATCCAATGACAGTGGTTAGGGGTGGCCGATCATACCGAAATGAGCCAACCAACCGGTTTTCCAACCGAACCAATCGATTCGGTACCGAAAAATTCGGTTACCGAAAGTATGGTACGGTACAACCGTACCGAGTTCTAAAATCTGGTACGGTTTCGGTATGAATATGGTTCAGTCGGTATTTTACCGTACCGTACCGATCCTCTTTCACTGCCGATCTAGCCACACATCTATCAGGGTCCCGGACTCTCTTGGGCATGCTTTCCATCTGAATCCTTTTCAAAAACAAGTTTTGTTTGTTGTTTGCTACCCTGTTTATTCTCACCCCACTTGTTGGGTTTCTGTGCAAATCCAAACAGTTTCTGGCCTTCAGTATAAAATGCTTGCTTATAGCAAGTTAATACAGGATGACTAATTTATATTTCAGTAACAATAAATTAGACAGCTGGACAATTTCTTAACCAACAATGAAGTGAAAATGTAAGTAACAAAGATAATAGTAAAACTCTATAACATATCTGAGACATTTTTTATCAGGTAGCACCAAGGTGCCATATGCACATAATACGGGGTGCTTATAAGAGAAGAGATTTAGTCCACCACCACTTCATCATCCAAATGTTTTTGCCATTAAAACAAAATTGGTATGGAGTGCATAGCCTTATGTGAAAAGGATGCTTGGAAATATTTTGATAACATCTCCTTTGTCGTGGGGAAGTCCTATAGGCAATGATTTTCCCAACTGGGAGAAAAAGATATTCATCCAATCTTTACCTAACTTGCAGTAGATAAAGTACAACAAGATTGAGCAAACACCAATTTAAAAAACTTGATTGAAAATCTAGTATACTCATTGCTCCTTACATCTACTGAATACCCTTTGGGATAAATTTCACTGCTATCACATGTTTTTGATAAGAGAAGACGGTGTACGCTGTTGGGAAAGAGGACTCGAGACGCAGGAGGTTGGCAGAAAGTTTCTTACCATTTCTCATTCCAATATTCCATATTTTATAATGATATGTTGACCCTTTAGTTGTGTGATATTGTTAACTTGTTATTTTTATTAGTACTGATATTTTTTAAGATATTTGTTGAGTCATATTTGGTATCACACCAATACCGAACCGTACCAACCGAAGTAGTTGGTATACCGAAGTTTCGGTATACCGAACTTTTTGGTTGGTAACGGTATGCATATTTTCAAACCGAACTAGTTTGGTATGGTAATGGTACAATGTCAAAAAGTCCGGTACCGTACCTGTAGAACCCCATATTTTCAAATATTATTTTAATATTTGAAAATGAATTAAAATGATTTACTGGAAATTTAATAAAATATTTTCTAAAAAGATTTATCTTTTTACACGTGCGAAACACGTGCAAATAATTTTAGTGTAAATATACAATTTGATATTTTTAATAAGTTTTCATACTTATTATGGAGTGTATTCTAAATTTTGGGATTTTTCTGAATAAAGAAACTATTTTTACAAATATCTCGAAAGAGAGGGGCTTTTATGTAAAAAGACATTTGGATCTTAAATAAACTATGAAAATTTGTTTTTACTGATATTTTGGTTCTCCATGGTCATCATTTGAATTTAAATATATTTGAAATTTATTTAAAGTCGATTTGGTGAAGATTTAGTCAAAAATGGTGTTTTTGCAAATATAGAATTTATGTTGGATCTTTGTGCAAATGTTTTCCTGGAAGGTAAAAGTCAAATATTTTTATTGGAAACTATAATATGTATTACCATATATTATTTCGGATTTTTCTGGATTTTTACGAATATTTTATGAGGTATTTGCAAATATTGCAAAAAGGGAGGGCTTTTGTGCAAAATCGCCATCCTGAGCGTAAATCAGGGATTTTCTTATCTCTGGGCAGTGCTGGGTTGTTGGAAAACTTAGTGGTAAAAAGATTTTATTTAGTTTTGATTTATTTAACATATTTTAACTAAGAAAGGCTATATATGTGAAGTAATAAATTGAAAAAGGACTATTTTGCAAAAGTACTTCAAAACCCTAATTTCTTTCAATCCCGACCTGTATAAAAGAGGGTGTGCAGCCGTCATTCGCTGCACAACTCCAGATTTATTAAAATATTATTGTTTTTCTTGGTGATCGGGAGGAGGATTTTTGGATCTAGCAAAAGGAAGACCTTTTCGTGGATTCTTCTAAAAACCAAAGGTGAGTGACATTGTTTGTGTTATTGTTTGATTTCGTAGGTGTTATGAAATCGTTGTTTTGAATCATGTGAATGACATCGTTTACTTGTTTTGTAAATGAATGATATGGATCTTATATTGTGGTATGTATGTGAACCATTGTAATTTGTTTGGACCATGTCGTGAAACTTGTGGACATTGAGTAGATCTTGTTTTATGAAATTATATTGTTAGAAAGCATGCTAAGAATTGATCATGTTTGTGATCGGATGGTGAACATCTGGATCTAGGGTATACAAATCAGATTTTTGATCATAGTTGTGAAAGAAATTAGATTTGAGAAACCCTAATGGAAAGATTAGTGATTATGGATCTTGAGAATTGAATTCCGACATTTGGATGATTAGGTAATATATCCTTAATGGAGATTATTTAAGGTTGATTAATTTGCCTGAAAACAACTATCTTTTATGAACAATGAATCTTTAGAAGCTCCAGTTTGGATTTTTGTATTTAGACCTAAAATACGAAAACTGTAGGCCGACAATCGACTGGCCTACTAAGCAGTCGACTGGAACGTCTCTACTGCTGTACCTTCAGACCTTTGAAAATTGTTCGGGACAGTCGACTTAGACTTCTGTCAGTCGACCGGTCTGCTGAGAACCTTCTTAGTAAAATTTGTTCAGTTCTTTCTGGACAGTCGACTTAGCCTTTGTGCAGTCGACTGGTTCACTGAGAATTCTATTGTATGAAATTTGTTTAGTCCTTTCGGGACAGTCGACTTGGCCTTTACGCAGTCGACTGGTGACCCCTTAGGTCGAATGATATGACTTAGTCTATTCTTGTGAAATTTTTGGGATATTGTCCTCGGGGCAGTCGACTGGTCTACTGTACAGTCGACTGGTACTGAAGGATGTTTGTAATCTTTAGTGTTATTTCGAATGATTGGTTTCAGATAAATCAGTCTATACCTTATTCAGTTCAGTATTTGATTTTGAGATATTCAATTCATTATTTGATCTTAAGATTTTCAGATGAGCCACTCTTGTTAGTGGAAATTTGTTTAGACTTTTAAGTCTCTAGAGGTATGTGACCCTAGTATACCGGTGTTGAGATATTTGTTAAGTTATTTTGTTGAGGCCCATTGAGGCATTTTCAGTTATCCAGTTTGATTTTTAGGCCGGTAGGGTACACCACTCTAGGAGATTCGTTGAGTAATTAAATAACCCACAAATAATAAGGACAGACACTAGTGGTGATATGATGAACGGGAACATGAGTTATGCACCTCAATACGGCTTTAGATGAGAGATTTGATCTCCTGAATTATCCAAGTAACTATCTTGAGATGTGGGATTTATCTCCTGAATTATCTAGGTAATTTACCTGAGATGTGAGATATATCTCCTGAATTATCCAAGTGGTTTGCTTGAGATGTGGGATTGAACTCCTGAATTATCAAGGTCGAGGCGACGCACATGGGGTAATCATGTGATGATGTGTCTATGTCTAGATGTGGGATGATCTCCTGAATTATCCAGGTAAAATACCTGAGATGTGGGATCCATCTCCTGAATTATCAGGCATGGGCTAATTCTCACAGTTTATCTTTATCTCGTAGTAGTCATCGTGTTAAGATTAGTTGCATAGCGGGGATTGAACCCATATGAAGTGAAGACGTTAAGGGCTTGCACCGAACCTATGTAGAATGGGATGCATAGACTTCGACAAGTATGCATTAGAGAGTCCACATATAGAAATTGTGTTTTCTTGACTTAGTTTTATGCATGTGTCTTCCAGTTTTCCTACACTTGACCTTTATACTAGATGCACTTGTTGTTTTCATTCTATGACGTTTTCATGCTTTACATCTTTGTTACCCCTTACTCATTTATTATTGTGTTAATACATGTTGATGATGACTTTACGTTTTATGATTAAATTATATTGATTGTTTTTATGTCACTCACACCATTTATGGCTAATCCCTTTAGTTTTGGGGGTTAGGGATCATCTCTAGCCTCACTTGTTGCAGGTTGTTGCTTAGAGTTGGAGGTTGGATGCTTAAGTTGATTTTTGAGATAAAATGATTCATAAACAGTTTGTGTAAATTTGTAAAAGCAGTTTTGAGATAATTTGAGTTGTTTTGATTTCCGCTGTGATTTGTAAAAGTTTGTTGTAATAAAAGTTGAAAATTTTAGTGGTGTTGGTTGTGTATATTGTTACATTGAAGTGGATGCTGGGATTGTGCCACGTATTTTCTAAGTTATTAATCTAGAAATTCGGGGCGCTACAGTTTGGTATCAGAGCATGCTTCAATAGTAATAATAGACATAGTATGAAAACCAACCTAGGTGTGGACACTAGAGCGTGAGTACTTAGGTGGACATTAGAAGTGTGAGTACCCTGGTGGACATCTGATGTGTGTGATTTGATTGTTTGGTCATGAAGACCTGTAATGAGAATTAGGTTGTTTGTATGCTTAGACTTGAATGAAATTTCTTTATCGCAAACGTATTGATTATTTTTACATAAAGCAAATATTTTCTCACTAGCTATTTTTGACATCTTTGTTCGCCTTGTGTATTCGATATTTATTTATGTAAGGTAGTATCCTTTCGACTTATATAATTTCTATTATACGGTATGTTTTGCTATCTTATCCACTATATATAATTTCTGGATTATATGATTTTCGCCAAAGAAATTTTCATTTGTTTATTTATTCCTAGTTATAAAATTTAATTATTTTCCGTTAGAATCTTTTAATTATTTGCTCTCTTGTATATTTTGTGCACCTCAATTTTGTGCTCACTCTTGTATCCTATCACTCTTACTGTTTTATATTTGTTTGCTTACTAAATAACTTTTGTGAAAATTAACTTATTTAACTTTTATTCGGTTTTCTCTATTGTCAGCAACTTAATTTATTTCTTTTTCTATATCTCCAATCGAGTTTATATTATTTCTATTCATGAGTGCAAACATTAAACTTTTACTAATCGTCTTGTTCTCTTTTAAAACTGTTTCTTTGACTTTACTAATGGTTTTTACTTCTTATTCTTTTGCCCAAGTTATTATTTGGCAACTTTTGCTGTAATTCAATAGTGCATCCTTTAGCATTTCACAAGCTTATTTATTTTGCGACTCTTACCCATTTCTTTCTTGACGTCTTATTTATCTTACTTTCATGCACTTTTTCCGTTACTCGCATACTTTGATATTACTTCTATATATTACATTAAAATTTTGAATTACTACGTGTTAAGATATTATTGCTACTTTTATTTCCTTTCATTATTGTTTTGCTATACTATAAATTTTGCTTTGCATATTTACTTTCAATTTATTATATATACCTGGATTTTCGATACTAAATATTCTTCCATTATTTTGTATTGTCTTATTTATTTTGGAGCATTTAAACTTGATTGCAATATTTTACTCATATAAATATGATATGTTTTCTGCACATTTAAATCTTTATTGTTAATTATGTTTTGCACCTCATATTCGATACCTTTATTATTACCTACGGTTGACCGCTTTTGTTATAATTTCTTTCTACTATTTAAAAGCTACTAACTAAATTTGTTGTTTTATACTTTTCGAATGTACTATGTGCACACACTACTTATCTTTTACTTAAACTTCATTATCATTACATTCTTGATTTCTACATATACTTCCTACAAATTTCTATATATGTACCACATATTTCAACGTACTTACTATGCATGTCATTTTACATTGGTTTAATTCCTACATTATTGTATATTTTATGATATATTCCTTATGTAAATTTGCTATACTACATAGGCATTTTCTCATTCTCGTTTGTATTTGTGCTTAAGCATATATTTCATTCCGTTTGAAACGTGATGTTTTGGTTTGGGGTATGGTTCTACCATAGGGTATGGATGTGAATGTGTAATGTGTGTGTGATTCTCTAACTTTACCCTCGTTTTGTAGTGATCAGTATGGTTGCATCCAGACCCCGGGACGAGGACAACAATGAGGATGGATCTGGAAGTTCTCGAGGAACTGGAATTGACCTTGAGGCTGAATTTGCCAAGGTGCATCAGACTCTGGATGCGCTGATGGCAGTTAATTTGGCGCAGATTCGGAACCAAGATCAGAATTATAGGATTGGACAGGTGATTATTAACGCTGATCCCACCAAGCAGGATGAGTCTCTCAAGAGGAAGAGGCCAACATCAGATCAGGAAGGAAAGGAATCCCCTAGCGAAGGAAGTCAAGCTCAGCAATCCAGTGCAGAAGGCACCAGCAACTAAGAAAGTGACTTGTTATTGCTGCAAGGAGACAGGTCATTACCGGTCCGCATGTCCGAAGACGACAAAGCAAATCAAGCTCAGAAATCCAGTGCAGAAGGTCCCGGCAACTAAGGAAGTGACTTGTTTTTACTGCAAGCAGGCAGGTCATTACAGATCAGCATGTTCGAAGTTGGCGAAGCAAACTTGTTTTTATTGTGGTCAAGAAGGGCATATTCGACAAATCTGTCCACAGCTAAAGGAGGAGAATGCAAGGAAAAGAAAGGATCTGAGGAAGGGGCGAGAGCCCGCATTGACTGATGAGGATGCAGATAACTCAGGAATGTGACTTGTGTGTGAAAGAACTTGGAAATTCATTCTTTTGTATTAAATAAAACTTTTATTTGGAATAATTGAAGATTGAGTATTTTTCTTTATGTAACAAGATTTATTTGGATTATTGGAATAAAGACCAAAGTTTTATTAATACTGTTTTCTTGTATGCAATTGTGTCGCCCAATTCTTGTTAATTTTAGTGTGGAGTTTAAGGTGTTTCCAGGCAAGGTCTTGAGGTGGTCATCCTTAGTCATGTCCTTTCTAAGGAGGGAGTGACCACTGAATCTTGGAACAATGAAGCAGATGTGGAAGGTCAGAGTTGGATGCAGGAGTTCAGTAGTTGTGGCAGCATGGCTTCCGGTGGCAATTATCAGAGTTGCGCAGCGGAAGTTTGATTTTCTGAAATCTTTGCATGATTGTTTTTCGTCTGTATGATGTACATCTTTTGTTGAGATGCATTCCCTTGTGTGATTGTATTTCTTTAAATTATATTCCTATCCATAGGTTTTCATTCCTTCTTGATGTGTTTGTTTGGACCCTATTAGCAGTAGTTCTGAGGACAGAACTCTTCTAAGGAGGGAGTGATGTAGAACCCCATATTTTCAAATATTATTTTAATATTTGAAAATGAATTAAAATGATTTACTGGAAATTTAATAAAATATTTTCTAAAAAGATTTATCTTTTTACACCCGCGAAACACGTGCAAATAATTTTGGTGTAAATATACAATTTGATATTTTTAATAAGTTTTCATACTTATTATGGAGTGTATTCTAAATTTTGGGATTTTTCTGAATAAAGAAACTATTTTTACAAATATCTCGAAAGAGAGGGGCTTTTATGTAAAAAGACATTTGGATCTTAAATAAACTATGAAAATTCGTTTTTACTGATATTTTGGTTCTCCATGGTCATCATTTGAATTTAAATATATTTGAAATTTATTTAAAGTCGATTTGGTGAAGATTTAGTCAAAAAGGGTGTTTTTGCAAATATAGAATTTATGTTGGATCTTTGTGCAAATGTTTTCCTGGAAGGTAAAAGTCAAATATTTTTATTGGAAACTATAATATGTATTACCATATATTATTTCGGAATTTTCTGGATTTTTACGAATATTTTATGAGGTATTTGCAAATATTGCAAAAAGGGAGGGCTTTTGTGCAAAATTGCCATCCTGAGTGTAAATCAGGGATTTTCTTATCTCTGGGCAGTGCTGGGTTGTTGGAAAACTTAGTGGTAAAAAGATTTTATTTAGTTTTGATTTATTTAACATATTTTAACTAAGAAAGGCTATATATGTGAAGTAATAAATTGAAAAAGGACTATTTTGCAAAAGTACTTCAAAACCCTAATTTCTTTCAATCCCGGCCTGTATAAAAGAGGGTGTGCAGCCGTCATTCGCTGCACAACTCCAGATTTATTAAAATATTATTGTTTTTCTTGGTGATCGGGAGGAGGATTTTTGGATCTAGCAAAAGGAAGACCTTTTCGTGGATTCTTCTAAAAACCAAAGGTGAGTGACATTGTTTGTGTTATTGTTTGATTTCGTAGGTGTTATGAAATCGTTGTTTTGAATCATGTGAATGACATCGTTTACTTGTTTTGTAAATGAATGATATGGATCTTATATTGTGGTATGTATGTGAACCATTGTAATTTGTTTGGACCATGTCGTGAAACTTGTGGACATTGAGTAGATCTTGTTTTATGAAATTATATTGTTAGAAAGCATGCTAAGAATTGATCATGTTTGTGATCGGATGGTGAACATCTGGATCTAGGGTATACAAATCAGATTTTTGATCATAGTTGTGAAAGAAATTAGATTTGAGAAACCCTAATGGAAAGATTAGTGATTATGGATCTTGAGAATTGAATTCCGACATTTGGATGATTAGGTAATATATCCTTAATGGAGATTATTTGAGGTTGATTAATTTGCCTGAAAACAACTATCTTTTATGAACAATGAATCTTTAGAAGCTCCAGTTTGGATTTTTGTATTTAGACCTAAAATACGAAAACTGTAGGCCGACAATCGACTGGCCTACTAAGCAGTCGACTGGAATGTCTCTACTGCTGTACCTTCAGACCTTTGAAAATTGTTCGGGACAGTCGACTTAGACTTCTGTCAGTCGACCGGTCTGCTGAGAACCTTCTTAGTAAAATTTGTTCAGTTCTTTCTGGACAGTCGACTTAGCCTTTGTGCAGTCGACTGGTTCACTGAGAATTCTATTGTGTGAAATTTGTTTAGTCCTTTCGGGACAGTCGACTTGGCCTTTACGCAGTCGACTGGTGACCCCTTAGGTCGAATGATATGACTTAGTCTATTCTTGTGAAATTTTTGGGATATTGTCCTCGGGGCAGTCGACTGGTCTACTGTACAGTCGACTGGTACTGAAGGATGTTTGTAATCTTTAGTGTTATTTCGAATGATTGGTTTTAGATAAATCAGTCTATACCTTATTCAGTTCAGTATTTGATTTTGAGATATTCAATTCATTATTTGATCTTAAGATTTTCAGATGAGCCACTCTTGTTAGTGGAAATTTGTTTAGACTTTTGAGTCTCTAGAGGTACGTGACCCTAGTATACCGGTGTTGAGATATTTGTTAAGTTATTTTGTTGAGGCCCATTGAGGCATTTTCAGTTATCCAGTTTGATTTTTAGGCCGGTAGGGTACACCACTCTAGGAGATTCGTTGAGTAATTAAATAACCCACAAATAATAAGGACAGGCACTAGTGGTGATATGATGAACGGGAACATGAGTTATGCACCTCAATACGGCTTTAGATGAGAGATTTGATCTCCTGAATTATCCAAGTAACTATCTTGAGATGTGGAATTTATCTCCTGAATTATCTAGGTAATTTACCTGAGATGTGAGATATATCTCCTGAATTATCCAAGTGGTTTGCTTGAGATGTGGGATTGAACTCCTGAATTATCAAGGTCGAGGCGACGCACATGGGGTAATCATGTGATGATGTGTCTATGTCTAGATGTGGGATGATCTCCTGAATTATCCAGGTAAAATACCTGAGATGTGGGATCCATCTCCTGAATTATCAGGCATGGGCTAATTCTCACAGTTTATCTTTATCTCGTAGTAGTCATCGTGTTAAGATTAGTTGCATAGCGGGGATTGAACCCATATGAAGTGAAGACGTTAAGGGCTTGCACCGAACCTATGTAGAATGAGATGCATAGACTTCGACAAGTATGCATTAGAGAGTCCACATATAGAAATTGTGTTTTCTTGACTTGGTTTTATGCATGTGTCTTCCAGTTTTCCTACACTTGACCTTTATACTAAATGCACTTGTTGTTTTCATTCTATGACGTTTTCATGCTTTACATCTTTGTTACCCCTTACTCATTTATTATTGTGTTAATACATGTTGATGATGACTTTATGTTTTATGATTAAATTATATTGATTGTTTTTATGTCACTCACACCATTTATGGCTAACCCCTTTAGTTTTGGGGGTTATGGATCATCTCTAGCCTCACTTGTTGCAGGTTGTTGCTTAGAGTTGGAGGTTGGATGCTTAAGTTGATTTTTGAGATAAAATGATTCATAAACAGTTTGTGTAAATTTGTAAAAGCAGTTTTGAGATAATTTGAGTTGTTTTGATTTCCGCTGTGATTTGTAAAAGTTTATTGTAATAAAAGTTGAAAATTTTAGTGGTGTTGGTTGTGTATATTGTTACATTGAAGTGGATGCTGGGATTGTGCCACGTATTTTCTAAGTTATTAATCTAGAAATTCGGGGCGCTACAGTACCGAGCCTACCCCTAACAGTGGTTACCTATAACCATCATCTACCATCTCTTACTTAAGTGCAGAGGGGGTAATTTGGAGATTTCACCCTAAATAACTCTTTAACTTTTCACTCTCTCACACAATCTTTCTCTCGCAGTTGACGAAGTTGATTTTTTTTGTGACAAAATTTTAACATAGGTTGTTGTTGGAAACAACGACCTAAGTACATCAATATTTGACCTCAACTATAGCCGTTATTTCAAACAACAACCTAGTATAATCTAAGCCATTGTTTGAAACATTGGCTTAGGTTATACAATTTTTAAAAAAACTTATCTCCCCTTTGCCTCTCCTCCTATATTCTCTCTCTCACTCTCAGTATCCCTACTCCCTCTCTTTCTTTCCCAAACCCAAACTCGAAAACCTACCTCTTCCTTCACTTAATCCACCTGTCACGCTCCGCTTCCCAAAATATGGAATATGAGTACGTAACGTAGGCCCATCGAATGATGTAAACACCATCCATAAGCTGTACCAGACTAACTCAGCAACATGAACAATAAATACAACCACACAAAAAAGTTATAATCGCATGAATCAAAGATAAACTTCAATAATAATGAAATAATCCAAATAATACCCAACATAATATCCAATATCTTGGAAATATAAATAAACGATGGGACAAAAGCCCAAAACAAAGTATAACGTCATAACAATGTTAAGAAGAAATAAATCTAGCAATAAAGTAAATTAAGCAGCGCAATCTTTAGTTCCATCTTCTAGAATCGTTGCTCACCAATTCCTGCTGGTAGAGATCATCCGGTACCTGTAAATTCTTGATCTAAAAAGAAAAAAAATAATGTCCTTAGAGCAAGTCATGGACAACGAGTAGAGAAAGCAGGGAGTAACAGGAACATAGTATATCAAAGAAAAGGGACGGGATCAAAGTCAATAACAAAGTCAAAGATTGACAATAATATCAAAGGTCTATATTTAAGCATGCATTTAATTAATAATGTCAATTAAATTATATATTGATGACGACATACAGGATAAAGCATGGAATGCCAAATGTGGGTTATTAATAATTTTATTAATCTATCTAGTGCACGTACTACTGCGTCCCATATGTTCCATACCACAGGTTCGGTGCAAGCACACAGTGAACGTTTTAGACTGATGGTGAATTCACGGATCGTGTACTCGGTAACAAGATGACAAGATATCATGATAGTGTGATCACACAATGACAAGCATTTCTCCACCTTCCATGTAATAAATCATGCAGGCAAGAAGGCCTTTACCGAGTACATTTTCCGATCGTTCACTACCAAGTCAACTCATAATACCCGGACTTATTAATAGTTTATTTTCATCGTATGTGAGCATGCAAGAAGGTGTCAAGGTTGTATTATGCTAGGTGTGACTAATTCTACTCGTTATAGACAAAGCAAGAAGCAAACATATTAAATTAACACAAATCATGCAATCTGGACAACATGACGTTGCTGTACAAAAACACAGATTACCGCTACTACAGAAAAGTAAATCTGGATCTGTCAAAAGTTCTAGAAACTAGACTCTCTTTCAGTTCTAGCATATATATACACGACATATAAAAGCTACATAAACTAGGTTGAAACTCTTATTCTTTTCAGATTTTATGTTCAGCCAGTAAGTTGTGAATTGTATAAATACATGTGAATTAGGTAAGAAAACTCTTCAATTAAATCTACAGAAATTCAGGGTGATTCCTACACATGTCTAGTCTCAGAAAAATTAATTTCGTATTTTTATTTGACTGTTATCATGTTCTATTTATTTATAAAATAGAAAGATATGCATGAATTTGTGAATCTGTAAATTCAGACCCAGCTGTACTAAAAATAAGATATCTCACAGATTATAACTTAGAATTCAAATCCCTCAAAATTTCTGGAAAATAGACTCATGGGGCTATGATTCATATTCATAAAATTATTTCAAATTACAACAGTAACAAGGTCAAAAATCTGATACAAAAAGACATAAACAGTAGGCCAGAGCATATTTTGATATGAATAGGCAATACCTTTATCATACAACCATATAGTTCATGCTTATTAATAATCAAAGTGCTATTAGATGTTTAACATGCATAATTCTAGGTTTAAGATGCAATTTCACATTCAAGGTAATCAATTCATTAAATCAAATTCAATAGACATATTCAGTCATCAAATAATCCTATCACATGGATATAGTTATTTTTCATGTAAACGTGCATATGGAATGTGCAAGAGGGACTAGGTTTTAGATCAAAGATCTAGGCACGATGTTAAGAATATATCGAGTTAGCTCGTGTAAACCCTCAATATACTTAACAGAACTCAATTAGCAATATGATAAAATGGATTGGGATCTTTGCAGAGATCAAAGAATCTTGAACACAAACAATAAAGGGATTCAAGAAGAGACTTTCCTGTTAGATGATAATTTCGAATATATAGAATAACGGGATGAGAATCCCGAGCGATGAACCACGAACATGAAGCACGAAATACGTACGAACTACGTGCAAACACTCACACAAAAAGACAAACACCGGATCCAACAAAACACCAAACATAGCAAACCCAAATCCCTTCCTCCTTCACAAACAGCAACACAGAGAAGGGAAGGAGAGCAGCAACGAGGTTCGCTGGCGACTGCGGTGCACTCGAGGTGATCGGGGGGTGGTGACGGGGGGGCATTGGCGGTCAAAGAGCGACGGCAGCGATGAGGGACGGCGGGGGCTCGATCGGTGCTCTGTTTCTCACCGAAACAGAGGAGGAATGGGGATCCAGAGCTCGACAACGACGACGATGACAGGAGGGGTTCACCGGTGGTTACGGGACAGTAGAGGAGGATCGAGGTGGGCGGAAAGCGACCAGGGATCGACGGGTGGATGGGTTCAGCGGAGGCAAGGCGATGGGGGATTGGATGAAAGGCGAGGAGGACGGTGACAGGGTGAGGGCAGGGGCTCGAGGGAACCAGGGTGATGACGGGGTGGTGATGAGGGTGGTTGGGATGGCGGTCGGAGGGGCTGGCGAAGGGTTTGAAGGGTGCAGGCTTGGAACAGAGGAACATGGAAGGGAGAGAAGGTAAGCGGCGGATGGAGAGAAAGAGTTTAAAATATTTGGGTTTTTAAGGGTATTTAAATAGGAGATTGAGATGTGGGGTTTTGGGTTGCAAGTTAATGGGTTTAGGGAACGGGTTTAGGCTCCAGAAAGAGAAAAACAAATATAGATCAATGAGATAGACATATAGCGGATCAATTTAAACTCAAACACGAAAGAGCAAAATTTGCAATGGGCCAAAAATAGCAGAATTCAAGCCAAAAGAGTACCAAATGATCAAAAGAGAATAAATGTCCAAAGAAAAACAAGATGAATTATTCAATGAAAATTCAGATACAATAATCAAGAAAAAGAAAATAAAATACAATAAAATCCAAAATAGAAAAATAGGGGTTACACCACCCCTCCTCCTTCACTTCACTCTCTTACTCACTTACTCACTCACTCACTCTCATCCTCTTCTTCCTCTCTCTTTCTTTCAAAGACTCCGCCTGAAAACTGAAAACCTAACCCTAACTGTAACCCCTGTTTCCGATTTTACGAATTTCTTTTGTAACTCTTTTCTCTTCTTAAATTCTTGTAATCTGATTTATTTAATAATAAATATTGTTGTCTTGTTAACCTAATTGTGTTCTTTCAGTTAGTCAATTATTTTGTTGGCATCCTGAAGTTATAATCCATGCGAGAACTACTTGATTATTTTATTTTGAGTGAAGCCCAATCTTAATTCTTCTTTACATGTTATTTATTTATTTTTGTTGGGTAGCCCAAATCCTAGCCCAAAACCCAAACCCACATGCTGCATACCCCTTATCTCCACTAACTTAAACCCTATAACTTCTTCTCCTTAACTAAACAACCAATCACACATGATCACCGCTTAATTTCCTCCACTACATCCGTAACCACCCTATTAGTAATCCCCTAACCCTAACTAATTACACCCTCATCATCAGCCACCCATCTTCTCTTCTCTTCTCCTCCTCTACTTCTTGCTCCCGAACCACGAAACTCCACCATCGACCAAGCCCACCTCGCTGCACCACCTCTTGACTCCTTCGCCCTTGCCCTCCATTTCATCCTCATCGCCGCACACCTCGCAGCCCCACCAACTCCAGCCTACTCCTGAGCCCCTCATTCACTGCATCTCATCCCGATCATCTCCTTCCTCTCCCCTCGCCCTCTCGCTGTGCGCACGACCAACCACTAGTGCCCCTGACTGCCCTCACATCGATGCAGCCTGCACCCCGATGCCCTCGCTGACTACTCCATCGCGCACCACAGCCAGCACCACCACTCACCAACTACAACCTTCCCTAGAGCCCCTCTTCTGCCCCGATGACCTGCCTCGCTGTCTACTTCATCACACCACACTCGAGCGACCACTGCAGCCTCCCAATCATCTCCCTCACCCCGTCTACACCACCGACCGAACCCCGAGTGTCCTTGCCTTCCACCGTTGCAGCACCGATTGTCAGCCACCCACTCCACCATCAGCCATGCATCCAACACCGCATCCCGAAGCTCTCGACGTCGTCATCATCTTGCTGTCGTACTTGTGCCTCTTGCTATTTTGCTGTCATAGCCCTTATGGTGTGCAATCGTTCTCGCCGTCGTCGTTTATGTTCCATCGTAATCATTGCGTGAAAAGACATGACTTATTGTTCTCGTTCAAGAAATGTTTTGGATCTCCTCAAGTAGCTCTTTATCTTGTTTATCGTATCTCAATTGATTGTTATTGGCGAAACCAAGTAATAGCCTTCTTTTTGTGCCACATCTTTGACTCGAACCTAAACCATGTTATTTCATCGTCATATACCATCTTATTCATTTTATCATATCCATAGCACTTATTTTATTGCATGCACCGCAAAAACATATGTAGAGATATATGCTAGTCTATTTTCAAATGTATGAATTGTGACATATAATTATTAATAGTAAGTTTTAAATTGTAGGATTGATAATTTTTCATCATGTAGAATATACCAAACTACTGACTATGAATTCCTATTTAATTTTTCATAAGGTTATTACTTTTTGTATCTCGATTGTTGCAAATAATAATATTAAGTTGCTGGCCTGCTGTTTATCCCATCTTGTAGTGAGTTTATGATCCAGTTTCTGATAAAATAAACTAGAACTTTGTAAATGAAAATTTTATCCCATTGAATCTAGTTTCCAAAACTTCTTACGGATCTAAATTCCGATTTGTAGACTGCAAGTTATCCTAATTTTAGTACTATTAGGTTTCAATTCCAGATTTCTGTTTAGAAGCATACTGACATGATTAACTAATTAAAATAATGTATTATCAGTAGAATGAAGACATGAAATTAACTAGGATGTTGCTAGACATGATTAGGAGTCACTTTGAAATTTTTATAAGATTAATTAATGAATTTCTAGTCTAGTTATATATACAAGAACTTGACCCTAGGTTTCTGCTAGAACACTAGATCGGTAAAGAACCAAACTTTTTAACCTAGCTAAAGATAAAATCTCTTAGAACTTATTTAATAAAAGTTGTAGCCCTTTGTATCTAAAATCCATACCATCTGACGGTTTTCCAATTCAAGTTACGGGTTGCAAGATATTCAAATTCTACCACTATAATGTCTTAACTCCAGAATTTTGTCTTATTACTATGTTGTCATGTTCAATTAATTAAATCAATAGGTTAACTTAAGAACTAGGACCTAAGATTTGCAAAATTATTAATAAGCAGTTCTAGGAACTAGATTATAAATTTTTTGCAAGATTTTTAAATAAGTTCAGTCGAATTATGCATGTAATAATTCTATATTGAGTTGTTGCCTGAACAAAAGACTTGTGAAGAATTAATTGGTTGGTGTATTTATTATAATTAAAACATATTGTGTGAATATGCATTGGAACTGGCAGAGAGTCTAGTTTCTAGAACCCTTGACGGAACCTGATTCACTTTCCCGTAGCAGTGGGAAAGTCAGTTTTTGTACAACAACGTTTGCTGTCCAGAATTTGTGTTTTCGTGTTATTAATTATAAATATGTTTAATTTTGCATCTAATGAATGGAATTAACTATACCATGCATTGTACCAATTGTACCAATTGCATCTTCTTGACATCTTCTTGACACCTCTGTTCTTATCAATTGTACCAATTGCATGTTCATAACTGAGTATAATACAATAATAACAAGCAGGTGTAATAGGGGTCGACTTAGTAGTGGAAAAAATTGGAGACTGTACTCGGAGAAGGGGCCCTTATTTCTCTATTAATTATTGCTATGGATTATGGATTATGGATTATGGATTAATGATTAATGATTATTGATTATGGTTGCCGAGTGCATGATCTGTACAGTTCACCAATATAGTCTAAACGATCACTTGTTTGTTGCACCAAATCTGTGGTATGAAATGCAGAATTACGTGCATTAGATAAGATAATAAAGAACTGATAGACTTAGGGTTGACACTTGTATTTTTGATCATGATTACTGTTATTGACTTTGATTATTGATTATTGTCATTGATCATTGCATCATTAATTGTAGACTTTTGATCTTATTATCAATCCTCGTTATTGACCTCTGATGTTGTTCTTGTTCATTATTCCTTGATATATATCATGTTTTATTGCTCTTTGCTTGTTACTACTTGCTGTCCGTAACTTACTCTAACGGACATCCCCCCTAAACTCTAAATGATGAGCTTGCACGTACACGAGGAGAATTAACTGAAGGACTTGGTGAGAAAATCTTCTAAGGATCATTTGTTGGCCTTCGCCGTGTGCCCGTATTTCTGCATTTTTGGAAAGCGGGTTGTGACAAGTTTTTGGTGGTATCAGAGCCAGGTGGGTTTTTTCACGCCCCGCTTCCCAAAATACGGGAATATGAGCCCATGACGAAAGCCCAACGAATGATATTAACATCATCCATAAGCTGTAACAGTCTTAACAACTTGGAAAAGAATAATCACTACTACGCAGGTGTAACGCTCCGATTTTCGGTAACTGAAAAACCGTGACATGAGCCAGAATCTTTTCTTCAATTAGCCACAATACACAGAAAATCAGGAAAATTTAAAACTTTTTATTCAACAAAAATGTCTTAAAAGTCCGAATGTTACAAATTGCAATACATTATAACAGTGTTAAAATAATACCTTTACAATCTCAAGTGTTACAACTTTCAACAAATTGTATCAGAGTACAATGAATAAAGAACAACACTTGGTATTTCACTTGGATGCTTTCCAACAAATAAATTTCAACAATTATTATAAATAGTAATCAACATAAATTACAACAATTATTACAGCCGAAACTTAAAATGAAATCGACTCCTTGCTCTCTTGGCTTGAGTCCTCCTGAATCCTGTGCCTGTACCTGTACCTATACTGTTGCAATCCAGTACCTACTGAAGTGGGGACGTCAGTACGTATACTGACGCTTAAGGGCTGATAACAAGCAGCGAATCTCAACTATAGCAAACAGATTGATGAAAAGAGAAACGTGTATATATATTTGATGTGTTAGTGTATGTTATGACTTAGACTCTAATGCAAGATTACTATTGATGCTCTTATTCAAAGGCAAGCAAGTCTCCGGAACAGTATGCAACCCATACTACATACGCCCCATCTCAAGCCGCTTCTTCATATAGGGATTTGAACCCGCGGCATGAATTCTACTCTTGTACTCGACTTGTTCATGAAGATTAGACATGACTGATGAGGTTGCTCTGAAACGGTTTAATCTCGCCATTCGCAGTCATATAGTGGTGTCCCCATTTTCCACGATTGCCTAGTCGCACCTGGACCCTACTCAAATATCTGACGGATCCTTGGAGTTTTCGCAGACGCAGGTTAGCTCGAAGCATCCCCTGCTGCCCCCTAGCCAGACTATAGTCTATGGCTTTTCGCCCTTAGATACAAGACAAGACAGAGTTTCGGGGGTTCATCCCCCTAGCTCCGACAAGAATCGCTCCCGCTTATCAAGGCACTTCAGAAATTAACAGACGAGATACGAATCCCATGCTCCCAACTCGTAAGAAGGCACAGACCGTATTCCTTTGACAAGAAGGGTACAACCCAATAACACCGCCTAGTGCCGACCTATAGGATAGGACGGATCATAAGGTATCACCCTTAACACTAACTCTTTCCCTTCGGCAAAAATGATAATAAGTAATGGTTAAGTAGTAATAGCCATAAGTTACTACCCTAACGATGTCACTAATCCTGAAAAATCCTAGGGATGACAACAATATTAGCACAACATGCTAGGTATTAAATTAGACTTCGCAATATAACTCTACTATGCTGCTCAACCTAGACTTACCAGAATCCTTAAGGATCTGGTTCATGGCCTATCAATCCAAGACCCCGACAATACGAACGTATTCGCATGCTACTATCCTGAACTTGGATTTCGTTTACGCTCCTGTCTGCGATCAACCTACACCGGTTAAGATCCGATGGTACACAAGGAGTGACTCGTCTATAGTCCCTTAGGAGTAAGGTAAACACACATCTTGATGGTCAATAGCCATAGGGAAATAATATCGCCCTAGATGAGCATAACAAAACTGCGTACTAGCTAATAAGCTACATACGAGTAAACAGAATACATATGAGCCAACAAGCTACGTATGAAACCAACAACTACATACGAGCCAGGCGGGCAATGTATGAGACAACAACATACATACCAGCCAAATAAGCTGCGTATAAGACCAACAGCTACATACGGGCCAGTCGAGCCGTGTATGAGACAACAACATATATACGAGTCAAATAAGCTTGCGTATGAGACCACTACTACATACGGGCCAGTCGAGCCGCATATGAGCAAACCATACATAAAACAACCATACAGGTAATCAACCTAGAAGCAACCAAACGTGCTTACTAGAAAAACATGATCTTCTATAATTAGAAGCAACAGAAGAATCTACAAACAATCTAAAATAGACATTCTACAAATGAGAAGCCCAAAAATGATATAAAAACCTTTCGACAGCCTAGAGACAACCAGTGCTACGCTTGTCAAAATTCGACAGAAATAGACTTTTTAGATAGGTAAGAATATCTACCACAACTCTCTAGTGGAACACTATTTCAGATTCCATAAGGAATCCAAAATCCGATCCACGGACACACGCAAACAGTTTACCAAACTGCAGATTTTGAACAAAAAGCTGGAACTTCGCAAGCTGGTAACTTTTGCTCCACTTATCGGAATCTAGCAAAACTGGACAATTTGAAAAGGTGGTAATATCTACTAAAACTTCCTAGTTGACCAGTTGCTTAGATTTCGCAAGGAAATCCAAATTCCTACCCGTCGAACATACGCAAACAGTTACCAAACTACCGATTTTCAACAAAAAGTCAAAACTTCCGTAGCTTGTAACTTTTGCTCCACTTATCGGAATCTAGCAAAACTAGACAATTTGAAAAGGTGGTAACATATACTAAAACTTTCTAGTTGACCAGTTGCTCAGATTCCGCAAAGAAATCCAATTTTCTACCCGCCGAACACAAATGATAACAAAAGCAGCAGACTTAACTAAGGAAAAACTTAACTTTCAAAGCCCATAACTTCTACTCCGCTTATCGGAATTTAACCTAAGAGACCAATTCGGAAAGGGGAGAACGTCTACTACAACTTCTCTAATGGGTTGGCTCCTCAGATTCATCAAGTAAGACCCTTAAAAATGACCAATAATTTAAAGAGCAGGTACCTAGTTAAAATATCTAATTGCTGTATTTTGCAAGGGGTATAACTCCCACACTGTTAATGAAATTTAGCCTGAGAGGACAATTCGGAAAGGGGAGGATGTCTACTACAATTTATCTAATGGGTCTCTACCTCAGATTCAACCATTAAGACCCTTAGAAACTTCAAGGAGTCAAAACAGTAAGCACTCAATCAGAAAGCTTTTTGGTGTATTTTCCAAGGGCCATAACTCATACTCCGCTTATCAGAATTTAGCCCGAGAGGCCAATTCAGAAAGGGGAGACTGTCTATTAAAATTTCTCTGCAGGGCCGCCTCCTCAGATTTGTCCAATAAGGGGCTAAAAAATGACCACAAATCAGAACAGTGAGCTTCTCAGCCGGCTCGCTGTCCTGATTTTGTAACGGCCATAACTTTTGCATCTCTTATCGAATTTTAACCCGAGAGGTCAATTCGGAAAGGGGAGAATGTCTACTACAATTTTCCTACAGGGTCTCTACCTCTAATTCTGCAAGGAAACCCAAGTAAAAGCCTCTTGAACCTACTGCGATACTTAACCCGAAAAACACAGTTTTCTATTTTTGCTCTAAGCTCGCTATTTTGGGAGAAACGATCGTTTCACCCATCAAACCATCTCCGAAAAATCTATAAAAATTAGGGTATGCTAATAACACCTAGGAGAAGCCCTAAAATTAATTTGGGGTGAAAATTCCACCCTTAACACAAGTAATTAATTCCTAGACTACATAGTAGTTTAGGGTTGATTCTTTGGGTTCTAATTTGTGTTCTACCCTTCAATCTTTTATGCCATCTATTATAATCCTCAATCAACAACATACAACAATAATAACAATATTAATACTATAAACAAGCATGAGAATGAGAAACCCTCACCTTAGTTTTCTTTGTAGAAGAACTAGCCAATTCCTTCTCCTTCTTGCTAGCTCCTATGGAGAACTTCTCTTGAGAATGGAACCCATGGAAAAAAACCCTCTTTCTCTCTTTCTTTTGATTTGATTCACTCTTTCTTTTCTTTCTCAATCTTTTTCTTTCCTAAAAATTGAAACTAGTAGAGAAGGAGGTTAAAGAATGAGATGAGATGAGGAAGAGATGGAGAAGAAATGAAGAAACACAAGATTGGAAGAGGGATTTTTGCCCTCTTTTGTTGTGAGGCTGGAAATGGGAAGGGGAGGAGTGGGGGAGGAGTTATGTAGGGGAGGGAGAGAGAGGATGTGGTAGAGAGAGAGCCAAGTGTCTCTCTTTTTGTGGGTTAACAAATAAATATTTTATTTGAAAATTAAAATTGCAATCAAACCCAATAAATTTGTAATTAAACCCTAATCCAATTCTAACCCTTCATCTCATCAAGATTGATCAAGAATAAGAGATATTTTTCCCAAATCACATACTACAAAATTTTGTAAAAACGTACGAAATCAATACGATACAACTACGTACATATATCTGATTACACAGATAATTTTTATTAGTAAAAACGAATAATCTGTACAAAAATCATTTAATTCCGAGAAAATAATTTTATTTACCGGTTCGGAAGATTCCAATATCAATTGATACAAAACAGTCATATATTGGCTAGTTTATACGTATAGATACTGTTTATTAACAAACCGGGTGATGTCCACCAAAAATATTTCAGTTCTGAAAATAATAATAAAATAATAATTTTTAATATCTGCCCGGTATTTTCCAGACATTTTCTCAAAAACACATTTTTTAGGATTTTGTACAAGTGCACAAAACTGATACAATACCTATATATACTTACTAGTATATATATCCAGATAAAGTTTTATTAGAAAAACTAGTAATTTCAAAAAAAATATTTTATCTTTAAAAATAATAATTATATAATTATAAACTTCGTCCGGGATATTACAACAGGAAAAAGGCATAATCACATAAACAAAGATACAAGGATAAAAATCATGCAATAGTCCAAAGTAATAACCAACGACTGGAAATAAACTACTTTGGGTCAACAAAGCCTGGAATACAAAGTTCAACAAAGTAATAATGCAAATACGAAATAAACATGCAGAAAATAATTTATTGTAGGCAATGCTCCAGCTTCAATCCTAGAAGAATTGCTCACCAAGACCCTTGATCAATTCTCCTTGTGCACCTTTAGTTTGATCATCTAGAGTTGGGGGGGGGGGGGATGTCCATTAGAGAAAGTATGGACAAGAAGTAGTGAAAACAAAGAGTAAAGGAACATGGCACATCAAAGAATATGAAGCTAAAACAAAATCAAGAACAAATAATAATGGTTGATGGATAGTCTAGATTTAGCAATGCAATTTTCAATAACAATAATCGATAAACAATGTCAATGTCAATAGTCATGATCAAGGATGCAAGTGTCAATCTAGTCTATTAGTATTTAGCCTAACTAATGCACGTACTGCTGCATCCCATACCACAGGTTCGGTGCATACAACCAGTGTTCGTTTAGACTATAGTGGTGGGATCTACAGAGCGTGTACTCGGCATCGATAGCAATAATTTACAAGCAATAATTAACAATCGATAATTTACAATTGATACTCCTCCTTCCATGACAATAATCAATGTAACAATAAGGCCTTTACCGAGTACAGTTTCTGAGATTATCCACTACTAAGTCAACCCTTATTACCACGGCTTGTTAATATTTTATTATGTCATTCATGATTATGCACATGTGTACAAGAGTGCCAAGGCGATGATAAGGATGCAAAAAATGATGCGATGCATGATATAAATTTGATTCTCATTCACTAGATGTAAGGTTAACACATTTACATGCAATACTACGAAAGCGTACATTCTGGACAACAAGGCGTTGCTGTGCAAAAGTGAACTTTTCCGCTGCTATAGGAAGGCAAATCTGGATCCGTTAGGAATTCTAGAAACTAGACTTCCTGCCAATTCAAACGTATATACACACAATATATAAAAACTACAGTGAGTGTGTCTACTAGTCGATTTATTACAGGTCTGCTGTTTAGACATCAGCTCAGAGTGAAAGCATTATATGTGTGATTCAATGTAAAACTTGATTAAAAGTCTTACAAAATTATAATCTATTCCCTGGGGTTGTCTACTATCATACTTGTAAATCTCATACCTTAATTCTTAGTTTATCTTGCTAATTCTATTTGCCAAACATTATAACGTACCCATAGAGCAGTGAATCTGGAATCTAGCAGTGCAGTGATAAATCCTAAATATCTTGCAATCTGGGAGTCTGATCGCAAAATTGTTAGATGTTCTAGCTTCCAGCCTCACGAGTAAACAACTTATATTGAGCAAGTTTCAATTGATTCTAATTATAGCTAGGGTCGATTACTATATTCTTTACAGATTAAAGATTCTGGCAGCAGCCTAGAGTCAAATCTCTACATTTGAAATCAAGGTGTAAATTCAATACAAAAATCTATAAAATTTTGAAAATGGACCCTAAGCATGTCTATTAATTTTCTAGAGAATTTCTTGTCATTATTCTACTGTTAATACTGTGTTTCAATAGGTGTTGTGTCGATGTTCCTCTAAACAACAACTTTGGAAATACTAGACCAGCAGTAACAAAAAGTGTGATATCTAATAGCTTACGAATCGGAATCTGGTTCCGTAAGATGTGCTGGAAACTAGACTCATCAAGCAACAATTTCTTTTTATATAGTTCTAGTTGGTTTTAATAATAACAAGGTCTAAATCTCAGTATAACATAACACAAGCAGTAGGGAATGGTGAAATATAATCATATGCAATCATCATAATGATCAATCTACATGCTCCTATATCATGGAATGCTCTAACATTAATAGGTAGCAATTAAGATGGCTTCCTACAATACACAAAGCTAGATTTATCATGTTACGATTCAAATCTTGAAATCATAATCAATCAACATGCATTCAAAACACCATATTTTTTATATGCAAGTTTCTAGTCGAATTATTCATGTCGTGTGTGCATGCGACTATATACAAGTTTGGATTAGAATCAACGATATTGGCATGAAGTCGAGGATATCTTGGGTTAGCTCGTGTAAACCTTCGATATACTCAACGAAAGGTATACTTTATGACAATATGATAATTGAAAGAGAATTACTTGCGGAGATCAACAATCTTGAACTAGAATAACAAACGAGTTCAAGTAGACTTGCCTTTATAACGACGTTAAGCCCGAATATGCACGAATAATAGGATTAGAACCCCGGTGCAACGATACGTGCAACTCATGTACGATACACGATCTCGCAAAAGCACATGAGATCTACGTGCAAGAAATCACCATCAACAAAAGCAAGGGCACAACAGAAAACAGTAAGAGTTGCTATCGAGTGCTCGGAGACGGGAGGTAGGGACTCGATGGCGGTGATTGGCACTGATGGCGACTTCAGAGTACGGGGTGGTTATCGCGCGGCGAGGAGAACCGGGACGGGGCGATGGCAAGGGGAGAGGCAGGGCGGTTGACTGGCAGCAAGGGAATGAGAGGGCATTGAGGGGAAATTCGACGATGTTGAGGAGGCTGATGAGGGCGATCGGTGAAGGCAAGGAGGAAGAGGGTAATGGCAGTCGGCACGAGGATGTGTTGATGGCGACGAGGGCGATGATGAAGATTGATGATGGGTTGGATGGGTGTTCACGGTGTTTGGGAGGACTGCGGGGTCGAGTGCTGGCAGGGGATGGGAAGAGGACGAGGGAGAATTGTTGCAGGTGACTGGAGGGGCGACATGTGGAGGCTTGATGATGGGGAAAACTCGAAGGGTTTAGCAGAGGGTTGATGTCGAGGTCGAAGGTCGAGGAAGAGGAGAAGGTGGAAGGTCGGGGGAGATGAGGGGTTGCACAGTGAAGGGGTTGGGGAGTTTAAATAGTGAAGGGGAAGATAAAGGGTTTGGCTGTGATGGGAGGGAGAAAGAGAGAGAGAGAGTGACACAAAGAGAGAGACACATAGAGAGAGAGAGAGAGGGAGAGAGAGTTTCTTTAATAATGATAATAGTGGGGGTGAACGTGGGGTAGTTAGGAGATACAGGGGATTATGGGGGTGAAAATCTGGGATTGACTGTTAGAGGGATTGGGTATGTAGGCTTGGGTTAGCATCCAGTAGGAGATGAGTTTGGGTTAATAATAGCATGGGCTTGGAGTTGGGCTTACCGAAAATAACGATAATAATATTGCAAGAATAGCAAAATGTAACAAAAAGGCTCACAACAAGCCCAAGACTCAAAATACATTAAAGTATAAAAGAACAACACAAAAATACAAGAAAAATCCGTAGAACCGGAAACAGAGGTTACAAATCCTACCCACCTTACAAGAAGAATTTCTTCCTCGAAATTCACATCGGTGGATCGTAGGACACCTCGAGAGATAAAGAAAAAGACAAAACAAAACAACCTACTCAAAGAGATGATGGAACTTCTTCTGGACTTCCTCCTCCAGTTCCCAAGTCAACTCATCGTGTGAGTGAGGCTTCCATGAGACACGAACAAGTTTGATAACTTTATTCTTCAGCAATTTCTCACGTCTGTCCAGAATAGAAACTGGCTGAACTTTGCAAGATAAATCTGGCCTCACAGACAACTCTGAGTAGTCAATCACATGACTGTCATCCCTGACGTACTTCCTGAGCTGGGAGACGTGGAACACGTCGTGTACTCCAGACAAAGCCGGCGGTAGTGCAAGTCTGTAGGCTACCTTGGCCACGCGTTCCACGATATCAAAGGGACCGATGAATCGGGGACTCAACTTACCCCCACCACCAAACTGAATAACACCCTTCCATGGTGATACTATAGCGCTCCGAATTTTCAATATGATATCTCAGAAATACGTGGCACAATTCCCAGCATTAACCTTAATTGTAATAGTAAACATAGCCAAAACACAGAGAAATTTTTTCAACTTTCATTACATTAATTCTTTACAAAACACAGCGGAAAAACAAACACCTTAAATAACAATCTTTTCTTTTACAACACATTCTTTTACAATTTACATAAGCCATAATATCATTCCACCACATGCATCCAGATCCCAATGCTATAAGCACCTACCTGTAAAATATGAGGCTAGAGATAACCCTAACTCCCAGAACTACAGGGGTCAGCCATAACGATGTGAGTGATACAAAAAAAATGCAACATAATAAGACATAAGGCATAGAGTCATAAACGACATGTATCAACATCAAGAATAAATGAAATAAGAAATAACAATGAATAAAACAGGAAAACATCAAATGAAACTAGACTAAGTGTCGAGTGTAGGAAAAACAGGAAACAACATGCATAAAACCAAGTCAAAAAAACACAGATGCTATATGACGACTCTCTAATGCATACTTGTTGGACTCTATGCATCCCACAATACATAGGCCCGGTGCAAGCCCTTATCGTTCTCACTTTCTAGGGTTAAATCCCTCGTTATGCAACTAATCCTACTACGGTGATGGAAACAAGATACATAATACACTGCAAATAGGCATCACAACCCTTAATGCGCAAGCATCATGTAGAATAGCTCAAAAACCGGAGAATCAGCCCCCTGCCGTGTACCCCACGAATAGGCTTGCGAGACCGATACACCAGGTACATCCCGTGAATAGGTCCGCCGACACTTAACACGCGAATGCACCCTGCATGCTCCGTGAATAGGCCTGCAGACCCTCGACACGCGAACATACAAATGTTCTCTCGAGACAGAACAGCACACACGTCCTGGAATGTATCCGTTGGACCTAAACCAAAGGCATATACTTATGTTTCCCAAGTTCTATCACATCTCCACTAGTGCCTGTCCTTAAGTTGTTTATTATATATTAAAAAATGTATACAAATTCTCCTTCTCTAGAGTTAGTGTATCCTGCCGACTTAATACCACAAAACAACCCCAATGACCCCAACTAGTCAAAATCCACAAAATCTCATTTGACGGTTTACAGGACTCCCACTCAACTCTTAGAGATTCACAAAATGAATATCAACACCAAAGCTTCCAATAAAACTCACAAGTCTATCATCAAAACTTTTATAATAAGAAAACCTTTTAAATCAACAAAATTCAAATTCATTTAATGTGCTCATAAAATTCCAGAACTAAAATTAAGTATTAAATCCATTAAATAACAGAAAATCATATTTTGAAGTCGTAGAATATCACCAAAACATCAATTTGTTTGAAAACACATATAACTCACTTAATAAGATCGTAAGTACACATTTAAAACTCTATTATAAATAAAATATAATTCTTTGTAAAATACTGAAATCTGTAGTAAAAACATCATCCAAAACAGTTGAGTAATAATCCATAGTATCGAGAAAATAATCATTTAAGAGAAACGAAGAAAAATCAGCAAACAACCCAAAGGAACAATTGACGGTCGACTGCTCAAGAATGGCAGTCGACTGGCAATTGAAAATCCCCAAGTAGTAGCATGACGATCGACCGTGACCTGCTGTACAGCCAAAATAGTTCTTGGTGCATGTTTTGATCTAATACTCGATTAAATCTTTGTAGAAAAAAAAATAAATTTCCTAAGGTGATAAAGCATATCTTGTATAACATATAGGAGTTATTAAAATACATGAAAACATATCAAGATCTCAAAATAGGAAATTTTCACAAAATCTCTTCAAAATCGGCAAAGTAGTATATGTATATATGCATAGGGTAATTAAGCATCAATTTAAACATCAAAATAAATCAAATGAGAGCAGTGGAAAGTTTAAACTCATACCAGAATCAACCCACTCTAAATCCAATCAAAATCCATCAAAATTCACAAAATCTTCAAACAGTATATACACACTGTGAATGTGTATATGAGTGTGTTTGTGCATCAGCTAAACACTAAGAATCTATTATGTATATGTAGTATAAATTTCAAAACCATCGCAGTACTAAAACAATTCAAATCCAATCAAAAACTTCACAAAACTTACAAAACCAATTTCGGCCACATAGCATCAGACCCAAAAAGAGCAACTCCTCCTTACTTCAAAATCCAACCTTTTGATTCAATAAGCCCTTTCATAACTTGTTATACACAAACCCTACTGATCCCCATAGTTTACTCATGAGTATATACAATTATAACATGCAAACAGTCAAGTTTTACTTTATCAAAAGTCTCACATAGATCATATGCATAGTATACAGAATGAAGAACCCTACTTTGTCCATTTTGTGCAATTTACAACCTATGACTTGATATATGCAGTCAAATTAATGAGAACATCATACAGAACAACATACTCATGACTATAAGCACTTACAACATGTAGGTAATCAAGTTTGCACATCAAAAATTTGTCAAACAGAGTGTATATACATGCATACTCAACAATAGGTTAGGTTTTATTCAATTTTTGCAACAATAAACATATTACGCAATATAAAAAATCAAAACAACAAGTATATGATAGAAAATAACATACCCATTATTTATATTAGGTTCTTTAACAACTCAAGTCAATCATCAATAATATAATTTCATGAAAATATTCAATTTTTATTCATCCATTTATCAGTAATTCATTATACCTTCAT
Organism: Hemerocallis citrina; assembly: GCA_017893485.1. Lineage (NCBI taxonomy): Eukaryota > Viridiplantae > Streptophyta > Magnoliopsida > Asparagales > Asphodelaceae > Hemerocallis > Hemerocallis citrina. The sequence continues at coordinate 384,831,994 of CM030358.1, read as the reverse complement.
CCAATCCCTAATATGTTTTCGAATAGACAAATCATCACATACAACATGCATAGAATAAAAGAAAACAAATATATGTCACTCACCTTATTGAAGAATCAACCGAAGAAAAATAAAGAGAATAAGAAAATCCTTTCTTTCGCAAGAAAACCAAGATCCTCGCTTTAAAACTCCAAGAAAATAATAATAAGAAATCCCTTTGTGTTGTGTCGCAAAGAGACGGCTGCACCCCACCCTTTTATAGGTCGGAAAATAGGGTTTTAGGGTTTGTGAATAGATTTGCAAAATACCGCTTTTGAATATATCTTTACATGTATAAATCCTTATACTTGGAAATTAAATAAAATCATCTTAATTGAGATTTAAAAACAAAAATAACCCCTTTAGTATCAGCCGACACTGTTTTGAAAATCCAGAAAAATAAAATTGCACTTTTGCCCCTATAAGTGGCAATTTTGCAAAAAGACTCTTCTTTATCAAAACTTACAAAATAAACCAAATTTATTAAAACAAAAAGTAAACTCTTTACCTCTGAGTTGACTAGGCATCATGTCCAGCCCAAAAATCTGAAAATCTGGAGTTTTTACTCCAAGTGGTAATTTTGCACAAAAGTCCATCTTTTTGTAATATTTGCAAATAGGTCAAATAATTATCAAAAAAATCCAGAAAATTCACAAATAATATCTAATAATAAATAATGGGTTTCTCCAAAATAATTTTTGACTTTGAATTTCCCAAGAAAATATTTGCACGTGTAAAAAGATAAATTTCAGATTAAAATTTATTAAATCACCAAAAATCATTTTAATTCATTTATTAATCATAAAATCATTATTTAAAAATCTTGGGTATTACATCACTCCCTCCTTAGAATAGTTCTGTCTAGGGTCCAAACAAAATAAGCAAAAGGAATTGAAATTTCATAAATGGAACATAGTTTAAGAAATACCATTACACAAGAGAATAATCTAACAAAAGAAATACAAATTAACTCAAAGCTTACAATCATACAAAAGAATACAATCATACAAAAAGTTTAGGAAAAACCTTCCGCATGCGGTCCTTCGACTCCCACGTAGCTCCCGCTGCGCAACTCTGATAACTTGCCTTCGAAAACCTGCTGCAACATCCTCTGAATCTCTGCATCTAATTTCTGACCTTCTACCATCTGCTTCAATTTCTGAAGATCCGTGGCCACTCCTTCCTTAGAAAGGATATGAGCACAAAAAGCTACCACAAACTTCCAAAACTCACACTTCGACAGTTTGGCATACAAGTTATGCTCCTGCAACTTCTGTAACACCTCTGTCAAGTCCGTAGAATGCCCTTCCTATGACTTCGAGCCTGCTGATGCCCCTTCGCTCACCAATTCCTTAACCTGCTTCTGACTTCATCTGGAATCATCAACTTAGATACCATAGCAGTCACTTTCGGATCCTTCTTCTTCTCTTGAAATGTCACTGCGGAACCACCTGGTGCTTTCATTAACACCTCTTCCTTTTGCATTCAATTGTTCCATCATATATTGCCATCCAATCAATGCCCACAATCACATTCACACCCAGAACTTGCAGCTCAATGGGATCAATGCCAAATAATCTCCCACCAATCTCGATATCACAGACCTCGTAATATCGATCAGCAATCAATTCTTTCCCTGATGTTGTTGCCACAGTCAAGACCCTGCCTGGAAACACCTTAGGTTCCACACATACAACTTTAGCAAAATTGGGCGACACAAATGTATGCAAGGAACCAGTATCAAATAAAACTTTTGCTTTTATTTCATTAACCAAAACAAATCCTGTTACATGGAAAATGATACTCAAATCTCCAATTTTTTCTTAAATAAAGTTTTACTTAATACATAAATGAATGAATTCAAAATTCTTGCATACCTCGAATCACATCCTCTAAGTTACCCGCATCCTCCTCAGTCATTGCGACCACTCGCCCCTGCCTCTGGACTTTGCCTCCGCCTGCACCATCCTTCTTCAACTACGGACAGCTTGGTCTGAGATGCCCTTCACGCCCACACTGATAACAAATCTGCACCTTCCAAGGCTTGGTGCATGCTGCCTGATAATGACCTACCTCTTCACAGTTGAATCAAGTCACGTCTTGAATTGCGGGTGCCTTCTGCATTGGCCTACTAATCTTGCCCTACTTCGTTGGGAACTCCTTCTCAATCTTACTAACTGCTGGCCTCTTGCTCCCGCTCCAGGTCTCCTACTTCTTCTGGAACTGATCCATATCTTCTTCTGTCATAGCTGCTCTCCTGACCAGCTTATCAAACATTCTGATGCCCAATGGGATCATCATTGAGCTCAAATTCAGCCTCAAGCCCTGCTCGAATTTCTTGGCCTTCTTCGCTTCATCAACAATCAGCTCTGGTGCATACCTTGACAGCTGAGCGAACTTAGTCTCATATTCGCGCACTGTCATGCTGTCTTGCTGCAGATTCAAGAATTCCGTTGCCTTCTTCTGGATATCCAGAGGAAAGAAATGATCCCTAAACTCATCCATAAAAGCCTCCCAAGTCACTTGTTGTTCTCCAAAAGTCCTCTTTACTGACGACCACCAAACACCAGCAATATTCTCTAACTGCATCGTAGCCAATTTCACCTTATTGACTGTTGGGATTTCCAAGACTTCGAAGACCATCTCCATCTGTCTAATCCAATCATCAGCCTCATTTGGATCAAACCATCCCTAAAAAATAGGCAGCTTCATCTGCTTGAAGGACTCAACCTGCTTGATCGGACTAGTATTGAAAAACACTGGTCTTGCCCACTGATTCTAATTCTAATTCTGTGCCATATTAGCTGCCATGAATGTGTTCAAGGTCTGATACACCCTGGCATTCTCAGTCTCAAGATCAAGTCCTGCCCCATGGGAACCTTCAGCCCCATCACCATTACCACCATTCCTGATCCTGGGTCCTGCCATTATACTGAATACTGCAAAATGAGGGTAAAGTTAGAGCATCACAACACAATTCATGTTCACATCAATACCCCACGGCAAAATCTCAACTATACCCCAAACCAAAACATCATGTTCTAACTCTATGTGATACTCACACTCTAATGTCCATGCCTAGGTACTCACGCTCTAGTGTCCACACCTAGGTTTATTTTTACACCATGTTTATTATTACTATTGAAGCATACCCTGATACCAATCTCTGTAGCGCCTCGAATTTCCAATATGATATCTCAGAAATACGTGACACAATTTCCAGCAACAACCTCAATTGTAATAGTAAACATAGCCAAAATACAGAGAAAATTTTTCAACTTTCATTACATTAATTCTTTACAAAACACAAAAGAAAAACAAACACCTTGAATTACAATCTTTTCTTTTACAAAACATTCTTTTACAATTTACATAAGCCATAACATCATTCTACCACATGCATCCAGATCCCAATGCTATAAGCACCTACCTATAAAACATGAGTCTAGAGATAATCCTAACCCCCAAAACTACAGGGGTCAGCCATAACGGTGTGAGTGACATAAAATAAATGCAACATAATAAAACATAAGGCATAGTGTCATAAACAACATGTATCAACAACAAGAATAAATGAAATAAGAAATAACAATGAATAAAATATGAAAACATCAAGTGAAACCAGACTAAGTGTCGAGTGTAGGAAAAGCAGGAATCAACATGCATAAAACCAAGTCAAGAAAATACATATGCTATATGATGACTCTCTAATGCATACTTGTCGAATTCTATGCATCCCACAATACATAGGTCCGGTGCAAGCCCTTATCGTTCTCCTCTTTATAGGATTAAATCCCTTGTTATGCAACAATTCCTACTATGATGATGGAAACAAGATCCAGAATACTCCGAAAATAGGCATCACAACCCTCGACACCCAAGCATCATGTACGAATAGCTCAAAACCCGGAGAATCATCTCCCTGCCGTGTACCCCATGAATAGGCTTGCGAGGCCCTCGACGTGCAGATACACCTGGTACATCCCGTGAATAGGCTCACCGACCCTTAACACGTGAATGCACCCTGCATGCTCCGTGAATAGGCCTGCAGACCCTCGACACGTGAACATACAAATGTCCTCTCGAGACAGAACAACACACAAGTCTTGGAATGCATCCGTTGGACCTAAACCAAGAGCATATACTTACGTTTCCCAAGTTCCATCACATATCCACTAGTGCATGTCCTTAAGTTGTTTATTATATATTACAAAATATATACAAATCCCCCTGTCTAGAGTTAGTGTATCCTGCCGACTTAATACCACAAAAAAATTCCAATGACCCCAACTGGTCAAAATCCACAAAATCTCATCTGCCGGTTCACATGACTCTCACTCAACTCTTAGAGATTCACAAAATGAATATCAACACCAAAGCTTCCAATAAAACTCACAAGTCCATCATCAAAACTTTTATAATAAGAAAACCTTTTAAATCAACAAAATTCAAATTCATTTAATATTCTCATAAAATTTCAGAATTCAAATTAAATATTAAATCCATTAAATAACAGAAAATCATATTTTGAAGTCGTAGAATATCACCAAAACATCAATTCGTTCGAAACACATATAACTCACTTAATAAGATCGTAAGTACACATTTAAAACTCTATTATAAATAAAATATAACTCTCTGTAAAATACTGAAATCTGTAGTAAAAACATCATCCAAAACAGTAGAGTAATAATCTATAGTATCGAGAAAATAATCATTTAAGAGAAACGAAGAAAAATCAGCAAACAGCCCAAAAGAACAATTGACGGTCGACTACTCAAGAATGGCAGTCGACTGGCAATTGAAGATCCCCAAGTAGCAGCGTGACGGTCGACCGTGCGGTCGACCGTGACTTGCTGTATAGCCAAAATAGTTCTTGGTGCATGTTTTGATCTAATACTCGATTAAATCTTTGTAAAAACAAAATTAAATTTCCTGAGGTGATAAAGCATATCTTGTATAACATATAGGAGTTATTAAAATACATCAAAACATATTAAGATCTCAAAATAGGAATTTTTCACAAAATCTCTTCAAAATCGGCAAAGTAGTATATGTATATATGCATAGGATAATTAAGCATCAGTTTAAACATCAAAATAAATCAAATGAGAGTAGTGGAAAGTTTAAACTCATCTCAGAATCAACCCACTTGAAATCCAATCAAAATCCATCAAAATTCACAAAATCTTCAAACAGTATATACACACTGTGAATGTGTATATGAGTGTGTTTGTGCATCAGCTAAACACTAAGAATCTATTATGTATATGTAGTATAAATTTCAAAACCATCTCAGTACTTAAACAATTCAAATCCAATCAAAAACTTCACAAAACTTACAAAACCAATTTCGGCCACATAGCATCAGACCCGAAAAGAGCAACTCCTCCTGACTTCAAAATCCAACCTTTTTGATTCAATAAGTCCTTTCATAACTTGTTATACACAAACCCTACTGATCCCCATAGTTTACTCATGAGTATATACAATTATAACATGCAAACAGTCAAGTTTTACTTTATCAAAAGTCTCACACAGATCATATGCATAGAATACACTGTGAAGAACCCTACTTTGTTCATTTTGTGCAATTTACAACCTATGACTTGATATATGCAGTCAAGTTAATGAGAATATGATACAAAACAACATACTCATGACTATAAGCACTTACAACATGACTATAAGCACTGCTGGAACTGAGTTCGGCACCGACCAATCCTGGACAGTAGAAATCTTCGACGGATCCACAGATACACCTTCACCGGAGATAATGTGGCCCAGAAAAGCAACACGGTTCAGGCAAAATTCACACTTGCTGAGTTTCTCATAGAACCGTTTCTCTCTCAGAGTCTGCAGAACAACTCTCAAGTGCTCAACATGGTCTTCTCTGTTCCGCGAATACACCAAGATGTCGTCGATGAACACCACCACAAATTTGTCCAAGAATGGCAAGAACACCCTATTCATTAGACTCATGAATACCGCCGGTGCATTGGTAACACTAAAAGGCATCACAAAGAATTCATAATACCCGTATCTCGTGCGAACGCCGTCTTCAGAATATGCCCAGTCTTCACCTTGACCTGAAGATAACCAGAGTGAAGATCCAACTTCGAGATCACAGACGCACCACCCAACGGATCGAACAGATCGTCAATCCTCGGTAGTGGATTTCTGTTCTTCACCGTGACATTATTGAGCTCCCGATAGTCGATACAGAGCCTGCGACTACCATTCTTCTTGTTGAAGAACAACATTGAAGCTCTCCAAGGCAAAACACTCGGCCTGATAAAACCCCCGTCCAATTACTCGTGGACCTGTACTTTCAGTTCGGCCAACTCAACTGGTGCCATGCGGTACGGGCTCTTCGAGATTAGTGCCATATCCGGCTGAACCTCAATAGTGAACTCCACGTATCGATCTGGCGGTAGTCCGGGCATCTTTTTAGGGAAGACATCAAGGAAGTCCCGCACGACTAGGGTGCAACTTCACCATCAGTGCACAATGACTCAAGTGCACCAGCCTTTGGATGCACCAGGCTCTCGACACGTCCAGACGGTGTCTCACCCGCACGAAATTCAAACTCTGGTTGCCCAAGAAGTCTAAAAGTCACCTTCTTCCCCCGGCAGTCAATCACCGCACGGGTAACCCTCAGCCAATCCATTCCCAAAATAACGTCGAAGCCAGAGTTGTTAATCACAATCAGATCAGCCTCAAATTCCTTATCGCTTATCAGTAGAGGACTCTGCCTGCACACCTTAGAACATACAATGGTGCCTCCACCTGTTGTGATATTCCAAGCTGCTGGCAAAACCTCGCTTGCTAAACGATGACGATCGATGAAGCGGAAAGACACAAATGAGTGGGTAGCACTGGAATCAAACAAAACATGGGCAGGAAGAGAATGCACAAATATGATGCCTAATTGAATGATCCAATGAATAAGGATGAATGATGCATGCATGGTGCACAAAAGACTATGCAAGAAGGAAAGAAATAAAATATGCAGAAATTGAATATAAATAATATAATTACTGCGACATACCTGCAACCACTCCAGTAGCCATCTTAGCTTCCACTGCAGTCAGATTAAAGGCCTGACCACGACCTCCCATCTGACCTACTCTCGGGGCCGTCCTCCGCTTGTCGAAGGCCTGTCGCTGCTGTAACTACCATTTCCGCTATTTTCATTTTCCCCCCTCTTTTGTAATATTTTTGTAACCCATGTTTTCCATTTTCTGTATTTTTGGATGTATTTTTCTTTTTGTATATTTATTCTCATTGTATCTCTTTTTGGACCGTGTTTTGGATCTTTATTTTCTATATATCCATTTATTTGATTTTTTGTCTTTTATTCGATCTTTTTGATTCAATTTTTCTCCTATTATTCCATCTCTGTCTGATTGGGCCATTTCTTTGATCCCCATTATTTCAGTTGTTCATGTCCTATTTTATTTTTATATTTTCTTTATTCATGTTGTCCTATCACTATTATTGGATCTTTTATACCCAAACCCATTTGTTGTCATACCCAATACCCTATTGGATCCACTACCCGTTAACCAAAACCCTATAACCCAATTAAATCCTTTTTTTAAAAAACCAATTAAAGCCCTACTATACACCCAACACGAAAACCCCTATTATACTCGAAACCCTTACCTATCTGCATCCTAACCCTAATACTCTATCCCCCACACATATATATATATATATATATATATATATATATATATATATATATATATATATATATATATATATATATATTTACCCATGCTTACCCTGTTCATCCCAAACCCTAGCGTCGTTCTTCCTGCACCTCCCGACTCTTCAACCCTCCTCGGTAGCCCCTCCTTCCCTTCTCCTCTCCCGGAGCCGCGAGTGCCTCCCTCTCTCTCTCCCGACTTGTCCCCGGTGCCACCCTACTCTAGTGCAACCCCCCGGTGCTCCCTGCCTCTCTGTGTCGCAACGACAGCAGCCGACTCCCTTCTGCAGCACCGCCCAGCACCCCCGAGCACCCTGTGCCCCTCCTCTCGACGCTCAGCAGCCCAGCATAGCACCACCAGAGTTGTCGTTCCCCTACCGTCCCTGCCTAAGTCCCGACTGCGGTGTCGACCAGCAACAGCGATGCCGACAACGATCACCCGCCCTGCCGTTGCTGAGTCTTCATGTGCGTGTGTGATCTCGTGCGTTATGTTCATGGTTTGCTCGTTAATTGTATTCGTGATTGGCTCGTAATTCGTTCGTTCATTGTGTTCGTGCCCTGAAATCCATTCCTGTTATTCTTGTTCTTACTTCGTTCTCGTCATCGACTATAAGGCAAGTAACTTGTATTCTTTTTTTTGTATAAAACAAGTACTAAATACCGCCTGTAGTGTAGTTGTGTTCTAAAGACAATTCTTGTGCAAAACCCCTATTACATCTTGTCTCTATTGTGTTGACCCGCCCGTAGTTGTCACACTACACACACGACATGAAATAACTTAGATATAATAGATTCTTGATGTATACATGCATGTTGTTCGTGATCCATGATGTGTTGTATGATCTTGTATGCTTGATGTGTTAGTCAGAGTATAACTTATTGTAGACTTGTAAAATACCCTATACCATGTTGCTTGGACATCTAGTATACCCTATTTCATGTTTGTTATTATTTGGATGAGTTTCATATGATCTATGTTGATTTTGTACATGAAGAAGATTTCAGTTTTTGTTGTTACCTCGTTTTTTATCAGTATTTTAGACCCTATTAAGGTCAGTATATGAAAATTATTTGTCAATATGAATTATAGAGAATTCTGTCTACTTTCCAGATTTTCTGACAGATCTCAATTTCGATTTGTGAGTTGCAAGTTATTGCTGTTTTACTACAGATGTATAGAAAATTCTAGATCCAGTTTTATACAAATTCTGTAGGGTAATTTATTTTTCTACTGATGATGAAGATAATATTTTGATCCAATATTTTGTTGAGTACAACTAGAATTGATTGGAATTAACCCCTAATTTTTTTGGATTTAATTGATGAGTTTTATAAACTATTCTATACTTGTAAACAACAACTATACATGTAGAATTTTCATACTGTTCAGTAAAGAACCTTAATTTCAACCTAATTCTATTTGCTTTCTATAAAAACTTTGTGAATATGAAATATAGCCTACTGTATCTATTTTATCACCCTTTTGATGAATCTGGATTTCGATTTATATTTTGTAATCTATTGCTGTTTTAGTACTGTTGTGTTTATGATTTCAGATTTACAAATTTTCTGTATCTTGCTGCTTTCTGATTTTTCTTGGCTACTCTATCTATGTTGAAAAATTATGAAACTTTATTTGCTGTTACTAAACATACTAGGGAATACTCCAGAATTTTTTTGGATTTAATCAGTAAGTTTTTATGCTGTTTTTCTGTTCTTGAATACAAACTTCTGATTTCTGGTTAAACATGTTTTCTGGATATAAATCTGTTCTGAGTCTTATTTTTCTGAAATACCATATGACTTATGATAGCACATTTGTAACAACGGAAATTCCAGATTTAGTGCAGTACTGTCTTGCTGTCATGAACTAGAATTTTCATTGTCCTATCTTTAATGTGTTGTCTATCACCTATACATGTTTATCTTTCAACCTGAACCTATTACTTGTTTATACTATGTTATTCTTGCCCTGTTTTGTGCACGTACATGCCTGTCTGATAATGATAATAAATAATCAAGCCGTGTTAAGGGAAAGATCTAGTAGTTGAAAATATAGAAATGTGTACATTGAAGGGATCCAGTGTTTCCCACCTGTTATGTGTTCATGACTATATGATACACGATCCTGTTTACCTGATTACCCTAACTACATGCTTCCCTATAGGAAGGTGTACTCAGAAGAGGACCAGTAGGTTCTACCTGTACTTGTTTACCTGATTATCTGACTACACACTTCTCTATAGGAAGGTGTACTTGGAAGAGGACCATTAGGTTCTACCTGTACCTGTACATGTACTTGTTCCTGTTCCTATTTACCTGATCCCTGAGTACACAACCCTATAGCCTCCACTACGAAATCTAAACGCAAACTTGTTTGAATATGGCAACCATGTGGTAAAAATCTGGGACGCATGAAGTGCTACCTAGATAGTAATAAATACAAGACTTGACATAACATGACACCTATTACATGCTTACTTGTACATGCTACTTGTATACCTGTTTACCTATATACCTGGTTACCTGTTTACCTGCTTGCATGACACTTGATACATGTTACTTGTACCCTTTTATTATATCATGTTACTTGATTTTGTTTCCTGATTCATGTTAATTATCCTGCTCTGTGACATGTCTATTCCATGCTATGTTGCTTCCGATATTTCTTTATAATTGTTTATCTTTCCCATGTACTTGTGCCTGCACTACAAGCGGCCCATAACTTGCATTGATGAGCGATTTGTTTTCTTTTTTCTCTTCCTGTAATTTGCTAAATTGCAGATCTTGGAGATCAGCTGCCCGATGGAGTAGGTGATCTGAGATTTTAGATGCTGGAGTTTTTTCTATTATTATTTCCTGTTACTTATTTTGAATAATTGAATCTGTTAATTGGATTATTTGTATTGGGCAATGTGATCCAGAATTATTAACTTGTTTCCAGATCTGATTTATTTGAGATTATTACATTTTGTTTCAAGTAGATTCTTGTTTGTATATTGATTCATATATGCATGCGTGGTTGACTTCTCTTGCTTCATACTCTGATTATTCCTGTGAAATATTGTAAAGATCCTGACAGCTTATGGACGATGAAAATCATTCGCTGGACTTAGTCACGTATTCGTATTCCGTATTCTCTTTTTGGGAAGCGGAGCGTGATAAGGTTTTTATTGGTATCAGAGCCCAGGTTTGGCTAATGTATTGGTTTGACTGGTATATTAGACAAGCTTGGCTCGATCTAGGATTGGCACAACAGTACACAGAACATGCATACATGAATGATTTATAATCGACTATGATTTGGATGCTGATTGTTTTTGATCTTGTGTAGACCATGGCTTGTAGAGGTTCCACTTCTCGTTCTTAGGAAGATCAGCTCGGGCTTGAGGCCATTACCAATGTGTTGGAACGGTTGATCAATATGCAGCAAAACCACAGTGACCTGGTGATGGCTGCTTTGGAAGCTGCCCGAGTTCTGCCTACCGCTGTGCCTATGCAGGCAACTTTTCCTCCTCGTCTGAGTACAGTCACAGATTTCATGAGGCTGCATCCTAACAGATTCTCGACACTGAGATGCCTTTGGAGGCCGAACAGTGGTTAATCTGGACTGAGCAGTTCCTTTTGGCAGCAAGAGTTACCGATGCTGATAGAGTGGATGTGGTGACCATCCAGCTGGTGGATTTGGCTCACATTTGGTGGAGGTCCGAGTCCGAAAGGCTCGAACGACCTATAACTTGTGCCACGTTCACTAGGAGCTTCTTGGAGAAGTTCTTCCCTAGCAGCACTCGAGTTGAAATAGAGCAACAGTTCCTGGCCCTGAAACAGGTGGGTCGTTATTCTATTTTTGAATTGTTGTTACATATTGTTCATGCAATGTTGTAACATTAGACTTTTTTGAAAACAGGGCTCCAGGTCTGTAGATGAGTATGCAGCAGAATTTACCAGACTTAGCCATTTTGCAGCCGTTCTTGTGGCGAACGAAGAGGACATGGCTCGTAGATTCACTCTGGGACTTGAGCGAGACATTCGGGTGCATCTCGTCTCCCTTCACTTGCGTACTTATAATGAGGCTCTCGAGGCAGCTCGAGCTCAAGAGCAGGCTCGTGGCAGGTTGTCTCCTCCTCGACGGACTGTTCCGCACTCTGCTGTTATTGCTAGACCTTCTAGTGGGCCAATTCGGAGGCATATTCCTGCCTATCTTGTCAGGGCGACTCCCTACTCTTCTGCTGTTTTCGGGGAGCTTGTTTCTATGACTTCTGCCAGTTGATTGAGCATGATCGCAGGGAATGTAGGTGCACCAACCTCCGATGCTCCAGGTGTGGTGCTACTGACCATTCAGTGCGGGATAGTCCGCAACCGCAGAGGATGGCTCTTCCAACTGGGGGTCCAGTTCAGCAGGTAGCCCCAGCTCGTGGTTCAGTCAGGCCACCGCTTCCTCCTCAGTGCCAGATTGTCGGTCAGAGGACCGCTGTCCACAGGAGAGGTCAGGCTTACAACCTGACAGCTGCAGATGCTGAGACAGCAGAGAGTGTTGTTGCAGGTATGTTTTGCTTTTATTGCTTTGCTATTTTATTGTTTCTCTTTTGCTTCTTTCATTTGTCTTGCATTATTCTTTCTTATTATCTTTCTTCATTGTGTTATCCTCACCCTTGATCATCAACTCTTTTCCTCTTGCTTTTGATTCAATCTTAGGTGTTTTCCTTGTTTGTTCTTTTCTTCCTCATGTTCTTTTTGATTCTGGGGCAACCCATTCCGTTGTCTCTTCTCGCTTCGCGGCTCGCCATCGGTTGGAGTGCAGCATCATGTCAGAGGCTTGGAACATTGTGACAGGTGGTGGTGTTTTCATTTGTTTCGGAAGTGCAGGCAGTGTCCCATGGTTAATGGTGCCATAGATTTCAAGACCGACCTGATTGTAATTGGGAATTTAGGATTCGACGTCATTCTCGATATGGATTGGTTGGGTGATTCCCATGCCATTGTTGATTGTCGTGCCAAGATAGTTGTATTCCGGATTCCAGGTCTTGCAGAGTTTGAGTTTCATGCCGGGGAGATGCCCTTTGGCCGAGCTGAGACTGCAGGTGATCAGGAGGTTTGTGCGATGGACTTGCATTTAGGCTGTGAGGCTGTGCCTCTATTAGTGCAGGATTTCCTGGATATTTTTTCAAAGGAGTTTCCTGGCTTACCCCTGATAGGGATGTGGAGTTCAGTATTGAAGTTCAGTCGAGTAGGATGCCAATATCGAAGAGTCCCTACAGGATGGCACTGGTTGAGTTAGCAGAGCTTAAGGTGCAGATTCAGGAGTTGCTTGATTTGGGGTTCATCAGACCCAGTGTTTCGCCGTGGGGTGCTCCAGTCCTTTTTTTCAACAAGAAGGATGGTAGTCGTTGATTGTGCGTTGATTATCGGGAACTGAACAGTGTCACTGTAAAGAACCGATATCCATTGCTCAGGATCGATGACTTATTTGATCAGTTGAGCAGAGCAGCTATTTTCTCGAAGTTGGATCTTCATTTCAGGTATCATCGGGTCAAAGTGAAGGCGACTGATGTACAGAAGACTTCATTCAGGACCAGATATGGGCACTATGAGTATCTTGTGGTGCCGTTCGGGTTGTAAATGCGCCAGCTGTATTCATGAGTCTTATGAACATGGTCTTTTCCCAGTTACGAGATAGATTTTTGCTGGTCTTCATTGATGACATTCTGGTGTATTCTCTGAATCGGGAAGATCATGCTGAGCATATTAGGTTGGTTTTGCAGAGTTTGAGAGAGAATCAACTCTATGGGAAACTCAGCAAGTGTGAGTTTTGGCTCGATAGAGTTACCTTCTTGGGGCACATTATTCTGGCGATGGTATCTTAGTGGATCCGTCCAAGGTTGAAGCTGTGAAGGATTGGCCAGTTCCCAAGTCAGTTTCAGAGGTGAGGAGTTTCCTTAGTCTAGCTGGCTATTATCGGAAATTCTTCCAAGTTTTTTTTCCCTCTTGCATTGACAGGCGTTTTGTTTTCTTTTTCCTCTTCCTGCAATTTGCTAAATTGCAGATCATGGAGATCAGCTGCCCGATGGAGTAGGTGATCTGAGATTTTAGATGCTGGAGTTTTTGCTATTATTATTTTCTGTTGCTTATTTTGAATAATTGTATCTGTTACTTGGATTATTTGTATTGGGCAATGTAACCAAGGATTATTGACCTGTTTCCAGATTTGATTTATTTGAGATTATTACATTTTGTTTCAAGTAAATTCCTATTGGTATATTGATTCATATATGCATACGTGGTTGACTTCTCTTTCTTCCTACTCTGATTATTCCTGTGAAATGTTGCAAAGATCCTGAAAGCTTATGGATGATGAAAATCATTTGCTGGACTTAGTCACGTATCCATATTCCGTATTCCGTATTCCCTTTTTGGGAAGCGGGGCGTGACAATTTTATTTGCAATTGAATAAAATACTTCATTTTCTTGATATTTTGATTAAACTTGTTCATGAAATTCTTCGTTCTTCTTAATTGAGCTATTCTTGTTGATCCTATTTTCTTTCATTAAATTGTGGGTATTTTTATTTGAACCCTATTATTTTAGATCCATCTCTTGTTGAACCCTAAAACCCAATTTCAATTGTTCTCGACCCAAAACCACTTTTATTGGATCCTAAACCATTAACCCAACATCCTAATTGCACCCTATAAATACAATCCTATTGCAAACACTAAAAATTGCACAAATTGATGCCCTAAAAGCTGTCTAATCTCTTTCCTCTTTCTCTCTCCTCTCTGTTTCTCTTTCCCGACCGATTTTTCCTGCCTAAAACACCTGACCACCCTCTCCGGCCTACTCCGGTGAACCCCCCGTCGACCTCCCTTCTCGTCGATGCCGCCAGCAACCCAGACACCACCCTCGACCCTCTTCATCGCTCTTTTCCCCTATTTTCGATCGACACTAGTGCCAAAACCGACCCTCGCTGCTGTCTTGCTCCCGTCGACAGCCTCGCACCATCGCCCTCGCCGTCGCCGCCCACCGTTGCTGTCAAGCCATGTCGGCCAGATCCCGAGCCCTTTGCTGGCAGTTGCTGCTGTTGCTATGTCTCTTTGCTTTTGGGTTATTTTATTGCACGTATTATACACGTGTTATTTGTGTGTTCGTGGGTTCGTTGCTCCGGAATTCTCATCCCGTTATTCTTGGTATTCGATTTCATCATCTATAAGGCAAGTCATTTTCCTCTTGAATTGTTATTGAATCAAATTCAAGTTTTTGTTGGAACTCATGCAAGTAGATCCCATTGTTTATCGTATTGTACAATGTTCATCTCTTTCGTTGGGTATATTGAGGGTTTACATGAGCTAACCCCAATTTACTTGACTTCGTGCCTCTATTGTCTCCAAAGATTGAATCTTCCATGTGTTCATATAGAATTGAGAATAAGGTTACTCATATAATTGTCACACAATTAATCTATTGTACAAACAATTGCTAGCTGTATATTGTTCATTATGTTCGACTAGTAAATGATCTTAAAATGAATAACTTTTTGAATAAGAATTGTAGACTTATCTTTCTAGTTTCCAGAACATCTTGAATTTCTGAATTCCGAGTTGTGTAGCAAAAGTTATGCCATTTTACTACCACTGTGTTTTTATTTCTAGATTTCCAGATTCTTGTATATTTGAGGTTTAAACTGTTAAAAGGCTGATCAAATGTTAAGATTTTGCTCTTAAATTATCCAGATTGTTACTTAACATGTTTTGAGTCTAATAAATATTTTTAATGAATTTATTATTGAGTTTTTGTTGATTCTAAAAATAAAATAACATGGTATTGAATTTCTGCCTGAACATGAAATTTGTAAAGAATGGTGTGTTTGATATAGCTATTGTTGTCAGATTTTGAACTTTAAATATGTGTTGTATTTGTTGGGAAGTCTAGTTCCTATAATTTCTGACGGATTAAGTTTTCGATTAGCAGTGGGAAATTAAATTTTTGTACAGACTACTCTTGCTGTCCAGAATTTTATATTCCAGTTTTTAATAGTTTAATTATTCCTACGTCATAGTATTGCATGAATCGAAGTGTGTATGTTGTATTGCATGATCCTAATGAGTTATTGTCATTATTTACCATCCTATTGTTTCCCTATTGTCATCATCGTTCCTTTCATGTCTCATAATTGCATATCGTGTTGTTGCATTAATAAAATAATTAATAAGCCTGGGTTTAAGGGACTGACTGGAGTAGTTGAAGACATAGTGACTGTATACAGAAGTGTGGGCCATGTTTCCCAAAATATTGTGTGTTGGCAAATATTATTGTTATCGGTTTATTGTTGGATTACTGACACAATATTCCAATCGGTCGTGTATTGTTTTATTGTTATTCAGCCAACTAGTGTACACCAATGCTGCAAATAATGTTATCGTGCCATGTTCATGACCTATAGAATCTTCCACTTAAAGTCTAAACGACATTGATTGTATGCATCAAACCTGTAGAATGGGATGCAGTAGTACGTGCATTAGTTAGGATTAAAATGATTAATAGACTTAAGGATTTCATATCGACATTGCATATTGTTCATTATTATTCCTATTGATATCGAATATTGGCCAAGTGTTATTGATATTGATCATTGAATATTATTATCGATTATTGAATCATTGTCTACAATTATTGTATCATTTACCATGATATTGATTATTGCTATTGTCTCCTGTTATTGATTTCTATTGATCCATTGAATTCATTGTTATATCGTGATTAGTGTTCCTTTCTTTCTCTACTTGCTGTCTATGAATTGCTCTAAGGAAAATTTTCTCCTATTTTTAGATGAAGTGTTCAAAGGTGATCGTGGTGAATTACCTACTGGAATTGGAGAACAAACTTTCTGAAGATTTAATGCTTTCTAGTTGTTTATTATTTTATTGAACTTAATGTATTGGGACTTATTATTATTTGAGATTGGATTTATTATTGTATTGGGCTTATGTCCCGGATTTTATTATTTGTTTCTAGACATTAGATTATTGTATTTGAATATTTTATATTGCTTCATTCCAAGTATTATTGTTCATGAGATTATTATTATTGCCTGCACATTTGTTCTGTATTGTTTATATTGTTCAGTTGATCAGATAAAAAGCTTATGGGTGACATTAGTCATTCGTTGGGCCAATGTCATGTACACGTATTCCGTATTTTTGGGAAGCGGGGCGTGACAGCTGCAGTGGAAGAGGCGGTCCGTCCTAAGCTCGGGCTGGTATTCCCATCTGAGCTGGACCTCCAGCCGGTGGAAGGGACCTATTCCTGGGGCATTTGCGAACTACATGGCCACTGCCCCTGCACACGAGGCACAGACGGTTGGCCAGGCAGCAATCCTTGTGCAAATGACCGACCTTATGGCAGAAGGTACAAGTCGGTACTGTCCTCGGAGCAAGGGCGAATACGGCAGCGGCCTTGCTGGGGGGTTTGGACAAGCCTCCGAATAGGCCCTCCGGTAGGCCGAGCGACAGTGAGTGTAACCCTTGTTCCCGTATATATGTATTTTTCCGTGTATTTTCTGTATTTAAAATTTTTATGACTTTCTTCTCGCTTTTAAATTCTTTTTTCAACAATTACATTTTCAATTGATCGAATTTTAGCAAAATATTATTATGGTTTCTAAGAAATTTTCCTTTTCATTTTATTTTTTGAAAATTATATTTATTTCAAATAATACTGTATTTTAACTTTAATTTCTATTTCTAATTGATTGACTATTTATATTATATATTGTTTGGATTATTTTAATAAATCTGTTAAACTCGAATTTACAATTTGATATGTATATATTATTAATATTACTATTATTTGTTATTATTACTAGTTGATTATTTGAATTATTTTGTGAAATCCAAAATCGAATTTCAGATTTCAACTTATTCTACATAAATTGTTTGATTTTGTTATTGTTGTTATTATTGTATATTTTGTATTGAAAGCATAAAGTTTAATCGATACTATATTATACTAATTGATTTATTTATTATTAAACCTTATAAGCCTATCTCCTATTGGATCCTACCCGTACCCACTACCCTATTATCCATTAACCCGTTTCTACCTTATATAACCCCCTCCTTAATTCTAAACCCTAACCATCTTCATTAAAACCCTAATCACCCTCTTAATTAAACCCCGTCGCCTATAACCCCTTCCCCTTCCTCTGTCGAAACCCAAGCCTTGCCTCGCCCACCCTGAGCAACCCATTCCCGTCACCCTCATCTCCCTTCACCTGCTGCCCTTGCCTTCATCCCCGTCCACTTCATCCCCTCGAGCAACCCACCTCCCCGCTCTCATCCCTCCACCTCATCGTCAACCTCCGTCGCTCCATCCCCTTGACTGCACCCCAGTGCCACCGCAAGCCTCGCCTGCATCACCCCTTCCGTCCCGAGCGCCTCCCGTTCGCCCTCATCCTCCAGTCAAGCCCCCTGTGAATCGATGCCTGTAGCCACCTTCAGCCGAAGCCGAAGTCCCTCGACGTTGCCGCCGTCTCGCTGCCCAGTCAACCCTAACGCCAGCCTCTCCTTTTTCCCTCCTCCTCTCGATGCCACATCAGACATCAGCAATGACAGCAGCAGTGCCAGCCAGCAGCGAGGCCAGCCAACGCTGCCTCTGTCCGCCGTCATCCCGCCGTGTGCTGTCGTTTGTCCTCCCTCACAGTGCACCCAGCTGCCTTGGTCCTTGTATGCATTTGTTGATCTCCAAGCACACCTAGCAGTCCCTTGTATTTGTGATCCTGATCGCCTTCATCTTGTTCGCGATTGGTTGTTCTTGGTGTTTGTGATCTTGTTCATGTTTGCTCGCTCGTGATATTGTGTTCGTGCCCGGGAATCTATTCTCGTTATTCTCAATTTCTCGTCAGATCCGTCGTCAATTTCAAGGCAAGTAACTTATATTAATTATTGTTGTATATACATGTACTAAATAACGCATGTAGTGTAGCTTTCGTGTCTAGATTTATCCTTACGAAGAACAATTGTTAGATCTTGTCTCTATTTGTTGATCCATCCATAGTCGTCCTTTGTTACACACACGACATAAAAATAATTTAGAATAATCTAGACTTGATGCATGTATGTATGTTATTCGTGATTCATGATATGTTGTACCCTTATTGCATGCTTGATGCGTTAGTCGTAGTATATCTTGTGGTAGATTTGTGAAACACCCATACCATGTTGTTTTGGACATCTATTATACCATGCTTTGTGTTTTGTTTTAAATTGGGTTTGTTGCATATGAACTATTTGACGTAATACATGAGGAAGATTTTTGTTTTTGCTGCTGCCTGGTTTTGTTTTAGTATTTTAGACCCTGTTGAGGTCAGTAAATCAAGTTAATTTGTGAATATAAATCGTAGACCCCGCTATTTATTTTTTAGAATTTCTGATAGATCTCAGTTTCAATTTGTGAGTTGCGAGTTATTACTGTTTTCGATACAGATGTGTTAGAAATTTCAGATTCCGTTTTATATGATTTCTGTGTAGTTAATTATTTTAATACTGATGCTAAAGATAAGATTTGGATCAAATATTTTGCTGGCTGTGACTAGACTTGACTGGAATTAATCCTAATTTTTTGTGGATTTATTTGATACATTTATAAACTATTCTATGCTTGTGAACAAGTACTATATCTCCAGTTTTGCATACTGTTAAGTAAATATCCATGTTTTCAACCTGATTCTAGTTGCTGATAAAAACTTTGTAAACATAAAATGTAGCATGTTGTATCTATTTTACTACCCTTTTGACGGATTTCGATTTCGAGTTATACTGTGTAATCTATCATTATTTTAGAATTGCTATGTTTAAGGTTTTAGATTTACAAACTTGCTGTATCTTTCTATTTCCCAAATTTATTTGACTATACTGTCGATGTTGGAATATTATGAAATTATATTTGCTGATACTAGGCATACTAGGAAATACCCCAGATTTTCTTGGATTTAATCAATGAGTTTTTATGCCAGTTTCATGTTTATGAATACAACCTTGTGATTTCTGACTGAACATATTTTCTGGATACAAATTTTTTTTGAGTCTTATTTTTGTGAAATACCATATGACTTATATATATTTGCTGGATTCGGCCGAGGGTCTATTTTCCAGATTTTTTGATGGATCTAGATTTGCACATTTGTAGCAACGGAAATTCTAGATTTAGTGCTGTACTGTCTTGCTGTCATGAACTAGAATTTTTATTGTCCTATCCTTTTATGTGTTGACATTCTGATAAATACAACTTTGCAATTCTGGCTGAACATGAATTATGTATAAAACGCTATTTTGAGCCCTGTTTCTGTAGTTGTTATATGACTTGTGTATATGTGCTGGATTCGGCCGAGAGTCTATTTTCTAGATTTTCTGACGAATCCAGATTTGCATATTTGTGGCAACAGGAATATCAAATTTGGTGTAGTAGTATCTTGCTGTCCAGAACTGAAAGTTTCGTTGTCCTAGCCTTTTATAAGTTGTCTGTCACCTGTGCATGTTTATGTCTGACCTGAACCTGTCCCTTGTTCACACCATATTGTTCTTGCCTTATTTTGTGCAAGTATATGCCCGTTTGATAATAATAATAAGTAACCAAGCCAGGGTTAAGGAAAAGACCTTAGTAGTGGACAATATAGGTATGTGTACTCAGAAGGGGGTCTTGTTCCCATTTTATGTTTGATTCATGTTGATTCAAGAACCTGTTGCACTTTATGTTTGATTCATGAATCCGTTGATTCATGAACCTGTTGTACTTTATGCTTTGATTCATGGACCTGATGATCCATGACCCTGTTGATTCATGAACCTGTTGATTCATGAACCGTTGATTCGTGAACCTGTTTACAACCTGATTCATGAACCTGTTCCTGTTACCTGTTACATGATGCCTGAGTACATGGCCTTATAGAAACCCACCACTAGATCTAAATGTAAATTGCATGTAAGTAGCAACCTTGTGGTAAAATTTGGGATGCATGAAGTTCTACCTAGATAGAAATGAATACAAGACTTGAAATAACATGATCACCTGCATATTCTCGTTACCTGTACACGCTGCCCGACACCTATTATATGTTTACTTGCTTGCATGATACCTGTTACCTGTCACATGTTACATGCACCTGTTATCTCATCACATCACTTATTCTATTCCAGATTTATGTTAGTCATTCTGTTTTGCTGTCATTCCTATTCCATGCGTATTCTGTACTTGCTTCCACTGTTACTCTATACTTGTCTATCTTTTCTGTACTTGTTGTCTGCACTACAAATGGCCCGTAACTTGCATTGACGGACGTTTTGTTTCTTTTTCCTCTTCCTACAATTTGTTAAATTGCAGACTTTGGTGACCAAACATTCTAATTGACTAGAGTTTTGCTACAAACTATTTCTTGTTGTTTTTGAATAAATATAATTATTACATGGATTATTTTTGTATTGGGCAGTTTGACCCAGAATTTAAAACTTGTTTCCAAATCTGGTTTATTTGAGAATTATTTATTTCGTTTCAAGTAAATTCTGTTGGTTATGTAAATTTATTCATGCATGCGTGGTTTATTTCTCCTTGTTTATTCTTGTTTATTCCTATGAAATGTTGTAAAGATCCTTACACCTTATGAATAGTGAAAGCCATTCTCTGGACTTAGTCATGTATCTGTATTCTGTATTCCTTTTTGGGAAGCGGGGCATCACAGTGAGATACTATTCCGCCCGCTGAGTGGTGCTGCTCCTCCTGTGAGCCTGTTCTTGAATCCTTGCAGCTTCAAGAACATCAGCATAGATGCGGTGGCGACGGGCCACCAACTGGTTCTGAATGTCAGAACGCAGTCCCATCAGGAATCTGCGAGCCCGGTCTTCCTCATTTGCCACCATGGCGATTGCAAAGCGGCTGAGCCGAGTAAACTCCGTGGCGTACTCGTCCACCGACCGATTCCCCTGGTCCAAGATAGTGTTTAATTTAACACTGTCACGTAATTAGTTGGCAACAATAAGCAACATTAAACAACATTATCCAACCTGAGTCAATGAAACAAATTGTCGCAACATCTCGACCTTGGTGACACTGGGGGAAAATTTACACATGAAGATCCCAGTGAAGGTGGTCCACGCGATGGGTCTCTCCAACCTCTTAGTTCCTGCCTGCCACCAGATATGGGCAAGGTCGATAAGCTAGATGCTCACCATATCCACTCAGTCCACATCAGAGACCCGTGCTGCATGCAGCAACTGCTCCGTGCAAATCAGCCACTGTTTGGCCTCCAGAGGCGTCTCCATACCTGAGAACTTGTTCGGGTGCAACCTCATGAAATCCGATTCCGTGGAGTGGGTCCCACAGCAAACCGGTTCACGGCCTCCAGGCTGGCCTTCATCAATTCGTTGTGCTCCTGCTGCAGTGCCATCATTTGCTGCAGCGCTTGAAGCATGGCTGCATTCTCTGACTGTTCCAACCTCTGTCGGGAAGTAGAAGGGCCTCTGCTAGCCATAGTCTGCATAGCCAAATCGATTAGTATCCAGATTGCAAGTTGGTTATTAAATGTTCATGTGATTAATGCGGTGCACATGTTGTTGAGTTAAACTTGGCTCTAATACCCCTAAATACCTATCACGCCCCGCTTCCCAAAATACGGGAATATGAGTCCGTGACGAAGGCCAAGCGAATGATATTAACATCATCCATAAGCTATAACAATCTTAACTCAACAACATGGAAAAGAATAATCACAACCACGCAGGAAAATTGTATAATCACATAAACAAAGATACTAGGATAAATCATGCAATAGTCCAAAGTAATAACCAACAATTGGAAATAAACAACTTCGGGTCAACAAAGCCCGAAATACAAAGTTCAACGAAGTAATAATGCAAAAACGAAATAAACATGCAGGAAATAATTTATTGGAGGCAATGCTCCAGCTTCCATACTAGAAAAATTGCTCACTAAGACCCTCAATCAATTCACCTTATGCACTTGTAGTTTGATCTTCTAGAGTTGGGGGGGGGGGATGTTCGTTTGAGCAAGTACGAACAGCAAGTAGTGAAAACAAAGAGTAAAGGAACATGGTACATCAAGGAATAGGAAGCTAAAACAAAATCAAGAACAAATAATAATGGTTGATGGAAAGTCTAGATTTAGCAATGCAATTTTAATTAACAATAATCGATAAACAATGTCAATGTCAATAGTCATGATCATGGACGCAAGTGTCAATATAGTCTATTAGTATTTACCCTAACTAATGCACGTACTACTACGTCCCATACCTCAGGTTTGGTGCATACAACTAGTGTTCGTTTAGACTATAGTGGTGGGATCTACAGAGCGTGTACTAGGCATCGATAAAAATAATTTACAAGCAATAATTAACAATCCATAATTTACAATGATACTCCTCCTTCCATGACAATAATAAATCTAACAATATGGCCTTTACTGAGTACAGTTTCTGAGATTATCCACTACTAAGTCAATCCTTATTACCCCGGCTTGTTAATAATTTATTATGTCATTCATGATCATGCACATGTGTACAAGAGTGCCAAGGCGATGATAAGGATGCAAAAAAATAATGCGATGCATGATATAAATTTGATTCTCATTCACTAGATGTAAGGTTAACACATTTACATGCAATACTACGAAAGCGCACATTCTGGACAGCAAGGCGTTGCTGTGCAAAAGTGAACTTTTCCGCTGCTATAGGAAGAAAAATCTGGATCCGTCAGGAATTCTAGAAACTAGATTCCCTGCCGGTTCGAACACATATACACACAACATATAAAAACTACAGTGAGTGTCTCTACTAGTCATTTTATTACAGGTCCGCTGTTTAGACAGCAGCTCAGAGTGAAAGCCTTATATGTGTGATTCAATGTAAAACTTGATTAAAAATCTTACAAAATTATAATTTATTCCCTGGGATTTTCTACTATCATACTTGTAAATCTCAGACATAATTCTTAGTTTATCTTGCTATTTCTATTAGTCGAACATTATAACGTACCCATAGAGCAGGGAATCTAGAATCTAGACAGTGTAAGTGATAAAACCTGAATATCTTGCAATCCAGGAGTTGGATCGCAAAACAGTCAGATGTTCTAGCTTCCAGCCTCACGGGGCTACAACTTATATTTATCAAGTTTCAATTGATTCTGATTATAGCTAGGTCGATTACTCTATTCTTTATAGATTAAACATTCTGGTAGCAACCTAGTGTCAAATCTCTACATTTGAAATCAAGGTGTAAATTCAATACAAAAATCTATAAAATTTAGAAAGTGGACCCTAAGCATGTCTATTAATTTCTTGGAAAATTTCGTGTCATTATTTTACTGTTAATACTGTGTTTCAATTGGAGTTGTGTCGATGTTCCACTAAACAACAAATCTAGAAATACCAGACGAGCAGTAACAAAAAGTGTGATATCTAACAGCTCACAAATCAGAATCTCAATCCGTAAGATGTGCTGGAAACTAGATTCATCAAGCTACAATTTTCTTATATAGTTCTAGATGATTTTAATAATAACATGGTCGAAATCTCAGTATAACATAGCACATGATGCAGAGAATGGTTGAAATGTAATCATATACAATCTTCATAATGATCAATCTACATGCTCCTATATCGTCGAATGCTCTAACATTACTAGGCAGCAATTAAGATGACTTCCTACAGTACACAAAGCAAGATTTATTATGTTACGATTCAAATCTTGAAATCACAATCAATCAACATGCATTCAAAACACCATATTTTCTATATGCAAGTTTCTAGTCAAATTATTCATGTCATGCATGCATGCAACTATATACAAGTTTGGATTTGAATCAAAGATATTGCCACGAAGTCGAGGATATCTTGGGTTAGCTCGTGTAAACCCTCGATATACCGAACGAAAGGTATCCATTATGACAATATGATAATTGAAGGAGAACTACTCGCGAAGATTACCAATCTTGAACTAGAATAACAAGCGAGTTCAAGTAGACATGCCTTTATAACGACGTTAAGCCCGAATATGCAAGAATAATGGGATTAGGATCTCAGAGCAATGATACGTGCAACTCACGTACGATACACAAACTTGCAAAAGCACGTGTGATCTACGTGCAAGAAATCACCAACAACAAAAGCAAGGGCACAACAGTAAATAACAAGAGCTACTATTGAGCGCTCGGAGACGGGAGGTAGGGACTCGACAGTGGTGACTGGCACTGACGGCAACTTCGTAGTTCGGAGTGGTTGTTTAGCGGCGAGGAGAACAGGAACGGGGCGACGGCGAGAAGAGAGGCACGATGGTCGACTGGAAGCGAGGGAATGAGCAGGTGACTAGGAGAAGTTCGACGGTGCTGAAGAGGCTGATGAGGGCGATCGGTGAAGGCGAGGAGGAAAAGGGCAATGGTGGTCGGTGAGAGGATATGCTGACGGCGATGATGGAGGTTGACAATGGGTTGGATGGGTGTTCAGAGTGTTCGGGAGAACTGTAGGGTCAAGTGCTGGCAGGGGATGAGGAAGAGGACGAGGGAGAATGGTTACGGGTGACTGGAGGAGCGACGGGTGGACGCTCGACGATGGGGAAGTCTCGATGGGTTCAATAGAGGGTTGACGTCGAGGTCGACGGTAGAGAAAGAGGAGGAGGTAGAGGGTCAGGGGGGGTGTGGGGTTGCACAGTGAAGGGGTTGGGGAGTTTAAACAGTGAATGGGGAGATGAAGGGTTTAGCTGTGATGGGGAGAGAGAGAGAGAGGGGGGGAGAGAGAGAGAGAGAGAGAGAGAGAGATTCCTTAATAATGATAATAGTGGGGATGAATGTGGGGTAGTTAGGAGATATATAGGATTATGGGGGAGAAAATCTGGGATTGGCTGTTAAAGGGATTGGGTATGTGGGTTTGGGTTAGTATCTAATAGGAAATGGGTTTGGGTTAGTGATTGTAACTCCTGTTTCCGTAAATACATATTTCCCGAATATTTTATGTATTTCGATATTTATAATTTCAGTCTTTGTTAAATTCGGCTTGAACTTTACATTAAAATATTTTCTTATGGATAATTATACTTATTTTTGAATAATGGAGTATTTCAACCTTATTTTCCGTTTCCAAATGATCGACTATTTATATTTTAGTCCAAATCTAATATGTTATTACTATTTGGATTTCAATGAATTTGTTAGACTCAAATCATATTTTGATGTTTATACTATTACTTGTTAGACTCAAATCATATTTTGATGTTTATACTATTACTATTATTATTATTATTATTATCATTATTTTATCATTATTCTAATTATTAATATTGTTATTTTTATTATTATTATTGTTACTATTAGTATTATTTTGTTAATGTTATTATTTGCATTATTATTATTTTTATTGTTAATAATATCATTATTATTGTTTTATTTTTAGCCTGAACATACTCTAATTTATCTAATATTTTTATAATTATTTTCTATTGGATTTAATACCCTAAATCCTATTCTTTCATATTGGATCTTTATACCCAAAAACCCAATACCCGTATACCCCCTTAACCCTAATCCTAATCCCCTATTTAAACCCCCCTACTGTATAAACCCCTAGCCGCCAACCCCCCTATTCTGTTCCTTCATCCCCTACCTCTCTCCCACCTTTGTTTCTCTACAACCCACCGTCCACCATCCCGTCCCTTTCCTCCCTCCGTCCTCGCCTACAACTAGTCGAAACCCCCTTGCATCCGCCGTCTTATCCCCCTCGTCCTATTCATCTTCTCCACCTCGCCTAAAGCCCCCCGTTCGCCTTTGCCATCCCCAGTCATCTGTCGACCTCGTCCCCTCCTCATCATCTTCCTCTTCCCGTTGTGCACCTCACATTCATCCCCTGTAAACCCGCCGAGCTCGTCGCCTTCCCTCCAAAACCCAACCTCGCGACCTCTTGTCACCTCGCTGTCATCCTCATCGCCCAGCAGCACACTCCAGCTGTGTCCCTACCCTCGTACTCGTCCCGTCAACCCACCATTGCCGAAGTCCCCGAGCTCCGCCATTTCCAGCCACCACTCCTCTGTTTATCCCCGAAACAAAGTGCCCTGTGCCCTGTGCCAACTGCCGCCATGCCGTTGCATCGCTGGCCGACCACTACCTCGTGTTGCTGCTGGTCACCCTCGCTGCCCTCACCGTGGGTGTCACCGTCGTTGCCAGTCGCCGTTCCCCTGCTGTGTTCTCTCTCTCTCTCTGTCGCGGTTGAAAAAAGGCAGAGTTGGGCTTCTTTCTTCTTGGTGTGTGCTGGTTGGAGTTGTGGGTGTTGGTTGCGAGTTTGCTCTTTTGTGTAGAGGAGGGAGTTGGATGAGTTGATCTTGCTATGTGGTATTTGTTTGGATTCGCTGTTTTGCAAGTAGCTCGCACGTGTTTCCGTATTCTCTGTTCGTGGTTCGTTGCCCAAGAATCTATTCCCGTTATTCTCTTTTTTCCGTCAAATCCGTCGTCATTATAAGGCAAGTAACTTGTATAATTTCTGTTTGCATATGCAAGTACTAAATACCGCATGTTGTGTAGTTTCTTCAAGATTTATTCCCATGAAACCCCTATTATATCTTGTCCCTATGTGTTGATTTTCCCATAGTTGCCACATTACGCACACGACATGAAATAACTTAGATCTAATAAACTCTCTATGTATACATGCATGTTGTTCGTGAATTATGAGGTGTCGTATGATCTTGTATGCTTAATGTGTTAGTAGTAATATAACTTGTTGTAAACTTGTTAAATACCTTATACCATGTTGCTTGGACATCTAGTATACCCTATTCACGTTTTGTTATGATTTGGATGTGTTTCATATGACCTATTTGATTTTATGCATGAAGAATATTTTTGTCCTTTCCGTTACCCCATTTTTGTTCAGTACTTTAGACCCTATTAAGGTCAGTATATGAAAATTATTTGTGAATATGAATTATAGAAATTCTGTCTACTTTCCAGAATTTCTTCAGAATTTCTGACAGATCTCAGTTTTGATTTGTGAGTTGCAAGTTATTGCTGTTATACTACACATGTGTAGAAAAATTCCAGATTCTATTTTATATGTATTCTGTATGGTTATTTATTTTTATACTGATGTTAAAGATAATATTTTGATCTAATATTTTGTTGAGTACAACTAGACCTGATTGGGATTAACCCATAATTTTTGTGGATTTAATTAATGACTTTTATAAACTATTCAATATTTGCAAACAACTACTATACTTGCAGAATTTTCGTGCTATTCTGTAAAGAAACCTAATTTCACCCTAATTCTATTTACTTTTTATAAAAACTTTGTGAATATGAATTGTAGACTATTGATCGATTTTATCACCCTTTTGACAGATCTGGATTTCGATTTATATTTTGCAATCTACAGCTATTTTGGTACCGCTGTGTTTATGATTCCAGATTTACAAAACTATTGTATCTTGCTGTTTTCTGATTTTAATTGACTATTCTATCTATGTTGGAAAATTATGAAACTTATATTCTGATACTAAACATACTAGGGAATACCCAAGATTTTTCTCGGATTTAATCAGTAAGTTTTTATGCTATTTTTCTGTTTATGAATACAAACATCTGAATTTTGGCTGAACATGTTTTGTGGATACAATTCTGTTTTGAGGCTTGTTTTTGTGAAATACCATATGAATTATATATATTTCTGGATTTGGCCGAGTGTTTATTTTTCATATTTTCTGATGGATCCAGATTTACATATGTGTGGCAATGGGAATCCCAGATTTGGTGTAGTACTGTCTTGCTGTCCTGAACTAAAATTTTTGTTGTCCTAATCTTTTATGAGTTATCTTTTACATGTACATGTTTATCTTCCAACCTGAACCTATTACTTGTTCATGCCATGTTATTCTTGCTCTGTTTTGTACACATACATGCCTGTTTAATAATAATAACAAGTAACCAAGCCGGGGTTAAGAGAAAGACCTTAGTAGTGGACAATATAGGTATGTGTACTCAGAAGGGGCCCGTGTTTCCCATTACCTGTTGCCTTGTTTCATGATTACATGATTCATGCCTGTTATTACTATATGTTGCCATGTTTCATGACTACATGATTCATGCCTGTTTCAGTTGCCGCGATTTCACGACTACGTGATTCGTGCCTATTACCTGTTACATGATGCCTGAGTACATGGCCCTATAGAAACCCACCACTAGGCCTAAACGAAATTGCCTATATGTTGTAACATCCTGAATTCTTCAATTAATGTAAAGTTTTTCTTTTATTTTTTCTCGTGTTTTGCATATTTTTTCACGTGTTTTGCACATGCAAATTTAATGTGTATTTTAGTTTTAAAAATATTTCTTATAACATGAATAAACATTTCTTCTCTTTTAATTTAAATCCTATTTTAATCTCTAGGCCTAATAGTCTTATTCTAGCCCACTTAATTAATTAATTAATTAATTAATTAAATTAGAGATCCCATGGATTTTTAGCCCACCTAATTGGCCCATTAGTTATTTTTAATAAGAATTAATACAACTTGTAGTGTAGACTTGATCAAGTAGTAATTAAAAAAACAATTTAATGTATAACTAATTTTGTAGTGTGCTTAGTGTAACACATGCTTTGTACAAGCATGTGGAATGCATGAGGGGGGGGGGGGGGGGGGGCTGGATTGTGCATGGAGTGGGGAGAATGGAGACTGTGGTAAGAGTGGTTATGTGGTCATGGGTAGTTGTTCTAACTGCTAAATGCATCATATCCTCTCATCTAAACTCATCTCAACCCTCCATTTGAGCTTGAGTTGTGTATAAATATTCCTACCCTATCTTCTTCATGGCTTACACTAGAAATTTACAAGAGAAAAGAAAAGGAAAGAAACAAATTTGTGAGGAAACGAAAGAGTAGTGTGAGAAAAAGATTGAGAGTTGTGTGTAATCGTGTTCTTGCACTATTGGAGGCCGGCCTACATCAAGAGGAGAAGGAGGGAGCTCGGATTCATCTAGCAAGGAGGAGAAGGCTTAATTTTGTGGCACAAACTAGGAGGAGAAGGGAAACATTCGTGCATTCAAGGAGTTTCTTAGGAGTTTCCATTTGTTTCTTCATTAAGGTGGGCAATTTCTCAAGCTTCTAACTTGGATACTAGGCTAGGATTTTAAATTGTGAATATGCTAGAAACAATAGGAAAAATTTGCTTGTGCTTGTTTGAAGAAACTAGTAAGAAAAGAAACTCTATCTTATCTACATGAAAAATTTGTAAAATGAATTGAGATGTGTTAATTAAGACTTGTTGTGACGCTTGGTTAATATATTGGCATGCTAGAATTGATGAAACATGATTATAAGAAAAATTGCTTATGAATGAGTTGTAGAATGTAATATGTGAAGAATTGTGCCTATGAATGAATTATGGATTTCAAACTAGTAAAATATGGATTATGAAATAAATTGATTGTGGTAAAAAGTGTGTTCTTAAATGCCATATATGAGTTATATTGTAGTACTAGATTATCATCCATGTTGGTCCTTGAAACATAAAAGAAAGATTAGTTTTGTAAGAATAAGACTAATTTAAAGAGCTTGATCTTTGTTAAAAAATGAAAAGAGTGTATGAACTCATTATGAATGAAAGGGCGAATATGGTGATAAAAGATTATTCTAAAAAGAAAAATTTCCTATGTCGAAAATGTATTCATGATTCACTTTTTCAAATGAATTAAAGAAAAATAGTGTACAATGTGTAAAAATGAGATTTTTGACAATCTAATAAAATGCAAGTTACTGTTTTCCAAGAAATAATATTCTGGAAAATATCTAGATTTTATAAGTACAAATATATTGAGAAAAATCGGGTTTACTAAAAGAAGAATGTAACCCCTGTTTCCCCAAATCAGTATTTTCTGTGTATTTCCTGCATTTAAATTTTTTATAAATTAGTATTCCGCTTTCAAATTCTTTTTCTAAAAATGTATTGTTAGATCTTCTATTAAAATCTATTTTCGATCAGTAATTTTATTGTAACTATTTTCAAATGATTCTTATATTATAATACAAATCTTATTATTGTTATTTTAAAGATTATTATTATTATTATTGTTATTGTTATTGTTATTATTATTATTATTATTATTTCTATAAAATCCCAAATTGTATATTTTTATTGGTTATTTTATTTTCCCAAAATCCAAACCCATTTTAATTCTTAATGGATTCTAAAATCCATTTAAACCCCTACCCATTTACCCAAATAACCATTTGTTAACCCTAATCCATTTAAACCCAATACCCTGTGTAATTCCTAAGCCCACACCCGTTAAATATACCTTACTCGAAATTCCCACTAGCCGTCACCTTATGCTCTACCCATTACCCGTTTACAACCCTAACCCTAATATCCCTATATATATATAATTACCCCTGTTATAGTTCTAAACCCAATTCCATCAGCCGCTTATCTCCTTCCCATCCCCTTCAACCCTACCTCTTGCTTCCTCGTCCTTCCGATCACCTCTCTCCCTCTCCGTCCATCCTCCCATTCTGCTTCACCCCGATGCTCCCCCATCTCGACGCGCCGCCCTATGCCACTGCAACCCACAACAGTGACCTCGACGCCACAACGCCCCTCTTCAGCTTCGTCGACAGCAGCCGCATGACAGCACCAGCGTCGCCTCCTCCTGTTCAACCAGCGACCCCTACGTCGCAATGTAGTACAGTAAAAGCCTCGGTAGCCCCTCCCGACACTCCCGTCCTACCACTCACGTTAGCACTCCCCCTGTGCGCACCCTGCCTTCCGATGCCGCAGCCCTGCGTCGCTGCGTGTCCTCCTCTCCCTATGCGTCTCGCTAACCAACAATGCCTGCAGTGCCGGCAGTCGCCTGTGCTTCCCCTCCTGCCGAACCCCGACCTACGGTGCCTCCCTGCCTCCTGTAGCAACGCCAAGTAACTGCACCAAGCTTCAGTGTCGCTTGGGTTCCCTTTGTGCTGTCCCCTGCCTGTGCTCCCTCCGGCGCAACGAACAACACCGTGCGCTGTTCTTTTTTCCCCGACAGACAACACAGCAACCGCAACATAGCACCTTACTTCCGTTGCTATTTCCCTCGGCGCATGCACACCCCGTCACTACCCTCTCTCGTGTGCAGGTGGATCTCGTTGTTCGGGTGTTCGTGTTCTTGTGTATTCGTTTGTTCGTGGAGTTCGTTGCCCGTGAATTCGTTCCCGTTATTCTTGATTCGTCGTTCTTGTCGTCGTCTATAAGGCAAGTACTTGTACTCTTTCCTTTGTGTAATACAAGTACTAAATACCACCTGTAGTGTAGTTTGGTTATAGAGACAATTTGTGTGTGAATCCTATGTTATATATTGTCTCTATTGTGTTGATTCGACCATAGCTGCCTTACGACATACATGACATGAAATAACTAGGGATGACCACTTTTTGGATGTATATATGCATGCTATTTTGTGATATCGTGTGCTTGATGTGTTATTCGTGCTATAACCTGCCGTGGACTTGCAAAATACCCTATACCATGTTGTTTGGACATCTAGTACATTATGTTTAATGTTTGGGTTGATTTGGATGAGTTTTACATGAACTAGATGATTTTATGTTCGAAGAATAATTATGTATTTTCTGTTACCTTGCTTTTGACCAGTATTTTAGACCCTATTAAGGTCAGTATATTAAAAATATTTGTGAATATGAACTGTAGAAAATTCTGTCTATTTTCCAACCCTTCTGACAGATCTCAATTTCGATTTATGGATTGTGAGTTATGCCTATTTTACTACACAGGTGTAGCGAGATTTCCAGATTTTGTTTTCTACGAATTCTGAAGAGTAATATATTTTTATCGTGATGCTAAAAGTATTATTTTGATCCAATATTTTGCACAATACAACTAGACTTGATTGGGATTAACCCTGAATTTTTGTGGATTTATTTGATGAGTTTTACAAACCGTTCTATGTTTCCAAACAATTACTATACATATAGAATTTTCATACTGTTTAGTAAATAACCTGATTCTCGACCTAATTCTACTTGCTTTTTGTAAAATGTCTGTCAGTATGAAAGTTAGCCTACTGTGTCTATTTTATCACCCTTTTGATGGATCTGGATTTCGATTTGTATTTTGTGAGATATTGCTGTTTAACTACTGCAGTGTTTATGATTCTAAATTTACAAAGCTACTGTATCTTGCTGTTTTCTGATTTTACTTGACTATTCTATCTATATTGAAAAATTATGAAACTTTATTTTGTGTTACTAAACATACTAGGGAATACCCCAAATTTTTCGTGGATTTAATTAATGAGTTTTCATGCTATTTTCCTGTTCTTGAATACAAACTACTGATTTCTGGCTGAACACGTTTTCTGAATTTAAATCTGTTTTGAGTTATGTTTTTGTGAAATACCATATGACTTATATATACTTGTTGGATTCGGCCGGGAGTCTATTTTTCAGATTCTTTGAGGGATCCAGATTTGCATTTTTGTAGCAACGGAAATTCCAGATTTAGTGCAGTACTGTCTTACTGTCCCGAACTAGAATTTTTGTTGTGCTATTCTTTTATGAGTGATTTTTCACCTGTACATGTTTATTCTTCATCCTGTACCTGTTACTCGTTCATGACCTATTATTCTTGCTCTGTTTTGTACACGTACATACATGTTTAAAAATAATAACAAGTAATCAAGTCGGAGTCAAGAGAAAGACCTTAATAGTGGACAATATAGGTATGTGTACTCAGAAGAGGGCCCGTGATCCCATTACCTGTTGCCATATTTCATGATTACATGATTCATGCCTGTTATTATTATACGTTGCCATGAACTCATGATTACATGATTCATGCCTGTTATTATTATATTATGCCATGAACTCACGACTACATGATTCATGCCTGTTATTATTATATGTTGCCATATTTCATGATTACATGATTCATATCTGTTATTACTATCCGTAGCTATGCTTCATGATTACATGATTCATGCCTGTTTCTGCTGCCGCGATTTCATGACTACGTGATTCGTGCCTGTTTAACTGTTATCTGTTACATGACGCCTGAGTACATGGCCCTATAGAAACCCACCACTAGGCCTAAATGTAACTTGAATGTATGTAGAAACCATGTGGTAAAAGGATGGACGCATGAAGTGCTACCTAGATAGTAACAAATACAAGACTTGACATGACATGATTACCTGTTACATGATACCTGTTACATGATACTTGTTACATGATACATGTACATGATACTTGACATTTGTTTACCTGTATACCTGATTACATGTTTGCCTGTTCATCTGTATACCTATTTATCTGCTTGCATGACACTTGATACATGTTACCTGTACTCTGTCAGCACATTATATTACTTGATTCTGTTCATGATTCATGCTAGTTGTTCTATTTTATTATCATGCATATTCCATACTATTTGTTTATCTTTCCCATGTACTTGTGCTTGCACTACAAGCGGTCCGTAACTTGCATTGACGGGCATTATGTTTTCTTTTCCTCTTCTTGCAATTTTGCTAAATTGCAGATTTTGGAGATCAGCTGCTAGATGGAGTAGGTGATATGAAATTCTAGATACTGGAGTTCTTGCTATTGTTATTATTATTATTTTCCTGTTGCTTATTTTTGAACAATTGTATCTGTTACTTGGATTTATTTATATTTGGGCAATGTGACCCAGGATTATTAACTTATTCAGATCCGATTTATTTGAAATTATTATATTTTGTTTCAAGTAAATTCTCTTGGTATTAGTTCATATATGCATGCGTGGTTGACTTCTCTTGCTTCTAATGCTGATTATTTTTGTGAAATGTTATAAAGATCCTGACAGCTTATGGATGATGAAAATCATTCGCTGGGCTTAGTCACGTATCCGTATTTCCTTTTGGAAGGCGGGGAGTGACAAAGAATTAGCTTCGGTGCAGTTTATACAAAAATGTTTTAATCAATTCCTATACCGGTTTGTCACTCAGACCTACTGGTCAGTGGGTGCGAATTGGGGGCATTACTGTTGCTCAGCGGAGCACTTGGTCTCGGGTTCGAGTCTCTCAAGAGACTCTGTTTTTTTTTTCTTTCTAAAATTTGATTTTTACTCAAAACTGACATCCCAAACTTAAGTATAATTTATCTCCTCCTCATAACAGTAGTATCTCTTAGACTTGTTGGTCCTCGGGTGCGAAATAGTGCGGTTACTATTCATGGGCGGGGGCGGTTTGACTGGTTCGAATCCGACTTTGTTATTTTTTTTGGGATTTTTGGTATTTTTGCTATTTTGATAATTTCAAGTAGTTTCTAATTATATAAAAATTGAGAAAATTTATTAGAAATCTTGGTAAAATATCTAGACTTCATGAAAAATTAATCTACAATATTTTGACTTATTAAATGGGAATTGGAGGCAATTTTGAGAAAAAGAAATTGAATAAGTTTCTTAAAATATGATTTTTTTTTGTAATTAAAGACAACAAATATTTTTGAGTATAGAGAAATCTTGTATAGTGTTCAAAAATGAGATTCTTGATATGGGAAATTGAGTAAAACTAGATAAGAGATTGTTGTATAAAATTATACAAAATGTGCATGGAAAATAAAGTAAAAGAAACATGATAAAATGTGGAATTTGTGATTACATATACTCTTATTTTAATAAGCATGAAAATAGAATTTAGACTAGAGTTTTAGTTAAGTCCTTACAACGGCATGAATGAAATTTTGAAAGAGAAATGTGATAAATAAAGACCAAGATTGGGTCATGGTTAATGATTTATGTTTAAGACCGATGTAGAGGTGACGCTAATTCTAGAGTATTGATTGTATTCATGATTCAATTATCTAAGAATTCGACACATAGTGGAGATGTGATGAAAGTAAGAGAAAAACATAAGTATGAGGGCCTCAGATCTACAGTATGAGAGTGTTCACAGGATGTCCACATGATGTGTCATGTCAGGGCGTGGATACTTCTCCAGGATATCGGGACTGTGGCGATGCTTGTGGGGTGCTCGGTGACTACGTAGTGCCATTGTTCCATGGCAGAGGCGAATTGTCCATAGGATGCCTGCATGATGCGTCATGTCATGACGTGAGATTCTTTCCAGGATGTCTGGACATGGGCTCGTAACTCATAGAACACCTAGGATACTTACCATAGCGACCGTAGTAGTTTAATTCATGGCAAGGGAATCAAACCTACAAGATGAAGAACGATTAAGGGCTTGCCCTCGGACCTATGTAGTATAAGATGCATATAATCCGAACAAGTGCACTTAGTGTCATCTAATATAAATAACTGCATTAAGGACTAAGTGCACATTCACACACGACATCAATCGGATAGTCCCCTTTAGCTTTGTTTGTGACAAGTGCGTGCTTTCTAAGTAAGAGAAATTGATGTATTATATCCTAGCATCAGTTGTATGCAACTGACGTGCCCACAGTTTCTATGCAGGATTAAGTGAATGACAAGACTAAAGAATGATTGCTGCTTAAAGAAATGTTCAAGTTGTTATTCAATTCATGTATCATGTTGTAATTTATAATTCTGCTGCGTTGATGTGATCATTGTTGTATAAAAGTTTTAAATTCTTTGTAAAATTGTACGAAGTGAAGTGTAAAGATTCTTTGGAACTTTGAATTCAGTCTTATTTGGAATTCAGGGTGTTACATATGTAGCAACCATGTGGTAGAAACCTGGGACGCATGAAGTGCTACATAGATAGTAATAAATACAAGACTTGACATAACATGACATCTGTTACATGCTTACATGTACATGCAACCTGACACCTGTTACATGTTTACCTGCTTGCATGATACCTGTTATCTGTCACATGTCACATGCACCCTGTTATCACATCATATTACTTGTTCCTGCTCCTGTTTTATGTTAACCATTCTGTCACCTGTATTCCATGCTATGTTTACTTCCGCTGTTACTCTAGACTTGTTTATTCTTTCTTGTACTTGTTTCCTACACTACAAGCGACCCATAACTTGCAGTGACGGACAATTTGTTTCTCTTTCCTTTGTCGTGCAATTTGTTAATTGCAGATTATGGTGATCAGCTATTCGATGGAGTAGGTGATCTAAGATTCTAGTTGCTGGAGCTCTTGCTATAATTTACTTTCCTACTATTTTTGAATAAATGTATCTGTTACTTGGATTATTTTGTATTGGGCAATATGAACCAGAAATTTTGACTTGTTCCAGATCTGGTTTATTTGAGATTATTAAATTTTGTTTCAAGTAAACTTTGTTGGTATATTAATTCATTTATGCATGCGTGGTTGACTTCTCCTTGCTTATTACTCTGATATTCCTGTGAAATGTTGTAAAGATCCTGACAGCTTATGGATGATGGAAATCATTCACTGGGTTTAGTCACGTATCTGTATTCTGTATTTTCTTTTTGGAAAGCGAGGCGTGACAATAATAGCATGGGCTTGGAGTTGGGCTTACCGAAAATAAGGATAATAATATTGCAATAATAGCAAAATGTAACAAAAACGCTCAGAACAATCCCAAGACTCAAAATACATTAAAATAGAAAAAAAAAACACAAAAATACAAGAAAAATCCGTACAACCAGAAACAAAGGTTACAGGTTTGGCTTAGCCAGG
Source organism: Hemerocallis citrina (assembly GCA_017893485.1). Classification (NCBI taxonomy): domain Eukaryota; kingdom Viridiplantae; phylum Streptophyta; class Magnoliopsida; order Asparagales; family Asphodelaceae; genus Hemerocallis; species Hemerocallis citrina. The sequence goes on along the minus strand of CM030358.1, from coordinate 384,794,599 downwards.
TTTAACTCAATAATATGTGCATAACGTTAATCACATGAACATCTAATAACCAAGTTATAATCAGGATACTCACTAATTTGATTATATTGCAGACGATGGATCGCGAAGGCTCTTCCACATCCCGACTGTGGGATGAACAATCAGAGAATACAGCCGTCTTTCAAGCACTACAACAAATGATGGCATTGCAACATGAGCATAATGAGTTAATGAAGGCCAACTTGGAGGCCGGTAACCGAACTGCCGTTGGACCCGTACTAGGACTCCTACCACCAATGTCCGGTACAGTGGCAGACTTCATGAAATTTCACCAGGATAAGTTCTCGGGTACTGTGACGCCATTAGAGACCGAGCAGTGGTTGATCCGGACAGAATAGTTGTTGCTGGCAGCACAGACCTCCAACATGGATCAGTTGGATGTGGTGATCATCCAGCTTGTTGACCTTGCCTATATCAGGTGGCGGGCAGAGACCGAGAGTCTAGAGAGGTCTATCACTTGGGCCACTTTCATTGAGAGCTTCATGACGAAGTTCTTCCCCAACGTCATCAAAGTTGAGATGGAGAGTTTATTCATCTATTTAACTCAGGGGAATTGGTCAGTGGATGAGTATGATGCTGAATTTACCTGGCTCAGCCATTTTGCAGCTGCCATGGTGGCTAATGACGAAGACAGTAGTTCTGAACCCTCCAGCGAGGGCACTACCACATACACCTACTGCCCCAAGGACAATTCAGACTTGTAACTTCTGTCATAAGGTTGGGCATCTACGAAAGGACTGCAGAGCTGCTAATTGCCTGTGCCTTTTGGGCAGAGGAAATGGTTATATCGTTCGAGACTATCCAAGGAACAGGTTTCCTGCACCGACTGCATGTTCAGCTCAGCAGGGAGCACCAGCTTGAGGTCAGGGCAGACCGCCACTCCCGCTGCAGAGGCAAGCTTTCGATCAGAGGAGAATGGCTCATTGGGGAAGACTGACTGGGGGCCATGGTCTGGCCTATAACCAGACTGCAGAAGAAGCAGAGACGGCTGTTGGCGTGGTTGTAGGTATTTCACAATAATTGCATTATTTGTATTCAATTTCTGCACTATTGTTCCCTCCTGTACAATTATTCGTGGATATATCCTGCATGCACCTTCATTCTTATTCGTTGAATCATTATTAGGCATCATCTTAGTACTCTCTCCCTGCTCATGTTCTGTTTGATTCTTATGCTACCCACTCCGTCGTTTCTTCCTGCTTTGTTAAGCGGCACCATTTGGCAAGCGTCGTCATGTTATCAGCTTCGAATATCACAACTGGTGGAGGTGTCATTATCTTTTCTAAGGTGTGCATGCAAATCTCTTTGTAGATTTGTGGCATGGATTTTAAGGCCGATCTTATTGATCAATAATTCTGAATTCGATGTTATTCTTGGGATGGATTGGCTGGAAGTTACCCATGCCGTGACTGAGCTCCAACCATCCCAATCCTGTTGACATGGATGGTAAGAGTCTTGTTAACTCTTTTTATAAAGCATCACTTCACTTGTTTTGTTGTCATAACGAGGATTGTAGCATCAAAGCTTATCTTTCTATCTTTTGAGACAGTGACTCTGTTGATTGATCTAACGAGGATAACCAAGATTACTGATGAGGGGTGACAATTTCTGAACAATACTCCTTGATCAATTCTGGGGATTCGCTGCCTTCTGAAATGCAACCGAGGGTGTTGATTGATCTTGGTAAGTGATTTGTCCTGTCGTGAACACTACTCGCTTTTTAATCTTTAACTCTGAAGGTGCGAGATAACTTTTACATTAAATATAAGAAAGTATCTTTAGATTTTCTTGGTGGGCAGACACATGATCTTTTTAGTATATGATAAAATGAAAACCATCTCTTACTCTACAAATGATCTTTTGCTATTTTTGTCAGTTAAGCAAAATAAGTATTGTGTAGGTCTTTTCACCTTATGGTCATGTTGAAGATGTCTATCTTATGAAAGATGAATTAAGGCAAAGTCGAGGTATGTCCTTTCACACCTTTGTATGAAATTAATTACATGGAAACCCTCCCACGCATATTAGTATCAAATCTAAAAAATTCTCTTTGCTCTGGTCTACTAGTTTTACTGAAGGTTACTTCTGATCTCAATTATTCTCCTTCTACTTGCACCTTTTTAGCAAATTACATGGCTGTAAGATGCATTTCCTTGATTACATTAAATAATGAAAGAAGATCCTTACTCCTTCAGCATTTCTTGGAGACTGGCCAAGGTGAGTAAAAGATTTATGTGTTCTATCTGGGTGCTATACTGATCATATCGAGTTCTATAGTAATTGAGCATTAATGTTAGGTTTTTGGTTTGTTTTTGTTTGGATAAAGAGCATTTATGTTAGTTGATCTACAGTATGAGTGATAATACTATACATATTTCTTGTCCAACTAGTGCCTGATAATATAAGACAACTACTGCTACAACAAAGCCTTCCCTCCTATATTGGGTTCATTCACATTCTCAACTCTATTAAGAATTGCAAATGCTATTGTAGCAGTAGTAGTTATGAAGAAATCAAGTTAATAATTGATTAAAAAAACATCGGGGATTTCCTTGTCGTTTGTAGTCCAACTTAATTGTACTGTATCATTACATCTTTTTATTGTTGTACATTGTAGCTTACTGGCTGATGTAACTGATTGGAATTAATCTGTAAAGATTAAGCTACCAATTAGTTACATAGGCCAGTTGTTTCGACATGACTTCAAGGTAAACTAGTTCAAATAAAATTTATGTGTATTTTCTGTAATAATCTTTCAATTTCGAACGAGTATGTATTATCATACAGTTTCTAGATTCTTCTTTTTTTGCTGTCATCGATTTCTTTTGAAAGAAAAATATGTGCACACATGCACAAACACAAACACATACTAACAATATAACATATGAGGTGTTCTTGTATTTAGATTTTGATAAAGCTCATTCCGGATATTCATATTCATAGCACTGAGTAACACCTGTGTTTGAGTTACTAAAATCATATGTTGGAGTAAACACAATCAATAAAAAGGATAACAAAACTTCTTATGCAGTTGTATAGATGACCCCCAAATTAAGCGCTTTTTCAAATTATAATAAGCAAGTTCTTTTAGAGCATTGAAACAGTGACATGAAGAAAGAAGAATGAAGAAAGAAGAAATTATAATTCTAATCTCTTTCACCCCTTTCAGTTGATTTGTCTAGTTTGTGGGAATACAGATGTTCAACTTTGACTAGTAAGTTAATTATATAAATTCAATATGGTGCCAACTTTACAAACAAGTGCATGATATATCACCATTTGTGCTTATGATGTATCATATATGAATTCCTTATTCCATTTTATCATAACTATCGCAAGTAGAGTTACAAAATCAGTTATGTGCTAAAATGCTTGCATATTCCAGATGCTAGTCTATATTTCACAATATGTTAATTTAGTTATCTATCTATAAGTAGTTCGTTATGTGTGCCACCTGCAATTAGATCCAGACTCAAACTCATGTTACAACCATAGTTTTTTGGTTTTGAACTAATGTACAATTTCCTGATTTTTGCAGACAGTGGTTTGGCTGGTATGAAACAAGGGGATCTTATTGTTTGGTATGTTGAGAAGCAGAATGCCCAAGGGGCATACAGTTCCACTGAAGAAGTGCGCTAAGAGGTCAAATGCATTAGGGCCATAATAGAGGACTTACCAAAAGTCATTTGTGTCGCTGATCTGGTGAGCTAAAATGTGTGAACTTTTGGTGACCTTCTCTTCTTATCACGACAATTCAAGATGGTTGCTGTGTGACTTATAAAATGTTCTGAATTTATATTGTTTATGGTTGCTGTGTGATTTTAAAAACTACAAGATGCAAGTGAAAAGGAAGATCTCTTGTAAAGAGTTTGGTGGAGCACCTCCCGGGAAAGACACATTCGGTATTGATAATGAAGTTCTCCATCTCACCAAGCTCAGATCAGAACCCGCCGAGAACATAAGAAAGGGCATACCAAATGGGCAAAAGCTGCCTTTATCAACTTTTAAGATGATATTAGGACGGGAAGCAAACTGTTCTAAAATGGGTCGGTTTTCATCTGCTGATTGCTCTCATGTCCTTGGACGATATCTTCCTACCAATGGTCCATGGTGTGTTGACGACATGGATAGTCCGGCATATGTCTCACAATTCTCTGCAGATGGATCATGTTTAATTGCAAGATTTCAGGTATAAAGTTTTAAGTTATATGGTTAAAAGGAAATTTTGAATTGGAATAATTACTAGGATGGTCATACCACCCCTTTTCGAAAGTCTTAAAATAGTGTTATTTTCCCTTGTACTTGAATGTAGTATGATCCAACATGTAAACATTTCTAGGACAACTTGTTCTTACCTAGTCATGAACAAACTAGTCATGGGCTCCTTCAGCTTCTTTCTGCAGATAGTACCTGAAAATTCCTGGAAAGCATCAAAACCATTCTAGGAAACCTCTGCTGCTTCTTTATTCTTTTTCTTCTTCTATTATTACTACTTCTACTACTACTTCTTTGCGTAGGGAACTTTATTTTCTTATCTAGTGGAAGGATCTCCATGTTTTTGACTGATTTAGTTCTTAAAGGCATGATATTTTGTTAATAATTTTAAAAAAATGCTATTCTAATTATTCAAAGTCGTCCTTTTCATGTTTTCCTTTACTGTTTAATTTCGTAAATAGGGAAGCCGCATCAAAATATACATTGTGGATTACGGATGGAAACTGTCGAAGGATATTATTGCTAAAGGTCTGCAGTGGATAGTCACGGACACATCCCTATCACCAGATCAGCGACTTTTGGTAAGTGCTCACACATTTTAGCTAGTGCTCACACATTTTAGAGGACTTACCAAAGGCCATGATAAGAAGAGAAGGTCATCTGATTGTCGTAGATGATGGAACGAGCTCAGTTGCTCCTGCTACTTCCACAAAGGAGGGTGGTGAAGCAAGAATATCTGATCTTGTATAATGTGGCACTTCCTCCTGCTATCCTTTCGAGATTTGATCTTGTCTATGTTATGATTGATGAGCTTGATGAAAACATTGATTATCACATGAACAGTGATTAGTAATGTGATGTATTTAATTAGTGAACAGTGATTATCACATGAACAGTGATTAGATCGACAAGCCACACTTACGAAGTTTTCTTGATTAGTAATGTGATGTCTTTAATTTGTAGGACAATGAACACTGATAATCAAGGATGCACTACTCTGCTTTGAGATTAGAGACTGATCGATTCATTTTTTTTGTGTGTGGCTAAATACACTACTGTCCTGATAGGAAGGGATGAGAAGATGTAATAAGCTGTAAATTTGGCATTCTTTGTTTGTGTCAAAGCTTTAGTTGATCGATCAGTATCAGAATGTAACAAGTTGTAAATTTGATTACCTGTATGAAAATATCTCAATATTTCCAATTCTGAGTTGATTACTGTAATGGTTATGAATATGTGATTAACATGATCGATGTTGATCTCTTGTAATGATTATATCTGATGATAAAGAACTAAACAAACACAATAATGAGGCTGGAACATCTCAATAAGCCTAAAATACACAAAAATAACTATACCAACGGAATAAACACAGTGGGTATATATTCAAATAATTGGATGTGAAAACCATCGCTAAAACCTATAGCAATGGAGTTTCAACCGTGGGTATAGGAAAGCAAAAGGTGTCTTTAAAACCTATACCAACGGATACGAAATCGTGGGTATAACACCGAGGTTTTGTCCAACGGGTGAAAAAATTGTCGCTATAGGCTATAGTGACGACATTTTGTCGTGGGTATAGCTAATTAAAAACGACGAAAAAATATGTCCGTTGGTATAGGTTTTACGAGCTATACCTACGGTTTTTCGCCTTTTTTTTACCCATGGATTTTTGCTGTCACTATATGTCAAATTCCTTGTAGTGTGATCATCGTCATTTACATCGTCGGTTATAAGGCAAGTAACTTGTATTGTTTTCTTTGTGTAATATAAGTACTAAATACCGCATGTAGTGTAGTTGGGTTCTAGAGACAATTTGTGTGTGAATTCTCTGTTATCTATTTTCCCTATTGTGATGATTCGACCATAGTTTCCTCACGACATACATGACATGAATTAACTTAGGGTTGACCACTTTTTGATGTAAATGTTCATGCTACTTTGAGATATCTGTGCTTGATGTGTAATTCGTGATATACTTGCCGAATACTTGAAAAATACCCTATACCAAGTTGTTTGGACATCTAGTACACTATATTTCATGTTTGGGTTGTTTTGGATCAATTTCGTATGATCTATGTTGATTTGTGTATGATAGAAAAATTCTGTATTTTTCTGTTACTTTGCTTTTGATCAGTATTTTAGACCCTATTATGGTCAGTATATTAAAAATATTTGTGAACATGATCTGTAGAGAATTCTGTCTATTTTCTATCCCTTTTGACGGATTGATGTGAATATTTGCAAGTGTACAAAATTGCAACAAGTAATATAGTAAGTGAATAGAGTGTCGAACCCGTGGGGACTAGATATTTTATTGAGTACCGATATCACTAGATTAATGACTATTTGGAAGATCGAAATTTATGAAGGATAAAACAACTAAATTAAATTAATCTACTTAAAGCTAACTAAATTTGTGAAGAGAGAGAGGGCTGTGAAACAGTGAAACTCTTGTAATTTGTTAAGGGTAAAATTAGTTCTAGGGCTCTTGGTTCACATCGTTTATCACACACACAAATTATAACTCCTTATGAATAAAGATATTATCTTTCCTAGTTGTAGACCAAAATCCTAAAAATAATAACCACTCTATCCACGTAGGCTAAAAAGTATTCTCAACTAATCATTTGCCTATCCATCAAATTATTAATTGAAAATATGAATTTCTTAACGGTCACGTCCTCCAATAACGGTATTTAATTTTTATTAATCACAAATCACCTGTTCGGTCTCTTTATGATTTAAAAGATCATACAAATGTCTATCCACCATTTTGTACGCATAAATAATAAAAATTAAAACACAACCAGGAAAAATAGAATAAAAATAAGGAATTAAAATTTGTGTTCTACAAAACTCGGCATCTTAGCCTCTAGAACAATAAATTCAGTTCATGTTTGATTTGCAATTAATAAAATGTTTGGGATTGCATAAAAAAAAATTTGAGAAGAAAAGATACAAAAAAGAATACAAAATTTAATTCAAACCCCTTTTCTGTCTCAAAAGCCGAAGCCAGAAATGTCTCCTGGAAAACCGCGTTGCCTCGGGATCTGTACGCCAGCAGCTGTCTGCTGTCGCCGAAGTCAGAGCCGCCTGCTGCTGCTGTCACTTCATGCCGTGTGGGTCATGTCTGTCAGCTCCGAAGCACAACGGCTGTCTCGTCAATCTGCTGCAGTAGCTGTCGTCTGGGAAGCCGCGCGCCACGTCAGGAGAAGAGGCAGTGTCCTCACCTGTCACGTGGGCCCCCTATCTGCTGTCGTTGCACACGTCAAGAAGAAGCAGCGAGTGGGTCCTGGTTTGAGGCTCTAATGAATTCTCTCTCTCTCCCCCCTTGGTTATGCGTGAGAGATAGAGAAAAAGATTTTTTTAATTTTTTTAATTTTTCTTTATTGTTTGTCGCCGTCAACTCTTGAATCTTCTCTCTTCCTTTGGTTTGTACTTATAGAGAACGGGAAGAGCAATTAGGGTTTGTGCTTTTTGCAAAATAGTCTTTCTTCTTTTATTTCATTCCTTATTTGACCAGAATTTTATTTCTTTCTCTTTTCTCCTTGTCTTTCCTTTTCTTTCAACCACGTGCTTCTGCATACACAAAATAAGACCAGAATTTAGATTTAAAAATAAAATAAATTAATTAGTTTAAAATTAATTAAACTGACTAAAAATCATATTAGCTTATTAAAATCCTTCTAAAATTATTTCGCATTTTTAACTCAACAAAAGAATAATAATTAATAAATCCATTATTTTATTTTGTTTGTTGATTTTTTCCACAAATTTTTACTTTTTGCATCAAAAATATTATTTCTTCAAAAATAATTAATTAAATGAAATCTTATAGAAATATGATGAATTATAGACAATATCAACGAAAACAAGCAATTTTAATTGGTAAATGAGTACAAATATTTGTATATAAATTAGACACATTAAATATCCCAAACTTAAGATTTTGCTTGTCTTCGAGCAAAAAGTAGAATTATTGAACAAGGGAATAATAATGGTAGACTCAACCCATCACACCAAGAGATCTTATCATGCAAGCATCAAAATTTCAATTAAAAATATAAACAATAGCAAATAAAGTAAAACTAAGCATACCCACTTTTTCCAGTGCAATTATTTATTCATAATTCCCAACCCAATCATATTTGTCATGCAATTAATGTAATTGTAGTATGTAACAACTTAATCTGTGATTATCCCTTCTCACTACTACAAACCGAGTAGCAAACTAGAGTTTTTTTTTATTTTTTTTATTTTTTTTATTTTTAGTAGTCTCTTCTCTAAGTTGTCACTTGTCTTTTTACGCGAATGCAAAATATTTGTGATGAATTCACCCGGTTACTCAACAAGCCACAAACTTAAAGTGCTTTGCATACTCATATTTCAAGTTGTCGTTTTACGTAAAAGTAAACATTTGTGATGAATACCCCTAGTTACTAAGCAACTCAAAACATTGGAGTAGAATGATTGTATTCATAATTTTTTTTTTCATTATTACTCTGTTTACTTAAACCCTGTTTAGGACTAGATCAAAGGGAATAATCACAAGAAAAAGCATCACATTTGTCTTTTATGTATAATAGCATGACCTATACAATTTTGTAAGGAATTGTGAAACTCAATAATCCTAAAGTAAATAAGTATGCTTACTCTTGCTTTATAAGAAATTTTCTATCCCAAAAAAAATTTATTTCAATGCTCATCACAATAAAGAACTCAAAAGTGTAATAGTAAGCCTAATTGAAATCCTTTTAAAATTTTGTTTTTCTTTTCAAAAATAATAAAAATAAATTCGTAAACCTTTCCCCCAAACTTGAATATCACATTTTCCTCAATGGGAAAGAAAAAGAAAAACAAAAAGAATGCAAAAAGTTTAGAATTTCTCCCCTGATTCGTCTTTAAATTTCTGCACGCGTAGTGTTCAGTATTTTGGCAATATCTGGAGCTGTAGATGTCCAAATGGGCTGATTTTTTTTTCGCTGGAAAGCTAAGACAATTGTATACAATTTCTCTTTGAATCACTTTTCCAGATTCTGACTCCATACTGCTCAAAAACAGCCATCAATGAAGGTATTCAAAACAGCTCCGCCCGGCAACTACCAAAATTTATGCAATCCTACAAGATAAAATAAAAAATTAAAATAAAATAAACTAAAAGATAAATCAAACTAAATGCAATAAAATAAAACATGGGTTGCCTCCCAAGAAGCGCTAAGTTTTAAGTATCCAGCCAGACATGGGGGTGAGATGGTTAAGTAACGCCAAGATCCAACAACATTAAAACATCCTTTGTAATTTTTCTCTTCTTGTGTGGATCATGTTCAAGCTCTAATTTGAGGCGTTTTCTTCTTGATGATGATGTCTTTGATTCCCCCACCTCTTTGAATTTATGCTGCAAAAATGAATAATTAGAAGGTTCAGCATCCAAATACATAACATGTTCAAAAATATTTTCTTTTTCAGGTTCAAAAGTTGCTAAATTTGTTGGACATATTTCGATTGGTGAATTTTCAAATTTAGCCTTATGTTTCTCGCCCATAATTAAATGAGTTTCACTTACTTGAATAGATGACTATTCTTCAGGAGGAAATCTTATGGAATTAAAAACATCATACGTTACATGCTTATGCTGAATTTGTTCCTCCACAATTTGTTCAATCTCACTTTGCTTTTCAACCACATTTTGTTCATCATTTTCTACTTGTGGTTGCTCAACTATCTTCCCGCTGCTTCTATGTGTTATCTCTATGACATGCTCCTCGGGATTAACAACTGTGTTGCTTGGTATTGTTCCTGCAGTTTTTTCGTTAAGAATATTTGAAAATTGAATAATTTGTATCTCAAGATTGTGAATGGAAGCCGAAGTTGAATTTGCAACATTTTGGATTTTCAAATCTGTCTTTTGGATGTATTGTTTTGCCATTTGCATGTAGTGCATAAAAATGTCTTCAAGTGTTGGCTTCTTTTCTTGCTGTGGATAATTTTGAGGTGGTATAAGTGCTCCTTGATTGTTGTTCCATGGATAATTTGGGGTGTTTCTCCATCCTGAATTGTATGTGTTTGCATAATAATTGTTTTGCATTTGAAAGTTTGACACAAAATTTTCATGTTCGGCATTTGATGGAGCAAAAGGGTTCTCCACTTGACAATCTGAACTTGAATGATTTCCTGCACAAAGATCACAAATCATATTAGAATGAATAGCATTAAAATTCATATTTTCTACTTGTTTAGATAAAATATCATTTTTTGTATTTAAAGTAGAAAAAGGGTTAAGTTCAAAAACTCCAGCCACTTTTCTTGGCATTGCTCTATCTGAAGACCAATGGTAATTATTTGATGCCATCTCCTCTAAAATATCATAGGCTGCTTGGTAAGTTTTGCTCATTAGTGCACCACCAGCTGCTGCGTCAACCATAGATCTATGTGTAACTCCCAAACCATTATAGAATGTTTGCATTTGCAGCCATTTCGGTAGTTCATGATTAGGACACTTTCTTAATAACTCTTTGTACATTTTCCATGCATCATACAAAGACTCAGTCTCAAATTGAATAAATGTGACAATATCATTCCTTAGTTTTGCTGTCTTTGCTGGAGGAAAATACTTAGCCAAATTTTTTTTTGCAAGTCCCTCCCAAGTAGTAATACTACCGGGTAGCAGATAATGTAGCCAAGCCTTCGCTTTATCTCGTAGTGAAAAAAGGAAGAGTCTCAATCTAATTGCATCATCTGATACTCCATTGTGCTTGAAAGTGTCACAAATTTCTAGAAAGTTTGTAATGTGAGCGTAAGGATCCTCGTGCGGTAGTCCCCAAAATTGAACAGTCTGATGAATCATTAGAATCATTGACGGTTTAATCTCAAAATTGTTAGCTTCAATAACTGGCTTCTTTATCATTGATTCATAAATCGAGGGCATAGCATACTCTCTCAAAGGTCTGTTCTCATCGTTCCCCATGATAATGTACGTGTATGTCTTGAAATATAAGTATCGAAAAAGAAAAAAATAGAAAAAACTAAAAAAGTAAAATAAGAAAAAAATAAATAGTAAAAGTTAGTCAAAAGAAAATAAAGATGTAAAATAATAATAAAAAAAAATAATTACAAAAAAAAATCCAAACTAGCAATAATCTAGCAATTTTCAATATCAATAAAAGAATAACTAGTCCCCGGCAACGGCGCCAAAAACTTGATGTGAATATTTGCAAGTGTACAAAATCGCAACAAGTAATATAGTAAGTGAATATAGTGTCGAACCCACAGGGACTAGATATTTTATTGAGTACCGATATCACTAGATTAATCACTATTTGGAAGATCGAAATTTATGAAGGATAAAACAACAAAATTAAATTAATCTACTTAAAGCTAACTAAATTTGTGAAGAGGGAGAGGGCTGTGAAACAGTGAAGCACTTGTAATTTGTTAAGGGTAAAATTAGTTCCAGGGCTCTTGGTTCACCTCGTTTATCACACACACAAATTATAACTCCTTATGAATAAAGATATTATCTTTCCTAGTTGTAGACCAAAATCCTAAAAATATTAACCACTCTATCCACGTAGTCTAAAAAGTATTCTCAACTAATCATTTGCCTATCCATCAAATTATTAATTGAAAATTTGGATTTCTTAACGGTCACATCCTCCAATAACGGTATTTAATTTTTATTAATCACAAATCACCTATTCGGTCTCCTTATGATTTAAAAGATCATACAAATGTCTATCCACCATTTTGTATGCATAAATAATAAAAATTAAAACACAACCAGGAAAAATAGAATAAAAATAAGGAATTAAAATTTGTGTTCTACAAAACTCGGCTACATCTTAGACTCTAGAACAATAAATTAAGTTCATGTTCGATTTGCAATTAATAAAATGTTTGGGATTGCATCAAAAAAAATTTGAGAAGAAAAGATACAAAAAAGAATACAAAATTTAATTCAAACCCCTTTTCTGTTTCAAAAGCCGAAGCCAGAAATGTCTCCTCGAAAACCGCGTCGCCTCGGGATCTGTGCGCCAGCAGCTGTCTGCTGTCGCCGAAGTCAGAGCCACCTGCTGCTGCTATCACTTCACGCCGTGTGGGTCCCGTCTGTCAGCTCCGAAGCACAGCAGCTGTCTCGTCGATCTGCTACAGTAGCTGTCGTCTGGGAAGCCGCGCGCCATGTCAGGAGAAGAGGCAGCGTCCCCACCTGTCACATGGGCCCCCTGTCTGCTGTCGTTGCACACGTCAAGAAGAAGAAGCAGCGTGTGGGTCCTGGTTTGAAGCTCTGATAAATTCTCTCTCTCTCCGCTTGGTTATGCGTGAGAGACAGAGAAAAAGATTTTTTTAATTTTTTTTTATTTTTCTTTATTGTTCGTAGCCGTCACCTCTTGAATTTTCTCTCTTCCTTTGGTTTGTACTTATAGAGAACGGGAAGAGCAATTAGGGTTTGTGCTTTTTGTAGAATAGTCATTCTTCTTTTATTTCCGTCCTTATTTGACCAGAATTTTATTTCTTTCTCTTTTCTCCTTTTCTTTCCTTTTCTTTCAACCACGTGCTTCTGCATACACAAAGTAAGACCAGAATTTAGATTTAAAAATAAAATAAATTAATTAGTTTAAAATTAATTAAACTAACTAAAAATCATATTTGCTCATTAAAATCCTTCTAAAATTATTTCGCATTTTTAACTCAACAAAACAATAATAATTAATAAATCCATTATTTTATTTTGTTTGTTGAATTTTTCCATAAATTTTTACTTTTTGCATCAAAAATATTATTTCTTCAAAAATAATTAATTAAATGAAATCTTATAGAAATAAGATGAATTATAGACAATATCAACGAAAATAAGCAATTTTAATTGGTAAATGAGTACAAATATTTGTATATAAATTAGACACATCACGGATCTTAGCTTCGATTTATGGATTGTGAGTTATGTCTATTTTACTACAGAGGTGTAAAAAGATTTCCAGATTTTGTTTTCTATGAATTTTGAAGAGTAATCTATTTTTATGATAATGTTAAAAGTATTATTTTGATCCATTATTTTACACAGTACAACTAGACCTGATTTGGATTAACCCTGATTTTTTGTGGATTTATTTGATGAGTTTCACAAACCGTTCTATGTTTCCAAACTATACTAGCAGATTTTTCATACTGTTCAGTAAAGAACCTGACTTTCGACCAAATTCTACTTGCTGTTTGCAAAATATTTCTGAATATGAAAGTTAGCCTACTGTATTTATTTTATTACCCTTTTGACGTATTTGGATTTCGATTTATGGTTTGTGAGATATTGTTGTTTTCGGACTGCAGTGTTTATAATTCCAGATTTACAAACCTACTGTATCTTGATATTTTCTGATTTTTGTTGACTAAACTATTTCTATTGCAAAATTATGAAACTTTATATTCTGATGCTACACATATAGGGAAATACCCCAAAATTTTTGTGGATTTAATTAATGAGTTTTCATGCTGTTTTTCTGACTGTGAATACAAAATACTGATTTCTGACTTAACACGTTTTCTAGATTCAAACCTGTTTTGAGTTATGATTTTGTGAAATACTATATGACTTATATATATTTGCTGAATTCGGTCAGGAGTCTATTTTCCAGATTCTTTGATGGATTCAGATTTGCATGTTTGTAGCAACGAGAATTCTAGTTTTAGTGCAGTACTGTCTTGCTGTCCTCAACTAGAATTTTTGTTTTTCTATTCTTTTATGTGTTATCTTTAGTCTGTATATGTTTGTCTGTCATCCTGAACCTATTACATGTTTATACTATGCTATTATCACTCTGTTTTCTGCACATTCATGTCTGTCTGATAATAATAACAAAATAACCAAGCCGGGATTTGTGGGAAAGATCTAGTAGTGAAAAATATAAAAATGTGTACTGAGAATAGGGCCCGTGTTCCCTACCTGTTACGTGTTCATGACTACATGATACACGACTCTGTTTATCTGAACCCTGACTAAATTACTTCCCTATAGGAAGGTGTACTCAGGAGAGAATCCATTGGTTCTATCTGTCTGATTTGCATCTGATATCTGTCTGTCTGATCCCTGAGTACACGGCCCTATGGACTCCACTACGAAATCTAAACGTAACTTGTTTGAATGTAGAAACCATGTGATAAAAACCTGGGGCACATGAAGTGCTACCTAGATAATAATAAACATTAGACTTATAAAAACATGACATCTGTTATCTGTTATCTGACATCTGTTATCTGATTATCTATTATCTGTCTGACTATCATCTGATACTATCATCTGCATATCTGTCTACATACCACTTGACACTTGACACATGTTATCTGTATCTGTTAGAATACCATGCTATCTGATTTTTTTTCCTGATTCATGTTGGATATTATATTCTGTTGATATGCCTTTACCATGCCATGTTTGTTCTGTTATTATTTTATATTTGTTATTTATTCCATGTACTTGTATCCTACACTACAAGCGGCCCGTAACTTGCATTGACGGGATTTTATTTTCTTTTTCCTCTTCTTGCAATTGTTAAATTGCAAATTTTGGAGATCAGCTGCCAGATGGAGTTGGTGATATGAGATATTAGTGCTGGAGTTTTTATTATTATTTCTGTTACGTATTTGAAAAATTGTATTTAATACTTGGATTTATTTTGTATTTGTAACCCCTGTTTTCCATTTTGTGTATTTTCGAGTGTTTTCTTTTTCCTATTGGTGTATTTCTTTCTTCTTGTATCTCTTTGGACCGTATATTGGATTTTACTTTCAATATATATTTGTTTTTATTATTTTTGTCTTCTTTTATTTTTGATATTTCGATTCAATTCGTCTGTCTATTCTTTCATCTCTGCTTGATCGAGCTTTTGTTTGGATTCCATTATTGTTATTTTTTTCCTAAAACGAATTTAAATCCTACCTAAAACCCATTTTTCAATTATCCGCTAAAACAAAATGTGCTATGGCCTGAACTACCCAAACCCATCCTAATAACTAATACCCATTTACTACATTTCAAACCCCACTCTGTTATTCCCTAAACTACCCAAAACCCAAATGCCTAAGACCCGAAACCCCCTCAATCCGTTAGCACTTAACCCTCACCCGTTTGCATTTCCTCACCCATCACCACCTCTTCAGCAAACCCTAATACTCTGTTTTTCCCTACACACACACACACACACACACACATATATATATATATACCCATCATCTTTCCCATGCACCTCCCCTAGCCGCCTCCTCCTCCTTCTTCACCCTAGCACTCCCGACCCCTTCTCCCCCTGTCCTCCTGTCCCTTCTCCCGTCCTGCTCCTCCCGAGCGTCGCGCGCCTGCAGAACTTCCCCCCCCGGTGCTATCTCCCTCCGGTGCGGCTACAGCGCTCGGCAGCCAGTGCCGCAGCGACCTGTGCACCCCCGACATCCCGTAGTGCTCTCCTTCCATCGCAGTCAGAACAGCGAGCAACGACAGTGATTGCTGCTGTCGCCGTTCTCCCGTGCACTCCCCATCGTTGTGCCGTGCTTCTTCCTCTTGCTCTTCTTTGCGCGTGCACATATTTGCACGTGTTAGTTTTGTTCAGAGTTCGTTGTGTTCGTGGACTCGTTGTTCGTGTGTTCGGTTCGTGGTTGCGTTATCGTTTGTTTGGTTCATTGCCCAGGAATCCGGTCCCATTATTCTTGCTTTTGGTTCGTCGATTTTCTTCGTCGGTTAGGGCAAGTAACTTGTATTCTTTTTTTTGTGTAATACAAGTACTAAATACTGCCTGTAGTGTAGTTGGGTTCTAGAGACAATTTGTGTGTGAAACCCCTTGTTGATATTGTCTCTATTGTGATAATTTGACCATAGTTTCCTCACGACATGTGTGACATGAATTAACCTAGTGTTAACTACTTTTAATGTATATGTTCATGCTACTTGTGATATCTGTGCTTGATGTATTATTCGTGATATACTTGTCAAATACTTGCAAAATACCCTATGCCATGTTGTTATGACATCTAGTACACTATATTTCATGTTTGGGTTGATTTTGATGAATTTCGTATGATCTATGTTGATTTGAGTATGAAGAACAAATCTATATTTTTCTGTTACCCTGATGTTTAATAATATTTTAGACCATATTAAGGTCAGTATTTGAAAATATTTTGTGAACATGAATTGTAGAGATTTTCGACCTAGTTCGATTTACGAGTAATATAGAGATTCTGTCTAATTTCCAACCCTTTTGACGGATCTCAATTTTGATTTACGAGTTGTGAGTTATGCCTATTTTACTACTGCAATATATAAAGATTTCCAGTCTGCGTTTTTTATGAATTCTGAAGAGTAATATATTTTTATTCTGGTGTCAAAATTCTTATTTTGATCTGAAATTTTGCTCAATACTTCTCGACTTGATTGGGATTAACCCTGAATTTTTATGGATTTATTCGATGAGTTTTACAAGTCGTTCTATGTTTCCAGACAATTACTGTACTAGCAGATTTTTCACAATGTTCAGTAAAAGAACCTGATTTTCGATCTAGTTCTACTTACTGTTTCTAAAATCTTTCTGAATATGAAAGTTAGCCTACTGTATCTATTTTATTACCCTTTTGACTATTTTGAATTTCGATTTATGGTTTGTGAGATATTTCTGTTTTCGTACTGCAGTGTTTACAATTTCAGATTTACAAAACTACTACATCTTGATGTTTTCTGATTTTCGTTGACTAAATTATCTATATTGGAAAATTCTGAAACTTTATATTCCGTTACTATACATATAGGGGAATACCTCAGATTTTTCGTGGATTTAATTAATGAGTTTTCATGCTATTTTTCTAACTTTGAATACAAACTTCTGATTTCTGACTGAACGTGTTTTCTGGATTCAAATCAGTCTTGAGACTTGATTTTGTGAAATACTATATGACTTATATATATTTTCTGGATTCAGAAGGGAGTCTATTTTCCAAGTTCTTTGCTGAATCCAGATTTGCATTTTTTTAGCAATGGGAATTCGAGTTTTAGTGCAGTATTGTCTTGCTGTCATGAACAAGAATTTTCGTTGTACTATTCTGTTATGTGCTATATTTAGTCTGTATATATTTATCTGTCACCCTGAACCTGTTACAAGTTTATACCATGATATTCTCACTCTGTTTTCTGCACATACATGTCTGTCGGATAATAATAACAAAATAACCAAGCCAGGGTTTGTGAGAAAGATCTAGTAGTGGAAAATATAAAAATATGTACTGAGAACAGGGCCCGTGTTCCCTATCTGTTACGTATTCATGACTACATGATACACGACTCTGTTTATCTGAACCCTGACTACATTACTTTCCTATAGGATGGTGTACTAAGAAGAGAACCCATAGGTTCTATCTGTCTGTCTGATCTGATTATCTGATATCTGTCTGTCTGATCCCTGAGTACACTGCCCTATGGACTCTACTACGAAATCTAAACGAAACTGTTTGAATGTAGCAACCGTGTGATAAAAAGTTGGGGCGCATGAAGTACTACCTAGATAGTAATCACACAAGACTTATAAGAACATGACATCTGTTATCTGATATCTGTATCTGTTTATCTGACATTTGTAATCTAATTATCTGTTATTTGTCTGACTATCATCTGACACTATCATCTGAATATCTGTCTGCATACCATTTGACACTTGACACTTGACACAGGTTATCTGTATCAATTAGTATACCATGTTATCTAATTCATTTTCCTGATTCATGTTTGATATTATATTCTGTTGTTATGCCTATACCATGCTATGTTTCTTTCTGTTGCTTTATATTTGTTATTTATCCCATGTACTTGTATCCTACACTACAAGCTGCTCGTAACTTGCATTGACGGGAGTTTGTTTTTCTCTTTTCCTTTTTCTGTAATTTATTAATTGCAGATCAGGATGACCAGTTACCAGATGGAGTTGGCGACATGAGATATTAGTGTTGGAGTTTTGCATTTATTATTATTATTTCTATTGCTTATTTGAACATTGTATTTGATACTTGGATTATTTTGTATTTGGGCAATGTTACCCAGGATATTGACTTATTCAGATCTGATTTATTTGAGATTATATTATATTTTGGTTTCAAGTAAATTTCTGTTGGTATATTTGATTCGATTATGCATACTTGGTTGGTTCTCTTGCTTCCGACTCTGATTATTTCTATGAGATGTTGTAAAGATTCTGAACAACTTATGGATGATGAAAATCCTTCACTGGGCTTAGTCACGTATCCGTATTCCGTATTTCTTTTTGGAAAGCGGGACGTGACAATATTTGGGCAATGTGACCCGGGATATTAACGTATTCAGATATGATTTATTTGAGATTATATTATATTTTGGTTTCAAGTAAATTTCTGTTGGTATATTTGGTTCGATTATGCATACTTGGTTGACTTCTCTTGCTTCCGAGTCTGATTATTTCTGTGAGATGTTGTAAAGATTCTAAACAGCTTATAGATGATGAAAATCATTTGCTGGGCTTAATCATGTATCCGTATTCTGTATTTCCTTTTTGGGAAGCGCGGCGTGACAAGGTTATTAGTGGTATCAGAGCCCAGATTTGGCTAATGTATTAGTTGCCTAATATATTAGACAAGCTTGGCTCGAACTGGGATCGGCTCAATATTTCACCAACCATGCATGCATAAATGAATTATTATCAACTTTGATCTGGATGCTAATTGTTTTTGGTTTTGTACAGACTATGGCTCGTAGAGGTTCTACTTCTCATCCCTAGGATGATCAGCCTGCGATTGAGGATGTCACTACTGTGCTTGAGCGCTTGATCAATATGCAGCAGAACCAAAGTGACTTGGTGATGGCTGCTTTGGAAGCCGCTCAGGTTTTGCTGTCGGATGTGCCTATGCAGGCAGCTCTTCCTCTCGGTCCGGGTATAGTCACGGACTTCATGAGGCTGCATCCCGACAGGTTTTCAGGCATTAAGATGCCTTTTGAGGCAGAACAGTGGTTGATCCAAACTGAGCAATTGCGTTTGGCAGCTAGAGTGGCAGTTGCAGATCGAGTGGATGTGGTAGCCATCCAGCTGGTGGACTTGGCTCATATTGGGTGGAGGTCCGAGTCTGAAAGGCTTGAGCGACCGATCACTTTGGCCACTTTCACTAGGGGATTCTTGGATAAGTTCTTCCCTAGCACCACTAGAGTTGAGATGGAGCAACAATTCCTGGTCCTGAAACAGGTTGGTCGTTATTTCTAGTAATGGAATTTTTTTACATATTGTCCATGCAATGTTGTAACATGAGACTTTTTGAAACAGGGCTTCAGGTCTGTGGATGAGTATGCAGCTGAATTTACAAGACTTAGTCGCTTTGCAGCCGTTCTTGTGGCAAACGAAGAGAACAGGGCTCGTAGATTCATTTTGGGGCTTGAGCGAGAGATTAGGGTGCAGCTTGTCTCTCTTCGCTTGCACTCTTATGCAGAAGCTCATGAGGTAGTTTGAGCTCAGGAGCAGGCTCGTGGTGGTTTGGCTCTTTCTCAGTGGACTGTTTTGCACTCCTCTGTGGTTGCTAGGCCTTCTGGTGGTCCTGTTCGGAGGCCTGTTTCCGCCCTTCCTATCAGGGCAGCTCTGTACCCTTTTGCTGGTTTCCTGAGGGGTGGTTTTTACGACTTCTGCTAGGTGTCTGGGCCTGAGCACAAGAACTATTTTTCTGCCAGCTGCCGATGCTTTAGGTGTGGCGCTACTGACCATTCAGTGTGGGAGCGTCCGCAGCCGCAGCAGCAGTTGGCTCTTCCAGCCGGGGTCTCGTTCAGCAGGTT
Organism: Hemerocallis citrina; assembly: GCA_017893485.1. Lineage (NCBI taxonomy): Eukaryota > Viridiplantae > Streptophyta > Magnoliopsida > Asparagales > Asphodelaceae > Hemerocallis > Hemerocallis citrina. Next base: position 384,774,534 of record CM030358.1, on the reverse strand, counting down.
GCCCCAGCTTGTGGTCCTGTTAGGCCACCACTTCCTCCTTAGTGCCAAATTTTCGGTTAGAGGACTGCTGTTCCGAGGAGAGATCAGGATTTCAATCTGACAGCTTCAGATGTGGAGCAGCTGAAGGTGTTGTTGTAGGTATTTTGCTTTGTTGTTTTGTTATTTCTTTTTTGCTTCCTTCTTTTTGCCTTGCTTTATTTTTTCCTGTTATCTTTCTGCATTGTTTTTCCTTACCCCTGTTCAACCATTCCTTTTTTCCTTGTCTTTGGTTCTATCTTAGGTATCGTCCTTGTTTGCTCTTTCCCTGCTCATGTTCTTTTTGATTCCGGGGCAACCCATTCTTTTGTCTACTCTCAATTTGTGGCTTGCCATCAGTTAGAGTGTAGTAGCATGTCAGAGGCTTGAAATATTATGACAGTGGTGGTGTTGTCATTTGTTTCCGGGAGTGCAGGTAGTGTCCCGTGATTATTGGTAGCGCAGATTTCAAGGCCAATTTGATTGTTATTGGGAATTTAGGATTTGACGTCACTCTCGGTATGGATTGGTTTGGTGAATCCCATGCCATTATTGATTGCCGTGCCAAGAAAGTTGTTTTCAGGATTCCAGATCTCACAGAGTTTGAGTTCCATGTCGGGAAGATGTTCCTTGGCCGAACTGCAGTTGATCAGGAGGTTTGTGCGATGGAATTGCATTCAGGCTGTGAGGTTGCACCTCTAGTAGTTCGGAATTTTCTGGATGTTTTTTCAGAGGATTTGCCTGGCTTACCCCCTGATAGGGATGTAGAGTTCGGTATTGAAGTTCAGCTGGGTACGGTGCCTATATCAAAAAGTCACTACAGGATGGCACCGGTTGAGTTAGCAGAGCTTAAGGTGCAGATTCAGGAGTTGCTTGATTTGGGGTTCATCAGACCCATTGTTTTTCCTTGGGGTGCTCCAGTCCTTTTTGTCAACAAGAAGAATGGTAGTCGTCGACTGTGTGTGGATTATCCGGAACTAAACAGTGTTACTGTGAAGAACCGGTATCCGCTGCCCAGGATCAATGACTTATTTGACCAGTTGAATGGAGCTGCTGTTTTCTTAAAGTTGGATCTTCGTTCTGGGTATCATCAAGTCAAAGTGAAGGCGACTGATTTACAGAAGAATGCATTCAGGACTAGATATGGGCACTATGAGTAACTTGTGATGCCGTTCGGGGTCACGAACGTGCCTGCTGTATTCATGAGTCTTATGAACCGAGTCTTCACTCAGTTCTTGGATAGATTTGTTGTGTTCTTCATTGATGATATTTGGTGTATTCTTGAAATTGGGAAGATCATGCTGAGCATCTTAGAGTGGTTCTGCAGACTTTGAGAGAGAATCAGCTCTATGGAAAACTCAGCAAATGTGAGTTCTGGCTCGATAGGGTTTCTCTCTTGGGGCACATTATCTCGGGCGATGGTATTTCTGTGGATCCTTCGAAGGTTGAGGTTGTGATGGATTGTCCTGTTCCCAAGTCAGTTTCAGAGGTCAGGAGTTTTCTTGGTTTAGATGGTTATTATCAGAAATTCGTCCAAGTTTTTTCAAAGATAGCGGGACCATTGACTAAGCTGACTTGGAAAGATCAAAAGTTTTGTTGGTCTGATGATTGCAGTGAGGCTTTTGTTGAGTTGAAGAACAGATTGACGTTAGTACTTGTATTGACTATTCCAGATGGTTCAGGCAGATTTGTAATTCACTGTGATGCTTCGGGTAAGTGTCGTGGAGCAGTTCTGATACAGAAGGGCCGAGTCATTGCTTATGCATCGAGGCAGTTGAGGCCGCATGAGAAGAACTATCTAACTCATGACTTGGAGTTAGTGGCAGTGATCTATGCTTTGAAGCTGTGGAGACATTATTTACTTGGGAACCGAGTGGAGATCTTTACAGACCGCAAAAGTCTCAAGTACGTCTTCACCCAGAAGGAGTTAAACATGAGGCAAAGGCATTGGTTGGAACTTATGGCCGATTATGACATCAGTTTGCAATACCATCCTGGTAAAGTAAACTTGGTGCCAGATACTTTGAGCAGGAGACCGTAGCTATGTTCCTGACTCAGTAGAGGGATTTGATTGAGTAGATGCGGAGGTTGGAGTTAGATGTTTTGTTGCCGAGTTCTGATCGGAGTTCTTTGGTGCTCCAGCTTCAGTCGTCTCTTATTGATCAGATCAAAGAGGTGCAGGCTGGTGATGCACAGTTGCAGGGTTTTCGAGCTGAGGTTGAGTCTGGGTCCAGAACGGATATGGTTATTCATGCCGATGGATTGCTTCGCTTTGGGTCCAGGTTATGTATCCCGAAGGGTGAAGTTCGTCAGAGGTTGCTTGAGGAAGCCCACTAGTCTTCGTATTTTATCCATCCTAGCGGTACTAAGATATATTGGGATTTGAAGCTTCATTTCTGGTGGCATGGTATGAAGAGGGTTGTGGCTCAGTTTGTTTCTCAGTGTTTGATCTGCCAGTAGGTTACGACAGAGCATTAGAGGACTGCTGGACTTCTTCAACCGCTTCCTATTCCAGAGTGGAAGTGGGAACATATCACTATGGATTTTGTGACCGCTTTGCTGAGGAGTCCTAAGGGTCATAATGTCATTTGAGTGATTGTTGACCGTTTGACGAAGAGTGCTCACTTCATTCCTTTTCATATCGGACAGTCTACTGAGAGCCTAGCTGAGAAGTACATACAAGATTTTGTCAGACTTCATGGGGTTCCAGTCAGTATTGTATCCGACTGGGATACGAGATTCAGATCTCAGTTCTGGGAGAGTCTTCAGAATAGTTTGGGGAGTAAATTAAATTACAATACAACTTTTCATCCCCAGACTGATGGACAGTCAGAGAGGACCATCCAAATTCTTGAGGACATGTTGCAGTCCTGTATGCTGCAGTTCAGTGGATCATGGGAGGACTATTTGCATCTCGTAGAGTTCTCGTACAATAACAGCTTTCAGGTCAGTCTTAAAGCTGCACTGTTCGAGGCACTTTATGGGCAGAAGTGCAGATCACCAGTGTGCTGGGATGACATTGGTGAGAGGAAGTTGTTGGGTCCAAGTTGATCTTCAGGACAGTTGATGCGGTGGTTCAGATCAGGAAGCACTTGCAGCAGCTCAGGATAGGCAGAGGTGATGGGACGATGTCCATCGGAGAGCTTTGGAGTTTGAGGTTGGTGACCATGTTTTCCTAAAGGTATCGCCTTGGCACGGTTCATTCGGTTAGGCGGAGGGGGCAAGCTCAGCCTAGGTTTATTGGACCGTTTGATAATGTGGAACGAGTAGGAAAGGTGGCCTATCGTCTTGCATTGCCGCCAGCTTTATCAGGAGTGCACGATATTTTCCATGTCCCATAACTCAAGAGATATATCCGAGATGAGAGCCACGTGATCAACTATTCTCAGTTGACCGTTCGGCCGGATTTGATTTGTGAGATTCTGCCAGTTTCTATTGTGGATCGGTGGGAGAATGTGCTTAAGAACAAGGTCATCAACCTGGTTCGTGTTCCTTGGAATCCTTACTCGCTCGGTAAGTCGACTTGGGAGTTGGAGGAGGAGATTCAGCACAAGTTTCCTCATCTATTTGTGTAGTTTTGTTTTGTTCTTTCTTTTCTTTTTGGGGTTACCCTATGTATCTTCTTGTTTGAATTTCGAGGACGAAATTCTTCTTGTTAGGTGGGTAGGATTTGTAACCCCCGTTTTCCATTTTGTGTATTTTTTGGTGTATTTTTCTTTTTGGTGTATTTCTCTCCTTGTATCTTTTTTTGGATCGTATATTGGATCTTTATTTTCAATATATTCATTTATTGGAATTTTCGTTGAGATGGAGAGTTTATTCGTCTATTTAACTTAGGGGAATTGGTCTGTGGATGAATATGCTGCTGAATTTACCCGGCTCAGCCATTTTGCAGCTGCCATGGTGGCTAATGACGGAGACAGCAGTTTTGAACCCTCCAGCGACGGCACTGCCGTATATACCTGCTGCCCCAAGGACGATTCAGACTTGTAACTTCTGTCATAAGGTTGGGCATCTACGAAAGGACTGCAAAGCTGCCAATCGCCTGTGCCTTTTGGGTAGAGGAAATGGTCATATGGTTTGGGACTATCCAAGGAACAGGTTTCCTACACCGACTGCATGTTCAGCTCAGCAGGGAGCGCCAGCTCGAGGTCAGGGCAGACCGCCACTCCCGCCGTAAAGGCAAGCTTTCGATCAGAGGAGAATGACTCATTGGGGAGGACTGACTGGGGGCCGTGGTCTGGCCTATAACCTGACTGCAGAAGAAGCAGAGATAGCTGTTGGCGTGGTTGTAGGTATTTCACAATAATTGCATTATTTGTATTCAATTTCTGCACTATTGTTCCCTCCTGTACAATTATTCGTGGATATATCCTGCATGCACCTTCATTCTTATTCGTTGAATCATTATTAGGCATCATCTTAGTACTCTCTCCCTGCTCATGTTCTGTTTGATTCTTATGCTACCCACTCCTTCATTTCTTCTCGCTTTGTTGAGTGGCACCATTTGCCAAGCGTCGTCATGTTATCAGCTTGGAATATCACAACTGGTGGAGGCGTCATTATCTATTCTAAGGTGTGCATGCAAAGCTCTTTGTTGATTTGTGGCATGGATTTTAAGGCCGATCTTATTAATCAACAATTCTGAATTCGATGTTATTCTTGGAATGGATTGGCTGGAAGTTGCCCATGCCGTGATTGACTGTCGAGAGAAGGTGGTGTTTAAACTTCAAGGTCACCAAGAGTTTGAGTTTCCATGCGGGTGAGACACCACTTGGGCGTGTCAAGAACTCTACGAACCAGAAGGCTTGTGTACCAGAGTCGATGTGCACTGATGGTGAAGTTGCACCCATGGTGGTGCAAGATTTTCTTGATGTCTTTCCGGAAGAATTTCCCGGGTTGCCACCAGACTGAGATGTAGAATTCAGTATCGAAATTCAACCGGGTACGACACCAATCTCGAAGAGTTCGTACCGAATGGCACTAGTTGAGTTGGCTGAACTGAAGGAACAAGTGCAAGAGTTGTTGGATAGGGTTTTTATCGGGCCAAGTGTTTCACCTTGGGGAGCCCTAGTTTTGTTCGTCAATAAGAAGGATGGTAGTCGTAGACTCCGCATTGATTATCGAGAACTGAATAATGTCACCATGAAGAATCGATACCCTCTGCCGAGAATGGACGATCTGTTTGATCAGCTTGGAAGTGTATCTGTTTTCTCGAAGTTGGACCTATGTTCTGGTTATCATCAGGTTAAAGTGAAGACCGAGGATAATCAGAAGACGACGTTTCACATGATATATGGACATTACAAATTCTTAGTGATGCCATTCGGGGTTACCAATGCACCAGCTGTATTCATGAGTTTGATGAACATGGTATTCTCACCGTTTTTGTACAAATTTGTGGTGGTGTTCATCAACAACATCCTAATGTATTCTTAGAACATGGAGGATCATGCAGAGCATTTGAGGGTAGTCATGTAGACTTTAAGGGAGAATCAGATTTATAGAAAGCTTAGCAAGTGTGAATTTTGTCTTGACCGTGTTCCATTTCTGGGCCATATTATCTCGAGCGATGGAGTTTCAGTTGATCCGTCAAAGATTACTGTAGTAAAGGATTAGCTGGTACCGAAGTCAGCATCAGAAGTGTGAAGTGTTCTCGGATTGGCAGGGTATTATCGGAAGTTCGTTCAGGATTTCTCGAAGATTGCTGGACCCTAACCAATATGACGAGGAAAGAACAGAAGTTTGTTTGGATGGAGCTTGTGATGAAGCCTTCGTGGATGTAACCCCCATTTTCCATTTTGTGTATTTTTGGGTGTATTTTTCTTTTTGGTGTATTTCTCTCCTTGTATCTTTTTTTGGACCGTATATTGGATCTTTATTTTCAATATATTCATTTATTGAATTTTTCTTCTTTTATTTGATCTTTTGATTCGATTATCTGTCTATTCTTCCATCTCTGCTTGATCAAACTTTTGCTTTGATCCCCATTGTTTTTATTTATTCATGTTGCATTTTAATTGATTCATCTTGATCCTATTCTTTGTTAGATCTTTTTGTGTTATGGCTATATGTTTTTAAACCCATTAAAACTTATTCTAATTCTCTTTAGATTTCTCTAGGGATGGCGAACGGGTCGAGTGGGCCGGGCCGGGCCCAACCCGTACGGGTTGGCAGGAATACTTAGCCGGGCCGGGCCGGGTTGCACCCTTATACGGGCCGTGCCGGGCCGGGCTAAGTTTTCGTTTGGGTGGCCCGCCCAACCCGTGAACCCTTTAGGGTTCGACCCGGGTTGGGCCGGATCGACCCGCGGGTTGGCCCGTTTATTATTATTATTATTATTATTATTATTATTTTGGTAGCTTAAATTAAAATAATAATAATAATAATTTTACAAATGATGTATACAAACAACCATATCTTTGTTTGATGAATACTACAATTCTTCAAAAATTATAATACTAAGTAAGTAATAATACTAATAAGTAATAATACTACAATTCTTCAAATATCCTCAAATGATGTTTAATTATAATACTAAGTAAGTAATAATACTAATAAACAATAAAAATCGTAATAATAATAATAAGATTGAAAGAGTGAAATTGACAACAAATTTTGAAATATTATTCATATGAATTTAAGTTATACAATTTGAACAATTTATAACGAAATGAAGAATTCAATTCACAAATAAGATTTATACAATAACATATTTCTTATATACAATTTTAATTGAGTACAAGTTTTCTAATTTGACATAACAAGCAAAGCTATTGTTGTTGTTGTTGTTGTTGTTGTTGTTGTTGTTCTTCGGGCGAGTTGCTCCCACTTGTGGAACTTGATAGTGCTTTCCCTTGCGTCCTATCTTCAGCCTTCAGCCAGTCTTCTGTGCAAACGAGCATCTCTAACGCCTCGGGCTTCAACCGATTCCTGTAATCAGATAGAACCCTGCCACTTGTAGAAAATGCACTCTCAGAAGCAACTGCAGAGACAGGAGGAGTTAGTAAATCTTTAGCCATAATTGACAGAATACTAAAAGTGTGTTCATGTTCTTTCCACCATTGTAAAATATCTAGTGGAGAAAGAGTAGGCTCAGTATCCTGTTGGTTATACCAATTTAATTCATTTGGTTGATTAGTCCTAGGTTTTTTAGAATGAATTTGTTCAAGTAAACTAAATGTTCTATCACCAATTCTACTTTTACCCTTACCTTTAGAACTACCAGAAGAAGAACTAACACAGAAGTTGTACTACTAGAAGCAAAACGTCTATCATAATAATCATACAAGTTATTTAACGTAGATTCAAACTGAACTAAAAAAGTAGCGCAATCAGTTGTTAATTCTACATTGTCCTCTAAATATCCAAAAAATATTTCTATCAAATTCTTCGTACCTTCTAATTTGATACGGGGATCCATAACAGTAGCAACACAAATCAACATAGGAGGAGGAAAATAATACTTCAAAATTTTTTGAAATGCAGGTACTACAATGTCACTAATATAGGGATCATTTAACATTTCGTTAAATATTTACATCATGCTAACTAATTCGATAAAAATGCTACTAGAAGTAGATTCATATGTTTTTGAAAACTTTAAAGTTGCTGTTTTAAAAGGTTCTAAAAATTTCAACAAAGATTCGGCAAAAAACCAATCGGTGGGAGTCATTTCAAAATTGTGCATATTTTTTGCGATACAAAAATTATTTACAACTGCTTTATAATCGGTGACAACAATTAGTAAATCAAAAGTAGAATTCCATCGGTGTCTAACATCCTTTGGAAATTTTCTAAAAGGAACATTTCTAACCCTACACCAAGCTTTCCATTCTTGTAAAATGCTTGGACTTAATGCAATGAAATGTACACAATTTCTAATTTTAACTATATATGGATCAGCTATTCTTAATGCATCTTGAACACATAAATTTATAATATGACATGCACATCTAACATGAAAAATATTGTCAGATGGAGGGTTTAATACAGATTTTAAAGTAGTAATTGCTACATTGTTGTTAGATGCATTATCAAAACTAATAGCCATAATTTTATCGCGAATATGAAAAACATCACAAATTTCTATAATATGGTTTGCTATTTCAGCGCCACTATGGGGATACGGCAACGACGCAAGTGATATGATTCTTTTTTGAAGAATCCAATCATTGTTGATCCAATGACAGGTTATTCCCATCGTTGGAATATTGTTGACACCCGTCCAACAATCTGAAGTTAAACTAACCCTACAAGTTAAACTCCATAAAATTGCAATCAAAGTGTCCTTCATTTCCATGTACACTTTAAAACAATCCGATTTGCAAGTATTTCTCGGAATTCTTTTAAAATGAGGGTTTAAGGCCGTTTGATTAAAATTTTCCAAGTTCCTACTCTCGGGATAGAAAAATGGCAACTCTTCCTTAATGACTAATCGGGCCATTTCCCGACGAACAAGTTCGGGATCATAAGGGTGGCTATCTACTTGACCGGTCATAGGGTTGATTTTTTGTTAGCCTTGTATTTGATCAAGAAGTTCTTTATGATTATGTTATATGTGCCTACTAATTGTACCGGTGCCTGTCACCCCTCTTGAATTTCTATGCTTTACTACATGTTTTACACACTTTCAAACCTATACACGGAGTATGTTCGTCCGGGATATAATCATAAAACTTATGCCAATCGCTAGTTTCTCCTCTACTTTTCCTACTACTACGGGGTTGTGTAGTTTCGGTTTGTTGTTGTTGTTGTTCTTCTTCTAATTGTATGTCACCTACAATATCGTCGTGTGTACCCCATTGTTCCATAGTAGGATCAATGTAATCTTGGGCGGGCTCACTAGTTGGGACAATTGGTGGCCTACGTGAAGAGGAGGAGGAATCTTGTCCGCTACGACCGCTACCGTGTTATCTAGACATAATGTAGTAATGTGGTATGTAAAAAAAAATACAATGTAGGAGCGGTGAATTATACAAAAAAAATCTAAAAAACAAGAGGGTTGAGATAGAGAAGTTCAAAAAACGAACAATAATTTTAACTACAACGCAAAAAATAATTAACGAGAGAGATAGAGATATTTTGATACCGTTCACCGTGGAATACACGTATGTAAAAAAAACCCGTTAAAATAAGAATATAATAGAAAAAATGGAGGAGCGCTTTGCCGATTCCGCAATTGAAGAGTTGAGAAGAGGTTGAAGTAGATTTGACGAGGGATGAAGAGAGTTGAAGACGTTGAAGACGTTGAATTTTGATTCCGATACGACCGAAATTTGATCGTGTATATGCCTCCTTGTAGACTTGTTTAATGAATACTACAATTGTTCAAAAATTCTTTACAAATGATGTATAATAGTAGAGAGAGTAAGAGAGTGAGGTGTGATTTTTTATGAGATTTTTGGGGATATTTATAGGCTAAATATGTGGGGAAAAAAAAAAAATAATGGCTCTTTGAGCCGTTCGGAACGGTTCTGGAAACAGAGAGCCAGAACGGGCATTATTTCGACCGTTCGACCCGCGGGTCGACCCGCGGGTTGGCGGGTTGAATTCGCGGGTTGGGCCTGTAGTGCCCCGATTTCCAATACTGGGAAAACCGAGACACGAGCCAAGATATTTTCTTCAATTAGTCACAATACACAGAAAACAGGAGAATTTAAAACTTTTTATTCAACACTCAATGTATTACAAGTCTGAACATTATACAACTGCAATACGTTACAATAGAGTTACAATATTACCTTTACATTTTCAAGTATTACAACCTTCGACATCTTACATCAGAGTACTTTCCAACTAATAGATGATCAACACACATTTTACAGCGGAACTAAATACGACATTGACTCCTTGCTTTCCTTGCCTTGAGTCCTCCTGAATCTCGCCCTTGTACTTCGGCGATCCAGTACCTATGGAAGTGGGGACGTCAGTATTCACTGACGCTTAAAGGCTGATAACAAAGCAACGAATCTCCCAAACAACATACAAAACATGGCAATGGTGTTGGTGTAGTTTAAGTGTTCGTGAGTGCTATGCCTAGACTCTAATGCGATATTTAACTAGAACTAGGAGGCTTACTATTCTAATGTCAGCAAGTCTCCGAAGTCAACATGCAGCCCATACTACATGCGACCCTTCTCAAGCCGTTTCTCCATATATAGGGATTTGAACCTGCGTTATGAACTTCTAATTGTACACGACCTGTTCCTGACACCTACACGTGACTGATGAGGTTGCAGACGTGGTCATGTCCCACTAATGCAGTCCGCCAGTGGTGTCTATGTTCGCCACTGCTACCCGGCTAACCGGACCTCACTCAAAACTAGACGAACCCAATGTATCGGGCATCATTTCAAAATCCAAATTATAGGGTCTCGCAAGCGCAGGTTAGCGCGAAGCCTACCCTGTGGCACCCCTGTGGTCTCGCAAGCGCAGAACTGCCCAATGCATCTTGTGGCACCCCAAGCCACGGTACTTCAGGAATTAACAGCGCGAGATACGCAACCCGTGCTCCCAACTTGTGAGACGGCACCGTACGTATCCCTTTGACAGGAAGGTGCAACCCAATACACCACCTATGATCTGCCTCAAGGGACGAGTTAGTTGTAAGGGGCCCCCTACAACCGACTCCTCTCTCCCGGCAAAAGGGTTTAAGTAATGATCTTTATAAGTCACTACCCTAATAATGTCCCTGACTCGACAATCCTAGGGACGATAATATTATAAACATAACTTGCTAGGCCTTAATTTAGACTTCACAAGATAACTCTGCTAGGCTGCTCAACCTAGACTTACCAGAACCCTTCAGGATCCGGTTCGTGGCTTATCGATCCAAGACCTCGGCAATGCGCATATATATATGCATGCCACTACCCTGAACTTGGATTCCGTCTATACTCCGGTCCTCGATCAACCTACACAGATTAAGATCCGATGGTACCCGAGGAGTGACTCCTCCACAGTTCCTTAGGGTAAGAAACCACATGTCCTGATGGTCGATAGCCCTAGGGTAGTAATATTATCCTAGATGAGCACAACAACTGTGTACTAGCTAATAAGCTACACACGGTAACTAACCACATACGAGCCAATAAGCTACGTATGATACAATAGCTACCTACGAGCCAGGCGGGCCTCGTAGGAGATAACAACGTACATACCAGCCAAATAAGCCGCGTATGAGACCAACAACTACGCACGGACCGGTCGAGCCGCGTACGAGACCACAACCTACATACGAGCCAAATGAACTACGTATGAGACCCACAGCTACATACGGGCCAATCGAGCCACGTACGAGCACAACCATATGCAAACAACCATACAAGTAATCAACCTAGAAGCAACCAATCGTGCTTACTAGCAAACTTGATTTTCTATTCATTAGAAGCAACAGAAGGATCTACTAATAGTCTATGATCGGTATTCTACCAATGAAAAACCGAAGGCGACATAACAACCCTTATCAAACTAACTATTACTAGTGATCTTCCCGATCCTTATTACCCCTACGGATGAGGAATGTTCCCATGATAGGGTCTAACTCTAATTTGAACCTCACCCACTAGAACTCACGGTTTCCTTTCAAAACGAACTAGAACAACATAGAACCTACGTTCGTTCAATATTCCACTAGGATGCTACAATATACTTCTTCAAGCATGTATGGGCTCCCTACTAACATTAACTACAACAAGGTAGTTGTCATTACAATTATGACATGATTCCTTCCTCATTGCTTAACCTATAGCACTTTAAGCATGGCATACAATTGCAAGTATCTACCTACGACAATCTAATTATGGTACATAACATAACCACCCACCACAACACTCCTAAGTACGAATATGATTTAAGCATGTGCTTATATCAAGCTTAAGCATGAATAATCACTATGGTCTAAACATGGAGTTTACTATAGTCAAGCATAAGCTACAACTTGAGCGTGAATACTTACTACTTAGAGTATATATCTCTACTACCACCTTAAGCATGGATCTTCATTACTTAACATGATTAATCCTCACAACCCAAGCATGGATATACAATTAGCATTAACCTACAATATTCCTAAGCATGAATTATGACTCCTACTCATTCTAAGCATGGTAGATTAATTCCTACCTTAATCTAATATGGCATTCGTTAAACATGAGTATGTTCTAGCTTGATCTTGAACAATATTTAGGTATGAACATACACTATTTAAGCATAGATATCGTCTAAGCATGATCATCTACTAACTTAGCATGAACAACAATTAAGTATGACATCTACTAACTTAACATGAGCAATAATTAGCATGACATCTACTAACTTAACATAAACAATCATTAGCATGGTCATCTACTAACTTATCATGAACAATCATTAGCATGGTCATCTACTAACTTAACATAAACAATCATTAGCATGGTCATCTACTAACTTAACATAGACAATAATTAGCATGACATCTACTAACTTGACATAAACAATCGTTAGCATGGTCATCTACTAACTTAATATAAACAATCATTAGCATGGTCATCTACTAACTTAACATAGACAATAATTAGCATGACATCTACTAACCTGACATAAACAATCGTTAGCATGGTCATCTACTAATTTAACATAGACAATAATTTACATGACATCTACTAACTTAGCATGAATAATGATTAAGCATGATCATCTACTAACATAGCATGAACATATACTTATCTAAGCATGGATATCATGTAAGCATGAATATTTATTTGATCTAGCATGGTATATAACTTTCCTATAAGCATGTAAGCATGGATAAATTAATCTAGCATGATATACCACCTTCCTACAACTATCTAAGCATAGTATAAAACTTTCCTACAATTAAACTAACATGGTATATAGCTTTCCTACAATTAAACTAACATGGTATACAACTTTCCTACCATTAATCTAGCATGGTATACAACTTACCTACAATTAAACTAACATGGTATACAACTTTCCTACAATTTATCTAGCATGGTATGCAACTTTCCTATAATTAAACTAACATGGTATACTACTTTCCTACCATTAATCTAGCATGGTATACAACTTATCTATAATTAAACTAACATGGTATACAACTTTCCTACAATCATCTAAGCATAGACAAATTAATCTATCATGGTATACTACTTTCCTACTATCATCTAAGCATGAATCTTATTAAGCATGAATAACTACTAAGCATGAATATCTTACTAAGCATGGATAACTACTAGTATGAACATACAACATTCCTAAGTATATATATACATACTTCTAAACATGGTAAGTAATTTTAGCATTTATCCTACAACATTCTAAGCATGTATGTCATTCCTAAACATGATAGATAATTTTGGCATGAATCCTACAACATTCTAAGCATGTATATCATTCCTAAACATGATAGATGATTTTAGCATTAATCCTACAACATGTATATCATTCCTAAACATGATAGATGATTTTAGCATTAATCCCACAACATGTATATCACTCCTAAACATGATAGATGATTTTAGCATTAATCCTACAACATGTATATCATTCCTAAACATGATAGATGATTTTAGCATGAATCCTACAATATTTTACTACTACTACTACTTTATTTTAACCATGAACATAACATAAAACATCTACAACTATCTACTACTACTACTACTTTATTTTAACCATGAACATAACATAAAGCATCTACAACTACTTCTTTTAATCATCTACTACTACTACTACTACTTTATTTTAACCATGAACATAATATAAAACATCTACAACTATCTACTACTACTACTACTTTATTTTAACCATGAACATAACATAAAGCATCTACAACTATTTCTTTTAATCATCTACTACTACTACTACTTTATTTTAATATGAACATAAAACATCTACAACTACTTCTTTTAATTATCTACTACTACTACTACTACTTTATTTTAATATGAACATAAAACATCTACAACTACTTCTTTTAATTATCTACTACTACTACTACTACTTTATTTTAATATGAACATAAAACATCTACAACTACTTCTTTTAATTATCTACTACTACTACTTTATTTTAATATGAACATCTACTAATATTTCTACCAAATTTTCATTAGTATTTATTTCTTATTAACACTAGTTGAACATAAAAAGAGATCTTTTTGACCATTCTACAACTAGTGATTTAGATAGTTTCTTTCCATTAATAGAATTAACATCCACAAGGGTTTCTTTCTTTCTTAAGACTATAAAAGAGAACAAATAACAACGAAATAAATTAAGAACCTTCTATTTTAGTTCAACCAACATATGCTATCTTTTTAGTCCAAGTTCAATACATGTCCTACAACAAAAAATGGTTGTATAAAAGGTTCATATGCTTTGTGCATGAGTTCACATCAAGTCCTACAACCCCAAATGGTTGTATGTACAAGTCCATATGCCTTATGTCATTTTAGTCCAATTAACAAACACAAAACAACCTACTACTACTATAAAGATTCAATCTTTAGGTGTTTATTAGGTATTACCACTAGTTACTTCCTTTCATCCATACAAGTTACACCGCATACCACAAACATCATACCAAAAACATCACAAGAAAGTACCCAAATGAAAAGAAACAAACAAGGAGGATGAGAAGAAGAAGCATCAAAACAACATCTTAAACAAACAAAGAAACAAGTGAAGAAGCCCCCACCTTGTTCTACTTGTAGGAAGGACTAGCTAGCTAAAACTTCTCCTTCCCCTAGCTCCTAGAACTTCTATGGAACCTACAAGAAAACTCTCTTGTTAGTCTCCTCTCTTTTTTTTTTTTCTTTCCTTCTTTTCTTTGTTTTTGTAAAAGTGAGGTAAGTGGAGAAGGGGGGGGGGGGGGGTATTTATAAGAGAGGAGAGGAGGGGGAGAGTGCAAAAGTGCACTCACATTTTGCACAAAAACCCCAAGAAGAAGCCATCCGGCCATGCTCTAGGTGAGGGAGGGGTAAGATGTAGGATATGGTCCTAGGGTGAGTTGGAAGCATGGTAGAAAGATAAGGTTTCTAGAAGGGATTTTTACTTCAATCTCCTCATGCATACAAACCCTAGTTTAGCCACTTAAATAAAACCCTAATCATCTAATTAGGTTGTCATGACAAGGATGAGTACATTGTCCAAGAGTACATACTACATATTTTGTATAATGTACTAAGTACCATACAATTGTTTGTATATGTATATGTATGTGTATACCAAAATTTCTTATATAATCCTCATAAATAGTTTAATTTGAAAATAATAATAAAAATAAGTTTTATTATCAATTCGGAGGATCGCGCTACCAATTTGATGTACTTCGGATGTACATCGACCGATATATGTGCGCAGATAATGTTTGTGAACGGACCGGTGAAAATCACCAAAATAATTTGATTTTGGAATTAAAACAAAATAATAATAAAATAGTAATTTATACGAGGTAATATCCGTCTGGGATATTACAGGGCCGGGTTCGTGGGCCGGGTTTCGCGAGTTTAATTCGCCTTAATTGCGACCCGAGTAGACCCGGTACTGTTCACTGGGTTCGACCCGAACCCGCTAAGATGCTAAGTGGGCCGGGTTGGCGGGCCGGGTCGCGAGTGGGTCGGCGGTTGACCCAGCCCAGTTGCCATCCCTAGATTTCTCTCATACCTAAATCCACATACAATCCTATTATAATTACCCTGTTCCTAATGCACCTAGCCGACCCATGCTATAACACCTAATTACCCTAAACCCAAATCCCTAATACCCTAATCACCCTATTTACCTAATAACCCATCTGCACCTAACCACCCGACCCAAATACCCATCCAAACCCGATACCCCACCTTAAAGAACAACCCTAAACTCCACTATATTAATACCCCCATGCATTCCCTGTTCCTATCCTCCACCTCAGCCGCCCTTACCCCCCTTCCGAGCTCTCCCCTACTGCACCAATGCTACTCCCGTTCACCCACTCTCCTGCATCCACTTCCGTCCATTCCCTCTCCCTGTCTCCCCCTTGCGTCGCTCGGCCTACAGCAGCCGCGACACCCCGGTGGTGCACTGCTCCGACGCCGACAGCAAGCACAACAGTCGCGTCACCTGTGCTACTGTCCCGTCGTTCCTGCTGCCTTCCCTGTGCGGGTGTTGAGTTGCGTGGGTGTGCGTGTGTTCTCGTTGGCTCGCGTGTTCGTTGGAGTTCGTGTGTTCGTCGTGGTTTGCCGTTCGTTGTGTTCGTGGGTTGTTCGTTCATTGAGTTCGTTTCCAGGAATTCGTTCCTGTTATTTTTGATCATCGTCGTTTTCATCGTCGGTTATAAGGCAAGTAACTTGTATTGTTTTCTTTGTGTAATACAAGTACTAAATACCGCATATAGTGTAGTTGGGTTCTAGAGACAATTTGTGTGTGAATTCTCTGTTATCTATTGTCTCTATTGTGATGATTCGACCATAGTTGCCTCATGACATACATGACATGAATTAACCTAGGGTTGACCACTTTTTGATGTATATGTTCATACTACTTTGAGATATCTGTGCTTGATGTGTTATTCGTGATATACTTGCCGAATACTTGCAAAATATCCTATACCATGTTGTTTGGACATCTAGTACACTATATTTCATGTTCGGGTTGTGTTGGATGAATTTCGTATGATCTATGTTGATTTGTGTATGAGGGACAAATTCTGTATTTTTCTGTTACTTTGTTTTTGATCAGTAATTTAGACCCTATTAAGGTCATTATATTAAAAATATTTACGAACATGAACTGAAGAGAATTCTGTCTATTTTCTAACACTTTTGATGGATCTCAGCTTCGATTTATGGATTGTGAGTTATGTCTATTTTACTACAGAGGTGTAAGAAGATTTCTAGATTTTGTTTTCTATGAGTTCTGAAGAGTAATCTATTTTTATGATAATGTTAAAAGTTTTATTTTGATCCAATATTTTGCACAGTACAACTAGACCTGATTTGGATTAACTCTGAATTTTTGTGAATTTATTTGATGAGTTTTACAAACCGTTCTATGTTTCCAAACAATAACTGTACTAGCAGATTTTTCATATTGTTCAGTAAAGAACCTGACTTTCGACCTAATTCTACTTGCTGTTTGTAAAATATTTCTGAATATGAAAGTTAGCCTACTGTATCTATTTTATTACCCTTTTGACGGATTTGGATTTTGATTTATGGTTTGTGAGATATTGCTGTTTTCGGACTGCAGTGTTTATAATTCCAGATTTACAAAATTACTGTATCTTGATGTTTTCTAATTTTTGTTGACTAAACTATTTCTTTTGCAAAATTATAAAACTTAATATTCTGATGTTACACATATAGGGGAATACCTCAAATTTTTTGTGGATTTAATTAATGAGTTTTCATGCTATTTTCCTGACTGTGAATACAAAATACTGATTTCTGACTGAACACGTTTTCTAGATTCAAACCTGCTTTGAGTTATGATTTTGTGAAATACTATATGACTTATATATATTTGCTGAATTCGTTCGGAAGTCTTTTTTCCATATTCTTTGACAGATTCATATTTGCATGTTTGTAGCAACGGGAATCCCTGTTTTAGTGCAGTACTGTCTTGCTATCCTGAACTAGAATTTTCGTTGTTCTATTCTTTTATGTGTTATCTTTAGTCTGTATATATTTGTCTGTCACCCTGAATCCGTTACATATTTATACCATGCTTTTCTCACTCTGTTTTCTTCACATACATGTCTGTATGATAATAATAACAAAATAACCAAGCCGGGGTTTGTGGAAAAGATCTAGTACTGAAAAATATAGAAATGTGTACCGAGAAGAGGGCCCGTGTTCCCTACCTGTTACGTGTTCATGACTACATGATACACGACTCTGTTTATCTGAACCTTGACTACATTACTTTCTTATAGGAAGGTATACTCAGAAGAGAACCCATAGGTTCTATCTGTCTGTCTTATCTGCATTTGATATCTGTCTGTCTAATCCTTGAGTACACGGCCCTATGGACTCCACTACAAAATCTAAACCTAACTTGTTTGAAAGTAGCAACCATGTGATAAAATCCCAGGGCACATGAAGTGCTACCTAGATAGTAATAAACACAAGACTTGTAAGAACATGACATCTGTTATTTGTTATCTGATATTTGTTATCTGATTATCTGTTATCTGTCTGACTATCATCTGATACTATCATCTGTATATCTGTGTGCATATCACTTGACACTTGACACATGTAATCTGTATCTGTTAGTATACCATACTATCTGATTTGTTTTCCTGATTCATGTTGGATATTATATTTTGTTGATATGCCTATACCATGCCATGTTGGTTCTGTTGTTATTTTATATTTGTTATTTATTCCATGTACTTGTATCCTGCAGTACAAGCGGCACGTAACTTGCATTGACGGGATTTTGTTTTATTTTTCCTCTTCTTGCAATTGTTAAATTGCAGATTTTGGAGATCAACTGCCAGATTGAGTTGGTGATATGAGATATTAGTGCTGGAGTTATTATTATTATTTTTGATGCGTATTTGAACAATTGTATTTGATACTTGGATTTATTTTGTATTTGGGTAATGTGACCCAAGATATTAACTTATTCAGATATGATTTATTTGAGATTATATTATATTTTGGTTTCAAGTAAATTTTTGTTGGTATATTTGATTCGATTATGCATACTTGGTTGACTTCTCTTGCTTCCGACTCTGATTATTTCCGTGAGATGTTGTAAAAATTCTGAACAGCTTATGGATGATGAAAATCATTCGCTGGGCTTAATCACGTATTCGTATTCTGTATTTCCTTTTTGGGAAGCGGGGTATGACAGTGGAGTTGAAGAATCGGTTGACATTAACCCCTATGCTGACTATACCAGATAGTTCAGGAGGTTTTGTGATACACTGTGATGCTTCTGGTAGAGGTGTGAGGACAGTACTGATGCAATGAGGCAGAGTTGTCGCTTATGCATCCAGACAGTTGAGGCCACATGAGAAAAACTACTCTACGCATGATCTTGAATTTGCAGCCATAATCTTTGCCTTGAAGTCATGGAGACATTATCTGCTTGGGTATAGAGTTGAGATTTTTACAGATCACAAGAGTCTCAAGTATGTGTTCACACAGAAGGAGCTGAACATGAGGCAGAGAAGATGGTTGGAGCTAATGGTAGATTATGACATCGACTTGCAATATCACCCCAACAAAGTGAACTTGGTACCCGATGCCTTGAGCAAGAGACCTGCTGCTATGTTTCTCACTGAGCAGAAGAAAATATTGGAGGATATGAAAAGACTGGAATTAGATGTGAGTTTTCCTGGTATAGCACAAGTGTATGATGTTGTAGTTGCAGTCTCCATTGGTAGACCAGATAAGGAAGCCCAAGCAGGTGATCAGCAGTTACAAAAATTTCGAAGCAATGTGGAAGCAGGCTTAAGAACTGACCTGATTCTCCAAGAAGATGGCTCACTTTGTTTTGGAGCTATATTGTGTGTACCAAAGGAGGAAGTCAGACAGAAGATACTTGTGGAAGACAATCACTTACCATATTCAATTCACCCTGGAGGTACAAAGATGTACCGAGATCTGAAGTAGAACTTTTGGTGGCACGGTATGAAGAGAGCAGTGGTGAGATTTGTGTCTTAGTGTTTGATCTGTTAGCAAGTGAAAGCAGAGCATCAGAGGACCACTGGACTCTTTCAGCCTTTTCCAATCTCGGAGTGGAAATGGGAGAAAATTACTATGGATTTTGTGAGTACATTGCCAAGAAGTCCCAAAGGTCACAATGGCCGTTTAACAAATTGTACCAATTACATCTCGTTTAGAGTGTGTTAGTCCATGGAGATCCTGGCCGAGAAGTACATACAAGAAGTTGTGAGACTACATGGAATTCCTGTCAGCATCATATCAGACAGAGATATGAGGTCCAGGTCTCAGTTTTAGGAGAGTCTTCGAAGGAGTTTGGGAAGTAAGTTGAACTACAACACTGCATTCCACCCATAGATAGACAGACATTCTGAAAAAATTATTCAGACCCTGGAGGACATGTTGAGGTCTGGTGTTCTTCAGTTTGGAGGTTCTTGGGAAGATCACCTGCACTTGGTTGAATTCTTCTACAATAACAACTATCAGGCAAGTCTCAAGGAAGCTCCGTACGAGGCGTTCTATGGTTGCAAATGTAGATTGCCAGTCTGTTAGGATTACATTGGCGAAAGGAAACTTTTGGGGCCTGAGTTGATAATAAGGACAGTCGATGTAATGGCTAAGATCAGAAAGCACTTGCAAGCAGCTCAAGACAGGAAGAGGAAGTGGGCAAATTGGCATCGTAGACCTTTAGAGTTTGAGACAGGAAATCATGTATTCCTCAAGGTATCACAATGGAGAGGTGTTATACGTTTTGGAGGTGGGGGCAAGCTAAGTCCCCAATTCATCGGTCCATTCAATATTGTGGAATGAGTGGGCAAGGTAGCTTACAGGCTCGCACTGCCACCAACGTTATCTAGAGTTCATGATGTGTTCCATGCCTCCCAGCTCAGGAAGTACATCAGGAATGACAATCATATGATCGATTACTCAGAGTTGTCCGTGAGGCCAGACATATAATGCAAGATTTGACCAATCACGATCTTGGACAGATAAGAGAAAGTACCGAAGAATAAAGTCATCAAGCTTGTTCGAGTGTCCTGGAACTGTCACTCGCCAGGTCAGTCGACTTGGGAACTTAAGGAAGAAATCCAGAAGAAGTTCCCTCATCTCTTCGAGTAGGCTTTTCTCGGGGATATCCTATGATCCACTTGAATGAATTTCGAGGACGAAGTTCTTTTTTTAAGGTGGGTAGGATTGTAACCCCTGTTTCCGATTTTACAAATTTCTTGCAATGCCCCGAATCCCAAATACACTGAATTCGAGATGTTCTACAGGATCTTTCCGCTTCCTTTAGTATAATTTTACAAAGAAATTTGAACTTTTCACTTTACATCAGAGTTTACATGAATACATTACAATTTACACTGCACAGCAGAAGTAAACTTTACAACAATGAAACAAATGTACAACCACATTGAATAATCTTTAAGCATCTGTTCTTCTCTAATCTTTATCATGCCATTTACCTGCATATAAGACTGTGGGTACGTCAATTTATTCAACCGACGATCATTATACACGGCCATCCTCCCTATGCCGGAAATAGTATAACTTATTTTTCATATTTAGCAAACACAAACTTGTCACATATCAAACTAAAGGGACTACCCTATTGATGCCGTGTTGTGATCGTGCACTTAGTCCTTAATGCATTTATTTATATTATATGACACTAATGCACACTTGTTCGGATTCTATACATCCCATACTACATAGGTCCGAGGGCAAGCCCTTAATCGTTCTTCATCTTTGTAGGGTTCAATCCCTCGTCATGACTTAATCTACTACTGTAACTACGGTAAGTATCCTAGATATTTTCTGACATACGAACTCATGTCTAGGCACCCTGGAGGGAATCCCATCGCTGACATGACTCATCATGCAGACATCCTGTGGTAATTCAGCTCCTACCAAAGACATGACACCACCCGTAGTCTTCAAACATCACACGAGTGTCGCCACCGGGACGGTTCTCTGGAGCAGTATCCTCGCCCAGACTTATCATGGGACATCCTGGGATACGCTCTCGCCGCTATCCAATGGCCCTCATACTCAATGTTTTTCTCTTACTTTCATCACGTCTTCACTATGTACTAATCCTTAGTTTTTATTAAAATCATGAACAAAATCAAAGCTCTAGAGTTATCCTCTCCACTAAACTGGACTTATTCATTTATTCACACATGACCAACCTTGGTTTTTCATTTTAATATTTCATTTCATTTCTTTCCAAATGCCGGGGGAGACTTAGCTACTCTTTTGTTTCATTTTCAAATTCACAATTTTCAATTTGAGCATTTCCACTCATGAGTTCATTTTCTTCATGATCACCATGGATTTTCTTTTTCATGTTCATAGTTCCACAATTATAACTTTCATAAATCCAAATAAATAATTCACTCCATATTAATTCATGCAAAGACAAATAGAGTTTACTGTCACAACCAATGTTCAACATAAGATTCACAATTTCTATCATAAAACAATTCATAGAATTTCTGAGATGTCAAAAGGTACTCTGAACAGTCGACTTAGAACTCATCCAGTCGACCCGTTCAGCCAAAGAAGGTTCTTCAATAATTGCTCGGAAGAGTCGACTGCTGCACACGGCCAGTCGACTGTTCCGCAGCATTCGGAATCTGAATATCATTTATGGGGAAGTCGACTGTCGTTCATATCAGTCGGCTGTTCATATGATCGGTCGACTGTACAGGCAATTTCCAGTTCTCTAAACGTCTTTAGTTCTTTTTCATTCATTCATATTTTCCTCATTATGTATAGCACAGAGCATTTCAACATAACTTTTATCCTATCAATCTACTAATACATTCTTTTCCGACATTATAATTTCATTAATCTCTATACCAATTTTCTACTCTTATTTATTCCACGAACATAACAATTGTATCGTAATTTTATTCGTTACGACATCATAACAAAATTTCCAATTTAGCACATAAAGCGACATAGTCAATATATTGATTTTACACATAACTTTTCATGTTACTAACAGAGGTTTCTTCACACAATTTATAGCCATATTCGTATTGCACACAATCTTGAATTTTACTAATAGCAACACACATAATTTGCATATCAACAATTCAATCAATTAGAGATCATCTTTTCAATTAAATGTGCATTCTTATTAATCATTTTCATGCATTATTTTGCTAATTAAATCTAGCATGCATTCCTATGTTAGAAATAGGGAAAATTTACCCACCTTGTATGGAGAGAAAAATTACAACTAGCAAATCCCTAGACGAATGTCCTTGCGACGAATGGCTCCTCCTTGAACAAGTGCACCCAAGCCTTCAAGTACCCAACCGAATGCTCCCTCTTCCTTGATGTAGCCGGCCTCCTCTTGATGTTGCAAGCACAATCCCACACTCTCTCAATCTTTTAACACACAAAATCACTACTAGATAGTATAATTGAACTATAGGTTTGGAAGGATTAATAGGCACAAGAATAACTAGCCAGGGGGGGGGGATATTTATACTAAAATCTTGATGGAATGGAGGGCTAGGATCAAGTAGTTGGTTATAAGATGGAGGGCTAGGATGAAAGTAGGAGTTGCATTAACTACCCACAACCAAGTAACCACCACACCATGATCTCCACCCAAAATTTGATTTCCCTCCAAAAAGATTACAACCGGCCTACTAGGAATGTGCATATTGCATGTGTACGTGTAGTGCACGTGCATGATACTAGGCCCAAAAATTGTACATTAAATTTTTGTATAAAAATAAAATAGTCTTTAAATTGTATTCTACATGACAAGTTGTATAAAAAAATAGTCTATGGGCTTTAGTTTATGGGCCAAAATAATTATTATAAAAATAATAAATTAAATTAACTTTGGGCTTTTAAAAGAAAGGGCTTGTTGTCTAATTAAAGGAAGGCTTTTGCATAAAATAATTAAAAGCACATATTAAAATATCCTTACTCATCTTTGAAGAAAATATTTACCAAAAATATTGCACGTGCACACTACGTGCAAGATAAAAATAATTTTCATTAAATGAAAAAAATCAGGGCATTACAACACTCCCTCCTTAGAATAGTTCCGTCCCCAGAACTACAGTCAAAAGCAAGAAAACAAACACACACGACAAGAACAAAAAGATACAAAGATACAATCAAGCAAAAAGCTCAGGATAGTCCTTCAACATCCTCTCATCGGACTCCCATGTAGCCTCTTCAACCAAGTGGTTTCTCCAGACTACCTTGACCATCGGTATCGTCTTATTCCTCAAGACTTTCTCTCGATGATCAACAATCTCGACAGGAGACTCGATGTAATTCAGATCCAACTGCAAACCTTCCGGCACTTCAGGCAAATGATGACTCGGATCTGGAATATAACCTCTCAGCATAGACACATGAAAGACATTGTGCACATGAGATAACTCTGTCGGTAATTCAAGCCGGTAAGCAGTTTTTCCGATCCTTTTTAATATCTTATACGGGCCTATAAACCTCGGGGCTAACTTCCCGCATTTGCCAAATCGAACCACACCTTTACTGGGTGATACTTTTAGAAAGACGAAGTCACAAACCTCAAACTCAAGGTCCCTTCTCCGGTTGTCTGCATAGCTTTTCTACCTGCTCTGAGCTTCTACCTACCTTTTCCTGATCAGAACAATCTTCTCAGAGATTTGTTGCACAAGCTCAGGACCAAACAACTGACGCTCCCCAACTTCAAACCAAAAAACAGGTGTCCTGTACTTCCTGCCATACAGAGCTTCGTACGACGCCATCCCAATGCTAGCCTGAAAACTGTTGTTGTAGGCAAACTCTACCAAAGGTAAATGCCTTTCCCAACTGCCTCCAAAGTCTAGTATACAACACCGAAGCATATCCTCAAGAATACGGTTGACTCTCTCGGTCTGCCCATCGGTTTGCGGATGAAAAGCAGTGCTGAAATCTGTCTTGGTACCCAAAGCTGTCTGAAGACTCCTCCAGAAATGCGAAGTAAACCGCGCATCTCGATTAGACACAATAGTTGACGGGACACCATGAAGCCGGATGATCTCGCCAACATACAACTCAGCCAACTTGTCCATCGAAGCAGTGAGTTTCATCGCCAAAAAGTGAGCGGACTTGGTCAGTCGATCGACTATAACCCAAATTGCATCATTGCCTTTAGAACTCTTAGGCAATCCCGTAATGAAATCCATACTGATGTTATCCTACTTCCATTCCGGAATAGGTAACGGTTGTAATAGACCTCCGGGTCTCTGATTTTCGGCTTTGACTTGCTGACAAACCTCACACTTCGCCATAAATTCAGCCACATCCCGCTTCAAACCTGACCACCAGAAATGTTGTTTGATGTCTTTGTACATCTTAGTACTCCCAGGATGTACCGACAAAAGAATAGCATGCGCCTTCTGAAGAATACTCTCTTTCAGGTCCGCCTGATTTGGAACATACAGTCTATCTCCGAACCACAGCACTCCATCCTTGATTTGAAATCCGAGCAACCTGCCAGCACCATCCTGCTCCTTCATCTCCAAAATATCAGCATCAACCTCCTGACTTGCAATGATCCTTCCATTCAGTGTAGGCTGAAGCCTCAACTGAGCCAAAGATGCTCCCAATCCTTGCAAGACAACCTCAATACCTGCTCGGTCCAATTCCTCAATCAGATGCTTCTGAGTTGTAATCAAACTAGCTAAACTGCTCTTGCTACTAAGTGCATCAGCAACAACATTAGCTTTTCCAGGATGATACTTGATCTCAGGTCGCATGTCTTCAAGCACTTCCAACCATCTCTGCTGCCTCAAATTCAGATCCTTCTGCTGATATATGTACTTCAAGCTCTTGTGGTCCGTGTACATGTTCAACTTCTCACCGTACACGTAGTGCCTCCATTACTTCAGGGCAAAGATAATCGCATCCAACTCCAGATCATGAGTCGGGTAATTCTTCTCATGCGGTCGAGTTGCCTAGACCCATAAGGGATTACTTTTCCTTCTTGTATTACGACACAACCAAGTCCACGATGTGAAGCATCGCTATAAACATCATACTCAACACCTGCTCTAGGCAAAGCCAAAATAGGTGCAGTAGTCAGCTTCTCTTTCAGCTCCTGAAAGGTTACCTCACATTGCTCAGTCCACTTGAAGTTCACATTCTTCTTGGTCAGTCCAGTAAGCGGCACGGCTATCTGAGCATAACCTTGAATGAATCTTCTGTAGTATCCAGTCATTCCAAGAAAATTTCTGACTTCCTTTACTGTAGTAGGCCTAGCCCAATCTCTCACTGCCTCTATCTTCTGAGAGTCAGTTGCCACTCCCTCCTTAGAAAGGATGTAACCTAGGAATGCCACTTCAGATTTACAGAAATCACACTTGGATAACTTAGCATACAACTTCTGCTCTTCCAGCTTCTTCAACACTGCTGCCAGATGCTCGGTGTGCTCCTCCTCTGACTTGGAGTACACGAGAATATTGTCGATAAACACCACGACGGAAGAATCAATGAACGGCCTCAGAACTCTGTTCATTAAATCCATGAAGATTGCGGGTGCATTCGTCACTCCAAATGGCATAACTAAGAATTCGTAATGCCCATGTCGAGTTCTAAATTCAGTTTTGTGCACATCTTCAGCTTTCCCTCGAACCTGGTGATATCCTGATCGAAGATCTATTTTGGAGAAAACAGCTGCTCCTTGTAGACGACCGAACAAGTCATCAATTCAAGGAATATGGTACTTATTCTGAACAGTGACCTTATTCAGCTCTCGGTAATCGATACACATTCTCATCGATCCATCCTTCTTCTTTACCAAAAGCACTGGTGCTCCCCAAGGTGACACACTAGGTTGAATAAAGCCTTTCTCCAACAGTTCCTCAATCTGCCGTTTCACCTCATCCTGTTCCACTGGAGCCATCCTATACGGTGCCTTAGAAATGGGTGAACTTCCCGGTTGAACAGTGATGCTGAACTCTACATCACGATGCGGGGGTAACCCAGGAAAATCTTCCAAGAACACAGTCGGATAGTCCCGAACCACAAGAATCCCTTGCACTTCCACAGGAATCTCTTCCTTGCGGATAGTTGCCACCAGCCTAGAACACTTCTTCTTCCCTTGGAAAGTGACTTCAGGTCCACCTGGAGCCTTCACTGTTACCATCTTGGTTTTACACTCGATGCTTGCACTGTACACCGACATCCAATCAATGCCAATGATAATATCGACTCCCAAGATAGTCAGCTCGATCAGATCAATCCCAAAGATTCGATCTCCAATTACGATCTCACAATCAGCATAATACCGATCAGTGGTTAAAGTCTCCCCTGATGGAGTAGCTACTGCTAAGATCTTGCCTGAAAAAATCTTCGGTTCAACTCCCAACACTTTAGCAAATTTAGGTGACACAAAAGTATGAGAGGATCCAGTATCGAACAACACAGCAGCTTTCATTCCATTAAGATAAAGTTCTCCTGTTACATAATACACACTCATTACGTAACAGTTCACTAAACAGCAGGAAAAAGAAATGACAAAACCTCTAAACATCAGCCCTCGTACCAGTGATGACATGATCAACCTCATCTGCATCAGCTTCCGTCAAGGCAAATACTCGCCTTGGTTGGTACGATCTCTTCCCAGTCTGCTGCGTTGGTGCATTGCTATTACCACTCCGTGGCTTGAAACATTGAGTTTGTAATGCCCCGTTTCACCACAGTTGTAGCAAGTTACCGCAGGAGGCCTCACCACATTGTTCCTAGGTCCTCCAACCACACTAATAGTGTTCGCCCCTGTCGGTTTGAACCTTTGTGCAGATGGTTGTCCCTTGAAACTCCCAAAATTGGCGGGCCTCTTTCCAGACTGCCAGTTGTTCCTCCGGTTCTGAACAACATGAAACTGTTCCATATCTGCTTCCGTCGCTGCTGCCGTCTTGACCAACTTGTCAAATCTCCTGATACCAAGAGGTATCATCTGGGACCTCATGCTTGGCCTCAATCCATGCTTGAACTTACGAGCCTTCTTAGCTTCATCCATCACTAATTCAGGAGCATACCTAGAGAGCTGAGTAAATTTGGTCTCGTACTCTCTCACTGACATGCTACCTTGCTGTAGTGATAGAAACTCCATAGCCTTCTTCTCTTGAACATCGGAGAGGAAATAGTGACTGCAGAATTCTTCCAGAAATTCCTCCCAGCCAAGCACTATGCCTCCCATTGTCCTCTTCATTGACTGCCACCAAACAGCCGCATCCTTCTCAAGTTGCATAGTCGCCAACTTCACCTTACTGCCTTCGGGGGTCTCCAACACTTCAAAGATCGTCTCTACTTGACGAATCCAGTTGTCAGCCGCATCAGGGTCTGACTTCCCTTTGAATACAGGTGGTTTCATTCGTTTGAATGATTCCACTAGTTTAATCGCTTTGGGTACCAGATTCGCAGGTCCCCTTTCTTGGTTCTGATTCATAGCCACGGCGTTGAGCGTCTTATAGACTCTCGCAAGTTCCGTTTCCAGATCCAGACCTTACCCATTTCTAGCTCCTCTTCTAGCCATATTCTGATGCAAAAGATCCATTAAATTTGAAGTATAAGACTTGCATTTCATTGAATTCCAAACTTTATACATTCGAATTGAAAAACATTTCTTGACATCAGAATGAAAGATAGTAGAAGCTACAATAGTCTAACTCCTACGGTTCCTCTTCGCTTCTCGAAGTTCTCCCCGTAGTTCGTCAACTTCATCCTTCAGCACATCGGTCAAATTCTTCCTCTTCTCGAGTTCCTATATACGATGACTGAGAACAGAATAGTCGTCCTTGCGCTTTGCCAGCTGAGCCTCCAATAATCCGACTCTCTCTCGCAGTGTCTCTACCTGCTTCTGAAGAGATATCGCAAGACCATTTGGAACTGGTTCTTCTTCTTCGTCAGAAGAAGAGTCATCAGATGAATCCGGAGATGGGGTGTTCTCTCGAGATTCAGGCCATTCTTCCCTGTCAGAATCTGCTTACCCTGGATAGTACTCATCCTCGAAATCTGCCTGTCCAGGATGGTACTCTTCCTTGATGATATGCCAGTCGTCGTTTCCAGCAGGGTCGAAGTGATCAGCCATCTTAGAAATAGGGAGGAAGAAGCATAAGTCATAGAGCAACACAAATGTAAGTCACTTACATTTAAATCTCTAGACTCAAACACACACTCTAATGTCCACTTCTAGGGTGTCGTTCCTTATAAATTTGTACAAGTGTGGAAAACGTGGCTCTGATACCACTCTGTAATGCCCCGAATCCCAAATACACTGAATTCGAGATGTTCTGCAGGATCTTTCCGCTTCCTTTAGTACAATTTTACAAGGAAATTTGAACTTTTTACTTTACATCAGAGTTTACATGAATACATTATAATTTACACTGCACAGCAGAAGTAAACTTTATAACAATGAAACAAATGTACAACAACATTGAATAATCTTTAAGCATCTGTTCTTCTTTAATCTTTATCATGCCATTTACCTGCATATAAGACTGTGGGTACGTCAGTTTATTCAACCGACGATCATTATACACGACCATCCTCTCTATGCTGGAAATAGTATAACTTATTTTCCATATTTAGCAAATACAAACTTGTCACATATCAAACTAAAGGGATTACCCTATTGATGTCGTCTTGTGATCGTGCACTTAGTCCTTAATGCATTTATTTATATTATATGACACTAATGCGCACTTGTCCGGATTCTATGCATCCCATACTACATAGGTCCGAGGGTAAGCCCTTAATCGTTCTTCATCTTTGTAAGGTTCAATCCATCGTCATGACTTAATCTACTACTGTAACTACGGTAAGTATCCTAGATGTTTTCTGACCTACGAACTCATGTCTAGGCGCCCTGGAGGGCATCCCATCGCTGACATGACTCATCATGCAGACATCCTGTGGTAATTCAGCTCCTACCATAGACATGACACCACCCGTAGTCTTCAAACGTCCCACGAGCGTCGCCACCAGGACGGTACTCTGGAGCAGTACCTCGCCCAGACTCATCATGGGACATCCTGGGATACGCTCTTGCCGCTATCCAATGGCCCTCATACTCAATGTTTTTCTCTTACTTTCATCACGTCTTCACTATGTACTAATTCTTAGTTTTTATTAAAATCATGAACAAAATCAAAGCTCTAGAGTTAGCCTCTCCACTAAACTGGACTTATTCATTTACTCACATATGACCAACCTTGGTTTTTCATTTTAATATTTCATTTCATTTCTTTCCAAATGCCGGGGGAGACTTAGCTACTCTTTTGTTTCAATTTCAAATTCACAATTTCCAATTTGAGCATTTCCACTCATGAGTTCATTTTCTTCATGATCACCATGGATTTTCTTTTTCATGTTCATAGTTTCACAATTATAACTTTCATAAATCCAAATAAATGATTCACTCCATTTTAATTCATGCAAAGACAAATAGAGTTTACTGTCACAACCAATATTCAACATAAGATTCACAATTTTTATCATAAAACAATTCATAGAATTTCTGAGATGTCAAAAGGTACTCTGAACAGTCGACTTAGAACTCATCCAGTCGACCCGTTCAGCCAAAGAAGGTTCTTCAATAATCGCTCGGAAGAGTCGACTGCTGCACACGGCCAGTCGACTGTTCCGTAGCATTCGGAATCTGAATATCATTTATGGGGAAGTCGACTGTCATTCATATCAGTCGGCTGTTCATATGATCAGTCGACTGTATAGGCAATTTCCAGTTCTCTAAACGTCTTTAGTTCTTTTTCATTCATTCATATTTTTCTCATTATGTATAGCACAGAGCATTTCAACAAAACTTTTATCCTATCAATCCACTAATACATTCTTTTCCGACATTATAATTTCATTAATCTCTATACCAATTTTCTACTCTTATTTATTCCACGAACATAACAATTGTATCGTAATTTTATTCGTTACGACATCATAACAAAATTTCCAATTTAGCACATAAAGCGACATAGTCAATATACTGATCTTGCACATAACTTTTCATGCTACTAACAAAGGTTTCTTCACACAATTTATAGCCATATTCGTATTGCACACAATCTTGAATTTTACTAATAGCAACACACATAATTTGTATATCAACAATTCAATCAATTAGAGATCATCTTTTCAATTAAATGTGCATTCTTATTAATCATTTTCATGCATTATTTTGCTAATTAAATCTAGCATGCATTCCTATGTTAGAAATAGGGAAAATTTACCCACCTTGTATGGAGAGAAAAATTACAACTAGCAAATCCTTAGACGAATGTCCTTGCGACAAATGGCTCCTCCTTGAACACGTGCACCCAGGCCTTCAAGTACCCAACCGAATGCTCCCTCTTCCTTGATGTAGCCGGCCTCCCCTTGATGTTGCAAGCACAATCCCACACTCTCTCAATCTCTTAACTCACAAAATCACTACTAGATAGTATAATTGAACTATAGGTTTGGAAGGATTAATAGGCACAAGAATAACTAGCCGGGGGGGGGGGGGGGGGGTATTTATACTAAAATCTTGATGGAATGGAGGGCTAGGATCAAGTAGTTGGTTGTAAGATGGAGGGCTAGGATGAAAGTAGGAGTTGCATTAACTACCCACAACCAAGTAACCACCACACCATGATCTCCACCCAAAATTTGATTTCCCTCCAAAAAGATTACAACCGGCCTACTAGGAATGTGCATATTGCACGTGTACGTGTAGTGCACGTGCATGCAACTAGGCCCAAAAAATGTACATTAAATTTTTGTATAAAAATAAAATAGTCTTTAAATTGTATACTACATGACAAGTTGTATAAAAAAATAGTCCATGAGCTTTAGTTTATGGACCAGAATAATTATTATAAAAATAATAAATTAAATTAACTTTGGGCTTTTAAAAGAAAGGGCTTCTTGTCTAATTACAGGAAGGCTTTTGTATAAAGTAATTAAAAGCACATATTAAAATATCCTTACTCATCTTTGAAGAAAATATTTACCAAAAATATTGCACGTGCACACTACGTGCAAAATAAAAATAATTTTCATTAAATGAAAAAAATCAGGGCATTACATTTCTTTTGAAACTCTTTTTTCTTCTCAAATTCTTGTAATCTGATTTATTTGATATTAAATCTTGTTGTCCTCTTCAACCTAATTGTGTTCTTTCAGTCAGCAAATTATTTTTTGTCACCCTGAAATAATAATCCATGCTATGACTACTTGATTACTTTATTTTGAGTGAAGCCCAATCTTAATTCTTCTTTACATGTTACTTTTTTTTGTTGAGTAGCCCAAATCCTAGCCTGAAACCCAAGCCCACATGCTGCATACCCCTTATCTCCACTAACTTAAACCCTATAACTTCTCCTCCTGAACTAAACAGCCAATCACATGATCTCCGCTTAATTTCCTCCACTAAAACCTTAACCACTATATTATTAATCCCCTAATCCAAACTAATTACACCCTCATCATCAGCCACCCTTCTTCTCTTCTTCTCATTCTCCTCTGCTTCTTGCTCCCCAAACCCTGCAACTCCACCATTGACCAAGCTCACCTCGCTGCACCACCTCCCGATGATGCCCTCGCCCACGCCCTCCATCTCCTCCTCGTCGCCGCACACCTTGCTGCACCACCAACTCCAGCCTACTCCCGAGCACTTCTAATTCACAGCAGCCTTATCCCGGTCATCTCCTTTTCGCGTGCGCGACCAATTACCGTGCCCCTGACTGTCCCCACACCGATGCAGCCTGCACCTCGATGCCCTTGCTGACTGCTCCATTGTGCGCCGCAGCCAGCACCACCACACTTATTTTATTGCATGCACTGCACAAACATGTGTAGAGATATATGTTAATCTATTTTCGATTGTATGAATTGTGCCGGCCTGATTATTAATAGTAAATTTTAAATTGTAAGGGTGATAATTTTTCATCATGTAAGAATATACCAAAGTAATGAGTATGAATTCCTATTAAGTTTTGTCATAAGCTTATATGCTTTTTGTATCTCGATTGTTGCAAATAATAATATTAAGTTGCTGGCTTGATGTTTATCCCATCTTGTAGTGAGTTTATGACCCAGTTGCGGATAAAATAAGCTAGAACTATGCAAATGAAAATTTTAGCTCACTGAATCTAGTTTGCAGAAATTATTACGAATCTGAATTCTGATTTGGAGACTACAAGTTATCATGTTTTTAGTACTGTTAGGTTTTAAATTCCATATTTATGTTTAGAAGCATATCGACATAATTTACTAATTAAAATATTGTGTTATCAGTATAATGAAAATATGAAATTAACTAGGATGTTGCCAGACATGGTCAGTAGTCACTTTGGAATTTTTATAAGATTAATTAATGAATTTCCAGTTTAGTTATATATACAAGGACTTGACCATAGGTTTTTTCCAGAACATTTGATCAGTAAAGAATCAAACTTTTAACCTAGCTAAAGATAAAATCTCCTAGAACTTATTAAATAAAAGTTGTAGCCCTTTATATCTTAAATCCATACCACCTGATGGTTTTGCAGTTCAAGTTACGGGTTGCAAGATATTCAGATTCTACCACTGTAATGTCTTCACTCCAGAATTCTGTCTTATTAATACGTTGTCATGTTGAATTAATTAAATTAGTATGTTAATTTAAGAACTAGGACCTAAGATTTGCAAAAATGTTATTAAACAATTCCAGGAACTAGATTATAAATTTTTGCAAGAATTTTAAATAAGTTCAGTCAAATTATGCATGTAATAATTTTATATTGATTTGTAGTCTGAATAGTAGACTCCTAAAGAATTGATTGGTTGATGCAGTTATTATAATTAAAACATGTTGTGTGCATATGCGTTGGAACCGATAGGGAGTCTAGTTTCTAGATCCCCTGATAGAACATGGTTCACTTCCAAAATTTGTGTTTTCGTGTTATTAATTATAAACATGTTTAATTTTGCATATAATTTATGGAATTAAATATACCATGCATTGCATGGCCTTGACACCTTCTTAACATCACCTCAACGCCTATGTTCTTATCAATTATACCCATTGTATATTGTAACCCCCGTTTTCGTAAATAAATATTTTCTGAATATTTTATGTATTTCGATTAATTACCTTGTGTTAAGTTCATTTTGGATTCTCTATTAAAATATTTTCTAATCAGAAATTTTATTTATTTTGAATAATTGTAGATTTTAACTTTAATTTCGATTTCTACTTGATCATATTTATATTATATATTATTTGGATTATTTTAATAAATCTGTTAAACTCGAATTTTCATTTTGATATACATATATTATATTATATATCAGTATTATTCTTGTTAGTGTTGTTATTTGGAGTATCATTGTTTTTATTGTTAATATTATTATTATTATTTTATTTTAAGCCGAACATACTCTATTTTATATGCATTCATTATTTGACTTAATGTATATGTATAAGTTTGTTTTATAAACCCCTATAATGCTTATTATTTTCCCCTACTGGATTTAAACCTATTAATTAATTTACAACCCAAAATCCATTACCCATTCTCCTATCGGATCATCTACCCAACAACCCAAACCCAATACCCTACACTATTTACACCCTAACCTAACTTAACCCTAACCCTATTACCCTCATCCCTGTTGAAACCTATTCACCAGCCGCCTGTTCATTCACCCCCTCTCTCTCCCGATTTCTCCCTGTTCACCATGCAACCGAACCTCATCATCTTTCTCCTTTCGTCTACCTCCTGAACCCTACCCCGTGCTCCCTGTGAACCCACTCCCTCTGACTCCCTCGTGTGCTCCTGCATCCCCTTCCCGCAGGCGCGCAACCCCCCTGCAGCACCAGTTGTTGTCCCCCGTCTGCGGCACCACCTCGACGCAGCCACCGTAGCCAATCGCGACACCCTGTCGCGACTCCACAGCCGACCACAGCGCTGCGTGCGATGCCTAAGCCGACTGCAGCACTCCTGCGGTGCCACCCCATTCCAGTACAACCTCTGGTGCTCCCTCTTAGCCCCTACAGTCGACGTGCCCTGCCTATGCTCCTCTACCCTGTGCACAGACAGCGTTAGCCCCCCTATGCTGCGCCCCTTCGACGCCAGCGAGTAGCCCCTCGCCATACTCCAGTCTCCTCTCGTCGCTGTCCCACTTCCGACGCCGCGCCTCCCGCCGTCCACCACCTTCACAGCGCGACCCTCTCCCTGTGCTTTTCAGCTCGACACCAGCAAAGCAGCAATGCAGCTACCCTGCGTTGTTTCCCCCTGTGCGTGCCTCCTGTAGGGCCATCATTTCCATCCGTTGGCAGCCCTATCCCGTCATCGCCGTCCGCCGTTAGCCTCGCTCTGAGCGCTACCCACCGTTGGAGCCAAGCTAATGCACCCCCCATGCCGTTGGTTACTGTTGTGCTCGAGTTTTGATCAAGTGGATCCTGGCCGTCCGATCTCCTCTTGATCATCATGATCATGATCTCCATTAGAGCGTTCTGGGCCGTCTGTTGATCTGATAATCTTGATCTCTCGATCTGGGCCATCCGATCCCATCAACCATTGAATCATCTTCATCATCATCAGATTGTACATATAGCCATCTGATCTCCATCATCTTGATCAGATCAGATCTGATATGAGCCGCTGATCTTCATCGTTCTTGATTGCCATCAAGATCCGTGCCGATCCGATCCATTTGATCTCGATTGTCGATCAACATCCTCATCCAATCAAGGCAAGTATCTTCTTGTACAATTTGTTGTTCTAGTACAAGCTTTTCTTTGAAAATAGTGCAAGTAGGTTGTAATTGTGACTCCTCTTTAGGTTATCATTTGATGATCTTATCTTACTTCCTATCAATTTCATGATCATAAGAGTCACAACCTTTTGTTGATATATTTGTTTCACAACTCGTATGATTACAACAAATTTCATGTCAAAAAATATCTTTGTTTGCTGTTGTTCCTGTCTTTGCTTACTGTTCCGACCCCGATAACATCATAATCTGAATTTGAGTTCTAAATATGAAATGTAGCCCCAGATGTCTAGTTTAATACCCTTTTGTCAAAATTGAATTCCGAGTTATGGTTTGTGAGTTATCGCAGTTTTACGGTTGTGTGTCTGAAATCGCAGATTCATAAAAACTGCTGCATCACTTTGTTTTACAATCAATTTAACTATGCTACCTATAAGATAATGACTTCAAATTTTGCACTCTAATACTAGACAGACTAGATAACATTTCATAATTTTCCTAGAATTATTTAATGAAGTTTCAAACCTATTTCATATGTATAAACTCAGTTTTATAAATTCTGGCTGAACACAAATCCTGTGTAGTTTGCTATTTTGACACCTGATGCTATAACTTTTATGTATCTCGTTTATATGTACTGGATTTGGT
The DNA here is from genome assembly GCA_017893485.1 of Hemerocallis citrina. Classification (NCBI taxonomy): domain Eukaryota; kingdom Viridiplantae; phylum Streptophyta; class Magnoliopsida; order Asparagales; family Asphodelaceae; genus Hemerocallis; species Hemerocallis citrina. The sequence goes on along the minus strand of CM030358.1, from coordinate 384,738,446 downwards.
AGAGAGTCTAGTTTCTAGAACTTCTGATGGGTCCAGATTTGTATTCTTGTAGTGGTAGGAATCTCAGTTTTGGTACAACAACGTCATGTTGTCCAGATTTGGAATTCTTGTCGTTCTTGATATTTTGATTTGTTTTGACCCTCGAACATGTATCCTACCTAGCCTAGACTTATTCCCTATTTTTGATAATGTATACTTGACTTGTTTCGCATACTTTCATGCTTGTCTTGATAATAATAATAAATAATAAGCCGGGGTTAAGGGAAAGACCATTGTAGTGGACAATATAGGTAAGTATACTCGGAAGGGGGCTCATGTTTCCCAGTACTTGGTTCATGAACTTGTTGTATCTTGAGTGTATTCATGATCCCACTACTTGACTCATGAACTTGTTGTATCTTCAGAGTATTCATGAACCCACGGTTGGTTCTTGAACTTGTTAGTGCATTCACGAACTGGTTCGTGAACTTGTTACATTATTTTTGTATTCATGATCCTTGCTTGCTTGATACTTGATGCCTGAGTACACCGCTCTATAAAATCCACCACTAGGCCTAAAAAAAAAAGAATTTGTTTATGAGTAGTAACCATGTGATAAATCATGGGGCGCATGAAGTTCTACCTAGATAGAATCAAACATTAGACTTAAGAATAACTTGTCACATGTACACACTTGATACCTTACTTGATACTTGTTACTTGGCACTTGTACGTGATACTTGTTACTTGATGCTTGATACAACTACATGCCCACTTATTACTTGTTCCACTATTAGTATTTGTTACCCAATCCTGTTACTTGAGTTATCTTACTCGCTAGATAGTGTCTTGAACTTCACTACTTGTTGAATCCTTGTTAAATCATGTTGTATACTCTTAATTCCATATCTTGTTTCATACTTTCTTACACTTATTTTCATACCTTTGATTGCACTACTTGCGTCCCTAGCTTGCACTAAGGGCATTTGTCTATATTTTCTTTGTTTTTCCTTTTATATTTATATATACAAACTTTGGAGGTGAGTTGCCTGCTGGAATTGGTGAGCAAACGTTCTAGGCTTCGCTTGGAAAAACTTGCTTCAATTATTTGTATTTGAGTTTATTTGTTTCTGTTGCTACTTAAAACTTGTAACGGGCTTATAGTCCCGAAGTTCTATCTTTTGATCTAGATCTGGAAATTTATTTGGGATATTTATATTTGTTTCAAATATTTTCTGTTGATTAATAAATTATTCATGCATGCGTGGTTGTGTATATTTTGCTATATTTCTTGTTATGATGCTGAGTCGATCCTGAAGCTTATTAATGATGAAAATCATTCGTTGGGGTTTGTCACGTCTCGTATTCCGTATTCCTTTCGGGAAGCAGGGCGTGACATATATTCATAACTGAGTATAATAAAATGATAACAAACCAGGGTAATATGGGTCGACTTAGTAGGGGACAAAATTGGAGACTGTACTCGGTGAAAGGGCCCTTATTTCTCTATTTATTATTCTTATGGATTATGGATTAATGATTAATGATTGTTGATTATGGCTATCGAGTACATGTTCATAGAGTTCACCACTATATCTAAACGATCACTTATTTATATACACCAAATCTGTGGTATCGAATGCAAAATTACGTGCATTAGATAAGATAATAAAGGACTGATAGACTTAGGATTGATACTTTTATTTTTGATCATGATTATTGTTATCGACTTCGATTATTGATTGTTATCATTGATCATTGCATCATTAATTATAGACTTTTGATCTTATTATCAACCCTCGTTATTGGATGTTGTTCTAGTTCATTGTTACTTGATATATATCATGTTTTATTGTTCTTTGATTGTTACTAGTTGCTGTCCATACATGATCTAACTGTAACACCCCGCAAAATTGAGTTATGACAGTTTTACCCACGGGCGTTACACACATGTATTTTGTACTGTTACGAGTAATATCCGTAACATATTTTAATATAAATGTCCTACATATTCCTCTTTTTCAATTATTTATACATTTTCTGTCTTCTCAAAAATCATTTTTATTCTATTCTGAGCAAACTTAAACATTTATTTTAAATCTTTGTGTTTTATGTGCATTGCACATACTTTCAATACACGTGTCGATTACGTATATTCTACCGTTACGTGTAATATTATAAAATTTTCTACGTGTTCAATTATTTATTTTATAACTTGTTTGAATTCATTTCATAAATTGAAATTCATTTTTCTCCTATTTACACTCAAATATATTTTTATACGTTCGACACACGTGGTTGTAGTGCACGTGTTGGTTGTATTCTATTTCAAAATACAAATTTAGGAAGTGTGTATGTTTATTTGTGCATAAAAACCTTTATTATTAATTTTAATTAGTTTTATTAAATTTATATTAATTGTAGTAATATATGCTATTTTAATTAATTAAAATCCCTAAATGTTTTGTGTGCTTTTCATGTGTATTGTTTTGTGTGCTTTTCATGTGCCTACACAGACTAATGAAAGCACATACTTCACCCACACCCTCTTGCTGGCTGGTCAAATTGATGGGAGGGAAATGAGTTTATTTGAATGAGTGTGTGAAGTGGGTAGTTAATTAGGATTAGTGGGTAGTTATTAAACTTCCCATTCGACTCCCTCTTTAACGTCTCTTATAATACAACCCTCACCCACTCCCGGCTTGCATGAAAAGAAAGAGAAAAAATGTAGAACATTTCATTTGGGGCAGTTTTGTTGCGGATTTTGGAGCTTGGAATTTTGGGGAGGCTTTGAGGTGATTTCTTGGAGTTTCTACTTGCTAATTTCATCAAGAAAAAAAGGTGGGTGTTTTCATTATCTTCTAAATGTTCTTGTAGAATCCATGATTAAGTGTGATTGCATCTGAATGATAATGTGTGGGTGTTCTCATTGTCTTATAAATTTCAGTAGATTGTGCTTAATTAGCCATGACATGTGTAGATGCTAATTTAATTGGTGTGTACAAGTGTAGAAGTTTTCTAGAATTTTAATTGTGCACTCTTAGTCATAGTTGGAGTGTGAATGTAAGGGTGTTTTATTATCTTCTAATGTGTTAGTGAATAATGTCAACCTAGAAATGTGAAGGTGATAATTAGTAGGTGTATATGAAGGAAATTTCCTAGAAATCTTATTAGTACATGCTTAATTGTATTCATATAGTAGATAATCGAATTAATGTATGTGTAGGAGTTTTATAGAATGCTTACCTTGTGGAAAATTTATAAAATAAACCTATGGAATTAAATTTCTCTATATACAATGTTGTCATGTAAAAACTCCCCAAAAATGTAGTTGTATAGAGAATAATAATTTATATAGTTCAAGTTGTAGATCTATGAACAAATTCATACAAGTTGGGCAATAATTTGCTTATATTTTGGGAATAGTTTGTTATAAGATTTATTTCAGGCTAATACACTAATGATGAAAGAACTTATTTTATGGAAATGATTAGATGTAATAATGCATAAAAATTTGATACCGAAATTTTTAAGGAACTCATGAAACAGAGAGTGGCATTAAAAGAGTTAGGACTAAACTAATTAGAGGACGAGTCTTGATTTCCTGACTAGCGCGTGGTTTTTTTAGGGCGCTGTGTATAGTTTAGAGGTTGTGGGTTCAAGTCGTGTAGAGCTCTGTTTTTTCTTGAAAATTGATTTTTTTTACTACTCTAGCGGCAACTGGACTTAAAATCAATTACTATAAATCCTTTACACAGAAAGCCTTTGGGCTTCATAGCTTGTGTGGGCAACTTTGGTCGCTGCTGTGCGCCTAGGTTCGATCCCGGGTGTACACATATTGCATTTTTTTTAATGTTTTGGGGCTTTTCATGTTTCAAAATAAATTGGAGAAAATTGTAGAAATATTTTAGAATATTATTAGAGAATGTGGAAATAATTATACAAGATTTTAAGATGTATTTTGGAGATTTAAAAGTTACATTAGACAATTTACGAGATGAATCTAGTTTCTAGTCTAAATTTGAGGGTGTTTGTTTATGTTAAAAATGATTTAAAATTTCGGGAATGGAATACAATTTAAGGAACTCATGCAGAGGGTGCTATATGGTGAATTATGAGATAAATAGAAAATGAATTTGAGTTATTGAACATGTAATGTTTATAAAGGTTCTAAACCCATCAAGTGTTATTGAATGTTGTTATAAGAAGTTGGTTACTTTGTGATTGGTAATAGTAAAGAGAATGGACAAAAGAAGTTAAATGAGTTTAATGAATAAAATTTTATGAAGAGGTTCGATGTAACCTAGTTGATCTCGGTGTTGAGATGTTGGAATTTAGAGGCTGATCGAGACCCGTAGGAATCGGCAAATTATGATAAATGAAATTTGAGAAGTAGCCAGTGTGGGCTAACAATTCCCCGTGTGTTGATTTAAGTCTGGTAGGGTAAGCTAGCTCTAGGTTGTGATGATTATAATTAAACCTAAGGAAAGACACTCGGGGGAGATTTGATAAAGTATGGGCAAACATGAGTATGAGGGCCTCATATGATTCGCGATGGGAGATTATATCAAGAATTATCGAGGTATGAGGCATGATGCCCAAAATCACTCGCGATGTGGGATCTATCTTAGAATTATTGGGATCAAGGCGACGCTCATGGGATATTTGTGTGATGAGGTACTATATGACTTGCGGTGTGGGTTTCGCCTCCAGAAATATCTGGGTGTGAGGCGTGACGTCCAAAAATCACTCGCAGTGGGAGAACAACTCTCAAGAATTATCGGGGTTTTGGCTCACGGTGTGGGTTTCGTCTCCAGAATTATCGGGATTACGGCTCGCGATGGGAGAATGATTCTCAAGAATTATCGGAGCGGTACTATATACTCACAGGATATCTAAACCTTACATGAGTCACCATAGTAGGATTTCATAACGAGGTACTGAACCTTAAAATGAGGAGTACGATAAGAGCTTGACCTCGGACCTATGTAGTATGAGATGCATAGAATCCGAACAAGTATGCATTAGTGTCATCGTAAGTAGAAAATGGCTGCATTATTAGGATAGTCACTTTTATGTTTTTTGCATTCAAGTTTGTGATTGTTAAGATGGTGAAATCACTGTATTATAGCATTGCGTCAGTTGTAACTGACATGCCCATAGTTTCCTAGTTGCAAATTCGATTTGGACATGGACTTGAAGTCACTGTAAGGGATGCCATAAGATTGAAGAGCTTCCATTATCACTTGTTGTATTGTACTTATTCATTTCCACTGTGTTATTGTAAAGAACAATGTTGTAAACGAAAAAGTTTTAAATTCCTTGTAAATTTGTACGAAATTGAAGTGAAAGATCCTGTTTTGCTACGAAGTACCTGTGTTTGGAATTCTGAGCGTTACACTTACAGACATTCCCCCCGCAACTCTAAATAATGAGCTTGCAGGTATACGGGGAGAACTGACTGAAAGACTTGGTGAGCAAATATTCTAAGGAATGGAGTCAAGATTATAGCTGATTTGTTTAACCTCATTCATGTTATTTATTTCAAGTATTATAGTCGTTTCCATACATTGTATTGTCTGGCATTGACCCAAAGTTTATTTCCCTCCCAGATGTTGGTTATTTGTGGATTATTGTGGATTATTTCATGATTCTTTCGAGTTATTTATTATTTATGTGATTTCATTATAGAAAGAGTGGTTGTGATTATATTTCATATTGCTGAGTTGACTATTACAGTTTATGAATGATGCAAATCATTTGCTGGGCCTTCGTTGCGTGCCTGTATTTTCGCATTTTTTGGAATCGAGGTGTTACACTAACCATCTCCCACACCCTCCTCCTCCATCTACAGTTGCACCTCCACCACCTTTCTCTATTTCCCAAAAGCCCACATTGTGCAAGGTAATCACTTTATTCTAGCTTCATAAATGTAGCTATGTTGATTGATTGAATTATTTGTTTAATTTTTTAGTCGTATTTTTGTGATGAGTAATTATGTATACTTAGTTGTTTGATGTGTATTGTATATAGTTGTTCGATGATTGTAGATGGTAGAATTGTAGAAATTGTTTTTGTTCCTCACTGATATGGGTAAGATGATGTGGCCCCTCCTGGGCCACAGGATCCCCTCAAAAACCGCCCACCCTTGATCATCAGATCAGCCCTAAGCCCTATGGGCTTCTGCCACGTCAGGCCCGTGGGCAAATGGGTCCAGACTCGTTTGTGCCTGCCTATAAATACCAGGCCCTCTCCCCCTTCACCAGGTAATCAATCTTTCCCCTCTAAAAACCCTAGCTACTGTTGCTCTTCAGTAACTAACTAGACCGTCGGAGGGCCTGCCACCGGGATCAGCCCCAGTGTTCCTAGGCCGAGTGCAGGTACACGAGACCTAGCTGAGCCTCCAAATCCGAGCTGAGCATCCGACCTCCACCTCACTCCTGCCTACTCCTGAGCTGCTCCCCCAGCCGAGGGTCGGGCGTATACCTAGTACCGAGACTTCCACTTTACAAATTGAGAGAACTCACACCTGGTGCAGCCAACTCCAAAAACAAACCGCATCAGGTTGGCACCTTCTATGGCACCATCACATGGAGGGTTTCAAGACCCTCATGATGATTCACAGTGCTTCGGATCCCCTCTTGTGTCGCGCCTTCCCTGCCACCCTCCGGGGTCTGGCTCGGGAATGGTTCTTGAAGCTTGTACCCGGATCGATCTACTTGTTCGACCAGCTGGAGGCCAATTTCTTGGCCCACTTTATAACCAGCAGGAAGGCCGAGAAGACGAGTGCATCCTTACTGGACCTCCGACAGAAGGAAGGGGAGTCACTTCGACAGTTTCTCAGGAGGTTCACCGCAGAGGCGAGGTTCGTCTCCTCCCACGACGCTGGGGTCGCCTCGGCAGCGTTCCGAAACAATGTTCGGTATGGCCAGCTGAAGGCGTCCTTGTCCAAGAAGCCTCTCCTCGACTTCCTTGACATGCTCAATCGGGTCAAAAAGTACATTCGGGCCAAGGAGGCCCTAAATCCCGAGGACACCAAAGAGGTTCCGGGGAAGCGGAAGTGCAAGGATGATGAGGCAGAGCCAGCCAAGAAGGTTCCGAAAGACGAGACCAACGTAAAAAGGGTCCCTCTGATCCCGCGCTTTGACAGGTACACGCCACTGACACAAAATGTGTCGGCCATCCTATTGGCGATCGAAGACAGGGACCTCGTCCAGATGCCCCCTCGACCAACCAACAACAAGAAAAGGGACCAGGGAATCTACTACCGTTTCCACCGGGACAACGGGCATGACACTGACTACTGCTGGGCCCTAAAGGACGAGATCGATGCCCTTATCCAATGACCGAGAATTCACCCGGGAAGACGCCCGGGACCGAAGGGACACGAGGAACTGGAGGCCTTCTCCTCCCCCTCGCACCCCCAAGCAGCGTCCCGAGCGGGACCTCGAGCCTGAAGAGACCGGAGGCCAAGCCATTCTACATTGCGTCCATGGGGTCCTATGGGAGGGGAGTCCAGCACTTCCCGGAAGGCGTTCGTCTGAGAGGTAAATGCCATCCGGGGTCTCCCTCCCTCCCAGGTTCAGCACCTCCCTGTCTCCTTCTCAGGGGAAGACCTGGAAGGGGTCTAGCTTCCACATTACGATGCGCTCGTCATCAGCCTCGTCATGGTGAACTAAGAGGTCTGTCGGATCCTTGTTGACAATGGGAGAACTGTGAACATCCTCTTCCTGAAAGCGTTCGAAAACCTCAAGCTCCCCCGAGATAAGCTGAAGCTAGCCGGGTACACCCTGCACGGGTTCTTCGGCGTCCCGGTGCCAATAGAGAGGATCGTGACCATTGATGTCACCGCCGGTGCGGCCCCTCACAGACGGACCGAGTCGATGGACTTCATGGTTTTGAACGTCAAGGCAGCCTACAATGCCATCCTCGGCCGATCGGGGCTCTGCTCCCTCCAAGCTGTTCCTTCGGCCTACCACTTGAAATTAAAGTTCCCCACCGAGTCAGGTGTCGGGGTCGTTCGGGGGAACCAAGAAGCAGCACGATCGTGCTATATGACAGTGTTCGGGGGTGGTGTGTTCCCCCTGGATGTCATCAAACTGCAGCCCGAACGGAGCCAACCCGAGCCCGAACCTGCGGACGAGCTAGAAGAAGTCTCGTTCGAGATAGGGGACAAGTCAAAGTGGTTCCGCATAAGCTACTCCTTCGCGCCCAACCTCAAGTCCGACATAATCGACTGCATTCGCCGCAACGTTGACCTCTTTGCTTGGAAGCCATCCGACATGCCCGAGATCTCTGAAGACCTGATTATGCACAGACTAAGCGTGATCCCTGGCTCGAAGCCGATCTTCCAGAAGCGACGTAAGTTCGCCCTGGAGAGGCAGTATACTGTAAAAGTGGAGGTAGACAAGCTCTTGTCTGCCCGGTTCATCCAAGAGGTCAGCTGCCCCGAGTGGCTGGCGAACGTCGTGATGGTGAGGAAGGCGAGCGGGGGTTGGAGGATTTGCATAGACTTTACCGACCTCAACAAGACGTGCCCCAAAGATCCGTTCCCTCTCCCCAGCATCGATGCTCTGATCGACGCAACGTCAGGTCACGTGCTCCTGTCCTTCATGGATGCCTTCTTAGGCTACAACCAGATCCGAATGTCCCTTTCTGATATAGTCAAGACGTCCTTCGTCACTTACCAAGGTCTTTATTGCTACCGGGTTATGCCCTTCGGGCTGAAGAATGCCGGCGCTACCTATTAGAGGCTCGTCAACCGAGTCTTCAAGGACCAAATCGGTCACAACATGGAGGTGTACGCCGACTACATGCTCATTAAAAGCCAATGAGGACAGGACCACGTTGCCAACCTGGAAGGAGCCTTTGGCGTCCTTTGGACTCACAATATGAGGCTCAATCCAGCGAAGTGTGCGTTCGGCATCTCCTCGGGAAAATTTCTCGGGTTCGTTGTCAGCCATCGTGGCATCGAGGCGAACCTTGAGAAGATCCAAGCCATAATAGACATGGCCCCTCCAATAAACATCGAAGAAGTCCAACGGCTCACGAGAAGACTGGCGGCCATCGGCCATTTCCTCTCCAAGTCCGAAGAGAAGTCCCTCCTGTTCTTCAAAATTCTGCACAGAACCGGAGGCTTCGAATGGGGTGCTTAGCAGCAGGAGGCATTCGCCCAATTGAAAGAGTACCTCGCCAATCCTCCGCTCCTTAGCAAACCCAAGTCGGGCGAGCCTCTTTGGCTGTACCTTTCGGCCTCGGAAAGCATGCTCAGTGCTGTTCTTGTTCGGGAAGAGGACGGAGTCCAAAAGCCACTGTACTATGTGAGCAAAGTCTTGCTCTCGTCCGAGACCAGGTATGCAAAAATGGAGAAGGTGGCCTACACCCTGGTCATGGCCGAGAAGAAGCTCCACCCCTATTTCCGGGCACATTCAATTCAGGTCCTCACAGACCAGCCTCTAAAGGCCGTACTCCACAAGCCCGAGAGCTCCTGCCGACTGGTCAAATGGTCGATCGAGCTCAGTCAATACGACATCGGATATCAACCAAGAATAGCAATCAAGGGATAGGCCCTCACCGAGTTCATCATGGAATGCACCATCTCCGAGCAACCCAAAAGTGGGGGGGGGGACCAGACATGGGAAGTTTACGTCGATGGCTCTTCCTGCAAAGCAGAGAATGGTGCGGGCATCATCTTGCGAGGACCTGATAGCTTCCTTCTCCAATATTCCCTCAGCCTCAACTTTCTAGCCTCCAACAACGAAGCCGAATATGAAGCTATGATTGTCGGGCTCACCCTGGTGCACCAGGCAGGCCCCAGATAGATCAGGGCCTTCAGCGACTCTCAGCTCGTGGTCAATCAGATCACCGGAGAGTACGAGGCCCGTGACGATCGGATGATCCGGCACTTGGCCGTGGTCCAGTGGCTTTTTACATCCTTTAACGAGTCTGCAGTCTTAAGGATCCCAAGAGAGCAGAATGCCCAGGCCGATGCCCTGTCAAAATTAGCTTCCTTATCCTTCGAAGGTCTCGACCGCACCGTTCTGATCGAAGTACTCCTGAAGCCGAGTATCAACCTCGCCGAGACCCTCTGTATAGATGACGAAGCTCAGCCTGATGATTGGACCACTTCCATTCGAAAGTTTTTAGTCAAAGGAGAGCTCCCCGAAGACCGAGCCGAGGCGAGGCAGATCAGGGTATGCTCAGAAAGGTTCACCATGATCAGCGAGACCCTCATCAAATGCTCGTACACCACGACAGATGGTAGACCCTACCTCCACTGCTTGTCCCCTGACAAAGCCAAGTACGCACTCAAGGAGCTCCACGAAGGAATTGGGGGGTGCCATATGGGGAGCCGATCGCTTGCCCGAAAGGCTCTGAATCACGAGTATTACTGGCCCACGATGTTACAAGATGCCCTGGCCTTGGTCAAAAAGTGTGGTCATTGTCAAAGGTTCTCCTCGGTGAGAAGGGCTCCGCAAGCAAACCTCCGCTCCTTGGCCAGTCCGATCCCCTTTGCTATGTGGGGGATGGACCTGGTAGGCCCATTTCCGAAGTCTATGGGCCAAAGGAAGTTCCTGATAGTAGCAATCAACTACTTCACGAAGTGGATTAGGCCGAGCCTCTGGCCACGATCACCGAGCAGCAGACCCAGCAATTCTTCTTGAAGCACATCGTCTGCCGGTTCGGAATTCCACACATACTCATCACAGATAATGGGACTCAGTTCACGAGTAAGAATTTTCGCAAGTTCTGTGAGGATCTCGAGATCCAGCAACGCTTCTCTTCGGTATGCCACCCGCAGCCGAACGGTCAGGCCGAGAACGTGAACTGCCAGATCCTTTACGGTCTCAAGAAACGACTTGATAATTCTTCCAAGGGGTTATGGGTCGACGAGTTGTCGAGCGTTCTTTGGGCCCACGATGAAGAGAATCCTAATAGGAGAGTCGCCATTCAATCTGACCTACGGCACGGAGATCGTAGTTCCCCTCGAGATCGGGTTCCCCTTGCCCCGAATCATGGCCTTTTATGAAGCAAGCAATTCGGCAAGCTATGCGCCGATCTGGACCTTATAGACGAGGTCAGGGGAAAACCCGCCAGTAGAAGGAACACATACCAGCAGAGGATTGAGAGGTTCTACAACAAAAGGGTGCATCCCACCGACATCAAGCTAGGGAACCTCGTACTCCGAAAGCTAGCGGTATCTAACCACGGCCAAAAGAGAAAGCTAGCTCCAAACTGGGAAGGCCCGTACAAAGTTTCTGAGGTCGTACGTTCGGAACGTATTGCCTCACCAACCCGGAGGGCAAGACTGTCAAGCGATCCTGGAACGTAGAACACCTTATCAAATTCCTCAAAGGGGAGGATTAGCCTCTGCAGACCCCATGTAAATAGTAAGATGTAATCGGCACGCCGTGCCTTGTTTTGTAAAGTCAGTATGATGAAATCGTGCTAGCTTTCTTAAAACAAGCTTTGGCCTTGTGCTAGCTTTCTTAAAACAAGTCTTAGGGCTCGTCGCTTAGATGGAACCGCGAGCCACAAAAAGCTTCTCTTACAAACTTGGGGCTCGATGCTCGGATGGAACTGCGAGCCACAAAATGCTTTTCTTACAAGCTTGGGGCTCGGTGTTCAGATGGAACCATGAGCCACAAAAAGCTTCTCTTACGAGCTTGAGGCTCGGCGCTCGGATGTCACTGCGAACCATAAATAGCTTCTCTAAGGTATGGGAGCTCGGCATCGACCTCGAGCAGGGCCTATGCTTCTTCAAGCACTGCGACCCATGCACTCGGCGATGACCTCCAGCTACACTTGTACATCTACCCGAGAACATGTATGGGGGCTTGGCATCGACCTCGAGCAAGGCCTTAGCTTCTTCAAGCCATGCGACCTTTACGCTCGGCGATGATCCCCAACCACACTCATAACAGCTTCTCTAAGGTATGGGGGCTTGACATCGACCTCGAGTAGGGCCCGTGCTTCTTCAAGCACTGGGACCCATGCGCTCGGGGATGACCTCCAGCTACACTCATACTATCTACCTGAGAACATGTATGGGGGCTCGACATCGATCTTGTAATATCTCAGACGGATATTACATTTTATAAATTATTTTTTTATTATTTCCAAAATTAAATTATTTTATACGGTTTATGCGAGGATTTTCGGTATGCACCTATATACATACATATGTGTGTTGTAGCAAATTAGTACCTTGGACAAATTATGTGGTGTGTATTTTTGACAAAATACTTGTCTTTGTCATGACAAATGGCTAAGTGGGGATTAGGAGGATTAAGTTAGGGTTTAGAATGTGTAACGCCCCGAATCCCAAATACAACTGAATTCGAGAGTTCTACAGGATCTTTCCACTTCATTTAGTACAATTTTACAATGAAATTTGAACTTTTCACTTTACATCAGAGTTACAAGTAAAACATTACACTTTACATTGCACAGCAGAAGTAAAATTACGACATTTAAATAAATGTACAACAACTTGAATAATCTTTAAGCATCTGTTCCTCTTTAATCTTTATCATGTCACTTACCTGCATATAAAACTGTGGGTACGTCAGTTTATTCAACCGACGAACATTATACACGTCCATCCTCTCTATGCCGAAAATAGTATAACTCATTTTCCATATTTAACAAACACAAACTTGTCACATATCAAACTAAAGGGGCTACCCTATTGATGTCGTGTTGTGATTGTGCACTTAGTCCTTAATGCAGTTGTTTATGTTACATGACACTAATGCACACTTGTTCGGATTCTATGCATCCCATACTACATAGGTCCGAGGGCAAGCCCTTAATCATTCTTCATTTTGTAGGATTCAATCCCTCGCCATGACTTAATCTACTACTGTAATTACGGTAGGTATCCTAGATGATCTATGAGTACAAGCACGTGTACAGAAAACATGGAGGGGAATCCCACGTCATGTCACGACGCATCGTGAAGACAGCCTGTAGCAATTCAGCCTTCTTCATGGCACACGATCCTCACCCAGTCACCAAACATCCCACAAGCGTCGCCACAGGGATGGTACTCTGGAGCAGTATCCACGTCATGTCACGACGCATCGTGAAGACAGCCTGTGAATACTCTCACGCCGCCAATCCAATGGCCCTCATACTCATGTTTTTCTCCTACTTTCATCACGTCTCCACTATATACTAATCCTTAGTTTTTATCAAAATCATGAACAAAATCAAAGCTATAGAGTTAGCCTCTCCACTAAACCGGACTTATTCATTCGTTCAAACATGACCAACCTTGGTCTTTCATTTCAAATTTCATTTCATTTCTTTCCAAATGCCGGGGGAGACTTAGCTACTCTTTTGTTTCAATTCCAATTCACAATTTCTAAAGTTGAGCGTTTCCAACTCATAAGTTCACATGTTGAGTTGTCATACTCAAAAGTATTTCTCTTTTCCAATCATGATTTCTAAATTGTTCAATAGTCCATAATTATACATTAAATTCAACTATTCATCATGTAACTCATGAAATATTATTTTCACATTAAAAACCACATCGCTAGTTATTCAATCAAAGATGGACATTTACACTTCATAATTTGTCGAACTATTCTCCATTGAGAATAATTCACATCACTTCACATAATTCCCTTTTTTTTCTTTTGGTATTTCTTGTCTAATATTCCACTTTAAGTCTTTTGTAAAATACAACTTTATACAAATGCAAGTGTAGAACTTATAGCTCTAAATTACACTTTTATTCTCTAAACATACTCCACTTCATGCAAATAATACTCATATTATTTTTCATAAGCTCCACATATTTTTAAGATAATAATCATATTTTTTTTTCATATATTTTGATCATTAAAACACCAAAAAAATTGTTTTTCCCACAATTTAAACACACAGCCGAGGCCCAGAGTCGAACTAGCGACCACAGGAAACCCAACCAAAGGCACATGCCACTAGGCCGAGTGCTGCACACGTTTAGAAGAGAGGGCGAGAGCATTAAATGCTCTCGGCCAAACTGATTTATTTAAAAATGTCCGAAACAAAAAGAATGGTGTCAACGGGATTCGATCCCTCAATCTCGGAGAATCCTCCATGTATACTGTAGCAATTAAGAGTGATCTGACCACTCGAGCTATGGGCTCGGGTTGTCACTAGTACCACTCGAAATTTATTTAGATCAATGCTCTCTGTTATTTAAAATATTTCGATGTTCATCAAAATCTCAATTCAAAATGCTCTTACTAACAAACTGTAAAAATTCCAGATTAATCATTTTCATCATGAATTATATCCCAGTATATAAAAATAATTTTCTGAAATGATTAAATATATTTTTCCCAATAATTAACACATATCTACCATACAATTTGGTTAATTTGATATACTACTACTAATACATTCTCTTTCGACATTTTAATTTCACTAATCTCTACACCAATTTCTGCTCTTAATCATTTCACAAACGTAACAATTGCATCCTAATTCATTCATTACAACGTCATAACAAAAACTCTATTTTAGCACATAAAGCAACGTTGTCAATCCACTAATTTTTGCACATAATTCTTAATGCTAATAACGAAGGTTTCTTTACACAATTCATAGCCATGATTATATCGCACACAACTTGAATTTTAATAATAGAACCACATACCATTGCATATCAACAATTTAATCAATTCAATAGATCATTTTTCCAATTAAATGTGTACTCTTATTAATCTTTTCATGCTTCATTCTTTCCATTCAATCTAGCATGCATTTCTAATTAGAAATATAGAAAATTTACCCACCTTATTGAAGAAAAGTACAATCTAGCAACCTCCTAAACGAATGTCCTTGCAAACGAACGATTCTCCTCCTCGTCGACGCGCACACAAGCCAAGCCCGAGCACTCCACAAGCCAAACCTGAGCACCTCGTTTGATGGAAGCTGGCCTCTTCTCTTCTTGAATGATGCAAGCACAAAACTCCCATACACTCTCAATCTTTTACTCACTTAATAAACTACTAGATATTGTATTTTGAACTATAGATTGGAGGAAAAATTTAGCACAAGAATACTAGCCAAAGGGGGGAGGGGGGGTATTTATAGTAAAAATCTAGGGAAATAGATGGCTAAGATTGAAGTAGAAGTTAGGAACAAATGGTTTAGATTTAAGGAGGAGTTACACTAACTACCCATAATCAAGTAACCACCTCCACCATGACTCCACTCAAAATTTTCCCATTCCCTCAAAAAGATCCAATCCGGCCTAGCATAGGATGGTGCATATTGCACGTGTACGTGCAATGCACGTGCATGCATTTGCCTCCAAAAATTGGTACATTAAATTTTATATAAAAATAATCTTTAAATTGTATTCTACATTACAAGTTGTATTTAAAATAAATTAGCTCATGGGCTTTAGTTTTTTTTTTTTGGGCCAAAATAATAATTATAAAAATAATAAATTGAATAAAATTTTGGGCTTTAAAAAGAAAGGCTTTTTGTTTAATTGAAAGAAGGCTTTATACAAAATAATTAAAAGCACATATTTAAAAATCTATACTTATCATAATGAAAATATTTACCAAAAATATTGCACGTGCACACTACGTGCAAAAATAAATAATTTTCATTAAATGAAAATCGGGGCATTACAGAATGCATAAGAGATTAAAGAGTGTTCTTCTAGAAACCTTCTCTCTTCCACCTCACCCCTCCACCTCACCCTCACACCATACCCTACACCATACCTCCCACACCCTACCAAGAAAGGCCGGATGGTATCCTATGGGGGTTTTGGCAAAATGCCTTGGTGCATTTTGCATTTTTCCCCTCCTCCCTCACAATATAAATACCCCCGCCCCTCTTCTCTTGTCTCATTTTAAGAAGGAAAAAAGTGAGGAAAAGAAAGAGAGAACCAACTCTAACAAGAGAGTTTTTTTTTTGTAGGATTTTCATAGGAGCTTTCAAAAGCTAGGGGAAGGAGAAGGTGCTATATGCTAGTTCTTCCTACCTTGTGTGAAAGGTGGGGGCTTCTCTATTTTTATTCTTGTTTGTTTGAGTTTGTTGTTCTTGTTCTCGTTTTGATTTTGTTCCTTTGGTTTTTGTTTTCTTTGGTGAGTTGTTTTTGGTTGTGTTGTTATTTTTGTTGAGTATGTTGTTGGTAATTAAACCACTTGGATTATGAATGGTGGCATGAATCAAATGACCGCATGAAAGTGAATGGTAGAACCTAATAAAGAACATAAAGATTGACTCTTTGATTGTTGTGAATTTTGTTCTTGTTGTTGCTATTTTGGACTAATGAACATAAGCATATGGTGATTTGTATATACACCCAATTTGGATTGTAGGACTTGACATTGGACTCATACACATATGCATATGGACTTGTGTACATACCCATTTGGGTTGTAGGACATACAACTTGAACTACTTGGACTAAGAATATGCTTGTGAATTGTTGAACCCAAGTTGCGGATTCTTTATTTTATTTTGCTTGTTCCTTTTTATTAACCATATAAAAAGAACCCAACTTGGATGCTAATTCTATTGTAGTAATAAAGAAACTAATTAAGGTTATTAGTTTTAGAATGTTAAAAAGATCACTCTTTTTATGTTAACTAGTTAGTGTAGAAAGAACCCAACTTTCGTATGGTTTATGTTGTAGTTATTAAAGAAAAAGAAGTAGACCTTTGTTATGAGTAAGACTTGTAAGCTATAAAAGGAAGGTTTTTAAAATGTAATTCCTATGGTTAGATTTTTCTAGCAATTTTGCAAGTTTAAATATGCATCCATGCTTAGATTCTTGAAGGAAAATTATATACCATGTTAGATTATTGTAGGATTGATACTCATGCTTTCTACCATGCTTAAGTAGTTGTAGGAAAAGATACATGCTTAAGTAGTAGAAGATATCCATGCTTTGTTGTAGCAATTTTCCATGTTTAAATAAGCATCCATGCTTAGATTGTTGTAGGAAAATTATATACCATGTTAGATTATTGTAGGATTGATACTCATGCTTTCTACCATGCTTAAGTTGTTGTTGGAAAAGATACATCTTTAAGTAGTAGAAGATATCCATGCTTAGTTGTAGCAATTTTCCATATTTAAATAAGCATCCATGCTTAGATTGTTGTTGGAAAATTATATACCATGTTAGATTATTGTAGAATTGGTATTCATGCTTTCTACTATGCCTAATTTGTTGTAGTATAAGGTAGAAAAGAAACTCATACCTACATTGTATACCATGCTTAAGTAGTAGAAGATATCCAGGCTTAAGCGTAGTAATCATTCATGCTAAGTTGTAGTGAGTTCATGCTTATGTAGTATGCATGTTGTATGGATTGTAGTAGAGAACTCATGTTCATCTATGCTTAAAATGTATTCCATGCTTAGGTTGATACTTAAGTAGTATACCATGTTTAGAATGTTATAGATTCATGCTTAGAATGTATACCATACTTAGGTTGATACTTAAGTAGTATACCATGTTTAGAATGTTGTAGGTTCTTACTTAAGATGTATACCATGCTTAGGGTTGGTGCTTAAGTAGTATACCATGCTTAGGAAGGTTGTAGATTCATGCTAAGTATATATCCATGCTTAAATTGTTGTAGGATTAATATTTAAATTACCTACCATGCTTAGGAATGTTGTAGATTCATACAAAGTATATATCCATGCTTAGATTGTTGTAGGATTAATGTTTAAATTACCTACCATGCTTAGGAATGTTGTAGATTTATGCTAAGTATATATCCATGCTTAGATTGTTGTAGGATTAATGTTTAAATTACCTACCATGCTTAGGAATGTTGTGGATTCATGCTATGACATATACCATGCTTAGGAATGTGTAGGATTGATGTTTAAATTACCTACCATGCCTAAGATTGTTGTAGGAATGCTTAAGTAGCATGCCATGCTTAAAGATTGTTGTAGGTTCCTACCATGCTTAAGATTGTTGTAGAATGATGTTTAAAGTGGTATACCATGCTAATCGTTGTAGGTTAAAGTAGTAAAGAAAATCATGCTTTGTTGTATACCATGCTTTAACTCATAGTAGCTTTCTACTTAAGTTGTATCCATGCAATGTAGTTGTAGTGATTAGCAAGGAAACTTTCATGTTGTAGTTGTAGTATTAACTACCACGTTGTAGTAAATTGTGTTAGTAAAGAACTAGCATGTTGTGGTTGTAGCATTAGTGAAGGACCAATCATGTTGTAGTTGCAATATTGTGTTGTGAAGTAGCTCTAGTTAATCACCTAGAAGGAATCCCATGTTTGAGATTACATAGCTAGAGCCATGCATGCTTGAATGGGCTATTGTAGCATTCTAGTCAAAAGAATCATGCTTGAATTGTATAGGGTAGTAAAGGATTAAAATGGAACCATGAAACCATGCATCTAGCTCCTAGGTGATTCTAGCTCAAACTTGTGAAAGAACCCAAGAATCTAGTTGCATGTAGTTCTAGTTCGTTTTGGGAAAAGAAAACCGTGGATTCTAGTCGTGTGAGATTCTAATTGAAATTGGACCATATCATGTGAACGTTCCTCACCTTCATGGGTAGTATGGGTTGGGAAGGTCACTAGTCATTGTTAGCTCGATAAAAGTTGTTATGTCGCTTTTGGGCTTCTCATTGGTAGATGCCTATTTTAGGCTGTTAGTAGATTCTTCTGTTGCTTCTAATTATAGAAGATCAGGTGTGTTAGTAAGCACATTTGGTTGCTTCTAGGTTTGATTACCTGTATGGTTGTTTTTGTATGTGGTTTCGCGTGGCTCAACTAGCCTGTATGTAGCTGTGGATCTCATACGCAGCTTATTTGGCTGGTATGTATGTTGTTGTCTCATACGAAGCCCGCCTGGCTCATATGTAGTTGTTGGTTCATAAGTAGCTTATTGGCTCGTATGTGTTCTGTTTACTCGTATATAGCTTATTAGCTAGTACGCAGTTTTGTTGTGCTCGTCTAGGGTGGTATTATCACCCTAGGGGCTATCGATCGTCAAGACATGTGTTTTCCTTACTCTTAAGGGACTATGGACGAGTCACTCCTTGTATACCGTCGGATCGTAACCGGTGTAGGTTGATCGCGGACCGGAGTATAGACGAAACACAAGTTCAGGGTAGTAGCATGCGGGTACATTCTATTGCCGGGGTCTTGGATCGATAGGCCATGAATCAAATCCTTAGGGATTCTGGTAAGTCTAGGATGAGCAGCCTAGTAGAGTTGTCTTGTGAAGTCTAACTTAAGACTCAACATGTTGTGTAAATTCTGTTGTCATCCCTCAGTTGTTTAGGGTTAGTGACATTGATAGAGTAGTAACCTATGACTTTTACTACTTAGCCATTATTATTATCATCTTTCGCCGAAGGAAAGGAGTTGGTGTTAAGGGTGATTCCTTATGGTCCAACCTGTCCTATAGGCCTGCATTAGGTGGTGTTATTGGGTTGTACCCTTCTTGTCAAAGGGATATGGTCTGTGCCTTCTCACGAGTTGGGAGCACGGGATCCGTATCTCGTCTGTTAATTTCTGAAGTGCCTTGACAAGCTGGAGCGATTCCTGTCGGAGCCAGGGGGATGGACCCCCCCCCCCCGGGAACTCCGTCTTAGCTTGTATCTAAGGGTGAGGGGCCATAGACTACGGTCTGGCTAGGGGGCGGCTGGGATGCTTCGAGCTAACCTGATTTCGCAGAAACTCCAAGGATTTGTCAGATATTTGATGGAGGTCTGGTATGCCTAGCGGAACTAGACCGTTGAAGGGCCACCTCATCAGTCATGTCCAATCTTTAGAAACAAGTTGAGTACAAGAGTAGAACTCATAGCACGGGTTCAAATCCCTATAATGAAGAGACGGCTTGAGATGGGTGCATGTAGTATGGGCTGCATGTTGCTTCGGAGACTTGCTGGCATTAGAATAGGAGCATCCTAGCCTTAGTTAATATTGCATTAGATTCTGGTCATAGCACTCACGAACACTTAAACTATATCGACACATTTGCCATGTTGTATGTTTGTTTTGGGAGATTCGCTGCTAGTTATCAGCCTTAAAGCGTCAGTGAATACTGACGTCCCCACTTCAATAGGTACTGGCTCGCAGAAGTACAGGTGCGAGATTCAGGAGGACTCAAGGCAAGGAAAGCGAGGAGTCGATGTCATTTAAGTTCCGCTGTAATATTTATGTTAGTTGAAAAGAACCCAAGTGGGAATTACCAAGTGTTGTTCTTCATTCATTGTACTCTGATGTAATTTGTTGAAAGTTGTAATACTTGGGATTGTAAAGGTATTATTGTAACACTGTTGTAATGTATTGCAGTTGTATAACATTCAGACTTGTAATACATTTGGTGTTGAATAAAAAGTTTTAAATTTTCCTGTTATTTTTTTCTGTGTATTGTGACTAATTGAAGAAAAGATTCTGGCTTATGTCACGGTTTCCCAATATATGAAAATCGGGGCGTTAAAGAACTCGAGCAAGGCCTTGGCTTCTTCAAGCCATGTGACCTTTACGCTCGGCGATGACCCCCAGCCACACTCAAAATAGCTTCTCTAAGGTATGGGGGCTCGACATCGACTTGAGCAGGGCCTGTGCTTCTCCAAGCACTGCGACCCATGCGCTCGGTGATGACCTCTAGCTACACTCGTACTATCTACTTGAGAACATGTATGGGGGTTCAGCATTGACCTCGTGCAAGGCCTTGGCTTCTTCAAGCCATGCAACCTTTACGCTCGATGATGACCTCCAGCCACACTCATAACAGCTTCTTTAAGGTATGGGGGCTTGACGCATCGACCTCGAGCAGGGCCTGCGCTTCTTCAAGCACTGCAACCCATGCGCTCGGCGATGACCTCTGGCTACACTCCTACTATCTACCCGAGAACATGTATGGGGGCTCGGCATCAACCTCGAGCAAGGCCTTGTCTTCTTCAAGCCATACGGCCTGTACGCTCGGCGATGACCTTCGGCCACACCCAACCCAAAAGTTTTTATTAAAGATTTAAGGCGCTCACCTTTGGCAAACGCCCCGAGCCCCGGACCGTTGGTTGACCCACCTCTCACCAGCGGACAACTCAGGGTTAACGACCCTCAGAGCCGAAACCCCGAGTTGTCCGAGGGCGGCAGGGGAGCCACCGACCCAGGACTCTCGCCAAGCCATCGAACCTTGGTTGGCACACCTCTCACCTGCTAGCAATTCGGGGTAAAGAGCCCTAAAGAGCCGTCGACCCAAAAACGCTAGAGGATGGCAGGAGAGCCACCGATCCGGGACTATCGGCCAAGAATTCCAACTTATGGGAGCCCGCCTTCGGCAGGCACCCAAGTCTCACCTCCGGGATTGACCCACTTCTCACCCACTGGCAGCTCGGGGCAAACAACCCTCGGAGCCAAAACCCCGAATAGCCAGCGGGTGGCAGATAAGTCACCGAAATTTCTTGGTGGAAAAGTGATGAGGGGGTAAGGATTATATAGCCCCTCGGAGAGGCGCATTTATGACATCAGGAAGTCCAAAAAACGGAAAATGAAGCATCTCCTTTAATTTTTATCGGAAGACGAAATGTCCCTTATTAAATGCTACCTACGAGGCGTAGTGGTTCGGCTCCAGAGCGAAGCCACAACCCGACAACCTCAAGCGAAGCCCTACTCTTTCTACCTCGGCGGTGACCTCAAGCGAAGCCCTACTCGGCAAGGGTATCAAGCTATGACCCTACTGGTCTCTCTTAACAAATTATCAAAGTAAATAAATCGAAGTTTTATTACTCATGGAGCGCCAGAAATGGCTACACAATACAATAAAGATGTTATAAATCGCTCATCGCTCGGCTCAAAACTCAAATTCGGTTCTTCCCATGGGATCCTCCTCATGCCCCGCCGGTCCGGCCAGCGAGAACGTCCCGACAACGAAACTGCGTGTCGGTGGGCCTGGCCGTTTCTAGGTTAAAGGTCGGAGAAGGTCCCAATGCAGAATTGCTCGCCTCGTCGAGCGGTCTGGTGCCTAGCATGAGCTTTAGCCTGCAAATCTCCAACTCCTCTACAACAGCCTCACAAAGAAAGGATTCCAAAGTCGGTCGTCCGATGGAGGCATTCGAGATTGACCAGTTCGTCTCAACTATCCACCAGTCCCGGTCGGCTATGGCCTTCTTCAGGCGAGCAACCTCTAGGCTGAGCTCGTTAGACTTGTTCATAAAATAATTCACCACGGCATCTCGATCCCGAGCCTGCTTACGATGGCGTGCTAGAACACTATCCGTGGACCCCAGTTCAGCTCGGAGCCAGGTGACCTTGGCAGAACCAAGGTCGGCGCCAACGACCTCATGCGTCTATCAAGAAGACGGAAAAAACAACAAGTCACAAAAGAGGTGAAAACGCACAAGTCATAGAGAATCGGCCAAAAATCTTCTTTTATAAATTCAAAAAATTTTTGTATTACAAAAGGCGGTGGCCAGTCCGCGTAAGGCAAATACAAAATCAAAAGAGAAAATCCTAAACTATGTTTGAGGGGGGGGGGGCGGCACCTCCTCGTCAGCCCGGTCGGCCTCGACCTCCTTTTAGTGAGGGTCCCCCATCTCATCATCACCACCGGGCATGGGCAGATGCTCTGGCTGCCAGTTGTAGTGGAGGAGGTTGACCCGAGTGTCCGGGTAGATCAGCTGGAAGTGCTCCTTCGCCTTGGCATAGGCCTCGTCCTGGGCCAGGATCAGAGTATCCACCATGGTAATCTCCATCTCTGCCATGGTGATCTGCACCTTGTCAGCCTCCAGTTGAGCCTTAGACTTGAAGTGTGCCAGCTCGTTCTTATGATGTCGGAAAGCGGGGCCATCTGAGCTTGGACGACCACCTCGGAGTTCTGGGCTTCCTTCAGCTCGTCCTGCAGTTTGGTAACCTCGCGAAAGTATTTCTCCGCATTCCTCCTCTCGACGAGGACCTCCTTCTTCAAGCACTTGTAAAAGTGCTGCTCGTGAAGCACTGCCTGGTCGAGGGAGAATAAGTTCGAAGAAATCCTAAATTCTACGCTTAAGACAAATTTCAAACACTTATCAAGAGCTGCGCCTGAGACCACCTCATGAAGGCCGTCTCGGACGTCTCCGCTGCCAGAGCCATCCAATCTCGCTCCGTGGCAAGATTCTTCACCACCTCCATGGCCACCGGATCCTCGAGTAAGGTATCCCCTGCCTTGACCGCCCAATCCGGGGCGTGTGGCCTCAGGCCCTACTGCCCCACCATCTGCTCGGCACTGGGGCGGGGTGGAGGGAGCCTATGCCTCTGGACCTCGGTCCCTCTTCTGCTAGCAGAGCTCGCCCCCGGTTCCTTAGACGACCTTGCCGTGTGGTTGTGCTTCTTCGCCTTCTTCGGGTACGGCTCCACCGTCACCGAGGCTGTCCCTTGACTAGGACCAGCACCCATGGCAGCCTTCTTCTCCTTGTCCACCTTCTTTGTGGTGACTAAGGCCAACAAATCCTGCCGGCTGTTAAGCTGCTTGGCAGACATCTCTACAAAAGAGAAGAAAAAGAAATAAATTTTAACACGAAGGTAGGAAGGTAAATAAATTCAGAACAAAAACATACTAGGGTCGGCTGGGCTCAGTCGGCTCGGGCTAGGTGCAGCTCCATCACTCGAGGCCACCCTATACTGTGCCCTCCTACAATCTTCTCTGCCTTTGCCCACTCTTTCTCCGACAACTCACTGTGCTTCGGGGGCTTGTGGTTCGGCTTTCCGAAGTTCCAATTGGTTGCAATCTTCCAGGGCTTCTCACTCCATACTATGAAATACTTCTCCTTCCATCCTTTGATGGAGTCTGGATAGCCTTGTGAGGTCGCGGCAAGAGTTAGTAGATCCCTTCCGTATCTCCGAGCGAGCTCATCCCTAGAATGACATGGAAATATGTAAGCCTCGGCTTGATCCCCTTCTCCTGGCACTTCAGAATGAAGCAAACCAGGTGTTTCCATGAGTTGGGACTGTACTGCATCGGACTCAACTCCACCCACTTCAAAACCGTCACGATGAAAGGGTGCAGCGGCAGCCTCAACCCTGAGATGAAGGCGTCCTCGGGAAACATACAGTAGCTCAGTGCCAGAGTTGTGGTCGGTCGGATTTTGGGGTTCGGAACCAGAAATTCGAACTCCTTCGGGATGAAGTAGACCGCCCTCAGGATATTTAGATAGTCCGTCCTCAAGACGCACTAAATGCTGTCCATCTTAATCATCTCCCAACCCTCGTCCCGCAGTAAGGAGGTGAACGCAACGAGGCCCTCCACGTCGTCAGGGTACATCCTGATCGACCCCGGGTTTCTATGGGACATGGGGGAAAACTCGAACCCCGGTCCAGGTACACATTTGTCTGGCATAGGCAGGCTATCAGGACGAACCCACTCCTCTTCCTCTTACGAGGGCAAAGCTTCCTCTCCGGAGATGGGTTCACTAATGGGGGCAGAGGCGGAAGATCATCCTCCCCCTCGGCAGCCACCCCTGCGGTTCCTCCTTCCTCTTCTTTCCGACCATCGCCCCCCTCGGCCCCCTGTCCGGGCTCCTCCTGGTCATCCTTCAAACCAAGCTTTTCCCCCTCAGGGTCTTCTTCCTCATCCTCCCCCTCCTCAACAACCCCCTCTCCCTCGGGGTCTCCTTCTTCATGCTCACCCTCCTCCACAGGCTCCTTACCTGGCCTACGTGATCGTAAAGGTTGCACGACAAAAACTATGTCATCCTCGCCGTTCGGCCCTAAGTCTGACTGAACCTCCTCCTTGATTTCAAGGTCAACCAGAGACCAAGATGTCGATGCTGATTCACCTTCCTTCTCAGAACAATCGAAAGAGCTTGCCTCGGAGCCGGACTGAATGCGCGACATTATGAATCAAAAATACTAACCTGAAAGTATCGAGCTACAGGGAGATCATCGGAAAAAGGTCGTTGACAGCTATTGGAGAAATTCCTGTTCTTGAGAGAAAAAACGCAAAGTGTGGAAAGGAAGGAGGGGGGATATTTATAACAGAGGAAGAGACTCCTCGATTTTTGCAAAAAAGATCTAACCGTTGGATCTTGATGATCAAGATCCAATTGCCACTAGGATCTGAATCGCTTCGATTCTCACGCCTGTGACGTCAGCCTGGGGCACAAAATTACCTCTTTACCCCCAGCCCTTTCAACCGGTACGACGGCTCGGAAAGCATGGCTAACTGGGGCTCGGCGCTCGAATGGCACCGCGAGCCACAAAAACTTCCTCAACAAGGTTTGAAGCTCGGCGCTCGGATGACACCGCGAGCCACATAAACTTTCTCAACAAGTTTGAAGCTCGGCGCACTGATAGCACCACAAGCCACAAAAACTTCCTCAACAAGTTTGAAGCTTGGCACTCGGATGACACCACGAGCCACAAAAACTTCCTCAACAAAGTTTGAACCTCGGCGCTCGGATGACACCGCGAGTCACAAAAACTTCCTCAACAAAGTTTGAACCTTGGCGCTCGGATGACAAAGTGAGCCACAAAAACTTCTTCAACAAGTTTGAAGCTCGACGCTCAGATAGCACAGCGAGCCACAAAAACTTCCTCAAAAAGTTTGAAGCCCCTCCTCAACAAGTTTGAAGCTCGGCGCTCGGATGGCACCGCAAGCCATAAAAAATTTCTTCATCAAGTCCCAGGCTCGGTGCTCAGATGGCACTGCGACCCAAAAAAACTTTTTTCATCAAGTCCCAGGCTCGGCGCTCAGATGGCACGCGAGCCACAAAAAATTCCTCAACAAGTTTGAAGCTCGGCGCTCGGATGGCACCACGAGCCACAAAAACTTTTCAACAAGTTTGAAGCTCGGCGCTCAGATGCACCACGAGCCATAAAAACATCTTCAACAAGTTTGAAGCTCAGGGCTCGGATGGCACCGCGAGCCACAAAAACTTCCTCAAAAAGTTTGAAGCCTCTCCTCAACAAGTTTGAAGCTCGGCGCTCGGATGGCACCGCGAGCCACAAAAACTTTCTTCATCAAGTCCCAGGCTCGGTGCTCGGATGGCACTGCGACCCAAAAAAACTTTTTTCATCAAGTCCCAGGCTCGGTGCTCAGATGGCATGCGAGCCACAAAAAATTCCTCACCAAGTTTGAAGCTCGGCGCTCGGATGGCACCACGAGCCACAAAAACTTCCTCAACAAGTTTGAAGCTCGGTGCTCTGATGCACCGCGAGCCATAAAAACTTCTTCAACAAGTTTGAAGCTCAGGGCTCGGATGGCACCGCGAGCCACAAAAACTTCCTCAATAAGTTCGAAGCTCGGCACTCGGATGACACCATGAGCCACAAAAACTTTCTCAACAAGTTTGAAGCTCGGCGCTCGGATGACACCGCGAGCCACAAAAACTTCATCAAAAAGTTTCAAGCTCGCGCGATCGAATGACACTGCGAGCCACAAAAACTTCCTCAACAAGTTTGAAGCTCGGCGCTCGGATGGCATCGTGAGCCACAAAAACTTTCTGCATCAAGTTTGAAGCTCGGTGCTTGGATGACACCCTGAGCCACAAAAACTTCTTCATCAAGTTTGAAGCTCGGCACTTGGATGGCACCGCGAGCCCCAAAAACTTTCCCAACTAGTAAGGTGGCTCGCCTCCTGACCCTGGACTCTCGGCAAAGCGAGCTCCTACTCCTCGGATCCCAACATCCCCTTGCTTTTCCAAACAAGTGAGGGGGCTCATCTCCCGACCCTCGACGGTCGGCAAAGCGAGCTCCTATTCCTCAAGTCCCGACGTCCCCATGCTTTTCCAACAAGTGAGGAGGCTCGTCTCCCAACCCTCGCTCGGCAAAGCGAGCTCCTAATCCTCAGATCCCAATGTCCCCTTGCTTTTCCAACAAGTGAGGGGGCTCGTTTCCCAACCCTCAACGCTCAGCGAAGTAAGCTCCTACTCTTCGGCACTCGACATTCCTCGTAACTCCAAAAGGGGATCCCCTTCATCCTTCCCCGTTGGCCTCTCCAGGAAGATACAGGTCCTGTTCTTCACCGTACATACCACTCCGCTCTTCCTACAGAGGTAGAAAACCACTCCTACATGGCTGGATAATCCAGCCCTCTAGGAGTGGGGGGCTCCTGATACGGGTCAGGTGACGTGGCCCGTCCTGGGCCACATGATCCTTTCAAAAACTGCTCACCCCTGATCGTCAGATCAGCCCTAAGTCTCATGGGCTCCTGCCACTGTCACGCCCCGCTTTCCAGAATACGGGAACACAGGCACGTAATTGAGGCCCATCGAATGATGCGAATACATCATTCATAAGCTGTATATTTAACTCAACAATAAGATAACAATATCAACCACGCAATCATGTAAAATTACAATAGGATAACAAAGTACATGACATAGTTCATGACATAATCCAGGACATAACCAACAACTGGAAAAGAAACATAGTTACGGGTCAAACACGCCCGGATTACAACAGAGAGTACATGAATAAAACATGAACTAAAATAACATGAAAATAAACATGACTAAAATGTTTGCTCAGAAACACCTTCGGATAATTCTCCATCTGGGCCTGCAAGTATATTATAACAAAGGAAGAAACAAAGAGGTACCTGTTAATGCAAGTCACGGGCCGCAAGTGGTACAAGCTAACGGGACAAATATAAAATAAATAAAAAGCAGGGAAAGAACAAGGAATCAAGAATCATATAATAGGAGAAATACAACATGCAATAGAATCAAGAACAAGATATTGTGGAACAAATAGCATGCATGTAAACAAATAATTAATCCATAGGAACATGTATCATATGAACGAGTAAGCAAGTAAACGTGTCAACATGAACGAGTAACATGTAAACAAGTAAACAAGTCATCATAACCATGTAACATGTAAACGGATCATGCAAGTGTACGTGTTAATGTCATGTCTTTTATTAACCTAACTAGGTAGCACTTCATGTGTCCCATACCACATGGTTGCTACTCGCAATCAAGTAAACGTTTAGACTAGTGGTGGATTCTATAGGTCACGTACCCGGAAAACATATCAAGTCAAGTATATCTTATATTAAGATACATGCAATGTGGAACATAGTGTAACATGTAGCGTGAAACATAGAACATAAATTCGCAAATTTGCAATTTGCAATTTGTAATTTGCATCGGGGAACCACGAGCCCCCGTCCGAGAACGCTCTTCTATATTGCCCACTACTAAATCTTTTTCCTTTATACCTCAGCTTGTTATCTTTTTATTACAATCAAACATGAACAAAAACTACATGTAACAACAAGGAAGGGTAACATGACAGGATCGAGTATCAAGACTTATGCAATGCAGAAGAACATATTTAAGGGTTTATAAAACATGTTGATGCGAATAATGGCATGCATAACACTTAATCAAGAATAGAAGATATTATAACAACATGCAACCTAGTAACAAGCAATTCATGCACAACATTTTATATAGTTCTAAGAGTATATATGTGTATCGTGTTCATGCAATGCATATGGCAACAAAGTATTTGTGATCTTGTACGAATACGGGATCAATAGGTTATGTATAATACGAATAGAGTCAAGAAATATACTTGCAGTATTTTGCAAAAAATCTTGTACTAGAACAAACAAATTTGTACAAGAGACACTTGCCTGTTAGTTGACGACGATGAGATTGAAAACAAGAATAACAGGATCAAAATCCCGGACAGCAGAACACGTACAAAATATGTGGCAGCCACACCAAGACAGCAAATCCAAAATAGCAAACACCAACTCCACAAAGCAAACTCCAAATAGCAACAACTCCTTCAATAAACTCCAGGACAGCAACACACCAAGTCCACATAAACCAGCACACCAATCAGAAAAGTCAAATCTCCTTCTTCACAAAACACCATACATCCAGTGGATCCCTTCTACTCTCCAAAACACCAATCTTCAAATAACCTAATCTCCACAACAACAATCAGGACCCACACAAGCACCAAACACCAATATAATAATCCAACGGCAACAATCTCCAAACAACAAATCAATTCCAACCTAGTTCTTCTTCTACTTCGACACACATACAGCAGGAGAGAGAGAGAGAGAGAGAGAGAGAGAGAGAGAGAGAGAGATAGCGACGGGCAGTGCGCTCAGGGAGGTGATGGCAGGAGGGGGAACGGACTGGTCGGCGATGAGTGGGAAGCATTTGACTGGGTCGTGACAGGGCGGAGGTCGACTGGAGGCATCGACGAGAAGGCGAGAGTGGAGATGAGCGGCAATAATGGCGGAGCGAGGGCTCAGGCGATGGCGCTTCGCAATAACAACGACTTCGGAGTGCTGCGGCTGAGGGGGTCGAGTGGAGCGAGCTCGACGGAGAAGACGAAGGTTCTGGTTCTCGGAGATGATGAGTGCGGAATAATGGCAGGGGAGCTTGAGGTTGAAGATGATGTGGCTGAGTGGTGACGAGCGGCGACGAGTCGGCGAGCGCGAGTTCGACTGTGGTTCGGAGGGGGAAGACTGTGGCTGCGATGCGACTGGGGCGAAGCGAAAGAAGAGGAGGCTGGCGGTGGAGCTTCGACGGGGTCTGGAAGAGACGGGGCAAGCTCGGCGTGGAAGACAGAGCCTCGGCAATGGTGGCAACGAGAGGTGTCGCGACTGGAGGTCGCGACGCTGGTGGAAGTTGACCGTGGGAGGCGATGAGTTGTCGAGGTCGAGGGGCTCTGCGGTGGAAGAAATGGAAGGCGAGCGGAGATTGATGGAAGAGGAGGTGGCATGGAGAAGGCAGTGGGCACTCGAGCGACGGGGAGGGGTTGTGCAGGCGACGCAGTGAGGAATAGAGGAAGAAGGAGGAGAACGGGTTTGTTCTGTTTTTGGTTGGAAAGACAGAGGAGGGGAAATGGAGTGGAAGAGATAGAGAACGGGGTGGCGTTTTAATATAAAATAGAATATGATAAAGTAGTGGGTGAGAGAGAGTGGCGGTAGTTACTAGGTGGTGGGAAGTGTGGTCTGCAAAATGGGGGTTTGAAGTACGAGACAGAAAGTGGGGAAAGAGAATAAATTGTATACGGGTAGGGGTCTGCACAAATATATGGGTTCTGGTTTAGTGAGTTTGGGCTTGAGCTTAAAAGGGGCTCAAAATATTTAAATAAAATAATTAGGGTATTGGGCTAAACAATTGGGTTCAGATTATTTATAAAATAAAATAAAATCAAAATATGGAATTGGGCTTATGATAACAACTTGGCTCAGACTAATAAATAAAATCAAAATACAAACTTGGGCTTTTAATAAATTGTCAAACAATTGGGCTCCAAAAATAGTTTAAATAATAAAATCAATTAAGGAAAAAAGTAGTTATAAGATACTGAGGATTTAAATACGGAAAAATACTTTAAAATACATATTAATGGAAATAGGGGTTACAGCCACGTCAGGCCCACGCGCAAATGGGTCCAGACCCATTTGTGCATGCCTATAAATACTAGGCCCTCTCCTCCTTCACCAGGTAATCAATCTTTCCCCTCTAAAAACCCTAGCTACTGTTGCTCTTCAGTAACTAACTAGACTGTCGGAGGGCCTGCAATCGGGATCAACCCCGGTGTTCCTAGGCCGAGTGCAGGTACACGAGACCGAGCCGAGCCTCCGGATCCGAGCCGAGCATCCGACCTCCACCTCACTCCTGCCTACTCCCGAGCCGCTCCCCTAACCGAGGGTCGGGCGTATAGCCACTACCGAGACTTTCACTTTACAAATTGAGAGAACTCACACCTGGTGCAGCTACTCCCAAAAACAAACCGCATCACTCGCTTAAATTATAGTTGTAGTATTTATTGTTCGTTATTAGTAAAATCGCACAAACTAGATCCAAAAGTTCCAAAATTTTGCAAGTAGATCGGACTCAACATACACAAACCAACGTAACTTGTAGAAATGAGTTTTGACTTATGGTTTGCAATACATGCCAATGTATCGCTTTCACTCATGAAAAGAATGGAAAAAGATACATTGACGTATCTTGCAAACCGCGAGTCAAAACTCACCTCTACAAGTTATGTTGGCTTGTGAGTGTTATGTCCAACCTACTCGCTAGTTTAGAAATTTTTCGTGGCAGTTTGATGACTTTTCTCACGTTTCTCAAACAACAACTATAATTTGAATTTTTTTATAGTATGGTTATGTGAGAAAACTGGACAAATGACAACGAAAAATTCTGAAACTTTGCGAGTAGGTCAGACTCACCACACACAAGCTAACACAATTTTTAGAAGTAAGTTTCGACTTATAGTTTGCAAGATATGCCAATGTATCGCTTTCCATTATTTTTCATCAGTGAAAGCGATACATCGCCATATCTTGCAAACCGAGAGTCGAAACTCACTTCTACAAGTTGTATTGGCTTGTATGTGGTGAGTCCGACCTACTTGCAAAGTTTTTAAAATTTTTGGAGCTCGTTTGTACACTTTTCTTACATATCTCGTTTCATGTGTGTGCATATATATATATGTATATATTTGATAGAGAAATGGTCAGACCGAGGGGAACTGGAAGGCCGTCTGCTAGTGGTAGGGGCTAAGAATCCACACAAGTAAGAGCATTATTAGGTTTAATTATGACTTTTGTATATGTAATATTGTAAGTATAATAATAACATTCCCGCCATTGGTGTAGTTTGGTAGGCAACTGTCCTCTTCCGCCAAGGTTGGTGTGTCATCTTCGGGTGTTTGTCACGGTCCAAGAACTTTAGACTCGAGCCTACTCACTTTGCAAGACCGCCACTGATCCAAAGAAGTATAGAGAGGGACGACTAGGAGGTGTAATTTCCATACACACGCTACATTGCCGATGCACTCCCGTACCCACGAGTACCTAGTCCAAGTCGGTTTCTATGGACTCGGTTTGATGGGTAATGTGATACTTGATCGAGCACTGCTTGCAGCCCTTGTCGAGCGATGGAGGCCAGAGCCACACACCTTCCATCTACTGGTGACATTGTTAGATATCGCCATGATTTCTGGTCTTCCAATAGATGGAATGGCTGTAACGGGAAGTATAAACTTTGAGAAGTTAGATATTGTTTGTGAGCTCCTCAGTGCAGACTTAACCGATCAGGATGCAGAAGACGGAGATATTTTTTACAGGCAATCAATCCCACTCTCATGGTTGAAGAATCATTTTGAAAATGCCTTGACCGATGAGTCGAGGGATTATGACGTGTAGTGCTACAGTAGGGCTTACATTCTTACTGTGCTCGGAGGTGTTCTCTTGCCAAACTCCTCCGATGATACCATCCCACTTATGTATCTACAGTTGCTCGCCGGTCTAAGCTTAAAGGGCCAGTATAGTTGGAGAAGTTTTACATTATCTACCCTCTATAAGACTTTGTGTGCATGCTCATTAGATGGAGTTGAGATGACTGGGACGATTGTCTTGTCACAGATTTGGTCATGGAAACATCTACACTTGGGTCATCCCCGTATTACGAAATTGATGGAGAGTTGGCTGGCTGATGCACCGAATGATCAAATATTAGCTCATTTAGGAGTGTATTGGGCTGGTAGACACAACTACAAAGATAACCCACGTGGTGTTTTAACATACTATAGAGATAAGCTCGACCAACTGCGAGATGAGCTGGTAATTTGGGAGTTGTATACCCCCAATTGTGTGCAAAGACTACCACCAATGTGTACTGCTAGTTCACAGCTATGGTTGACGAGAGCCACACTCGTCAACTTTGATATGGTTGAGCAGTACTTCCCGGATAGAGTCTGTCACCAATTCGGGCTGCAGCAAGACATTCCCGTCAACCGCTCGTATGACTTTGAGTTACATGCCGTTAGAGGGACGAGTCGTATGCCCAATCATGACTGGACTGTTCCACCACTCTTATGTGGCATTGTGGAATGAGCGGCAGTTTGACTTGGTACTTGAAGATGTCGAGATATGTACATGACATGGTACCAGATGATAACACAGTTGTACATATCTCCGAAGACCAATGTACCAACTGGAAATTAAGTACCAATTCTGGAGAGAGAGATTGTACCACCACCAGCGTATTCTTCGTCACAACCCATGTACCAACTGAAGGCAACATCATATCATTTTCTGGTGTGTCAAAGTTTTTTCATATTTTTGTATTTTGATTCAATGTTTTAAAATTGATTATTTCATCAAGGGATTGTGTCTGATATACTTTTCTTTATGTTTTAGATCGATAATACATGGGATATTGTAAAGAAATGTGCAGGTATACTTAAGAGTAATGCCGCGGAGAGCATGAAAGCTTTTGCTCACGAGATACTTCGTCCATGCTGAGGTTCCCTTGAAAAGGTAGGAGATGGCCCACGATTCGACCATTACTTAAATACGATGGTATGTTCGACTCGTCGTAAGAGCGTGAGTAATATGCCATCTCGCCCGGACAACAAAGACAACACCGACCTCCACCACAAGAAGATCTCCAAGAAGAAAACGAAGACGACGAAGAAAAACAAGAACAAATGACTGGTCCATCACAAGTCACCCAAGTTGAGCGTTCACGGCGACAACCGACCCGGAAGAGGAGAAAGCCACAACATTACACTCAAAGTTAGGTTGAGTGAGTTCAAAAATGTATTATTGAAAACTTTGTTTGTAATGTGAATGGACAAGTTTATGTTATTGCTTGAAAACTTTGTTTGTAGTTTAGTTAAAATTTGAAATGGTAGTTATTGATGATATTGATATTGTTGTTAGTTTGAAACTGTAGAGTTGACAGGATAATGTGATGATTGAATGATCATGTTATGTTGTCCAAAAAATTTCAGTTACTCAGTGTTGTAGCTGATGTTGATGTTGATGATGTTGTAATTCTTTTTAATTCTTTAAGTTAGGTCGTTGTTGCAAACAACGACTAAAGTTCTACCAAAAATTGAAGATCATATGGCTGCTCTCTCTGACTTGAAATTGTAATTATATACCAACTGAAGCCGTTGTCTGAGACAACGACCTTATTTAACTTAAGCCATTGTCTGAGATAACACCTTTAGTTCTACTAAAGCTTGAAGCAAAAATGGCTTCTTTCTGACTTGAATTTGCCATTTTATACCAACTGAAGCTGTTGTTTCAAACAACGACCTAATATAACCTAGGCCGTTGTCTGAGAGAATGACCTCAAGTTAAGAAAATTGTAGGACTATGGATTCTTCCTCCATGACTTTAATTTTCCATGTACATAAAATTTATTTTGTAATTTTTTAAAAAATTTCGGGGTTCCCAAATTTTGGATTATATATTTTTTTTCGTTTTTAAAGGTGGAGGTGTTTATGTGGACGATAAAGAGTTATTTTTGGGAATTTTTAAATTTTAAATATGTGATGACATCTCTAAGAAATGGGAGGAACACATCTATTGGATCATGTAAATACTAAGGGAAAGCTCTTTCAAAGAGAGCAAGAGTTTGGTAATATACTGGTAACCTAGATCTTTGTTTGGAACAATGACTTTAGGTTAAATATTTTTTGAGATTTTTTCATCTTTCTCTCTAACTTGAACTTATTTTCTTTAAATTCAAAAAAATCAAAACAAAAAAACAACTTCAAGACAAAGACAAACGCCTCAAAACTCACAAATATTAGCTAACCTAAAGCCGTTGTTTCAAACCACAGCCAAGGTTATGCGTAGTCGTTGTTTCAAACAACGACCACATTTGGTTCAAATTGATAATTTCAAGTTAGAGAGCAAGAGTTTTTGCTCAAATTTCTGTTAACCTGAAGTCGTTGTCTAAAACAACAACTTAGGTCATAGAAAGTCATTTTCCCAAACAACGACTAAAGTTATTTCAAATAGACAAATTTTTGAGAAAACAGTGAAAAAAATTTGACCAAACAAACTTGCTCTCTGACTTTGGATGGGGTATAAACAACCTTTTTTTTTTGTGGGGGGGGGGTGTTGTTAAAGGATAGGGTTTTTTATGTGGTAATGTGAATAACTTTTTTTTGGAGATTTTTTAAAATTGTTTTTTAAATGTGATGACATCTTTAATTAATCGGATGAACACATCTATTGAGATCATGTAAGTCCTAAGGAACAACTCTTTTAAACAGAGGAATTGTTTTTAATAAATTTGAACTAAAACTAATCCGTTGTTTCGAAGAAACACTACATCTCAATTAAACATATAAAAGATGAAAATTAAAACGAGTTAGTCCAAACAAAAAAAAAGAGAAAGAAAAGAATAATCCTTACTATATTTGTAGCGCCCCGAATTCCCAATACTAGGAACTCGAGACAAAAGTTGGAATCTTTCCTTCAAACAAGTCCAAACACAGAAAAAAATTATAGGAAATTAAAAACTTTTATTTCATCCCAGAAAGTTACATTATACAACACAGTCTTACATTAATTTTAAATCATAAATTACATCAATAAAATTTACTTGTACAAAATTTACAATCTCCACTTGGACGTTCTATGTAGCTCGAGTCTCCTACTGCCATGATCCAGTAGTCCTGCAATCTAAACAGACTGTGGGCAGGTCAGTTGAATGCAAGTGACGCAATGCTGATAAAACTAGTGATTCTCCAAACTCAACAATCAAATTGATGTAAAAGAAAAATGTGCAGTCAAATCATAAGTGTTAGTGTATGCCATGCCCTAGAATCTAATGCAAAAATCCAAATACACACAATGCACTTTACTCTAATGCAATTCAGTTGGAAATGTATGCATCACATACTACATACTTTTCCAAATGCAACTTCAAAGAAAACGTATGCATCCCATACTACATACTTCCCAAAGAGTTCGCTATCACCTGATTGTATGGTTCAATCCCTCGCGATGCACCATACTCTGGTACACTTTCCCGTTCATGAAATTCATCTAGTGACAGGTGAGGTTGCTTGTGTCCCCATTTTCCACTATGCCCGGTCTCTGCAGTCCCACTGCTCCGGACCTCACCCAAAAGTTGCTACGAACATAAAAGTGGCCCCACGGTAACCCCCGCTCACCGAGATTCCTAGAGTCTTATCACGATTTTGAGTCTTACTCTAGCTCTTTGACCGTATTAAACAACATAGAACTTGTCACGCCCTGCTTCCCAAAAATACGGAACACGAGTGCATGACATTAGCCCAGCGAATGACTAATGTCATCCATAAGCTGTTTATCCGATCAACTCAACAATATAATCAATACAGAACAATTGTACAGGCAATAATAATAATCTCATGAACAATAATACTTGGAATGAAGCAATATGAAATATCCAAATACAATAAACCAATGTCTGGAAACAATAATAAATTCCAAACACAATAATAATAAGTCTCGATACAATAAATTGAATAAAATGATAAGCAATTAGAAAGTATTAAATCTTCAGAATCTTTGTTCTCCAATCCCAGTAGGAAATTCTCCTTCATTTCGTGTGAACACTTCATCTAAAAGGAGGAGAAAAATTATCCTTAGAGCAAGTCATGGACAGCAAGTAGAAAAAGCAAGGAACAATGAAATAATGATGTAACAATGAATTCTGTGGATCAATAGGAATCAATAACATGGGACAATAGAAATAATAAATATCATGGTAATCGATGCAATGGTTATAAACAATGGTTCAATAATCGATCACAATATTCAATGGCATCAATAACACTTAGACAATATTTGGTATCAATAGGAACAATTATGTACAATATGCAATGTCAATATTGTGTCAATTCTTCAGTCTATTAATCATTTTAATCCTAACTAATGCACGTACTACCGCATCCCATGCTACAAGTTCGATGCATACAATCAATTTCGTTTAGACTTAGTGGTGAATTCTATAGATCATGTGTCGATACGATAATCACTGATACGATACAATATTGTTGCATGATATATTACAATGATTCACTAATTCACTGATACGATACACTGATACAATACATAAAAGATTGGGGTGCTGTAGTCAGCACTCCACAATCAATCGATAAACACTGGTCAACACAGTCACTATATTATTCACTACTCAAGTCAATCCCTTAAACCTCAGCTTGTTAATAAATTTTATTGATGCAACAATACAATATGCAATTCGAGACATTGGATGAACAATAGTGTCAATAGAGGAACAATAAGATGGTAACATGAATTAGGACAATTAGAATGATGACAATAACTAATTAGGATCATACAATGCAACATACATACATTAATTCATGCAAAACCATGATGTAGGAACAATTAATCTATTAAAAATTGAAAGTGAAATTCTGGATAGCAAGAGTGGTTTGTACAAAAATACAATTTTCCGCTGCTACAGAACACTAAAACTGAATCCGTAAGATGTTCTAGAAACTAAACTTCCACCTGGTTCCAACGCATATTTAAATTTCAAAATCTGACAAAAGTAGCTAGCTCAAACATAGTATTTTTTACAGATTTCATGTTTAGGCAGAAATTCGACATTATGTTGTTATATTTTTAGAAACAGTAAAAGTTCAATATTAAATTCATTAAAAATATTTATTAGACTCCTAAACATGATCACTAACAATCTGGAATTTTTTCAGAGCAAAATTTTATCATTTGATCAGCCTTTTAACAGTTTAAACATGAATCATACAAGAATCCAAAAATCTGGAAATAAAAACACAGCTGTAGTAAAACGAGCATAACTTTTGCTACATAACTTGAATTCAGAAATTCAAGATGTTCTGGAAACTAAAAAGATAAGGCTACAATTTCTATTCAAATAGCTATTCATTTTAAGATCATTTAATGGGTCAAACATAGCAGACAAAATATAGGCAGCAAGCAACATACAGGGTTTTGGGCATTTTTCATGAGTTAATTTAATTAAACATGATGTGTATCAATTCTAATAGTCAATAAACTTGTTAATTCACATGGTGGGTGCAATATCATGATAAATATAATTAGAAACACACACATACATCAATTCATCATCAAACAAACATCAATCGATCAATCCAACATACAACCTACCAATTGTTCCTACAATGGATTAATTGTGTGACAATTATATAAGTACTCCTATCATGAATACTATATGGATGCATGAAAGATTCAATCTTTAGAGTCAATAGAGGCATGATGTCAAGAATATTGGAGTTAGCTCGTCGAAACCCTCAATAGATCCAACGAAAGATAATCAATACAATGATACGATAAATAATTAGGATCTACTTGCGGAGTTTCAA
The DNA here is from genome assembly GCA_017893485.1 of Hemerocallis citrina. Classification (NCBI taxonomy): domain Eukaryota; kingdom Viridiplantae; phylum Streptophyta; class Magnoliopsida; order Asparagales; family Asphodelaceae; genus Hemerocallis; species Hemerocallis citrina. The sequence goes on along the minus strand of CM030358.1, from coordinate 384,700,356 downwards.
TAAAATTCTTGAATCTGATTCAATTAGGAATTCAAGAGGAAAAGTGACTTGCCTTATAGCTGATGAAATTGGATATCAAGAATAACGGGATGAGAATCCCGAAGCAATGAACCCACGAGCACACAAATTAGCACGTGCGAATTACGTGCAAAAGAGATCCGCAACAACAGCAAGCAACCAACAACAATAGAGACAGCAGCATCAAAGGAGGGTCGGGATCGGCAGCTCAACGTCTACGGGAGGTCGACAGCGTCGCAGGCGGTCGGGATCGATGCAGGGCAGCGCTGGGGGTTCGGTTGGCTACTGATCGATCGGGAACGGGGGAGAGACAGGGGTGTTCGGGTTTTGGGTGTGCTGGGCGTTGGCGGGGGGTGTCGGCGAGAATGGCGATGAGGGGGGGTTGACCGGAGTTGGTCAGAGTAGGTCGGGGAAGGTGCTACAGTAGGGTTGAGCGGGAAATCAAGGTCGGGGAGAGAGAAACAGGGTGGAGAGAGAAAGAGGAGAGAGATTAGACGACTATTAGGGTTTCAATTGTGTGATTTTTAGGGTTTGCAACAGGATTGTATTTTTAAAGTGCAATTAGGATGTTGGGTTAGTGGTTTAGGATCCAATAATAGCGGTTTTGGGTCAAGAACAATAGAAGTTGGGTTTTTAGGATTCAATAAGCGATGGGTTTAAGGACAACGGGGCTCAAATGAAAATACCTACAATTAAATAAAAAAATAGGATCGACAAGAATAGTTCAACAAGAAGAATGAAGAATTTCATGAGCAAATTTAATTAAAATAATCAAGGAAGAAAAATAGTGTATTTTATTCAAGTACAAATAAAATATTACAAACGGGGGAAAAATGAAAAGAACGAAAACGGTAGTTACAATCCTACCCACCTTACAATAAAATTTCATCTTCAAAATTTAAGCAAATATTAGCAGGTTAAACCCGAAGAAAGAAAAGAACAAGAACTACTCAAAAATATGGGGAAACTTCTTACGAATCTCATCTTCAAGCTCCCAAGTCGACACCATGCGAGTGAGGATTCCAAGCAACACGAACCAACTTGATAACCTTATTCTTCAAAATCTTCTCCTGCCAGCCCACAATCGAAATTGGATGAATCTCACAGGACTAATCTGGTCGAACCAACAATTTCAAATAGTCAATAACATGACTATCATCCCTGACGTACTTCTTGAGCTAGCGGCAACGCGAGTCTATAGGCCACCTTGCCTACTCGCTCCCCCACATCGAACGGACCAATGAATCCAGGGCTTAGCTTGTCCCCACCACCAAACCAAATCACACCTCTTCATGGTGATATCTTGAGGAACACATGATCACCAACCTCAAACTCCAACAACCTCCTGTGAATGTCTGCTCATTTCCTCAGCCTGTCCTGTGCGGCTTGTAAATGCTTCCTGATCTGGGCCACTACATCAACAGTCTTCATCATCAATTCTGGCCCAGAAGCTTCCTCTCACCCATGTTATCCCAGCACACTGGTTATCTACACTTTCGACCGTACAAGACTTCATACGGAGCTGCTTTAAGACTAGCTTGGTAGCTATTGTTGTATGAAAACTCCACCAAGTGTAGGTGATCTTCCCAAGATCCTCCAAACTGAAGCACATAGGACCTCAACATATCCTCCAAGGTCTGAATAGTCCTCTCTGATTGACCATTTGTCTGCAGATGGAATGTAGTACTGAACTTCAGCTTACTCCCAAGACTGTTCTGAAGACTCTTCAAAAATTGAGGTATGAATCTAGAATCTCTGTCTGAGATAATACTGATAGGGACCATGCAATCTCAAAATCTCTTGCCTATACTTATCTGCAAGGCTCTCTGTAGACTGACCAACTCTGAAAGGAATGAAATTAGCACTCTTCGTCAAGCGATCCACAATTATCCATATGGCATTGTTGTAGAACCCCGTATTTTCAAATATTATTTTTATATTTGAAAATGAATTTAAATTGATTTTTGGAGATTTAATTAATATTTTCAAAAAGATCTATCTTTTTACACGTGCAAAACACTTGCGAATACTTTTTGAGAAGTTTGAAAATTTTAGTTTTCTTTATGAAAAATCATTATTTAATATTTGGGATTTATTTAGTATTTTTCCAGATTTTTCTGAAATTAATTGGAACTATTTGCAATTTTTGAGAAAAGAAGGACCTTTTTGCAAATTTGACATTTTTAAGGGTTAAAATGTAAAATGTAATTCTGGACGTTTTTAATAGTACCAATTGAGATTTAGAAGTATATTTTCTTTTAAATCCTAATTTAAATGAATTTTGATTGAATTTCCAAGACTATACCTATATATGTGAAATTGTATTTTGGAAAGGATTGTTCTGCAAAAGTATGGGTGAAAACCCTAAACCTATTCCCAGATATTTAAGGGATTTTTCCCAGCCGTCATTGTTGAAAATATACAGATTTTGGTGATTGGTTTGGAGGAGCAAAAAGGAGAATTTTGGATCTAGCAAAGAGGAAAGCTTTTTCGTGAATCTTCTCAATTTAAGGTGAGTGACTTTGTTTGCTTTGTTTTTGTTTTGTGAGTGACTTTGTTTGCTTTGTTTTTGTTTTGTGAGTGACTGTGTTTTGTGTTGTTTGCTTTGTGAGTAATATAAATTTTTTTTGTTGATTTGATCTATGTATGAGAGTGACATTGTGTGTTTTGTTTTGTTTGTGAATGATATAGATCTTGAAATTGTGGTATGATTCATGTGAATAATGGTTGTTGTTTATACCATGTTGTGAATCTAAGAATGATTAGTAGATCTCTGTTTATAAAACCGTATTATTGAGATTTGAGTATGATTATGATCGGAAGAGGAACACCTGGATCTTATATGTTGTAAATCAGATTTTGAGTTAGATTTGTGAAAGAAATTTAGTCTTGAGAAACCCTAATAAAAGAATTAGTGATCTAGAACATGAGAACTTGGGCTTTGACATATTTGATGTTTTGAGTAATATATCCATAATAAGGATTTGTTGAGATTTGTCATTTTTCCTGAATAAGAACTATTATCACAAACATTGAATCTTTAGAAAACTCCAACTTGATTTTGTAATCAGACCTAAATTTTGAAATCTGTAGGCCGACGGTCGACTAGCCTACCGTGCAGTCGACTGGTACGAGCCTGACACTGTATTTTTAGAATCTTTGAAATAGTCGTTCTGGACAGTCGACCTAGCTCATAGGAAGTCGACTGGTTTGCTGAGGAAATTATTTTTGTAAAAATTATTAGTCTTTCTGGATAGTCGACCTATGATTTCTTTAAGTCGACTTGTATACTTAGAATAATTTTGAGAAGATTATTGGAATTTACCTCGGGTAAGTCGACTGATTCTTTTTCTTAAGTCGACTTATATGACTTAGTTTATTTTGTTAAATTTTGGATATTTGTCCTTCTGGACAGTCGACTTACTACAGTATAAGTCGACTGGTACTGATGGAATTTTGTACCTTGAGTGTTACTTGAGTGTTTGGTTCTCAGATAATTCAGCCTATACCTTGTTTTCAGTTAAGCTTTTGATTTTGAGACATTCAGTTCAGTATTTGACTTAAGACATTCAGTTGAGCCACTTTGTTTAGTGGGACTTTGGTTTAGATATTGAGTTTGAGTCTCTAGAGGTGCGTGACCCTAGTATACCGGTGTTGAGTTATTTTGTTGAGGCCCGTTGAGGCATTTCAGTTATTCAGTTTTGATTTTAGGCCGATAGGGTACATCACTCTAAGAGATTCATTGTGTAATTAAATAACCCACAAATATTAAGGACAGGCACTAGTGGTGATATGATGAACGGGAACATGAGTTATGCACCTCAGTATGGCTTTAGATGTGGGATTTAATCTCCGGAATTATCCAAGTAACTTTCTTGAGATGTGGGATGATCTCCAGAATTATCCAGGTAAATTACCTGAGATGTGGGATCTATCTCCGGAATTATCCGGGCAAAACACGTGCAAATACTTTTTGAGAAGTTTGAAAATTTTAGTTTTCTTTATGAAAAATCATTATTTAATATTTGGGATTTATTTAGTATTTTTCTAGATTTTTCTGAAATTAATTGGAACTATTTGCAATTTTTGAGAAAAGAAGGACCTTTTTGCAAATTTGACATTTTTAAGGGTTAAAATATAAAATGTGATTTCTGGACGTTTTGAACAGTACCGATTGAGATTTAGAAGTATATTTTCTTTAAATCCTAATTTAAATGAATTTTGATTGAATTTCCAAGACTATACCTATATATGTGAAATTGTATTTTGGAAAGGATTGTTCTGCAAAAGTATGGGTGAAAACCCTAAACCTATTCCCGGATATTTAAGGGATTTTTCCCAGCCGTCATTGTTGAAAATATACAGATTTTGGTGATTGGTTTGGAGGAGCAAAAAGGAGAATTTTGGATCTAGCAAAGAGGAAAGCTTTTTCGTGAATCTTCTCAATTTAAGGTGAGTGACTTTGTTTGCTTTGTTTTTGTTTTGTGAGTGACTTTGTTTGCTTTGTTTTTGTTTTGTGAGTGACTGTGTTTTGTGTTGTTTGCTTTGTGAGTAATATAAAATTGTTTTGTTGATTTGATCTATGTATGAGAGTGACATTGTGTGTTTTGTTTTGTTTGTGAATCATATAGATCTTGAAATTGTGGTATGGTTCATGTGAATAATGATTGTTGTTTATACCATGTTGTGAGATCTAAGAACGATTAGTAGACCTTTGTTTATAAAACCTTATTATCAAGATTCGAGTATGTTATGATCGGATGATGAACACCTGGATCTTATATGTTGTAATCAGATTTTGATTTAGAGTTGTGAAAGATAACTAGTCTTGAGAAACCCTAATAAAAGAATTAGTGATCTAGAACATGAGAATTAGAGTTTTGAAATATTTGATGTTTTGAGTAATATACCCATAATGAAGAATCTTTGAGATTTGTCACTTTACCTGAATACAAACTATTTTTCATAAACAATGAATCTTTAGAAAACCCCGGTTTGATTTTTGTATTCAGACCTAAATTATGAAAACTGTAGGCCGACAGCTGACTGGTCCGCCTATCAGTCGACTGGTATGACCATATTGTTGTATCACGAGCCTTTGAAATTCCGTTTTGGACAACCGACTGAGACCCTTGTCAGTCGACTGGTATACTTAGAACTTCTTTTGTAAAATCATGTCAGTTTCTTGTCTAGACAGTCGGCTAGACTCTTAGGCAGTCGACTGGTGTCCTGAGATCTTTATTTTGTGAAATTATCTCAGTCCTTTCTGGACAATCGACCTATACCTCCTTTAAGTCGACTTATAAACTTAGAATATTTTTTGTGAAAATTATTGGAATTTATCTCGGGCAAGTCGACTGAAGCCTTTTTAAGTCGACTGCTATGACTTAGTTTATTTTTGTTAAATTTTGGATATTTTTCCTTCTGGACAGTCGACTTACTACAGTATAAGTCGACTGGTACTGATGGACTTTTTTAACTTGAGTGTTCCTTGAGTGTTTGGTTCTCAGACAATTCAGTCTATTGTAAGATATTCAGTTAAGTATTTGATTTAAGACTTTCAGTTGAGCCACTTTGGTTTAGACATTTGAGTCGAGTCTCTAGAGGTGTGTGACCCTAGTATACCGGTGTTGAGTTATTTTGTTGAGACCCATTGAGGCATTTCAGTTATTCAGTTTTGATTTTAGGCCAGTAGGGTACACCACTCTAGGAGATTCGTTGAGTAATTAAATAACCTAAAAGATGATAAGGACAGGCACTAGTGGTGATATGATGAACGGGAACATGAGTTATGCACCTCAGTATGGCTTTAGATGTGGGATTTGATCTCCTGGAATTATCCAAGTAACTTTCTTGAGATGTGGGATGATCTCCGGAATTGTCAAGGTAAATTACCTGAGATGTGGGATCTATCTCCGGAATTATCCAAGTGGTTTGCTTGAGATGTGGGATTGATCTCCGGAATTATCAATGTCGAGGTGACGCACATGGGGTATTCATGTGATGATGTGTCTATGTATAGATGTGGGATGATCTCCGGAATTATCCAGGTAAAATACCTGAGATATGGGATCCATCTCTGGAATTATCAGGCATGGGCTAATTCTCACAGTTTATCTTTATGTCGTAGTAGTCATCGTGATAGGATTAGTTGCATAGCGGGGGATTGAACCCTACGAAGTGAAGACGTTAAGGGCTTGCACTGAACGTATGTAGAATGGGATGCATAGACTTCGACAAGTACGCATTAGAGAGTCCACATATGGCATTTGTGTTTTCTAGACTTAGTTGTAGGCATGTGGTTTTCCTGTTTTCTACACTTAACACTTGGTTGGTATCACTTGTTGTTACATTTCGTGCTATCCCATATTTTAAGTATTTTGATTCACTACATGTTACTTATGAATCCATGTTTAAGTTTTATTTATGTTGTTTGTTGTTGTCACTCACACCATTTATGGCTGACCCCTTTAGTTTGGGGGTTAGGGATCATCTCTAGCCTCATATGTTGCAGGTTGTTGCTTAGAGTTGGAGATGGGATGCTTGAGTTGGTTTTTGAGAAAAGTGTTTTGATAAGAGTTTTGTATAAAATTGTAATAGCAGTTTTGAGATAAATTTGTGTTGTAAATAAAAGAAATTTATGAGTTGAGTTTGTTTGAATTCCGCTGTGTTTTGTAAAAGTTTGTTGTAATAAAAGTTGAAAATTTTAGTGGTGTTGGTTGTGTTTAATTTTATATTGAAGTGGATCGCTGGGAATGTGCCACGTATTTTCTAAGATATCTTATTAGAAATTTGGGGCGCTACAGAGATTGGTATCAGAGAATGCTTCAATAGTAATACTAAACATGACATAAAAATAACCTAGGTGTGGACACTAGAGTGTGAGTACCTAGGTGTGGACATTAAAGAGTGAGTATCACATAGAACTGAAATATGATGTTTTACCTTTGGGATACAAGTAAAGTTTTGCCAAAGGAAATTGATGTGAGTTTGAATTGTGTATGTGATGCTCTAACTTTTCCCTCGTTTTGCAGTATTCAGAATGGTTGCACCCAGGGGCAGGAATGGTGGCAACAATGAGGATGGATCTGGTAGTTCCCGAGGAAATGGGATCGATCTTGAGGCTGAATTCGCCAAGGTGTATCAGACCCTGAATGCGCTGATGGCATTCAATTTGGCGCCAACTCAGAATCAACAGCAGAATCCACAGCCAAATCATGGAGCTGGACAGGGATTGGTTAACGCCGACCCTATCAAGCAGATTGAATCCTTTAAGAGGATGAGGCTGCCAGTCTTTGAGGGGCAAGCTGATCCAACCGCAGCCGATGATTGGATTCGGAAGATGGAGATGATCTTCGAGGTATCAGAGACTCCGGCAGCCAGCAAGGTGAAGTTAGCTTCGATGTAGCTTGAGAAGGACGCTGGTGTCTGGTGGGAATCGCTAAAGAGGACTTTGGGAGATCAGCCAATGACTTGGGAAGCTTTTCTGGAGGAGTTTAGAGATCGCTTCTTTCCCCTAGATGTTCAGGAGAAGAAGGCGACTGAGTTCTTGAAACTTCAGCAGGGCAGCATGACCGTGCGGGAGTATGAGACCAAATTTGCTCAACTTTCGAGGTATGCACCAGAATTAGTTGTTGACGAGGCAAAGAAGGCCAAAAAGTTTGAGCAGGGCTTGAGGCCAAACTTGAGGTCGAGGATGATCCCGTTGGGTATCAGACGGTTCGACAAGCTGGTCAGGAGAGCAGCCATGACTGAGGAGGACATGGACCAGTTCCAGAAGAGGCAAGATACATGGAACTGGAACAAGAGGCCAGCATCAGGCCAGAGTGGGAAGGGATTCCCCGCGAAACCGGCCAAGTTCAGTGATCCGGTGCAGAAGGTACCTGCAGCTCAGGGAAGTGACCTGTTATTACTGCAAGGAGGCAGGACATTACAGGTCAGCATGTCCGAAGTTGGCGAAGCATATTTGTTCCCAGTGTGGGCAGGTAGGACATTCTAAGCCCCATTGTCCACAATTAAGGAAGGATGGTTCGGGTGGAAGCAAATTTCAGAAGAGGCAAGGGCGAGTATTTGCATTAACCGAGGAGGACGCTGGTAACTCAGAAGATGTAATACAGGTAATGCAAGAATTCTGATTTTTATTTTAAATCAATGTAATAAGTAAAACCTTTATTTGAGAACAATTTAAGATTGAGTATCATTCTTATTGTAACAGGAGTTGTTTTAATTAATGGAATAAAGGCAAAGGTTTTATTTGACACTGGTTCATCGCATACTTTTGTATCGCCGAGTTTTGCAAAGATCTTAGGTGTGGAACCTAAGTTGTTTCCAGGCAGGGTTTTGTCGGTGGCAATGCCGTCAGGTGAAGAGTTGATTGCGGATCGATATTACAAGGGTTGTGATATCGAGATTGATGGGAGGTTGTTCGGCATTGATTTGATCGAGCTGAAAGTCTTGGGTGTGGATGTCATCGTGGGCATTGATTGGATGGCAATAAATGATGCCACAATTGAATGCAAGCAGAAGGAGGTGTTGGTGTAAGCACCAGGTGGACCTGCAGTGACTTTCCAAGGGAAGAAGAAGATTCCGAAGGTGGCTACAATGGTATCTAAGATGGCAATTCCAGATGAAGTCAAGGGCATTCCGGTTGTCAGAGATTTTTCCTCAGGTGTTCTTGGATGATTTTCCTGGATTACCGCCGTAGAGAGATGTGGAGTTTTGCATTAATGTTCAGTCGGGGAGTGCGTCGATTTCCAAGGCTCCGTACAGGATGGCACCTGTAGAGCAGGATGAAGTGAAGAAGCAGATTGAGGAGCTGTTGAGCAAAGGGCTTATCAGGCCGAGTTCTTCTCCGTGGGGAGCACCAATGTTATTGGTCAAGAAGAAGGATGGGTCAATGAGAATGTGCATTGACTACAGGGAGTTGAATAGGGTGACTATTCAGAATAAGTATCCACTACCGCGGATTGATGATTTGTTCGACAGGCTTCTAAGAGCAGCTGTGTTTTCGAAGATTGATTTGAGATCAGGGTATCTTTAGGTTCGAGTCAGGGAGGAAGATGTGAGTAAGACAGCTTTCAGGACTCGTCATGGACTCTATGAGTTCTTGGTAATGCCATTTGGGTTGACGAATGCGCCAGCAGTCTTCATGGATATGATGAATTAGGTTTTGAGGCCATTTATTGACTCCTTCGTGGTGGTTTTCATCGACGATATTTTGGTGTATTCGAAGTCGGAGGAGGAGCATTCTACGCACTTGACAGCGGTATTACAGAAATTGCAGGAGCATAGCTTGTATGCCAAGTTGTCGAAGTGTGAGTTTTGGAAGTCTGAGGTAACTTTCCTTGGTCATATTCTTTCTAAGGAGGGAGTAGCTACTGATCCTCAGAAAGTTGAAGCAGTGAAGGATTGGCCCAGGCCGACGTCTGTGAAGGAAGTCAGAAGTTTCTTGGGTTTAGCTGGTTACTACAGGAGATTTATCCAGGGTTATTCTCAGATTACAGTTCCTTTGACAGGTTTGACCCAGAAGAATGTGGCATTTGTATGGACAGATAAGTGTGAGGAGAGTTTCCTTGAGTTAAAGGAAAGGTTGACTACTGCACCTATCTTAGCTTTGCCGCAAGCTGGGAAGGATTATGATATCTACAGTGATGCATCTCTCAGAGGTTTGGGTTGTGTCTTGATGCAAGAAGGCAAGGTTATTGCTTATATGGCTGAGAAGAATTATCCGACGCATGATTTGGAGCTAGCAGCTATCATTTATTCCTTGAAGCTGTGGAGGCATTATGTCTATGGGGAGAAGGTTAACATGTACACCGACCACAAGAGCCTGAAGTACATTTATCAACAGAAGGATCTTAATCTTCGGCAGAGAAGGTGGTTGGAGGTTTTGGAAGACATTCGTCCCGAGATCAAGTATCACCCGGGCAAGGCGAATGTGGTGGCTGATGGGCTTAGCAGGAAGAGTAGTTTATCAAGTTTGATCACTACTCGAAGAGAGTTGGCAGCAGAGATCGATCAGGCAGGTATCGAGGTGGTGCTGCAAGGTTTAGGGGCATCTTTGGCTCAGTTGAGGTTGCAGCCGTCCTTGAGAGAGAGGATTGTGGAAGGTCAGAGACTAGACTCAGAGATTCAGAAGATGTTGCAACAGGTTTCAGAAGGCAAGCTATCAAAGTTTTGTGTCCAAGATGGAATTCTTTGGTTGGGTGAGAGGTTGTGTGTTCCAGATAATGCAGAATTGAGAGATAGTATCTTGCAGGAAGCACACAGTACATTGTTGTCAGTTCATCCAGGAGGCACGAAGATGTACAGGGACATCAAACGGCATTTTTGGTGGTCTGGTATGAAGAGGGATGTAGCAGATTTCGTGGCAAGGTGTTTGACTTGTCAGCAGATCAAAGCAGAAAATCAGAGACCTGGAGGTTTGTTACAGCCGTTGCCCATTCCGGAGTGGAAGTGGGAGAATATCAGTATGGATTTCATCACGGGTTTGCCGAGGAGTTCGAAGGGCAATGACTCGATTTGGGTTGTTGTAGACCGATTGACTAAGTTGGCTTACTTTCTAGCCATGAAGATTACTTGGTCGATGGAGAAATTGGCTGAGTTGTACATTGGTGAAATTGTGAGACTTCATGGAGTTTCTGTGTCGATTGTATCCGACAGAGATGTAAGGTTCACTTCAAGGTTTTGGAAGAGTCTACAAGCAGCATTAGGCACCAGAACTGATTTCAGTACTGCTTTTCATCCACAGACCGATGGTCAGACTGAGAGGGTGAATCGAGTGCTGGAAGATATGCTGAGGGCTTGTGTTATGGATTTCGGTGGTAGTTGGGAGAGATACTTGGCATTGGTTGAGTTTGCTTATAACAACAGTTACCATGCGAGTATCGGGATGGCACCGTATAAGGCTTTGTACGGGCGGAGGTGCAGGACACCTGTTTGTTGGTATGAGGTTGGCGAGAGGCAGTTGTATGGTCCTAAGATCGTGCAGCAGACATCCAAGAAGATTGAGCTGATTCGCAAGAGGTTGGTTGAGGCTCAGAGTCGGCAGAATAGTTATGCTGATACTCGACGAAGAGACTTGGAGTTTGAAGTTGGGGATGCAGTTTTTCTCAAGGTGTCTCCGACCAAAGGAGTGATCAGGTTTGGTAAGGGAGGCAAATTGGCACCAAGGTATATTGGGCCGTACAGGATCATGGAGCGGATTGGCAAGACCGCATATAGATAGAAGCTTCCAGAAGAGTTGGCACATGTACATGATGTATTCCATGTGTCATTGTTGAGGAAATATGTGCGAGATCAGAATCATCAGTTGGTAGAGGTTCCTGAAGATCTACAGGTGAACTTGAGTTACAAGGAACAGCCTGTTGCGATCGTTGACCGTAGAGAGAAAGTTCTTAGGAGCAAGGTGATACCTATGGTCAAGGTGTTGTAGAGGAATCAGCAGTTCGAGGAGGCTACTTGGGAGCCTTAGGATCGCATGCAGAAGGATTTCCCCGAGCTTTTTGAATGAGTGTATTTCTTTTGTGTGATTGTAATTCTTTGAATGATTGTACCATTGGTTGAGTTATAAATTCTTCTATTTTGATTATGTTGTCATATGCAATTGTTTGGACTATGTTCTATTTATGAGATATTATTTCTTTTGTTGGTATGTTGGTTGGACTTATTAGTAGTAGTTCTGAGGACAGAATTCTTCTAAGGAGGGAGTGATGTAGAACCCCGTATTTTCAAATATTATTTTTATATTTGAAAATGAATTTAAATTGATTTTTGGAGATTTATTTAATATTTTCTAAAAGATCTATCTTTTTACACGGGCAAAACACGTGCAAATACTTTTTGAGAAGTTTGAAAATTTTAGTTTTCTTTATGAAAAATCATTATTTAATATTTGGGATTTATTTAGTATTTTTCTAGATTTTTCTGAAATTAATTGGAACTATTTGCAATTTTTGAGAAAAGAAGGACCTTTTTGCAAATTTGACATTTTTAAGGGTTAAAATGTAAAATGTGATTTCTGGACGTTTTGAACAGTACCGATTGAGATTTAGAAGTATATTTTCTTTTAAATCCTAATTTAAATGAATTTTGATTGAATTTCCAAGACTATACCTATATATGTGAAATTGTATTTTGGAAAGGATTGTTCTGCAAAAGTATGGGTGAAAACCCTAAACCTATTCCCGGATATTTAAGGGATTTTTCCCAGCCGTCATTGTTGAAAATATACAGATTTTGGTGATTGGTTTGGAGGAGCAAAAAGGAGAATTTTGGATCTAGCAAAGAGGAAAGCTTTTTCGTGAATCTTCTCAATTTAAGGTGAGTGACTTTGTTTGCTTTGTTTTTGTTTTGTGAGTGACTTTGTTTGCTTTGTTTTTGTTTTGTGAGTGACTGTGTTTTGTGTTGTTTGCTTTGTGAGTAATATAAAATTGTTTTGTTGATTTGATCTATGTATGAGAGTGACATTGTGTGTTTTGTTTTGTTTGTGAATCATATAGATCTTGAAATTGTGGTATGATTCATGTGAATAATGATTGTTGTTTATACCATGTTGTGAGATCTAAGAACGATTAGTAGACCTTTGTTTATAAAACCTTATTATCAAGATTCGAGTATGTTATGATCGGATGATGAACACCTGGATCTTATATGTTGTAATCAGATTTTGATTTAGAGTTGTGAAAGATAACTAGTCTTGAGAAACCCTAATAAAAGAATTAGTGATCTAGAACATGAGAATTAGAGTTTTGACATATTTGATGTTTTGAGTAATATACCCATAATGAAGAATCTTTGAGATTTGTCACTTTGCCTGAATACAAACTATTTTTCATAAACAATGAATCTTTAGAAAACCCCAGTTTGATTTTTGTATTCAGACCTAAATTATGAAAACTGTAGGCCGACAGCTGACTGGTCCACCTATCAGTCGACTGGTACGACCATACTGTTGTATCATGAGCCTTTGAAATTTCGTTTTGGACAGCCGACTGAGACCCTTGTCAGTCGACTGGTATACTTAGAACTTCTTTTGTAAAATCATGTCAGTTTCTTGTCTGGACAGTTGGCTAGACTCTTAGGCAGTCGACTGGTGTCCTGAGATCTTTATTTTGTGAAATTATCTCAGTCCTTTCTGGACAGTCGACCTATACCTCCTTTAAGTCGACTTATATACTTAGAATATTTTTTGTGAAAATTATTGGAATTTATCTCGGGCAAGTCGACTGAAGCCTTTTTAAGTCGACTGCTATGACTTAGTTTATTTTTGTTAAATTTTGGATATTTGTCCTTCTGGACAGTCGACTTACTTGAGTGTTTGGTTCTCAGACAATTCAGTCTATTGTAAGATATTCAGTTAAGTATTTGATTTAAGACTTTCAGTTGAGCCACTTTGTTTAGTGGGACTTTGGTTTAGACATTTGAGTTGAGTCTCTAGAGGTGTGTGACCCTAGTTTACCGGTGTTGAGTTATTTTGTTGAGGCCCATTGAGGCATTTCAGTTATTCAGTTTTGATTTTAGGCCGGTAGGGTACCCCACTCTAGGAGATTCGTTGAGTAATTAAATAACCCAAAAGATGATAAGGACAGGCACTAGTGGTGATATGATGAACGGGAACATGAGTTATGCACCTCAGTATGGCTTTTGATGTGAGATTTGATCTCCGGAATTATCCAAGTAACTTTCTTGAGATGTGGGATGATCTCCGGAATTATCCAGGTAAATTACCTGAGATGTGGGATTTATCTCCGGAATTATCCAAGTGGTTTGCTTGAGATGTGGGATTGATGTCCGGAATTATCAAAGTCGAGGCGACGCACATGGGGTATTCATGTGATGATGTGTCTATGTCTAGATGTGGGATGATCTCCGGAATTATCCAGGTAAAATACCTGAGATGTGGGATCCATCTCTGGAATTATCATGCATGGGTTAATTCTCACAGTTTATCTTTATCTCGTAGTAGTCATCGTGATAGGATTAGTTGCATAGCGGGGGATTGAACCCAAGAAGTGAAGACGTTAAGGGCTTGCATCGACCTATGTTGAATGGGCTGCATAGACTTCGACAAGTACGCATTAGAGAGTCCACATATGGCATTTGTGTTTTCTTGACTTAGTTGTATGCATGTGGTTTTCCTGTTTTCTACACTTAACACTTGGTTAGTATCACTTGTTGTTACATTTCGTTCTATCCCATATTTTAAGTATTTTGATTCACTACATGTTACTTATGAATCCATGCTTAAGTTTTATTTATGTTGTTTGTTGTTGTCACTCACACCATTTATGGCTGACCCCTTTAGTTTGGGGGTTAGGGATCATCTCTAGCCTCATATATTGCAGGTTGTTGCTTAGAGTTGGAGATGGGATGCTTGAGTTGGTTTTTGAGAAAAGTGTTTTGATAAGAGTTTTGTATAAAATTGTAATAGCAGTTTTCAGATAAATTTGTGTTGTAAATAAAAGAAATTTATGAGTTGAGTTTGTTTGAATTCTGCTGTGTTTTGTAAAAGTTTGTAGCAATAAAAGTTGAAAATTTTAGTGGTGTTGTTTGTGTTTAATATTATATTGAAGTGGATCGTTGGGAATGTGCCACGTATTTTCTAAGATATCTTATTAGAAATTCGGGGCTCTACAATTGTGACCCTCGAGACTTCTAGGCAAAGCAGTCACGAAATCCATAGTAATATTCTCCCACTTCCACTCCGGAATAGGAAGCAGTTGAAGAAGTTACAGTGAATTACGAAACATCCTGATCCATTCGGTACAGTCAACATAGGTGCTGATGTCAACCGATTCTTCAGTTCAACGAAGGCTTCTTCACACACTCATCTCACACAAAGTTCTGATCCTTCCCAGTTAACTTGGTCAACGGCCCTTGCAATCTTCGAGAAATCTCGAACAAACTTACTATTGTACCCAACAAGACCAAGAAAACTTCAAACTTCTAATACTGACTTCGGCGTCGGCCAATCCTTAACAGCAGAGATCTTGGACGGATCGATATAAACTCCATCACCAGAAATAATATAACCCAAGAATGCCACACGATCCAACAAAAACTCACATTTGCTAAGCTTCCCATACAGCTGATTCTCCCTCAAAATTTGCAAAACAACCTTTAAGTGCTTAGCATGCTCCTTTCGATTTCGAAAATAGGCAAGAATATCATCAATGAACACCACTACAAACTTGTCTTGAAAGGGAGAGAAAACCTGGTTTATCAAGTACATAAACATAGCTGGAGCATTAGTAATTCCGAAAGGCATTATCGATAATTCATAGTGCACATATCTTGTACGAAAAGCAGTCTTCTGTACATCCTCGGCTTTCACCTTAACCTAATGGTAACCAGAACGAAGATCCAGCTTCAAAAATACAGAAGCACCTCCCAATTGATCAAATAGGTCATCAATCCTTGGCAACAGATACCTGTTCTTCACTGTGACATTATTGAGCTCGCGGTAGTCAATACACAACCTCTAACTACCATCCTTCTTATTGACGAACAGAACTGGAGCTCCCCAAGGCAAAACACTTAGCCTGATAAAACCTCTATCCAGCAACTCCTGAATTTGCTTCTTCAACTCAGCCAATTTAACAGGAGCCATTCTGTACGGACTCTTAGAGATTGGAGCTGTACCAGGCTGAACATCAATACTGAACACCACTTCATGATCTGGAGGTAATCTCGGCAATTCCTCAGGAAAACATCCAGAAAATCCCGCACAACCAACGGTGCGACAATATCATCAGCACACACTTCCTCCATAACTCCTACTTCCTGACTTGCCAACTTCTCCACACAAGCAAGCGGCGTTTCACTGGCACAGAATTCAAATCCCTGACGTTCTGGCATATGAAATACCACATTTTTCTTGCGGCAGTCAATCACAGCATGAGCGGCACCAAGCCAATCCATCCCCAAGATAACACCGAAACCAGAATTGCTGATGACGATCAGATCGGCAACAAAATCCATACCACCAATAATCAAGAGACTCTACTCAGAAATCTGAGAACACACGACAACACCTCCACCTGTAGAAATATTCCAAGCTACTGGCATAGCGCTGCTAGCCAAGAGATGCAGATCGATGAATGGGAGGAAACAAAAGAATGAGTTGGACTAGAGTCAAATAGAACATGAGCAGAAAAGAAATGGACAAGGATAATACCTAGCAAGAAGTCAAAGTGAGAACACAAAAGGCAGAACAAAATGCAAGGAACATATATGAATGGAAGGCTAACATGAATAAACAACAGGATAGATTCACAAAATAGCAAGGAAATCAAAATAAAATACAAAATGAAAACAACTAAAGATATATCTGCAACATCACCCAAGGCAGCCTCAACATCATGGATAATCAAGTTGTAGGCCTGACCACGACCCGCAGGAAGATTACCCTTAGGAGCGGCTCTCCTCTGATCAAAGATCTGCCTCTATAGAAGAAGTGGTGGTCCACCTTGACCATGAACAAGCGTTCCCTGCAGAGCGGAATCTCCAACTGGTGCCTGGGGCCTGGTCTTATGGCAATCACGGACCATATGATCATTACCTCTACACAGAAGGCACAAGCGATTAGCTATCCTGCAATCTTGGCACAAATGCCCAGTAATCCGACAGTATGAAAAACCAACTGTGGCCTCTGATCAGCAGGTGGGTATGGCAGTGCCCTAGCAGGAGGGGGTGGAACTGGCCTCCTAATAGGCCCTCCTGAAGGCCTAGCAGCAACCGAGTGCGAGACAGAACGCTGAATAGCATGCTTCCTCGTACTAGTCTGTTTCTGAATTCTTGCAGCATCCCGGATATCAGCATAAGAACGAAGTGGCAAGATAGCAAGACGATCCTAGATCTAAATATCCAAGCCTAACAGGAAATGACGGCCTCTATCTTCGTCATTAGCCACCATAAAGGTAGCAAAACGACTTAGTCGGGTGAATTCCGCAACATACTTATCCACGGTCCGACTCCCCTGATTCAAGAAATTGTTTAGTTTAATGTCGGTACTTTATGAAGTAATAACGAAAAAGTGTAATTAAACACCATTTGACGAACCTGAGTTAAAGAAACAAAATGTCGTTCCATTTCATTCTTGGTGGCATCAGGGAAGAACTTCGTGAGGAAGCTCTCAG
Organism: Hemerocallis citrina; assembly: GCA_017893485.1. Taxonomy (NCBI): domain Eukaryota; kingdom Viridiplantae; phylum Streptophyta; class Magnoliopsida; order Asparagales; family Asphodelaceae; genus Hemerocallis; species Hemerocallis citrina. The sequence continues at coordinate 384,683,200 of CM030358.1, read as the reverse complement.
TGAAGGTCGCCCAGGAAATGGGATGCCCCAGTCGTTCAGCCTTAGCTTGCCACCAGATGTCGGCCAGATCAACAAGTTGGATGCTCAGAACATCCGCACGATCAACATCCACTACACACGTTGCAGTCAACAGCTGAGAAGTTCTGATAAGCCATTGCTCGGCTTCAAATGGACCTTCAATGCCCGAGAACTTGTCTGGGTGGAGCCTCATGAAATCAGCCACATTAGCAGGTCTCGGTGGTAGCAATGCGGGGGTAGGCACAACGGGTCCCTATTAGCAGCTTCGTAAGCCATCCTTATCTGTTCATTATGTTCCCGTTGTATTCGCATCATCAGTTCGTTGTGCTCACGCTGCATTTGCGTCATCTGTGCAACAGTAGGCTCATCAGACTGATCATCCCCAGAATGGGAAGATGAAGTACCTCTCCTAACCATGGTCTACAATAAAAATCAATTGGTTAGCGAAATTGAATACCAAGAATAACGGAATGAGAATCCCAAAGCAAAAAACCCACGAACACATAAATTAGCATGTGCGAACTACATGCAAAAGAGAAACAGCAACAACAGCAAGCAACCAACAACAATAGAGACCGCAACAGCAAAGGAGGGTCGGGATCGGCGACTCGACGTCGATGGGAGGTCGATGGCATCGCAGGCGGTTGGGATCGACTCAGCGCGGCGCTGGGGGGTTCGGTTGGCTGCTGATCGACGAGGAACGGGGGAGAGGCAGTGGGTTCGGGTTTTGGGTGTGTTGGGCATCGACGGGGGGTGTCGAAGGGAGTGGTGACGAGGGGGTTGGTCGGAGTAGGTCGGGGAAGGTGCTACATTAGGGTTGAGTGGGAAATCAAGGTTGGGGAGAGAGAAATAGGGAGGAGAGAGAAAGAGGAGAGATGCTAGATGGCTATTAGGGTTTCAATTGTGTAAGGATTCCAAGCTCATCTTCAAGCTCCTAAGTCGACTCACCAGGCGAGTGAGGATTCCAAGCAATACGAACCAACTTGATAACCTTATTCTTCAAAATATTCTCCCGCCAGTCCACAATCAAAATTAGATTAATCTCATAGGACAAATCTGGTCGAACTAACAATTCCAAATAGTTAATAACATGACTATCATCCCTGACGTACTTCTTGAGCTGGCAGCAACGCGAGTTTATAGGCCACCTTGAGCTGGCGGCAACAGCTACTGATCGACGGGGAATGCGGGAGAGACAGGGGTGTTCGGGTTTTGGGTGTGCTCGGCATTGACGGGGGGTGTCAATGGGAATGGCGATGAGGGGGGGTTAACCAGAGTTGGTCAGAGTAGGTCGGGGAAGGTGCTACAGTAGGGTTAAGCGGGAAATCAAGGCCGGGGAGAGAGAAATGGGGAGGAGAGAGAAAGATGAGAGAGATTAGACAACTATTAGGGTTTCAATTGTGCAATTTTTAGGGTTTGCAACAGGATTGTATTTAGGATCCAATAATAGCGGTTTTGGGTCAAGAACAATAGAATTGGATTTTTAGGGTTCAATAAGAGATGGGTTTAAGGACAACAGAGTTCAAATAAAAATACCTACAATTAAATTAAAAAATAGGATCGACAAGAATAGTTCAACAAGAGGAATGAAGAATTTCATGAGCAAATTTAATTAAAATAATCAAGGAAGAAAAATAGTGTATTTTATTCAATTACAAATAAAATATTACAAAACGGAGGAAAATGAAAAGAACGAAAACGGTAGTTACAGAACTTGACGGATTCATAAGATCCATTCCTAACATCTGACAGTAGATTTATATTACGCACTTCCTGTTCTTATCACTAGAACCCAGGACTAAACAGACGAGACTACGTTGCCCGGCTCCCTTAACAGACGAGACATCGGACTGACAGGCGAGTACAACCACCCGACTAGTGCCTATCCTAATAATAAATGACATGTTCTAGTCCTAGGATACTACTACTAGTTCACCAGTCCTAAATTTGAACTTATACACTGGTCTTAGTTAGGGCAATTATCTTCTATTAGTGAAATTGTAATGCCCCGAATTTCATTTACATGTAATTCGTAGCACAACATGATCTTTTGCTTCAATTCGTACAATTTTACAAGGAAATTAAATTTTTTTCATTATACAACATTGTCTTTTACATCAATGCAGCGGAATATAATGAATACAACATGAAATACAATAATAACATATTCTTCAATCTTGTAACAGCTCATCATAGTGACTTTAAGTTCATGCCACGTCCAGTCCTGTAACTAGAAACTGTGGGCACGTCAGTTGTACGCAATGCTATAAAACAGCGACCTCATTGACTTAGCAACCACAAACTTGAATGCATAAAAGAAAATGTGACTCCTAAACATGTCAGTGTATGTAATGACATAATGCCTAATGTAGTTGTTTACACTACGATGACACCAATGTATACTTGTTCGGTTTCTGTGCATCTCATTCTACATAGGTCCGTGGGAAAACACCTCCATAATCCACATTATAGGGTTAAATCCCTCGCCATACAACCTACTACTATGACTACTACAAGATTTAGACACACTGCGAGTATTGGTTCTCGTCCCGGAATACTGGAGATCAATCCATGTCCGTGGATCATTCTGTGGCCTTTACATCCATCGTCCCGGAATACTAGAGATCATTCTTGCTCTGTGGATCATTCTGTGACCTATTTCATCTATTGTCCCGGAATACTAGGGACTCTCTCTCTCCAAGGATCATTCTGGAGTCCATTACTTACGTTTGCTCTTGTTTCATCATGTCACCAACTAGTGCCTGTCCTTATGTTTAAGTTTTAGTTATTAAGACCTAGAGTTTAGCTTACCCATCAGACTTAAACCAACATTGAGAAAGTTAGCCCACACTAGCCACTTCTCAAGAGAAAGTCAACCCATACTGGTTACTTCTCAAAATCTAAATATCACAACTGCCAGTAATCTGGGCCTCGCTCACTCTAGAACAAACAACCGTCTCAACCGAGACCACAATAGGTTACATCTAACCTCCTCATAGATAACTCAATTCTTTATTCATAAATTCTTCGTTCTTCAATTTCTTTGTATTCATTAAACATGAAGTAGCCAACTTCAACTTCCATTATTGATTGAATTAATTAAAGCCTTGTAGGCAAACCCAACTATTTTCTTAATCAAATAGATTAATAACCATGGACTTTAACCAAAATGGGTCTAAATATTTTTCTACTTTAATCTTCTTTAATCATACAAAAATATCCTTTTTAATTTGAATTCAAAGTTCTCCAACACATTATTTTAATGTGAATGTCACCTTTAATTCACAAAAAAATATCTTAAAAATATGTAGAATTAATTCTAAGGCTTCAATAATATTTTAGAACATTATTATAATTTTCCCAAATTTTATAACAAAATCTACTTAAAATGATAAAAACAAAAGAATGTGTATGGCCGGGCTCGAACCCGAGACCTATCTGTCGACCAACCCATAAGCCAACCAACAAGCCAGTCACGAAAATTGAAAGAAAGAGCATTCAGTTTCTTGAATACTCGTGCACTATTAATTCCTAAAAATATCGAATTTGGAAGAAAAAGGCAGAGCCTCCCAAGACTCAAACCCCTGACCGAACACCCACAGCTCAGAGCCTCGCCACGCGCGCTAGCCAGCATGCCCAAACATCATTTCTGATTATAATGGTGTGGAAATCTTTTTATTCCACTTATCTGTATCTAACTTCTTTTAAGAAATTTCGATTTCTAAATTGTTTTGTATTAATAAGTTCTAATTCCTTCCAAATTTTATTCTCCTCAATAATTTGAGTTTTAGCACGAATTAAACCTTATAAAAATTTATTTTAACAACCTAATGAAATTTTATCCCCAAAAATCATATTAATTTACTAATACTTTTAAAATTTGAATTGTATTAAACTATTGTTCCTCATCCACTTTTATTTTGGGAAAACTTTACCCCAATACGATACAAATTAATATTAATGAGATTACTTTCATACAATTTCATCATACTAGAGTTTTTAAGGTCTCTTGCACACAATATTTTACTTTTGACCTCTACATGAACAATCTAACATGTATCAATTAGAAAAATTAGAAGATTTCTATTCTTACATTCCATTAATATTACTTCCACTTTCCTTCTAATTATCATGGATATTTGCAATCAAAAGGAACACAACAAGCATCCACACAAGTCATACAATAATTAAACTATTAATGTGCAATTTAGAAAACTTCTACATTCAACATACCAATTTAAGTTTAGCAACTACTCATATAGTAATTAAGTATGCACAATTCTACTGAGTTAGAAGGCAACAAGAACACTCACCTCTTTTGAAGAATTCCTAGTAATTAGAACTCCTATAAATAATCCCCAAGCCTCCCCTCAAAATCCAAGCTCCAATAAAAGAAACAACGGCAAAGTTTTGAAGAAAAACTCCAAAAATGCCACCAATAGCATGAGCCTCAACTCAAGTTGATTCTTTTGTTGATCCTTTTGTGGTTCCGAAAACCCGGGGGGGGGGGGGGGGGGGGGGGGGGGGGTTATAATGGGAATTTAATTAGTGGGGTTAACTACTTACCCACTAATCTATTAACCACCCACTCACTCAACTCACCTATCCCTCACTCATCTCCCGGCCAGCAAGGGTGTGTACAAAGCACATGCGTGAATGGTTTTTGTGTTTGTGTACATAAGATGTACACCCAAAATTTGGAATTCATTTAATAAAATTTTCATATGTTACTAAAATTAATAAAACTAGTTTAATTTAATTATAATTAAAGTTTCATGCACAAATAAAAATAAACATACACCCTTCATTAATTTTATTTTTAAAGAAGAATACAACTAACACGTGCACTGCAAACAAGTGCGTCGCACGTAAAATAAATATTCAAATACGAAAATAGATTTCATTATATATATATATATATATATATATATATATATATATATATATATATACAATAATGTAATCAATACGTACATAGAAAATACGTGCATCACATGTATAAAAATATATTTGAGTTAAAATAGAAGAAAAATAAAATTTAATTTATAAAATGAAGTCAAATAAGATGTAAAAATAAATAATTGAAATACGTAGAAATATTACATGTAACAGTGGAATATACGTAATCGACACGTGTATTGAGAACACGTGCAATGCACGTAAAAACACTAAGGTTAAAATTAATATTTGAGTTGGCTTAAAATAGGATAAAAATGAATTTTGATAAAATGGAAGAATATATAATTAACCAAAATACAAAGATACATAGGATATTTATAAAAATACATTACGGATATTGCCCATAACGGTACAAAATACACGTGCATAACACACGAGGGGCAAAATTGTCATTACTCAATTTGCGTGGTGTTACAAAATTGATTAGTGAAATACTAGACGACTGCTTCCTAGCTAATCAGCGTGGTATTTCATCCAATTTCACAAGCCTAGGGGAAAGCCAAACCAGTCTTCAGACCTGTCATAAAAGTTGGCCTAATCTTGGCCTAACTTGACCCAGTGACATTGGTGATTCGACCTTGTCGATCGCCAATCACCCTCTTGCGTGGATCTCGATCCCGTCTCCGTCCCGCGACCATTCCCTCCATGGTTAGTTATCCGCCAGCGCACGAAGAATGTCTTCGTCCACAATATCTTATGGTAATAATGTTACTAATTATCAAGGGTCAAAAGGGATGATAGTCCTCGGGTGATAACCATTAACCTAGACAATCAACAAGCTAATTACATAGTTATTCACATCTCAAACAGTAGATGTTCATAAGTCCAACTAAAACATGTTCAATTCATGATTCATGAGCTAACTAACAACTATTTAACTTCATTATATAGCTTTAATATGACAATAACTTACATATACCCAAAATAGTAAGCTATTCATCCAATCCTACAACCGGTGCTAGTTGTAAAGATCATAATTAATCACATGATTAATGAAATTTCATGCCTTTAGATTTTAAATAAATGTTTGTGAATCTACTTTACACTCGCAGTTGGAAACTTTATCAGAATAAGTCATTTGAGTGATGAAAATGGCCTCATACTGATATGTATACAAATTCTCAGAATATGCAGAAACTATCAACCAATGTATGCTTAAAACGCAGTTAAAAATAACCATGATTTCAAAATCTCATAAATTTGGTATGCATGATCCAGATGCATATAGGCAGTAAATATCCAAAAGTTAGTTCAAAAGTCCAAGTATACAGAAAGTTGTGACAATTTAAATAGAATGCAAATTACCAAACAACCACCACACTGTTTCTTAACAACAACAGCAAGGTGTATTTTAAAGAGATAACAATTCTTATTCAAAAATTATGAAACTTGGTAGAAATGTTCCACACTGACTTTGGATACTACATCTTCAAGTTCAAATTTCCTTTTAGTAATAGGTTTATGCTTTTCAGGTAACAAGCATTCATGATAAAAAATGAGATGAAACAAATTTATCCCAGTATAGAAATATGATTTTTGTTAAATATCAAATAATTTCCAAAAAATATTAAAATTGGTGGGATTACTGTAGACACATACATGAACCATGCATATAATATTCAGCTTAAGAATCATTACATTTTGGAATGAACGAATTTCCAAACTGAACACAAAATTCTTGAAACAGAATCGAAAGACAATTCAATGTTTTCATTACCCAGTTTAGATGTAGCATTTTCTAAAAATATCAAACATCATCCAAAAATTATGAAAATTTTGAAAAATGATATAGACATGTAAGAGAACATGAAGTAAAAGTTTTAACTCTGAAATCATGATATACAAGGAGATATGATTTTTGTAAGTCAGGCATGCTAAATTCAAACAGAGCATAAAAGTTATCTCACACCAGAAGGATGTTCGAATTTATTAAAATATCAAATAATATTCAAATTTTACGAACTTTGGTGGAGTTTTTATATGTATTAGAAGTTATAGTAAAAGTTTCAGCTTTAAATTCATGTTCATCATGGAGTTATGATTTTTAAAATCAAGCATGCTAATTTCAAACAGAACAACAAAAACTGTTTCTATTTCTGCAATGTTGCATTTTATTAAAATGTCATACTATATTCAATAATTATGAAACTTGGTGGGTTTATTAGGTACATAATTGAGATGCTATAGAAAAATTTTCAACTCCAAATTCCATCATGGCACAAAGATATAAATTTTCTAATCATCTTATGTTAAACCCCACAAGATTCAACCTTTCTAGCAATTGTACTCCTAGTACTCTTATAAATTTTTAGACCCAAAAAATCCACAACATGATGCAGCCCTAAATCAGTAACATTTCATCTCAATTTTGAAATGAAAACAACAATTTAGAGTTTAGAAGGACACCCACTATGCAATTGTTGATTCCTTCTTCTTCTTTTCCTCCTTGTTTGGACTCCTCCTCCTACCTTGATCCTAGCCTCCATCTCCTTGGATCTAAATTCTTTTTTCTAATCAGTAGTTTAAGGAAAGGGAAGGGTATTTGAGAGTGTGGGAGTGCTTAGAAGTTGAAAAAATAGGAATTTTGAGATGTGGGATTTTTGAAAAAATGGAAAGAGAAGAGGGAGGGTTGTCAGCCAATAGTGGGGGAGGGGGTTTGGGTGGCCGGTCATGGAATAGAGAGAGAGGGGAGAGAGTGTGGGGTTTGTTTTGGAAATTAAGAACAATCCCATAGTTTAAGCTCATGGTTTATTTATTGGCCCATAGGTTTGCTTGATTAAATAGTGGCTTAGGGTTTAGTTTAGGTTAGTATGTATAATTATACATATAAATAAATATATATATATATATATATACACACACACACACACACACACATACATGTATTCATACATACACAGATAAGGGCAAATGCACACATATACAATTTTAAGAAAAATGTTTGTATGTATATGTAAAAATAGTTTATTATTATAGAAACACTTTACGTTCCATCTCAGCTATAGTTGAGACAAACGCACAATTTAATTGAAAAATTATTCCAACTCCGGTTCAACAATTGTACCATTGTCGGGTTCAAAACATATTAGATAATATGTCTCAATATAAACTAAATTAAAATTTAGAAAAATCCATTAATATGCGCGACTCTGAATTGTGCACGGACTAATGTATAAAATAGTTATATACTATTTTGCGGGATCGTACATTACTCCCTTCTTAGAATCGTTCTGTCCTCAGAACGATGTTTATTGGAGAGGAAAACACTACCCAGTTTATTGATTGTTCAGGAAATGCTTCCTCATCCTCTTCAGGTTCCCAAGTGATTCCCTCGGCGTGTTGCTTCCTCCAAGATACTCGTTGCCAGCCAGCATGCCTTCTAGCTCTCAGTGCACTCCTTCCTGTTTGCCCATTTGTCTGCGCGTGAAAAGCTGTGCTGTAGTCGCTTCCCATTTCATAACTTTTTGTAGATTTCTTAGAGTCACGAAGTATACCTTGCCCTCACATTGAAGACTATCAATGTTGAGTCTCCCTAAAGCTCCAGAATTGCTTGATGCATACTTACGCCAGCTCCTCAATAAGATCCTTGGTGATATTCTTTCATTTCCATTCTGACATTAGCTATAATGGCCCTTCGGGCTTCGGGTCTTAATTTTCTGGCTCCTACAATAGCTAGCTATAAGTCAGTATTGTTCTGCTTCCTTCCGGCCCACCAATGATGCTGCTTCATGCTTCGATACATCTTCTGAGGGTCAGTGGCCACTCCTTCCTTAGAAAAAGAACGAAGCCAAGAAATTTCGCTTCAGTTTCCTTGCAGCTTCTTCAATGCTCCTGTTAAATCCTTGGCATGATCCTTCTTTGGCTTTGGCACATCTTCCTTCTTGATGCGGACCTGGTGTTTGCCTGCCTGCAAGTTGACCTTAGAGAACATTGCTGCTCTTTGAAGCCGGTCGAACAAGTCATCGATGGATACCTGCCTTGAGTCATAACCTGGTTCACTCATATTGCTTGATGTGCATCCCCACTAGTCCATTCTTCATTCCGTAGAAGGAAAAAAAAAATGGTGCTTCTCAAGGTGAAAATTAAGCCTAATGAATCTCTTTGGTAGTAGCTCCTCAATCTGCTTGGCACTTGAAAGGTTCGACCACCAGGACAAGATCTAGAACATCATTTCCTTGATTCTTGTCCGCAACTTCAGCTTTTGGTATCTGGTTCTTGTTGACTACCATGAATGCTCCCTTCATTTGGTGCATCTCGACAAATTCTCGCCTTAACATTGAGGTCGCCGTCGTTGGCTCCATTGCCTTCTTCCTCATCTCTTGTGGTGCGCATTTGCCTCAATTAACGTCTGGCTGCAGGCTTGTCTCCATGATGTCAGGTTGTAGATTTGCCTTCTCGACATCCGGTTGTAGGTTTGCATTCTGGACATTCGGTTGCAGATTCTACCTCCCAGATATCCAGTTTCAGGTTTGCCTCCATTGACGTCCAGTTGCAGATTTGCTTCCTCGACGTCCGGTTGCACCATCTGTGTTAGTAAAAGAAAGAAAAACATTTCGAGGTTAGTTCAGATGTAGGAAAATCATAAACATAAGTTGCAAAAAGCATCGGTATGATTTGTGATCATCCTGCTATCCAACTAAACCTGACTCTAACTGGGGCATCCAAGTCTTATTTCCTAGTGTGTTAGACTACAATTTGAAGTCGGCTCTGATACCACTTTTATAGTGCCCCGAGTTTCCAATACCGGGAAGTTGAGACACAAGACCGAATCTTTTCTTAAACGAGTCCAAAAACAGAAAAAAATCATAGAAAATTAAAAACTTTTATTTCATCCTAGAAAGTTATATTGTACAATACAGTTTTAGATTAATTTTACATCATAAATTACATCAATAAAATTTACCTGTACAAAATTTACAATCTACACTTGGACGTTCCATGCAGCTCAAGTCTCCTGCTTCCATGATCTAGTAGTCCTACAGTCTAAACATACTGTGGGCATGTTAGTTGAATGCAATTGACACAATTATGATAAAACTAGTGTCTCTCCAAACTCAACAATCAAATTGATGCAAAAGAAAATGTTCAATCAAATTATAAGTGTTAGTGTATGCCATGTCCTAAAATCTAATGCACAAATCCAAATGCACACAATGCACTTACTCTAATGTAATTCATTTGGAAACTTATGCATCCCATACTACATACTTTTTCCAATGCAACTTCAATGAAAATGTATGCATCCCCTACTACATACTTTCCAAAGAGATCACTTTCTCCTGATTGTAGGGTTCGGTCCCTCGCGATGCATCTTACTCTTGTACTCTTTCCCGTTCTTGATATTCATCTAGTTACTGGTGAGGTTGCAGTTGTTCGACCCAATTCTGCCTCTGCAGTCAGTAGTGGTGTCCCTGTTTCCTATTATGCCCGGTCCATGCAGTCTCACTGCTTTGGACCTCATCCAAAAGTTGCTACGCACATAAAGGTGGCCCCACAGTAACCCCCATTCACCGAGATGCCTAGAATCTTACTCGCGATTTTGAGTCTTACTCTAGCTCCCTATCCATATTAAATAACATAGAACTTGACAGATTCTTAGGATCTATTCCTAACTTTCGACATGAGATTTATAGTACGCACTTTCCATTCTTATCAGTAGACCCTAGGAATAAACAGACGAGACTACGTCGCGCACCTCCCTTAACAGGCAAGACAGCGTCGCACGTGTCCCCTTGACAGGTGAGTACAACCACCCGACTAGTGCCTATCCTAATAATAAATGACATGCTCTAGTCTTAGGATACTACTACTAGCTCACCAATTCTAAGTTAGAAGTTATACACTGGTCTTAGTTAGGGAAAATAACGATCTTTTATTAGTGAAATGATTAGTGAAATACCAGACGTTTGTTTCCTAGCTAATCAACCTGGTCTTTCATCCAGGGGAAAACCAAACTGATCTACAGACCAGTCATAAAAGTTGGCCTAATCTTGGCCCAACTTGACCTAGTGACATTGGCGATTCGACCTTGTCGATCGCTAATCACCCTCTTGCTTGGATCTCGACCCCATCTCCACCCCGCGATCAATCCCTCAATGGTTAGCGATGTGCCGGCGCACGAAGACTATTTTCGTCCACAGCACTCGAGGTGATAAGGTTACTAATTATCAAGGGTTAAAATGGTTGATAGTCATAGGGTGATAACCATTACCCTAGACAATTAACGAGCTAATTACATAGCTATTCACATCTCAAACTGTAACCCCTGTTTCCCATTTCTTGTATTTTGGGAGTATTTTCTTTTTCCGTGTATTTTCTGTATTTAAAATTTTGTAAATCATTTTTCCGCTTTCAAATCCTTTTGTTAAATTATATTAATGGATCTTTTGTTAAAGCCTATTCTAATCGATGGTTCTATTTGTGACTATTTTCCAATGATTTTATATTATAACACAAATCTTATTATTGTTATTACTGTTACTTTTATTTTTACTATTATTATGATTATTGTTATTATTCTTATTATTATAACTTTGATTGTTTATTTAAAAATCCATTTTTATTGTTAATTGTGTTTGTAGTTATTTCAAATAATTTCCATATTGTAGTACAATTATATTTGGTAATATAAACCTACATTTCATTGATTATTTTATTTTCTATTGGATTTATAAACCCTATATTACCCCTTCAACCCATACCCGTTATAAAACCCAATACCCAACACTCAATTTACACCTAACTACCCAAAACCCATTACTAAACCCGTACCCATTTACCTACACTCCCCTACCCACAACCCTATAACTAACCAAACCCAATCCTACTCTCTGCCGTCACCCTGTATCCTTAAACCTAATATTATTCCCCTACCTATTTATAACCCATACCGTATTCTGTAACCAACCGCTTTATCCTCTTCCTCTCGTACCTCTCGTCCCGACCTCCTAACCCATCCCGATCCTTCCTCGTCTCCCTCTACTCGCGACCTTCTTCTCCCTGCTCCCGACCTCCTGTGCACCTCTCTCTACCCACTCTTCTCCCCTCCGTCAGCCAGCAGCGACTGCAGCGTCTCCTGACCTTTGGCCGCCCAGCACCTGACGCAGCCTCAGCAGTCGACGTCTTCAACCGACACCGCACAGGCACCTCATCCGCCACCACTTATGCTCCTTGCTCGCGACTACAGCAGAGACAACAGTGCCCTGCACCCTTCGGAAGATAACTGCCATGTTCTGTGCTCCTCCTCCGATGACTAACAGTAGCTACGGCGAGCGCTTCCCACCGTTGCGCTGCCTGTCCACCGTCGTCCTCCCGCCATAGTGTGCTAGCCCAGCCGATGCTCCCCCATTCCTGGCCCTGCCTCCTCCCGAGCAGCACCAGCAAAAGCAAGCAACCAGAGCCTAGCCCTGGATTGTGTTGCTATGGATCAGGGTTTTGATCTCTTGGATCGTGGCCGTTCGATCGTCGATTGATCTTGATCATCATCATCATCATGCTTGATTAGATGTGGGCTTCGATCTCCTCTTGATCATCATGATCTTCATCAAGTTATCCTGGACTGTCCGATATTCTCTTGATCATCACGATCACAATGATCATCAATTTCCGTTGATCGCAGCTGTTGGATCGACCGATCTTGATCTTCATTATTATCTTCATCAGGCCGTCCGATCTGATCCAATCATCTTGATCTTGATCTTCGATCTAGCTGTTCGATTGTGTTTGTGATCTCGATCGTCTTCATTTTGTTCGTGATCGGTTGTTCATCTTGTTCGTGATCATCTCGTTCGTTCGTTGTGTTCGTGCCCGGGAATCCGTTCCTATTATTCTTTTTCTTGCTTCTTCGTTTTCATCGTCATCTCTCAGGCAAGTAACTTGTATTATTTTTTTTGTGTAATACAAGTATTAAATACCGCCTGTAGTGTAGTTGGGTTCTAGAGACAATTTGTGTGTGAATTCTCCGTCATCTATTGTCTCTATTGTGATAATCTATATAATAAAACACAAAGAAAGCTATCAAGTGGCTCTCCTTCAATCCCCCCAAAAATTAAAGGCCCAGATCTAATCTTACAAAATATATTTTTTTCCCAAAAATTCCCTCCAAAACTCAAATTCAAATCTCCCACCCAAAACAACTCCTATATTTATTTATTTATTTTTTTTCTCTCTCTCCCTCCCTCTTCTATTAAAAAAATTAAGAAAATAATTTTTTTTAAAATTTAAAAATATTAAAAAATTTAAATTTTAAAAAATTTAAAAATTTAAAAATTTAAAAACTTTAAAAATAATTCAAAAAAATCAAAAAAAAAACGTATAATATGTTTTTTGCTCTATGTTTGCTACTTCAATTAATTTGCCGGACCTCCAAAACTATTTTTTATGATCAAACAAGGTGCACCATTCCGAACACGTGCCGTAGGCACGTGTCAACGGGCAAACCTAGTTTTACCATAATTGCCTCACGACATATATGACATGAAACATCCTAGGGTTGACCACTTTTGATGTATATGTTCATGCTACTTTGCGATATCTGTGCTTGATGTGTTATTCGTGATATACTTGTCAAATACTTGTAAAATACCCTATACCATGTTGGTTGGACATCTAGTACACCATATTTCATGTTTGGTTATGATTTGGACAAACAATTTCCGTATGATCTATGTTGATTTGTGTATGAAGAACAAATCTGAAATTTCTGTTATCCTGATGTTGATCAGTATTTTAGATCCTATTAAGGTCAATATATGAAAAATATTTGTGAACGTGAACTGTAGAGAATTTTGTCTATTCTCCAACCCTTCTGATGGATATCAGTTTTGTTTTACGAGTTGTGGGTTATGTCTATTTTACTACAGAGGTGTAGAGAGATTTCCAGATTTTGTTTTCTATGAATTCTGAAAAGTAATATATTTTTATTGTGACGTTAAAGATATTTTTTTGATCCAATATTTTGCACAGTATAACTATACCTGATTGGGATTAACCCTGAATTTGTTTAAATTTATTTGATGAGTTTTACAAACCATTCTATGTTTGCAAACAATTACTTTACATACAGAATTTTCTTGCTGTTCAGTAAAAAACCTGATTTTCGACCTAATTCTACTTGCTGTTTGTAAAATATTTCTAAATATGAAAGTTATCCTAATGTATCTATTTTATCACCCTTTTAGCGGATTTGAATTTTGATTTATGGTTTTTGAGATATTGCTGTTTTCATACTGTAGTGTTTATAATTCTAGGTTTACAAAACTACCGCATCTAGATGTTTTCTGATTTTTGTTGACTAAACTATTTACATTGAAAAATGATGAAACTTTATATTCTGATGTTACACATATAGGGAAATACTCCAGATTTTTTGTTGATTTAATTAATGATTTTTCATGCTGTTTTTCTGACTGTGAATACAGAATACTTATTTCTGACTGAACACGTTTTCTGGAATCAAATCTATTTTGAGACTTGATTTTGTGAAATACTATATAACTTATATATGTTTTCTGGATTTGGCCGGAAGTCTATTTTCCAGATTCTTCAACGGATCCAGATTTGCATTTTCGTAGTAACGGGAATCCCTATTTTAGTGCAGTACTGTCTTGCTGTCCTGAACTAGCATTTGCAATGTTCTATTCCTTTATGAACTGTCTATCATCTGTACATGTTTATCTGTCACCCTGAACCTGTTACATGTTTATACCATGTTGTTCTTGCTCTGTTTATGACACATACGTGCATGTCCGATATGAATAATAAATAACCAAGCCTGGGTTTAAGGGAAAGATCTAGTAGTGAGAAATTATAGAAATGTGTACTTGGAAGGGGGTCCGTGTTTCCCATACTGAGCTGTTGTGTGATACGATACTGTTATACTGATTACCTGACTGCACACTTCCCTATAGTAAGGTGTACTCAAAGGAGGACCAATAGGTTCTAACTGTCTGGTTACTGTTACTGATTACCTGACAGCACACTTCCCTATAGGAAGGTGTACTCGGAGGAGGACCACTAGGTTCTGACTGTCTGATTACTGATACATGAGTACACGGCCCTGTATGATCCCCTACGAAATTTAAACGAAACTATTTGAATGTAGCAACCATGTAGTAAAAGGATGGATGCATGTAGTGCTACCTAGAATGTAATAAACACAAGACGGTAAGAACATGACATCTTTTAACTGTTATCTGTTACATGCTACTGGACACTGTTATCTGTTACTGTCTGACTGTTATCTGATACAGTTATCCGTATACCTATCTGCATACTGTTGACACTTGACACATCTTATCTATATATGTTAGTATACCATGCTACCTGATTTGTTTTCCTGATGCATGTTAGATATTATATTCTGTTGATATGCCTATACCATGTCATATTTGTTCTGTTATTCTATGTTTGTTGTTCTTTCCCATGTACTTGTATCCAGTACTACAAGCGGCCCGTAACTTGTATTGGCGGGAGTTTGTTTTCTTTTTCCACTTCCTGCAATTAATGTAGTTGCAGACCAGGGTAATCAGCTGTCAGATGGAGTTGGTGATATGAGATATTAGTGCTGGAGTTTTATTATTATTATTTCTGTTGCTTATTTGAACAATTGTATTTGATACTTGGAATTATTTGTATTTGGGCAGTGTGACCTAGAATATTGATTTGTTCAGATCTGATTTATTTGAGATTATTATATTTTGATTTCAAGTAAATTTTTGTTGGTATATTTGATTCGATTATGCATACTTGGTTGGTTCTTTTGCTTTCGACTCTGATTATTTCTGAGAGATGTTGTAAAGATTCTGAACAGATTATGGATGATGAAAATCATTCGCTGGGCTTAGTCACTTATCCGTATTCCATATTTACTTTTGGGAATCGGGGTGTGACACAAACAGTAGAAGTTCATATGTAAAACTCAAACATGTTCAATTCATGATTCATGAGCTAATTAACAACTATTTAACTCCATTATATAGCCCTAATATGACAATAACTTACATATACCTATGTCACGCCCCGCTTCCCAAAAAGAATACGGAATACAGATTCGCAACAAAAGCCCAGCAAATGATTTTCATCATCCATAAGTTGTTCAAGAAATCTTAACAACATTCACAAGAATCATCATAGTCGGAAGCAAAAGAATCAACCACATGCACATAATGAGCCAAAACACCAACAAGAATACTTGAAACCAAATGTATAAATCTCAAATAGTCATGATCTGAATAAATCAAATATCTTGGGTCACATCGCCCAAATACAAGAATAAATCCAAGTCTCAAAATACAATATTGTTCAAGCAAGATAAAAGAAATAATAATAATAAAATGCAGCACTAATACTTCACGTCTCCGATACCATCTGGAACCTGTTCTCCAAAATCTGCAATTCAATGAATGCAGGAATGAGGAAAAGAGAAAAATACGTACCCGTCAATTGCAAGTTACGGGGCACTTATAATGTAGGATACAAGCACATGGGAAAACTAACTAGCAACATGGTATAAGCATGATGTCAACATAAACAACTAGCATGGCAAAGTGAACAAGTGTAAATGGCATGAATTAAGTGTCAAGTAATCAAGTATCATGTAAACATGCATCAAGTGTCAAATATCATGTAATCATGTATCAAGTGTCAAGTATCATGTAGTCAAGTGTCAAGCAAGCATGTGTCATGTTCAAGTATCATATTCAAGTATCATGTATCAAGTCTTGTGGTGATTACTATCTAGGTAGCACTTCATGCAGCACAACTTACATGGTGCTACAACAAACAATTTCGCTTTAGAATTCATAGTGGACCATAGAGGGTAGTATACTCGGGGACAAGTCAAGTAATCGAGCTCCAAGCTCCAAGTATCATGTAATCACGTGTCAAGTTAAGCAAGTGGCAAGTATCGTGTCTTGCATGCATGTATCAAGTAATCACGTGTCAAGTATCCTGTCTCATGTAATCATGTAGGATCAGTGGATCCCTTTCCGAGTACATATTTCTGAATTATCCATTATTAGATCTGTCCCTTAAACCCTGGCTTGATTATTTGTTATTAATGTCAAACAAGCATGTATATATGTAAAATATATCACAAGTAACATGGCATGATCATGTGACAAGTGCAAGTTGAAGTATAAACATGTACGAGTGCAAGATATCTCCTAAAAGCATAAAATAGACAAATCTCATGTTCAACACAGCAAGACCATAAAGTAGTAAAACAGTGATTCTCAGTGTTACAAGCATGCAAATTTGAATCCGTCGAAACTTCTAGAAAATAGACTCCCAACCGAATCAAGCAAGTATAAATAAGTCATATATAATTCATAAAAACATAGTTCAAAACTGATTTGAATACAGAAAGTAGGTTCAGCCAGAAATCAAGAAAACGAATTCAAGAACAGGAAAACAGGATGAAAACACATTAAATAAATCCACGAAAAATCTGGAGTATTTCCCTATATGTATAGTATCTAAATGTGAAGTTTCATAATTTTCCAGTAAAATTAGATCAGTCATAAAAAATAAGAAAACATCAATAAACAGTAGTTTGGCAAATTTGGAATTCCCAACACTGCTGTACGAAAACTATGATATCTCGCAACCAGTGAAACGAAATCCAATACTGCCAAAGGGATATCAAAATAGATAAAATGTTATAACTTTCATATTTCACAAATATTTTTCATACAGTAAAAGGAGTCATAGTGAAAATAAGGTTCTTTACAGAAAAGCGAGCAAAATACAGCAAAAGTATAGTTTTCATAAACGAGCATGAAACGACATATAAAACGCATCAATAAAATTCACCAAAATTCTGGATAATCCCTAACTAGATAAAGAAATATTGACCAAAGTTTTGGATCAAAATAATATGTACAGCACAGATATTAAAATGATTTAGTCATAAAAAACATCAAGGAAAGAAATCTGGAAAAGATCGACACCTCTGTAGTAAAACAGTCATATCTCACACATACGAAAACGAAATCAAGCAAGGTCAGAGGGGTTTGGAAATAAATGAAATTCTCTAAAACTCATGTTTTATATCGAAATTAAGTTACTGACTTCAAGACAGTCCAAAACAGCAAACAAAACAGATGAGCGACAAAATACAGATTTTTCCCTTTAACAACAACTCAACATATATCATACAAAACTTGTTCAAAACACAACCAAACATGAAATCGAGTCTACCAAGTGTCCAAACATCATGAATTAGGGTATCTAGCATGTCCACACCAAATATGTCACATGGGTCTCAACCAAATCACGAATTCTCACAAAAGTCTCACATACAAGATCAAAATCAAGAACGGGTAAAACCTAAGTTAATTCATGTCCAATTTTGTGTCGTGAGTCATCTATGGTCAAATTTTCACAATAGATACAAAATCCATCAAACATAACACAAACAAGAGTCGTCTCTAGATCCAACTACATAGGTGGTATTTTTGACTTGTATCAAATAAATGAATTGGAGTACAAGTTACTTGCCTTAACCGAAGATGAAGAACAATGAAAACCAAGAGTAACGAGCAAAGCCCACTAATGAAAATCCACGAATCAACGAATCCAAACAAACTTGAGCATAAATTTCCACACGAACAAAAACTCCAAAAGCGAGATGACAATAGTGGCATGCGGCCACAAAAGAACACCACGAGAGAGACTAGGGATTATATGTGGTGGTGTGAGGTGGTGTGAAGGGTGGTCAGGATGGCCAAGAGGGGAATCGGGAGTAGGGGCTGTCGGGTTGGATGCAGGCCGGGAGGGGGTGCTCGGCCTGGGTGTTGTGGGTTGGAGGGTGCTGGTCAGAGAGGGGGGTCGGCGGCCTGGGGGTAGGGTCGGGTGGTGTGCGGCGGCGCAAGCAACGGGAGAGAGAGGGAGGCCGGGTCTAGGGGTTAGGGTATTAGGGTTAGGGTTTGTGTGAGGGAGGGTGTATTTATATGGAAGGATTAGGGTTAATAATACAAGTTGGGTTAATGGGTATTTGGGTTGCGGGTAATTAGGAGTAGTAGTAGGATTTGATTTAATGAGTTTCAAATATGATACAAATGTATAGGATATCAAATAGGATTGGGAATTTAATTTGGCTTTGGTAATCATATTAGGGATCAAATAACAGGATTGGGAATTGGATCACCACCAATCACCACCACATACACCCAAGAACAAAAAAAAAAGAAATAAAAAGGACAAGAACTAAATGAAAGAAAGAACAAAATAATGAAGAACGAAACAAATGAGACAACCAATCAAACACAAAGAGCTCAAAATGAAATAAAACGAATATATATTGAAAACAACTCCAATATACGGTTCAGAAAAATACAAGAGAGAAAATACATCAAAACGAAAAATACACTCAAAAATACACAAAATGAAAAATAGGGGTTACAATCCTACCCACCTAACAAAAAGAATTTTGTCCTCGAAATTCATAAAAAAGATACATAGGGTAACCCCAAAACAACCAAAAGAACAATACAAAACTACTCAAATAAATGAGAAAACTTCTGCTGAATCTCCTCCTCCAGCTCCCAAGTGGACTCACCAGGCGAGTGAGGATTCCAAGCAATACGAACCAACTTGATGACCTTGTTCTTAAGCACTTTCTCCAGCCGATCCACAATAGCAACTGGCAGAATCTCACAAGTCAAATCCGGCCGAATGGTCAACTCAGAATAGTCGATCACGTGGCTCTCATCTGGGATATATCTCCTGAGTTGTGAGACAAGAAAAACATCGTGCACTCCTGATAAAGCTGGCGGTAATGCAAGACGATAGGCCACCTTGCCTACTCGCTCCAAAATCTCAAACGGTCCAATAAACCTAGGGCTAAGCTTGCCCCCACCACCGAACTGAATGACACCGTGCCACGGCGATACCTTTAGGAAAACATGGTCACCAACACCGAACTCCAAAGCTCTCCGATGGACATCAGACCATCGCTTCTACCTATCCTGAGCTGCCTGCAAATGCTTCCTGATCTGAACCACAACATCAACTGTCTTGGTGATCAACTCCGGACCCAACAACTTCCTCTCACCAATGTCATCCCAGCACACTGGTGATATGCACTTTCGCCCATAGAGTGCCTCGAACGGAGCAGCTTTAATACTGGCTTGAAAGCTATTATTGTATGAGAACTCTACGAGATGCAAATGATCCTCCTACGATCCACCAAACTGAAGCATACAGGACCGCAACATGTCCTCAAGAATCTGAATAGTCCGCTCTGACTGTCCATCAGTTTGGAGATGAAAAGGTGTACTGTACTTTAATTTACTCCCCAAACTATTCTGAAGACTCTCCCAGAATTGAGATCTGAATCTCGTATCCCTGACGGATACAATACTGACAGGAACCCCATGAAGTGTAACAATCTCTTGGATATACCTCTCAGCTAAGCTCTAAGTAGACTGCCCGACATGAAAAGGAATGAAGTGAGCATACTTCGTCAAACGGTCGACAATTTCCCAAATGGCATTATGACCCTTAGGACTCCTTGGCAAAGCAGTCACAAAATCCATAGCGATATGTTGCCACTTCCACTCTGGAATAGGAAGCGGTTGAAGAAGTCCAGCGGTTCTCTGATGCTTTGCCTTAACCTGCTGGCATATCAAACACTCAGCAACAAACTGAGCCACATCTCTTTTCATACCCTGCCACCAGAAATGAAGCTTCAAATCTCGATACATCTTAGTACCACCAGGATGGATAGAATACGAAGACTGATGGGCTTCCTCAAGCAACCTCTGACGAACATCACCTTCCGGGACACATAATCTGGACCCAAAACGAAGCGATCCATCCGAATGAATAACCATGTCTGTCCTGGACCCAGACTCAACCTCAGCTCGAAATCTCTGCAATTGTGCATCACTAGCCTGTGCCTCTTTAATCTGATCAAAAAGAGACGACTGTAGTTGAAGCACCAAACAACTCCGATCAGAACTTGGCAACAAAACCTCCAACTCCAACCTCCTCATCTGCTCAATCACATCCCTCTGCTGAGTTAAGAACATAACTGCCGGTCTCCTACTCAAAGCATCTGGCACCAAGTTTACTTTACCAGGATGGTATTGCAAACTGGTGTCATAATCGGCCATAAGCTCCAACCAATGCCTTTGCCTCATGTTTAACTCCTTCCGGGTGAAGACGTTCTTGAGACTTTTGTGGTCTATAAAGATCTCCAGTCGGTCCCCAAGTAAATAATGTCTCAACAGCTTCAAATCAAAAATCACTACCGCTAACTCCAAGTCATGAGTAGGATAGTTCTTCTCCTACGGCCTCAACTGTCTCGATGTGTACGCAACGACTCGGCCCTTCTGCATCAAAACTGCTCTAAGGCCCTTACTAGAAGCATTGCAGTGAATTACAAATCCACCTGAACCATCGGGAATAGTCAACACAGGCGCTGACGTCAATCTGTTCTTCAACTCAACAAAAGCTCCATCACACTCATCAGACCAACAGAACTTTTGATCCTTCCCAGTCAACTTAGTCAACGGTCCTGCTATCTTAGAAAAATCTTGGACGAACTTCCGATAATAGCCAGCCAAATCGAGAAAACTCCTGACCGCTGAAACTGACTTGGAAATAGGCCAATCCTTCACAGCCTCAACCTTGGCAGGATCCACAGAAATACCATCACCTGAGATAATGTGCCCCAAGAATGAAATCCTGTCGAGCCAAAACTCGCACTTGCTGAGTTTCCCATATAGCTGATTCTCCCTCAAAGTCTGCATAACCACTCTAAGATGTTCAACATGATCTTCCCGATTCTGAGAATACACCAAAATATCATCAATGAAGACCACCACAAATGTATCCAAGAACTGAGAGAAGACCCAGTTCGTAAGACTCATGAATACAGCTAGCGCGTTCGTAACTCTGAACAGCATCACAAGATACTCATAGTGTCCGTATCTAGTCCTAAAAGCAGTCTTCTGTTTATCTGCAGCCTTCACCTTGACTTGGTGATACCCAGAACGAAGATCCAACTTTGAGAAAATAACAGCCCCACTCAACTGATCAAACAAATCATCGATCCCGGGCAACGGATACTGATTCTTCACAGTAACTCTGTTCAGTTCTCGATAATCCATGCATAGTCGACGACCGCCATCCTTCTTGTCGACAAAAAGGACCAGAGCACCCATAGGCAAAACACTAGGTCTGATGAAACCCAAATCAAGAAACTACTGAATCTGCACCTTAAGCTCTGCTAGCTCAACTAGTGCCATCCTATAGGGACTCTTCGATATCGGCGTTGTTCCAGGCTGAACATCAATACCGAATTCCACTTCCCTATCAGGGGGTAAGCCAGGCAACTCATCTGGACAAACATCCAAGAAACCCTGAACTACTAGAGGTGCAGCCTCACAGCCTGAATGCAACTCCATCGCACAAATCTCCTAATCAACTATAGCTCGGCCAAGGGAAGACTCCCCGGCATGGAACTCAAACTCTGCGCAATCTGAAATATGGAACAAAACTTTCTTGGCACGGCAATCAACAATGGCATGGGTTTCACCCAACCAATCCATACCCAGAATCACATCGAATCCCGAATTCCCAATTACAATCAGATTGGCTTTGAACTCTGCGCTACCAATAATCACGGGACACTGCCTGCACTCCCGGAAATAAATGAAAACTCCACCACCTGTCACAATGTTCCAAGCCTCTGACATGTTGCTGCACTCCAACTGATGGCAAGCGACAAATCGAGAGGAGACAAAAGAATGGGTTGCCCCAGAATCAAACAGAATATGAGCAGGAAAAAAGCACACAAGCACAACACCTAAGATGGAAAGCAAAAGAGAGAAACAAAAGAATGGTTGAACAGGAGTGAGGAATAACAAAATGCAGAAAGGACAACAGAAAGAAATAAAGCAAGGGAAATGGCAAAAAACAAAGAGAAACAACAAACAATAAAATAATAAAACAAAAGATACCTGCAACCACACCCTCAACTGACTCAGCATCTGCAGTAGTCAGGTTGAAAGCCTGACCTCTCCGCGGAACAGCGGTCCTCTGACCGACAATCTGGCACTGCGGGGGAGACGGTGGTCTAACTGGACCACGAGCTGCGGCAACTTGCTAAACAGGACCCCTGGCTGGAGGAGCCAACCGCGGGCAGTCTCGGACCGAATGGTCAGCAGCACCACATCCAAAATAGCGACGATTGGCATGTCAGCAATCCTTGTGCTCATGCCCTGGAAGATGGCAAAAGTCACAGAAACCAACTCTCGGAGGACCCGCAGAAGAGTAAGGAGCTGCCCTGACCGGAGGGGCTGGAATAGGTCTCCGAATAGGCCCACCAGAAGACATAGCAACTGAGTGCAGAACAGTCCGGTGAGAAGAAGCCAAACCACCACGAGCTTGCTCCTGGACCCTAGCTGACTCAAGAGCCTCGGCTTAGGCACACAAGCGAAGAGAGACAAGCTGCACCTTGATGTCTCGCTCAAGCTCCAAAATGAACCTACGAGCCCTATCCCCTTTGTTCTCCACAAAAACAGCTGCGAAGCGGCTAAGTCTCATAAATTCGGCTGCGTACTCGTCCACAGACCTGGAGCCCGATTTCAAGAAAGTCTTATGTTACAACATTGAATGAACAATATGTAACAAAATTTCATTACTCGAAACAACGACCAACCTGTTTCAGGTTTAAGAATTGTTGCTCCATCTCAACTCTGGTGCTGCTAGGAAAGAACTTCTCCAAGAAGCTCCTAGTGAAAATGGCGTAAGAGATCGGTTTTTCGAGTCTTTTGGACTTAGACCTCCACCAGATATGAGCCAAGTCCATCAACTAGATGGTAACCACATCCACACGATCTGCATCAGCAACTCTAGCTGCCAAAAGCAGTTGCTCTGTCCGAATCAACCACTGTTCAGCCTCCAAATGCGTCTCAGTGCCTGAAAACCTGTTGGGATACAGCCTCATAAAGTCTGTGACCGTTCCCGGACGGGGAGGAAGAACATCCTGCCTAGGCGCAACAGGAGGAGGAACTCGAGCGGCTTCCAAAGCAGCCATCACCAAATTACTATGGTTATGCTGCTGATTAATCAAGCGCTTAAGCACCGCAATGACCGCCTCAATCGGGTCACCCTGCGACTGAGAAGTAGAACCCCTACGAGCCATAGTCTGCACAAAACCAAAAACAGTTAGCATCCAGATCAATGTTGATAATATTTGATTCATTTATGAATGCATGGTTGGTGAAATGTTGTGCAGATCCTAGTTCGAGCCAAGCTTGTCTAATATATTAGGTAACTAATACATTAGCCAAACCTAGTGCTCTGATACCACTAAAAATCCTGTCACGCACCGCTTTCCAAAAAGAATACGGAATATGGATACACAACAAAATCTCAGCGAATGATTTTCATCATCCACAAACTGTTCAAGAAATCTTTACAACATTCACAAGAATCATCAGAGTCGAGAGCAAAAAAATCAACCACATACACATAATGAGCCAAAACACCAACAAGAATACTTGAAACCAAATGTATAAATCTCAAATAGTCATGATCTGAATAAATCAAATATCTTGTGTCACATCGCCCAAATACAAGAATAAATCCAAGTCTCAAAATACAATATTGTTCAAGCAAGCTACAAGTAATAATAATAATAAAATGCAGTACTAATACTTCATGTCTCTGATACCATCTGAAACCTGTTCTCTAAAATCTGCAATTCAACGAATGCAGGAAAGAGGAAAAGAGAAAAACAAGTACCGGTCAATTGCAAGTTAGGGGCCACTTATAATGTAGGATACAAGCACATGGGGAAACTAACTAGCAACATGGTATAAGTATGATGTCAACATAAACAACTAGAATGGCAAAGTGAACAAGTGTAAATGGAATGAATTAAGTGTCAAGTAATCAAGTATCATGTAAATATGCATCAAGTGTCAAGTATCATATAATCATGTATCAAGTGTCAAATATCATGTAGTCAAGTGTCAAGCAAGCATGTATCATGTTCAAGTATCATATTCAAGTATTATGTATCAAGTCTTGTGGTAATTACTATCTAGGTAGTACTTCATGCAGCCCACCTTACATGGTTGCTACAACAAATAGTTTCGCTTTAGATTTCATAGGGGACCATAGAGGGCATTATACTCGGGGACAAGTCAAGTAATCGAGCTCCAAGCTCCAAGTATCATGTATCATGTAATCACGTGTCAAGTTGTGCAAATGGCAAGTATCGTATCTTGCGTGCAAGTATCAAGTAATCACGTGCCAAGTATCATGTCTCAAGTAATCACGTAGGATCAGTGGATCCCCTTTCGAGTACACATTTCTGAATTATCCACTATTAGATTTATCCCTTAAATTCCAGCTTGGTTATTTGTTATTAACGTCAAACAAGCATGTATATGTGCAACATATATCAAGATCACATGGCATGATCATGAGACAAGTACAAGTTGCAAGATAAACATGTACGAGTGCAAGATATCTCCTAAAATAATAAAATAGGCAAATCTCAAGTTCAAGACAGCAAGACCATACTGTAGTAAAACAATGATTTCCAGTGTTACAAGCATGCAAATCTGAATCCGTCGAAATGTCTAGAAAATAGACTCCCAACCGAATCCAGCCAGTATAAATAAGTTATATATTAATTCACAAAAATATAGCTCAAAACTGATTTGAATACAGAAAGTAGGTTCAACCAGAAATCAGGAAAACGAATTCAAGAACACGAAAATAGCATGAAAACACATTAAATAAATCCACGAAAAATCAGGGGTATTCTCCTATATGTCCAGTATCTAAATATAAAGTTTCATAATTTTCCAGTAAATTTAGATCAGTCATAAAAAATAAGAAAATATCAATAAACTGTAGTTTAGCAAATCTGAAATTCTCAACACTGCTGTACGAAAACTATGATATCTCGCAACCAGTGAAACGAAATCCAATTTCGCCAAAAGGATTTCAAAATAAATAAAATATACTAACTTTCATATTTCACAAATATTTTTCATACAGTAAAAGGAGTCATAGTGAAAATAAGGTTCTTTAAAGAACAGCGAGCAAAATACAACAAAAGTATAGTTTTCATAAACGAGCATGAAACGATATATAAACGCATCAATAAAATTCAACAAAATTCTGGGTAATTCCTAACTAGATAAAATAATATTGACCAGAGTTTTGGATCAAAACAATATGTGTAGCACAGATTTTAAAATGATTTAGTAATCAAAAATATCAAGAAACGAAATCCGGAAAAGATCGACACCTCTGTAGTAAAATAGTCATATCTCACGCATACAAAAATGAAATTAAGCAAGGTAAGAGGGGTTTGGAAATAGACGAAATTATCTAAAACTCATGTTTTATACCGATATTAAGTTACTTACTTCAAGACAGTACAAAACAGCAAACAAAACAGATCAGCGACAAAATACAGATTTTTCCCTTTAACAACAACTCAACATATATCATACAAAACTTGTTCCAAACATAACCAAACATGAAATCGAGTCTATCAAGTGTCCAAACATCATGAATTAGGGTATCTAGCATGTCCACACAAAATATATCGCATGGGTCTCAACCAAATCACGAATTCTCACAAAAGTCTCACATACATGATCAAAATCAAGAACGGGTAAAACCTAATTTAATTCATGACCAATTTTGTGTCGTGAGTCATCTATAGTCAAATTTTCACAATAGAGACAAAACCCAACAAACATAACACAAACAAGAGTCGTCTCTAGACCCAACTACACTATAGGTGGTATTTTTGACTTGTATCAAACAAATGAAATGGAGTACAAGTTACTTGCCTTAACCGAAGATGAAAAACAACGAAAACCAAGAGTGACGAGATAAACCCATGAACGAAAATCCCCGAATCAACGAATCCAAGCAAACTTGAGCGTGAATCTCCACACGAAAAAAAACTCCAAAAGCACGATGACAATAGTGGCTTGCGGCCACAAGAGAACACCACGAGAGAGACTAGGGATTATATGTGGTGGTGTGAGGTGGTGTGAAGGGTGGTCGGGATGGCCAAGAGTGGTAATCGGGAGTAGGTGGCTGTCGGGTTGGATGCAGGCCGGGTGGGGGTGCTCGGTCTGGGTGTTGCGGGTTGGAGGGTGCAGTCCGGAGAAGAGGGTCAGCGGCCTGGGGGTAGGGTCGGGTGGTGTGCGACGGCGCAAGCAACGCGAGAGAGAAGGAGGCTGGGTCTAGGGGTTAGGGTTTGTGTGAGGGAGGGTGTATTTATATGGAGGGATTAGGGTTAATAATACAAGTTGGGTTAATGGGTATTTGGGTTGTGGGTAATTAGGAGTAGTAGGATTTGATTTAATGGGTTTCAAATAGGATACAAATGTATAGGATATCAAATAGGATTGAGAATTTAATTTGGCTTTGGTAATCTTATTAGGGATCAAATAATAGGATTGGAAATAGGATCACCACCACACACACCCAAGAACAAAAAAAAAGAAATAAAAAGGATAAGAACAAAATGAAAGAAAGAACAAAATAATGAAGAACGAAACAAATGAGACAACTAATCAAACACAAAGAGCTCAAAATGAAATAAAACGAATATATATTGAAAACAACTTCAATATACGGTTCAGAAAAATGCAAGAGAGAAAATACACCAAAATGAAAAATACACTAAAAAATACACAAAATGAAAAACACGAGTTACAACCTAAAACAGTAAGCTATTCTTCCAATCCTACAACTGGTGCTAATTGTAAAAATTATAATTAATCACCTACTTAATGAAATTTCATGCTTTTAGATTTTACAGAAAGATTTTTGAATCTACTTTACTCTCTCAGTTGGAAACTTTCTCAAAATAAGTCATTTGTGTGATGAAAATGACCTCATGCTAATATGTATACAAATTCTCAGGATATGCATAAACATTCCACTAGTGTATGCTTAAAACTCTGTTAAAAATAACTATTATCTCAAAATTTCATAAAATCTAGTATGCATGTTCCAGATGCATATAGGCAGTACATATGCAGAAATTAGTTCAAAATTCCAAGTATACAGAAAGTTATGACAATTTGAGTAGGATGCAAATTACCAAACAACAACCACACTGTTTCTTAACAACAACAGAAGGTTTTATTTTAAAGAGATAATAATTCTTATTCAAAAATTATGAAACTTGGTAAAAATGTTACACATTGACTTAGGATATAACTGTAAAAATTTTAAGTTCAAATTCCTTTTAATTATAGGGTTATGCTTTTTGGGGTAACATGCATTCATTATGAAAACACAGATGAAACAAATTTATCTTAGTATAGAAACATGGTTTTTGTTAAATATCAAATTATCTCAAAAAATTAGTAAAATTAGTAGAATTGCTGTAGACACATAGGAACCATGCATAAAAATTTCAGCTTAAGAGTCATTATATTTTGGAATGAATGAATTTCCAAACTGAATACAAAATTCTTGAAACAGAATCGAAAGACAGTTCAATGTTTTCACTACCCAGTATAGATGTAGCATTTTCTAAAAATATCAAACATCATCCAAAAATTATGAAAATTTGGGGAATTGATATAGATGTGTAAGAGAACCTACAGTAAAAATTTCAACTCAAAATTCATAATAGACAAAGAGATATGATTTTTTAAGTCAAGCATGCTAGATTAAAACAGATTTGAAAATTAATCGAATTTTTTACCAAACTATCCCACTTTTTTGTAAGTATGTACGAAACTGTCCCTGTTTGAAAATTTAATACCAAAAATCCATGTCGCTAACTGAGTTAACGCGCCTAGTAGTTTTCTTCACACTTTCTCAGTTAGCATGTGTTAGGGGGGATAACACTTTTCCCCTCAGCAGGGTTTTGCGAAAAAACCACCAATTATAGACATGCTAACTCAGTTAGCTCGCCTGTTTAAACCACTCGCGGGTTGACAGTAGGGAATACTACTCTTCAAGTATGGAGTAGGCAAAAAATCCCAAGTATAGACACACTAACCCCGTTAGCGCGCCTCTTTATACTAGGCACGTTAACCGGGTTAACGTGTATCATTTGGGCTTTTATTAAAACTCAATCGCTGATTGGTACCTCATTATATTTGTAATGTCTCTCTTTTCTCTTTCTCCCCCAATTTCGAAACCCAAATCCAAAACCCTAGCATCCCAATTGTAGATTTTAATAAAAATAGTCTACAAAATCTGAAAGGATCTTCTTCTTCATCTTCTTCTTCTCTCTCATTTATCTTTTTCTTCTCTCACATTCATATATCCTCCCACTTTGAAAACCCTAAATCCATGTTTGGGCTTTTGTTTGTTTGGGGATTACATTGCGGATTTGTTATCAACCCATTCACTACGTCGTCTTTTCGAAGCTCCAAATTTCCAATCTTTTTTGAGAATAAACTTGAAGGTATGATTTGTATATCATTTTATCAAATAAATTTTGTTTAGTAGAATGATTTTTTTTTTATAAATATGTATAGGTATGGATTACGATATTCCTATTTGGCTTTATTTTGGTGATGAGATTATCTGTGACCCAAAAATAGGTTGTTGTTATACTGCCGTTAATCCCGAAATAATTTGGGTACCCCGTACAATTACAATGGAAGAACTTGTAGAGAAGGTTTATGAGGTTACTAATAAGGATAGAAAACGATGGAAGATTAAAATTTTAGCCCGTTATGCAGCTAGAAAAGGTGATGGTCAATATTTTATGACTGTGCCCTTAGGAAACGACAACTCTCTGAAATCCATGATTGGTAGAACACTTGATCAGAATTTTAGTTGGTCTGCCTTAGAGCTATATATTCAGCAAACAGATTTTATTAATGCCCAACCACATGCTAACCTGTTGGGTTTTCGGGGCATAAATGCAGCGGATTAAAATAATAAAATCGAAACCCAATCGCAGGATCCATGCAAAACAAGACGTTTAATTCGTAGTTATGAACGTTTACCTTAAAACGAAGCTTTAACAGTTGAGAAAAGGATGACTAATGGAGGTCCAAGCTTCTTGAATCACCACGCATCCCGCTGACGCGATCTACGCTCTATCGGTATCCACACGAACACTTGGTATTTGAAGGAGCGATGTACTAGCATCCGAAAAACAAATTCTCTCTATCTCCATCTTCTTCTCTCAAACGGCTAGGGTTTTTTTTCTTAGCCTCAAAAAAACAATTTGAGAGTTTAAGATCTTTATATAGAGAGACCAATCTGTTTTTCTAAAGCCCAATCCTATTGGGCTTTTATTAAAATTAGAATTCTTAATTAAATAAATAATTAAGTCAAACTTAATTAATATTCTAATATAATTCTAATTCTAATCATTAGCAAATTTGAAATTATATTTAATTAATTAATTAAGTCCCACTTAATTAATATCATAAATAAATTCGAATTACTATTTAATTTAAATTCATAATTTAAATCAAATCTCCTTCAAGCGTTCTTGTGTGTGACCCTTTAGGTTATTATTACGTTGGAAATAATTTTAATATCCAATAATAAAATTATAAACAATGAGCGGCATCTAGTAATACATCATTGCTACCCAAGTAATAATAATAATTGGTGATCCAATAAAACCTTTCGTGATTAATGTTTCGTGTAATATAATCCCTTTAACCATATATTATAGATTAAACTCGAGGCATGTTCTCAGTCATCCTCTTCAACATTTAATCCGGGTTTCCTTGATCAATGAGTAGACTATTAAAACAAATCATTATTTGAGCATGGCCATGCATTTCATAGTCTCACTCAATCAAGAGGCCAATAATATCTCTCCTAATTATAGGAGGGTTAAATCCTTTATCTATCATTCATATTTCTCATACGACTCATAATATACCCGATGTCCACTTTTATCATCACCCGGTCAAAGGTAACTTTTAATGTAGTCAAAGTATATTAATCCTCTTATAGAAATATAATGATCTCAAGTCAGAGGATCATTACACCATTATCACTGTGAGTCTTTCTTATGACTTTATTTAAACATGAAGAATCTCACTGTGGGTCTATCCAGTGCCATGTAGAATCTTACATGCACCTATGTTCTTGACTTTAGTATCACTATACCTATGACCAATGAGATGTGGTCATCAGTCAACAAACATACTAATCTTTATGCATTATTATTGTCCCATAATGACAATGCTTGATTAGGGATATTTAGGAATATAAACACTATTCATATAATCTCATTTTTAAGTCTCATACTTAAAGATATAGAATACGTATTATATATTCCAAGGACATTTATTATTCTATCATTTTTATCGCAGTAAATTAAGACATAATAAATTAACATATAATAATCAATAGAACACAATCATTAATTAACAAAAGTATTTCCTAGAAGCACAATCACATTGTCTCTAGGGCACTAACACTAACATAACCTTTGGTTCAAGCTCCGCACGTGAAGTGCCGATTCACAATGTAATTTCGAATCCGGTTCAAACATCCCATGCAATCCCACCATCCTCACAAGAAGACACATTTACAAATACTACAAGCTCGGATCCTTCTGAATTTGAATTGCTACGTCAACCAAGTTTGGTTAATGATTACGTTCCGAATACTAATGTTTTTGGGATATTTGATAATGCTACCGTTAATAATGATTTAGTCGATGATGAAGAAGAAGACGAAGAAATAGACGATGATCCTGAAGACGGATTACAAAATGAAGACGAGAAAGAAGAAGATGAATATGTAAATATTAATATAAATGATAGTAATGATGTCGATGTGAACTTTACTGATGGCTTCAATTATGTCAACGATCATGTTACCGAGGAAATGGCACAAAGTGCGAGAGTAAATCATGGTCCACAAGAGTCATCAGGTTCATCCACCGTAGATGAGTTCTACATTGGGCAAGAGTTTCAAACTAAAGACCTGATTCAACATGCGGTAAAGTTATACTCCATCAACTAACATCGGAAATTTATCACAATGAAATCTTCATCTACCATCTTTGTTGTAAAATGTAAATTGGCTCCGAGAAAACGTTCACTTAAGGAGTTGATGCAAATCTCACCGGTTGCAAGTGAAGGTGGTTGTCCGTGGAGATTACGTGCAATTGTTCCGAAGGGCCGGACTAATTTTGTGGTTAGAAAACTAGTAGGGCCTCATACATGTGTGAATCCCGCATTGAATCAAGACCACTGCAAAGCTGACGCTAAACTTGTATGCAATTGAATTATGAATGTTGTGAAGGCTCAGATAGGAATTACACTGCAGGCCATTATTGAGATAGTCAAACTTCAATTGAATTATCAAATATCTTATAGGAAGGCTTGGATTGCAAAGCAGAAATCTATTGAGAAATTGTATGGATCTTTTTAAGACATGTATACAAAATTGCCTTTACTTCTATCAGCAATCCAAGCAGCAAATCCAGGAACTGTTATCCATTGGGATAAGTATGATTCCGGTCTTGGCAAAGAAACATTTAGGGGAGTATTTTGGGCATTTGGTGCTTCAATTGAATCAAGTCATGACACACTAGTATGGAAAAATAAGGGTTGTTTGTTAATAGCCGTAGCACCGGATGCGAATGATTGTCTGTTTCCATTTTCCTTCGCAATTGTTGTTAGAGAGAGTGTTTATACATAGACGTGGTTTGTGGGCCGCATTCGTGTCTATGTCACCGATCGGTTTGGTTTATGTGTTATCTTTGATCGCCACGCTGGTATTTTGGCTGCCATGGACTCGCAGAACGGAGCATGGAACGAACCAAATGCATATCATCGTTATTGTATGCGACATTTTGCTACAAATTTCTTTTCCAAATTTGGTAGTAAAGCAATGCAGGATGAAAGTTAAAATTATAGCATGTCAAAACCAATCCAAAAAATTTCAAAGCAAACTCGCGAAACTGGAATCAGTTAATGTGGAAGCGGCAGATTGGTTGAAAGAAAAATTAGTTGACAAATAGGCACTTTCTAAAGATGGAGGACGGCGATATGGCATAATGACTACCAACCTATCACAAGTTTTCAACTCTATATTGAAAGGTGTGCATAGTTTACCAGTAACTGCTATTGTGGAAATGATCTTTTACAGTCTTAATTCGTATTTTTCTACACAGCGTCAGGTAGCCAACAAGCTCATTAGTGAAGGTAAAACTTTTGCACAAAGAATACTAGATTTGATAGATATCCGGCATGAAAGAGCCAACATGCATGAAGTGATATTGTTTAGCCATCAACCAGGAGTTTTTGCAGTCAAAATAGGTATACTAAGAGTACATGGGACGAGTCATTCCTCGGCTGGAAATTGACTTGTTAGGGAAATGTAAAGGTGAGTCATTCTCCTATACCACATCATGTAAGCGACATGGGATGACGCATCGAACGGTGGAATATTTACAATTACGTGATCGAGACGATGATTCCAAATATCCACGTGTACGTGCTATGAAGCTGCCAATCGTGAGCTGCTTGTCGACCCATACCGGTGACACTGTGTAGATTGGCATTGTACGGTTGATGGATCAGTATATTCTGATGCAACCCAAATTGACGAAGTACTCTATCTGGAAAATAGGCCTCAACTGTACCAAAGTGAATAAGCGGTGCGTTTGTCAACCACAGTTGAGGAGTCGATGAACAAACTGGAGGTAATCTCGCTAAATGTTTCTCCGTATATGGTTGCCACTTAACACATTCGTCTGCCAAGTGGTCAAGCTCGTCCCGGTAATATGAGAGGCATCTATTAGGGCTAGCCTTCCACGTTAATGAACCCATCCAATACACACCTTGCGGTGGCTTCATGTTCTCATTCTCAGGAAGATTCGCCCACTTTGGTGACTGCTTTGCGAAAACAGGTCGGCCAATGTGTAGTCGTTCCCAACTCCAGACCTGTAGTATTAACATTGGTCCGTTCATCTGCTTGGCACCAAGAGAGCAATTGCACAAGGCTTTATACAATGTGGCTAACGTAGCACTTCCCCAAATATACCCCCTACACCACCAAGATCGGCGATTAGTGGTAGGTACATTAACAGAACGGAATCTTCGGAGGAATTTGGGAACATTACACCACCGAATAGTGTCATTGTGTACGCCCGGCAGTCACAATGTACTTGCAACTATGTGGAGGCATTAGTCAACGTACCGGAGAATTTATCCTTCAACCATTTCAACCTCAACGATTTGCCTATAAGGACAGATCGATCCACCTCTACACCGAGATACTCGTTGATAATGAACTCTGGTTAAAAGTCCATTGTGCCAGTTACGGCCTCTCCATCAATTGGCAGACCCGTTATTACAGTAACATCTTACAGTGTCACTGTCGTCTCACCAACCGGCAAGTGAAAACTATGCGTCTCGGGATGCCATCTCTCGAGAAGGGTTGTTAATAAGGGCCGGTCCGCCTTAATGGATCCCATCAACCCTATGCCGTATAACCCACATTGCTGTAATATCTCATGTATACGGGGATGCATCTCTAACGTGCCGTGCCCCCTAAAATTACACTCCGAAGAGTTTCCTTCCCAAACAGCTTTAGATCGATGCTGGCTTTGTAGAGTCAAAAGTTTTGGGTCGATCGGACCGGAAACCACCGGAGTAACATATGAGGAAGAAGATGGTCCCGGCTGACTAGATGGAGAGGAAGGGCCAGGTTGATTTGGAGGAGGAGACGGGCCCTGTTTGAGTTGTCGGAGAAGAAGAAGTACTAGCCTCAACCTATACCAAAAAATTTGAAATTCAACAAATATATTTATAATTTTCTTGATGTTAAAATTAAACGTATGAAATTAATGTCAAATCATTTTACATTGGTACGTCTCTATCCACCACGATGCATTTTTTGGAGGTCATCCGTGACATGTTCGTGGACCTTCTCGGGTAGTTGAAGGTCTACTACTACTCCCTTCTTCGGGATTACCCATTGTCTGTGCCATATCCTATATCAAATTGAATCCTACATATTAGATAATATATATTAACAAATTTAACTTAAAATCAATATAAATTAATTATACAATTAACAATGTCTAATTTCCAACATTTAAATATCAAACATTATTACTCAAAATGTCACATTGGCCTTTAGGTCCTTAACCAAAGGATAAAATATTGTGCAAAGTGTCATCCAGTGATGGTAAACAGATATATGACCTGAAATGGCTTACAAAAGTGTTTGTGTAAGTAGCTTATTCAACATGATGGTTAACAGATATATTGAACAAAAGTCCCCTCCTTCTACACTCCTATTTCATCATGAACCAAATCAGAAACATAGTGCTTCCCATAATATCTATCAGCTAATCTACAACTATAGTACAATCAAAGAAATTAACAAATTTTCTTACAATTCCAATTTACAGTTTTTAGTTATGCTTCTCTAGGGTGAACCCAACATGATGTTCCCTTAAATTTGGCAAAAATGAACCCAACATTGCAAATCAAACCCTAGATCCAAAATCACAAAAATTATATAGCATAAATAACAAACACTTACAAACGATTGTAGGGTGGAAGTAAGAAGTCGACGGGAAGCACCACGAGCCTCTCCATTCGAAAATTTGGGGGAAACCCTTTATGGGTTAAATAGGCATTTTTTGGGGAAATTGTAGATTCAGATGAGTGTTTTGGGAGTGATGAAGAGATTCCACCGAAAATTTCGTGAGTTTGGGATGGGTAGAGGGCAAAATCGAAGACTAGGGTTTGGGGGTTTGGGTTTAAAATCACTTGATTTTTGGTTTTCAGAGAGAGGAGAAGTGATATGAGATTGAGATAGCGAGATTTAATTAATAAAATCCCAAACGACACACATTAACCCGGTTAGCATGCCTAGTATAAAGAGGCGCGCTAACGGGGTTAGCGTGTGTGAGTATATCAAATTTCCAGAAAGTTTCAACTTTCTGGAAAATTTGCAAAGTCAACAGTCGTTAACTCGGTTAACGACCTTGGTAAAAATAGGCACGTTAACTGAGTTAGCGTGTGTGAGTATCTCAAATTTCCAGAAAGTTTCAACTTTCTGGAAAATTTGAGATTCAACAGTTGTTAACTCGGTTAACGGTCTTGGTAAAAATAGGCAAACATGTGTGAGGATCTCAAATTTCCATCAAACAGCTTGCTGAGGGGAAAAGTGTTGTCCCCTAACACACGCTAATTGAGAAAGCAGGAAGATAATTACTAGGTGCGTTAACTCAATTAGCGACAGGGAGTTTTTGGTATTAAATTTTCAAACAGGGACAGTTTCATACATACTTACAAAAAGTAGGATAGTTTGGTAAAAAATTCAAATTAATCTCACACCAGAAGATGTTTGAATTTATTAAAATGTCAAATCATATTTAGAATTTACAAAATTTGGTGGAGTTGTTATAAACATGTATAAGAAGCTATAGTAGAAGTTTTAGTTCTAAATTCATGCTCATCATGGAGTTATGATTTAATCATGCATGCTAATTTTAAACAGAATAACAAAAACTGTTTCTATTTCAGCTATGTTGCATTTTATTAAAATATCAACCTATATGCAAAAATTATGAAATTTGGTGGGTTTATTAGGGACATAATTGATATGCTACAGAAAAGATTTCAAATCCAAATTCCTTCATGGCACTAAGATATAAATTTTCTAATCATCTGATGTTAAATCCCAACAAGATTCAACATTTTCTTGCAATTGAACTTGTTGTACTCTTATAAATTTTTAGATCCAAAAATTTCTTCATTCACAACATGATGCAACCCTAAATCAGTAACATTTCATCTCAATTTTAAAATAAATACAACAATCAAGAGTTTAGAAGGACACCCGCTATGCAATTGTTGATTCCTTCTTGCTTCTCTTCCTCCTTTTTTGGACTCCTCCTAGCTTCTTGCTCCTTGCTCCTTGATCCTAGCCTCCTTCTCCTTGGATCTAAATTCTTGTCTCTGATCAGTAGTTTAGGGAAAGGGAAGGGTATTTGAGAGTGTAGGAGTGATTAGAAGTTGAAAAAATAGGAACATTGAGATAATAGATTTTTGTAAAAATGGAAAGAGAGTGGGGAAGGTTGTCGGCCAGAAGTGGGGGAGGGGGTTTTGGTGGTTGGCTATGGAATAGTGAGAGAGGGGAGAGAGTGTGTGGTTTGATTTGGAAATTAAGAACAACCCAAAGTTTGAGCTCATGGTTTATTTATTGGCCCATAGGTTTGCTTGATTAAAATAGTGGCTTAGGGTTTAGTTTAGGTTAGTATGTATAATTATACATAATATATATACACACATACATATATATACATATACATGTATTCATGCATACACATATAAGGGCAAATGCACACATATACAATTTTAAGAAAAATGTTTGTATGTATATGTAAATATAGTTTATTATTATAGAAATACTATACGTTTCGTCTCAGTTATAGTTGAGACAAACGTACAATTTAACTGGAAAATTATTCCATCTGTGGTTCCACAATTGTACCATTGTCTGGATCAAAACATATTAAAT
This sequence comes from Hemerocallis citrina, assembly GCA_017893485.1. Taxonomy (NCBI): domain Eukaryota; kingdom Viridiplantae; phylum Streptophyta; class Magnoliopsida; order Asparagales; family Asphodelaceae; genus Hemerocallis; species Hemerocallis citrina. The sequence goes on along the minus strand of CM030358.1, from coordinate 384,645,736 downwards.
AATATGTCTCAATATTTACTCAATTAAAATTGAGAAGAATCCATCAATACCTGCGACTCTGAATTGTGCACGGACTAATGTTCAAAATTGTTATATACTATTTTGTGGGATCTTACAATATTACACCCTTTCTTATTTTTCATTTTAATTGACAATCATAATGATTAATATAATTTTATTTAAAATTGCAGCACTGATTTGGATATTGCATTGTACATGAGGAGTACTTGTCTGTTCACTTAACCCCATCCAATCGAAATGGATCCAACCGTTTGACCAGTTACAATTACATTATTCACCATTTTCGTATGCTTCCAACATTAGGTTTCAATTAGTTCTCATTTATTATCCATATCGCATCCAACAAATGGCTGGAAAGAAAGAGAGAGAGATTGAGAGTGAGAGTATTAGTAGCAATATGTATTGGATATCGTAATATGTATTGGAGATCGTTTCAAAACCTAACCCTCCAACCCTAGCCTCCAAAACCTAACCCTAACCTAACCCCAATCCTAATCTAGCCTTCAAAGTATACCATTTTTAGTGCTGTCAATTATCATTGTCAATGTCTGATATTAACTATTTGACTGAGTTTTCTATTCATGTTTACAAAATCACCAGTTTATGTATCCTTCACAAGTTCCCTCTCAATCCCTACGAGAAGCACTCTGCATTATCAGATGAATTCTCTACAACTATGTGAGAGTTGCTGCATTCTTTTACTAACTTCACCCTGCAAATTTGGTTTGTCTTCATGTCCTAAGAACAAAAAATCATTGTTAAAATAAAAGCTAATCTTCTTATTAAAATTAACAAAAAAATAAAGATAGAGAGAAATGAAAACAATAAAAAAATAAAATAACAAAGTCGTTGTCTCAAACAATGACCTAAGTTAGAATATGTCATTGTTTGAAACAACAGATTCAGTTACATCAAGTAGATAAGTACAAGTCGGAGAGCAAGAGTTTTTGCTCAAATTTCAACTAATCTTAAGCTGTTGTTTTAAACAACGACTTAAATTAGAAGTTGTCGTTGTTTGAAACAACGGGTTAAGTAGGTTCAAAATGACAAAGTTCACAGTAGAGAGCTTAATTTTTTGCTTAAATATTAGTTGAGCCTAAGTCATTGTTTCAAACAGTGACCTAAGTTATAATAGGTCATTGTCTAAAATTACAACTTCAGTTGTTCCAAATGTCAACTAATAAGTCAGAGAGCAAGTGTTTTTGTTCATATTTTGTCTTACCTTAAGCCATGCTTTAAGATAAAGACATAAGGTAAAGACTAAAAAAAATGTTCATCAACAGTAACAATTTCTTCAACAACACTAGGGGCAACCCACAACAACAACTTCATATACAATCTCATTCAATCATGAAAATATCATCTCAATCAAGGACTTTTTATCACAATAACAAAAGACATCACAACAACAATAACAACACACAAAATGTGGAATTAAGCAATTAAACACACAACATTACTTCACAGATTCTCATTTACAATTCCTAGATTACATAGATTCAAAATAGCATTTACATATACATTTTGTACAAAAAAATTACTTTCAAGGTAACGATCAAGCTTTCTCCAGTCAAAACCTGCAAGAATCTTAAACTTCATATACAACATCAAATAAGCATTATAAGTCTAGAAACCCATCAAACATACACAAAGTTCAATTTTTACATCACAACGGTTCATCATAATTATCGTCGGAACTCTCTTCAATGGTTGGATTAAATTCTTGTGCATTGGTTATGCTAAATAAATGACAAGATTGAGTTAGTCAACTTTTACTTATCAACTTCAACCTGAAAAGCAATATTGAGTGAGTTAAAAAATTTTAACTAATGAAAGAGATATATTACCTAGCAACTTTGTTTGGAAAATTTATTGAATCGTGTCCGGTACCACGCATGCCGCATGCATTGCACTGTCTAGGTATTTGGTGAAATTGCTCTCTTATCGGCTTCAATCTCTTCTCGCTAGGCCTTCCCTTTTTAGTGCCCTATCGAGGGTCCCTCACAGGTACATGAGACATATCCACGTCTTTTCCATTTGCATGTCCACTGCCTTCAGCATGTTGCCCACTACTCTCGAGTTGTGTAGAACCTTCGGGATGTATGCTAATTTTGGGCTGCAGAAGAGAAATGCCTTCAATGCCCTTAACCATGTAGTTGAGCATGTATTTGTAACTTTCATCGAAAGTACAACAAAGATCGACCAGTTCCGCCAGATGTATAGCGACAACTGAAGAACACTTTTGCTTCTCGCTATTGTAAATTTTTTGAGTGATGGCTCAATTCACAATAGCGAGAAGCAAAATTGTCGCTAGTTCCATCGACACCGGATGTATAGCTTCTTCTCATGACATCTTGGGTCCATCTTTGTAACTCCTGTTATCCCATTTCTTGTACTTTGTACTATATTTATCTTTCCAGTGTATTCTACCTGATTCTATTCTTTTATTTTTTTCTGAACCGTGTATTTTTTATTTATTATCAATATAAATTCACCTATTGTTTTTGTTGTTTGTGATTTCAATCTCCTTGATTCAAATTTTCTACCAATTATTTATCTCTGAATGATTTGTTGATTCTAATTTATCTCATTCTTGGTCTAATTGCTTATTCATTTGTTTTCTGCCTTATTGGATCCGGTTTTTACCTAGTATACCCTATTTGAACCCTTCTATCCGTCCTACTGGATCCTAACCCGCTACCCAATACCATCTTCTTTTACCCAATCTCCCCCAGATATTTCTTCACGTTCTCTATCTGCCTAACAAGCAGATCATGACTCCCCTATCTTCTCTTGATTCTTCAAATCCCAACTTACCACGAATTTCATTATTAAACCCTACCAAATTTGCGTGGTTCGGGAGGCACTTGAGTAAGCCGCTGGCGCCCGGCTGCGTCTTTACCCCTATCCAATTTTTTGGCCAATTCCCCCTTCGTACTACCAAAAAATCAGATTCTTGCCGAATCCGAGTTTGCTGCTCCAACCATTACAAAACTCATACCTATTCTGTTCAGTACTTTAGGTGCGCGTACTATTACAATACGTACCACACCACAGGGCGGCTCGCCTGAATGCCGAGTCTTCTTACGCCTACTACTATCTACAACCCTAACCTCTCAATCCTAATCTATCTCTCTCTCTCTCTCTCCAACTCATCTCTCTCCCTCTCTCCCTCTGAGCACCCCCCGACTGCTGGCCTGCCCCCCCTCTCCGTCGTGCCACCCTGCGCCTCCAACTGCCGTGACCCCCCAGTTGCCGGCACCCTCGCGACCTCCTGTTGTTGCCCCGCCTTACACCCACGACAACGCCCCTCCCTTGGTCTCTCCCCTTCTCCTCCCGAGTGCATCACACCCCCACTCGGCCTTCCCCTTCCGATGCCAGCAGCCCATGACGGCACATCACTTTTAGGCCTTCTGCCCTCACTCCCGATGCCCTTGCTCTCGACGCCGAGCTTCGCCATCTCACGCCTCCTGCAAGTGTTGTGTTCGTGAACGTTGTGTTCGTGATCGTTCGTGATCGTTCGTGGTTGTGTTCATTGCCCGGGATCCATTTCTTTTATTCTCGTCTTTTCATCGGATTCATCGACTACCCTAAGGCAAGTAACTTGTATAATTTTTGTTGTACATACAAGTACAAAATACCGCCTGAAAGTCTTGCTTTTGTCTTTGGATTTGTTCTCATGAAGATCTCTTTTTAAATCTTGACTCCATTTGTTTGATCCATCCATAGTCTTGATCCATCATCATAGTTGTCACACACACGACATGAAAATATTCTAGATCTAAATAGACTCTTGATGCATGTATATATGTTGCTTCGTGATCCATGATATGTGGTGTATTTGTTGTGTTGTCTCATAGTAGACTTGTTAAATACCCATACCATGTTGTTTTGAATATCTAATATACCATGTTTTGCATTATATTCTAATTTGGATTTATTGCATATGAGTTGTTTGATTAAATGCATGAGAAGAATTTTCGTTTTGCTGCTGCCCTGTTTTTGTTTAGTAATTTAGACCTTATTAAGATCAGTAAATTAAATTTTTTTGTGAATATGATTCGTAGGCCTTGTTGTCTATTTTTTCATAACTTTTGACAGATCTCAGTTTCAATTTGTGATGTGTGAGTTATTGCTATTTTATTGCAGCTGTGTTGAAATTTCCAGATTCTGTTTTATGAAATTGTTGTATAGTCATATATTTAAAACTGATGTTAAAAGTAAGATTTGGATCTAATATTTTTTTTCGGTATGACTAAACATGACTGGACCAACCCCTCATTTTTGTAGATTTATTTAATGAATTTTATAAATTATTCCATGCTTGTGAACAAACCAATATATTTCCAAATTGCATGCTGTTTAGTAAAGAAGTCTATTTTGAACCTAATTCCAGTCACTTTTGATTGAATCTTTGTGAGTATGAAATGTAGGCTGCTGTGTCTATTTTACAACCCTTTTGACAGATTTGGGTTTCTTGTTATACTTTGTGATCTATTACTGTTTTAGTACTGTTGTGTCTAAAATTTTAGATTCATAAACTTGCTGTATCTTTCTGTTTTCCAAATTTATTTGACTATGCTATCTGTAATGGAATATTATGAAAATTTATTTGCTGATACTAGAAATACTAGGGAACCTTCCAGATTTTTCTTAGATTTAATCAGTAAATTTTTATGCTATTTTCATTCTGATAAATACAACTTTGCAATTTCTGGCTGAACATGAATTCTGTATAAAACGCTGTTTTGAGCCTTGTTTCTGTAGTTGTTATATGACTTGTGTATATATGCTAGATTCGGCCGAGAGTCTATTTTGTATATTTTCTAACGGATCCAGATTTGAATTATTGTGGCAACGAGTATGTCAGATTTTGTGCAGTAATGTCTTGTTGTCCAGAATTGGAAGTCTCGTTGTCCTAGCCTTAAATGAGTTGTTTGTCACCCGTGCATGTTTCTGTCTGACCTGAACCTGTCTCTTGTTCTTGCCATGTTCTTCTTGCCCTATTTTGTTTGCGTATGTCTGTTTTAATAATAATAACAAGTAATCAAGCCGAGGTTAATGGAAAGACCTTAGTAGTGGACAATATAGGTATGTGTACTCAGAAGGGGGCCCGTGTTTCCCACTTTATGTTTGATTCATGAACCTGTTTTACTTTATGTTGATTCATGAACTTGTTGTACTTTATGCTTTGATTCATGAACCTGTTATGTTACTACCTGATTCATGAACCTCTTACCTGTTACCTGTGCATGACGCCTGAGTACACAGCCCTATAGAAATCCACTACTAGATCTAAATGTAACTTGCATGTAAGTAGCAACCATGTGCTACATAGATAGGATTAAATACAAAATTTGAGAATAACATGATCACCTGCAGATTCATGTTTACCTGCATATGCTACTTGAAACCTGTTACATGTTTACCTGCTTGCATGCTACCTGATCCCTGTCACATGTTACATGCACCATGTTATCTCATCATGTCACTTGATTTTGTTTCTTGATTAGGAGTTAGCTACTCTACTTTGCTGTCATGTACATTCCATGCTTATTTAGTACTTGTTCTTGCTGCTATTCTGTGTCCTTGTTATTCGTTTTCTGTACTTGTTGCCTGCACTACAAGCGGCCCGTAACTTGCATTGACGGACATTTTGTTTCTTTTTCCTCTTCCTGCAATTTGTTAAACTTGCAGACTTTGGTGACCAGCTGCCCAAGGGAGTAAGTGACCAAGTATTCTAGATTGGCTGGAGTTTCTTGCTTAAGTTATTTCATGTTTTTGAATAAATTATAATTGCTACATGGATTTGTATTGGGCATTTTGTCCCAGGATTTATGTCTTGTTTCCAGACCTGATTATTTGAGATTAAGTATTCTTGTTTTCAAGTAATCCTGTTGGTTATGTTAAATTATTCATGCATGCATGGTTGGTTATTTCTTGTATATTTATTGTTTATTCCTGTTTATGTTGTAAAGATCCTTACAGTTTATGAATGGTGAAAACCATTCGCTGGACTTGTGGCACATATCCGTATTCCGTATTCCTTTTTGGGAAGTGGGGTATGACAATCTTCTTCTAACATATTGCTCCCATAGTGCACTGTGATGGATGAACCGAAGAACCGCAAAATATGTTTGCAAGGAATGCCTAAGAATTCAAACAAGAAACAACCACAAATAGCCATTTGATAGAGTTTGCAAAGTTGAATCAAGCTCCCTGGCTCTAAATTTCCACAAAGCGTCACATGGAAAACTGCACTATCCGATGATTCAAGATCGGTAATGAAAGTCAAATTATATAATAAACTTCTATGTACTTCATCTTGAAATTTGTAGAAAATATTCATTGTGTAGATTACCACCATTTGTTCCTCCAATTCCCATTTGGTCATCAATTATAGTATTTTCTCACAATTGTGATGATTTTCTTTAAGTTCCTCGTGCCTTTGCCTTGCTAAGACTCGATCCCATTGGCTTCATGATGGGGGAGAGGGTTGAGTGTGAGAGTGAACAAATATGCTTAGGGTTCCACAAGTTGCTCTTGGAAACTCTCACACCCATCATGACAACCAATCAAGAATCAAAATCCTAGTTCTCTTCCCTCCAAGCACATGATTTTGCAATATTATATTTATATATGTGTACATAGTGTAGTGTGTAGTATATTATATATATATATATGATGTGCACATGACATGTTAGGCTCATAGAATCAAATTGATCATGGCTAGAGCCCAAATGTCCAGCCATGTTTAGTTTGGTTGACTCAAACATACACTCAAATTGGTGCACAAAAAAAATAAATTTGTACAAAAAAATTGTAGCACACTCAAAAATAAATTTTAAGACAATTTTATAAACACAAGCAGTCATATTCATGAATCATATATTATTATACAAATAGTAGTCAATTATTTATACATTTCATCTTCAATTATAATTGAGACAAATATATCCTAACTCTGGTTCTACAATTGCACCTTTGTTGAGTTCAAAACATATCGAATAATAATATGTTTCAATACTTACTTAATTAAAATTGAGAAAATTCCATTAATACGTGCAACTCTCAATCGTGCACGGATTAAAATACAAAATAGATATACTATTTTGTGGGGTCTTACAACAAGAAAATCCGTCCGACCAACATCGTACTCAGAAAGATCGCTATTTTCCAGCCTATAGCCAGTGGCAATCTCGCCCCCAATTGGGAAGGCCCGTATAAGGTCTCCCAACTGGAATGTCCTGGTGCGTGCCGACTCGAAGACCCGGGGGGTAGCGTAGTCAAGAGGCCCTGGAACGCGGAGCACATCGTCAAGTTCCAAGAGGGAAAGTGAGGGAGAGCCTACTATTGTAATGGGCACTACGCGCCAATTCTCTTGTAAACAAACATTATATAAAGGCGGGAGATTTTGTCTAACAAAACAAAGTTTGTGGATTTCTCAATCTCTTATCCTCGCCCTTCGACTTAGACTTCGACCACCTACGAGGGATTTCTCAATCCCTTAAGTCTTCACCGCTTGGCTTGAACTTCGACCACCTACGAGAGATTTCTCAGTCCCTTAAGTCTTCGCCACTTGGTATGGACTTCGACCACCTACGAGAGATTTCTCAGTCCCTTAAGTCTTCACCACTCAGTATGGACTTCGACCACCTACGAGGGATTTCTCAATCTCTCACGCCCTCGCTGCCCAGCTTGGACTTCGACCACCTATGAGGCATTTCTCAATCCCTCAAGTCCTCGCCACTCAGCATGGACTTCGACCACCAACGAGGGATTTCTCAATCCCTCACATCCTCGCCCCTGGACATGGACTTCGACCACCTATCTCAATCCCTCACGTCCTCGCCACTCGGCATGGACTTCAACCACCAATGAGAGATTTCTCAATCCCTCACATCCTCTCCCATCGGCATGGACTTCGACCACCAATGAGGGATTTCTCAATCCCTCAAGTCCTCGCTCCTCGGCTCGAACCTCGGCTACTCAAGTCCTCGCCCCTGGCATGGACTTTGACCACCTATGAGGGATTCCTCAATCCCTTAAGTCCTATCCCTCGGCTCATGGCGTCCTCGCCCCTTGGCTTGGGATCTTTACCTTCACTTGCATGCTGAGCTGAGGTTGTACCGCAAAGGTGTCTTTGACCACCTAAGAGGGATTATAAAGAGAAGTATGCTATCATCTACACTCGCTTAACAAGAAAGTTAGTGAAACTTCGACCACCTAAGAGAGATTTTTTAATCCCCCAAGTCCTTGCCCCTCGGCTCGGACCTCGACTACTCAAGTCCTCTCCCCTCGATATGGACTTTGACCAACTAGGAGGGATTCTTCAATCCCTCAAGTCCTCGCCCCTCGGCTCGGACATCGGCTACTCAAGTTATCGCCCCTCGGTATGGACATCGACCACCTATGAGAGATTCCTCAATCCCTCAAATCCTAGCCCATCGGCTACTAACGTCCTCGCCCCTCGGCTTGGACTTCGACTGTAACGCCCCAAATCCTAAATACAACTGAATTCGAGAGTTCTACAGGATCTTTCCACTTCATTTAGTACAATTTTACAAGGAAATTTGATCTTTTCACTTTACATCAGAGTTTACATAAAAACATTACACTTTACATTGCACAGCAGAAGTAAAATTTACAACAATTAAATAAATGTACAACAACATTGTATAATCTTTAAGCATCTGTTCCTCTTTAATCTTTATCATGTCACTTACCTGCATATAAAACTGTGGGTACGTCAGTTTATTCAACCGAAGAACATTATACACGGCCATCCTCTCTATGCCGGAAATAGTATAACTCATTTTCCATATTTAACAAACACAAACTTGTCACATATCAAACTAAAGGGACTACCCTATTGATGTCGTGTTGTGATTGTGCACTTAGTCCTTAATGCAGTTATTTATATTATATGACACTAATGCGCACTTGTTCGGATTCTATGCATCCCATACTACATAGGTCCGAAGGCAAGCCTCTTAATCGTTCTTCATCTTTGTAGGGTTCAATCCCTCGCCATGACTTAATATACTACTGTAACTACGGTGAGTATCTTAGATAATCTATAAGTACAAGCACGTGTACAGAAAACCTGGAGGGGAACCCCACGCCATGTCTTGACTCGTCAAGCATGCATTATGTGGCAATTCAGCATCCTTCATGGCACACGATCCTCTTGCAGTCACCAAACATCCCACAAGCGTTGCTAGAGTCCGATCATTACTGAGTTGTGCCCACGCCATGTCTTGACTCATCAAGCATGCATTCTGTGGCTCACACACCCGCACCGTAAACTCTAACTCTCATACTCGTGTTTTTCTCTCACTTTCATCACGTCTTCACTATGAACTAATCCTTAGTTTTTATTAGAATCATGAAAAAAATCAAAGCTCTAGAGTTAGCCTCTCCACTAATCCGGACTTATTCATTTATTCAAACATGACCAACCTTGGTCTTTCATTTCAAATTTCATTACATTTCTTTCCAAATGCCGGGGGAGACTTAGCTACTCTTTTGTTTCAATTACAATTCACAATTTCCAATTTGAGCATTTCCAACTCATAAATTCATTTTCATAATCATAACAGATTTCTTTTTCAATAGCATGATCTCTAAATTGTTCAATAGTCCATAATCATACATGGAATTTTATACTTCATCAAATATCAATTTCACATTGAAATCACATCACTAAATGAATATTCACATTTCATATTTTTCACGCTATTCTCCAATGAGAATAATTCACATCCATCACACAATATAATTTATTTCTTTGCTATATTAATTTTCTAATCCTTCATTTCAAGTTCTTTTTGCAAGATATAATTTTCCCCAATATATAGATGTAGAACCATAGTTCTATTTACACATTTATTCTCAAATCATATTTTATTCTATGTAAATAATTCCCAAATTATTTTTCATAAGTCCCATATATTTTTAGAAGAATAATCATATTTTTTCCATAATTTTTCAATCATCCAAACACTCAAAAAAATATTTTTTCCAAACTGCCGAAACCAAGATTCGAACCCAGGACCACAAGGAAAACCGCCCAAGGCACAGGCCACTAGGCCGGATGCTACATGCGTTATAAGGAGGGCTGAAAGCGTTATATGCTCTCGGCTGCTGTTTTTATAATTTTTGAAAAAAAGAACAAAAGTATGGTGCCACAGGGATTCGAACCAGCGACCTGGGGCTCCGAACACCCACTGTAGCAAACAGAGCCATCCCAACCACTTGAGCTATGCGCTTGGGTTGTCAATGGTACAACTCTAAGTTTACTTAAATCAATCATTTCTGTTATCAAAACGTTTCGATGTTCAACTAGTCCTCATTTCACTTTGCCTTTATAAAAATTTCTGTAAAATTCCAGATTGATTCTTCCTCACATAATTTACACACCAGTATGTAAAAATAATTTTTTTAACAATAAAAACATTTTTTTTTCAAAAATTAATTCAATTTCTACATTATAACTACCACATTTCTTCTTTTCGACATGTCTTAACAATTAACATCTCAAATCTCTTTACTAGCAATTCTCCATATTAATTTCTGTTTTTAATCGTTTACCAAATATACAAATCTATATTTTAACTCATTTCAATAAAACACAAAGATTCATTTAACACATAAAGTAGCATTGCTAATCTACTAACTTTTGTGTACATAATTTGTGATGTAGATAATGAAACTTCTCCAATAATTTATGGCTATAATCGATTCACACACAATTTTGCCTTTATTAATAGAACCACATACAATTGCACATCCATATGTCAATCAATCAATAAGTCATTTTCCAATTAAATGTGTACTCTTATTAATCTTTTTCATGCTTCATTCATTCAATTTAATCTAGCATGCATTCCTAATTAGAAACATGGAAAATTTACCCACCTTATTGAAGAAAAGTACAATTAGCAACCTCCTAAACGAATGTCCTTGCAACGAGAGCAATTCCCCTCCTCGTCGACGCGCACAAGCCAACTCTAGCACTCCACAAAGCCAAACCGAGAGCACCCTCCCTTGATAGCCAGCCTCTCCCTTCTTGATGCAAGCAAAAATCCCACACAATCTCTCAATCTTTTACTCTCTTACTAACTACTAGATACTTGTATTTTAACTATAGGTTTGGAAGAATTAATTTGCACAAGAATACTAGCCAAAGGGGGGGGGGGGGTATTTATACTAAAAAAATAGGAGAATGGATGGCTAGGATTGAAGTAAGAGTTAGGAACAAGTGGCTTAGATTTAAGGAGGAGTTACACTAACTACCCATGATCAGTAACCATCTCCACCATGATCCCACTCAAATTTTCCCATTCCCTCCAAAAGCCACAACTGGCCATGCTTTGTGTGCACTTGCACGTGTACGTGCAATGCACGTGTACGTGCAATGCACGTGCATGCAATTGCCTCCAAAAATTTGTACATTAAATTTTGTATAAAAATAATCTTTAAATTGTATTCTACATTACAAATTGTATTTAAAATTAAATTAACTCATGGGCTTTAGTTTATGGGCCAAAATAATAATTTCAAAATAAAATAAATGAATTAAATTTTGGGCTTTAAGAAAAAGGCTTTTTGTCTAATTGAAAGAAGGCTTTTACATAGAAATAATTAAAAGCACATATTTAAATATCTATACTCATCTCAATGAATTTAATTATCAAAATATTGCACGTGCACACTACGTGCAAAATAAATAATTTTTCATTAAATGAAAAATCGAGGCATTACATCGACCACCTACGAGGGATTCTTCAATCCCTCAAGTCCTCGCCCCTCGGCTCGGACCTCGGCTACTCATGTCCTCGCCCTTCGGCATGGACTTCGACCACCTATGAGGGATTCTTTAATCCCTCAAGTCCTTGCCCCTTGGCTACTCAACTCCTCGCCCCTCAGCTCGGACCTCGGCTACTCAAGTCCTCATCCCTCTGCATGGACTTCGACCACCTATGAGGGATTCTTCAATCTCTCAAACCCTAGCCCTTCGGTTACTAACGTCCTCGCTCCTCAGCTTGGACTTCGACCACCTATGAGGGATTCTTCAATCCATTGAGTCCTATCCCCTTGGCTCGAATCTCGGCTACTAACGACCTTGCCCCTCGGCATGAACTTCGACCACCTACGAAGGATTCCTTAATCCCTCAAGTCCTAGCCCCTCGGTTGGGAATTCGACTCACTACTTACCCATGTTTCAATTTGATTTGCGGTCCTCGTCCACAACAAGGACCTTCGAGCTCCGTGCTCTGAGCTGACCCCCCTTTCACCCGCTGGTAGCTAGGGGTAGAGCAGCCTTCATCGCTGCTACCCCTAACTATGAGAGGGTGGTAAGAGAGCCACTGGTTATAGGAACCCTCGGACAATTTTTACTTTCAACACTTGCCTTTGGCAAGTGCCTCGATCCCCGCACTCTGAGCTAACCGCCCTTTCATCCGCTGACAACCAGGGGTAGAGAAGCCTTCATCGTCACTACCCCTAACTGTCAGAGGGTGGTAGGATAGCCACTGGTTATAGGTACTCGCGATCAAGATTTTTACTTTTAACACTTGTCTTCGGCAAGTGCCTCGAGCCCCGCACTTCGAGTTGACCCCCCCTTTCACCCGCTGGCAGCTTGGGGGTAGAACAGCCTTTATCGCCATTACCCCTAACTGTCAGAGGGTGGTAGGAGAGCCCCCAGTGATGAGAGCTCGTAGTGAAGTGAGGAATGAAATGATGGGGGGTCAGAATTATATAGCCCAAAGGGGAGCATTTATGGCGTTGGAAGTGGAAACATCTATTATACGCATTTATGACATTGGAAGACGAAACGTCCTCCATTACTAGTCATTCAGGATCCCTCGGTCCGCCGGATGGTTCGCAAGGTTTCTTAATCTACATGTTCTCACCCCTCGGTTCGAACTCCCCCCTCGGCTCGGACGTCGAAGACCCATCCTTGGAGTTCGGATGTATGCACATGGCAAAAGAACCCACAACCAATACAATGATGTTCTCTTATTATTATTTCAACCAAAGGAAATATATCATTACAAGGAGAGACTTTATTACATCGTTCGCAATTGGCCTAAGGATCCTGCATCAAAGCCGCAAGGTTAATATAGACCAGTTCAAGACCGTTTGATTGAGTTTGGTCTTCCGCAGGATCGCCCGGGGCTGCTAAGGTAAACACACCCGCAACCGAGTATAACGCCCCGAATTCCAAATTACGGTAATTCGTAGCACAACAGGATCTTCACTTCATTTCGTACAATTTTACAAGGAATTTTAAAAAAAAAAATCATACAACACTGTTCATCTTACATCAACGCAGCGGAAAAATAAAGATTACATTACAAAACATGTACAATTTAAATATCCCAATTATCAGTCTTTAGCTTCAAGTTCATCTTTCTGTTTTAGCCAGTCCAAACCCTGCATTGAATACTGTGGGCACGTCAGTTACATACAAATGACGCAATATTATACACGGCCATCCCTGCTATGCCATAATATAGCGACTCACTTATTTTAGAAAACACAAACTTGAATGTAAATCAAAGTGTGAAAAGTGACTATCCTAAATATGTCAGTGTATGCAATGTCTTAATGCCTAATGCAGATGTTTACGCTAAGATGACACTAATCTATACTTGTTTGGATTATATGCATCCCATACTACATAGGTTCGAGGGCAAGCACCTACGTACTTCACATTGAAGGGTTGAATCCCTCACCATGAATTACTACTACGGTGACTAAGGTATGGTTTAGATGTTCTGGAGAATTATGCCCACGCCCCGATAATTCTGGAGAGGAATCCCACACCGCCGATGAGTTGGGGACAACTCCCAATCACACCTCGATAATTTTGGGGAAACCATCTCACACCGCAAGCTATGGCACTTCCATATTCCCAAAACACCCCATAGGTATCGCCTCGATCCCGATAATTCCGAAAATGAATCCCACACCACAAATGAACTGGGGACAACTCCCAATCATACCTCGATAATTCTGGGGAAACCATCTTACACCGCATACCAACTGAGGCCCATATACCCATTTTTTCCCATACTTCATCACATCTCCCATTAGTGCATGTCCTTAAGTTTTAATTTTAGAAGAATCATCACAACCTAGAGCTAGTTTACCCTACTGGACTTAAACGAACACGAGAGGTAGTCAACCCAACCTGGCTACTTCCCAAGAGATGCTCAACCCATATTGGTTAGCTCTCAAATTTCATTAATCATAAATGTCGGTTTTTAAGGGTCTCGCCTAGCCTCAAGATTCCAACAACCATCTCGTTCTAGAGATTAATTTGGTTATATCTAACATCAACATAAACATCTTTATCAACAATTCATCTTTACCACATTTGAATTCTTATTCATTAAACTTCTTTCATTCAAAATCTTTTGCCAACACATTCCATCTCTTATATTCACATTCTACATAAATTTCTCAATCATATTTCTTATAAATAATACTCTTTAGTTAATCAATCAACTAGTCACTTTCATGATACTAGGTTTACAATCTTTTCTCATATTAGACTCCAATTTGCTAAATTTCTTGAATCAATTTCATCACTTTTTAATGCACAATTTCATTAACAATTTATTCCTAACTTTCCTTTATTCTCAACTTGCATTTTGCATTTTATAATCAATTTACAAAATCTTTAATTACATCTACATCTTCTTTATTTTTAACTTGGACTCAACTTAATACATTGATGAAAATGTCTTTAAAACTCCTAAATATACTCAAAACAGTGTGAATTTATTTTTAATTGTCGAAATAATATCTAGAAAAGTTTATGTAATTTTTTCCGAATTTTTTTTAAACCAACACGAGAGGCAGTCAACCCAACCTCGAACCCGGGACCAACCCCAAGCCTATGAGCGCCACGTCGTCGGCACAAGCGCAACGCACCCCTACCAGCCACTCTGGACAAGAGCACTTCTTGTCTAATATAGGGGTTTTATTCTTTTTATGTGTGAGTTGCTGTATATTCTCCAAATTTTAATTTCTCATATAATCTATGATTTTATTTGTTCCCCTAAAATAAAAGTTAATAATTTTTTTTTATATAAATCTCCAGAAACAATTGTTTGCTGATATTAACAAAATTTAAGGTGATTTATCCCTACTTTATATATACATTTATTTTTAGAAACATATAAACATATAACTTGATTTTATTAGCAAACTAATTCTTCTCTCCAAATTAATACAACTATTTATAATTAATAAACTTCCAAAATTATTATTTTGCTGACTTTATTCACATTCATGGTGAATTAACTTCAATTTTCTCAAATCAATCTTTTCTCTCTTAATGAAATTTTAAATACTAAGATGCAACTAGATAGTCATTCTACCAACATTGATACATCTTTTATTTTGTTCCACTATATCCATTTCTTTCCCCCAAATTGTTCCTCTAATTTTCATTACTATTTATATATATTTTGTACACATTTTAACTAATTCGCAAGAGACACAAAATTTGTACAATTTAATCAAATTGATAATGTGTGCCTAACAATTCTACACATGCTCTTAATTAGTTTTTCCGTAACGCACCGGTCCCGATCAACGATTTTTAGCAAATAACTGCCTACCACAGGCTGCCTCATAAAAGGTGCTATAGATTATTCGTGACCTCTAATCCCAGGCAAATATATATGTATATTTAATTAATCTCTTACAAACTCCCGATATAGGAAAAATCCTACATCTCTCTCTCTCTCTCTCTCTCTCTCTCTCTCTCTCTCTCTCTCTCTCTCTCTTCTCCCGTGAGAAACAGCGGCAGACCAAGGGCCCCGCGCCACGTGCTAACAGCAGGCAACATTCAACTACTACTCCTCTGCCTTCTCTCTCCCCCGAGCGGGCCCCACACTGCCACATCACCAAGTGACATCAACTGAGAAGAAGCAACAGCAAATGCTACCCTTCTCTCTCCTGGGCCTCATTGAGCATTAATTTCTAAAACAACCCCCTATAGAAACCTCCTATAGGGCACTGCCACTATTAATTAATTATATATATATCTGTTCTTAACATGGGGTGTTATAGACACCCTGTAGCGCCCCGAATTTCCATAAATAAAATTATAAATACGTGGCACAATTTCCAGAATCAACTTTCAGAAACAAAAGAGGCCAGGAAAAGAACTAGTGAGAAAAGTATACGCTTTATGCAAAAATAACCAACACACTTGCAATAAAGAAATTTTATTCGAGTCTAAGCATACAAATAGTCTAAATCTCACTACAGGTCTTCATGATCAAACAATCAAGTTACACATTTGATGTCCATCAAGGTACTCACACTTCTAATGTCCACCTAGGTATTCATACATTTAATGTCCACTTGTGTACTCACACATATAATGTCCACCTAGGTTCTCACAGATCTAATGTCCACCTAGGTTCTCACACATCAAATGTCCATTTATGTTTATTCCCCATGCCATGTTTAAAATTACTAATTGAAGCATGCTCTGATACCAATCTCTGTAGCGCCCTGAATTTTTAATAAATAAAATTAGAAATACGTGACACAATTTCCAGAGTCAACTTCAATGTAATCATAAAGATAGCAACCAAATACAAGGAAATTTAAAACTTTTTATTACATCGATTGTTTACAAAGCACAGCTGAAAATTAAACACCTTGAATAACATTTTCATTCTTTTACAACACATTCTTTACAACGCATTCTTTTACAATCATTATTCTTCCACAAGCATCCAATCTCAAGCTATAGGTACCTACATATAAAACATGAGGCTAGAGATAACCCTAACCCCTAAAACTACAGGGGTCAGCCATAACGGTGTGAGTGACATCAAAAGAATTGCAACATGAATAGAACATAGAGGATAAAGTCATGAACAACATATATCAACAGTAGTAACGAAAAGAATATGAAATAACAATAAATAAAATATGAAAACATCGAGTGAGACTAGACTAAGTGTCAAGTGTAAAAAACAGAAAACAAACATGCATAAAACCAAGTCAAGAAAACATAAATGCAGTATAATGACTCTCTAATGCATACTTGTCGGATTCTATGCATTCCATACTATATAGGTTCGGTACAAGCCCTTATCATTCTACACTTTATAGGGTTAGATCCCTCGTTATGCAACTAATCATACTACGGTGACGAAAACAAAATCCAGAATACTCTGCAAATAGGCATCAAACCCTCGATGCGCAAGCATCATGCAAGAATAGCTCAAAAATCGGAGAATCACCTCCCTGCCGTGTACCCCACGAATAGGCTTGCGAGGCCCTCGACGTGCAGATACACAAGGTACATTCCGTGAATATGCTTGCCGACCCTCAACACGTGAATGCACCCTGCATTCTCCGTGAATATGCTCGCCGACCCTCAACACGCGAATGCACCCTGCATGTTCCGTGAATAGGCCTGCAGACCCTCGACACGCGAACATACAAATGTCCTCTCGAGATAGAACAACACACAGTCCTGGAACGCATCTGCTGGACTAAAAATCCCAAGAGCATATACTTACGTTTCCTGAGTTCCATCACATCTCCACTAGTGCCTGTCCTTAGATTGATTATTATTAAAGACGCAAATTCTCCTCTCTAGAGTTAGTGTATCCTACCGGACTTAATTACATAACATCAACCCCAACACCCAACTGGTCATAATCCATAATATCTCATCTGCCGGTTCACAAGAATTCCACTTAACTCCTAGAGACTCACAAAATGAATATCAACACCAAAACTTCCAATAAAAACTCTTATGTTCATCAACAAATCGTTCAAATCAATAAAACGTCTCAAGTCAACAAAATCCAAATCTATTTAATGTACTCGTAAATTCCAGAACTGAAATAAAATATTAAATCTATTAAATAACTGAAAATCATATTTTGAAGTCATAGAATATCACAAAACATCAATTTCTTTAAAAACCGTATGTATGTCACTTTATAAGGTCATAAAATAAAGATTAAAATTCTATTATAATCAAAATATAACTCTCTGTAAAATACTGAAATCTGTAGTCAAATCATCATCTAAAACAGTAGATCAATAATCCATAAGTTCGAAAAAATAATCATTTAAAGAAACGAAGAAACTTCACAAAATAGCCAGTAAAGCAACTGACGGTCGACCGCTCAAACAGTGGAAAAACAGGGCAGTCAATTGTCAAGTGAAAATTCCCAAACTAAAGAATGTCAGTCGATCGTGTAGTTGACCGCTAGCTGCTATACAGCCAGTTTAAGGTTTGTGCACATTTCGATTGATACATGATTCCACTTTGTAAAACCAAAGTCCTGAGATGATTGAATATAACTTGTATATCATATAGAAGTTTATAGAACATATCAAAATCATATTAAGATCACAAAAGTGTAATTTTTCACAAATTCTTCAAAACAGTGAAGTAGTGTATATATATATAGCCTAGGCAACAATGGCCTAGGTTATAAAAATTGAGAATAAGGCCGTTGTTCCAAAGAACGGCCTATAATTCAATTTTATATAACCTAGGCCGTTGTTCCCAACAACGGCCTAGGTTATATTCATTTTTTCAGAGCGAATCAGGCGAAGAGTTATTTGGGACGAAATTCTCAAAATAACCCTCTGCCACTTAAGTGATATTGGGTGATGGGCGGAGGCGATCTGAGCCGCTGATCACGATCAAGAGTGAACCAATGGTTCATATTGGTGTTTTCCAACTCATGAAAACAAACCCGTTTTCAATGGAGCATTTGCCTATATATGTGTGTGTGTGTGTGTGTGTGTGTGTGTGTGTGTGTGTGTGTGTGTTCTAGTATCAGTTAAAGCATCAAATCTCATCGAATAAAAGCAGTATAATGTTTAAAATTAGTCTCAGTATTAAAATAAATCAAATCCAATCGAAATCATCACAAAAATCACAAAATCCAAGTTTCGGTCATACCCATCAGGCCCGAAATCAGTTACTCAAACCCTTACTTCAAACTTGATCCTTTTTGGTCAAAAACCTTTCTTGTAATCCATTGAACATGTATACAACTACTAACATTAGTTTACTTATGAATAAAAGCACTTATAACATGTATTTGTTATGTTCTTCTTCATCAAAATTATCCGAATAGTGCATAGGTATATACACAAAGTGAAGAACCCTACTTTATTCATTTTTGTGCAATTTACCACATACAACTTGTTATACGCAATCAAATCAGCAAGAATATAATACAAAACATTATACCCATGATTTCTATTAGGTTCCTAACAATCTCAAGTCATCTATATAAAAGTTTAATCATCAAGGGAATAATTTTCATGAAAAGATTCAATTTTTAATACATCCATAAATCAAAAATTCATATTATCTTCATAAAATCCCTAATCATGCTTTATAATACACAAATCATCACATACCACATGCATAGAAAAGAAATCAAACATGTGTCACTTACCTTATTGGAGAAATCAACAGAATTAATAAAGAATAAGAAAACCCCTTCTTTTGCAAAAGTCCAATATCATTGCTTCGAAACTCCAAGAAATTAATATTAAAAATATACGGCTGTAGTGGCCATAATATAGAATGAAATATGGAGTTTCTAAGGGTTTACAAGTTATATGGAAATATCCCTTAACAAATTATTCCTTTACATATGTAGACCTTCCTTAATAAAGTAGCAAAATAAGTTAAATAAATTGAAATAAAACTAAATCCCTTTAATACTGAGTTATCCAACCATCAAGCACAACTCAGAAATCAGAAAAATTCGGATTTGTACTCAAAGTGGTAATTTTGCACAAAAGCTCATCTCTTTGTAATATTTGCAAATATGTCATAAAATATTCGTATAAATCCAGAAAATTTAGAAATAAAATCTACTAATACATATTAGATTTTCCAATTAAAATTTCTGACTTTCACTTTCTAAGAAAAACATTTGCACAGGATCCAACCTAAATTTCATATTTACAAAAATACCATATTTATTTAAATCTTTACCAAATAAACTCTAAATAAAATTTAAATAGAGTTTTTATTTTCAATGATGACCACTACCAGCCTAAAAATCAGTAAAAATGAATTTTCATTATTTGTTTGAGATCCAAACAGTTTTTTTTACATAAAAATCCCTCTCTTTCGAAGTATTTATAAAAAATAGTTTCTTTATTCAGAAAAATCCCAAAGTTTAGGATTTACTTAATTATAAATAGGAGAAGTTATTAAGATATCTAAAAGTGGATATTTGCAAACCAAAAATATTTGCACGTGTTTTGCACGTGTAAAATCGACAAATTCATAAAATAGTCAAATAAATTTAAATAAATATAAAAATTAAAATATCATAAATAAATGATGAAATCAATCATTAACCATAAAATTTTAAGAATTCAAAATTTTCTTACTTTGCACTTGTGTTGCACGTGCAAAATTGCAATCTCAAGAAAATAGTCAAAATAGTCAACTTTACCTATATAATATTATTTAATGATGCAAAATAAATCATTTTATTTTGTAGGGTGTTACATCACTCCCCCCTTAGAATAATTATGTCCTCATAACTTTTCTAAGCAAAATAAAACGAAATACAAAACTTACAACACAATTTCGAAAAAATCATTATCTTAGTAAGCTTTAATTATTAAGAAAAAAAATAACACATAATTATAGCTCGAAGAGTAAAAGGTGGGAACTGACATGGCAAAAGTATAGGAAATCCAATTGAATACACCATTGATCCCTAAACGTAAGAAAATAGTAAGACTATTTTTATAGAATAAGAAGTCAAAAGTGAAGAGATAAAACCCAAATATAAAAAGGTTGATAACCATACAAATAATGAAAGAACACAAACTTAAAGGTTATATAAAAAAATAAAAATAATAAAAAAAATTAGTTCTGGAAAAAATTAACCAGTCAAGACACATAGAAATACGAACAAATTTAGCTAAGTAAAGAAAATATTAATAACAATGAATGTACAATACATAGAATGATGAGTATATTAGTGAAATGTTGACATTATAATCAATACTCTAAAACACATTAAAAGGTAACGAGCAAAATAAACCAAAATATATATGCAAGATGACTTAAAAGAAGTTCATTGAATATCTGACGCCCCGCTTCCCAAAAATATGAAATACGAGCACGTAACATTGGCCCAGCGAATGATTTTCATCATCCATAAGCTGTTCAGGAATCTTTACAACATCTCACAAAATAATCATAGTCGGAAGCAAGCGAATCAACCACACACATGCAAAATTGAATTAATAAACCAACAGAATTTACTTGAAATAAAATATCATATTCTCAAATAAATCAGAATCTGGACACGACAAATATCTTGGGTCATACGCCCAAATACAAAATAGAGATCCAAGTACTCAAAATACATTGTTCCAAAACAACATTAGTGATAATACTAATAAACCAGAAATCTAGCACTAATATCTCATTTCGCCAATACCATCGGACAGCTGACCATGCTGATCTGCAATTCATAATTGCAGGAGAAGGAAAGAGAAAATAAATACCCGTTAATTACAAGTTACGGACCACTTATAATATAAGATACAAGCACATGGGAAAACTAACAAATAGCATGGAATAATGCATCAACAGTAATAACTAGCATGAATCAGTAAAACATGGTTGATTAGCATGGTATACTAAGAGTACAGATGTTTATGTCAAATGCAGTGTCATACGGCAACTAACAGTGTCCAGTAATGGTAAGCTCAGTATATCAGTGTAACAGTATAATATTATAGGTCCAACAGTATCAGGCTAACAGTATCAGTCTAAACATTATCAGTCTTATGTTCTTACAGTCTTGTGTGTATTACTAGCTAGGTAGCACTTCATGCATCCTGGTTTTTACTACATGGTTGCTACAACAAGCAATTTCGCTTTTAAATTTCATAGTGGACCATAATGGGGCAGTGTACTCTGGTATCAGTAACAGTAGCAGTAGCAGTAAAAGTAACAGTAACAGTAGCAGTAAAGTAACAGTAACTGTAACCCCTATTTCCGCAGGTACATATTTCCTGGGTATTGTTCCATATTTTGGATATTTATAAATTCGATATTTGTAAAATCGGTTTTGAATTTAATGTTAAAGCATTTTGTAAACAATTGCTATAATTATTTTGAATAAAGCTTGTCTCTATTTCACTTGATCAACCATTTGCATTTTTAATCTCAAATCAAAATATTATTATTACTGTTTGGACTATTTCAACAAATTCATATTTGTGATAATTCTCATGGTTATTTTTATTATTTTTGTTATTATTATTGACACTATTATTATTATTGTCAGTATTTCATTCTTAGTGTTATTATTCTTACTAATTGTTAATATTAGTATTATTATTTTTGTTTACATGTTTATTTCTATTCTTATTGTTATTATGGTTATTTATTGTTAAATTTGATTATTAAAACAAATCCGTTTTTGGTTAATAATTGTGTTTGTAATTATTTCAAAATAATTTACGTGGTACAAATTGTTTTTTTTTATGAATCATATTTTGTCAGATATTTCATTCTTTTGTATTTGGGTTTATATTGATCTTTATATTCATATAGATAATGTATTCTTATCTTATTGGATCCATACCCAAATACCCAAATACCCATTATC
This sequence comes from Hemerocallis citrina, assembly GCA_017893485.1. NCBI lineage: Eukaryota > Viridiplantae > Streptophyta > Magnoliopsida > Asparagales > Asphodelaceae > Hemerocallis > Hemerocallis citrina. Next base: position 384,623,042 of record CM030358.1, on the reverse strand, counting down.
CTATCTTTTTCCCCTATAAATACTTAATCAACTTCTAATTAAAACTCTAACCATAATTACTTCTAAACCTAAGCTGCCTAACCCTTCCCTTTACAATTTTACCCCGATTCCCAATACTGTGCACTCCCTCCCTCTCCATCTCTCCCTCTCCTTCTCCCTCTCCTGATTTTCGTTTCAACCCAGACCAACCCCACCTCCTTTGCTCCAACCACCGAACCATCCACCTCCGATCATCGTCCCCTCGTCCACGGCCTCATCACCAGATGCCCATCCTCGCCCGGTCTCCCGCTCAACCAACCCATCAAACCCAACCACTGAAGTCTTTCTCCATCGCCATTACCCTTCGCCTGCACCCCGCAACCTCCAGAGAACCCCCCATGTCGCCTCGTCGTCATCTAGGCCTCGTCGAAGTCCCTGGATCGCGTTGTTCGCCTCCCCCTATTTTTCAAGCAAAAATAGAGAATGCCACGTCGGAGCCTTCGCCGCCGCTGTCACCCTCGCCGCTGCCGTCGCTTCTTAACAAAGCGACATCGTCGCCGCCAGCAATGTGAGGCCAGTGCAATCGTTGCGCCGGTCATTCTCTCTTAGATCCGAAGGTTGAAGACGGATCGTGAGTGGACGAAATTGCTGTCTAGTGTTCTGGCACGTCGGATCCGGAATTGGTGTTCCCTGTTTTGGCCCCGATCTAGTGTGGGGCTGCAGTGTGATTGGTGGGATTTGGCTATTCTGTGTTCGGCCGCACCAGATCCCTCTTTTGCTATCCCGTGTTTTGGATCGGATCCGGTGTGAGGAAGAGATCTGATTGGTTAGATTTGGTGTTCCGTGTTCTGTGTGCGCCAGATCTAGTTCCGGTGTTCTTTGTTCTGCCCAGATCTGGTGTGGTGTTTTTGCTTTACTGTTTTGGTTTCTTCGCAAGGTCTACGCACGTGCTTCTTTGGGAGTTTGCCCGGGAGTCTAATCCCGATATTCTTTACTATTCGATTAGCCGAGTAAATGGCAAGTCTCTTCTTGAACCCCTTTTCATTATTTGGGTTCAAGATTAATTGATCTCATGCAAGTAGATCCATCCCTTTTATTATCAAAAGTCTGTTTTGACAATTCCGTTAAGATTATCTAGGGTTTACACGAGCTAACCCGACATACTCTTAATTTCGTGCTATCTCCTCGATCTTTAACCCAGTCCCCAATGGTTCATGTACATGCACAATTAAAATAACTAGATTTGTACTTACAATTACTTGATGAAATGGACATGAATGTACTGATTTGGTTTAATTGATAAATTGATAGCATGACTGTAATAAATGTACAATGAACCTTAGAAATTGCATGTTGACACCTAGGATTCACTCGATTACAAATTTGCATGCTTAATATGATCATATGAATTATTTAATTGTCAATCATGTTTAGACAATTACTAGACTGCTGTATGTTTCATTTTGAAATAGATTTTTGACCATGCTAGAGACATATTCTGAAGGAACTTACTAAATGTAAAAATGTAGCCCTTGATGTCTAGATAATTTTTTTCCTACTCTGGATTTAAATTCAAATTTGCCATCTCTTAGTTATCATGACTTTAATGCCACTGTGTTAGTAATTTCAGACTCAGATTTTCATGCATTTTTTGCTGTTATTTACTTTATTTGACCATGCTAATAGTACAAGAAAAATCTGAAATAATTTAGGCTAGACCTAGACATATATAGGTTTCACCCAGAATTTTTATAGATTTTATTAATGAATTCTCTGACCCAAAAAAATTAGTAGAACATAACCTACCGCATGCTGCTTGGACTTAGAATCTGATTAGAACAAAGTTTTCACCTTAGTTCCTATACCTTTTATATACCTTAATTTTGCTCGCTGGAACCGTGTGGAAGTCTACTTTCCAGATCTTCCGGCAGTTTTAGTTTTGCTATCTTGTAGTGGCTGTGATCCATATTTTAGTACAGCAAGGTCATGCTGTCCTGATCATGTGATATGTGTGTAAATGACTTGTTTGCTTCATACTTTGTCTGTAATGCTTAGAATTAGCCACACATAGTAATGAACAACATTGACACCTTCTTGCCAGTTCACATAGGATTAAAATAACTAATAAAAAGTCGGGGTATCATGGGTTGACTAGGTAGTGAACGATCGAAAACTGTACTTGGTCGGGTCCTATTGCCTGAACTGCACTGACCGATACTGATGACCATAAATACTGCGTGATAAACACGGCTCGAGAAACACTAATACTGAACATAAAATACTGATTACTAGGCCGAGTACACAGACCGAGAATTCACCATCAGTCTAAAACGTTCACGGTGTGTTGTGCGGAACCTGTAGTATGGGATGCAGTAGTACGTGCACTAAATAGGCTAATAAAGTGTTAGTAACCTGTATTTACTGTCTGATCCTGACACCCCGCATTACATGCGTGATTTACTGTAGACCCTTGATATTTTGCCTGTCTTTGCTTTGTTCTTTGTCTTTGACCATGTTCCTCTCCTTTGATATTCATGCTTTCCTTTATTCTCTGTTTTCACTACTTGCTGCCCACGACTTGCTCTAAGAGCTCTTTTTTTTTTCTTTTTAGATCCAGTATTAACAGGTACTGAAGAAGCACTACAAGAAGAACGTGGTGAGCAAACTCTTTGAAGATTAGAGCTGGACCATTAGACTTCTTAGCTATCTTTCCTTATTTGCTTATTGTATTTTCTTTTTATCGTACTTTGTATTCTTGGGGTTTATGACCCGAAATTGTTTTATCCCAGATGGATTATTATTGAGTAAATTTATTTCATGATTATCTTTAAGTTTATTCATTGTTTATGTAATTATATTCTTTGCCTGTGTGGTTGTTTTTCTTGTATATTGTTGAGTTAGACTGGTTCAGCTTATGGATGATGCATAATCATTCGCTAGGGCCTTCATTACATGCTCGTGTTCACGTATTCTGGAAAGCGGGGCGTGACAGGTTTTTAGTGGTATTAGAGACAGGTTGAGTAATATATCAATCAAACATGACTATCTTTATGAGGATTAGCTTTGATTGGTATATTAGTCGAGCTTGGCCCTAGCTAGGTTAACTCAATAATATACGCACCACGTTGATCACATGAATATGTAATAACTTTAATATAATCTGGATATTAATCCTATTCGATCCACATCTGACTCCTTTGCATTCAATCCTTTGATTCCTTGTATCCTTCCGTCCCTTGCACTCATTATCATTTGCCCACATATGTCTGGGTACTCACCAACTGGATGGTTTTGCTGACTATGGCTCGTGATGATTCTTCGACTCCACTGCCCAAGGCTGAAACATCAGAGAATTCTGCCATTTTCCAGGCGATGCAATGAATGATGGAGCTACAGCGAGAGCACAATGAGCTGATGAGAGCTAGTCTAGAAAGAGCCCAGGAGAGCGCGCAGCTCACCCGACTGTGTGTATTTGCGCACCAGCATCATGCCTTCGCTATCATGAGGCATACCCAAAAGAGGAAAGGCCCGACATGCAACTTTTGCTGCAAGATTGGTCACTCACGCAAGGATTTCCGGCTAGCCAACAGTCGATGCCTTGTAAGCGGAGCGAGTGATCACAAGGTTCGGGACTGCCCAAGGAGCAGGAAGAATGCCCCAACTGGAGGATCAGCTTTCAGTGGAGGACAAGCTGGAGAATGTGTTTAGGCCCGCAACCAAATTGCAGAGGAAGCAGCGACTGCCGAAGGTGCGATTGCAGGTATCTTGCTATTTTGTGCATTTCTGTTCTTGCATAATTTATTCTTCAGTGCTTGCATTCATCATATTTTTGTCAATTCAATATTGTGTATTATGTTAGTTATTTCTCCCTGCTATATTCTCTTCGATGCTGATTTTGCCCCTTGATCCTCTTCCTTCATATTTAATTCTTTGATTTCCTTTTGTTCCTTCTAGTCATTCTCTTCTTTTGACTTTTTATTGGGTACAAATTTACTCTTTTCCAACCTATATTATCTTTATAATTTTTCCAAATATTTCCTATATTTCGATTATTATTTGTTATATTTATTTTTGATCTTCTATAAATATGTTTCTCAGCAAAGATTATGTTATTTCGAATAATGGTGTATTTTAACTTCACTTTTTATTTTCGATCGACTATATACTTCTATTGGATTATTTTGGTAAGACAAATTCTTATTTTGTTGTATAATGCTATTATTACTACTACTATTATTGTTGCCATTATTTTCATTATTATTACTATTATTATTATTATTATTATTGATACTACTATTGCTATTATTATTGTTGTTTTCATTATTTTATTGTTATTAACATTGAATTACTTTCACAACAAAAAAAAAATGTTTGACCCAAACTTTATTTTGTCTTGCATTATTATTTTTGCTAGTACTGTTAATATTTTAATATTATTGTTATTATTGTTATGATCATTGTTATTATCATTATTATTCTTATTGTTATTAGTATTGATATTCTGTTATTTTTATTGTTATTGGTATTATTATTTTTATCGTTACTATTATTATTACTATAATTTTGTTTTGAGCCCGAACATGCTCAATTTTATATGCATATCACCATTTCGGTGCAACCTAATGTCGAGATGGCAAATATGCAACTCGATGTCAATGGAGGTAAAATGTGCAACCGAATATCAAGACGGCAACCTGCAACCTGATGTCGTGAGGGCAAACATGCAACTTGATGTTAAGGAGACAAGATTTTCTATTGATTTGCTAATTGATATTTCAAGACTCTTTACTTATACGATGAAACTAATAGTAAAGAAATATTTTCTTTTTGACATTTTGTTTATACATTTACACTTCATATTTCCATACAATTTGAACTAGTAAAGTTGATTTTACTCGATTTTGTGTATAAAATTATTATTGCTACTATTTTTATTATTGCTATTGTTTTCGTTATTATTTTTGGTATTGTTATCATTATTATTATTTCTATTGCTGTTATTATTATTGTTTTCATTCTCTTTATTGTTAATATTTCTATTATTGTTACTGTTATATTATTATTATTATTGATATTATTTTTATTGTTATTATTGTTATTATTTATAATGCTATTATTATTTCTATTATTATTGCATTATTTTCATGAATGTTTTAAATCCAATTTTTCCATGCATGTATTATCATTATTATCGGTATTGTTAACATTTTTAATTTTATTATTATTATTATTACCAGTATGATTATGATGATTTTGATTACCATTATTATTGTTATTATTATGTTGTTATTATTATTTCAGTATCATGGTTATTATTACTTTTATCATTATCGTTATTAATATTTTTAATATTATTGTTATTATTACTACCATCTTTATTATTATTGTTGTTATTATTTTTATTTATCATTTTTATTATTATTTTAATATTAATATGTATTGTTATCATTATTGTTACTATTAATATTTTTATTATTGTTATTATTATTCTATCACTATTGATTTTATTATTAATATTTGTTGTTATTATTATTTTTGTTAAAGCCATTAGTTTTGATCTATATTATATATTTTAATTATTTGAATTGAAGCTCAATTTTATATTCTTTTGCATTATTGTTTATATCTATCTTGAGCCCATACTATCTTTGATCCTGGTGTCTCATTCCTTTCTTCCTAATCGGTTCGTCGATGGTGTCATGTGGCCTACAGCGACATGTATGTTGCTTGGGACATCACCATCGGAGTAGCGCAGCGAAAGCATGGTCTGCCCATAACCCACAGGTCCCCGGATTCTCCTATTGTTTCTCCGTCCCTGCATAGTTTGTTTCACTCTATCCCTTGCATTCACCCGCACCCGTTGACTTATTTGCTTGGTCTAACTCTTCCCTGTCCATACTTTCTTCGATTCCAACTCTATCTATTCTTCATATCTTTGCTTGCTATCTTGCAAGTCTTCAGTTAGTTCTTTCCCTTTGATACTGTTTATTCTTTTTCATACATTCCATTTGACCTCATTGCTATCTACTCCCTACTTTTTCTGGTATTGCCACTCCCTTGTCCTTTTTACTTAAACCCTCTGTTTTGTTACCCCCAGTTTGAGATTTGCCTTGTCCTATGTACCGCCTAAGCAAATTTTGAGGACGAAAATTTGTTGTAAGGTGGGTAGGATTTGTAACCCCTATTTCTGCAGATACGTATTTCCTGGGTATTGTTCTTTATTTTGGATATTTATAAATTCAATATTTGTAAAATCCGTTTTGAATTTAATGTTAAAGCTTTTTGTAAATAATTTTTATAATTATTTTGAATAAAGCTTGTCTCTATTTCTACTTGGTCAACCATTTGCATTTTTAATCTCAAATCAAAAATATTATTATTACTGTTTGGACTATTTCAACAAATTCCTATTTTTAATATATAGATATTGCTATGATAATTGTTATGGTTATTTTTATTATTTTTATTATTATTATTGTCACTATTATTATTATCGTCAGTATTTCATTCTTAGTGTTATTATTCTTACTAATTGTTAATATTAGTATTATTATTTTTATTTACATGTTTATTTCTATTTTTATTGTTATTATGGTTATTTATAGTTATATTTGATTATTAAAACAAATTCGTTTTTTGGTTAATAATTGTGTTTATAATTATTTCAAAATAATTTACGTGGTACAGATTGTATTTTGTTATGAATCATATTTTGTCGAATATCACATTCTTTTGTGTTTCGGTTTATATTGATCTTTATATTCATATATATAATGTATTCTTATCTTATTGGATCCATACCCAAATACCCAAATACCCATTATCCTATCTTTTTCCCTATAAATACTTAATCATCTTCTAATTAAAACCCTAATCCTAATTACTTCTAAACCTAAGCCGCCTAACCCTTCCCTTTACTGTTTTACCCCGATCCCCAATACTGTGCACTCTCTCACTCTCCATCTTTCCTACTCCTTCTCCCACTCCTTGTTTCCGCTTCAACCCATACCAACCCCACCTCCTTTGCTCCAACCACCGAACCATCCACCTCCAATCATCATCCCCTCATCCACCGCCTCGTCACCAGATCCCCGTCCTCGCCCGGTCTCCCACTCAACCAACCCATCAAACCCAACCACCGAAGTCTTTCTCCATCGCCATTACCCTTCGCCTGCACCCCGCCAAGCCGTCCCGTTTCGTCTTTGCCCTCTCCGTGCACCCCGCAACCTCCGGAGAACCCCCCACGTCGCCTCGTCGTCATCCAGGCCCCGTCAAAGTCCCCGAATCGCGCTGTTCGCCTCCCCCTATTTTTCGAGCGAAAACAGAGAACGTCACGTCGGAGCCCTCGCCGCCGCTGTCACCCTCGCTGCTGCCATTGCTTCCCAACAGCGACGCCATCGCCGCTAGCGACGCGAGGCCAGTGCAGTCATGGCACCGTTCGTTATCTCTCTCCGATCCGAAGGTTGAAGACGGATCGTGAGTGGACGAAATTGCTGTTTGGTGTTCTGGCACGTTGGATTCGGGATTGATGTTCCCTATTTTGGCCCCGATCCGGTGTGGGGCTGCAGTGTGATTGGTGGGATTTGGCTGTTCTGTGTTCGGTCACACCAGATCCCTCTTTTGCTGTCCCGTGTTTTGGATCGGTTCTGGTGTGAGGAAGAGATCCGATTGGTCAGATTTGGTGTTCCATGTTCTGTGTGCGCCTGATCCAGTTCCGGTGTTCTGTGTTCTTCCCCAACCTGGTGTGGAGTTTTTGCTGTGCTGTTTTGGTTTCTTCGCACGGTCTACGCACGTGCTTCTTTGGGAGTTCGCCCGGGATTCTAATCTCGATATTCTTTACTATTCGAATTAACCAAGTAACAGGCAAGTCTCTTCTTGAACCCCTTTTAATTATTTGTGTTCAAGATTAATTGATCTCATGCAAGAAGATCCGTTCCTTTTATTATCAAAAATCTGTTTTGACAATTTCGTTAAGATTATCTAGGGTTTACACGGGCTAACCCGACATAGTCTTAATTTCGTGCTATCTCCTTGATCTTTAACCCAGTCCCCAATGGTTCATGCATATGCACAATTAAAATAACTAGATTTGTACTTACAATTGCTTGATGAAATGGACATGAATGTAATGATTTGGTTTAATTGATAAATTGACACCATGACTGTAATAAATGTACCATGAACCTTGGAAATTGCATGTTGACACATGGGATTCAATTGATTACAAATTTGCATGCTTTATATGATCAAATGAATTATTTAATTGCCAATTCATGTTTAGACAATTGTTGGACTGCTGTAAGTTTCATTTTGAAATAGATTTTTGACCATGCTAGAGACATATTCTGAAGGAACTTACTAAATGAAAAATGTAGCCCTTGATGTCTAGATAATTTTTCCCTACTATGGATTTAAATTCAAATTTGCCATATATTAGTTATCATGACTTTAATGCCACTGTATTAGTAATTTCAGACTCAGATTTTCATGCATTTTCTAATGTTGTTTATTTTATTTGACCATGCTAATAGTTCAAGAAAAATCTGAAATAATTTAGGCTGGACCTAGACATATATAGGTTTCACCCAGAACTTTTATTAATTTTACTAATGAATTCTCTTACCCGAAACAATTAGTAGAACACAACCTACTGCATGCTGCCTAGACTTAGAATCTGATTAGAATAGAGTTTTCACCTTAGTTCCTATACCTTTTATATACCTTAATTATGTTCGTTGCAACCGTGTGGTAGTCTACTTTCCAGATCTTCTGGCGGTTTCAGTTTTGCTATCTTGTAGTGGCTGTGATCCATGTTTTAGTACAGCAAGTGTTGATTCTTGATTTTGATGATTACAACACACTGCAACATGTATCTATGCTATTCTATATAATTGCAGGTTGTATACACACAGGCCTCATTTCTATACAGCTGAACAAATGAATAAGCACAAGCTCTGGATATTGACAAAGGCTTCACTCAAAGACTCAAGTCAAGACCTGTTTCAATGACATTTATTTTTGTCTTGTAAAACAAATGTAATATTTTTTATTTTGAGTCTTAGAATGATGTACAAGCCTTGTCACACACACATACACTCACATATAACTCATTCTAAATGGGTGTTTTTTCAAAACCAAAAGTCAAAACAGCTTGAACTAGATTAGCTGTTGAGTACCAGTCGACTGCTACTTGCTCCAGTCGACTGAGTTGGTACAAAACTGCCTAATCTTATTCAAACTCTGACCAGTCGACTCATTATGGCAACCCAATCGACTGTTCAAGTGCGTTTGACAGTTTTATGTTTTTAAAATTGCTTTTTCAAATTCAAATCATTTTTTCCGTTGGATGACAGTTGGAGCAACTGTTTCCCAACGTCCAGTGTATCTAACTCTATAAATAGAGGTAAGAATCCACTGTAAAAATTTACTAATACTCCAAGCATTTTTTTGAGATCTTAAGTTTTCATACTTTCAAGAGATTAAAGCTTTCAATTCACTAAGACTTAGTTCTCTGTCTTCAGTCCAGTATAACATTTGATTTCGTTCTGGACTGGATATAGAAGTCAACCATTTAGCCACGTACTATATCACAATCACAAACAAGGCTATAGGTTGATTGTAAACAATTTTTATTGTTTTTCTTTTCCTCTCGGTTGGAGAGTAGGACTCTAGGGTGTAGAGTCAGGTTTGTCACTCTTGGTGGAAGAGTGGGTTACTTTCTCTGGTTGAGAGAAAGGACTACGGGTTAGACAAGGTTGTTGTCTGAACGCCGTAGGGTATTCTTGTAAACTTTTTTCAATAATAGTGGAAATCTCAAGTGGGTTGCTTGGGGACTGGATGTAGGTCGGAAGGACCGAACCAGGATACATCGTGTGCACTCTGTGGTTGTATCTCTCTACTTGCATTTATATTTTCTCAGTTTGTATTTTTACTGTGAAACTTATCTGGACAGTCGACTGAGTACTTGATAGGTCGACTAGTCAGACTCGTATACTCTGAAAGTTTTCTGTATGTTAAGTCGATTGTCTCAACTTTAAGTCGACTTCACAGACCTGTTTAAATTACTTTTTCATTTTGTTAATTCAGTCGACTGGTTTATCCCTTAAGTCGACTGTACAGAAGAAAAATCTCTATTCTGCAATTTAAATTCTTATAAACACTAATCACCCCCCCTCTAGTGTTTGTTGCCCTGCCTACAAGATCCAACACTTGGTATCAGAGCAAGGTTAAGGGCTATGGCAACTACTTCAAATGCAAATTAGTACCATGAAGGCCAATCTACACGAAGGCCACCTCTCTTCGATGGCACAAATTACAATTATTGGAAAAGCAGAATGAAGATCTACCTTCAATCCATCATTTATGAAATATGGAACATGACTAAAACAGAATACAATGCTCCTACGATTCCATATGCACAATGGAATGATGATATGAAGAACCAAACAATGAATAATGCAAAAGCGATGAATGCATTATTTTGTGCTCTTACAAAGGAGGAGTTCAATCGTGTGTCAAATTCAACAACCGCACATCAAATCTGGCACACACTCGAGGTAACTCATGAAGGAACAAACAAAGTGAAAGAATCTAAAATATTTGTTCTTGTTCACAGGTTTGAAATGGTCCGCATGAAGGAAAATGAAAGTGTGTCCGAAATGATTACCAGATTTACTGACATTACAAACTCACTTGTGAAACTTGGGAAAATATACACTCAAGCAGAGATGGTGAGAAAAGTTCTTCGTGCACTTACCCCTGAATGGGAAAAGAAGACCACTGCAATAGAAGAGGCCAATGATCTATCACAACTTTCTCATGAGAATCTTGTGGGAAATCTAATGGCTTATGAGGTTCAAATTGAAGAAAGAAAGAAGGATGCAGAACCACAACAGTCCTAGAAGAAATCAGATCATTAGACTTCTTAGCTATCTTTCCTTATTTGCTTATTGTATTTTCTTTTTATCGTACTTTGTATTTTTGCGCTTTATGACCCGAAATTGTTTTATCCCAGATGGTAGATTATTATTTAGTGAATTTATTTCATGATTATCTTTGAGTTTATTCATTGTTTATGTGATTATATTCTTTGCCTGCGTGGTTGTTTTACTTGTATATTGTTGAGTTAGACTGGTAAAGCTTATGGATGATGCATAATCATTCGCTGGGCCTTCGTTACGTGCTCGTGTTCCCGTATTCTAGAAAGTAGGGTGTGACAGTAACAATAACAGTAAAAGTAACAGTAACAGTAACTGTAGCAGTAAAAGTAAAAGTAACAGTAGCAGTATGGAACACTAGTTCCCTTCCAAGTACACGTTTCCATATTTTCCACTACTAGATCTTCCCTCAAGAAACTTCGGCTTGATCACTTTTATTATACTTATCAACCAGGCGTGATGGTGCATGAAATGGTATCAAACTAACATGTTATAATCAGTATTAGGTTCAGGGAAACAAATAAACATGCATAGATGATATACGATCACATAAACGAGCAAAACAGTGTATGTTCATATACAGGATCGCATGATAGTACAGTACTAAAACAGTGATTCCGTAAAGAAATCCAAATCTGAATCAGTCGAAGAATCTGGAGAACAGACTTCCACACGAATCCAGTGATTATATATAAGATGTATTGTATTTCACAAAATCACAACTCAAAACTGATTTGAATCCAGAAAATACGTTCAGTCAGAAATGAGTAAAACGAATTCTCAGTCAGAAAAATAGCATTAAAACTCCTCAAATAAATCCAGGAAAAATCTGGAGTAATCCCTTACATGTCTAGTATCAAAATATAAAGTTTCATAATTTTCCAGTAAAACTAGTTCAGTCAAAAAAAATCGAAAAACCTCAAGAAACGATAGTTTGGCAAATCTGGAATTCCCAATATTGCTGTACGAAAATTGAAATATCTCCCAAACCGTGAAATGAAATCCAAATCTGCCAAAGGAGATTAAAATAGACAAAATAATCTAACTTTCATATTTCACAAATATTTTTAATACAGTAAAAGGAAATAGGGTAAAAGTACGATTCTTTACAGGACAACGAGCAAAATACAACAAGTATAGCTTTCATAAACAAGCATGTAACAGCATATAAAACTCATTAATAAAATCCACTGAAATTCTGGGTAATCCCTAGATAAATATAGAATTACTGTGCAAAGTTTCAGATCAAAATAATATAGTTACACAAGAATCAAAAAAGTTTATCCATCGAAATCAACAAAAAGTTAAATATGGAATTAGAATACACCTCCGTAGTAAAACAGCCATAACTCACTCATACGAAAACGAAATCGATCAAGGTCAGAGGGATTGGAAAGAAGACAAATTTCTCTACCATCAAATACAAAAATTAAGAATTCTGACCTTAATAGGGTCTAAAATACAAATCAAAACAGATCATCGACAATATACAAATTTTCCTCAAAAACCAAAATCAACATAAAACATATGAAACTTGTTCCAAACACGGAATAGAGTCTACCAAGTGTCCAAACAACATGAGATAGGGTATATAACATATTCACAACCATCATATCACATGGATCTCATCAAACACATAATTCCCCTAATTGTCTCACATATATGAATAGATCAAGAACGGTCAAACCTAGTTGTTTCATGTCGGGTTTTTTTTTGTGCCATGAGGCAACTATGGTCAAATAGCATAATAGAGACAAACCCATCAAAAATAATGCACACACAAGTTGTCTCTAGAATCCAACTATACTATAAGCGGTATGTTTTACTTGTATCATACAAAAGGAATTAGAGTACAAGTTACTTGCCTTAACCGAAGACAAAACATACACCAAGAATAACTGGAATAGATTCCTGGGCACGAACACGATTCCAACGGATCACAAACACAAGGAACAACAGATTACGAACACAATCGGAAGACTGAGATCAAAAGATCAAGAGATCAAGGTGATCGGATCAGATCGGACGACTCTGATCGAAGATCAAGATCAAGATCGAGATGTGATCATTATCTTGATGATGATGATGATGATCAGATCAGACTGACGATCTAACGGCCACCAATCAAAGTGATAAAAGAACTCCATGATGATGATGATCATGATGATCGAGATGTTGATCAACGGCCCACGTTCAAACCATCAACCAATTATCAAAACAATGCACTGCAGGGAGTCACTGTGGCACTGCAGGGGTGAGCATCGGCAGCCAGGGGACAGGCGGTGTAACCGGTGAAGGGTGCTGCCACAGGTGGTTGCGGCCTGTGCTGGCTTGCTGCTGTCGTTGCAGGCTGCATCGGGGAAAACACAGCATGAGGAGCACCGGGAACAGAGGCTAGGGCGGTGCAGCTGCTGCGTCATTGGTGGCATTGCGACTTAGGGAGGTCGTGAGCGGCTTTCTGCAAGCAAAAGCTCGAGCGGGATGTGGCAACGGGGCATGGGCGGCCATGGCAGGATGGTGGAAGGATGGGTCGAGAGAGGAGCACACAGGGAGAGAGACGAGAGCAGGGTTTCGGGATGGAGGCTGACGGCTGGGGTGTTGGAAGATGAACAGGTATGGGTTAAATATATATATATAAGCAGAGGAAGTATGGTTTTAGGGTGAGCTGACGGGTTGAGTTTCGGGTGCAACCGGGTTAGGGGGTATGCTAACAGGTCTGGGTTAGTTAGGGTTTTAAATAAATGGGTAATTGGGTTTGGGAATAAATGGGTATTGGGGTTTTATATGATGGGTTAAGGGTAAAACAACATAATGGGTTATAGGGTTTAAGGATATTGGGTAAAAATCCAATAAGAAAATTATAGGGTTTTAGAATAAAATAACAAATAAAATATACAATTTAGGATTTTATAGAAATATTAATAATAATAATAAAAACAATAACAATAACAATAATAGTATTAAAAATAACAGTACTAATAACAATAATAGAAATCAAGGTAATAATATAAATAATAAGGTTTGTATAAAAATCATAGGAAATAGTTACAATAAAATTATTGATTGAAAACAGATTTTGATCGAGGTCCAACAATACATTTTGACAAAAAAATTTTGAAAACCGAAAAAAATAATTTGCGAAAATTTAAAATATAGAAAATACACAAAAGTACATTTTTGGAAAAACAGGGATTACAAATCCTACCCATCTTACAAACAAAATTTCGTCCTCGAAATTTGGTTAGGCGGTACGTAGGACAGGGCAAAAGCAAACTGGGAAAAAGGGTAACAAAACAGAGGGCTAAAGGGAAAGGAACAAGGCAGGGGCAACATCAGAAAAAGAAAGAAGAAGTGGAAAACAATGATATCAAATGGAATGCATGAAATAAAATAAACAGAACAAAGGGAAACAAACTACACAAGATAACAAAGCAAGATAGAGAGTAGGCAGAACTGAAATCAAAGAGAGAAAAGACAGACAGGGAGAATTGAATCAAATAATGAATGGGTGCATGATGGCAAAATAGAATGCAAGAAAGAAGTAACCGGTATCAAAAATGAAGAAGAAACAACACAAGACTTGCAAGATTACAAAGCAAAAAGATGAAGAAATAGATAGAGCTGGAATCGAAGAAGGGATGGATAAGGAAAAAATGAACCAAGCAACGAGTCAACGGATGAGAACAAATGCAAGAGATAGGGGAAACCAAACAATGCAAGGAAGGAGAAGCAACAATAGGATGTTGGGACCTGTGAGTTATGGGCCCACCACGCTTCCGCTGCGACACTCTGATGGTGACGTTCCAAGCTGCAGACATGTCGTTGTAGACTACGTGACACCAAGCAACGATCCGAGCAGGAAGAAAAGAATGAGACACCAGAATAAAGTTGGGCTTTAGATGAGGGCTTTAATTTAAATAATTAGGTCAAAACTAATGGGTGTTAACAAAAATAATATTAATAATACAAAAATCAACACATATAATAATAAAATAATAATAACAAAAATAATAAAAATAATAATAACAATAATAATCATCATAATCATACTGGTAAAAATAAAAATAATAAAAATAAAAATACTAACAATACTGATAAGGATAATAATGCAAGATAGAATATTATTTGGGGTTCATCATTTTTGTGAAAGTAATTCAATATTAACAACAAAAATAAAATAGTAAATAAAAAATACAATAATAATAGTAATAGTAATAACAATAATAATAATAATACCAATAATAATAAGGAAAACAATAATAATAATAGTAAAAATTCTTTGATGTGGCTTCACCTCATTTATATCCATCTGTAGACTTGCCTTCTTGACATCAAGTTGCAGGTTTGTCTCCACGACATCAGGTTGCAGGTTGCCATCTGGATATTCAGTTGCACATTTTGCCTCTCCGATATCCAGTTGCAATTTGTCTCCATTGACGTCTAGTTGCAGGTTTGCCATCTCGATATCCAGTTGCAACAAACGATGAATGAGATGATGCAATCTTCCACACGTACTTAGATATTGATTGCTCAATATAAGTACGAAGTTAGGTTTTGAAATTTGTGATATTAAAATACACAGTTATTCGAAAATAACAAAATTTTCGTTTTAGAAAACAATTGGATAGAAGATCCAAAATATAACAAATAATAATCGAAATACACAAAATATTCGGAAAAATAAAAAATATAAAGAAAATACAGGCAGGAGAAGAATGAATTTTATACTTAATAAAGAGTCAAAAAAGGAGGACGACTACAAGGGATGAAAGAAAAAAAGAAATCAAAGAATTGAGGATGAAGGAAGAGGAACGAGAGGGCACAAGCAGAATTTGAAGAGAATATGACCAGGAAGGAATAACTAGCATGATACTCAAAATGAATCAATAAATGAAGATGAAAGGAAGGCACGGGAAATCAATGAATGGTACACGAGCTGAAATAAGAGGGAATTAACGAGGCAAACAGAAATAAAAGATTGCTTGCACCAAAATCAAAGAGAACCTGAGCAGGGAAGGAATAAACAAGGACAACACCTAAGATAGAATCAAAAACAAGAGAAAAAGAATTGATGATCAAGGATGAGGAAAACACAATGCAGAAAGATAATATGAAGAATAATGCAAGATGAATGAAAGAATCAAACAAATATAGGTACGGAAAGAACAAAACTATACCCAATAAAGAATCAATAAATGAGAACGACTAAAAGAGACGGAAGAAACAAGAAATCAAGGAAATCAAATAAGAAGGGATCAAATGAATGGAATAAGACTAGTATCCAGATCAATGTTGATTATAATTCATTCATGCATGGTGGTTGGTGAAATGTTGAGCAAATCCCAGATCGAGCCAAGCTTGCCTAATATATTAGGCAACTAATACATTAGCTAAACCTGGGCTCTGATACCACTAAAAACTCTGTCACGCCCCGCTTTCCAAAAATACGGAATACGAGCACGTAACATTGGCCCAGCGAATGATTTTCATCATCCATAAGCTGTTCAGGAATCTTTACAACATCTCACAAAATAATCAAAGTCGGAAGCAAGAAATCAACCACACACATGCAAAATTGAATTAATAAACCAACACAATTTACTTGAAACAAAATATCATATTCTCAAATAAATCAGAATCTGGACAAGTCAAATATCCTGGGTCACATTGTCCAAATACAAAATAGATATCCAAGTACTCAAAATACATTGTTCCAAAACAACAATAATGATAATACTAATAAACAAGAAATCCAGCACTAATATCTCATTTTGCCAATACCGTCGGGCAGCAGACCATGCTGATTTGCGATTCATAATTGCAGGAGAAGAAAAGAGAAAATAAGTACCCGTCAATTGCAAGTTACGGGCCACTTATAATGTAGGATATAAGCACATGGAAAAACTAACAAATAGCATGGAATAATGCATCAACAGCAATAACTACCACGAATCAGTAAAACAAGGTTAGTTAGCATGGTATACAACAGTACAGATGTTTATGTCAAATACAGTGTCATATGGGAACTAATAGTGTCCAATAACAGTAAGCTCAGTATATCAGTGTAACAGTACAACAGTATCAGGCTAATAGTATCAGTCTAAATAGTATCAGTCTTATGTTCTAACAGTTTTGTGTGTATTACTAGCTAGGTAGCACTTCATGCATACCAGTTTTTACTACATGGTTGCTACAACAAACAGTTTCGCTTTTAGATTTCATAGTGGACCATAATGGAGCAGTGTACTCAGGTATCAGTAACAGTAGCAGTAGCACTAAAAGTAATAGTAACAGTAGCAGTAAAAGTAATTGTAACAGTTGCAGTAAAAGTAACAGTAACAGTAACAGTAAAAGTAATAGTAACAGTAGCAGTAAAAGTAACAGTAGCAGTATGGAACAGTAGTTCCCTTCTAAGTACACGTTTCCATATTTTCCACTACTAGATCTTCCCTTAAGAAATCCTGGTTTGATCACTTTTATTATACTTATCAACCAGGCGTGATGGTGCATGAAATGGTGTCAAACTAACATGGTATAATCAGTATTAGGTTCTGGGAAACAAATAAACATGCATAGATGACATACGGTCACATAAACGAGCAAAACTATGTATGTTCATATACAGGACAGCATGACAGTATAGTACTAAAATAGTGATTCCCATTACCACAACAATCCAGATCTGAATCCGTCGAAGAACCTGGAAAATAGACTTCCACACAAATCCAGTGATTATATATAAGCCATATAGTATTTCACAAAATCATACCTCAAAACTGATTTGAGTCCAGAAAATACGTTCAGTCAGAAATCAGTAAAACGAATTCTCAGTCAGAAAAACAGCATTCAAACTCCTCAAATAAATCCAGAAAAAATCTGCAGTAATCCCCTACGTGTCTAGTATAAAATATAAAGTTTCATAATATTCCAGTAAAATTAGTTCTGTCGAAAAAAATTAAAAATCCTCAAGAAACGATAGTTTGGCAAATCTGGAATTCCCAACACTGCTATACGAAAACTGAATTATCTCGCAAATCGTGAAACAAAATCCAAATCCGCCTAAGGGAGATTAAAATAGAAAAAATAATCTAACTTTCATATTTCACAAATATTTTTCATACAGTAAAAGTAAATAGGGTAAAAATACGATTCTTTAAAGGACAGCGAGAAAAATATAACAAGTATAGCTTTCATAAACAAGCATGTAACGGCATATAAAACTCATCAATAAAATCCACCAAAATTCTGGATAATCCCTAGATAAATATAGAATTACTGTGCAAAGTTTCAGATCAAAATAATATAGTTACACAAGAATCAAAATAATTTATTCAACGAAATCAACAAAAAGCGAAATCTAGAATTTGAATACACCTCTGTAGTAAAACAGCCATAACTCACTCATACGAAAACAAAATCGATTAAGGTCAGAGGGAGGGGAAAGAAGATAGATTTCTCTACAATTCATGTACAATACAAAAATTAAGAATTCTGACCTTAATAGGGTCTAAAATACAAATCAAAATGGATCATCGACAATATACAGATTTTTCTCAAAAACCAAAATCAACATAAAACATATGAAACTTGTTCCAAACACAACCAAACACGGAATAGAGTCTACCAAGTATCCAAACAACATGAGATAGGGTATATAACATATTCACCACCATTATATCACATGGATCCCATCAAACACGTAATTCTCCTAATTGTCTCACATATATGAATAGATCAAGAACGGTCAAACCTAGTTGTTTCATGTCGGTTTTTTTCTGTGTCATGAGGCAACTATGGTCAAATAGCACAATAGAGACAAAACCGATCAAAAATAATACACACACGGGTTGTCTCTAGAACCCAACTAACTATAAGCGGTATTTTTGACTTGTATCATACAAAAGGAATTGGAGTATAAGTTACTTGCCTTAACCGAAGACGAAACGTACACCAAGAATAATGGAAACGGATTTCCGGGCATGAACATGCTTCCAACGGATCACGAACACAAGGAACAACAGATCACGAACACGATCGGACAACTGAGATCAAAAGATCAAGAGATCAAGGCGATCGGATCAGATCGGACGACTCTGATCGAAGATCAAGATCAAGATCGAGATGTGATAACTATCTTGATGATGATGATGATGATCGGATTAGTTCAACGATCTAACGGCCACCAATCAAAGTGATCAAAGAACTCCATGATGATGATGATCATGATGATGGAGATGTTGATCAACCGCCCACATTCAGACCATCAACCAATCATCAAAACAGAGCAACTCATGGTTGCACTGGCTGACGGGAGAAGGAAAGCACCGTGGGGAGTCACTGCGGCACTGCAGGGGTGAGCACCGGCGGCTAGGGGACAGGCGACGCGACGGGCACAGGGTGCTGCCGCAGGTGGCTGCGGCCTGTGCTGGCTTGCTGCTGTCGCTGCAGGCTGCGTCGGGAAAACATAGTGTGAGGAGAACTGGGAACAGAGGCTAGGGCGGTGCAGCTGCTGCATCACTGGTGGTGTCGCGACTCAGGGAGGTCACGAGGCGGCTTTCTGCAAGCGGAAGCTCGAGCGGGACGTGGCAACGGGGCACGGGCGGCCATGGCGGGATGGTGGATGGATGGGTCGAGAGAGGAGCACACAGAGAGAGAAACGAGAGTAGGGTTTCGGGATAGGGTGTTGGAAGATGAACAGGTATGGGTTAAATATATATATAAGCAGAAGAAGTAGGGTTTTAGGGTGAGCTGGCGGGTTGGGTTTCGGGTGCAACCGGGTTAGGGGGTATGTTAACAGGTCTGGGTTAGTTAGGGTTTTAAATAAATGGGTAATTGGGTTTGGAAATAAATGGGTATTGGGGTTTTATATAATGGGTTAAGGGTAAAACAATATAATGGGTTATAGGGTTTAAGGGTATTGGGTAAAAATCCAATAAGAAAATTATAGGGTTTTAGAATAAAATAACAAATAAAATATACAATTTAGGATTTTATAGAAATAATAATAATAATAATAAAAACAATAACAATAACAATAACAGTTTTAAAAATAACAGTAATAATAACAATAATAGAAATCAAGGTAATAATATAAAGAATAAGGTTTGTATAAAAATCGTAGGAAATAGTTACAATAAAATTATTGATCGAAAACAGATTTTGATCGGAAGTCCAACAATACATTTTGACAAAAAAATTTTGAAAACCGAAAAAAATAAATTGCAAAAATTTAAAATACAGAAAATACACAAAAATATATTTTTGGGAAAACAGGGGTTACAGAATATTACAAAAGCATGCATCAAATTATTAATTAGGACGTGGAAGCAAAAGTAAGTGAGAAATCAAAAAATTTTAAAGAATTGAACAACGGTAGCAATAAATAGTAATTTACAAAGAATGAAAACTTAGACCATAGTTGATGTACTCAATCTTAACATAAATGTAAAAATATATCAAAAAAAAACATAAATGTAAAAATTTTGTAAACACAAAATAGAGTAAAATCAACTATACTAGTTCAACTTACATGGAAACATAAAGTGTATTTTGTATAAACAAGTCATAAAAAAAAGATTTCTTTACTACTAGTATCATTATATAAGTAAAAAGTGTTGAAATATCAATTAGCAAATAGGTAGAAAATCTCTATCTCTTATTATTATTATTTTTTTTGGGTTCGCCTTGTTGATGTCTGGCTGCAGACTTGCCTCCTTAACATCAAGTTGCAGATTTACCTTCATGAAATCAGGTTGCAAGTTTCCGCCTGGATATTCGGTTGCACATTTTACCTCCACGACATCCAGTTGCAATTTGCCTCCATTGACGTCTAGTTGCAGATTTTCCATCTCGACATTAGTTTGCACTGAAATGGTGAAATGGAAGATGTAACCTCCCATATGCACACGGATATTGGACATTTAATTTAAGAATGATGTTACGTTTTGAAATTCGTGATTTAAAAACAGTAGCAAAAGTAAGAAATGGAGTTGAAAGTCACACGCTGGAATATTAAAATAGATGTATAGATTATGAATATCAAACATAATAGTACAAAATAGTAGTAGTGAAAATGATTTATAAAAGTAAGGAGAAAAACGAAAGAAATACAGGCATAAGCATAAATACAAATGTGAAGGAGAAAATAAATATGCAGTTTAGTAAATTTACACAATAAATATATCATAAAATATACAGTAATGTATGAATTAAACAAGTGTAAAATATAGTAAGTATGTTGAAATATATGGTACATATATAGTAATTAGTAGGAAGTACATGTAGAAATCAAGAATATGATGAAAATAAAAATTAAGTAAAATATAAGTAGTGGGTGCATATAGTACATTCGAAAAGTATAAAGCAACAAAATTAATAAGTAGCTATAAATGGTGAAAAGTAAATATAACAAAAGCAGTAAATAGTAAGTAATAATAAAGGTATTGAATATAAGGTGCAAAAACATAATTAATAATAAAAATATAAACGTGCAGAGATATATCATATTTTTATGAGTAAAATGTTACAATCAAGTTTAAATGCTCCGAAATAAATTAGACAATACCAAATGATGAAAAATACAGTATCGAAAAATACAAGTATATATATAAAAATGAAAATAAATATGCAAAATCAAACTTTATAATATAGTAAAAACAATAATGAAAGAAAATAGGAGTAGCAATAATAACTTAAGACGTAGTAGTTCAAAACTTAATGTAATATGTAAAAGTAATAGCAAAATATATGAGTAACATAAAAGCGCATGAAAGTAAGAAGGATAAAACGTCAAGAAAGAAATGAGTAAGGGTTGCAAAATAAAAATGAGTTTGTGAAATGCTAAAGATGCACTGTTGAAATACAGCAAAAGTTGCAAAATAATAATTTGGACAAAAGAATAAAAAGTAAGAACCAATAGTAAAGTCACAGAAACAATTTTAAAAGAAAAACAAGACGATTAGTGAAAGCTTAATGTTTGTACTAATGAATATAAATAATATAAACTCGGTTAGAGATATAGAAACTAAAATAAAATCAATCACTCACAATAAAAGAAACTGAATAGAAGTAGAAAAACGTTAATTACAGAAAAGTTATCTAGTATGCAAACAATTTTAAAGCAGTAAAAGTGATAGGATACGAGAGTGAGAACTACAAAACTAAGGAACATTTTAAAAAATATGAGAGGATAAATAATTAAAAGAATATAGCGGAAGATAATTAAATTTAATAGCTGAAAAAATATTGGCGAAAATCATAAAATCCAAAAATTATCCACTGTGAGTAAAATATGAAAAGATATAGTGAACATTATTAAGTAAGACAGAAAATATACATGTTGAGGGGGTAATACCTTACATAATAAAATATCAAATGCATACAGCGGACAAAAGAGGTTAGAAAAAGAGCTATTGTGAAAAGTATATGCTTTATGCAAAAATAACCAACACACTTGCGATAAAGAAATTTTAATCGAGTCTAAGCCTACAAACAGTCTAAATCTCACTACAGGTCTTCATGATCAAACAATCAAGTCACACATCAGATGTCCACCAAGGTACTCACACTTCTAATGTCAACCTAGGTATTCATACATTTAATGTCCACTTGTGTACTCACACATCTAATGTCCACCTAGGTTCTCACACATCAAATGTCCATTTATGATTATTCTCCATGCCATGTTTAAAATTACTAATTGAAGTATGCTCTGATACCAATCTCTGTAAAGCCCTAAGTTTCCAATAAACAAAATTAGAAATATGTGGCACAATTTTCAGAATCAACTTCAGTGTAATCAAAAACATAACAACCAAATACAGGAAAATTTAAAACTTTTTATTACATCGATTGTTTACAAAGCATAGTGGAAAATTAAACACCTTGAATAACATTTTCATTCTTTTACAACACATTCTTTTACAATGATTATTCTACCACACGCATCCAATCCCAAGCTATAGGTACCTAACTGTAAAACATGAGACTAAAGATAACCCTAACCCCCAAAACTACATGGGTCAGTCATAACGATGTGAGTGACATAAAAAGAAATGCAACATGAATAAAATATAGAGGATAAAGTCATGAACAACATATATCAACAGTAGTAATGAAAAGAATATAAAACAACAATAAATAAAACATAAAAACATCAAGTGAGACTAGACTAAGTGTCAAGTGTAGGAAAAAATAGAAAACAAACATGCGTAAAACCAAGTCAAGAAAATAAAAATGCACTATGATGACTCTCTAATGCATACTTGTCGGATTCTATGCATTCCATACTACATAGGTCTGGTGCAAGCCCTTGTCATTCTCCACTTTATAAGGTTAGATCCCTCGTTATGCAACTAATCCAACTACGGTGACGGAAATACGATCCAGAATACTCCACGAGTAGGCATCACAATCCTTGACGCGCAAGCATCATGTAAGAATAGCTCAAAAATCGGAGAATCACCTCCCTGTCGTGTACCCCATGATAGGCTTGCAAGCCCCTCGACGTGCAGATACACAAGGTACATTCTGTGAATAGGCCCACCGACCCTTAACACGCGAATGCACCCTGCATGCTCCGTGAATAAGCTTATAGACCCTCGACACGCAAATATACAAATGTCCTCTCGAGACAGAACAACACACAGTCCTAGAACTTATTCGTTGGACTAAAAACCCCAAGAGCATATACTTACTTTTCCCAAGTTCCATCACATCTCTACTAGTGTTTATCCTTAGGTTGATTAATTATTATTAAAGACAAAATCCCCCTCTCTAGAGTTAGTGTATCCTGCCGGACTTAATTCCCTAACAACAATCCCAAGACTCAACTGGTCATAATCCACAAAATCTCATCTGCCGGTTCACAGGAATCCCACTCAACTCCTAGAGACTCACAAAATGAATATCAACACCAAAACTTCCAATAAAAACTCTTATGTTCATCAACAAAATGTTTATATCAAGAAAACTTCTCAGTCAACAAAATCCAAATCCATTTAATGTACGCGTAAATTCCAGAACTGAAATAAAATATTAAATCTATTAAATATCTGAAAATCATATTTTGAAGTCATAGAATATCAAAAAAATCAATTTCTTCAAAAACTGTATGTATGTCACTTTATAAGGTCATGAAAATAAAGATTAAAATTCTATTATAATCAAAATATAACTCTCTGTAAAATACTGTAATATGTAGTAAAACATCATCTAAAACTGTAGATCAATAATCCATAAGTTCGAAGAAACAACCATTTAAAGAAACGAAAAAACTTCACAAAACAGCCAGTAAAGCAATTGATAGTTGACCGCTCAAACAGTGCAAAAATAGGGCAGTCGACTGTCAAGTGAAAATTCCCAAATTAAAGAATGTCGGTCGACCGTGCAGTCGACTGCTAGCTACTATACAACCAATTTAAGGTTTGTGCACCTTTCGATTGATACATGATTCCACTTTGTAAAACCACAAATTTGTAAAAAACAAATTCCCGAGATGATTGAATGTAACTTGTATAGCATATAGATGTTTATAGAACATATCAAAATCACATTTAGATCACAAATGTGTAATTTTTCACAAATTCTTCAAAATAGTGAAGTAGTATATATATATATATATATATATATATATATATATATATATATATATATATATGTTTAGGGTATTTAAGCACCAGTTATCGCATCAAAATTTACCAAATAGGAGTAGTATAATTATCAGATTTAGTCTCAGTATCAAAACACATCAAACCCAATCGAAAGCTCTCAACACATCGATTTTTGACAATTCTTCAAAACAGTGTACATGAGTACACATATATATGTGTATAGGTGTGTTCTAGTTACAGTTAAAACATCAAATCTCATCGAATAAAAGCAGTATAATGTTTAAAATTAGTCTCAGTATTAAAATAAATCAAATCCAGTCGAAATCATCACAAAAATCACAAAATCCAAGTTTCGGTCATACCCATCAGGCCCGAAATCAGTTACTCAAACCCTTACTTCAAACTTGATCCTTTTTGGTCAAAAACCTTTCTTGTAATCCATTGAACATGTATACAACTACTAAATTAGTTTACTCATGAATAAAAGCACTTATAATATGTATTTGTTAAGTTCTTCTTCATCGAAATTATCGAAACAGAGCATAGGTATATACACACAGTGAAGAACCCTACTTTATTCACTTTTTTGCAATTTACCACATACAACTTGTTATATGCAATCAAATCAGCAAGAATATAATATAAAACATCATACCCATGATTTCTATTAGGTTCCTAACAATCTCAAGTCATCTATATAAAAGTTTAATCATCAAAGGCATAGTTTTCATGAAAAGATTCAATTTTTAATACATCCATACATCAAGAATTCATATTATCATCATAAAATCCCTAATCATGCTTTCTAATACAAAAATCATCACATACCACATGCATAGAAAATAAATCAAACATGTGTCACTCACCTCATTGGAGAAATCAACCGAATTAATAAAGAATAAGAAAAAGCTCTTGTTTTGCAAAAGTCCAAGATCATTGCTTCGAGACTCCAATAAATTAATAGTAAAAATATATTTTATTTTTGCAGAGGAGAGGGGCGGTTGTAGTGGCTTTAATATAGGCCGAAATCTGGAGTTTTTAGGGTTCTACAAGTTATATGGAAACATCCCTTAACAAATTATTCCTTTACATATATAGACCTTCCTTAATAAAGTTGCTAAATAAGTTAAATAAATTAAAATGAAACCAAATCCCTTTACTACTGAGTTATCTAACCATCAAGCATAACCCAGAAATTAGAAAAATTTGGATTTGTACTCAAAGTGGTAATTTGGCACAAAAGTCCATCTCTTTGTAATATTTGCAAATATGTCATAAAATATTCATAAAAATCAAGAAAATTCAGAAAATTTAGAAAATTCAGAAATAATATCTACTAATACATATTATATTTTCCAATTAAAATTTCTGACTTTTAATTTCCAAGAAAAACATTTGCATAAGATCCCCTAAATTTCATATTTGCAAAACTACCATATTTGTTTAAATCTTTACCAAATCAACTCTAAATAAAATTTAAATAGATTTTATTTTCAATGATGACCATGGCCAGCCAAAAAATTAGTAAAACCAAAATTTCATTATTTTTTTAATATCCAGACTGCTTTTTTTTTACATAAAAGTTCATCTCTTTCGAAGTATTTATAAAAATAGTTTCTTTTTTCAGAAAAATCCCAAAATTTAGGATATACTTAATTATAAATAGGAGAATTTATTCATAAATCTAAAAGTGGAGATTTGCACCCAAAAAAATATTTGCACGTGTTTTGCACGTGAAAAATCGAAAAATTCGTAAAATAGTCAAATAAATTCA
Source organism: Hemerocallis citrina (assembly GCA_017893485.1). Lineage (NCBI taxonomy): Eukaryota > Viridiplantae > Streptophyta > Magnoliopsida > Asparagales > Asphodelaceae > Hemerocallis > Hemerocallis citrina. The sequence goes on along the minus strand of CM030358.1, from coordinate 384,596,742 downwards.
AATAAATCTAAAAATTAAAATATCATACATAAATGAAGAAATAAATCATAAAACATAAAATTTTAAGAATTCCAAATTTTCTAACTTTGCACGTGTGTTGCACGTGCGAAATTGCAGTCTCAAGAAAATAGTCAAAATAGTCAACTTTACCAATATAATATTATTTAATGATTAAATCATTTTATTTTGCGGGGTGTTAAACACCCCCCTTAAGAATTCACTGTCCTCGCTGAAGCCGGGACTTACAACGTAGCGCACGGTCCTCCTTTCTAGTCGGTGTGGAATGACGTACCCTAATTCTACTAGCTATACAGTACCTCGATTCTGTGTGTTGTCCAGTCCCCTAACCCACCTCTGTGGATTTACTGGGCACCCTAACCCAACCCTGCTCCCTCTAAGGCATACTTACCAGTATATCTGCTAGCTCCATCTCAGGCATAACCACCACTCTGTACCCACACTCGGTGTCGAAAGTCGGCTTTGATACCATTTGTAACGCCCCGGCCTCGATCAGCGAATTTTAGCAAACAACTGCCTACGACAGACTGCCTCATAAATGGTGCTATAGCTTGTTGGTGACCTCTAATCCCAGGCAATTATATATATAATTATTTAATCTCTTGCAAACTCCTGATGTGGGACAAATCCCACATCTCTCTCTCTTCTCCCGTAAGAAACAGCGGCAGACCAAGGGCCCCACGCCACTAGGCAATAGCAGGCAGCATTCAACTACTGCTGCTCTGCCTTCTCTCTCCCCGGGCGGGCCCCACCCGTCCACGCCACAAAGTGATGTCAGCAGAGAAGAAGCAACAGTAAATGCTGCCCTTTTCTCTCCTGGGTCCCACCGAGCATTAATTTCTCAAACAACCCCCCTATAGAAACCTCCTATAGGGCACTGCTACTATTAATTAATTATATATATATATATATCCATTCTTAACATGGGGTGTTACAGGCACCCCCCCTTAAGAATTCAGCATCGTCGCTGAAGCCGGGACTTGCAACGTAACGCCTGATCCTCCTTCTAGCCAATGTGGAATGACATAATCTGGTTCTGCTAGCTGTACAATACCTCGATTCTGCGTGCTTTCCAGTCCCCTAGCCCACCTCAGTGGATTTACCGGGCAACCTGACCCAACCCCGCACCCTCTCAGGCATACCTACCAGTACATCTGCTAGCTCCATCTCAGGCATAACCACCACTCTGTACCCACACTCGGCGTCGAAAGTTGGCTTTGATACAATTTGTAACGCCCTGGCCCCCGATCAGCAATTTTTATCAAACAACTGCCCACTATAGGCTGCCTCATAAAAGGTGTTATAGCCTATTGGTGACCTCTAATCCCAGGTAATTATATATATATAATTAATTAATCCCTTGTAAACTCCCGATATGGAACAAATCCCACATCTCTCTCTCTTCTCCCATGAGAAACAATTTAATCGAATTGATCATGTGTGTTTAACAATTTTACACATGCTCTTAATTAGTTTTTCTCCATCATAATTTACCTTTTAATTCATGTAGTTCTCATTAACATACAATGAATTCTACAACTTTCTACTTTTAACAATCTTTAACATGCATCAAATTTAACTTGTATAACACATTAAACTAGCAAAATAATCCACAAAATACCTAGACATGCTCTCTACATTAACTAGAAAGTAAGAAGAGACACCCACCTTAAAGAAGATTCTAATTAATCCCTTAGCAATTTGGACTCCTAGAGAAGCTCCAATTCTCCTCGGAATCCGCTCACAAAGAAGAAACCCCCAACCCTCTGCCTTTCGGCCAGCAACAGAGAACAACACCCTCACCAACATTTTCTTTTTTGATTTTTTTTTTATTTTATTAGTGATTAAGAAATGGGAGGGGGTGATTTACAAGGGTTAATTAATTAATTAATTATAGGTTTTATTTAATTAACCCACTAACCTATAACCACCCACTACAAAAATCCACTCTCTTTCTCCAATCACCAAAAAATAGCCGACCTCCTTTCCTTTTGCAAAAACACGTGCATGTGCACTGCACGTGCACACTCTTTAATTAATATTATTATTTTATTAAAATTAGAAACATATATTATAATATGTCATAAGTATTTAAATAAAGCTAGTTTAGTTTTGTAAATTAGATTTTTCATGCACGATTAAAAATTGACAAACACATACTTCATAAACTTATTTTGAAAGAGGATACGACCGACACGTGCACTGCAAACACGTGCGTCGCACGTAAAACAATTATTCAAATACGAAATAGATTTTATCAACGGGAAAATATTTATAAATGATCAAAATACAACATACGAAGAATATATTTCATTAATTTTATACATATACATTCAATAATGTAATCAACACGTACATAGAAAACACGTGTACCGTACGTATACAATATTTTAATCAAAATAGGAGAAAATGAATTTCCGCTTATAATACGAATTCAAAACGTTATAAAATAAATAATTGAAACACATAGAAAATATTACACGTAACAGTAGAATATACGTAATTGACGCGTGCATCGATAATACGTGCAATGCACGTAAAAATACAAAGATTGAAAATTTAATATTTGAGTTAGCTCAAATAGGATAAAATAAATTTTGAGACGGCTGAAATGCATAAATAGTCGAAATACAAATTATGTAGTGAATCACATTACGGATATTACCCGTAACGGTAGAAAATGCACGTGCGTAACACACGGGGGGCAAAATTGTCATAACTCAATTTTGCATGGTGTTCCACTCTCCCCCTCTTAGAACAGTTCTGTCCTCAGAACTTACTAGGGTAAAAGTTGTATTTTGTACACACAAAAAAAATATCATTATTGTATATAGAAAACAGCAAACGTTAAGAAAATAAATGTAGTATGAAAATAAGCAATGTGGAAAAGCAAAGCAAACTTATATAAGAAAACTATGAGTGTCAAAATTTATAAGAACAGAACAAGAAGATAAAATAAACAAAACAAAAAAAAACTAGAGAAATAGCATAAGAAAAAAAAATGTGACCATAAAGATATGATAGATTGAGAAAAATTTTCATACAAAAATAATATTAAGTAAAGTATTGATAGAAGGATGGTATAAATTTAGTCGTTAATTGTGAAATAGCATGGAAGACAAAGCAATTGGTAAGAATAAAGAGAAACATAGTCAATAGATACTTTAATAAATTATTAATAAGCTTAGTTTTCAAAATTTATCAAAGTAGTAAACGGTAGAATGATTAGAATCGTGAACTTGAACTAGTACTATATGATAAAATTGAATTGGCAATTTAAGAGAAGACTATTGGACAAAAGTTTGAAAAAAATACGAGCCTAAAATTTAGTTAAAAATATAAACAATATAAGATAAAAATGATTCTGTATGACAAGTTAATATCATAAAATATTTTGTAAAGTAAATACAATAATTATATACATATGATTTAAAAATTAAAAAATATAGAAATTGGTTGATATAAATCCAAATAATTTCGAATTGTCAAGTAGAGCAAGAAAAACCAACATACAAAATTATATACGTACATAGGCGTAAAATTTATACGGTGAAAATAACAATGTTATGATATGAAAATTATAAATAGTTTGTAGGAGTAAAACAAGACATTATAGTTGTAAAAGTAATAACATATTATTGAAAAAATGCAAAAAAACTAATTATATAGAAATAAATTATGAATCGAAGAAAAAAGTATAAATAATATATATATTTTTCTGTTAGGTGAGTAGCCACTAAATCTACGATAAGTTAATAGCAAAATAAAATATGATGAAGTGGTATGAAATGCTAACTCATGTAAAAATTCAAAATAGAAGGAGATGGCAAGTTAGTTAATATTAAGTAGTGAATACGCAAATAGGATAGATATAGAAATTAGTATAAATAATAAGATAATTGATTTAATGCTAGGTTTTAAAATTTTATAAAATAGTATCAACTAGTACAAAAATGAAATAGTGGTAAGTAAATGTTATAGAAAACAGTGTAGGGGTTATCAAAGTTTAAAATTTCCTTTTGGGAGATGGAAATATGTAATCTTCCATATGTGCTTGGATGTTGGGTGTTTAATAAAATATGATGTTATGTTTTGAAATCAGTGATATGAAAATTAAAGTAAAAGTTGAGATAGTAAGAGTAGAAAATTACAACAATAAAATATTAAAATAAAATGATAGATTTTAAATATCGAATATAAGCTATATCAGAAAATAGTAGGAAGAGGATGTATAATGTGTAGAAATATGTCATATCTGTACAAGTAAAACATTACAAATCTTAAAATAATGGAAAAAATATAATATCGTGAAATCAAAAAATTTGTAAAGTGATTGTAAATATACAAAAATCATGACTCGAAGCCTAACTGAAATAATAACAAAGGGAAATGATAATCTCAAAAATAATTAAATAAGTAATAATTCAAAATTTAATAGAATATGTAAAAGTAATAGCAAAACGTAAAAGCACATAAAAGAAACATCAAGAAAGCAAACGAGTAAGTCAACCTTAAAAGATTAAGACTAATGGTTGTAGATAAAATAATAAATATCAAAGTAAATTAGTAGTATAAGAAAGTATTTATTTGAAAAATATTAAATGTTCAAGATGAAAAATATTATGAGGAAAACATACGAAGAAAATAAAAGTGAAAAGTTAGTCTACGTGTAAGGTATCATGAATGTAGATTCAAACCCACCACGCTTCCACTGCGCCACTCTGATACCAAGGGAAAACATGCCTGCATACAATATCACATCAATTGTATACGAGGGGAGCATCATGAATGAAGTAGTTATTGAACTTGCATTCAGGACTCCAGCCATCCAATAGGAAAAGGAAGGAGAAAGACATCAGTGTATAGCGAAACACAAATATAAATCACTTACATTTAAATCTTTATAAACTGAACTCACACTTCTAATGTCCACCATAATGTGTCATCCTTGTAATTTTGTATTACTTATTGAAGTTGGCTTTGATACCACTCTGTAACGCTCCGAATTCCAAAATACGGTAATTCATAGAACAACAGGATCTTCACTTCATTTCGTACAATTTTATAAGGAATTTTTAAAAAAATCATACAGCACTGTTCATCTTACTTCAACGGAGCGGAAAAATAAAGATTACATTACAAAACATGTAAAATTTAAACATCAACAATAAACAGTCTTTAGCTTCAAGATCATCTTTCAGTCTTAGCTTATCCAAGACCTACATTGAATATTGTGGGCACGGCAGTTACATACAACTGACGCAAAACTATACACGGCCATTCTCGCTACGCCATAATATAGCGACTCACATACTTTAGCAAACACAAACTTGAATGTAAACCAAAGTGTGAAAAGTGACTATCCTAAACATGTTAGTGTATGCAATGTCTTAATGCATAATGCAGATGTTTACACTAAGATGATACTAATGCATGTTCGGATTCTATGCATCCCATACTACATAGGTTCGAGGGAAAGCACCTACATACTTCACATTAAAGGGTTAAATCCCTTGCCATGAATTACTACTACGATGACTAAGGTAAGGTTTAGATATTTTGGGAGAATTAAGCCTACGCCCCGATAATTCCGGAGATGAATCCTACACCGCGGATGAGTTGGGGACAACTCCCAATCACACTTCGATAATTCTGGGGAAACCATCTCACACCTCAAGCTATGGCACTTACATAGTCCCAAAACACCCCATAGGCATCGTCTCGATCCCGATAATTCCGAAGATGAATTCCACACCGCCGATGAACTGGGAAAAACTCTCAATCACACCTCGATAATTCCGGGAAAATCATCTCACACCACAGACCAACTGAGGCCCTCATACCCATGTTTGCCCATACTTCATCACATCTCCCCTTAGTGCATGTCCTTGTGTTTTAATTTTAGAAGAATCATCACAACTTAGAGCTAGCTTACTCTATCGGACTTAAACCAACACGAGAGACAGTCAGTCCAACCTGGCTACTTCCCAAGAGATCCTCAACCCACATTGGTTAGCTCTAAAATTTTATTAATCATAAATGCCGGTTTCTAAGGGTCTCGCCTAGCCTCTTGATTCCAACAACCATATCGTTCTAGAGATTGATTTGGTTATATCTAACCTCAACATAAACATCTTTATCATCAAATCATCTTGATCACATTTGAATTCTTATTCATTAAACTTCTTTCATTCAATATTTTACCAACACATTCCATCTCTTATATTCACATTCTACATAAATTTTTCAATCAAATTTCTTATAAATAATACTCTTTTTGTTAATCAATCAACTAGTCACTATCATGATACTAGGTCTACACAATCTTTTCTCATATTAGATGCCAATTTGTTAAATTTCTTTAATCAATTTTATCACTTTCTAATGCACAATTTCATTGACAATTTATTCCGAATTTTCCTTCATTCTCAACTTGCATTTTGCTTTTTATAATCAATTTGCAAAATCTTTAATTATATCTACATTTTCTTTATTTTCTACTTGGACTCAACTTAATACATTGATGAAAATGTCTTTAAAACTCCCAAATATACTCAAAACAGTGTGAATTTACTTTTAATTGTCGAAATAAAATCTAGAAAAGTTTCTATAATTTTTCCCGATTTTTTTTTAACTTCAAAAACCCCAAAACACCCAAAGAACAAAAAAAACGTGCATATGCAGCCTCGAACCCGAGACCAACCCCAAGCCCATGAGCGCCACGTGGCCGGCATAGGCGCAACGCACCCCGTCTAGCCACTCAGGATAAGAGCACTTCTTGTCTAATATAGGGGTTTTATTCTTTTTGTGTCTGAGTTGCTGTATATTCTTCAAATTTTAATTTTTCATTTAATCTATGATTTTATTTGTTTCTCCCAAAATAAAGGTTTACAAATTTTATTTATAAATCTCCAAAAATATTTGTTTGCTGATTTTAACCAAATTTAAGGTGACTTATCCCCACTTTATATATATATATATATATTTTGAAATATATAAACATATAACTTGATTTTATTAGCAAACTAACTCTTCTCCTCAGTTTAATACCACTATTTTACATTAATAAACTTCCAAAAATATTGTTTTGTTTACTTTATTCACATTCATGGTGAATTAACTTCAATTTTCTCAAATCAATATTTTCTTTCTCTTATTGAAATTTTAAATACCTAGATGCAACTAGATAGTCATTCTACCAATATTGATACATCTTTTATTTTGTTCCACTATATCCATTTCTTTCCCACAATTTATTCCTCTAATTTTCATTACTATTTTTATCTATTTTGTACACATTAACCAATTTGCAAGAGACACAAAATTCATACAAGTTAATCGAATTGATCATGTGTGCCTAACAATTCTACACATACTCTTAATTAGTTTTTTTCCATCATAATTTACCCTTTAATTCTTGTAGTCCTCATTAACATACAATGAATTCTACAGCTTTCTACTTTTAACAATCTATAACATGCATCAAATTTAACTTGTATAACACATTAAACTAACAAAACAATCCACAAAATACCTATACATGCTCTCTACATTAACTAGAAAGTAAGAAGATACACCCACCTTAAAGAAGATTCTAATTAATTCCTTAGTAATTTGGACTCTAAGAGAAGCTCCAATTCTCCTCGGAATCTGCGCACAAAGAAGGAAACCCCAAGCCCCCTACCTTTCGGCCAGCAACAGAGAACAACACCCTCACCGTCATTTTCTTTTTGATTTTGTTTAGTTTATTAGTGATTAAGAAATGGGAGGGGGTGATTTATAAGGGTTAATTAATTAATTAATTATAGGTTTTATTTAATTAACCAACTAACCTATAACCACCCACTACAAAAATCCACTCTCTTTCTCCACTCACCACAAAACAGCTGGCCTCCTTTCCTCTTGCAAAAACACATGCACGTGCACTGCACGTGCACACTTTTTAATTAATAATAATAATATTTTTTTATTAAAATTAGAAACATATATTATAATATATCAAAGTATTTAAATAAATCTAGTTTAGTTTAATTGTAAATTAGATTTGTCATGCACAAATAAAAATTGACACACACATACTTCATAAATTTATTTTGAAAAAGGATACTACCGACACGTGCACTGCAAACACGTGCATCGCATGTAAAATAATTATTCATATACGAAATAGATTTTATCAACGGGAAAATATTTATAAATAATCAAAATACGACATACGAAGAATATATTTTATTAATTTTATACATATACATTCAATAATGTGATCAACATGTACACAGAAAACACGTGTACCGCACGTATAAAATATTTTAATCAAATAGGAGAAAAATGAATTTCCGCTTATAAAACAAATTCGAACATGTCATAAAATAAATAATTGAAACTCATAATATACGTACTTGACGCATGCATCGATAACACGTGCAATGCACGTAAAAATACGAAGATTGAAAATTTAATATTTGAGTTAGCTCAAATAGGATAAAATGAATTTTGAGAAGGCCGAATTGCATAAATAGTTGAAATACAAAATATGTAGTGAATCACATTACGGATATTATACGTAAAGGTACAAAATACACTTGCGTAGCACACGAGGGGCAAAATTGTCATAACTCAATTTTGCAGGGTGTTACACCAAGCTCTGTGTGTCATAGGGCCTCGCTGGCCCAATTCTCGGGGTCAGCAACGAGGCTCCGGCAGAAAGGCAGATGCTTCCGAAAGAAACGAATCAGGATCCTGACATCTTGAGCATTATCTTGTACCGTTGTACCTCTAACTCCTTCTCCACAATGACGTCATGAAGGAAAGACTAAGATGACGGCCACCGAGCGGAAGTGCTGGCCATCGAAAACACAACCTCCGCATTTCCAAAGTCACGGTCGTCTATCAGCTTCTTAAAGCGCGCCAACTCCAAGCTAAGTCCCTTTGACTTATCTATGAAGTATTGAACAGCCGCCTCTCGATCGCGAGCCTCTTTACGACTGTAGCGCCCTGAATTTCCAATAAATAAAATTAGAAATACGTGGTACAAATTCCAGAATCAACTTCAATTGTAATCATAAATATAGCTACAAAATATAGGAAAAATTAAAACTTTTTTTTACATCAACTCTTTTACAATGCACAGTGGAATTTAAACACTTTACATTATAATTTTCTTTTTACAAGATATGCATAAACATTTACTAATCTACCACATGCTCCCAACTCCATGCTAATGGTACCTACCTGTAAAACATGAGGCTAGAGATAATCCTAATCCCAAAAACTACAGGGTTCAGCCATAACAGTGTGAGTGATATTCAAAGAAAATACAAACTTAAATGGAAACGTAAAGAATAAAATCATAAGTTAACAAGCGAAACACATTAACACAGTAATAATAGATGGAACATTAAATAACAATAAATGAAGCATAAATCATCAAGTGAAACTAGGTTAAGTGTCAAGTGTAAGAAAACATAAAACAAGCATGCATATTACAAGTCAAGAAAAACACAAATGCACATGATGATTACTAATGCATACTTGTCAGATTCTATGCATCCCACTCTACATAGGTCCGGTGCAAGCCCTTATCATTCTCCATTTTATAGGGTTTAATCCCTCGTTATGCAAATAATCCTACTACAGTTACAACTACGAGGTTTAGATATTCTGGGCGTACCTAGCCCATGCCCCGATAATTTCGGAGGTCAATCTTTATCTATAGATAATTTCAGAGATTATTTCACTCACACCCGAGAATTTTTTAGAATACCCCACATTGCAAGCAATGACGCCACACCACACACAGATGTCCCGTGAGCATCACCTCGACCCTGATAATTTTGGAGATCGTCCCACACCGCAGGTAATTCTGGAGACTATTTCACTCACACCTCTATAATTTCGGGGACTATTTCACACCGTAGATCAACCTGAGGCCCTCATACTCCCCTTAGAGTTGGTGTACCCTACAAGACTTATCTTTTACAAAATCAACAAAAAAAATGCCCACTGGCAAAAATCCCACAAAATCTCATTTGCCGGCATGCTAGTGTCCCATCCAACCTCTAGAGTCTTATAACTCAAAATATCATCAACAATCTTTCCAGGGTCCACATCATAACCTCAATCCTCAAATCAAAATTCAACTTTGTTTAATTTTACAAATTGCTCTTCATTAATCACATTCCTTTTAATCAACCAATATTGCCATGAGAACTCGTTTATACGTATGAAAGCACATTTCATTTATGAAAAATAGATTTTTACAAAAAACTAAAATTTATACGATTTTGTTAATCAAAACAGTACATTCTAAAATCAATATTAAATTCTGGAAAAATTAATTGACAGCCAGCACATATCAAGGAATCCACCATAAAAATTTGGGCTCAAATAAATTAGTTTAAAGGGTTGATATTTAATAAATTCTGAAAACTATCTTTCATCTAAAAATCTGAAAGTTACATGACTTTGTTCCTCAAAACAGTACATTCTAAAATCAATATTAAATTCAGTAAAAATTAACTTAAATCCAGAACATATCGAGGAATCCATCATAAAAATCTGGGCTCAAATAACTTAGTTTAAGTGGTTGATATTCAATAAATTCTGAAAACTAACCGTTATTTTAAAATTTTGAAAATACGACAGTACAGTGGTAGAAATTGCATATTTTACAATCTATATGTCAGATTGAGGATCCGTCACATGTTCTAGAAACTAGACACAGTGAACTACAATTTCTATTTTATAAGTTCAGGGTAATTACATCAGAAACCAAGTCGAAATCTTGTTCCAAATTGAAACAAACGACAGTCCAGACCATATAATGTCTTTAAAATCTCATCCATACTCGATCAAACCACTCATATATATTTGTTTAAATCCATATATAGATGCTTACACATGTATACCAGAGTCCCCCTAACATAGCATGCAAGCCATATCCACAAAACAACCCGAAATTACTTCAAAAAATCAATCTGAAACACATCAGCTGAAAACAAACAGTGGCTCGGTTGAACAGTAACCTGGGGTTACTGTTCAACCCTACTGGGTCAGAACAGTAACCCTCAGTTACTGTTTAGACTCAAGCCGAACCCTAACCCAAGGGATTTAATTTTTATTATTTCTTTTTTTGTAGATTTCTTGCCAAAAATATTTCTTATATACACAACAATTAAATTGAATCATGCAACTTTACTTTAATATTAGAACAATGAAGAATCTCATATTTTAATCATCCAAAACATGTTTCTTGAATCATACACCATGATCTAACATTTACAATCATATATATTCTCATTAGATTTATTTTATTAAGCAAAAGTATTAATCTTTTATGCATAAGACACATCAAAATAAATTACTTTAGATCCGTACAACAAGTATTCAAACCCTAATGTTTAGTTTCAATTTTTTATGATTAAAAACAACCAATAGAATGGAAAAATCTCAACTTTATAATCAATCAAGCATGAATTCAAGAGCGTGGAGCATGTTCTAATTATTTCTACATATCTTTATTAACTACAATTAAATCCATAAACCCCAAGTTAGATTTTTCATCCATCATCAATATTTAACATTCAAAATTAATAAAACATGATCATCTCTCATAAAAAATTGCATCTTTAGTTCATGTAAACATTGTTACGCCCCGCTTTCCAAAACTACAGAATACAAGCACGTGACATGGCGCAGCGAATGACTTGCGTCATCCATGAGCTGTTATCGGTTCAACTCAACAATATAAACAGAATGTAATACAACCACGCATGCATTAAAAGAGTAATCACATGAATAACAATACTTGGAATTTAAGCATAAATTAACCAACAAAATATCAATCCAACATCTGAAATCAACAATAACATCATTTGGGTCAAAAGCCCACCGATACAAGAATTAACAACATTGTTCAATTATTAAAGTTCTCAAAATGAAATAATAATTATTTAAGCGGCGCAACTGTAACACCCCGAATTCCAAAATAGATTGAATTCGAAGTTCCATAGAATCTTTACACTTCTCTTCATACAATTTTACCAGGAATTTAAAACTTTATTACATCAGAGTTACATTTGAATAGCGGAAACAAATTTACATCAATTACACAAATGAAATAAACAACACTTGAACAATTCTTTAAGCATCAGTTTGTCTTTAGTCTTTTTCATTCACTTTGTCCTACATGGAAACAGTGGGCTCGTCAGTTCATTCAACTAATGCAAGGATATAATACATCAATTTTCTCTTACTTATAAACCACACACTTGTCACAAACAAAACTACAGGGACTATCCTATAGATGTTGTGTTGTGCTGTGCACTTAGTTCTCAATGCAGTTGTTTATATTATAAGACACTAATGCGAACTTGTTCGGATTCTATGCATCCCATACTACATAGGTCCGAGGGTAAGCCCTTAATCGTTCTTCATCTTGTAGGTTTCAGTCCCTCGCCATGACTTAAACTACTACGGTAACTACGATAAGTATCCTAGATGTTCTATGAGTTACAAGCCCATGTCCAGACCGTCTGGAGGAGAATCCCACGCACTGACATGACACATCATGCAGACAATATATAGACAATTCAGCCTCCGTCATGGAACGATGGCACCACCCTAGTCACCAAACACCCCACAAGCATCGGCACCAGGACGATAATTCCGGAGTAGTGCTCATGCCATGACATGATGCATCAAGTAGGCAGTCTGTGAATCACTCTCACACCGCCAATCCGATGGCCCTCATACTAATGTTTTCTCTTACTTTCGTCACATCTCCACTATGTATCTAGTCCTTAATTTATTGGAATCATGAATAAAATCAATCCCCTAAAGTTAGCACGTCCTCTATACCGGACTTAACCATTAATTTAACAACATGACCCAAACTTGGTCTTTTCATCTCAACAATTCATCTAAAAAATTTATTCAATTGCCGGTATAAGGACTTTGCTACCCTCTAGTTCAAAAATCTCATTTCATGTTCACAATTTGAGTATTCACACTCACCCATATTCCTCATAATTTATCATGATTTTCATTTCAATCCATGCATCATTCTCATATGTAAAAGAGACAATGCTATTTGATTTTATTCACAATATCCAACTTACAATTTTATTCTCACTATAATTTCTTTTCATTCATAAGATCAAAGATCTCATTTAAGCCCAAATATTCACATTTATTTTTCTTGCGTTATTCACAATCTCACTTATAAAAACTCTACTTAATTTCTCCTTTAAAAATAATAAAATTTCCTTTATTTGATCAATAATGTATTTAAAATAAGATCTTCTTTAGTAAAGCTTTAATTTCTGAACTATAGTAAGTTCAAGACTAGAGAAATTTTCTCATGTGATCTAGGGAATTTTAGAATAATTCTAATAATTTTTCTTAATTTTTAAACCACTTAAAAGCATTTAAAAAAAATATCAACCCTAAAAATAAATCGAATTTTGTAAAAAAGTGGCTGAAGCCACGGCTCGAACCCATGCTTGGTGCCCCACGGGCGCTACAGTAACGTTACTGTGCCGCACCCGAAGACCAAGAAACCCAATAGCGCTAACTGTCAACTAGGGAACTTAAAATCCCTTTAAGGTGTGGGTCTTGGTATTGAGTTAAACTCAAAATAGAAAAAAATAAAGCCTCTGAAGAGACTCGAACCTGAGACCTACGGATCCCCCTAGCTACAGTAACGCCTCAACACGCACCCTCTGACCAATATGGTCATGGTGACTAACCCATAAAGAAGATGATTGTACTTAGTTTTGTGCCAGACTGCAGCAATTCTAGTTCATAAAAATAACTTGTTTCTTTCAAATTACAATTTATCCTTATAAGAGTCTAGCCATCTTTCTGACTGTATTTCTTTAGAAAATATAAAGTAACTTAAAGTTTTAAAAATTATTTAACTCTCATTTTTTTTTTAAAATAGAAAAAGACTATTCTTTTATCTATACAAAAGTGGTCACAAAAAAAATAACTTTATGTTCTATTAATTGCCTCTTTTCCAAGAAGAATCGCTAGTTGATAATTCTCAATCACGAATGGGTTTTTCTTTAGCAAACTAATAATTTCCTTCTTTAAAAAAAATTGATTTTTTTTCCTTAACTTGGTCATAATTCACACTAGGTTAATTTCTCTTTTTCTAACAAACCAAACATGCAAATTTGGAATTTTTAGTACTAATCTCAATAACAATAAACATGTATAATTTATTAATCAATTCTACTTTCATAGCATGAAGGTTTCCCATAATTCACATTTTATCCATAAACACATTTCTTCATATTGCATTTTTCCCACATACATGAACATTTCAATATAGAGCTTCATACTTTCTTAATTAACATACTAATGTACTATCAAGTTATCACAACAGCATTTCTATTCACATCATTCAATTAATTTCTTTTCCTAATAATTTCATGCAATTCCACATGGGTTCACTTTCTCCTTACTCATGGTAACTAATAATAAAGCAATATTATTCTAACATGATCACAAACATACACCCAGCATGGTAACTAGTTAGAAGTAGGAGAAAATTGCCTACCTTATTTGGAGAGAAACAAAAAAAAGAACTCCTAGAAACCTCCTAGAATGCACGAATGGACCCTTCTCCTCCTAGATTGTGCTACCACAAGTCGTCTCCTCCTAGCTTGAAGCAAACCCGAGCTCTCCCTTGCTCCTAGACGAAATGACCAGCCTCCAATGGGAAAGAGCACACACAAATGGCACACAACTCAATCTTTTCCTCACTCTATCTCAATCTTTTAACTCACAAATTGTCTTTTCTTTCTTTCTTTCTTTACACATATTAATGTGCTATATGAAGAGAACTACGAGGGGTATTTATACTATTTTTGGGTGAGAACAAATGCCTAGGATTAGATCAAATAATTAGGGATCAAAGGCTAGGATGAGTTAGGAAGTTGGAGCAACTACCCATGATTAAGAAACCACCTCACCACTACTCCCATCTCTCCCTCTCTCTATGTAAAATCCGGCCTACCCCCAAAAGTGCACCATGCACGTGCTAGTACAATGCACATGCAATACTAGTACCCCCACTAAAAGTTTGTTCATGCAATTTAATTAATTGCCTACTAGATTAGTCTACACTACAAGTTAGACTATCTAAAAGGGGAATTAAACTAATGGGCTCAATAATGGGCCAAATAACCATGAGCTCTAGTAGATTAATTAATTAATTAATTATAGTGTGCTAGAAAGAGACAATTAGGCCTAGGATTTAATTAGGCTTTTTAGAAATAAAGAGAATAATTACTTGTTCATGCTATAAAAAAATAATTTTCTAGAAAAATGCATATGAGTTTATATGTGAAAAACACGTAAAAATCAACAAACTCTTATTTAATTACAATTAAAAATTTAGGGTGTTACAGTAGCAAAACAATTCATTCACCAATGTTGCTCTCCTAGTCTATCAGAAAAATCATTAGGTATTTGGCGCAGCAAAACAATTCACTGAGGTGCAGCGCCGCTATTGGCACTGCCTGACGACTCAGGAGGAGCACAGGGCGTGTTGCAGAGCGATGGTGGGAGGCTGCTGCGAGGCGTCGAGAGGAGGAGCACAGCGGGTTGACTGACGGTTGCTGTCGACGTGGAGGAGTTGAGAGGCTTCGGGAGGGGAGACGAATGTGGGTTCGAAAGATGCAGGAAGATGAAGAGGTAGGGGGTAGGGGTGATGAAACAGTAGAAAAAAGTATTAGGCGGCTAGGGGTTGTAGTTGCTTAGGGTTCACAGTAGATATGAATATATAGGGGATAAGTAGTATTAGGTTTTAGGTGAAAATGGGTAATGGGTACATACAGGTTAATGGGTAGAGTAGGGTTTAGTTAAAGTATATTGGGTTTTAGAATGGGTTTAAATGGGTATTAGGATAAAAAGAAAATCCAATAGAATTAGAATAGGGTTTTAAAATAGGATTTTGGGTATAATTAGATCCAAAAGAAGATATACAATAACCAATAAAAATAAAATTATAATAAATGTAATTTGCATTACAATATAGAATTTATTTTGAAATGACAACAAATGAAATTAACAAGTAGAAATGGGTTTTTAATAAGAACCCAACCGTAATAATAATAACAACAATAACAATAATAGTAAAAATAAATATAATAATAATATACACATATATGTCATAAATGGACATTCAAGTTTAATAGATTTATTAAAATAATCCAAACAGTAATAATGTCACGCCCCGCTTCCCAAAAAGAAAATACGAAAATACGGATACGCCAACCCAGCGAATGATTTGCATCATCCATAAGCTGTTCAGGAATCTTTACTACATCTTACTATATAATCAGAGTCGGAAGCAAAAGAGTCAACCACACATACAAAATTGAATTAATGAACCAACAGAATTTACTTGAAACAAAATGTATCAATCTCAAATAAATCAGAATCTGGATAAGACAAAATTCTGGGTCACATCGCCCAAAATACAAAGGAATCATCCAAGTACTCAAAATACATTATTCAAAGCAACAATAATGGTAATACTAATAAACAAGAAAATCTAGCACTAATATCTCATTTTGTCAATGCCGTCGGGTAGCTGACCATCCTAATCTACAATTAATAATTGCAGGAGAAGGAAAGAGAAAACAAGTACCCGTCAATGCAAGTTACGGGCCACTTATAATGTAGGATACAAGTACATGAAAAAGGTAAACAAATAGCATGGAATAATGCATCAACAGTAATAACTAGCATGAATCAGTAAAACAAAGTCAACTGGCATTGTATACTAACAATACAAATGAATGTGTCAAGTATAGTGTCATATGGCAACTAACAGTGTCCAGTAACAGTAAGCTCAGTATATCAGTGTAATAGTATAACAGTATCATTCCAACAGTATCAGTCTAACAGTATCAGTCTTGTGTTCTTGCAGTCTTGTGTGTATTACTAGCTAGGTAGCACTTCATGCGTCTGAAAATATAACACATGGTTGCTATAACAAATAGTTTCGCTTTTAGATTTCATAGTGGACCATAATGGGGCAGTGTACTCAGGTATTAGTAACAGTAGCAGTAGCAATAAAAGTAACAGTAATAGTAGCAGATTAATTAACAGTAACAGAATGGAACACTAGTTTCCTTTCAAGTACACGTTTCCATATTTTCCACTACTAGATGTTCCCTTAAGAAACCCCGGCTTGATTACTTTTATTATGGTAATCAACAGACATGAGAGTGCATGAAATAGTGTCAAACTAATATGATACAATCAGTATTAGATTCAGGGAAACAAATAAACATGCATAGATGGTATACAGTCACATAAACGAGCAAAACAGTGCACGTTCATATTCAGGACAGCATGACAGTACAGTACTAAAACGGTGATTCCAGTTACTAGAGAAATACAAATCTGAATCTATCAAGAATCTGGAAAATAGACTTCCACACGAATCCACCAATTATATATAAGCCATATAGTGTTTCACAAAATCATAACTCAAAACTGATTTGAATCTAGAAAATACGTTCAGCCAGAAATCAGTAAATCGTATCCGTTGATAGGAAAACAGCATTAAAACTTCTCAAATAAATCCATAAAAAATCTGGGGTAATCCCCTATATGTCTAGTATCAGAATATAAAGTTTGATAATATTCCAGTAGAATTAGTTCTGTAAAATAAAATCAGAAAACATCAAAAAACGATAGTTTGGCAAATCTGGAATTCCCAACACTACTGTACGAAAACATCAATATCTCGCAAACCGTTAAACAAAATACAAATCCGTCAAAGGGAGATCAAAATAGAAAAAATAAGATAACTTTCATATTTCATAAATATTTTCCATACAGTAAAAGGAAATAGGGTGAAAATACGATTCTTTACAGAACAACGAGCAAAATACAGCAAGTATAGCTTTCATAAACAAGCATGAAACGGCGTATAAAACTCATCAATAAAATCCACCAAAATTATGGGTAATCCTTAAATAGATATAAAAATACTGTGCAAAGGTTAAGATCAAAATAATATATTTAGGACGTGTATCAAAATAGTTTAATCATCAAAATCATCAAGAAACGAAATCTGGAAATAGAATACACCTCTGTAGTAAAATAGCCATAACTCACTCATACGAAAATGAAATCGATCAAGGTCAGAGAGTTTGGAAAGAAGACAGATTTCTCTAAAATTCATGTCTAATAAAAAAATTAAGAATTCTGACATTAATAGGGTCGAAAGTACAAATCAAAACTGATCATCGACAAATACAGATTTTCTCTTGAAAACAAAATCAACATAAACCACACGAAACTTGTTCCAATCACAATCAAACATGGTATAGAGTCTACTAGGTGTCCAAACATCATGAAATAGAGTATATAACATATTCACAACCATCATATCACATGGATCTTATCAAACACATAAATTCACCTAATTATCTCACATATATAAATAGATCAAGAACGATCAAACCTTGTTGTTTTCATGTCGATTTTTGTGTCGTGAGGCAACTATGGTCAAAAGGCACTATAGGGACAAAACCCATCAAAGATCATACACACACGAGTTTTCTCTAGAACCCAACTACACTATAAGCGCTATTTTTGACTTGTATCATACAAAGAAATTTGAGTACAAGTTACTTGCCTTAACCGAAGACGAAAACGATGAACACCAAGAATAATGGGAACAGATCCTGGTAACGAACAAATCCACGAACAAAACTCCACGAACCAATCAACTCACGTGCAAACTACGTGCACGTGCAACCACCAAGAGGAAGAGGGAGAGATCGGATGGCGGGGGTAAGCGGCGGCTGCTGTTGCTCCTAGTGCTGTTGTCGACGCGTCGAAGGATGGTGGGAGGGAGAGAGATGAAGATGGATGGTTGGAGAGGTTTCTCGATGTATGGGGTTGCGACTAGAGTGTTGGCGATCGGGATTGGGAAGGTGGAGGCCGAAGTGCAGTCGGGAGGAGGTGGTCGGCTGGGGGTTTGGGGTGTCGGCGTGCACCGGAAAAAGAGAGAGGGAGGCCGGGACGAGAGAGTTAGGGTTAGGGTTTTAGGAGAGAGGGTGAGAGAGAGATATATATATATATGGGGATTTTAGGGTTTGTAATAGGAGATGGGTAATTGGGTTAATGGGTTGCAGATAGTTTAGGAGTAGAAATAGGATTAGTTCAATTTGAGTTGATTAGGGTAAATTTTGTATAGGATTCAAAATAGGATTGTAGGTTAATTTGGCTTTGGTGTTCAATTAGGGATAAAAAGCATTAGGATTAGGACTAGGGTAGCCAACCAAAACACCATGAACACCCAAGAGCAAAATAAAGAGAACAAGAATCCAATGAAGAGAAAAGAACAACAATTAATGGAGAACGAAACCTAAGATGAACAAATCAACATAAAGAGCTCAAAATGAAACAAAAATGAATATATATTGAAAACATCTCCAATGTACGGTCCAACAAAAATACAAGAGAGTACAAATACTCAAGAAAAAAAAATATACCAAAAATACGAAAAATGAAAAATAGGGCTTACAATCCTACCCACATAACAAAAAGAATTTCGTCCTCGAAATTCAAAATGAGATACATAGGGTAACCCAAAAAGAAAAGAAAACAAGGCAAAACAAAACAAAACAACCACTAATCAAACAAATGAGGAAACTTCTTCCGAATCTCCTCCTCCTGCTCCCAAGTCGAATCACCAGGCGAGTGAGGATTCAAGCAACACGAACCAACTTGATGACCTTGTTCTTAAGCACTTTCTCCCGCCGATCCACAATAGCAACTGGCGGAATCTCACAAGTCAAAATCAAGCCGCACGGTCAACTCAGAGTAGTCGATCACGTGACTCTCATCGCGGATATATCTCCTGAGTTATGAGACATGGAAAACATCGTGTACACCTGATAATGCTGGCGGCAAAGCAAGATGATAGGTCACCCTGCCTACTGCTCCAAAATCTTAAACGATCCAATAAACCTAGGGGGTAAGCTTGCCCCTACCACCGAACGGAATGACACCTGCACCATGGCGATACCTTAAGGAAAACATGGTCACCCACAACAAACTCCAAAGCCCTCTGATGGACTTCAGCCCACCGCCTCTACCTATCCTGAGCTGCCTGAAGATGCTTTCTGATCTGAGTAACAGCATCAACTGTCCTGGTGATCCACTCTGGACCAAAAAACTGCCTCTCACCAATGTCATCCCAGCACACTGGTGCTCTGCATTTACGTCCATAAAGTGCCTCGAATAATGCAGCTTTAAGACTGGCCTGAAAGCTGTTATTGTACGAGAACTCGACGAGATGCAAATGGTCCTCCCAAGATCCACCGAACAACAACATATAGGATCGCAACATGTCCTCAAGGATCTGAATAGTCCACTCTGACTGTCCATCAGTCTGGGAATGAAAAGCTGTACTGAACTTTAACTTACTTCCCAAACTAGCCTGAAGCTCTCCCAAAACTGAGATCTAAATCTCGTATCCCTGTCGGATACAATACTGACTGGAACCCCATGAAGCCTCACAATCTCTTGCATGTACTTCTCTGCTAGGCTCTCAGTAGACTAACTGACACGAAAAGGAATGAAGTGAGAACTCTTCGTTAAACGGTCGACAATCACCCAAATAGCATTGTGACCCTTAGGACTCCTCGGCAAAGCGGTCACAAAATCCATGGTGATATGTTCCCACTTCCACTCCGGAATAGGAAGAAGTTGAAGAAGTCCAGCAGTTCTTTGATGCTCTGCCTTAAACTGCTGACAGATCAAACACTGAGCAACAAACCGAGCTACAACCCTTTTCATACCATGCCACTAGAAATGAAGCTTCAAATCTCGATACATCTTAGTATAGCCAGGATGGATAGAATACGAGGACTGATGAGCTTCCTCAAGCAACCTATGATGAACTTCACCCTTAGGGACACACAAATGGGAACCAAAACGAAGCGAACCATCGGCATGGATAACCATGTACGTTCTGGACCCAGACTCAACCTCAGCTCAAAAATCCTGCAACTGCGCATCACCAGCCTGAGCCTCTTTGATCTGATCAACAAGAGAAGAATGAAGCTAGAGCACAAGACAACTCTGACCAGAACTCGGCAACAAAACCTCCAAATCCAACCTCCTCATCTACTCAATGTGATCACTCTGCTGAGTAAGAAACATAACTGCCAGTCTCCTGCTCAAAGCGTCTGACACCAAGTTTACTTTACCAGGATGGTATTGCAAACTGATGTCATAATCGGCCATAAGCTCCAACCATCGCCTTTGCCTCATGTTTTATTCCTTCTGGGTGAAAATGTACTTAAGACTTTTGTGGTCTGTAAAGATCTCCACGCGGTCTCCAAGTAAATAATATCTCCACAGCTTCAAAGCATAGATCACTGCGGCTAACTCCATATCATGAGTAGGATAGTTCTTTTCATGTGACGTCAACTGCCTCGATGCATACGCAACGACATGGCCCTTCTGCATAAGAATTGCTCCAAGACCCTTACTAGAAGCATCACAGTGAATTACAAATCTGCCTGAACCATCTGGAATAGTCAACACAGGCGCTGACGTCAATCTATTCTTTAACTCAACAAAAGCCTGATTGCACTTACCAGACCAACAAAACCACTGATCCTTCCCAGTCAACTTAGTTAATATCCATGCAATCTTCGAAAAGTCTTGAACGAATTTCCGATAATAGCCTGCAAGACCAAGAAAACTCCGAACTTTGGAAACTGACTTAGGAATAGGCCAATCCTTCACAGCTTTAACCTTGGTTAGATCCACAGAAAGACTATCGCCAGAAATAATGTGCCCCAAGAAAGAAACCCTGTCGAGCCAAAACTCGCACTTGCTGAGTTTTTCATAGAGCTGATTCTCTCTCAAAGTCTACAGAAGAACTCTAAGATGCTCGGCATGATCTTCCCGATTCCGAGAATATACCAGGATGTCATCAATGAAGACCACCACAAATCTATCCAAGAACTGAGAGAAGACCCGGTTCATAAAACTCATGAATACAACTGGCGCATTAGTGATCCCGAACGGCATCACAAGATACTCATAGTTCCCGTATCTAGTCCTGAATGCAGTCTTTTGTATATCAGCAGCCTTCACCTTGACTTGGTGATACCCAGAACGAAGATCCAACTTCGAGAAAATAGCAACCCCACTCAACTGGTCGAACAAATCATCGATCCTAGGCAAAGGATACCGGTTCTTCACAGTAAGAATATTTAGTTCCCGATAATCCACGCACAGTCGACGACTACCATCCTTTTTGTTGCGAAAAGGATCGGAGCACCCCAAGGCGAAAAACTTGGTTTGATGAAACCCAAATCAAGAAGCTCCTGAATCTGCATCTTAAGCTCTGCTAGCTCAACTGGCGCCATCCTGTAGGGTCTCTTCGATATCGGTGTCGTACCAGGCTGAACATCAATACTGAACTCCACTTCCCTATCAAGAGGTAAGCTAGACAACTCATCTGGAAAAACATCTAAGAAATCCCGAACTACTTAAGGCACAGCCTCACAACCTGAGTGCAATTCCATCGCACAATCCACCTGTTCAACTGCAGTCTTTGCTCGGCCAAGGAAAGACTCCCCGGCATGGAACTCAAATTCTACTCGATCTGGAAGTCTAAAAACAAGTTTCTTGGCACGACAATCAATAATGGTATGGGCTTCATCCAACCAATCCATACCCAGAATTATGTCGAATCCTGAATTTCCAATGATAATCAGGTTGGCTTTGAAATCTGCGTCCCCAATAACAACGGAACATTGCCTGCACTCACGGGAACAAATGACAACACCACCACCAGTCAAATTGTTCCAAGCCTCAGACATGTTGCTGCAATCCAACTAAAGGCGAGCGACAAATCGTGAGGAGACAAAAGAATGGGTTGCCCCAGAATCAAAGAGAACACGAGTGGGAAAAGAGCAAATAAGGACGAAACCTAAGGGAGCAAAAGACAATGAGAAAGAAAAGGCAGACAATCAAGGGTAAGGGAAACAACAATGCAGAAAGATAACGGAAAGAAAGCAAAACAAGACCAAAAGAAAGAAACAAAGAGAAAGCAAAACAACAACAACAAAACAAAAGGCAAAAACATACCTGCCACAACTCCTTCAGTCGTTTCAGCATCTGCAGTAGTCAAGTTGAAAGCCTGACCTCTCCTCAGATCAGCGGTCCTCTGACCGATAATCTGATGCTGAGGAGGAAGCAGAGGCCTAACTGGACCACGAGCTGGGCCTGCTTGCTGAACAGGACCCCTTGCTAGAAGAGCCACTTGTTGCTGCTGCGGACAATCGCGTACTAAATGATCAGCGGCGCCACACCTAAAGCACCGGTGGTTGACGTGCCAACAATTCTTACGCTCATGCCCAGACATCTGACAGAAGTTACAAAAACCATCCTTCTCGAAAGCAGCAGAAGGATACGGAACTGCCCTGACCGGATGGGTTGGGACAGGCCTCCGAATAGGACCGCCAGAAGGCTTAGCAGCAGGATGCGGAACAGTCCGCGGAGAAGGAACCAAACCACCATGAGCCTACTCCTGAGCTCGAGCTGCCTCAAGAGCTTCACCATAAGTACACAAATGAAGAGAGACAAGATGCCTCTTGATATCCTGCTCAAGCCCATTGTGAATCTACGAGCCCAATCCTCTTCGGTAGCCACAAGAATGGTAGTGAAGACGGCTAAGTCTGGTAAACTCAGCTGCGTAGTCATCCACTGACCTGGAATCCTGTTTCAAGAAGTCCATGTTACAACATTGTTTGAACAATTATGTAACAAAATTCCAAAATAGAATAATGACTTAACCTGCTTCTCGGCCAGGAATTGCTGTTCCATCTCATGTCGAGTACTACTGGGGAAATTCTTCTCCAAGAATCCCCGAGTGAAAGTAGTCCAAGCAATATGCCTCTCAAGTCGCTCGGACTCAGCCATCCACCAAATGTAAGCCAAATCCCCGAGTTGGATGGAAACCACGTCCACCCTATCAGCCTCGGCAACACGTGCTGCCAAGAGCAAGCACTCGGTCCAGATCAACCACTGTTCAGTCTCCAAAGACATCTTAGTGCCGGAAAAATGGTAGGGATGCAGCCTCATAAAATTCGTAACTGCTCTTCGATGAGGTGGAAGATTTGCCCGTACAGGCACAGCAGTAGGCGGAACCAGGACAGCTTCAAGAGCAGCCATCACTAGATCGCTGTGGTTTTGCTGTTGATTAATCAGCCACTCAAGCACAGCAATGACAATCTCAATCGGATCAGGCTAGATAGAATTACCACGAACCATAGCTGCACAAAAATCAAAACAATTAGCATCCAGAATCAAAGTTGATAATAATTCATTTACGCATGCATGGTTGGTGAAATATTGAGCTGATCCCAGTTCGAGCCAAGCTTGTCTAATATATTAGGCAACTAATATATTAGCCAAATCTGGGCTCTAATACCACTAAAAGCCTTGTCACGCCCTACTTCCTAAAAAGGAAATACAGAGTATGGATACGCGACTCAACCCAGCGAATGATTTACTTCATCCATAAGCTGTTCAAGAATCTTTACATCTCACAATATAAATAGAGTCGGAAGCAAAAAAGTCAACCACACACATGCAAAATTGAATTAATGAACCAACAGAATTTACTTGAAACAAAATGTATCAATCTCAAATAGATCAGAATCTGGACAAGACAAAATCCTGATATCTCAAATAGATCAGAATTTACTTGAAGCACTAATATCTCATTTTGCCAATGTCGTTGGGAAGCTGACCATCCTGATCTACAATTAATAATTGCACGAGTAGGAAAGAGAAAATAAGTACTCGTCAATGTAAGTTATGGGCCACTTATAATATAGGATACAAGTATATGGAAAAGGTAAACAAATAGCATGGAATAATGCATCAACAGTAATAACTAGCATGAATCAGTAAAACAAAGTCAACTGTCATGGTATACTAACAGTACAAATGAATGTGTCAAGTATAGTGTCATATGGCAACTAACAGTGTCCAGTAATAGTAAGCTTAGTATATCAGTGTAACAGTATAACAGTATCAGTCCAACAATATCAGTCTAATAGTATCAATCTAACAGTATTAGTCTAACAGTATCAGTCTTGTGTTTTTATAGTCTTGTGTGTATTACTAGCTAGGTAGCACTTTATGCGTCCCAAAATATAACACATGGTTGCTACAACAAACAGTTTCACTTTTAGATTTCATAGTGGACCATAATGGGGCAGTGTATTCAGGTATCAGTAGCAGTAGCAGTAGCAGTAAAAATAATAGTAACAGTATGGAACACTAGTTTCCTTCCAAGTACATGTTTTCATATTTTCCACTACTAGATCTTCCCTTAAGAAACCCCGGCTTGATTGCCTATATTATCGTTATCAAAAGACATGATAGTGCATGAAATAGTATCAAACTAACATGATACAATCAGTATTAGTTTCAGGGAAACAAATAAACATGCATAGATGATATACGGTCACATAAACGAGCAAAACAATGCACATTCATATTCAGGACAGCATGACAGTACGGTACTAAAATAGTGATTCCCGTTACTACAAAAACACAGATCTGAATCCATCGAAGAATTTAGAAAATAGACTTCCACATGAATCTGACGATTATATATAAGCCATATAGTATTTAACAAAATCATAACTCAAAACAGACTTGAATCCAGAAAACACGTTCAGCCAGAAATAAGTAAATCGTATTCATTGATAGGAAAACAACATTAGAACTTTCTAAAATAAATCCAGAAAAAATCTACGGGTAATCCCCTATATGTCTAGTATCAGAATATAATGTTTTATAATATTCCAGTAAAATTAGATCAGTCAACAAAAATCAGAAAACATCAAGAAACGATAGTTTGGCAAATATGAAATTCCCAAACCTGCAGTACGAAAACATCAATATCTCGCAAACCGTGAAACGAAATCCAAATCCGTCAAAGTGAGATCAAAATAGACAAAATAAGATAACTTTCATATTTCATAAATATTTTCCATACAGTAAACGGAAATAGAGTGAAAATGCGATTCTTTACAGAACAGCGAGCAGAATACAGCAAGTACAGATTTCATAAACAAGCATGAAACGGCATATAAAACTCATCAATAAAATCCACCAAAATTCTGGGTAATCCCTAAATAGATATAGAAACACTGTGCAAAGGTTAAGAACAAAATAATATATTTAGGACTAGTATCAAAATAGTTTAATCATCAAAATTATCAAGAAACAAAATCTGAAAATAGAATACACCTCTGTAGTAAAATAGCCATAACTCACTCATACGAAAACAAAATCGATCAAGGTCAGAGAGTTTGGAAAGAAGACAGATTTATCTACAATTCATGTCTCATAAAAAAATTAAGAATTCTGAAATTAATAGGGTCAAAAATACAAATCAAAACTGATCATCGACAAATACAGATTTTTTCTTGAAAAAAAAAATCAACAAAAACCACACGAAACTTGTTCCAATCACAATCAAACATGGTATAGAGTCTACTAGGTGTCCAAACATCATGAAATAGAGTATATAATATATTCACAACCATCATATCACATGGATCTCATCAAACACATATATTCACCTAATTATCTCACATATATGAATAGTTCAAGAACGGACAAACCTAGTTATTTTCATGTCGATTTTTGTGTCGTGAGACAACTATGGTCAAATAGCACTATAGAGACAAAATCAATCAAAGATAACACACACACACGAGTTTTCTCTAGAACCCAACTCACTATAAGCAGTATTTTTTAACTTTTATCATACAAAGGAATTTGAGTTCAAGTTACTTGCCTTAACCGAACATGAAAATGATGAATACCAAGAATAACGGAACGGATCCCGGCAACGAACAAATCCACGAATGAAACTCCACAAACCAATCAACCCACGTGCAAACTACGTGCACGTGCAACCACGAAGAGGAAGAGAGAGATCGGACGGCAGGGGGGTAGCGGCAGCTGATGCTGCTCCTGGTGCTACTGTCAACGCACCGAAGGACGGCCAGAGGGAAAAGAGATGAAGATGGATGGATGGAGAGGTTTCTTGGTGTATGGGGTTACGACTAGGATGTTGGTGATTGGGATTGGGGAAGGTGGAGGCCGAAGGGCAGTCGGGAGGAGGTGGTCGGATGGGCATTTGGTGTGTCGGCGCGCACAGGAAAGAAAGAGAGGGAGGCCGGTTTGAGAGAGTTAGGGTTAGGGTTTTAGGAGAGATGGTGAGAGAGATATATATATGGTTATTTTAGGGTTTCTAATAGGAGATGGGTAATTGGGTTAATGGGTTGTAGATAGTTTAGGAGCAGAAATTGGATTAGTTCAATATGAGTTGATTAGGGTCAATTTTGTATAGGATTCAAAATAGGATTGTATGTTAATTTGACTTTGGTGGTCAATTAGGGATAAAAGGCAATAGGTATAGGATTAGGGTAGACAACCAAAACACCGTGAACACCCAAGAGCAAAATAAAGAGAACAAGAATCCAATGAAGAGGAAAGAACAACAATCAATGGAGAACGAAACCAAAGCCGAACAAATCAACACAAAGAGCTCAAAATGAAACAAAAATGAATTTATATTGAAAACAACTCCAATATACGGTTCAAGAAAAATACAAGAGATTACAAATACTCAAGAAAGAGAAAAAATACACCAAAAATACGAAAAACGAAAAATAGGTGTCACAAATAATATATAATATAAATAGTTCATCACTTAGAATTGTAAAATAAAATTAAAATACTCCATCATAAATATAATATTTGAAAAATAAATGAATAGAATATTTCTTAGAAACCGGAATAATATTTTGATAAAATTTAATCAATTGAAAAGGTAATTGTTGAAAAAGAATTTAAAAGTGAAAAGAAAGTTATATAGAAAATTTTAAATACAGAAAATACACGGAAAAAAAATACACTCAAAAAACAAGAAATGGGAAACAGGGGTTACAAATCCTACCCACCTTACAACAAAATTTTGTTCTTGAAATTTGCTTAAGCGGTATATAGGATAAGGCAATGCAAAGTGGGAAATAAAAAAATAGGGATTCAAAGGGTTAGACAAAATGGTGGCAACACCAGAAGAAGACGGAATATGGATATGAATGGAGTAATCTAAAATGATGTTGAATAAAGATTCAATAAATGATGACGAATGCAAATATATGAAAAAGGGGAGTAAACAGTACGGAAGAAAGAAAAACAACACAAGACTTGTGAGATGACGAAGCAAGAAGATGAAGGAGTAGGTAGAACGGGAATCGAAGAGAGAATGGACAGGGAAGAATTGAACCAATCAAGGAGTCAACAGATGAGGATGAATACAAGGAACAGAGGAAAGCAACAATGTAGGAAAGAAGCAAGAGAATCTTGGGACCTGTGGGTTATGGGCCCACCACGCTTTCGCTGTGCAACTCTGATCAGAAAGACTCCATCATCACCATCCAATAACTCCAGCAATCTGCCTCGTGGCTCACCATTTCCTTGACACGTGCAAATGACATCTTTCTAATATGAAATTCGAACTCCTGGAAACTTCACACCCTGAACACTTCATGAGGTCCGGGGACTCTGCATGCACATTTTGGAGCAAAATACGACACTTCTTCTCTTGGTGATGATCCAAGCCTCTAACATATCGTTGTAGATCCAGCGATGCCGATCGACGAACCAAGCAGGAAGAAAAGAATGGATAACTCCAGAATCAAAATAATATGGGCACAAAAGAATAAAATTATACCCAGTAAGAATCAATGAATATGAATTAATGGAAGGGATGAAACAACTAAGAAATGAAGGAACTAAATATGAAAGGATCAAAAAGATTAGAATCCAGATATATGTTGGTTATCAATTATCCAGGTGATTCATGGGTTGTACATATTGTTGAGTCAAACCGGTTAAACCCAAACTAATTAGGGTCCAACACCAAACTAGTTAGACTCAAACCTGGCTCTGATACCACAAAATACCTTGTCATGCCCCGCTTTCCAAAACTACAGAATTCAAGCACGTGACATGGCCCAGTGAGTGACTTGCGTTATCCATGAGCTGTTATCGATTCAACTCAACAATATAAATAGGAAGCAATACAACCACGCATGCATTAAAAGAGTAATTACATGAATAACAATACTTGGAATTTAAGCATAAATTAACCAACAAAATATAAATCCAACGTCTGAAATTAACAAGAACATCATTCGGGTCAAAAGCCCACAGATACAAGAATTAACAACATTGTTCAATTATTAAAGTTTTTAAAATGAAACAATAATTATTTAAGCAGTGCAGCAAAACAATTCTTTCACCATTGTTACTCTCCTAGTCCATCAGACAAATCTCCTTGATTACCTTTAAGTTGTTCATCAAGAAGAGAGGAAAATATGTCCTTAGAGCAAGTCGTGGACAGCAAGTAGAGAAACAGAGAAACAATAACATTTACGGTATAACAATGAATTCGATAAACAATAGAGTCGATGGCAATAAACAATGGCAAAATGGTAACAATGCAATGTGCAATAGCGATGACTGATAACGATGACAATAAACGATAACAATAACGGTAAACAATAACAATAACACTGTTCAATAACTATGGCAAAATGCAATGACAATGTGATGAAGTCTTAAGTCTATTATTCATTTTTTAATCCTAACTAATGCACGTACTACTGCATTCCATACTACAGGTTCGATGCATACAATCAATTTCATTTAGACTAAGGTGGTAGATTCAATAGGTCATGTACTCATGTAGCGTCCCGAATTTCTAATATGATATCTTAGAAATACGTGGCACAATTTCCAGCATCAACTTCAATTGCAATAGTAAACATAGCCAAAAACACAGATAATTTTTATTTCAAATTTTATTACAACATTTGTTTAGAAAATTCAGCGGAATACAAAACACCTTGAATTACAAACTTCCTTTTACAACACATCTAATACAAATCTTACATAAGCTCTATTACATCACTTAAACTCAATCATCCAAATCCCAAAGCAATAAGCACCTACCTGTAAAACATGAGGCTAGAGATAACCCGAACCCCCAAAACTACAGGGGTCAGCCATAACGGTGTGAGTGACATAAAAGCAAAAGCAACATAAATAAAACATAGACAAGGATTCATAACAACAAGTATTAACAGCAAGAATAAATGAAATGAGAAATAACAATAAGTAAAGCATGAAAACATCAAGGAATATAAGATAGTAAATAGTAATACATGAAAATATCAAGTAAATCTAGACTAAGTGTCAAGTGTAGGAAAAACAGGAAAAACACAAGCATAAAACCAAGTAAAGAAAACACAATCGCTATATGTTGACTCTCTAATGCATACTTGTCAGATTCTATGCATTCCATAGTACATAGGTCCGGTGCAAGCCCTTAACAATCTCCACTTTATAGGGTTAAACCCCTCGTTATGCCACTAAACCTACTACAGTGATGGGAGACAAGATCTAGAGTACTCCGCGAATAGGCACCACAGCCCTCGACGCGCAAGCATCATGTAAGATAGCTAAAAAACCAGAGAATCACCTCCCATTCATGTACCCCACGAATAGGCTTGCAAGGCCCTCGACGTGTAGGTACACCAGGTACATTCTATGAATAGGCCTGCCGACCCTCAACACGCGAATGCACCCTGCATGCTCTGTCAATAGGCCTGCAAACTCTCGACACGCGAACATACAAATGTCCTCTCAAGCTAGAACAACAAACAGTCCTGGAACGCATCCGTTGGACTAACAAAACCATGAGCCTATACTTACGTTTTCCAAGTTCCATCACATCCCTACTAGTGCCTGTCCTTATGTTGGTTATTATTAAAACACAAAAATCCCCATATCTAGAGTTAGTGTATCCTGCCGGACTTAAATACTCAACAACAACCCCAAGACCCAACCAGTCTAAATTAACAAATATCAACTACCGGTTCACAGGACTCCCACTCAACTCCTAGAGATATCATCAAGACCAAAACTCACAAATCCATCGTCAAAACGAACATATGAAGAAACTTCTCCGATCAATAAAACCAAAATCTTTTATAAAATTTCAGAATCCAAACCCAACAATAAAACATCTTGAAAACATAGGTTCTGTAGAAAGGATAATATTTAAAATAGTAAGTTATAGATTCAAAATATTTGAAGAGTCAATCGTTTATACAACATCAGGATAACTAAAAAAAACATCAGTAATAGTCAACTGTAAAAAGTCATCGGTCGACTGTCCAGAGCGAAAATACAAAATTTCAAGACAACACCCAAAATAGAGCAGAGTCAGTCGACTGTAAAAATGGGTCCGTCGACTGTTCCGCGTAAAATCCAAAACTTAACAAAACATAAATCAGAGCAGACCAGTCGACTGTGTAAAGTGGTCGGTCGATCGTCTCGCATGAAAATCCAATACATCAAGAAAAAAAATCTGAGCAGTGACAGTCGACTGTGTAACCTGGACAGTCGACTGTCCCGTAGAAAATTTCGAGATTTCAAGACAATACTTCAGCCAAGACCCCGACAGTTGACTGTCGACATTGGTCGGTCGACTGTTAGTCCTCCAGACTGTAGTTTTAGTTGTGCACATTTTAACCGATATGGAGTTTTACTTTATAAAAACGAAATCTATAAAAAGTATATTTCTGATATGATCAAATACGACTTGTAGAGTATATAAGATTTCATAAAACCAATCAAAACCACTTTGAATTGATAAAAATAGCTGTTTGATGAATTCCTTCAAATTGACACATGAATATGTGCATATATCAAAAGTAGAGTTTTTAAGAATCAATAATACATCAAAATATCTTCGTTTTATATTCCAAACTTTATCAATACCAAAATAAGTTGAGATATAGTCAAATCCTCCGAAGACACATAAAGACTCAATTTCTTCAAAAACTATAATGCCCCGAACTTCCTATATGGAGAATTCGTGACACGAACCAGGACCTTTTCTTCAATTAGTCACAATACACAGAAAACAGGAGAATTTAAAACTTTTTATTCAACACCCAATGTATTACAAATCTGAATATCATACAACTGCAATACATTACAATACTGTTACAATAATACCTTTACAATCCTAAGCATTACAACCTTCAACAATTTACATCAGAGTACAAGGAATGAAGAACAACACTTGGTAACTCTCACTTGAGTACTCCTCAACTAATAGATAATCTACATACATGTTACAGCGGAACTAAACATGACATTGACTCCTTGGTTTCCTTACCTTGAGTCCTCCTGAATCGCGGACCTGTACTTCGCTGATCCAGTACCTACGGAAGTAGGGACATCAGTATTCACTGACGCTTTAAGGCTGATAACATAGCAGTGAATCTCCCAAACAACATACAAGAACATGGCAATAGTGTCGGTGTGGTTTAAGTGTTCGTGAGTGCTAAGACTCGAATCTAACGCAATATTAACTAGGACTAGGATGCTCTTATTCTATGCCAGCAAGTCTCCGAAGCAACATGCAGCCCATCCTACATGCGCCCCATCTCAAGCCATTTCTCCATATATAGGGATTTGAACTCGCGTTATGAATTTCTAATTGTACACAACCTGTTCCTGATAGATACGACGTGACTGATGAAGTTGCAGATGTGGTCAAGTCCTACCAAGGCAGTACGCTCATGGTGTCCATGCCCCACTAATGCAGTCCGCTCGTGGTGTCTATGTTTGCCACTACTACCCGGCTAACCGGACCTCATTCCAAATCCAAAATCATAGGGTCTCGCAAGCACAGGGTAGCGCGAAGCCTACCCTGTGGCACCCCTGGGGTCTCGCAAGCACAGGACTGCACAATGCATCCTCTGGCACCCCAAGCCACGGTATTTCAGGAATTAACAGCGCGAGATGCGCAACCCGTGCTCCCATCTCGTGAGATGCCACCGTACGTATCCCTTTGACGGGAAGGTACAACCCAATATCACCACCTACGGTCTGCCCCAAGGGACGAGTTAGTCGCAAGGGGCCCCCTACAACCCACTCTTCCCTTTCCGGCAAAGGGTCTAAGTAAATAATCTTTATAAGTCACTACCCTAATGATGTCCCTAACCCTGAACACTCCTAGGGATGACAATATTATAAGCACAACCTGCTTGGCCTTAAATTAGACTTCGCAAGGCAACTCTACTAGGCTGCTCAACCTAGACTTACCAGAATCCCTCAGGATCCGGTTCCTGGTCTATCGATCCAAGACTCCGACAATGCGAACATACATGCATGCCACTACCCTGAACTTGGATTTCGTCTATACTCCGGTCCATGATCAACCTACACCGGTTAAGATTCGACGGTACACAAGGAGTGACTCCTCCACAGTTCCTTAGGGGTAAGAAAACATATGTCTTGATGGTCGATAGCCCCTAGGGTAATAATATCATCCTAGATGAGCACAACGAACTGTGTACTAGCTAACAAGCAATATACGAGTAACAAACCACATACGAGCCAATAAGCTACGTATGAACCAACAACTACCTACGAGCCAGGCAGTCCTCGTAGGAGATAACAACGTACATACCAGCCAATTAAGCCACGTATGAGACCAACAGCTACGCACTGGCCGGTCGAGCCGCGTACGTGACAACAACCTACATACGAGCCAAATAAACTACGTATGAGACCCACAGCTACATACGGGCCAGTTGAGCCACGTACGAGCACAACCATATGCAAACAACCATACAGGTAATCAACCTAGAAGCAACCAAACGTGATTACTAGCAAACTTGATCTTCTATTATTAGAAGCAACGGAAGAATCTACTAATAGTCTATGGTAGGCATTCTACCAACAAAAAGCCCGAAGGCGACATAACAACTTTTATCGAAAAACCATTATTAATGACCTTTCTAATCCTTATTACCCCTACGGATGAGGAATGTCCCCATGATATGGTCCAATTTCAATTAGGACTTCACACAACTAGAGTCCATGGGTTCTTTTCGAAGTTGACTAGACAACCTAGAATATACGTCTACTTCCTTATTTAACTAGGATGCCCCCCTATACCCTTCAAGCATGTATGGCTCCTTACTAACATTAACTACAACAAGGAGTTACTACTACAATTACAATAAGCGTCAACCTCCAACAACTAATTATGGTACATATAACGTAACCATCAACTTACAACACTCTTAATTATGAATGCAATTCAGCATGCACTTGTAACAATCTTAAGCACGGATAGTTACTACAATCTAAACATGAAGCTTTACTACAATTTGAGCTTGTATAATTACTTAGCATTAACCTACAACAATCCTAGGTATGGTAGATTAATTTAACATTAATCCTACAACAATATAAGCATGGTAGACTAATTCGACATTAATCCTACAACAATATAAGCATGTATAATTACTTAGCATTAACCTACAACAATCCTAGGCATGGTAGATTAATTCGACATTAATCCTACAACAACATAAGCATGCATAATTACTTAGCATTAACCTACAACAATCCTAGGCTTGGTAGATTAATTTAACATTAATCCTACAATAATATAAGCACAGTATCTACTACAACTCAAGCGTGATTATCTACTATACTCTAATCATGCATACCAACCACTAATCATGGGTTATAATTCCTATAACATGATATCTATTTCAAGAGTGAACTTCCTACAACATGATATACATCATAAGCATGGTTTAAGAGTTTCCTACCATAATCTAACCATGGATGTCATTAAACGTGAATATCTTCTAACTCAATCTTGAACAATATTTAGGCATGAACATGCACTATCTAAACATGGGTATCATCTAAGCATGAATATCTACTAACTTAGTATGAATGATAATTAAGCATGATCATCTACTAACTTAGCATGAACAATAATTAAGCATGGTCATCTACTAACTTAGCATGAACAATAGTTAAGTATGACATCTACTAACTTAGCATGAACAATAATTGAGCATGATCATCTACTAACTTAGCATGAACAATAGTTAAGTATGACATCTACTAACTTAGCATGAACAATAATTGAGCATGATCATCTACTAACTTAGCATGAACAATAATTAAGCATGGTCATCTACTAGCTTAGCATGAACAATATTTAAGTATGACATGTACTAACTTAGCATGAACAATAATCAAGTATGACATGTACTAACTTATCATGAACAATAATCAAGCATGATCATCTACTAACGTGGCATGAACAATAATTAAGCATGATCATCTACTAACTTAGCATGAATAATAATTCCTAAGCATGATACTTACTTCAACATAAGCATAAACATCCATTTAATAAGCATCTACTACTTTCCTACAACCATCTACTACTACTTTAACAATTTTCCTACAACAATCTACTACTACTTTATTTAGACATAAGCATCTACTACAAATTCAATTGAACACCACATCTACTACAACATA
The DNA here is from genome assembly GCA_017893485.1 of Hemerocallis citrina. Classification (NCBI taxonomy): domain Eukaryota; kingdom Viridiplantae; phylum Streptophyta; class Magnoliopsida; order Asparagales; family Asphodelaceae; genus Hemerocallis; species Hemerocallis citrina. The sequence goes on along the minus strand of CM030358.1, from coordinate 384,561,195 downwards.
ACATCTACTACTAAAACATCTACTAAAATCTTTATTTAAACATAACATCTACTACTAAAATATCTAATAAATTCTTTGTTTAACATAAACATCTACTACAAAATATCTACTAAAACTTCTTTATTAAAACATAACATCTATTTCTTATTTATTACTAGTCAAGCATAAAGGAGATCTTTTTAATCATTCTAACTAGATCTTTTTCATACTAGAATTAGCATCTAAAGCTGGGTTCTTTTTACTTATTATTAATGAAAGGAACTAAGCAAAATAAAATAAAGTAAGAATCCTCCATTTTGGTTCAACCAACATATGCTTTCTTTTTAGTCCAAAGTTCAATGTATGTCCTACAACCCAAAATGGTTGTACACAAGTCCATGTGCTTATGTATGAGTCCACATTCAAGTCCTACAACCCCAAATGGTTGTATGTACAAAATCCATATGCATATGTGTATTTTAGTCCACTTAATAACCACAAGAACAACAACTACTATTACAAGATTTAATCTTTTTGTTCTTTACTACTACTACTTATCAATTTCTTTTACCATCCAAAAACTACAACTTATGCCACAAAAGCATACTACAATATCTCAAGAAAGCACCCAAAACAAAAGAAACAAAACAAGGAGGATGAGAAGAAGAAGCATCAAAACAACAACTCAAGCAACCAAAGAAACACGTGGAGAAACCCCCACCTTTCTTTCTCTTGATGGAAGGACTTGCTAGCTATTCTTCTCCTTTTCCTAAGCTCTTAGGAACTCCTAATAAACCTACAAGAAAAGCTCTCAAGTTAGGAGTTCACTCTTTCTTTTCCTTTCTTTCTTTTTGTCTTTCTAAAAATGAGACAAGGGTGGAGGGAGGGGGTATTTATAGGTGGAGGAAAAGGTGGAGAATGCAAATTTGCACACACAAAAGTGCACAAAACTCCTCCCACTAAATGGGCGCCGGTTTCCATCAAGGGAGGTGGGATGAGGTGGAGGTAGGATGTGGGTATGGTGCTAGGTGAGGTGGAAGAGAGAAGGTTTCTAGAAGAGTTTCCTTAATCTCTTCATGCACCCTTAACCTAGGGTAACCATTCAAATAAAAACCCTAATAATCTAATAGGTTTGTCATAACAAGACAAGTATTTTATCTAAAAATACACAACACACAATTTGTATAATGTACTAATCGACATACTACATATATGTGTGTATATATGTATGTATAACGAAAATCCTCGCATAATCCGTATAAAAATAATTTAACTTCGGAAATAATAATAAAATAAATTTTATTAATAGTTCGGAAGATCATGGTACCAATTTGATACAATACGGATGTATACTGACCGGTATCTGGGTACAGATAATGTCTATGAACAAACCGGGTGAAAATCACCAAAATATTTCAATTTTGGAATTAAAAAAAATAATTATAAAATAATAATAAAATAATAATTTATACAAGATAATATCCGTCCGGGATATTACAATACTCCCTCCTTAGAATAGTTCTGTCTTTAGTACTACGTTAAGTTAGGAAAACAGGCAAACATCCATACCCTAATTACTCGGGGAAAGGAAGCTCATGCTGCTTTCCGGCTCCCAAGTGGCTCATCCATGAATTGGTTCTCCAAAGAACCCGACCCTTGCAATTCGATAGCTACTCCCTCCTTAGAATAGAACATGACCTATGAACATCACTTCCGATTTCCAGGATTCCCTCTTGTAATTTGCCCAAGTTGACGCTCCAGATGTTGTAATCAACAGAACCAATTCTGGAGTTGCCTCCCGCACACACCTCAACTCTTGGAAAAATAATTTAGACAAAAGATTATGATGAACCAAGTTTGAACAGAACAGTTGCCTGGATTTCATATATATATATATATATATATATATATATATATATATATATATATATATATCCGACTGATTTCAAAAGTGTTACATCATATATCACTCCTTAGTCACAGCAAATTCAAAATATGACTCTAAGTCTTAGTTGTAGTCCCATACTAGTACTGGCTCTCTTGCCTTCTTCAGCTTGCCCTTTACTAAGCATGAACTCTTACTCTTAGGGGACATGCCCCTTTCCTTTATTGTCCACCTTCAGGGCTAATATGCCGCTACTATTCTTGTAATATCCCGGACTGATATTACCGTATATAAATTATTATTTTATTATTATTGTATTATTATTTTGTTTTAATTCCAAAATTAGAACATTTTGGTGATTTTTACCCGGTTTGCTCCTAGACATTATCTGTATCCAGATATCGGTCAGTATATATCCGTATTGTATCAAATTGATACCGTGATCTTCCGAACTAATAATAAAATTTATTTTATTATTATTTCCAAGATTTAATTATTTTTATGTAGATTATGCAAAGATTTTCGGTATACAGACATATATGCGCACGTACGAGTAGTATGTCGATTAGCGCATTATACGAATTGTGTGTTGTGTATTTTTGGACAACACTTATTTTTGCCATGACAAAACCTAGTAGGGATGGTTAGGGTTTGATTAGAAGGTTAAACCTAGGGTTACAAAGACATAAGGGATTAGGAAATTTCTTCTAGAAACTCCCCTCCCTCACATAACACCTCCCCACACCATACCCTACACCTCACCCCTAATCCCTACATGGTATGGCCGGACCTTAAAAGAGGGAATGGTTTTTGTGAAATTGTGTGGGTGCCCATTGCAAATATCCACCCTTCTCCCGTCCTAGAAATACCCCCTCCTTCTCCTCCTTCTCTCATTTTAGAAAACAAAAAGAAAGAAAGAAAAGAAAGAAAAAGAAAGAGAGAACCTAATGTTAACTTGAGAGTTTTATTTTGTAGGTTGTTTAGAAGCTTTCTAAAAGCTAGGGGAAGGAGAAGTTTCTAGCTAGCAAGTTCTTCCAACAAAGAGAACTAGGTGGGGGTTCTCCATTTGCTTCTTTGTTTGTTTGTTTGTTTGTTTGTTTGTTTGTTTTGTTGTTGGACTTCTTCTTCTCACCTTCTTGTTTTGTTTTCTTTGTTTTTGATGGGTGTGTTGTTGTGTTGTTGTGAATGTTGAATAAAAAGAAAGAAAGTAGTAGTAGTATCTACTAAAAGACATAAAGATCAAACCTTTTAATTGTAGTTGTTGTTTATGTTATTGTTGGACTAAAATTCACATATGGCATATGACATTGAACATACAACCATTGTTGGTTGTAGGACTTCTAGGACTTGGCATACATGAGCACATGAACTTTTTACAACCATTGTGGGTTGTAGGACTTTGATTAAACATTGGACTAATAATAATAAGTGTATAAAAGGATCTTTTTGTTAACCACTAGTTGTAGAAAATTAAAAGAGATCTTTCTTTTTACTAAACACTAGTTGTAGATTAAAAAGATCTTTTCTTTTATTGATCACTAGTTGTAGCTATCAAAAAGATCTTTCTTTTAATCACTAGTTGTAGAAATATTAAAAAGATCTTTCCTTTTTAATCACTAGTTGTAGAAATAATAAAAAGAAATCTTTTCTTTCATATTTCTAGTTGTAAAGTAAAATAAAATAAAAATGATCTTTTCCTTTATCACTAGTAATAATAAAGATTAGTAAGCAACTAAGTAGTAGCATGCTAAAATATAAAGTAGTAGTATGCGATTAAATGAGGTAGTAGTAGCATGTATGTTAATTAATAGGGTAGTAGTAGTATGGGTGATTAAATAAAGTAGTAGTATGGTTGATATAAAGTGGTAGTATGTTGATTAAAGGAAGAAGTGGTAGTAAGTAGTATAGATGTTTATGTCCATAAAGTAGTAGTAGTAAGTTGTATGTTATATTCTTGATAAGAATGAAGTAGGAGTAGTAGTAGATAATTGTGTGTTATGTTTTGATTAAAATAGGAGTAGTAGTAGTAGTAAAATGTTGTAGGATCACTTCTAAAAATATTTAGAAGTAATATCCATGCTTCAAATGTTGTAGGATTTCTTCTAAAAATATCTAGCATGCATAATGATGCTTAGAATGTTGTAGGATTTCTTCTAAAAATATCTAGCATGCTTAATGATGCTTAGAATGTTGTAGAATTTCTTCTAAAAATATCTAGCATGCTTAATGATGCTTAGAATGTTGTAGGATTTCTTCTAAAAATATCTAGCATGCTTAATGATGCTTAGAATGTTGTAGGATTTCTTCTAAAAATATCTAGCATGCTTAATGGTGCTTAGAATGTTGTAGGACTAATGCTAAAATTGCCTATCACATGTAGGAATGACATACATGTTATAGGATTCATTCTAAATTTTCCTATCATGCCTTATGCTTAGAATGTTGTAGGATTCTTTCTAAAAGTTTCCTACCATGTTTAGATTAATTTAATTGTGCTTAGAATGTTGTAGGATTCATTCTAAGAGTTTCCTACCATGTTTAGATCAACTCATTGATGCTTAGAATGTGTAGGATTCAATCTAAGAGTTTCCTACCATGTTTGGATTAATTTTATTATGCTTAGGATGTTGTAGGATCCATGATAAAATTACTTACCATGCTAGTTTAATTGTAGGTAAATGATATACCATGCTAGTTTAATTGTAGGTATATGATATACCATGCTAGTTTAATTGTAGGTATGTGATATACCATGCTAAGTTCAATTGTAGGCAAGTGATATACCATGCTAGTTTTATCTATGCCATGCTAGATTAAATGTATACTCATGATACCCATGCTTAGATAAGTATTTGTTCATGCTATGTTAGTAAATGACCATGCTTAATCATTATTCATGATAAGTAAGTAGGTGTCATGCAAATTATTGATCATGTTAAGTTAATGATATCCATACTATGATATTCATACTTAGATTAAAGAAACTACCCATGGTTAGTTGTAGTAATTTTATGTTATGTTCTATACCATGCTAAGTTCAAAAACATGCTTAGAACGTTGTAGGAGTAATGTTAGAATACCTACTATGCCTTGGAAGGTTGTATGTTTATATTAGTTATCTATCCATGCTTGGGTTGTGGTGATTAGTCATGATAAGTAGTAAGCTTTCATGCTCAAATTGTAACCTATGCTTGACTATAGTGGACTTCATGTCTAGGTCGTAGTGATTTTTATGCTCAAGCTCGATGTAAGCACAAGCTTAATCATATTCATACTTAGGAGTATCATGATGAGTGGTTGTGTTATATGATTAAATTGTCGTAGGAAGATGCTTGTAATTGTATGCCATACTTAAGGCGCTATGGGTTGAAGTAATAAGGACTGGGAAGACCACTAGTGATAGTTAGTCCGATAAAGGCTGTTATGTCGCCTTCGGATTCTTCCTTAGTAGAATACCGACCATAGAATATTAGTAGACTCTTCTGTTGCTTCTAATAATAGGAGATCAAGTTTGCTAGTAGCACGTTTGGTTGTTTTTAAGATTGATTACCTGTATGGTTGTTTGCATAGGGTTGTTGTCTCGTACGCGGCTCGATTGGCCCGTACGTAGCTGTGAGTCTCATACGTAGCTCAGTTGGCTCGTATGTAGGTTGTTGTCTCGTACGCGGCTCGACTGGCCCGTGCGTAGCAGTTGGTCTCATACGCAGCTTATTTGACTGGTATGTACGCGGTTATCTCCTACGGGCCCGCCTAGCTCGTGGGTAGTTATTGTTTCATACGTAGCTTATTGGCTCGTATGTGGTTGTTACTCGTGTATAGCTTGTTAGCTAGTACACAGTTCGTTGTGCTCGTCTAGGGTGATATTATCACCCTAAGGGCTATCGACCATCAAGACATAGGGTAGCGACTTGCATGTATATTCGCACGGCCGAAGTCTTGGATCGATGAGCCACGAACCGGATCCTGAGGGATTCTGGTAAGTCTAGGTTGAGCAGCCTAGTAGAGTTGTCTTGTGAAGCCTAATTTAAGGCCTAGCATGTTATGATATAATATTATCGTCCCTAGGATCGTCGAGTTAGGGACATCATTAGGGTAGTGACTTATAAAGGTCATTTTGCTCAGACCCTTGCCGAAGAGAGAGGAGTTGGTGGTAGGGGGCACCTTACGACCAACTTGCCCCTTGAGGGAGGCCTTAAGTGGTGACATTGGGTTGTACCTTCCCGTCAAAGGGATACGTATGGTGGCGTCTCACAAGTTGGGAGTACGGGTTGCGTATCTCGCTCTGTTAATTCCTGAAATACCGTGGCTGGGGTGCCACAGGATGCATGGTGCAGTCCTGTGCTTGCTAGACCCCAGAGGGTGCCACAGGGTAGGCTTCGCGCTGCCCTGCGCTTGCGAAACCCTATGGTTTGATTTTGGAACGATGCCCGATAAATTGGGATCGAGTGAGGTCTGACATGCCGGGTAGTAGTGGAAAACGGAGACACCATAAGCAGACTACATAGGGGGGACTTGACCCCTTCTGCAACCTCACAGAGTCATGGAGTATTGTCAGGAACAGGTCGTGTACAATTAGAATGCGTAACGCTGGTTCAAATCCCTATATATGGAGAAACGGCTTGAGATGGGGTCGCATGTAGTATGGGATGCATGTTGACTTCGGAGACTTGCTGACATTAGAGTAGGAAGCGTCCTAGTTCTACCTTCCCGTCAAAGGGATACGTACGGTGCCTCTCACAAGTTGAGGACACGGGTTGCGTATCTCGCGCTGTTAATTCCTGAAGTACCGTGGCTGGGGTGCCACAGGATGCATTGTGCAGTCCTGCGCTTGCGATACCCCAGAGGGTGCCACAGGGTAGGCTTCGTGCTACCCTGCGCTTGCGAAACTCTATAGTTTGATTTTGGAATAACGCCCGATACATTGGGTCCATCTGTTTTGAGAGAGGTCCGGTTGACCGGGTCACAGTGGCAAACATAGACACCACTGGCAAACTGCATTAGTGGGACTTGACCACATCTGCAACCTCATTAGCCACGTGTAAATGTCAGGAACAGGTTGTGTACAATTAGAATTCATAACACGGGTTCAAATCCCTATATATGAGCGACAGTTCGAGAAGGAGTTCATAGCACTCACGAACACTTAAACTACACCAACACAATTGCTATGTTTGTATATGTTGTATGTTGTTTGGGAGATTCGCTGCTATATGATCAGCCTTTAAGCGTCAGTGAATACTGACGTCCCCACTTCCATAGGTACTGGATCGCCGAAGTACAAAGGCGAAATTCAGGAGGACTCAAGGCAAGAAAAGCAAGGAGTCAGTGTTATGTTTAGTTCCGCTCCTAGTATATGTATTGATTATGCATTAGTTGAGAAGTACTCTGATGTAAGATGTTGAAGGTTGTACTACTTAAAAATGTAAAGGTAATGTTGTAACTCTATTGTAAGGTATTACAGTTGTACAATGTTCAGACTTGTAACACATTATGTATTGAATAAAAAGTTTTAAATTCTCCTGTTTTTCTGTGTATTGTGACTAATTAAAGAAAAGATCTTGGCTCGTGTCACGGTTTCCCAGTATCGGAAATCGGGGCGCTACAATTCTTGTGAAACTGGAGACAATTTGGCCTGATATGACCAATCTCCCCACATCTGTAACAGACACGTGTATCCATCTGAGGGTCCTTCTTCGGGCACTGGCTCATGTGATGACCTCGCTCCCTACATAGAAAACAACTTTCTGCCTTGGCACCTCTAAGTTTGGTCTCCGTCTTCTGAGTCTTCCGCTCCTGACCTCGGTCCTCAAACCCTGATGCTGGTGCAGATCTCTTACCTTGACGTCGTGGACAGACTGATTTCTTATGTCCAACTTCCTTACAGAAATGGCATGTTACAACCTCGGTGGTTCTCTGAACTTGCTCCCATTCATACTGTAGTCGAGCCAATCCAGAATCAAAGTATTCTTGTTCCTTGACTAGGCTTGCTAGTATAGCTCTGCAAGCGTCACCCACTTGCTTAGCTTGTCGACCTCTCCTGGTCCAGCATCTCTTTAGCTTCTTCATCTCCTGGCGTATGCTGGCTGCCGCCGCGGTGCATTGATCCACACTTAGCTCCTGTGATGGTGGAATCTCCTTTGGCTCCTCACTCAAGATTATCGGATCACCCATTGAATTCGGCTCAATCTCTTCCATAAACACATCCTCGGTTAGGATATCTTTGAATACCATCCTTCAACCGCATATACTAGTAATTAGTCCAGATACAGAAAATTTATAAAAGCATAGGTTGAAAGAAACAACAATATGAATTATAATTGTCTACAACTAACTAAAACCCGACTCCTAAATGACATCCAAGTTTAGTTTTCCTACAGTGTTGGACTGTAAATTGATGTTAGCTCTGATACCACTCTGTAACGCCCCGAACTTCCTATATGGAGAATTCGTGACATGAACCAGGACCTTTTCTTCAATTAGTCACAAGACACAGAAAACAGGAGAATTTAAAACTTTTTATTCAACACCCAATGTATTACAAGTCTGAATATCATACAACTGCAATACATTACAATAGTGTTACAATAATACCTTTACAATCCCAAGCATTACAACCTTCAACAATTTACATCAGAGTACAAGGAATGAAGAACAACACTTGGTAACTCTCACTTGAGTACTCCTCAGCTAATAGATTATCTACATACATGTTACAGTGGAACTAAACATGACATTGACTTCTTGCTTTCCTTGTCTTGAGTCCTCCTAAATCGCGCACCTGTACTTTGCCGATCCAGTACCTATGAAAGTAGGGACGTCAGTATTCACTGACGCATTAAGGTTGATAACATAGCAGCGAATCTCCCAAACAACATACAAGAATATGGCAATTGTGTCGGTGTGGTTTAAGTGTTCGTGAGTGCTATGACTAGAATCTAATGCAATATTAACTAGGAATAGGATGCTCCTATTCTAATGCCAGCAAGTCTCTGAAGCAACATGCAGCCCATACTACATGCACCCCATCTGAAGCCGTTTCTCTATATATAAGGATTTGAACCCGCGTTATGAATTTCTAATTGTACACAACCTGTTCCTGACAGATACAACGTGACTGATGAAGTTGCAGATGTGGTCAAGTCCTACCAAGGCAGTATGCTCATGGTGTCCATGCCCCACTAATGCAGTCCGCTCGTGGTGTCTATGTTTGCCACTACTACCCGGCTAACCGGACCTCATTCCAAATCCAAAATCATAGGGTCTCGCAAGCGTAGGACTGCACAATGCATCCTGTGGCACCCCAAGCCACGGTATTTTAGGAATTAACAGCGCGAGATGCGCAACCCGTGCTCCCATCTCGTGAGATGCCACCATACGTATCCCTTTGACGGGAAGGTACAACCCAATATCACCACCTACGGTCTGCCCCAAGGGACGAGTTAGTCGCAAGGGGCCCCTTACAACCCACTCTTCCCTTTCTGGCAAAGGGTCTAAGTAAATGATCTTTATAAGTCACTACCCTAATGATGTCCCTAACCCTGAACACTCCTAAGGATGACAATATTATAAGCACAACCTGCTAGGCCTTAAATTAGACTTCGCAAGGCAACTCAACTAGGCTGCTCAACCTAGACTTACCAGAATCCCTCAGGATCCGATTCCTGGCCTATCGATCCAAGACTCCGGCAATGCGAACATACATGCATGCCACTACCCTGAACTTGGATTCCGTCTATACTCCGGTCCTTGATCAACCTACACCGGTTAAGATTCGACGGTACACAAGGAGTGACTCCTCCACAGTTCCTTAGGGGTTAGAAAACATATGTCTTGATGGTCGATAGCCCCTAGGGTAATAATATCACCCTAGACGAGCACAACGAACTGTGTACTAGCTAACAAGCTATATACGAGTAACAAACCACATACGAGCAAATAAGCTACGTATGAACCAACAACTACCTACGAGCCAAGCGGGCCTCGTAGGAGATAACAACGTACAAACCAGCCAATTAAGCCACGTATGAGACCAACAGCTACGCACGGGCCGGTCGAGCCGCGAACGAGACAACAACCTACATATGAGCCAAATAAACTACGTATGAGACCCACAGCTACATACGGGCCAGTCGAGCCACGTACGAGCACAACCATATACAAACAACCATACAGGTAATCAACCTAGAAGCAACCAAACGTGCTTACTAGCAAACTTGATCTTCTATTATTAGAAGCAACGGAAGAATCTACTAATAGTCTATGGTAGGCATTCTACAAACAAAAAGCCCGAAGGCTACATAACAACTTTTATCGAACAACCATTATTAATGACCTTTCTAATCTTTATTACCCCTACGGATGAGGAATGTCCCCATGATATGGTCCAATTTCAATTAGGACTTCACACAACTAGAGTCCATGGGTTCTTTTCGAAATTGACTAGACAATATAAAATATACGTCTGCTTCCTTATTTAACTAGGATGCCCCCCTATACCCTTCAAGCATGTATGGCTCCTTACTAACATTAACTACAACAAGGAGTTAATACTACAATTACAATAAGAATCAACCTCCAACAAATAATCATGGTACATATAACGTAACCATCAACTTACAACACTCTTAATTTTGAATGCGATTTAGCATGCACTTGTAACAATCTTAAGCATGAATAGTTACTAAAATCTAAACATGAAGCTTTGCTACAATTTGAGCATGTATAATTACTTAGCATTAACCTACAACAATCCTAGGCATGGTAGATTAATTTAACATTAATCCTACAACAATATAAGCATGGTAGACTAATTCGACATTAATCTTACAACAATATAAGCATGTATAATTACTTAGCATTAACCTACAACAATCCTAGGCATGGTAGATTAATTCGACATTAATCCTACAACAATATAAGCATGCATAATTACTTAGCATTAACCTACAACAATCCTAGGCATGGTAGATTAATTTAACATTAATCCTACAACAATATAAGCACAGGTATCTACTACAACTCAAGCGTGATTATCTACTATACTCTAATCATGGATACCAACCACTAATCATGGGTTATAATTCCTATAACATGGTATCTATTTCAAGAGTGAACTTCCTACAACATGATATACATCATAAGCATGGTTTAAGAGTTTCCTACCATAATCTAACCATGGATGTCATTAAACGTGAATATCTTCTAACTCAATCTTGAACAATATTTAGGCACGAACATGCACTATCTAAACATGGGTATCATCTAAGCATGAATATCTACTAACTTAGTATGAATAATAATTAAGCATGATCAACTACTAACTTAGCATGAACAATAATTAAGCATGGTCATCTACTAACATAGCATGAACAATAGTTAAGTATGACATCTACTAACTTAGCATGAACAATAATTGAGCATGATCATCTACTAACTTAGCATGAACAATAGTTAAGTATGACATCTACAAACTTAGCATGAACAATAATTGAGCATGATCATCTACTAACTTAGCATCAACAATAATTAAGCATGGTCATCTACTAACTTAGCATGAACAATATTTAAGTATGACATGTACTAACTTAGCATGAACAATAATCAAGTATGACATGTACTAACTTATCATGAACAATAATCAAGCATGATCATCTACTAACGTGGCATGAACAATAATTAAGCATGATCATCTACTAACTTAGCATGAATAATAATTCCTAATCATGATACTTACTTCAACATAAGCATAAACATCCATTTAATAAGCATCTACTACTTTCCTACAACCATCTACTACTACTTTAACAATTTTCCTACAACCATCTACTACTACTTTATTTAGACATAAGCATCTACTACAAATTCAATTAAACACCACATCTACTACAACATAACATCTACTACTAAAACATCTACTAAAATCTTTATTAAACTTAACATCTACTACTAAAATATCTAATAAAATCTTTATTTAACATAAACATCTACTACAAAATATCTACTAAAACTTCTTTATTAAAACATAACATCTATTTCTTATTTATTACTAGTCAAGCATAAAGGAGATCTTTTTAATCATTCTAACTAGATCTTTTTCATACTAGAATTAGCATCTAAAGCTGGGTTCTTTTTACTTAATATTAATGAAAGGAACTAAGCAAAATAAAATAAAGTAAGAATCCTCCATTTTGGTTCAACCAACATATGCTTTCTTTTTAGTCCAAAGTTCAATGTATGTCCTACAACCCAAAATGGTTGTACACAAGTCCATGTGCTTATGTATGAGTCCACATTCAAGTCCTACAACCCCAAATGGTTGTATGTACAAAATCCATATGCATATGTGTATTTTAGTCCACTTAATAACCACAAGAACAACAACTACTGCTACAAGATTTAATCTTTTTGTTCTTTACTACTACTTATCGCATTTCTTTTACCATCCAAAAACTACAACTTATGCCACAAAAGCATACTACAATATCTCAAGAAAGCACCCAAAACAAAAGAAACAAAACAAGGGGGATGAGAAGAAGAAGCATCAAAACAACAACTCAAGCAACCAAAGAAACACGTGGAGAAACCCCCACCTTTCTTTCTCTTGATGGAAGGACTTCCTAGCTATTCTTCTCCTTTCCCTAAGCTCTTAGGAACTCCTAATAAACCTACAAGAAAAGCTCTCAAGTTAGGAGTTCACTCTTTCTTTTCCTTTCTTTCTTTTTGTCTTTCTAAAAATGAGACAAGGGTGGAGGGAGGGGGTATTTATAGGTGGAGGAAAAGGTGGAGAATGAAAATTTGCACACAAAAAAGTGCACAAAACTCCTCCCACTAAATGGGGGCCGGTTTCCATCAAAGGAGGTGGGATGAGGTGGAGGTAGGATGTGGGTATGGTGCTAGATGAGGTGGAAGAGAGAAGGTTTCTAGAAGAGTTTCCTTAATCTCTTCATGCACCCTTAACCTAGGGTAACCATTCAAATAAAAATCCTAATAATCTAATAGGTTTGTCATAACAAAGACAAGTATTTTATCTAAAAATACACAACACACAATCTGTATAATATACTAATCGACATACTACATATATGTGTGTATATATGTATGTATACCGAAAATCCTCGCATAATCCGTATAAAAATAATTTAACTTCGGAAATAATAATAAAATAAATTTTATTATTAGTTCGGAAGATCATGGTACCAATTTGATACAATACGGATGTATACTGACCAGTATCTGGGTATAGATAATGTCTATGAACAAACCGGGTGAAAATCACCAAAATATTTCAATTTTGGAATTAAAACAAAATAATTATAAAATAATAATAAAATAATAATTTATACAAGGTAATATCCGTCCGGGATATTACAAAAACAATGAAATACGATATTCATGTAAATTGTTTGTGTATGTTTGTGCACCAAAGAAAACTTCACAAATCCATTGATTAGAAATAACAACATATTCAGATTTAACCTTAGTATTTGAGAAATCCAAATTCAAGTAAAACCTCTCACAAATCACAAAATCTCCCAATTTAGTCAAAATGTATCAAACCCAAATCTAGTCATTACAACTCAAATCCTCAATACATGGTCTTTTAATCCATTACTCATTCTCAAAATTTCTCAAACTCAATCTCAACTATTCTCAATAGTTAATTCATGAACAAAAACAAATTTATCATTTACATGGCCAAGTTGCATTCTTCCAACTCACCAATAGTCCAAAAATCTCATCTTTAATCAATTTATGCATAACATTCACCATACTCAATCAAATCAGCAATAATCCAACAGAAATAGCCTACTCACAATTTATATTAGGTTCTCCTACAATCTAAAATCATCCACGTGCAATTCTACTCACAAATAACTAGGGTTTTCACAAAAGATCCAATTTTTAACTTATCAATTCATCCAATCTACCATATGTATTCATATCAAAACCCTAGCATGCTTTCTAATAGATGGAAGACCACATACAACATTCAAAGAACAAAACAAAACAAATTATATCACTCACATACAACATACATAAAACAAAACAAAACAAAACAAAACATGTCACTCAGCTTGTTGAAGAGATCAAACGAAGACAAATTAGAAAATGAGAAAAACCTCTCGCAAAATCCAAGATCTTCTCTTCAAATCTTCAAGAAAATAATAATAATAAAACCTTTGTGTTGTGCAGCAAAAGACGGCTGCACTCCACCTTTTAAATAGGCCGAAAATCAAGAGAATTAGGGTTTTGAACACATTTGCAAAATACTCCCTTTAAAATATAACTTTACATAAATAGACCCATATACTTGGAAACTTAATAAAACCAATTGATTTGAGATTTAAAAACAAAGCAACCTTCAATAGGTCAGCCGACACTGTTTGAGAAACCCAAAAAAGTACGTTTGCATTTTCATCCCTATAAATAGCAATTTTGCAAGAAGATCCTCTTTTATCGAAACTTGTAAAATAAATCAAATTCATTAAAAAAAAAAGTACACTTTTTAACCCTGAGTTGACTAGGCATTAAACCCAGCCCAAAAATCCAAAAATCTGGAGTTTTCACCCCATTTGGTAATTTTGCACAAAAGTCATTCTTTTTGAAATATTTGCAAATAAGTCCAATAATTATCAGAAAAATCAAGACAAATCACAAATAATCTCAAATAATAAATAATGAGTTTCCCAAAAATAATTTTGGCTTTTGAACCTCCCTAGAAAATATTTGCACGTGTTCTGCACGTGTAAAAAGATAAATCTTCAGAAAAATATTTATTAAATCTCCAAAAATCATTTTAATTTATTTGCAACCCTTAAAATAATATTTAAAAATACGGGGTACTACATCAATCCCTCCTTAGAAGAGTTCTGTCCACAGAACTACTACTAATAGGGTCCAAACAAAAATAAGGAATTGAAATCTCATAAATGGAACCATAGCTTAAGAAATACGATCACACAAGAGAATGTAATCTAACAAAAGTAATGCAATTCAACTCAAAGAGCACAATCATAAAAAAGTTTAGGAAAAATCTACTGCTGCGCAACTCTGATAACTTGTCATCGGGAACCAGCTGCAACAACCTCTGAACTCCTGCATCCAACTCTAACCTTCCACAATCTGCTTCAACCTTCAAAGGATCAGTGTCCAATTCCTCCTTAAAAAGGACATGACCAAGAAAAGCTACCTCAAACTTGCAGCTCAAAAGAGATCAATACCAAATGATCTCCCACCACTCTCGATATCACATTCTTTGTAATATCGATCAGCAATCAATTCTCCCCCTGATGGTGTTGCCACCTTCAAGGTTCCGCCGGGAAACACCTTCGGTACCACACCTAATACTGAAGCAAAAATTGGGCGACACAATGTATGCAAGAAAACAGTATCAAATAAAACTTTTGTTTTTATTCTATCAACCCAAAACAAATTCTGTTACATGGAGAACGATACTCAAATAACCAATTTATTCTCGAACAAAGTTTTACTTAATACATAAATGAATAAATTCAAAATTCTTGTACACCCCAGATCACATCCCTGAGTTACCTGCATCCTCCTCAGTTAATGCGAATACTCGCCCCTGCCTCTGAACTTTGCCTTCGCCTGCACCATCCTTCTTTAGCTGCGGACAGTTTGGTCGGATATGCCCTTCACGACCACACTGATAACAAACATGCGCCCTCCGAGGCTTGGTGCATGCTGTCTGATAATGACTTGTCTCTCCATAGTTGAAACAGGTCACGCCCTGAACTGTGGGCACCTTTTGCACTGGCCCACTGAATTTGCTCTGCTTCACTGGGAACTCCTTCCCACTCTGACTATCTGCTGGCCTCTTATTCTTGTTCCAGGTCTCCTGTCTCTTCTGGAATTGGTCCATATCCTCTTCTGTTATAGCTGCTCTCCTGACCAGCTTATCAAACCTCGAACTTCTTGGCCTTCTTCGCTTCATCCACAATCAGCTCCGGTGCATACCTTGACAACTGAGCGAACTTAGTCTCATATTCGCGCACTGTCTTGTTGCCTTGCTGCAGATTCAAGAATTCCATTGCCTTCCTCTCCTGAATATCCAAAGGAAAGAAATAATCCCTGAACTCATCCAGAAAAGCCTCCTAAGTCACTTGCTGATATCCGAACGTCCTATTCACCGACTGCCACCAAATGCCAGTGTCCTTCTCTAACTGCATTGCAGCCAACTTCACCTAATTGACTTCTGGAGTCTCCAAGACTTCGAAGACCATCTCCATCTATCTAATCCAATCATCAGCCTTATCTGGATCAGACTTCCCCTCAAACACAGGCGGCTTCATCTGCTTGAAGGACTCAACTTGCTTGATTGGATCAGCATTAACAAACACTGATCTAGTCTCCTGATTCTGATTCTGATTCTGCACCGTATTAGCTGCCATGAATGTGTTCAATGTCTGATACACCCTGGCAATCTTAGTCTCAAGATCAAGTTCTGCCGCATGGGAACCTTCTGCCCCATCACCATTACCACCATTCCTAGTTCTGGGTCCTGCCATTATACTAAATACTGCAAAATGAGGGTAAAGTTAGAGCATCACAGCACAATTCACATCCATATCAATACCCTATGGCAAAACCCCAAGCATACCCCAAACCAAAATATCATGTTCTAACTCTATGTGATACTCACACTCTAATGTCCACACCTAGGTACTCACGCTTTAGTGTCCATACCTAGGTACTCACGCTCTAGTATCCACACCTAGATTAATTTTTATATTATGCTTATTATTACTATTGAAGCATGCTCTGATACCAATCTCTATAGCGCCCCAAATTTTCAATATGATATCTTAGAAATACGTGGCATAATTCTCAGCATCAACTTCAATTGCAATACTAAACATAGCCAAAAACACAGATAATTTTTATTTCAACTTTTATTACAACAATTGTTTACAAAACACAGCGGAATACAAAACACCTTAAATTACAAACTTTCTTTTACAACACATCTTTTACAAATTTTACATAAGCTCTATTACAACACTTAAACTCAAGCATCCAAATCTCAAAGCTATAAGCACCTACCTGTGAAACATGAGGCTAGAGATAACCCTAACCCCCAAAACTAAAGGGGTCAGCCATAACGGTGTGAGTGACATAAAAGCAAAAGCAACATAAGTAAAACATAGCCATGGATTCATAACAATAAGTATTAACAGCAAGAATAAATGAAATGGGAAATAACAATAAGTAAAGCATGAAAACATCAAGGAATATAAGATAGTAAATAGTAATACATGAAAATATCAAGTGAATCTAGACTAAGTGTCAAGTGTAGGAAAAACAGGAAAAACACAAGCATAAAACCAAGTCAAGAAAATACAATCGCTATATGCTGACTCTCTAATGCATACTTGTCAGATTCTATGCATTCCATAGTACATAGGTCAGGTACAAGCCCTTAACGGTCACCACTTTATAGGGTTAAACCCCTCGTTATACCACTAAACCTACTACGGTGATGGGAGACAAGATCCAGAGTACTCCGTAAATAGGCACCACAGCCCTCGACGCGCAAGCATCATGTAAGATAGCTAAAAAACTGGAGAATCACCTCCCAACCGTGTACCCCACGAATAGGCTTGCAAGGCCCTCGACGTGCAGATACACCAGGTACATTCCGTGAATAGGTCTGCCGACCCTCGATACGCGAATGCACCCTGCATGCTCCGTGAATAGGCATGCAGACCCTCGACACGCAAAAATACAAATGTCCTCCCGAGACAGAACAATAAACAGTCCTGGAATGCATCCGTTGCACTAACAAAACCCAGAGCCTATACTTACGTTTCCCAAGTTCCATCACATACCCACTAGTACGTGTCCTTAAGTTGGTTATTATTAAAATACAAAATTTCCATCTCTAGAGTTAGTGTATCCTGCCGGACTTAAATACTCAACAACAACCCCAAGACCCAACTGTTCTAAATCAACAAATTTCAACTGCCGGTTCATAGGGTTCCCACTCAACTCCTAGAGATATCATCAAGACCAAAACTCACAAATCCATCGTCAAAACGATCATATGAAGAAACTTTTCCGATCAACAAAACCCAAATCTTTTTTAAAATTTCAGAATCCAAACTAAAACATCTTGAAAACATAAGTTCTGTAGAAAGGATAATATTTTGAATAGTAAATTATAGATCCAAAAATTTTAAAGAGTCAATCGTTTAAAGAACATCAGGATAACTCAAGAAAACATCAGTAACAGTGGACTGTAAAAAGTTATCGGTTGACTGTCCAGAGCGAAAATCCAAAACTTCGAGAAAAACCCAAAACAGAGCAGAGTTAGTAGACTGTAAAAATGGGCCAGTCGAATGTTCCGCGTAAAATCCAAAACTTAACAAAAATTAAATCAGAGCAGACCAGTCGACTGTGTAAAGTGGTCGGTCGACTGTCCCGCATGAAAATCCAGTACATAAAAAAAACAAATCTGAGTTGTAACAGTCGACTGTGTAACCTAGATAGTCGATTGTCCCGTAGAAAATTTTGAGATTTTAAGATAATACTTCAGCCAAGACCCCGAAAGTCGACTGTCGACATTGGTCGGTCGACTGTCAGTCCTCCAGACTGTAATTTTAGTTGTGCACATTTCAATTGATACGAGGTCCATGGTGAAAGCCCCGCGTCACCCATGATTGCCTTGGGCTCTGGAGTGATGGGGGGAGGCCACTCCTCACCACCTCAGTAACCTTCAGGCCACTGGAGCATTGGCCCGACTTGGAGGCCTTCTGGTTCTTTGGCTTCAGGTCGGAAGGTTCCTCCGAAACCCCCTCGGAAGGGACCTTCCTCGGCTTCCCTTGCTCGGCCAGTTCGGCCTTCCTCTTCTTCATTAGTGCCCTTCTTATAGCGATCTCTGAGTCGTCCATATCTGCAAAGGAAAGAGAAACGTATAAGACGAAGGAAAATACTTGAATGAAAATTAGACAAAAGACATACTGGAAGGATTGAGGCTCAGTCTGATCTGAGCCAGATGCCTCTCCTTAACATTTGGCCAACCAATGTTGTTTCCAGAACATATCCACTCAACGTCTTCCCACTCCTCTGCCATTAGATTGGCCTTGCGAGGGCCCTTAAGGTTGGGCTTATAAAAACTTCATGTTTTGGGTATCACCCAGGGTGTCAGACTCCGAACGATGAAATATTTCCCTTTCCACCCCTTTATCAAGTCCGGATACCCGTGGATGACCCTCCTCCCTCGATGAGGCAAGATGTTGTAGATCCCTTCATACTCGCCAGAAGAGCTAATACCCAAGACCTCTTGAAAGTAATTCAATCTCAGTGGCATGCCCCTCTCCTTGCAAAGAAGCATGAAGCACACGAGCTGCTTCTCAGAGTTGGGCCCATATTGCATTGGACTCAACGACACCCAGTTCAGAACCCTCTGGATGAATGGGTGGAGTGGCAGTCACAAACACAAGCTGAATGCGTCCATCGGTAACAAACAGAAGCAGGGAGCCAAGTTATCTGTGGGGCAGAGCTTGGGGCTGGCAATCAACAGCTCGTACTCCTGACCAATTAAGTAGCTTGCTTGGATAACCGGTAGGTCTTGGATAACCGGTAGGTCGTCCGCAGACAGTACAGTTGGAGTTTTGTCCATGGAGATTTTCCTGTCGACTAGGCGAGGACGGATGCACTTCGTACCGAACCAAGTCCTCGACATCATCTAGGTATATTCTAATGGAACTCGGCTACATGGTGATAGGGACATCAAGTCTGACTTTAGGAGCCATCTCATTTAGGCTGACCGGTAGGATCCACTTCATTTTCCTCCGTCGTACACGATGACCTTTCGGGGTGGATGACATCACCAATGGAGCCAGATGGTGGTCCTCTGCCGAGGGGTCATCCTCGACTTCCTTGTCCCCCTCTGTAACTTCAACTCCCTCGTCATCCCCCACTCCCCTAATCAGCTCATCCTCCTCCACACCGCCGACAACTTCCTCATCGTCACCCTCCTCCCTATGCACGCTCCCTTCTGAGTCGCTCGACTCCACTACGAAGGTTTTTCTGCTGCGTAGCGGTGTGACATCATAAACCTTCTCTACTGTTTCCTATGACGTTGAGTCGGAGAGATGCGGGTCATCATCCTGACACAATGTAGTGGCAGACGAACCAGATTGAGCCATCGACATAATGAAAAAACTAGCTTGTTTGAAAGTGCCAGAAAGTATGACGAAAAAGATCACTGCCGATGACTGAACTGTGCTAGAGAGCAAACTTGGTAACTTAGAGAAAGAGAGCAAAAGTGAAAAATGAGAAGATGGCTGGGGGATATATAGTGAACCCAGTGACTCCTCAATTTTCACAAATCATGCAACTCCTCGAAATCCTCAAAACATGACGTCATCATTACACGTGCCACCGCAGGAGTGGCCCACATATGGCCCAATTTCTCTCCAAGATCAATTTCTCTCCCAGTCCAAAACGCTCGAGCCTCGGCATGCACATCGGACATGCCAAACATAGAAACAAGGTTTTGGCCAGTCATGAAGGCCACCTGGCTCGACGCTCAGCATGAATCTCGGGCAGGCACCCAGCATTTGTTGATTTGATTTTGATGATTACAACACAATGCAAAGTTTGTTGTACTATTTCTCATATATTGCAGGTTGTATCAAAGTTTATCATGTATGATACACAAAGGCCTCAAAGCAAATTGATCAAGCAAGTCACAATGTTTGTAACGCCCCGCCCCAATACTCAAACAATTTTAATATATTTAGAAGACAAATTAGATACTATGTAGTACAACTGCCCATGACAGGCTGCATCTCAAAAGGTGGTTAACCAATTAGGTGACTCTTGATCATTGGCTAATTATATTTATACTCAAATTATTTTTGTATATTTCCCATGTGGGACTATATTTCTCAAATCCCCTTCCAATTACCGTGTACTCTTGTACACTTCATATTCAAGTCAGTATACTACTGACTTTTCTTTCCAAACAAACCAGCCCACAAACCTTCCCTTCCACGTCATTGTGTATGGGAAACAAATCTCAACCAACCAACAGCATATATCTCCCTTCAATAACTGGATTTCAACAATCCAATCAATTCCAACCAATTTTCAAACAATCCTTCCTATAGAATAATTCTATAGGACAACCCCAAATTCATTTTATTTATATATATATATATATATATATATATATATATATATATATATATATATATATATATATATATGAAATACGGGGTATTACATACACTCCACCTTAGAAATCAGCATCCACGCTGAGTACGGGGCACACATCTAGTGTAGGATCCGCCTTTCTAGCCGATGTAGCGTCGTCCTCGATCCCGGAGATCAATCACTCTCAACACCGCAGATCGAATACCCGGCTATCAATCACTCTCAACACCGCAGATCATCCTGATCCCGGAGATAAAAGACTCTCAATTCTGCAGAATATACCCGACCCCGGAGATAAATGACTCTCAATACTGCGGATCATACTGAGGCCTTCTTCTACACCCGGTGTCAAAAGTCGGGTACTTCTGAAATAAATAAATAAATATATATATATATATATATATATATATATATATATATATATATATATATATATATATATATATATAAAAGAATTTGAGGGGTTGTCGTATAGAATATTTCTATGGGAGGGGTTCATGGAAAACCGGGTATTAAAGGAAAAAGAAGCCCACGGTTGGTTGAGATATATGATGTTTGAAAGTTGGATGATGATGTCATCCAGGATGATTTGATTGGGATTTCGGAATTGAATAAAGAATGGAATTGGGTATATATGGATGACGTGGCAATATAAAAGATTTGAGGGAATTTGAGAAGGAGATTTGGAATAATAGTTCCATATTAAAAAATATACAAAAATAGTTTGAGTATAAATATAATTGCCTATGATCAAGAGTAACATAATTGGTTAACCACCTTTTGAGAGACAGTCTGTGGTGGGCAGTTGTACTACATAGTATCTAATTTGTCTTCTAAAAATATTAAAAATTGTCTGAGTATTGGGGCGGGGCGTTACAAATGGTATCAGAGCCGACTTTCGATACCGGATGTGGAAGATGGCCTCAGTATGATCCGCGGTGTTAAGAGTCATTTATCTCCGGGGTCGGGTATATTCTGCGGTATTGAGAGTCATTTATCTCCGGGATCGGGTATGATCTGCGGTGTTGAGAGTGATTAATAGCCGGTATCCGATCTGCGGTGTTGAGAGTGATTGATCTCCGGGATCGAGGACGACGCTACATCGGCTAGAAAGGTGGATCCTACACTAGATGTATGTCCCGTACTCAGGGAGGACGCTGATTTCTAAGGTGGGGTGTATGTAATACCCCGTAATTTCTAATATATAAATATATATATATATGATTTGAATATATAAAGGAATTTGAGATTTGTCCTATAGATTATTCTATAGGAGGATTCTATAAGAATCCGGTTGTTAAGGTGGGGGCCCACCGGTTTGGAAGAAGAGAGCACATGACGTGCTATTGGAAATTTGTGGAGGTGAATGATGAGATGACATCATCATTTCATGGTGGGTCCGGCTTGATTGAGAAAAGATTTGATGGTTTGGTTGAGAATATGTTAAATGATTTGATTTGGTATTGAATGCTTACGGGAATTTGAGAATGGGATTTGGAATAATAGTCCCATATTGGAAAATGTACAAAAATAATTTGAGTATAAATATAATTGCCTATGATCAAGAGTCACCAATTGGTTAACCACCTTTTGAGAGGCAGCCTGTGGTGGGCAGTTGTACTACATAGTATCTAATTTGTCTTCTAAAAAATATAAAAATTGTCTGAGTATTGGGGCGGGGCATTACAAATGGTATCAGAGCCGACTTTCGACACCAGGTGTAGAAGAGGGCCTCAGTATGATCCGCGGTGTTGAGAGTCATTTATCTCCGGGATCAGGTAGGATCTGTGGTGTTGAGAGTGATTGATCTCCGGGGTCGAGAACGACGCAACATCGGCTAGAAAGGCGGATCCTACACTAGATGTGTGCCCCATACTCAGCGAGGACGCTGATTTCTAAGGTGGGGTGTATGTAATACCCCGTATTTCTAAAATAAATATATATATATATAAAAGAATTTGAGGGGTTGTCCTATAGAATATTTCTATAGGAGGGGTTCATGGAAAACCAGGTATTAAAGGAAAAAGAAGCCCACGATTGGTTGAGATATATGCTGTTTGAAAGTTGGATGATGATGTCATCCAGGATGATTTGATTTGGATTTCGGAATTGAATAAAGAATGGAATTGGGTATATATGGATGACGTGGCAATATAAAAGATTTGAGGGAATTTGAGAAGGAGATTTGGAATAATAGTGCCATATTGGAAAATATACAAAAATAGTTTGAGTATAAATATAATTGCCTATGATCAAGAGTCACCTAATTGGTTAACCACCTTTTGAGAGGCAGCCTATGGTGGGAAGTTGTACTACATAGTATCTAATTTGTCTTCTAAAAAATATAAAAATTGTCTGAGTATTGGGGCGGGGCATTACAAATGGTATCAGAGCCGACTTTCGACACCAGGTGTAGAAGAGGGCCTCAGTATGATCCGCGGTGTTGAGAGTCATTTATCTCTGGGATCAGGTAGGATCTGTGGTGTTGAGAGTGATTGATCTCCGGGGTCGAGGACGACGCTACATCGGCTAGAAAGGCAGATCCTACACTAGATGTGTGCCCCGTACTCAGCGAGGACGCTGATTTCTAAGGTGGGGTGTATGTAATACCCCGTATTTCTGAAATAAATATATATATATAAAAGAATTTGAGGGGTTGTCTTATAGAATATTTCTATAGGAGGGGTTCATGGAAAACCAGGTATTAAAGGAAAAAGAAGCCCACGATTGGTTGAGATATATGCTGTTTGAAAGTTGGATGATGATGTCATCCAGGATGATTTGATTTGGATTTCGGAATTGAATAAAGAATGGAATTGGGTATATATGGATGGTGTGGCAATATAAAAGATTTGAGGGAATTTGAGAAGGAGATTTGGAATAATAGTGCCATATTGGAAAATATACAAAAATAGTTTGAGTATAAATATAATTGCCTATGATCAAGAGTCACCTAATTGGTTAACCACCTTTTGAGAGGCAGCCTGTGGTGGGCAGTTGTACTACATAGTATCTAATTTGTCTTCTAAAAATATTAAAATTGACTGAGTATTGGGGCGGGGAGTTACAATGTTCTAAAACTGAAGAATGATCAAGCAAAACTTCATATAAAGACAATGGCTAAAGCCTCACTCAAGACTCAAGACTCAAATCATGATCAAAGCTTCAATGTCTTATAATTTGTGTGTCTTGTAAAATGTAATTTTTTCTCTTTGTTGAATCTTAGATTGATGTACAGCCTTGTCACACACACACTCACACATATTTTTTATCACTGTTTGTTTTACAAAATCTAAAGGTAGAAACAGCTTGAATTAGATTAGCTGTTGAATAGTCGACTGCCGTTAAAGATCAATCGACTGAATCTGTACAAAGCTGTCTGATCCTCTTCAAACTCTGACCAGTCGACTTATAACAGCAACCCAGTCGACTGTTCAAGTCATTTCAACAGTTTACTGATTTCAAAAACTTGTTTTTTTCGAATTTAAAACTTTTATCCGTTATTATCCGTTGTTAAACAGTTGTAGGAACTGTTTTTACAACGTCCAGGGATTCTACAAATATAAATAGAGCCTTAGAATCACCATGGAAGAGTTCCAAGCATTTTTGAGAAAAAGTTCAAGTATTGTGCTTTCAAGAAAGAAAAGTTTTCAAATTCACTAAGTCTTGGTTCTCTGTTTTCAGTCTAGCATAACATCGACTTCGTTTTGGACTGAATTCAGAATTCAACCAAATATCCACGTACAAAATCACAATCACAACAAGGCTATAGGTTGATTGTAAACAATTTTATTGTTTTCTTTTCCTCTCGGTTGGAGAGTAGGGCCTAGGGTGTAGAGTCAGGTTTTCACTCTTGGTGGAAGAGTGGGTTGCTTTCTCTAGTGGTGAGAAAGGACTACGGGTTGGACAAGGTTGTTGTCTAACGTCGTAGGGTATTCTTGTACTTTTTTCAAGAATAGTGAAAAATCTCAAGTGGGTTGCTTGGGGACTGGATGTAGGTCAGGAGGACCAAACCAGGATACATCGTGTGTACTCTATAGTTGTATCTCTTTGAACTTGCATTTCATTATCTTGCTTTTTTAATTTCTCTGTGAAACTTGTCTAGAGAGTCGACTGCATCTCCTTTTAAGTCGACTGGTCAGAATTGTACTACATTCTCTCTGAAAACCTGTCTGGTAAGTTGACTGGTTCTTCTATAAGTCGACTGATCAGACTCGTCTTAAAATACTCTTCTTAACTGTCGCCCCAGTCGACTGGTTTCTCTTTTCAAGTCGACTCGTCAGAAGAAAAGTTCGTTTCCGCAATTATTTTTTATAAAACACTATTCACCCCCCCTCTAGTGTTTCTTGCCTTGCCTACAGCATCCAACAGCATTTCCCTAAAAGAGCGCCTGAGGAAGGCCATCTGGCTCGACGCTCGGCATGAATCTCAAGAAGGCACCCACCATTTCTACGAAAGTGCCTCCAAGCAAGGCCACCTGGCTCGACGCTCGGCGTGCATCTCGAGCAGGCACCCAACATTTCCACAAAAGAGCCTCTAAGAATGGCCATCTGGTTCGACGCACGGCATGAATCTCAAGCAGGCACCCAGTATTTCCACAAAAGAGCTTCCAAGCATGACCACCTGGCTCGACGCTCGACATGAATCTCGAGCAGGTACCCAGCATTTCCACAAAAGCATTTCCAAGAAAGGCCACCTGGCACAATGCTCGGCATGAACCTCGAGCAGGAACCAAACATTCTCATAGAAGATCGGAGCTTCTCGAGCAGCGCCACAACTTACTCTCAGAAAAAGCCTCCGTCGAGGTGCTCGGCATCGGCCCCAAGCTCGGAGCTCGACATGAACCTCGAGCATTGCCACAACATACACTCATAAAATGCCTTCATCGAGGTTCTCGGCACCGAGTGTAACATCCTGGAATTTTAAATAAGATTTCAAAATTTATAAATGAATTAAAATGAACTTTTGTGATTTAATAAATATTTTTCTGAAATTTATCTTTTTGCACGTGTAAAACACGTGCAAATATTTTCGTGAAAAATGCAAAGTCAAAAAAATCCATTTGGAAAACCTAACTTTTATTATTAGATATTATTTATAATTTTTTAGGATTTTTATGAATGATTTATGACATATTTGCAAATACTCAAAAATGAAGGACTTTTGTGCAAAATTGCCACTTGGAGTAAAAACTCAAGATTTTGGTTTTCTGGGCTATGCATATTGGCCGGAAAAATCAGGGGGACTAAGGAGATTTTATTTTATTTTATTTTAAATCAATTTGATTAACTAATAATTGGAAGGATCCATATATGTAAATAAATAATTTCCTTGAGGAGTATTTTTGTAAACTTTGTGAAACCATAAAACTAGAATCCCGGCCTATATTAGAGGCAGTAGTGTAATACCCTGAATTTCAAAACAGACTGAATTCAAAGGTTCATAAGATCTTTACACTTCTTTCGTACAATTTTACAAGGAAATAAAAACTTTTGTTACATCAGAGTTTACAATTACACTACATTTTTACAGCAGAAGCAATTTACAATAATTTACATGAATTGACATGTACAACTCTTGAATCAATCTTTAATCAGCATGCATTCTTTAGACTTGTTAACCACTTTACTCTGCATAAAATTTGTGGGCGCGTCAGTTCATTCAACTCACGAAATATTATACACGGCCATCCTCTCTATGCCGAAAACAGTATAACGATTCTTAATACTTAACAACCACAAAATTGATCACAAACAAAGCTAAAGGGACTATCCTATTGATTTCGTGTTGTGAATGTGCACTTAGTCGTTAATGCAATTATTTCTGTTATATGACACTAATGCGCACTTGTTCAGAGTCTATGCAGCCCATACTACATAGGTCCGAGGGCAAGCCCTTAACCGTTCTTCATCTTGTAGGGTTCAATCCCTCGCCATGACTTAATCTACTACTGTAACTACGGTAAGTATCCTAGATGTTCTAAGACCTACGAACTCATATCTAGGCGCCCTGGAGGGAATCCCAACGCACTGACACATGACTCATCATGCAGGCATTCTGTGGTAATTCAGCTCCTACCATAGACATGACACCACCTGCAGTCACCAAACAGCCCATAAGTGTCGCCACCGGGACGATACTCTAGAACAGTATCCATGTCCTATCATGACGCATCATGGGACATCCTGTGAATACTCTCACTCCGCCAATCCAATGGCCCTCATACTAAATGTTTTTCTCTTACTTTCGTCACATCTTCACTATGTAACTAGTCCTTAATTTAATTGAATCATGAACAAAATCAATCATCTAAAGTTAGCCCTTCCACTATACCGGTCTTAACCATCCGTTCAATACGACCCAAATCTTGGTTCTTTCATTTCAAAATTTCATTTCAATTTATTTCTTTTCACTGCCGGTATGAGGCTTAACTACACTCTAGTTCCCAATTTCAATTCATAATTACAAAAATTGAGGCTTTATACTCATAAATTCTTTTCTCACACTTTACAATTAACAATGGTTTCCATTCTTATCTATGAACCGAATCTCATATATATAGTTCAATCGTAATTCATGTATTTCACAATCCAAGTTAATCTCTATAAGATCATTTAATTCTCGTGCTACCGTTCATTTCC
Organism: Hemerocallis citrina; assembly: GCA_017893485.1. Taxonomy (NCBI): domain Eukaryota; kingdom Viridiplantae; phylum Streptophyta; class Magnoliopsida; order Asparagales; family Asphodelaceae; genus Hemerocallis; species Hemerocallis citrina. The sequence goes on along the minus strand of CM030358.1, from coordinate 384,533,508 downwards.
TTTATTCTACTCAAAAGGCCACAAATCATATTTTCATTCACAAACAATACTCAATTTAACAATGAAAGTCTATAGATACCATGTTTAAATCTTCTTTTATTCAAAACTTCTCTTTTATTACTTAACATAATTTTTCTTATACCAATAAATATTTTTATAATTTTTCCCAAAGGTAAAATTCGATAGAATTCTACCCAATTTTCACTTCTAACTCACTTTTATTTAGTCAAAATAGTACCCAAATATTTTTCATAGCATTTACATTTTTTTAGAATAACTTACATTTTTTTTTTCTTCAGATTTTTAAAGTCAAATTAATAAAAAAAAATCAAAAAATCAAATTCCTCAAAAAATTCTCAGCTCAGGTTTCGAACCCGTGACCTGAGAGAAGCCAACCGCAACCGCAAGCCAACTAGGCTAGGGTGCAACCACGTTAAAAGAAAGGGAAATATGGTTAAGTGGTTTGGGTTTCGGGTTTTGGATTTTTTTCAAAACGGAAAATAAAAGGCAGAGCCTAGGTTTCGAACTCGAGACCACAGGGTCACCCGCCTGCAACTGTAGCGCCCAAGCACCCACAGCCACTTGGTCTAAGTGACCAGATTGTCACAAAGAGGATTGGAATAGTTTTGATTCAATTCTTGCTCTCTACTAATTATTAAAATTTCTCAAAACGATTTTTGTTCTTTTTCTTCTCTTTTTGAAACATAACTTTCCAGATTTTGAAATATATACAAATACAATAAACTAGTATTTTCAAATTCATTATTTGCTTATAAAACATGCATTTTTGATCTTATTTTAAGTTCTATGTCCATAATTTTGACATTGAGAACAAATCATAGTTGCACACAATTTGAATATAATTTTCTACATTCTTTCATTTATTAGCAATCTACAATCTTTTTAAAATACAAATTTCTCATCTTACTACAATAGAGTTATCTTAATTTAAACAATCACTTTCACAAGATACATTCAACTTTGTCTCAAATGTATAGATTTTCATCACACAATATGGTTCTTAACTATCTACCATGGCAAAACATGATATCTTCTAGCATTTTAATTCACTAGTATTATACACGTGCTGTGCACGTGGAGGATATTTGGGGGGAATGAAAAGGGCAAAAAAAAAAAAATTTACCTGCACATGCGCTGCACGGGTTGGGTTATGGACAAAGGCCTTCTCCCATTATAGTAGTAGAGATAATTTATCAACTAGCAATCATTTCAACAAATATCTTCTAAATTATCAATTCATCTCTACATGAGCAAACATGGAGTCAATTTCACTTAAGTTTTCAATAATAATTCTATCAAAGCATTCCTAGCATCGTAATTAGAATTAGAAGTATGAGAAACACCCACCTATTTGGAGAAAAATGAATGGAAAGATCCTAGAAATCTCCTACAATGCACGGATGGATCCTTCTCCTCCAAGGTTGTGCCTCAAAGTTGCCTCCTCCTCCTTGGTGTAGCAAACCCGTGCCTCTCCTAGTGTACTTCCGGCCTCCTCTTGGATGAGCACACACACAAAAATCTCCTCAATCTTTTACTCACCAAAACTCTCAATCTTTTCTCACTCTAATTCTTTTCTTTCTTTAATCAATTTTCTAGTGTACTAAAATGAGAAGAACTAGGGGGTATTTATACATTTTTTGGGTGAGAATAGATGGCTAGGATTAAATCAAATGGTTAAAGATAGAAGGCTAGGATGAGTTAGCAAGTTGTAGCAACTACCCATGATGAGATAACTACCTCTCCACTAGCTCCATCTCTCCCTCTCTCTTTGTCCATTATCTGGCCTAGTGTAAGGTGTGCAATGCACACCCTAGTGCTTGCACGTGCCAACTAGTACCCCCTCCTTACAAGTGTACATGTGCATAAAAATTTATTTGTTCATGAAAAGAATCTACAATATAAGTTAAATTGTTTTAAAAGAGAAATAAGTTAAATGGTCTTACTAAAGGGCTAATTTAACCATGGGTTTAAATAATTAAAATAATTAATTAATAAAGTGGGCTAAAAAGACAATATGGGCTTTAAATTTTAATTAGGCTTTAAAAGAAAATAATTTTTGGAAAAACAAGGGAGAACAAATACTATGAAAATATTTTATACGAAAAAATTATACAAATGAAATCACACGTGCAAAACACGTAAAATCAAAAAAATCTCATAAATGAAAACTAGGGTGATACAAGTAGCAGCCTCTATTCCTCTGTGGTGAACTCAAAACATATTTTCTCATTATTTTCTTGGAGTTTAAAGCTTGGATCTTGGACATTTGCAAAGGAGAAAGAAGGGATTTTTTGTTTACTATTTCTTTTCGGCTTCGATTCAATCTTCTTGAGGTGAGTGATACTTTCTTACCTCTTGTTTGCTATATGATTATAAGTTGTACAAGTAAAATGCATGACTAGAAATTGTATGATTATAAAATATGATGAGTGAATAAAAATTGTGGTGTATGAATAACCAATCAATAACTTTCATGAAGGAATATAAATTTATAAGTAATTTTCATGCTTAATTACTCAAAGATCTTCACTTTCTTATGCCATGCTTGAATAAATTATGTTTTGAATGGTTCTTGAATGTGTATGAGATTTGTAGAGTTGTTATTTAATTTGGTATTGAACAAATTAGTGCTTGTATGAGAAATTATTGAATTTGTGGGTATATGAATAGATTGCAATTGGATTAGTAACATCATACATGCACATGGATGAATAGAACCTTTAAGTTGTTGTTCTGCTTTTGTATTCGATGTTTTGAGATTACAAATGAAGAATTATTATTGGTTTTGATTGGGATTGAATAATAAGTGAAAGAATTTGATGTTGAGTTGGATGGATGGAGATATTTTGACCAATGAATGTGTAAATAAGATTACTTTCAGTTTTGAACAAGTTTGAATTGTGTTCTCTGTATATGAAGAAGATTTCGACTGCATTTGTAAGAGTTCAAATATTCATATGAGAAGTTCTTCAAAATCTTGATTTTTGCAACAACTTGGTTTCGGAAAAAATGATTCTTTGGTGAAGTTTATAAGAGTTTTGATTGATGTATGAACTGAAGTGATTTGGCTAGGATTCACTTGTTTTATTGTCTATTTTCATCTTTGGAAATCTCAAAATTGTATATAACCATGTATCAGGTTTTTTGAGAAGTTCAAAATTTGGCTGTTATAGAGTACATGTTGGTCGACCGTAGTGTTTTTGAACTAGCAGTCGCGGTCGACCATCATGGACATCTAGCACCTAGTTCTCTACTGGCGGTCGACTGCAGCAATTATAACTATGTCTGTCAGTCGACTGCCAGGGCTTTCATTGCATTATTTTGGATGATGAAAGTTGACTGCAGCTTTCCATACTATGGCTGCCAGTCGACCGCCATGGATTTTGAGTAGTTGTTTTCTTCGAGTACTGTCGGTCGATCACAACCTTTTCAACTATCATGCCCTGCGTCCCAAAAAGAAATACGAAATACGAATACGCGGTAAAGTCCAGCGAATGGTTTTCACCATTCATGAAATGTAAGGATCTTTACAATAATACACAAGAATAAACAAGAAATAAGCAGAGAAAATCAACCAAACATGCATGAATAAATTTCTAACTCAATAGAATTTACTTGAAACAAAATACTTAATATCAAATAAACCAGATCTGGAAACAACAAGTAATATGTTCTGGGACAAAATTGCCCAATACAAGATCTAAGTAGAAATAAATACAATTTATTAAAAATAAGAAATAACTCAAGCAGCAACTCTAGCCAAGCCTAGAACACTTGGTCACTTACTCCATCGGGTAGCTGATCACCGAAATCTGTAAATTTGACAATTTGCAGGAAAAGGAAAACAGGAAACAATACGCCCATTAGTGCAAGTTACAGACCGCATGTAGTGCAGGCAAAAAGTATGGAAAACAGATAAAGAAAATACAGACTAGCAACAAGAGGCAAGTACTGAAATAAGCATGAGAGGAATGTGACAGAAAAATAGCGCAACTAACTGTTAAGCCAAGAAGTAGGATAAAGGACATGATTAGATAACAGGGTACAGGTAACATGGAACATGTATCAAGTAGCATGCAGGCAGGTATACAAGTAACAGGTGTCAGGTAGCATGTATAGGTAAACATGTAATAGGATTGTGTAAGTGATCAGGTATTCTCAAGTCTTGTATTTAGTCCTGTCTAAGTAGCACCTTATGCATCCCAAATTTTACCACATGGTTGCTACATTCAAACAAGTTGCGTTTTGAATTCGTAGTGGATTTTATAAGGCTTTATACTCAGGTATCAGGTAAATAGGTAACCAGGATCACATATTATGTAACCATATAATCATATAATAGGTAATCAGGTATCAGGTAGGACCTACGGGTCCCCTTCTGAGTACACCTTCCTATAGGGAAGTATGTAGCCAGGTAATCAGGTAAACATGTTATCAGGGTCATGTATCATGTAATCATGTAACATTTAACAGGTACGAAACACAGGCCCCTTCTAAGTACACATTTCTATATTTTCCATTACTATATCTTTCCCTTAACCCCGGCTTGAGTACTTTTCATTACTATTAAAGTAGGCATATACGTGCACAAACAGGACAAGAAAAACATGACAAGAAATAAGGAACAAGCGCAAGTTGGATAGAAGACATGATCGGGTGACAAACAACTCGTAATAGACTAGGATAACGAGACTTTCAATTCTGAATAGCAAGATGTTGCTACACCAAATCTAAAATTCCCGTTGGCACAGGAGTGCAAATCTGGATACGTTAGAAAATCTAGAAACTAGACTCTCAGCCGAATCCAGCTCATATACACAAGTCATATAACAACCACAGAAACAGGGCTCAAAATAGCATTTTATACAGAATTCATGTTCAGCCAGAAATTGCAAAGTTTTATTTATAAGTATGAAAATAGCATAACACTATAAATCTCAGAAAAATCTAGAAGGTTCCTTAGCATATCTAGTCTCAACATAAAAAAATTTATAAAATTCCATTACATATATTGTAGTATATTTAATTTGAAAAACATAATGATGCAGTAAATTTATGAATCTGAAATTTTGGACATAGTAGTACTAAAACAGTGATAAATCACAAAATACAACACGAAATTCAAATCCGTCAAAAGTTTGTAAAATAGACATACTAGGCTACATTTCATATTCACAAAGATTTAATCGAAAGTGACTGGAATCAGGTTGAAAATAGAGTTCTTTACTGAACAACATGCAGTTTGTCAATTATATGATTAGTTTTACAAGCATGAAATACGTTAAAAATCATTAAACAATTCCACAAAATATAGGGGTTTATCCCAGTAATGTCTAGACATAATCAGAATAATGTCAAATCCAAATTTCACTTTTCACATCAATTTTAAAATAATATATCATGTAACGATCTTATAAGATAGAATCTAAAAATTACGACAGCTGTAGTTAAACAACGATAACTCGGACTTCAAAAATCAAAACTGAGATCCGTCGAAAATTCTAAAAAATTGACATCGAGGCTTACGAATCATATTCACAAAATAATTCATTTTACTGTTCTTAACAGGGTCTAAACTGTTGTACCAAATCAGGGCAGCAGCAAAACGAAAATTTCCTTCATGCATTTAACCAAACAACTTATCTATAATGGATTCAAATTAGAATGCAATGCAAAACATAATATATTGGATATTCAAATCAACATGACATGGGTATTAACAAGTCTACAACGAGATAGAACATCTATCATATCAATCATGTAACAAAATCCACACCTACGATGAATCACGAAAGAGGATATATGTACAACAAGAAATCTATTGAAATCTAATTTATTTTCATGTAGTTTGTATGTGTGAAAATTTCTTGTGATTGATCAAGATTTCGAATGGATCAAACGAACGATATCAAGATTTATCAAGAGATCATCATGAGAGTGAACACAAAGTGAAACCAGACCACATGCGGTATTTGAACTTGTATAAAGAGCATGCGGTATTCAAACGAACGATATCACCAACAGAAACAGGAATGGGTCTCGTGTGACGAACACTACACAACGACTCACGAACAAGCGGAGAAGCTTGCGGGATTGAAGACTCGATGGCGGCACACGGGCAGTGGGGTGGCAGCAGGCGGCGGAAGTGGCCGATGGATGAAGTAGGGGCTCGGGGTGAGGGGTAGAGGTTGTGGGTGGTGGATAGGCCGAGGAGGGGGGTTGCTGGCATGGGTGGTACAGGGCATCGGGGCGACATGATTCCGTGAGGGGGGAGGTGCAATGGGTGGTGCAACGGTGCTGCTCCGGTCTACGGGGCTAAGCGGGGGGTGAGGGATGCAGTGAAAGGGGAGAGAGAGGGTGAGTTGGAGGGAGAGAGAGAGAGGTTAATTATGAGATAATGAATGTAAGGGAAAGAGAACAAATTTTAGTTAGGTTATAATGAGATTTTGGTAAGTTAGGATTTGTGAAATCAAGGGGAGATAATGGGGAACAAGATCTATTTGTTAGACAGATAAAGGGAACGTGAGGGAGAGGTTTGAGGGAGATTGGGTAAAAGAGGGTACTAGGTAGCGGGTTTAGGATCCAATAGGGCGGATTATAGGGTTTTGGGTCTAAATAGGGTAGATTGGTTTAGAATTTGGATCCAATAGGGTAGGAAGTCAATTAATAGACAATTATGCCATGAAATAAATAAATTATAATTAAACAATTCATCTACAGATTTATAATGGGCAGAAGGATTTGAATAAAAAAGATTGAAAATCACTGAACTGAATTGGCAACAAAATAGATGGATTTTATTGGGAACGATGAAACAATTACATGGTTCAAAATGAACATAATACAATCAGAATAAATACTGAGGAAAAATAAATGCATAAAAAATACAAGAAAGGGAACACAGGGGTTACAAATTCTACCCACCTAACAAGCAGAATTTCGTCATCAAAATTCAAACAGGAAGTACATAGGGTAACCCCGATAAGAAAGGAAAGACATACTACAAAAACAAAAACTAATCAAACAAATGAGGGAACTTCTGCTGGATTTCTTCCAATTCCCAAGTTGACTCACCCGGCTAATGAGGACTCCAAGAAACTCGAACTGACCTGATAACCTTGTTCTTCAATACCTTCTCCCGCCGATCCAAAATGGCAACTGGCAGAATCTCACAAGTCAGATACGGCTGTACGGATAACTCTGAGTAGTCGATCACGTGGCTCTCATCATGGATATACCTCCTAAGTTGTGAGACAAGGAAGACGTCGTGCACCCCAGATAAAGTCGGTGGCAATGCAAGACGATAGGCCACCTTGCCTACTCGTTCAACGATATGAAACGGCCTGATGAACATGGGGCTTTGCTTGCCCCCACCACCAAACTCAGAATTGAACCTCGTATACTTGTCGGATACAATACTAACTGGAATCCCATGAAGCCTGACAATCTCTTGCATGTACTTCTCTGCTAGGCTCTCAGTAGACTGCCCAACTCTGAAGGGAATGAAGTAAGCACTCTTCGTCAGTCTGTCCACAATCACCCAAATGGCATTTTGACCCTTGGGACTCCTCAACAAGATGGTCAAAAAATCCATCGTGATGTGTTCACACTGCCACTCCAGAATGGGAAGATGCTAAAGAAGCCTGGTGATTCTCTGATGCTCTGCCTTCACCAGTTGGCAGATCTAGCACTGAGACATAAATTTAGATATGACCCTCTTCATACCATGCCATCAGAAGTGAAGCTTCAAGTCCCGGTACATCTTAGTACCACCGGGATGAATAGAGTACGACGACTAGTGGGCTTCCTCAAGCAATTCCAATCAGAAATCGGCAAGATCACATCCAATTCCAACCTCCTCATCTGCTCAACAAGTTCCCTCTGCTGAGTCAGGAACATGGTGACTGGTCTCCTGCTCAAAGCATCCGGCACCAAGTTGATCTTATCGGGGTGATACTGCAAATTGATATCATAGTCGGCCATTAACTCCAACCAACGCCTCTGTCTCATGTTCAATTCCTTCTAGGTGAAGACATACTTGAGACTTTTTTGTGGTTAGTAAAGATTTTCACTCGGTTTCCAAGTAAATAGTGTCTCCACAGCTTCAAGGCAATGATCACCGCTGCCAATTCCAAATCATGAGTTAGATGGTTCCTCTCATGCGGTCTCAACTGCCTAGATGCATAGGCAACCACTTGACCCTTTTGCATCAACACTGCACCAAGACCCTTGCTAGAAGCATCACAGTGAACCACAAATCTACCTGAACCATCCGAAATAGTTAACACTGGCGCTGATGTCAACTTGCTCTTCAACTCTGTAAAAGCTTCGCTACAAGCCCCATCCCAGATGAATTTCTGATCCTTCCCTGTCAGCTTAGTCAGTGGCCCAGCTATCTTCGAAAATTCTTGGACGAATTTTTGATAATATCCTACTAGTCCAAGGAAACTTCTCACCTCTGAAACTGGCTTAGGTACTGGTCAATCTTTCACTGCAGCAATCTTGGATGGATCAACTAAGATTCCTTTGCTTGAGATGATATGCCCAAAAAAGGTAACTCGGTCAAGCCAGAACTCACATTTGCTGAGTTTCCCATAGAGCTGATTCTCCCTCAGAGTTTGTAGAACCAACCTCAGATGCTCAGCATGTTCCTCCCGATTTCGAGAATAAACTAGAATATCATCTATGAAGACCACCACGAATCTGTCCAGAAATGGAGAAAAGGCCATGTTCATCAGACACATGAACACAGCTGGCGCATTCGTGACTCCGAAAGGCATCACTAGGAACTCATAATTCCCGTACCTTGTTCTGAAGGCTGTCTTTTGCACATCAGCCGCTTTCACCTTGCCCTGATGATACCCTGAGCAAAGATCCAACTTCGAAAAGACTGCTGCACCGCCCAACTGATCAAACAAATCATCAATCCTGGGCAGCAGATACCGGTTCTTCATAGTAACACTGTTCAGTTATCGGTAATCAATGCACAGTCTATGGCTTATGTCCTTTTTGCTAACAAATAGGACTGAAGCTCCCTACGACAAAACACTGGGCCTGAAGAATCCCAAATATAGCAATCCTTGGATCTGCACCTTCAGCTCTGCTAGCTCAACCGTTGCCATCCAGTAGGGCCTTTTCGATATTGGCACAATACCAGGATGAACCTCAATACCGAATTCCACATCCCTATCTGGGGGTAGCCCAGGAAACTCCTCTGGAAACACATACAAAAGTTCTTGCACTACTAGAGGCGCAGCCTCACAACTTGTGTGCAACTCCATAGCACAAGTCTCCTGATCAACTGTAGTCTTAGCTCGACCAAGGGGTGTCTCCCCAGCATGGAACTCAAACTCTCCACGACCTGGGATTCCGAATACAACTTTCTTAGCTCGGCAATCTATGACAGCATGGAACTCACCCAACCAATCCATACTGAGAATGACATCGAATCCAAAATTCCTAATTACGATCAATTCAGCCTTGAAATCTGCGTCACCAATAACCACGTGACTTTACTTACACTCCTAGGAATAGACAACAACATTGCCACCTGTAGCAATGTTCCAGCCCACTGGCATGACATTGCACTCCAACTGATGCCGATCCACGAAGTGGGAAGAGATGAAGGAATGGGTCGCCCCGGAATCAAAGAGGACATGAGTAGGAAAAGAACGAAATAGGATAACACCTAAGATAGAGTCAAAAGGCAATAGAGAGGAAAGACGATTAAGGAGTAAGAAATAACAATGCAGAAAAGGTGAAATGAATGAACAGTGCAAGATAATGAAAAAATCAAAGGAAATCACAAAACAATAAAATGAAAATACCTGCAACAACTCCTTTTGTCGTCTCAGCTTCTTCAGCTGTCGGGTTGTAAGCCTGACCTCTTCTGGGAGCAGCGGTCCTCTGACCGACGATCTGACGCTGAGGGGGAAGCGGTGAGCTGACCGGACCACGAGCTGGCGCTTCCAGCTAAACTGGACCCCCGGCTGGTAGATCCAATATCCTCTGCGGGAAATCCCGCACTGAGTGGTGACAAGCACCACACCTAAAAAATCAGAGGTTGGCTAACCTACAGTCCTTGTGCTTATGCCCAGCTAGTTGGCAGAAGTCATAGAAACTAGCTCCCCTAGGAGCAATAGAAGAGTAGGGAGCCTTCTTGACAGGATGGGCTGGGAATGGCCTCCGAATCGGCCCACCAGAAGGCTTAACAGCAGCAGCAGGGTGCTAAACAGTCTGCTGGGAAGGAGCGAATCTGTTGTGAGCCTGCTCCTGGACCCGGGCTACCTTAAGATCCTTAGCATAGGTATGAAGGAGAAGGGCAACAAGATGTATCTGAATCTCTCGATCCAGCCCCAATAGAAATCTTCAGGCTCCATCCTCTTAGTTTGCCACCAGGGTGGCTACGAAGCAGCTAAGCCTGGTGAATTCTGCCGCATACTCATCCACTGATCTGGCACCCTATATCAAGAGAGTCTCATGTTACAGTATTGCATGAACAATACGTAACAAAGTTCCAAAACACACTACAAACCGACCAACCTACTTCAGGGCGAGGAATTGGTGCTCCATCTCAACCCGAGTGATGCTAGGAAAGAACTTCTCTAAGAAGCTCCTGGTGAACGTGGTCCAAGCAACGGATCGCTCGAGCCGCTCTGACTCAGTCCTCCACCATATGTGGGCGAGGTCCACCAACTGGATGCTTACCACATCCACACGATCAGAGTCAGTAACTCTCGCTGCCAACAGCAGCTACTATGTCCTGATCAACCATTGTTCGGCCTCTAGCGGCGTGTCAGTGCTGGAGAATTTTTCAGGGTGCAGTCTCATGAAGTCTGCAGCTGTACCCGGACGAGGAGGAATAGCTACCTGAGTGGGCACAGTGGGAGTTGGGTTCAGAAAAGCTTCCAATGTGGCCATCACTAGATCACTATGATTCTGCTGCATGTGAACCAGACGCTCCAACACATGCATAACAGCCTCTAGTCCAGGCTGTTCCTCTTGTGTAGAACTCCATATTTTCAAATATTATTTTAAATATTTGAAAATGAATTTAAATGAATTTTGAGGATTTAATGAATATTTTCTAAAAAGATTTATCTTTTGCACACGTGCAAAACACGTGTAAATACCTTTTTAGGAATTTGAAAGTTAAGTTTTCTTCATGAAAAATTATTATTTAATATTTGGGATTTATTTAGTATTTTTTCAGATTTTTTTGAAATTAATTGGAACTATTTGAAATTTTTGAGAAAAGAAGGACATTTTTGCAAATTTGACATTTTTAAGGGTTAAAATGTAAAAATGTAATTTCTGGACATTTTGAACAGTATTGGTTGAGATTTAGAATTATATTTTACTTTTAAATCCTAAATTAAATGAATTTTGATTGAATTTCCAAGATTAGACCTATATATGTGAAGTTGTATTTTGGAAAGGATTATTTTGCAAAATGGGTAAAACCCTAAACCTAATCCCGGATATTTAAAGGGATTTTTCCCAGCCGTCATTACTGAAAATACAGAAATTTTGAGATTTGTTTTGGTGGAGGAAGAGGAAGTTTTGATCTAGCAAAAGGAAAGCTTTTTCGTGGATTTTCTCAATCCAAAGGTGAGTGATATGAAATTGTTTTGTTTTGTCTTGTTGTATGAATGATATGAACTTTGTGTGGTGGTTTGATTGATGTGATCGATTGTTATGATTGTTTGTTTGACATGAATATTAATTAGTATTTTGCATGGGAACAATGCAAAGATCGTTGTTTGTATCATGTTTGAGGAATCTAAGTATATTGAGTAGATCTTGACTTACGAAATGGTATTGCTAAAATGCATGTTAAGATTTGAGTATGGTTATGATCGGATGATGAACATCTGGACATTGAGTTTATAGATCAGATGTTGATTTAGAGTCATGAAAGAGATTTAGTATTGAGAAACCCTAATGAAAGAATTAGTGATCTAGAACATGAGAACTTGAGTTTTGACACATTTGATGTTTTGAGTAATATATCCATAATGAGGGTTTGTTGAGATTTGCCATTTTACCTGAATACGAACTATTTTCATAAACAATGAATCTTTAGAAAAACCCCAATTTTGATTTTGTATTCAGATCTAAATTATGAAAAACTGTAGGCCGACAGTCGACTGGTCTACTGTACAGCCGACTGGTACGAACCTGCTACTGTATTTTAGTTTCCTTGAAAAGTCATTCTGGATAGTCAACTTAGCTCTTAGGCAGTCGACTGGTTCACTGAGAAATTATTTTGTAAAATTATTACAGTCCTTTCTGGACAGTCGACCATGACCTCTTTAAGTCGACTTATGTACTTAGAATGTTTCCTGGAGATCTTTGGAATTTACCTCGGGTAAGTCGACTGATGGCTTTCAAGTCGACTGTCATGACTTAGTTTATTTTCGAAAATTTTTGGATATTTGTCCTCTGGACAGTCGACTTACTACAGTATAAGTCGACTGGTGCTGATGAGTGTTTGTAAACTTACTACAGTATAAGATATTCAGTTGAGCCACTTGTTTAGTGAAAATTTGATTTAGACATTCGAGTTTGAGTCTCTAGAGGTGCGTGACCCTAGTATACCGGTATTGAGTTATTTTGTTGAGGCCCGTTGAGGCATTTCAGTTATTCAGTTTTGAGTTTAGGCCAGTGGGGTACACCACTCTAGGAGATTCGTTGAGTAATTAAGTAACCCAAAAATAATAAGGACAGGCACTAGTGGTGATATGATGAACGGGAATATGAGTCAAGTACCTCAGTATGGCTTTCGGTGTGGGATTTAATCTCCGAAATTAACACAGTAAATTATTTGTAGTGTGGGATATGTCTCCGAAATTATCACAGTAAATTACTTGTGGTGTGGGACTATCTCTGGAATTATCACGGTAATTACTTGTGGTGTGGGATTGATCTCCGGAATTATCGGGGTCGAGGCGAAGCACCTGTGGTATTCGTGTGGTGATGTGTCAATGTTTCAGTGTGGGATGATCTCCGGAATTATCCAGGTAAAATATCTTGGGTGTGGGATCTATCTCCGGAATTATCGGGCATGGGATACTATCCATAGCTTACCTTTATCTCGTAGTAGTCATCGTGATAGGATTTAGTTGCATAACAGGGATTGAACCCTATAATGTGAAGACGTTAAAGGCTTGCACCGAACCTATGTAGAATGGGATGTATAGACTTCGACAAGCACGCATTAGAGAGTCCGCATATAGAATTTGTGTTTTCTTGACTTGGTTTTACGCATGTGGTTTCCTATTTTCTACATCTGACACTTAGTTTAGTTCCACTTGATGTTTTCATGTTTCCCTGTCATTTCTTACTTCCCATATTCTTATTTAGCACATGTTGTTTAAGAATTTATATCATTAGTAATTAAATCTTGCAAAAGATGATCAATTTAAATGCCTATAAATAATAGTAAACAAACATTAAGTTAAACCCTAAAACTAACAAATTCCAAAATAAAATTTACCATAAAACCCCTAAAATTAACATTAAATTAATTTGTACCTGAAGATTCGGATGTCGCCGACGGTAAGAGATGGAGGGGGCCATCAGGGGCCGACGGCGGGGGAATGAGACAATGGAGGACGGCGGGGAAGGGAGACGACAAGGGCGATGGTGGTGACTGGGGTTCGAGATTGAGAAGAAGAGAGATTGAGCAGGATCGGATGAGGGGGACGGTGGGGGACGGCAGGGGGCAGCTAGGGTATCGGATTAGAGTGGGAGAGCGAAAATACTTCTGGGGAAAATGATATTTTTGGGTTGGGGTTTTTGTTTTGGTTGGGGGTGACAATATAAAACAACTCCACAACTTTTGCATTTTTATAAAATGCCGGGGTAGGAGTCGGGTTTTTTTTTCTTTTTTTTTTTGGGCCAGTGTCTACCCCGGCGTTTACACCCAAACGCCGGGGTATAAACGCCAGGGTAGTGCATTCTTGTTGTAGTGAGTAAGATCACTAAAGAGGCCAGCTCCCACAATGTACAACTTAGTTTTGTCAAGCTTGTCCCAGTTGATCTCAATTCGAGCGAAGGATGTCCCAACTCTTCTGTTTAGGTCTATCAAGCATAAAAAAAAATTTCACATTTCACTGCGTGATGAGAGTGCAAATAAATTGCCACCAGGGTTTCCTTCAAATGAATTTGCTCAATTTTCCGTATCAGCTATGATCGAAGCTAGTGAAAGGTATGCAACTCGCCATCTCTCCGCTTCCATCAAGGCAAGTTTACCTTTTTCTCGTAGTAGAAGTGGAATCATTTCTTTTGATGGAGCTGAATTTGTAGTTTACATAACTGAGTGGATTGAAGTTCCGGAGAAAATCCCTACTCTGGAGAGTAATGTTACTCATAACCATAACAATTCCCAAACATCTATAACTATTATAATGGGAGAGATGGGGTTGGCAAACAAATAAACAATTGTTTATTCTTTGGTGTATGTGTGTCAACATGTGCAGCGCACGTGTTGGTAGTTTTTTTTTGTGTCCTTTTCATTCTCCCTCCACGTGCATCGCACGTGCATGATACTAGTTATTATATCTGAAGGATTGGCATTTTTCCAAGGAGTGCCCTGAGTTGTGGCTTACTCAACATCATCATTTTTCCTTGATGATTGGCTCAATCTATATCTTGACAGTCACTTTATGCTACAAGGCTCAAATGCTCAGCATGTTACGAATGAAATTAATTTCTCTGATTAAAGTTTTGTTTACATGGGAGCTAAAGGTACTTGGACTCCTCTTCATGCAGATGTTTTCACGGCATACAGCTGGTCTGCAAATGTGTGTGGGAAAAAGCTATGGCTTTTGGCTTTTTTTTTTAAAAAAAAAAAAAGAAAAGGTGGAGCATAGCCACCCTATTTCATTAATAATAAAACAAACTCAGAGTACTGAGCCAAATATAAAGGTCCTACAATCATAACAAAAGTACATAAACTCCACCCTAAATATGGTGGGTGGACAAAAGAAGAGCAGACTGGGCGCAACATACATGCGTCTAAACAAAATATATCATATCCCCCCAAACAAGCCCTGGGGTGGTGGGGATCTATCAATAGTAAAAAGCCTAGCTGGCAGTCAGTCGATCGGCGGGCCTATCTCCACTTCATCATCATCAAAATTCCTCAACCTGGAATACGCTCGCTATCCTCCCTCTGTGACCTGCTGCAGCCACATTAGCCCAAAATGAAACAAGATACATAATGTGTGTCAAATTACCAGAAATATTATTACAAATTCTGCGAAAATAAAAATTATTCCTGTCTAGCCAAAGAACCCAGGTCATTGCGGCGATAGTGATACACCACGCTCCTCTCATAGTTCATCTCTTAGTAGCGAATTTTGAACCTACCCACCGATCCTCGTACATACTAGGGTACTGATTCGTCTCCAGGGCGCTGAGTATCTCAACGAGTACCGCTTTGCTCCTAGGACACTATAGAAAATGGTGGTCTCTAGTCTCTGGGGCAGCGTGGCAGAACCCACCACCTGAATCCATATTCGGTTGGCGTTTAGTGGGTTTTTCTCTAGTCAAAACTGCATTGTTCAGCACCAGCCATAAGAAAACTTTGATTTCCAGCGGGATTTTCGTCCTCCAAATGACGCATGACCACTTTAGGGTACATCCCCTAAAGTGAATGCGGTTATGCAGGAAGTGAACGATGAACGTGCCGTTCTTTTTCATTCCCCAAGATTTCCTATCTGGACCCTGAGAGCAACTAATTCCAGCATTGGTGATGTAGGTCTGAAGTTCCATGAGTCTAAGTTGAGAGCCCTGGTCCAACGATTATTTAAAGGAAGATTTTCAGGTGCCTCTTTTCCAGGCTGTAGCCACCGTGCAGTGCGGTTGTGACGCATGATCATATAGATCGGGTACAGAGCTCTAAGTGTGTGATCACCACACCACTTATCCTACCAGAATTTGGTGAGTCTGCCGTTACCAATAATTGATGTCACACAGCTAATGAAGGGTTCGTAGACCTTAGCGATGTCTTTCTAGAACTAGGAGACATGTGGGCCCACCCTGAAGCCCAAATTTCTCGTTTTATTCCCATGCAGATATCCCTGAACAAAATCTTGCCACCCTTCTCCATTAGGGTGGAAAACTTTCCACCACCATTTGCCCTGTAGAGCAAGATTCATATTTCGAAGATAAATAATACCTAGTTCCCCATGTATCTTTTTCATGCATGCTTTCTCCCATTTGATAAGGTGATAGCCGCCACTATCTGGATCTGCCCCTTTCCATAAAATCTATTTTTGAGTCCGATCAATTCTCTAAATCACCCATTGCGGTATTTCAAAGAAGGACAAATAATAGGTTAGAAGATTTGAGAGAACTGCATTAATAAGTGTGACTCTCCCGGTCAATGATGGGTAGCCAATCGACCTTTTTGAGTTTTCTGGGTCTTAGTGACAACCCTAGTTACTGAATAAGAAAACTCTCGGTGGAGCAACTGAGAATTGTGGTATGTTCTATTGCCTCCTCTATAGTCATGGCAATGAGGATGATAACACTTTTGTAGAAGTTAACCTTGAGGCCAGACCAAGCTTCAAAACTATTTAGTATTTCTTTGAAGGCGGTTGTTTCCCCGAGGTTGCCATTTCCAAATAGGAAAGTATCTTCTGCATATTGGAGGATTGAGCAGCCTTGGCGATTGACTCCCTTGGCCACCGGTGCGATCCAACATGCTCTACTGCAGCTAGCCATCATGGACCAAAGTATGTCTGCCACAATGGTGAAGAGAATGGGGGAGAGTGGATCTCCATGTCTGAGGCCCCGTTTGCAAGAAAATCGGTGGCCCTTGTTACCACCATCACAATGCAATCCTGTCTTTGATAGGCATTTGAAAAGCTCAGCATATGATGTGAATGGAGATGTTTCTGATAATAAATTTCAAGGTTTTAAGAGGGTTGTTTGGTGGGAATGTACTCAGGAATCAAATGAAATAATCATTCTGCCATGTGGCTGGTACCATCAAGTATATAATTTGGAAGACAAAATCTCCATAAACCACGACTGGTTTAACGCTTAAAAAGAAGTTACTGAATACATTCTGGCTAAGCATTTTCTTCTATCAAGGGAAGGCATGGTACACAGAGTAGATCAGCTTGATTTTTTCCTTCATCTTGGTGGTAAAGATTCTATATAATTTTCTGGAGGTTCATCTGGTGCATTCGAAATTTTGTCACAGCGACTGCATCTTTTAAATGAAATTCCTCTAAAGATAACTAGCATGCATGCACTAGATCCAGCATTAAGACGTACATGTCTTTCCTCCAAAGCCTGATCCACTAGATGTGAAGAGTGTTGAAAACAAAATGTCAAAGTTTGATGCTTGTGTTCAACCAGTTGAAGTTATGATTCAGTTGGAGGGGTCTGGTAACTGGCCTTTGGACATTGTAGCTATTGAGAAGACTTAATTTGCTTCTCTCTTACAAGTTGGTGAAAGTCGTAAGAACTGCTGGGGTATGTTTTGTACTGCTACAGAAGGTATGGTGGATGAGCTTGTGACCTATTTTGATGCCCCAGATAATGACTCGCTATATGATAGCTGGGATTCTTCTTTGAAGTCGGAATGTCGGAGTTTTTCCCAGAGGTTGATGGCAGTTTCCATTCTACATGGGAGGCAGACCTAGAGGTTCCGCAAACATATATAGAAAATTTTGCAAAGTACAGGCCACAAGTTAATCCCTATTTGGAAATGGGTCTTCAAAATTTGGAGTATCAACACTTCATCTTTGAAATAGGAGGAAGAAACAAGGGGAAAGAATATTAGAATTTATCGGGTATTTAGAGATGTTTTTGGACGGGTCTCTTAGTGTTGATGAAGACCGTCACATTGACCTTGAGGACAAGGTCAAAATAAGGAGGAAGGATTGGTACAGTTCCTAATTGACTGGATTTGAAATTGCAAGATGCCAAGGATCTTTGCGTATCAGTCCTTGGAGTTGCATATCAGTCCACTAGTTATTTTCTTTCTTTGTTAGTGTTTTCTGCAAAAGGGTCAGAATGTTTGCTATAAAGTACCTCTTCTGGTTGTAGATGATGGTTCTGGCTAGGGCTGTTCATCGGTGCGAAACCGAACCGAACCGAAAATAACCGAACCGAACTGAAATTTTCGGTTTGGTAAATTTGAAACCGAAATCCGAACCGAAACTGATAAAATTTGGTTTGAACCGAACCGAATTTTATTGGTTCGGTTCGGTTAATAACGGAACTAACCGAAATTTAACCGAATAAACTAAGTATCATAACCAGTGGTGGTGCATGTATCCAAAGCCAAAAAAAAAAATTAGCCTCGGTAATGGTATTTATTGGCTCCATTAATCGTAATACACTCGTCGAAACAAATACTATTTCCAAATTTTATTTTTTTTAAGGAAAAAAAAAGAAGACTGTTTCTAATTGGACAAATTGATTGTTACAAAAAGAAATTAGACACATTGACCAATATATGGCAATATAGAGTAGATTCCAAATGGCAGTAAAAGTTTAACCAACTAGTAGATGCAATATTTAGAAGTAAATGAAGAGATGTAGGATGATTTGACAGTGAAAGAACCTTTGCTGATAGGCTTCCAAAAAGGAAAATCTATATGCAGAGATAGTTGGAGGTTACTCTGTCTAGTTTCTAGAAAGACTAATAATGATACTAAAGTCATTACAATCGGACTCATGGACTGAAATTGTATGGGGATATGCAAAAGAACCGAGTGCTAGAAGTGCTAGTTTAAATGGAAGGACTAAAAATGGTTGCTATCCAATAACCGAAGCAACGGCTCGCATCAAATTTGGTTTGAACCGAACGTTAGAGAAGCATTAACATTCTCGACATTAAATGGAAGAAGTGTTAGTTTAAATACATTGAATCTTTCACTAACCATCTACGTTTCACCACAACCACCTCCGGAATTATCCGGGTATAATTTATTTTGGTCCAAAAAAATTTCGGTTTTTTGTTCGGTTCGGTTTATTTAGAAGTCAACCAAAAACCGAACCGAACTCTCTAAAAAAACTTCGGTTTGGACCAAACCGAACCGAAATTCGAAAAACCGAACCAAATTGATAAATTTCGGTTCGGTTCGGTTCGGTAATCGGTTTTAACCAAAGTATGGACAGCCTTAGTTCTGGCAGTATATGAAAGGTAGAGAGATAGTGGGTGGGCCCTGCCACTTCTATAACCGTTTTTAGTGTAGTCTCTTTCTAAGAAATCCAGGTGCTGCACGGGCTTCGTGGCATCACATTAAAAGTTAGGGAAGAAACAGAGATGCTGTCTCTATAAAGAAGCTATCAATGTAAATGAGTTTGTTATGAATGAATTTGATATTGAACTTTTAGTTTCTTCCTCTTCTTTGTTTTCTTTTTCGTTCGAATCATGGCCGCCATCGCCGCGCCGATGGAAGTTGCGACGATCCCCCGCCGGGTTGGATAGGGATCGCAACAAAAGCTTCCCCATATCTCAATAGAGGCTACTTTTACCAACTCATTCTTATTTTGTTTTATCCTCAGACATTGAAAGCATATTGAGAGGACTTATCTTCACATTTATTTCCCATTCTATTTTTTGTAATACGTGTGTACACGCGCCTCTAAAATTTAGGTACTCACAATCTCTGTTTTTTCACACTTTACACATTGAGGGCGGTTTTATATGACTTTATAGTTACATACTCAATGTTCTTTTATCCTACACAAATCCTTTCTTGAACATAACATGGAGACTTGGGTAGCACAAGTACAAACCTGAATTGAATAGGGTACGTCTTGGATGAATCTTTGAGATTATAACTGGATTAAGTAGGAAGCAACCAAGACAGAAATTGCATGTATCATTACTTTGATCTATTTACTGGATCTAGTATCTATTGAAAAGCTGAGGTTCTTCGCTTTCATCATTTCTTAAAGTTTATAATCCAGAATTGTCGGCGCTAATGGAAGTTGTTAATGATATTCCCTGGGAGGGTGGACAAAAAAACAGTGCCCACAAAAGGTAAAAGATAACTAGAATAAAATTAGATCTCTATTACAGTGATCCAGTCAGAGGTTATGTGTTTCGCTCCATTAAAGATGTCACTCACTATATTAAAAACTATCGAGATTGTGGAAATATGCATCTAGCCCAAGGAGAAAAAGTATCAGTCACATGTACACCTAAGGAGATGAAGTGCATCTGCTAAGTTGTACATCTCACTTATTCTCCCAGGTCTATATGTACATTTTCCCAAGCACGAAGATTTCAATATAATAAGTGGCATCATTAATGGAACGAAACATCAGTGTAGCGTAGTGATGCTGTTTGTTTTTGGGTTGTGGTTGCAACAGGTATGAGTTCTTGTAAATTGTGTAGTAAAAGTCCTGATGCGGCACTGGTCCTGATCCGACCCCGGGTAGCAGGAGCCGACTCGGAAGTAGGAGCGGAGAGATGGACGGACAGAAAGGCTCGCCTCGGGTGCAGTAGCTCGGCTCGGCCTAGATGTAGGAGCTCGGGTCTTCTGTACCTGCACAAGGCCTAGATACACCGGGAAAAGTCCCGGCGACAGGCCCTCCGACGGTCTAGTCAGTCACTGGAAAAGAGACTGGACAACTGGGGTTCAGGTGGGCAAAGATTGATTACCTTTCTTAGTGAGGAGGGGGTGGAGTATTTATAGGAAGAGGGTAGCGGGTCTGGAACATTAACGGGTCGGGTCAGACCCGTTAGCCTGTGGGCCTGAGCTGGTTGCGGCCCCTTGGACTCCAATTGACTTGATGATCATACGGGGAGGATCCAGAGGAGATCAGAGGACCCAGATTGTGCCACTTCATATATCCTATGTCACAAGCTCCCCACTCCTGCGGGGCTGTGCCTGGCTAGTCGTGGAGGAGTAGTCGATTTTTATGAAGCAGAGTGGGAATAGAGTTCCTGTTGCTAGAGTTGGTCCGAGCACGGGAGCCTCGATAGCTGAGCATAGGGGTCTACTATCGAGGCAGATTGGGGTCGGCAGGAAGAGGCGAGCCCTGAGACTTGGCTCGATGGAGCTACCATCGTGTTCGAGATATAGGTCGACTGTCAAGGCTGATGGGGGTCGGCGAGACGAGCGTGCCCAAGTGATTTTGCTTGTGGAAGCTATCCCTGTGCTCAATTTCTACGTCTACCGTCGAGGCTTATGAGGGTCGGCGAGACGAGCGAGCCCAAGTGACTTGACTTGTGGAAGCTATCCCTGTGTTCGAGATCTAGATCGACCGTCGAAGCTTATGGGGGTCTGCGAGATGAGCGAGCCCAAGTGATTTGGCTTGTGGAAGCTACCCCTATGTTCGAGATCTAGGTCAACCATCGAGGCTTATGGGGGTCGGCGAGACGAGAGAGCCCAAGTGACTCATTCATCCCCAGCTTTCCTAGTAAGGAATCATGCCGAGGTAAAACGAGGAAAAGCAAGGATGGTAATAAATTATAGAAAATTAAATAGTTGTACCAAATTCGATGGATACTTCATCCCATCTGCTGAACAACTTATTAAACAAATTCAAGGAGCAAAATATTATAGTAAGTTCGATGCGAAGTCTGGTTTTTGGCAAGGTAAAACTCCAAAACAAAACCTCTATAGAACTTACAGCATTCAGCTATCCACAATGACACTTTGAATGGCTAGTAATGCCCTTTGGATTAAAAAATGCTCCACAAATATTCCAGAAACAAATGAGGGAAGCACACAAAAAAAGGAAAAAAGGAAAGGAAACTCAAGAGCTCACAAACAAAGAGAAGAAAGAAAAAACTTATGCAGAAATTCTTATATTTGTTTCGCAAATTCTACTTTGTCTATTGGAGAAACCATGATGCTATTTACTCGAACTTGTGTATCTTGGTGTTCTTCTAATAGTTCTAGCTTATAATATCTTGGGATTTTTTTCAAACCATTTTAACCGATTGTTAGAATATAGTGGTTCTAACATGTTGTGGATAAGGGTTTCAAATTTATTTGGAGGATGTAATGGATAGGTATTGACCTGTCCTTGTTTGGAATGGTGTTGATTTTGGTGAATTAATGTAACGGGATTATCACCAAGCTGTGCTGTAGGTGTATAATGGGAAGCTAGAGGGGCAGTTAAAGGAACTATGGGTATTAAACGATTGTTAAGTTGAAGATATTGTTTGTTAAAAGGTTCGAAGAATCGAAGATTATCCATGCCGATTAGACAATCAGTTTCTAAGACGCTTGGTAGTAAACCAAAGTCGAAAGAATAAGTTTCAATAGTATTATGAATGTTAGGAATTTGGACCTGAAGTCCAATTACTTTATGGGTGATAGGACATTGTTTATCCATGAAGTCATTTAGCATTCCTTTTTTGTCTAATGGTGTTCGAAACTGTGGAGGAATGAAAATTTCTTGTAATAGTCTTGCTTCTGCTCCGGTATCTACTAGAGCATGTATAGTAAATTCTTGGAGGTCGGGAATACATATTGTAAGTGGAATATAAATATGTAATTGGGCTTGTTTCTTTAAATCAATAGAGCCAATCATTATTACGGATTTGGGTTAAGGGTATCTTTAGAATATGTTGTTGGTCAGATTCTTGTTCTCGATGTTGAATAAGTTTTTTGGTACGTCCTTTAAGAGGTTCTATTCTTTCTTGTTGAAAACTTGATCTTGGTAATTGTGGTGGTAAGTTTGAAAATGAATCCGTTATATCTGATCTAGAAGAGAATGATCTTTGTAAAGAAGGGGTTGATGATGATCCTTCAATTTGATTCATTCGTATAGTAGATATTGTATTTCCCGAAGCAGTAAAATATTCAATTGGGACAGGAATTTTTGGTTTTAACGATCTTATAAAGACTTGCATGTCCTGATCAAATTTAAGATGCCTAATATCGACTAGTCGAGGTTGAATTGTTTTTCCAATTCCTACTTTGAATAGTTTTATAAAGTTTGTGGGAGTAATGGATTTAAATGTTGATGTATCATTTAAAGCCATACAATGTTCCCATTGTATTCCTAAAACTTTAGAACCAGGTAAAAGTTCTACTCCTTGAAGATTGATTGATAGTGTACAGGCTTTATTTATATTTTTATCTTCAAGACTTATACAAAAGTCTGGATGTATGTTTACTCCAAATAGTCTATGTGCCAGATTGGATTTAGCACCGCCAATAATGTTGTTTAGAGGATTATTGATGATTCTTTCATCCATGCAAACAAGCATTATGGGAGTATCTATTCCAGAACAGAATAGTCCTGTTATTTTTATTTGTATCAATCCTATATGAAGGTACTTCATCTTAGGATTTTTTTTCTTTAATTTTTTGATTTTATTTACGTCTAAAAGTTTTACTGAAGAGAAATCTTCATCTCCTTTTAATTCTATATTTCCTTGCATACGTTCAAAGATATAGGTATGCTGATTGAGGAATCTAGATTTAAAAGAAGGATTTTTATAGATTTCCTTTTTTTCAGAATGAGGAATAGCCTCTTTTAATTTTTCGAGGTCTTCGTCAGTAACTACGAATTGTTCTCCTATACTGTCTTGAATACTTGGATTTGTAACCTCTTCTGATGTTATTTCATAAGAAGTTGTAAGAGTATTCATGTATATTCTATATTCAAAATGAATTTCTTGTTCTTTGGAATTAGAACTTGAACTCTGAGTTTGATATTTGTTTGGACTTCGAAATTGTTCTTGGGCAGATCTATTTATTTGATCTTCCTTGATTATTGGAAGGTCTTCTTATTTATGTATAACAAGTAATCCAATGGGATCATCTTTTTCTATTCTATAGTCTTGATCATTTAGACTCGTATTTTTTACTTGTATTACTATTTTGTCTGTAGCCATGGGTTCAATTATTCCACTGGTAATAAATAAGTTTTCTTTGGCATGACTTGGGAGATTATGGATAATACCATAGTATCCTAAAGGTATTTGTATAATAATGTCTAATTGAATGAGTGTAGTTCTATATCGTTTTAGATAATAGGTTCTACTGGAAAAAAGTGTATAACCTGCGACATATGTTTTTCCTTTTCATGGTAGAATAATATTATCTATTAACGGAATTAGTTTAATAGAATTTATTGTTTTATTTATTGTCAACATGTTGATGTTGATGGAATTGAATTGATCATTGAGTTCTTGTTCTTCTCCAGTAGAGCAAGAATCTTCAGAATAAACACTTTCTATTTCATATATAGAAGAATTGTTATCGCTTGGTATATCTTCAAATGTACCAAGATTAATTCCATATTCTTCTAAGTTGTCAATGATTAGAGTTTTAATATTAGTTGGACATTCATTAGTAAAATGTTCTTCTTTGCTACATTTAAAGCATTTACAACCTTTACGGAATTTTTTTTTTTTTGATGAACTTTCATGCCGGGAACTTCTTTTCACCTTTAAATTTTAGTTTGAATTCCGGTTTCCAAGGTTTCCGAGTAATTCGGAATTTTGGTTTTTTTCTATAAAAGGATTTTTTATTTCTAAACCTATTTGACTTATACTTATGCTTATATTATGGTCTGCACCCGAATTGTAGGTTTATATCTTCATTATATTTGGAACAATGAAGTTGTGGAAGCTATCCATGTTCTCGAGATCTGGATCGACCGTTAAGGCCAATGGGATTCGGCGAGATGAGCAAGCCCAATTGATTTGACTTGTGAAAACTACCCCTGTGCTCGAGATCTAAGTCGACCTTCAAGGCTTATGGGAGTCAGCGAGACGAGCGAGCCCAAGTTACTTGGCTTGCGGAAGCTACCCCTGTGCTCGTGATCAAGGTTCACTGTCGAGGCTTATCGGGGTCAGCAAGACGAGCGAGCCCAAGTGATTTGGCATTTGGAAGCTACCCCTGCGCTCAGGATCTAGGTCAACCGTCGAGGCTTATGAGGGTCGGCAAGACAAGCAAGCCCAAGTGACTTGGCTTGTGGAAGCTACCCTTGTGCTCAAGATCTAGGTATACCGTCGAGGCTTATGGGGATCGGCGAGACAAGCGAGCCCAAGTGATTTGACTCTTGGAAGATAACCCTGTGCTCGAGATCTAGGTCGACCGTCGAGGCTTATGGGGGTCGGCGAGAAAAGCGAGCCCAAGTGACTTGCCTTGTGGAAGCTATCCCTGTGCTCGAGATCTAGGTTAACCGTCGAGGCGTATGGGGGTCGGCGAGATGAGCGAGCCCAAGTGATTTTGCTTGTGGAAGCTACCCCTGTGCTCGAGATCTTGGTCGACCGTCAAGGCTTACGAGGGTCGGCGAGACGAGTGAGCCTAAGTGACTTGGCTTGTGGAAGCTACCCCTGTTCTCGAGATCTGGTTCGACCATCGAGGCTTATAGGGGTCATCGAAATGAGCGAGCCCAAGTGATTTGTCTTGTGGAAACTACTCCTGTGCTCGAGATCTATGTCGACCGTCGAGTCTTATGGGGGTCGGCGAGACGAGAGAGCCCAAGTGATTTGGCTTGTGGAAGCTACCCCTGTGCTAAAGATCTACAATGACCATAGAGGCTTATGAGGGTCGACAAGACGAGCGAGCCCAAGTGACTTAGCTTGTGGAAGCTACCCCTGTGCTCGAGATCTGGGTCGACCATCAAGGCTTATGGGGGTCGGCGAGACGAGCGAACCCAAGTGATTTGGCTTGTAGAAGCTACCCTTGTGCTCGAAATTTGTGTCGACCGTCGAGGCTTATGGGGGTCGGCAAGACGAGCGAGACCAATTGATTGGCTTGTGGAAGCTACCCCTGTGCTCAAGATCTAGGTCGACCGTCGAGGCTTATGGGGGTCCGCAAGGCAAGCGAGCCCAAGTGATTTGGCTTGTGGAAGCCACCCCTATGCTCGAGATCTGGTTCGACCGTCGAGGCTTATGGGGGTCGGCGAGACGAGCGAGCCCAAGTGATTTGGCTTGTGGAAGCTGCTCCTGTGCCCGAGATCTGGGTCGACCATCGAGGCTGATGGGGGTCGGTGAGGCAAGCGAGCCCAAGTTATTTGACTTGTGGAAGCTACCCATGTGCTCGAGATCTAAGTCAACCGTTGAGGCTTATGGGGGTCGGCGAGACGAGCGGGCCCAAGTGACTTGGCTTGTGGAAGCTACCCATGTGCTCGAGATCTGGGTCGACCTTCGAGGCTTATTTGAGTTGGCGAGACGAGCGAGTCGATGTGATTTGGCTTGTGGAAGCTACCCCTGTGCTCGAGATCTTGGTCGACCGTCGAGGCTTATGGGAGTTGGTGAGACGAGCGAGCCCAAGTGATTTGGCTTGTGGAAGCTACCCCTGTGCTCGAGAACTGGGTCGACCGTCGAGGCTTATGGGGGTCGGCGATATGACCGAGCCCAAGTGATTTGACTTGTGGAAGCTACTCCTGTGCTCGAGATCTAAGTCGACCGTCGAGGCTTATGGGTTTCGACTAGACGAGCGAGCCCAAGTGACTTGGCTTGTGTAGGCTACCCATCTGCAGGAGATCTGGGTCGACCGTCGAGGCTTATGGGGGTCGGCGAGACGAGCGAGCCCAAGTGACATTGCTTGTGGAAGCTACCCCTGTGCTCGAGATCTAGGTCAACTGTCGAGGCCTATGAGGGTCGATGAGACGAGTGGGCTCAAGTGACTTGGCTTGTTGAAGCTACCCCTGTGCTCGAGATCTGGGTCGGCCATCGAGGGCAATGGGGGTTCGCAAGATGAGCGAGCTTAAGTGATTTGGCTTGTGGAAGCTACCCCTGTGCTCGAGATTTTGGTCGACCATCAACGCTTATAGGGGTCGGCGAGACAAGCGAGCCCAAGTGATTTTGCTTATGGAAGCTACCCCTGTGCTCGATATCTAGGATGACCGTTGACGCTTATAAGGGTCGGCGAGACGAGTGAGCCCAAGTGACTTGGCTTGTGGAAGCTACCCCTGTGCTCGAGATCTAGATCGAATGTCGATGCTTAAGGGGGTCGGCGAGACGAGCAAGCCCAAGTTATTTGGCTTGTGGAAGCTACCCCTGTGCTCGAGATCTGGGTCGACCGTTGAGGCCAATGGGGTTCGGCGAGATAAGCAAGCCCAATTGATTTGACTTGTGGAAGCTACCCCTGTGCTCGAGATCTAAGTCGACCTTCGAGGCTTATGGGGGTCGGCGAGATGAGCGAGCCCAAGTTATTTGCCTTGCGGAAGCTAACCCTGCGCTCGTGATCAAGGTTGACTGTCGAGGCTTATCGGGGTGGGCAAGACGAGCAATCCCAAGTGATTTGGCATTTGGAAGCTACCCCAGCCCTCTAGATCTAGGTCGACCGTCGAGGCTTATGAGGGTCGGCAAGAAGAGCTAGCCCAAGTAACTTGCCTTGTGGAAGCTATCCCTGTGCTCGAGATCTAGGTTAACCGTCGAGGCGTATGGGGGTCGGCGAGATGAGCGAGCCCAAGCGATTTTGCTTATGGAAGCTACCTCTGTGCTCGAGATCTAGGTCGACCGTCAAGGCTTACGAGGGTCGGCGAGACGAGCGAGCCCAAGTGACTTGGCTTGTGGAAGCTACCCCTGTTCTCAATATCTGGTTCGACCGTCGAGGCTTATTGGGGTCAGCGAAATAAGCGAGCCCAAGTGATTTGGCTTTTGGAAGCTACTCCTGTGCTCGAGATCTATATCGACCATCGAGTCTTATGGGGTTCGGTGAGACGAGCGAGCACAAGTAATTTGGCTTGTGGAAGCTACCGCTGTGCTCAAGATCTGGGTCGACCGTCAAGGTTAATGGGAGTCAGCAAGAAGAACGAGCCCAAGTGATTTTGCTTGTGAAAGGTACCCCTGTGCTCGAGATCTAGGTCGACCATCGAGGCATTTGGGGGTCGGCGAGACGAGCGAGCCCAAGTGACTTGGCTTGTGGAAGCTACCCCTGTGCTCGAGATCTAGGTCGACCGTCGGGGGTTATCGGGGTCGGAGAGACGAGCGAGCCCAATAGATTTGGCTTGTGGAAGCTGCCTATGTGCTCGAGATCTGGGTCAACCGTCGAGGCTTATGGGGGTCGGCGAGACGAGCGAGCCCAAGTAACTTGGCTTGCGGAAGCTACCCCTGTGCTCGAGATCTAGGTCGACCTTCGAGGCCTATGAGGGTCGGCAAGATGAGCGAGCGCAAGTGATTTGGTTTGTGGAAGCTACCCCTGTACTGGAGATTTGGGTCGATCTTCGAAGCTTATGGGGGTCGGCAAGACGAGCGAGACCAAGTGATTTTGCTTGTGGAAGCTACCCCTGTGCTCGATATCTAGGTCTACTGTCGAGGCTTATGAGGGACCGCGAAATGAGCGAGTCCAAGTGACTTGGCTTGTGGATGCTACCCCAGTGCTCAAGATCTAGATCGACTGTCGAGGCTTTTGGGGGTCGGCAAGATGAGCGAGTCCAAGTTATTTGGCTTGTGGAAGCTACCCCTGTGCTCGAGATTTGGGTCGACCATCGAGGCTTATGAGAGTCGGCAAGACGAGCGAGCCCAATTGATTTGACTTGTGGAAGCTACCCCTGTGCTCGAGATCTAAGTCGACCGTCGAGGCTTATGGGGGTCGGCGAGATGAGCAAGCCTAAGTGACTTACCTTGCGGAAGCTAATCCCGTGCTCGAGATCTAGGTTGACTGTCGAGGCTTCTACGGGTCGGCAAGACGAGCAAGCCCAAGTGATTTGGCTTTTGGAGGCTACCCCTGCGCTCGAGATCAAGGTCGACCGTCGAGGCTTATGAGGGTCGTCGAGAAGAGCGAGCCCAAGTGACATAGCTTGTGGAAGCTACCTCTGTGCTCGAGATCTAAGTCGACCGTCGAGGCTTGTGGGGGTCGGCAAGACGAGCGAGCCCAAGTGATTTGACACATGGAAGCTACCCCTGTGCTCGAGATCTAGGTCGACCGTCGGGGCTTATGGGGGTCGGCGAGAAGAGTAATCCCATGTGACTTGCCTTATGGGGGTCGGCGAGAAAAGTAATCCCAAGTAACTTGGCTTGTGGGGGTCGGCAAGATGAGCCAGCCGAATTGATTTCGCTTGTGGAAGCTACCCCTGCTCTCGAGATCTAGGTCGACCGTCGAGGCTTATGAGGGTCGGCGAGACGAGCGAGCCTATGTGACTTGGCTTGTGGAAGCTACCCCTGTTCTCGAGAACTGGGTTGACCGTCGAGGCTTATGGGGGTCGGCGAAATGAGCGAGCCCAAGTGATTTGGCTTGTGGAAGCAACCCCTGTGCTGGAGATCTAGGTCAATCGTCAATGCTTATGGGGATCGGCAAGACGAGCGAGCCCAAGTAACTTGGCTTGTGGAAGCTACCCCTGTGCTCGAGATCTGGGTCGACCATCGCAGCTGATGGGAGTCGGCGAGAAGAGCAAGCCCAAGTGATTTCGCTTGTGGAAGCTACACCTGTGCTCGAGATCGAGGTCGACCATCGAGGCGTATAGGGGTCGGCGAGACGAGCGAGCCCAAGTGACTTGGCTTGTGGAAGCTACCCTTCTGCTCGAGATCTACGTCGACCGTCCGAGCTTATGGGGGTCGGTGAGACGAGCGAGCCCAAGTGATTTGGCTTGTGCAAGCTACCTATGTGCTCGAGATCTGGGTCGACCATTGAGGCTTATGGGGGTCGGCGAGACGAGTCAGCCCAAGTTACTTGGCTTGTGGAAGCTACCCCTGTTTTCGAGATCTTGGTCGACCGTTGAGGCCTATGAGGGTCGACGAGAGGAGCGGGCTCAAGTGACTTGGCTTGTTGAAGCTACCGATGTGCTCGAGATCTGGGTCGACCGTCGAGGGCTATGGGGGTCGGCAAAAGGAGCGAGCCCATGTGATTTGGTTTGTGGAAGCTATCCCTGTGCTCGAGATCTAGATTGACCGTCGAAGCTTATGGGGGCCGGCGAGACGAGCGAGCCCAAGTGACTTGGCTTGTGGAAGCTACCCCTGTGCCCGAGATCTAGATTGACCGTTGAGGCTCATGGGGGTCTGCAAGACGAGCGAGTCCAAGTGATTTGGCTTGTGGAAGCTACCCTGGTGCTCGAGATCCTGGTCGACCGTTAAGGTTTATGGGGGTCGGCGAGATGAGCGAGCCCAAGTGATTTGACTTGTGGAAGCTACCCCTGTGCTCGAGATCTAAATCGATCGTCGAGGCTTATGGGGGTTGGCGAGATGAGCGAACCCAAGTGACTTTCCATGTGGAAGCTACCCCTGTGCTCGAGATCTAGGTCGACCGTCGGGGCTTATTGGGGTCGGCGAGAAGAGTAATCCCAAGTGACTTGCCTTATGGGGGTCGGCGAGAAAAGTAATCCCAAGTGACTTGGCTTGTGGGGGTCGGCGAGATGAGCCAGCCCAATTGATTTCGCTTGTGGAAGCTATCCCTGCACTCGAGATCTAGGTCAACAGTCGAGGCTTATGAGGGTCGGCGAGACGAGTGAGCCCATGTGACTTGGCTTGAGGAAGCTACCCCTGTTCTCGAGAACTGGGTCGACCGTCGAGGCTTATGGGGGTCGGCGAAACGAGCGAGGCCAAGTGATTTGGCTTGTGGAAGCTACCCCTGTGCTGGAGATCTAGGTCAATCGTCGATGCTTATGGGGATCGGCAAGACGAGCGAGCCCATGTAACTTGGCTTGTGGAAGCTACCCCTGTGCTCGAGATCTGGGTCGACCGTCGCAGCTGATGGGAGTCGGTGAGAAGAGCAAGCCCAAGTGATTTCGCTTGTGGAAGCTACACCTGTGCTCGAGATCTAGGTCGACCATCGAGGCGTATAGGGGTCGGCGAGACGAGCGAGCCCAAGTGACTTGGCTTGTGGAAGCTACCCTTCTACTCGAGATCTAGGTCGACCGTCCGAGCTTATGGGGGTCGGTGAGACGATCAAGCCCAAGTGATTTGGCTTGTGCAAGCTACCTATGTGCTCGAGATCTGGGTCGACCATTGAGGCTTATGGGGGTCGGCGAGACGAGTCAGCCCAAGTGACTTGGCTTGTGGAAGCAACCCCTGTTCTCGAGATCTTGGTCGACCGTCGAGGCCTATGAGGGTCGATGAGACGAGTGGGCTCAAGTGACTTGGCTGGTTGAAGCTACCCATGTGCTCGAGATCTAGGTCGACCGTCGAGGGCTATGGGGGTCGGCAAAAGGAGCGAGCCCATGTGATTTGGTTTGTGGAAGCTATCCCTGTGCTCGAGATCTAGATTGACCGTCGAAGCTTATGGGGGCCGGCGAGATGAGCGAGCCCAAGTGACTTGGCTTGTGGAAGCTAACCCTGTGCCCGAGATCTAGATTGACCATTGAGGCTCATGGGGGTCTGCGAGAAGAGTGAGCCCAAGTGATTTGGCTTGTGGAAGCTACCCGGTGCTCGAGATCCTGGTCGACCGTTAAGGTTTATGGGGGTCGGCGAGACGAGCGAGCCCAAGTGATTTGACTTGTGGAAGCTATCCCTGTGCTCGAGATCTAGGTCGACCGTCGAGGCTTATGGGGGTTGGCGAGACGAGCGAGCCCAAGTGACTTGCCATGTGGAAGCTACCCCTGTGCTCGAGATCTAGGTTGACCGTTGAGGCTTATGGGGGACGGCGAGATGAGAGAGCCCAAGAGATTTTGCTTGTGGAAGCTACCCCTATGCTCGAGATCTTGGTCGACCATCAAGGCTTATGAGGGTCCGTGAAATGAGCGATCCCAAGTAACTTGGCTTGTGGAAACTACCCCTGTGCTTGAGATCTGGGTCAACCGTCGAGGCTTATCGAGGTTGGCAAGACGAGCGAGCCCAAGTGATTTTGCATTTGGAAGCTACCCCTGCTCGGAATCTAGGTCGACCATCGAGGCTTATGAGGGTCGGCAAGACGAGCAAGCCCAAGTGACTTGGCTTGTGGAAGCTACCCCTGTGCTCGAGATCTAGGTCGACTGTCCAGGCCTATGTGGGTCGGCTAGATGAGCGGGCTCAAGTGACTTTGCTTGTTGAAGCTACCCCTGTGCTCGAGATCTGGGTCAACCGTTGAGGGCTATGGGGGTCTGCATGACGAGCGAGACCAATTGATTTGTCTTGTGGAAGCTACCCCTATGCTCGAGATCTGGGTCGACTGTCGAGGCTTATGGGGGTCGGCAAGATGAACGGGCTCAAGTCACTTGGCTTATTGAAGCTGCCCCTATGCTCGAGATCGGGGCCGACCATCAAGGGCTATGGGGTTCAGCAAGACGAGCGAGCCCTAGTGATTTGGCTTGTGGAAACTACCCATGTGCTCGAGATCTGGGTCGACTGTCGAGGCTTATGGGGGCCGGCATGAGCAGCGAGTTCAAGTGATTTGGCTTGTTGAAGCTACCCCTATGCTCGAGACCTAGGTCGACCGTCGAGGCTTATGGGGGGAGACGAGCGAGTCCAAGTAACTTGACTTGTGGAAGCTACCCCTCTGCTTGAGATCTGGGTCGACCGTCGTGGCTTATGGGAGTCGGCGAGAAGAGCGAGCCCAAGTGATTTTGCTTGTGGAAGCTATCCCTGTGCTCGAGATCTAGGTCAACCATCAAGGCTTACCAGGGTCGGCGAGACGAGCGAGCGCAAGTGACTTGGCTTGTGGAAGCTACCCCTGTGCTCGAGATCCAGGTCGACCGTCAAGGCATATGGGGGTCGGGGAGACGAGCGAGCCCAAGTGACATGCCTTGTGGAAGCTACCCTTGTGCTCGAGATCTAGGTTGACTGTCAAGGATTGTGGGGGTCGGTGAGACGAGCGAGCCCAAAAGACTTGCCTTATGGAAGCTACCCCTGTGCTCGAGATCTAGGTTGACCGACGAGGCTTATGGGGGTCAGCGAGACGAGCGAGCCCAAGAGATTTGGCTTGTGGAAGCCACCCTTGCGCTCGAGATCTTTGTCTACCATCAAGGCTAATGAGGGTCGGTGAGACGAGCGAGCCCAAGTAACTTAGCTTGTGGAAGCTACCCCTGTGCTCGAGATCTGGGTCGACCATCGAGGCTTATGGGGGTCGGCGAGACGAGCGAGCCTAAGTGACTTGGCTTATGGAAGCTACCCCTGCACTCGAGATCTAGGTCGACTGTCCAGGCCTATGTGGGTCGGCTAGATGAGCGGGCTCAAGTGACTTGGCTTGTTGAAGCTACCCCTGTGCTCAAGAACTGGGTCGACCGTCGAGGCTTATGGGAGTCGGCGAGAAATGCGAGCCCAAGTGATTTGGCTTGTGGAAGCTATCCCTGTGCTCGAGATCTAGGTCGACCATCAAGGCTTACCGGGGTTGGCGAGACGAGCGAGCGCAAGTGACTTGGCTTGTGGAAGCTACCCCTGTGCTCGAGATCTAGTTCGACCGTCGAGGCTTATGGGGGTCGGCGAGAGGAGCGAGCCCAAGTGATTTGGCTTATGGAAGCTACCTATGTGCTCGAGATCTGGGCCGACCGTCGAGGCTTATGGGGGTCGGGGAGACGAGCTAGCCCAAGTGACTTGACTTGTGGAGCTACCCTTGTGCTCGAGATCTAGGTCCACCGTCGAGGCCTATGCGGGTCGACGAAATGAGCGAGCTCAAGTGACTTGGCTTGTTGAAGCTACCCCTGTGCTCGAGATCTGGGTCGACTGCCGAGGGCTATGGGTTTCGGCAAGATGAGCGAGCCCAAGTGATTTGGCTTGTGGAAGCTACTCCTGTGCTCAAGATTTGGTTCGACCTTCGAAGCTTATGAGGGTCGGCCAGACGAGCAAGCCCAAGTGATTTTGCTTGTGGAAGCTACCCCTGTGCTTGATTTCTAGGTCGACCGTCGAGGCTGATGAGGGTCAGCGAGACGAGCGAGCCCAAGTAACTTGGCTTTTGGAAGCAACCCCTATGCTCGAGATCTAGATCGACCGTCGAGGCTTTGGGGGTCTGTGAGATAAGCGAGCCTAAGTGATTTGGCTTGTGGAAGCTACCCCTGTGCTCAAGATCTGGGTCGACCATCGAGGTTTATGGGGGTCGGCGAGACGAGCGAGCACAAGTGATTTGACTTGTGGAACCTTCCCCTGTGCTTGAGATCTAGGTCGACCGTCTAGCCTTATGGGGGTTAGCGAAACGAGCAAGCCTAAGTGACTGGCCTTGTGGAAGCTACCCCTTTACTCGAGATCTAGGTTGACCATCGAGGCTTTTGGGGGTCGGCGAGACGAGCAAGCCCAACTGGTTTAACTTATGGAAGCTACCCCTATGCTCGAGATCTGGGTTAACCGTCAAGGCTTATGGGGGTCGGCGAGACGAGCGAGCCCAAGTGACTTGGCTTGTGGAAGCTACCCCTGTGCTCGAGATCTAGATTGGCCGTCCAGGCCTATGAGGGTCGGCTAGACGAGTGGGCTCAAGTGACTTGGCTTGATGAAGCTACCCCTGTGCTCGAGATCTGGGTCAACCGTCGAGGGCTATGGGGGTCTGTAAGACGAGCGAGCCCAAGGGATTTGGCTTGTGAAAGCTACACCTGTGCTCGAGATCTGGGTCGACTGTCGAGGCTTATGGGGGTCAGCGAGATGAGTGGGCTCAAGTCACTTGGCTTGTTGAAGCTACCCCCGTGTTCGAGATCGGGGTCGACCATCGAGGGACATGGCGGTCGGCAAGATGAGCGAGCCCTAGTGATTTCGTTTCTGGAAGCTACCCCTGTGCTCGAGATCTGGGTCGACTATCGAGGCTTATGGGGGTCGACAAGACGAGCGAGCCCAAGTGATTTGGCTTGTGGAAGCTATCCCTGTGCTCGAGATCTAGGTCGACCATCGAGGCTTATAAGGGTCGGCGAGACGAGCGAGCCCAAGTAACTAAGCTTGTGGAAGCGGCCCCTGTGCTCAAGATCTGGGTCGACCGTCGAGCCTTATGGGGGTCGGCGAGACGGGCGAGCCCAAGTAATTTGGCTTGTTGAAGCTACCCTTGTGCTCGAGATCTGGGTCGACCGTCGAGGCTTATGGGGGTCGGCGAGACGAGCGAGCCCAAGTGATGTGGCTTGTGGAAGCTACTCCTGTGCTCGAGATCTAGGTCGCCATCGGGGCTTATGGGGGTCGGCAAGAAGAGCGAGCCCAAGTGACTTGGCTTGTGGAAGCTACTCCTGTGCTCGAGATCTAGGTCAAGCGTCAACGCTTATGGGGGTCGGCGAGACGAGCGAGCCTAAGCGATTGGCTTGTGGAAGCTACCCCCGTGCTCGAGATCTAGGTCGACTGTCGAGGCTTATGGGGGTCGCGAGGCGAGCGAGCCCAGGTAACTTGGCTTGTGGAAGCTACCCCTGTGCTCGATATCTAGATCGACCGTCGAGGCTTATGGGGGTCTGTGAGACGAGCGAGCCCAAGTGATTTGGCTTGTAGAAGCTACCCCTGTGCTCGAGATCTTGGTCGATCGTCGAGGTTTATGGTGGTCGGCGAGACGAGCGAGCAC
This sequence comes from Hemerocallis citrina, assembly GCA_017893485.1. Taxonomy (NCBI): domain Eukaryota; kingdom Viridiplantae; phylum Streptophyta; class Magnoliopsida; order Asparagales; family Asphodelaceae; genus Hemerocallis; species Hemerocallis citrina. The sequence goes on along the minus strand of CM030358.1, from coordinate 384,498,223 downwards.
AAGTGATTTGACTTGTGGAAGCTACCCCTATGATCGAGATCTAGGTCGACCATCTAGGCTTCTGGGGGTTGGCAAAACGAGCAAGCCTAAGTGACTTGCCTTGTGGAAGCTACCCCTGTGCTCGAGATCTAGGTTGACTGTCGAGGCTTTTGGGGGTCGGCGAGACGAGCGATCCCAAGTGGTTTGGCTTGTGGAAGGTACCCCGGCGCTCGAGATCTAGGTCGACCATCGAGGCTTATGAGGGTCGGCGAGACGAGCGAGCCGAAGTGACTTGGCTTCTGGAAGCTACCCCTATGCTCGAGATCTGGGTCGATCGTCAAGGCTTATGGGGGTCAGCGAGATAAGCGAGCCCAAGTGACTTGGCTTGTGAAAGCTACCCCTGTGCTCGAGATCTCGGTTGACCGTCCAGGCCTATAAGGGTCGGCTAGACGAGCGGGCTCAAGTGACTTGGCTTGTTGAATCAACCCCTGTGCTCGAGATCTGGGTTAACTATCGAGGGCTCTGGGGGTCTGTAAGATGAGCGAGCCCAAGTGATTTGGCTTGTAGAAGCTACACCTGTGTTTGAGATCTAGGTCGACTGTCGAGACTTATGGGGGTTAGCAAGATGAGCGGGCTCAAGTCACTTGGCTTGTTGAAGCTACCCTTGTGCTCAAGATCGGGGTCGACCGTCAAGGGCTATGGGGTTCGGAAAGATGAGCGAGCCCTAATGATTTGGCTTGTGGAAGCTACCCCTGTGCTCGAGATCTGGGTCGACTGTCGAGGCTTATGGTGGTCAGCGAGACGAGCAAGCCCAAGTGATTTGGCTTGTGGAAGCTACCCCTGTGCTCGAGATCTAGGTCGACCATCGAGACTTATGAAGGTCGGCGAGACGATCGAGCGCAAGTGACTTTGCTTGTGGAAGCTACTCCTCTGCTCGAGATCTGGGTCGACCGTCGAGCCTTATGGGGGTCGGCGAGACGAGCGAGCCCAAGTGATTTGGCTTGTTGAAGCTACCCTTGTGCTCGAGATCTGGGTCGACTATCGAGGCTTATGGGGGACGGCGAGACGAGCGAGCCCAAGTGATATGGCTTGTGGAATCTACCCCGGTGCTCGAGATCTAGGTCGACCATCGAGGCTTATGGGGGTCGGCGAGAAGAGTGAGCCCAAGTGACTTGGCTTGTGGAAGCTACCCCTGTGCTTGAGATCTAGGTCGACCGTTAAGGCTTATGGGCATCGGCGAGACGAGCGAGCCCAAGAGATTGGCTTGTGGAAGCTACCCCTGTGCTCGAGATTTAGGTCGACCATCGAGGCTTATGGGTGTCGGCGAGACGAGCGAGCCCAAGTGATTGGCTTGTGGAATCTACCCCTGTGCTCGAGATCTAGGTCGACCGTTGAGGCTTATGTGTAGCGCCCCAATTTCCATATACTGGGAAATGAGACACGAGCCAGGACCTTTTCTTCAATTAGTTACAATACACAGAAAAACAAGTGAATTTAAAACTTTTTATTCAACACCCGATGTATTGCAAGTCTGAATATCATACAACTGCAATACATTACAATAGTGTTACAATAATACCTTTACAATCCCAAGTATTACAACCTTCGCAAATTTACATTAGAGTAAAAGGAATGAAGAACAACACTTGGTAACTCTCACTTGAGTACTTCTTAACTAATAGATAATTCACATACATGTTACAGCGGAACTAACGTGACATTGACTCCTTACTTTTCTTGCCTTGAGTCCTCCTGAATCGCGCACCTGTACTTCGCCGATCAAGTACCTATGGAAGTGGGGACGTCAGTATTCACAGACGCTTTAAGGCTGATAACATAGCAGCGAATCTCCCAAACAACATACAAAACATGGCAATGGTGTTGGTGTAGTTTAAGTGTTCGTGAGTGCAGTGACTAGAATCTAATAAAATGTTAACTAACCTAGGATGCTCCAATTCTAATGCAATGTCAACTAAACTAAGATGCTCCTATTCTAATGCCAGCAAGTCTCCGAAGCAACATGCAGCCCATACTACATGCGACCCTTCTCAAGCCGTTTCTCCATATATAGGGATTTGAACCCGCGTTATGAATTCTAGTTGGACACAACCTGTTCCTGACAGATACAACATGACTGATGAGATTGCAGACGTGGTCAAGTCCTACCAAGGCAGTACGCTCATGGTGTCTATGCCCCACTAATGCAGTCCGCTTGTGGTGTCTATGTTTGTCACTACTACCCGGCTAACTGGACCTCACTCAAAAACCAGACGAACCCTCGGAGTTTTCGCCAACAGGATAGCCCCCTGCCGCCCCTTAGCCAGACCGTAGTCCATGGCCTGTTCGTATCCCTGGCATAGGACCCGACGGAGTTCCGGGATCCATCCCTAGCTCCACCCGCCTTATCATGGCACGTCAGGAATTAACAGCGCGAGATACGCAACCCGTTCTCCCAACTCGTGAGACACCACCATACGTATCCCTTTGACGGGAAGGTACAACCCAATAACACCACCTAAGATCGGCCCCAAAGAACGGGTTGGTCGTACGGTGCACCCTACTACCAACTCCTCTCTTTCTGGCAAAAAGGTTAAGTAATGATCTTATAAGTCACTACCCTAATGATGTTACTACTCCTATGCAATCTTACATAGTTCCAACTTTGATTAACACGGTCCAACTCGTGGTCCCTCGATCCAAGACTTTAGTAATGAGATCTCCCTCACTCATCCCTACCCCTAACTTGGATTTTACCAACACTCTCGGCCCACGGTCAACCTACACCGGTTAAGATCCGTCGATGTCCCGAGGTGAGATCTATCCATTTACTCTAAGGTGGTAGGATGCGGTCTTGACGGTCGATGACCCCTAGGGTAATAATAAGACCCTAGACTAGCTTTTTATCAAGCTAACAATTATTAGAACTTTCCAACCCTTATTACCGTGAAATGAAGGGTGCTCACATGCTATGGTTCCACTTTAAATTAGAACCCCACCCGACTAGAGTCCATGGGTTCTTTTCCCAATTGAACTAGATGTAACCCCTGTTTTTCGCTTTTTGGTATTTTGAGGATATTCTTCATTTTTTTTGTGAATTATTATTTTTCCATTGTATTTTTCGGAATAATAAAATTTAATTATTTTTATTCTATAATATTTTTCTGGCAGTTTTGACTTCCTTTTTGCTGTTGTGCGCCGTTTGGCCGTTTTTCGACATTTTGAGTTCTTTTACTCAATTTCTTGATCTCGTTCATGTATAAATATTATTTTAGGGTCATGGTGAATTTTTAGGGGTGTTTTGACCAATTTGAGATTTTTGGCCCTTAAGGAGATTTTTAGGAGCTATAGAATTCATTGTATTTTGTATCCCCATTTGAAATCTACCCAATTTCCATTACCCAATTGTATACCTATGGTTTCCTATTGATATCCACTACCCATTAACCCACATTTGATCTCCTATATATACCCCTAATACTAATTAATCCCTAACCCTAATACTTTTCTCTCTCCCTCTCCTATTCCAAACCGGCCTCCTTCCCAAATACCCCCGGCCTGCCTTCTTCTACCCTAGGCCGACCTTCCCCTGCCCTCTCTTGCCTTGGCCGACCAACCATATCTCCCTTCTCCGCTATTTTATACTACTTCGCCTCGATTCTACCTCGTCTCTCCTCTTTTTGTGACCGGCCAAGCACCAAATCAGCACCATACGACCCCAAGTCAGCGAACAACACCTCTCTTCGCTGATTTGCAAGTGGGCATCTCCCACTTCGGTTCGTGTGTCGAAGGGATCAACCGTTGGCGCATCTTGTTCGTAGGATTCGCTCGAAATCGCGCTAGAAGGCGTCTTGCTCGTGGATTTTCTTTGAAAGGCTTGGATTCGTCGCATTCGTCATCACAAAAAGGCAAGTAACTTGTACTTAAATTTCTTAGGTTGATACAAGTAGAAAGTTCACACATAGGATAGTTTGAGACTAGAGACGGACAAAGATCATGTTTTTAATTGTGGGTTTCGTCTCTATTGTTCAAAACAGGCCATAGATGACTTAGGACATGAATTTTGATAGGGTTATGCCTTAGGATTCACCCTAACGCGATTTTAATCGCGTATGTGACATATTGTGTAACCGATGTTTGATTGAACGCCCATATGAGAAATACTAGATTTTGACATGTTAGTTACCCTCTTTTATGATAATTAGACATTGGGTATACAGCGATTCGAATTTGGAAGATTTTGGATTACTTTTGTAGAAGTTACGACGTTTTGAAGTTTAGTTGAGAAATCTGGAAATTTGGATGTAACTGGATTGATTGCTGTTTTTACCTGGATTAGAGTCCGAATCTCAACATGACTATTTCTGAGAAATTTGTAGATAACTGAATCTATTTTCTAACCACACTGATTTCACCCTGTTTGGACTTCGTATGAATTAGTTATGATTATTTTAGTGCCTGTGTATCGGTAGTTTCCAGATTCAGTTCGGAGTAATTTTTGTGGACAAACTATTTTCAAGACCAAAGTTAGACATAATTTCATGCCACAAGATTTTGTCCTGTATTTCACCATGATGTTAGGTAGTTCTCTGATTTTTGTGATAATTAAAAGATGAGCTTTGAGTGATGCCTTACATCCTTTTCTAGATGTCACTTTTGCTGTAAACTGCGTGTGATTGTACGTTGAATGCCGTGTTCACCTTGTTTTTAATTACTGTATGAATATTTTGTGTGAGATATGAAAGTTGGGTAATTGTATCTACTTTCATCCCGTTTTGGCGGAAGTGGATTTTGATGCGCTGTGTGCAAGATATGTATGATTTTGTACAGCGGTGTTAAAGAATTCCAGATCCATCAAGACTGTGTTATGTGTTATTTTCTATTTTTGAAAACATATCTATACTTTCTTTAAAAATATGAAAATCTATATTTTGAGACTATACATATAGGGGATTGCCCCAGAATTTTCGTGGATTTAATTAACAAATTTGTATACTGTTTTCATGTGGTTTAAGTTCTTCCCCTGTTTTCTGGCTGTACATGAAAACTGTGTTGAATTGTGTTTTAAGTCGAGACGTTGTGAAATAGCATATGGATTTATTATACCCGTTAGAAGCGTGAGGAAGTCTAGTTTCCAGATCGTTCGACGGATCATGATTTTCATGCCTGTAGATCTTTGGATCACTGTTTTTGTACAGACTGGTCTTGCTGTCCTGTTTATAAATCTATACCATTTTGCTCGTATTTGTGAATGTTTTGTACCTATACTTACTGATCTAATTCCCTGAGTCTAAACCTGAGTATAACCTGTTAGTTTGACATCATTTAGCACACTCTCATGCCTGTTGATGATATTATTAATAAAAGTAACTAAGCCGGGGTTTAAGGGAAGATTCTATTAGTGGAAGAAATAGAAACGTGTACTTGGAAGAGGACTAGTGTCCTACCTACCTGTTTACCTGTTTCTGACCCTGTCTACATTGCTTCTTATGTAAGAAGGTGTAGAGTAGAAGAGAGCCACTGGGTTCTGCCTGTTTCCTGTACCCAAGTACATTGCCCTATAGACTCCATTATGAAAATCTTACTAAGCAAAATTGTTTGTTGTAGCAACCATGTGATATAATTTGGGGCACATGTCGTGCTACCTAAATAGTTAATAAAAGATTAGACTTAACATAACCTGATGATCCTGTTTACCTGATTCATAATTTCCTGTTACATGATTACCTGATTATCCTGTTACCTGTTTTTCCTGATACTTGATGCATATTTTCCTGATTACCTGAATTCCTGATAATCATACATGTTACCTGTTACCTGTTGACACTAGACATAGGTTTATCCATACCTGTTAGTATATCCTGTGGTTAGATAGTGTCCATGTGCTTGTATCCTATTCTATTTGTGACCCGGACTTGCCATTGACGGGTACTGTGTTTTCTTCTTTTCCTTTTTCCTGCATTCGATGATTGCAGATTATGGTGGACAAATTCAAGATGGTACTGGTGGCTCGCAGTATTAGATGCTGATATTATTATTTCAGTTTCCTGTTATAACATTATTCTGTATTCCTGAGACTTGATTCATTTCTGTATTTGAGACACGTGTGTTATTTATTTTGTTTTGGGCGATGTGACCCAGAATATTTGTTTTTCAGACTCTGTTTTATTTGAGAACAAGATATTTGATTTCAATTAATTCCTGTTGGTGAAATTATCTCGATGTTGCATGTTGGTTCCACTCTTTGCTTCCGACTGCGATATTTTGACTCTGATATATGTTGACTCTGATATACTGCCTGAGATATGTTGTAAGATTTCTGAAACAGCTTAAGGATGATTATATTCATTCGCTGGGCTTTTGTTACGTGTCCGTATTCTGTATTTTTGGGAAGCGGGGCGTGACACTAGAACAACATAAAACATAGGTACATTTCCACATGTAACTAGGATGCTACACTATACCATTCAAGCATGTATGGCTCCTTACTAACATTAACTACAATAAGGTAGTTACCACTACAATTACAATAAACATCAACCTCCAACAACTAATCATGGTACATATAACGGTAACCATCAACTTACAAAACTCTTAATTATGAATGTGATTTAGCATGCACTTGTGACAATCTTAAGCATGGATAGTTACTATAATTTAAACATGAAGCTTTACTACAATTTAAGCATAAGTTATAACTTGAGCATGAATGCTTACTACTTAGAGCATGTATCTCTACTACCACCTTAAGCATGGATCTCCACTACTTGAACATGATTAATCATCACAACCCAAGCATGGATATATAATTAGCATGAATCTTGCTATATTCCTAAGTATGGTAGATAAGCATTAATCCTACAAAATCTAAGCATGGCATTCAACTCCAATATTAATTAGACATCGATCCTACAACAATTTAGGCATGTATAATTACTTAGCATTAACCTACAACAATCCTAAGTATGGTAGATTAATTTAACATCAATTCTACAACAATCTAAACATGAATAATTACTTAGCATTATCCTACAACAATCCTAAGCATGGTAGATTAATTTAACATCAATCCTACAACGATACAAGCATGGATAATTACTTAGCATTAACCTAGAACAATCTTAAGCATGGTAGATTAATTTAACATCAATCCTACAACGATATAAGCATGGATAATTACTTAGCATTAACCTACAACAATCCTAAGCATGGTAGATTAATTTAACATCAATCCTACAACGATATAAGCATGGATAATTACTTAGCATTAACCTACAACAATCCTAAGCATGGTAGATTAATTTAACATCAATCCTACAACGATATAAGCATGGATAATTACTTAGCATTAACCTACAACAATCCTAAGCATAGTAGATTAATTTAACATCAATCCTACAACAATATAAGCATGTATAATGGTTCCTACTATAATATAAACATGGTGTTTATTTTTCCTACAAGGAATTAAGCATGGTATGATACTTTCCTACCATAATCTACACATGGTATTTATTTTTCCTACAAGGAATCAAGCATGGTATGATACTTTCCTTCCATAATCTAAACATGGTATTTATTTTTCCTACAAAGAATTAAGCATGGTATGATTAATTTAAACATCGATCCTACAACCATATAAGCAAGGATATCATTAAGCATGAATATCTGCTAGCTAAACATGAGTATCATTTAAGCATAATTATCCATTAACTAAGCATGAATATCTACTAACTCAAGTATGAATAATATTTAAGCATGAACATCTACTATCTTTATTGAAACATAACATCTACTACAATTTCATTTAAACATAACATCTACTAAGACTTCATTTAAACATAAACATCTATTACAACTTTATAAAAACATCTACTAATGCTACTTTATTTAACATACATCTACTTTAACTACTTTATTTTAAACATAAGCATCTACTACATCTTTACAACAACATAACCATCTATTTCTTACTTATTACTAGTCAAACATAAAAGAGATCTTTTTAATCATTCTAACTTAGATTAGTCTCTTTTCTTTTTCATACTAGAATTAGCATCTACAAAGGGTTCTTTTTACATAAGATCAATAAAAGAACTAAGCAAAAATAAAATAAAGTAAGAGTCCTCCATTTGGGTTCCACCAAACATATGCATTCTTTTTAGTCCAAAGTTCAAGTGTATGTCCTACAACCCAGAATGGTTGTATACAAGGTCCATATATTTATGTGTATGAGTCCATGTCAAGTCCTACAACCCAAAATGGTTGTATACAATGTCCATATGCATTATGTTCATTTTTGTCCAATTCATAACACAAAACAACAACTACTACTACAAGATTCAATCTTTATGTGTTATTTAGTACTACCACTTATTACTCTTTTTTTTTTTCCATATTCTGCTACAACATACAACAACCCATCACAAGAACAAACACCCCAAAATAAAAGAGAACAAAACAAGAAAGATAAGAAGAAGAAGTAACCAAAAACAACAACTCAAACAAACAAACAACCAAAAGAGAAACCCCCACCTTTCTTTCTCTTGATGGAAGGACTTGCTAGCTATTCTTCTCCTTCCCCTAAGCTCCTATGAAAGCTTCTAAAACCTACAAGAGAAAACTCTCAAGTTAGGAGTTCACTCTTTCTTTTCCTTTCTTTCTTTTTGTCTTTCTAAAAATGAGACAAAGGTGAAGGGAGGGGGTATTTATAGGTGGAGGAAAGGGTGGGAAGTGCAAATTTGCACATACAAAATGCACAAAACCCCTCCCATAATATGGGGCCGGTTTTTGCTAAGGGAGGTGGGATGAGGTGGAGGTAGGGTGTGGGTATGGTGCTATGTGAGGTGGAGGGTGATGTGGAAGAGAGAAGGTTTCTAGAAGAGTTTCCTTAATCTCTTCATGCATACTTAATCTAGGTTAACCACTAAAAACAATAATAATCTAATAGGTTTTGTCATAACAAAGACAAGTATTTTGTCCAAAAATACAGAACACACAATTTGTATAATGTACTAATCGACATACTACATACATGTGTGTATATATATGCGTATACCGAAAATCTTCGCATAATCCGTATAAAAATGATTAAATTTCGGAAATAATAATAAAATAATAAAAAAATAAATTTATACAATGTAATATCCGTCTGGGATATTACATTATGGGGGTCGACCAGACGACCGAGCCCAAGTGACTTGGCTTATGGAAGCTACCCCTGTGCCCGAGATCTAGTTCGACCGTCAAGGCTTATGGGGGTCGGCGAGACGAGCGAGCCTAAATGATTTGGCCTGCGGAAGCTGCCCCTATGCTCGAGATTTGGGTTGACCATCGAGGCTGATGGGGTCAGTAAGGCGAGCGAGCCCAAGTGAGTTGGCTTGAGGAAGCTACCTCTGTGCTCGAGATATTGGTCGACCGTCGAGTCTTATGGGGGTCGGCTAGATGAGCGGGCCCAAGTGACTTGGCTTGTGGATGCTACCCCCGTGCTCGAGATCTAGGTTGAACATCGAGGCTGATGGGGGTCGGCGAGAGGAGCGAGCCCATGTGACTTAGCTTGTGGAAGCTACCCTTGTGCTCGAGATCTGGATCGACCGTCGAGGCTTTTTGGGGTCGACAAGACGAGCGAGCCCAAGTGACTTGGCTTGTGGAAGCTACCCCTGTGCTCGAGATCTACGTCGACCATCGAGGCTTATGGGGGTCGGCGAGATGAGCGAGCCCAAGTGACTTGGCTTGTTGAAACTACCCCTGTGCTCGAGATCTGGGTCGACCATTGAGGCTGATGGGGGTCAGTGAGGCGAGCGAGCCCAAGTGATTTGGCTTGTGGAAGCTACCCCCTGTGCTTGAGATCTAGGTCGACCGTTGAGGCTTATGGGGTCGGTGAGGCGAGCGAGCTCAAGTGATTTGGCTTGTGGAAGCTACCTCTGTTCTCTAGATCTAGGTCGACCATCGATGCTGATGGGGGTCAGTGAGATGAGCGAGCCCAAGAGACTTTCGCATGAATTGAGGAGTCACATCAACCGTTTTTGTGGGAATCGAGGAGTCATAGTAACTCCTCTATATAGGTGCAACACTCTCCCGCCTTCTCATTTCTTCTGTTTACTCTCTCTCTCTAGAATCCAGAGCTTCTCTCTATGATTATTCAATCACCATTGACAAGTTTCCCATCAATCTTCCATTCAAGCCTTACTCAGGTTAGTATTTTTTCCATGTCTATGGCTCAGTCCGGCTCCTCAGCCTTTACTTCCGATAGCGTTGTTCATACGGGCCTATCGGCTTCTTCAACATCTTCGGATCCTTCACTTCTTGGGACACTGCAGACGAGGTGCTTGTCGTTGAGCCGCTACACGCTCGCAAGCCGTTTGTGGTGGAGAGCAGCGACTCGGGTGAGGAGAACAGTGGTGGCGAGGACGAAGAGGAAGAATCTCCCGAGGGGGTCCCTTACCGAGGGATGCCACCTGGTGAAAAGGTTGGAACCGAAGGTGATCAGGCCGAGGGGACGGGCTACCCCTTGAGGGCCCCTGTCCTCAAGCGGTTGGCGACCCCGTCGCCCAAGAAGGCTCCTAAAGTCCGGAAGAAGAGGGTGAAGTGGACTCTGCCGAGCAGTCGAGCAATCACTGCCGCTCCCGGAGTCCCAGGCCAGCTCCAAGCCATTGCCGCCCTTCTCCCGGTCACCATCGCCGCTCTCGAAGTCCGCATCCTACTCCGAGTCATCCCCGTCGTTCGGTCAGTCCACCACCTACTCTGAGCCATCACCGGCGCAGCCCCAGCCCTCCTCGACATGAGGATGAGTCGCGGGGCTCAGCCAGGCAAGACCAGAGGGAGGACTCGGTCTATCGCCATCTCCACGAGATGGAGAGGCGCCTCAGCTAGCTTGATGGAGACGAAGAGTGATGGGCAAGGGACCTCCGTCCCCGTAGGCCCCCATTCTCCCGTGCCATCATGGAGGCCCCAGTTCCCCACAACTTCAAGCCTCCACACTTCGAGTCCTGCACTAGGGAGTCAGACCCCGCAGATCACATTAAGAGTTTCAAAACTCTCATGATGATCCACCATGCATCCGATGCCCTCCTCTACAACACCTTCCCAGCCACAATTAAGGGACTGGCCTGTGAGTGGTACTACCGACTTGTACCGGCCTCTATCTTCTCCTTCGACCAGTTCGAGGGTCTTTTCCTCACGCACTTTGTGAGCAGTCGCCGGCACGGAGAAGACGAGCGCCTCCCTGTTGTTCCTCAGCCAAAAGAAGGGCAAACAGTTGAGGGACTATGTTAAGTGTTTCACTGCCGAGGCCAGATCCACTGCCTCCTTAGAACCCTCGGTGGCCACTGTCGCCTTCCAATCCAACGTTCTCAATGCTGACCTCAGGGCGTCCCTCGCCAAGAAGTCCCCTCGGGACTTCTCATAGCTCCTATTTCGGAGCGAGAAGTACATCCAAGCAGAAGAAGCTCTCCACCGCCCCACCTTCGAGGCCTCGTCTTCCACGAACAAGCAGAAGGGTACAGAAGAAGAAGGAGCTAAGAAGCTCTAAAAAGACAATGGGGGTCAGCAGTGTCCTCTTCCTCAGTTCGAGAAATTCACTCCGCTTAACGCAAGTGTATCGGCCATCATGATGGAGATTGGGAACGAAGGCCTTCTACCACCTCCCTTAAAGATGAATACTCCGGGAAAGAAGAGAGACCAAAATAATTGGTGTCATTTCCATCGGGACCACGGGCACGACACAGACGAATGTCAGGCCCTCAAAGACGAGATTAAGGCTCTCATCCAGAGACAGCAGCTCACTCGCTTTGTGAGAAGAGACCGAGCTGATCCGCCTCTAACACCTAGGGAGGTTAACAGGCAAACTGAGTAGTGCACGGAGACTCCGGAGACCGAAGTAGAAGGCATCTTATACCTGATACACGGAGGCCCAATGGGGGGAGATTCCACTCCTCTCGAAAAGCCTTCGTAACGGAGGTTAACTCCATGCAGAGCCATCCTCCCCCAAAAGGCCTAAGAGTCCCGGTGACATTCTCCGATAGGGACCTGGAGGGCGTCCGCACACCCCACTGCAATGCCCTCATCATCAATCTCCGAATGGCGAACTTTGAAGTTCGTCGGGTCTTGGTGGACAACGACAGCTCCGTCAACATCCTTTTCTTGGAGGCCTTCAAAGGCCTCCTGCTGTTGAGGGACCGGCTCAAGCCCATAGGCTACACTCTCCACGGGTTCACTGGGGTCCCGGTTACAGTCGAAGGAGTTATAACCCTTGACGTAACGGCAGGAAAGGCCCCGGCAACTTGCTTGGAGCCAATGGACTTCATGGTGGTCGACGTCAAGGCCGCCTATAATGTTATCCTGGGTAGACCAGGTTTGGCCGCGCTTCAAGCCATCCCTTCAGCTTACCACATGAAGATGAAGTTCCCCATGCCCTCAGGAGTGGGAGAAGTGAGGGAAGCCAAGAAGTGGCTCGGAAGTGCTACATGACCTCGATGGAGGGTCCAGTTCTCTCTTTGGAAGCGCTCGAACTTCCTCAGGAAGGCGGTAAAACAATTTCCAAGCCCGAGGATGAATTGGAGGAGGTGGCCTTCTCCGAAGAAGACACCACTAAGACGTTCCGCGTCAGCAAGGCTCTCTCCCCCTCCATTAAGCAAGACATCTCCCGATGCATACGGGAGAACCGCGACCTCTTCGCCTGGACTACAGTCGATATGCTCGGGATCTCAAAGGAGCTCTCAATGCACCATCTAAACGTCACCCCTGGGGTCAAGCCTGTCTAACAGAAGAGGCGAAAGATCTCTTCCGAGCGACAGCAGGCGATCAAAGAGGAGGCTGAGAAACTCCTCAACGCCCGCTTTATCCAGAAGGTAAATTACCCTGAATGGCTCTCCAATGTGGTGATGGTCAAGAAGGCCAATGGGAGCTAGAGAATATGCATTGACTTCACTGATCTCAATAAGGCAGGCCCGAAGGACCCTTTTCCTCTTCCCAGCATCGATGCCCTGATCGATGCGACCTCCGGGCATGAGCTCCGCAGTTTTATGGATGCCTTCTCAGGGTACAACCAAATCAGGATGTTCCCTCCCGACACACCTTAGACCTCGTTCGTGACAGACCAAGACCTCTATTGCTACAGTGTTATGCCCTTCGGCTTGAAAAATGCGGGAGCTACCAATCAGCGCCTTGTGAACAAGGTCGTCCGAGACCAGATTGGCCGAAACATGGAGGTCTACATCGACGACATGTTGGTCAAGAGCACTCGAGGGCAGGAGCACACTCACGACCTTTAAGAAGCCTTTGGGGTACTCAAAAGGCACAATATGAGGCTAAACCTGAACAAGTCTGTGTTCGGTGTCTCATCGGGCAAATTTATGGGGTTTATGGTCAGCCAGAGGGGCATAGAGGCTAACCCCGAAAAGATCCAAGCCATTCTCAAAATGTCTCCCTCCTCCAGCGTCAAAGAAGTACAGAGGCTCACGGGGCTCCTCGCTGCAATTGGGCGATTCCTCTCCAAGTCCAGAGAGAAGTGCCTCCCCTTCTTCAAGGCTTTCAGGGGGGCTAAAGGCTTTGAGTGGGGATAGCAGCAACAGGAGTCCTTTAACAAGCTCAAGGAATATTTGGCTAACCCCCGCTCTTGAGCAAGCCAGCACTTGGGGAGGTCCTCTACCTCTATCTCGCGGCTTCAGAGCAGACGCTTAGCACGGTCCTTGTAAGGGAAGAGGAGAAGATGTAGAAGCCCATCTATTACGTGAGCAAGGTGCTCCGTGACGCCGAACTCCGTTACCCTAAGCTGGAGAAGATGGCTCTCGCCCTGGTCATGGCAGCTCGAAAGCTCTGCCCCTACTTCCAATCCCATTCGGTGGTCATCCTTACCGACCAGCCGCTGAAACAAGTTCTCCATAAGCCCGAGACTTCCGGACAGCTCATGAAGTGGTCCATCAAGCTGAGTTAGCATAACATCAGCTACCAGCCCAGAACGGCAATAAATGCCCAAGCTCTGGCCGAATTCATCGTGGAGAACACCATCCCCGACTCATGCGGGTCGTCTGCCGACCCCTTCGTCTAGACCATTTATGTGGACGGGTCCTCTTGCACCGATGGAAGTGGGGCTGGCATCATCCTAACTGGCCCCGACACTTTCGTCCTCCAGTACTCCCTCTGCCTAAACTTTCCAGCATCAAACAATGAGGCAGAGTATGAGGCCCTCATAGCGAGGCTCTGCATGGCTCGCAAGGTAGGCGCCAAGCGCGTAAGGGTCTTCAGCGACTCCCAGTTAGTAGTCAACCAGGTGTTCGGGGAATACGAGGCGAGGGATGGCCGTATGGCCAGGTACTTGGCAAAGGTGAGGGAGCTTCTAGCTCTATTCGAAGATGTTCAACTCCAGCGGGTTCCCCAAGAGGAAAACACGCAAGCGAATGCCCTCTCTAAGCTCGCCACCTCGTCTCTCCAGGGTCTAGAATGGACCGTCTTGATAGAGGTCATTCTCAAACCAAGCATTGACGAAGATGGCTCGGAGCCAATAGAAGCCTACCCCCTAACACTTGGGGAAAACTGGATGAAGCCCCTCCTCGAGTACCTCCGAGATGGAGTCTTTCCCGAAGATCCGAAAGAAGCAAGGAGGATCAGGACACGAACAGAGCGGTACACACTCCTGGGCGGGGTCATGTACAAACGTTCCTACACCCAGATCGATGGTCGGCCCAATCTGAGGTGCCTCTCTCTGGAGGAAGCACTCTATGCCCTAAAGGAGGCCTATGATGGTGTATGTGGTGCACACTTGGGAGCGAGATCCCTCGCCTGGAAGCTTTTGAACTATGGCTACTTCTGGTCCACACTATTAAGTGACTCTGAGGAGTACGTCTGCCAGTGCGACTCCTGCCAGAAGTTCGCCACAATCTGTTGCCTACCCCAAGCACAACTTACTTCCTTAGCGAGTCCAATCCCCTTTCCAATGTGGGGGATGAATTTGCTCGGACCCTTCCCTCCAGCACCGGACCAGCTGAAGTTCTTAGTGGTAGCAATAGACTACTTCTCAAAATGGATAGAGGCTGAACCTCTTTCAACAATCACCGAGCACAAGGTGCAGAAGTTCTTTTTGAAGAACATCGTCTGTCGATTCGGCGTACTTCGCATCCTTATAACCGACAACGGGACTCAATTCACGGGAGCGACCTTTCATAACTTTTGCACCGACCTCGGCATTCAGCAGCGGTTCTCTACAGTAGCGCACCCCCAGTCCAATGGCCAAGTGGAAAACGCGAACCGACAAATCCTCTCTGGCTTGAAGAATAGGTTTGACAAGTCCACTAAAGGGCTATGGGTCGAACAACTCCCCAATGTGCTTTGGAACTATCGCACCACCAAAATAGCTCCAATGGGAGATTCCCCTTTCAACCTCACGTACGGATCCGAAGCGCTCATCCATTTGGAGATGGGCCTCCCTTCACCTTGACTCATAGCTTACAGTGAAATGCAGAATGCGAACCAGCTTCGCAACTGCCTGGACCTCATTGACGGGGTCCGTAAGAGAGCCGCGATTCGGTAAGAGACCTACCGCCTAGGATCACTTAGGCCTACAATAAGAGGGTACAGCCCACCAACCTAAAAGAGGGTGACTTATTGCTCAGAAAGTTATCGATCTCCGATCCAAGCAAAAGAGGCAAGTTGGCACCCAATTGGGAAGGACCATAAACGGTCTCCAGAGTTATTTGCCCGAGAGCGTATCAACTTGAAGACCCTGGGGGCAGGAAGATACCGAGGACATGGAACGCAGAGCACTTAATGAAGTACTGAGAGGGTGTCTAAACACCGCTCCAAGCAACTTCCCCAAGAGAGCTCCAGAAAATATGTCCAAACTCCCTACTTGTATTTTCTCTTTGTCAAAATGTAAAGGCAGCTCGCAACTCAGAAGCGGCCGCCCAGTTGTTTGTAATAAAAAGAAATCTTTCCCCACAACTTTTCTATCTTTTGAGTAGCCTGACTCTAATTAGCAAATTCTCTATTTTTGGGTAATCTAACTCTACTTACAAAAAAATTTCATTAAAACGACGTGTTCAGAGTCCAACACTTGGTTTGACTCCGCTTCAACTGCTTGCTTCTAAGCGAGTAAGAAACGGATCACCATTCGGAATTAGTCCTACAGCTGATGATATCTTCAAAATGACACGCTTGGAGTCCAACACTTGGTTCGACTCTTCTTCAACTACTTGCTTCTAAGCGAGTATGAAGCAGATCACCATTCGGAATTGCTCCTACAGCTGTTGATATCTTCAAAACGACGTGCTTGGAGTCTAACACTTGGTTCGACTCCGTTTCAACTACTTGCTTCTAAGCGGGTAGCGAGCGGGTTACCATTCAAAATTGCTCCTACAACCGTTGGTACCATCTAAACAACAAGTTCGGAGTCCAACACTTGCTTCGACACAACTTTTTGCTATTCGCAAACGAGTAAGTGCCAAGCATCCAACCATTCAGGATTGCTCCTACAACTGTTGACAATTACAAATGCTAACAAAACACACAAGTGTGAAAAACAAGTATTATTTCATTGAAGTTTGAGGAACAAGTCTAATTACAAGACCAAATACTCATCTTTACAACGAGATACAAAACTTGCAGAGCCTAAAGCATAAGACTACAGAGATCTACTTCAATGCCTCCTAGGCACGGGGACACTTTAGTTGAGAGATACCCGGGGGCGACGAATGTTGTACTGCCGAAGCCCCTCCTCGGCGCTCGTCTCTAAGCCGGCAAATCGAGAAGCATCATCGGCACCCGTTCTAACGGTGGCCCCAACAGATGCTCCGCTCGACGAAGCTGCCACCCCACTTTATGCATCACCCGGGCTTCGGTGCATTGACACGCAAGCACGTAGAAAGATATCCCCCTATCACGCTCTTCCCAAGTACAAGAAGTGGATCTGACATTGCTCCGCTCCGATCGTGATTGAAGACGAGCGACCTCTGCCTCGAGCTTGACAATCTGCTCTTTGAGCGAGTCATCTCTCACCTTTATCTTCAGACATGGCAGTCGCACCGAGCCTGACCCTCGAGAGCCATCGGTGATCGTTCGCCGAAGGTGAGCAACTTCCATGCTCTTGCCAAGAGTCACCTTCTTTAGCTCGTCCCTCTCTGCTGTCACCTTAGATAGAGAGTCGTGAAGGCGCTTAAGCTTCAGGCCGAGGCTGGCTTCTGCGGATGAGCCCACATCATCACCTTCAGGGGTACTCTCTTTGATCCGCTCCTCTAATCGCATCCTCTCTATGTCTCGGCGATCTAGAGTCGATCTCAGGTGATTCAGCTCATACTTCGCCTTACGGAGATCCGACTCTATTTCACGAAGTCGCTCTTGGTTCCTCACGAGCCCCAATCTCGTCGCCGCTAGACTAGCCTTGAGACGAGCCACTTCGGCTATCTGAGGCACTACGGCGACTTGTAGCGCTTCGACAATCTGAAAAGAGCCAGAGCACAGAGCTATTGAGTTCTCACGACTCCAACACTTAGCCAAAAAGAATTCAAATACAGCACTCAGACAAAGTAGAGCTCAAAGTTTTCCATAACACTTAGCCAAAAAAGAGTTCAAAAAAATTTTCGACACTTAAACAAAAGAGATAAAATTTTATTCACTTCAAAATCAAAGCGGTGGCCAGTCCACAGTTCGGCAATAAATGGAGAAGAAGAAAAAGAGAGAAAGAAAAACCAACTAAGTCAGAGGGCGACCTCGAAGCACTGCTCCGAGGCACACTCACTCGGCAAGGTGACGAGCGCCCCGTCGGGATTGGCCTCCTTCTCGCCATCACCGTCGGCTTCATCGCCTTCCCCTTCGAGCTCAATCTCCGCTAGCAGAACGAACTCTTCGCCCTCCACCGGGTCGTAGATGTAGTACCCCGAGCTATCGAAGTCCGGAGACAAGCTGATACGTGCTTCAAAGCCCGAGCGTAGGCCTCCTCCATGTTCCTCATCATGTGGGCCTCTGCCTCGTCCTGAATGGTCTTCTTCGCCTCTTCTACCTTCGCCTCCTGCTCCTTCAGTGCCTCCTCAGACGCCTTCAGAGCCTTCGCCAGCTCCTCCTCGAGCCGAGCCTTCTCCTTCTCCAGCACTCCAACTTTAGTCACCTCGATCAACAAGCACTCGAGTGCCTCGGCAAGTTTAGTCTCGAGGGCCCCAACCTCGGTAGCTCGCGATGCCGAGAGCTGTTGTTCGGCCTCGAACAACTTCACCGCCTTGGCACGCTCCGCTCGCTCCCGGTCGTTCATTACCTTCATCTCCTTCTCCTGCTCGGCAAACTACTTGAGCATATGGCTGAAGTGGTAGAGAGTCTGAAAACAAAAGGAGAAGAACATGAGAACCAAAAATCACTAACACCGAAACTTAAAAGAGCAGAGCAGCATTACATATCGACATCGTTGACCGGGCGACCTCCAAGGCGTCGTCGCCGACCGTGCTTGTAGTACCCCGTATTTTTAAAATATTGTTTTGCAATTAGAAATTGAATTAAAATGATTTTTTTTGTGATTTAATAACTGTCTGTCTAATAATTCATCCTTTTTACACGTGCAAAACACGTGCAAATATTGGACTTGGGATGTTCGAAACCAAAAATTATTTTTGGAAAACACATTAATTACTATTTGATATTATTTGGGATTTATCTATATTTTTCTGAAAATTATTGGACTTATTTGCAATTATTACAAAAAGAAGCACTTTTGTGCAAAAATTACCAAATGGGGTGAAAAATCCAGATTTTTAGATTTTTGGACTGAATATAATTCCTAGTTAATTCAGGAGTAAAGATTTTACCTCTAGTTCCTGCACACTTGACTTATTTCACAAGTTTTGGTAAAAGAGGATCTTTTTGCAAAATCGCTATTTGAAGGGATGAAAATGCAAAATTTGTTTTATGGGTTTCCCTACAAAGCCGGCTGATGCTGGAGGGGATCTTTTCAATTTTTGAACTTGATTAAAACTGGTTTTTTACTAATTTCCAATAAAATGGCCTAATTATGAAAATGGACATTTTAAAAAGGAGTATTTTGCAAATGTTTTCTAAAACCCTAGAATCTTAAATTCCGGACTATATAGGGTTTGTGCAGCCATCATCCGCTGCACAATACAGGAGATTTATTATTTCTTATTATTTTGGAGTTCTAAAGAAAGATCTTGGATTTCTTGCTAGGAGGAGCTTTTCTTCTTTTTTTTTCATCTTCGTTCAATTCCTTCAACAAGGTGAGTGATATATTTGTTTTGTTTTGTTCTTTGAATATTGGATGTGGTGATTCATCTTTTAGAAAGCATGCTAGGGTTGAGTATGAATATGTACATGATGGATTAGATTGGATGGATTGTTGAATTAAAAATTGATCTTTTGTGAACCCTAGTTATCCACGAATGGATTTGCATGTGTATGGTTTGAGATCCATATTATTTTGAGTTTGGTGAACACAACTTGATTATGATAATATTAGCCTTGTATGTTCATGAGTTAATAATAGCGATGGGGTTTGAGAAGTTTTGAGAAGGATTAATGAATTATGAATTCTTGTCTTGAGAATTGGATTTGGGAGAAATTGAATGATATTTGATGCAATACAACTAATTTGGGGATTTTTGGGATTGTGCAAGGTATTACTTAAATTGGATTCCTTGAATATTAAGATTAAATTCTGAATATATTGCTATTTCTAATCGAAGGTCTTGTGGATTTTTCTTTAGTTCACGAACATGCACAAATAATTTACATGAATTTCGTACTTCATTGTTATTGAAGAAAATCAACAATTTGCTATTTTTGTTAATTCAAGTGATTTTGATGGGTTTTATTGACTCTTATATATCCTACAAGTTGTATTTGATCATATCAGAAATATGCTTTTTACAGAATTCATTTTTATTAAGTAAAACGCCATATCGGTTGAGATATTTGTGTTTTGGGCTTGTCGAGGCATTTTAGTTGATCAGTTTTTTAGTTAAGTCCGGTGGGGTACATCAACTCTAGGTGATTCGTAATTAAACTAACTCAAAAATTTAAGGACAGGCACTAGTGGTGATATGATGAAAGGGAACATGAGTTATGGACCTCAGTATGGCTTGCGGTGTGAGATAATCCCAGGAATTATCCAGGTGTGAGTGAAATAGTCTCTGAAATTACCTGTGGTGTGGGATTGATCTCTGGAATTATCGGGGTCGAGGCGACGGACATGTGGTATTCGTGTGATGAGATGCCATCGCTTGCGGTGTGGGGTGTTCTCGAAGATTCCCAGGTGTGAGTGAAAGAGTCTCCGGAATTATCTATGGATAGAGATTGACCTCCAGAATTATCGGGGCATGGGCTAATACTCACAGTTTATGTTTATCTCGTAATAGTCATCATGTTAGGATTAGTTGCATAGCGGGGGATTAAACCCTACAATGTGGAGACGTTAAGGGCTTGCATCGGACCTATGTTGAGTGGGATGCATAGAATCCGACAAGTACACATTAGAGAGTCAGCATATAGTATTGTATTTTCTTGATTTGGTTTAAGCATGTGTTTTCCTGGTTTTCTACACTTGACACTTAGTCTAGTTCCACTTGATGTTTTCATGTCTTATTGTTATATCTTACCTTATATTGTTCTTACTTATTACATGTTATTTATGTTTCCATGTTCTATTTATGTTGTTTTTTTTATGTCACTCACACCGTTATGGCTGACCCCTTTAGTTTTGGGGGTTAGGGTTATCTCTAGCCTCATGTTCTACAGGTGATTACTTGTAGCTTGGATTTTGAATGCTCGAGTTAAAGTGGTGTAATGGGTTATGTATTGTTGTAAAAGAAATCCTTGTAAAGAAAGAAATTTGTAATTCAAGGTGTATTGTATTCCGCTGTGTTATGTAAGATTAATGTAATGAAAGTTGAAAAAAAAATTATTGGTATTTGGCTGTGTTTAATATTACATTCGAAGTTGATGCTGGGAATTGTGCCACGTATTTCTGAGATATCATATTGGAAATTCGGGGCGCTACAGTGCCGGCCTTCAGAGCCGTGCGATCCTTCGGAGTCGGTAGGTGGCGTACGGCCTGCATGCACATCGCTGTATCGCCTAGGAAGCCATCAAGCTTCATCACCCTCCATTCGGGGATGAAGAGCTTCTTGTGCTCCTCGGTGAGTATAACCTCTGCTTCGGCCGTAAGCGGCGGCACCTCCAACGCCAAGGTTGCACCGGCCGAGAATGCCGCGCTCGAAGATCCGGGGGCATCGGTGGAGGGAAGAGCGGCCTGCGGAGCCGATGGAGAGTCGCCGACCAGGTCGACGACAGCTGCGGGGGCCGAGGGTGCCTGAACCACTTGGCCAGAAGGGGGCCCCGCCATTGTCCTCTTCCTTTTTTTGGTGTCCACACCCTTTGCCGCTGCCACACTCCTCTTCGCCATCAGAGCTTGGTAGTCCATACCGGAAGCTTCTGTACAACGAAAAGCCGAACAAAAGAGTTAGCAAAATAAACACAAGCACTAAAAGCAAATACATATATACTAAAGAAAAAGAAGTAATGGAGCGTACTGGGGTCGATCGGACTGAGACCCCCACCGAACAAGACCTCCTCGGTGATATCCTTCCAACCGAGGGTCGGAAGACTGAGAATCTTCGACACGACCTCCTCTTCTTCTTTGGTGAGCACCGGTTCGGCCTTTGCCCACTTCGGAACATCCTCCTTTCGCACCGTAGGGACGCCCCATGGCTCAGGGCCTTGGATCAAGAAGTACTTCTCCTTCTAATGCTTGATGGAGTCCGGGTTCTTGATCAGTTTGACCCCCTTCCTCGGCGAGAGATAGTACCGGTACTCCATCTTGCTCATTCGGCAGATCCGATAGAGACTACGGAGAATGACGAGCTGGGGCTGCACGCCGATCACTTAATACTGGAGGATGAAGGCGATGATGTATCGCCACATGTTCGGCATGAACTGCACCGGGCTCAGGCTGTACCACTGCAGTACCTCAACCACGAAGGGTGGGAGGGGTAACCGAAGGCCAGCATTGAGTGCATCGTACGGGAAGACGCATGTGTCCGGTGACGTCCCTGTACATGCTCGGAAGCCTGGGCCGGGGAGGAGCATGGCGTACTCCTTCGGAATGCGGAACCCCTTCCTAATCCGGTGGAGGTCCACCTCGATCATGACCGAAGGAATCTTGTCTACCTCGGAAGAGTCCCTCGGACTGTTCTCCTCATAGGCGACCGATCGCCCCTGCACCGCCTTTGCCTCCTCGGAGTAGCTTCTGACCTTTCCGATGCTCGATAATGTCGACGGTAGCCGACCCAGTGCTCCCACCTCCTTCACCTTCTCCACTACAGTTTCTACGACGACTGACTTCGCCACTTCTTTCCCCTTGCTCGGAAGGACCACTACGGCTTGGTCGGCACCTTGGTCCGAGGTGGAGGTCTCATTCCCCGACAACACTCTAGACATTTCGAGTTAAGTTTGAGATTGTTTACCTTGAAGTGACGTCTACGGTCGGAATAGCTCGCCGGAGATTAAAAATGCCTGGTCGCGAAAGCTAGCAGCGTTGCTCGAGAGCAAAAATGGCTTGAGTAAAAAGTGAAGTGAAAATAAAAGAGTAAGAAATGAGGGGAAAGAGAGGCGGTGAAAACTTATAGGTGTTGAAGCGGATTCGGGTGGGCTTTCGAGTATATTGGGCCCCAACAACGGCCCACCAGAAGCCTAAACGACAAAACCAGAAGCCTAAACGACAAAACCAGAATCCTAAGCGCCATCCTCGTCTCTCACCTCGCGATCTGTGCCTGATCTTCATCAGACGGTCCAGATCGCGCCACATCACTCGGAAATCAATTCCGAGCAACAATCATTCCGAGCTGTGAATTGGAGAAAAATGACTTTCTCATCGAAATTCGCGCCTGATTGTCATCAGACGGCTCAAGTCTTGCCGCATCGACCAAAATCACGTTTTCTCATGATCCATGTCGTCATGCCTCGTGATCCGTGCCTGATCCCCATCAGATGATCCAGATCGTGCCATGTCACTTGGAAATCAAATCCAAGCAACTACCATTTCGAGCTGCAAATTGGAGAAAAATGACTTTCTCCTCGAAATTCGTGCCTGATCGTCATCAGACAGCTCAGGATCTCGCCACATCGACCAAAATCACATTTTCTCATGATCCGCACCGTCATGCCTCGTGATCTGTGCCTGATCCCCATTAGACGGTCCAGATCGCGCCACGTCGCTCGGAAACCAATTCTGAGCAACTACCATTCCGAGCTGTGAATTAGAGAAAAATGACTTTCTCCTCAAAATTCGCGCCTGATCGTCATCAGACGGCTCAGATCTCGTCGCATCGACCAAAATCATGTTTTCTCATGATCCACACTATCATGCCTCGTGATCCGCGCCTGATCCCCATCAGACGGTCCAGATCGCGCCACGTCACTCGGAAACCAAATCCAAGCAACTACCAATCCGAGCTGCGAATTGGAGAAAAACGACTTTCTCCTTGTGATTCGTGCCTGATCGGCATCAGACGGCCCAGGTCGTGCCACGCTGCTCGGAAATTGAATCCGAGTGACTTGCATTCCGTGCTGCTCATGCGAAGAAAATGTCGCCTAGCCATGAGAGCCGTCTGATCGCCTCGAAATTTGCACTGCGGCCTAATAGACGCCTCTGATTCAGCCACGTCGACGAAAATCATGTTTTCTCATGATCCACGCCGTCATGCCTCGTGATTCACGCCCGATCTTCATCAGATGGCCCAAATCATGCCACGTCGCTTGGAAACCAAATCCAAGCGACTTGCATTCCGAGCTACTCATGCAGAAAAAATGTCGCCGAGCTATGAGAGTCGTCTGATCAGCCCGAAAGTCGCGCTACGACCAGATGGGCGACCCTAATTCAGCCACGTGTCCAAATGCAAGATCCACCGTTGGATTACCTTGAAATTCATGCTGCATCTAGATGGGCATCCCAGATTATGCCATGTCGCTCGGAATCCCAATCCGAGTGACAGGCGTTCCGAGCTGCTCATATGGGGAAAATATCGTCGAGCAATAGGAACCGTCGGATCACTCAGAATTTCGTGCCAAAGGCTGATGGACGGTCGAGATTTCGCCACGTCATAATTGGGTCATTAAAATTATATTTTATTTATTAATTCGAATTATTTATTAAAAAAATTGCAAAAAATTATTAAAAATACGTGAAAAATAATTAAAAATCCTAAAAAATAATGATAAATTCAGGAGAGCATTGTTGAGCCCCTGGGTAAATAATTATTGGTTGGAATGATTAATTTACGCTCACGGAAAACAAATCATCGTATTGCAAAATTGAGTAAATGGTTCGAAAAAATAATATAAAATTGGAAAAAATTACCAAAAAACCAGAAAGACCTAAGAGCAAACTTAGGCACACTACCAGCTCAGAAAGGCACCATTGCCCCTTAGACATGATTCCAACACCCTTTAAGAACTCGATAAAGCCCAATACGCCATTAAAACAACAAAACTACTCCCCAAAGGCCGTAACACAGTCTTTGGGAGTGAGGGGCTCATGATATGGCTAAAAATGGGGTTAAATCGAAATCGTTCAAAGGGGGCACGAATGTCAAAGTCCCAGGGGCAGGATGGTAATTTCATTTACAGGCGGGTCCGAATTGGGAATCGGGTCCCTCCTCTTGGACCCGCTAACCCATGAACGGATCTATTCGGTTGAGAGCGGGTGTCAACCCGTTAAAGGCCAGTTCAACAGGATTTGAGGAAATCCTGGCTCCCATGATCTTGAGGAGGTGGTTATAACCATCCTTAACATGCCACACTGGGAAGTAGGGATTCACTCTTATCCTGAAAGAGATCCCCATGGCGACTATAAAATCCCCCTACCTCATACTGAAAAAGGTGATCACTCATTGCACAATTGAGCTCTTTCCCTTTACTTTTTCTGGTATTGACAAGTGCGTCGGACGGTTCGTCGCCGGGATACATCCCATTGTTTCAATCGTTTGTGCAGGTCAGCTGGAGCACCAAGGAGTCAACCTATCAACAAGGAAGAGGGAAGATCCAGCCTGTTCGAGTTCCTCACGAACCTACAAATCTCATCTATGGCCCGCATACCAGAATCCAGCAGTAACACAGGTTTTGTGTTATTATTATGTAGGTAGCACTCATGCGTCCCGAACTTTTACCACATGGTTGCTACATTCAAACAAATTACATTTAGATTTCATAGGGGATTCTATATGGTCGTGTACTCAAGTATCAGACAGACAGATATAAGATGCAAATCCAGACAGACAGATAGAACCTACGAGTTTTCTTCTGAGTACACCTTCCTATAAGGAAGTATGCAGTCAGGGTAAATAGACAGACAGAGTCGTGTATCATGTAGTCATGAACACGTAGCAAATAATCCTGTGGGAAACACGGGCCCCCTTCCAAGTAAATATTTCTATATTATCCACTACTAGATCTTCCCCTTAACCCCGGCTTGGTTATTTTGTTATTATTATCAGACAAGCATATATGTGTCACAAACAGAGCATGAATAACATGGCATAAACAAGTAATAGGTTCATATTGAAAGATAAACATGTACAGGTGATAGACAACACACAAAAAGAATAGAACAACGAAAATTCTAGTTGAAGACGGCAAGACAGTACTGCACTAAATCTAAAATATCCGTTGCTACAAAAATGCAAATCCATCAAATTTAGAAAACCAAAGAATCTGGAAAATAGACTCTCAGCCAAATCCAGCAAATATATATAAGTCATATGGTATTTCATAAAAACAAGGCTCAAAATAGATTTGTATCTCGAAAACATGTTCAGCCAGAAATCAGAAGTTTGTATTCAAGAACAGAAAAACGGCATAAAAACTCACTAATTAAATGCACGAAATTCTGGGGTATTCCCTAGTATGTTTAGTATCAGAAAATAAAGTTTCATAATTTCCAACATAGATAGAACAGTCAAGTAAAATCAAAAAGTAGCAAGATACGATAGTTTTGTACATCTGGAATCACAAACACTGCAGTACTAAAACAATAATATCTCACAAAATATAAATCGAAATCCAGATCCGTCAAAAGGGTGATAAAATAGATACAGTAGGCTATAATTCATATTCACAAAGATTTTACAGACAGAAAATAGAATCAGGTCGAAGTTACGTTTCTTTACTGAATAGTATCAAAATTCTGCAAGTAAAGTAGTTGTTTGCAAGTATAGAAAGTTTATAAAAGTCATCAATTAAATCCACAAAAATTGGGGTTAATCCCACTCAATTCTAGTTGTAACTAGCAAAATATTGGTTCAAAATATTATTTTAGCATCAGTATAAAAATAATTAGTCATACAGAATTCATATAAAACTGGTTCTGGAATTTTAAACACATCTGTAGTAAAATAGTCATAACTCGAAACTCATAAATTAAAACTGAAATCTGTCAGAAAATCTGAAAAGTAGACAGAATTCTCTATAATCCATGTTCATAAATAATTTTCATATACTGACCTTAATAGGGTTTAAAATACTGATCAAAATGGGAAATCGGCAAAACAGAAAATATCCTTTTAGCACAAAATCAACTATTTCATATGAAACTCATCCAAAACATAACAAAACATGAGATATGGTGTACTAGATGTCCAAGCAACATGGTAAAGGGTATTTAGCAAGTCTACGACAAGTATACAACAACTAACACAATCAAGCACACGATATCATACGAACAACATGCATGCATACAACAAGAAGTGTTCATCCCTAAGTTATTTCATGTCATGTGTGTAATGAAACAACTACGGGTGGGTCAACACAATAGAGGCAAGATATAACAAAGGTTTCACAGAAGAATTGTCTCTACAACACAACTGCACTACAGGCGGTATTTAGTACCTGTATTACATAAAGAAAAAAATACAAGTTACTTGCATGAGAGACGACGACGGAAACGGCAAAGAAAAGAGAATAACGGGAATGGATTTCTGGGCAACGAACTCAATGAACAAACGAACCATGAACCAATAACAAACATATGCGATCACACGAACACAATACAACGAACAGATCACGTGACGATCAAGATCAAGATGATAAAACAACGACCAGGCAGATCAGCACGGATGAAATTGAAGATCAAGATCAAGATGATGAAGATTAAGAGATCCAACAGCTAGATCTAAGAGATCAAGATCAAGATGATCGGATCAGATCAGATGGCCATATCAAGGCTGATGGAGACCATGATGATCAAGATGATCAAGGACGATCTGACGGCCCAAAATTAAAGTGATCAACACCCACTCAAACATCAAAAGCCTGGCTCTAGCTTGGCTCTGACGGTGGCCAGCGGCGCTCAGGGCGGGCTGACGGTGGGAGGAGACACAGGGAAGAGGAGGAGGTCATTGGCTGGCTAATGGTGAATCGAAGGAGGGACACAGCGCACAGGGGGTGCGCTGTCGACTGCTGTTGCTACGTTTTCGGAAGAGGAAGATGCTAGGGGAGCGCATCACTGCTGTCGTTGAGTGGCAGGGCGATAGGGGCTGGCGCTGCAGTCACTACAGGAGGAGGGCAGGGCAGTGCTAACTCGCTGTGGTGTCGTCGCTGTGGTCAGGGTCGTAGGGGCAGGAGCACGGAGGGACAACACAAGCGAGAGAGGTAGGGGATGAGGGTATGGGTAGACGGGGAGAGAGAGATGAAGGAACAGGGGGATGGGTTAGGAGGGGATATGCAGGAGGGGCTGGAGGTAGGAGAAGGGTAGCAGCTAAGTTAAATAAACAGGGGAGGGGTATAGATATATATAGGGAATGATTTTAGGGTTAGGTGTAGATAGGGTAATGGGTAGGGAATATTGGGTTTGGGGTTTATAGAAATCTAATATGAAAGAATAAGGTTTAGGGTATTAAATCCAATAGAAAATAATTATAAAAATATTAAATAAATTAGAGTATGTTCAGGCCAAAAACAATAATAATGATAGTATTAACAATAAAATAATAATAATAATAATGCAAATAATAACAATAACAAAATAATACTGATGGTAACAATAATAATAACAATATTAATAATTCGAATAATGATAAAATATGATAGTAATAATGTAAATATCAAAATATTATTTGAGTCTAACAAATTCCTCGAAATCCAAATAGTAATAACATATTAGATTTGTACTAAAATATAAATAGTCGATCATTTGAAAACGGAAATAAGGTTGAAATACTCCATTATTCGAAAATAAATACTGAATTTATAAATTTTAAATACAGAAATACACAGGAAATACGTATTTACGAAAACAGGGGTTACATGTATAATCAATTTTATATAACAGTCTTCTGACACATGCATGATACTATACTTTAGAAAGTTCGAGAAGTCACCTACCTTAGTTGAAGAAAGAAAAATGGAAGAAAACTCCTTGGATGTTGCTCCTAGATCCAACAAGATGCTAGCATTCTCCTCCTAGCAAAGCAAAGCTCAAGCCCTCCTCCATGAAGAAATCCAAGCACTCTCTTTCTTTTCTCTCTTTATTTCTTCTCTTTTATTTTTCTTTTGAGTGTACGTTGTTCATGAACAAGAGGTTGTACTTATAGGGTCAAATAGGTGAATGAAGAGAGACCTATTACCCAAAATTAAATAACCATTATCAAAATTAAGTACCCACTTACCATTTGCTACACAACCCCCCACCCATTCTCATTCCTTCATGAATTGGCCAACCCGTGGATTTCCCACATGTCACGCCCCGCTTTCCAAAAATACGGAATAGAGCACGTAACATTGGCCCAGCGAATGATTTTCATCATCCATAAGCTGTTTAGGAATATTTACAACATATCACAGGAATAATCAGAGTCGGAAGCAAAAGATACAACCTGACATGCATAATTGAAACAAGGTACCAACAGGAATTTACTTGAAACCAAAAATATATAAATCTCAAATATCAGAATCTGGACAAGTTAAATATCCTGGGTCACTTCGCCCAAATACAAATAAATATCCAAGTCATCAAGTACATTTTATTCAAGTTCAAGCAACAAAGAATAATAATAATAAAGCAAAAAAATCCAGCACTAATACATCATCTCGCCAATACCATCTGGTAGTCGACCATCCTGATCTGCAATTACTAAATTTGCAGGAGAAGAAAAAAGAAAACAAATTCCTGTCAATTGCAAGTTACGGGCCACTTATAATGTAGGATACAAGTACAAGGGATAGATAATTCAAAGTAACAAGCATAGCATGGTTTAAGTGTGTCAACAGAAATATAATATCGAACATGAATCAGGAAAATAGAAACAAGTAGCATGGTATACTAACAGGTACAGGTAACATGTATCAAGTGACAAGAAATCAGGTAAATAGGTAAACAAGTAACAGGTATATAGGTAACAGGTATATAGGTGAACAGGTAAACAGGTGAACAGGTAAACAGGTATACAGGTATACAGAAAATCAGATTATATCATGTCAAATCTTGTTATATTACAATCTAGGTAGCAATTTATGCATCCCAGCTTTTACTACATGGTTGCTACAACAAATAGTTTCGCTTTAGATTCCATAGTGGAGTACATAGGGCAGTGTACTCAGGGTTCAGGATAACAGGAATAATAGGAACAGGTAGAACCTAGTGGTTCTCTTCCGAATACACCTTCCTATAGGGAAGTATGCAGTCAGGTACAGGAAACAGGCATAACCTAGTGGTTATCTTCGAGTAAATCTTCCTATAGGAAAGCATGCAGTCAGGTACAGGTAACAGGATCGTAAATCATGTAGTCATGAACACGTAACAGGCAGGCAGGACACAGGTCCTCATCTCAGTACACCTTTCTATATTTTCCACTACTAGATCTTTCCCTTAACCTCGGCTTGGTCATTTATTATTATAATCAGGCATGCATGTATGTGTTGCAAAACAAATCAAGGATAATAGGGTATAAATATGTATCAGGTTTAGGGTGCAAGATAAACGAGTACTGGTACAAGATAACAAATAACAGGGTAAAATAACTAGTTTTCTAATTCAGGACAGCAAGACAGAGTTTCACAAAAACAGTGATTCCCGCTACTACAAAAATCCAAATTTGGATCCGTCGAAGGATCTAGAAAATAGACTTCCACACGAATCCAGTAAATATAAATAAGTCATATAGTAATTCACAATATCATAACTGAAAACTGAATCTAAACCAGGAAATACGTTTAGCCAGAAATCGGTAAATTATATTCAAGTACAGGAAAACAGCAAGAAATCATCATAATAAATTCCAGAAAAAATCTGGGGTATTCTCCTATATGTCTAGAATCAAAATAAAAAGTTTCATAATATTCCAATAGAATTAGTTTAGTCATCAAAAATAAGAACACATCAAGATTCGGTACTTTGGCAAATCTGGAATTCCTAACACTGCTGTACGAAAACTAAAGTATCTCGCAAGCTGTGAAACGAAATTCAAATCCGCCAAAGGGAGATGAAAATAGATATAATAAAATAACTTTCATATTTCACAAATAATTTCCATTCAGTAAGAGAAATCAAGGTTAAAACACAATTCTTTACAGACAGCGAGCAAAATATAGTAAGTATAGTTTTTATAAACGAGCATGAAACAATGCGTAAAACTCACCAATAAAATCCACCAAAATTCTGGATAATCCCTAACCAAATAAAGAAACACTGACCAAAGTTTTGGATGAAAAAAATATGTGTGGCACAAGTATCAAATTCATTTAGTTAACAAAACCAACAGGAAATGAAATCTGGAAAAGATCGACACCTCTGTAGTAAAACAGTCATAACTCACTCATACGAAAACAAAATTGAGTAAGGTCAGAGGGGTTTGAAAAAAGACAAAATTCTCTAAAACTCATGTTTTATACCGAATTTATCTTACTGGTTTCAGGACAGTCCAAAACAGCAAACAAAACAGATCAGCGACAAAATATAGGTTTTTCCCTTTAACAACAACTCAATATATATCATACAAAACTTGTTCAAAGCACAACCAAACATGAAATCGAGTCTACCAAGTATCCAAACATCATGAATTAGGATTATTGACGTAACTAAATCAATCCGATCACATGGTTCTCAACAATTATCCAAATTCTCACGAGAAGTCTCACATGCATGATCAAATCAAGAATGGGTAAAACCTAAGTTAATTCATGTCAATACTGTGTCATAAGGAAATTAGGGTCAAGTTTTCACAATAGAGACAAAACCTATCAAAGATAACACAAACAAAAGTCGTCTCTAGACACAACTACACTATAGGTGGTATTTTTGACTTGTATCAAACAAATGAATTGTAGTACAAGTTACTTGCCTTAATCGAAGATGAAGAACGATGAAAATCAAGAATAACGGGACAGATTCCCAGGAAACAAACCAAAATCCATGAACAAGAGATCCACGATCCAAGAGCAACGAACCCACGAACAAACGCACGAACACATGGCATGCTTCTCAAAGTAAGAGAAGAGAAAACCCACAACAAGAAAGATGTGAACTTTGCGGTGATTCGAGGATTGGAAGTTGGTCGGCAAGGAGTGAGAGAAGATCAGAGAGAGGTAATATGGTGTGGTGGTTGGATGGATGTGGGGATCGGGATGGGGGTGAGCTCGGGTTGGAGATGCAGCCGGGAGAGGGTGTCGGCCTGGGGGTGTGCTGACCGGGATGGGGGGTCTCAGTGTGAAGCCTCCGAGGGGAGAGAGAGGGTCCGGGGTGCTAGGGTTAGGGTTTGTGAGAGGGATTTATATATATAGGATTAGGGGTTAAGGAGTTGGGTTAATAGGTTGTGGGTAGATTAGAAGTAGTAATAGGATTGTTTAATGGGTATGGATATGGGTTAATTGAATAGGATTCAAAATAGGATTGAGTTCAATTTAGCTTTGGTAAATCTATTAGGGATCATCAATAGGATTGGAAAAAGGATGAACAACCACTCGCCACCATAAGCACCCAAGAGCATAAAATAAAGAAGACAAGAACCAAATGAAAGAAAGAACAATAATAGACGAAGAACGGCATAAAAGACGAACAAAAACCAACACAAGGAGCTCAAAATGAAATAAATGAATGTATATTGAAAACAAACTCCAATATACGGTTCAGGAAATGCAAGAGAAATATAAAGAGAGAAAATACACCAAAATGAAAAATACACTAAAAAATACATAAAATGAAAAACAAGGGTTACACCACATGTGCACACTTCTCATTCATTTGTTTTATTATTTGTTTATAGCATAAATGTATATATTTGTTAAATGACAAGTGTAGGATTTAAAAGTGTTTATTTAAAGTAGAATAAATTAATGGGATTCTTCTTTTTAATGAATTTCTTGTGGGCTTGAAAATAGAATTTTGGTCTCATGGTTTTTTGTAACCCTTGTTTTCTCATTTTGTGTATTTTTGAGTGTTTTTCTTTTTGGCATATTTCTCTCTTTGTATCTTTTTTCTGGACCGTATATTGGATCTTTTATTTTCAATATATTCATTTAATTGTTTTTATCATCTTTTATTTGGGTTCTTGATTCATTTGTCCACTATTGTTTCGTCTCTGTTGGATCGTGCTATTATTTTTTATCCTCTTTATTCTATTTGTTCATGTCCTATTTCATTTATCCATTTGGTGTCCATCTTATTTCTTTTTGGTTTCTATTGAACCCTAAACCTATATGCTTAACAACCTGTTAATATCTACACCTATCTACACCTATTAACTTATACCCATTAAAACCCAAATCTTTTTTTTAAAAGCTAATACGAAGACCCATTTATTAATCCAATGCCCTATACTCAGCCTAACTATCCTATACCCTAACTACACAACCCGAAACCCACTAAAACCCATCCCGGCCAGTGCATAACCTTAAAACCCCACCTATTTATACTATTGTTCCCTTCCCTGTGCATTGCCCCCGTTACCCTAGCCGCCTGCCTATTCATCTTCAAAAAAAAAAAAACCCCTACTGCCCTCATTCCATACTCCTGACCATCTCCACTTCTTCAACCCATCCTTTGTGTCTTTCCCCCAGCCTACCACAGCGGCACCTCTTGCACCTCCTACCCTCTCCCAACCTCAGTTCCCTGTGCCATCCCGAGCGACTGCGGCAGCTGCACCAGCCGACGCTCAGGATCAAGCGACCTCCCATTGGCATCGTTGGTTCTCTCCGACACAGCGAGAGCAACCCCCTCCTACTCTGCTGCCGTTGTGCATCAGTGTCGTCCTCTCTCGGTTGCGGTGTGTGCGTGGTTTCATTGTTGTTCAGTTGAGTTCGTGTGCTCGTTTTGGGTTCACGAGTTCGTTTGTTCGTGTGTTCGTTGAGTTTCATTCGTTCATGTGTTCATCGTCGTTAGTGGATTTTGTTTGTTCGTTGAGATCGTTGCCTGAGAATTCGTTCCTGTTATTATTGCTTTTGTGCCGTTTTCGTCGTCGTCTTTCAGGCAAGTAACTTGTATTAAATTCCTTTGCAAATACAAGTACTAAATACCGCCTGTAGTATAGTTGGGTTCTAGAGACAATTTGTGTGTGAATTCTCTGTTATCTATTGTCTCTATTGTGATGATTTGGCCATAGTTGCCTAACGACACATATGACATGAAACAACCTAGGGTTGACCACTTTTGATGTATATGTTCATGCTACTTTGAGATATCTGTACTTGATGTGTTATTCGTGATATACTTGTCTAATAATTGGAAAATACTCTATACCATGTTGGTTGGACATCTAGTACATTATATCTCATGTTTGGGTTGATTTGGATGAATTTCGTATGATCTATGTTGATTTGTGTATGAGGGACAAATTCTGTATGTTTCTGTTACTTTGCTTTTGATCAGTATTTTAGACCCTATTAATGTCAGTATATGAAAATATTTTGTGAACATTATTTGTAGAGAATTCTGTCTATTTTCCAACCCCTTTTGACGGATCTCAGTTTCGATTTATGGATTATGAGTTATGTCTATTTTACTACAGAGGTGTAAAGAGATTCCAGATTTTATTTTCTATAAATTCTGAAGAGTAATCTATTTTTATCATGATGTTAAAAGTATTATTTTGATCCAATATTTTGCACAATACAACTAGACCTTATTGGGATTAATCCTGAACTTTTATGAATTTATTTGATGAGTTTTACAAACCGTTCTATATTTCCAAACAATCACTATACATGCAGAATTTTCATGCTGTTTAGTAAAGAACCTGATTTTCGACCTAATTCTACTTGCTATTTCTAAAATCTTTGTGAATATGAAAGTTAGCCTACTGTATATATTTTATCACCCTTTCTACGGATTTGGATTTTGATTTATGGTTTGTGAGAATTGTTGTTCTCGTACTGCAGTGTTTATAATTCCAGATTTTCAAAACTACTACATCTTGATGTTTTCTAATTTTTGTTGACTAAATTATTTATATTGAAAAATTATGAAACATTATATTCTCATGCTGTACATATAGGGGAGTACCTCAGATTTTTTGTGGATTTAATTAATTAGTTTTCATGCTGTTTTCCTGACTGTGAACACAAAATACTGATTTATGACTGAACACATTTTCTGGATTCAAACCTATTTTAAGTTATGTTTTTGTGAAATACTATATGACTTATATATATTCTCTGGACTCGGTCGGAAGTCTATTTTCCAGATTCTTCGACGGATCCAGATTTGCATTTTTGTAGCAATGGGAATCCCTGTTTTAGTACAGTACTGTCTTGCTGTCCTGAACTAGTATTTGCATTGTTCTATTCCTTTATGAGCTGTCTATCATCTGTACATGTTTATCTGTCACCCTGAACCTGTTACTTGCTTATACCATATTATTCTTACTCTGTTTTATACACATACATGCATGTCTAATAATAATAATAAATAATCAAGCCGGTGTTAAGGGAAAATATCCAGTAGTGGGAAATTATAGAAATGTGTACTTGGAAGGGGGGCCGTGTTTCCAATACTGAGCATCTGTTATGTGATACGATACTGTTATACTGATTACCTGACTGCACACTTCCCTATAGGAAGGTGTACTTGGAGGAGGACCAACAGGTTCTGACTGTCTGATTACTGTTACTGATAACCTGACTACACACTTCCTAATATGAAGGTGTACTCGGAGGAGGACCACTAGGTTCTTACTGTCTGATTACTGTTTGATTACTGATACCTGAGTACACGGCCCTATATGATCCCCTACAAAATCTAAACCTAACTTGTTTGAATATAGAAACCATGTGATAAAAACGTGGGGCGCATAACAACATGACATCTGTTAGCTGTTATCTGTTATGCCACTGGACACTGTTATCTGTTATTGTCTGACTGCTATCTGATACTGTTATCTGACACTATGATCTGTATACCTGTATGTGTATATGTTGACACTTGACACATGTTACCTGTACCTGTTAGTATACCATGCTACTTGATTCTGTTTTCCTGATTCATGTTAGATATTATATTCTGTTGATATGCCTATACCATGTTATATTCGTTTTTGCTATTATTTTATATCTGTTTTTTTATTCCATGTATTTGTATCTTGCACTACAAGCGACCCGTAACTTGCAATGACGGGAGTTTATTTTCTTTTTCCTCTTTCTGCAATTTATGTAATTGCAGACCAGGGTGATCAGCTATCAGATGGAGTTGGTGATATGAGATATTAGTACTGAAGTTTTATTATTATTTTTTTTGCTTATTTGAACAATTGTATTTGATACTTGGATTTATTTGTATTTGGGCAATGTGACCCAGAATATTAACTTGTTCAGATCTGATTTATTTCATATTATTATATTTTGATTTCAAGTAAATTTATGTTGGTATATTTGATTCGATTATGCATACTTGGTTGATTTCGCTTGCTTCCGACTCGGATTATTTCTGTGAGATGTTGTAAAGATTCTGAACAGCTTATGGATGATAAAAAACATTCGCTGGGCTTAGTCACATATCTGTATTCCGTATTCTCTTTTGGGAAGCAGGGTGTGACAGTTTTTAATATAAAAAAATACATTTGTGAAAATTGAAATGAGAAGAAAAGTATGCATGACATCATAAAAATTTTTAGAAATAAAATGTAGTAGGTAATGTGGAAAACTATGAGTATCAAAATTCAAAAGAACAGAACAATAAAAAAGATGGGATATATTGTACACACCAAGAAAAAATATCATTTTTATAAGAAAACTATCAATACTACGAAATGAAATGCAGTAGGTAATGCAGTAGGTAATGTGGAAAACAGAGTAAACTTTTACAAGAAAACTATGAGTATCAAAATTCAAAAGAACAGAACAATAAAACGAGAAAACATAGCATACGAGAAGGAATGTGACAATAAAAGATGGGATAGATTGGGATAAATTTTCATACGAAAATAATATTAGGTGAAGTATTAAGTCGTTAATTGTGAAAGAGCTAGGAAAACAAAGCAATTTGACAGGAATAAAGAGAAGCATAGTCAAAAAATACATAAATAAAATATTTAGGAGCTTAGAAATCAAAATTTATCAAAGTAACATTTGATAAAATGATTAAAATCGCAAATTGAACTAGTATTATATATTACGAGATAAAGATTGAACTAGTTATTCAAGAGAAAAGGTTTTGGAAAAATATATGAGCATGAAATTTAGTTAAAAGTGTAGACAATATAAAATAATTCTGTATAACAAGCTAATATCATAAAAGAACTTGTAAAGTAAATACCATAAATATATATATGATTTAAAAATAATCAAAAGTCAAAAAATACATAAATAAAATATTTGGGGGCTTAGAAATCAAAATTTATCAAAGTAATAAGTGATGGAATGATTAAAATCGCAAATTGAACTAGTATTGTATATTACAAGATAAAGATTGAACTAGTTATTCAAGAGAAAAAGGTTTTGGAAAAATATATGAGCATGAAATTTTGCAAAAAGTGTAGACAATATAAAATAATTCTGTATAACAAGTTAATATCATTAAATAATTTGTAAAGTAAATACAATAAATATATATACGATTTAAAAATAATCAAAAGTGGGGGTCATTAAAGTAGAAAAATCCATTTCTGTTGTGGGTTCACCTCGTTGATAGTCTTAATAATAATTTAATGTGTAGTAGTTCAAAACGTAATAGAATACATAAGAGTAACAGGTAACGTGAAAGCGCATAAAAAAAACATCGAAAAGAAAGGTCAAACTTAAAAGATTAAAATTAAGGGTTGTAAATAAAATAATGAATATCAAAGTGAATTAATAGTATAAGAAAATATTTATTTGAAAATTAGTCAATGTTAAAGATGAAAAATTTTACGAAGAAAATCCACGATTTTTTTTAAATTTTATTTTTTTTAAAGAGGGAAGTGTGTCCACGTGTAAGGCACCATGAATGTAGTTTCAAACCAACTACACTTCTGCTGCGCCACTCTGATACCAAGGGGAGAAAAATGCTTGAATACAATATCACATCAATTGTATACGAGGGAAGTATCATGAATGCAAGTTCCATAACTTTATCATTCATGACTCCAGCCATCTAATAGCAAAGGAAGGAGAACACATCAGTGTATAGAGCAACACAAATGTAGTTTAACATACACTTAAATCTCTATAAGCTGAACTCACACTCTAATGTCCACCTTAATGTGTCGTCCTTGTAATTTTGTACTACTTATTGAAGTTTGCTCTGATACCACTTGTAACACCCCGAATTCCATTTACATGTAATTCGTAGTACAACAGGATGTTTTACTTCATTTCGTACAATTTTACAAAGAAATTAAAACTTTTCTTTATACAGATGGTTTATTACAGAGTTATACAGCGGAAAAAATACAACATGAAATACAACTTTAATAACAGTAGGTTTAATCATGAATATATTCTTTATCATCAACTGTCTTTAAGTCCTTGCCAATCCAGTCTAGCCCTGCACTAAAAATTTGTGGGCACGTCAGTTGCATACAACCGACGCAATGCAATAAACAGCGATCCTTTCTATGCTATATTATAACAAAATGTCTTACTTTAACAATCACAAACTTGAATGCATATAAAAGTGTAAAGAGTGACAATCTTAAACATGACAGTGTATGATATGACTTAATGCCTAATGTAGATGTTATACTACATTGATACTAATGCATACTTGTTCGGGTTCAATGCACCCTATCCTACATAGGTCCGAGGGCAAGCACTTACGTACTCCACATTATAGGGTTAGATCCCACGCCATGCATCCTACTACTATGACTACTACAAGATTCACACACTTTGCAAGTATTGGCTCTCGCCCTTAGAATAGTGGAGACCAATCCCACTCCGTGGATCCTTCTGTGGCCTTTATGTCCATCGTTCCGGAATACTGTGGAAACCAACTACACTTCTGCTGCAGAGACCAATCCTCACTCTGCAGGTCATCCTGGAGACCTTATTGCACAATTATCCCAAGAGCGTCGCTCTTGTTCTGGAATACTCGAGATCATTCCCGCTCCATGGATCATTTTGTGCCCATTACGTCCATCGTCACGGAATACTGGGAATTATCTCTCTCCTAGGATCATTCTGGAGTTCATAACTCATGTTTGCTCTAGTTTCATCATGTCAACAACTAGTGCATGTCCTTAGTTTTGAAACATGAATAAGTAATACTACCTAGAACTAGCTTACCTTCCTACTGGTTTAACACAAAAATACCCAGAACGACGATCCATATTGGCCACTTCTCAAATCAACTATGCATTTTCAACACTAGCCAGTACCTGGGTCTCACTAAGCCTCTAGAAACAACATCTTTTCATATTTAACACCTTGGAGTACTCATACCCTTATTACGCATATTTATGTATCCTTCAAATTCTCATTTATTCTTATTTATTCATAAAGAAGTAAAATCTCAAACAATTCACTTTCACAATACACTTCTCATATTCAATAAAATTTTCTCAATACAAGTTAATTAAGATTAAAACATAATCACTTAATAATTCATCATTGAAAATTCATCTTATCATTTTTCTTTGATTTATTTTGAATCAATCCAAACATCTTTAATCATATATATATTACTGTTGAGTTCGCATATCATCTAAGCATGAATAGATCTTTATTTTTCCAAAATATAACTTAAAACAGTGAGAAAATATTCTCAATCACTTCGTCAAAGTATCATTTGTAAAACAATAAATTCAAAGTCAGAAAATGGCAATTCATGCTATTTGTAAAAATAATAGAAAATTATATAATTCACGAAACTTTGTATTCTTTAGAACAAAATAAAGGTATACAATTCTACTACAATTTCTTAGTTATAAGTTTCTCCAAAATATTGTATCTATAACCCTGAATTTTTCGAAATATATAGTAGGGTCGAAATATTCAAATACTGCCTCTTGTTCAATCTTGAAAATTCATTATAAATTTAATTCTTTGTGAAAATTTGATTTCTTAGACTTTACAGAAAGCTTAACGAGTCTACTACAAGTTTTTAGTTCTGACTATTCTCAAATTACTTCATTTAGAAAGCTGAAATGATCAAAAATCGAAATGTGTACAAATTTCTGGTAACCAGTCAACTACTAATCAGTTCTGAGTTTAGATTTTATTAAAATAGTGTACGACCTCCAAATCTAATGAAATTTTAAAGGGACGTTCCTGACACATACAAGATTCTCCCAAAAAAGCATTAGTTCTAGATTCTAACTATTTTATTTAACACGATTTTCTGATGTGAAAACAAAATTCAAAACAAACTTTCTTTGCATGATTTAGAAACTTTGTGTACAAATTCATATCCATTCATTCAACATAATTATAATATATTACCATGCACCCAAACAACATCATTTCAACTTGTCGACAAGATAATCTTTCAATTAGCATGTACTTTCATTCTAAATATCATCATAACCACTACTCAAATATATAATCAATTTTATATAACAATCTTCCTACACATGCATGATACTATACTTTAGAAAGTTCGAGAAGTCACCCACCTTAGTTGAAGAAAGAAAAATGGAAGAAAACTCATTGGATGTTGCTCCTAGCTCCAACAAGATGCTAGCATTCTCCTCCTAGAAAAGCAAAGCTCAAGCCCTCCTCCATAAAGAAATCCAGGCACTCTCTTTCTTTTCTCTCTTTCTTTCTTCTCTTTTATTTTTCTTTTGAGTGTACATTGTTCATGAACAAACACCATTACCCAAAATTAAATACCCATTATCAAAATTAAGTACCCACACACCATTTACAACACAAACCCTCACCTCTTCTCATTCCTTCATGAATTGGCTAACCCTTGGATTTCCCACATGTGCACACTTCTCATTCATTTGTTTAATAATTTGTTTATAGCGTAAATGTATATATTTATTACATGACAAGTGTAGGATTTAAAAGTGTTTATTTAAAGTAGAATAAATAAATGGGCTTCTTTTTTTAATGAATTTCTAGTGGGCTTGAAAATAAAATTTTGGGCCCATGGGTTTTAATATAAAAAAAAATACATTTGTGACAATTAAATGAGAAGAAAATTGTGCATAACATCTTAGAAACTTTTAGAAATAAAATGCACGTTAAAATTAACGTGCAATGCACGTGCCAAAAATAAAAAAAGATTTAAGAGAACGAAAAGCAGTCAAAATACAAAACATGAATATTTAATAATGTTACAGATATTTCATGTAACAGAAAATATACGTAATTGACACGTGTATCGAAAGCATATGCAATGTACATAAAAACACAAGGATTAAAATAAATGTTTGAGTTGGCTAAACATAGGATTTTTGAGAAAACGGAAAATATATAAATAATCAGAATATGACATTTATATAAAAATACGTTATGAACATTATTCGTAATGGTACAAAATACACGTACGTAACACACGAGGGCAAAATTGTCATTACTCAATTTTGTGGGGTGTTACCACTTTCCCCATTAGAACAATTCTGTCTCAGAACTTACTAGAGGGAAAGTTGTGTTTTGTACACACCAAACAAAAATATCATTTTTATGTATAGAAAACTGTTAATACTACGAAAGGAAATGCAGTAGGTAATGTGGAAAACAGAATAAACTTATATTAGCACTACAAGGAATTTGCCATATACCAACGGACACCTGTAGTGACGGATCACTAAAACCGTGGGTATAGGCATCATATACCTACAGACGTGTAGTAAACTGTGGGTATAGATATCCTATAGCTTTAGAGCTTTTAATCCGTAACTATAAGTTTTACTGACGGGATTAAACACTGTGGGTATAGTCTATAATTTATTTTCCCCCAAACTTTTTCATTTCCCCCCCCCCCCCCAAAAAAAAAATCATTTATCCCTCTAAAACTCCTAAATCCCAAACCCAATCTCCAAATCCTCTTCCTCCCAAGTTGGACTCTGTTCTTGATCCGAATTTGGGTTTTAAATTATGTTTTGGATTAGAAATTTGATCTCGAATTGTATTCTCAGGCACTCGTTAACCATTTCTCAATCGGAGATGTGGTCAAAATTGATGATCACGGTGAAGGATCTCAGGAGAATTTTTGAAGAAGATTACAGTACGTAAGTGTCATCAACTCATCATCTTCATTATTCTATCGAAATTTTTGTTTCATTATACTACGACTTTGAAATTAGATCTCGGATTTTGCTGTAGATAAGAAACTAGGGTTTGGAATTCTGTTTTGGATCTAAAATTTGATTTCGACAATTTTTTCTTGATTAGGTATTCACTAAACCGTTGTCGATTGGCGATGCGGTTGTAATCGATGGTGATGGCTGAGGATCTCAAGGGGAGTTTTGAAGAAGATCGTGGTATGTAAGTCTGGTTAACTATTTCATTGCCGATTTTATTTTAGAATTGATTTTATATGTTGTTTCTTGAGTGTTCTACTGTCTATGTGATTAGAAAGTGTAGTTTAGGAAAATGAGGTATCTATCTGGAAATGTATGTCAATTTGTATAAGAAAAATATGAAAGGGGTTAAGAAATGCCTTCTTTTTGACAGTAGACCAACTAGGCTACGATTCATTATGTAATTCATGTGGAATTTTGATGATTAGATAGGAAGGTTATCTAATGGATTTGTAGTGTTGGGTATTAGATTAATGTACTAAGAGTGTTTCTCTATTAACTATGCTTACACACTTAATGATTAAAAAAAGTTTGTTTCGATCTTTATTCATTATTTTAGTATATGATTTTATTATAATTTCACTAGACTTTTTTTTGTCGTTGTCAAGTGTCGACTCTCTTTCTCTCACCCTAGCACGATTACAAGTAGATAAGGGAATGTAATTATAATTAGCGAGGAATATAATGGCAATTGTGATCTTTCTATCACCCTGGCATTTCTTAAGGTGCTGCTCTGCCTGGGGGATCAGATATTCTAATGGATCTTCTATCAATTGAAACTTCACCTGTACATAATAATGCATCTTTACCTATAACTACAAATGGTAACTAGGGTGGTATTGCATCAGTTGTTCCCTTGGATAGATTGTCTTCTTCAGCTTCTTCTTCATTGGCTTCTCAACTATCGAATCCAGATCCTATGAAAGGGATTCTGTAGAAAAACCAATCTCCACAAGCTGCAGCTCCTGTATTGGATTTACTAGACGGTCTTTCATCGGCTCTGTCTACTCCAGGTGAATCTTACGATTTTTTGACGATAATTTTGTGGAGATTATTTACAAATTATTGATGTTGCGAATTTCTTGTTATCAGGAATAGAAAATCCAGTTCTTCCATCCGTCACTGCTTTCGATAATAGTGCATTGAAGATTATGTTCAGCTTTACAAAACCACCAGGAAAGCCACAAGTTACAGTAATCCAAGCTACATTTTTAAATATGTCGCCAAATGCCTACACAGATTTAATTTTTCAAGCCGTCGTTCCAAAGGTATTATTATATATAGTAAAGAGGTTCCGATTTTAAAAGTGTTTGCAATTATTTGTTTAAGTAAATTATCCTGCACTTTATAATCTGATTTAGTGATCTGTATTTTCTTTGAACAAATGCAAGTATTTTGGCATGCATGTAAGCAAAAGCAAAGAAAAACTTCATTTTAGCAAACTTTGATCCTCTAAAAGAGAGCATTAAATTTGAGCGTTTAATGACACATAAGACATGTGGCATAAAATGAGATTGGGTCAAATCAAATTTTCATCATAGCCGTGAATTTGTTCCTAAAAACTTTAATATCAGACTGTTGCCATGCTTTAACTGTTAGATGGTGTTTATTCTCTCTTAGATAAACTAACTGAAAACATGAATAATTATTAGCAAGATTTTGTGGAAGAGTTGGAAATTCCTCCGTAGCTATGCTATATGTCTTTGTTTTAACTCTAAAATTTAGATTAGAATAAGAAAAGGCCTCAGAGTAAAAACCCACTCATATTGGCGGTTATGAGTGTAGTTCATCATTTGTGATAACAGGGGGGACATGTCTTTAATTGAGGTACATATAGTGGTAAAAGTACCCTACAGTTCCCACATTTTTACATTCATTTGTTTTCGGCGTCTCTCTCTCTCTCTCTCTCTCTCTCTCTCTCAATATTGTTTTAGTTCCTCTTTTGATTTCACCTGATATTATAACATGTTTGAGAATGCACCTTCTTCCTCTTTTTCGATGGAAGTGTAATAATTAGTTTCCGGAGCAATTCAGCCTAAGACATTTTTCTGATAGTAGAACGCATAATTAATTGCAGATTGCTGATGTTTTATGTGATGCTAGGATTCCTTGTGGATTAAAGTCTGTTGTTTTATATGGTGGGACTAAAAAGGAGCCACAAATATCTGCATTGAGATCAGGAGTAGTAAGATATCAATATTTTACTCCTGCATACTTCGTGCATCTGTTTCTGGCAAATATTATTTGATAATTGCTTTTCAGCCCTGTCAGATTTGGTTAAGTGAATAAAAATACATATTGTGCTTAGTTTAATGTCCATGATCTACGAGATTCACAATTTTTTTAGGTTTGGATGAGTGATAATCATGAGGTAGATTAAACAATGTTCAACTGTAGTGCTCAGGAAAGAAAAGGATATGGCAGTCCTTTACATTTTCCTGCAGGAAAGTTCAAGTAAGTTTGATGTTAAAAAAATTATAATAACTGGTATTTGATTCCCAGGAAAGGAACTAGATAAATAAATACTGTAAAGCAAGGTGCGTACACCTGCTACATGTAAAAGAGTTTCTCTTCATGTAAATGTTCAACTTTAAGCTCATCAAACTCTTTGCATTTAGATATTTCTATAGATACTAATGCATGTAATCAACCTTAATTGTCTACATTTAATGCACCAATTTCTAACAAATTATCTTGTTTATAAATGCACATGTGAAACGGCTGATAATATGCCAAGCTGAAGTGAACGTCTTATTTTAAGTCAACGTCTATCGTTACCTCCCACATACTCTTTTATGATTGATAATGCACGAGAGACAAAATCTTCAGTATACATGATACTCTGAGAACTCTGTAAGTTTACATCTAACTTGTTGTGTTAAACTATATGTGTATATGGTCCCAGTATTGTATAAATGACAGTGATGGTTGAGCATCTAATATTATCAAATTGTTGGTATATGAAATGCAATGCATGCTAATTATCCTGGTTGTTACTGGCATACTGATCAATTGTATGTAATCAAGTTCGCTTGACTACCTGAAGGCTTGTTAATTTGATAGATAA
Organism: Hemerocallis citrina; assembly: GCA_017893485.1. NCBI lineage: Eukaryota > Viridiplantae > Streptophyta > Magnoliopsida > Asparagales > Asphodelaceae > Hemerocallis > Hemerocallis citrina. Next base: position 384,453,547 of record CM030358.1, on the reverse strand, counting down.
TACTATCATTATGTTCTCTATGATCCCCATCCATATAATGCAGATACGTCATAAAACTCCTTGTGAAATGCAGGTATACGTACTGGAAACTCATACATATTATTTCTAATTTGTCTTGAATAATGTTCTATATGATCCCCATGATCCCCATCCATATAATGCAGATACGTCATAAATTTTCTTTTGAAATGCAGGTATACGTACTGGAAACTCATACATATTATTTCTAATGTCTTGAATAATGTTCTATCATATGATTTGACACTGAACTGAAGATGTGATGATATATGAATTTTATTATTTCTTTAATATAACTGTAAGCTGATTAATCAACCTGTCTGTATTGCTATTGTATGGAATAGAAATAGGGTTTTAGTTTTTGTACTGTACAATAAGGAGGCTGCTCGTGTTGAAAGTATACTTCAGAAAAGGTACATTATACTAGCTTTTCTTGTTCTTTTATTCATTTAATTTACTAGAGTGATACAACAAATTATAAGTTTTTCCTCCTTGTATTTTAAGAGGTTGGAATACTGTCTCTGTGCATGGAAACAAAGCACAACAAGACAGAACAAAGGCTCTAGCTTTGTTTGATTTTAGTAGTTCATTGTGGGAATAAGGTGAAATCTACCGTTGTCATACTTAACTACTAGAATGATGGATGATGCAAGTTATTCGCTGGGTCATGTCACGTGCTTGCATTCTGTATTTCTGGGAAGCAGGGCGTGACAAGGATGCATAAAAGTAGTAATACAATAGAACATAGGAGGAGGATTGTCATGCCCCACTTCCCAAAATACGGAATACGAGTATGTAACGTAGGCCCAACGAATGATGTTGTAACCGCTGTTTTCCATTTTCTATATTTTTGGATGTATTTTTCTTTTTGTGTATTTATTCTGATTGTTTCACCTTTCGGACCTTGTTTTCGATCTTCATTTTCAATATACCCATTTATTTGGTTTGTCATCTCCTTATCTGATTTTCTTGATTCAATTGTCCCATATTATTTTATCTCTATTTGATCGGGCCATTTCTTTGATCCTCATTATTTTAATTGTTCATGTCCTATTTTTTTATATTTATTTACTCATGTTGTTCTATCTCTATTATTGGATCTTTAATACCCTAATCCTATACCCAATTTCCCTATTGGATCCATATAAAACCCAGTACCCATTAAATCCCCAACCCAAAATGTAATACCCCTAATTTTTAAATAATGCTTTTAAGATTAATAAATCAATTAAATTGATTTTTTTGATTTAATAAATATTTTTCTGAAAATTTATCTTTTTACACATGCAAAACACGTGCAAATATTTTCTTGGAAAGTTCGAAGTCAAAAACTATTTTGGGGAAACTAATTATTTATTATTAGATATTATTTTTGAATTTTCTGGATTTTTCTGATAATTATTGAACCTATTTGCAAATATTACAAAAAGAAGGACTTTTGTGCAAAATTACAACTTGGAGTAAAAACAGCAGATTTTTGAATTTCTGGGCTTGGCATGATGCCTAATCAACTCAGAGGTTAAGATTTTACTTTTTTGTTTTAATAAATTTAGTTTATTTTGCAAGTTTTGATAAAGAAGGGTCTTTTTGGAAATTTGCCACTTAGAGGGGCAAAAATGCAATTTTGTTTTTTTGAGCTTTCAAAACAAAGATGGCTAGTTATAGGGTAGTTATTTTGTTTTTAAATCTCAATTAGGTTGGTTTTATTCAATTTCCAAGTATAAGGATTTAAATATGTAAAGATATATTTAAAAGAGATATTTAGCAAATCTATTCAAAAATCCTAGATGAATCAAATCTCAGCCTATATAGGGTGGAGTGCAGCCATCTCTTTGGTTCACAACACAAAGGGATTTCTTATTATTATTTCTTGGAGTTCAAAGCGATGATCTTGGATTTTGCAAAAGAAGGGTTTTTTCTCATTCTTTATTAATTCGATTGATTTCTTCATTGAGGTGAGTGACTTGTGTTTGTTTTCTTATTGTTCTAAGTATGTGTATATGATGATTTATCTATTAGAAAGAATGTTAGATGATTGTATGAAGATATAATGAATTTCGATGAGTAGATGAATTAAAAGTGGAATCTTTTCTTGAAACTATACTATTGATAACCAAAACCCTAATCTAATGACTTGTGATTGTTAAAGAACCCAATAGAAATTATGAGTAGGTTGCTTTCATTTATATGCTTACTGATTTGTTGGGTGATAACAAGTATATATGTGTATGATGCACAATTTGAACAAAAGGTGGAGTCTGTTACTATTGATGGGTATATGTACACACTGTTGATGCATAAAACTTGCTTAAATATCGTCATAATTGTTTATAATCATGGATAAACTGATGAAGATGATTGGAGTATGTAAATAACAAGTTATTGCACTAAAAGAGACAAATTTACAAGTTTCAAGAAGTAGGTTTTGTCAATTTAAACTAATCCTGCTATTTAGTGTATATGAACTTTTTGGCCACTGTATATACCTATATGGGTACATATATAGAACTAGACATATTAGAGTAAATTATTGATGCATTTTGAAAGCCCTAGTTTTACTTTATCAATCATCAAGTAAACTAGTTAACTAGTAAGTATCAGTTTCTCTTCTTTGACACTGCAGATTGCTGCTGCACTCCTGTGCAGGTGCACACATGACCAAAATCCCCCTTCACATATACAAACAGTATCTCTTGTCTAAATAGCAGTCATGAGGTTGTGTTGGTATTTTCTTTGTGTATGCAATTGAGGACCACCTACTATATTAAACACATATGCTTCAATTCAATACAGTCCATCTGCTATACATCTGCATAGGTTGCATTCTATTAAAGACCACCTCTCTATACCATAAATATATATATATACAATCAGTGAAAGGGATACTTTCTATGAATCAGATACATATATACATATACTTTATATTAGTAAAAAGGAGTTTTTCCAAATTCTTCTATTTATCTATATATATGTCCCACTTTAGTCTGTGCGTGTTTAACTTTAGTAAAGAGAGATCTCTATACATCACAGATTTATCCCCATATACTTCAACTCAGAAAATAAATTATATATATACATATACTATGTAATACCCCAGATTTTTAAATAATTTTTAAAGATTAATAAATGAATTAAAATGATTTTTGGTGATTTAATAAATACGTTCTGAAAATTTATCTTTTTACACGTGCAAAACACGTGCAAATATTTTCTTGGGAAGTCTAAAATAAAAAATTATTTGGGGGAAACTCATTATTTATTATTAGATATTATTTGTGAATTTTCTGGATTTTTCTGATAATTATTGGGCCTATTTGCAAATATTACAAAAAGAATGACTTTTGTGCAAAATTACCACTTGGAGTAAAAAACTCTAGATTTTTAGATTTTAAGGCTTGGAATGATACCTAGTCAACTCAGGGTTAAAAAGTTTACTTTCTTTTAGATGAATTTGGTTTATTTTGCCAGTTTTGATAAAAGAGGATCTTTTGCAAATTGCCATTTAGAAGAACAAAAATGCAAAATCGTTTTCTGGATTTCTCAAACAGTGCCGGCTGGTTATAGGATGATTATTTTTTTTTTTTAAAACTCAATTAAGTTGGTTTTATTTAGTTTCCAAGTATAAGGATTTATATATGTAAAGATATATTTAAAAGAGGTATTTTACAAATTTGTTTACAAACCCTAAAAACCTATATTTCGGCCTATTTAAAAGGTGGAGTGCAGCCATCTTTTGCTGCACAATACAAAGAATTTTATTATTATTATTCGGCCTATTATTTTCTACACTTGACACTTAGACTAGTTCACTTGATGTTTTCATGTTTTACATATTGTTATTCCTTATTTCATTTTATTCTTGCTATTAATACATGTTGTTTACGATTCTCTGTTTCATGTTTTATTTATGTTGCATTTATTTTTATGTCACTCACGCCGTTATGGCTTACCCCTGTAGTTATGGGGGTTAGGATTATCTCTAGCCTCATGTTTTACATGTAGGTACCATTACCTTGGGATTTGGATGCGTGATGAACTCAATAATATTCACATTTAGAAGCAATAATCTTAGTGCAATTAGACATTTAAATGCTCTATATGTGGTATTTTACTCTTCTTTTCTCTTTTCCATAAGAAACAACCAAAAGTAGCAAAACGAAGCAGATTCCAGACTAATACAGACTGAGAGGATGATATACAGGGAAATGCAGTGTAACAGTCGACTGGCTCTTCATCAGTCGACCGGACAGAGAGATTGCTGGGGCTCGGCACAGTCGACTTCCCCAACACCAGTCGACTTGACTGAGGAATCAACGAAGCCACAGATGTCTCGATACAGTCGACTTACACTCAACACCAGTCGACTGCATCCGGCGGAGTGAAAAGATAAGATCCATCCGCATCTAATCCAAATCAACGCAGATTTAGGAAAGAAAGAAATAAAGGAAAGGAGAGGACTTTTTCGGAAAGGAGGCAAACCCTAATTCCCTTCCCGTGCTATATAAATACCAAGAAAGATGCATTATTGAGGGATCATCGAAGAGAGACGGAATTTCTGAATCATCAAGTCATAAACCAAGAAAGTTTTCTATCAGCATCGAAGAAGAAGGAGATCAAGTATTCAGCAAAGGAACGGCCGGTCGACTGTGTGACAGCCAGCCGACTTATCTGGCCGAACTACATTAGTTTATCTCTTCTTTTTCTAGTGCTTTTAATGTTCATCATGTATTCGAAACTGTTAGTTAATAAAAGTTTTATTATGTGGAACTAATTTCATAGTTGGATAGATTGAAACCGTAGTTATGTAATGCTTCTATTCTTCTGAGTGCTATTCTGTTACTTATTGATTAAACCTGAGAGTATTAGTATAGATTTATAATAGACAAACTTGTTCAGAAGTTCTAAGAGCAGTCGACTGAGAGTGAGAGCAAGTCGACTGCAATACAGAACCTGAGTTTATCAAGTTTGCGCATTATAAATCTGCATCTGTTATATGAGTATAGAGACGACCCGTATCTCGTGCTCATAATTGTAACACAGGAGTCCTTAGGGGTTCTTGGTTTAATCAACTTGAGGGATCTAGATCTGATACCAATTTCTAGAACTTTGAGTGTTTGTTCGTTTCCATTGTTCTTATGTTTTCTTTAAGTGCAACTTAGTAGATACCATGCTAAATACTTAAGGAAAGAAACGAATTAGAGTAGATACCATGCCTAATTCTTGGCTAGGGAAACAATACTTTAAGGAGTAGATACCATGCCCTTAAAGGAACGAACATGTAATACCCTGATTTTTCGAATATATGAAAGATTATTTATTTTTATATAAGGTGTGCAAGTGTAGTATGTTGACTATTATTTTTGGCATGATGTGTAAGAATATTATTTTACCAAAGCCCAAATGTTAATTTACTTATCTTATCTTTTAAAATAATTATTTTGGCCCAATTAATTTTAGCCCATGAAATTAAACCCTTTTATTAGTTTCTACAACTTGTAATGTGTAACATCTTTTAAAAAAAAAAAAAAGATGCTTATTATTTTATGTACAAGTTCTTGTAGGGGTGATTTGTGCATGCACGTGCATTTCACATACACGTGCATTTAGCACTATTCTTGGCCGGATTTGAGTAGAGAAGTGGAGGTGAGTCATGGGTAGTTATGTGGAGTGTGGGTGGTTATCACAACTCCCTAGTCCATCCTAGCCCTTGGTCCCATAACTATCTACTAAATCCTAGCCCTCCATCCTACTCAAAGTTGTATATAAATACCCCCTCTCATTTCCTATTTCTTTTACACTAGAATCATTATTGTAAGAGAAGTATTTTGGGTGAGAGAGTTGTGTGTGTTTTTCTGTGGAGGCCGAGTAGCATTCTGAAGGCTTCGGTGTAGAGCAAGGAGCAAGGAGCAAGGAGTCGTCCACTACATTAAGGAGCTTTTGCTGGATTTCGATTATTTCATCAAATAAGGTGGGTGTTTCTCAGGACTTCTAATGTAGAAATTATACCATGCTGTGATAATTGTTACCGTGCTTATGAAAAGTAAATTCAACATGATAGAATTTGCCTGAGTATGTTGGGTAATCATGAAGGACAAGCGGTGTAATAATGACACTGCAAATAAGAATGATTTGGGTCTGTTCAGTCGACTGACATCTTGATGAGTCGACTGATGCGAGATGTATACTCTCATATTTAGATAGAAAGTTTCATGATGCATATGTGTAAGAGCTAAAATGAAACAGAAATGCCAATGTTGTATCTTCTACGTCGCATATGACTGAGAGGACATGAACATGTGGAAAGAAACTAGTGATATTAGAAAAATTGAGATTTGGTCGGTACAGTCGACTGTCTATGGATCAGTCGATCGGTACGAGACATCCGTTGCATATTTTGTTAGAAGGCTTTCGTTAACATACATGTGTACAATTAAAATAACATAGTAAGGCTAAACTCATATTCTTCATGGTATACATGACTGATGAGCCATGAGCCGGTGGAAAAAGAACTAGTGATGATTAACAATAATCTGTGCAGTTGACTGGTGATATAAGCAGTCGACCGATGCTTTGCTTAAACTATGAATAATCTAGTAGTTTCATGAAATGAAGTATTTTTCTATTGTGTTATTCTAGTGTAATGGATTGAGATCAATATTTTCATCTCTGCAAGAAAGTTATGAACAAGTGTAAATGCATGTTTAAAACACTTCCTTGAAGGAAAGACAATATTAGTGACTTGAAATTCCATGTTGCGATGTTACTGAACAGTAAGAAACTCTGTGTTTATGAAACATGAATGTATGTAGACTGTAAATTGACAGCATGATGCAAGTGCATGTAAGAACTGTAAGGAAGATAATCCTTTAATTTGAAATAAGAATCTGTCCAGTCGACTTAATGCGAGTAGCAAGTCGACTGAGCTGAATATAGAAATGTACTGTTAAGAACCCCAAGGACAGACGACTGATGGAATGACAGTCGACTGTCATATGAATGATTTTGGAACATAGAAAGTTGCGGGACAGCCGACTGGCCATGTGCATCAGTCGACTCTCCCGAGTGTTTATGAAGAACTTTTATTGACTGTATAAGTCGACTGGTCCGTTTCCCAAGTCGACTGTACAGAGTATAATTCGATATGTCAGAGATTTCATATTTGATTACTGCTAAGAGTTGTGAACTTTATGATTGATGTTGATGAACTCTTTCTATTGCTGTATGAATTTATATGAAATGAATCATAGTTTGAATTGAGAAATTTACATGGAATGAGTCATACTTTGAATGAAGAATTACACGAATATGAAAATTAAGAACATGATATGCTGAGGCAATGATAAATGAATTCATGAGTAGGAAATGCTCAAATTGGAAGTTGTGAATCGTAAATTGAAATGAAGAGTAGCTAAGTCTCTCCCGGCATTGGAAAATGAATGAATGAAATGAAAATTGAAAGAAAGACCAAGGTTGGTCATGTGTAAATGAAATGAGTAAGTCCGGTTTGGTGGAGAGGCTAACTCTAGAGCTTCGATTTTTATTCATGATTCTAATGATTTTAGTACATAGTGAAGATGTGATGAAAGTGAGAGAAAACATAAGTATGAGAACTAGAGTTTACGGTGCCGGTGTGTGAGCCACAGAATGCATGCTTGATGAGTCAAGACATGGCGTGGACACAACTCAGTAATGATCGGACTTTAGCCACGCTTGTGGGATGTTTTGGTGACTGCAAGAGGATCGTGTTCAGGGAGGAGGCTTGAATTGCCACAGAATGTATGCTTGATGAGTCAAGACATGGCGTGGGGTTCCCCTCCAGGGTCCAGGCCACGTGCTTGTACTCATAGATCATCTAGGATACTCACCGTAATTACAGTAGTAGATTAAGTCATGGCGAGGGATTGAACCCTACAAAGATGAAGTACGAATAAGAGGCTTGCCCTCGGACCTATATAGTATGGGATGCATAGAATCCGAACAAGTGCGCATTAGTGTCATGTAAATTAGGTAATTGCATTAAGGATTAAGTGCACAATCACAACACGACATCATTAAGAGTATTTCCTTTGCTTTATGTTTGATATGTGCACAAGTTTGTGATCTGTTAAGAAATGAGATTCGTTATACTGTTTCTGGCATAGAGAGGATGGCCATGTATAATTATCGTCGGTTGAATAAACTGACGTACCCACAGTTTTGTATGCAGGATAAATGACATGTTAAATGTTAAAGAGGAATGGATGCATAAAGATTTCACCATGTTATTGTATATTTATTCAAATGTTGTAAATTTTACTTCGCTGTGCAAATGTAAATGTAATATATGATGTAACTCTGATGTAAAATAAAAAGTTTAAATTTCCTTGTAAAATTGTACTAAAGAAAGTGAAAAGATCCTGTAGAACTTCTCGAATTCAGTGTTTTTGGGATTCGGGGCGTTATGGAATGGTATCAGACCCACGCTTTCTACACTTTCCCTATTTGGTACAAATTTATAGGGAACGACACCCTAGAAGTGGACATTAGAGTGTGTGTTTGAGTTTAGAGATTTAAATGTAAGTGACTTATATTTGTGTTGCTCTATGACTTATGCTTCTTCCTCTCTATTCTAAGATGGCTGATCACTTCGACCCTGCTGGCGACGACAACTGGCATATCATTGAGGAAGAGTACCATCCTGGACAGGCTGATTCTGAGGACGAGTATCACCCTGGGCAAGCAGATTCTGATGAGGAGGAGTGGCCTGAATCCCGAGAGATTACCCTGCCTCCAGATTCATCTGACGATTCTTCTTCTGATGAAGAAGAGGGACCAGTTCTGAGTAGTACTGTGGCTTCTCTTAAGAGGCAGGTGGAGACCCTGCGAGATAGAGTTGGAGTATTAGAAGCTCAACTGGCGAAGCGAAAGGACGATTTTTCTATTCTCAGTCACCGGGTATGGGAACTTGAGAAGAGAAAGAACCTGACAGACGTGCTGAAGGATGAGGTTGATGAACTACGGGAAGAACTTCGAACAGCGAAGAGGACCCGTAGGAGTTAGATTGTTGTAGCTTCTATTTTCTTCCATTCTGATGTTAAAAAATGTTTTTAATTCGAATGTATAAAGTTGGAATTCAATGAAATGCAAGTTAGTTTAAATTCTTGTCTTATACTTCGAATTTAATGGATCTTTTGCCTCAGAATATGTCGAGAAGAGGAGCTAGGAATGGGGAAGGTTTGGATCTGGAGACCGAACTTGCAAGTGTCTACCAGACGTTGAATGCAGTGGCTATGAACCAAGGAAGGGAGCCGGTGAATCCAGTACCCGAGGCAATTAAGCTAGTGGAATCATTCAAGAGAATGAAACCACCTGTATTCGAGGGAAAGTCAGACCCAGATGCGGCTGACAACTGGATTCGGCAAGTGGAGACAATCTTTGAGGTGTTGGAGACATCGAAGGGCAGCAAGGTCAAGTTGGCGACTTTGCAATTCGAGAAGGATGCGGCTGTTTGGTGGCAGTCGATGAAGAGGACCATGGGAGGTATAGTGCTTGGCTGGGAGGAATTTCTGGAAGAATTCTGCAGTCATTATTTCCCCTCCGATGTTCAGGAGAAGAAGGCAATGGAGTTTCTGTCGCTGCAGCAAGGCAGCATGTCAGTGAGAGAGTATGAGACTAAGTTTACTCAGCTCTCCAGGTATGCTCCAGAACTGGTGATGGATGAAGCTAAGAAGGCCCGTAAGTTCGAGCATGGACTGAAGCCAAGCTTGAGATCCCGGATGACACCTCTTGGTATCAGGCGATTTGACAAGTTGGTGAAGAGGGCAGCAGCGACGGAAGCGGATATGGAGCAGTTCCATGTTGCTCAGAACCAGAGGAACCACAGGCAGTCCGGCAAGAGGCCCGCCAATTCTGGGAGTTTCAAGGGGCAACCATCTGCACAGAGGTTCAAACCGACAGGGGCAAACGCTATCAGTGTAGCTGGAGGGCCCGGGAACAATGTGGTGAGACCTTCTGCAGTCATTTGCTACAACTGTGGCGAAATGGGACATTACCAATCTCAATGCCTTAAACCACGAAAGGGGAGTAGCAATGCACCACTGCAGCAGACTGGGAAGAGGTCGTACCAGCCAGGGCGAGTATTTGCCTTGACGGAAGCTGATGCTGATGAGGCGGATCAGGTCATCTCTGGTACGAGGGCTGATGTTTAGTGTGGTTTTTTTTTTGTCATTTCTTCTTCTCGTTCATATTGTGAAACTGTTATGTAATGGTGCGAATTATGTAACAGGAGAACTCTATCTTAATGGAATGAAAGCTGTCGTATTGTTCGATACTGGATCCTCTCATACATTTGTGTCTCCTAGATTTGCTAAATTGTTGGGAGTGGAACCGAAGATTTTTCTAGGCAAGATCTTAGCAGTAGCTACTCCATCAGGGGAAACCTTGACTACTGATCGGTATTATGCTGATTGCGAGATCGTGATTGGAGATCGAATCTTTGGCATTGATCTGATCGAGCTGACTATCTTGGGAGTCGATGTTATCATTGGTATTGTTTGGATGTCGGTGTACAGTGCAAGCATCGAGTGCAAGACCAAGACAGTAACAGTGAAGGCTCCAGGTGGACCTGAAGTCACTTTCCAAGGGAAGCAGAAGTGTTCTAAGCTGGTGGCAACTATCCGCAAGGAAGAGACTCCTGTGGAAGTGCAAGGGATTCCTGTGGTTCGGGACTATCCGACTGTGTTCTTGGAAGATTTTCCTAGGTTACCCCCGCATCGTGATGTAGAGTTCAGCATCACTGTTCAACCAGGAAGTGCACCCATTTCTAAGGCACCGTATAGAATTGCTCCAGAGGAACAGGATGAGGTGAAACGGCAGACTGAGGAACTGTTGGGGAAAGGCTTTATTCAACCTAGTGCGTCACCTTGGGGAGCACCAGTGCTTTTGGTAAAGAAGAAGGATGGATCGATGAGAATGTGTATCGATTACCGGGAGCTGAATAAGGTCACTGTTCAGAATAAGTATCCGATTCCTCGAATTGATGACTTATTCGATCGTCTACAAGGAGCAGCTGTATTCTCCAAAATAGATCTTCGATCAGGATACCACCAAGTTCGAGTGAAAGCTGAAGATGTGCACAAGACTGCATTTAGAACTCGACATGGGCATTACGAATTCTTAGTTATGCCATTCGGAGTGATGAATGCACTCGCAATCTTCATGGACTTGATGAACAGATTTCTGAGGCCGTTCATTGATTCTTTCGTCGTGGTGTTTATCGACGATATTCTCGTGTACTCCAAGTCAGAGGAGGAGCACACCGAGCATCTGGCAGCAGTTTTGCAGAAGCTGGAAGAGCAGAAGTTGTATGCCAAGTTATCCAAGTGTGATTTCTGGAAATCTGAAGTGGCATTCCTAGGTCACATCCTTTCTAAGGAGGGAGTGGCAACTGACCCTCAGAAGATAGAGGCAGTGAGAGATTGGGCTAGGCCTACTACAGTAAAAGAATTCAGAAGTTTTCTTGGGATGACTGGATAGTACAGGAGATTCATTCAAGGTTATGCTCAGATAGCCGTGCCGCTTACTGGACTGACCAAGAAGAATGTGAGCTTCAAGTGGACTGAGCAATGTGAGGCGAGCTTTCAGGAGTTGAAAGAGAAGCTGACTACTGCACCTATTTTGGCTTTGCCTAGATCAGGGGTTGAGTATGATGTTTATAGCGATGCTTCACATCGTGGGCTTGGTTGTGTCTTAATGCAAGAAGGTAGGGTAATCGCTTATGGGTCTAGGCAACTACGACCACATGAGAAAAATTACCCGACTCATGATCTAGAGTTGGCTGCAATTATCTTTGCTTTGAAGCAATGGAGACACTACGTGTACGGTGAGAAGTTGAATATGTACACGGACCACAAGAGCTTGAAGTATATATATCAGCAGAGGGATCAGAATCTGAGGCAGCGGAGATGGTTGGAAGTGCTCGAGGACATGCGACCTGAGATCAATTATCATCCTGGAAAAGCTAATGTTATGGTTGATGCACTTAGTCGCAAGAGCAGTTTGGCCAGCTTGATTACAACTCAGAAGCACCTGGTTGAGGAGTTGGATCGAGCAGGTATTGAGGTTGTCTTGCAAGGATTGGGGGCATCTTTGGCTCAGTTGAGACTTCAGCCTACTCTGAATGCAAAGATCATTGCAAGTCAGGAGCTTGATGCTGATATTTTGGAGATGAAGGAGCAGGTTGGGCTGGCAGGTTGCCCGGGTTTCAAATCAGGGATGGAGTGCTGTGGTTCGGAGATAGGTTGTGTGTTCCAAATCAGGCGGACCTGAAAGAGAGTATTCTTCAGGAGGCGCATACTACTCTTTTGTCGGTACATCCTGGGAGTACTAAGATGTACAAAGACATCAAACAGCATTTCTGGTGGTCAGGTTTGAAGCGGGATGTGGCTGAATTTGTGGCGAAGTGTGAGGTTTGTCAGCAAGTCAAAGCCGAAAATCAGAGACCCGGAGGTCTATTACAGCCGTTACCTATTCCGGAATGGAAGTGGGATAACATCAGTATGGATTTCATCACGGGATTGCCTAAGAGTCCTAAAGGTAATGATGCGATTTGGGTTATAGTCGATCGACTGACCAAGTCCGCTCACTTTTTGGCGATGAAATTCACTGCTTCGATGGACAAGTTGGCTGAGATGTATGTTGGTGAGATTGTCAGACTTCATGGTGTTCCCTCAACTATTGTGTCTGATCGAGATGCGCGGTTCGCGAACGGCTGAGATGTATGTTGGTGAGATTGTCAGACTTCATGGTGTTCCCTCAACTATTGTGTCTGATCGAGATGCGCGGTTCACTTCGCATTTCTGGAGGAGTCTCCAGACAGCTTTGGGTACCAAGACAGATTTCAGCACTGATTTTCATCCGCAAACTGATGGGCAGACCGAGAGAGTCAACCGTATTCTTGAGGATATGCTTCAGTGTTGTATACTAGACTTTGGAGGCAGTTGGGAAAGGCATTTACCCTTGGTAGAGTTTGCCTACAACAACAGTTTTTAGGCTAGCATTGGGATGGCGCCGTATGAAGCTTTGTATGGCAGAAAGTGTAGGACTCCTGTTTGTTGGTATGAAGTTGGGGAGCGTCAGTTGTTTGGTCCTGAGCTTGTGCAGCAAACTTCTGAGAAGATTGTTCTGATCAGGAAAAGGTTGGTGGAAGCTCAGAGCAGGCAGAAAAGCCATGCAGACAACCGGAGAAGGGACCTTGAGTTTGAGGTTGGTGACTTCGTCTTTCTGAAAGTATCGCCCAGTAAAGGTGTGGTTCGATTTGGCAAAGGCGGGAAGTTAGCCCCGAGGTTTATAGGCCCATATAAGATATTGAAAAGGATCGGAAAAACTGTTTACCGGCTTGAGTTACCGGAAGAGTTGTCTCAGGTACACAATGTCTTCCATGTGTCTATGCTGAGAGGTTATATTCCAGATCCGAGTCATCATTTGCCTGAAGTGCCGGAAGGTTTGCAGTTGGATCTGAATTACATCGAGTCTCCTGTCGAGATTGTTGACCGTAGGGAGAAAGTCTTGAGGAACAAGACGATACCGATGGTCAAGGTAGTCTGGAGAAACCATTTGGTTGAAGAGGCTACTTGGGAATCTGAGGAGAGGATGTTGAAGGACTTTCCTGAGCTTTTTGCTTGATTGCGTCTTTGTATCTTTTGTTCTTGTTGTTGTGTTGTATTTTGTTTTTCTCTCTCGCTCTTGACTGTAGTTCCGGGGACGGAACTATTCTAAGAAGGGAGTGATGTAATACCCTGATTTTTCGAATATATGAAAGATTATTTAATTTTATATAAGGTGTGCATGTGTAGTATGTTGACTATTATTTTTAGCATGATGTGTAAGAATATTATTTTACCAAAGCCCAAATGTTAATTTACTTATCTTATCTTTTAAAATAATTATTTTGGCCCAATTAATTTTAGCCCATGAAATTAAACCCTTTTATTAGTTTCTACAACTTGTAATGTGTAACATCTTTTTTTAGAAAAAAAAGGGGGCTCATTATTTTATGTACAAGTTCTTGTAGGGGTGATTTGTGCATGCACGTGCATTTCACATACACGTGCATTTAGCACTATTCTTGGCCGGATTTGAGTAGAGAAGTGGAGGTGAGTCATGGGTAGTTATGTGGAGTGTGGGTGGTTATCACAACTCCCTAGTCCATCCTAGCCCTTGGTCCCATAACTATCTACTAAATCCTAGCCCTCCATCCTACTCAAAGTTGTATATAAATACCCCCTCTTATTTCCTATTTCTTTTACACTAGAATCATTATTGTAAGAGAAGTATTTTGGGTGAGAGAGTTGTGTGTGTTTTTCTGTGGAGGACGAGTAGCATTCTGAAGGCTTCGGTGTGGAGCAAGGAGCAAGGAGCAAGGAGTCGTCCACTACATTAAGGAGCTTTTGCTGGATTTCGATTATTTCATCAAATAAGGTGGGTGTTTCTCAGGACTTCTAATGTAGAAATTATACCATGCTGTGATAATTGTTACCGTGCTTATGAAAAGTAAATTCAACATGATAGAATTTGCCTGAGTATGTTGGGTAATCATGAAGGACAAGCGGTGTAATAATGACACTGCAAATAAGAATGATTTAGGTCTGTTCAGTCGACTGACATCTTGATGAGTCGACTGATGCGAGATGTATATTCTCATATTTAGATAGAAAGTTTCATGATGCATATGTGTAAGAGCTAAAATGAAACAGAAATGCCAATGTTGTATCTTCTACGTCGCATATGACTGAGAGGACATGAACATGTGGAAAGAAACTAGTGATATTAGAAAAATTGAGATTTGGTCGGTACAGTCGACTGTCTATGGATCAGTCGACCGGTACGAGACATCCGTTGCATATTTTGTTAGAAGGCTTTCGTTAACATACATGTGTACAATTAAAATGACATAGTAAGGCTAAACTCATATTCTTCATGGTATACATGACTGATGAGCCATGAGCCGGTGGAAAAAGAACTAGTGATGATTAACAATAATCTGTGCAGTTGACTGGTGATATAAGCAGTCGACCGATGCTTTGCTTAAACTATGAATAATCTAGTAGTTTCATGAAATGAAGTATTTTTCTATTGTGTTATTCTAGTGTAATGGATTGAGATCAATATTTTCATCTCTGCAAGAAAGTTATGAACAAGTGTAAATGCATGTTTAAAACACTTCCTTGAAGGAAAGACAATATTAGTGACTTGAAATTCCATGTTGCGATGTTACTGAACAGTAAGAAACTCTGTGTTTATGAAACATGAATGTATGTAGACTGTAAATTGACAGCATGATGCAAGTGCATGTAAGAACTGTAAGGAAGATAATCCTTTAATTTGAAATAAGAATCTGTCCAGTCGACTTAATGCGAGTAGCAAGTCGACTGAGCTGAATATAGAAATGTACTGTTAAGAACCCCAAGGACAGACGACTGATGGAATGACAGTCGACTGTCATATGAATGATTTTGGAACATAGAAAGTTGCGGGACAGCCGACTGGCCATGTGCATCAGTCGACTCTCCCGAGTGTTTATGAAGAACTTTTATTGACTGTATAAGTCGACTGGTCCGTTTCCCAAGTCGACTGTACAGAGTATAATTCGATATGTCAGAGATTTCATATTTGATTACTGCTAAGAGTTGTGAACTTTATGATTGATGTTGATGAACTCTTTCTATTGCTGTATGAATTCATATGAAATGAATCATAGTTTGAATTGAGAAATTTACATGGAATGAGTCATACTTTGAATGAAGAATTACACGAATATGAAAATTAAGAACATGATATGCTGAGGCAATGATAAATGAATTCATGAGTAGGAAATGCTCAAATTGGAAGTTGTGAATCGTAAATTGAAATGAAGAGTAGCTAAGTCTCTCCCGGCATTAGAAAATGAATGAATGAAATGAAAAATGAAAGAAAGACCAAGGTTGGTCATGTGTAAATGAAATGAGTAAGTCCGGTTTGGTGGAGAGGCTAACTCTAGAGCTTCGATTTTTATTCATGATTCTAATGATTTTAGTACATAGTGAAGATGTGATGAAAGTGAGAGAAAACATAAGTATGAGAACTAGAGTTTACGATGCGGGTGTGTGAGCCACAGAATGCATGCTTGATGAGTCAAGACATGGCGTGGGCACAACTCAGTAATGATCAGACTTTAGCCACACTTGTGGGATGTTTTGGTGACTGCAAGAAGATCGTGTTCAAGGAGGAGGCTTGAATTGCCACAGAATGTATGCTTGATGAGTCAAGACATGGCGTGGGGTTCCCCTCCAGGGTCCAGGCCACGTGCTTGTACTCATAGATCATCTAGGATACTCACCGTAATTACAGTAGTAGATTAAGTCATGGCGAGGGATTGAACCCTACAAAGATGAAGTACGAATAAGAGGCTTGCCCTCGGACCTATATAGTATGGGATGCATAGAATCCGAACAAGTGCGCATTAGTGTCATGTAAATTAGGTAATTGCATTAAGGATTAAGTGCACAATCACAACACGACATCATTAAGAGTATTTCCTTTGCTTTATGTTTGATATGTGCACAAGTTTGTGATCTGTTAAGAAATGAGATTCGTTATACTGTTTCTGGCATAGAGAGGATGGCCATGTATAATTATCGTCGGTTGAATAAACTGACGTACCCACAGTTTTGTATGCAGGATAAATGACATGTTAAATGTTAAAGAGGAATGGATGCATAAAGATTTCACCATGTTATTGTATATTTATTCAAATGTTGTAAATTTTACTTCCTCTGTGCAAATGTAAATGTAATATATGATGTAACTCTGATGTAAAATAAAAAGTTTAAATTTCCTTGTAAAATTATACTAAAGAAAGTGAAAAGATCCTGTAGAACTTCTCGAATTCAGTGTTTTTGGGATTCGGGGCGTTACAGAACATGAGTAACTAGAATAGTAAAGAAGGTGACTTAGCATTACTGACTACAGGTGGAAATCAAAACCCAACTACTTGATAAATATTTGTGATTCAGAACTCCTTGATATAGTTTTTAATCTTTTTATTTCTTTAGAAACAACACTTTAAGATCCTTATTTCTATTTTATTGGTTAGTGAGTTAAATTCTACAATCTCTGTGGGATCGACCCGTTGCTCGTCACTACGCTTCTCTAAACGATTCGTACACTTGCAAGGTTTTTAATTTGAGTCTAGTTTAGATCATCTAGACAGCACAACAAGTTTTTGGCACCGTTGCCGGGGATTGTTAGCATTTTAACATACAAATCAGTAAATCTTTTCTTTTATTTTCTTTTCTTTTATTAATAAACATTTTCTTCTAGGTTACAGGATTTTGGTGGATGCACGGAAGGCGATCACTTCGTCCAGAGCTACTACCAATTGACGAGAAAACAGAACGTACTCTGCACAGACTAGGTCGGCTGTCTGCGACCAACCAGTCGACTGTTACAAGAGACCAGTCGACTGCACAGAGACCCAATTCACGAGCAACAATGGCTGAGGAAGTACCAAATCGAGTACCAATGCAGGACAAATTCACGCCTAAGAATATTGAGCAACCTTCCTGCATTGCTTATCAACCTAATGTCACAGGGAATATGCATCTCTCTCCCCAATTACTTAGCATGGTTCCCCATTTTAGTGGCAAACCAGACGAGGAGCCTCATCTCCATCTGCAAGACTTCTTTGATCTTTGCAGAACACAAAGTGTCCAAGGGCTTACCCTTAAACAAATCAGGTTAATCTTCTTCCCATTTTCTTTAAAACTTAATGCTAAATTGTGGTATAATTCGTTGGAACCAGGATCAATTAATTCATGGGAGCAATTGGCCACAAAATTCTTGAAAGAATTCTTTCCAGCCCAGAAAACCAAACAACTAAAGAGGGAGATTCAACTCTTCCAACAAAAAGATGGAGATTTATTCTTCGAAGCATGGAAGGATTTCAAGAACAAGCTTCTCAAGTGTCCTACACACAACATGCCTAAAGATGATCAGGTACAAGCATTTTATGAGGGTTTAAATGATACTAATAAGGCAATTGTGGATTCAGCTTGTAACGGGATCTTGATGAGGAAAAGTGGTGAGGAGGCCATCGAATTATTTGAAGAACTAAGCGAGAACTCACAGCAATTCTCAACTAGGGGAAGAGGCATTTCGAAAAAACAGGGAGTTTATGAAATTTCTGGTAGTAATAAAATACAATTAGAAATGGCAAACATGAACAAAAAAATTGATATGCGTGTTAATGCAATGACAACAATGGGCAGTGTCAAAAATCTAACAAAAGAAATTTGTGCAATTTGTTCTCATTATGATCATACAACTGACACATGTCCTATGTCTTCTTTCACAGATCAGGAGCATGCAAACTATGTGGGACAAGGAGTGTTTCTACCAAAGAACAACCCATTCTCGAACACATACAACCCAGGGTGGAGGAATCATCCAAATTTCTCATGGAGCAACAATCAAGGCACTCAATCTTCGCAAGGCCATGCACGAAACTTCCAGATGGGAAACAGTTTTGATAGGCCAGTTCAAGAACAGAAGAAGTTGGATTTTGAATCCACCGTTCTTCAATTGCTCCAACAACAACATCAAACAAGCAACCAACAAGGCCAGGCAATTCAGAAATTGGAAACTCAAATCAGGCAAATCGCGAAGGAGTTGAGTGAAAGAAAGGCAGGAGAACTCCCTTCACAAACCATACCAAATCCTAGAGGCCAAGAACAGCTCAAGGCAGTAACAACTCTGAGAAATTGTAAGACAATTGACAACAAGGTTGGAACACACACAGAAGAAGCAGAAACACAACCATCAAAAGTTTTGGGTTCCAACAAGGTAAGTGAAAAAGAAAGGGCAATTTTGCCACCATTCCCTCAAAGGTTAGTCAAGCAAAAGAAAGAACAACATTTATTTGACATCTTTGAAACACTCAGAAAGGTAGAAATTAATATCCCCCTACTTGATGCTATTAAACAAATTCCTTCTTATGCCAAATTTTTGAAAGAATGTTGTACTCACAAAAGAACATTTCAGGTTAGGGAGGATGTGGCTTTGACAGAAGAAGTGAGCGCTGTTTTGTTAAGGAAATTACCTCCTAAATTGAAGGACCCAGGTAGTTTTACCATTCCTTGCAGGGTTGGTGAGCACTTCTTTGAAAAGGCACTAATAGACTTGGGGGCAAGCATCAATCTCCTTCCATACACTGTTTATGAAAAGCTAGGATTGGGGGAACTCAAACCAACATCCATCACCTTGCAGTTGGCTGATCGCAGCATCAAAAGACCTAGAGGTATTTTGGAAGATGTCCTAGTTCAGGTAAATGATTTCATTTTGCCTGCAGATTTTGTTGTGTTAGACATGGAGGACTCTTCAATGCCATCTTCTCTACCGATCATTTTAGGTAGGCCCTTTATGAGTACGGCTGATATAAAAATTTGTGTTAAAAAGGGTACTATAAGTATGAAAATAAATGGAGAAAAGGTTGAATTCAAAATGTTTGATACACTAAAATTACCACATGATGACCATGAATGCTATAATGTTGATGTGGTGCAGGAGATTGTTGATCAAACATTTCAGGAACACGATGACTGGAGGATTGCAGAAACAGTACATCACCTTGAAACTCCAAAGTCATATTCAGGTAAACTTGCACCTGCATTTGAAAATATTGTGACTGATGACACTTGTGTTTCCTCGGACCAGTCGACTGGTGGACAGGATAAGTCGACTGTCCCGACTGCTACTAGGATGCCAGATGTGGAGCTGAGGCCGCTGCCTGAACATCTGAAGCACGCATATTTGGGTGAAAACCAGACGCTACCAGTGATAGTTGCTGCAAACTTGAGTGCACAGGAAGAAGAAAAGCTGCTGAGGGTACTGCGAGAACACAAGGGTGCAATAGGATGGACCATTGCAGATATCAAGGGAATAAGTCCATCCAAATGCATGCATAAAATACTTCTTGAAGACAATGCAAAACCTAGCAGGGAAGCACAGAGAAGGCTTAATCCACACATGAAGGAAGTGGTAAGAGCAGAGGTCTTGAAGCTGTTAGATGTTGGCATCATCTACCCTATCTCAGATAGCAAATGGGTGAGTCCTATACACGTGGTGCCTAAGAAAAGTGGAGTCACAGTGGTGAAGAATGAAGAGACCTACGAGAGTGACCACAGGATGGAGGGTATGCATTGACTACAGGAAGCTGAATAACGAAACCAAGAAAGATCACTTCCCTCTTCCTTTTATTGATCAAATGTTAGAAAGATTAGCAGGATATAGTCATTATTGTTTTTTAGATGGTTATAGTGGCTATAATCAAATTGCTATTGCTCCAGAAGATCAGAGAAAAAACCACTTTTACATGTCCTTTTGGTACTTTTGCATACAGGAGGATGCCCTTTGGATTGTGCAATGCACCTGCTACATTTCAGAGATGCATGATGAGTATATTTTCAGACATGGTGGAAAGGTTCATCGAGGTATTTATGGATGATTTTAGTGTTTTGGATCTTGTTTTGATGAATGCCTTAACCATTTGCAGCTTGTACTTAAGAGATGTGAAGAATGCAATTTAGTGCTGAATTGGGAAAAGTGCCACTTTATGGTACAACAAGGTATTGTCTTGGGACATGTGGTGTCAAAAAGGGGCATAGAGGTGGACAAGGCAAAAATTGACATCATATCAAAGCTACCTCCTCCCACCACAGTCAAGGGTGTTAGGAGTTTTCTTGGACATGCAGGGTTCTATAGAAGATTTATAAAAGATTTCTCAAAAATCTCCAAACCTCTTTGTGAATTATTGGCTAAGGACGTTGAATTTGCATGGACAGAAGAGTGCACAGATGCTTTTATTACATTGAAAAATCTTCTCATTTCTGCACCTATTGTCATGGCACCAGATTGGAACCATCCTTTCGAGCTTATGTGTGATGCAAGTGATTCTGCTTTAGGAGCTATTTTAGGTCAGAGAATCAATAAGGTACTCCATGTTATTTACTATGCTTCTCGAACTTTAAATGATGCACAGCTTAATAATTCCACTACTGAAAAAGAAATGTTAGCTGTCATTTTAGCTGTAGAGAAGTTTAGATCATATTTGATTGGTTCTAAAGTTATTGTTTTCACTGACCATGCTGCTTTAAGATATTTGTTTGCTAAGAAGGATGCTAAGCCTAGGTTGATCAGATGGGTGCTGTTGCTTCAAGAATTCGATCTTGAGATTAGAGATAAGAAAGGCAGTGACAATGTTGTGGCAGATCACATGTCCAGATTACTGCATGAGGAAGAAAGAATTGTGCCCCCACTTAATGAAAATTTCCCAGATGAAAATTTTATTCGAAATAAATATACAACTTCCATGGTTTGCAGATATTGTAAATTATCTCACTGCTCATATTTTCCCTCCAGGTATGACACTTCAGGAAAGAAAGAGACTGGTGGCCATGTGCAAGCACTATTATTGGGATGATCCTTATTTGTTCAAATTTTGCCCTGATCAAATTATAAGAAGATGTGTGGCAGAAGAAGAGCAAATGAGTATTCTACAACATTTCCATCAATATGCATGTGGAGGACATTTTGGACCAAAAAGAACAGCACTCAAGGTATTACAATCTAGTTTTTATTGGCCTAATGTATTCAAAGATGCTTTTTCTTTTTGCAGAACTTGTGACAAATGCCAAAGGACAGGCAATATCTCTTCTAGAAATCAAATGCCACTACAAAACATCCAAGTAATCGAGCTGTTTGACGTTTGGGGAATCGACTTCATGGGTCCCTTTCCTAACTCATTTGGTTATTTATATATTCTTGTGGGTGTGGATTATGTGTCTAAATGGGTCGAGGCTGTCCCCTCAAAAACTAATGATCACAAAGTTGTTGTCAAGTTTTTGCATGAGAACATTTTCACTAGGTTTGGTACACCACGAGCAATAATTAGTGATGGAGGGAGCCACTTCAATAACTTTGCATTTGCTTCTTTGATGAAGAAATATGGTATTACACATAGAGTGGGTACTCCATATCATCCTCAAACTAGTGGGTAGGTGGAGATTAGCAACAGAGAAATCAAGAGCATTTTGGAAAAGACAGTAAATACAAGGAGAAAGGATTGGTCGCTATGCTTGAACGATGCATTATGGGCCTACCGAACAGCATACAAGACACCCATCGGCATGTCACCATACCGTTTGGTTTTTGGAAAAGCCTGTCATCTGCCAGTAGAGTTGGAACACAAAGCCTATTGGGCCATTAAAAGGTTCAATTTTGATATGAAACAAGCAAGCGACAAAAGAAGATTGCAACTGAACGAGCTTGAAGAGTTGAGGCACGACGCATATGAAAATGCAAAATTGTACAAGGAAAGGACCAAGTTGTACCATGATAAACAGCTAGCAAGGAAGGAGTTTTATGAAGGACAGAAGGTATTGATATACAACTCAAGATTAAGACTTTTTCTAGGCAAGCTCATGTCAAGATGGTATGGCCCATACATTGTTACAAAAGTCTTTCCACATGTTGCATTGGAGGTTCATAGCAAAGAGAAAAATCAAACATTCAAGGTGAACGGGCAAAGGGAGAAGCCGTACATGGAGATGAGTTTAGAGCCGCACGAGGAAGATGTGAATCTTCAAACCATTCAATACATTGCATGAACTCATCAAGTCTAGCTGAAGACAGAAAACACAGCGCTTATTGGGAGGCAACCCAATTTTTCAGGGGAGTATTTACACTCTCTAGTTATTTATTTCTTTAATCATTTCTTTATTTCTTTATTTCATTTTCTTTCCTTCAAACTAGTTGGTAACTCATGCCTATACTTTAAGTTTTGTGCAAACGTTGAGGACAATGTTCCATCTAAGTTTGGGGGTATTAGTTAGTTACATTTGGAGTCTTTTGATTTTTTTAGGGTAAACAATTTCTTATAAAGTAAGAGTAAGGATACTTGTTTACTTTAGGATTGTTGAGTTTCATAATTCCTTACAAAATTATATGAGTCATGCGGTTATACATAAAAAAAACAAATGTGATGCTTTTTCTAGTGATTATCCTCTTTGATCTAGTCCTAAACAGAGTTTAAGTAAATAGAGTAAAAACGAAAAGAATATATATATATGAATAAAGTCAATCTACTCCAATGTTTTGAGTGCTTAGTAACTAGGGATATTCATCACCAATGTTTACCTTTACGTCAAACGGCAACTTGAAATATGAGTATGCAAAGCACTTAAAGTTTGTGACTTGTTGAGTAACCGGGTGGATTCATCGCAAATGTTTCGCATTCGCGTCAAAAGGCAAGTGACGACTTAAAGAAGAGACTAAAAAAAAAAAAAAAATACTCTAGTTTGCTACTCGGTTTGTAGTAGAGAAAAGGGATAATCACAGATGGAGTGTTACATACTATAACTATAATTAAGTGCATGACAAGTGTGGTCGAGTTTGGAGTTATGAATAGACAATTGCACTAGAGAAAGTGGGTATGCTTGTTTTTACTTTATTTGCAAATTGTTTATTGCAAAGTTTTGATGCATGCATAATGAGACATTTTCTTGGAGTGAGACTATTATTTTTCCCTTGTTCATAATTTCAGATTTTGCTTGAGGACAAGCAAAAGCTAAGTTTGGGGGTATTTGATGAACTCAATAATATTCACATTTAGGAGCAATAATCTTAGTGCAATTAGACATTTAAATGCTCTGTATGTGGTATTTTACTCTTCTTTTCTCCTTTCCATAGGAAACAACCAAAAGCAGCAAAACGAAGCAGATTTTAGACTAATACAGACTGAGAGGATGATATACAGGGAAATGCAGTGTAATAGTCGACGGGCTCTTCATCAGTCGACCGGACAGAGAGATTGCTGGGGCTCGGCACAATCGACTTCCCCAACACCAGTAGACTTGACTGAGGAATCAACGAAGCCACAGATGTCTCGATACAGTCGACTTACACTCAACACCAGTCGACTGCATCCGGCGGAGTGAAAGGATAAGATCCATCCGCATCTAATCCAAATCAACGCAGATTTAGGAAAGAAAGAAATAAAGGAAAGGAGAGGACTTTTTCAGAAAGGAGGCAAACCCTAATTCCCTTCCCGTGCTATATAAATACCAAGAAAGATGCGTTATTGAGGGATCATCGAAGAGAGACGGAATTTCTGAATCATCAAGTCATAAACCAAGAAAGTATTCTATCAGCATCGAAGAAGAAGGAGATCAAGTATTCAGCAAAGGAACGGCCGGTCGACTGTGTGACAGCCAGCCTGTAGCGCCCCGAATTTCTAATTTAATAACTTAGAAAATACGTGGCACAACCCCAGCATCCACTTCAATGTAACAATAAACACAACCAACACCACTAAAATTTTTAACTTTTATTACAACAAACTTTTACAAATAACAGCAGAATTCAAAACAACACAAACCATATTTTCTGTCATTTACAATCTCAAATTATCTCAAAACAGCTTTTACAAATTTACACCAAACTCTTATAAATCCATTTATCTCAATTATGCCTCAAGTATCCAAACCTCCAAACTCTAAGCAACAACCTGCAACATGTGAGGCTAGAGATGATCCCTAACCCCCAAAACTAGAGGGGTTAGCCATAAATGGTGTGACTGACATAAAATAATCAACATAATTTAATTGTAGAACATAAGGTCATCAACAACATGTATTAACCACAATGATAAATGAATAAGAGGTAACAAAGATGTAAAGCATGGAAACATCATAGAATGAAAACAACAAGTGCATCTAGTCTAAAGGTCAAGTGTAGGAAAAACTGGAAAACACATGCATAATACCAAGTCAAGAAAACACAATTTCTATATGCGGACTCTCTAATGCATACTTGTCGAAGTCTATGCATCCCATTCTACATAGGTTCGGTGCAAGCCCTTAACGTCTCCACTTCATATGGGTTCAATCCCCGCTATGCGACTAATCTTAACACGATGACTACTACGAGATAAAGATAAACTGTGAGAATTAGCCCATGCTTGATAATTCCGGAGATGGATCCCTCATCTCAGGGATTTTACCTGGATAATTCCGGAGATCATCCCTCATCTAAACATTGACACATCATCATATGAATACCCCATGTGTGTCGCCTCGATTTCGATAATTCCGGAGTTCAATCCCGCATCTCAAGCACCACTTGGATAATTCCGGAGATATATCTCTCATCTCAGGTAATTTACCTGGATAATTCCGGAGATAAATCCCTCATCTCAAGAAAGTTATTTGGATAATTCAGGAGATCAAATCTCTCATCTAAAGCCGTATTGAGGTACATAACTCATGTTCCCGTTCATCATATCGCCACTAGTGCCTGTCCTTATTATTTGTGGGTTATTTAATTACTCAACAAAGTCTCCTAGAGTCGGTGTACCCTACCGGGATAACTCAAAACTGAATAACTGAATATGCCTCAACTGGCCTCAACAAAATAACTTAACAAATATCTCAACACCGGTATATTAGGGTCACCTACCTCTAGAGACTCAAACTCAAAGGTCTAAACAAATTCCACTAAACAAAAGTGGCTCAACTGAACATCTTAAAACCAAATATTGAACTGAATATCTCAAAATCAAATACTGAACTGAAGATCAATTATAGACTGAATTATCGAAAAACTAATCATTCGAAGTAACACTAAAGTTTACACAGATCCTTCAGTACCAGTCGACTTATACAGTGGTAAGTCGACTGTCCAGAGGACTATGTCCAAAATTTCACAAAGATAAACTAAGTCATATCAGTCGACCTCAGAGGTCACCAGTCGACTGCATACAGGCTAAGTCGACTATCCCGAAAGGACTGAACAAATTTCACACAATCGAATTCTCAGTGAACAAGTCGACTGCACAAAGGCCAAGTCGACTGTCCAGAAAGAACTGAACAAATTTTACTAAGAAGGTTCTCAGCAGACCATTCGACTGACAGAAGTCTAAGTCGACTGTCCTGAACAATTTTCAAAGGTCTGAAGGCACAGCAGTAGAGACGTACCAGTCGACTGCTTAGTAGGCCAGTCGACTGTCGGCCTACAATTTTCATATTTTAGGTCTAAATACAAAAGTCCAAACTGGAGCTTCTAAAGATTCATTGTTCATAAAAGATAGTTGTTCTCAGGCAAAATAATCAACCTCAAATAAACTCCATTAAGGATACATCACCCAATCATCCAAATGTCGAAATTTAATTCTCAAGATCCATAATCACTAATCTTTCAATTAGGGTTTCTCAAAACTAATTTCTTTCACAACTATGATCAAAATCTGGTTTGTATACTCTAGACCCAGATATTCACCATCCGATCCCAACCATGATTAATTCTTAACATGTTTTCTAACATATAATCTCATAACTCAAGATCTACTCAATATCCACAAGTTTCTCAACATGGTCCAACAATAACAATGGTTTACATACATACCACAATATAAGATCCATATCATTCATATAGAAAACAAGCAAACGTTGTCATTCACATAATTCAAAACAAACGATTTCATAACACTCACAAAATCAAACAATAACACAAACATTGTCACTCACCTTTGGTTTTAGAAGAATCCACGAAAAGATCTTCCTTTTGCTAGATCCAAAAATCCTCCTCCCGATCACCAAGAAAATAATATTTTAATAAATATGGAGTTGTGCAGTGAATGACGGCTGCACACCCTCTTTTATACAGGCCGGGATTGAAAGGAATTAGGGTTTTGAAGTACTTTTGCAAAATAGTCCTTTTTCAATTTATTACTTCACCTATATAACCTTCCTTGGTTAAAATAAGGTAAATAAATCAGAATTATATAAAATCCTTTTACCAATAAGTTTTCCAACAACCCAGCACGGCCCAGAGATAAGAAAATCCCGGATTTACACTCAGGGTGGCGATTTTGCACAAAAGCCCTCCCTTTTGTAATATTTGCAAATTCATCATAAAATATCCATAAAAATCCAGAAAAATCCGAAATAATATATAGTAATACATATTATAGTTTCTAATAAAATATTTGACTTTTACCTTCCAGAAAAACATTTGCACAAAGATCCAACATAAATTCTATATTTGCAAAAACACCCTTTTTGTTTAAATCTTCACCAAATCGATTTTAAATAAATTTCGAATATATTTAAATTCAAATGATGACCATGGAGAACCAAAATATCTGTAAAAACGAATTTTCATAATTTATTTAAGATCCAAACGACTTTTTACATAGAAGCCCCTCTCTTTCGAGATATTTGTAAAAATAGTTTCTTTATTCAGAAAAATCCCAAAATTTAGAATACACTCCATAATAAGTATGAGAACTTATTAAAAATATCAAATTATATATTTACACCAAATTTATTTGCACGTGTTTCGCACGTGTAAAAAGATAAATCTTTTAGAAAATATTTATTAAATTTCCAGTAAATCATTTTAATTCATTTTCAAATCTTTAAAATAATATTTGAAAATACGGGGTTCTACATCACTCCCTCCTTAGAAGAGTTCTGTCTTCAGAACTACTGCTAATGGGGTCCAAACAAACACATCAAGAAGGAATGAAAACTCATGGATAGAAACATAATTTAAAGAAATACAATCACACAAGAGAATGCATTTCAACAAAAAAATGTACAACATACAGACGAAACACAATCATGCATAGAATTCAGAAAATCAAACTTCCACTGCGCAACTCTGATAACTGCCACCTGGAAGCCATGCTGCCACAACTACTGGACTACTGCATCCAACTCTGACCTTTCACGCCCGCTTCATTCTTCCGAGAATCAGTGGTCACTCCCTCCTTAGAAAGGACATGACTAAAGATAACCACCTCAAGACCTTGTCTGGAAACACCTTAAACTCCACACTAAGACTAACAAGAATTGGGCGACACAATTGCATGCAAGAAAACAGTATCAATAAAACTTTGGTCTTTATTCCATTAATCCAAATAAATCTTGTTACATGAAGAAAATACTCAATCTTCAATTATTCCAAATAGAAGTTTTATTTAATACAAAAGAATGAATTTCCAAGTTCTTGCACACACAGGTCACATTCCTAAGTTATCTGCATCCTCATCAGTCAATGCGGACTCTCGCCCCTTCCTCAGATCCTTTATTTTCCTTGCATTCTCTTTCTTCAGCTGTGGACAGATTTGTCGAATATGCCCTTCTTGACCACAATGAAAACAAGTTTGCTTCGCCAACTTCGAACATGCTAACCTGTAGTGACCTGCCTCCCTGCAGAAATAACAGATCACTTCCCGAGCTGCTGGTGCCTTCTGCACTAGATTGCTGAGCTTGATTTGCTTTACCGACTTCGGACATGTTGACCTGTAATGACCTGCCTCCTTGCAGAAATAACAGGTCACCTCCCGAGTTGCAGGTGCCATCGGCACTGGGTCACTGAACTTGACCTGCTTCGCTGGGGATTCCTTCCCTTCCTGATCTGATGCTGACCTCCTCCTCTTGAGAGACTCGTCCTGCTTGGTGGGATCAGCGTTAATGATCACCTGTCCAATCCTATAATCCCGTTCCTGGTTCCGAATTTGCGCCAAATTAACTGCCATCAGCGCATCCAGAGTCTGATGCACCTTGGCGAATTCAGCCTCGAGGTCAATTCCAGTTCCTCGAGAACTTCCAGATCCGTCCTCATTGTTGTCCTCGTTCTGGGGTCGGGATGCAACCATACTGATCACTACAAAACGAGGGTAAAGTTAGAGAATCACCTACACATTTCGCATTCATATCCACACCTTATGGCAAAACCATAACCATACCCCATACCAAAACATCATGTTTCAAACGGAATGAAATATATGCCTAAGCACAATTACAAATGTGAATGAGAAAATACATATATAGTATAACAAATTTACATAACGAATATATCATAAAATATACAATAATGTAGGAATTTAAACAAATGTAAAATGATATGCATAGTAAGTATGTTGAAATATGTGGTACATATGTAGGAATTTGTAGGAAGTACATGTAGTAATCAAGAATGTAATGATAATAAATTTTAAGCAAAATATAAGTAGTGGGTGCACATAGTACATTCGAAAAGTATGAAGCAACAAATTTAATAGGTCTCATTTAAATAGTGGAAAGAAATTATAACAAAAAGCGGTCAACTGTAGGTAATAATAAAGGCATCGAATATATGGTGCAAAACATAATTAATAATAAAGATTTAAATGTGCCGAAAACATATCATATTTATATGAGTAAAATATTGCAATCAAGTTTAAATGCTCCAAAATGGATAATACAAAATAATAAAAAATATGGTGTTGAAAAATCCAAGTATATATAATAAATTGAAAGTAAATATGCAAAACAAAATTTATAGTATAGCAAGACAATAATGAAAGGAAATAGAAGTAGCAATAATATCTTAACATGTAGTAATTCAAAACTTTAATGTAATATATAGAAGTAATATCAAAGTATACGAGTAACGGAAAAAGTGCATGAAAGTAAGATAAATAAGACGTCAAGAAAGAAATGGGTAAGAGTCGCAAAATAAATAAGCTTGTGAAATGCTAAAGGATGCATTATTGAATTTACAGCAAAAGTTGCCAAATAATAACTTGGACAAAAGAATAAGAAGTAAAAACCAATAGTAAAGTCAAAGAAATAGTTTTAAAAGATAACAAGACGGTTAGAAAAAGTTTAATGTTTGCACTCATGAATAGAAATAGTATAAGCTCGGTTGGGAATATAGAAACAAGAAATAAATTCAGTTGATGACAATAGAGAGAACCGAATAAAAGTAAAATAAGTTAATTTCACAAAAGTAATTTAGTAAGCAAACAAATATAAAACAGTAAGAGTGATAGGATACAAGAGTGAGCACAAAATTTAGGTGCACAAAATATACAAGAGAGCAAATAATTAAAAGAATCTAACGGAAGATAATTAAATTTTATAACTAAGAATAAATAAATAAATAAAAATTACTTTGGCGAAAATCATATAATCCAGAAATTATATACAGTGGGTAAGATAGCAAAACATATAGTAGATCATGAATAAGAAAAATAGAAATTATATAAGTTGAAAGGGTAATACCTTACATAAATAAATATCAAATACACAAAGCGAACAAAAGATGTCAAGAATAGCTAGTGAGAAAATATTGGCTTTATGCAAAAATAATCAATACATTTGCAATAAAGGGATTTCATTCAAGTCTAAGGATACAAATAGCCTAAATCTCATTACAGGTCTTCATGACCATACAATCAAATCACACACATCAGATGTCCACCAGGGTACTCACACTTCTAATGTCCACCTAGGTTGTATTTAATGTCCACTTGTGTACTCACACTTCTAATGTCCACACCTAGGTTGGTTTTCATACTATGTCTATCATTACTATTGAAGCATGCTCTGATACCAATCTGTAGCGCCCCGAATTTCTAATTCAATAACTTAGAAAATACGTGGCACAACCCCAGCATCTACTTTAATGTAACAATAAACACAACCAACACCACTAAAATTTTCAACTTTTATTACAACAAACTTTTACAAATCACAGCGGAATTCAAAACAACACAAACAATATTTTCTGTCATTTACAATCTCAAATTATCTCAAAACAGCTTTTACAAATTTACACCAAACTCTTATAAATCCATTTATCTCAATTATACCT
The DNA here is from genome assembly GCA_017893485.1 of Hemerocallis citrina. Taxonomy (NCBI): domain Eukaryota; kingdom Viridiplantae; phylum Streptophyta; class Magnoliopsida; order Asparagales; family Asphodelaceae; genus Hemerocallis; species Hemerocallis citrina. The sequence goes on along the minus strand of CM030358.1, from coordinate 384,422,815 downwards.
CAAGTATCCAAACCTCGAAACTCGAAGCAACAACCTGCAACATGTGAGGCTAGAGATGATCCCTAACCCCCAAAACTAGAGGGGTTAGCCATAAATGGTGTGACTGACATAAAATAATCAACATAATTTAATTGTAGAACATAAGGTCATCAACAACATGTATTAACCACAATGATAAATGAATAAGAGGTAACAAAGATGTAAAGCATGGAAACATCATAGAATGAAAACAACAAGTGCATCTAGTCTAAAGATCAAGTGTAGGAAAAACTGGAAACCACATGCATAATACCAAGTCAAGAAAACACAATTTCTATATGCGGACTCTCAAATGCATACTTGTCGAAGTCTATGCATCCCATTCTACATAGATTCGGTGCAAGCCCTTAACGTCTCCACTTCATATGGGTTCAATCCCCGCTATGCTACTAATCTTAACACGATGACTACTACGAGATAAAGATAAACTGTGAGAATTAGCCCATGCTTGATAATTCCGGAGATGGATCCCTCATCTCAGGCATTTTACCTGGATAATTCCGGAGATCATCCCTCATCTAAACATTGACACATCATCACATGAATACCCCATGTGTGTCGCCTCGACTTCGATAATTCCGGTGTTCAATCCCGCATCTCAAGCACCACTTGGATAATTCCGGAGATATATCTCTCATCTCAGGTAATTTACCTGGATAATTCCGGAGATAAATCCCTCATCTCAAGAAAGTTATTTGGATAATTCAGGAGATCAAATCTCTGATCTAAAGCCGTATTGAGGTGCATAACTCATGTTTCCGTTCATCATATCGCCACTAGTGCCTGTCCTTATTATTTGTGGGTTATTTAATTACTCAACAAAGTCTCCTAGAGTCGGTGTACCCTACCGGGATAACTCAAAACTGAATAACTGAATATGCCTCAACGGGGCTCAACAAAATAACTTAACAAATATCTCAACACCGGTATACTAGGGTCACCTACCTCTAGAGACTCAAACTCAAAGGTCTAAACAAATTCCACTAAACAAAAGTGGCTCAACTGAACATCTTAAAACCAAATATTGAACTGAATATCTCAAAATCAAATACTGAACTGAAGATCAATTATAGACTGAATTATCTGAAAACTAATCATTCGAAGTAACACTAAAGTTTACACAGATCCTTCAGTACCAGTCGACTTATACAGTGGTAAGTTGACTGTCCAGAGGACTATGTCCAAAATTTCACGAAGATAAACTAAGTCATATCAGTCGACCTCAGAGGTCACCAGTCGACTGCATACAGGCTAAGTCGACTGTCCCGAAAGGACTGAACAAATTTCACACAATCGAATTCTCAGTGAACAAGTCGACTGCACAAAGGCCAAGTCGACTGTCCAGAAAGAACTGAACAAATTTTACTAAGAAGGTTCTCAGTAGACCAGTCGACTGACAGAAGTCTAAGTCGACTGTCCCGAATAATTTTCAAAGGTCTGAAGGTACAGCAGTAGAGACGTACCAGTCAACTGCTTAGTAGGCCAGTCGACTGTCGGCCTACAGTTTTCATATTTTAGGTCTAAATACAAAAATCCAAACTGGAACTTCTAAAGATTCATTGTTCATAAAAGATAGTTGTTCTCAGGCAAAATAATCAACCTCAAATAAACTCCATTAAGGATACATCACCCAATCATCCAAAAGTCGAAATTTAATTCTCAAGATCCATAATCACTAATCTTTCAATTAGGGTTTCTCAAAACTAATTTCTTTCACAACTATGATCAAAATCTGGTTTGTATACTCTAGACCCAGATATTCACCATCCGATCCCAACCATGATTAATTCTTAACATGTTTTCTAACATATAATCTCATAACTCAAGATCTACTCAATATCCACAAGTTTCTCAACATAGTCCAACAATAACAATGGTTTACATACATACCACAATATAAGATCCATATCATTCATATACAAAACAAGCAAACGTTGTCATTCACATAATTCAAAACAAACGATTTCATAACACTCACAAAATCAAACAATAACACAAACATTGTCACTCACCTTTGGTTTTAGAAGAATCCACGAAAAGATCTTCCTTTTGCTAAATCCGAAAATCCTCCTCCCGATCACCAAGAAAATAATATTTTAATAAATATGGAGTTGTGCAGCGAATGACGGCTGCACACCCTCTTTTATACAGGCCGGGATTGAAAGGAATTAGGGTTTTGAAGTACTTTTGCAAAATAGTCCTTTTTCAATTTATTACTTCACCTATATAACCTTCCTTGGTTAAAATAAGGTAAATAAATCAGAATTAAATAAAATCCTTTTACCAATAAGTTTTCCAACAACCCAGCACGGCCCAGAGATAAGAAAATCCCGGATTTACACTCAGGGTGACGATTTTGCACAAAAACCCTCCCTTTTGTAATATTTGCAAATTCATCATAAAATATCCATAAAAATCCAGAAAAATCCGAAATAATATATAGTAATACATATTATAGTTTCTAAACAAAATATTTGACTTTTATCTTCCAGAAAAACATTTGCACAAAGATCCAACATAAATTCTATATTTGCAAAAACACCCTTTTTGTTTAAATCTTGACCAAATCGATTTTAAATAAATTTGGAATATATTTAAATTCAAATGATGACTGTGGAGAACCAAAATATCAGTAAAAACGAATTTTCATTGTTTATTTAAGATCCAAACAACTTTTTACATAGAAATCCCTCTCTTTCGAGATATTTGTAAAAATAGTTTCTTTATTCAGAAAAATCTCAAAATTTATAATACACTCCATAATAAGTATGAGAACTTATTAAAAATATCAAATTATATATTTACCCCAAAATTATTTGCACGTGTTTCGCACGTGTAAAAAGATAAATCTTTTAGAAAATGTTTATTAAATTTCCAGTAAATCATTTTAATTCATTTTCAAATCTTTAAACTAATATTTGAAAATACGGGGTTTTACACAGCCGACTTATCTGGTCGAACTACATCAGTTTATCTCTTCTCTTTCTAGTGCTTTTAATGTTCATCATGTATTCGAAACTGTTAGTTAATAAAAGTTTTATTATGTGGAACTAATTTCATAGTTGGGTAGATTGAAACCGTAGTTATGTAATGCTTCTATTCTTCTGAGTGCTATTCTGTTACTTATTGATTAAATCTGAGAGTATTGGTATAGATTTATAATAGACAAACTTGTTCAGAAGTTCTATGAGTAGTCGACTGAGAGTGAGAGCAAGTCGACTGCCATACAGAACCTGAGTTTATCAAGTTTGCGCATTATAAATCTGCATCTGTTATATGGGTATAGAGACGACCCGTATCTCGTGCTCATAATTGTAACACAGGAGTCCTTAGGGGTTCTTAGTTTAATCAACTTGAGGGATCTAGATCTGATACCAATTTCTAGAACTTTGAGTGTTTGTTCGTTTCCATTGTTCTTATGTTTTCTTTAAGTGCAACTTAGTAGATACCATGCTAAATACTTAAGGAAAGAAACGAATTAGAGTAGATACCATGCCTAATTCTTGGTTAGGAAAACAATACTTTAAGGAGTAGATACCATGCCCTTAAAGGAACGAACATGAGTAACTAGAATAGTAAAGAAGGTGACTTAACATTACTGACTACAGGTGGAAATCAAAACCCAACTACTTGATAAATATTTGTGATTCAGAACTCCTTGATATAGTTTTTAATCTTTTTATTTCTTTAGAAACAACACTTTAAGATCCTTATTTCTATTTTATTGGTTAGTGAGTTAAATTCTACAATCTCTGTGCGATCGACCCTTGCTCGTCACTACGCTTCTCTAAACGATTCGTACACTTGCGAGGTTTTTAATTTGTGTCTAGTTTAGATCATCTAGATAGCACAACAATGCATAGAATGATATATGGTTTATGTAATTTGTAAACGAAAGTGTTGTAAAGAACAAAAATGTAATTCATGGTGTTTTATTTTTCGCTGTGCTTTGTAAACAATTGACGTAATAAAATAAAAAGTTTTAATTTTCTCTATATTTGGTTGCTATGTTTATGATTACATTGAAGTTTATTCTGTAATTGTGCCACATATTTCTGAGATATTATATTGAAAATTCGGGGCGCTACAGAGTTGGTATTAGAGCATGCTTCAATTAGTAATTTTAAACATAGTACGGGAATAAACATAAATGGACATTTGATGTGTGAGAACCTAGGTGGACTTTAGATGTGTGAGTACACAAGTGAACCTTGGTGGACATTAGAAGTTTGAGTACCTTGGTGGACATCTGATGTGTGTGACTTGATTGTTTGGTCAAGAAGACCTGTAGTGAGATTTAGACTGTTTGTATGCTTAGAGTTGAATAAAATTTCTTTACCGCAAGTGCATTGGTTATTTTTGCATAAAGCATATACCTTTCTCACTAGCTTTTTTTGACCTCTTTTGTCCGCTTTATGCATTTGATATTTTATTATTACCCCTCAACTTGTATATTTTTTATCTTACTTACTAATGTTCACTATATCTTTTTCTATTTTACTCGTTGTGTATAATTTTTGGATTCTATAATTTTCGCCAGTATTATTTTATTCTATTTATTTATTTATTTACAGTTATTAAATTTAATTAGCTTCCGCTACATTCTTTTAATTATTTATTTAATTGTATATATATTTTTAAAGTGTTCCTTAGTTTTGTATTTCTCACTCTTGTATCTTATCACTTTTATTGTTTTACATTTGTTTGCTTACTAGAAACTTTTGTGTAATTAACTTATTTCTACTTTTTATTCAGTTCTTTTATTATCAGTGATTGATTTTATTTTAGTTTCTATATCTCCAACCGAGTTTATATTATTTCTATTCGTTAAGCTTTCACTAATCGTCTTGTTTTTCTTTTAAAATTGTTTCTATGACTTTACTATTGGTTTTTACATTTTATTCTTTTGTCCAAATTATTATTTTTGCAACTTTTACTGTAATTCAACAGTACATCCTTTAGCATTTCATGAGCCCATTTTTGTTTTGCAACTCTTACTGATTTCTTTTTTGACGTTTTTATCCTTCTTACTTTCATGTGCTTTTATGTTACTCGTGTATTTTGCTATTACTTTTACATATTACATTAAGTTTTGAATTGCTACGTGTTAAGTTATTATTGCTACTTCTATTTCCTTTCTGTATTGTTTTTACTATATTATAAAATTTATTTTCTCATTCACATTTGCATTGTGCTTACGCATGTATTTCATTCCGTTTTTCTCTTTACTTTTAGAAATCATTTTCACTACTACTATTTTGTACTATTGTATTTTATATTTACCTATACATTTATTTTAATACTCCGTCATGTGACTTTCATCTCCATTTCATACTTTTGCTACTATTTTTATATCACGAATTTCAAAACATAACATCATACTTAAATTAAATGTCCTATATCCCTCTGCATATGGAAGGTTATATCTTCCATTTCACCATTTCGGTGCAACTTAATGTCGAGATGGCAAATATGCAACTCGATGTCAATGGAGGCAAATTGCAACTGGATGTCGGGGAGGCAAAATGTGCAACCGAATATCCAGACGGCAATCTGCAACCTGATGTTGTGAAGGCAGACATGCAACTTGATGTTAAGGGGGCAAGATTTTCTACCTATTTGCTAATTGATATTTCAGAACTTTTTACTTATATAATGAAACTAATGGTAAAGAAATATTTTCTTTATGACATTTTGTTTATACAATTACACTTTATGTTTCCATATAATTTGAACTAGTATAGTTTATTTTCTTTATTTTGTGTTCACCAAATTTTTCAAGATGGAGTACATCAACTATGGTCTAAGTTTTCCTTCTTTTGCAATTACTATTTATTGCTACCGTTTTCCAATTCTTTAACCTTTTAGATTTCCCACTTACTTTTGTTTCCACGTCCTAATTAATGATTTGACGCTTATTTTTTGTAATATTCAATGAACTTCTTCTAAGTCTTCTTGCATATCTATATATTTTTGGTCTGTTTTGCTCGTTACCCTTTAATGTGCTTTTTTCGAGTATTGATTATAATGTCAACATTCACTAATTATTATATGTCTTTGATATTTATTAATATTTTCTTTACTTAGTTAAATTTGTTCGTATTTCTATGTATCTTGACTGGTTATTTTCATATAACCTTTAAGTTTGTATTCCATTGTTGTTTGTATCGTTACCAACCTTTTTATATTTGGGTTTTATCTCTTAACTTTTGACTTCTCATTCTATGAGAATAGCCTCACTATTTTCTCGTTTTTTGGGATTTATTGTGTATTCGCTTGGATTTCCTATACTTTTGCAATGTCAGTTTTCACCTTTTACTCTTCGAGTAATAATTATGTGTTATTTTTGTTTTGCTTAGTAATTAAATTCAACTATAGAAATAATGATCGAGAAAATTTTCAAAGCTTACTTGTTAATGTTGTTTTTTTTTTTTTTTTTTGCTTAGAGTAGTTCTGAGGACAGAACTTTTCTAAGGGGAGTGATGTAATACCCCAAATTTTTAAATAATATTTTTAAGATTAATATATGAATTAAAATAATTTTTGGTGATTTAATAAATATTTTCTGAAAATTTATATTTTTACACATGCAAATATTTTCTTGGGAAGTTCAAAGTAAAAAATTATTTTAGGAAAAATCATTATTTATTATTAGATATTATTTGTGAATTTTCTGGATTTTTTTGATGATTATTGGGCCTACTTGCAAATATTACAAAAATAAGGACTTTTGTGCAAAATTACCACTTGCAGTAAAAACTCCAAATTTTTGAATTTTTAGGCTTGGCATGATGCCTGGTCAACTCAGGGTTAAAAAATTTACTTTTTGTTTAGATGAATTTGGTTTATTTTGTAAGTTTTGATAAAAGACTATCTTTTTGCAAAATTGCCATTTAGAAGGACAAAAATACAAAATCGTTTTTTGGGTTTCTCAAACAGTGCCGGCTGGTTATAGGATGATTATTTTATATTTTAAAACTCAATTAAGTTAGTTTTATTTAGTTTTCAAGTATAAGGATTTATATATGTAAAGATATATTTAAAAGAGGTATTTTACAAATTCGTTTACAAACCCTAAAAACCTATATTCCGGCCTATTTAAAAGGTGGAGTGCAGCCGTCTTATGCTGCACAACACAAAGGATTTTATTATTATTATTCTTGGAGTTTTAAAGAGAAGATATTGGATTTCTTGCGAAGGAGGGATTTTTTCTTGTTCTTTGTTAACTTCGTTTGATTTCTTCAACAAGGTGAGTGACTTAGTTTTGTTTTCTTATTGTTCTAAGTATGTTGTATGTGTTCATTTATTTATTAGCATATTAGATGATGATGTGAAGATGTAATGAATTTTGATATATAGATGAATTAAAAGTTGAATCTTTTCTTGAAACTATGCTATTAATGACCAAAACCCTAATTTGATGACTTGTGGTTGTTGAAGAAGCCCATAGAGATCATGAGTAGGATGTTTGAAATTATTTTGTTGCTATTTGAATGTATATAATGGTTGTGTGATGCTGTAGCATGAAAATAAATAAATGTGAACTAGGGTGAGATTGGTCTCTGCTGGTATATACATACATACACTATTGATGCATACAACTTGCTAATTAGTCTTTTCAGTTGCTTATAAACATGATTGAACAGATATAGATGATTGGGGGTACGTATATAAATAGTTTTTGAACTAAAGGGGACAAGCTGTGAAGTGAAAGAAGAAAAATTACCTTTTTGAATCTGTGTGTGCATGTTTTGGTTGATTTTTGGGCAAATTGAGGGCTGAGATGATAAAACCACTTGAGTTTGAATTTAAAAAACACCCATAATGAAACATTGAAGGAAATCAGGTTTTAAAGTCGAAGTCTTCATGTGCAAGTTGAATTGTCTATTGTTTCAAAAATGATACATAAGTAAAGAGCTAATAGAATTGGTTTTGGTTGAAGTATTGGACTGGCTGAACTGAGGGTGAGTTGTCCATTGCATTCTTGATCTAATATATGAATATATGCTTATAGAATTGCCATGCTAAGAGCAAACACTGATGCTTAATTAACCTATGCTTATTTATATGTATTACTTGCTGTTTTTTTGGGGAATTTTGTCAAAATCTCAATTTGAGAACCTGATGGATTTTGATGCACTATTAAATAACCCTACATGTTATACAGGGGGTTCTCTGGGAATTTGATTTTTGTTTTTACAAGACTTAAGTAGTATCATTTGTAAACGTGCACAAGAGCCAACCTGAGTATATAACTGTTACTATTCATATCTGTATGAGTTTATATATGCAAGCATTGATGCTTTGAAGATCCTAATACACTTATTTACTACCAAGTAAACCAGTCCTTTGTCTTCAAATAATTGATAAGATGTTAAGTTCTGTAGAGTATATGTTTTCCTTTTAGTTGCAGATTGCTGATGTTGCTGCTGCACCCTTGTGCAGGTGCACACATGAACAAGATTCATCCTTACATACACACCCAGTATTTTGTCTAAGTAGTAGTCGTAGATATTGAGTTTGGTAGTTTCTTTGTGTATGCACTGGGACTCTCTTGTCTAGTTACAATTTGAATCGAAGTTTCTTTTTGTATCAAAATTTAATGTTATCGTCAACATACTTTCCCACCTCAGTAGGTTGCTAAGTAATGCAAGTTCTGACACCTAGTGTATGTGTCCTCCTTCTTCTGAGGTTGTGCAGGTGGTCATAATTGTGGTTAATTAGTATATCAATACGACCTATTGTTATTAACAGTCCACACAGGCTACTGTTCATGCCTGTGTGTACTCTGTTCGTATTGGTTTCACTGATAAAACTCGATTAGTAATAGATACAAGAACACATAACAAGATGCAAGGATTGACAGTAGAGCCATCATGAGATGTGTGTTTAATAGCAAGATATCAAGAGCTGCATTTCAGTAAGAGGAATTTTTCTTGACAGATACACATTTGTGTCCAACTCCACTTCAGTAAAAAGGTTTTCCCTATATCATACATAATTATAGACCCATATACTTCCATTTAGTCAAGAGAGGTCTTTCTATAACTAACTAAGCTGGTCATAAACAACAATAATACGAAGTTTGCAGCATCCTGCAAATTTTGAAATGCAAAAGAACAAATAAATAATTCATTTGATTACTAACTGTAATACATACAGCCTCTTTCTTGATATTCCTTTTTTTTTAGAGAAACAAAACAAAAGATTATTGATCTGTAAAGATGAATCTACAGTCAAAACAAGAGGGGATTCTCATCATCTCAGAAAGCTTATGTTGCTAAAAATACTTGAAACTAAGGATAATATCACAGATAAGCTTTGGTTTTATCAGTTAAATATATATACCCAAATGTTTCAACTCAGTAAAGAGGTTTTATATATACACCTAAGCATACTTTGTTTTTGTACACACATATTCCAGGATGATGGACGTAAGGGCCACAGAATGATTCGCGGAGTGGGATTGGGCTCCAGTATTCCAAGGGCGATAACCAATACTTGCAGAATGTCTAAATCTCATAGTAGTCATAGTAGTAGGATTAGTTGCATAGCGGGGGATTGAACCCTATCAAGTGGAGAACGATAAGGGACTTGCACCGAACCTGTGTAGAGTCGGATGCATAGAATCCGACAAGTATGTATTAGAGAGTTAGCATATAGCATAGGTGTTTTCTTGACTTAGTTTTATAGATGTGTTTTCCTGTTTTCTACACTTGAAACTTAGACTAGTTCACTTGATCTTTTCATGTTTTACTAACTGTTATTCCTTATTTCATTTTATTCTTGTTATTAATACATGTTGTTTACGATTCTATGTTTCATGTTTTATTTATGTTGCGTTTATGTTTATGTCACTCATACCGTTATGGCTGACCCTTGTAGTTTTGGGGGTTAGGATTATCTCTAGCCTCACGTTTTACTGGTAGGTACCATTAGCTTGGGATTTGGATGCTTGTGGTAGATTGATATAAGGTTTATGTAAATTGTAAAAGAAAGTGTTGTAAAGAAAGAAAATGTAATTCAAGGTGTTTTATTTTCCGCTGTGCTTTGTAAACAATTGATGTAATAAAAAGTTTTAATTTTCCCTGTATTTGGTTGCTATGTTTATAATTACATTGAAGTTGATTTTGGAATTGTGCCACATATTTCTGAGATATTATATTGGAAATTCGGGGCGCTACATACTACACTTCAGTAAAGGTTGTTTTATATATCAGATATATGTATATACACATATCAGTAAAGAGATTATAAGCATATCCTACATTTATTCATCAACTCAGTAGAAAAGAAATAAAGGGATTTCTATATATATATCATATATATATATACACAGTTACTTCATGACATTACAAAGGATTTTCTCTCTTTATCATATATATATATATATATATATATATACACACACACACACACACAGTGAACTGGAAATTTTCTATCTTCTGTATATCTGCATATGACCCTTTTCCTATATTAGTTATATATATACATATGTTTCAATTCAATGAAGGGCTTCTTCTTCGTATCTGCAAATAATTCATCTTCTAACCTGCATATGCTTTTAAATTCAATAAAGTGCATCTGCTATATCTTGCATATGGATCATTTTCCTATAACCTGCATATTTCTTAGTTTCAACAAAGGGGCATCTTCTATATAATCTGCTTATGTTTCACTTCACATCAGTAAAAGGATTTCTATATATATATATATATATATATATATATATATATATATATATATATATATATATATATATACATCTATATACTTAACTAAAAGGTTTATCTATATATATCAGATAGACACATATATAGATACTTCATACCAGTAAAAGGGAGTTTTTTTCTAAATATTCTGTCTTCTGAAGCACTATTTTAATCAGTGTATGTTTCAATCAGTCTAAAGGGGTTCCTATATATATCAGTTACCATATATATATACTCATATGTTTCAAATCAGTGAAAGGGGTTTCTATATATTATATACATATACATATGCTTCACCATAGTAAAGGGTTTTTTTGTACCTTTTATATATGCATTTTAGTCAAGAGCTGCATTTCAGTAAAGGGTTTTATATACACATTGTAAACACAAGCTTCATATTCCGTAAAGAGGATCTCCTTATATATATATATATATATATATATATATATATATATATATAGGGAAAGGCTCCGTTGCACACTGGGCTAGTGTGCAAGCCCGTGTGCACTGGCCGTGGGCCGTCCGATCCAAGATCTGATCTTGATCAAGATCCAACGGTCTAAAACCCATTCCGCTGTCTGCCTAATAGTGGGGGGGTATAATCGTAAATTCCCCCCCAACAACACTGTCTATCTGTCTTACTCTTTCCCTCTCTCTCCCGCTCATCTCTTCATCGATCGAATAGAGAAAAACCCTAGCCCCCTTTCTCACCCTTACGCCGATCGCTCATCTTCGGCTCCGCAGTCCCTTCCGCTCCTACTCCAGCCCCCTTTCTCACCCCTAGATCGGAAAATAACCTCTATCTCCCCCTCATCTCAAACCCTAGCTGCGAAACCCTAAAGAAAAAACCCTAGCCCCCTTTTCCCCGATCGCTTCAGCTGCTCTCCCCCTTTGTGTTTCGATCCTGTTCTTGAGGCTCTTATCTTACTCGATTCCCCATCTTCACTAAAGGTAACCCTTTTTTTTGAAATTTTTTTTTTCTTTTTTTTTTTTTTGATGGTTAATTTTTTTTTAGAATAGCTCCAATCGGCACAAATTTTTTTTGCACAAATTATACCCCCCGATCTTGCTACTTTCGATCTTGTTGCTACCGTCGAATTTGCTAATGTCATTTTTTTTGAGTTAATTGCTACTTTCGAAATAATTTGCTAATGAGATTGAATAACTTTCAATTTTGGTTCAGGTATGGACTTAGGTGAAGGTTGCTCACAATTGGGTGACAATTTTTTACATGTTGAAGAAGGTGAATTTACCCCCACGGTTGAAGAACATCTCATCCCTAAGATTGGTATGATATTTGAGACCCTTGAGCTAGTAGAAAAATTTTATGATAGCTATGCAAAATGTTCGGGTTTTCAAATGCGTAAAGGAGGTAATAAATTGAAGGATGGTCAGGTAGTGGAAAAAACTTTTTTATGTAATAAAGCGGGGATGACGAAAAGCAAGACTAATGAAATTAGAATTGGTACTACATCGAGGACATCTTGCAATGCATTGGTTAGTGTTAGATTAAACAACGAAACAAATTCATGGTCTGTTTATTCTTTCCATGAGGTGCACAATCATGCATTCACCACACCCGGTCGCAGGCATTTGTTGCCACGTAATCGTGCTGTGTCAAGTTCAGATAAAATCATAATGGATCAACTTCGGGGTGCAAATATTCCCACATGCAAACAAATGTTTTTTTTTGAAGGTTCAAGTGGGGGGTACGATAGGGTTGGATTTACTCTAAAAGATGCTAGGAACCATGAAAGAGATTTGAGGGAGTCATTAAAAGGTCACGACGGTCAGATGTTGGTAGACTTTTTTAAATGGCAAAAGGAAAAAGATCCGTCTTTCTTTTATGCATTCGAGCAAGATGAGTCCGGTAGACTGTCTCATTGTTTTTGGGTTGATGGGATTGCTCGTTTGAACTATGAGGTTTTTGGTGATGTAGTTTCTTTTGATGCTACACACAGTACAAACCGTTATGGTATGCTATTTGTTCCATTTGTTGGGATCAACCATCATTGGCAGTCTATTTTTCTTGGTTGTGGGTTCATCCTGAATGAGACGGCTGCATCTTTTGTATGGTTATTCCAAACTTGGGTAGGAGTCATGAAAAAAGCTCCCATTGGCATTGTAACGGACCAAGACCGGGGTATTGGTGCTGCAATTCATCAAGTTTTTCCTAATATTCGCCATAGATATTGCATATGGCATATTGTAGATAAAATCCCTTCCGAGGTGCCTCAATTGGTACAAAATCCCAAGTTCATGGAAGCTTTTAAAGCTAATGTTTGGAATTTTTATGACTGTGTCTCTTTTGAAGAACAATGGAAGGCTTTGGTTGTCGAATTTGGGGCTCAAAACAACAAATGGTTGAGTGATATTTTTCAGATTCGTGAAAAATGGGCCCCCGTATACCATAGGTCTCATTTTTGGGCGGGTATTCCTAGTAGTCAAAGAAGCAAGGGAATGAATTCCTATTTAAAGAAACACACCCAAAAGAAGTATTCACTCCATGAATTTGCCTTGATTTTTGAAAGAGTTATTTGTAGGCAAAGAGAAGAAGAAGTTAAAGAGAACCACCGTACACTAGATAGGAAATCCAAATTGAAGACCGGGTGGTATATGGAGGAACAAATGGCTCAAGTCTATACTTTAACAATGTTTTTAAGGTTTCAAAAAGAGCTCAAGGAAAGCCTACTGTTTAATGTGAATTTATTTGAAGATGACGTGAATACTGTCAATACTTACTACACAGTGACATTCATTGGTAGGTCGAAGAAAGAGACCATCATTACTTACTCCAAAGAGACTCGATATGGGTGTTGTTCTTGTTGTATGTTTGAATTTGTTGGCCTTCCTTGTAGGCATCTCTTGGCATTCCTTAAATATTCAAATTGTAATGAACTTCCCGAACAATACATGATGAGAAGATGGAACCGTGAAGTTATTAGAAGAAGCTACACCCCCATTAATTTCGGTCAAGCCGATGGCAATAATAGCGAGAATTTTGCTTCTCGCTATTGTGAGTTAAATAACTTGTCCAAGCAACAAGTTGAGATTGGACTCTCTTGCGATCAAGGGTATGAGTTCATGCGTGAAGCTATGATCAAGTCACTTGAAGGCTTCAATTTGATTGCGCCCGAAGGGCGTAGTGGTGGGGCTAAAGGTAGTGGAACTTCACTTCATGGGAAGCAATTGGTCTTGTCTCAAGTATCGGTGGAAGAACCGCGCCAATGTAAAGGGAAGACCAAGTGGGAAAAGATTGAAACCAATGCGGGAGAAATTAAGAAAGCAACCTAGGTAGTGCAATTGTTGCGGGTTACATGGGCATGGCCATGATGCGCAAACTTGCCCAAAGAAAAAAGAAAGGTATTTAATGTTATTTATGTAAAAAAGAAAATTGAAGTCATTTAATATGCACTTATTTATATTTTATTTCATAGTTCTGCTGTTTAATGACTTTTACGTGTTATGTTTTTTTGTGCAGTGACATTCGTGCATTCGAAGAAGATGATGTGAATTCATGTACTGAGGGAAGTTCCGAGGAATTTCACGATAGTAACAACTGAGGGAAGTATTTCATTCCTAGTCATTTTTGGTAAATATTGATACCCTAAATATTTTTTTGAGTACGGGATGAATTGATAGGCAGTGATGAATTTATTTTCTTGTTTACCAACTATATATATATCGGGTTATATTTGCTGTCCGTAAACATCTTTTATGTGCAAACTACTTATGAATGGAATTTGGAAGAAAATGGCTTTGGCTTTGGCTGATATGAAAATACTAGTTACCTGGCTTTGAACTGATGCTGAGATGCTGATGCTGCTGATGCTGAGATATATCTGCAGTAATCTCATTATTTTTACCAACTATATATATATGTCTGGTTACCTGGCTTTGAACTGGTGCATTTAATTGAGAAACTGGCTTTGGCCTTGGCTTTCTGGGAACTGATGCTTTGGGTTCGGGTTGTCTGCACAATCAGTGTGCAACGGATCCTTTCCCTTTGCATATATATATCTGCAGTTTATAACACCCTTATGCAAACTACTTATGGTTGTCTTATCTTGAACTTGTACCTGCTCATTTCAACATTTGTAGTGACCAAATTTTATTTTGTTTTAGTTTCACTGGTTGAAATTTGGCTTATATGAATTACGGATGCATTTAATTGAGAAATTGGTACCACATGATTGGGATTGTTAATGTTAGGCGTCTATTTTGGCGTGGCAGTCCAACTGCAGCCAAATTTGACTACAACATCACAGTCTCATGAATTGAAGTTATTTCTGAGCCTACTTAAATTCAATTCATGAACACAATCATCCTGTACTTTTTGCTATTACTCTATGGTATCTAATAAATCTTATAATTGCTCTTCTTGATTGCTGATGCCACTGATGCTGCAGATGCTGCTGATGCCACTGCTGCTGCAGATGCTAATGAAGCTGCTGCTGCAGATGCTGATGAAGCTGCTGCTGGAACTGAGAAGACTGAGAGAACATTTGAGCACTGATGATGCTGCTGATGCCACTACTGCTTGATGATATTGCTAGAACTGAGAGAACAGTTTGTTTGTATTTTGGTTGAATGTAGATTTTTCATGTTTGATGCCACTGCAGATGCTGATGTTCTTGTATCTGTGTTTTATATAGTCATAAGTTCACATTTGTTTTAAGTAGTGATATTGTCCAAAGTAATGTAGAAGCAATGTCTCTGAAGTGTACAAACTCTTCTCAAAATATTTTCACAGCTGAAGTGTACAAACTATTTTCACAGGTGATATAGTCATAAGTTCATGGTATTTAATTTATGGGAAACTATTTTCACAGCTGAAGTGTACAAACTCTTCTCAAAATATCAAATTAGGTGTAATGTTGTGTTGGTACTTAGTATAGCTTTTGTCATGCATTTTCTGGTGCCAGTGTTTTGATAAGAACTGCCTCTGGAATGAGAACAGTTGAGATTCATTTAACTTAGTTTATTATGCGGAGCTTCCATAAACTGTGCAGCTGTATCTACTTGTTTACAATTCTAATGTCACAGCAGAACCCAAACGCTTTCAGAATTACGACCTACTGTTTATGTTTTGACTAAAATTTTGAATGATACTTATAATGGGAAAAACCTCTTTCTTTATGGTTTTTCATAAAAGTAAAAGAAGCATTCACACTATGTGTTGGGTGACCATGTATTGAGTAAAAGCATATTCAATACCCAGGGTATCTGCTGATAGAGGCAAGAAGAATTTTGATGACTCTAAACTATAAGACCTGCATCAGTTCATGGACTATATTCCTGAAAACTACATTTCCATCATGGTAATGAAGCATGTCAGCAAATTTAAGAATAAGTTGCTGATGCCACTGATGCTACATTTTCTGAAAACTACATTTCCTGAAAACTATATTGCTAATGCCACTGATGCTACATTTCCATCCTGCTAGTATCTCTATCATCAGCAAATAAGCAGTTGCTAACACAAAGCAATAACACAAAGCATGTTCCAACAAGCTATTACATTTCATTCCATCATGTTCACAAAATTAAGAACATTTCATTCCATCATTACACAAAGCATGTTCCATTCCATTATTTCACTGGTTGAAATTAAGAACATTTCATTCTATCATTTCACTGGTTGAAATTAAGAACATTTCATTCCATCATTACACAAAGCATGTTACATTTCATTCCATCAAGTGCATACAACTCAGAGTTACTTAAGAACATTACATTCCATCATGTTCACAAAATTATAGAAAGCAAAACTATAATTACATTTCTCTCGACACTTAGGAGAACATTACAGAACAGTCTGGCTTGAAGAAAGCCAAAAACAACAACAAAGCCAACGACAACCCACCAATCAACCCCATAACTCCATAGACCTGGGAGCCTCTCCTGTAACCACAATTGTACGCACCCTCAACATCTATCGACCTTATCAATGACTGGATCGAAAGCTCATCATGAAGCTCCCTGATTTTTGCATCTTTATCCTCCTCCGGCCCATAATTCTCCACCCAGCAAAAAAACTCACAACCATTTGGAAAATTGGGACAATTGTAATAAGCATTTTCAGGATTCTTCCCCGAAGAAGAATATTTTACTCTAGTCTGTATGCGGCAAAAACATTTCGGACCTACAATTCTCTCACCCGAACTAGCTCAGGAGGACCTAGAGCTAGAACTATAATGATTGTGGACTTGGTTGGAGGAATAGTTTGATGTCATCCTACAAGATGTTGTAATGTTGTAATGTTAGAATATAAAATAAGTGATTTCTTGTACTAACAAATGTTTCCAAAAAAAAACATGCGACACATTCTACTTGCACACGCATAAATTTAACCGTGTTATACTTGTGTTTGTTATATCAAACTGAATTGAATGCATAATATGAAGGTTGTAACCTTGGTGTCATTACACTTCACTTTATATATTGTGCGAAATCAATCTTGTCTATTGCTTTATATATAAGTTCACTTTATAATTTTTATGCACTATGTCACAGATGAATTTTGTCTATTGGTTTATATATAAGTTCTCAACTTCTAGAACTGTTACTACATCTACTAGAATATGCTAACAGTTGAGTCATATGCAATAGAATTCGGTTACACATATGCCTGTACCAAAATTGAAATGTTATTCAAATTCATTAGCAATTTATTTCGACAGTAAAAATTTGTGCCAACAAGATCTTCATTAGCAATTTATTTCGACAGTAAAAATTTCGACGGTAGCCAAAAACAATTTGTGCAAAAACTCATGAGATATTGTGCGAAATCAATGTCATTAAATTTGTGCCGATTGGAGCTATTCTAAAAAAAAATTAACCATCAAAAAAAAAAAAAGAAAAAAAAATTTCAAAAGAAAGGGTTACCTTCAGTGAAGATGGGGAATCGAGTAAGATAAGAGCCTCAAGAACAGGATCGAAACACAAAGGGGGAGAGCAGCTAAAGCGATCGGGGAAAAGGGGGCTAGGGTTTTTTCTTTAGGGTTTCGCAGCTAGGGTTTGAGATGAGGGGGAGATAGAGGTTATTTTCCGATCTGGGGGTGAGAAAGGGGGCTGGAGTAGGAGCGGAAGGGACTGGGGGGCTGAAGATGAGCGATCGGCATAAGGGTGAGAAAGGGGGCTAGGGTTTTTCTCTATTCGATCGATGAAGAGATGAGCGGGAGAGAGAGGGAAAGAGTAAAACAGATAGACAGTGTTGTGGGGGGGGGGGGGGGAATTTACGATTATACCCCCCCACTATTAGGCAGACAGCGGAATGGGTTTTAGACCGTTGGATCTTGATCATGATCAGATCTTGGATCGGACGGCCCACGGCCAGTGCGCACGGGCTTGCACACTAGCCCAGTGTGCAACGGAGCCTTTCCATATATATAACAAAATCAGTCTAAAACAAAATCACTATTACACTAGACTAATTTTAGAGAACCAAGACTTAAAGAAAATGAATGCTTTTAGAATGCTTTTTCTTGTCAAAACCAAAAGCTTGAGAACTTAAGAAACAAAATGTATGGAAAAAGTTGTTAACCTTTGCCAAATGACCTCTGTACTCTTTTTATTGACTTAGAGACGTTTGAATGTTGAAAGGTTAAATCCCAACTGGCATACAACGGCAGTAAAAAGATTTGATTTTGAAAAACATGTTTAAAAACAGAAAACTTTCGAAACGGCTTGAACAGTCAACTGGGTTGCTATAATGAATCGACTGGTTAAAGTTTGAATGAGTTCAGATAGTTTCGTACTAGGACAGTCGACTGGTGCCAAATAGCAGTCGAATGGTACTTAATAGCTGAACTTATTCAAGTTTGTTTTAATCCTTTTTAAGTTTGTAAAATACTCAATTATTTAAAGATATGTGTGAGTGTGTGTGACAAGGCCATTACAGCATTCTAAGACTTAAAGAATAAAAAGTTACAATTGTTATAAGACACTTAATACAACACATTGAAGCATAGGTCTTGTCTTGAGTCACGAGTCTTGAGATGGAGCTTTAGCCTTTGTCTTTATCTTTGAAGTTGGCAACCTTGTAGCTTTCTTGATCAATTAGCTCTGAGAGCTTAGTTTGAAGCTTTACTTGATCAACTTGCTTTGAGAGCTTTGTTTGTAGCTTTGCTTAATCAACTTGCTTTGACAGCTTTGTTTGTACATTTTGTCTTTGTGTAATACAACCTGCAACATATAAGATGTAGCAAAACAATTTTGCATTGTGTTGGAATCATCAAAACCAAGAATCAACATTCTCCCCCTTTTTGATGATGACAACACAATAGCTTAAAAAATAATAGGAATATTACACATGCTCAATGCTCCCCCTAACTAATGTACAATATGCATATATTGAAAAACATGCACCAAATGAAAGACATGCATCAAATACACAAACATGGAAAAACATGCTCAAACATGCACAAACATGTACATGCACAAACATGCACAAAATAACTTTTTTTCTCCCCCTTTGTCATCAACAAAAATAGGAGGGAAAAGAAATTGTAAACATAAAGGAGAATTTGCAAAATACTAAGCTCGTAGTAAAAGTAAATGTATACATAGAAAGATGAAGTACATTGTTCAAATAACTACAGAGAAAAATAGAAAATACAAAAATAAATACATTATTCAAATGACTACATAGAAAAATAGAAAATACAAATATAAGTAGAAAAATATATAAAGAAGTAAAATGCAGTGAATCAGTCTTCTTCATCTTCATCTTGGGCACCTTGAGAGGGAGGAGGAAACTGAGAGGTGAACAAGTGAGTGAAATGGAAAATACTAGCTTCAAGAGCATCTTGACGACCCATTATATAATTGACAGAGGTGTAAAGACTCCTAGGATCATCAAAATCAGCACGAGGACAAGATGAACTAGAAGCAGAAGACCGACGAGCTGAAGTGGCTAAAGGGATAGGAGGTGCATTCCTATGAGGTGGCCTAGGTGGAGAATTAAGTAACTTCATACGTGCTAAACTAGCACGATCAAACGAATCAAACTATTTTACAACATTTGTCTTTGAATCGAGATCAACATCATGAGCATAGAAGATGTGAGTGAGTAAAGCACCAAAAGGAAGAAAAGAGGTACGAGCCTTATGAAGACGATTAAAGATGACTAGACCCCAATTTATTTTTATGTTGCCAAAAATTGCATAAACAGCTTGTTGCAACTCAAGAGAGTACTGGTCATAACTTCCTATTTTGGGAATAATGTTATATGACATTATGCGTGCAACTGGCTTAGCAATAGGAGTAGTAGATCGATTGGTCATAGGCAGACCATGATTTGGCAAATAAATTCTAGACAAAATGGAGTCATCATCCATATCAACATCTCCTAAATCACACCCTTCATCAAACAGACCCAAAATAAGACTTAGTCTAGCAGGGGTGATTTTCATACGTTCATTTTTGACAGAAGAGAGAATAAAAATCTCATTACCATCCTCTGATGTAACAACCTTCATATTTGTATAAAACAAATATATAAGGTGAGGGTAGTAAGAGGGTTGGTTTGCCAAAGACAATAAATCAAATAACCCACATTGTTCAAACAATGGGGCTAGAGGAAAGCAATCAAGATCCAGAAAATTGACAAATCTACCCGGAAAAATGATAATGGAACAAATTATGTACCATTTATCAATGAGATTAGGGCTTCTTAAGTATTGAAGATAGTCTCTAGAAGATTGTCCTTTCTCTACATTAGAGTGACGAGATCTTTTAGGGGACATAACTCAAAAACTCTAAAAATCAAGAGAGGGAAAGAGTCTAAGAAGATATACCAAAAAGGAGAGGAAAATAAAAGCACTGATCTTAGGAAAGAGGACTTCGAAATGGGGAAATCCACTGAGTTAGATCTCTAATTTGGGTTGAAGATATGAAATTGCCAAGCACCAACAACACAGCCGACTTATGGACTTCGGATTAGAGAGAGACAGTGAATTAGACAAAGTGAAAAAGAGATGTAGAAGGGTTAGGATCAAATCTGGTGAAAAAGCAAGGGACGAGATTGGTCAGGGTGAAATGACAAGGTAAAGAGTAGCTTCAAAAGAAGTGCCAAATTCGAATATGAAAGAAGAGCTAATTCGCAACAGTCGCCTGGAGGGTATGACAAGTCGACTTGGTCGAGAGAAAAATAGATAAAACAAGATAGCAGTAATACAACTGGCAGTCGACTGGGTTACAGTTCACATTCGACTTTCTACAGTATAAAAACTTAGGAAAATAAGTAACGAAAATGCTTGATCAGTCGACTGAAATAAAATTTTAAGTCGACTTACCAAGGTTAAAATTTCAACAAGCATCATGAAAACTAAAAATTCCTAGTTCTCTTTTTAAAGTTATAAAAGTATCTTCTTTAAGTGGTTTAGTAAAGATATATGCTACTTGTTTATCAGTAGAAATAAAGTCTAAAGAAATATCTCTATTTAAAACATGATCACGTAGAAAATGATGTCTAATATCAATGTGTTTCGTACGTGAATGTTGAACCGGATTTTTAGATAAGTTAGTGGCACTGGTATTATCACACATTATAACAGGTTTTGAAAAAGAAATACCATAGTCTAATATGGTTTGTTTCATCCAGAAAATTTTGACACAAGCCAAACTTGCAGCGATATATTCAGCTTCTGTAGTAGATAGGGATACCGAATTTTGCTTCTTACTGCACCAAGATAGTAAGAAATGTCCCAAAAAGTGACACGTTCCACTAGTACTTTTTCGGTCAGTTTTACTACCAGCAAAATCCACATCGCTATATGACAAAAGTTGAAAATTATCGGTACGTGGATAAAATAAACTATACTCAGACGTGCCTTTAATGTATCTTAAAATACATTCCACAGTTTTTAAGTGAGATTCTTTAGGACTTGATTGATACCTAGCACACAAATATACACTAAACATAATGTCAGGTCTACTAGCAGTTATATATAAGAGTGAGCCAATCATACCTCGATAGATTTTTTGATCGACACTCTTACCTAATTCATCTTTGTCAAGGGTAGTGGTAGTAGCCATAGGTGTGGTTTACTACTTATGTTATCCATGCCAAATCATTTGAGTAATTCCTTAACTTATTTTCCTTGATTAATAAATATGCCATTTGGTGACTGTTTAATTTGCAGTCCAAGGAAATAATTCAGTTCACCCATGTGACTCATCTCAAACTCATTTGTCATGGTATTAGAAAACTCTTGACATAGATTACTATTAGTAGAACCAAAAATTATATCATCTACATATATTTGTATGATCAAAATATCGGTCTTAATTCTCCTAATAAACAAAGTAGTATCTACTTTACCTATTTTAAAACCCGTTTCTGAAAGAAAAGTCTTCAATAGATCATACCATGCACGATGTGCTTGTTTAAGACTATATAAAGCCTTTTTCAATTTAAAAACATGGTTTGGGAATTGTTCATGTTCGAAACTAGGTGGTTGCTTAACATAAACATCTTCCTTTATAAACCCATTACGAAAAGCACTTTTCACGTTCATTTGGAAAAGTGTAAAGTTCATAAAACAAGCAAAAGATAATAAAATACGAATTGATTCTAGTCTAGCAACAGGAGCATATATTTTATTGAAATTTATGCCTTCTTCTTGATTATACCCTTGAGCAACTAGTCTAGCTTTGTTCCTGACGACTTGTCTTGATTCATCTAACTTATTCTTGAATACCCATTCGGTACCAATTATAGTATGGTCAGGAGGTCGTGGAACTAAATCCCATACATCATTCCTTATAAATTGGTTTTAATTCATCTTGCATGACATTCATCCAAAACTCATTCTCACAAGCTTCTTGTATATTCTTCGGTTCAAAATCCGACAAGAAAGCCGTGTGAGAAATCATGTTAACATGAGATCTCGTCTGAATACCACGTGAAATGTCACCAGTTATTAAGTCATAAGATGATCTCTAACTTCAACAAAAGATTTTGGTAAAGTTGGAGACATCACAATAGGATCAGTCGACTTGACTAGTCCATCAGTCGACTGATTCACATTAGTCGACTTGGCTTCCTTATCAGTCGACCTATCCACAAGAGTGGTTTGCTCTAAAGATGTAATAACCTTATTTAAAGGTGATGAATCAGTTTCATCATTTTCAATTAAAGTTGATGAAGGCAGAGATTCATCAAATGCATCATGCATGGATTCTTCAATAGTCAATGTTGACTTGTTGAAGATCCTATATGCCTTACTCCTATTTGAGTATCCTATAAAGATACCTTCATTAGATCTAGGATCAAACTTATCTAGATAATCTTTAGTGTTTAAAATAAAACACTTACATCCAAATATTTTGAAGTAAGATACTTTAGGAATTCTATCAAAAAATAGCTCATAACAAGTTTTCTTAAGCTTAGGCCTAATCAATATTCTATTTAAAATATAACAAGCTGTAGCAGCGGCTTCAGCCCAAAAATACTTAAGTAAATTGCTTTCAACAAGTATGGTATGTGCACATTCTTGCAAAGTCCTATTCTTTCTTTCGACCACTCCATTTTGTGGTGAAGCTCTAGGAAATGTAAATGAATGAGTTATACCATTCTTGTTGCAATATTTTGCAAACGTTTCATTCTCAAATTCTCCACCATGATCACTTTTAATAGTGACTATGGTTAGAGACTTTTGATTTTGAATTCGTTTATAAAAATTAGCAAATTCAACAAAAGCATCATTCTTATGTTTTAAAAAGAAAGTCCAAGTGAATCGTGAAAAATCATCTACTAAAACAAATACATACCTACTTTTATTTAAAGAAGCAACTCTAGTAGGGCCATATAAATCCATGTGGATTAATTCGAGAGGCCTACTAGTAGAAATTACTTCTTTTGTTTTAAAAGTAGATTTAATTTGTTTACCTAGTTGACATGCATCACATAACTTATCCTTTTTCTAGGATAGTCTTGGCAGCCCTTTAACTAGGTTGTACTTTGACAATTTAGCAAGAGTTTTCATATTCACATGGCCAAATCGGTTATGCCATAACCAAGAATCATTATTAGAAGCTACTAAGCAAAAATTATTCGAAAACTCATATGACTTTAAACACAGTTCATAAATGTTATTCTTCCTACAACCTTGAAAAATTATATTTTGCATGGTAGAGTCATATATTAAACATGCTTCTTTTTCAAACACAATTTTATAACCCTTATCACATTGTTGGCTAATACTTAACAAGTTATGCTTAAGTCCACTAACTAGAAAAACATCTTCTATTGAAGGGTTAGTGTGCTTACCGACTATGCCTATTCCAATCACCTTTTCTTTGTTGTTGTCACCGAATGTGACTGTTCCTCCATCAATTTCTTGTATGGAAGATAGAAGATTGGCATGACTAGTCATGTGCTTTGAGCATCCACTGTCAAGTATCCACCGATCTCTTTTAGGTACCTATAAAATTTTCAATGTGAAATGGTACCCTTTTTATTGGTTCCAAAAGAGATTAGTTTATGGGAAACCAAACCCAAAGACAGTTTGATTTTCCACCATAAGAAGAAATATAGTTAACCGAATTACATACAGAAAGAATGTATGAATTAATGTAAGTATTTCTATCTTTCGGACTCAGATTAACTGGAACCCAAATATTTCTGCACTGTCCAGTCGACTTAATCGAACGTTTCAGTCGACTGTTACTGAAATCCACTCGACTTGGAGGTAGAATAGGTCGACTTATTTGAGGTTTTCATTTCTTTGAATGAAACTCAGAACTTCTGGACTGGCGAATGATACTTGGGTTCAGTCGACTGGTCTAAACTATAGATTTACTTTTATCATTAAAACTTACAATCTTAGGCTTTTCAAAAAACTCATACAGTTTATTCTTAACACTAGAAATAGGTACAGATTTATTTACATTAGTGTTCTTAGAGACGAGGTTTTTCATGAGACTTTTGAAAACCAAGTCCAAACCTTTTATTGGATTGCACTTTATTTTGGAGAACATTTTTTAAATTCTCATTTTCTTTATTAAATTTAGATACATTCTTGGATATCTCTTCATAATTTTTCTTTAGAGGCACAAGATCTATATCTAAACGAGAAAGACGAGAATTTTAAGATTTCACTTCTTTATCAAGGTGAAGATTCTCTTGGAAAAGTGTTTGGTTTACTTTCTCCAAATTCTTAACTCTAATTTTTTCTTTCTTAAGCTCTAGAAAAATCTCGTTGAAAGCATCAAGTAAATCATTAGAATCATAATCATTACTTACTTGATTTTGAGATGCCATGAAGCAAACGTTAGCAACATCGTTTGTCTCTTCATTTTCATCTTCCGTTGATGAGTCGCTATCATCCCAAGTTGCTTAGTATGCCTTTTTGTTCTTTATGAACTTGTTCTTTGTGTACTTGTCCTTCTTGAAGTTGGAAGCCTTTCCTTTAGATTTAGCGTTCTCAAGTGGGCAATCCTTCTTCATATGACCAGTTTTATTACACCTGAAATAAGTTGGTAATTCATTAGTATCCTTAGATTTTGAATTAAACTTACCTTTCCTTAAGAACTTTTTGAACTTTTTCGTGAACATGGCTATCTCGTCCTCATCTTCTTCTTCATCCTCGGAGTCTGACATGGCTTTGAATGCTAGTGTCTTCTTCTTTTATTGTTGATATTCTAGATCCTTCTTGCGTTCTTCAAGTTGTACCTCATATACCATAAGATTTCCCACAAGACTTTCAAGAGAAAGTTGTGTTAAATCATTGGCCTTGTAACTCCCTGTTCCAGTTGTACGTATTTTATTACATAAATTTTTGTACTTCAATTTTTAGATCAGTTTTATTTTTCTCTTTGGACTCTTTATCTAAAGCCAGAATATTTTTCTGATCAATTCCATAATTTTGTGATTGTTCGACCGGAGATTAAATACAAATTTTAAACCCTGAATAATCCTAATCCTAATCCTAATCCAACAGCTAACCTAACTCTGTTCTCCTACACATTATTTTCTTCCTCCCTATGCTTCATTTTCTCCCTCCCTACTTCTCCACTTCTGCATACTCCAAATTTCTCCCCCTCATTTTTCTCATTCTACGCCTAACTCCTCATTTTTCCACACATTTTTCTACACCCCTAATCATACACATGCACCTCTTTCTTTCTATATATACACACACATATACATGCAGAACCTCCTAGCTCTTTCTCTTTCTTATATATATACAAGCACATATTATCTTTACATCACATTCTTCTTTTTCCTCCTTCTCTTCCTCTGCCTTCTTCACACCCGAGAGCTCAAGCAACACCCAAGCTCCACTTTACCTTCCACCTTCGAGTCAACGACTCCGCTTCTACGATCCCGTGAACCCCGAAAAACAACCCGACGCTGCACCACTTTGTTGTTGTCGTCGCTCACCGTTGCTACCGTTGCTCGTTAGCTACTGTCTTGCTGCCATTCTTACCGCCGTTGTGCCGCCGTCCGTTGCCGACGTCGCTTCTTCTTTCCGTGGTTAACACCACCACTAAAATCATCACGTTATAAGGCAAGTACCGTGTACACTCTTTTTGTTCTCGTACAAGCATTTTCATTGGACTCGTGGCAAGTAGTCTAGTTATCATCATATTTTATTGTCAAACTCCATTCTAGTCACTTGTTCCATGCTATATCAACTCAAGAGTGAACCGTTAACACATTTCGAATCGTGTTATCGAATATCGAATATTCCACCTTACTATCTCTAAAATTTCTTGACCTTGCACTAAGAATTAGACCATGTTCCCAAAACTGGATTGAAGATTTTCTACATGAAATCGTAGCCCATCGAGTCCCGAATCCAGAACATCTGATGGTTTCTCAATCGGATGTATAGATTGTGAGATATCGCGATTTTAGTACTGTCATATTGTGAATTTCTGAATCTGCACGGGATCACTAACCGGTCTCTCGTACTGAGAATTTGACCATGTTCCCGACACTGGATCGAAAAAATTTCTACATGAAAATCATAGCCCTTCGAGTCTAGATATTCGAAACATCCTACAGTTTCTCAATCCGATGTATAGATTGTGAGATATCGTAGTTTTAGTATTGTGACTCCGAATTTCTAGAATGCGCACGAAACATCGAAACCAGCGAAGAATGAATTTGTACGCATAGCTACTGTCTTTAGAATGTATCGTGCAAATATGCGTAGGAACCGAAAAATAGTCTACTTTCTAGAATCTCTGACGGAATCGGATTTGCTTTTCTGTAACAACGGGAAAGTGAATTTGTAGGCAGATATGTCAAGTTGTCTAAAAATTCATCTCTACGGTTTTGCATATAAACCCATAACTTTTCATATTTAATGAACTAAGTGTATTATTGTTGTTGTAATAATAACTTGCATATATATAATAGGTTGATAGAATGCATTTTATACCACTTGATAATTTATAATAACTACTCTCGATACATGTACTCGTTTTACGTCTCATGTCCATAATTACTGCCCTTGATATTTTTCTTGACTAAACTATTTGATTACACTGTTCCACTAGTCGTACCAATTGCATGTTCATAATTAATCATAAAAGAATAACAAGCCGGGGTTATAAGGGTACGACTTAATTGTAGACAATATAGGGGAGTATACTCAGAAGGGGGCCCGTGTTTCCCGAAATATTGATTCTTGATTCTTGATTCTTGATTACACAGTTCTTGATTACATAATTCTCGATTATATGATTCATGATTACATGTCTTAATACTATCACTGGAAGACCCGAGTATATAATCCTGTAGAATTCACTACTTAAGTCTAAACGTCACATGATTGATATACACCGAACTTGTGGTATGGGACACAGGATTGCGTGCATTAGATAAGTTAATAACACAGATAAACTTGAGATCTTCACTAAGCATGATTCTTGATTACATGACTCTTCGTTACATGACTCTTGATTCTTGATTACATGATTCTTGATTACATGACTCTTGATTACATGACTCTCGATCCTTGAGTATATGATTATTAATTAACTGAGCCTAGGTTATCAATTGCTTATACCTTGAAGTCTAGAATACACTAGTTACAGTTATTACTTACATGATCATATTGTCCCAGTTCTTTGTTTACTTCCATATTGTATTTGTACTTCTACTTCTTATTTCTTCCATGTTATATCTTGTTATATTACCCCTTTTTCTGCTTATTGCTACTTGCTGCCCGAAACTTGCTCTAGCGGGAACTTTTCTATTCTTCTTTGAGTTAATAATTATACAGGTACTGATGGACCCGACGAGCAGACTCTCTTGACGATCGTTGCTATTTCCTTACTACTTCATGTTGTTTTTCTTTCAGTCGCTATTTTATCTAGTTGTTATAGCAAACTGCTTATCATATTATTTTTATTTTGGCACATTGTACTCCCGGGCATCTTGACCCGATGTTGATGTATTATCCAAATGATGGTTATTCAATTTTCAGTTCATGTGATTATTATATTTACCTGCGTGAATGTGTGATAAAGATCTTGTTGAGCTTATAATTGTACAGCTTATGGATGATGTATATCATTCGCTGGGCCTCAGTTGCGTGCCTGTATTTCCGTATAGTGGGAAGCAGGGGCGTGACAGGTTTTTAGTGGTATCAGAGCCTAGGTTCGAACCATGTTAAGCTCAACAAGTATGCACACCGCATTTATCACATGAACATTTAAATAACCTAGATAATGACCTTACTCGATTTTGCAGAATATGGTTCGCGGAGGATCTTCAACTTCACGACCCAGAGATGCATCGTCGGAGAACGCTGCAGTTCTCTGAGCAATGCAGCGAATGATGGAGCTCCAGTAGGAACAAAACCAGCTGATGAGAGGCAGTTTGTAAATAGCCCAAGAAGCTGCCAACCGAGCTGGACCAATCCTAAGAGCATTACCGTTAAGGCCTGGCACCGTGTCAGATTTCATGAAATTGCGTCCGGAGAAGTTTGCAGGAACCGAGTCACCACTGGAAGTTGAGCAGTGGCTAATTAGAACTGAGCAGTTGCTACAGGCCGCACGAATATCTGATATGGACCGTGTAGATGTAGTCACCATTCAGCTGGCAGACATTGCCCACATCTGGTGGAAGGCGGAGACCGAAAGATTAGAGAAGCCTATCACTTGGGCCACCTTCGCCGAAAGCTTTTTAATTATGTTCTTCCCTAGCATTACTAAAGTAGAGATGGAACGTCAGTTCATTTCTCTCACTCAAGAAAAACGTTCAATTGATGAATATGCCGCAGAGTTCACTCGGCTGAGTCGTTTTGCATCAGCCATGGTAGCAAATGATAAGGATAAGGCCCGACGATTCTTGTTGGGCTTGAACTATGATATTCAGGATCGTCTAGCCACCTACCAGCACCGTACCTATGCTGCCGTGCTTGATGCAGCAAGGGTTCAGGAACAAACTCACCGGAGGAGGGATGCCGCTAAGCGGGCAGTACAACCTGCCGCCGTCATGAGGCCATCGGGAGGACCGATACGAAGGCCAATTCAAAACCCAATGATTAGAACACTACCCTACTCACCAGTTGCTATAAAGAAGAACCTGGAGTGTGACTATTGCCACAAGATTGGCCATGTACGAAGGGACTATAGGGCTGCTAATTGCCTGTGGCTTGCATGCGAAGCAAGCGACCACATGCTCCGAGATTGTCCGAGGAACAGGTATGGTGCACCAGCTAGAGGATCCACACAACAGGAACCACCAGCTCGTAGTCTGGGTAGGCCACCACTCCCACCACAGAGGCAAGTTTATGATCAGAGGAACATAGCTCCTAGGGGAGGCCAGACTGGAGGACGCGGTCAGGCCTACAATCTGACGGCATAAGAGGCAGAGACTGCCGAAGGAGTAGTTGCAGGTATTCTTACATTTGAGTCATATTCAGTTCTTGCATTTTCTTTCATTTTGCATTCTTCTTTATTCTTTCTCTCATTATTAGGTACCATCCTAGTTCACTCCTTTCCTACCCATGTTCTCTTTTATTCCGACGCTACCCATTCTTTTATTTCTGCTCGATTCATCGGTAGGCATCATCTGCCCTGTGATGATATGCTAGTTGCTTGGAATATCACCATGGGAGCAGATGTTATTGTTTGTTCTAAAGAATGCAAGCAGAGTCCCTTACTGATCCATAGTATCGATTTTAAGGCAAACCTTATCGTCATCAACAACTCAGGGTTTGATGTCATACTTGGAATGGATTGGTTGGGAGCTACTCATGCCGTAATTGACTACCGAAAGAAGAAGGTGGTGTTTCAAATTCCAGGTCTCCAGGAATTCGAGTTCCATACTGGCGATACACCGTTTGGGTGTGTCAAGGAGGCTGGAATGCTGAAATAAATGTGCACTGATGGCAAAGTGGCACCTTTGATCGTACGGGATTTTCTAGATGTCTTTCCTGATGAATTTCCTGGGTTTCCACCAGACCGCAATGTGGAGTTTAGTATCGAGATCCAACCAGATACAACACCAATATCGAAAAGTCCCTACAGGATGGCACCCGTGGAATTGGCCGAACTGAAGGTGCAAGTTCAAGAATTACTAGATAAGGGATTTGTCAGGCCGAGTGTTTCACCTTGGGGAGCTCCTGTATTGTTTGTTAAGAAGAAGGATGGAAGTCTTAGGCTCTGCATCGATTATCGGAAACTAAACAACGTGACTGTGAAGAACCGGTACCCACTACCAAGGATTGACGAGCTATTTGATCAACTTGGAGGTGCTTTTATTTTCTCATAGTTGGATCTTCGTTCGGGATACCATCAAGTTAGGGTAAAGACCAGGGATATTGAGAAGACCGCGTTCCGGACCCGATATGGTCATTATGAATTCCTTGTAATGCCATTCGGAGTTACCAATGCAACAGCTGTTTTCATGAGTCTGATGAACATGGTGTTTTCACCATTTTTTGACAAATTCATAGTAGTATTCATCAATGACATCCTGGTGTATTCTCGAAATGAGGAGGAGCATGCTAAGCATCTGAGGATCATTCTACAGACATTGAGGGAGAATCTTCTTTTTGGGAAGCTAAGTAAATGCGATTTCTGGCTAGATCGTGTTGCATTTTTAGGCCACATCATCTCAAGAGCTGGAGTTTCAGTAGACCCAGAGAAAGTTGCTGCTGTCAAGGATTGGCTAGTACCCAAGTCAGTGTCAGAATTTCGTAGTTTTCTCGGACTAGTAGGCTATTATCGGAAGTTTGTTCAGGACTTCTCAAGGATTGTTGGACCACTGACAAAACTGACGAGGAAGGATCAGAAGTTCGTATGGGATGATGTGTGTGGTCAGGCCTTCGAGGAGTTAAAAGATCGACTGACATCAGCACCTGTGTTAACTGTACCAGATTGTTCAGGAGGATTCGTGATTTATTGTGATGCATCTGGTAAAGGCTTGGGAGCAGGTACTGATGCAGCAAGGCAAAGTTGTTGCTTACGCATCCAGACAATTGAGGCCTCACGAGCAGAACTACCCTATTCATGATCTAGAGCTCGCATCTGTGATTTTTGCTTTGAAGCTATGGAGGCACTACTTGCTCGGTGATAGAGTTGAAATCTTCACTGACCATAAGAGCCTCAAGTATGTATTCACGCAGAAGGAGTTAAACATGAGGTAGAGGAGATGGCTGGAATTCATGGCAGACTATGACATCAACCTACAGTATCACCCGGGTAAAGTGAACACGGTACCAGACGCCCTGAGTAGGAGACCAGCAACTATGTTCCTCACTGAGTAGAAGATAATATTGGAAGAAATGAGGAGACTGAACTTGGAAGTAATTTTGCCAGGTTCAACACAAAAATTTATGATGTTACAGTTGCAGTCTTCATTGGTGGAGCAGATCAAAGAACCCCAAGCAAGTGATGAGCAGTTACAGAAGTTCAGAAGTCAAGTCGAGGCTAGCTTGAGAACCTACTTGATTATTCATGCAGATGGATCACTTCGCTTTCGCAGCACGATTGTGTGTACCTCAGGGAGAAGTCAGACAAGAATTGCTCGTAGAAGCCCACCATTCACCGTATTCCATTCATCCTGGAGGCACAAAGATGTACAGAGATCTGAGGCAACATTTTTGGTGGCACGGCATGAAGAGAGCAGTGGCGAAGTTTGTATCACAGTGTCTGATTTGCCAATAAGTGAAAGCAGAGCATCAGAGGACCGCTGGACTGTTGCAGCCTCTTCCAATTCCAGAGTGGAAATGGGAGAACATCACCATGGACTTTGTGATGGCACTTCCGAGGAGTCCCAAGGGTCATAATGCCATTTGGGTGATCGTTGATCGTTTGACGAAGAGTGCCCACTTCATACCTTTCAAAGTGGGTCAGTCCACAGAATGTCTGGTCGAGAAGTACATACAGGAGATTGTACGGTTGCATGGAGTTCCCGTCAGTATTGTGTCGGATAGAGATACGAAGTTCAGGTCTCAATTCTGGGAGAGCCTTCAGAGAAGTCTGGGAAGCATGCTGAATTATAGTACAGCATTCCACCCTCAGATGGATGGACAGTCTGAAAGGACTATTCAATCTCTGGAAGACATGTTGAGGTCTTCTGTTCTTCAATTTGGAGGTTCTTGGGAAGATCATCTGCACGTGACTGAATTCTCGTACAATAACAGTTACCAGGCAAGCCTCAAGGCGGCTCCATTCGAGGCACTCTATGGTCGTAAGTGTAAATCACCAGTCTGTTGGGATGACATCGGCGAGAGAAAACTTTTGGGACCAGAGTTGATTACGAAGTCAGTGGACGCAGTGTCTCAGATTAGGAAACACCTGAAGGCAGCTCAAGACAGGCAGAGGAAATGGGCGGACACTCACCACAGACCCTTGCAGTTTGAGGCAGGTAATCATGTCTTCCTCAAAGTATCACCATCCAGGGGCATCATCCGTTTCAGAGGCGGAGGCAAGCTTAGTCCCCGATTCATCGGCCCATTCGATATTGTGGAACGAGTAGGCAAGGTCGCTTACAGGCTCGCACTACCACCGGTGTTATCAGGAGTTCATGACGTATTCCATGTTTCCAAACTCAGGAAGTACATTAGAGATGTCAACCATATCGTCGACTACTCAGAGTTATCTGTACGTCCAGACTTATCATGTGAAGCTCAACCAATTTCTATCTTGGACAGGCATGAGAAAGTGCAGAAGAATAAAGTCATCAAGCTTGTACGAGTCTCTTGGAATCCTCACTCGCCAGGAGAGTCGACATGGGAGCTCGAGGAAGAAATCCAGAAGAAGTACCCCCATATCTTTGAGTAGGTGTCATGCTTTTCTATCCTATATCTCGCCTGAATAAATTTCGAGGACGAAATTTTTTTGTAAGGTGGGTAGGATTGTAACTCCCTGTTCCAGTTGTACGTATTTTATTACGTGAATTTTTGTACTTCAATTTATGGATCAGTTTTATTTTTCTCTTTGGACTCTTTATCTAAAGCCAGAATATTTTTCTGATCAATTCCATAATTTTGTGAATGTTCGACCGGAGTTTAAATGCAAATTTTAAACCCTGATTAATCCTAATCCTAATCCTAATCCAACAGCTAACCTAACTCTGTTCACCTACACATTATTTTCTTCCTCCCTATGCTTTATTTTTCTCCCTCCCTACTTCTCCACTTCTGCATACACCAAATTTCTCCTGGTCATTTATCTCATTCTACGCCTAACTCCTCATTTTTCCACACATTTTTCTACACCCCTAATCATACACATGCACCTCTTTCTTTCTATATATACACACACATACACATGCAGAACCTCCCACCTCTTTCTCTTTCTTATATATATAAGCACATATCATCTTTACATCCCATTCTTCTTTTTCCTCCTTCTCTTCCTCTGCCTTCTTCACACCCGAGAGCTCAAACAACACCCAAGCTCCACTCTACCATCCACCTTCGAGCCAACGACTCCGCTTCTACGATCCTGTGAACCCCGAAAAACAACCCGATGCCGTGCCACCTTGTTGTTGTCGTCGCTCACCGTTGCTACCGTTGCTCGCTAGCTACTGTCTTGCCGCCATTCTTACTGCCTTTGTGCCGCCGTCGTTGCCAACATCGCTTCTTCTTTTCGTGGTTAACACCACCACCAAAATCGTCACGTTATAAGGCAAGTACCTTGTACACTCTTTCTGTTCTCGTACAAGCATTTTCCTTGGACTCATGGCAAGTAGTCTAGCTATCATCATATTTTATTGTCAAACTCCATTCTAGTCACTTGTTCCATGCTATATCAACTCAAGAGTGAATCGTTAACACATTTCGAATCGTGTCATCGAATATCGAATATTCAACCTTACTATCTCTAAAATTTCTTGGCCTTACACAGAGAATTCGACCATGTTTCCAATACTGGATTGAAAATTTTCTACATGAAAATCGTAGCCTATCGAGTCTCGAATCCAGAACATCTGACGGTTTTTCAATCGGATGTGTAGATTGCGAGATATCGCGATTTTAGTACTGTCATATTGTTAATTTCTGAACCTGCACAGGATCACTAACCGGTCTCTCGTACTGAGAATTTGACCATGTTCCCGACACTGGATCGAAAACCTTTCTACATGAAAATTGTAGCCCTTCGAGTCTAGATATCTGAAACATCCTACAGTTTCTCAATCCGATGTATAGATTGTGAGATATCGCAGTTTTAGTATTGTGACTCCGAATTTCTAGAATGCGCGCGAAACATCGAAACCAGCGAAGAATGAATTTGTACGCATAGCTACTGTCTTTAGAATGTATCGTGAGAATATGCGTTGGAACCGAAAGAGAGTCTACTTTCTAGAATCTCTGATGGAATCGGATTTGCTTTTCTGTAACAACGGGAAAGTGAATTTGAATGCAGATATGTCAAGTTGTCTAAAAATTCATCTCTACGATTTTGCATATAAACCCATTACTTTTCATATTTAATGAACTGAGTGTATTATTGTTCTTGTAATAATAACTTGCATATATATAATAGGTTGATAGAATGCATTTTATACCACTTGATAATTTATAATAACTACTCTCGATACATGTACTCGTTTTACGTCTCATGTCCATGATTACTGTCCGTGATATTTTTCTTGACTAAACTATTCGATTACACTGTTCTACTAGTCGTACCAATTGCATATTCATAATTAATTATAAAAGAATAATAAGCCGAGGTTATAAGGGTACGACTTAATTGTGGACAATATAGGGAAGTATACTCAGAAGGGGGCCCATGTTTCCCGAAATAGTGATTCTTGATTCTTGATTACACAATTCTTGATTACATAATTCTCGATTACATAATTCATGATTACATGTCGTAATACTATCACTGGAAGACCGGAGTACATAATCCTACAGAATTCACTACTTAAGTCTAAACGTCACATAATTGATATGCACCGAACTTGTGGTATAGGACACAGGATTGCGTGCATTAGATAAGTTAATAACACAGATAAAGTTGAGATCTTCACTAAGCATGATTCTTGATTACATGACTCTTCGTTACATGACTCTTGATTCTTGATTACATGACTCTCGATCCTTGAGTATATGATTATCAATTAACTGAGCCTAGGTTATCAATTCCTTATACCTTGAAGTCTAGAATACACTAGTTACAGTTATTACTTACATGATCATATTGTCCCAGTTCCTTGTTTACTTCCATATTATATTTGTACTTCTACTTCTTGTTTCTTCCATGTTATATCTTATTATATTACCTCTTTTTCTGCTTGTTGCTACTTGCTGCCCGAAACTTGCTCTAACGGAAACTTTTCTATTTTTCTTTGAGTTAATAATTATACAGGTACTGATGGACCCGACGAGCAAACTCTCTACATGATCGTTGCTACTTCCTTACTACTTCATGTTGTTTTTCTTTCAGTTGCTAATTTATCTAGTTGTTATAGCGAACTGCTTATCATATTATTTTAATTTTGGCACCTTGTACTCCCGGGCATCTTGACCCGATGTTGATGTATTATCCAAATGATGGTTATTCTATTTTCAGTTCATGTGATTATTATATTTGCCTGCGTGAATGTGTGATAAAGATCTTATTGAGCTTATAATTGTACAGCTTATGGATGATGTATATTATTCGCTGGGCCTCAGTTGCGTGTCTGTACTTCCGTATAGTGGGAAGCGGGGCGTGACAGGCCTCTTCTATGGCGGTGGTCTTTTTCTCCCATTCAGGGGTTAGTGCACGAAGAACCTTCCTCACCATTTCGGCTTGAGTGTACGTCTTTCCAAGCGCTACAAGTGAATTTGTAATGTCCGTGAACCTTGTAATCTTCTCAAACACATTCTCGTTCTCCTTCATGCGGAACTTCTCAAACCTGTGAACAAGAACAGATATTTTAGATTTTTTTACTTTATTTGTTCCTTCATAAGTTACCTCGAGTGTGTGCCAAATTTGATGCGCGGTTGTTGCATTGGACACACGGTTGAACTCCTTCTTTGTAAGAGCATAAAATAGCGCGTTCATCACCTTTGCATTGTTCATTGTTTGGCTCTTCATGTCATCATTCCATTGTGCATATGGAATGGTAAGAGCGGTGTACTCACTCTCCGTCATGTTCCATATCTCATAGTTGATGGACTAAAGGTAGATCTTTATTCTACACTTCCAATAGTTGTAATTGGTTCCATCGAAGAGGGGTGGCCTTTGTGTGGATTGGCCTTCATGGTATTGGTTTGCATTAGAAGTAGTTGCCATTGCGCTCAACCAGGCTCTGATACGAAGTGTTGGATCCTGTAGTCAAGGCAAGAAACACTAGGGAGGGGGTGAATAGTGTTATATAAAAATTAAAGAAGAAATTGAACTTTTCTTCTGTTCAGTTGACTTAAAAGAGAAACAAGTCGACTGAGGCATCAGAACAGAAGTGTATTTTAGACAAGTCTGATCAGTCGACTTATAGCACAAATCGGTCGATTAGCCAGACAAGTTATATGAAAAGTATATTATACGAGTCTGACCGGTCAACTTAAGTAACAGAGGAACTCGACTGTCCAGACAAGTTTCACAGAGTAATTAAAAACCAAATAAAGAAAATACAAGTTCAGAGAAATACAGCCACAGCGTACACACGATGTATCCTGGTTCGGTCCTCTCGACCTACATCCAGTTCCCAAGCAACCCACTTGAGATTTTTCACTATTCTTGAAAAATTACAAGAATACTCTACGGCATTTAGACAACAAACTTGTCCAACCCGTAGACTTCTCTCACCACTAGAGAGAATAAACCCACTCTTCCACCAAGAGTAAAAACCTGACTCTACAAGCTAGAGCCCTACTCTCCAACCGAGATGACCACTCTTACAACCTGAGAGTGAAGAACAACAACAAAATAGTTACAACAACCTATAGTCTTGTTTGTGATTTGTGATATTTGTATGGTGGCTAATAGGTCAACTTCCGAAATTAGTCTAAAACGAAATTACTGTTATACTAGACAGATTTCATAGAACCAAGACTGAGAGAAAATGAATGCTTTTAGAAAGCTTTTTCTAGTCAAAACCAAAAGCTTGAGAACTTAAGAAACAAAATGCTTGGAAAAAGTTATTAACCTTTACCAAATGACCTCTGTACTCTTTTTATAGAGTTAGAGACGTTTGAATGTTGAAAGGTTGAATCTCAACTGCCATACAACGGCAGTAAAAAGATTTAATTTTGAAAAACAAGTTTAAAAATAGAAAACTGTTGAAACGGCTGGAACAGTCGACTGAGTTGCCATAATGAGTCGACTGATCAGAGTTTGAATGAGTTCAGACAGTTTCGTACTAGGACAGTCGACAGGTGCCAAATTGCGGTCGACTGGTACTTAACAGCTGAACTTATTCAAGCTTGTTTCGATCTTTTTAAGTTTGTAAAACACTATATTATTTAAAGATATGTGTGAGTGTGTATGACAATGCTATTACAGCATTCTAAGACTCAAAGAATAAAAAGTTACAATAGTTATAAGAGACTTAATACAAAACATTGAAGCATAGGTCTTGTCTTAAGTCTTAAGTCCTGAGATGGAGCGTTAGCCTTTGTCTTTATCTTTGAAGCTGGCAACCTTGTAGCTTTCTTGATGAATTAGCTTTGAGAGCTTTGTTTGTAGCTTTGCTTGATCAACTTGCTTTGAGAGCTTTGTTTGTAGTTTTGCTTGATCAACTTGTTTTAAGAGCATTGTTTGTAGCTTTGTTTGTACATTTTGTCTTTGTGTAATACAACCTGCAATATATAAGATGTAGCACAACAACTTTACATTGTGTTGGAATCATCAAAACCAAGAATCAACATCATCATCAAGCCATCCTGGCCGTCTGATCCATGATGATGATCATCATCAGATCTAGACCGTCCGATTCTTTGATCTGATCTTGATCATCACATCTTGATCTTGATCTTCGATCTCAGCTGTCCGATCTCCTCCTGATCGTGATCTTGATCATCTTCATCAACATCAAGATTCGTGTGGTTGTGTTCATTTCTCGGGATCCGTTCCCATTATTCTTATTTCTTTGATCTGATCTTGATTATCACATCTTGATCTTGATCTTCAATCTCAGCCGTCCGATCTCCTCCTGATCGTGATCTTGTTCATCATTATCAACATCAAGATTCGTGTGTTTGTGTTCGTTGCCCGGGATCCATTCCCGTTATTCTGATTTCATTAGATTCGTTGTCTACACCACTAAGGCAAGTATCTTCTTGTACAATTCGTTATTCTAGTACAAGCTTTTATTTCAAAATACCACAAGTAGATTGTAGTTGTGACTTTCCTTTGGCTTATCATTTGATGATCTTATTTTACTTGTTATCGTCCTTATCGATTCCAAGATCATAAGAGTCACAATCTTTCGATGATATATACTCTTTTTACAACTAGTATAATTATAATACTTTTCATGCAAAAGTATCCTTATTTGTTGATGTCCTCTTTTTGGTCTGCTGTATCGACCCTGATAACATAAGAATCTGGACCTGAGTTCTAAACATGAAATTTATCCCCAGATGTCTAGATTACTACCCATTTGACGGAATTGAATTCCGGTTTATGGTTTGTGAATTTTAACTGTTTTAGTGTTGCTGTGTCTGAAATTTCAGATTCATGAATTTGCTGCGTCACTTTATTGCACAATTAAATTAACTATTCTACCTGTAATATAATGACTTGAAATTTTGCATGATGATACTAGACACACTAGAGGACCTTCCAAATTTTTTCTGAAATTAATTACTGAAGTTTCAGGCCTGTTTCATATTTATGAACACAATTTTACAAATTCTGGATGAACACGAATTCTGTGTAGTTTGCTATTTTTACTCCATTTGCTACCACTTTCATGTATCTTGTTTATATGCACTGGAACCTGCAGAAGTCTAGTTGCTAGATTTTCTGAAAGATCTAGATTTGTATTTCTGTCGCAACAGGAATCTCAGTTTTGGTGTAGCAACGTCTTGCTATCCAGAATTGGAATTCTCGTCGTTCTTGATAATTTTTAATTTGTTTTGACCCTCGATTGTACTTCCTACCTAGTTTAAACTTGTTCCCTTTCCTTGATCATGTTTACTTTCCCTGTTTCGCACGCTTCCATGCTTGTCTTGATAATAATAATGAGTAATAAGTCGGGGTTTAAGGGAAAGAATATAGTAGTTGACAATATAGGTAAGTGTACTGAGAAGGGGGGCGTGTTTTCCACTTGATACTTGTTTCATGAACTAGTTATATGATCATTCAATTCATGGACCTGTTATATTAACACTTGTTTCATGAACTAGTTATGTGGTTATTCGATTCATGGACTGGTTATATTAACACTTGATTCATGGACTAGTATATTATTATTTGATTCATGACTTGTCATGTTCTTACTTGACTCGTAAACTAGTTATATGATTACCCGATTCATGAACATGCTTGCTTGATACTTGATGCTTGAGTACACCGCCCTATAAAATCCACCACTAGGCCTAAACGTAACTGTTTGTATATAGCAACCATGTGGTAAATAAATGGGACACATGAAGTGCTACCTAGATAGAATTAAACCATAGACTTAAGAATAACTTGTCACTTGTACACACTTGACACCTTACTTGGTATTTGTTAATTGAGACTTGTTATGTGGTACTTGTTACTTGATACTTGATACATATTACATGCTCACTTGCTACCTATTCCTGCAACTTGTATTTGTTACCCGATCCTGTTACTTGATTTATTTCACTTGATATCTAGTCTCTTGTACTTCACTACTTGTTGCATCCTTGTCCAATCATGTTGTATACTCTTGACCCCGAATCTTGTTCTTACACTTATTTTCATACCCTTGCTTGTACTACTTACAGCCTGAACTTGCACTAAGGGCATCTGTCTTTTTTCTATATTTTTCTTCTGCATGATATATACAGGTTTTGGAGACCAATTGCCTGCAAGAGTTGGTGACAAAACGTTCTAGGCTTCGCTTGGGAAAATTTGCTTTAATTATTTTGTATTTGAGTTTATTTAATTTTGTTGCAACATGAAACTTGTAACGGGTTTGTGTTCCCGAAGTTTTTACTCTTGATTCAGATCGTGAATTTATTTGGGATATTTATAATTTTTTAAAAATGTTTTATGCTGATTAATAAACTATTCATGCCTGCGTTGTTGAGTAGATTTTGATATATTTTTTGTTATGATGCTGAGTCGATCCTACAGCTTATGAATGATGAAAGTCATTCGCTGGGTTTTGTCACGTACTCGTATTCTGTATTCCTTTTAGGAAGCGGGGCGTGACATTATTGATGATAATTTAGTGTATTTTCGCAGCATGGAGGAGCATAGATGACACCTCAGAACTGTGTTGTAGACACTTTAGGACAATAAGTGGTATTATAAGTCTTCAAATTGTCATTTTTGGGAGTGAGATGTGTGATTTTTGGGCCACATTGTGTCTGTTGTAGGCATATTTGTTGATCCGAAGAAGGTTACACCGTTGAAAAGACAGAGAACAACCCACCAATGTAGCAGAGATTCAGAGTTTCTTGGGTTTGACTGGCCATTATCAAAGGTTCATTCCTAGATTTTCTATTATTGTTGCATCGATGATTTAGCTTACCCAGAATGAGGTGTCGTTTGTATGGTTCGAGCAGTGTGATGAGGCATTTTAAGAGTTAACAGAAAGATTGATTACAGCTCCTGTTTTGATTACCCCGAGAAGGGAGTGCCTCTGCAAGTATATACTGATGCATGTGGTACAAATTTAGGTGCAGCTTGCTGCATGAAGGTAGGCTTGTGACTTCATTTTTTAGTAGTTTGGGGTTGAAATAAAATACCACTCGGGGAAAGCAAATGTGGTGGCGAATGACATGAGTAGAAGAAAGTTGTTAGCTTTTCTTATGTTCCAGGAGTGGAAAGTATTAGTAACATTGGGTCAATATTATTTTTCTTTAGCATATGGTGAAATGACTTTATATATGGACAACTTACCAGTACAGCCGTCTATCCTACAGCTAATCATTCAAACTCAGATTCAAGATTTTGCTTGTTACAGAAGATGCATGACCTAATTCTGGATGAGGTTGAGAAATACCCTACTGATTTGTTAGTAGGCAGTGAGGGTGGTCCTCGTTATCATCGTAGACTTTTTGTTCTTGATGTGAATGGTTTACGGTAGCGGGTGATGGAGATTGCTCATTATACTAAGTATATTGTTTATCCCGGTGGCATGAAGATGTATCGATATTTGGAAGGATATTTTGGTGGCCTGGAACGAAGAAGGATGTTAGTTATTAGGCAAGAATGGATGCATTCGACAAAAAGGGTTATGCAGGTCAGCGGCGAATAAGACGTCAAGTTGTTCAGTTGCTGAAAGTTCTATGGAGGGTTAATTTTAATGGCTATATTTGGAATCTGGGAAGATGGTGAGGAGAAAGTGTCTGGAATTGTTTGTGTAATATCCCGGATGGATATTATATTAATATAATTATTATTTTTAAAATTAAAATATTTTTCTAGAAATCACTTTGTTTTCTAATAAAACTTTATCTGGATATATATACTAGTAAGTATATATAGGTATTATATCAGTTTTGTGCACTTGTACAAAATCTTAAAAAAGCGTTTTTGAGAAATCGTGTGGAAAATCCCGGTCAGATATTAAAAATTATTATTTCATTATTATTTTCAGAATTGAAATATTTTTGGTGGATATCACCCGGTTTGTTAATCAACAGTATCTGTACGTATAAACTAGTAGATATATGACTGTTTTATATCGAATTGATACTGGAAACTTCCGAACCGGCAATAAAATTATTTTCTTGGAATTGAATGATTTTTTTACAGATTATTCATTTTTACTAATAAAAATTATCTGTGTAATCAGATATACGTACGTAGTTGAATCGTATCGATTTCGTGCGTTTTTACAAATTCATGTAGTATGTGATTTTTGGAAAACATCTTTTTTTTCTTGATCAATCTTGATGAGATGAATGGATAGAATTGAGTAGGGTGTTGATTGCAAATTATTGGGTTTGATTGCAATTTAAAATTTGCAAATTGAAAGGATTAGGGTTTCATTGGAATTTAAATTTGCAAATGAAACCCAAATTAATTTAAGCCACAAGAGAGAGAGACAAGTGGCTCTCTCTCCACCACATCTCTCTCTCTCCCTCTCCTACGAAATGGCGGGCAACCAAAAGAGGGCTTTTCCATTTTTTGTGTTTCTTCATATCTTTCCCATCTCATTCTCTCTTCCTTAGTTTTATTTCAGGAAAAAATAGAGAAAAGATTGAGAAGAAAGGAAAAGAAACAGATGATCAAAATCAAAAGTGGGGTTCATGGGTTCTCTTTTCATGAGGTGTTCTTGAAGAGCAAGAACAAGGAGCAAGGAGAAGAAGAGGCTAGTCCTTCCTACACTTTTCTAAGGTGGGGGTTTCTTAACTCATGCTTGTTCTAGTTATTTTAGGGATTCTTTTGTTGTATGTTGTTGTATTGAACCAAAACCATGTGCATATTGTTGTGTATGGATTAGATTAAAGAGTATGCAAAGTTGTAGTGGTAGAACACAAAATAGAACGATAAAGAATCAATTTTTGTGGTTGTAGAGTTGATTTTATTCAACTAGATTAACGGTGGAATCTCGACCCGAAATTTAAGTGGGAGGCTCTCCTAGGTGTTATTAGTATGCTAGAATTTTTAGGAATTTTTCTGAGTTGGTTAGCTAGATGAAACGAGCCGTTTTCCCAAAACAGCGAGAAATCCACCTAAAACAGTGAAGTCTGTATTTTCGAATTGTGTCGCGGTAGGTTCAAGTAGATAAAACTTGGGTTTCCTTGTGGAATTTGAGGTTTTGTCCAACTAGAGAGTTGTAGTAGACATCTTCCCCTTTCTGAATTGACCTTTCGGGTTAAATTCCAATAAGCGGAATAGGAGTTATGGTCTTAGGAAAATACAGCAACTAGCTGTTTGACAGGTTGCTTGCTGTTGTGTTTGTTTGTCATTTTTGAGGGTTTTACTGGTTTAATTTGAGGTTCGGACCAACTAGGCAGTTATAGTAGAGTCTCTCTCGTTTCTGAATTGACCTCTCGGGTTAAATTCCGATAAGTGGAGTAGGAGTTATGCCGTTTGGAAAGTACAGCAACTGGCTGTCTTGACTGGATACATGCTATTCTATTTCTTTGGTGTTTTAGAGTGTCTTACTTATATAATCAGAGGTTTAGGCCAACTAGAGAGTTGTAGTAGACATCTTTCCCTTTCTGAATTGACCTCTCGGGATAGATTCCGATAAGCGGAATAGGAGTTATGGTATTTGGAAGATGCAGCAGCCAGCTTTGAGCTGAGTGTGCTTGCTGTTTGACTTCTTTGGTGTTTTAGAGTGTCTTACTTGTTGAATCTGTGGTTCGGGCAAACTAGAGAATTGTAGTAGACATTCTCCCCTTTCAAAATTAGCTTCTCGAGCTAAATTCCGATAAACGGAATAGGAGTTATGGCCCTTGGAAAATACAGAAAATGGCTGTCTGACTGAGTGCCTACTATTTCACTTCTTTGTAGTTTTTGAGTGACTTAATGGTTGAATCTAAGGTTTGGGCCAACCATGGAGTTGTAGTAGCCGCTCTCCCCTTTCCGAATTGACCTCTCGGTTTATATTTCGACAAGCGGAGTAGAAGTTATAGGCTTTGAATGTTTTCAGCTTGGTTGTGTATTTAGTGGGTTGGAATTGTACCTGTCTTGATTCCTTATCATTTTTGAGTGTTACTCACTGAATCTGAGGAGCCAAACAACTAGGGAGTTGTAGTAGACGTTCTCTCCTTTCTAAATTTCCCTCTTGGGTTAAATTCGGATAAGTGGAACAAAAGTTATAGGCTTTCAAGTTTCAACCTTTTCTTGTCGATTCTGCTATTTTTGTTAGTTTTCCTTATGTTTGATGGGTAGGAACTCGGAATTGCTTACGGAATCTAAGAAAGAGTTCAACTAGGGAGTTGCAGTAGGTGTTCCCACCTTTTCAGAAATGTCTAGTTTCGTTAGATTCCAACAAGTAGAGCAAAAGTTACAAGTTACAGAGGTTTCAGCTTTTTATTGAAAATAGGAAGTTTGGTAACTGTTTGTGTACGTTCGATGGGTAGGAATTTGGAATTCCTTACGGAATCTGAGGAAGTGGTCAACATGAGAGTTGCAGGAAATGTTCTCACCTTTTTAAAAAGTATATTACTGTTAAAATCCGATAAGCATAGCACTGGTTGCTTCTAGGCTGTCAGAAGGCTTTTATGTCGCTT
This sequence comes from Hemerocallis citrina, assembly GCA_017893485.1. NCBI lineage: Eukaryota > Viridiplantae > Streptophyta > Magnoliopsida > Asparagales > Asphodelaceae > Hemerocallis > Hemerocallis citrina. The sequence goes on along the minus strand of CM030358.1, from coordinate 384,378,318 downwards.
TTGGGGTTCTCATTAGTAGAATGCCTATTTTAGATTGTTTGTAGATTCTTCTGTTACTTCTAATTACAGAAGATCAAGAGTTGCTAGTAAGCACGTTTGGTTGCTTCTAGGTTGAATACCTGTATGGTAGTTTTCGTATGTATGTCGTTGTCTCATACGCAGCTCAACTGGCCCATCTGTAGCTAATGGTCTCATACGTAGCTTATTTGGCTCGTATGTATGTTGTTGTCTCATACGCACCCCGCCTGGCCCATATGTAGCCGTTGGTCTCATACATAGCTTATTTGGCTCGTATGTATGTTTTTGTCACATACGCTGCTTGACTGGCCCGTATGTAGCTGTTGGTTTCATACGTAGCTTATTTGGCTCGTATGTATGTTGTTGTCTCATACGCTGCTTGACTGGCCCGTATGTAGCTGTTGATCTCATACGTAACTTATTTGGCTCGTATGTATGTTGTTGTCTCATACGTAGCTCGCATGGCTCGTATGCAGTTGTTGGTCCCACACGTAGCTTGTTTAGCTCGTATGTGTTTTTGGTTACTCGTATGTAGCTTCTTAGCTAATACGCAAATTGTTGTACTCATATAGGGTGATATCATTGCCCTAGGGCTATCGAACATCAAGACGTGTCTTTACCTTACTCCTAAGGGACTGTGGACGAGTCACTCGCGTGTACCGTCAGATCTTAACCAAGTTGGTTGATCGCAGACTGGAGTATGACGAAATCCAAGTTCAGGATAGTAGCATGTGAATACGTTCGTATTGCCAAGGTGTTAGATCGATAGGGCATGTGAATACGTTCCTATTCACTATTGAAACCCCAAACAGTAGCTGCCCCTTACCCCCTTGCACTGTTCGTCTTACCCACTCCTTCGCCTCCCGACCTTTCACCACCGTCCACCTTGTCGCCACCATCAGCCTCGTCGCTGCCTCACCATCGTCTTTTTCACCGCTACACACCCATCGTCTTCTTCATCCTCGACATTGCCGCACCTTGACCGAACCCATCCTCCTTCGTCAACCTCCGAAACCATTAGCCCCTCGCCTCGCCGTCGCGACCTCCCATCGCCTGCCGCCCATGACAACCAACAGCTCCCCCACCTCCCCTGCTTTCCCGCCAAATAGAACACCCACCGGCGCCATCCTCCTTATCCCCCGCCGTCGACCGTCTTCATGCATCGAGCTTCCCTTGACTTTGCCGCTGCAGTCGCCCATAATCGCCGCTTGCGTCACCGGTTGAAGTCTGCCATTGTCGCTGCTGTGATCAGAGAAGAGAAGGAGGGAAGAAGAAAGTTGCTTTGAATCTCAGCCATTAGATCCCATCAAGATCCGAGCCAAATCTTGATCATCACCATCTGATCGGATCTCAGCCCTCCATCACCAGATCTGATCAAGATCCGATCTGAGCTGTCCGTTGGTCTGATTTTGATTGCCATCAAGATCCATGTCGGGATCCGTTCCCGTTATTCCTCCGTCGGATTCTTCGTCTACACACCAAGGCACGTATCTTCTTGTACATTTTATTTTCTAGTACAAACTTTTCTTTGAAAATACTGTAAGTAGATTGTAAATATGACTCCTATTTATTTATCATTGATGATCACATGTTTCGCCTTATCTATTACATGATCTAAGAGTCACAACCCTTCGTTGATAAACTTGTTCATAACTAGTATAATTTTGATACATTTCATGCAAAAAGTATCTTATTTGGTTTTTGTCCTGTCTTGGCTCGTTGTTTCGACTCATTTCAGATAACACCAGATTCTGGACTTGAGTCCTGAATATGAAACTTAGACCCAAATATTTAGTTTACCACCCTTTCGACGGAATTGAATTCCGACATACGGTTTAGGAGATATCACAGTTTTACTGCTGCTGTGTCTGTAATCGCAGATTGATAAAAACTGCTGCACCACTTTGGTTTACAATTATTTTAACTATGCTACCAGTAAGTAAATGACTTTAAATTTTACAAGCTGATACTTGACACCCTAGAGAACATCCCCTAATTTTCTTGAAATTAATTAATGACGTTTCAACCCTATTTCATACGTATAAACTCAGTTTTACAAATTCTGACTGAACATAAATACTATATAGTTTGCTGTTTTGACATCAATTGCTACAACTTTTATGTGTCTTAATTATATGTGTATGAACCGGGCATGATTCTAGTTTCTAGACCTTCATACGGATCCACATTTGCATTCTTGTGGAGACAGGAATCGCAGTTTTGGTGCCGCAACGTCATGCTGTCCAGATTTGGAATTCTCGTCGTTCATGATATTTTGATTTATTTTGACCCTCGAACATCTATCCTACCTAGACTAGACTTTTTCCCTATTTTTGATCATGTATACTTGACCTGTTTCACACACTTTCATGCTTGGCTGATAATAATAATAAATAACAAGCCGGGGTTTAAGGGAAAGACCATAGTAGTGGACAATATAGGTAAGTGTACTCGGAAGGGGGCCCGTGTTTCCTAGTACTTGGTTCATGAACTTGTTGTATCTTGAGCATATTCATGAACCCATTACTTTGTTCATTAACTTGTTGTGCATTCATGAACCCACAATTGGTTCTTGAACTTGTTAGTGTATTCATGAACTTGGATCGTGAACTTGTTACATTATTTTTGTATTCAGGAACCATGCTTGCTTGACACTTGATGCCTGAGTACACCACCCTATAAAATCCACCACTAGGCCTAAACGTAGCTGATTGTATGTAGCAACCATGTAGTTAAAGTATGGATGCATGAAGTGCTACCTAGATAGAATTAAGTATTAGACTTAAGATTAACTTGTTACTTGTACACACTTGATACCCTACTTGATGCTCGTTACTTGCGACTTGTTACTTGAGAATTGTTACTTGAGACTTTTTACTTGTTACTTGATAATTGTACGTGATACTTGTTACTTGATGCTTGATGCCATTACATGTTCACTTGCCACTTATTCTACTACTAGTACTTATTACCCAATCTTATCACTTGAGTTGTCTTTCTTGCTAGCTAGTTTCTTAAATCTCCCTACTTGTTGCATACCTATTATATTATGTTATACATTCTAAATTCTAAATCCTGTTCCATATTTCTTGCACTTATTTTCATACCCTTGCTTGTACTACTTGCAGCCCTAACATGCACTAAGGGCATTGGTCTTGTTTTCTCCATTTTTTCCTTTTTATATTTATATATATAGACTTTGGAGACGAATTGCCTGCTCGAATTGGTGAGCAGACGTCCTAGGCTTCGCTTGGAGAAAAGACTTGCTTTAAATATTTTGTTTTGTTTGAGTTATTTATTTCTTTTGCTACTTGAATTTTGTTACGGGCTTATAGTCCCGTGTTTTATCTTTTGATCCAAATTTGAAAACTATTTGGGATATTATTATTTGGTTTCAATTGTTTCTGTTGATTAATAAATTATTTTCGCATGCGTGGTTGTGTATATCTTGTTATATTTCTTGTTATAATGGTGAGTCGATCCTACAGCTTATGAATGATGAAAGTCATTTGCTGGGCTTCGTCACCCGCTCGTATTCCGTATTTTTGGGAAGCGGGGCATGACAATGCAGCTGCAGTAAAATGGTTATAAACTCATGCAATATAAGTTGGAATTTAAAAATTCTGGATGTTCTGGAAACTACACCTGGGGCTACATTTCATATTCAAAAAGTTATTGATTTTCATGGCATTATCTAGATCGAAACAGCATGACAATGTTCAGGTTGGCAATAAATTTCAGGGTCTCAACATATTTTTCATGAATAAAATGATTAAAATTTTATGAATGATGAGTTGAGGGTCGAAAACATAAATCATAGCAAGTTACATCTATGTGAACATAGTATTAAAATGTATAATGTCCATAACCCTTCTAATGACAATCAACTAATATACCATCATCAATCATATGAACAATCAACACTACTATACAATCTACAATAGTTGTGTAATGTCATGACATGAAATACACTAATAATCCCTATTCCTCTATTCAATAATTAACTACATGAATGCAATGCAAAATCTCTATAAATCAGATGCAAAAAGGCGACATGAAGTCAAGATTGCTACTTGGATTCGCTCGTGTAAATCTGTAGTATCCCAACGATAGATAACAATAACAGATATACGATAATCAATATAGATCTACTTGCAGAATTCAATAAACAATATCGAATACGATACAATATAAATCGAGAGTGAGATGACTTGCCTTTGAACGACATTAGATCCGATATAGGGAAGAAAGGGATTAGGATCTCAGGGCGACGAATCACGAATCCACACACGTACAAAAATACGTGCATTCTACGTGCGAGGAAACCAAAACAGCAACACAGCGGGATCGACAACACAACAGCAAACATGATCCTACCAAACGCCAACAGCAATAGCCAAAATACAGCTAACATTAAATAGCCGACACCCTAATCCCACACACAAAACAACACACACCCAAAATACTCCAATCCCTGTGCTTCTTCTTCAACGCGATAGCGAGAGAGATGGCGGCAGACCCGACAACGATTGCGGTCAGGAAGCGACGGCAGCAGCAAGAGCAAGGGTAGCAACGGCGAGGTGCTGGCAATCAGGAAGCGATGGCAACGGCGATAACAGCGGCGCTCTACGCTACTTTGTTTCACACCGAAAATAGAGAAGAGCGGGAACAGCGGGGCTTCAGGGGCTCGAAGATGAGGACGAGGGGATGAGGGGTCTGTGGTGGTTGTGGGGTGAACGGAGAGGCAAATATTGGAGTGAGATGGTGATGTGTGCTGGCATTGGCAGAGCGACTCAACGATGAAGACGACGGGGTGATGACTGCGGAGGTTGGAGGATGGTGGGGGGTGTCGATTGGCGTCAACGAGGGAGGACGAGGGTAGACCGGTGGGTTCGAGGATGGGGACGACGATGAGGCGAGGTCGGGAGGTGAGCAGTCAATGAGGGGATCGGGTGTAACCCGTGGTTTCCATTTTGTGTATTTTTTAGTGTATTTTTTGTTATGGTGTATTTTATCTCTTTGTATCCCTCTTGTATTTCTATGGATCCGTATATTTCTACTTTTATTTCAATATATTCATTTTATTAATTTTTCTTCTTTGTATTTGAAATCTTGATTTCTTGTCTGTCTCTTGTTTCGTTCCTTTTGATCGAGCTATTATTTGATCCTCTATTTTTTATTTTTTATTTGTTCATTTGCTCTGTCTTGATTTTTTTTTCTTTTGAGTTCCTAATTATTTCTTCAACCCATTATCCCATTATTTCATCCTACCCTAATTTAAATCCTATACTTCATACTTATCATCTATTAGCCTATAACTAATAAAAGCACACCCAGATTTCCCTAAAGCCCAATTAAGTTTAACCATACTCTGTTTATTTATACCATACCCAATTACTTAAACCCCATCTTATTAATTACCTACTTATACACTACTCCCCTTCCTGTGTGTTCCCATGCAACCCGACCCGAAACCCCTATGTGCCACTTTGCCTTTCTACTACCCTAACCCTACTTCAAACCCATATATATATATATTTCCTTCAACCCATGCAGCTGACCCCATATCCTTTTAGCCGCCTTTGCTCCACCGCTCTCTCTATATCGTCCTGCTCTCTCCCCCTTTGCCCTACTCCACTGCACCCCCTGACCTTAAGTCGACCACCGCCTCTCACTGTGCTGACCCCCGCTCTGTCTCTGTTCGGCCACCGCAGCAGTAGCAGCTAGCGGTGCCAGCAGCAACACAAACGTCGCCAGCACCGCCCTTCCGTGGTCATTGCCCCCTCGTGCTCTTGCCATGATCGCTCACGGTATTGCTTCTTGCTCGTTCCTCCATCTGTGCTCTTGCCGTGTGTTGCTTTGCGTTCTTGATTGTTTGGTTTCTTGTTCCTTGGTTCTTGGTGCGCGTGTGTTTTCGTGCACTAGGATATTGGTTGTTCGCCATCCGTTCATGGGTTTTGTTCGTCATTGAGTTCATGGTTTTTGTTTGTAGTTCGTTGAGTTCGTTGAGTTCGTTGAGTTGGTTGCTGGGAATCCATTCCCGTTGTTCTTGCTTTTGCTCGTTGTCGTTTTCGTCTTCGGTTAAGGCAAGTAACTTGTACTCAATTTCTTTGTATGATACAAGTAATAAATTCTGTTGGTAGTGTAGTTGGGTTCTAGAGACAACTCGTGTGTGATGTATCTGGATGAGTATTGTCTCTATAGTGATATTGACCATAATTGCCTCACGACACAAATTTAATATGAAACAACTCAGGTTTTGACCGTTCTTGATGTGATTATTTTGTGAGATAATTATGAGAAATCGTGTGTTTGTTTGGATCCATGTGATATACTTGTTGTGGACATGCCACATACCCTATTTCATGATGTTTGGACACTTAGTAGACTCTATAACAGATTTGGTTGTGTTTGGAATGAGTTTCGTATGTTGTATGTTGATTTGTTGTTAAGAGAAAAATCTGTATTTTGTCGATGATAAGTTTTGATTGGTATTTTAGACCATATTAAGGTCAGAATCTTAACTTCAGTATTAAACATGATTTTTAGAGAAATCCGTCTTCTTTCCAAATTCTCTGACCTTGATCAGTTTCGTTTTCGTATGTGTGTGATATGATTGTTTTACTACAGAGTTGTATTTCATTTTCAGATTTCGTTTTTTGATGATTTCGATGATTAACTATTTTGATACTAGTACTAAAAATATTTTTTTTCCTGAAACATTGCACAATGTTTCTATATCTTTTTAGGGATTACCTAGAATTTTAGTGGATTTTATTGATGAGTTTTATATACCATTTCATGCTTCTTTATAAAAACTATACTTGCTGAATTTTGCTCGCTATTCTGAAAAGATTTGTATTTTCACCCTAGTTCCTTTTCCGGTGTGAAAAATATTTAAGAAATATGAAAGTTAGCTTATTTTTTCTATTTTTTTCTCCCTTTGGTAGATTTGTATTTCGTTTCGCGGTTTGCGAGATATTATAGTTTTCGTACAACAGTGTTGTGAATTCCAGATTTGCCAAACTATCGTTTCTTGATATTTTCTGATTTTTTTTACCGAACTAATCTTACTGGAAGATTATGAAACTTTATATTCTGGTATTATAAATATAGGGAAACATCCCAGATTTTTCCTGGATTTATTTGAGGAGTTTTTATGCTGTTTTCTTGTACTTAAATCTAATATTCTGATTTCTGGCTGAACATATTTTCTTGATTCAAATCAGTTTTGAGTTATGTTTTTGTGAAATACTATATGACTTATATATATTTGGTGGATTCGGTCGGGAGTCTATTTTCTGGACCTTTTTACGGATTCGGATTTGCATTTTTGTAACAATGGGAATCTCAGTTTTACTGTAGTGTGGTCCTGCTGTCCTGAACTAGAAATTTAGTTATTTCATCTTTTTGTGTGTTATCTTTTATCCGTACATATTTATCATGCAACTTGCACTTGTTACTTGATAATAATATGTTACACTTGGCTTGTTTCGTGACATATACATGTTTGTTTGACCTTAATAATAAATTAACCAAGCCGGGGTTAAAGGGACAAATCTAATAGTGAAAAAAACAGAAACGTGTACTCGAAAAAGAATCTATTGATTTTGTGTGATACTTGACTTGATACTTGAGACTTGGCTTGATACTTGATTACTTGAGGCTTTATATTTCACTACTTGAGGGTTGATATTTCACTACTTGAGGCTTGATATTTCAGTTGGCTTAATACATCAGTCTTGAGGCATGTTTACTTGATACTTGAGGCTTGATACTTGATACTTTATTTCTTGAGGCTTGTCCCTGAGTACACTGCCCTATATGGTCCACTATGATCTAAAACGAAATTGCATTGACTGTAGTAACCACGTAGTAAAAGGATGGATGCATGAAGTGCAACCTAGATAGTAATAATACAAGACTTAAACATGATACTTGAACTTGACTACACGTTACTTGATTACATGATACATGACACTTGCTACATGTTTACTTGATACATGACTCTTGATACTCGTATTTGACTACTTGACCACTTGTTACTTGTTCACTTGATTCGTGATACTTGATACTTGTTTACATGATACTTGTTCACTTAACACTTGATACATGCCACTTGTACTTGTTCACCTTACCATGCTAGTTGTTATACATTATTATCATGCATATTCCTTGTTGTTTGTTAGTTTTCCCATGTACTTGTCTCTTGCATTACAAGTGGCCCGTAACTTGCATTGACGGGAGTTTGTTTTTTTTCCTATTCCTGCAATTGTTAAATTATAGATTTTGGAGGACAGGTACAAGATGGTGTTGGTGACAAGAGATATTAGTGCTGGATTTTGCTATTATTATTTCTTGTTGCTTGCATGAACAATTGTATTTTGTACTTGGATTTACTTGTATTTGGGCAATGTGACCAAGGATATTAACTTATTCAGATTGGGATTATTTGAGATAATATATTTTAGTTTCAAGTATTCTTATTGGTATTTTTGTTCATATGTGCATGTTTGTTGATTATTTTGCTTCCGACTCTGCTTATTCTTGTAAAATGTTGTAAAGATTTTTGAACAGTTTATGGATGATGAAAATCATTTGTTGGGCTTAGTCACGTATCCGTATTCCGTATTCTCTTTTGGGAAGCGAGGCATGACAAGGTTTTTAATGGTATCAGAGCACCAAGTTTGGCTAATGTATTAGTTGTGTAATATATTAGACAAGGTTGGCTCGATCTGGGATTTGCTCAACATTTCACCAACCATGCATGCATAAATGAATTATTATCAACATTGATCTGGATGCTAACTGTTTTTGATTTTGTGCAGACTATGGCTCGTAGAGGTTCTTCTCGTATCCCGAATGATCAGCCTGGGCTTGAGGCTGTCATCGCTGTGCTTGAGCGCTTGATCAATATGCAGCAGAACCATAGTGATTTGGTGATGGCTACTTTGGAAGCCGCTCGAGTTCCTCCGCCCATTGTGCCTATGCAGGCAGCTCTTCCTTCCCGTCTAGGTACAGTCACGGACTTCATGAGGCTGCATCCCGACAGGTTTTCATGCACTGAGATGCCTTTGGAGGCTTAACAGTGGTTGATTCAGACGGAGCAACTGCTTTTGGCAGCTAGGGTTGCAGATGCAGATCGTGTGGATGTAGTTGCAATCCAGTTGGTGGACTTGGCTCACATCTGGTAGAGATCCGAGTCCGAAAGGCTCGAAAGACCGATCACTTGGGCCACTTTCAGTAGGAGCTTCTTGGAGAAGTTCTTTCCTTGCAGCACTAGAGTGGAGATGGAGCAACAATTCTTGGCCCTGAAACAGGTTAAGTCATTATTCTATTTTGTAATTTGTTACATAACTGTTCAAACAATGTTGTAACATGAGACTTTTTGCAATAGTGTTCCATGTCTGTAGATGAGTACGCCGCTGAGTTTACTAGACTTAGCCGCTTCGCTGCCGTTCTTGTGGCAAACGAAGAGGATAGGGCTCGTAGATTTACTTTGGGACTTGAGCACAAGATTAGGGTGCAGCCTGTCTCCCTTCGCTTGTGCACTTATTCAGAAGCTCTTAAGGCGGGTCGTGCTCAGGAGCAGGCTCGTGGTGGATTGGCTCCTTGTCAGCGGACTGTTCCGCACTCGGTTGTTAGGCCTTCTGGTGGGCCTGTTCAGAGACCTGTCGCAGCCCATTCGGTCAGGGAAGCTCCTTACTTTTCTGCGGTTCCTCAGAAGACTAGTTTTTGTAAACTTTTATCGTCTTGCTGGGCATGACCGCAAGGACTACTGGCGTGCCAATCGCTGTTGCTTTGGTTGTGGTGCTTCTGATCATATGGCGCAGGATTGCCCACGACAGCAGCAGATGGCTCTTCCAGCCAGGGGTCCCGTTCAGTAGGTTGCCCCAGCGCATGGTCTGGTTAGGCCACCCCTTCCTCTACAGCGCCAGATTGTCGGTCAGAGGACCGCTGCTCCCAGGAGAGGTCAGACTTTCAACCTGACTGCTGCTGATGCTGAGTCAGCTGAAGGTGTGGTTGCAGGTATCTTTTGTTTTATTATTTTATTATTTTGTTGTTTCTCTTTTGTTTCTTCATTTCCTTTTGCTTCATTTCTTTCTGTTTATCTTTTGTATTTTGTTTTCCTCATCCCTGTTCAACCATTCTGTTCTTTGTCTCTTTTATTTCTGTCTTAGGTGTTGTCTTTATTTGCTCTTTCCCTGCTCATGTTTTTTTTGATTCCGGGGCAACCCATTCTTTTATCTCATTTCGATTTTTTGCTCGCCATCACTTGGAGTGTAGCAACCTGTCAGAGGCCTGGAACATTATGAAAGGTGGTGGAGTTGTCATTTGTTCCCGGGAGTACAGGCAGTGTCCCATAATTATTGGTAGCGCAGATTTCAAAGCCAATCTGATTGTAATTAGGAATTTAGGATTCTACTTTATTCTGGGTATGGATTGGTTGGGTGAAACCAATGCCATTATTGATTGCCATGGCAAAAAAGTTGTGTTCTGGATTCCAGATCGAGCAAAGTTTGAGTTCCATGCCGGGAGTCTTCCCTTGGCCGAGCTGTAGTTGATCAGGAGGTTTGTGCGATGGAGTTACATTCAGGCTGTGAGGCTACGCATCTACTAGTTCAGGATTTCCTAGATGTTTTTCTAGAGGAGTTGCCTAGCTTACCCCCTGATAGGGATGTGGAGTTCGGTATTGAAGTTCAGCCGGATATGGAGCCTATATCGAAGAGTCCCTATAGGATGGCACCGGTTGAGTTAGCTGGGCTTAAGGTGCAGATTTAGGAGTTTCTTGATTTGGGATTCATCAGACCCAGTATTTTTCCTTGGGGTGCTCTAGTCCTTTTTGTCAACAAGAAGGATGGTAGTCGTCGCCTATGTGTGGATTATCGGGAACTGAACAGTGTTACTTGGAAGAATCTGTATTCGTTGCCCAAGATCGATTATTTGTTTGACCAGTTGAGTGGGGCTGCTGTTTTCTCGAAGTTGGATCTTCGTTCTGGGTATCATCAAGTAAAAGTGAAGGAGACTGATGAGCAGAAGACTACTTTCAGGACCAGATATGGCCACTATGAGTATCTTGTGATGCCGTTCGGGGTTACGAACGCGCCATGAGTCTTATGAAACAGGTCTTTTCTCAGTTCTTGGATAGATTTGTGGTAGTCTTCATTGATGAAATTTTGGTGTATTCTCGGAATCGGGAAGATCATGCTGAGCATCATAGGGTGATTCTGCAGAGGGAGCTTCCTGAGTCAGACCAACTCGACAAGGTTAACTCATCAAGTGCGAGTTTTCGCTCGACAGGGTTTCATTCTTGGGGCACATTATCTTAGGCGATAGTATTTCTGTGGATCCTGCAAAGATTGAGGCTGTGAAGGATTGGCCTGTTCCCAAGTCAGTTTCTGAAGTCAGACATTTTTTTGGTTTGGCTGGCTATTATCAGAAATTCGTCCAAGATTTTTCGAAGATAGCAGGACCGTTGACTAAGTTGACTGGGAAGGATCAGAAGTTCTGTTGGTCTGATGAGTGTGGTGTGGCTTTTGTTGTGTTGAAATACAGATTGACGTCAATGCCTCCGTTGACTATTCCTAATGGTTCAGTCGGATTTGTAATTCACTGTGATGCTTCTGGTAAGGGTCTTGGAGCAGTTTTGATGCAAAAGAGCCGAGTCGTTGCGTATGCGTCGAGGCAGTTGAGGCCACATGAGAAGAACTATCCAACTCATGACTTGGAGTTAGCGGCAGTGATTTATGCTTTGAATCTGTGGAGACATTATTTATTTGGGGACCGAGTGGAGATCTTTACAGACCACAAAAGTCTCAAGTATGTCTCCACCCAGAAGGAGTTAAACATGAGACAAAGGCGTTGGTTGGAACTTCATGCCGATTATGATATCAGTTTGCAATACCATCCTGGTAAAGTAAACTTGGTGCCAGATGCTTTGAGCAGGAGACTGGCAGCTATGTTCCTGACTTAGCAGAGGGATCTGATTGAGCAGATGCGGAGGTTGGAGTTGGATGTTTTGTTGCCGTGTTCTGATCGGAGTTGTTTGGTACTCCAGCTTCAGTCGTCTCTTGTTAATCAGATCAAAGAGGCGCAAGCAGGTGAGGCACAGTTGTAAGGTTTTCGAGCTAAGGTTGAGTCTAGGTCCGGAATGGACATGGTTATTTATTCTAATGGATCGCTCCATTTTGGGTCCAGATTATGTGTCACGGAGGGTGAAGTTCGTCAGAGGTTGCTTGAGGAAGCCCACTAGTCATCCTATTCTATCCATCCCGGCGGTACTAAGATGTATCGGGATTTGAAGCTTCACTTCTGGTGGCATGGTATGAAGAAGGTTGTGGCTCGGTTTGTTTCTGTAACCCTTGTTTTTCATTTTTCGTATTTTTGGTGTATTTTTTCTTTTCTTGTGTATTTGTACTCTCTCTTTCGTATTTTTCTGAACCGTATATTGAGTTGTTTCAATATATTTTCATTTCTTTTCTCATTCTTGATTTTTGCGTGTTATTTCCGATTTCTTGGTTGTTCTTGTTCATGGTTGTTGGTTTCGCTCTTTATTATTGTCTCGTTCTCTTTATTTGTTTTTTTGGGTGCTCTTGGTGATTTGGTGATCTACCCCATTCCTAATCCTATTATTTTGATCCCTAATTGATTACCAAAGCCAAATTACCCAATCCTAGTTGAATCCTATTCAATTTGATCCCCATTTGTCTTATTGGATTAATCCTATTACCACTCTTAATACCCACTACCCAATACCTATAAACCCACATCTGAAATCCTATATATAAACTTCCCCCTATCACAAACCCTAACCCTCACTCCATCTACTCTATCCCGGCCTCCCTCTCTCTCTCCTTCTCCTTACTTGTATCCCGACCGCACACAACCCCCAAGCCCAGGCCAACCCTATCCCGGCCTGTGCACACCCCGACAACCCTCCAATCCCGACAGCACTCCCCTCTCCTCCGGCCAACCATCAACCCGAGCCCCCATGTCCTACAGCCCTACTCCCGATCATCCCTCCTTGACCATCATCCGACCATCTCATCGCACCACCATACCAAACCTCTTGCACCACAAATCTATCGTCTCTCTCTCTCTTTTGATCTCTCTCTCGCTTGCATGAGAGTTCGGACGTGGGATCGTGTGAGTTGTTTGTGGGTTCGTTGCTTGGATTCGTTGATTCGCAGATTTTCGTTCGTGGGTTTTGCTCGTTGCTCGTGGATTTGGTTGTTCTTCATTTTTGGTTAAGGCAAGTAACTTGTACAACAATTCATTTGTTTGATACAAGTCAAAAATACCACCTATAGTGTAGTTGGGTCTAGAGACGACTCTTGTTTGTGTTATCCATGATGGGTTTTATCTCTATTGTGAAAACTTGACCATAGACGACTCATGACACAATCTTGACATGAATTAACTTAGGGTTTTTCCTATTCTTGATTTGATCATGTATGTAAGACTTTTGTGAGAATTTGGATATCTGTTGAGATCCATGTGATAGGCTTGTTTTAGATATGTTAATGACCCAAATTCATGACGTTTGGACAGTTGGTAGACTCGATTTCATGGTTAGGTGTGTTTGGATAAATTTTCTTGAATCTATGTCGATTTTGTTTTTAAGGGAAAAATCTGTATTTGTCGCTGATCTGTTTTGTTTGCTATTTTGAACTGTCTTGAAGTCAGTATCTTAATTTCGGTATAAAACATGAGTTTTAGAGAATTTCTTCTATTTTCAAACCCCTCTGACCTTGCTTGATTTTGATTTCGTATGACTGAGTTATTACTGTTTTACTACAGAGGTGTCGATCTTTCCAACAACTGTTTTTCGGTAAATTTGATGACAAATAATTTTAAAGCACTACGCTACATATATTATTTTGATCCAAAACTTTGGTCAGTGTTTCTTTATCAAGTTAGGGATTACCCAGAATTTTGGTGAATTTTATTGATGAGTTTTATATGTTGTTTCATGCTCGTTTATGAATTCTATACTTGCTGCATTTTACTCGCTGTTCTGTAAAGAACCTTATTCTCACTATGGTTCCTTTTACTGTATGAAAAATATTTGTGAAATATGAAAGTTAGTATGTTTTATCTATTTTCACCTCCCTTTGGCAGAATTGGATTTCGTTTGACTGGTTGCGAGATATCATAGTTTTCGTACAGCAGTATTGGGATTTCCAGATTTGCCAAACTACTGTTTATCGATGTTTTCTTATTTTTGATGAAAGATCTACTTTCCCTGGAAAATTATGAAATTTTATATATAGATACTGGACCTATAGGGGAATCCCTTAGATTTATCCTGGAATTTATTATGATGTTTCCATGTTGTTTTCATGTTCTTGAATTCGTTTTCCTGATTTCTTGCTGAACCTATTTTCTGTATTAAAATCAGTTTTGGGTCATGATGTTGTGAATTACTATATAGCTTATTTATACTCACTGGATTCGTGTGGAAGTCTAATTTTCAGATCCTTCGACGAATCCAGATTTGGATGTTTGTAGTAGCGGGAATCACTGTTTTAGTACTTTACTGTCATGCTGTCCTGAATATGAACATACACTGTTTTGCTCGTTTATGTGACTGTATATCACCTACGCATGTTTATTTGTTTTTCTAAACCTAATAGTAATTATACCATGTTAGTTTGACACTATTTCGTACACATTCATGCTTGTTTGATGACCATAATAAAAGTAACCAAGCAGGGGTTTATGGGAAAGATCTAGTACTGGGAAAGCATAGAAATGTGTACTTAGAAGGGGGCCCGTGTTTCCAATTTGATTATCTCTTTATCAGATCATGCAAGATTTTGATTATTTCATTACTGACTACATACTTCCTTATGAGAGGGTGTACTTGGAGGGGACTTAGTCCTATCTGTTGCATGATCGTCTATTATTTGTCTGTCTGTATCTGTTATCTGATATCTGTCTGAACCCTGAGTACACGGCCCTATCTGATCCCCTACGAAATCTACAGACGTAACTGTTTTGAATGTAGCAACCATGTGATAAAAGGATGGCACATGAAGTGCTACCTAGTCAGTAATTCATACAAGACTTATAAAAATCTGACATCTGTATCTGTATCTGAAATCTGAAATCTGAATCTAAATCTGTTATATGTATCTGGCTATCTGTTATCTAATCATCTGATTACTTGTTATCTGTCTGACATTATCACTTGACACCATATTGACACTATATGTATATCTCTCTATATGCCTTTTGACTTTGATACTTGACACATGTTAGTATACCATGCTAGTTGATTCTGCTATACCATGTTAGGTTTGTTTTTGTTATTATTTAGATTTGTTTAGTTTTTCCCATGTACTTGTATCCTACATTATAAGTGGCCCGTAACTTGCAATTAACGGGTAGTTGTTTTCTTTTTTCCTTCTCCTGCAAATTTACTAATTGCAGATCAGGATGCCCAGCTGCCATATGGTATTGGCGAGATGATGTATTAGTGCTGGATTTTCTGCTTTATTATCATTATTATTTGTTGTTTGAACTTGAATAAAATGTACTTGGTGACTTGGATATTTATTTGTATTTGGGCGATGTGACCCAGGATAGTTGACTTATTTAGAATTTGATTATTTGGGATTATTATATTTGGTTTCAAGTAATTTTTGTTGGTATCTTGTTTCGATTATGCACGCTTGGTTGTATCTTTTGCTTCCGACTCTGATTATTCCTGTGTTATGTTGTAAAGATTCCTGAACAGCTTATGGATGATGATAATCATTCACTGGGCTTTTGTTACGTATCCGTATTCTGTATTCTTTTTGGGAAGCCAGGCATGACAGTTTCTCAGTGCTTAATCTGCCAGCAGGTTAAGGCAGAGCATCAGAGGACCGCTGAAACCACTCCCTATTCCAGAGTGGAAGTGGGAACATATCACCATAGATTTTCTGACTGCTTTTCCTAGGATTCCTAAGGGTCATAATGTCATTTGGGTGATTGTCGATCGTTTGACGAAGAGTGCTTACTTCATTCCTTTTCATGTCAGGCAGTCTACTAAGAGCCTAGCTGAGAGGTAAATGCAAGAGATTGTTAGACATCATGGGGTTCCAGTTAGTATTGTATCTGATAGGGATACGAGATTCAGATCTCAGTTTTGGGAGAGTCATCAGAACAGTTTGGGGAGTAAATTAAAATACAGTACAGCTTTTCATCGCCAGACTGATGGACAGTCAGAGAGGACAATCCAGATTCTTGAGGACATGTTGAGGTCCTGTATGCTTATGTTTGGTGGATCATGGAAGGACCGTTTGTATCTCGTAGAGTTCTCGTACAATAACAGCTTTCAAGCTAGTATTAAGGCTACTCTGTTCGAGGCACCTTATGGGTGGAAGTGCAGATCACTAGTGTGCTTGGATGACATTGGTGAGAGGAAGTTGTTGGGTTCGGAGTTGATCATCAGGACAATTGATGTTGTGGTTCAGATCAGGAAGCATTTGCAGACAGCTCAGGATAAGCAGAGGTGATGGGCTGATGTCCATCGGAGGGCTTTGGAGTTTGAGGTTGGTGACCATATTTTCCTAAAGGTATCGCCTTGGTGGGGTGTCATTCGGTTCGGTGGTGGGGGCAAGGTTAGCCCTAGATTTGTTGGACCGTTTGAGATTTTTGAGCGAGTAGGCAAGGTGGCCTATCATCTTGCATTGCCACCAGCTTTATCAGGAGTGCACGATGTTTTCCATGTCTCACAACTCAGGAGATATATCCGAGATGAGAGCCACGTGATCGACTATTCTGAGCTGACCGTTCGACCGAATTTGACTTGTGAGATTCTGCCAGTTGCTATTGTGGATCGACGGAAGAAAGTGCTTAAGAACAAAGTCATCAAGTTGGTTCGTGTTGCTTGGAATCCTCACTCGCCCGGTAAGTCGACTTGGGAGCTGGAGGAGGAGTTTCAGTAGAAGTTTCCTCATTTATTTGATTAGTTTTTGTTTTGTTCTTTTTGGTTGTTTTTTTTTTCTCTGTCTTTTGGGGTTACCTTATGTATCTTCTTGTTTTGTTCTTTTTGGTTTCCATTTTGTGTATTTTTGAGTATATTTTTCATTTTGGTGTATTTTCTCTCTTTGTTCCCCTCTTGTATTTCTTTTGGTCCGTATATTGGACTTTTATTTCAATATATTCATTTTGTTAATTTGTCTTCTTTTTATTTGAATTCTTGATTTCTTGTCCGTCTCATGTTTCGTTCCTTTTGATCGAGCTGTTATTTGATCCTCTATTTTTTATTTTTTATTTTTTCATTTTCTCCGTCTTGATTTTTTTTTCTTTTGAGTTCCTAATTATTTCTTCAACCCATTGTTTTATCCTACCCTAACTTAAATCCTATACTTCATACCCATCATCTATTAGCCTATAACTAATAAAAGCACACCCAGATTTCCCTAAAGCCCAATTAAGTTTAACCATACTCTGTTTATTTATAGCATACCCAATTACTTAAACCCCATCCTATTAATTACCCACTTATACACTGCTCCCCTTCCTGTGTGTTCCCATGCAACCTGACCCGAAACCCCTATGTGCCGCCTTCTCCCTCTGCTACCTTAACCCTACTTCAAACCCATATATATATATATATATTTCCTTCAACCCATGCAACCGACCCCATATCCTCCTAGCCGCCTTTGCTCCATCGCTCTCTCCCCCTTTGCCCCTACTCCACTGCACCCCCCGACCTCATGTCGACCACCCTCTCTCACCGTGCTGACCCCCTGCTCTCTCTCTGTTCGGCCACCGCAGCAGCAGCAGCTAGCGGCACCAGCAACAATGCCAATGCCGCCAGCACTGCCCTGCCGTGGTCGTTGCCCCCTCGTGCTCTCACCGTGATCGCTCACGGTATTGCTTCTTGCTCGTTCCCCCGTCCATGCTCTTGCCGTGTGTTGTTTTGAGTTCTTGATTGTTTGGTTACTTGTTCCTTGGTACTTGGTGCGCGTGTGTTTCCGTGCACTTGGATATCAGTTGTTCGCCACCTGTTCGTGGGTTTTGTTCGTAGTTGAGTTCGTAGTTTTTGTTTGTAGTTCGTTCAGTTCGTTGCAGGGAAACCGTTCCCGTTATTCATGCTTTCGCTCGTCATCGTTTTCGTCTTCGGTTAAGCTAAGTAACCCGTACTCAATTTATTTGTATGATACAAGTCATAAATGATGCTTTTAGTGTAGTTGGTATCTAGAGACAACTCGTGTGTGATGTATCTTGATGAGTATTGTCTCTATAGTGCTGTTGACCATAGTTGCCTCACGACACAAATTTGATATTAAACAACTTAGGTTTTGACCGTTCTTGATGTGATTATATTTGTGAGATAATTATGAAAAATCGTGGGTTTGTTTGGATCCATGTGATATACTTGTTGTGGACATGCCATATACCCTATTTCATGATGTTTGGACACTTAGTAAACTCTATAACATGTTTGGTTGTGTTTAAAATGAGTTTCGTATGTTGTATGTTGATTTGTTGTTAAGAGGAAAATCTGTATTTTGTCGATGATCAGTTTTGATTAGTATTTTAGACTATATTAAGGTCAGAATCTTAACTTTAGTATTTAACATGATTTTTAGAGAAATCCGTCTTCTTTCCAAACTCTCCGACCTTGATCGATTTTGTTTTCGTATGTGTGAGATATGATTGTTTTACTATAGAGGTGTATTTCATTTATAGATTACGTTTCTTGATGATTTCGATGACTAAACTATTTTGATACTAGTGCTAAGCATATTATTTTGATTTGAAATTTTGCACAGTATTTCTATATCTATTTAGGAATTACCAAGAATTTTGGTATATTTTATTGATGAGTTTTATATACCGTTTCATGCTTCTTTATAAAAACTATACTTGCTGGATTTTGCTCGCTGTTCTGAAAAGATTTGTATTTTCACCCTAGTTCCTTTTCCTGTATGAAAAATATTTATGAAAAATATTTATGAAATATGAAAGTTAGATTATTTTTCTATTTTATTCTCCCTTTAGTGGATTTGGATTTCTTTTCACGGTTTGCGAGATATTACAGTTTTCGTACAACAGTGTTGGGAATTCCAGATTTGCCAAACTATCGTTTCTTGATGTTTTCTTATTTTTGTTGACTGAACTAACCTTACTGGAAAATTATGAAACATTATATTCTGATACTAGGCATATAGGGAAATATCTCAGATTTTTTCTGGATTTATTTGGGGAGTTTTTATGTTGTTTACCTGTTCTTCAATCCAATCTTCTGATTTCTGGCTGAACATATTTTTTGGATTCAAATCAGTTTTGAGTTATATTTTTGTGAAATACTATATGACTTATATACATTTGCTAGATTCGTCCGGGAGTCTATTTTCTAGAACTTTCGACGAATTCAGATTTGCATTTTTGTAACAACGGGAATCTCAGTTTTACTACAGCGTGGTCTTGCTGTCCTGAATGAGAAATTTGGTTATTTCATCATTCTGTGTGTTATCTTTTATCCGTACATGTTTATCTTGCAACTTGAACTTGTAACTTGATCATACTATGTTATACTTGGCTTGTTTCATTACACATACATGTTTTTTTGACATTAATAATAAATTAACTATGCCGGGGTTAAAGGGACAGATTTAATAGTGGAAAATACAGAAACGTGTACTCGGAAGAGAATTTATTGATTCTATGTGATACTTGAGTTGTTACTTGAGAATTGGCTTGATACTTGATCACTTGAGGCTTGATATTTCACTACTTGAGGCATGATATTTCACTTGGCTTGATACATCGCTCTTGAGGCTTGTTTACTTGATAGTTGAGACTTGTTTACTTGATACTTGAGGCTTGGTACTTGATACTTGATTTCTTGAGGCTTGTCCCTGAGTACACTGCCCTATATGGTCCACTATGAAATCTAAAACGAAATTGTATTGACTGTAGCAAACATGTAGTAAAAGGATGGATGCATGAAGTGCTTCCTAGATAGTAATAATACAAGACTTGAACATAATACTTGAAGTTGACTACATGTTACTTGATTACATGATACATGACACTTGCTACATGTTTACTTTATGCTTGATACTTGTTTATATGATACTTGATACATGACACTTGATACTCGTACTTGACTACTTGACCACTTATTACTTGTTCACTTGATTCGTGATACTTGATACTTGTTTACATGATACTTGTTCATTTGACACTTGGTACATGCCACTTGTACTTGTTCACCTTACCATGCTTGTTGTTATACATTATTATCATGCATATTCCTTGTTATTTGTTAGTTTTCCCATGTACTTGTCTCTTGCATTACAAGTGGCCCGTAACTTGCATTGACAGGAGTTTGTTTTCGTTTTCTTATTCCTGCAATTGTTAAATTGTAGATTTTGGAGGACAGGTACCAAATGGTGTTGGTGACAAGAGATATTAGTGCTGGATTTTGCTATTATTATTTCTTGTTTCTTACTTGAACAATTCTATTTTGTACTTGGATTTACTTGTATTTGGGCAATTTGACCCAGGATATTGACTTATTCAGATTGGGATTATTTGAGATTAATATATTTTGGTTTCAAGTATTCTTATTGGTATTTTGGTTCATATGTACATGTTGGTTGATTCTTTTACTTCCGACTCTGATTATTCTTGTGAAATGTTGTAAAGATTCTTGAACAGCTTATGGATGATGAAAATCATTCGTTGGGCTTAGTCACGTATCCGTATTCTTTATTCTCTTCTCGAAAATGGGGCATGACATCGGGGGTTGTACAGTAGCATTTGGGGGCTGAAGGTGGAAACAGTATTGGAATCTAAGGTTAGGTTATAATATAGTAATAGTATTAATTAGTCATATTAATGAGGAGGGATGAATGGCTGATTATTAGGGATATCAAATTTGGGGGTTACTGGATGTGATATGGTTAGGAGTGATTTTTGGAGATTGGCTGTTAGTGGAGATATGAGGTGGTTTTGGGTTAGTAGGTTTGTTGTTCAAGATCCAATAGGAGGTGGGTTATAAGGTTTTGGGTACAATATGGGTCAAATAGAAGGACAATCTCAACCCAACAAGATAAAAGACAACTCATGAAATTAAATTTGAATTAGGAAAAAATGGAGTAAGATTCAAATAATTAAACTGAGATCAAGGATAAATCATGAATAATATTAGAGTTGATATCATTCGATACAATAATGAAACAAAATGAAATGTTATAGAATTACAAAAGAAATTACAATGGAGATCAATAAAAAAAGAAGGAAAAAAAAGAAAATGGGAGTTGCAATCATGCCCATCTTACAATAAAATTTTGTCCTCGAAATTCATTCAAGTGGCAATAGGATAACCTCGAAGAAAAAGAAAAGAATCACACAAAAAGGTGGGGAAACTTCTTCTGGATCTCATCCTCAAGCTCCCAAGTCGACTCACCTAGCAAGTGAGGATTCCAAGCAACCCGAAACAACCTGATGACCTTATTCTTCAAAACCTTCTCCCGTCGGTCCAAGATCGAAACCGGATGGATCTCACAGGACAAATCTTGTCGAACTGACAATTCCGAGTAGTCGATGACATGACTATCATCTCTGACATACTTTCTGAGTTAGGAGACATGTAAAGACATCATGCACTCCAGATAGAGCCGGCGGCAACGCGAGTCTATAGGCCACCTTGCCTACTCGCTCCATAACATCAAATGGCCCAATGAATCTAGAGCTTAGCTTGCCCCCGCCTCCAAACCGGATAACTCCCTTCCATGGTGATACTTTGAGGAACACATGATCACCCACTTCGAACTCTAATGGTCTCCTGTGAACATCTACCCATTTCCACTGTCTGTCCTGAGCTGCCTGTAGGTGTTTTCTGATTTGGGCCACTGCATCAACAGTCCTCGTGATCAGCTCAGGCCCCAAAAGCTTCCTCTCACCAATTTCATCCCAGCACACAGGCGATCTAAACTTCCGACCATACAAGGCTTCATATGGAGCAGCCTTAAGACTTGCTTGGTAGCTTTTTTTTGTACGAAACCTCCACCAAGTATAGATGATCCACCCAAGATCCTCCAAACTACAGAACATAGGATCTCAACATATCTTCCAATGTCTGAATGGTCCTCTTCGATTGCCCATCTATCTGTGGATGGAATGCAGTACTATAGTTCAGCTTGCTCCCAAGACTGCCTTGAAGACTCTTCCAGAACTGCGATCGGAATCTAGTGTCTAAGTATGATACAATGCTGACAGGAAACCCATGCAATCTGACAATCTCCTATATGTACTTCTCTCCAAGGCTCTCTGTAGACTCGCCCACTCTGAAGGGAATAAAATGAGCACTCTTTGTCAAGGATCCACAATTACCCAGATGGCATTGTGACCCTTGAGACTTCTTGGCAAAGCAGTCACAAAGTCCATAATGTTCTCCCATTTCCACTTCGGAATAGGAAGAGGTTGAAGATGCCCGGCAGTCCTCTGATGTTCTATCTTCACTTGCTAGCATATCAAACACTGTAAAACATACCTCACCATGGCTCTCTTCATACCATGCCACCAAAAGTGCAATTTTAGATCCTGATACATCTTTGTACCACAGGGATGGATAGAATACGGCGAACGGTAAGCTTCTTCGAGCAACTTCTGCCTGACTTCCCCCTTCGGAACACATAGAAGGGTCCCAAAGCGGAGAGATCTATCCTCATGAATAACCATGTCAGTCCTCAAACCTGCTTCAACTTCAGCTCGAAACTCCTACAACTGCTCATCACCTGACCGTGCTTCCTTAATCTGTTCCACCAATGATGATTGCAGCTGAAGCAACATATAGCTCTGCTCGGTACCAGGCAAAATCACTTCCAACTCCAATCTTCTCATCTCTTCGAAAAGCTCCTTCTGCTCAGTAAGAATCATAACAACCGGTCTTCTGCTCAGAGCATCAGGTACTAAGTTGACCTTACCAGGATGGTATTGCAAGTTAATATCAAAGTCTGCCATCAGTTCCAGCCATCGTCTTTGCCTCATATTTAGCTCCTTCTGAGTAAACACGTACTTGAGACTTTTGTGGTCAGTGAAAATCTCCACTCGGTCTCCAAGTAGGTAGTGCCTCCAAAACTGTAGGGCAAAAATCACAATAGCATGCTCCAGACATGTGTGACAATTCTTCTCATGCGGCCTCAATTACCCAGAAGCATAGGCGAAAACCTTGCCTCGTTGCATCAGAACAACAAACCAAACCTCTGCCTGAGGCATCACAATGTAACACCCCGAATTCCAAATAATACTGAATTCGAAGTTCCACAAGATCTTTACACTTCATTTCGTACAATTTTACAAGGAATTTAAAACTTTTATTTCAAGAATAATTACATCAGAGTCTTTTACATCAACACGCAGCAGAATAAATAAAATACAACAATAATAAATGTACAATTGAAACAACTTTAACATTTAAGTAATCATCAGCAACAATTTCATCTTTATATCCTCTTGTAAACTCCAAGTCCTGCTTATAAAACTATGGG
Organism: Hemerocallis citrina; assembly: GCA_017893485.1. NCBI lineage: Eukaryota > Viridiplantae > Streptophyta > Magnoliopsida > Asparagales > Asphodelaceae > Hemerocallis > Hemerocallis citrina. Next base: position 384,354,799 of record CM030358.1, on the reverse strand, counting down.
CATGTCAGTTGCTTACAACCGACGAAATATTATACACGGCCATCCTCGCTATGCCTAATAGTATAACGATTCTTAAATACTTTAGCAAACCACAAACTTGATCACAAATAAAGCTACAAAGGGACTATCCTATTGGTGTCGTGTTGTGTTGTGCACTTAGTCCTTAATGCAGTTATTTAATATTACATGACACTAATGCACAATTGTTCGGATTCTATGCATCCTATACTACATAGGTCCGAGGGAAAGCCCTTAATCGTTCTTCATCTTATACGGTTCAATCCCTCGCCATGACTTAAACTACTACGGTAACTACGGTAAGTATCCTGGATGTTCTATGAGTTACGAGCCCATGTCCAGGCACCCTGGAGAGAATCCCACGCACTGACACATGACTCATCATGTAGGCATCCTGTGGTCAATTCACCTCCTACCATTGATGATGGCACTACCCGTAGTCACTAAACCACCCCACAAGCGCCGCCACCGGGATGGTACTCTAGAGTAGTATCGACGCCCTATTCATGATGCATCATGGGACATCTTGTGAATACTCTCACGCCACCAATCCAATGGCCCTCATACTTATATTTCTCTCTTAATTTTATCACATCTTCACTATAGTGTAGTCCCAACAATTTTAGTTTGTTAAAAGAAAATCACCACAACCCAGAGCTAGCTTACCCTACCGGATTTAAACCAAAACAAAAGAGACAGTCAACCTACTTGGCTACTTCTCAAGAGATGCTCAACCCTCACCGGTTAGCTCTCAAAATCTTAAATAAAACTGCCGGTCACTAGGGTCTCGCCTAGTCTCTAGATTCCAACCACTATCTCTTTCTAGAGATCAATAATAAGTCGTAATCAATATCAAGTTAATCTTTCATTTTCTTTATTCATATCTCTTTCTCAAAAATATTTCTTTTATAATCTCATAACAAGAGAACAATTCAATTCAACATCTTTATCAATTTCATCATTCAAACCCTTGTGTGCATTTCAAATAATCTCAATCAAATATTATTACTCATAAAATCTCATTAAGAGAAAATCTAATTTCAATCCAAATATTCATCTCTATTTAATTAAAATAAGAGTCACAATCTTCATTATAAAAAATCACTTCTAATTCTTTTAATCGATAAACACGAGTTCTTTAACAATATTTAATGAAATACTCCTCTTTTAATACTCCCAAAATATCTAAAATATTATAGAAATAATTTTCATAAAGTCCAAACTATTTTAGAAAATTAAATAGGATTTTTCTCAATTTTTATTTCACTTTAAAACTCTAAAAACCCATTAAAAAAACAATTAAAGTGTCAAAACTAGGTTTCGAACCTAGTACCAAAGCCCAGATCTGCAACGAACAGTAAACAACCCAATCCATACCCTCTGACCAATATGGCCAAGGTGAGTAACTGATTTAATTGTGAATTAAATTCTATGTAAGCTTCGGGTTTCGGTTTCAAGTTAAAATCAAGCTTCCAAAAATTAAAGTCTCTGAAGAGACTCGAACCCAAGACCTCCGAAACCCCCTGCTCTACAGTAATGTTTTGTTGCGCCACTGAACACTAGTAAGTCCAAGAGCACTTATCGTTATGAAAATAGTTACATACTTTTTGTTTATACCGCCCTGTTATTTAATTTCTTTTAATAAACTTGATTCTTTGATCGGTTCGTGCTTCCACAAAATATAAATAATTTTTCCAGAATATGCTTCATTGAAAAAATATATCGTACATGTTTTCTTATGTTTGCAATATAATAAGATCTATCTTCAAAATGTATAAAAACACATATAATCAATATTTCCCATAACAAAATTTTGTCTTTCATCACAAATTCCTTTATAAAATTCCTATACTCATAAAATAAATATTTTTGAGGTTAGAACCGCACTTCTTTGCCACATTAACATCAAAAGTCAATTTTCATATATTTGCATTATTTCTACTATTATTCTAATCATGCATCATACAAGCACGATTCATCAAATTACAAATATTTTTGCATACAAATATACTAACATCCTTTATAACAACTTTAGAGAGCAATTCACATCTACCACACTAATTAAATTCTAGCATGAATCTACTCTTATCATACCAATTCAAATTTAACAAATAAATTATATATTATCTATCATGCAATTTTACTCCTAAATTAGAAAGGATTTAAGAAACACCCACCCAATAAATGTTGATTTCTTGCAATTTGTACTCATGGAATGAGAGCTCCTAGAAACTCCGATTCGCCTCGACTTCCGTGCACATGGGCAAAACTCCAACTCCTACTTTCGACAAAGTAGCAGTAACTCCATTTCGGCCAGAGAAAAGTGAAGCACCTCCATCTCATTTCCGGCCAAACAGAGAAGACTTATATTCATGTGCATACTATATATATCTACATATATACATAGATATAATTATATATACACCTATATATAATGAATAATGTATATATAGTTGGATAGGTGGAGTAGGACAGTAGCTTGCTAATGGGACTAGGGGGCTTTCGGCAGAGACAGGGGAGAAGGGATAGTAGAGTAATGTACATATCTACATATATACATATATATATTAGGAGCTATATATATATATATATATATGTAGGCATAGGAGTAGGTGGAGGAAAAAGCAGATGAAGTTGGCCTGGGGGTTTCGGAAGTACACAAAGGAGAAAGGAAAGAATTTCTGTCACGCCCCGCTTCCCAAAATACGGAACACGAGTATGTAACGTAGGCCCAGTGAATGATGTAAACACCATCCATAAGCTGTACCAGACTAACTCAGTAATAAGAACAACAAATACAACCACGCAAGAAATATAACCACATGAATCAATGATAAAGTTCCAATAATAATGAAATAAATCAACAGTATAAATATCTAACATCCGAGATAAAAATAAAACTACGGGTCATAGAGCCCAAAACAAAGTACAAGATATAACAATGTTCAGAAAATAAATCTAGCAGCAATTAATAAACCTACGCAGCGGAGACTGGATCCAACACTAGAATTGTTGCTCACCAATTCCTTCGGGAACAAATCCTTCAGCATCTGTAAAATTTTGATCTAAAAAGAAAGAAAAGAGTGCCCTTAGTGCAAGTCATGGGCGGCAAGTAGAGAAAACAAAGGATAATAGAAAAGCATGAATATCAAAGGAAAAGAACATGGTTAAAGACAAAGAACAAAACAAAGAGCAGGCAATATCAAAGGTGTACAATAATCATACATGAAATGCGTGATGTCAAGTCAAGTTCAATACAAGATCAAGTATGCAGGTTGTTAAGTATTTTATTAACCTATCTAGTGCACGTACTACTGCATTCCATTCCACAGGTTTCGTGCAAGCACAGTGATCGTTTTAGACCGATGGTGAATTCACGGTTCGTGTACTTGACATTGATAACAAGAATTTATGTGCAAGAATCATCATTCAATTATTGCAATCAATGCTCCTCCTTCTATGTCAAGTATACGTGCAAGTGAGAAGACCTTACCGAGTACACTTTCTGATTGTTCACTACCAAGTCAACCCATGATATCCCTGGCTTGTTCATAGTTTATTTTCATCCTATGTGAGCATGCAAGAGGGTGTCAATATTGTATATTACTATGTGTGACTAATTCTAAGCATTACAGACAAAGCATGAGGCAAACACATCATATAAACGCATTGCATAAAATCAGGACAACATGACCTTGCTGTACTAAAATAGGGATTATGGTCACTACACAATAATAAATCTGAATCCGCTGGAATATCTGGAAAGTAGACTTCCACACGGTTCCAGCGAGTATAATTAACGTATATAAAAGACATAGGAACTAGGGTGGAAACATTATTCTATTCAAGTTTTATGTTCAGTCAGCATGTAGTAGGTTATGTTCTACTAATTATTTCGGGTCAGAGAACTCATTAATAAAATCTACAAAAATTCAGGGAAGTAGCTATACATGTCTACGTCCAACATAATTTATTTCAGATTTGTCTTTTACCGTAAACAGAGTCAAATAAAATAAGAAACAGCAGGATTCGCATGAAATTATGAGTCTGAAATTACTAACACAGTTGCAGTAAAGTGATGTTATCTAACAGATGACAAATTGTAATTTAAATCCAGACCAGAGAAAAATCATTTAGACATCAACGGCTACATTTTATGTTCAGTAAGTTCTTTCAAATTATGTCATTAGTATGGCTAAAAATCTGATTCAAAGTGAAACATACAGCAGTCCAGAAATCAACTTAACATGAGAAGATAACAAATAATTCACACAATCACATATAGCATGCAAGTTGGTAATCAAAGCAATCCTAGGTGTCAACATGTATATTTCTAAGGTTTAAGATACATTTATCACAGTCATTGTGTCAATTCATCAATTAAATTCAATCTAGCAAATTCAATTTATCATATCCAAGTTATCAAGTAGTCCTATGCATGAATCTAGTTGCTTAATTGGGCATATGCATGAAACATTGGGGACTTGGTTTAACATCGAAGAGATAGCATGATGTTAAGAGTTTGTCGGGTTAGCTCGTGTAAACCCTCTATAATCTTAACGGAATTGTCAAAAGCAGTTTTTAATAGCAAAATGTACAAGTTCTACTTGCAGGAGATCAAATAATCTTGAACACAAATAATAAAAAGGGTTCAAGAAGAGACTTGCCTGTTATTGCAGATATAATTAAATAGGAATAACGGGATCTGAATCCCGGGCAAAATCTCCCAAAAAAACACGTGCAAAGAACCACAGCAACAGCAAAAGCCAAGAGCAAATCTTCACACCGGATCGGAACAGAACACAGAACACAAAAACTGGATCTGATGAGCACAGAACACGAAACACCAAATCAGCCCAATAGAATTCCTTCCTCACACCGGATCCAATCCAAACAGGGAACATCAAAAGTGGGATCGGGTGTGGCCGAACACGGAACACCGAATCCGACCACTCGCTGATCGTCTCCTTCCACACGACAGCGAGAGAGAGAGAGCGAACGGTGGACTAGCACGGCACGACGAATGTGACGGGCGGATGCTGTGGTGGAGCGACATCGGTACCACGATCGGGAAGCGACGGCGGTGACGACACTCACGGCAAAGGGCAAGCTCTGTTCTTGCAGTCGAAATAAGAGACGACGGCGAATGGCGACTCCGGGACTCGAACGGCAATGCTAGGAAACTCGGTGGAGTGACGAGCGATGGAGAATGCAATGGTGATGAGCACGACGATAGGTAGAGCGACGGTGAGGAGTTGCGGCGATGAAAAAACTTCGGTGGTTGGGTTTCGATGGGTAATGGCGAGGGCAACAGAGAAGACGACGAGGGTGAAGACGGTGAGGGGATGGAGACGGTGAAGATGGTGGTGACGGTGGTGAAGGGCTATCGGAGTAGCGACAGGGGTTGTGTAGAGTTGCGGTTGGGTTTTGGGTTCAGCGAGAAACAGAGAGAGAGAGAAAGGGGGTGCGGGGAGAGAGAAACGGCGGAAAGAGAGAGAGAGATAGAGATATTAAGGTTTAATTAATAGGGTATTTATAGTGATCAAGAAATTAGGATTTTGGGTTGATATTATGTGGGTTCTGGGTATCAGTTTTGGCTCCAAAAGAGACAAACAATTGCAATGAGATGCGACGAACACAAAGGAGAACAAATCAAATTCAAAATAGAAAAAGCAAAATTTGCAAAAGAACAGAATCCAATCAAAAGAACACAGATTGATCGAGAGGGAACAAAAGAACCGAAGAAAAGACAAAATGCACTATAACAAATGAATTAAAATACAATAATCAAAAGAATACAAAATACAATTAAACTGAAAATAGGGCTTACAAATCCTACCCACCTTACAAGAAGAATTTCGCCATCGAAATTCATACAAGTGGTACATTGGACAAACCCCGAACAACAAAGCAAAACAAAGCAAAACAAAACACTACTCAAACAAATGAGGAAACCTCTCCTGAATCTCTTCCTCTAACTCCCAAGTAGACTCCCCTAGCGAGCGAGGATCCTAAGAAACTCGGACCAACTTGATGACTCTATTCTTTAGCACCTTCTCTCGATGGTCTAAGATAGAGACGGGTCGAATTTCACAGGACAAATCCGGCCTCACAGACAAGTCTGAGTAGTAAACCACATGACTGTCATCTCTGATGTATTCCCTGAGTTGAGAAATATGGAAAACATCATGAACACCTGCTAAAGCTGGCAGTAACGCAAACCTGTAAGCTACCTTGCCCACACGTTCCATAATATCAAAAGGACCGATGAATCGAGGACTCAACTTGCCTCCACTGCCGAAATGGATAACACCTTTCCAAGGCGATACCTTGAGGAACACATGCTCGCCTGCCTCAAACTCTAGAGGTCTCAGGTGACAGTCAGCCCACCTCTTATGCCGATCCTGAGCGGCCTGCAAATGCTTGCGGATCTGAGCCACGGCATCGACGGTCTTCGTGATCAACTCAGGGCCTAAATGCTTTCTCTCGCCGATATCATCCCAACAGACTAGCGATCTACACTTGCGCCCATACAAAGCTTCGAATGGAGCAGCCTTGACACTCTCCTGATAACTGTTATTATAAGAGAACTCGGCTAAGTGAAGATGATCCTCCCACGAACCTCCAAACTGAAGAACGCAGGATCTCAACATATTTTCTAGGGTCTGAATTGTCCTTTCTGACTGCTCATCTGTCTGAGGATGGAATGTTGTACTATAGCTTAGCTTGGTACCCAAGCTCCTCTACAAACTCTCCCAGAACTGAGACCTGAATCTCGTATCTCTATCTGATAAAATGCTGACAGGAACTCCATGCAGACGAACGACCTCCTGAACGTACTGCTCGGCCAAACTCTCCATGGACTAGCCCACGCGGAAAGGAATCAAGTGAGCACACTTTGTCAGCCGATCTACTATCACCCAGATGGCATTATGACCTTTAGGACCCCTCGGCAAAGCTGTCAAAAAGTCTATCATGATATTCTCCCATTTCCATTCAGGGATAGGAAGGGGTTGCAAAAGTCCTGCGGTCCTCTGATGCTTCGCCTTCACCTGCTGACAGATTAGGCACTGGGCGACGAATCAAGCCACATCCCGCTTCATACCGTGCCACAAGAAATGTTGTTTCAAGTCCCTGTACATCTTGGTACCACCAGGATGGTTAGAATACGGGGACCGATGAGCTTTCTCGAGTAACTTCTGTCTTACTTCTCCTCTAGGTACACACAACCTAGAGCCAAACCGAAGCGACCCATCAGCATGGACAACCAAATTAGATCTCGAACCAGCTTCAACCTCACTTCGAAACTCTTGCAATTGCTGATCACTCCCTTGAGCTGCCTTGATCTGCTCTACCAAGGATGACTGCAACTGCAACAACATAAGCTGTTGATCTGATCTGGAAGCAACAAATCCAACTCTAGCCTCCTCATGTCCTCAACTAGCTCCTTCTGCGGAAGGCGAGGCGGCCTACCCTGACCACGCATCGGTGCTCCTAGCTGAGCAGCACCAGTAACCGGCGCAGGAGCTCTATTCCTCGGACAGTCATGAACCATATCCTCACTGCCCCCACACACTAAACACTGTCAGTTGGCCATCCTGCAATCTCACTGTGAATGCCTAGTCTTATGGCAGTAGCCACAAGTCTCAACATTCCTTGGGAGAACAGGTGCGTCCGGCTGTGCTCTCGCGGGAGGGGGCGGAACTAGCCTCTGAATAGGTCCTCCGGAAGGCCGAGGTGCAACGGGGTGCAAAACAGTCCTCTGAGGAACACTAGACCTGCTGAGAGTCTGCTCCTGGATCTGAGCGGCACCTAGAGCATCGGAGTAAGCACGAAGCCGAAGAGCAGCCAAACGGTCATGGAGGGGAATGTTCAAGCCCGAAAGAAAATGACTAGCCCGAGCCTCATCAGTGGCATCGAGGGTAGGGCGAAGCAACTGAGCCGAGTAAACTCTGCATCATACTCGTCCACGGAATGGTTTCCCTGATTAAGATAATGCTTAAATTAATATCATCACAAGTGAAGTAGGCAACAACAAATGACATTTAAGAACATTATCTAGCTGACCTGAGTTAGGGAAACAAACTGTCGCTCCATCTCTGCCTTGGTGACACTGGGAAAGAACTTCGCCATGAAGCTCTTAGAGAAAGTGGCCTACTCAATGGGTCGCGACATCCTCTCGGATTTAACCCACCACCAGATATGAGCGAGATCCACCAGCTAGATGCGAACCACATCCAAACGATCCGCCTCAGCAACACGAGTGGCGACCAACAGTTGCTTGTCCAGATAAGCCATTGCTCGGCCTCCAACGGCAACTCAGTACCCGAAAACTTATCCGGGTGTAGCCTCATGAAATTTGCTACCATACCAGGCCTAGGTGGCAAAGCACCAGGTGGAGGTCCAGCGACATTCCCATTGGCTGCAAAAGTAGCTCTCATCAGCTCATTGTACTCCTGCTGAAGAGCCATCATCTGCTGAATCGTCTCGATAATAGTAGCATTGTCCGGTTGCTGATCCCCCGAGCGAGAAGAAGAATTCCCACGAGCCATAGCCTGAAACAAGATTAAAGATAGTCAGTACCCAGATTATATGTTGGTTATTATACAAGTATTCATGTGATTATCGTGGTGTACAAATAACTGAGTTAACCCGACTAGAGCCAAACTCGATTAATATACCAATCAAAACCAACCCTCGTAAAGAAAGTCATGTTTGATTGATATATTATTCAACTTTGCGCTCTGATACCACTAAAAACCCTGTGACGCCCCGCTTCCCAAAATACGGAACACGAGTACGTAACGTAGGCCCAACAAATGATGTAAACACCATCCATAAGCTGTAACAGACTAACTCAGCAATAAGAATAACAAATACAACTATGCAGGAAATATAACCACATGAATCAATGATAAAGTTCCAATAATAATAAAATAAACCAACAGTATAAATATCCAACATCCGGGATCAAAATAAAACTATGGGTCATAGAGCCCAAAACAAAGTACAAAATACAACAATGTTCAGAAAATAAATCTAGCAGCAATTAATAAATCTATACAGCGGAGACTGGATCCAACACTAGAAACATTGCTCACCAATTCTTTCGGGAACAGATCCTTCAGTACTTTTAAAATCTTGACCTAAAAAGAAAGAAAAGAGTGCCCTTAGAGCAAGTCATGGACGGCAAGTAGAAAAAACAAAGGATAATAGGAAAGCATGAATATCAAAGGAAAAGAACATGGTCAAAGACAAAGAACAAAACAAAGAACAGGCAATATCAAAGGTGTATAATAATCACACATGAAATGCATGATGTCAAGTCAAGTTCAATACAAGATCAAGTATACAGGTTGTTAAGTATTTTATTAACCTATCTAGTGCACGTACTACTTCGTCCCATTCCACAGGTTCCGTGCAAGCACAGTGAGAGTTTTAGACCAATGGTGAATTCACGGTACATATACTCGGCATTGATAACAAGAATTTACGTACAAGAATCATCATTCATTTGTTGCAAACAATGCTCCTCCTTCCATGTCACGTATACGTGCAAGTGAGAAGGCCTTACCGAGTACACTTCCCGATTGTTCACTACCAAGTCTACCCATAATACCCCAGCTTGTTAATAGTTTATTTTCATCCTATGTGAGTATGCAAGAGGGTGTCAATGATGTATATTACTATGTGTGACTAATTCTAAGCATTACAGACAAAGCATGAGGCAAGCACATCATATAAACGCATTTCACAAAATCAGGACAACATGATTTTGCTGTACTAAAACAGGGATTATGGTCACACAATATTAAATCTGAATCCATCGGAAGATCTGGAAAGTAGACTTCCACACGGTTCAAGCGAGTATAATTAAGGTATATAAAAGACACAGGAACTAGGGTGGAAACTCTATTCTATTCAGGATTTATGTTTAGTCAGCATGTAGTAGGTTATGTTCTACTAATTATTTCGGGTTAAAGAACTCATTAATAAAATATAAAAAAATTCAGGGAAGTAGATATACATGTCTACGTCCGACCTAATTTATTTCAGATTTATCTTTTACCGTAAACAGGGTCAAAGAAAATAAGAAACAACAGGATACGCATGAAATAATGAGTCTGAAATTACTAACACAGTTGCAATAAAGTAATATTATCAAACAGATGACGAATTGGAATTTAAATCGAGACCAGGGAAAAATTATCTAGACATCAAGGGCTATATTTTATGTTCAGTAAGTTCTTTCAAATTATGTCATTAGCATGGCTAAAAATCTGATTCAAAGTGAAACATACAGTAGTCCAGAAATTAACTTAACATGAGAAGATAACAAATAATTCACACGATCACATATAGCATGCAAGTTGGTAATCAAAGCAATCCTAGGTGTCAACATGTATATTTCTAAGGTTTAAGATACATTTATCACAGTCATGGTGTTGTGTCAATTCATCAATTAAATTAAATCTAGAACGTTCAATTTATCATGTCCAAGTTGTCAAGTAGTCCTATGCATGAATCTATTTGTTTAATTGGGCATATGCATGAAACATTGGGGACTGGTTTAAGATCGAAGAGATAGCATGATGTTAAGAGTATGATGGGTTAGCTCGTGTAAACCCTCGATAATCTTAACGGAATTATCAAAAGCAGTTTTTGATAGCAAAATGTACAGGATCTACTTGCAGGAGATTAAATAATCTTGAAACAAATAATAAATAGGGTTCAAGAAGAGACTTGCCTGTTATTGCAGATATAATTAAATAAGAATAATGGGATCAGAATCCCGGGTGAAATCTTCCAAAAGAAACACGTGCAAAGAACCACAGCAACAACAAAAGCCAAGAGCAAATCTTAACACCGGATCGGGACAGAACACATAACACAAAAACTTGATATGATGCGCACAGAACACGAAACACCAAATCAGCCCAATAAAATTCCTTCCTCACACCGGATCCAATCCAAACAGGGGACAGCAAAAGTGGGATCGGGTATGGCAGAACACGGAACACTGCATCCGACCACTCGCTGATTGTCTCCTTCCTCACGACAGCGAGAGAGAGAGCGAACGGTGGACTGGCGCGGCGTGACGATGGCGATGACACTCACCGCGAAGGGCGAGCTTTGTTCTTGTGGTTGAAAACAGAGACGACGGCGAACGGCGACTCCAGGACTCGAACGGCGATGCTAGGGAACTCGGTGGAGCAGCGAGGGACGGCGAATGCAATGGTTATGAGCACGATGATGGGTAGGGCGACGACGAGGAGTTACGGCGATGGAAAAACATCGGTGGTTGGGTTTCAATGGGTAATGGCGAGGGCAACGGAGAAGACGACGAGGACGAAGATGGTGGGGGATGGAGACGGTGAAGATGGTGGTGACGGTGGTGAAGGGCGATCGGAGTAGAGATGGGGGTTGGGTGGAGTTGCGGTTGGGTTTTGGGTTTAGAAAGAAACAGAGAGATAGAAAGGGGGGGTGCGGGGAGAGAGAAATGGCAGAAAGAGAGAAAGAGAGATAGAGTTATTATGGTTTAATTAATAGGGTATTTATAGGGATCAAGAAATTAGGATTTTGGGTTGATATTATGTGGGTTCTGGGTATCAATTTTGGCTCCAAAAGAGACAAACAATTATAATGAGATGGGACGAACACGAAGGAGAACAAACCAAATTCAAAATAGAAAAGAGAAAAATTCCCAAAAGAACAGAATCCAATCAAAAGAACACAGATTGATCGAGAGGGAACAAAAGAACCCAAGAAAGGACAAAATGCACTATAACAAATGAATTCAAATACAATAATCAAAAGAATACAAAATACAATAAAACCTGAAAATAGGGCTTACAATTTCATTCACTTTTCATATATATCTATATGTATATCTACATAAGCATGCATATACACATGCCTATGTATATATATATATATATATATATATATTGTATGGAGAAAGCAAAAGCATGCTGGATTGGTTTCGGTGGAAGGTTTCGGAATGAAACAGAGAAGAGAAAGGGATGATGGAGAATGGTAGGGGAGGGGGTAGGAGTATACATATACATTTATATATTATGTATACACACAATGAGTACTATTAGGTGGAGAAGTACAAAAGGAGGTCTGATGGATTTTGGCTTGATTTCGGCAGACAGGGAAGAAGGAAAAGAGGAATGGAGAAGAGATGAAGGATAATAGGGTGTATTAGGTATATATATATATATATGTATACACACAAAATGTGTGTTGGAATTTAATGGAGAAAGGCACAGGAAGGGATTTGGCTGATGGGATTTGTTTCGGAATTGAAAACAGAGAAGGAGAAGAGTAGTGATGGAGAAGGGTGTAGGGTAGGGGTATTAGTAGGAGATTATAGGAGTAGTTATAATAACTACCTCCCACTAGACCACTAACTTTACTCAACAAATCAAAATTTGTACTTCCTTCCTAATTAAAAATCCTGCCGGCCATTTCCCTCTATTTTGCAAGATATTTGTACGTGCTCCGCACGTGCACACACTTCATTCACAAATTTGATTATTTATTTATTTTAAAATACATCTATGTAACATATCAGATGTATATAAAATTAATTTAATTAAATTTATAATTTTTCATATACAATAAAATAGACACACATTTCCTGAATTTTATTGTGAAAAAGAATATGCTTAAACACGTGCACCGAAAACACGTGCGTCGCCAGTAAAATCTCAAAAAATACGAAATTAACTTTATGGATCGAATAATATTTATAATTAATCAGAATACAACATTTAAAAATATATTTAATATACTTATCCAATAATGTAATTAATACGTACATTGAAAACACGTGAATTACACGTACAAAATTATTTTAATCAAAATAGAGAAAAATGAATTTTCGTTTTATAAAATGGATTTAAATACATAAAATAAATAATTTGAACACATAGAAAATATTACACATAGTGGTGGAAACACATAATCGACACGTGTATCAACAATACGTAAAATGCACGTAAAAATACAAGACTGAAATTTAGCATTTGAGTTAACTCAAATGGGATTTTAAGATTACGGAAAATACATAAATAGTCGGAAATCAAAATACGCAGTGAAACACGTTACAAGTATTACCAGTAACGGTACAAAATACACGTGCGTAACACACGAGGGCAAAATTGTCACTTCCAATTTTGCGAGGTGTTACACTCTCCCCCTCTTAGAATAGTTCCGTCCCCGGAACTCCCTAGGGTAAAAGTTATATTTTGTACACACCAGTGAAAAATATCATTATTCTATATAGAAAACTATAAACATCAAGAAAATAAATGTTGTATAAAAATAAGCAATGTGAAAAAACAAGACATATTCTATATAAGAAAACTATGAGTATCAAAATTTCACAAGAACGGAAAAAGAAAATGAGGAAAATAACATGAAATGTGACAAAAAGATAGGATAGATTCAGAGAAGTTTCATCAAAAAATAATACCAGGTAAAGCATTAGATAAAAGGAAAAATAAACTTAGTTATTAATTGTGAAATAGTTCGGAAAACAATGCAATGAAGAAAACACAGTTATTAGATAATTTATAAGTAGATTTAGTAATCAAAATTTATCAAAGTAATAAGCGGTAGAAAAATTGCAAACTGGATTGATACTGTATAACGAAAATTGAATTAGCAATTTAAAAGAAGACTATTGAATAACAGTTCGAAAAATATATGAGAATGAAATATAGTTAAAAGTATAGAAAACATAAATGATTTTGTATACAAATTAATATCATAAAATAATTTGTAAGGTAACTATAATAATTTTACATAAGATTTGAAAATTAAAGATATAGAAGGCATACATCGAAATACTTTCGAATTGTCAAAGGGAGCAGGAAAACCAACAAACAAAATCTTATACATACATAGGCGAAAAATTATAGGGTGAAACAACCAATATTATGATACGAAAATTATAAATGATTTGTAGGAGTAAAACAAGACATCATAGTAGAGAAAGTAATAACATATTACTGAAATAATGTAAAAACTAATCATGTAGAAATAACTTATGGATTGAAGAAAAGTATAAATACTAACTTTATTTTTTGTTAGGTGAGTAACCACCAAATCTAAGATAAGTTAATAGCAAAACATGATGAAGTGGCATGAAATGCTTACTCATGAAAATATTAAAAAAAAATAAAGAAGAAAACGACAAGATAGTTGAAATTAAATAGTAAATATGCAAGTAAGATAGATATAGAAATCAGTATAAACAATATAATGATAGGTTGTAAAATATTATGAAATAGTATAAGCTAGTACAAAATAGAATAGGGGTAAATAAATATTATAGATAACAAAGTAGGGGTTATCTAACTAGAAAATCTCCTTCTGGTGTAGGTTTGCCTCGTTGATATCCAACTGCAGACTTGCCTCGTTGAAATCAAGTTGCAGGATTGCCTCTACGACATCTGATTGCAATTTGCCTTCTGGACATCCGGTTGCAGACTTTGCCTTCCCGACGTCCAGTTGCAGTTTGCCTCCATTGACGTCTAGTTGCATATTTGCCCTCTCGACATCAGGTTGCACCAAAAATGAGAGATGGAAAGATGTAATCTTCCATATACACTTGGATATTGAGTGTTTAATAAAGTATGGGGTTACATTTTGAAATCAGTGACATAAAAGTGGATGGAAAAGTTGTCAATGAAGTAGGAAATTACAACGAAAAAAATATTAAAATAGACATATATAGGCTTTAAATATAGGATATACAAATTTATAGTAATGAAAATGATTTATAACATTAAGACAAAAATAGTGCAAAGTATATGCACGAGATGAAAATACAAAAGAAAACGATAATCATGTAGTGTGTGTATTATATTGAAGAAACATAAAATTACCAAATTTATGAATAGCGATTAATAGCAAAAGTAAATATAACAAAACAAATTAGTAGATAATATGTAATAGCAATAGTATCGAATGTAGACAATAAAACAAAATGGTATGTCATATTTATATGGATAGAAATTTTCAATCTTGTTGAAAATATATTGAAATTTGTTGGACAATGTAAGGAAATGGAAAAATATAGTATCAAAAAATCAGATCATACAAAATGAATGTACTTAAGAAATTTTTCATAGGCAAAATTCAAAATATAATAGAAATAATAAATGAAGAAAATAATAGTTGCAATATAAATTTAATAAACGGCAATGAAATACATAAAGTAATAGCAATATAAACGGGTAAATATGAAAGAGACATAAAAACATGAAAAACAAAATTTTAAGACTGAAAGACAGATAAAACACGTTCAAAAGATCAAGACTCAAGAAGATAAACAAAATAATAGATATTCAAGTGATTTAATAGTATAAGAAAATATTTATTTGAAAAATATTGAATGTTGAAAAGTATTGTGATAAGAATTCAGGAAAAATAATTTGAGAGGGAAGTGTGTCTACGTGTAACGTATCATGAATGTAGGTTCAACCAACCACGCTTCCACTGCGCCACTCTGATACCAAGGAAAAATATGCTCGTATAGAATCTTACATCAATGTATTTGAGGAGAGCATCATGAATGAAAGTCAATAACTACTTCATTCATGACTCCAGCCATCCAAAAGGAAAAGGAAAGAGAAAACATCAGTGTATAGAGCAACATAAATGTAAATCACACACATTTAAATCTCTATAAACTGAATACACACTTCTAATGTCCACCCTAACATTTCGTCCTTGTCAATTTGTTCTACTTATTGAAGCGTAGCTCTGATACCATTCTGTAACACCCCGAATTCCAAATAAGACTGAATTCGAAGTTTCAAATGATCTTTACACTTCATTTCGTACAATTTTACAAGGAATTTAATACTTTTATTTCAACAATAATTACATCAGAGTCTTTTACATCAACACGCAGCAGAATAAATACAATACAACAATAATAAATGTACAATTGAAACAACTTTAACATTTAAGTAATCATCAGCAACAATTTCATTTTTATATCCTCATGTAAACACAAAGTCCTGCATATAAAACTATGGGCACGTCAGTTGCTTACACCCGACGAAATATTATACACAGCCGTCCTCGCTATGCAGAACAATATAACGATTCTTAAATACTTTAGCAAACAACAAACTTGATCACAAATAAAGCTACAAAGGGACTATTCTATTGATGTCGTGTTGTACTGTGCACTTAGTCATTAATGCAGTAATTTAATATTACGTGACACTAATGTGAACTTGTTCTGATTCTATGCATCCCATACTACATAGGTTTGAGGGCAAGCCCTTAATTGTTCTTCATCTTGTAGGGTTCAATCCCTCGCCATGACTTAAACTACTACGGTAACTACGGTAAGTATTCTGGTGTTCTATGAGTTACGAGCCCATGTCCATGCACCCTAGAGAGAATCCCACGCACTGACACATGACTCATCATGCAGGCATCCTGTGGTCAATTCACCTCCTACCATAGATGATGTCACCACCCGTAGTCACTAAACCACCCCACAAGCATCGCTATCAGGGATGGTACTCTGGAGTAGTATCCACCCCCTATTCACGATGCATCATGGGACATCCTATGAATACTCTCATGCCTGCCAATCCAATGGCCCTCATACTCATGTTTTTCTCTTACTTTCATCACATCTTCACTATAGTGTAGTCCTTACAATTTTAGTTTGTTAAAAGAAAATCATCACAACCTAGAGCTAGCTTACCCTACCGGACTTAAACCAAAACAAAAGAGACAGTCAGCCTACCTGGCTACTTCTCTAGAGACGCTCAACCCTCAACGGTTGGCTCTCAAAATCATAAATAAAACTGCCGGTCACTAGGGTCTCGCCTAGTCTCTAGTTTCCAACAACTTTCTCTCTCTAGACATCAACAATAAGTCGTAATCAATCTCAATTTAATCTTTCATTTTCTTTATCCATATCTCTTTCTGAAAAACATTTGTTTTAAAATCTCAGAACATGAGAACAATTCAATTCAACCTCTTTATCAATTTCATCATTCATACCCTTGTGTGCATTTCAAATAATCTCAATCAAATATTAATACCCATAAAATCTCATTAAGAGAAAAATCTAACTTCAATCCAAATATTCATCTCTACTTAATTAAAATAAGGGTTACAATCTTCATTATAAAAAATCACTTCTAATTCTTTTAATCGATAAACCCAAGTTCTTTAATAATATTTAATAAAAAAACTCCTCTTTTAATACTCCCAAAATATCTCAAATATTGTAGAAATAACTTTCATAAAGTCCAAACTATTTTAGAAAATTAAATAGGATTTTTCTCAATTTCATTTCGCTTTAAAACTCTAAAAACCCATTAAAATAAAAGAAAACAATTAAAGTGTCAAAACTAGGTTTCGAACCCAGTACCGAAGCCCAGACCCGCAGTGAACAGTGAACAACCCAATATGCACCCTCTGACCAATATGGCCAAGGTGAGTAATTGATTTAATGGTGAATCAAATTCTATGTAAGCTTCGGGATTTGGTTTTGAGTTAAAATCAAACTTCCAAAAATTAAAGTCTCTGAAAAGACTCGAACCCAAGACCTTCGAAACCCCCTGAGCTACAGTAACATTTTTGTTGCGCCACCGAACACTAGTAAGTCCAAGAGCACTTATTGTTATGAAAATAGTATACTGCCCTGTTATTTAATTTCGTTTAATAAACTCGATTCTTCGATCGGTTCGTGCTTCCATAAAATATAAATAATTTTTCCAGAATATGCTTCATTTAAAAATATATCGTACATGTTTTCTTATGTTTGCAATATAATGATATCTTTCTTCAAAATGTATAAAAACACATATAATCAACTTTTCCCAAAATAAAATATTGTCTTTCATAAAAATTTCCTTCATAAAATTCCTATACTCATAAAATAAATATTTTTGAGGTTAGAACCGCACTTCTTTGCCACGTTAACATCACAGGTCATTTTTCATATATTTGCATTATTTCTACTACTATTCTAATCATGCATCATACAACCACGATTCATCAAATTGCAAATATTTTAGCATACAAATATACTAACACCCATTATAACAACTTTAGAGAGCAATTCACATCTACCACACTAATTAAATTCTAGCATGAATCTACTCTTATCATACCAATTCAAATTTAACAAATAAATTATATAACTATCATGCAATTTCTACTCCTAAATTAGAAAGGATTTAAGAAACACCCACCCAAGAAATATTGATTTCTTGCAATTTGCACTCCTAGAATGAGAGCTCCTAGAAACTCCGATTCGCCTCGACTTCCGCGCACAAGAGAAAAACTCCAACTCCTACTTTCGGCAAAGCAGCAGTAACTCCATTTCGGTCAGAGAAAAGTGAAGCACCTCCATCTCATTTTCGGCCAAATAGAGAAGTTTTATATTCATGTGCATACTATATATATCTACATATCTACATAGATATATTTATATATACAGCTATATATAATGAATAATGTATACATAGTTCGATAAGTGGAGTCGGACAGTAGCTTGCTAATGGGACTAGGGGGCTTTC
Organism: Hemerocallis citrina; assembly: GCA_017893485.1. Classification (NCBI taxonomy): domain Eukaryota; kingdom Viridiplantae; phylum Streptophyta; class Magnoliopsida; order Asparagales; family Asphodelaceae; genus Hemerocallis; species Hemerocallis citrina. Next base: position 384,336,209 of record CM030358.1, on the reverse strand, counting down.
GACAGAGACAGGGGAGAAGGGAAAGGAGAGTAATGTATATATCTACATATATACATATATATATTAGAAGCTATATATATATATGTAGGCATAGGAGTAGGTGGAGGAAAAAGCAAATTGAGTTGGCCTGGGGTTTCGGAAGTACACAGAGGAGGAAGGAAAGCATTTCATTCACTTTTCATATATATCTATATGTATATCTACATATATATATGCATATACACATGCCTATGTATATATATATATAAATATACATATATATATACATATACATATACATATATATATATATATATATATATATATATATATATATATATATATATATATATACTAGGTTTGCCCGTTGACACGTGCCTACGGCACGTTTTCGGCACGGTGCATTTTGTTTGATCATATAAAATAGTTTTGGAGGTCCAGCAACTTAATTGAAGTAGCAAACATAGAGCAAAAAACATATTATATGAATTTTTTGAATTATTTTTAAAGTTTTTAAATTTTAAATTTTTTTAGTTTTTTAATTTTTAATTTTAAAAAATTTTAAATTTTTTTTATTTTCTTAAATATTTTGAATAGAGGAGGGAAGGAGAGAGAGAAAAAAAAAGTAAATTAATATAGGAGTTGTTTTGGGTGGGGGATTTGAATTTGAGTTTTGAGGGAAAATTTTTGGGGGAAAAATATGTTTTGTGATGTTAGATCTGGACCTTTAATTTTTGGGGGAATTGAAGGAGAGCCACTTGATAGCTTTCTTTGTATTTTATTATATATATATATATATATATATATATATATATATATATATATATATATATATTGTATGGAGAAAGCAAAAGCTTGCTGGATTGGTTCTGTTGGAAGGTTTCGGAATGAAACAGAGAAGAGAAAGGGATGATGGAGAAAGGTAGGGGAAGGGGTAGGAGTATACATATACATTTATATATTATGTATACATATAATGAGTAGTATTAGGTGGAGAAGTACAAAAGGAGGTCTGATGGCTTTTGGTTTGATTTCGGCAGACAGGGAAGAAGGAAAGGAGGAATGGAGAAGAGATGAAGGATAATTGGGTGTGTATATATATATATATATATGTATACACACAAAATGTGTGTTGGAAATTAATGGAGAAAGGCAATAGGAAGGGATTTGGCTGATGGGATTTGTTTCGGAATTGAAAACAGAGAAGGAGAAGAGTAGTGATGGAGAAGGGTGTAGGGGTAGGGGTATTAGTAGGAGATTATAGGAGTAGTTATAATAACTACGTCCCACTAGACCACTAACTCCACTCAAAAAATCAAAACTTGTACATCCCTCCTACTCAAAAATCCAGCCGGTCATTTCCCTCTCTTTTGCAAGACACGTGTACGTGCTCCGCACGTGCAAACACTTCATTCACAAATTTGATTATTTATTTAATTTAAAATACATGTATGTAACATATCAGATGTATATAAAATTAATTTAATTAAATTTATAATTTTTCATGTAAAAATAAAAATAAACACACACATTTCATGAATTTTATTGTGAAAAAGAATACGCTTAAACACGTGCACCGAAAACACGTGCGTCGCCCGTAAAATCTCAAAAAAATACGAAATCGACTTTATGGATCGAATAATATTTATAATTAATCAGAATACAACATTTAAAAATATATTTAATATACTTATCCAATAATGTAATTAATACGTACATTGAAAACACGTAAATTACACGTACAAAATTATTTTATTCAAAATAGGGAAAAATGAATTTCCGTTTTATAAAATAGATTTAAATACATAAAATAAATAATTTGAATACATAGAAAATATTACATGAAGTAGTGGAAACACATAATCGATATGTGCATAAAAAACTCGTAAAAAGCATGTAAAAATATAAAGATTGAAATTTAGCATTTGAGTTGGCTCAAATGGGATTTTAAGATTACGGGAATGCATAAATAGTCAGAAATCAAAATACGTAGTGAAACACGTCACAAATATTACCAGTAACGGTATAAAATACACGTGCGTAACACACAAGAGCAAAATTGTCACTTCCAATTTTGAGGGGTATTACATCACAATGAATTATGAAACTTCCTGATCCATCCAGTATCGTCAAAAAAAGTGCTGATGTCAATCGTTGATTCAGCTCAGTGAAGGCTTCATTACAGTACTCATCCCACATGAATTTCTGCTCTTTCCCAGTGAACTTGGTCAACGGCTCGATAATCATCGAAAAATCCAAAACAAACTTTCTGTAGTAACCTGTTAGCGCAAGGAAACTACAAACTTCAGATACAGATTTCGGCGTCGGCCAATCCTTAACTACAGAGATCTTAGAAGAATCGACAGAAACTCCATCACCAGAGATAATATGCCCCAGGAAGGCAACCCGGTCCAACCAAAACTCACACTTGCTAATCTTCCCATACAGCTGATGTTCCTTCAACGTCCGCAAGACAACTCGCAAGTGCTCAGCGTGCTCATCATGATTCCTAGAATAGACAAGGATATCGTCGATGAACACCACGATGACCTTGTCCAGGAAGGGAGAGAAAACCCGATTCATCAAGCTCATGAACACGGATGGAGCATTCCTAACCTCGAAAGGCATCACTAAGAACTCATAGTGACCATATCGAGTGCGGAAGGCTGCTTCAGTACATCCTCAGCTTTAACCTTGACCTGATGGTACCCAGAACAAAGATCCAGCTTTGAGAACACAGAAACACCTCCCAATTGGTCGAACAAGTCATCAATTCTCGGCAACGAACACCGGTTCTTCACTATGATATTGTTCAGCTCACGATAGTCGATGCAAACCTGCGACTACTTCCTTCTTATTGACGAACAGTATAGGAGCTCCCCAAGCCGAGACACTTGGTCTGATAAAACCCTTATTCAGCAATTCCTGAATCTGCTCCTTCAACTCTGCCAACTCAACTGGCACCATTCGGTATGGGCTTTTAGAAATAGGAGCTGTACCCGGCTGGACATCAATCCCGAACACAACTTCTCGGTCTGGCAGCAACCCTGGTAAATCATCCTGAAACACATCAAGAAACTCTCGCACAGTCAAAGGTGCGACAACACCATCAACATCCACTTCCTGCATTACTCTAGTTTTAAGACTCGCTGACTTCTCAACATGACCATGCGGCATTTCACCAACGTGGAATTCAGATTCCTGATGGTCTGGTATTTGGAACAACATCTTCTTCTTACAGCAGTAAATCATAGCATGAGTAATACCGAGCCAGTCCATGCCCAAGATCACATCAAAACTGGAATTGTTGATGACAATAAGGTCAGCTACAAAATCAACTCCTCCAGTAATCAAAGGGCTCTGCTCACAGATCTGATAGCACACAGTGGTACCTCCACCTGTAGTGATGTTCCAAGCTGCTGGCATCTCACTACAGACCAAACTGTGCAAGCCGACGAAGAGGGAAGAAACAAAAAAATGAGTTGCCCCGGAATCAAAGAGGACATGGGCAGGAAAGGAGTGAACAAGAATAATGTCTTGCAAGAATTCAAAGATGAGCACACAATATGCAGAAGGCAAAATGCAAGAACAAACATGGATAAAATAATAACATGACAGCGCAACAAAATTAAATAACAAGATAGCAAGAAAATCAAAATAAAACACAACTAAAGATATACCTACAACAACTCCCAAAGCGGTCTCAGCATCCTCAGCAGTTAGGTTGTAGGCCTGACCACGACCTCCAGAAGGACCTCCCTGAGGAGCGGCTCTCCTCTTACCGAAAACCAGTCTCTGAGGTGGGAGTGGTGGTCCGCCCTGACCACGAGCAAGTGCTCCCTGCGGAGCGGAACCTCCAACCGGTGCAAAGGCCCTGGACCTTGGGCAATCACGAACCATGTGGTTGCTACTACTACTCAAGAGGCATTGGCGATTGGCTATCCTGTAATTCTCACGCAAGTTCTCAGTCCTGTGACAGTGCGTACAGACCGAGTTCATCCTCTAAGCGGTTGGTGGATACGGCATTGTCCTGGCAGGAAGGGTCGAACTCCTGATAGGCCCTCCAGACGGCCTAGCAGCTACAGGATGCGAAACAGGCCGCTGAATGGTGCACTTCTGCCTACTAGTCTGCTCCTGGCTTCTTGCAGGCTCTAGGATGTCAGCATACGATCAGAGTCTCAAGGCAGCTAGGCGATCCTGGATCTCAATGTCCAAGCCCAACAAGAAACCATGGCCCTTATCTTCATCATTCGCCACCATGGAAGGGGCAAAGCAACTCAGTCGGGTGAATTCCGCAGCATACTCATCTACGATCTGACTCCCCTGGTTCAAGATAGTGTTTTAGTTAAACAGTGATATATCATGAAATAACAATGAAAATTGCATAATAAACACTATTTGACGAAGCTGAGTAAGCACGACAAATTGCCGCTCCATTTTATTTCTGGTGATATTGGGGAAGAACTTCGTGATAAAGCTCTCTCTAAAGATGGCCCAGGCAATGGGGTGCCCTAGCCATTCCATTTTAGTTCGTCACCAGATGTGAGCGAGGTCAACAAGCTGGATGCTCACGACATCTACGCGATCAACATCTGCTATCGATGCTGCAATTAATAGCTGCTCAGTCCTGATAAGCCATTGCTCGGCTTCCAGCGGATCTTCAGTGCCCGAGAATTTGTCTGGGTATAGCCTTATGAAGTCTGTTACATTGCCAGGTCTTGGTGGCAGCACCACAGCCACAGGTACAACGGGCTCCCTGTTGGTAGCTCCCAAAGCCACCCTCATCAATTCACTATGCTCCCGCTGCATCTGCATCATCTGTTGCATCAGCAGTTCATTCTGCTCACGCTGCATTTGTATCACTTGAGAAATAGTGGGCTTTTCCAACTAGTCATCCCTAGCTCGGGAGGACGAAGAACCCTTCCTAGCCATGGTCTGAAATAGGAATCAAACAGTTAGCATCCAGATTATAAGTTGGTTATCAATTATCCATGTAATTTACACGTTGTACATATTGTTGAGTAAAATCGGTTAAACCCAAACTAATCAGAGTCCAACCCCAAACTAGTTAGAGTCAAACTTGGTTCTGATACCACTAAAAACCTTGTCATGCCCCGCTTTCCAAAAATATGGAATGCAAGCACGTGACATGGCCCAGCGAATGACTTGCGTCATCCATCAGTTGTTATTGATTTAACTCAACAACATAAACAGGAAGTAATACAACCATGCATGGATTAAGGGAGTAATCACATGAATGACAATAATTAAAATTTAAGCATAAAATAACCAACATAATAACAATCCAACATCTGAAATCAACAAAATAATATTCGGGTCAAAAACCCACAAATACAAGAAAAAACAATAATTATTTAGGCGGCCATGCAATTCAGTTCTTTCACCATTGTTGTTCTTCTAGTCCATCAGGCAATTCTCCATAATTACCTGTAAGATGTCCATCTAAAAGAGGGAAAAATATGTCCTTAGAGCAAGTCGTGGACAGCAAGTAAACAAACAGAGAAACAATGACATTTACGATATAACAATGAATTCAATAAACAATAGAGTCGATGACAATGAACAATGGCAAAATGGTAACAATGCAATGTGCAATAAGGATGATTGATAATGATGACAATAAACGATAATAATAACGCTAAACAATAACGATAACACTGTTCAACAATAATGACAATATGCAATGATGATGCGATGAAAATCGTAAGTCTATTATTCATTTTAATCCTAACTAATGCACGTACTACTGTATCCCATACTGCAGGTTCGATGCACACAATCAATTTCGTTTAGACTAAGGTGGTAGATTCTATAGGTCATTTTCTCGGCACGATATAACACTAGCATTGTAGTAATTTCTTGCACAATAACGATAACACTGGCTATTGCAGCAATTTCTTGCACAATAACGATATCACGGGCTATTGCAGCAATTTCTTACACAATAACGATAATACTAGCCATTGACGCAATTTCTTGCACAATGACGATAACACTGGCCATTGACGCAATTTCTTATACAATAACGATAACGATATTTTGGGAACGAGGCCGACAATTCCGAGTACAGTCACTATATTATCAATTACCCGTAGTCAACCTTTAACCCCGGCTTGATTAACATTCTTTATTCAATTAACATGCAATACTAATAAGAAACAATAGGGACAGAAATATCAATGAGAAACGATAAGACGAATAATAAAGGATACTAGAATGATGACAACACAACCCTAAGCTCATGCAATGTACTCTACACAATTAAATGCACCATATACATCATTATAGATTCAATTATATATTATCAAACATGGAAACTTAATTCTGGACAACAGTAGGTTGGTGTACTATAATTGAATTTCCCATTACTACAGAATAGCAAATGGGGATCTGTCAGAAGTTCTAGAAACGAGACTCTTGTCCGGTTCCAACGCATATTTAAAGTCCAAATTCTGACAAAGTAACTAGGTGAATTTCAGTGGTCATTACAGGTTACCGTTTCTGGTTGTTTATCAGTGTTAACTAGTTTCAGTTGTAAAAGCAGAAATTATTCATTTTAAAAATCACCAAAAATAATTTTCATTACCCTAAGCATGTTAACTATCATTCTGGAAATTATCATGGTGATATTTGATCACATTTAATCAGGTTAACAAGGTATATGCATAAATCTGGAAATAGAATGCAACTGCAGTAAAATGGTCATAAATCTTGCAATATAAGTCGGAATTCAAAAATTCTGGATGTTCTGGGAACTAGATACCTAGGGCAACATTTCATATTTGACACGTTTTAACACCCAAAAAAAAAAATTTCTTTTCTCCAAATTCAATTATTTCAATTTCTATATCACTTTAAATATAAACTAAGAAAGATATATTTGAAGGAAAATTTTGGCAAAGTTTCCCTTGTAAATTTTGCCCCGAAACACAAATAGCTTACGGAATTCTGCTCAAAATTTCGTATCTCACAATACATGCAATAATTTCACGGGCTCCCCAGGCTAAAATGAGCAGAAACACACAGGCAATATAATATAATGCTCTGGGGACCAAACTCATAACGGATTATCAAATATCAAATAAAAACTATAAATCTCTTAGAAAAACGAGGTAAAAATTTAAAAAAATCGTTGTCAAACCTACCACAGAGCCCGGTACTCCACAACGAGATGGGTACGGGTCACAAACATACCATACCACCCCACACTATACTCATCATCATCATATACATGCTTATACATCCATAATACAATTTAGATCATAAATTTTACTATTCACATAACTAATTAGTACAAATTTTAAAAATGAAACTTCATCCTACCAACCCACTCCTCACCTCTGCACGGATGGGAATCTGTAACAGTAGGAGATCTAGGGTAGTCCTCAGACTCCCCTAACCCCCCAAACACTAAGGGGTCGGCCATTTCTGGTGTGAGTATAGTTATTAATCTAATAACAAATTAAAATAGTATAAAGAAAATAATTTAAACTTAGAAATACCAAGTTTAGATAATGCAACCGGAATCCTGAACACAACAACGTCATCAATACAAAGATATATCAAATACTTTGCCAATCCTGCATTCAACTATTTATTTATCCATAACTTCTCACATTTCATAATATACTTCAGCTCAACCTCGTATATATATATACTTATTTTACATCCGCATAGTACGAATACACATACAATCCATTACTTTTCAATTTAAAATTTTCTAACCCAAATATTCATTCTTCCACAAGTATCGTCATAATAGCATTATTGAATATAACTACATGATGTTATTACTCCTTTCATTAATAACCATTTATATGAATACAACTCATAATACAACATACTCTCTTAATAACCATTTTCATAACCAATCGCATAATAGGGGTATTTATTTTATTATGCCCTATCAAGTATCATTTCTTACAAATGCTTCTATTCTCATAATACCACATTTATTCATATCTTATGACGCAAATATAACATCTTATTGCTTATTGCAATGCTCTCATATCTCATCACATCATTAACACATTATTGACAGAATGCTTATACTCATTACAGCGAAAACTTGTTTTATAGCTCATTCCCATTTCATTATACCACTTTAGTAATTTCTTTTTCTTATAAACAATAAATCTTATTATCATTTTCACTTAATCCCCAAACACAATCTGGGGCCACAACATATCACACCCCATAGCCGATAGCTTGGGTAATAATCACCGCACCCCAAACACACAGTTTGGGTAATATCACATCACATCTCAAGCCGATAGCTTGGTTATTAATTCACTTTAATCACTTATCATCTTCACTTTACTTAATTCTTCATTTCCATTAATCATTACCACTATCATACCAACTCACCCTGCGAATTATACCAAGGCAGGTAGTTCCCACTATTTCCATAGAAATAGCGGGCAGGTAGTTCCTTGACACAATTCCAAGGTACAACTCATATCAACAGTATTTTACTTTAATGATCACATACATAATACAATTACTTCCTACTATTCATAGGAACACATCTCTCTTTTATTATTTTCATTTTAAATTAACCACGCACTACATTTATCACTTCTTTTCATACACTAACTCATAACTCGTTTTCCTTCACATTTACTTCATTCACAACTACTTTCTTTCTCATCCACAATTCACAATTTGCTTTCTGTACTTTCACATTTTTATTAACACTTAGTTATTTTATTAGTTTGTCGACCAGTGAGCCACAGTATCCTAATATACTGAAAGCCGACAGCCAAGTAAAACATGCGGACCGATGCTTACACAGAGTCTTACTCGTCCGAGGCTACGTCTTCCTCCTAGCCGAACTAGCGAGGGAACACCGCACCCCAGATAAACTGGGTACTTCCTCGCGACATCTGTCATCGAGGGGAAAATACCGTACCCCAGGTAAACTGGGTACTTCCTCCCAGCAGATAGCCAGGAGGGAAAAACACCGCACCCCAGATAAACTGGGTACTTCCTCGCGAAAGCTGTCATTGAGGAAAACCGGGCCTCAAGCCGATAGCTTGGGCGATAAAACACTGCACCCCAGATAAACTTGGTACTTCCTCCCAGCCAAAGCCAGGAGGGAAAAATACCGCACCCCAAGCCGGTCCTTGGGTATTAGGAGGTCTAGCCCAAACCCCCAGGATTGCTGTAGGTACTGGTCAACAAAACCATCTGTTATTAACATTATTCATTTCATCTTTCCATCTTACTATGTTCCACAACATTACACTTTTGAATTCAAGAATAGCTACCACCTTGATTTTAGTCACGTGTATTAATAACACATTTAATTAGCACTTACCATCTTATCTTTTATCTTGCATTTGATGCACATCTGATGTCCACGATATAATTATCATCTCAGTATATCACATATATACATACACCTAGTCATTTAACATATAAACCAACATGTCATATTATTGCATATCACGAATGGACCACATTATTTATTTTTCGATAACATCACCCATTATGAATACTACGCTATTTACTACTTCATTAAATCACATATAGGCATACACCAAGTTATATCATAAGTAAAAGAATTATAAGGTGCTGGTCTGTATGCTAAGCGTATCAAAATATATAATTCATCACAGAATAATATCATATTATTGCCCATTAATTCACTTCGAACATAATTACAATATAAACATGTACCCAATTATTAATTTCATCTACTATTGCATCACACGTCATAATCAGCTATATATATATCACAAATATACGCCACACATGCAGGTTTCCCAGAAAAAGGGGCTAAAATCACTTATTTCCTCTAATTAAATCTTATAATATCTAGTTATAGCATACCAGCTCATACACCATGCTCCATGTAATCATAATTACCTATAAGGGCCTATATGCCCCAAAACATGCTCAAAATATGCACTGGATAAAAATATGCATCAACAATCTAATATAATTAGTTTTTCATACTTCAACACATCACAATAACCCATACTATATATTTTATATACTTAAAATAGTCACTTTCACCACATCTCTCAAAAACCCATTTTGGATCCTTAAAAATCCGTATTTTCAATAAAAATCCACTTTTGGCATAAATCCCACAAAACATATCAAAAGGCCACGAAATTCGGCCACAATATAAAATATTTATAAATACAACATACTCACCTAACGGATCGAGCAAACGATGTCCCACGTCCGTCCTGTAGCCAGTCGAAGTTCGATTTTTTCCACCTAAATAGGAAATTATAGGATCGATAAGCATGAAACTCAAAACTCGACCTATGGATCTCCAAATTCAAATCTGTCTTCACCCACATGTCACAAATAACATACGTTGGCGAGCTACATCGACGGATTTCAAATTCGAACCACAATACAAGAACTTACCTATGGATCGGAGGCTTTCTAATAGGAAAATTTCCTATTTCCTAATTTCTTCAGTCCCTTTGTCCTAATATCTCAAATTAGGGTTATCAACAATAACGAGACTCATCTACACCTCCGAAATCATCAAATTCTCACCTCTATATCGTGTGGGCATTTCACCGAACACCCGGCGTGCACTTTACACCTATAGTCTATTTTACTCAATTTAATTGAGCTGGAAGTCTTTAAAAATCATTCTAAATTCATATTAATACTTTCATAATACTCTACACCCTCATATGCATTTTCTATAATTATTTGGATCGAGTTTTCTACCCGATTTCATAAACCCTATAGTTCGAGTTTATGCCAAAATTACTACTCCCCATTTTATTCTAATGGCTCACTATAATTTTTACCACCATACAAGAGATAATTCTTATATATATATATATATCTCTATTTTACAAACCCAAAACCCTAATTTACTAACAACTTGTAATTTCTCTAACAATCCACTAATTCCTCAAATCTTCCACTTCCAACACCTCTAAATCTCTCTACCATAATAATCCTACTCAATAAAACTAACCACATTTAATTTTATATGAATAAATAAAATAGGATATACCTTTTCGAAATCCTTTCGAAAATCCGACACTTCCACGATGTAGAGAACCCCTCAGTTAGCATACCCCTCAGTTTAATTTGGATTTGGTGAAGAATCCAAGTGGATTTGAGCGGGAGTGAGGGAGGCCGATGGGTTTCGGCCGAAGGGTTCTGCGATCGGGAGTGGAAAAAAAAAAGAAAAGAAGGGAGAAGGAAGGAGGAGAGAAAGAGGGGGGGGAGGGGTTGTAAAAAGATTAATAATAATAATAATAATAATTAAAGGCTATTTGCAAATAAACCCCCAATACCCTAAAATATTTCAAATAAACGCCAACTTTATACTTTAATAATACTAATAATACAAAATACATTAAATCATCTCATAACAATCCTCCAAAATTATAAAATAAAGTAAATAATATTTCTTCACATAAAATCTCAACTCATGGCTTCAACATATCATCTACACCAATCCAATTAAAATATTTATACCAGTATCAATAAGATATCATTTAAAATAATTCTCACCCCTACAAAATGTAAAAACGAATATTTTTGGTATTTTAAAATCCGAGGTGTTACATTCTACACACCTCAAAAGAAGCTCGTCCTCGAGCTATGGGGTTTAAGAAAACTCCTCGAACAAAGTCAAGATACTTACTCCTCACCATTTCCTAAGGTTCCAAGGACATTATCTGCATCAAAACTTCATTGCCCCTTTAACAACTGCACAACTTGTCGTCTGGTCGATCGCACTATCGATCTATAATAACCACTGGCCTCATAGGATTTGTCACATCCAATGCCACATCCAGCTGGACTTCAATCTACAACGGCTCTACACTTAAGATAAATCCTTCACACTTTCTTGACATAGAAAAAAGAAATACATCAAGAATGTCCGATATCTCAAAGATATGCTTCAAACAATATACCACAATTCCAATTCTTTCTATAGCTCTGTAGGGGCCAACAAACCCCCAGGTCTAACTTTTCCCGGTTTCTAAAACGACGTACTCCATGAATAAAGGATACTTTCAAAAATACCCAAATCTTCAATTTCTAACTTCAAGAGGCTTTCGCCGCTAATCTGCAGAATCATTTTCTTTTCTCGACTACACACCTCAAAAGAGGCTTATCCATGCTCACCTAACAATTAATATTCTTCCTCGGTCTGGACCACTAAAATTTTCTCCTAGAATTTTGATACATTTTCATGCCACCAGGAATGTCAATATACTGAGTATAAGGAGCATTCTCCATCTCCCGCTACCGCAAGCCATCCTTATCAAGAACACCAAGTCTACGATAATAACAAGAATTTCCTCCTGCCCACTGACCAATCTGCATCACATTCATTAATCTCATCCAGAATTCGACATGCATCCTCTGTCAAAAATAGAAATTTTGAATTCCAGTTTGACTGGTCAACTTTAGGATAAATAACTGTATTGATACACTACCGATATATAAGGTTGTGTCAATCTCAACTACGGAAATAAAGTCAAATTGATCTAATGAATTTAACACCATCCACTCTTGGGACGTCATTAGAACCAAAACCTTCTTTCCATTTATAGCTTTCATCACCTTATTTCTTCCCCGAGTGGTATTTTATTTCCATACCAATCTACCAAGGTACTCAAGCCACGTTTATTGCCTCCTGCTAAAATCATTTGCAGGAACGAGTGTTCAAACTCTTACAATCACAGAAAAAGCTAAATCTATTTTCTGAAAAACTAATTTCTCAACACTTTCAATACATGCCTTACTATCATTAATTTCAAATTTGCATAATTCACGCACTCCGTATATCCACAATTGCCTAATATATAAGCCACAAGCTTGTCTTCATGCATCAAACTGCACCTGATCCTGTACTACATGCACTCCCTTCTCGGGATGATCAAAACATGAGCTGTCGTTAATCTTCCTTCAACTCTTGAAAATGTCTTTTCACCCTGCACCGGTCATACGAACGGCACATTCCTCCAGGGAAACTGATTCATCGGTGTAGCAATAACAGAAAATCAAAGAACGAGTCACCCATAATAGACAGCCAAAATTAAGAAACTCGGAGCTTCTGACACATTCGTGAGTTATCTTCCGTCTTTTCACCTCTGTAAATGTTTTCAAATCCACAGATACGCCTTCAGCAGACACAATGTGCCCTAAAAAATCACACTTCTCCCTCCCATAAATGAAAATTTACAGACCTTTCATACCGCTTCTAGTCCCAACGAGTCTACAACTCAGTTCTGAGGTGTCATCTATGCCCCTCCATACTGCGAAAATACACCAAATATCATATAAAAATACAATCATACCCTGTTAATATAAGGGTGAAAGGTCCAATTCGTCAAATTCATGAAAACTGCAAGGACGTTCGCCAGCCCAGAAGACATTACAGAAAACTTATACAATTCAGACCGAGTACGAAAAACAGCCCCTGGGATACTTCCCTTTTCAAGGATTATCCAACAGTACTCGGTGTGCAACCCTAGCCGGGAGATTAGTGATACTCCCCGTAACTAATCCAACAAATTATCTGTTCTCAACAATGAATACTTAATAATCACCTTACTTAGTACACCTTCTCGGTGAACTACCTTCTTTGTTGTGGAAACTGTCGGCATGCCTTACGGCGTATCACTTAAACCGATACCCTTCATCAAAAACATCACCTCAAATTCTCTTTCACCTTTTCCCATTCCTAAGGGCTAGAGCACAAGCTGATTTAGAAATAGGAGTCATACCAAATATCAAATCAACCTTGAACTCCCGAGTTCACCAAGGTGGGAGACCAAAAACCTCTTCAAATATATCAAAAACTTTGCAAACCCCATCAACAATCTCAATCTTCGCCTTAGATATTTCTACTGAACCCGAACGGGCATACTTTTAATTGTCCAAGGCATTACATACAGTCAAAAACTGGGTTCATCGGGCGGTCTCACCCGAATCCTCCCTGTATCATACCCCAACTATGCATATGACCTGCATAACCTTTCACAAACAATCAATCTGTCTCCCCAAATATGGGATAAACCAGAACCACACATCACTCCTCAGTCTATAAAATATACACCCATAGGACATACGCCCATAGGACCCACAAAAAATCTCCTGGGAATACCCCTTACAGCACACAGCAATCAATATAATAAAATACTCCAATAGTACACAAGGTCACACCGGAATTTCTACTGAGGTCAACCCATATGCAGGGTCATGAAAGGAAATACTGACTCAAAGTCAGAAAAAGTCTAGTGGGGATCGCTCCTTTCCATGATATAATCTATTCTTCAATAAAACACCCGCAAAAATACACTCTCTATCTCCAACTAAGCAATAATGAACCCATACTCACATGGCAAGATCACTAGGATTAACAAATTCCTAGTTAACCTAAGCTCTGATACCAAACTGTAACACCCAAAATTTATTTATTTATTTCTCCAAATTCAATTATTTCAATTTCTATATCACTTTAAACATAAACTAAGAAAGATATAATTCAAGAAAAATTTTGGCAGAGTTTCCCCTGTAAATTTTGCTCCGAAACACAAATATCTTATGGAATTCTGCTCAAAATTCCGTAGCTCACAATACATGCAATAATTTCACGGGCTCCCTAAGCCAAAATGAGCAGAAACACACAGGCAATATAATATAATGCTCTGGGGGCCAGACTCATAACGAATTATCAAATATCGAATAAAAACTATAAATTTCTTTGAAAAACGAGGTAAAAATTTTAAAAAAATCCTTGTAAAACCTATCACAGAGCCCGGTACTCCACAACGAGATGGGTACGGGTCACAAACATACCATACCACCCCACACTATACTCATCATCATCATATACATGCTTATACATCCATAATACAATTTAGATCATAAATTTTACTATTCACATAACTAATTAGTACAAATTTTTAAAATAAAACTTCATCCTACCAACCGACGCCTCACCACTGCACTGATGAGAACCTGTAACAGTAAGGGATCTAGTGTAGTCCTCAGACTCCCCTAACCCCCCAAACACTAAGGGGTCAGCCATTTCTGGTGTGAGTATAGTTATTAATCTAATAACAAATTAAAATAATATAAAGAAAATAATTTAAACTTACAAATACCAAGTTAAGATAATGCAACCTGAATCCTGAACACAACAACATCATCAATACGACGATATATCAAATACTTTGCCAATCCTGCATTCAACTATTTAATTATCTATAACTTCCCACATTTCATAATATACTTCACCTCAACCTCGTATATATATATATACTTATTTTATATCCGCATAGTACGAATACACATACAATCCATTACTTTTCAATTTAAAATTTTCTAACCCAAATATTCATTCTTCCACAAGTATCATCATAATAGCATTATATGAATATAACTACATGATGTTATTACTCCCTTCATTAATAACCATTTATATGAATACAACTCATAATACAACATACTCTCTTAATAACCATTTTCATAACCAATCGCATAATAGGGGTATTTATTTTATTATGCCCTATCAAGTATCACTTCTTACAAATGCTTCTATTCTCATAATACCACATCTATTCATATCTTATGACGCAAATATAACATCTTATTGCTTATTGCAATGCTCTCGCATCTCATCACATCATTAGCACATTATTGATAGAATGCTTATACTCATTACAGCGAAAACTTGTTTTATAGCTCATTCCCATTTCATTATACCACTTTAGTAATTTCTTTTTCTTATAAACAATAAATCTTATTATCATTTGCACTTAATCCCCAAACACAATCTGGGGCCACAACATATCACACCCCATAGTCGATAGCTTGGGTAATAATCACCGCACCCCAAACACACAGTTTGGGTAATATCACATCACATCTCAAGCCGATAGCTTGGTTATTAATTTACTTCAATCACTTATCATCTTCACTTTACTTAATTCTTCATTTCCATTAATTATCACCACTATCATACCAACTCACCCTACGAATTATGCCAACTCATATCAACTGTATTTTACTTTAATGATCACATACATAATACAATTACTTCGTACTATTCATAAGAACACATGTCTCTTTTATTATTTTCATTTTAAAATAACCGCGTACTACATTTATCACTTCTTTTCATACACTAACTCATAACTCGTTTTCCTTCACATTTACTTCATTCATAACTACTTTCTTTCTCATCCACAATTCACAATTCGCTTTCTGTACTTTCACATTTTTATTAACACTTAGTTATTTTATTAGTTTGTCGACCAGTGAGCCACAGTATCTCAATATACTGAAAGCCGACAGCCCCGTAAAACACGCGGACCGATGCTCACACAGAGTCTTACTCGTCCGAGGCTACGTCTTCCTCCTAGCTGAACTAGCAAGGGAACACTGCACCCCAGAAAAACTGGGTACTTTCTCGCGACATCTGTCATTGAGGGAAAAATACCGCACCCTAGGTAAACTGGGTACTTCCTCCCAGCCGATAGCCAGGAGGGAAAAACACCGCACCCCAGATAAACTGGGTACTTCCTCGCGACAGCGGTCATCGAGGGAAACCGGGTCTCAAGCCGATAGCTTGGGCGATAAAACACTGCACCCCAGATAAACTGGGTACTTCCTCCCAGCCGAAGCCAGTAGGAAAAAACACCGCAACCCAAGCCGGTCCTTGGTTATTAGGAGGTCTAGCCCAAACCCCTAGGATTGCTGTAGGTACTGGTCAGCAAAACCATCTGTTATTAGCATTATTCATTTCAACTTTCCATCTTACTATGTTCCACAACATTACACTTTTGAATTCAAGAATAGCTACCACCTAGATTTTAGTCACGTGTATTAATAACACATTTAATTAACACTTACCATCTTATCTTTTATCTTGCATTTGATGCACATCTGATGTCCACGATATAATTATCATCTCAGTATATCACATATATACATACACCTAGTCATTTAACATATAAACCAACATATCATATTATTGCATATCACGAATGCACCACATTATTTATTTTTCCATAACATCACCCATTATGAATACTACACTATTTACTACTTCATTAAATCACATATAGGCATACACCAAGTTATATCATAAATAAAAGAATTATAAGGTGCTGGTCTGTATCGTAAGCGTATCAAAATATATAATTCATCACAGAATAATATCATATTATTGCCCATTAATTTACTTCGAACATAATTACAAAGTAAACATGTACCCAAATATTAATTTCATCAACTATTGCATCACACGTCATAATCAGCTATATATATATCACAAATATACACACCACATGCAGGTTTCCCAGAAAAAGGGGCCAAAATCACTTATTTCCTCTAATTAAATCTTATAATATCTAGTTATAGCATACTAGCTCATACACCATGCTCCATGTAATCATATTTACTTATAAGGGCCTATATGCCCCAAAACATGCACAAAATATGCACTGGATAAAAATATGCATAAACAATCTAATATAATTAGTTTTTTATACTTCAACACATCACAATAACTCATACTATTGATTTTATATACTTAAAATAGTCAATTTCACCACATCTCTCAAAAACCCATTTTGGATCCTTAAAAATCCATATTTTCAATAAAAATCCACTTTTGGCATAAATCCCACAAAACGTATCAAAATGGCACGAAATTCGACCACAATAAAAAATATTTATAAATACATCATACTCACCTGACGGATCGAGCAAATGATGTCCCACGTCCGTCCAGTAGCCAGTCGAAGTTCGACTTTTTCCACCTAAATAGGAAATTATAGGATCGATTAGCATGAAACTCAAAACTCGACCTATGGATCTCCAAATTCAAATATGTCTTCACCCACATGTCACAAATAACATACGTTGGCGAGCTACATCGACGGATTTCAAATTCGAACCCCAATACAAGAACTTACCTATGGATTGGAGGCTTTCTAATAGGAAAATTTCCTATTTCCTAATTTCTTCAATCCCTTTGTCCTAATATCTCAAATTAGGGTTAACAACAATAACGAGACTCATCTACACCTCCGAATTCATCAAATTCTCATCTCTATATCGCGCGGGCATTTCACCGAACACCCGGCGTGCACTTTACACCTATAGTCTATTTTACTCAATTTAATTGAGCTGGAAGTCTATAAAAATCATCCTAAATTCATATTAACACTTTCATAATACTCTACACCCTCATATGCATTTTCTATAATTATTTGGATCGAGTTTTCTACCCGATTTCATAAACTCTATAGTTCGAGTTTATGCCAAAATTACTACTCCCCATTTTATTCTAATGGCTCACTATAATTTTTACCACCATACAAGAGATAATTCTTATATATATATATATATATATATATATATATATATATATATATATATATATATATCTATTTTACAAACCCAAAATCCTAATTTACTAACAACTTGTAATTTCTCTAACAATCCACTAATTCCTCAAATCTTCCACTTCCAACACCTCTAAATCTCTCTACCATAATAATCCTACTCAATAAAACTAACCACATTTAATTTTATACGAATAAATAAAATAGGATATACCTTTTCGAAATCCTTTCGAAAATCCAACACTTCCACAATGTAGAGAACCCCTCAATTAGCATACCCCTCAGTTTAATTTGGATTTGGTGAAGAATCCAAGTGGATTTGAGCGGGAGTGAGGGAGGCCGATGGGTTTCGGCCGAAGGGTTCTGCGATCGGGAATGGAAAAAAAAAGAAAAGAAGGGAGAAGGAAGGAGGAGAGAAAGAGGGGGGGGGGGGGTTGTAAAAAGATTAATAATAATGATAATAATAATAATAATTAAAGGCTATTTACAAATAAACCCCCAATACCCTAAAATATTTCAAATAAATGCCAACTTTATACTTTAATAATACTAATAATACAAAATACATTAAATCATCTCATAACAATCCTCCAAAATTATAAAATAAAGTAAATAATATTTCTTCACATGAAATCTCAACTCATGGCTTCAACATATCATCTACACCAATCCAATTAAAATATCCATACCAGTATCAATAAGATATCACTTAAAATAATTCTCACCCCTACAAAATATAAAAACGAATATTTTCGGTATTTTAAAATCCGAGGTGTTACACACGTCCTGCTTCCCAAAAATACGGAATACGAGCACATGACATTGGCCCACCGAATGACTAACGTCACCCATAAGCTGTTTAATCGATCAACTTAACAATATAAACATTACAGAACAATTGCGCAGGCAATAATAATGATTTCATGAACAAAATACTTGGAAGGAAGCAGTAAAATATCCAAATACAATAATAATAATACAATGTCTACAAACAATAATAAAATTCGGGACATAAGCCCAAAACAAAAATAAATCTCAATATAAAATAGTAACGAGTCTCAATACATTATGTTTATGAAAGTGACAAGCAATTTAAAGGCAGAAATCTTCAAAATGTTTGTTCTCCAATTTCCACAGGCAATTCTTCTTCATTACCTGTAAATACTTCATCTAAAGAGAGAAAAATAATTGTCCTTAGAGCAAGTTATGGACAGCAAGTAGAGAAAGCAGGGAACAATGGAATAACGGTATAACAATGAAACAATGGATCAATAGGAATCAATAACATGGCACGATGATACTAATCAATAACATGGTAATCAATGCAACGGTGTAACGATGAACTAATATTTGGTAACGGTAATCAACGGTTAATATCAATATCACTTAAACAATATTGGATACAAATAGGAACAATAATGAACAATATGCATTGTCGTTGATGTGTCAATCCTTATGTCTATTATTCATTTTAACTTTTAGCTAATGCACATACTACTGTGTTCCATATGTGCTATACCACAGGTTCGATACATACAAACAATTTCATTTTAGACTCAAGTGGTAGATTTTATAGTTCATGTACTAAGTATGATGCCGATAACGGTAATAACACTGGACATGTCTAATTTCTTACACGATGCCGAAAACAGTATAAACACTGGACATCATCCGAATACAGTCCCCATATCATCAACTACTTTAGTCAATCCCTTAAACCCTGGCTTGTTAATTATTTATCAATGCAACAATACAATATGGAATTAATTAATATTTCGGTGAACAATAGTATCAAAAGGGAAACAATAGGTTGATAACATCAATGGGACGGTTAAAATAGGGACAATAGCTCATTGGGATCATGCAATGCAACATACGTTCATTAACTCATGCCATAACACAACATAGGAATTATTAATCCATAAAAAAGTAGTTTCCAGAATTCTGGACAGCACGCATAACCTGTACAAAAATACAGTTTCCTGCTGACTCAAAAATCAAAAGTTTATTCCGTCAAAAAATCTGGAAACTAGACTTCCATACGGTTCCAACGCATACTTAAAGTTCAAAATCCGATAACAGTAGCTAGGTCAAACACATGTTTCTTTTCAGGTTTTATGTCTAGTCAGCATGCAGTAGGTTATGTTCCATTAATTATTTCGGCTCAGAAACTCATTATTAAAATCTACAAAAATTCAGAAAAGTATCTATACATGTCTAGGTCTAGCATGGTTTATTTCAGATTTTTCCTTTACTGATAACAGGGTCAAATAAAATAAATAACAGCAGGATACGCATGAAATTATGAGTTTGAAAATTACTAACATAGTTGAAGTAAAGTGATGATATCTAACAGATGCCAATCTGGAATTTAAATCCAGAATAAGGAAAAATTATCTAGACATCAAGGGCTACATTTTATGTTCAGAAAATATTTCATTTTAAGGTCATTTACTAGTTCGAAAACAGCGATCAAGTTCAGGTCAGCAAGCATGTACAGTTCTTAGGGTATTTTTCTTGAGCATAAATTAATTACACATGATGGGTTTCGATTCTATAGTCAACAACTTGTGTATCTAGCAAGATAGGTGTCCAAACATGATAAATAAAAATTAGAACATATACACATTAATGTCTAACATCAATCAATCATCAAACGAACAAACAACATACAACCTAACAATTGTCTCTAGCATAATTTAGTTGTATCGTGACTATTTGTGTAACCCAAATATCCATACTATATGATGTATGCAAGATTCAATACTTTTGGAGTCAATTTGGCACGATGTCAAGAGTATTGGGGTTAGCTCGTGTAAACCCTCAATAGACCCAACGAAAAAGATAACAAGGGTAATACGATAAAAGGAGATCTACTTGCAAGAATTTCAATAAAACTTGAATTTGATACGAGTAAAAATTCAAGTGGACGGTGACTTGCCTGTTAATCGGTCAAAACGAATACCAAGAATAACGGGATAAGGATCCCGAAGCAACGAACTCACAAACTAGCAAATCCCCAATAACAGCACATAGTAAACTGCGTGCAATAGAATAACCCAAGCAAACACCAACTCAGCAACAAAGGGACAGCAGCTCAGTCAGCGATGGCAGCGAGGCCAGCAGTGGTGCCGGCGACCAGAGGCGGCACGACGCGGTGGATGGCATCGAGTGGTAGTAGAGGGTAGCGCTAGGGCGTCACCGACGATCAGAAAAGTGTGTAGAAGTGAGGGTCGATTTTGGGGTTTTGAAGCTCTATTAATGGCGGCACTGGGAAGGAGGAGGGTCAGAATCGGGTAATAGGGCAGTTGGGTGTCGAGGGGAGGCACGGGGGAGAGGCTGACTGGAGTGGGCAGTCGGCGGAGGTGGTAGGTCGCCGGAGAAGGTGAGCTACAGGATGGGTTGGGGGAAACTGGCTGGAAACGGAGATGGAGGAGAGAGAGAGGGCGGCTAGGGTTTCGATTTGTGTGCAAAAATTAGGGTTTACAGTAGAGTTGGGATTCAATAATAGCGGTTTTGGGTCAAGAATTCATCAAATTGTGTTTTAGGGTTCAATTAGGAGGTAAATCAAAAACAACAAGGTTCGAATAAAAATACCCACAATCAATTAAAAGTTAATACGCTCAACAAGAAATACTCCAACAAGAAGAACGAGAAGTTTTCAAGAAATTCTTAATTAAAAATAATTCAGAACGAAGAAAAATAGGGTTTTTATTCAATTGCAAATAAAAGAAATACAAAGGGGAAAATTTTGAAAATTACAGAAACGGTAGTTACAATATTCATAAAGTTATTGATTTTGACGGCATTATCTAGGTCTAAACAGTATGACAATGTTCAGTTTGGCAATAAATTTCAAGGTCTCAACATATTTTCCATCAATAAAATGATTAAAATGTTATGAACGCTGAGTCAGGGGTCGACAACATAAATCACTGCAAGTTACATCTATGTGAATATGGTATTAAGATGTATAATTTCCATAACCCTACTAATCACAATCAACTAATACACCATCATCAGTCATATGAACAATCAACACTAGTATACAATCTACAATAGTTGTGTAATGTTATGACATGAAATACAATAATAATCCCTATTCCTATATTCAATAATTAACTACATAAATGCAATGCAAGATCTCTATAAATCGGAGGCAAAAAGGCGGCACAAAGTCAAGACTACTACTTGAATTCACTCGTGTAAATCCATAGTATCCCAACGATGGATAACAATAACAAATATACGATAATCAATATAGATCTACTTGCAGAATTCAATAAACAATCTCGAATACGATACAATATAATTCGATAGTGAGATGACTTACCTTTAGAACGATATTAGATCCGATATAGGGAATAACGAGATTAGGATCTCGGGCGACGAACCACGAATCCACGCAAGTACAAAAATACGTGCGCTCTACGTGTGAGGAAACCGAAACAGCAACACAGCAAGATCGACAACACAACAGCAAACACGATCCAGCCAAACACCAATAGCAACGGCCAAAATACGGCCAACAACAAACAACCGGCACCCAATTCCACACACAAAACATCATACACCCAAAATACTCCAATCCCTGTGCTTCTTCTCCAACCCGACAGCGAGAGAGATGGCAGAAGACCCGATGACGACTGCAGTCGGGGAGCGACGGCAGCGGCGAGACCAGGGGTGGCACCGGTGAGGCACTGGCGGTCGGGAAGCAACGGTAGCGGCAAGAATAGCGGTGCTCTACGCTGCACTGTTTCACACCAAAAACAGAGGAGAGTGGGAGCTGATGTGTCTAATTTTTGTACAAATATTTGTATTCAATTACCCATTAAAATTGCTTGTTTTCGTTTATACTGTTGATAATTCATTTTATTTCTATAAGATTTCAATTAATTATTTATTTATGAAGAAATAAGATTTTTGATGCAAAAGGTAATTATTTTTGATAAGAATCAACAAAACAAAGAAAAACTATTGTTTTATTATTTTATTATTATTTGTTGAATTTTATATGTTACAAATTGACAAAACAGGAGCAAAATAGAATTTTAATTGTTATGAGGGTGTAAAAAGAATAAACAACTTTTGATAAGGCAAAAAGATAAAAATCTGTTATTTTAAGTTCATCTAATTAAATTTAAATTTAAATATTAAATTATGATTTGTATTTTGCAGATATATCCTAATCCTATTCTACAACGTAACTCTACTCCTATAAATACTACCCAACCCCGGAGGCCAAAAAAAAGAGCGGAAACGAAAACCACAACACAAAAACTCAGCGGAAAAGAAAAGAGAAAAAGGGAGAGAGGATTTGGCATGCGGAGTAGAACAGCATACATCAACATCAAAAGCCAATCCAGTGCTGGGCGCTGAACTCAAAGCAGAAGAGACAAAATAGCAGAACACGGGACAACTGAACTCAACACAGTGGATCAAAGCAACCCTGGATCTGTGTGACGTGGCAGAACAGCAGACGCGGCGTTCACTATAGCTTGAGTTGACTGCGGCACTGTAGACGAGGTGACTGAGGTTACTGTAGCGACGAGACTGCTTGCACTGTGCATGATTTGACCCCTAGCTTTGATTTAACGTGTGAGACATGGAAGAAAAATACAGAGACAATTTTCAAAACTGTTCGGTTTGCAAATTTTTATTACAAAACAATCTTCTTTTTGTATCTTCTTCTCTCTCTAATTTTTATTATGCAATCCTTGAACAAATTTGTTAATTGCAATTTTATTATGAACTAAATTTCTAGCCTAGTTTTGAGAACACAATTTTAATTTCATATTTTTCTATTTTTTCTTGGTTGTGTGTTTAATTTTTGTGCTTAATGCTTACAATTATTTGGCTGATTTTTGTATGATTATTGGATCATGGAGAGACCGAGAGGTAATTTTTGATTTAGAACAATAAAAATTGAACACCATTAATTGAGCAAAATTAGAGATGATTTACCGCGATTGATGTGGCCTTTAAAAAATCCACAGAACTTAATGAGTCTTCGAATGATTAAATTTGCATAGTGATGTGACAAACTGTTAATTGGGAATATTTTTGGTGTTGTTCGAGAGAAAGCATTGAATAATTTGGGAATTTTGGTCTACAACTTGGAAAAACAACATTTGTGTTCATATATAATTATAAATTGTGTGGGATGAACTAGGTAAAGTCAAAAGCCGTAGAATTAATTTTGCCATTAACAAATTACAATTTTCAGACTCCGCTCCCACTCCATTAATTTAGTTAGTTGGGTTTTTTTAATTTAGTTGTTTTCTTCCTTTATTAATTTTGATCTTCCAAATAGTGATTCATCTAGTGATATCGGTACCCAATAAAATATCTAGTCTCTGTGGGTTCGACACTCTATTCACTTAACTATACTACTTGCTGCGATTTTGTACACTTACAAATATTCACATCAGGAACAGGGGGGCTTCGGGCGTTTTACGATGACGACGAGGGCGTGAGGGGTCTGCAGTGGTTGTGGGGTGAACGGAGAGGCGAAGACGGGGATGAGATGGCAATGGGTGCTGGCGTTGGCAGAGCCACTCGACATAGAAGACGACGGGGCGATGACTGCGGAGGTTGGAGGATGGTAGGGGGTGTCGATTGGCGTCGAAGAGGGCATACGAGGGCAGGGCGGTGGGTTCAAGGATGGGGAAGACGATGAGGCGAGGTCGGGAGGTGAGCAGTCGGTGAGGGAATCGGGGGTTGAGGATGAATAGGCGAGAGAGAGAAGGGGGTTGTACAATAGGGTTTGGGGGTCGAAGGCGGCTACAGTATTGGAATCTAAGGTTACGTTATAATATAGTAATAGTATTATAATAATCATATCAATAGGGAGGCATGCATGGCTGGTTATTAGGGATATGAAATTTGGGGGTTACAGGATGTGATATGGTTAGTAGTGATTTTTGGAGATTGGCTGTTAGTGGAGATATGGGGTGGTTTTGGGTTAGTGGGTTTATGGGTCAAGATTCAATAGAAGGACAATCTCAACCCAACAAGATAAAAGACAGTTTCATGAAATTAAATTTGAATTAGAAAAAGGAGTAAGATTA
This sequence comes from Hemerocallis citrina, assembly GCA_017893485.1. Lineage (NCBI taxonomy): Eukaryota > Viridiplantae > Streptophyta > Magnoliopsida > Asparagales > Asphodelaceae > Hemerocallis > Hemerocallis citrina. Next base: position 384,310,777 of record CM030358.1, on the reverse strand, counting down.
AAATAATCAAACTCAGATCAAGGATAAATCATGAATAATATTAGAGTTGATATCATTCGATACAATAATGAAACAAAATAAAATATAATAGAATTACAAAAGAGATTACAATGGAGATTAACAAAAAAAGAAGGGGGGGGGGGAACAAAACGAGTTACAAAAGCTCTCAATTCCATTATCAATAATCTCATATTAAGAAAACTTCTTAAAAATCAACAAATACAAATTCATTTAATACACTCACAAATTCAAGAAGTGAAATAAAATATTAAATGTATTAAATAACTGAAAATCATATTTTGAAGTCGTAGAATATCACAAAACATCAAGTTCTTCGAAAACCATATATATTTTATTTAATCAAGTCATAGAAATTCAATTTAAATTCTATTATAATCAAAACATAACTCCCTGTAAAATACTGTAATCTGTAGTAAAAACATCATCTAAAGCAGTAGATGAATAATCCGTAATATCGAAGAAACAATCGTTCAAGAAATACGAAGAAAACTCAACAAACCAATTAGCTAAGACACTGACAGTCGACTGTCAAAACCAGTTCAAAAGCGAACGGTTGACTGTCAAGCCAAAATCCAAAAACCCAAGAATTGACAGTCGACCGACTTTTTTAGTTCAAAACGTCGCGGTCGACTGCCATGTTCGAAAAATGACAACTTTAATATTGGTGCACCCTTTACTGATACTTCAATAATTCATTGTAAAATCATAACGTGTGAGACAGAGAAGAAAAATACGGAGACAATTTTCAAAACTGTTCGGTTTGCAAATTTTTATTACAAAATAGTCTTCTTTTTGTATCGTCTTCTCTCTCTAATTTTTATTATGCAATCTTTGAACAAATTTGTTAATTGCAATTTTATTATGAACTAAATTTATTTTTATAGGGTTTAGATGTAGCCTAGTTTTGAGAACACAATTTTAATTTCATATTTTTCTATTTTTTCTTGGTTGTGTGTTTAATTTTTGTGCTTAATGCTTACAATTATTTGGCCAATTTTTGTATGATTATTGGATCATGGAGAGACCGAGAGGTAATTTGTGATTTAGAACAATAAAAATTGAACACCATTAATTGACCGAAATTAGAGATGATTTACCGCGATTGATGTGGCCGTTAAGAAATCCACAGAACTTAATGATTCTTCGAATAATTAAATTTGCATAGAGATGTGACAAACTGTTAATTGGAGATACTTTTGGTGTTGTTCGAGAGAAAGCATTGAATAATTTGGGGATTTCAGTCTACAACTTGGAAAAATAATCTTTTTATTCATATGGAATTATAAATTGTGTGGGATGAACTAGGTAAAGTCAAAAGCCCTAGAATTAATTTTGCCATTAACAAATTACAATTTTCAGACTCCGCTCCCTCTCCATTAATTTAGTTAGTTGGATTTTTTAAATTTAGTTGTTTTCTTTCTTTATTAATTTTGATCTTCCAAATAGTGATTCATCTAGTGATATCGGTACTCAATAAATTATCTAGTCTCTGTGGGTTCGACACTCTGTTCACTTAACTATACTACTTGTTGCGATTTTGTACACTTGCAAATATTCACATCAAGTTGTTGGCGCCGTTGCCGGGGACTGGTTATTCTTTTATTGATATTCAAAATTGCTAGATTAATACTAATTTGGATTTTTTTTGTATTTTGTTTTGACTTATTTTTACTTTCATTTATTTTTCTTATTTTATTTTTTTTAGTTTTCCTATTTTTTTAATACTTACATTTCAGGACATACAAGATAATTATCATGGCAAACGATGAAAACAGGCCTTTGAGAGACTATGCTATGCCCTCGATTTATGAATCAAGCATAAAGAAGCCGGTTATTGAAGCTAAAGATTTTGAGATTGAACCGGAGATTATTCTAATGATTTATCAGACTGTTCAATTTTGGGGACTACCGCATGAGGATCCTTATGCTCACATTGCAAATTTTCTAGAAATTTGTGAGACTTTCAACTACAATGGAGTATCAGATGATGCAATCAGATTGAGACTCTTTTCTTTTTCACTACGAGATAAGGCTTGGCTTGGCTACGTTATCTACCACCTGGTAGTATTACTACTTGGGAGGGACTTGCAAAATAAATTTTGGCTAAGTATTTTTCGCTGGCAAAGACAGCAAAACTAAGGAATGATATTGCCACATTTACTCAGTTGGAGACCAAGTCTTTATATGATGCATGGGAAAGATACAAAGAGTTATTAAGAAAGTGTCCTAATCATGAACTACCGAATTGGCTGCAAATGCAAACATTCTATAATGGTTTGGGAGTTACACATAGATCTATGGTTGACGCAGCAGCTAGTGGTGCACTTATGAGCAAAACATGCAAAGCAGCCTATGATCTTTTAGAGGGGATGGCATCATATCATTACCAGTGGTCTTCAGAAAGAACAATGCCAAGAAAAGTGGCTGGAGTTTTTGAACTTGATCCTGTTTCTACTTTAACTGCACAAATAGCTTCTTTATCTAAACAAATAGGTAATTTAAATGTTAATTCTATGCGATCTAATATCATTTGTAATCTTTGTGTAGGAAATCATTCAAGTGCAGATTGCCAAGTGGGGAACCCTTTTGCTCCATCAAATGTCGAACATAAAAATTTTGTGTCAAACTTTCAAATGCAAAACAATCATTATGCAAACACATACAATCAAGAATGGAGAAACACCCCCAATTTTTCTTGGAACAACAATCAAGGAGCAGTTATACCACCTCAAAATTTTCCACAGCAAGAAAAGAAGCCGACATTAGAAGATATGTTTATGCAACACATGCAGAAGATAGACCAATACATACAAAAGACAGATCAGTACATACAAAAGGTATATTTGGCAATTCAAAATGTTGCAAATTCAAATTCGGCTTCCATAAAAAATCATGAGGTACAAATTATTCAAATTTCAAATACTATTAACGAAAAAATTGCAGGAACATTATCAAGCAACACAGTTGTCAACCCCACGGAAGAGGTCAAAGCAATAACTATAAGCAGCGGGAGGACAATTGAGAAACCACAAGAAGAAAATGACGAACAGAATGTGGTTGAAAAGCAAGATGAGATCGAACAAATGGTGGAGGAACAAATTCAGCATGAGCAAGTAACGTATGATGTTTTTAATTCCATAAAGTTTCCTCCTGAAGAACAGTCATCTTTTCAAGTAAGTAAAATTGATTTAATTGTGGGCAAGAAACATAGTGTTGAAATTGAAAAGTTTCCAATCGAAGTATGTCCAACAAATACAGCAACTTTTGAAACTGAAAAAGAAAATATTTTTGAACATGTTATGTATTTGGATGCTGCACCCTCTGTTTACTCATTTTTTCAGAAAAATTTCAAAGAGGTGGGGGAATCAAAGAAATCATCATCAAGAAGGAAACGCCTCAAACTAGAGCTTGAACCTGATCCATACCTGAAGAGAAGTATTAGAAAGGATGTTTTAATGTTGTTGGATCTTGGCGTTACATAACCATCTCACCACCATGTCTGGCTGAAGACTTAAAACTTAGCGCTTCTTGGGAGGCAACCCATGTTTATTTTATTGCATTTAGGTTAGATTTAACTTTTAGTTTATTTTATTTTTTAATTTTTGATTTTATCTTGTAGGATTGCATAAATGTTGAAGTCGCCGGGCGGAGCTGTTTTGTACACCTTCATTGATGGCTGTTTTTGAGCAGTATGGGGTCAGAATGTGGAAAACTGATTCAAAGAAAAATTGTAGCCTATCATCTTAGCTTTCTAGCAAAAAAAAAAAATTCAGCCCATTTGGACACCTACAGCTCCAGATATCGCAAAAATACTGAACGCCGCACGTGCAGAAATTTAAGACGAATTAGGGGAGAAATTCTGAACTTTTTGCATTATTTTTGTTTTTGTTTTTCCTTTCCCATTGAGGGCAATGTGATATTCAAGTTTGGGGGGGAGGTTTACAAATTTATTATTAATTATTTTTTTTAGAAAAGAAAAACAAAATTTAAAAGGATTTCAATTAGGCTCACCATTACACTTTTGAGTTCTTTATTGTGATAAGCGTTGAAATAATTTTTTTGGGATAGATAATTGCTTATAAAGCAAGAGTAAGCATACTTATTTACTTTAGGATTATTGAATTTCACAATTCCTTACAAAATTGTGTGAGTCGGGCTATTATACATAAAAGACAAATGTGATATTTTTTCTTGTGATTATCTCATTTGATCTAGTCCTAAACAGAGTTTAAGTAAATAGAGTAATAACCAAAAAAAAATAAAAAATTATTAATAAAGTCAATCTACTCCAATGTTTTGAGTTGCTTAGTAACTAGGGGTATTCATCACCAATGTTTATTTTTACGTCAAACGGCAACTTGAAATATGAGTATGCAAAGCACTTTAAGTTTTTGACTTGTTGAGTAACCCGGTGAAGTCATCACAAATGTCTTGCATTCGTGTAAAAAGGCAAGTGACAACTTAGAGAAGAGACTAATTCGTCGGAAAAAAGAAAAAAAAACTCTAGTTTGCTACTCGGTTTGCAGTAGTGATAAGGGATAATCACAGATTGGGTAGTTACATACTAAAATTACATTAATTGCATGACAAATATGATTGGGTTTAGAGTTACGAATAGATAATTGCACTGGAAAAAGTGGGTATGCTTGTTTTTACTTTATTTGCTATTGTTTATATTTTTAGTTGAAATTTTGATGCTTGCATGGTAAGATCTCTTAGTGTGATGAGTTGAGTTATTATTGATTATTATTCCCCTAGTTTTGATTTTACTTTTTGATCGTGGATAAGAAAAATCTTAAGTTTGGAGGTATTTGATGTGTCTAATTTTTATACAAATATTTGCATTCAATTACCCATTAAAATTGCTTGTTTTCGATTATACTGTTGATAATTCATTTTATTTCTATAAGATTTCAATTAATTATTTATTTATGAAGAAATAAGATTTTTGATGCAAAAAGTAATTATTTTTGATAAGAATCAACAAAACAAAGAAAAACTATTGTTTTATTATTTTTTTATGATTTGTTGAATTTTATATGTTACAAATTGACAATACAGGAGCAAAATACAATTTTAATTGTTATGAGGGTGTAAAAAGAATAAACAACTTTTGATAAGGCAAAAAGATAAAAAATCTATTATTTTAAGTTCATCTAATTAAATTTAAATTTAAATATTCTGATTTGTATTTTGCAGATATATCCTAATCCTATTCTACAACGTAACCCTACTCCTATAAATACTATCCAACCCCGGAGGCCAAAAAAACAGAGCAGAAACGAAAACCACAGCACAAAAACTCAGCGGAAAAGAAAAGAGAAAAAGGGAGAGAGGATTTGGCGTGCTGAGTAGAACAGCATACAACAACATCAAAAGCCAATCCAGTGCTGGGCGCTGAACTCAAAGCAGAAGAGACAAAATAGCAGAACACGGGACAGCTGAACTCAACACAGCGGATCAAAGCAACCCTGTCTCTGTGTGACGTGGCAGAACAGCAGACGCAGCGTTCACTGTAGCTTGAGTTGACTACGACACTGTGGACGAGGTGACTGGGGTTACTGTAGCGACGAGGCTGCTTGCACTGTGCATGATTTGACCCCTGGCTTTGATCTAACGTGTGAGACAGAGAAGAAAAATACAGAGATAATTTTCAAAACTGTTCGGTTTGCAAATTTTTATTACAAAACAGTCTTCTTTTTGTATCTTCTTCTCTCTCTAATTTTTATTATGCAATCCTTGAACAAATTTGTTAATTGCAATTTTATTATGAACTAAATTTATTTTTATAGGGTTTAGATGTAGCCTAGTTTTGAGAACACAATTTTAATTTCATATTTTTATATTTTTTTCTTGGTTGTGTGTTTAATTTTTGTGCTTAATGCTTACAATTATTTGGCCTATTTTTGTATGATTACTGGATCATGGAGAGACCGAGAGGTAATTTGTGATTTAGAACAATAAAAATTGAACACCATTAATTGAGAAAAATTAGAGATGATTTACCGCGATTGATGTGGCCGTTAAGAAATCCACAGAACTTAATGAGTCTTAGAATAATTAAATTTGCATAGAGATGTGACAAACTGTTAATTGGGGATATTTTTGGTGTTATTTGAGAGAAAGCATTGAATAATTTGGGAATTTTGGTCTACAACTTGGAAAAACAACATTTGTGTTCATATGGAATTATAAATTGTGTGGGATGAACTAGGTAAAGTCAAAAGCCCTAGAATTAATTTTGCCATTAACAAATTACAATTTTCAGACTCCGCTCCCTCTCCATTTATTTATTTAGTTGGATTTTTTTAATTTAGTTGTTTTCTTTCTTTATTAATTTCGATCTTCCAAATAGTGATTCATCTAGTGATATCGGTACTCAATAAAATATCTAGTCTCTATGGGTTCGACACTCTATTCACTTAACAATACTACTTGTTGCGATTTTGTACACTTGCAAATATTCACATCAGGAACAGCGGGGCTTCGGGCGTTTTACGATGACGACGAGGGCGTGAGGGGTCTGTAGTGGTTGCGGGGTGAACGGAAGGGTGAAGACGGGGATGAGATGGCGATGGGTGCTGGCGTTGGCGGAGCCACTCGGCGGAGAAGACGACGGGGCGATGACTGCGGAGGTTGGAGGATGGTAGGGGGTGTCGATTGGCGTCGAAGAGGGCATACGAAGGCAGAGCGGTGGATTCAAGGATGGGGAAGACAATGAGGCGAGGTCGGGAGGTGAGCAGTCGGTGAGGGGATCGGGGGTTGAGGATGAATAGGCGAGAGAGAAGGGGGTTGTACAGTAGGGTTTGGGGGTCGAAGGCGACTACAGTATTGGAATCTAAGGTTACGTTATAATATAGTAATAGTATTATAATAATCATATCAATAGGGAGGCATGCATGGCTGGTTATTAGGGATATGAAATTTGGGGGTTACAGGATGTGATATAGTTAGTAGTGATTTTTGGAGATTGGCTGTTAGTGGAGATATGGGGTGGTTTTGGGTTAGTGGGTTTATGGGTCAAGATTCAATAGAAGGACAATCTCAACCCAACAAGATAAAAGACAGTTTCATGAAATTAAATTTGAATTAGAAAAAGGAGTAAGATTAAAATAATCAAACTCAGATCAAGGATAAATCATGAATAATATTAGAGTTGATATCATTCGATACAATAATGAAACAAAATAAAATATAATAGAATTACAAAAGAGATTACAATGGAGATTAACAAAAAAAGAAGGGGGGGGGGGGGGGGAAACAAAACGAGAGTTACAAAAACTCTCAATTCCATTATCAATACTCTCATATTAAGAAAACTTCTTAAAAATCAACAAATACAAATTCATTTAATACACTCACAAATTCAAGAAGTGAAATAAAATATTAAATCTATTAAATAACTGAAAATTATATTTTGAAGTCGTAGAATATCACAAAACATCAAGTTCTTCGAAAACCATATATATTTTATTTAATCAAGTCATAGAAATTCAATTTAAATTCTATTATAATCAAAACAGAACTCCCTGTAAAATACTGTAATCTGTAGTAAAAACATCATCTAAAGCAGTAGATGAATAATCTGTAATATCGAAGAAACAATCGTTCAAGAAATACGAAGAAAACTCAACAAACCAATTAGCTAAGACACTGACAGTCGACTGTCAAAACCAGTTCAAAAGCGAACGGTCGACTGTCAAGCCAAAATCCAAAAACCCAAGAATTGACAGTCGACCGACATTTTTAGTTCAAAACAGCGCGGTCGACTGCCATGTTCGAAAAATGACAACTTTAATATTGGTGCACCTTTTACTGATACTTCAATAATTCATTGTAAAATCATAAATTTGAAAATTAAACTTCCTGAGATGGTCAAATACAACTTTGATAACATATAGGAGTTTATAAAACTAACCGAAATCTCATCAAGATCATAAGGAGCTAAATTTTATCAAAACTCTTCAAAACAGCAACACACACACACACACACACACACACACACACACACACAGATATATATATATATATATATATATATATATATATATATATATTAATGTTCATATATATCAATGTATATGAATGTTATATTGTCAATTAAGTCTCAGTATCAAAACAAATCAGATCTCAATCGAAAATTTCAAAAAAAAACAAAAAAACACAAAATCCACTTTTCGGCCTATACCATCAAACCCAAAAATCAAAACCCCCCTTTTGACTTCAATACTTGATCTCTTTGATCCAAAAACCCCTCTTGCAATTCATTAAACACATACACAATCACTTACAATAGTTTACCCATCAATATATGCAATTATAACAAGTAAATAATCAAGTTTTACTTCATCAAATCATCTAAACAGAGCATGGGCATATACACATAGTAAAGATTGAATTTTTCTTCACTTTAAGAAATATTCATCATATAATTCGTAGTATATGGTCAAATCACCAAGGTTATAACACAAAACAACATACCCATGATTTCTATTAGGTTCTTAACAATCTCAAGTTATCTATTTAGGGTTTTAATCATCAATAGCATAATTTTCATGAAAAGATTCAATCTTTATTCACACATCTTTTAATAAACTCATTATATCATCATACAATCTCCTAACATGCTTTCTAATAGACAAATCATCACATACAACATCCATACAACAGTAAGAAATCAAACATATGTCACTCACCTTACTGAAAAATCAACCGAAATAATAAAGAGGATAAGAAAAGTCATTCCTTTCGCGAGAAATCCAAGATCCTCACTTCGAAACTCCAAGAAATAAATAGTAAATAAAATGCTTAGTGTGGTACAGCAAGAGACGGCTGCACTCTGTTTATATTAGGCAGGAAATCAGGTTATTAGGGTTTTGAGTAGATTTTGCAAAATATCCCTTATGAATATATCTTTACATATATAAATCTTCGTACTAGGAAATTAGATTAAACAATTCAATTTAGATTAGAAATAAAAAATAACCAACACAATCTGGCCGGCACTAATTTCAAATCCAGTAAAATGAAATTTCTAATTTTGCCTCTAAGTGGCAATTTTGCAAAAAGACTCTTCTTTAAGAAATTTGCAAAATAAACCAAATCTATTAAAACCAAAAGTAAAGTTTTTACCTCTGAGTTGGCTAGGCATCATGCTCAAGAGCAAAAGTCTGAAAATCTGGAGTTTTTACTCCAAGTGGTAATTTTGCACAAAAACCCATCTTTTTGTAATATTTACAAATAGGTCAAATAAATATCAGAAAAATCCTGAAAATTCATAAATAATACCTACTAATAAATAATAGGTTTTTCCAAAATAATTTCTAACTTTGAACTTCCCAAAAAAATATTTGCATGTGTAAGAAGATAAATTTTTGAAAAAATCTTTATTAAATCACCAAAAATCATTTTAATTCATTTATTAATCTTAAAAACATTATTTAAAAATCTAGGGTGTTATATCACTCCCTCCTTAGAATAGTCTGTCCTCAGAATTACTACTAATAGGGACCAAACAATATAAGCAAAAGAAAATGAAATCTCATAAATGGAAATATAGTTTAATGAATACAGTCATACAAGAGAAATACAATTCAATCAAAAGAATACAATCATACAAAAGAATTCAGTCATACAAAAAGCTCAGGAAAATCCTTCTACATGCGATCCTCTGGCTACCAAGTAGCCTCCTCAAACTGCTGGTTCCTCCATAATACCTTGACCATAGGTATCACCTTTTTCCTCAACACCTTCTACCTACGATCAACAATCTCTACAGGCTGCTCCTTGTAACTCAAGTTCACATGTAGAACTTCAGGCACTTTCACCAACTGATGATTTTGATCCGGCATATACTTCCTCAACATCGATACATGGAACACATCATGCACCTGTGCCAATTCCTCCGGTAGCTCCAGCTTATATGCCATTTTACCAATCCGCCCCAAATTCCTATATGGCCCAATGTACCTTGGCACCAATTTACCTCCCTTTCCAAACCTGATCACTCCTTTAGTCGGAGACACCTTGCGAGTTTCTGCATAACACTTATGCCGACTCTGAGCCTCGAATGAATCAGCTCGATCTTCTCCGATGTCTGCTGCACAATCTCAGGCCCAAAACATCTGCCTCTCACAAACTTCATACCAACAAACGGTTGTCCTGCACTTCCTTCCTTATAGAGCTTCATACGGAGCCATACTGATACTCGCATGGTAACTGTTGTTATAGGCAAACTCAACCAATGCCAAGTACCCTTCCCAACTACCACCAAAATCCATAACACAAGCCCTCAGCATATCCTACAACACCCGATTCACCCTTTCTGTCTGACCATCAGTCTGTGGATGAAAAAGCGATACTGAAATCGGTTCTGGTAACCATAGTGCTTGCAAACCCTTCCAAAGCCTCAAAGTGAACCTTGCATCCCTATCGAAAACAATTAACACAGGAACTCCATGAAGTTTCACAATCTCATCAATGTACAACTCTGCCAATTTCTCCAACGACCAAGTAATCTTCATGGACAAAAACTGAGCTGACTTAGTCAAACGGTCCATAATAACCCAAATAGAGTCATTGCCCTTCGGACTCCTCAGTAACCCTGTGATGAAATCCATGCTGATATTCAGCACTTCCATTCTGGAATAGGCAATTGCTGCAACAAACCTCCAGGTCTCTGGTTCTCTGCTTTGATCTGCTGGCAAGTCAGACACCTTGCAACAAAGTCTTCCACATCCCTCTTCATAACAGACCACGAAAAGTGTTGTTTGATGTCCTTATACATCTTTGTTCCTCCAGGATGCACTGACAACAAGGTATGTGTGTCTCCTGCAAGATACTCTCTCTCAAATCTGCATTCTCCGAAACACAACCTCTCACCCAACCATAGAACTCCATCTTGGACACGGAACTCTGATAACTTGCCTTCGAAAACCCGATGCAACATTCTCTGAATCTCTGCATCTGATTTCTGACCTTCCATAATCTGCTCTCTCAAAAAAGGCTGCAGTCTCAACTGAGCCAAAGATGCTCTAAAACCCTACAGTTCCACCTCGATACCTGCCTGATCAAACTTTACTGCCAACTCTCTCTGAGTAATGATCAAACTCGACAAACTGCTCTTCTGACTAAGCCCATCGGCCACCACATTCGCCTTGCCTAAATGATATATGATCTCAGGACGATTGTCTTCCAATACCTCCAACCACCTTCTCTGTCGAAGATTTAGATCCTTCTGCTGATAAATATACTTCAGGCTCTTGAGGTCGGTATACATGTTGACCTTCTCTACATATACATAATGCCTCCACTAGTTCAAGGCAAAGATAATAGCTGCCAACTCCAAATCATGCGTCAGATAGTTCTTTGCATGTGGACGCAACTGCCTTCAACCATATGCAATGACCTTGCCTTCCTGCATCAAGACGCATCCCAAACCTCTGAGAGATGATTCGCTAAAAATATCATAAACCTTCCCAGCTTGTGGCAAAGCAAAGATAGGCACAGTCGTCAACCTCTCCTTTAGATCAAGGAAACTCGCCTCACACTTATCAGTCCAAGTGAATGCCACTTTCTTCCGAGTTAACCCAGTTAAAGGAACTGTGATCTATGCATAGCCCTGAATGAATATCCTGTAGTACCCAACCAAACCCAAGAAACTCCTGACTTCCTTCATTGTCGTTGGCCTGGGCTAATCCTTCACGGCTTCAACCTTCTGAGGATCGGTGGCCACTCCGTCCTTAGAAACGATATGACCAAGGAAAGCTACCACAAACTTCCAAAACTCACACTTCGACAGCTTGGCATACAGGTTATGCTCATGCAACTTCTTCAATACCTCTTCCAAGTGCTTATAGTGCTCTTACTCCAACTTCGAATATACCAGAATCTCATCTATGAAAACCACCACGAAGGAATCAATAAATAGCCGCAAGATCTGATTCATCATATCCATGAACACTGCCGACACATTCGTCACTCCAAATGGCAATACCAAGAACTCATAGAGTCTATGACGAGTCCTGAAAGCTATTTTACTCACAGATGTGAATATTTGCAAGTGTACAAAATCACAACAAGTAATATAGTTAAGTGAATAGAGTGTCAAACCCACATGGACTAATTATTTTATTGAGTACCGATATTACTAGATTAATCACTATTTGGAAGATAGAAATTTATAAATGATAAAACAACTAAGTTAAATTAATCTAATTTAAGCTAACTAAATTAGTGAAGAGGGAGAAGGCTGTGAAACTGTGAAGCTCTTGTACTTTGTTGATGGCAAAATTAGTTCTAGGGCTCTTGACTTCACCTCGTTTATCACACACACAATTATAACTCCTTATGAATAAAAATATTATTTTTCCAAGTTGTAGACCAAAATCCCAAAAAAATATTCACTACTCTATCCACGCAATATAAAAATTATTCTCAACTAATTATTTGCCTATTCATCAAATTATTAATTGAAAATTTATGGATTTCTTAACAGTCACGTCCTCCAATAATGGTATTTAATTTTTATTAATCACAAATCACCAGTTCGGTCTCTTCATGAGTTAAAAGATCATACAATTGTCTATCCACCAATTGTATGCATAAATAATAAAAATCAAAACACAACCAGGAAAAATAGAATAATAATAAGGAATTAAAATTGTGTTCTACAAAACTAGGCTACATCTTAGCCTCTAGAACAATAAATTTAGTTCATATTCAATTTGTAACTAACAAAAATTGTTTGTGATGGCATCATAAAAATTAGAGAAGAAGAGATACAAAAAATATAAAAATAATGCAAACCGAACTCCTAGAACCGAGTCCAAGCCATTATCTCTCTTCTGTCTCTCTATCACAAGAAGCTGGAGCCAAGCTGCATCGCCACGTCACCCCAAAGTCAACGCTAGCACCAATCAGACCCTGTCACTGTCTGCAGGAGCTGTCTACGTCGCCTCGGAAGCCGCGCTAATGTCTCCTGAATTCCGAGCCGCCACACATGTTGTCCCAGTCCGGTCACCCTGGTCAAAATGCCTTTTGGAAGCTTTGGAAACCGAGCCGAAAAGCAGCAGGCACCAGGTCAGTACTCCTCGTCGGCGCCTGTCACGTCGGCGCAGGTGCCACGTCAGCCGACCGCCTGTCAGTGCCTGTCGCACGCGTTGTTGTCTCTTCTTCTTCTATCCTCTTTTTCTCTTCGTTTATTTTATTTTATTTATTTTTTCTTTATGATTAGCCGTCACCTCTTGAGAATTGTGCTCCAACCTTGTACATATCTATAGGCAAACTGGAGAGAGAATTAGGGTTTGCGCTTTTGCAGAAAACTCCCCTCCTTTCTTTTATTTCCTTCCTTCTTTAACCAGATACTTATTTCTTTCTCCTTTCTTCCTCTTTTTCCTTTTCTTGCAAACACGTGCTACTGCATACACAAATTAAGACCAGAATTTAGGATTTAAATAAAATAAAATAAATTAGTTTAAAATAAATTAAACTAACTAAAAATCATATTAGCTCATTAAAATCCTTTTAAAATTATTCATCGCACTTTTACTCAAGAAAACAATAAAAATTAATAAATCTATAGCTTTGCTTTGTTTATTGATTTTCTCCACAAATCTTCACTTTTTGCATCGAAAATATTATTTCTACAAAAATGATTAATTAATTGAAATCTTATAGAAATAAGATGAATTATAAACAATATCAACGAAAACAAGTAATTTTAATGGGTAAATGAGTACAAATATTTATATATAAATTAGACACATCACTCACATCTTCCTCCTTAACTCATACTTGATGATACCCTGATTACAGATCAATCTTCAAAAACACAGCTGCTCCCCGAAGTCTATCAAACAGATCATCAATCTGTGGAAGCGGACACTTGTTTTGAATAGTCACCCTATTCAACTCCCGATAGTCAATTCACATCCTCATTGACCCATCCTTCTTCTTGACTAAGAACACTGGCGCTCCCCACGGTGAAGAACTCGGCCTGATGAATCCCTTTCTCAGCAATTCCTCAATATGCTTCTTAACTTCATCCTGCTCTACAGGTGCCATCCTGTACGGAGCTTTAGAAATCAGAGCACCTCCCGGCTGAACATTAATGCAGAACTCAACGTCTCGCTGCGACGGCAATCCCGGTAAATCTTCCAAGAATACTGTAGGAAAGTTCCTGACAACTGGAATGCCTCTAACTTCATCTGAACTCATCAACTTAGATACCATAGCAGTCACTTTTGGATCCTTCTTATTCCTCTAAAAAGTCACTGCGGGACCTCTTGGTACATTCATTAACACCTATTTCTTCTTGCATTCAATTGTGGCATCATATATTGCCATCCAATCAATGCCCACGATCACATCCAGATCCAAGACTTGTAGCTCAATGAGATCAATGCCAAATAATCTTCCACCCATCTCGATATCACAGCCTTCATAATATCGATCAGCAATTAATTCTTCCTCTGATGGCATTGCCACCAACAAGACTGCCTGGAAACACCTTAGGTTCCATACCTAAAACATTAGCAAAATTGGGCGACACAAATGTATGTAAAGAACCAATATCAAATAAAACTTTTGCTTTTATTCCATTAACCAAAACAAATCCTGTTACATGTAGAATGATATTCAAATCTCCAAATTATTCTTAAACAAAGTTTTACTTAATAAATCAAATAAAATTTAAAATTCTTGCATACCCTGGATCACATCCTCTAGTTACCCGCATCCTCCTTAGTTAATGCGAACACTCGCCCCTGCCTCTGAAATTTGTCTCTGCTTGCACCTTCCTTTTTCAAGTGTGGACAGAAAAGCTTAGAATGCCCCTCTCGCCCACACTGGAAACAAGTCTTCTTCGCCAGTTTAGGACATGCTGACCTGAAGTGACCGGCCTCCTTACAGCAGCAATAAGTCACTGCTTGAGTTGCGGGTGCCTTCTGCTCTGGCCTACTGAACCTGCCCTACTTCACTAGGAACTTCTTCACACCCTGGCCAATTCTTGGCCTCTTGTTCCTATTCCAGGCTTCCAGCTTCTTCTGGAACTGATCCATATCTTCTTTTGTCATCGCTGACCTGCGGACCAGCTTATCAAGCCTCCTTATGCCCAACGGTATCTTTCACGACTTTAAATTTGACCTCAAGCCTAGCTCAAATTTCTTGGCCTTCTTCGCCTCATCAATAATCAGTTCTGGTGCATACCTTGACAGCTGGGCAAACTTAGTCTCATATTCGCGGACTAACATGCTGCCTTGCTGTAGATTCAAGAATTCCGTTGCCTTCTTCTCCTGAATATCCAGAGGAAAAAAATGGTCTTTGAACTCCTCCAGAAAAGCCTCCCAAGTCACCTGTTGATCCCCAAAAGTCCTATTCATTGACTACCACCAGACGCCAGCATCCTTCTCTAATTGCATTGTTGCCAATTTCACCTTATTAACTGCTAGAGTTTTCAAGACTTCGAAGACCATCTCCATCTTTCTAATCCAATCATCAGCCACATTTGGATTAGACTACCCCTAAAAAATGGGCGGCTTCATCCCCTTGAAGGACTCAACTTGCGTAATCGGATCAACATTAATAATTACTGGTCCAGCCCATTGATTCTGATTCTGATTCTGATTATGAGCCATGTTGGTTGCAATGAATAAATTCAAGGTCTCATACACCCTGGCAATCTCAGTCTCTCAAGTCCAGCCCCACGGGAACTCTCAGCCCATCACCATTTTCACCATTCATGATCCTGGGTCGTGCCATTATCCTTAATACTACAAAATAAGGGAAAATTCATATCATCACAACACACTTCATATTCACATTAATACCTCACGGCAAAACCCCAATCATACCACAAACCATAACATCTAGTTTTAGTTCTATGTGATACTCACACTCTAATGTCCACAGCTAGGTACTCACGCTCTAATGTCCACACCTAGGTTTATTTTTATACCATGTTTATCATTACTAGTCAAGTAGGCTCTGATATCAATCTCTATAGTGCTCCGAATTTTCTATATAATATCTCAGAAATACGTGGCACAATTTCCAGCATCTACCTCAATGTAATAGTAAACATAGCCAAAACACAGATAACTTTTTCAACTTTTATTACATCAATCCTTTAGAAAACATAGCAGAAAATTAAACACCTTGAATTACAATTCTTTCTTTTACAACACAATCTTTTACAACTTACATAAGGCACAGTAGCATTCTACCACATGCATCCAATCCCAAGCTATAGGTACCTACCTGTAAAATATGTGGATAGAGATAACCCTAACCCCCAAAATTACGGGGTCAGTCATAACGGTGTGAGTGACATCAAAATAAATACAACATTAATAAAACATAAAGAATAAAGTCACAAACAACATATATCAACAGTAATAACAATGGAATATGAAATAACAATAAATAAAATATGAAAACATCGAGTAAAACTAGACTAAGTGTCAAGTGTAGGAAAACAGAAAACATCATGCAAAAACCAAGTCAAGAAAATACAAATCCAGGATGATGACTCTCTAATGCATACTTGTCAGATTTTATATATTCCATACTATATAGGTCCGGTGCAAGCCCTTATCATTCTCCACTTTATAGGGTTAAATCTCTCGTTATGCAACTAATCCTATTACGATGACTACTGCGAGATTTAGATAAGCTGTGAGTATCTAGCCCATGCCCAGATAATTTCAGAGGTCAATCTCTATCCAAAGATAATTCCGGAGACTATTTCACTCACACCTGGAAATTTTCAAGGATACCCCACACCGCAAGCTATGGCGCCTCACCACACGAATACCCCATGAGCGTCGCCTCGACCCTGATAATTTTGGAGATCAATCCCACAACGCAGGTAATTCCGGAGACTATTTCACTCACACCTTGATAATTCTGGAATTATCTCACACCGCAGATCATACTGAGGTCCATAACCCTTGTTTGCACTCATTTCACCATATCACCATCTAGTGCATATCCTTATCTTATTAAGTTAATTAATTGATTACGAATCTCCTAGGGTTGGTGTTGTAATACTCCGGATTGTACAACACTATATATATATATATATATATATATATATATATATTGTCTATATTGTCTATATGGTTGCATATGATTGCAGTGTTTTGTTTGACTCTATGAATGATGGAGTGCAGTCAGGTATGCTGGCGGTCCATGAGGGACGTGGTTTCATTCTAGATGGTGCACGACAATGAGGAGAACCGATACTAGTATATACACTAGTTTTGAGTACAGTACTCATGCGAATATGAAATTGTATGAAGCTACAATGGATATACCTTCATACGCTAAAATCAAACATCCCTTCTCTCATCTAGAACTCAATTAAGAGCTCAAATTTCAGCAAACATTGTACCCTCAAAACCAAGAGCTAAGACCATGCTTTTTCCTGCAAAACCACCTAGTCTGCACCCTAACCCCTTCCCTACCCCAAATCCCCCCCTCCTCCCTCTGTCCCCACTCTTTTTTCATTAAAAACCTACTTCATTTCCCCTCCCAACTTCTGAAATTTCAAAACACCAAAAAGAAAGAAAAGAGTAGGAAAGAAAGAAGGAGCAATTTGGAGGAGAAGATCTCAAGTTTTGGAGATAGCATTCTTGGAAGAGAAAGCTCAAGACCATCATCTTCTTTCAAACCAAATCAGGGTAGGGAGTTTCTCTAAACTTGTCTTGTTTAATCTTGTTGATTCTTGCATGCATGAGTAGTGGTAGGAGTTGAGAATGGTTGTATAAGAGATTGAATGTTGAACCTGAAATTAGAGCAGAAAAATCTTGATCTGCATGTCATTTTTCTAGAAATTCCCGAGAACAAACTACATGGAATTTGATGATGAAATTTTCACATATTGTTCCCTTACGTGTATAGATGATGCATGAATCATTTCGGAATTTTCTGAGGTTGTTTGTTATTTTAATAAAATCCATTTTTGGAACAGAACCGTAAGGCAGAAGCAGGATCTCTTCACTGTGATACTTGAGATGGAGGAAATTCTTATAATTCATTGGCACATGATCTTATTCTGAATTTCTTACAATGTTTTCTTACATGTATCTAGACTCTACTAAAAATCTTGAAATTAATTGGATGAAGTTACATGCATGTTCAAAATTAGTCTATCAACAGTATTTAGAACTTTGACTGAAGAACAGTATGATCTTTATGCATGTTTGAAATAGATAGAACTAAGTGAATACTTGGAATTTGAGTATGAATCCTTTTGCATGTTGTTCATTATGATGTCTAGTTTCTTTAATGTAAATTTGATGACCATTGGATCAGTATATGATGTATGATGTATGATGATATATTATGATGTCACAGGTACATGGTTTGTACCGGAAGGTTTTGCTACGGCTTTATGAGTGAGGTCCGTTCGCGGGTACAGAGGAGAAAATGCGACCACCACTCAGGCACTACTGTGGCGAAACTAGACCGACCAACTACAACCTCATAGGACACGAAAAATCTATTGTCAACAGGCTGAGTACAAGAGTAGGTTGCATGGCAAAGGTTTGAATCCCTAAAATATGGAGAAAGATGGCTAGATTTGGGGGCGTATGTAGTATGGGATGCATTCGTTTCCAAAGTCTTGCTTGCATTAGAATTGGACATGTGACTGATGCATTTAGTCGTAGGATCATGGCAAACAACTGCACTAGAACCCGAATTTATTAAACCCTTATTTGGCACATCACTTTTCCCTTTTGCATAAAATTATGGCTGTGATTGTGGTTTAGAGTTTTGCTGTTATTATCAGCTTTGCATCAGTCGAAGTACTGACGATCCCAACCTTGTAGGTATCCGGAGCTGATTCACAGGTGCAGCAGAACTCGAGTTGGTTCAAGCATCCAAGGGACATATTCAAGTGTTATTATATTATTTGTAAATCTTGTAATTTCATTGGGATACTATAACACTTGTAAATGTCACATTTATATGGAATAAAAGTTTTAATTTTTCCTTTACTTTCTGTGATTTGGCTATACTGGAGTTCAACTCCTGAAGTAGGGTATCAGATTTCCAGTATGGGGATTTAGGGCACTACAGAAGTTGGTATCAGAGCAGACTTAAAAAATTAGTCCAACACAGAGGGAAAATTAGACTTGGATGCGTTGCGAGAGTTGGGTTTAGTCAGATATTTGATGATTATAATTCATAATGTTGCTTTAACAATTTATGGTTTATAATTTTTTCTGTATCTGGACTGATTCTCATATTTTCTCTTACAGATGCCGAGCATGGACAATGGACACTCGAACGGTTAGATCGACGGAAATGGTCCTGCACCCCCACTCCCACCTTCACCCCCACAGCTCACGGGCATAGTGCTAGCTATCACTATGTTGCTCCAGGAGCTGGCTTCCTAGAAATGGAGCCTCGGGCAGCTAGAGGATCGCTTCGAGAACCTTGCACAGGTGTTGATAACCGCCGAGAGGAGGGTGGCCAAGCTGGAGAATGCCAAGAGGAAAAGTAAGACGAGGGTGGTACTTCTGAAGCATCGGTATGAGGAGAGGTTAGAGCAGTTGCAGAGACGATATCTGGCGTTGAGGACTCAGGTCTGCGATATGCAGGATCTGCTAGAAAAGATGACCGCCGGGGATAGCTCTGAGGCTGGCAACCCGCCAGGGACATGAGAGCAGTGACCTCCCTTAGTGTTGTGGGATCCTTTCGATGTGTATGGATAACAATCTTTTTGAATAGCTAGACTAACATGCTATTTTTTTTATGGGTGTAGTATGAACCCATGGGATGATGACTTGATTCTATGGATGTCAATATCATTGTAAACCCTTTTTGAATGAATGGAACTAGTATGTTTTCTGACCGATGCTAGTGTGTTATGGGTTTTGCATTACTATTGCTGGTTGATGATGTCAGTATTAGCTTTCAGATGGCAGGAAGGACCATAAGCAACTGAAGCCAAAGGCAGTGGAGCCAATGGTACTGGCCTTGATGTCGCAGAAGAATTTGCTCAGGTATATCAGATGATTAGAGTATTTGTGGAGGCTAGCAGGAACCAAGCGCCGCAACAAAGAGCACCAGGAGTCGCTATTAATGCTGATCCAGTGAAGATGGTGGAATCGTTCACGAGGATGAAACATCTAGTCTTTGGGGGACAGGCCGACCCTACAACTGCTGACGACTGGATACGTCAGGTAGAGACGGTATTTGAGGTGCTGATGACTCTCGAGGACATCAAGGTACGTCTAGCCACAATCTTGCTGGAGAAAGACGCCGGAGTTTGGTGGTAGTCTGTGAAGCGTGGTCTTGGAGAATGATAGATCACTTGGGAAGATTTCCTTGAGGAATTCCGATAACTCTATTTTCCCTTGGATGTGTAGGAAGAGAAAGCAATGGAATTCCACAACTTGATGCAAGAAAATATGTCTGTTAGGGAATATGAGACGAAGTTTTCTCAGTTGTCGAGGTATGCGTCGGAGATGGTCTAGGAAGAAGTGAAAAGGGCCCAGAGGTTTGAGCAGGGGCTTAGGCCTGGACTGAGGTCGATGATGGTTCCGTTGGGCATTCCCCGCTTCGACAAGCTGGTGAGACGAGCTGCGGTGACAGAGGCAGACATGAATCAGAGTCAAGGAAGGACAGAGTTTTGGAACAAGGGAAAGAGATCCACCCCAGCATCAAAGTTCAAGAAGCAGGGAAAAGGTCAGAAGTTCCAGATTATCAGTGCCAAGATGGGAGAATTCAAGCCCTGAAGTTGCTTCCACTGTGGAGAGTAGGGACACTATATGGATCGATGCCCCAGGAAGAATGCACCAAAATGTTTCTAGCGTGGGCTAGAAGGGCATATCAAGTCAAATTGTCCCCAAAATTCAAGGAACAGCAACAGGGTAGGGTCGGGAGCAACCAATAAAGGGAAGAAGCCTATGCGTCAAGGAAGAGTATTCGACTTCACTCAAAAGGATGCTGAAGAACATGAAGGTGTAATTACTGGGCATATATATATATAAATGAAATTTTGGCTACAGTGTTGTTCGATAGTGGATCGATTCATTCTTTTGTGTCAAAATCATTTTCGAGAAAATTAAGATGCACACAAGAGGCAATTCCAGATTTAGCTTTGATGGCGGCTACACCATCAGCGGAAACCCTCACTACAGATCTATGCTATAGGGAATGTAAACTCCAGATTAGTAGGGAAACCCTAAGTATCGATTTGTTAGAGTTGGGTTTTGCCGGAACAAATATCATTATTGGTATGGATTGGATGTCAATGCAAAAGGCAAGCATCGACTGCAAGGAGAAGAAGGTAGTCATCTCGGCTGAAGGAGTGGAACTGGTATTCCAAAGGGAGAAACGGTCTAGAGCAACAACTATTTCAGCTACTAGTGAAGTACGGGTACCTGAAGCGGTGAACAAGATACCAGTGGTGAGAAATTTTTCACTCGTATTCTTAGAGGATTTACCTGGACTTCCCCCACAGTAGGATGTCGAGTTTAGCATCACAGTTCATCCAGGTAGCACTCCAGTATCCAAAGCACCCTATTGAATGGCACCAGTAGAGCAAAATGAGGTCAAGAAGAAGAGTGAAGAATTCTTGCAGAAGGGATTTATCAGACCAAGTGCATCACCTTGGGGAGCACCAGTGTTTCTTGTCAAGAAGAAGGACGGATCAACCAGGATGTGTATTGATTATCGAGAATTGAATAAGGTCACTATTCGGAACAGGTACCCAATTCCCAGGATCGACGATTTGTTCGATCAGCTTCAGGGAGCAGCAGTATTTTCCAAGATTGATCTACGATCCGGATATGATCAAGTACAAGTCAAGGAGGAGGATGTACCTAAAATAGTCTTTCGGACTCGGCATGGACAGTTTGAATTCTTGGTAATGCCATTTGGAGTGACTAAATCTCCAGCAATCTTCAAGGACTTGATGAACAGAATTCTACGTCTGTTTATCAAATTTTTTGCCGTGGTCTTCATCGACGAAATTTTGGTGTACTCAAGGACAGAAGAGAATCATGCCGAACATCTGACAACAGTCCTGAGCAAGCTACAAAAGCATCAGTTGTATGCCAGATTATCCAACTTTGAGTTCTGGAAATCAGAAGTTGCATTCCTATGACATATCCTTTCTAAGGAAGGAGTAGCAATAGATCCCTAGAAGATAGAAGCAGTCAAGGAATGGCCACAGCCGAAGACGGTGAAAGAAGTAAGAAGTTTTCTGGGTATGACTGGGTATTACCGAAAATTCATCCAGAATTATGCAAGGATAGTTGTACCCCTTACAGGTTTGACCAAGAAAAACCAAAATTTCGACTGGACAGAGAAGTGTGACGAGAGTTTCCAGGAACAGAAGAACTGGTTGATCATTGCACCAATATTGGTTTTACCTCAGGAGGACAAGGACTATGTCATCTACAACGATGCATCGTATTTGGGGTTCGGATGCGTGCTGATGCAGGAAGGCATGGTCATAGCTTATGGTTCAAGACAGCTCCGACCACATGAAAATAATTACCTGACTCATGATTTGGAACTTGCAGCCGTAATCTTTGATTTGAAATCATGGAGGCATTATATCTATGGAGCAAAGGTGGAGATATACACTAACCATAAGAGCTTGAAGTATATCTACCAATATAAGGACCTTAATTTGAGGCAAAGGAGATGGTTGGAAGTACTTGACGACATCAGACCAAAAATCATATATCATCTAGGGAAGGCCAACGTGGTAGCAGATGCGCTCAGCAGGAAGAGGAGTGTGGCTACATTGGTAGCGAGCTGGAAGGAACTAGATTAGGAGATCAGACAGGAAGGCATTGAAGTAGTCGCTCAGCACTTAAGTGCAGTTTTGGCACAGTTGGTGCTACGGCCAAGCTTGAATGAGCAGGTGAAGAAGGCTCAGACCGAAGACCCAGAGATGGAAGACATGAAGAAGCAAGTGCATGAAGGGGAATTGTCCAAATTCAGTATAAGAGAAGGTTCACTATGGTTTGGTAGCAGACTGTGTGTACCAAAGGACAAGGAGTTAAAGGAAGACATCATGAAGGAAGCTCACTCCACATTGCTTGCAATTCACCCCGGAAGCACCAAGATGTATCGTGATATAAAGCAGCACTATTGGTGGTCAGGGATGAAGCGAGACATAGCAAAATTCGTGGCCAAATATCTGACATGCCAACTGGTTAAGGTCGAGAATCAGAAACTAGGAGGATTACTACAGCCTTTACCCATTCCAGAGTGGAAATGGGAGAACATCATTATGGACTTTATCACTGGATTACCCAGGAGCCCTAAAGGAAATGACTCGATATGGGTGATTGTGGATCGATTGACAAAGTCAGCACATTTTCTTTCAGTAAAGACGACCTGGTCAGTCGAGAAGCTGGCTGAGATCTACATTGAGAACATAGTGAAGCTACATGGAGTGCTAGTATCGATAGTATCCGACCAAGATGCAAGATTTACATCTCAATTCTGGCAGGGTCTACAGTCAGCATTAGGGACTACAACAGACTTCAGCACAGCTTTTCATCCACAAACCGATGGACAGACAGAGAGGGTCAACAGGATACTTGAAGACATGTTGAGGTCATGCATTTTGGACTTCGGAGGAAGTTGGTAGAAATACATAGCTTTGGTAGAGTTTGCTTACAACAGTAGCTATCTAGCAAGCATTGGCATGGTCCCATATGAAGCTTTGTATGGCCGAAGATGTAGAACACCTGTTTGATGGTTCGAGGTAGGAGAGCGGCAGATGTATAGGCCAGAAACCGTACAGCAAAGGTCAAAACAGATCGAGCTTATTCAGAAAAGGCTTCAGGGAGCACAGAGCAGGCAAAAGAGCTATGCTGACAACTGCCGAAGAGAGCTGGAATTTGAGGAAGGCGATTCCATTTTTCTCAAGGTGTCGCTGACAAGATGAGTCATCAGGTTTGGAAAGGGCGGAAAGTTAGCTCCGAGATACATTGGACCATACAAAATTCTGAAGAGAATTGGCAGGATGGCTTATAAGTTGGAGTTACCAGCCGAGTTACCTCATGTCCATGACATGTTTCTCCTCTCTATGCTACGGAAGTATGTGCTTGGTTTGAGGCATCTGTTGCTGGAGGTTCCGAAGGATTTGCAGATTAATCTTTCCTACAGAGAGCAGCCAGACAGGATACTTGATCATCAGGACAAGGTACTTAGAAACAAGGTCATCCCGATGGTCAAAGTTCTTTGGAAGAACCATTTTGGGGAAGAAGACACGTGGCAGCCGGAGAGCCGTATGAAGGCTTTGTATCCAGATTTGTTTTAGGTGTTGTGTTTCTTTCCTTTCTCCCACTATGTATATATATTTTCTGTATGGTTGCATATGATTGCAGTGTTTTGTTTGACTATATAAATGATGGAGTGCGGTTAGGTCTGGGGCGGTCCATGAGGGTGGTTTCATTCTAGACGGTGCACGAGAATGAGGAGGACCGATACTAGCATATACACTAGTTTTGAGTACAGTACGCATGCGAATATGAAATTGTATGAAGCTACAATGGATATACCTTGCATACACTCAAATCAAACATCTCATCTCTCATTTAGAACTCAATTAAGAGCTCAAATTTCAGCAAACATTGTATCCTCAAAACCAAGGGCTAAAACCATGGTTTTTCTTGCAAAACCACATAGTCTACACCCTAACCCCTACCCCTACCCTAACCCAAATCCGGCCCCCCTTCATTCCTCTTTCCTCACTCTTTTCTCATTAAAAACCCACTTCATTTTTCCTCTCAAGTTCTAAAATTTCATAACACTAAAAAGAAAGGAAAGAGAAGGAAAGAAAGAAGGAGAAATTTGGAGGAGAAGATCTCAAGTTTTGGAGATAGCATTCTTGGAGGAGAAAGCTCAAGACCATCCTCTTCTCTCAAACCAAATCAGGGTTGGGAGTTTCTCTAAACTTGTCTCGTTTATTCTTGTTGATTCTTGCATGCATGAGTAGTGGTAGGAGTTGAGAATGGTTGTATAAGAGATTGAATGTTGAATCTGAAATTAGAACAGAAAAATCTTGATCTGCATGTCATTTTTCTAGAAATTCTCGAGAATAAACTACATGGAATTTGATGATGAAATTTTCACAGATTGTTCCCTTACGTGTATAGATGATGCATGAATCATTTCGGAATTTTTTGATGTTGTTTGATATTTTAATAAAATCCGTTTTTGGAATAGAGCCGTAAGTCAGAAGCAGGATATGTTCACTGTGATACCTGAGATTGAGGGAATTCTTATAATTAATTGGCACATGATCTTATTCTGAAATTTTTACCATGTTTTCTTACATGTATCTAGACTCTTCTGAAAAATCATGAAATTAATTGGACGAAGTTACATGCATGTTCAAAATTAGTCTATCTACAATAGTTATAACTGTGACTGAAGAACAGTATGATCTTTATGCATGTTTGAAACAGATAGAACTCAGTGAATACTTGGAATTTGAGTATGAATCTTTTTGCATGTTGTTCATTATGATGTCTAGTTTCTTTAATGTAAATTTGGTGACCATTGGATGAGTATATGATTGATGATGAATTTTGTAGCATGTACTGTGTTTAATTAGTGAGAATAGACACCTTGATGAGATGATACAATTGAGGCCCTGTGAGAGCAAAATTTGAGGAAGTGTTCTCTTAGAGAATTGTAATAGAAATCTAGAGCTTTCTAACAAGCCTTGTTTAAGGTGGTTCATGTGAATAGATGATTTAGTATGATTTTTACAAGACTGAATAGAGACCAGGATTTGAGCGGAAAGCTCTGTTTGAGTAAAGCGTAGTGTGTAGTTCTGTACACCTGAGAGTAATGTATGTTTTAGGGTGATAAAATGACATAATTTGGATTTGTGATCAATTAAGGAATTATGGAGGACATCCACACCTTTCCATAAAACCTGGGTTTGTAGCATTCTGATGAGTATGTAGTGATTTATGCTACCGGTAAGGTGCAGCCAGTGTACAGGAAGTACACAGTCTGAGGCTTGAGAGACGAATTTGAGGGACTAGATTATAGAATCTGGGAAAATGATCAACTAAGAAGTTATAGCCTAGGTCTTTACCTTTCCAGATTGGGCTTGAACACCCAAATCTGAGTTGTATTGTGGGAGTTATGATCTTTTCAAGTTTCGGGCAGAAACACCGTAGTTGCTTAATCTTGGGTTTGGACTAAGTGTTTAGAGGACCCCTCCCCTGTGTATATAAAGAGTTGATGACTCACTATTGGGGGAGGATTGGTGCTTACTGCTGGTTTTGTTTGACTCCCATGGTGGATTTGTGACTCGAGTTGGTCACTAGGGTAGGGTGATGCCCTAGTCTGTCGACCCTAAAAATCATGAATTTCTGCCGAGGCGTTGGACGTCCACGCTGGTGCAGTCAAGTTATATGCAAGCCGGGGGAGGCTGAATGCAGGCCATGATGTCGAACGAACTCCAAGCTAGGGGAAGTGGTGAACCTAACTACTGTCGTAAGGGCCAGAGGTCGATAGGCAAAGGTTTTGGAGGCATTCTTATTTTACCCAAAGTGATTAGATTGAGTCGTGGATTAGAGTGGTGTATTAGGGGTTTGTAACTTGCATTAGTACTAGCAGACCATAGTCGGATGTTGTACTTTCCTGTCGTAGGGATATGTTTTTGGTTCTCAGGATTGAGTTCACGGTCTCGTATCTCGATTTGTTAATTCCCAAGGATGTCGTGGAAGGGATGAGGAGAGTACTCCTGTCGGGTAGGGGGATTTGATCGTTGAGTACGGTGGGTCCCTATGCGCGTGGGGTATGATATATTATGACGTCACAGGTACATGGTTTGTACCGAAAGGTTTTGCTATGGCTTTCTGAGTGAGGTCCATTTGCGGGTACTGAGGGGAAAATGCGACCACCACTCAAGCACTGCAGTGGCGGAACTAGACCGACCAACTGCAACCTTACAGGACACGAAAAGTCTATTAGGAACAGGCTGAGTACAAGAGTAGGTTGCTTGGCGAGGGTTTGAATCCCTAAAATGTGGAGAAAGACGACTAGATTTGGGGGCGTATGTAGTATGGGATGCATTCGTTTCCAAAGTCTTGCTTGCATTAGAATTGGACATGTGACTGATGCATTTAGTCGTAGGATCATGGCATACAAGTGCACTAGAACCCGAATCCATTAAACCCTTATTTGGCACATTACCTTTTCCTTTTGCATAAAATTATGGCTGTGATTGTGGTTTAGAGTTTTGCTGTTATTATCAGCTTTTGCGTCAGTTGAAGTACTGATGTTCCTCACCTTGTAGGTGTCCGGAGTTGATTTACAGGTACAGCAGAACTCGAGTTAGTCCAAGCATCCAAGGGACATATTCAAGTGTTATTATATTATTTGTAAATCTTGTAATTTAATTGGGATACTATAACACTTGTAAATGTAATATTTATATGGAATAAAAGTTTTACATTTTCCTGTACTTTCTGTGATTTGGCTATATTGAAGTTCGACTCCTGGAGTAGGGTCTCAGATTTCCAGTATGGGGATTTGGGGTGCTACAGGTGTACCCTACCGGACTTAACTCTACTGATCAACAACAAAGCCACAACTGGTCAAACCAAAAAATCTCAACTGCCGGTGTACTAGGGTCCCACTCACCCTCTGGAGAATCACAACTCAACCATCAACACAAAATCTTTCATTATCAATTCCATTATCAATACTGTCATATTAATAAAACTTTTAAAAAATCTACAAATCCAAATTCATTTAATACACTCATAAATTCTAGAACTGGAATAAAATATTAAATCTATTAAATAATTGAAAATCATATTTTGAAGTCGTAGATTATCACAAAACATCAATTTCTTTGAAAACCATATATATTTCATTTAATCAAGTCATAGAAATTCAATTTAAATTCTATTATAATCAAAACATAACTCCCTGTAAAATACTTTAATCTGTAGTAAAAACATCATATAAAACATTAGATCAATAATTCGTAATATCGAAGAAATAATCGTTCAAGAATTACGAAGAAAACTCATCAAACCAATTAGCCAAGACACTGACAATCGACTATTAAAACCAGTTCAAAAGCGAAGGGTCGACTGTCAAGCCAAAATCCAAAAATCCAAGAATTGACAGTCGACCGATTTTTTGACTTCAAAACTTGATCGCTTTGATCAAAAAACCCCTCTTGCAATTCATTAAACACATACACAATCACTTACAATAATTTACCCATGAATATATGCAATTATAACAAGTAAATAATCAAGTTGTAATTCATCAAATCATCAAAACAGAGCATGGGCATATACACATAGTAAAGATTCAATTTTTGTTCACTTTAAGAAATATTCATCATACAATTCGTAGTATATATTCAAATCACCAAGATTATAATACAAAACAATATACCCATGATTTCTATTAGGTTCTTAACAATCTCAAGTCATCAATTTAGGGTTTTAATCATCAATAGCATAGTTTTCATGAAAAGATTCAATCTTTATTCACAGATCTTTTAGAAAACTCATTATATCATCACACAATACCCTAACATGCTTTCTGTCACTCCCCGCTTTCCAAAAATGTGGAATACGAGTACATGACACTAGCCCAGCGAATGACTAACGTCACCCATAAGCTGTTTATCTGATCAACTCAACAATATAATCAACACAGAACAAATGTGCAGGTAATAATAATAATTTCATGAACAATAATACTTGGAATGATGCAATAAAAATATCCAAGTACAATAATAGTCCAACATGTGGAACAATAATAAAATTTCGGGACATAAGCCCAAATACAATAATAATTTCCAAACACAATAGTAACAAGTCTCAGTACAATAAGTTCATTAAAGCAATAAGCAATCAGAAAGCATTAAGTCTTTAGACTGTCTAATCTCCAATCCCATCAAGCAATTCTCCCTCATTACCTGTGTACACTTCATCTAAAAAGAGTAGAAAAATTGTCCTTAGAGCAAGTCATGGACAGCAATTAGAGAAAGCAAGAAATAATGGAATAACAGCATAACAATGAATCAGTGGATCAATAGGAATAATTTTGGATAATAACAATAATCGATATCATGATAATCAGTACAATGGCTATAAACAACGATGCAATATTCGGTAACAGTAATCAATGATCAATAACGGTAACACTTAGCCAATATTCGATATCAATAGAAACAATGATGAACAATATGCAATGTCGGTGATGTGTCAATCCTTATTTCTATGAATCATTTTATTCCTAACTAATGCACGTACTATTGTGTCCCATATGTTCCATACCACAGGTTCGATGCATACAGTCAATTTTGTTTAGATTTAAGTGGTGTACTCCGTAGATCATGTACTTGGCAATGGTAAACACTATTCACCTTTCGATGTACAATACGGTCATCGGCAACGATATGGTACATGATAGATTGGGATATGGCTATAATCCACAATCACACGAGAAAACAACAGCCGAAACATTATTTAGGGAAACACGGGCCCCTCCTCCAAGTACAGTCTCTACTTCGTTCACTACTTAAATCACCCTTTAAACCCCGGCTTATTAATTATTTATCAATGCAACAATGTAATATGCAATCAATGGACATTTCGATGAATGATAATATCAATAACGAAAAAATAGGATGGTAACATGGAATAGGACAATAAGAATGTTGACAATAAGACTTTAGGATCATGCAATGCAATATATACACTTCAGTTCATGCAATATACAATTATATAGGATAATTAAACTATTAAAAACTAGAATATAAAATTCTGGATAGCAAGAGTAGTATGTACAAAAATGCAGTCTCTCGCTGTTTCAGAACTCGAAAAATGAATCTATCAGAAGTTCTAGAAACTAGACTTCCACACGGTTCCAACGCATAGTAGTTCAAAATCCGACAATAGTAGCTAGGTCAAACACAATGTTCTTTACAGATTTCATGTTTATGCTGAATTTTGACGTCATGTTATTATAATTTTAGAATCAGCAAAGATTCAACAATAAATTTATTAAAAATATTTTCTAGACTCCTAAACAAGATTACTAACAATTTGGAAATTATCAAAATAAAATTTTTATTATTTGATCAGCCCTTTTACTGTTTAGGCATGCAAATATACAAGAATCTAAGAATATGGAATTGAAAACACAGCTGTAGTAAAACGGACATAACTTTTGCTACACAACTAGGAATTCAAAAATTCAAAATGTTCTGAAAACTAGAAAGATAAGGCAACAATTTATATTTATAAATTAATTTATTTTAAGATCATTTACCTGTTCAAAAACAGTATTCAACATACAGGCCAGTAAGAAATATACAGGGTTTTGGTTATCTTTTTGAAATAATTAATTAAACATGATGGGTATAATTTCTATTAGTCGGTAAACTATATAATCAGCATGATGGGTGCAAAAACATGATGAATAAAATTAGAACACACTCATACATCAATTTATCATCAATCAACAACAATCTATCAACCAAACATACATCCTAACAATTATTTCTACAATAATTTTTTTGTGTGACAATTTTATAAACAACCCTATTATCAATTCTATATGGACTCATGAAAGATTCAATATTTGGAGTCAAAAGTGGTACGATGTCAATAATATTGGGGTTAGCTCGTGTAAATCCTTAATAGACCCAACGAAGATATTCAAAACAGGGATATGATAACGAATAAGATCTACATGCAAGAATTTCAATGAAACTTGAATTTGATACAATGTATAATTCAAGGGGAAAGTGACTTGCCTTAAAAACGGTGAAAACGAATACCAAGAATAACGGGATAAGGATCCCGAAGCAACGAACCCCCGAACTAGCAATTTATAACACGTGCAATAAAATCCTAAAGCAATAACAACAAGAGTACACAGCAACAAAGAGCTCAGCCAACACAACAAGAGGCCAAGGGAGCAGAGGTCGCCAACATCGCAGGAGCGGTCGACGGCGGGTGAGGGCATCGCAGTAGGCGGCGCTGCTTGGCTGATCGACGACAGAAATGGGCAGGACAGGGGGGTGTTTTGGTTGGCTATTAATGTCAAGGAGAGCGGAAGAGGAGGAGGTGGAGGGGGTTTAGCTGTGGTGGCGTGCTGGTCATCGAGGGAAGGTGGGGCGGCGTGGATAGGGTCGCCGGAGGTCGGGAGGTGGCTGGAGAGATGAACCCAGTAATGGGTACATCAGAATTTTGGGCGGGAAATTGGTCGGGAGAGAAAAAACAGCGAGGAGAGAGGAGAGAGAATAAGCGGCTAGGGTTTCAAAATTATGCAATTTTTAGGGTTTGCTGTAGAGTTGTATTTATAGGGTACAATTAGGGTGTTAGGTTAACGGTTTAGGATCTAATAATAGCAGATTTGGGTTAAGAACAAATGAAATTGGGTTTTAGGGTTCAATAAGAGATGGATCTAAAACAATAGGGTTCAAATAAAAATACCCACAATTAAATAGAAGGAAATGGGATCCACAAAAATAGCTCAATCACAAAGAACGAAGAATTTCATGAACAAGATTTAATTAAAATAATCAAGAAACAAAAATAGAGTATTTTATTCATTTTCAAATAAAAAAATTACAAAAGAGGAAAAATGAAAATAGCAGGAACGGTAGTTACAATCCTACCCACCTTACAATAAAATTTCGTCCTCAAAATTTAAGCAAGTGGTAGTAGGGTAACCCCGAAGAAAAGAAAAGAACAAGAACTACTCAGAAAAATGGGG
The DNA here is from genome assembly GCA_017893485.1 of Hemerocallis citrina. Classification (NCBI taxonomy): domain Eukaryota; kingdom Viridiplantae; phylum Streptophyta; class Magnoliopsida; order Asparagales; family Asphodelaceae; genus Hemerocallis; species Hemerocallis citrina. The sequence goes on along the minus strand of CM030358.1, from coordinate 384,279,001 downwards.
AAACCTCTTATGAATCACACTTTCAAGCTCCCAAGCCGACTCACCAGGCGAGCGAGGATTCTAAGCAACACGAACCAACTTGATAACTTTATTCTTCAAAATCTTCTTCCGTCGGTCTACAATCTCCCAAGACAAATCTGGTCGAACCGACAACTCCGAATGGTCAATAACATGACTATCATCCCTGACATACTTCATGAGCTGAGAAACATGGAAGACGTCATACACTCCAGAAAGAACTGGCGGCAACAAGATTCTACAGGCCACCTTGCCTACTCGCTCCACCACGTCGAACAGACCAATGAATCTAGGGTTCAACTTACCCCCACCACCAAAACGAATCAAACATTTCTGTAGAGACACCTTGGGGAACACATGATTACCCACTTCGAACACTAATTGTATCCTGTGCATGTCTGCCCATTTCCTCTGCCTGTACTGTGCGGCTTGCAAATGCTTCATGATCTAGGCCACTGTATGAATAGTTTTCGTGATTAATTCTGGCCCCGAAAGCTTCCTCTCACCAATGTCATCCCAGCACACTGGTGATCTACACTTCTGACCATACAAGACTTCATACGGAGCTCCCTGAAGCCTAGCTTGGTAGTTATTATTGTATGAAAACTCCACCAAATGTAGATGATCTTTCCAAGATCCTCCAAACTGAAGCACACAGGACCTCAACATATCCTCCAAGGTCTGAATAGTCCTCTCTGACTGACCATCTGTCCGTGGATGGAATGCAGTACTGAACTTCAGCTTACTCCCAAGACTATTCTGAAGACTCTCCCATAGTTGAGATCTGAATCTAGTATCTCTGTCTGATATAATACTGAAAGGAACACCATGCAATCTAACAATCTCCTGCAAATACCTTTCTGCCAGGCTCTTTATAGACTGACCAACTCTGAAAGGGTTGAAATGAGCACTATTCGTCAAGCGATCCATAATCACCTAGATGGCATTGTGACCCTTGGGACTTCCAGGCAAAGCAGTCAAGAAATCCATAATGATATTCTCCCACTTCCACTCCGTGATAGGAAGCGGTTGAAGAAGTCTAGCAGTTCTCTGATGTTCTGCTTTCACTTGCTGACAGATCAGACACCGAGAAACAAATCTTGCAATAGCCCTCTTCATACCATGCCACCAAAAATCCAACTTCAAATCCAGATAAATCTTCGTACCACCATAATGAATAGAGTATGACGAGCAATGAGCTTTTTCAAGTAACTTCTGCCTGACTTCTCCCTTTGGAACACAAAGACGGATCCCAAAGTGGAGAGATCCATCCTCATGAATCACCACATCATTCCTCGAACCAGTTGCAACCTTAGCTCGAAATTGCTCCAACTGCACATCACCAGACTGTGCCTCCTTAATCTGATCTACCAAAGATGACTGCAACTGAAGCACCAAACAACTCTGCTCAGAACCAGGCAATACCACATCCAATTCCAACCTCCTCATAGCTTCCACAAGCTCCTTCTTCTCAGTAAGAACCATAGCAGTAGGTCTTCTACTCAAAGCATCAGGCACTGAATTAAACTTGCCAGGGTGATACTGCAAACTGATATCATAATCTGCCAATTTTCAGCTCCTTCTGAGTGAACACATACTTGAGACTTTTGTGATTAGTGAAGATTTCCACTAGGTCTCCAAGTAAATAATGCCTCCAAAGCTTCAAGTCAAAGATCACAGCAGCATGCTCCAAATCATGCGTAGGGTAATTCTTTTCATGTGGCCTCAATTGTCTAGATGCATATGCAACAACCTTGCCTCGTTGCATCAAAAAAACACCCAAACCAGTACCTGAAGCATCACACTGAATTAACAAATCTCCTAATTCATCCGGTATAGTCAACACAGGTGCTGATGTCAACCGATTCTTCAATTCAGAGAAGGCTTCTTCACAGGACCTGATCCTTCCCAATCAACTTGGTCAATGGCCCTGCAATCTTCGAGAAATCCTGAACAAACATCTTGTGGTAACCCTCTAGACCAAGAAAACTCCAAACATCCAATACAGACTTCGGCATCGGCCAATCCTTAATTGCAGAAATTTTGGATGGATCGACAGAAACTCCATCACCAGAAATAATATGACCAAAGAAAGCCACACGATCCAGCCAAAACTCACACTTGTTAAGCTTCCCATACAACTGATGATCCCTCAAAGTTTGCAAAACAACCTTCGAGTGCTCAGCATGCTCATCCCGATTCCGAGAATGGAAAAGAATATCACCAATGAACACCACATCAAACTTGTCCAAGAAGGGATAGAAAACCCGATTCATCAACCTCATAAACATAGCTGGAGCATTAGTAACTCCAAAAGGTAATACCAAGAATTCATAGTGCCCATATCTCCTGTGAAAAGCAGTCTTCTGTACATCCTTGGCTTACACCTCAACCCGACGGTAACCAGAACGAAGATCCAGCTTCAAAAATACAGAAGCGCCTCCCAATTGATCAAATAGGTCATCAATTCTTGGCAACGGATACAGGTTCTTTACTGTGACATTATTGAGCTCACGGTAGTTAATACACAACCTCCGACTACCATCATTTTATTGACGAACAGTACAGGAGCTCCCCAAGGTAAAACACTTTGCCTAATAAAATCTCTATCCAACAACTCCTAAATCTGCTCCTTCAACTCACCCAACTCAACAGGAGCGATTATGTACGAACTCTTAGAGATTGGAGCTGTACCCGATTAAATATCAATACTGAACACCACTTCACGATCTGGCTGTATTCTTGGCAATTCCTCAGGAAAAACATCTAGAAAATCCCGTATAACCAACGGTACAACAACCTCATCAGCACACACTTCCTCCATAACTCCAGCTTCCTAGCTAGCCAACTTCTCAACACAAGCAAGCCGCATTTCACCTGTGCAGAATTCAAATTCCTGACATTCTGGCATTTGGAACCCCACCTTCTTCTTGCGGCAGTCAATCACAACATGAGTGCAACCAAGCCAATCCATCCCCAAGATAACATCAAAATCATAATTGTTGATGACAATTAGGTCAGCAACAAAATCAACACCACCAATAACCAAGGGAATCTGGTCATAAATCGGAGAACACACGACAATAGCTCTACCTGTAGTAATGTTCCAAGCTACTGGCATAGCGCTGCTAGCCAAGAGATGCATATCGACGAAGCGGGAGGAAACAAATGAATGAGTAGCACCAGAGTCAAAAAGAGCATGAGCAGGAAAGAAATGGACCGGGATAATGCCTAGCAAGAAGTCAAAGTGAGAACACAAATGGTAGAAGCAAAATGCAAGAAACTGACATGAATGGGAGGCTAACATAAATAACAACAGGACAGAAGAATAAAATTTCAAGGAAATCCAAAATAGAATACAAATGAAAATAGAATGAAAAAAACTAATGATGTACCTGCAACAACGCACAAAGCAGTCTCAGCATCCTGCATAGTCAAGTTGTAAGCCTGACCACGACATGCAGGAAGATTACCCTTAGGAGCGTCTCTCCTATGATCAAAAACCTTCCTCTGTAGAGGAAGTGGTGGTCCACCTTGACCACGAACAAGCGCCCCCTGAGGAGCGGACCTCCAACTGGTACAAGATGTTTGGCTTTAGGTCAATCATGAACCATGTGGTCGACACCTCCACATGAAAGGCACTGGCGGTTGGCTATCTTGCAATCCTTGCACATATGACCCACCTTGTGACAGTAATCACAAATCTGACATAACCTTGGAGCAACAGGTGGGTAAGGCAATGCCCTGACAGGAAGGGATGGAGCTGGTCTCCTAATAGGCCTACCAAAAGGCCTAGCAGCAACAGAAAGCTGAATAACACGCTTCCTTGAACTGGTATGTTCCTGAATTTTTGCAGCATCCAGGATATCAGCATAACAGCAAAGTTGCAAGGCAGAAATGCGGTCCTGAATCTTAATGTCCAAGCCTAACAGGAAACAACGGCCACTATCTTTGTCATTTGCCACCGTAGCAGTAGCAAAACGACTTAATCGGGCAAATTCTGCAGCGTACTCATCCACGGTATGATTTCCCTGATTCAAGATAGTGTTTAGTTTAATGTCGATACTTTATTAAATAACAACGAAAAGCATGAATAAACACTATCTGGAGAACCTGAGTTAAAGAAACAAACTGTCGTTTCATCTCATTTTTGGTGACATTAGGGAAGAACTTCGTAAGGAAGCTCTCAGTGAAAGCGGCCCAGGGAATGGGTTGGCCCAATCGTTGTTCAGCCTCAATTTGCCACCAGATGTGGGCAAGGTCAACAAGTTGGATGCTCATCATATCCACACGATCCACATCTACAATACGTATTGCAGTCAACAACTATTCAGTCCTGATAAGCCATTGCTCGGCTTTGAGTGGATCTTCAGTGCTTGAGAACTTATCTGGGAGAGGCCCCATGAAGTCTGCCACATTTTCAGGTCTCGGTGGTAGCAATGCGGAAGCAGGAAAAACGGGTTCTCTATTAGCAGCTTCATAAGCCATTCTCAACTGTTCATTATGTTCCCGTTACATCTGCATCATCAATTCATTGTGCTCACGCTGCATTTTCATTAGCTGTACAACAGTGGGCTCATCAGACTGATCATCCCCAGCACGGAAAGAAGAAGCACCTTTTCTAGCCATGGTCTGCAATAAAAATCATACGGTTTGCGTTCATGTAACACCCCGCAAAATTTAAATGACAATTTTGCCCTCGGGTGTTACGTACGTGCATGTTGTACTGTTATTGATTATATCCATAACGCATTTTTGATATGTATTTTGAATTCCGATTATTTATGCACTTCCGTATTCTTAAAATCCCATTTGAGACAACTCGAATGCTAAATTTCAATCTTGGAGTTTTTACGTGCTTTTTACGTACTATCGATGCACGTGTCGATTTCGGATATTCCACCATTACGTGCAAAGTTTTCATTGGATTTCAATCATTTATTTTTATAAAACATTTTTAAATTCATTTTTTGTAAACGGAATTCAATTTTTCTACTTTCATTAAAATAATTTTCTACGTGTAATACACGTGTTTTCTGTACGCTTGAGTACATTATCATATATGTATATTAAATATATCCTTATATTGCATTCCGATTAATTATAAATATGTTTTCAGGATGATAAAGTCAATTTCGTATTTTTGAGATTTTCCGGGCGATGCACGTGTTTCGGTGCACGTGTTTTAAGCGTATTATTCTTTCAAAATAAATTTCATGAAATTGTTTGTGTCTATTTTTATTGTGCATGAAAAGTATAATTTTTAAGTTAATTTTATAAGTTTATTAAATATATAAATAAATTGTTTTAAAGGGATTAAATAAATAAATTATTTTGTACACAAAGCACGGGCACGTGCACACGTGCGATGTGCACACTTTTGGGGACCGGGCTGTTTATGAGAGGAGGGAAAATCTGAAAGTTTGGATTTGAAAGTGGGAGGGAAAGCAAGTTTCAAATCTAAATCATGGGGTTAGTGGTGTTCATGTGTGAGGTGGTTACTATAACTACCTATTAATTAATCTATAAGAATACCCCCTAAGTCTCTCATTCTCTCATCTCTCCTCCTCCCTTTCTCTTGCCATTCCCGAAAGCTCCATTGCCATTCCCGAAAGCTCCAAACAAGCCAGCATAGCCTTGCCCATCTCTCCACCTAATCACCTATCCCACATGCCTATATACATATACTAATATATATATATATATATGTACATACATTAGTATATGTGCATGAGTGAAGATGGAAGTTGTTCTTGATGTTGCCGAGATGGAGTGGGGATGAGGATGCTCTTGATGATTGTTGCTTGCGGAAATGAATTGAAGACCTTGCTTGGGTGCGCGGATTTCGAGGAGTTGCAAATTGGAAGTTTCTTTAGGAGCTCCTAATTCTAGAAGTTCATTGAGTACATTTCTTTAACTCTAGGTAGGTGTTTCTTAAATGCTTTCTAATTTAAGAATAGATATTTGCATGATAGATAATATATAATTTATTTGGTTGAAATTGAATTGTTTGCATGCAAATTAATGTAGAAATGGATCGTTAAATCTTGATTAGTGTGGTAGATGCAAATTGCTATTCCACTTTCTAAATGATTATGATTGTTAGTTGAGATGCTGGAATTGAAATGATTTATATGAAACTGATGCATGTTGAGACATGATTAGAATAATGCAAATATGTTGTTTGTTGAGAATGTGGCAAAGAAGTGTGATTATAACCTCAAAATAGTATTTCTACGAGTATATAGACTTTTGTAAAGTAATTTTGATAAAAGAAAATAGTTTATTTGGAAAATTGATTGAATATGTGTTTTGATGCATTTTAAGGATTTCGTTGAAAAATGAGAAACGTGTTATTTGAGAACATATACGATATTGTTTTTAAAAGGAATACACTCTGGAAATGATCTATATTTTTATATGGAAGTACAAATCAATTAAAGGTCGAAAAATATATGCAAGCTGCAATTGGTATAATTGACAGTCGACTGTCTACCTTCCACTGTCGACTGGCAAGTATAAGAATTTGGTATTTCCTCGGCAGGACAGTCGACTGTCTACTTTCACAGTCGACTACTGCTGTCCTTGAATTTTAGTGTTTGAGTTTTTCAAAGGTATTCGCGTAACAGTCGACTGATTCCTTATCAATAGTCGACTGAACCGACTGTGATGTTGTGATATTCGCAGAACAGTCGACCGATACTGCTATCAGTCGACTGAACCGAACTGGTTTTTGTTCTTAAGTTTGGATTTGATTTTGACAAATGAAAGTTAATTAAGTTGGAATACGAGATTTTATGACTTTTAATACTTGAATGAGTTTATTGTGAAATGCACACAAGGGTGTGAAAGGTGAAATTGATAAAGATATCGAATTGAATTTGTTCTCATGTTACGAGATTATAAAAGAAATGTTTTGGGAAAGAGTTTGTGAACAAAAGAAAATGGAAATGATTATTTGAGATTAATTATGAAATATTGTTGATCTCTAGAAAGAGATAGTTGTTGGAATCTGTAGGCTAGGCAAGATTCTAGTGACCGGCAGTATTATTTATGATTTTGAGGGCTAACCGTTGAGGGTTGAGCGTCTCTTGAGAAGTAGCCAGGTAGGCTGACTGTCTCTGTTATTTTGATTAAGTCCGGTAGGGTAAGCTAGCTCTAGGTTGTGATGATTTTCTCTTAAAACAAATTTTGTAAGGCTGTGATGGAAGTAAGAGAAAAATATGAGTATGAGGGCCATTGGATTGGTGTTGTAAGGGTATACACAGGCTGTCTTCACGATGAGTCGTGACATGACGTGGATACTACTCCAGAGTACCATCCCGGTGGCGACGCTTGTGGGATGTTTGGTGACTGCAAGAGGATCGTGTGCCATGAAGGAGGCTGAATTACCGTAGAATGCATGCTTGATGAGTCAAGACATGGCGCGAGATTCCCCTCCAGGTTTTCTATACACGTGCTTGTAATCATAGAACATCAATGATACTTATCGAAATTACAGATAGATACATAGTGAAGACGTGATTAAAGTAAGAGAAAAACATTGAGTATGAGGGCCATTGGATAGCGACGAGAGCTTATCCCAGGATGTCCCATGATGAGTCTGGGCGAGGATACTGCTCCAGAGTACCGTCCCGGTGGCGACGCTCGTGGGATGTTTGAAGACTACGGGTGGTGTCATGTCTATGGTAGGAGCTGAATTTCCACAAGATGTCTGCATGATGAGTCATGTCAGCGATGTGAGTCCCTCCAGGGTGCCTAGACATGAGTTCGTAGGTCAGAAAACATTTAGGATACTTACCGTAGTTACAGTAGTAGATTAAGTCATGACGAGAGATTGAACCCTACAAGATGAAGAACGATTAAGGACTTGCCCTCGGACCTATGTAGTATGGGATGCATAGAATCCGAACAAGTGCGCATTAGTGTCATGTAATGTAATAACTGCATTAAGGACTAAGTGCACCGCACAACATGACATCAACAGGATAGTCCCTTTGTAGCTTTGTTTGTGATCAAGTTTGTGTTTGCTAAAGTACTTAAGAATCATTATACTGTTTCCGGGATAAAGAGGATGGCCGTGTATAATATTTCGTCAGTTGTAAGCAACTGACGCACCCACAGTTTTATATGCAGAGTTTGGTGTTACACGAAGATATAAAGAGAATTGATGTTGTTGATTATTTAAATGTTAAAGTTGTAACAATTGTACATTCATTATTGTTGTATTTTATTAATTCCGCTGCGTATTGATGTAAAAGACTTTGATGTAATTATTGTTGAAATAAAAGTTTTAAATTCCTTGTAAAATTGTACGAAAGAAGTGTAAAGATCCTGTAGAACATCTCGAATTCAGTGTATTTGGGATTCGGGGCGTTACAGAGTGGTATCAGAGCCACGCTTCTAAGTAGTACAAATTTATAAGGAACGACACCCTAGAAGTGGACATTAGAGTGTGAGTTCAGTTTATAGAGAGTTAAATGTAAGCGATTTACATTTGTGTTGCTCTATAGGCTGATGTTTTCTCTTTTCTTTCCCTATTGGATAGCTGGAGTCATGAATGGAAGTTGTTGAATTTACATTCAGATTCATTCATGATGCTCTCCTCGTATACATTGATTTGAGATTGTATGCGAGCTCATTTTCTCTGGGTATCAGAGTGGCGCAGTTGAAGCGTGGTTGGTTTGAACCTGTTATTTATGATACCTTACACATAGACACACTTTCCCTTCAAATTATTTTCTGTGGATTTTCATCATAGTACTTTTCAACATTTAATATTTTCCAAATAAACATTTTTCTATAGTATTAAATCATATTAATGCCTAATATTTTGTCTATTTTCCTTAGGCTTGATCTTGTTGAACTTATTTTAATTGTCTCTCAATCTTAAAGTTTTGTCTTTTGTGTTTTATGTCACCGTATGTTCATCCGTCCATATGTTCTATTACCTTACGTATTTTGTTAAATTTATACTACAACTATTATTTTCATTTACTATTATATTTTGAATTTTGCTTGTGAATTTTGCTTATGTGCATTCATTTTATATGATTTGATTTTGTGATACGATATTCTTTCGTTACCTCATATTGTCCTATATACTTCAATATATTTTAACAAGATTGAAATATTTTATCCGTGTAAATACAAACTAATTTGATTTATTGTCTGCATTCAATATTATCGTTATTACATGTTGTCTACTAATTTGTTTTGTTATGTTTATAAAATTTTGTAATTTACGTTTTCTTAAATATAATGCGTATACTCGTTATTTACACTTTACTTTATTGTCTTTACATTCTTGATTACTACATATGTTTTCCATCGAATTTTTATGTGTCATGTATTTCAAGATACTTACTATACATATAATTTCACCATCCTCCAATTACTACATTACTATTTTTATGTATAATTGTTTGTGTCTATTGCCCTAATTTGCTAAATTACATCATTAATGTTTTCATTTGTACTTCCAACACGTGCATATATTCTACATTATTTGTTTTGGTGTTATAAACAATTTTTTAGTACTAATAATTAGTACCGTCTATGTTTGATTAATCCTATACACCTATTTTGATATTTTGTTGTGTAACATCTTTTTCTGTATCATTGATTTTTAAACATAACATCATACTTTAATAAACGTCCCAATATCTAAGTATGCATGGCAGATTACATCTTTCCATCTTCTGCTTTGGTGCAACTTAATGTCGAGATGGCAAATATGTAATTAGACATCATTGGATGCAAACTGCAACTGGATGTCGGTGAGGCAAAGTTTGCAACCCAATGCCCAGAAGGCAAATTGCAACCGAATATCGTAGGAGCAATTATGCAACTTGAGATCGAGATGGGCAAGTCTGCTGTTGGATACCAGTGAGACGAACCTACACCAGAAGGAAATACTATACTTAGATAACCGCTACCTTGTTTTTCCATAACATTCACTTACAACTATTCCATTTTTTTGGTACTAGCTTATATTATTTTATAATATTTTGCAACCTAGCATTATGCTGTTTATACTGATTTCTTTATTCATCAAACTTGTGTATTTACCGCTTAATCTCAACTATCTTGCCGTCTTCTTCGTAGTACTTTGTATTTTATGTGAGTTAGTATTTCATACTACTTTATCGTATTTTGCCATTTTAGACTTGGTGGCTACTCACATAACAAAAACATATCTCTTGTTATTTATGTATTTTGTTTATGATTCATAAATTTTCTTCTATATCCTTGGTTTTGTGACACGTCATTGTTTTTCAACTATAATGTTTTGTTTAAACTCTTACAAATCATTTATGATTTTCATATCATGCTATTTGTTTCATCCCTATAATTCTTCACCTATATACGTATATAATTTCGCATACTGGTTTTCTTGGTCTACTTGATAAATCGAAATTATTTGGATTTCTGCCTTTTCATTTTTATCATACACATATGATTATTGTACTTACCTTACAAATTATTTTATGATATTAATTTATATGCAGAATTATTTTATGTTATCTATACTTTTAACTATATTCCCTTCTCATATATTCTCAAACTGTTAAATTGCTAGTCTTCGTCGTATAGTACCAATTCGGTTTGCGACTTTCTACCATTTATTACATTGATGAATTTTGAGGATTGAATCCATTTGTAAAATATCCATTGACTATGATTTCTCTTTATCGCATTTTTTCTGAACTATTTCACAATTAATGACTAAGTTTATTTTATCATTCTATCTAATGGTTTACTTGATAGTAATTTATATGTAAACTCTTTCCTTTATTGTCTCATTTATTTTCTTATGCTACCTTCCTAGTTTTCTTGTTCTGTTCTCATAAATTTTGATGCTCATAAATTTTCATGAATAAATTTTGTCTTATCCTTCCACATTGCTTACTTTTATGCTATATGTATTTTCTTGATGTTTGTAATTTCTATATGTTATACTGATATATTTTTTTGGGTGTGTACAAAATACAGCCTTTACCATAGTGAGTTCTGGGGACGGAACTGTTCTAAGGGGGGGAGAGTGTAACACCCCGCAAAATTTAAATGACAATTTTGCCCTCGGGTGTTACGCACGTGCATGTTGTACTGTTATTGATTATATCCATAACGCATTTTTGATATGTATTTTGAATTCCGATTATTTATGCACTCCCGTATTCTTAAAATCCCATTTGAGACAACTCGAATGCTAAATTTTAATCTTGAGTTTTTACGTGCTTTTTACGTACTATCGATGCACGTGTCGATTTCGGATATTCCACCGTTACGTGCAAAGTTTTCATTGGATTTCAATCATTTATTTTTATAAAACATATTTAAATTCATTTTTTGTAAACAGAATTCAATTTTGTCTACTTTCATTAAAATAATTTTCTACGTGCAATACACGTGTTTTCTGTACGTTTGAGTACATTATCATATATGTATATTAAATATATTCTTATATTGCATTCCGATTAATTATAAATATGTTTTCAGGATGATAAATTCAATTTCGTATTTTTGAGATTTTCCGGGCGATGCACGTGTTTCGGTGCACGTGTTTTAAGCGTATTATTCTTTCAAAATAAATTTCATGAAATTGTTTGTGTCTAATTTTATTGTGCATGAAAAGTATAATTTTTAAGTTAATTTTATAAGTTTATTACATATATAAATAAATTGTTTTAAAGGGATTAAATAAATAAATTATTTTGTACACAAAGCACGGGCACGTGCACACGTGAGATGTGCACACTTTTGGGGACCGGGCTGTTTATGAGATGAGGGAAAATCTGAAAGTTTGGATTTGAAAGTGGGAGGGAAAGCAAGTTTCAAATCTAAATCATGGGGTTAGTGGTGTTCATGTGTGAGGTGGTTACTATAACTACCTATTAATTAATCTATAAGAATAGCCCCTAAGTCTCTCATTCTCTCATCTCTCCTCCTCCCTTTCTCTTGCCATTTCCGAAAGCTCCAAACAAGCCAGCATAGCCTTTCCCATCTCTCCACCTAATCACCTATCCCACATGCCTATATACATATACTAATATATATATATATGTACATACATTAGTATATGTGCATGAGAGAAGATGGGAGTTGTTCTTGATGTTGCCGAGATGGAGTGGGGATGGGGATGTTCTTGATGATTGTTGCTTGGGGAAATGAATTGAAGACCTTGCTTGGGTGCGCGGAATTCAAGGGGTTGCAATTTGGAGTTTTCTTTAGGAGCTCCTAATTCTAGAAGTTCATTGAGTACATTTCTTCAACTCAAGGTGGGTGTTTCTTAAATGCTTTCTAATTTAAGAATAGAAATTTGCATGATAGATAATATATAATTTATTTGGTTGAAATTGAATATATTGCATGCAAATTAATGTAGAAATGGATCGTTAAATCTTGATTGGTGTGGTAGATGCAAATTGCTATTCCACTTTGTAAATGATTATGATTGTTAGTTGAGATGCTAGAATTGAAATGATTTATATGAAACTGATGCATGTTGAGACATGATTAGAATAATGCAAATATATTGTTTGCTGAGAATGTGGCAAAGAAGTGTGATTATAACCTCAAAATATTATTTCTACGAGTATAGAGATTTTTGTAAAGTAATTTTGATAAAAGAAAATAGTTTATTTGGAAAATTGATTGAATATGTGTTTTGATGCATTTTAAGGATTTCGTTGAAAAATGAGAAACGTGTTATTTGAGAACATATACGATATTGTTTTTAAAAGGAATACACTCTGGAAATGATCTATATTTTTATATGGAAGTACAAATCAATTAAAAGGTCGAAAAATATATGCAAGCTGCAATTGGTATAATTGACAGTCGACTGTCTACCTTCCACTGTCGACTGGCAAGTATAAGAATTTGGTATTTCCTCGGCAGGACAGTCGACTGTCTGCTTTCACAGTCGACTACTGCTGTCTTGAATTTTAGTGTTTGAGTTTTTCAAAGTATTCGCGTAACAGTCGACTGATTCCTTATCAATAGTCCACTGAACCGACTGTGATGTTTTGATGTTCGCAGAACAGTCGACCGATACTGCTATCAGTCGACTGAACCGAACTGGTTTTTGTTCTTAAGTTTGGATTTGATTTTGACAAATGAAAGTTAATTAAGTTGGAATACGAGATTTTATGACTTTTAATACTTGAATGAGTTTATTGTAAAATGCACACAAGGGTGTGAAAGGTGAAATTGATAAAGATATCGAATTGAATTTGTTCTCATGTTACGAGATTATAAAAGAAATGTTTTGGGAAAGAGTTTGTGAACAAAAGAAAATGGAAATGATTATTTGAGATTAATTATGAAATATTGTTGATCTCTAGAAAGAGATAGTTGTTGGAATCTAGAGGCTAGGCGAGACCCTAGTGACCGGCAGTATTATTTATGATTTTGAGGGCTAACCGTTGAGGGTTGAGCGTCTCTTGAGAAGTAGCCAGGTAGGCTAACTGTCTCTGTTGTTTTGATTAAGTCCGGTAGGGTAAGCTAGCTCTAGGTTGTGATGATTTTGTAAGGCTGTGATGGAAGTAAGAGAAAAACATGAGTATGAGGGCCATTGGATGGGTGTTGTAAGGGTATGCACAGGCTGTCTTCACGATGCGTCGTGACATGACATGGATACTACTCCAGAGTACCATTCCGGTGGCGACGCTTGTGGGATGTTTGGTGACTGCAAGAGGATCGTGTGCCATGATGGAGGCTGAATTACCGCAGAATGCATGCTTGATGAGTCAAGACATGGCACGGGATTCCCCTCTAGGTTTTCTGTACACGTGCTTGTAATCATTGAACATCTATGATACTTGTCGAAATTACAGATAGATACATAGTGAAGACATGATGAAAGTAAGAGAAAAACATTGAGTATGAGGGCCATTGGATAGTGGCGAGAGCGTATCCCAGGATGTCCCATGATGAGTCTGGGCGAGGATACTGCTCCAGAGTACCGTCCTGGTGGCGACGCTCGTGTGATGTTTGAAGACTACGGGTGGTGTCATGTCTATGGTAGGAGCTGAATTACCACAGGATGTCTGCATGATGAGTCATGTCAGCGATGGGATTCCCTCCAGGGCGCCTAGACATGAGTTCGTAGGTCAGAAAACATCTAGGATACTTACCGTATTTACAGTAGTAGATTAAGTCATGACGAGGATTGAACCCTACAAGATGAAGAACGATTAAGGGCTTAACCTCGGACCTATGTAGTATGGGATGCATAGAATCCGAACAAGTGCGCATTAATGTCATGTAATGTAATAACTGCATTAAGGACTAAGTGCACCGCACAACACGATATCAACAGGATAGTCCCTTTGTAGCTTTGTTTGTAATCAAGTTTGTGTTTGCTAAAGTATTTAAGAATCGTTATACTGTTTCGGGCATAAAGAGGATGGCCGTGTATAATATTTCGTCAGTTGTAAGCAACTGACGTGCCCACAGTTTTATATGCAGGGTTTGGTGTTACACGAAGATATAAAGAGAATTGATGTTGTTGATTATTTAAATGTTAAAGTTGTAACAATTGTACATTCATTATTGTTGTATTTTATTAATTTCGCTGCGTATTGATGTAAAAGACTTTGATGTAATTATTGTTGAAATAAAAGTTTTAAATTCCTTGTAAAATTGTACGAAAGAAGTGTAAAGATCCTGTAGAACATCTCGAATTCAGTGTATTTGGGATTCGGGGCGTTACAGTTCAGATCATAAGTTGGATATCAATTGTTCATGCGATCACTTTATTGCACATACTGTTCAGTCAAACCGATAAAACCCAAGCCTGATTAATATATCAATCAAAGCCAAACTTTCTTTCGTTAGTCATGTTTGACTGATATATTATCCAAACCTAGGGTCTGATCCCACTAAAAATCTTTTCACGCCTCGCTAACTAAAAGTACAAAATACGAGTACATGACACTGGCCCAGCGAAAGACTAACGTCACCCATAAGTTTTTTATCTGATCAACTCAACAATATAATCAATACAGAACACATGTGCAGTCAATAATAATAATCTCATGAACAATAATACTTGGAATGAAGCAATAAAAATATCCAAATACAATAATAGTCCAATATCTGGAATAATAATAAAAATTTGGGACATAAGCCCAGATACAATAATAAATCCCAAACACAATAGTAAAAAATATCAGTACAATAAGTTCATTAAAGTGATAAGCAATTAGAAAGCATTAAGTCTTTAGAATGTCTGTTCTCCAATCCCAGTAGGTAGTTCTCTTTCATTACCTGTGTACACTTCATCTAAAATGAGAAGAAAAATTGTCCTTAGAGCAAGTCATGGATAGCAAGTAGAGAAAGCAAGGAACAATGGAATAACGGTATAATAATGAATCAATGGATCAATAGGAATCAATAACACGGGACAATGGAATAACGGTATAACAATGAATCAATGGATCAATAGGAATCAATAACATGTGACAATAACAATAATCGATATCATGATAACCGGTACAATGGCTATAAACAATGATGCAATATTCGGTAAAAGAAAATGATCAATAATGGTAACACGTAGCCAATATTCGATATCAATAAAAACAATGATGAACAATATGCAATGTCGGTGATGTGTCAATCCTTATGTCTATTAATCATTTTAATCCGAACTAATGCACGTACTACTGTGTCCCATATGTTCCATACAACAGGTTCGATGCATAAAGTCAATTTCATTTAGATTTAAGTGGTGTACTCCGTAGATCATGTACTTGGGAACGGTAAACACTATTCACCTTTCGATGTACAATACGTTCATCGGCAATGATACGGTACATGATAGATTGGGTTATGGCTATAATCCACAATCACATGAGAAAACAACAGACGAAACATTATTGAGGGGAACACGGGCCCCTCCTCCAAGTACAGTCTCTACTTCGTTCACTACTTAAAAAACCCTTTAAACCCCGGCTTATTAATTATTTATCAATGCAACAATGTAATATGCAATCAATGGACATTTTAATGAATGATAATATCAATAGGGAAAAAATAGGATGGCAACATGGAATAGGACAATTAGAATGATGACAATAAGACTTTAGGATCATGCAATGCAATATATACACTTCAATTCATGCAATATACAATTATATAGGATAATTAAACTATTAAAAACTGGAATATAAAATTCTGGAGAGCAAGAGTAGTATGTACAAAAATGCTGTTTCTTGCTGTTTCAGAACTCGAAAAATGAATCTGTCGGAAGTTCTAAAAACTAAATTTCCACACAGGTTCCAACGCATATTAGTTCAAAATCCGACAATAGTAGCTAGGTCAAACACAATGTTCTTTACGGATTTCAAGTTCATGCCGAATTTTCACATCATGTTATTATAATTTTAGAATCAGCAAAAGTTCAATAATAAATTCATTAAAAATATTTTCTAGACTCCTAAACATGATTACTAACAATCTGGAAATTATCAGAACAAAATTTTATCATTTGATCAGCCTTTTTACTGTTTAAGCATGCAAATATAAAAGAATCTCAGAATCTGGAATTGAAAACACAGCTATAGTGAAACGGGCATAACTTTTGCTACACAACTCGGAATTCAAAAATTCAAGATGTTCTGGAAATTAGAAAGATAAATCTACAATTCATATTCAGAAAGTAATTTATTTTAAGATTATTTACTAGTTCAGTAACAGCAGTCAACATACAGGTCAGCAAGCAATATACAGGGTTGTGGTTATGTTCATGAAAAAAATTAATTAAACATGATGGGTATCAATTCTATTTGTCGATAAACTATATAATCAACATGATGTGTGAAAAAACAAAATGAATAAAATTAGAATACACTCATATATTAATAATCATCAATCAACAACAATCAATCAACCAAGCATACAACCAAAAAATTATTTCTACAATAATTTATTTGTGTGACAATTATATGAACAATCCTATGATCAATTCTATATGCACTCATGAAAGATTCAACCTTTGGATTCAAAAGTGGCACGATATCAAGAATATTGGGGTTAGCACATGTAAACCCTCAATAGACTCAACGAAAATAATCAATACAACGATATGATAACGAATATGATCTACTTGAAATAAGTTCAGTGAAACTTGAATTTGATACAATGTATAATTCAAGGGGAAAGTGACTTGCCTTAATAACGGTGAAAATGAATACCAAGAATAACGGGATAAGGATCCCGAAACAACGAACCCACGAACTAGCATTTTATAACACGTGCAATAAAATCTCAAAGCAACAACAGCAAGAGTACATAGCAACAAAGAGTTCAGCCAGCATAGTTAGAGGCCAAGGGGGCGGAGGTCACTGGCGTCGCAGGAGTGGTCGATGGCGATGAGGGCGTTGCAGGAGGCAGCACTGCTTGGCCTGATCGACGACGGAAAGGGGAAGGACAAGGGGTGTTTTGGTTGGCTGTTAATGTCAAGGAAAGAGGAAGAGGAGGAGGTGTAGGGGGTTTGCATGTGGCGGCACGCTGGTCGTCAAGGGAAGGTGGGGCGGCGTGGATAGGGTCGCCGGAGGTCAGGAGGTGGCCGGAGAGATGAACCCAGTAATGGGTTCAAGGGAATTTTGGGCGGGAAATTGGTCGGGAGAGAGAGATGAGCGAGGAGAGAGGATAGAGGAGTGAGGTGAGAGAAAATGTGACTATGGTTTCAAAATTGTGTAATTTTTATGGTTTGCAGTAGAGTTGTATTTATATGGTACAATTATGATGTTGGGTTAGCAGTTTAGGATCCAATAATAGCGGATTTGTGTCAAGAACAAATGAAATCGGGTTTTAGGGTTCAATAGGAGATGGATCTAAAACAATAGGGTTCAAATAAAAATACCCACAATTAAATAGAAGAAAATGGTATCCACAAAAATAGCTCAATCACGAAGAACAAAGAATTTCATGAACAAGATTTAATTAAAATCTTCAAGAAACAAAAATAGAGTATTTTATTCAATTTCAAATAAAAAAATTACAAAAGAGGGAAAATAAAAATAGCAGGAACGGTAGCTACACTTTCTAATAGATAAATCATCATATACAACATGCATACAAAAGCAAGATATCAATGATATGTCACCCACCTTATTGAAGACTCAACCAAAATAGTAAAGAGAATAAGAAAAGTCCTTCCTTTCGCGAGAAATCCAAGATCCTTGTTTCGAAACTCCTAGAAATAAATAATAAAGAAAACCCTTTGTGTGGTACAGCAAGAGACGGCTACACTATCTTCATATCCGGAAATCAGGTTATTAGGGTTTTGAGTAGATTTTGCAAAATATCTCTTTTGAATATATCTTTACATATATAAATCTTCATACTAGGAAATTGGATTAATCAATTCAATTTAGATTAAAAACCAAAAATAACCAACTCAATCTGGTCGGCACTAATTTTGAATCCAGAAAAGGGAAATTTGTAATTTTGCCTCTAAGTGGCAATTTTGCAAAAAGACTCTTCTTTAAGAAATTTGCATAATAAACCAAATCAATTAAAACAAAAAGTAAACTTTTTACCTCTGAGTTGGCTAGGGATCATGCTCAACCCAAAAATCCGAAAATCTACAGTTTTTACTCCAAGTGGTAATTTTCCACAAAAGCCCCTCTTTTGTAATATTTGCAAATAGGTCAAATAAGTATCAGAAAAATCCAAAAAATTCATAAATAATACCTACTTATAAATAATAGGTTTTCCCAAAATTGTTTCTGACTTTGAACTTTCTAAGAAAATATTTGCATGTATTTTGCACGTGTAAAAAGATAAATTTTAGAAAGAATGTTTATTAAATCATTAAAAATCATTTTAGTTCATTTATTAATCTCAAAAAAATTATTTAAAAATCTAAGGTGTTAAAGTGCCGTAGTGAAACTAGGGGGTGTAGTGTTTTCTTTTCCTCGTTGGCTTTGCCACGAGGAAGTACCCAACTTCGCTGGGGTGCGGTGTTTTCTTTTCCCTCGTGGGTTTTGCCATGAGAAAGTACCCAAGTTCCACTTGGGGTGTGGTGTTTCCCTCGCTGGCATAGGAATACGTGGCCTCGGACGTGTATGACTCGGGGGGGGGGGGGGGGGGGAGGGGGGAGGGTGGGGGCATAGGTCCCCGTGTTTACTAGGCTGTCGGCTTTCAGTATATTGGGATATTGTGGCTCACTGGAAAAATTAATAAAATGAATAAGTGTGATGTGAAATGTGAATGAGATATTGTGGCTCACTGGTTGAAAAATTAATAAAAAGAATAAGTGTGAAGTGAAATGTGAATGAGAAAGTAAAGAAAGTGAAATGTGAATGATAAAGTAAAGAAAGTGAAATGTGAATGATAAAGTAAAGAAAGTATATGATGTGAAATGAAAATGAGAATGAGAAAGTAGAGAAAGCATATGATGTGATATGAGAATGAGAAAGAAAATAATGTATTTGATGTAAAGTGGAAAAGAAAGCGAAGTAAGTATCTGCGTGGAAATGAATAAGTAGAGTGAAAGAAAATGTATATATATGAAGATGAGTATGAAAGAATATGATTAATGAGTATGCAAATAAAAATGAATAATAAAAGAAGTATGTGGTTAAATAAGTGTAAAAACGAGGTAATTGAATTATGTAATTATAAGTGAAAATATAGAAATGGTGATATCAAGATAATTATCAAAAGAGGAACATTTGTGTTATGGGATTAAATATAAAAAGTGAAGTAATTAAACATGTGAATTAGTTTGATGTTATGTATTTGAATATGAAAAATAAAGGAATTATATATATGAATTAATATGATGTGAGGAATATGAGTATAATAGTTAAGGAATTATGTATGTAAAATTAATGTGAATAACTCGAAAAAATTGTTGAATTGAAAAAAGTAAAAGAAGTAAAGAAAGTGTGTATGTATGAGATAATATGATATGAATGAAAAGTAAAGTTATATGGGATATTAGTATGATGCATAAAGTGATGTGTGTTAAGTGTTGGATATGAGAATGATTTCAAAACTAAAGATAAGAGTGATATGAGTTGATGCCTTGAAATTGTGTCGAGGAACTACTTGCCCGCTATTTCCATGGGAATAATGGGAACTACCTGCCTTGGCACAACTCCCAGGGTAAATTGGTGTGTTGTTGATATGATACTTGTTTTGCGAGATGGAAATGAAATTAAAGTAAATTGTAAGATGGAAATGAAAATAAAGTAAAGTAATATTCCAAGCTATCGGCTTGAGATGTGATGTTATATTACCCAAGCTATCACCTTTGGGGTTCAGTGTAGTATTACCCAAACTATGTTTGGGGTGCAGAGTATAATTTGATAAGAGTAGAAGTTAAAGTAAAGTGTACTATGAGGTGTACGCAAAAATAAAAGAAAGATATATTATTAAAAGAATGAAAAGTAATTTGAGTTGTATGATGAGATAAAAATGAATTATAAAGCCAAGTATATGATAAAATAAGAATGAGCATTAAAATAAGCTATATGATGAAATTAGAATGAGAATGAAGATTAATGTATTACGAAATGTTATGAGATTTGTTATTAGTCATGGATAAATGTGATATTATAAGAATGGATCAACGTAATATTATAAGATTGAGTGAATATGGATTTGTAAATTGGCTGAAGATGCAAAGAATTACTTTTGTGCAAAATCACTTTGACTATGTTTATATGTTTAAATTTCAGGTTACATTTAATTACCCTTATGTAAGTTGTTTCAATTTCCATCTTATCATTTATTTTATTTACTAATCTAGTAGACTATACTCACACAAGTTATGGATGACCCCTGTTGTTTTAGTCTTTCCCTGGCGGTGGATGTTCCTAACCCTCTTGCAGGTACTGATTAGCTGCGAGGTGAGATACCGTAGTAGTTGTTTGATTTAGATAGTTATACTTTTCCCGTAGCCGAATGAGTTGTATATGTATCTATTATATATTTTATTATCCTAAGTTATGCAGAGATGGAGATAAAATTTGGCTAATAGTTTGTATTATGGAGGAATATGTGTACAACAGTAAGAGATAATAATATATATGGTGCTGTGATAGAGTATGAAAGCCCGTACCCACCTCGTTGTGGAGTACCGGGGTCGGTGGTTGGTTTTTGAAATGTTTTTCTAAAGTTTGTATAAAAATCTTATATGTTTTCAAAAGAGTTTATGGTTTTTAAATTGTATCTTATGTATTATGAGGAATGATGCCCCCAGAGCCCCATATATTATTGCCTGTGTGTTGTTGAATGACATTGCCTAGGGAGGATTGATATATATTACAACTACGTTGATATTTGTAATTGTTTGCAGAATTCCATAAGGAATCTCTGTAAAAGGGCTAACATTTCAGGGGAAACTCTGCCGAAATTTTTAATAAAAATTTATGAGTATTTTTCTAAGTAAGATATGGTATTGATAAGAAATAGATTAAGTTAGAGATTATTTGAATATGGAATAGTTAAAAAATAATTCGGGGGTGTCACATAAATAATTCTACCTATGCGTGAAATTTAAGGATAGGAACTAGATGGGTGATGTGACGAAACTTGAGCAAACATGATTATGAGGTCCCAGATTGATCTGCGGAGTGAGATATTCCCGTGCGGGGTTGATCTCCAATATTCCGGAAGAGTGTGATGCTTATGAGACATTTGTGTGATGATGGTTCCATAATGACCTACGCGGAAAGGTATTCCTGAAAATTACCAGACGAGAGTGAAATAGTCTCTGGAATGATCTGTGGATAGTGATTGACCTTCAGATTTCCGGGGGTGAGAACCAATACTCTAGAATGTCTAAATCCTGTCTTTCGTCATGGTTCTAGGTCTGCATAACAAGGGATTGGACCCTATAATGAAGAGTACGATAAGGGCTTGCCCTAGGACCTTTCTTTCGTCATGGTTCTAGGTCTGCATAACAAGGGGTTGGACCCTATAATGAAGAGTACAATAAGGACTTTCCCTAGGACCTATGTTGTATGGGCGACATAGTCACCGAACAAGTGTGCATTAGAGTTGCATTGTGTGCATAAGTATTTGCATTAGTCATTAGGTTCATAATATTGATTGACATGGTTAGAATAGTCACAATTTTGTTTTGCATTCAAGTTTGTGATTGTTAAATTGAGGAATCACTATATTATAGCATTGCATCAATTATATTTAACTGACATGCCCACAGTTCTAAAGTTGTAGAATTTGGATTAGCAAGTGGCATGGGCGTGAGGCCATGATGATGGATATCACAAGAATGAAGAATTTTATTGACACAAGATACATTATATCTATATATTCTGTTGTGCTTTGTAAAGAATAATATTGTAATGAAAAATTTTAATTTCCTTGTAACTATGTACAAAATATAAGTAAGTTCGGGTTTTGATGTAAATTGCATGTGTTTTGAAATTTGGGGCGTTACAGGGTCCCTGTGTCTTTTTCCGATACAGATCTAAAGAGAGTCAGGACCCCTTATTGCGACACATTGGTTATAATCCTTTGCATGAAAAATCATGAGGTATGACACATCCTTGTACACAATGACAGCTCTGTGAACATTCTCTTCTTGAATGCATTTGATGGTCTCAAACTCTCCTGAGACCGACTCAAGCCTGTTAGATACACCATCCATAGGTTCTCTGGTGTTACACCATCCATAGGTTCTCTGGTGTCCCCATTCAAGTCGAAGGAATTGTCACACTCAATGTGATGGCAGGAAAAGCCCCTACTACTCGAACGGAAGCACTGGACTTTATGGTAGTTGACGTTAGAGCCGCATACAACGCAATATTTAGCCATCCGGGCCTAGCGGCCTTTCATGCAGTCCACCTACCACATGAAAATGAAGTTCCCAACAATAGTAGGCGTAGGCCAAGTTGTAGGGAGCCAACATGTAGCTTGAGCATGCTACACCGCCACAATGGGGGGACTCGGTTCTTACCCTCAACACCATAGAACTCCTGCCAGAAAGGAGTCATAATAACTCCAACCCCATAAACTAGCATGAAGATACCGCCTTAGAAAATCCAACAAGATCTTTCAAACTGCCAAGCTCTCTCCAGCTAGGTCCAAAATTCGTCCTCGTCAGAATACAGTAATACTTGAATCCCTTGCCCGAAGACACTCTGCTCATTCAACGTAAAAAAAAAATCCTGCCTAACACATTGGCGAACTTAAGGATCTCTCATTCTCACTGCAAAACTAGGGGAGGCTCACTCCAAAATAGGTAAGTCCAGGCAAAGTCTACCAAGTTGTTCGCCTAGTGGCTCATCAATTTGAAGACCTGGGAGCAGGGAGACATTACTAGGGAATATTGAATGCCTCATGAACTTCAACAAGGGTGCTTGATGCCCCCTACTCTATATATTTTCAATATGTTCGCTTTCCCTACCGGTCACTTTTTGTAATAAAGGCAAAGCCACTAGAGTAGCCACTTAGTTCAGAGCTCAACTCGCCATTCGATCTGCTCCTGCAACCTGTTGAATCTTTAAACAACAAGAACAAAAATCATATCCATGACTCGGAATTGCTTTAGAAACTTGCAAACAAGCAAGTTTGGAGCTCAACTCACCATTCAATCTTGTCACCCCCTGCTTCACAAAATATAGAAGTAAATGCATGCAACTAAGACCCAGGAAATGATACAAGTAATCTGACTCGTATCATTCATAAGTTGTACAATTATAAACTAAACAGGATAGGAAAACACATCTACACATGTAAAATAATGATCACATGTACAAGAATAGAATAAAATAATCAATATCTGATGTACAAGAATAGAATAAAGTAATCAATAAATTAGGTAGGAACTAGCTAGTTCCTAGCTAATTCCTAGCTAATTCCTAGCTAATTTATTGATTATTAGCTAATTGTACAAGAATTTTGGGTCACGATACCCAATAAATACAATACAATAAAGTAGTGACTGGAAAGTGAGAAATAGAACTAGCTAGGAATCTCATCACGGCCGTTGAGAAAGTCTGTTCACCAAGTTCATCGGTATCTCGTTATCGTTACCTGTATAAATATTAACTGAAGTAGGGGGATGTCCGTTAGAGCAAGCTTCAGACAGAAAGTAGCAACAAGTAGTATAATAGGAAAAAAAACAAGATATAACATGGAATGAACAAGATATGGTAGTACGATTACTGAAATAGTATAATCAAGTACTATACAAGTACCAACTAAAAGGAAATACAATTAAGACTTCAAGGTATAATGAATCGGTAACAAAGAATTATGTAATCAAGAATCGTGTAATCAGGAATTGGGAATCGTGTAATCAGGAATTGGGAATCATGTAATCATGTAATCAAGAGTCATATAATTGGTACTAGTGTCAATGTTTAGTGTCGATTTTATGTCTATCAATTTTTTATTAACCTATTTAATGCACGTAATCTTGTGTCCCATACCAAAGGTTCGGTTGCATATCAATCAATTAACGTTTAGACTTAAAGGGTGAATACAATAGGATTATGTACTCGGGAATCATGTAAATCAAGAATCATGTATTCATGTAGTCAAGAACCCGAATCAAGAATCAATAATCAATAATCATTATTTCAGGAAACACGGGCCCCCCTTCGAGTATACTCACCTATAATGTTCACTACTAAGTCGTACCCTTATAACCTCGGCTTGTTATTCTTTTATCACAGTCAATCATGAACATGTAGATGATGCAATCAGTGAGAAGGACAATAGCATCACGATAGTCATATCACTTCTTAAGGTATTGGGTTCTAGAGGTGGCCCCTACAATTCTAGAGGTGGCCCCTACGGATTCTAAGGTAGCCTTTACAGATTCTAGAGGTGGCCCCCATCGATTTTTACGACATGACACTTAGCTCCATCATCCAAAGAATAATAATGACTATAACAATGCATGTAACAACAGTATCAAGATGGTATTCGAGAATGTATCAAGAGATGATGCAATACATGATATAGAACCATGACGGTGATCAAGAAAGTATCAAGTGGTAGATGCAATGCAATATATAAAGAAAATCTATCAACCTATTATATCGGTACAACAATAACAATATTTATAGTAAAATCACACTAACTATAATCTGGACAGCAGTACACGTCCGCACTAAAACTCATATTTCCGCTTCTACGAGAATGCAAATTCCATTCCGTTAGAGATTCTAGAAAGTAGATTATCTTCCGAATCCAACGCATACTCATACGATAAATTCTAAGGACAGTAGCTAGGTATATCAGTCAATTCTTTACGGGTCTCGTACAAAGGTTGTAACATCCCCAAAAATATTGACTTATAATATTTCATTCGCACTATTTTGCACGTAACTTTGTGCACGTGTCGATTAATGAAATTCTCTTTAGTCATAAAAATTTTCCTCTCATTTTACAAGTCATTAGTGTGTGGTTAATTTTAATAAAAATCAACTTGACTTAAATCTATATTTTCTAACCCATTAAAACTATTATAAATTAATGCCTCTAATCATTATGTGTGCATTCAACGTGCATGAACTCTCATTTTAAATTTAGATAAACAAGTACACATTACAATGCATAACATACACAACTAATTTAGTTAAAAACTAATACTAAAATTGTATGAAGAGGTGTGCACACACATAGTGTGCACATGCACGTGATCTTCTTTCCATGAAGTGGCCGGCCAATGTGAGAGAGGGGGGAGAGTGGATGAGTTAGTGTGTGAGTGGGGAGCTCTTTTAGGAGGTGGGGAGTTATTATAACCACTCACTATTTCACCCTATAAATTCCCTCTCACTTTATCCATATAGGGACACAAAGCAAATCACAAAAAAAATATAAGAGAAAGAGAGTCAAGGAGTTTGATTTCAGGAATTTTGGAGCTAGGAACTTGTGGATTTTGGAGAAGTAAGAGCTTTTTGCTAGGAGTCTCTACTACTAGGAATTCTCTTTGTAAGGTAGTTGTTCTCATTGTCTTCTAAATTTCAGTAAATTGTGCTTGATTAGCCATGACATGTGTAGATGCTAATTTAATTGGTGTGTATAAGTGTAAAAGTTTTCTAGAGTTAATTGTGCACTCTTAGACATAGTTAATATGTTAATGTGTGGGGTTTCATTATTTTTTAAAATGTTAGTAATTGTGCAAGTTAAAAATATTTAGATGGACAATCAAATTAGCATGTGGGTGTAAAGTGACATCTCTAGCAAAATTTATTAGTACATGCTTAATTACAATCATGAAGTAGATAACTGAATTAGTAGGAA
Organism: Hemerocallis citrina; assembly: GCA_017893485.1. Taxonomy (NCBI): domain Eukaryota; kingdom Viridiplantae; phylum Streptophyta; class Magnoliopsida; order Asparagales; family Asphodelaceae; genus Hemerocallis; species Hemerocallis citrina. Next base: position 384,252,736 of record CM030358.1, on the reverse strand, counting down.
TTTTATAGAATGCTTATCTAGTGGAGAATTTATATAATAAATCCACAGAATTAAATTTCTCTACACACAATGTAGTAATGCAAAAACTCCCAAAAAATATAGTTGTATAGAGAACAGTAATTTATATAGTTCAAGTTGTAGAACTATGAACAATTCATGCAAGTTGGGTAATAACTTCCTTATACTTTTCAGGATCCCCAAAAATGTAGTTGTATAAAGAACAGTAATTTATATAGTTCAAGTTGTAAAATTATGAACAATTCATGCCAGTTGGGTAATAACCCCCCTGTATTAGGATCATCCTCTTTCCCATCACCAACAACAACTACCTCATCACTAACGACAGCAAAAACAACCTCATAACCAACATCATCATTCGAAACAACCTCAACATCACCATCGCCATCACCCGCACCACTTTCAACAGAGCCCACATCACCAGGCTTTACACCCCCCCCCCCCAAACCTTCATTTACAAAACACAACCACCATTCTGTCACCCAACTGCCTACCACTGCTCCTTAACCTCAGATCCCCTACATTATCCCGCACACCTCCAACATCCCACTAGCTGCACTCCCTCCCTCAGTCCATACACAACCCACACCTCCAATTCTGACGTAACTAGGGCCCTAGAAGGCGGTCCTGTTAACTCAGAAGGTAATGCTGAGCAGGGGACCAGGGCAGGGAGGCAGCATGGGTGTAGGTGGTGCACAAGCACCGAAAATACTCCAAGAAGATTGGGGAGAGTGGCACACTTACGTGGAAACGCAAGGGGAAGAAGAAGGTTGTGCCTTGCTTCAACTGCGGCGACTTGGGATATGTTAGGGTGGATTGCACAAAAGAGATACGATGCCTAAAGTGTTTGAATTGGGGCCACGTCTCTTATGTTTGCACTAATGTGGTGATCAAGGCATCGGAGGAGAACAGAGTGGTCTCGCAAGGCCAATCACCTGAAAACCCTTTCCATATCAAGCTCGCAAGTTGCCACAATACAATCAAATAGGAGGAAGGATGGCTCAGGCACTGGTGTGCATTCGCCAAAGTCATCTCCGGCAGACCGTCTGAGAACCGCCTCCTAGGTGCTCTTAATCAGAAATGGCCCATGAGAGGCAACCAGTATTGGATCGTGAAGAAGATTTGTCAGTTACAATTCCATATCTCTTTCCCGTCACCAGATAAAATGCATAAGGTCACCAGTTTGGGAGCGGTGGATTTTGGCCACATCTCTATTAAGTTCTCCCCATGGATGCCGTAGTTTGGAGCTGAGAGGCCACAAGGGGGACACATATAGAATTTTGGTTCACAATATCCCATTACATCGTCGGAAAATAGAAGCTTTAGAAGAAATTGTATTCAAATTTGCAATGGTGGTGAACATTGACCCAAAAATGATTAGGAAGTCAGATCTGATCTCAGCACAACTGACCATCCAAAGCCCTGATATCAGCGTAATGCCAAGATTTGCTAAGAATTTTACCTACAAGGAGGCTTACATCCTCAGATTTGTTCTTCACGCGAAGGTGGAGCCACTGGTGGAGGGGCTGACAACTAAGCACACTAGCCTCGCCCTCAGAGATGACAGAACCTACAAAAAGGCGGCATCATCGGTGCTAGACACCACCATTGATGGCGCCCATGAGCTTGAGCGCGCTTATTGGGAAATCATCAAGATGGCCAACCACGGTGAGGAATGGCGTGTCCTTCCCAATGAGGTCGCAACTCCGACTAGATCTTCCAATGGTCAAGATTGTAGATCTGGATCAATGATCTAGGGCCAGGATCCCCCCACCGTAGGTCAACACTGTACTAGCTTGGGTGATGAGAAGGAGGCAGGGAAAGAGGCCTCGATCAGAGTACCACATGCAGGAGATGTGACAAAAGTTGAACGGACTAATATAGAAAAGCAACTAAAAAGGGAGGAGGCTCATAGAAGGACATTTAGAATAGAAAAGTCAGCGTTCTGAGAAGTCGGATCAATGTGGTGTGATGACTTGGACATTTGTACAGTAAATGCATCTTCTCTCTCACTTGGGAAAGAGCCTTCTAATATTTTTTCTTCTAATATTGTACTAAGGCCCACAAATATAATCAATGTGGAGTGTACTGGGCTTAAGTTGAATGAGATTTTGGTTGGGACTATGGAGGGGTCCAGGGCTCTCAATTACACTCTAGATGTGGATCTTGTTTCATCTCCGGGGAATGGGCCCATATAGGGGTCCAATGCCCTTTCCAGTGGCACGGGGGGAGGGGGGGCTGAATGAACAGCAACTGCAGGAGCCCAAGATGGGGTCTGTTGAGGTACTTCCTTATAGTGTGCTTGTGGAGAAATCCAAAGACGATTCGCTGCATAAGGAATCAGTTGTCAGCGATGATGTTTTGGAGGGGTGCTTAAATTTGGATGAAGAGTTTTTGTACACTGATGACGAGTCAGAAGATCTTGAGTTCATAGCTGATATGCAGAGGGAAGTCTCCCCAGAGTTGGGTATATCTACTTTTCCAGATTTAGTGCCTATCTGTAGCGCTGGGACCTCAAATCGGCCGGTTGGTTTCAGTGTCCAGCGGGTGCCTAAAAGGACTCACATGGAGTCCCTGAATGACTATCTTGAGATTGCTACGGTGGCCAAGTTAGCCAAAAATGATGACGGAGGTACGTGAAAGTTTTTAGCGTCTATTCTAAATTTATGTCAGATTCTGATGTTTTTCACTTAGCTCAAACTTGTGGCATAGCGGTGTGCGATGTAGATCGTAATGCTCTACTGCTTAATAAAATTAGGAGTTGGGAACATGAGCATGCTATTACTAACATGTAAAATGCTCTCGGGTCTAATTCCCCAATGATGGAGGTCTTGGAGGAAGATCTCCGTCCCAAGCCCATGAGCATCCTTGAAACGGTTTCATAATAAATGCCCTCATCTAGAATGTTAGGGGGCTGGGGGAAAGGGGTAAGAGAGATATGGTTAGGGACGTCATTATGAGTCCAAGACGGAGGTTTTGGGGCTGCAGGAGACCAAACTCACACAAGGGTTTAAACTCAAAAGGGTAGGGGGTAATAGAATCAAAGAATGGGTGATACGCGCTTCCTCTGGTGCATCTGGAGGCATTGCTATTGGATTCAATTCGGATATCTTAACCTACCTAGATGAATTCAGTGGTGCTTTCTCCTTGTCTATCCGACTGTAGCGTTGGTCTGACAACTGGTTGCACACGTTTACGATGTCTACCAAGTGCTCAAGGTGAGTTTTGGCAAGAGCTTTTTGATATCCGAGGCCGATGGTCAGAAGCCTGGATTGTGGGGGGGGGGGATTTCAATATCACTAGATTTGCATTAGAACATCGGGGCAGAGGCTCGAGCAACAAGCATAGGGAATAATTTAATAGGGTGATCACTGATCTAGAACTGATCGACATCCCCATTAATGACACACTATTTACCTGGTTGAATATGCAAACTTCCCCTATCATGGCTAAGTTGGATAATCCTAGTCTCACTGGATTGGGAAGCCAAATTCCCGCTGGCATCTGGTAAAACTATTTCGAGGCCTACGTCGGACCACGCCCCTGTCTACCTTGACGTTGGAGAGCAGGGACAACAAATACCAAGGAAGTTCAGATTTGAGAAGGCATGGCTATAAATTCAGTGCTTTCACCACATGGTAATGGAAAACTGGGCACTTCCTACTTGGGGATCGGATGCTACATCTCGATGGTGTGAAAAACTCCGCAGGCTTTGAAAGAGGTTGCGCTGATGGAACCGCTCTAGATTCTTGACAATCTTGCGTGCAAAAGAATCCTTTTTGGAGGGGATCGATGAGTTGGAGAGATTGGAAGAGTCACGTGTCCTATCCCAGGAGGAACGAAACAGAATGCTTGAGCTACGGGACAATATTGCTAATCTCTATAAGCTGGAGGAGATCAAATGGCAACATAGGTCTAGGATTTCGTGGCTTAAAGAAGGAGACGCGAACATGGCCTTCTTTCACCGAGTCGCTAGTTCTAGGCATAGATCTAACCTTATCCTCTCCATCCAAACTGAAATGGGTACATCTCAGAACGAATCTGAATTTTCGAAGACCTTTCAAATCTATTGCAAGGGCCTTTTTGGGACGAAGAATGATCTAAGGGTCCCGCTTAGGAATGATTTCTGGCATAGTACTCAGAGCGATTCGGCTCACTACCTAAGGGGTCTGGAAGTACCTTTCTCTGAAAAGGATGTGGAAAAGGCGATCACTCAAATAAGAGCAGACAAGGCACCAGAACAAGACAATTTCCCTATGATATTCTTCCAAGTATTTTGGGAAGAAATAAAAGGGGACGTTATGGCTATGATGGACGAATTCTTCCACAACACTCTCAGGTTGGGCATGTTCAACTTTGCTGAAGTCGTCCTCATCCCTAAACGGGAAGAGCACTCGTGTGGGTGATTTTAGACCTATTAGCCTCCTAAACTGTTCGGTTAAGATGATCACCAAGGTCTTGGCCAACCACTTGGGAAGCATCATGGAATATTTAATTAGCCACATGTAGTCTGGTTTCATTAGGGGCAGATGCATCTTGGATAGTGTGGCCACTGCAGAACAAGTTATTCATTAGTGTCATATTGGCCAGTCTAAGAACTTCCTTCTGAAACTGGATTTTCAGAAAGCATATGACTCCGTCGACTAGGATTGCTTGCTAGAAGCACTCAAAGGGAGAGGCTTTGGGCACAAATGGATCAGGTAGATCAGCCAATGCTTACACGCAAGCAAAATGACAATTTCAGTTAATGAGCGTTCTGGCCACCCGTTCACATGCAAGAATGGTCTTCGGCAGGGGGACCCTCTATCACCACTACTATTTACTATTGTGGCTGACGTCCTAAGGGGTATGCTAGATAACTATTGGCTAAAAGGATGTATCACACATGTTGCTAGCAGCAACACTCAACAAGGATGCACAAATTTACAGTATGCAGACGACACTCTTATTTTTGGCAACAGGACCGGGACAGAAACAATTTTTTTTAAAGGGGCTCTCTACTTGTAATATCCCGGACGGATATTAACTCATATAAATTATTATTTTATTATTATTTTATTTTAATTCCAAAGTCGGACTATTTTGGCGATTTTTCGCCGGTTTGCCCACAAAGAGTATCTACGCGCGTCTGTCGGTCGATGCGCATCCAAAGCGCATCAAATTGGTAGCGCAACTCCCCGAAGTAATAATAAAATTTATCTTACTATTATTTTCTAAATTAAATTATTTTTGGAAATTTTATGAGGATTTTTACAAGAAGATTTTGTATACACATACATGTACACATACACATAATTGTATGGTACTTAGTATATTATACCTAGTATATGGTATGTACTTTAGGACAATACACTATTTCTTGTCATGGTAACTTAATTAGAGAATTAGGGTGATTAAGAGGGTTGAAAGAAGAGTTGTATGCATAAGATTAGAACTAAACCCTTTCTAGAACCCTTATCCTTCCACCTCACCTAGTCTACACCATAACCCTCCCCCCTCCTAGAGCATGGCCGGCCCCTTCTTTTGGGGGTATTTTGTGCCATTTGGTGCACTTACCACTTCCATCTCCTTTTATAAATCTCCCCTCATTCTCCTCCTTCTCTCATTTTAGAAAAAACAAAAGAAAGAAAGAAAGAAGGAAAGGAAAAGAAAGAGAGAATAATTAACTAGAGAGTTTTGTTTTGTAGGTAATAGAAGAATTCTAAAAAGCTTAGGGGAAGGAGAAGGTAGCAAAGCTAGTTCTTCCAACAAGTTAGAGAAGGTGGGGGTTTCTTCACTTTGATTTCTTCCTTTGTTTGTTTCTTTGTTTGTTTGTTTGTTGTTTGTGTTTGACTTCTTCTTCTTCTCACCTTCTTGTTTTGTTTCTTTTTGGGAGTGTTGTCATGTTGTCATGTTGAATGAAAAGGAAGGAAAGGTAGTAGGAGAAACTACTAACTCATAAAGATCATAGCTTTATTATTGTAGTTGTTGTTGTATGTTATTGGACTAAGGAAACTTACATATTGCATATTGTTGAACAATACAACCATTGTTGGTTGTAGGACTTGATTGAACTAATGTAATAATCAAAAAGATCTTGTTTAATCACTAGTTGTAACTTAATAAAAAGATCTTCTTTTTATTTAACCGCTAGTTGTAACTTAACAAAAAGATCTTCTTTTTATTTAATCACTAGTTGTAACTTAATAAAAAGATCTTTCTTTTTATTTAACCACTAGTTGTAACTTAATAAAAAGATCTTCTTTTTATTTAACCACTAGTTGTAACTTAACAAAAAGATCTTCTTTTTATTTAATCACTAGTTGTAACTTAATAAAAAGATCTTTCTTTTATTTTTAATCACTAGTTGTAATTAATTAAAAAGATCTTTCTTTTCTTTACTAAACACTAGTTGTAGAAGTAATTAAAAAGATCTTTCTTTTATTTTAATCACTAGTTGTAATTAATTAAAAAGATCTTTCTTTTATTTTAAATCACTAGTTGTAATTAATTAAAAAGACCTTTTCTTTAGTAAAGTAAAGTAAAATAAAATAATCTTTTCTTTATCACTAGTAATAAATAAGGTTAGTAAGCAACTAAGTAGTAGTATGCTAAGAAATAAGTAGTAGTATGTAATAAATGAAGTAGTAGTAGCATGTATGTAATTAATAAGGTAGTAGTATGTTTATGTCCATAAAGTAGTAGTAGTAATAGATGGTTGTGTGTGGTGATTTTGTTGTGAATAAAGTAGTAGTAGTAGTAGATGATGGTGTATTATGTTTTGATTAAGTAGGAGTAGTAGTAGTAGTAAAATGTTGTAGGATTGCTCCTAAAAATATTTAGAAGCCATTCTCATACTACTAATGTTGTAGGACCATTTCTAAAAATAATTAGAAGCCATATCCATGCTTAGTTAGTTGTAGGATTGCCTTTAAAAAATATCCTACCATGTTTACCATGCTTAGTTAGTTGTAGCTTTGCTTCTAAAAAATAATTAGAAGCCATATCTATGCTTAGTTAGTTGTAGGATTGCTTTTAAAAATATCCTACCATGTTTACCATGCTTAGTTAGTTGTAGCTTTGCTTCTAAAAAAATAATTAGAAGCCATATCCATGCTTAGTTAGTTGTAGGATTGCTTTAAAAATATCCTACCATGTTTACCATGCTTAGTTAGTTGTAGCTTTGCTTCTAAAAATAATTAGAAGCCATATCCATGCTTAGTTAGTTGTAGGATTGCTTTTAAAAATATCCTACCATGTTTACCATGCTTAGTTAGTTGTAGCTTTGCTTCTAAAAATAATTAGAAGCCATATCCATGCTTAGTTAGTTGTAGGATTGCTTTTAAAAAAATATCCTACCATGTTTACCATGCTTAGTTAGTTGTAGCTTTGCTTCTAAAAATAATTAGAAGCCATATCCATGCTTAGTTAGTTGTAGGATTGCTTTAAAAAATATCCTACCATGTTTACCATGCTTAGTTAGTTGTAGCTTTGCTTCTAAAAATAATTAGAAGCCATGTTCATGCTTAGTTAGTTGTAGGACTTTTGCTAAAAGTATCCTACCATGATTCTATGCTTAATTAGTTGTAGGATGTTTTATAAAATTATCCCATCATGCTTTATGTTTAGGATGTTGTAGGACTTTTTCTAAAAATATCCTACCATGCTTAACGTTTAGAATGTTGGAGGATTCTTTTCCTATCATGTTTAGTAACTCACTTATGCTAGAATTTTGTAGGATTCGTTCCTAAAGTTTCCTATTATGTTTATTGACTTAGTTATGCTAGAATGTGTAGGATTCAATCCAAGAGTTTCCTACCATGTTTGGATAAATTTTATTGTGCCTAGAGTGTTGTAGGATCCATGATAAAATCATATACCATGCTAGTTCAATTGTTGGAAAGCGATATATCATGCTAGCTTAATTGTAAGTATTTTGCATATCATGCTAGTTTAAATTGTATGCAAATTGTATACCATGCTAGATAAATGGTAGAGAAGTGTATACTATGTTAGTGAATGACCATGATTCATGCTAAGTAAGTAGGGATCATGCAAATTATTGATCATATTAAGTTAAGGATACCCATACTAGGATGTTCATGCTTAGGGTAAAGAAACTACCCATGGCTAGTTGTAGTGATTTATGTTGGATTCTATGCCATGCTAGAGTAATACATGATTAGACCATTGTGGGAGTAATGTTAGAATATCTACTATACCTTTGGAATGATTGTATGTTATATTAGTTATCTATCCATGCTTGTGTTATGGTGATTAGTCAAGATAAGTAGTAAGCTTTCATGCTCGCTTGACTATAGTAGGCTCTATGTCTAGGTCGTAGTGATTTTTATGCTTAAGCTCGATGAAAACACAAGCATTAATCATATTCATACTTAGGAGTGTGATGGTGAGTAGTTCTATTTTGTAATTGGATTACTTTAGGAAGATGCCTACGAGTGTATGTCATGCCTAAGACATTATAGGTCGAAGTAGTAAGATCGGGAAGACCACTAGCGATAGTTAATTCGATAAAGGCGGTTATGTCGCCTTCGGATTCTTCCTTAGTAGAATACCGATCTTAGACTACTAGTAGATCCCTTTGTTGCTTCTAATAGTAGAAGATTAAGTTTGTTAGTAAGCACGTTTGGTTGCTTCTAGGATTGATTACCTGTATGGTTGTTTGCACACGGTCGTGCTCGTACGTGGCTCGACTGGCCCGTATGTAGCTGTGGGTCTCATACGTAGCTTAGTCGGCTCGTATGTAGGTTGTTGTCTCGTACGCGGCCCAACTGGCCCGTGCGTAGCTGTTGGTCTCATACGCGGCTTATTTGGCTGGTATGTACGTGGTTATCTCCTACGAGGCCCGCCTGGCTCGTAGGTAGTTATTGTTTCATACGTAGCTTAGTTGGCTCGTATGTGGTTATTACTCGTGTATAGCTTGTTAGCTAGTACACAGTTAGTTGTGCTATCTAGGGTGATGTTACCACCCTAAGGGCTATCGACCATCAAGACATATGTTTCTACCCTAAGGAACTGTGGAGGAGTCGCTCCTTGTGTACCGTCGAATCTTAACCAGGGTAGGTTGATCGAGGACTGGAGTATAGACAGAATCCAAGTCTAGGGTAGCGGCGTGCGTGTATATTCGCAACGGCCAAAGTCTTGGATCGATGAGCCACCAACCGGGTCTTGAAGGATTCTGGTAAATCTAGGTTGAGCGGCCTAGTAGAGTTGTCTTGCGAAGCCTAATTTAAGGCCTAGCATGTTGTGTTATAATGTAGTCATTCCTAGGATCGTTCGAGTCAGGGACATCACTAGGATAGTGACTTACAAGGATCGGTTTACTTAAACCCTTTTGCCGGGAGAGAGGGGTCAGTCGTAGGGGGCCCCTTACACTAACTCGTCCATTGAGGCAGATCATAGGTGGTGTACTGGGTTGTACCTTCCCGTCAAAGGGATACGTACGGTGCCGTCTCACAAGTTGAGGACACGGGTTGCGTATCTCGCTCTGTTAATTCCTGAGGTACCGTGGCTAGGGGTGCCACAGGATGCATTGTGCAGTCCTGTGCTTGCGATACACCAGAGGGTGCCACAGGGTAGGCTTTGCGCTACCCTGCGCTTGCGAAACCCTATAGTGTGATTTTTGGAATGACGCCCGATACATTGGGTTCGTCTAATTTGAGTGAGGTCCGGTTAGCCGGGTTGCGGTGGCGAATATAGACACCACGGGCGAAATGCAACAGTGGCACATGACCACATCTGCAGCCTCGCGAGTCACGTGTAGTTGTCAGGAACAGGTTGTGTGCAATTAGAATTCATAACGCGGGTTCAAATCCCTATATATGGAGAAACGACTTGAGATGGAGTTGCATGTAGTATGGGCTGCATGTTGCTTTCGGAGACTTGCTGATATTAGAATAGGAGCATCCTAGTTCTATGTAAACATCGCATTAGAGTCTAGTCATAGCACTCACGTACACTTAAACTACACCAACACTATTGCTATATTTTGTATATTGTTTGGAAGATTCGCTGCTATATGATCAGCCTTTAAGCGTCAGTGAATACTGACGTCCCCACTTCCATAGGTACTGGATCGCCGAAGTACAAAGGCGATATTCAGGAGGACTCAGGGCAAGGAAAGCAAGGAGTCAGTATTAAGTTTAGTTCCGCTGCAAAATATGTATTGATTCTGTATTAGTTAAGAAGTACTCTGATGTAAGATGTGAAGGTTGTAATACTTAGAAATGTAAAGGTAATGTTGTAACTCTATTGTAAGGTATTACAGTTGTACAATGTTCAGACTTGTAACACATTATTTATTGAATAAAAAGTTTTAAATTCTCCTGTTTTTCTGTGTATTGTGACTAATTGAAGAAAAGGTCTTGGCTCGTGTCACGGTTTTCCGGTGTCGGAAATCGGGGCGCTACACTACTGCTTCAAAGCTTGGTTAGGTTTAAGGATTAATTTCCACAAGAGCACATTGATCCCGATTGCCCTTTCCGAAGCAGAAGCGGAGTCTCACTTTACCATCCTTAATTGTATGAGGGAAAATTTCCCAATTACGTATTTGGGACTACCGCTCAGACCAGGAAAGCTTATGAAGTCTAACTGGCTCCTCATCATTGACAGAGTGGAGGACAGACTGGCAGGTTGGAAAGGAAAGTCTCTCTCCCTCGGGGGAAGAATGGTCCTTATCAACTCAGTACTGTCAAATTTGTCCATTTACTACATGTCGTTCTTTGAACTGTCTAAATGGGTGATCCAAAGGATTGACCGCATCTGCAAGCGATTTTTATGGAAAGGCTCTAACACGAATTGTAACACCCTAGTTTTCATTTATGAGATTTTGTGATTTTACGTATTGTGCACGTATGATTTTATTTGTATAACTTCTTTTATAAATTTTTTTTTATATAAGTATTTGTTCTCTTTACTTTTCCAAAAAAAACCTATTCTCTTTAAAATCCTAATTAAAATCTAGGCCTAATTGTCTTTTAAGCCCACCCGATTTTTATTAATTAAATTAATTATTTTAAAGCCCATGGTTAGTTTGGCCCATTAGTGAGCCCATTTACTTTAATTCTCTGTTGAAATGGTCTAACTTGTAGTGTAGACTCATTTCATGGACAATTAAATTTGTCACATGAACAAATTTGTAAATGGGGGACACTAGAGTGGCACGTGCATGCACTAGCATGTGCAATGTGCACACTTTGTAGTTGGTTGGGTGGGATTAGGAGAGTGGGAGAGATGGGAGTGGCGGAGAGTTGGTTACTCTCATCATGGGAAGTTATTTTAACTCCCTAGTACATCTTAGCCCTTAATCTCTAACCATTTGATCTAACTTGGCCCTCCATTCACCCAAGAAAATTGTATAAATACCGCCTCCCACACTATTCTCACATTTGAAAAAAAATGAAAAAAAGAAAGAATAAAAAGAGAGAAAATAATACAGGTAGTAAGGCAAAAGATTGAGGAGTTGTGAGTTAAAAAGAGTGAGTGTTTTTTTTGAGTGCTTCAACCAAGGAGAAGGAGGCCAGACTACAAAGGGGAGGCTTGGGTTCAAGATTGCAACAAGGAGAAGGCGATTTTCGTGGCTTGATCTAGGAGGAGAAGGCTTTGTTCATTCGTTGTAGGAGATTCTCTAGGAGTCTATTTGATTGTTACTTTCCATTTAAGGTGGGTGTTTCTCTTAAACTTCTAACCAGACATCATGTTAGGATGTGGTTGACAAATTAAGGAGAAACTCTAACTCATATAGCCATGCATTATGATGAGACAAATTGCTATTAATTTGATTATATGTTAAAACAGTGTTAAATTGATTGCCAAATTATGATTTGTTAAATGATTACCATGCTACCATGCTCAATTTTGTTGTGATGTGCTAGATAAACAAATACATGCTTGTATGTTGAATAATTGAATAAAGAACAATGGATATAGGTGATTTTGATTAATGTGTTGTTAAATGACATGAAAAATGAATTTTAATACTGAGATAATTGTACAATGTTAATAAAAATATTATAAGTAATATAGAGAATTTTAAGTGTAATTTATAAGGAGACTAGGTTTGCCTGTTGACACGTGCCTACGGCACGTCTTCGGAACGGTGCACCTTGTTTGATCATATAAAATAATTTTGGAGGTCGAGCAAATTAATTTAAGTAGCAAACATAGAGCAAAAAACATATTATATGATTTTTTTGAATTATTTTTAAAGTTTTTAAATTTTTAAAAATTTTAAAATTTTTTATTTTCTTAATTTTTTGAATAGAAGAGGGAGGGAGAGAGAAAGGAAAAAAAATTAAATAAATATAGGAGTTGTTTTGGGTGGGGGATTTGAATTTGAGTTTTTGGGGGGAACTTTTGAGGGAAAATATGTTTTGTGGGGTTAGATCTAGACCTTTGGTTTTTGGGGAGATTGAAGGAGAGCCACTTGATAGTTTTCTTTGTGTTTTATTATATAGAATATTTTTAAAGTTTTTAAAGTTTTAATTTTTTAAATTTTTAAAAAATTTTAAAATTTTTATTTTCTTAATTTTTTGAATAGAAGAGGGAGGGAGAGAAAGGGGGAAAAAAAAATAAATAAATATAGGAGTTGTTTTGGGTGGGGGATTTGAATTTAGAGTTTTGGGGGGAACTTTGGGGGAAAATATGTTTTGTGGGGTTAGATCTGGACCTTTGATTTTTGGGGAGATTGAAGGAGAGCCACTTGATAGCTTTCTTTATGTTTTATTATAGATTATGTTTATTTTCCCCTAAATTCGAAATTGAAGAAATGAAGTGGAGAGCAAATTATGTTGTTTTGTATCAAAAATCAAATTTTTACTTTAGTGAAATGTTGTAATAAGGTGAAAAATAAAATCTGGAATTTTTGAATGAAATTTGGAGAAGAAAAAGAACTAAAAACATTTTGGGAATTTGAAAAACCAAGTAGCACAGTCGACCGATTATATTGAAACAGTCGACCGTCCTGATTATTTGTTTTCGAGTTCAAATCTTTTACGGAACAGTCGACCAACCATAGCTTGACAGTCGACTGCTCTGATTATTTATTTTTGAGCTTTAGAACCTCGCAGAACAGCCGACTGGCCATGCTTAATAGTCGACTGCCCTGAGAAAAATGAAGTTATATTGTTTATGCATGGGATTGTGTATGAAATTGAAATTGAATGACTTGATGAATTATGAAAGAACATGAATATAAAAATGTCATGAAAATGTAGTGGAAATTAATGTTAATCATGAAAAGAGAACTTATGAGTATGAAAGACTCAAGTTTGTGATTATGAATTGAAATTTAGAAGTAGAGTGTAGTTAAGCCTCATATCGGCATTGAAAAGAAATGTGTTGAAATGAAATTTGAGGTGAAAAGACAAAGAATTGGGTCATGTTCAATAAATGGTTAAGACCGGTATAGTGGAAGGGTTAACTCTAGAGAATTGATTTTGTTCATGATTCGAATAACTAAGGACTATATACATAGTGAAGACGTGATAAAAATAAGAGAAAAACATCAGTATGAGGGCCTCAGAGCTACGGTGTGAGAATATTCACAGGCTGTCTTCACGATGCGTCGTGACATGACGTGGATATGTCTCTAGGAGTCCTGTACCGAAGGCGACGCTCGTGGGGTATTTGGTGACTGCGGGTGGTGTCATGTCCCATAACGGAGGATGGATTGTCCATAGGTTCTTCACGATGCATCATGACATGACGTGGGATTTCCCTCCAGGCTGTCTGGACATGAGCTCGTAACTCATAGAACATCTAGGATACTTATCGTAGTTACAGTAGTAGTTTAAGTCTTGACGATGGATTGAACCCTACAAGATGAAGAACGATTAAGAGCTTGCCCTCAGACCTATGTAGTATGGGATTCATAGAATCTGAACAAGTACGCATTAGTGTAATCTAATATAAACAACTGCATTAAGCACTAAGTGCACTGCACAACACAACATCTATAGGATAGTTCCTTGTAGTTTCTGTTTGTGATCAAGTTTGTGATTGTTTAAGTATTTGAGAATTTTTATACTGTTCGGCATCGAGAGGATAGCCATGTATAATATTTCGTCGGTTGTAAGCAACAGACGCGCCCACAGTTTCTATGCAGGGTAAAGTGATTAACAAGACTAAAAGAATGCATGCTGATTAAAGATTGATTCAAGAGTTGTACAATTCAATTGATGTAAATGTTGTAAATTGCTTCCGCTCTAAATATGTAATGTAATTGTAAACTCTGATGTAACAAAAAGATTTTATTTCCTTGTAAAATTGTACGAAAGAAGTGTAAAGATCTTGTGGAACTTCGAATTCAGTCTGTTTTGGAATTCGGGGTGTTACAGAGTGGTATCAGAGCCACGCTTCCAAGTAGTACAAATTTATAAGGAACGACACCCTAGAAGTGGACATTAGGGCGTGTGTTAAGTCTAGAGATTTAAATGTAAGTCACTTACATTTATGTTGCTTTATGATTTATGCTTCTTCTCCTCTTTCTCTAAGATGGCAGACCACTTCGACTCAACTGGAGATGATAACTGGCACATCATTGAGGAAGATTACTACCCCGGGCAAGCTGATACAGATTAAGGAAGATCCTGAAGAAGTGGAAGAGGAATGGCCTGAGTCCCGAGAGATTACTCCACCTCCGGATTCATCTGATGATTCTTCTGATGAGGAAGAACCAGTTCCGAGTAATCTCATTGTGTCTCTTCAGAGGCAAGTAGAGATTAAATGGGAAAGAATCGGGCTACTGGAGACTCAGTTGGCAAAGCGCAAGGATGATATTGCAATTCTCAGTCATCGTGTTTGGGAACTCGAGAAGAGGAAAAACATGACCGATGTACTGAAGGAAGAAGTGAAGGAACTACGGGAAGAGCTTTGTGAAGCCAAGAGGAACCGTAGGAACTAGACCGTTGTATCTTCTTATTGTTTTCATTTTGATGTCAGAAATATTTTATTCGAATGTATAAAGTTGAAATTCAATGAAATGGAAAAGTTGATTTAAAATTCATGTTTATTCTTCGAATTTAATATATCTTTTGCATCAGAATATGGCCAGAAGAGGAGCTCGAAATGGTGAAGGTCTGGACTTGGAAACGGAACTAGCGAGGGTCTATCAGACACTCAATGTCGTTGCCCTGAATTAGAATCAAGGAAGGGTGCCTATGAATCTAGTACCCAAAGCAATCAAACTTGTGGAATCATTCAAGCGGATGAAACCACCCATATTTGAGGAGAAGTCGGACCCTGATGCGGCTGACAATTGGATCCGACAGGTAGAGACTATCTTCGAAGTCTTGGAGACTCCGGAAGGCAGCAAGGTGAAATTGGCGGCGTTGCAAATTGAGAAGGATGCGGCTGTGTGGTGGCAGTCGATGAAGCGGACGATGGGAGGTATTGTTCTGGGCTGGGATGAATTCTTGGAAGAATTCCGCAGTAATTATTTTCCCTCAGACGTCCCGGAGAAGAACGCCATGGAGTTTCTGGCACTGCAGCCGGGCGGCATGTCGGTTAGGGAGTATGAGATAAAATTTACTCAGCTCTCGAGGTATACACCCGAACTGGTGATGGACGAGGCAAAGAAGGCTCGAAAGTTCGAGCATGGGTTGAGGCCAAGTCTGAGATCCAGGATGATACCCCTCAGTATCAGGAGGTTTGACAAATTGTTCAAACGAGCAGTAGCCACTGAGGAAGATATGGAGCAGTTCCATGCTGTTCAGAATCGGAGGACCAGCTAGAACGTTGGGAAGAGGCTCGCAGTTTCTGGCAATTTCAAGGGGCAGCCGTCATCCCAGAGGTTCAAACCAACGGGAGCGAATGCTGTCAACATAGATGGGAGACCCGAAAACAATTGGGTGAGACCTCCTGTGGTGACTTGCTTCAACTGTGGTGAGACGGGACATTCCTAGTCTCAATGTGTAATGCCCCGAATCCCAAATCACTGAATTCGAGATGTTCTACAGGATCTTTTCACTTTCTTTGAGTACAATTTTACAAGGAAATTAAAACTTATCATACATCAGAGTTACATCATATTACATTTACTTTTACACAGCGGAAGCAAAATATACAACATTTACATAAATGAACAACAGTATGATAAGATCTTTATGCATCCATTCCTCTTTACATGTAATTTATCCTGCATACAAAACTGTGGGTACGTCAGTTTATTCAACCGACGATAATTATACATGGCCATCCTCTCTATGCCAGAAACAGTATAACGAATCTCATTTCTTAACAATCACAAACTTGTTCAATATAAGCATATAAATCAAAAGGGAACTCTTAAAGATGTCGTGTCGTGATTGTGCACTTAATCCCTAATGCAATTATTTAATTTTCATGACACTAATGCGCACTTGTTCGGATTCTATGCATCACATACTACATAGGTCCGAGGGCAAGCCTCTTAACCGTTCTTCATTTTTGTAGGGTTCAATCCCTCGCCATGACTTACTCTACTTCTGTAATTACGGTGAGTATCTTAGATGATTCTATGAGTACAAGCATGTATCCTGGCCCCTGGAGTAGAATTCTACGCCATGTCTTGATTCATCAAGCATGCATTCTGCGACAATTCAGCCTCCTCCCTGAACACAATCCTCTTGCAGTCACCAAAACATCCCATGAGCGTGACTAAGGTCCGATCATTCTGAGTTGTGTCCGCGCCATGTCTTGACTCATCAAGCATGCATTCTGCGGCTCACACACCCGCACCGTAAACCCTACTTCTCATACTTATGTTTTTCTCTCACTTTCATCACCTCCACACTATGTATTAAATTTTATTAGAATCATGAATAAAAATCAAAGCTCTAGAGTTAGCCTCTCCACCAAACCGGACTTACCATTTCATTTACACACGACCAACCTTGGCCTTCTTTTCAATATCATTTCATTTCATTCATTTCACTGCCGGGGGAGACTTAGCTACTCTTGGTTTCAATTTACAATTCACAACTTCCAATTGAGCACTTTCAGCTCATCATTCATTTAGAGTCTCACAGACTTTCTCATCATGATCTTAGCCTTTTATATTCATTTAATTCTCAATTCTCATCTACGATTCATTTTACATAATTCACACAGCCATGAAAAGAGTCCACAGACTTCAATCATAAAATTCACAACTTCCTACAGCAATAAATAAAATGAAATCTCATGCATACCAAAGTTCACTCTGTCCAGTCGACTTGGAAGAATACCAGTCGACTCATACAGTCAAATACAGGTTCATCATAAATGCTCGGGATAGTCGACTGTTGTACACAACCAATCGCCTGTCCCACAACTTTTCATATTCACAGTGTCATCCGCATGACAGTCGACTGTTCATCCATCAGTCGTCTGTTCTGGGATTCTCAACAGCATAATTCTAAGTCCAGCTCAGTCGACTGGCTACACGCACTAAGTCGACTGATCAATTCCATAATTCAAATTAAGGGATTATCTGATGGCTTTTATATGTTCTTGCATCATGATATCAATTTACAATACCCATATATTCATGTTTCATAAGCACAGAGTCTCTGATTGTTCAGGAACATCACCAACATGGAATTTCAAGTTACTAATATACTCTTTTCTTTGAAGAAAATACTTTAAACATGCATACGTACTGCTCATAACTTTCTTACGAAGGT
Organism: Hemerocallis citrina; assembly: GCA_017893485.1. Classification (NCBI taxonomy): domain Eukaryota; kingdom Viridiplantae; phylum Streptophyta; class Magnoliopsida; order Asparagales; family Asphodelaceae; genus Hemerocallis; species Hemerocallis citrina. Next base: position 384,235,076 of record CM030358.1, on the reverse strand, counting down.
GAAGATATAACTTCTCAAATCATCATACTGGGTTAACATAATAGAACATCTCACTACATGGAATTCTCAATAATCATAATTAAATCGAAGCACCAGTCGGCTGAACACAGTGTCAGTCGACTGCTTCGACAGTTCTTAATTTGTTTAATCATCGCTAGTTCTTTTTCATTCATTTACCTTCCCTCCATCATATGTGTCATAGGGAAATTACAACTCAGTAATCACACCATTTTGTCAATTTGCATACAATTTATCACCCCATCACAGATCATCGGTCTCGTACCAGTCGACTTATCTACACGACAGTCGACTGTACCGACCCAATTTGTCTTATTATCAACAGCATGTTCATGGCAATTCTACTTCATTGAATTCACATTTCACAATATGGTCGCAATCATAACCATTATAGTATATTTCCTACATTAGAAGTCCTGAGAAACACCCACCTTATATGAAGAAACAATCGAAATCCCGCAAAAGCTCCGCAATATAGTGAACGCCTTCTTGCTCCTTGCACCTTGCTCCTTTGCTCCACACCGATCCCTCAGAATGCTACTCTCCGGCCTCCACAGCAAAGCACACCCACACTCACAAATACCTCTCTTAAAATATTAATCTAGTGTAAAAGAAATAGAGAATAGGAGGGGGGTATTTATACTAGATTATAGGTGGAATGGAGGGTTAGGATGCATTAGGGAGTTGGATGATCAAGGGCTAAGATTGATAAGGGGGTTATGGAACTACCCACTCCTTAAAAAAACTACCCACATCTCATCTCCACTACTCTCCCATCCGGCTAAGCTTGTGCCTTGTGCTCGTGTACATCGAGTGCACGTGTACACACAACCACACTACAAAATTGTACATCAAAATACCCGGTAATTAAAAGAGACAAGATGCTACACATACAAGTTGTAAAAAAATATAATTAAATTCATGGGCTAAAATTAGTTGGGCCAAAATAATTATCTTGTAGAAAATATGTAGATTAAGCTTTGGGCTTAGGGAAAAATGTTTATAAAACAATGATCTTATTCATTATGTTGAAAATAATAATCAAAATATTACACATGCATACCATCTATGAAAATAAATATATTAGGAAAATCGGGGTATTACATCACTCCCTCCTTAGAATAGTTCCGTCCCCGGAACTACAGCCAAGAGCGAGAAAATAGGAAATATAATACAACAACGACAACAGACAAAAGATACCAAAATATAGAGATACAAAGATACAATCAAGCAAAAAGCTCAGGATAGTCCTTCAACATCCGCTCCTCAGATTCCCAAGTAGCCTCTTCAACCAAGTGGTTTCTCCAGACTACCTTGACCATCGGTATTGTCTTATTCCTCAAGACTTTCTCCCTACAGTCAACAATCTCGACAGGAGTCTCGATGTAATTCAGGTCTAACTGCAAACCTTCCGGCACTTCAGGCAAATGATGACTCAGATCTGGAATATAACCTCTTAGCATAGACACATGGAAGACATTGTGCACCTGAGACAACTCTCCCGGTAATTCAAGCCGGTAAGCAGTTTTCCCGATCCTTTTCAATATCTTATACGGGCCTATAAACCTCGGGGCTAACTTCCCGCCTTTGCCAAAACGAACCACACCTTTACTGGGCGATACCTTCAGAAAGACGAAGTCACCAACCTCAAACTCAAGGTCCCTTCTCCGGTTGTCTGCATAGCTTTTCTGCCTGCTCTGAGCTTCCACCAACCTTTTCCTGATCAGATCAATCTTCTCAGAAGTCAGCTGCACAAGCTCAGGACCAAACAACTGACGCTCCCCAACTTCATACCAACAAACAGGAGTCCTGCACTTCCTGCCATACAAAGCTTCATACGGCGCCATCCCAATGCTAGCCTGAAAATTGTTGTTGTAGGCAAACTCTACCAAAGGTAAATGCCTTTCCCAACTGCCTCCGAAGTCTAGTATACAACACCGAAGCATATCCTCCAGAATACGGTTGACTCTCTCGGTCTGCCCGTCGGTTTGCGGATGAAAAGCAGTGCTGAAATCTGTCTTGGTACCCAAAGCTGCCTGAAGACTCCTCCAGAAATGCGAAGTAAACCGCGCATCTTGATCAGACACAATAGTCTAAGGAACGCCATGAAGTCTGACAATCTCACCAACATACAGCTCAGCCAACTTGTCCATCGAAGCAGTGAGTTTCATCGCCAAAAAGTGAGCGGACTTGGTAAGTCGATCAACTATAACCCAAATCGCATCATTGCCTTTAGAACTCTTAGGCAATCCCGTGATGAAATCCATATTGATGTTATCCCACTTCCATTCCGGAATAGGTAACGGCTGTAATAGACCTCTGGGTCTCTGATTTTCGGCTTTGACTTGCTGACAAACCTCACACTTCGCGACAAATTCAGCCACATCCCGCTTCAAACCTGACCACCAGAAATGCTGTTTGATGTCTTTGTACATCTTAGTACTCCCAGGATGTACCGACAAAAGAGTAGCATGCGCCTCCTGAAGAATACTCTCTTTCAGGTCCACCTGATTTGGAACACAGAGCCTATTTCCGAACCACAGCACTGCATCCCTGGTATGAAATCCGGGCAACTTGCCAGCACTAACCTGCTCCTTCATCTCCAAGATATCAGCATCAACCTCCTGACTTGCAATGATCCTAGCACTCAAAGTAGGCTGAAGCTTCAACTGAGATAAAGATGCTCCTAATCCTTGCAAGACAACCTCAATACCTGCTCGATCCAACTCCTCAATCAGATGCCTCTGAGTTGTAATCAAACTGGCCAAATTGCTCTTGCGACTAAGTGCATCAGCAACAACATTAGCCTTTCCAGGATGATACTTGATCTCAGGTCGCATATCCTCGAGCACTTCCAACCATCTCCGCTGCCTCAGATTGAGATCCCTTTGCTGATATATATACTTCAAGCTCTTGTGGTCCGTGTACATGTTCAACTTCTCACCGTACACATAGTGCCTCCATTGCTTCAGAGCAAAGATAATCGCCGCCAACTCCAGATCATGAGTCGGGTAATTCTTCTCATGTGGTCGTAGTTGCCTAGACCCATAAGCGATTACTCTTCCCTCTTGCATTAAGACACAACCAAGCCCACGATGTGAAGCATCGCTGTAAACATCATACTCAACACCTGCTCTAGGCAAAGCCAGGATAGGTGCAGTAGTCAGCCTATCTTTCAACTCCTGAAAGCTCGCCTCACATTGCTCAGTCCACTTGAAGCTCACATTCTTCTTGGTTAGTCCAGTAAGCGGTACAGCTATCTGAGCATAACCTTGAATGAATCTCCTGTAATATCCAGTCATCCCAAGGAAATTTCTGACTTCCTTCACTATAGTAGGCCTAGCCCAATCTCTCACTGCCTCTATCTTCTGAGGGTCAGTTGCCACTCCCTCCTTAGAAAGGATGTGACCTAGGAATGCCACTTCAGATTTCCAGAAATCACACTTGGATAACTTGGCATACAACTTCTGCTCTTCCAACTTCTGCAAAACTGCGGCCAGATGCTCAGTGTGCTCCTCCTCAGACTTGGAGTACACGAGGATATCGTCGATAAACACCACGACGAAAGAATCAATAAACGGCCTCAGAACTCTGTTCATCAGATCCATGAAGATTGCGGGTGCATTTGTCACTCCGAATGGCATAACTAAGAATTCGTAATGCCCATGCCGAGTTTTAAATGCAGTTTTGTGCACATCTTCAGCTTTCACTCGCACTTGGTGATATCCCGATCGAAGATCTATTTTGGAGAATACAGCTGCTCCTTGTAGACGATCGAACAAGTCATCAATTCGAGGAATCGGATACTTATTCTGAATAGTGACCTTATTCAGCTCTCGGTAATCGATACACATCCTCATCGATCCATCCTTCTTCTTTACCAAAAGCACTGGTGCTCCCCAAGGTGACGCACTAGGTTGAATAAAGCCTTTTCCCAATAGTTCCTCAATCTGCCATTTCACTTCATCCTATTCCACTGGAGCCATCCTATACGGTGCCTTAGAAATGGGTGCACTTCCCGGTTGAACAGTGATGCTGAACTCTACATCACGATGTGGAGGTAATCCAGGAAAATCTTCTAAGAACACAGTCGGATAGTCCCGAACCACAGGAATCCCTTGCAATTCCACAGGAGTCTCCTCCTTGCGGATAGTTGCCACCAGCTTAGAACACTTCTGCTTCCCTTGGAAAGTGACTTCAGGTCCACCTGGAGCCTTCACCGTTACCGTCTTGGTCTTACACTCAATGCTTGCACTGTACACCGACATCCAATCAATGCCAATGATAACATCGACTCCCAAGATAGTCAGCTCGATCAGATCAATGCCAAAGATTCTATCCCCAATCACAATCTCGCAATCAGCATAATACCGATCAGTGGTTAGAGTTTTCCCTGACGGAGTAGCTAATGCTAAGATCTTGCCTGGAAAAATCTTCGGTTCCACTCCCAACACTTTAGCAAATCTAGGAGACACAAAAGTATGAGAGGATCCAGTATCGAACAATACAACAGCTTTCTTTCCATTAAGATAGAGTTCTCCTGTTACATAATACATACCATTACATAACAGTTTCACAATATAAACGGGAAGAAGAAATGACAAAAACCACACTAAACATCAGCCCTCGTACCAGAGATGACCTGATCCGCTTCCTCAGCATCAGCTTCCGTCAAAGCAAATACTCGCCCTGACTGGTACGGCCTCTTTCCAGTCTGCTGTATTGGCACATTATGATTGCCAGCCCGTGGTTTGAGACATCGAGATTGGTAATGTCCCACTTCCCCACAGTTATAATAGGTGACTGCAGAAGGTCTCCCCACATTGTTCCCAGGTCCCCCAGCTACACTGACAGCGTTCGCCCATGTCGGTTTGAACCTCTGTGCAGACGGTTGCCCCTTGGAACTCCCCGATTGTGCAGGCCTCTTCTCGGACTGCCAGTTGTTCCTCTGGTGCTGAGCAACATGGAACTGCCCATGTCGCTGCCGCCCTCTTCACCAGCTTGTCAAATCGCCTGATACCAAGAGGTATCATCCGGGATCTCAAGCTCGGCCTCAGACCATGCTTGAACTTGCGAGCCTTCTTAGCCTCATCCATCACCAGTTCTGGAGCATACCTGGAGAGCTGAGTAAACTTAGTCTCATACTCCCTCACTGACATGCTGCCTTGCTGAAGTGACAGAAACTCCATCGCCTTCTTCTCTTGGACATCGGAGGGGAAATAGTGGCTGTGGAATTCTTCCAGAAATTCCTTCCAGCCAAGCAACAAACCTCCCATGGTCCTCTTCATCGACTGCCACCAAACAGCCGCATCCTTCTCCAACTGCAAAGTTGCCAACTTGACTTTGCTGCCCTTCGGGGTCTCCAATACCTCAAAGATTGTTTCCACTTGACGGATCCAGTTGTCAGCCGCATCTGGGTCTGACTTTCCCTCGAACACTGGTGGTTTCATTCTCTTGAACGATTCCACTAGCTTAATTGCCTCGGGCACTGGATTCGCCAGCCCCCTAGCTTGGTTCTGAGCCACTGCATTCAGCGTCTGATAGACCCTAGCAAGCTCGGTCTCCAGATCCACACCTTCCCCATTCCTAGCTCCTCTTCTCGACATAGTCTGATGCAAAAGATCCATTAAATTCGAAGTATAAGACAAGAATTTAAACCAACTTGCATTTCATTGAATCCCAAAGTTTATACATTCGAATTAAAAAAAACATTTTTTGACATCAGAAATGAAGATAGTAGAAACTAAGACAATCTAATCCCTACGGGTCCTCTTCGCTGCTCGAAGTTCATCCCGCAGTTCATCCACTTCATCTTTCAATACATCAGTCAGGTTCTTTCTCATCTCAAGTTCCTACACTCGGCGACTGAGAACAGAGAAATCAGCCTTTCGCTGCGCCAGCGGAGCTTCCAAAGCTCCAACTCTATCCTTCATGGTCTCCACTTGCCTCTGAAGAGAAGCCACAGTGCCACTCAGAGCTGGTCCCTTTTCTTCATCGGAAGAAGAATCGTCGGATGAATCCGGCGGTGGGGTAATCTCTCAAGATTCGGGCCACTCCTCATCATCAGAATCTGCTTGTCTAGGGTGATACTCGTCCTCAATAATATGCCAGTCGTCGCCTCCAGCAGGGTCGAAGTGATCAGCCATCTTAGAAATAGAGAGGAAGAAGCATAAATCATAGAGCAACACAAATGTAAGTCACTTACATTTAAATCTCTGGACTCAAACGCACACTCTAATGTCCACATCTAGGGTGTCGTTCCTTATAAATTTGTACAAGTGTGAAAGCGTAGAAAGCGTGGCTCTGATACCACTCTGCAACGTCCCGAATCCCAAATCACTGAATTCGAGATGTTCTACAGGATCTTTTCACTTTCTTTGAGTACAATTTTACAAGAAAATTAAAACTTCTCATCATACATCAGAGTTACATCATATTACATTTACTTTTACACAGCGGAAGCAAAATATACAACATTTACATAAATGAACAACAGTATGATAAGATCTTTATGCATCCATTCCTCTTTACATGTAATTTATCCTGCATACAAAACTGTGGGTACGTCAGTTTATTCAACCGACGATAATTATACATGGCCATCCTCTCTATGCCAGAAACAGTATAACGAATCTCATTTCTTAACAATCACAAACTTGTTCAATATAAGCATATAAATCAAAAGGGAACTCTTAAAGATGTCGTGTCGTGATTGTGCACTTAATCCTTAATGCAATTATTTAATTTTCATGATACTAATGCGCACTTGTTCGGATTCTACGCATCACATACTACATAGGTCCGAGGGCAAGCCTCTTAACCGTTCTTCATTTTTGTAGGGTTCAATCCCTCGCCATGACTTACTCTACTTCTGTAATTACGGTGAGTATCTTAGATGATTCTATGAGTACAAGCATGTATCCTGGCCCCTGGAGTAGAATTCCGCGCCATGTCTTGACTCATCAAGCATGCATTCTGCGACAATTCAGCCTCCTCCCTGAACACAATCCTCTTACAGTCACCAAAACATCCCATGAGCGTGACTAAGGTCCGATCATTCTGAGTTGTGTCCGCGCCATGTCTTGACTCATCAAGCATGCATTCTGCAGCTCACATACCCGCACCGTAAACCCTAGTTCTCATACTTATGTTTTTCTCTCACTTTCATCACCTCCACACTATGTATTAAATTTTATTAGAATCATGAATAAAAATCAAAGCTCTAGAGTTAGCCTCTCCACCAAACCGGACTTACCATTTCATTTACACACGACCAACCTTGGCTTTCTTTTCAATATCATTTCATTTCATTCATTTCACTGCCGGGGGAGACTTAGCTACTCTTGGTTTCAATTTACAATTCACAACTTCCAATTGAGCACTTTCAGCTCATCATTCATTTAGAGTCTCACAGACTTTCTCATCATGATCTTAGCCTTTTATATTCATTTAATTCTCAATTCTCATCTACGATTCATTTTACATAATTCACACAGCCATGAAAAGAGTCCACAGATTTCAATCATAAAATTCACAACTTCCAACAGCAATAAATAAAATGAAATCTCATGCATACCAAAGTTCACTCTGTACAGTCGACTTGGAAGAATACCAGTCGACTCATACAGTCAAATACAGGTTCATCATAAATGCTCGGGATAGTCGACTGCAGTACACAACCAGTCGCCTGTCCCACAACTTTTCATATTCACAGTGTCATCCGCATGACAGTCGACTGTTCATCCATCAGTCGTCTGTTCTGGGATTCTCAACAGCATAATTCTAAGTCCAGCTCAGTCGACTGGCTACACGCACTAAGTCGACTGATCAATTCCATAATTCAAATTAATGGATTATCTGATGGCTTTTATATGTTCTTGCATCATGATATCAATTTACAATACCCATATATTCATGTTTCATAAGCACAGAGTCTCTGATTGTTCAGGAACATCACCAACATGGAATTTCAAGTTACTAATATACTCTTTTCTTTGAAGAAAATACTTTAAACATGCATACGTACTGCTCATAACTTTCTTACGAAGGTGAAGATATAACTTCTCAAATCATCATACTGGGTTAACATAATAGAACATCTCACTACATGGAATTCTCAATAATCATAATTAAATCGAAGCACCAGTCGGCTGAACACAGTGTCAGTCGACTGCTTCGACAGTTCTTAATTTGTTTAATCATCGCTAGTTCTTTTTCATTCATTTACCTTCCCTCCATCATATGTGTCATAGGGAAATTACAACTCAGTAATCACACCATTTTGTCAATTTGCATACAATTTATCACCCCATCACAGATCAACGGTCTCGTACCAGTCGACTTATCTACACGACAGTCGACTGTACCGACCCAATTTGTCTTATTATAAATAGCATGTTCATGGCAATTCTACTACATTGAATTCACATTTCACAATATGGTAGCAATCATAACCATTATAGTATATTTCCTACATTAGAAGTCCTGAGAAACACCCACCTTATATGAAGAAACAATCGAAATCCCGCAAAAGCTCCGCAATATAGTGAACGCCTTCTTGCTCCTTGCACCTTGCTCCTTTGCTCCACACCGATCCCTCAGAATGCTACTCTCCGGCCTCCACAGCAAAGCACACCCACACTCACAGATACCTCTCTTAAAATATTAATCTAGTGTAAAAGAAATAGAGAATAGGAGCGGGGTATTTATACTAGATTATAGGTGGAATGGAGGGTTAGGATGCATTAGGGAGTTGGATGATCAAGGGCTAAGATTGATAAGGGGGTTATGGAACTACCCACTCCTTAAAAAAACTACCCACATCTCATCTCCACTACTCTCCCATCCGGCCAAGCTTGTGCCTTGTGCACGTGTACATCGAGTGCACGTGTACACACAACCACACTACAAAATTGTACATCAAAATACCCGGTAATTAAAAGAGACAAGATGCTACACATACAAGTTGTAAAAAAATATAATTAAATTCATGGGCTAAAATTAGTTGGGCCAAAATAATTATCTTGTAGAAAATATGTAAATTAACCTTTGGGCTTAGGGGAAAATGTTTATAAAACAATAATCTTATTCATTATGTTGAAAATAATAATCAAAATATTACACGTGCATACCTTCTATGAAAATAAATAACCCTCATATATATTAGGAAAATCGGGGTATTACACAATGCCCCAAGCCGTAGAATGTCACCCAAAGTGGACCAATGCAGCAAGTTAGGAAGAAGCCGTACCAGCAGGGGCGGGTATTTGCCTTGACTGAAGCTGATGCTGATGAGGTGGATCACGTCATGATTGGTACGAGGGAGGATGTTCAGAGTGTTTTCTGTTGTTTCTCTTTTCCCGCCTTATACATTGAACTGTTATATAACGAGTGCGTGTTATGTAACAGGAGAACTTATTTTGAATAGAAAGAAAGCTGTTATTTTGTTCAATACTGGGTCCTCTCGCACTTTTGTGTCACCTAAGTTTGCTAAAGTTTTGAGAGTCGAACCAAAAGTCTTTCCAGGCAAGGTCTTGGCAGTAGCTACTCCATCAGGGGAGACTAACCACTGATCGGGACTATGCGGACTGCGAGATCGTGATTGGAGATAGAATTTTCGGGATTGATCTGATCGAACTGAATGTCTTGGGAGTCGATGTTATCATTGGCATTGATTGGATGTCGATGTACAGTGCGAGCATCGAGTGCATGCCAAGGAAGTAACAGTGAAGGCTCCAGGTGGACTTGAAGTCACTTTCCAAGGAAAGAAGAGATGTTCTGGTCTGGTGGCAGCTATCTGCAAAAGGGATGTTCCTACGGAGGTGCAGCAAATTCCTGTGGTTCGGAATTACCCGATGGTATTCTTGGAAGATTTGCCTGGGTTACCCCGCATCGTGATGTGGAGTTCAGCATCACTATCCAGCCAGGGAGTGCACCCATTTCAAAGGCACCATATAGGATGGCGCCTGTGGAGCAGGATGAGATCAAACGGCAGATTAAGGAACTGTTGGAGAAAAGCTTTATTCAACAGAGTGCGTCGCCCTGGGGAGCGCTGGTGCTTTTGGTAAAGAAGAAGGACGGTTCAATGAGGATGTGCATTGATTACCGGGAGCTAAATAAGGTCACTGTTCAGAACAAGTATCCGATTCCACGAATTGACGACCTGTTCGATCGTCTACAAGGAGAAGCTGTTTTATCCAAAATAGATCTTCGATCAATTTAACATCAAGTTCGAGTGAAGACTGAAGATGTGCATAAGACTACGTTCAGAACTCGACACGAGCATTACGAATTCTTAGTTATGCCGTTTGGGGTGACGAATGCACCTGCAATCTTCATGGACATGATGAACAGAGTTCTGAGGCCGTTCATTGATTCTTTAGTCGTGGTGTTTATTGATGATATTCTTGTGTACTCCAAGTCGGAGGAGGAGCATACAGAGCATCTGGCAGCAATTTTGAAGAAGCTTCAGGAGTATAAGTTGTATGCCAAATTTTCCAGTGCGATTTTTGGAAATCTGAAGTGGCATTCCTGGGTCACATCCTTTCTAAGGAAGGAGTGGCAACTGATCCGTAGAAGATAGACGCGGTGAAGGATTGGGCAAGGCCTACTACAGTGAAGGAAATCATGAGTTTCCTTGAGCTAACTGAATATTAAAGGAGATTTATCCAAGGCTATGCTCAGATAGTCGTGCCGCTCACTGGTCTGACCAAAAAGAATGTGAACTTCAAATGGACTGAGCAGTGCAAGGCAAGCTTTCAGAAGTTGAAAGAGAGGCTGACTACTACACCCATTTTGGCTTTGCCTAGAGCAGGTGTTGAGTATGATGTCTACAGCGATGCTTCACATCGTGGGCTTAGTTGTGTCTTAATACAAGAAGGAAAAGTGATTGCTTATGGGTCTTGACAACTACAACTGCATGAGAAAAATTATCCTACTCATGATCTGGAGTTGGCTGTGATTATCTTTGCCTTGAAGCAATGGAGACATTACGTGTATGGTGAGAAGCTGAACATGCACACGAACCATAAAAGCTTGAAATACATCTATCAGTAGAACGATCTGAATCTGAGGTAAAGGAAATGGCTGGAGGTACTTGAGGACATTCGTCCGGAGATTGAGTATCATCCTGGGAAGGTAATGTTGTTGCTGATGCACTTAGCCGCAAAAGCAGTCTAGCTAGTTTGATCACATCTCAGAGGCAGCTGGCAGAGGAGTTTGATCGGGATGGTATTGAAGTTGTTCTGCAAGACTTGGGATCATCTTTAGCTCAGTTGAGGCTTCAACCAACGCTGAATGAAACGATTATCGCAAGTCAGAAGGAAGATGCAGAGATTCTGAAGGTGAAGGAGCAGGTCGGTGCTGGCAAGTTGTCCGAGTTTCACATCAGGGATGGAGTGTTGTGGTTTGGAGAGCAGCTATGTGTTCCAAATTAGTCGGACTTGAAAGAAAGTATTCTTCAGGAGGCACATGTTATTCTTTTGTCAATACATCCTTGGAGTACTAAGATGTATAGGGACATTAAGCAGCATTTCTGGTGGTCAGGTTTGAAACGGGATGTGGCCGAGTTCGTGGCGAAGTGTGAGATCTGTCAGCAGGTCAAGACCGAGAATCAGAAACCCGGAGGTCTATTGCAACCATTACCTATTCCGGAATGGAAGTAGGATAACATCAGTATGAATTTCATCATGGGTTTGCCCAAGAGTTCCAAGGGCAATGATGCAATTTGGGTCATAGTCGATCGATTAACCAAATTCGCTCACTTCTTGCCGATGAAACTCAGTTCGTCGATGAACAGATTAGCTGAGCTGTATGTTGGTGAGATCGTCAGGCTTCATGGTGTTCCGTTAACCATTGTGTATGATCGGGATGGACGGTTTACTTCGCATTTTTGGAGGAGTCTTCAGACAGCTTTGGGTACCAAGACGGATTTCAGCACTGCTTTTCAACTACAGACCGATGGGCAGACCGAGTGAGTCAACCGTATTTTTGAGGATATGCTTCGGTGTTGTGTACTAGACTTTGGAGGCAGTTGGGAAAGGCACTTGGCTCTGGTAGAGTTTACCTACAACAATAGTTTCCAGACTAGTATTGGGATAGTGCCGTACAAAGCTCTGTACGGAAGGAAGTGCAGAACGCCTGTCTGTTGGTTCGAAGTTGGGGAGCGTCAGATGTTTGGGCCTGAGATTGTGCAGCAGACCTCCGAAAAGATCGATCTGATCAGGAAGAGATTGGTGGATGCTCAGAGTAGGCAGAAGAGCTTTGCAGACAACCGGAGGAGGGACCTTGAGTTTGAGGTTGGTGACTTTGTCCTTCTGAAGGTTTCACCTAGAAAAGGTGTGATTCACTTCGGCAGAGGTGGGAAGTTAGCCCCGAGGTTCATAGGTCCGTACAAGATATTGAAGCGGATTGGGAAAACTGCTTATCGGTTGGAGTTGCCGGAGGAGTTGTCTCAGGTGCACAGTGTCTTCCATGTGTATATGCTGAGTGGGTATATTCCAGATCCTAGTCACCATTTGCCCAAAGAACCGGAGGGTTTGCAGTTGGATCTGAGTTGCATTGGGCTTCCGATTGAGATTTTCGATCGTCGGGAGAAAGTCTTGAGGAACAAGACGATACCGATGGTCAAAGTAGTCTGGAGAAACCAGTTGGTTGAAGAGGCTACTTGGGAATCTGAGAAGAGGATGATGAAAGATCATCCTGAGATCTTTGAGTGATTTGTATCTTCTTTTCTTTTCTTATCTCTTTGTTGTATTCCAATTTTCTCACTCTTTAAGTGTAGTTCCGGGGACGGAACTATTCTAAGGAGAAAGTATTGTAATACCCTAGTTTTCATTTATGAGATTTTTTGATTTTACGTGTTGTGCACGTATGATTTCATTTGTATAATTTCTGTTATAAAATATTTTTTATATAAGTATTTGTTCTCTTTATTTTTCCAAAAAAAAAATCTCTTTAAATGCCTAATTAAAATCTAGGTCTAATTGTCTTTTAAGCCCACTCTATTTTTATTAATTAAATTAATTATTTTAAAGCCCATGGTTAGTTTGGCCCATTAGTGAGCCCATTTACTTTAATTCACTTTTGAAATGGTCTAACTTTGTAGACTCATTACATGGACAATTAAATTTGTCACAAGAATAAATTTGTAAATGGGGGACACTATATGGCACGTGCATGTACTAGCATGTGCAATGTGCACACTTTGTAGTTGGCCGGGTGGGATTAGGAGAGTGGGAGAGATGGGAGTGGTGGAGAGTTGGTTACTCTCATCATGGAAAGTTATTTTAACTCCCTAGTACATCTTGGCCCTTAATCTCTAACCATCTGATCTAATCTTGACCCTCCATTCACCCTAGAAAATTGTATAAATATCCCCTCCCACACTCTTCATTCTCACATTAGAAAAAATTTAAAAAAAAAAGAATAGAAAGAGAGAAAAGAATACAAGTAGTAAGGAAAATGATTGAGGAGTTGTGAGTTGAAAAGAGTGAGAGTTTTGTGTGAGTGCTTCAACAAAGGAGAAGGAGGCCAGACTACATAAGGGAGGCTCGGGTTCAAGAATGCAACAAGGAAAAGGCGATTTTCGTGGCTTGATCTAGGAGGAGAAGGTTTTGTTCATTCGTTGTAGGAGATTCTCTAGGAGTCTTTTTGATTGTTTCTTTCCATTTAAGGTGGGAGTTTTTCTTAAACTTCTAATTAGACATCATGTTAGGATGTGGTTAACAAATTAAGGAGAAACTCTAACTAATATAGCCATGCATTATGAAAATGAGACAAATTACTATTAGTTTGATTATATGTTAAAAGAGTGTTAAATTGATTGCCAAATTATGATTTGTTAAATGATTACCATGCTACCATGCTCAATTTTGTTGTGATGTGCTAGATAAACAAATACATGCTTTTATGTTGAACAATTGAATAAAGAACTATGGATATAGGTGATTTTGATTAATGTGTTATTAAATGACATGAAAAATAAATTTTATTACTGAGATAATTGTACAATGTTAATAAAAATATTATAAGTAATATATGGAATTTTAAGTGTAATTTATAAGGATATTATGCTTATTTCCCCTAAATTCGAAACTAAAGAATAAAATGAAGTAGAGACCAAATTATGTTGTTTTGTATCAAAAATCAAATTTTTACTTTACTGAAATGTTGTAATAAGGTGAAAAATAAAATCTGGAATTTTTGAATGAAATTTGGAGAAGAAAAAGAACTAAAAATATTTTGGGAATTTGAAAAACCAAGTAGCACAGTCGACCGATTATATTGAAATAGTCGACCGTCCTGATTATTTGTTTTCGAGTTCAAATCTTTTACGGAACAGTCGACCGACCATAGCTTGACAGTCGACTGCTCTGATTATTTAATTTCGAGCTTTAGAACCTCGAAGAACAGCCGACTGGCCATGCTTAACAGTCGACTACCCTGAGAAAAACGAAGTTATATTGTTTATGCATGGGATTGTGTATGAAATTGAAATTGAATGACTTGATGAATTATGAAAGAACTTGAATATACAAATGTCATGAAAATGAAGTGGTAATTAATGTTAATAATGAAAAGAGAACTTATGAGTATGAAAGACTCAAGTTTGTGATTATGAATTGAAATTGAGAACTAGAGTGTAGTTAAGCCTCATACTGGCATTGAAAAGAAAGTGTTGAAATGAAATTTGAGATGAAAAGACCAAGAATTGGGTCATATTGAAAAAATGGTTAAGACCGGTATAGTGAAAGGGCTAACTCTAGAGAATTGATTTTGTTCATGATTCGAATAACTAAGGACTAGATAAATAGTCAAGACGGGATGAAAATAAGAGAAAAACACGAGTATGAGGGTCTCGGAGTTACGGTGTGAGAATATTCACAGGCTATCTTCACGATGCATCGTTACATGACGTGGATGTCTCCAGGAGTTCGTACCGCAGGCGACGCTCGTGGGGTGTTTGGTGACTGTGGGTGGTGTCATGTCCCATGACGGAGGCTGAATTGTCCATTGGTTCTTCACGATGCATCGTGACATGACGTGGGATTCCCCTCCAGGCTGTCTGGACATGAGCTCGTAACTCATAGAACATCTAGGATACTTAACGTAGTTACAGTAGTAGTTTAAGTCATGACGAGGGATTGAACCCTACAAGATGAAGAACGGTTAAGGGCTTGCCCTCAGACCTATGTAGTATGGGATGCATAGAATCTGAACAAGTGCGCATTAGTGTCATCTAATATAAACAACTGCATTAAGCACTAAGTGGACTGCACAACACGACATCTATAGGATTGTCCCTTGTAGTTTCTATTTGTGATCAAGTTTGTGATTGTTTAAGTATTTGAGAATCGTTATACTGTTCGGCATAAAGAGGATAGCCATGTATAATATTTCGTCGGTTGTAAGCAAGTGATGCATCCACAATTTCTATGCAGGGTAAAGTGATTTACAAGACTAAAAGAATACATGCTGATTAAAGATTGATTCAAGAGTTGTACATTTCAATTCCTATAAATTGTTGTAAATTGCTTCCGCTGTAAATATGTAATGTAATTGTAAACTCTGATGTAATAAAAAGATTTTATTTCCTTGTAAAATTGTACGAAAGAAGTGTAAACATTTTGTGGAACTTCAAATTCAGTCTGTTTTGGAATTCGGGTTGTTACACGAATGGGGGCGGATACCACCTGATCAAATGGGGTATTGCATGCATGAAAAAGAAGCATGGCGGGCTAGGTATCATCGATTTGAGAGACATGAACCTTGCTTTCCTGGGAAAATGGTGGTGGAAGGTGTTCCACCCTACTGGCGAAAGGCTGCCAGGAGCTCATTAAACCCTACCTTCGAGGGAAAGGTACGAGAACTTTATGCTTTTGGGTAGGTTCCAAACTTTCCCGGTTCTAGAAATGGATTGCAAACGCCAGTGGGCTTTTTAATTTGGCGGTTACTTAGGCTATTAGCAATGGTCGGTCCAACAGATTCTAGTGGGAAAAGTGGTGCGGGGCCCACACCCTTAAAGAGAATTTTCCAGACCTGTTTGAGCAGACGACCCTTCCGAACGCCTCCGTGGCTAAGACGTGGAGGAGGGAAACTTGGAAACTGTCATTCCAAGTCCATCTCAGTCCAGGGTTACAGTAGCGGCTTACTGAACTCAAAAACTACATTGCGCAAAACGGGGCAATTTGCGCTCAAGTCCCTGACCAAATGCGTTGGGGACTCGAGACCAAAGGCTCCTTCACTTTTCGGTCTCTTTATCATCGTATTCATTTCCGAGGCTATAAACCTAGTTGGGCACATGTACTATGGAAAGCCACAATGCCCCTTAAAGTTAGGGTCTTCCTCTAGCTAGTTCTCAATAATGTCATCTTGACCAGAGAGAACCTTGACAAAAGACAACCCCAGATCGCGACCAACTGTGGATTTTATAACTTCCATACGGAGTCGTTGAACCATCTCTTCACTGACTTCCAACGGAGTAAGGCAACGCTAGTTGAGGTTCTACGGGCCTTAGGTACATGTGAATACCCCAACACCTATGAGGATCTGTGGGTTGGCCCTATATTTGTCTCTAAACGCCACGAAATGAATGATGCTTGGTACATCGCCATTGCGGCCACTACTTGGGTTTTATAGCTAGATAGAAATAATTTTTACTTTCGTGCTTCATGTAATAGTACTTCTGGTAATCTTACCCATATCATGCATCTTATTTCTTTTTGGGCTACAGTAGCTGCTACAGGGGGGAGGGGGAGGATTACCCGAGTCTTCCAGGTGGACGAGTATGTTGATGAGGAGGTCGAGTTCGGTCCGACACTTGACTGAGAGGGGCATGGGTCCCTTGATTCTAACCTAGGACAAGTGGCGGTTGGGAGGTCTACTTTTGTTTACATCTAGCTCTATTTGTACCTGTATTTTTGTACCGTGGATAACACTTTTGGATTGGCCCACCCTCCAGTGTGATGTTGGAGGTTTATGTTTTATTTTCTGCATTATAGTTATCTGTACTCACCCCCGGTCCTCCGGAGATGTTTTATTAACTTCTTATTAATGAAACACGGTGGCATTATTCCACCTTTTACTTCAAAAAAAAAACTTCATTATACTTTTCGGAATAGATTGTTATAGGATTTATTTTTGGGCTAATACACTAATGTTGAAGGAACTTATTCTTTGGAAATGATAAAATAATAATAATGCGAAGATAATGAGAAATCAAACTTTCAATGAAATTTAGAAACAGATAGTCGATTTAGAAGATTCATGATAGTAATATAATCAGTTGTGTGGGCTTGATATCCTGGTCTTAGCGTGTGAGTGTGGGCGCTGTGTACAGTGACCTGAGGTTGCGGGTTCGAGCTTTAGTGCGTTTTTTTTCCTTTTTGTAAACTCATAGAAATTTTCAAAACAGTAAGCAAAAACATATAAGAAAATTTAGTTTAGAGTTTTACACCAACCGTGAGTTGGCAAGTTGGTTGTTGGGTGCACTTTGGGTTGCGGCTTGGGTTTGCTGTGCGCCTGGGTTCGATCCCCGGTGTACACGTATTGTTCTTTTTAAAAAAATTTGGGCTTTTTAATGTTTCTAAAAATTGGAGAAAATTGTAGAAATATATTAGAATATTATCAGAACATTTGGAAAGAATTCTACACTATTTTAAGATGTATTTTAGAGATTTAAAAGTTACATTAGACAATATACAAGATGAATCTTGTTTCTAGTCATTTAGGGAGTTTGTTTATGTTAAAATGATTTAAAATTTCGAGAATATAATACAATTTTAGAAACTCATGCAGAGGGTGCTATACATGAAATTATGAGATAATAAAAGCAAGGATTTAGAATATTAATCATGCGATGTTTTGTAAAGGGTTTATCAATTAAAAAGTTGTGGAATATTGTTAAGTGATAAATCAGAAATGTTAACTGAGTGTTGTCTACAAGAAATTGACTAATTGCACGGTTATAAATGTTCCTTTACATTGCGATGAAAAACATAAAGAGAATAGATGAAGAAGAAATGATGAATAATAAATGAGATGTTTTTGATGAAATTATGGGTAACCTATGTGATCTCTTTATTGAGATGGTTGTTTGTTCCAGAGTAAGCGGGTCCCAGAATACCAGCAGGTTATACTATATGAAATTTTAAGAAGTAGCCAGTGTGGGTTAACTTTCTCGTTGAGAAGTGGCCAGTGTGGGCTAACATTCTTAGTGATTTGGTTTAAGTCAGGTGGGTAAGCTAGCTCTTAGTCCTAATAATTACAATTTAAACTTATGGACATGCACTAGTTGGAGATATGATGAAACAAGAGAAAACGTGAGTATGAGGGCTCCAGGATGATCTGCGGAGCGAGACAATCCGTAATATTCTACGACGAGGTATGAAATAGACCCCAGAATGATTCGTGGAGTGGGATTGATCTCCAGTATTTTGGGACAAGAGCGACGCTGATGGGATATTTGTGCAATGAGGGTTCCAGGATGATTCACGGAGTGAGACATTCCCCAGTATTCCATGACGAGGGGTGAAATAAACTCCAAGATGATCCGCAGAGTGGGATTCATCTCCAGTATTCCGGGGCGAGAACCAATACAATGTGAAAATCTCGTAGTTGTCATGGAAGTAGGTTTGCATGGCGAGGAATTAAACCCTATAATGAGGAGTACGAAAAGGGCATTGCCCCCGGACCTTTGTTGTATGGGATACATACAATCAGAACAAGTATGCATTATTGTCATCATAGTGTCACGCCCAGCTTCCCAAAAAGAATACGGAATACGGATATGCGACTCAACCCAGTGAATGATTTGCATCATCCATAAGCTGTTCAGGAATCTTTACAACATCTCATAAAATAATCAGAGTCGGAAGCAAAAGAGTCAACCACACATATGCAAAATTGAATTAATAAACCAACAGAAATTGCTTGAAACAAAATGTATTAATCTCAAATAAATTAGAATTTGGACAAGACAAAATCCTGGGTCACATCGCTCAAATACAAAGTAATCATCCAAGTACTCAAAATACATTATTCAAAGCAACAATAATAGGAATACTAATAAGCAAGAAATCCAGCACTAATATCTCATTTCACCAATTCCGTCGGGCAGCTGACCATCCTGATCTGCAATTAATAATTACAGAGAAGGAAAGAGAAAACAAGTACCTGTCAATGCAAGTTACGGAGCACTTATAATGTAGGATACAAGTACATGGGAAAGGAAAACAAATAGCATGGAATAATGCATCAACAGTAATAACTAGTATGAATCAGTAAAACAAAGTCAACTAGCATGGTATACTAACAGTACAAATGAATGTGTCAAGTATAGTGTGTCATATGGCAACTAACAGTGTCCAGTAAGAGTAAGCTCAGTATATCAGTGTAACAGTATAACAGTATCAGTCCAAAATTATCAGTCCAACAGTATCAGTCTTACAGTATCAGTCTTTTGTTCTTACAGTCTTGTGTGTATTACTTGCTAGGTAGCACTTCATGTGCCCCAAAATATAACACATGGTTGCTACAACAAACAGTTCCGCTTTTAGATTTCATAGTGGACCATAATGGAGCAGTGTACTCAGGTATCAGTAACAGTAGCAGTAGCAGTAAAATAACAATAACAGTAACAGTAACAGTAACAGTAACAATAACAGTGACAGTATGGAACATTAGTTCCCTTCCAAGTACACGTTTCCACATTTTCCACTACTAGATCTTCCCTTAAGAAACCCCGGCTTGATCACTTTTATTATGGTTATCAACAGATAGGATAGTGTATGAAATAGTGTCAAACTAACCTAATACAATCAGAATTAGGTTCAGGCAAACAAATAAACATGCATAGATGATGTACGGTCACATAAACGAGCAAAACAGTGCATGTTCATATTCAGGACAGCATGACAGTACAGTACTAAAATAGTGATTCCCATTACTACAAAAATCCAAATCTAAATCCGTCGAAGAATCTGGAAAATAGACTTTCACACTAATCCAGCGATTAAATATAAGACATATAGTATTTCACAAAATCATAACTCAAAACTGATTTGAATCCAAAAAATATGTTCAGCCAGAAATCAGTAAATCTTATTCAAAGTCAGAAAAATAGCATTAAAAATCATAAATAAATCCAGAAAAAATCTAGGGTAATCCCCTATATGTCTAGTATCAGAATATAAAATTTCATAATATTCCAATAAAATTAGTTCAGTAAAAAAAAATCAGAAAACATCAAAAAACGATAGTTTGGCAAATGTGGAATTCCCAGTACTACTGTACGAAAACTGTAATATCTTGCAAACTGTGAAACGAAATCCAAATCTGTAAAAGGGAGATGAAAATAGACAAAATAAGCTAACTTTCATAAATATTTTCCATAAAGTAAAAGGAAATAGGGTCAAATTTTGATTCTTTACAGAACAGCGAGCAAAATACAGCAAGTATAGCTTTCATAAACAAGCATGAATTGGCGTGTAAAATTCACCAAAATTCTGGGTAATCCCTAGATAAATATAAAAATACTACGCACAATTTTAGGTCAAAATAATATATTTAAGACTAGTATCAAAATAGTTTAATCATCAAAATCATCAGGAAACGAAATCTGGAAATAGAATACACCTCTGTAGTAAAATAGCCATAACTCACTTATACGAAAACGAAATCGATCAAGGTCAGAGAGATTGGAAAGAAGACAGATTTCTCTACAATTTATGTATAATACAAAAATTAAGAATTCTGACATTAATAGGGTCTAAAATACAAATCAAAATTGATCATCGACAAATACAGATTTTTTCTTGAAAACAAAACTAACATAAACCACACGAAACTCGTTCCAATAACAATCAAACATGGTATAGAGTCTAATAAGTGTCCAAACATCATGAAATAGGGTGTATAACATATTCACAACCATCATATCACATGGATCTCATCAAACAAATAATTTCACCTAATTATCTCACATATATGATTATATCAAGAACGGTCAAACCTAGTTGTTTTTATGTCAATTTTTGTGTCGTGAGGCAACTATGGTCAAATATCACTATAGAGACAAAATCCATCAAAAATAACACACACGAGTTCTCTCTAGAACTCAACTACAATATAAGCGGTATTTTTGACTTGTATCATAAAAAGAAATTTAAGTACAAGTTACTTGGCTTAACCGAAGATGAAAACAAAGAACACCAAGAATAACGAGAATGGATTCCCGGCCAACGAACCCAACGAGAACGAATCCAACGTACACAATCCGAAAGCAAGAGCTCGAGATAACACGTGCGAGACCCGTGCACGTGCAACCTCAAAGAGAGAGAGAGAGACCGGAGATCACCTGAGGGGACGATGGCGGAGCACGACGCTTGCTACCACTGTTGCTGTCAGATGGGGTGAAATCAAGGAGGGCTGGTGGCATCGCCACTGGCTTCAGCTGGCGCTGGCGTCGCTGGTCGCTAAAGGCGAGCTACGGAGGATGACGGAGCGGGAGATGCTCAAGACGATGGCTCAAGACGATGGAGTGATCGGGCTGTCAATGGGTGTAGGGTGGAGATGTGGCAGATGGGAGTTGAGGATGCAGTCGGGGTTGAAGGTCGGCTGTAATGGGGATGCAGGTTAGTCGGGAGGTTGAAGATGATCAGGGGTGTCGGGGTTTGTGAGGCCAGAGTAGAGTTCAATGTTGTGCGGGGTTGAAGGAGGCTAGGGTTAGGGTTCGGGTTGCACAGGAAGGAGAAAAGGGATGGTTTATATAGGGTTGATTTTTAAGGTTAGGAATATTGTTGCAGGTTTGGGTTTAGAGGTGTTAATGGGTTTCGAGTTTGGATAGTGTTAGGAGTTTATTAATAGGATAGAGAATAGGATTTGGTTAAATTAGGTTTAGCAATAGGATTTTGGGTTTAATTGGCATTAGGATTAAAATAGGATTTGGCAAAAGGAAACCACGAGCACCCAAAACACGAGCAAAAGAGAATAGAGCAAGATCCAATAATGAGAAAATACAACAATCGATAAAGAATGAAGCAAAAGACGAACAAATCAACACAAAGAGCTCAAAATGGAACAAAAATGAATATATATTGAAAACAACTCCAATATAAGGTAAAAGAAAATACAAGAGAGTACAAATACTCAAGAAAGAGAAAAATACACCAAAAATACGAAAAACGAACAACAGGGGTTACACATAGTGTGAAAGTCTGCATTAGGAATTAGGTCATATCATACATTGACATAATTAGGATAGTCACTTCTATGTTTTCTGCATTCAAATTTGTGATTGTTAAGATAATGGAATCGTTGTATTATAGCATTGCATCAGTTGTCTGCAACTGACGTGCCCACAGTTTTCTAGTTGCAGGACTGAATTTTGGTATGGACTTGAAATCACTGTGATGGGTTGACATAAGATTGAAAAGCTTCCATTATCATATGTTGTATTGTACTTAATCATTTCCGCTGTGTTATTATAAAGAATAATGTTGTAAATGAAAAAGTTTTAAATTCCTTATAAATATGTATGAAGTTGAAGTAAAAGATCATGTTTGTGCTACAAATTACCTGTGTTTGGAATTCGGGGCATTACACAGGCAGTATTCTAGAAAGTTAGACGTTATAGTACTAAAACATCGATATCTCACAATCTATAAATCGGATTGCAAAACCGTAAGATATTCTAGGATTCTATAATCAAAAGGATACAATTTATATGTATAAAGTTCTAAATTATATTGCATGAAACTGAGTCAGTCTCAGTACAAGTTCAGGTAAATGACAAGGCATAAAACTAGATATTCGATAAAATGATGAACCAACGGTTCAATACTCGAATCAATGACATGGAATGACAAAGAAAACTTTTATTCTGATTCGCCAATGAATCAATAATAGAATTCACTAATATACTATAATCAATGCAAAGAACTACTTGCGAGATTTCAATAAATGCTTGAACATGAATGATAAATGAAGTTCAAGAGACGCTTGCCTTGTTTTGATGATTACTAATGTGGTGAGAACCACAGAAAAAAGAAGAAGCGATGTCAGCAACGAATGGCGGCACAACAGCTAGAGGATAGTAACTTAGTAGCGACAACAACATGAACAACAATGATGGCTACGGGTAGCAAGAATGGCCGCGAGCAACAAGCGGGACAACGATGGCAGCAATGAGTAAGAGCGATAGCTATAATAAGCAAGCACGACGACTGCATCAAGGCGGAGTTCGGCTTCAAGTTCAGGTTGTTCGAAGGCAGCAATAGTGGTGCTCGGGATGAAGCTTGGAGTCTGAAGAAGTGAGCTCCAATGTGCCATAGGTAGTCGGGTGAGTTTGTATGGAGTTGTAGGAGTTCGAGTTATGCTCGGGGGTGCAGTGGAGCTCATGAGTTTTAAAGTTGGAGTGGAGGTGTTACGGGTGGTGGTGAAGTTGAGGCTTGCGGGTGTGTTGGATAGAGGTCGGGCAACAACAAGGTGTTGGAGATGGTGGTGCCAGTTGCGGTGTGAGGTGAAGGAGATAGGAGCTCGGGTTATGGCAGCGGGGTGGTAGAGCTTGGGTTTTGAGGGCTTCGGGAGTTTGTTCATGTTGTGGAGGAGGTGGTGGCCGGAGTTGGAGTGTAGTTGGTGCGGGTGTAGGAGAAACTTGGGTGTTCGGGGGTACGAGGTGAGCTTTGGGTTTCAAATGTGTTGCAGAGAAGGAAGGAGTTGAGATGGAGATATTCGATTGGTGATGGTGCTTGGATGTAGGGAAGACGAAGAAAATGAATGTAGTGTTGACTGTTGAGGTGTATATATATTTATAAATATATAGGGTGGTGAGAGACAGTGGAGAGGTTGAAGAAGATGGGTTCAAGTTCATGTGTGGGAGAAGAAGAGAAGACAGGGGATGAGGTGGTGATGTAGTTGACATGTGTGTGTTTATATATATATATAGACAGTGGGTGTTGTATGTGTGTATATAAAAATATAGATATAGGGGTAGGGAGGTTGTAGATTGGGGTGGTGCATTTATGTGAGGTGAGAAAAAGGACAGGAGGTGAGTAATGAGCCATAAAATATGGTTGGGGGTTGGGGTGGATGTGATGAGATGAAGAGAATGGGGTGTATATATATATATGCATATATATAGATATTAGTAGTGGCTGCATGTGATGGAGAAGATATAAATTAATTAAATAGATAGTGTAGGAGTAGAAGTGGCTGCATGTGAGGTGAGAGGGAAGAGGACATGAGTGAGTGTGGTGAGATGTTACATATATATCCATTTATATATAGAGAGGGGGGTAGTAGAAGGAGGTAGAGGTAGTAGGGTAAGAGGAGGTGGCAATTTAATGCCGTAAAGTAGTTGGGGTTTGAGGGGTTTGATGTTGGATTAGGGTATAAGATTAGGGATAACCAGGGCAAAGGATATAGTTAGGACTAATTAGAGTTAGGTTTTGAAAAAAAAAATTACAAAAATTTAGAATGGATCCTTAAAATATTTGGGCTCTATTAAGAATCAAATAGTGCTCGATAAAGAGTACAAAGAGAAGAAAAGAAATTGATTGATAATAGAAATACAAAAATTCACGTGTACCTACAACTGAAACATACTTAATAAAATACGTACAACTGAAACAAGGGGTTACAGATCTACTCCTGAATGTTGTTAAAACCCTGAAAAATTGATTAGAGGACCATAATCGTGGATTATAGTAGCCCCAGCAAACCTGCATGCAGTTAAGTTTGGAGCTCAACTCACCACTCTAAGAGACTCTCACAATTCGTTGGAGGACCATACAGCAAGTTCGGAGTCCAACTCCCTCATAGAGTTGCTCCTACAACTAGCTAAGTACAAAAATACAAGTTTCAAGTCCAACTCCCTTACAAAGTTGCTCCTACGACTAGCTGATACCCAAGATGAGAAATCACAGAATAAGGCACAAGCGCATAAAAGATTTTCAGCAAGTCTCATTACAACTACAGAACTACAATGTGTTGGTGTATGCCATAGAGGCCAGATGTGTATTGACATTACTGGTTTACATTGCATTTTGACATTTATTTCATATATGAGACATTTCATTTATTTTGTTATTTATTGTCATTAAATGAGCATAATAAAGTCCATAGAATTGTAGGTTCAATACCATGGGATATCAAGTGCATGACTTGAATGTGAGATCCTATTGGTTGTATTCTGAAAACTATCCTTAAATGTCTATAGTCAAGTATTATTGTGAATTAGGAAAATAATAATGCATAGAGACTAGTATGTGCGTAGACTGATGACCATATCTCACGGGTCATGGATATAAGATGTCAAGTCTTCAAAATGGGTACATATTAGAGTAATAATGTACTGAACTGACCCAGTATGAGAACGCTGCATGGATCGTTGCGTGAGTGTCATAAGCGGTTCTCACAGTGACCATGGTGTATGTAGTCCTTTAACGTGAAGTCTACGGTTCCCTACATGAGAAGTTATATGTTTTAATGTCGTCAAATGTTGCCTGTAATAAGGTAATTATAAAGTAGACTATTGGATATACTATAAATCATGAGGAGGGATATGAGTGACTTAGATAGAATTTGTCCCTCTTACATATCAGGACTGATATCTATGGGCCCCTTGATTGAGTAAGACTACAAAATGCCTGGCCATGCTCAAATGAGTCCATATGAGATATTGAGCTCATTTGTTTTTGTAAGTCTACTCGGAGAACAAGAAACCAAAGATTGAACTATACAAGGGTGACCCGCTCTATGCCTTGTGGTCAATTAAGATATTTTGACAAAGAGACTAGACTACTTGGTAACATTGGTCACGGATAGGTTTTGTCAAGTCACTGGCATTCCCACTACTTGAGTGGCAGTGATGTATTACTAGATACCGCTCACCGTTTGTAATACTAGAATATGATTTTAGTATATCTGTCAACGTAATGGGAACCTACACGGTCACACAATTAGAATGGATCGAAATTGGGATTTAAATTGATAAGATGAATTTAATTGGGAATCCAAGTAAGACTTGGACTCCTAACATTGGTTCGATATTTAATTTCCTTAAATGGGCTGACTAAAGTTCAGAGGCCCACAGATGAATCTGACCTAGGTCAGATTATAAGCCCAACATGGTCGTTACTCTCTTAGGGTTGATTTACTGCAGCTATATATAATACATATCTATGGAAAAGTCACATATGAGAAAACCCTAGCCGTCAAAGAAATTGTGAGAGAGAGATCGTGAGGAACAACCCCATCCCGCAGCTAGCACGGCGGCATGAGGAAAGCTTGGTTTTGATCCGTTTGTGTCGATAACGTAGACGCACCGCAATATTGCAGTGCTATGATCGACATATCTTGGAGTCAGCAGATCCATCCTTAAGGTATAACTCCTAAACACATTTTATGGTTTTTGCATGGATCTATGGCTAGCTTTCAATAATTTGTAATTTTTCCGCTGTGTATTCTATCTGTGTTTGCCATTGAAACCTAATACAATGAATCTACATTTTGTGTTAAAGGATCGCAACAAAAGACTTGCAAACAGTAAACAACAAGTTTTCCTACGAGTCGTCCTTCAGGCTAAATGGTAGAGGATGTTCCACCTAAGAGACACACATTCCCTCATAAGCCTCGTGCCTGCTAATAGCACCCCTGGGCCGCCTTAACCTATGACTTCAAGACAAGCATTCCTTAGGCAGGCAATCTCCAAGTCTTTCATGATTAACACCACCTTCACCCGGGCTAGCTCCAACTCCGTCAAGCGTAGCTTAATGTGAAGGAGACCATGCTCGGTACCCCGATGACCTCATTCGGTGTACACAACTACCTATCAGAAAAAAAAGAATTACTTCAACATTGAACAAACACAAATGAATTCACTTCAATATTAAGATGACTCAGAACACCAATAACTCATCAACCCCAAGCAATGAGTTTAGCACTCAGGTCCTCTTCCGAGTTCCGCCGATAACTCTCTAACTCCACACAGCAAGGGCGCTGCCACGCTCTTCGCTCGAGCCCCGTCAATGACTCGTTAACTCCATATAACGAGTTCAGTGCCTCGCTCTCTATTCGAGCTTCGTTAACAACTTATTAACTCCATACCACGAGTTTGGTGCCCCACTCTTTGCTCAAGCTCCGTCAATAACTTGTTAACTCCATACAATGAGTTCGACGCCGCGTGTAATACCCCGTATTTCTCTCTCTCTCTCTCTCTCTCTCTCTCTCTCTCTCTCTCTCTCTATATATATATATATATATATTTACATATATATAGGGGGCCCTTCGGTTGAGCACTACTTTCGTGAGCACTTGCCCTTCCGGCCATCGCGTGGATGATCCAAACCGTTCACATGACCTACATATTTAAATTAGTCTAAATATGTAAAATCAAGTCCTTTGAAATTCATTTGCCCATCCATCATGTCATTATAAAAAAACTGATATTCAGCCAGACAATTTTTGTAACACTTTAATGAATGAGCAAAAGAATTTCAAATGACTTGATTTTACATATTTAGACTGATGTAGACGTTTAGATCAATGTGAACGGTTTGAATCATCCATATGATGGCTAGAAAGGTGAGTGCTCACGGAGTGCTCATAGAAAGTAGTGCTCAATGGAAGATTTTCCTATATATATATATATATATATATATATATATATATATATTAATGTAAAATTATAATATGGTGGGCCTATACATTTGGTATTATCTATTTGGGTGTATGGAATTATTAGTTGGGCCATGAATATGAAAGAGGTAGCGCATGTGTGTACATGGAAGTAGGCTGGTTTCTTTGTTGTTGTGCTTGAGCACATGCCATGCACGTGTATATGAGGGTGAAGTGGTAAGGTGGAGGATTTGGATAAATCCCACATCGACCATAGAAGTGATAATTGAGTGAATATATAACTTAGCCAATGATCCAAGAAGCACCCACTAAGCTACCTCTTTTTGGGGGGACAGTGCTTGTGTTGGGCCTATTAGGTTTCGATGGTAATCTCAGATTAAATACACAGCTGAAAAAATACAAAGAAAATATCGAAATCTAGCCATGGATCCATGCGAAAACCATAAATCATGTTTAAGATACCTTGAAGATGGATCTGCTGTCTCCACAATATGCTGATCACAACACTACAATGTTGCGGTGCCTCTACAGTATCCATACGAATGGATCAAATCAAGCTTTTCCTCACGCCATGGTGCTAGCTGCATGAAGGGATGTTCCTCACGATCTCTCTCTCTCACAATTTCTGTGACGGCTAGGTTTTTCTTGTGTAACACTTTTCCATATATACGTATCATATATAGCTGCAGAAAATCAACCCTAAAGGAGTAATGAGGCTGGTGGATTCACAATCTGACCTGGTTCAGATTCGTGTGTAGGCCTTTGAACTTTAATTTGGACATTTAATTTGATTAAATGTCCAACCAATGTCAGGAGTCCAAGTCTTACTTGGATACCCAATTAAATTCATCTTATGAATTTAAATCTCAATTACGATCCATTCTAAGTGTGTGACCCTGTAAGTTCTCGTTACGTTGACAGTAATACTAAAATCATATTCTATTATTACAAACAGTGAGCAGTATCTAGCAATACATCACTGCTACTCAAGTAACTAGAATGTCAGTGATTACACATAACCTATCCGTGACCAATGTTACCATGTAGTTTAGTTCCTTTGTCCAGATATCTTAATTGACCACAAGGCGTAGAGTGTGTCACCTTTGTTTAATTCAATCTTTGGTTTGTTGATGTCTGAGTAGACTTACTAAAACAAATGAGCTCAATATCTCATATTGACACATTTGAGCATGTCAATGCATTTTGCAGTCTCACTCAATCAAGGGGCCTATAGATATTGCTCCTGTTATGTAAGAGGGACAAATTCTATCTAAGTCACTTACATCCCTCCGCATGATTTGTAGTATATCCAATAATCAACTTTATAATCATCTTATTATAGGCAACGTTTGACGATATTAAAATATATAACTTCTCATATAGGGAACCGTAGTGACTTCAAGTCAATAGACTACATACACCAAGGTCACTGTGAGAACCACTTATGACACTCACGTAATGATCCATGCAGCGTTCTTATGGTGGGTTAGTCCAGTACATTAGTACTCTAATATGTACCCATGTGAAGACTTGATATCTCATATCCATGACCCGTGAGATATGGTCATCAGTCTATGCATATACTAGACTTTATGTATTATTGTTGTCCTAATTCACAATAATACTTGACTAGGGACATTTAAGAATAGTTGTCTGATTACAACCAATAGGATCTCACAATCAAGTTATGCACTTGATATCCCATGGTATTGAACCTACTATTCTAAGGACTTTATTTAATCACAAACACAATAAATGAAATGCCTCATATATGAAATATATATCATTATACAATGTAAACTACTAATGTCAATACAGAACTAGCCTCTAGGACATACATTAATAGGGCCGTTGATTAGGATTAGTTTCTCGCGTGCGCTCGCATAGGCGCGCACGACGCTAAGCCAGGCTCGGGGCTTCACAAATGGTATCAGAGACGACTTTTAACACCGACCGTGGGTAGGAGTGGGTTAGAGGTACGCCTGAGATGGAGCTAGGACAGTACACTGGTAGAGAGACCAGAGGGAGTATGCTAGCAGAATCTGGGTACTGCACTCCACATCGGCTGGAAAGGCAATCCTAGATCAGGTTGTATGTTTCGAGCTTGCAAGGATGCTAAGACCTAAAGGGGGGGTGTATGTAATACCCCGTATTTCTAAGCTATATTAAAATAGATATATATAATTATAATATGGTGGGCCTATAGATTTGGTACTATGGGCTTGTTTGTGTGGAATTATTAGTTAGGCCATGAGTATAAAAGAAGTAGTGTGTGCATGGAGGTAGGCCGGTTGCTTTGCTGTTGTGCTTGAGCACATTCCATGCACATGTATACATGGGTGAAGTGATATGGTGGAGGATTTGGATAAATCCCACATCCACCATAGAAGTGAGAATTGATTGAATATATAACTTAAGCAATGATTCAAGAAGCACCTACTAAGCTAGCTTTTTTTGGTGAGGCAGTGCCTGTGGTGGGCCTTGGATTAGGATTTGGTTTTTGCAACAGCACACGAAGCTGATCCGAACTTGGGGCGTTACACCCTTCTCCTCGCTTGAGCTCCGTCAACAACTCGTTAACTACATACAATTAGTTTGGTGTCTCGCTCTTCGCTCGAGCTCCGTCAATAACTTGTTAACTCCATACAAAGAGCTTAATCCCTTGTCCTTTGCTCAAGCACCGTCAACAACTCATTAACTCCATATAACGAGTTCGGCGTCCCGATCATCCCTCGAGCAATGTTAATGACTTGCTAAATTCATAGAACGAGTTTAATGCCTTGATCTTCACTCGAGCTTCGTTAATAACTTGTTAACTCCATACAACGAGTTCGGTTCCTCGCTCCAGCTCTAGCTCCAGCTTTGTCAACAACTCGTTAACTCCATGTAACGAGTTCAGTGCCTTGCTCTTCGCTCGAGCTCCATCAACAACCTGTTAACCGCATACAACGAGTTCAATGCCTTACTCTTCACACGAGCCCTATCAATTACTCGTTAACTTCATTCAACGAGTTCAATGCCTTGTTTTTCGCACGAGCCTGGTCAAATACTCATTAACTCCATACAACAAGTTGAATGCCTTGCTCCTCGCTCAAACTCCGTCAACAACTCATTAAATCCATACCAAAAGTTCGGTTCCCTGCTCTTCGCATAAGCTTTGTCAGCAACTCATTAACTCCATACCTTGAGTTTGGTGCCCCGTTCTTCGCTCAAGCTCCATCAACAACTCGTTAACTCCATACAATGAGTTTGATGCCCCGCTCTTTGCTCCGTCAACAACTTGTTACCTTCATACATTGAGTTCAATGCCCTGCTCCTCGCCCGAGCTACTTGTTAACTGCAAAAAATGAGTTCAGTGCCCTGCTTTTCGCTCGAGCTCCGTCAATACTTGTTAACTCCATACAATGAGTTCAATGTCTTGTCCTTCGCTCGAGCTCCGTTAACAACTCTTTAACTCCATACAATGAGTTATATGCCTTGCGTTTCGCTCGAGCTCTGTCAACAACTCGTTAACTCCATATAACGAGTTCAATGCCTTGCACTTTGCTCGAGCCCCGTCAACAACTTGTTAACTTCATAGAATGAGTTTGGTGCCCCGCTATTTGTTCGAGCTCTATCAATGACTCGTTAACTCCATACAATGAGTTTAATGCCTTCCTTTTTGCTGGAGCTTCATTAATAACCCGTTAACTCGATACAACGAGTCTAATTCCATACATTTCGCTCAAGCTTCGTCAACAACTCGTTAACTCCATACAAAAAGTTTAATGCATTGCTCTTCACTCGAGCTTTGTCAAACAACTCGTTAATCACATACAATGATTTCAATGCCTTGCTCTTCGCATGAGCCCTGTCAAATACTTTAACTCCATACAATGTGTTCAATGCCTTGCACTTTGCTCGACCTCCGTCAATGACTCGTTAACTCCATATAACGTGTTCGGTTCCCTGCGCATCGTTGAAGCTCCGTCAATAACTCGTTACCTCCATACAACGAGTTCAATGCATGCTCTCAGCTTGAGCTCCATCGACACTTCGTTAACTCCATACCGCGAGTCAGGTGCCCCATTCTTCGCTCGAGCTCTGTCAACAACTCTTCAACTCCATACCTCGAGTTCGGTGCTCAAGTCAAGCTCAATCTCTGTTAAAAATTGGTTAACTCTGTAGAATAAGTTTGACGCCCTGCTATTCTCTTGAGCTCCGTCAACAACTCATTAAATCCGTACAACGAGTTTGGCGCTCCGCTCTTTGCTCAAGCGCCACTAGATAACTCGCTAACTTGCTCAGCGCAAATAATAAGCTCTATATACAACTCCATCTTAGAGTTGTCCCAACAAACTTGTTGGGCTTCAACAATAAGTTCAACGTTCAACTATGTCCTAGAAATGTCTCTCCAAACCTGTTGGGCACAAACAGCGGGTTCAATGTCAACTTCGTCCTAATGTTGCCTCTACAAACTTGTTGGGAGTAGACAACAAGTTCAACATCCAACTCCATCCTAAGAGTTGCTACTACAAACTTACTAGTTGCAAACAACAAGTACAACGACCAACTCCATCATAGAGTCATGCCTATAAACTTGTAGGGCGCAAACACCACACTCAACATTCAACTGTAGCATCCCGGATCCCCGTTACTGGAAATCCGTGATACAACCAAAATCTTTTCCTTCAAATGCAACTCAACACAGTAAAAACACGGAAATTAAAACTTTTTATTGTCATCAAGTCATTACATTAAACAATCACATCTTGTTCTTAAAATAAGGAATACAAATTACATCAACTTTTTATAGATACTACAATGTAACAGCTACCGTCGGCCACCCAGAACGGTAGTCAACTGCTCTCTACTAGAATCTCCACTAAGTGGTCATGCTACTTCCTTGA
Source organism: Hemerocallis citrina (assembly GCA_017893485.1). NCBI lineage: Eukaryota > Viridiplantae > Streptophyta > Magnoliopsida > Asparagales > Asphodelaceae > Hemerocallis > Hemerocallis citrina. Next base: position 384,202,533 of record CM030358.1, on the reverse strand, counting down.
GATGCACCCTATAGCTCGAATCTTCCGCTGCAATATTTTGATATTCCTGCACCTGCTCGAATGGTAGGTTTGTACACTGCTCTCCACTTGGATGCCCTACCTGTCATGAGTTCTCCTACACTCGCGACCGGGCATCCAGTACCTAAATTGAGTGGGCACATCAGTATGTATTCTGACACAATGCTGATAAGAACAGCGATTTCTAAACTTATACAATCACAATCAGTCTTGATGAGAAATGAAACATGCATCCTATTTTTCTAGTGACTGTGTATGCCATGACCTGAAGTCTAAAGCATAAAAATAGATGCACTTAAACTAATGTCAGCACGACTTTGGAAATGCATGCATCCCATATTACATACGCTCCAAATCAAGCCGTCTTCTCCAGATTCAGGGTATCGAACCCTCGCCATGCATTGCATTCTACTTTTGTACTCTTCCTGTTCCTGACAGATACAACATGGCTGGTAAGGCTTATAGTTTTGGTCTAGTCCCATTACTGCAAACACATAGTGGTGTCCCTGTTTGCCACTAGTGTCTGATCCCTGCGGTACCCCCGCTCCGTGTTCGGATCTCACCAAAAAGCTGTGATGAACTATAAGGTTGCATACTGCATACCAAGTGGCGCCGAAGGCTCATTGTAACCCTTATTTTCACAAATATGTATTTTTCGTGTATTTTCCATATTTAAAATTTTTGTAAATTGTTTTTCCGCTTTCAAATTTTTTTGTCAAAATGTATTGTCGGATCTTCCTTTAAAATCTAATTTTTTGATCAATAATTTTATTGTAACTATTTTATATGATTATATATTGTAATGCAAATCTTATTTTTGTTATTATTACTTTGATTTCTATTATTACTATTACTGTTATTATTATTACTATTATTATAATTATCATTTTCTTATTATTATTATTGTCATTAGTATTATTGTTATTATTGTTATTTTTGACTAGTTATTAAAAATACACTTCTATTTACGAACTGCATTTGTAATTATTTCAGATAAATTCTATATTGTAATGCAAGTTACATTTTATTATAGATCATATTTTTTATCTATATTTTTATAGTTACTTTCTAATGGATTTTACCCCCTAACCCATTTAAAACACAAACCTATTATAACTAAACCCACACCCGTTTACCCTATAAGCCTAACTACCCGTTACCCCCACACCCGACACCCACATTACCCAAACTCGTCTGCCCCCTATAACCTAACCCTAATACATCCTACCTATATATACTATACCCCCACTTCCTGTTCATCCCTACCAGCCACTTCGTCTCATTCTCTCCCGCTCTCTCTCTCCAACCAACAGACCCGTTCTCTCTGCCTTCTCTCTCTCCCCGTCTAACCCCGAACACCCATGTTGCCACCACCATCCTCCTCTCCGTCTCTCCTCCTCTCCTCTGTGCTTCTCCCCCCGTGCGCAGCAATAGCAGCGCAGCACCAGTCCTTTCGATGCCTGCCTCCCAAGCGTCGCCGCTGTGCGCATCTCCCCCTTCGCGACCCCCTGGTCCATGTCTCCTGCGTCAACCACCACAGTAGTCGCGATGCCGCAGCTCCAGTGCTGCCCCCTCCGGTCAGTAGCCCCTCGACATTCCGCCGATGCTCCTCACCGTCGTCTTCTCGCCATAGTCGCTGGAGATCCGCACCACTACTTTCCATCCCTCCTCGACTGCTGTTTGGTGTTCAGGTAGGGAAATCGGGTTGCGGTGTTGATGAGGAGAAAGGATTTGAGTTTCGGGTGTTTGATGTTTGGATCAGAGTTTTGGTGTTTGCTGTTTGGTGTGGAGAGGGTTTTGTGTTGCTGTTGGTGTGCTGTTGATCAAGTGGGTTTTGATCATCTTTGATGTGGGCCGTCAATCATCATGATCACCATCATCATGCTTGATTGGATGTGGGCCGTCGACCACTTGTGATCTTGATCCCATGATCTCGACCGTCGGATCTGCTTGATCATCATCATCATCATCATCATCATCATCATCATCATCATCATCATCATCTGATCTGGACCATCCGATCTTGTTAATCTTGACCTTGATCTTTGATCTCTACCGTTAGATCGTGTTCGTGATTGGTTGTTCTTTGTGTTCGTGATTGGTTCGGGATTTCATGTTTCCATGTTCATGGTTCGTTGTCCAGGAATTTGTTCCTGTTATTCTTGCTTTTGTGTCTTTTCCATCGTCGTCTCTAGGTAAGTAACTTGTATTCTTTTCTGTGTAGTATAAGTACGAAATACTGCCTGTAGTGTAGTTGGGTTCTAGAGACAATTTGTGTGTGAAACCCTCTTGTTGATATTTTCTCTATTGTGATTATTTGATCATAGTTGCCTCACGACATATATGACATGAATTAATGTAGGGTTGACCAATATTGATGTATATGTTCATGCTACTTGGATTTACCTGTGCTTGATGTGTTATTCGTGATATACTTGTCAAATACTTGTAAAATACCCTATACCATGTTTTTTGGACATCTTGTACACTATATTTCATGTTTGAGTTGATTTGGATGAATTGCGTGTTAACTATGTTGATTTGAGCACGAAGAACAAATCTGTACTTTCTGCTACCCTGATGTTGATCAGTATTTTAGATTCTATTATGGTCAGTATATGAAAATATTTTGTGAACATGAACTGTAGAGAATTCAGTCTATTTTTCAACACTTTCGACGGATCTCAGTTTCGATTTACGAGTTGTGAGTTATGTCTATTTTACTACAGAGGTCTACAAAGATTTACAGATTGTATTTTCTATAAATTCTGAAGAGTAATATGTTTTTATCATGATGCTAAAAGTATTATTTTGATCCAATATTTTGCAATGTGTAACTTGACCTGATTGGGATTGACCCTGAGTTTTTGTTGATTTATTTAATGAGTTTTACAAACCGTTTTATGTTTCCAAACAACTAATATACTAGCAGATTTTTCATACTGTTCAGTAAAGAACCTGATTTTCTACTTAATTCTGCTTACTGTTTGTAAAATATTTCTGAATATGAAAATTAGCCTCCTGTATCTAATTTATCACCCTTTTGGCGGATTTGGATTTCGATTTATGGTTTGAAAGATATTGATGTTTTCGTGCTGCAGTGTTTGTGATTTAAGATTTACAAAACTATCGTGTTTTGTTGTTTTCAGATTTTACTTGACTACTCTATTTTTGTTGGGAAATTATGGAACTTTTTTTCTGTTACTATACATATAGGGGAATTCCCCATATTTTGGTGGATTTAATTAGTGAGTTTTCATGCTGTTTCCTGACTTTGAATACAATCTTCTGATTTCTATCTGAACATGTTTTCTAGATTCAAATCAGTTTTGAGACTTATTTTTGTGAAATACTATATGACTTATATATGTATGCTGGATTCGACCGGGAGTCTGTTTTCCAGATTCTTTGACGGATTCAGATTTGCATGTTTGTATCAAAAGGAATCCCAGTTTTAGTGCAGCACTGTCTTGCTGTCCTGAAATAGAATTTTCGTTATATTATCCTGTTATTAGTTATTTTTCACCTATACATGTTTATCTTTCAATCTGAAGTTGTTACATGATCATTCCATATTATTCTTGCCTTATTTTTGTGACACATACATGCATGTTTACTAATAATAACAAAATAACCAAGCCGGGGTTAAGGGAAAGATCTAGTAGTGAAAAATATAGAAACATGTACTGAGAAGAGGACCTGTGTCCTGCCTGTTACGTGTTCATGACAACATGATTCACGATCCTATTTACCTGATTACCTGACTGCATGCTTCCCTATAGGAAGGTGTACTCGGAAGAGAACCACTAGGTTCTGCCTGTTCCTATACCTGACTACATACTTTCCTATAGGAAGGTGGACTCGAAAGAAAACCACTAGGTTGTACATGTTCCTGTTATTCCTGTTATCCTAATCCCTGAGTACACTGCCCTATGGACTCCACAATGAAACCTAAACGTAACTTGTTTGAATGTAGCAACCATGTGATAAAAACTGGGGCGCATGAAGTGCTACCTAGATAGTAATAAATACAATACTTGAACATGATCACTTGACACTTGATACTTGATTACTTGTACATGATACTTGATACTTACTACCTGTACATGATGCTTGACACCTATTTACCTGTATACCTGATTGCATGTTTTCCTATTCACTTGTTACCTGTTTGCATGATACTTGACATCTGTTATATGTTACCTATACCCTGTTGCGTATCACATTACTTAATTTTTTCTCCTGATTTATGTTAGATATTTTATTCTGTTGACATGTCTATACCATGCTATGTTTGTTCTGTTGTTATTTGTATTTGTTATTCATCCCATGTACTTGTATCATGCACTACAAGCAGCCCGTAACTTGCATTGACGGGAGTTTGTTTTCTTTTTGCTCTTCCTGCAATTTATTTAATTGCAGATTTTGAAGATTAGTTGCCAGATGGAATAGGCGAGATGAGATACTAACTGCTCGAATTTTTCTATTATTATTTCTTGTTGCTTATTTTGAACAATTGTATTTTGCTACTTGGATTATTTGTGTTTGGGCAATGTGACCCAGGATATTTGACTTATTCAGATCTGGATTATTTGAGATTATAATATTTTGGTTTCAAGTATTTTTGTTGGTATTTTGATTCATATATGCATGCTTGGTTGACTTCTCTTGCTTTCGACTCTGATTATTCTTGTGAAATGTTGTCAAGATCCTGACAGCTTATGGATGATGAAAATCATTCGCTGGGCTTAGTCATGTATCTGTATTCCGTATTCTCCTTTTGGGAAGAGGGGCATGACAGTCATAGGGAACCCCACCTATGGCCTGTTCATCACCAACATAGAACGTCCAGAAAACCTTCTCGTTCTTACCATGGCACTTTAGAAATTAATAGAGCGAGGTACGCAACTCAACACGTATCCCTACGACAGGAAGAGACAACCATGGTAATCACCACCTAGTGCTGGCCCTTAGAACAAATCGGATTATAAGGTGTCACCCTTATACCAACTCAATCCTCAAGCAAGGGAATAAAGAAGAATAAGTTAATAACATCAATTACCAAAACATGTTATTCATCCAATAACGCATATGTCTAAACGATTGAGCCCAATGAGTCTGTCAATAAAAACTAATATGGCGAATCGATCTCCTCGATTGCCAACACCTCTGTAGGTCCTCGACCCATATCTCGGCCCGTGACCCTCGGCGAGCAGTACAACGGTGCCCAAGGAAGTGCCTTATACCTAGAAAATGAGGTGAAAGAAACACAACCACTAATATTCAGTCATTGACAAACCTAGGGCATCAACGCAGTCTAGATGAGGTAGATAATTAGATCAGATCATTCGCTAGCTATCATTTAGGTAGGTCAATAATCCCATTGTTACAGACCTAGCCTATCAACCCCAAACACCGGCAACTCGATCTCCATCGTTCACCACCACCTCTATCTCGGATCTCATCCAGTATCCCGGCCAGCGGTCAACCTTCTTTCGGTAAACGATCCGACGGTGCAAAGGAAAATCACTATTTCTCAAGGTGGAAATTAATTTCAACACTATCCTATTGGGTTGATAGTCCTAACCACAAGCTATACATATGACAATCAGCCGTACAACTATATCCCTAACTCGATCACGGTTCCATAATGTGTTATAAGCACCAAGAATCTCATCTAAGTCCATTGTGAAGTGGTTAGAAGGGATAAATACTTAAAACATCTTAAAACTCAATTTTAGCTCACAATCATAATATTGCAATATGTAGAAAATCCCATATCAAATCATCTACTCACTCAAATTTGACGATTCCAGATTCTATAGAAAGATATAATCTTCTACTTCACTTCTCTAGTTGACAACTATCTCAAATTCAGTCCATAACGATTAGAAAATCCTTACCAATCAGCTAAAGTAATTTGTTCAACAATTTTGCAGTGGCTACACCTGAAAAATTCATAACACATGACCCACTTATTGGAATATCAAGATTCTGGCCTTTATACAAAGGTATGAGTGTGCAATACAACTCTCTAGTTGATCACTTCGTCAATTTCAGTCATTAGAATGCTATAAAACCCATAATTTCATCAGGTGTGCACAATCACAACATGCAGACTTCAATAGTATCAATGCAGTTGCTGCAACTTGCATCAAGCATAACTAATCGTTCACTTATCATAATTGCATGATCCCGGGTTCTATGGAAAGCTATGAAAGTCTACTACAACACTCCAGTTTAGCACTTCCTCGAATTCAGCTTTTTAAGTACTATAAAACTCCTATTTCCATCAGGTGTTTACTTCACAAATGCAGACCCCATGATTCTGGCTTCATCTTGCAACAAGCACAACAATTCACTCACTTATCAGAATCGGGTGATCATGGGCTTTATAGAAAGCTACGAGTGTCTACTACAACTCTCCAGTTGATCACTTCCTCCGATTCATCTATTTAAGTGCTATAAAACTCCAATTTCCATCAGGTGTGCACTGTTCATTCCAGCAGACTTCACCCATAACAACCGGCTACAATTGAACCATTGTTTGATCCCTCAAACTTCTTCCAACAATCCTAAAACTTTGGGGATTCAAAGTAGACGTATCCAACAACCATATTCCAATATTGCTACTTCTATCTCAAAATAATCGATGAGATATGGACTTTCAAACTTCGATCGAAAACATCCTAAAACGGAACACAACTGCAGTTCTACTTCCTCACTATGATTTTTTGGATCGATCAAACAAAGTATTAAAACTCTTCCAAAAATTATCAAACTTTGACAATAGTAGAAGACACATACAAAAATGCTACATTTCAAGTTTCATCCCAAAATCTCATACCATTTGAGAGATACAATTTTTCAAAATTCACATTTTCACCTAATCAGCTGCAGTTTTCCCACTGAACCGGTCGGACAAACAAATATATTAAAAATAGCAATTAAATTCCAAGAATTTTGAAATTTGGAATACATATTGCTAACATATACATCTAACTTTCCATTTTAGGTTTCAACTCAGATATCTTTATAGATCTTGAGTTACGAATTTTTGAACTCGACTTCGATTTACCCAAAAACTGCAGATTTCCCCTGTTTACTAATTTCAGAAATTCAATTTGTAAACCTTTCAAATAAACTCCGAAAATTTCAAAATAATTCTAGCTTGCTAAACACATCATCATCACTTAATAAAATTTTGGAGTCGAGATTCCATGTCACGCTCCGCTTTCCCAAAAAAATATGGAATACGAGTGTGTGACAAAGCCAAGTGAATGATTTTCATCATTCATAAACTATAAGGATCGACTCAACAGCATAACAAGAAATATGAAAGAAATAAACAACTACGCATGCATGAAACAAAACACATAATCAACAGAATTATTTGAAAATAATACATAATCCTCAAATAAATATAAGATCTAGAACGAAAATAAAACTTTGGACAACATGCCCAATACAAGTTTAAGTAGCAACAAGGAAACAAAAAAACACAAAGCATAAGTGAACTAACAAGAGACAAGATGCCACTCACTCCTAGGCGAAGCTTAGAATGTTTGCTCACTCACTCCTGCAGGTAGTTGATCTCCAAAACCTGTGAATTTATCATGTGGAAGAAATAGAGAATCAAGAGACAAGATGCCCGTTAGTGCAAGCTATGGGCTGCAAGTAGTACAAGTAAACGAGTACAGGAACAAATACAAGAAAGCATGGAACAGGGAATCGGAATTAAGAATATGCAATATCATGGCAAGAATGTGAGAAGTAATAGTCCAATGGAACTAGCAAGCAAGTAAACTGAGTCAACTAACAGGATCATGTAACAAGTGAACATGTAATTTGTAATAGGTATCAAGTAAACAAGTGAGGTAGATGACAAGTGTGTACAAGCAAAACATTTTATTCTTAAGTCTATTGTTTAATCCTATCTAATGCACCACTCATGTGTCCCATACATATACCACATGATGGTTGCATATAAACAAGTTACGTTTATGCCTAGCAGTGGATTTTGTAGGGCCATGTACTTAGGTATCATGTATCAAGCAAGCAGGTTTATGAATCAGATAATCATATAACTAGTTCATGAATTAAGTGATAATATGACAGGCTCATGAATCAAATAATTATATAACTAGTTCATGAATCAAGTAATAATAAAACAAGTTCATGAATCAAATAATAATATAACTAGTTCATGGATCAACAGTAACTAGTCCATGAATCAAATAATAATATAACTAGTTCATGAAACAAGTAACAAATGAGAAAAACAGGCTCCCTTCCGAGTACACTTACCTATATTGTCCACTACTATGGTCTTTCCCTTAAACCCCGGTTTGTTACTTATTATTATTATCAAAACAAACATGAAAGTGTACAAACAAGGCAAGTAAACATGATAGTAAACAAACACAAGTTCAGGCTAGGTAGAAAACATATTCGGGTGTCAAATCAACTTATAATTATAAAAAACAACAACAATTTCAATTCTGGATAGCAGGACATTGCTGCACCAAAACTGGAATTTCCGTTGCTACAGAAAGGCAAATATGGATCCGTCAAAATTTCTAGAAACAAGACTCTCTGCCGGTTCGAGCGCATATACACATCATATATAAAAGTTACAGCAACTGGGTTCAATTACTCATTCTATACAGATTATGTGTTCAACCAAAATTCTTAAAATTATGTTTACATGCATGAATCAGGTCTGAAAACTCATCAAATAAATCCAGAAAAATTTAGGGTGAATCCCTAGCATGTCTAGTCTCAGCAAGGTAAATTTCAGATTATTATATTACTGATAGCATTTTCAAATTAAATTGCAAAACAGGGTGACACAGTAAAATTATGAATCTGAAAATCCAGACCCATCAGTACTAAAACATCAATATCTCCCAAAATATAACTCGAAATTCGATTCTGTTAGATATTCTGAAATCTAGACACATGGGGATACAATTCATGTTCAGAAACTAATTCAAAATTCTATCATTAACTGGGTCGAAATTATCAAGCAAGATCAGGACACCAACATTCTCATATTTCTTTGCATGAAATATAGCATGATTAATAACTACCATGTGTTGATACAAAGTTTGCCTATCACATATCTCTTGCAGAGTGTATCAAAGTCAATACCATGATGAAATACACATAGGCAAAATAATCAAAGGAAGCTTTCAAGAGTAATTGATCAAGCCACAAAGATTTAAGCTCAAGCCACATTGATCAATCAAGCTTCAAGACATAAAGACAAAGGCTCATGCTCAAGTCAAAGACTCAAGTTCAAGACAAGATTCAAGTGCTTCAAATGTTTTGTAAAAAGTGTCTCGGAATATTGTAATTTTCATTCTTTGAGTCTTAAAAACTTGTAATAGCCTTGTCACACACTCACCCATACATACTTTTTAATAACTGAGTGTTTTAGAAAATTAAAAGGTCAAAACAAGCTTGAATAAGTTCAGTTGTTAAGTACCAGTCTACCGTTCCTTCGAACCAGTCGATGGTCATAGTACGAAACTGTCTGAACTCATACAAGCTCTGGCCAGTCGACTCATTATGGCAACCCAATCGACTGTAAAAGCTGTTTCGACAGTTTTTGTTCTTAAAACTTATTTTTCAAAATCAAATCTTTTTACAGCCGTTGTATAGCAGTTGGGATTCAACCTCTCAACGTCCAAATGCTTCTAACTCTATAAAAAGAGTATATAACTCATTTGGCAAGGGTTACAACAATTTCCAAGCATTTTCTTTAAGTTTCAAGCTTTTTGTTTTGAGAAGAACAAGCATTTCAAATGCATACAAATTCTAAGTCTTGGTTCTCTGACATTTAGTCTAGTATAACATTGAATTCGTTTTAGACTGATTTCATAAGTTAACCTAATAGCCACTATACAAAAGCACAAATCACAAACCAGGCTATAGGTTATTGTAAACTCTTTTTTTTGTTGTTTTTCACTCTCGGGTTGTGAGATTGGTCCTCTCAGTTGGAGAGTAGGGCTTTTGGTTGTAGATTCGGTTTTTCACTCTTCGGTGTAGAGTAGGTTTGCTCTCTCTAGTGGTGAGAGAGGTCTACAAGTTTGACATAATTGTTGTCAAACACAGTAGGGTATTCTTGTACTTTTTTCAAGAATAGTGGAAAATCTCAAGTGGTTGCGTGGGGACCGGATGTAGGTCAGGAGGACCGAACTAGGATACATCACTGTGTACTCTGTGATTGACTTTCTGTTGTTATATTTTCTCAATTTGTAATTTCAATTTTTCTGTGTTCTATTTCAAAAACTTGTATGGTAAGTCGACTGGATTTCCGTGCTAAGTTGAATGATTAAACTAGTAACTCATCAGTAAGATACTCTTCTACTCTGACGCAACAGTCGACTGTATCTCTTTTTTCAGTCGACTAAGCAGTACAAAAAGTTCAAGTTTTGATTTAATTTTTAAATAACACTATTCACCTCCTCCAGTGTTATTTGCCTTGCCTATAGGATCCAACCCTTGGTATCAGAGCCTGGTTGAGTGCAATGGCATCTACTTCAAATGCAAGCCAATACCATGAAGGCCAATCCACACAAAGGCCACCCCTATTCGATGGAACAAACTATAACTATTGGAACTGTAGAATGAAGATCTACCTTCAGTCCATCAACTATGAGATTTGGAACATGACTGAGACATAATTCATCGCTCCTACAATTCCCTATGCACAATGGAACGATTACATGAAGGGCAACATAATGAACAATGCAAAGGCGATGAATGCTTTATTCTGTGCACTTAACAAAGAGGAGTTCAATCGTGTGTCAATTGCAACAATGGCTCATCAAATTTGGCACACACTCGAGGTAACTCTTGAAGGTACTAATAAGGTTAAAGAATCTAAGATATTTGTTCTTGTTCACAGGTTCGAGATGTTCCGTATGAAGGAGAACGAGAATGTGTCGGACATGATAACACGGTTCACGGACATTACAAACTCTCTTGTGGCCCTTGGAAAGACGTACTCGCAAGCGGAAATGGTGAGAAAAGTTCTTCGTGCCCAAACCCCCGAATGGAAGAAGAAGACCACTGCCATAGACGAAGCCAGCGATTTATCACAACTCTCTCTTGAGAATCTTGTGGGAAACCTTATGGCATATGAAGTACAACTTGAAGAATGCAAAAAGGATCTAGATACTCAACAAGCAAAGAAGAAGACACTAACTTTCAAGGCCATGTCGGACTCCAAAGATGAAGAAGAAGATGAAGAAGAGATAGCCATGTTCACTAGAAAGTTCAAGAAGTTTCTTAGAAAAGGTAAATTTAATTCCAAATTTAAAGATACTAATGAACTTCCCACTTATTTTAAGTGCAACAAAATAGGTCATATGAAGAAGGATTGCCCATTAGAAAATGCGAAATCAAGAGGGAAGGCTCCCTACTTCAAGAAGGACAAGTACACAAAGAACAAGTATATGAAGAACAAGAAGGCATATATCAAGCAACTTGGGATGATAGCGATTCTTCATCGGAAGAAAAGAGTGAGGAGTCAAACGAAGTAGCGAACGTATGTTTCATGGCTACACAAAATGATGTAAGTGAAAATTTTTATTCAAATGACTTATTAGATGCTTTCAATGAGGTTTTTCAAGAACTCAAGAGGGAGAAAATTAGAATTAAAAACTTAGAGAAAGTTAATCAAACACTTTCTCAAGAGAATCTTGACTTAAATGTTGAAGTCAAGTCGTTAAATTCTCGACTTTCTAATTTGGATATATATCTTCTCTCTTAAGAAAAATTATGAAGAGATATATAAGAATGTATCTAAGTTTAACAAAGAAAAGGAGAATTTAAATAAAGTTTTCCAAAATCAAGTTCAATCCAATAAGAGATTTGAACTTGGTTTTCAAAAGTCTCTTAAAAAACATCATGTTTTTAAAAATATTAGTAGTAATAAGACTGATTCTTTTTCAAGTGTTAAGAACAAATTATATGAGTTTTTTGAAAAACCAAAAATTGTTGTTTTTTATGAAAATAGTAATTTTGTAGTTCAGACCAGTCGACTGAACCCTAATTTCAGTCGTCTGTCCAAAGGTTTGGATTCTTATTTAAAGAGACCGAAACCTCAGATAAGTTGACCTACTTCACCTCCCAGTCGACTGGCTTCTCATAACAGTCGACTGAAGGGTACAATAAATTCGACTGGACAGACTAAAAACATTTAGGTTCCAGTCAATCTGAATCTAAACGATAGAATTACTTATATAAATTCTTATGTTCTTAACGTATTTAATTCTGCAAATTATATTCGTGCTTTTGGTGGTAAATCAAACTCACGTTGGGTTTGGTTCCCAAAAACTAATCCCTTTCGGACCCATTGAAAAGGGTACCATATTCACAGTGATTATTTTATAGGTACCTAAAAGAGAACGTTGGATACTTAACAGCAGATGCTCCAAGCATATGACTGGTCATGCTAACCTTCTTTCTTCCATACAAGAAATATATAAAGGAACAGTCACATTCGGTGACAATAACAAAGGGAAGGTTATTGGAATAGGCATGGTCGGTAAGAACACTACCCCTACTATAGAAGAAGTTTTTTTTGTTAGTGGTCTTAAGCATAATCTGTTAAGTATTAGCCAATTGTGGATAAGGGATATAAAATTGTTTTTGAAAAAGATGCATGTTTAATTTATGATTCTTCCATGCAAAATGTAATTTTCAAGGATTTAGGAAAAATAACATCTATGAATTATGTTTAAAAACCAATGAATTCTCTAATGATTTTTGTTTAGTAGCTTCTAACAATGATCTTGGCTTTGGCATAAGAGATTTGGCCATGTGAATGTGAAAAATATTGCTAAATGTCTAAGTACAACCTAGTTAGAGGACTGCCAAGACTATCTTTTAAGAAAGATAAGTTATGTGATGCATATCAACAAGGAAAATAAGTCAAATCTACTTTTAAGACAAAAAAACTGATTTCTACTAGTAAGCTTCTCAAATTAATCCTTATTGATTTATTTGGTCCTACTAGAGTCGCTTCTTTAAATAAAAGTAAATATGTATTTGTTTTAGTAGATGATTTTTCAAGATTTACATGGGTTTTCTTTTTAAAACATAAATATGATGCTTTTGAAGAATTTGCAAATTTTTTTAAAGGAGTTCAAAATCAAAAATCTCTAACCATAGTCACTATTAGAAGTGAACATGGTGGAAAATTTGAGAATGAAACTTTTTCATAGTATTGCAACAAGAATGGTATAACACATTCGTTTGCATTTCCTACAGCTTCACCACAAAATGGAGTGGTCGAAAGAAAGAATAGGACATTGCAAGAGTGTGCACGTACTATGCTTGTTGAAAGCAATTTGCCTAAATACTTCTGGGCTGAAGCTGTTTCTACAGCATGTTATGTTTTAAATAGAATAATGATTAGGCCTAAGCTTAAGAAGACTTGTTATGAACTATTTTTTGAAAGAATTCTTAAAGATCATATTTTAAAGTATTTGGATGCAAGTGTTTCATTTTAAACACTAAAGATAATTTAGATAAATTTGATCATAGATCTAATGAAGGTATCTTCATTAGGTACTCAAATAGGAGTAAGGCATATAAAATTTTCAATAAGTTAACCTTGACTATTGAAGAATCTATGCATGTTTCATTTGATGAATCCTTGCCTTCATCTACAGTTATTGAAGATGATGAAATTGAGTCATCACCTTTAAATAACGTTATTAAATCACTAGAGCAAACTATCATAGACAAGCCGACTGATATGGATATTAAGTCGACTGATGTGAATCAGTCGGATGATGGACTTGTTATGTCGACTGATCATGTTGTGATGACTCAAACTTTACCAAAATCGTTTCTTGAAGTTAGAGATCATTCTCAAGACTTAATAATTGGTGACATCTCTCGTGGTATTCAAACAAGATCTCATGTTAACATGATTTCTCATACGGCTTTATTGTCGGATTTTGAACCGAAGAATATACAAGAAGCTTGTGAGAATGAATTTTGGATGAATGCCATGCAAGATGAATTAAACCAATTTATAAGAAATGATGTATGGAATTTAGTTCCACGACCTCCTGACCATACTATAATTGGTACCAAATGGAATTCAATAATAAGTTAGATGAATCAAGACAAGTCATTAGGAAGAAGGCTAGGTTAGTTGCTCAAAGATATAATCAAGTAGAAGGAATTGATTTTGATGAAACATATGCTCTTGTTGCTAGACTAGAATCAATTAGGATCTTATTATCTTTTGTATGTCTTATAAATTTTACACTCTTCCAAATGGATGTCAAGAGTGCTTTTATTAATGGTTTTATTAAGGAAGATGTTTTTGTTAAGTAACCACCTGGTTTCGAACATGAACAATTCCCAAACCATGTTGTTAAATTGAAAAAGTATTTATATGGTCTTAAACAAGTACCTCGTGCTTGGTATGATTGGTTAAAGACTTTTCTCTTAGAAACGAGTTTTGAGATAGGTAAAGTAGATACTACATTGTTTATTAGAAAAATAGAGACAAATATTCTAATCATACAAATATACCATGAAAAATGAGTTTGCTAATACCATGAAAAATGAGTTTGAGATGAGTCACATGGGTGAACTGAATTATTTCCTTAGACTACAAATAAAGCAGTCACAAAATGACATATTTATTAATCAAGAAAAATATGCTAAGGAATTACTCAAACGGTTTTGCATGGATAGCACTAGTAGTTAGACCACTTCGGTATCCCTATCTACTACAGAAGCTGAATATTGCAGGTTTGGCTTGTGCCCAAATTTTGTGGATAAAACAAACTTTATTAGATTATGGTATTTCATTTTCAAAACCTGCTATAATGTGTGATAATACCAGTGCTATTAATTTATCTAAAAATACGGTTCAACACTCACAGACTGTAACACCCCGAATTCCAAATACAACTGAATTCGAAGTTCTATAAGATCTTTACACTTCTTTCGTACAATTTTACAAGGAAATAAAACTTTTTGTTACATCAGAGTTTGCACTTTCATTACATATTTACTGCAGAAGCAACTTACAACAAATTACATGAATTGAAATGTACAACACTTGGATCATTCTTTAATCAGCATGCATTCTTTGGTCCTGCTAATCACTTTACCCTGCATAAACACTGTAGGCGCGTCAGTTGCTTACAACCGACGAAATATTATACACGGCTATCCTCTCTATGCCGAAACAGTATAACGATTCTCGAATGCTTAAACAAACCACAAGCTTGATCACAAACAGAACTACAAGGGACTATCCTATTGATGTTGTGTTGTGCGGTGCACTTAGTCCTTAATGCAGTTATTTATATTAGATGACACTAATGCGCACTTGTTCAGATTCTATGCATCCCATACTACATAGGTCTGAGGGTAAGCCCTTAACCGTTCTTCATCTTGTAGGGTTCAATCCCTCGTCATGTCTTAACTACTACTGTAACTACGATAAGTATCATAATTGTTCTATGAGTTACGAGCTCAGGTCCAGACAGCCTGGAGGGGAATCCCACGTCATGCACGATGCATCATGAAGAACCTATGGACAATTCAGCCTCCGTCATGGGACATGACACTACCCGCAGTCACCAAACACCCCACGAGCGTCGCCTGCAGTACGAACTCCTGGAGACATATCCACGTCATGTCACGATGCATCGTCAAGACAGCCTATGAATATTCTCACACCGTAGTTCCGAGGCACTCATACTCGTGTTTTTCTCTTATTTTCATCACCTCTTCACTATGTATCTAATCCTTAGTTATTTGAATCATGACCAAAATCAATTCTCTAGAGTCAGCCTTTCCACTATACCGGTCTTAATCATCTATTCAACATGACCCAATCTTGGTCTCTTCATCTCAAATTTCATTTCAACATATCTCTTTTCAATGCCGGTATGAGGCTTAACTACACTCTGGTTCTCAATTTCAATTCACAATCACAAAATCGAGTTTTCACAGTCATAAAGTCATTTTCATGATTAACAATAATTTTCCTTTCATGTTCATAGCATTTGTGTATTCATGCTCATAAAATCTTTCAGAATTCGTCATAACATTCAATTTCACTTTCAAGTACAAATTCATGCATAAACAAAAGAATTCATTTTTTCTAACTTGTCACATTCATTATTCATTCTTCCCATGAAATTACTGTACTGTCATTTTATCAAAAATTCACACTTTGATCGCCAAAACTCATTTCAAAATTCGTTTAAATAAGGCATGTATTTTTCTTTATTCAAAGACAATTTAAACTAATAAAATAATAAGTTCTTTTTTTTGTGCCAAAAATAGCCTCAAATTCTTATTTATGCTAGACCACAGGTTATAGAAAATTATCTCACGAAAATCCAGATATTATTTGAAACTTCAGGGCAGTCGACTGTTAAAACATGGACAATCGGCTGTTCTGTGAGGATTTACAACTAGAAAACCAATAGTCAGGGTAGTTGACTGTTACAGTGTAGTCAGTCGTCTGTTCCGTAAAGATTTGAACCCGAAAACACATAATCAGGACAGTCGACTGTTTCAATATAATCGGTCGACTGTTCTGCAAAGATTTGAACTCGAAAACAAATAGTCAGGGCAGTTGACTGTTTCAATATAATCGGTCGACTATTCCGCAAAGATTTGAACTCGAAAACAAATAGTCAGGGCAGTCGACTGTTTCAATATAGTCGGTCGACTGTGCTACTAGGGTTTTCAAATTCCCAAAATGTTTTTACTTCTTTTTCTTCTCTTTTGATTCAAAACTCTCCAGATTTTAATGTATATACAAATACAGTAAACTAGTATTTTTAAATTCATTATTTACCGATAATACATGCATTTTTGATCTCATTTGGTGTTCTATGTCCATAATTTCGACAATTAGAACAATTTCATTTTCACAAAATTTACAATATAAATTTCCACAAAAATACTTTATTTCTTCATTCTCTCATTATTTAACCATCTACATTATTTTAGAACACAAAATTCTCCTCTTTCCTACAATAGAGTTTACTCTAATTTAAACAAACAATTCCACATGAAGCATTCAATTCATCCCTTGTCTCATAATCATAAATTTCTTCACATAGCATAATTCATAGAATTCTATCATGGCAATCATGATAGTTTCTAACACTTCAATTCACAAACAATCAACTAGCAACCATTTTAACAAAAAAAATTTTCTAAATTACCATCCCATATCTAATTAAGCAAACATGAGTCCAATTCCAACTAGTTGTTCTTTAACAATTTCATCAAATCATTCCTAACATGGTATCTAGATTTTAGAAGCATGAGAAACACCCACCTATTGGAGAAAACGAAATAAAAGCTCCTAGAATGCAAGAAAGTAGCCTTCTCCTCCTAGGTTGTATTGCAAATTGTCTTCTCCTCCTTGATCTTGACGGAACCCGAGCCCTCCTTGTACTCCTTAGATGATTGGCCGGCCACCTCTAGGTTGGAACACACACAATTTTGCACACTCTAATCTTTTGCTCACTAATGCCTCTCAATCTTTTGCTCTCTTATCTTTTCTCTCTTAATGAATTGTCTAATGTACTAATGAGAAGAAATATAGGGGTATTTATATACTTTTAAGATGAGAATAGATGGCTAGGATTTAATCAAGGAGTTAAAGATTAAGGACCAAGATGAATTGGGAAGTTATAGTAACTTTCATGATCACATAACCACCCCTCAACTTCATCCCACTCTCCCTCTCTCTCTCCACAATCCGGCCACCCCTAGAAAGGTGTGCAATGCACACTCTAGTGTGTGCACGTGCCCTTCCTAGTACCCCCCATTATTAAGTTCTACCAAAATTAATTAATTAATTATCTACTAATTGTATCTACATGACAAGTTGTGACAATTAAAAGATTAATTAATTTGGGGGCTTCAAAAATAGTTGGCTTTAGACTCATGGGTTAAAATAAAATTTTTAATTAATTAGGGTGGGCTTAAATTAGAAAAACAATCTTATGCTTTTAAAATAGGCTTTTAGAGGATAAAGAGAAAAAAATGTTTATTTGTTCATGTTATAAGAGATAATTTTGTAAAAAAATATACATACAAAATATGTTCGTGCACAACATGTAAAAATCAACAATTCTTATTAAATAAAAATTCAGGGTATTACACATACGAAACATATTGATATTCGACATCATTTTCTACATCATCATGTTTTAAAGGGAGATATAACTTTGGATTTTATTTATACTGATAAACAAGTAGTAGATATATTTACCAAACCACTTAAAGAAGACATTTTTCTCAACTTTAGAAGAGAACTAGGAATTTGCTGTTTTCATGACATTTCATGAAAATATATTTTCTTTAAGTCGACTTAAACATATTTTTCAGTTGACTTATAAAGAATTTTCGTGGTTCTTATTATTGCTAAATCTTGTGTTCTGGACAGTCGACTGTATAAGTAACCAGTCGACTGACAGAAGTTTTACTTGATGTTTCATTTGGTTTAATTTTCTCTCGACTAAGTTGACTGTATCAGTAACCAGTCGACTGACAGATGTTTTTCTTGATGTATTTTTTCTTTTCCACTACGTTTTATGTATTACATTGTTATCTTTATGCAATGCTTTTGTTCGTTATGCAATGATTTACATTATGTTTTGTTTCTTCCCTCCTATTTTTTTGTTTTTGTTGATGACAAAGGGGTAGAAAAGTCTTGTTTTTGGTGCATGTGTTTTTGTTGCATGTTTTATATTTTGTCCTGTGCATGTTTCTGTGCATATTATTACTTGTGTGCTTGTTGTATATTAGTTAGGGGAAGCATACTTGTTTATATTATATATATATTTTCAATTTTGTATGACTTCATGATATGTAATTGTTATTATTATAAGTTATTGTGTTGTCATCATCAAAAAGGGGCGAGAATGTTGATTCTTGGTTTTGATAACTACAACACAATACAAAGTTTACCTATCACATATCTCTTGCAGACTGTATCAAAGTCAATACCATGATGAAATACACAAAGGCAAAAGAATCCAATGAAGCTTTCAAGAGTAATTGATCAAGCCACAAAAATTTATGCTTAAGCCACATTGGTCAAGCAAGCTTCAAGACATAAAGACAAAGGCTCAATTTCAAGTCAAAGACTCAAGTTCAAGACAAGATTCAAGTGCTTCAAATATTTTGTAAAAAGTGTCTTGTAATATTGTAATTTTCATTTTTTGGGTCTTAGAAACTTGTAATAGCCTTGTCACACACACACTCACACATACTTTTTAATAACTGAGTATTTTACTAAATTAAAAGGTCAAAACAAGCTTGAATAAGTTCAGCTGTTAAGTACCAGTCGACCGTTCCTTGGAACCAGTCGACCGTCATAGTACCAAACTGTCTGAACTCATACAAGATCTGGCCAGTCGACTCATTATGGTAACCCAATCGACTGTTCAAGTTGTTTCAACAGTTTTCTGTTTTTAAAACAATCAAATCTTTTTACTGCTGTTGTATGGCAGTTGGGATTCAACCTCTCAACGTCCAAATGCTTTTAACTCTATAAAAAGAGTATAGAACTCATTTGGCAAAGGTTACAAAAATTTCCAAGCATACTTCAATTAGTAATACTAATTGAAAACAATCTATTTCATTCTCATTCAAATCACATACTGAATTATGGATGTATACATCCAAAGAGGATATTCATAATATAAAAGAATGAACAAGTAGTGTCTTTTTCTTTTATTAGTATTAGAAAATGAAATTTGTTGGAATATTCAAATTTTTTACTTAAGAATCTTTTCTTTTTAAGTTTCAAGCTTTTTGTTTTTGAGAACAAGCATTTCAAAAGCATACAAACTCTAAGTCTTGGTTGTCTGAAATTCAGTCTAGTATAACATCGAATTCGTTTCAGATGGATTTCAGAAGTTAACGTAATAGCCACTATATAAAAGCACAAATCACAAACAAGGCTATATGTTATTGTAAACTCTTTTTGTTGTTATTTTTCACTCTCGAGTTATGAGAGTGGTACTCTCGGTTAGAGAGTAGGGTTCTTTGTTGTAGAGTCGGTTTTTCACTATTGGGTGTAGAGTGAGTTTGCTCTCTCTAGTGATGAGAGAGGACTACGGGTTTGACATAGTTGTTGTCAAACGCCGTAGGATATTCTTGTACCTTTTTCAAGAATAGTGGAAAATCTCAAGTGGGTTGCTTGGGGACTGGATGTAGGTCGGAAGGACCGAACCAGGATACATGCTATGTACTCTGTGATTGACTCTTTGTGGTTGTATTTTCTTAACTTGCAATTTCAATTTTTCTGCGTTTTATTTCAAAAACTTGTCTGGTAAGTCGACTGGATTTTCGGGCCGAGTCGACTGATCAGACTAGTAACTCTTCAGTAGGATACTCTTCTACTCTGATGCAATAGTCGACTATATCTCTTTTTTTCAGTCGACTGAACAGTATGAAAAGTTCAAGTTTTGATTTAATTTTTAAATAACACTATTCACCCCCTTCTAGTGTTATTTGCTTTGCCTACCAGATCCAACACCATGGATCTAAGTTAACGTGTGATACAAAGCAAGGTAAAATAACTATTCAAATAGAACCCATGTATATTCTCAACTAAAAAAGAAGCAATATGAACACATGCATCATACAACCAAGCATCTATATGTTATGGTGATTCATAAACTCATGTAGCCAAATAATGAGATAAAATATCTAGATCTAACTTGTTGTGGTGAAATAAGTGTACAAATGAATGGTTGTGACCCTTACGACCATGGAATTGATAGGGATGAACAAACGAGTAGGACCAATATTATCAATGATAACAAGGGCGAGTCACAACTAAAATCTACTTGCGGTATTTCAAAAAGATGTTTCTATGAGAAAACAAAAGAATCTTACAAGTTACCTGCCTTGATGATCACGATGATGATCACGATCGACGGTGCTGAATCCTGATGTTAATGTTGATTGATGATGATGATCAAGATCTGATGGATTGGATTGGGTGCGGATTCTGATGGTGATGATCAAGGATGATCGGACGTCTGGAGTTCAAAGAGAAGCGTGATGATGATGATGATCACTATGGTGATTGGATGGCCAAGACTCAAAGTGATCAAGAATCCACTAATGATGATAACTGATGATGATGCTGCACTGGTGGAGGCCGACCACGGAAGCATCGGGGACAGGGCTGGCGACGACATAGGGAGGGATCTCGGCGGTGACTGTGGTGTGAAGTTGGCGAGGAAAGGCAGGGCAGCAAGGTCGACGGGTGTAATGGAAGAGGCAACGACTGTGTCATGTCCCTCTTCCCAAAAAGAAATAATGAATACAGATACGTGACTAAGCCCAGGGAATGATTTTTACCATCCATAAGCTGTCAGGATCTTTACAATATTTTACTAGAATAATCAGAGTCGGAAGCAAGAAAAGTCAACCAAGCATGCACATATGAATCAAAATACCAACCAGATTTACTTAAAACCAAAATACTATAATCTCAAAGAAATCAAATCTGGACAAGTCAATATTCTTGGTCACATTGCCCAAATACAAAATAAATCCAAGTATCAAATACAATGTTCAAACAAGCAACAAGAAATAATGATAGCAAAATTCCCGCAGCTAGTATCTCATATCACCTACACCATCTGGCATCTGATCTCCAAAATCTGCAATTTAACAAAATTGCAGGAAGAGAAAAAAGAAAACAAACTCCCGTCAATGCAAGTTATGGGCCGCTTGAAGTGTAGGATACAAGTACATGGGAAAAGATAACTAATAACATGGAATAGGCATAATAACAAAATATAACAACTAGCATGACAAGATGAACAAGTACAAGTGGCATGTATCAAGTGTCAAGTGAACAAGTATCATGTAAACAAGCAACAAGTATCAAGTGTCAAGTATCAAGGACAAGTAATCAAGTATTATGTTCAAGTGTCATGGTCAAGTCTTGTAGTTATTACTATCTAGGTAGCACTTCATGCATCCATACTTTTACTACATGGTTGCTACATACAATTAGTTTCGCTTTAGATTTTATAGTGGATCATAGAGAGCAGTGTACTTAGGAACAAGCTCTCAAGTATCAAGTATCATGCTCCAAGTTTCAAATCCAATAGTAGGTAAAACCGGCCGAAACCAAATAACAAGCTCCAAATATCCAGATAACAAGCTCCAAATATCCAGATAACAAGCTCCAAATATCCAGATAACAAGCTCCAAATACCCAAAATATCAAGCTCTGTGTCAAGTGTGTAAGTGTCAAGTAATCACGTGTCAAGCTCCAAATAACCAAATATCAAGCTCCAAATAACCAAGTAGGATCTATGAATTCTTTTCCGAGTACACGTTTTTGTATTTTCCACTATAAGATCTTTCCCTTTAACCTCGGCTTGGTTTCTTATTATTATTATCAAACAGGCATGCGCGTGTACAAAACATGACAAAAATAGCATGACATGAACAAGTAACAGGTTC
This sequence comes from Hemerocallis citrina, assembly GCA_017893485.1. Lineage (NCBI taxonomy): Eukaryota > Viridiplantae > Streptophyta > Magnoliopsida > Asparagales > Asphodelaceae > Hemerocallis > Hemerocallis citrina. The sequence continues at coordinate 384,180,000 of CM030358.1, read as the reverse complement.
AGGTTGAGAAAATAAACATGCACAGGTGAAAGACAACACATAAAAGATTAGGACAACGAGAATTCTAGTTTAGGACAACATGACAGTACTATACTAAATTTGGGACTCCCGTTGCCACAAATATGCAAACCTAGATCCGTCAAAGATTCTGGAAAATAGACTCCCGGCAGAATCCAGCGAATATATATAAGTCATATGGTATTTCAAAACAACAAGTCTCAAAATAGGTTTGAATCCAGAAAACACGTTGAGCCAAAAATCAGAAGATTGTATTCAAAGTCAGGAAAACAGCATGAAAACTCACAAATTAAATCCACGAGAAACCTGGGGTACTCCCCAATATGTGTAGCATCAGAACATAAAATTTCATAATTTTCCAATATAAATAGTTTAGTCAAGTAAAATCAGAAAACATCAAGACGCAGTAGTTTTGTAAATCTGGAATCACAAACACTGCAGTACGAAAATAGCAATATCTCACAAACCATAAATCGAAATCCAAATCTGCCAAAAGGGTGATAAAATAGACACAGTAGGCTAATTTTCATATTCACAAATATTTTACAAATAGCAAGTAGAATTAGGTCGAAAATCAGGTTTTTTACTGAATAGTATGAAAAATCTTAAAGTATGGTAGTTGTTTACAAGTATAGAATAGTTTGTAAAATTCATCAAATAAATCCACCAAAACTCAGGGTTAATCCCAATCAGGTCTAGTTATACTGTGCAAAATATTGGATCAAAATAATACTTTTAACATCATGATAAAAATAGATTACTTTTCAGAATTCATAAAAAACAATATCTGGAAATCTCTACACCACTGTTGTAAAATATGCATAACTCACAACTCGTAAATCGAAACTGAGATCCATCAAAAGGGTTGGAAATTAGATGGAATTCTCTACAGTTCATGTTCACAAAATATTTTCAAATACTGACCTTAATCGGGACTAAAATACTGATCAAAACGGGAAAACCTGCAAAAATGAAAATATCCCACATGCACAAAATCAACTATTTCACACAAAACTCATCCAAATCATAACCAAACATGAACTATAGTGTACTAGATGTCCAATTAACATGGTATAGGGTATTTCACAAGTCCACAACAAGTCTACCACGAATAACACGAACGAGCATATGATATTATATGAACAACACGCATATATACAACAAGAAGTGGTCAATCCTAGGTTATTTCATGTCATATATGTCGTGAGGCAACTATGGTCGAATCAGCACAATAGAGACAATATCAACAAGGGGTTTCACACTAATTGTCTCTAGAACCCAACTACACTACAGGCGGTATTTAGTACATGTATTACACAACGAAAAGAATACAAGTTACTTGCCTGAGAGACGACGACAGGAACAGAGCAAGAACAAGAAAAATGGGAACAGATCTCGGGCACAAACTCAACGAACAACGAACCCACCAACCAACGAACACAATAACGAGCACACGAACACGACGAAACCCAACACACACACAAAGCGAGAGTGAGGGAGACGATGGACAGCGAGTAGCACTGTCGCTATTGTGCATCGATGAAGTGGAGGACGGCGAATGGGGCAGAGACGCATAGACTACTGCTGGCTACTTTCGGAGGAGCTGGCTGCGCTACTGCAGTAGGAGTGGAGAAGGGAAAGGAGAAGCGACAGGGGTTGCGATCGTGGGGCGACAAGGGTTGCGATCGTGGCGCGACTGGGGGCTTCCGCTGGCTGAGTCGCGATGCAGAAAAAAGGCAGGGTGGAGAGGAACGGGGTGCACACAGGAGGACAGAGGGCACTGGCTGCTGGCAAGGAGGAGGGCAGAGCGGAGCACACAAGGAGGTGCACCGGCGGTCGTGCTGTTGCTGGTCGTAGTGAGGAAGAGGAGGTCGGAGAGGGGACTGCACTGGTTGTCAACATTGTCGAGGGACTCAGGGGTGCACAGGAGGGAGGAGGACCAGGGGATGCTGATGCCAAGGGGGCGCTGCAGTCGTTGATGACTGCGGCGGAGACAGGGGGGCTGGCGCCTGCCGGCGTAGCGGGAAGGCGGCACGATAGGGAAGGTCAGAACGAGGCAGGGTGGTGCTCGGGAGGAGTGGGAAGATTGGGCGGAGGGGATGAGAGGGCGGTAACTGGGTGCACACTAGAAAGAGATGAACGGGAGGGAGAAAGAGAGATGCAGGGCGGCTAAGTGAATAGGGTGTACAGTAGGGCTAAGGAGGAGGGGAGCGGAGACAAAGGGATAAGGGGTGGCTGTATAGATATTAGGGTTAACAGAGTTAAAAAGAGTAGAATATATAGGGCTAGGTGAGAGACGGGTAACAGGTATGGGTATGGTAACGGGTAGGGTTGTAGGGGCTTTAGGTAGAAACAAGGTGATGGGTAGGGTTTTATATAGGGGAAAATAGGTTTTTGGTTTTGCTGGGTATTGGGTATCCAAAAGAAGTAGTGTATAGGGTTTTAAAAACTAATAGACAAATAATTAACAAATAAGAGGTAGGATTATATAAAAAAATACAGAAAACGGAAAACAGGAGTTATAGACTGGCAAGGAGAGAAGGAGGTCTGCTTCGGGGTTCGGTGGTTGACAGGAGCAGGGTGACGGGGCTCAGGGACGTAGTCAGCTGCGGCGGGAGGCTTGCTGTGGAAGGAGAGGGTGGTCGATTGGGGGGTCGACGCAGGGGATGAAGGTGACGGGCAGAGGATGATGACTGACGGTGGGATGAGGAAAGGAGGAGGACGAGGCAGAAGGTTGTGGAGATGAGGCGACGAGAGGCGACGAGGAAAGGAGATGGACGATGGGTTTGGAAGGTGATGAGGGTGATGGTTGCGATGGGACGAGATGAGAGAGAGATCGGGAGAAAGGATAAGGGGTGGGCGGCTGGGGTAAAACAGTATAGTAGGGTTAGGGTTCTAGGGAAGAATAGGTTAGGTTTATATATAGGGTAAATGGGTTTTGGGTTATTGGGTAGTATTCACTAGGGAACAAATCATGGGGTTGGGTTTTAAATCCAATAGGAGATATACATAATCAATAAAATAGGGAATTAAAGATTTAGATAAATAAATAAATACATAAATACATGGTACTACAACAGAACAATAAATCAAATAGTATACATTAGGTTAATACTTAAATACTAACAAATACAATAGGAATACTTTAAAAAAAAACAAATACAATAGGATTTTATTGTAATAATAATAATAATAATAACAATAACAATAACAAGGTCATATGTAAAAATATGATTATATGAAAACTATTTGAAAATAACTGCAAATACGATTAATGAATAGAATTAAATTTTTAATAAACAATCAAGAAATAACAATAATAATAGTTAATACTAATAAAACTAATAATAATGATAATAACAGAAACAATAATAATAATAATAATAATAACAATGATAATAATCATAATATGTATAAGAGTCATAATAATAATAATACTAAGATTCGTATTACAATATAAAAATCATTGGAAACTAGTTACAAATAAAATTATTGATTAAAAACAGACTTCAATAGAAGATCCAACAATACATTTTAACAAAAAGAATTTGAAAGCGAAAAAAAAATTTGTAAACATCGAAATACCGAAAATACACAGAAAATACATATTGACAGGATCGGGGCTTACATTCCAATCTATCACCGAGTTACAAAATGTCTAACATAGCCAAACCCTAAGCTTCAACTTGCAACTTTTCACTTTTATATCAAATCTATATTGCTCAATTCAAGCAGAACGATTTCTACACATATAGACTATTAGTATTCAAGCAAGTAGCATTCAAGCAAGCATTCAAATCACACTGATATAAATTAAACAAATTAAACAAGTTGAGTTTGGAAAACACGCATTTATCGGATTTGAAGAAAACTTCGAGCTTCGAGTTGCTAGCTCCTCCTCCTCTTGCTCTTCAATCCTCATAGCTCCATGAACCAACAAGAGATCAAAACTCTCTCTTCTCACTTTCACTTGACTAATTGAAGAAGTAGAAGAAGTTAAAGTAGAAGAAGCCTTGACTAATTGAAGAAGTAGAAGAAGTTAAAGTAGAACAAGTGAGATGAGATGCAGATGAGAGTGGGTGTGAGATGGAGTTGGGGATGAGAATGGGGAGAGTGGCTGGCTGCCATATGAGGGAGGAAGGGATGAAGTAGATGGGTGGAGAAGCTTCAAGTAGATGGGAGAAAATAGGTTTAGTTTTGTTGCTTTTTGATTTAATCTCCACCATTGGATCACATCAGGATCAAGGGATTTTAAGAGAGTTTAAGATTTGGTGTGAGCAAGCAATTATATTAGTCGATTTTTGGATGTACCTCTTTCTCCTCAAAAACCTCTTTCTCCTCAGCTCTTTCGCCTTCAGATCCGCCGTTTCGGCCATCTCCCTCCCCCCTCCCCTTCTTTAAAGTTGGAGGTCTCAGCGATTTCTCCAAACCCTTTTCGTTTCCTCCTTCCTCGCCTTCCACCATTTCACCTCACCCTCCCCCACAGACCTCACCTTCCCTCAGCGGCTTGCCTGCTGTTCTGGGCCTCTGCCTTCTGCTCTGCGATTTCAGATCATCGCCTTCTGTACCGCAGCTTCCTCTTCGTCACTACTTCTTTGCTGATCCGGGGTCTTCCCCATTCGTGCGAGTGCCTCGACTTTTGCACCCCCTCTCCTTCCTCACCTCGTCCTCCCTTTGTGATGTGCTGGCCTCTCCTAGGATTTGATCTGATTGCTGATCCTCGTTTGTTCACGGCTGTTCACTATAAGTTTTTTATTTTAGTTTGCTATTTTGGTGATATCAATCTTCTGGTTTTCAGCTTTGCTGCATACGTTTTGGATTTCTGCTTTTCAGAGTTGTAGGTGTTGGAGTGGTTTTCTCGATTGTCGAACTGGTGAGCTCATCCGTAAGCCCCTTAACCTTATCATACCGCTGCCCTTTCTAAGGGATACTTCTCCCCTCCCAGTCTCTCATCCTCTCCATCCCCCTATCTCTCAGTGCTATCCACTTCCTCTTTGCCCCTCATTCCGGAGTCTTTCCGGGAGGTGCAGTTTTCTCACTCGGCTATGAGCCATTTTTTCCGGCTCTGCCTCTCGTGGGCCTGTGTCCCTTGAGCCGATGGAATTCTCATGGGTTGAGATCGTTAAAAGAAAAAGTAAAGAAAAAAAGAGTTTTTCTTTTTGTCAAAAGCCTGATGGGCCTTCTTCGAGGTCCAGGTCGGTTGGCACCGGGCTTTAAAGCACAATAGTGCCTTGTATCCAGAGCCTTCCTTATCTAGGCATTCCCGCCCTTTCTCCCACACTGTCTCTTCATCTTCCACCTCATCCCCATCTGACTCTCACCACCTTCCCCTCATTTATTTTCGGTGTCTCCAACCGGGACATTCGAAGATCTCCTGTGTGTACAAGATGAAGTGTTTATTCTATCTTAAGGAGGGACACGCTCGTCACCAATGCTTCGCTCTCCAAAAGCTCTTGGGGCTTTCGGTGGGGGTTCCGATAGCTGACTCTGTTCTAGCGGCCCTTGATTTCCCCACGTTGCAGAGGCAATTGGCCGACCTTCCCTCCTTTAAGTCCAAGAAAAAGAGGGTTTCGACTAGATCGCCCCTCCTTCCTACCCCCCCCCTTCAACCACTCGTCTGTCCACCCCTACTTATTCTGATCCTCTAGGGGGGGCAGCGCCTTCTCTCACTCTGGCTAAGCCGAGTGTGACTCAGGTTTTCTTACCGGACACGGAACTTACTGATAGATTGAAGCTATTCAGTAATTACGGAGCTATTTCTTTCATCGGAGGATCGATCCCCTTCTACACCCTTAACTCGTTCCTTTGCAATTTTTGTAATGTTCGAGAGTGGGATTGGGTGCTCTATTCTTGCTCCAACGGTGATGCCGTTATCCAGTGCCCCTCTCCCAAGATTCTCGAGGAGCTTTGTGCCAACTCTTCGCTAGCCATCGGCACTATTTCCCTAGCAATTCGCAGATGGGTTTCGATCAGTGCTTCGTCCTCGGCTTTGGACCCCACACCTATCAAGGTATCTCTTGTGGGGCTTCCCCCATTCTGCGACTCTTTGAGACTAGTTGCTCCCTTTGCTAGATGCATAGGAGAGATCATTAGCATCTCATCTTGTGCTCGGCTGGCCTCTGGCAGTATGCAAATCGAGGCGCTCTTTCGCTGCCCCTCTCCTAAGGATCGCATTGAGGCTTACTGCCTGAACGAAAGAGCACAAGATCATGAGGCGAAGCCTTCATCGGGTTAGAAAGTGTCGCAGTATGCAAATCGAGGCGCTCTTTCGCTTCCTTCTCTGTTTCCGTTCAGTATCATGAGGAGAAGCCTTCATCGGGGTCCCCCAAATCTGTTTTCTGCCCTGATCCCTCTCCTGTGTTCCACCCAGGCTCTTCCTCTGTGCCAGTGGCTGGGCACACCTTAGGGAAGCAGGCTCCTAGACCCCCTGCTAGCAAGGTCTTACCGCCGCCTCGTAAACCTGTCTCGTCTCCTACTGTTCCAAAGATCTCGCCATCTAAGGCACCCAACCTGGTTTGGATCAACCCAGATCGGTTGTCTCAGCAGCTATCGAGGAACTTGACTCAGTCTTCCTCTATGGTTCCTCTGTCCTCAACCACGCCGGTTCATTCCCAGGCTTCGGCGCCTAGTCTTTCCTCCCAGGATCCTCTCCCCATTCCCCCTAAGCCTGATCAGTGGCCTACGTGGGAGGTTAACCCCTCCTTTGCTTCCGATTGGGAGAGGTTCCAATAACTTGCTCACTTCCCCACCTCCTCAGTGATACCGTCTTCGCCGCTCCCGCTAGCAGCCAAAAACCCCCCTCCCTCAAAAGCCCAAGATTGGGTTGAACATGATGATTTACTGCAAGAAGAGGTCACTGATCTTGAGCTATCGCAGGCATCCAAGCAGGTATCACTCTCTTCGTTCTCGTTTACATATAATTGTATTTTCTGTATTGCAATTGATTTTAGCTTGCTTTTTTTCTCGTTGGAATTTGCGACTCCCGCGCTCTGTGTTGAGCCTCTTGGGTTCGATTGGGCCTTTCACCAACCGTCATCCTTCTATTATTCTCTTTTGTTTCTCTCGCCTAATTTGCTCGACGGGTGTCGAGGGTATCGAAAGACACAGCTCCCCGGTACCCTCCCCGTCGCTTTTAATCAGCGAGGCACTGAGTTTTGTTCTCAGCCTGCTGTCACCTCTCTTGAGGAGTCGTCTTTTTGTCCCGTCAAGGACAAGGACTCATCTCCCCCCTCTTCCTCTGTGGAGCAGAGGCCTGTATCTTCTCGACAGTCTCTCTCACCTGGTCATATCTTCTATCGATTGATTCGTTCAAGTGCACGACTCCGGGCGAAACGATCATCTCAAGCGTCATCTTGGACCCTCGACTCTCCGAGCCTCCCTCACCTAAAATTTTCTCCTACCTCTGACCCCCTAGGTTCTTTATTTCATCCTCAATTCGGTGATATCTCGGATATTGAGATGATGTCCCTGACCCAATCCTTGGGTTTTAAACTCGCCTCTAACGCGGCGCTTCCTATTAATATCCTTAGACAGAACGAGCGTATCCGAGTCCAGGAGCACCGTGACTCTTATGATTAGTGTCTCTTGGAATATCCGAGGTCTTAATTGCCCCGTTAAAAAACGAGCAATTTTCGACCTTATTTCTTCATCCCATTGCGACCTCATTTCTATCCAAGAATCGAAATTCGAGTCTCCCTCGCCTCAGCTCTTCCGCTGCCTAGGAGGATCCTCCATTGCTAGATGGATCTCGCTAGATGCTATTGGATCCAAGGGCAGTATCCTCCTATGTAACCCCTGTTTTTCCAAAAATGTATTTTTGTGTATTTTCTATATTTTAAAAATTTCCGCAAATTATTTTTCCGGTTTTCAAATTCTTTTGTCAAAATGTATTTTTAGATTTCCTATTAAAATCTATTTTCGACCAATAAATCTATTTGTAGTATTTTAAATAAATACTATTTTTTAATGCAAATTACATTTTATTAGAGGCAATATTTTTATTTGTTATTTTATTGAATTTATATACCCGTATTTTCCTTATTGAATTTTTTTTAATAAAAACCCATATCCATTAAACCATTAACTACCCTATTAAAAACACCCCAGACCCGAATACTACCTAACCCATTTACCTATTTTCCTAAACCAATTGTCTTCAGATTATCTCCAAACCAATCCTAACCCCATATTTATATTCTTACCTATTATACTACACCTACCTTCATATACCTTCCTAATTTAAATCCAACCATATTCCTAAACCATCCTATCCCTACCGTGAACTACATCCCCTACCTCACCCGGATTACTACCAGGTGCAACCCGACCCATCTCAATTTTTTTTTGTCATTTATTTAGCCGTCATATGCACCCCCTTCCCTTCTTCAAACCCTAATACATATGCATCCCTATATATATTACAACCTTGCTGCATACTTTTATTTTCCCTATTTTCCATTGAAACCTATTTTTTCCGTGCCTCATCTCTCCCGCTTCCGCTTCATCCGCCGTCGCGCTCTCTCTCTTGGGAATTTTATTACGCGTGCTCGAGTGCGCGTGTGGATCGTTCGTGAGTTCGGGAATTTTCGTTCGTGGGAATTTCTTCCACTTTTGATTTGCATCGTTCTTCATCTCCAAATTCAGGCAAGTAACTTGTACTTAAATTTCTTAGGTTGATACAAGTAGAAAGTTCACACATAGGATAGGTTGAGACTAGAGACGGAAAAAGATCATATTTTTAATTGTGGGTTTCATCTCTAATGTTCAAAACAGGCCATAGACGACTTAGGACATGAAGTTTGATAGGTTTGTGCCTTAGGATTCACCCAAACGCGATTTTGATCGCGTATGCGACATATTGTGTACCCGATGTATGTTGAACACCCATATGAGAAATACTAGATTTTGACATGTTAGATACCCTCCATTATGACATTTGGACCATGGGTAGACAGCGTTTTGAATTTGGAAGAGTTTGGATGATTTTTGAGGAAGTTATGACGTTTTGTAGTTTGGTTGAGAAATCTAGAAATTTGGATTGAACTGGATTGATTGTTGTTTTTACCTGAATTAGATTCTGAATCTCAACATGACTATTTCTGAGTAATTTGTAGAGAATTGAATCTAATTTCTAACCCCATTAATTTCATCCCGTTTGGAGTTCGTATGAATTAGTTATGATTATTTTAGTGACTGTAGATTGGTAGTTTCTGGATTCAGTTCAGGGTTGTTTTTGTGGACAATTTATTTTCAAGATCCAAGTTAGACATAATTTCATGCCACAAGATTTTGTCCAGTATTTCACCATGATGTTAGGTAGTTCTCTGATTTTTGTGATAATTAAAAGATGAGTTTTGAGTGATGCCTTACATTCTTTTCTATAGATCGCTTTTGCTGTAAACTGCGTGTGATTGTATGTTGAATGCCGTATTCACCTTATTTCTAATTACTGTATGAATATTTCATGAGAGATATGAAAGTTGGGTAATTGTGTATACTTTAACCTTGTTTTGGCGGAAGTGAATTTTGATGCGCTGTTTGCAAGATATGCATGATTTTGTACAGCGGTGTTGAAGAATTCCAGATCCATCAAAACTGTGTTATGTGTTATTTTCTATTTTCGAAAACATATCTATACTTTCTGGAAAAATATGAAAATTTATATTTTGAGACTATACATATAGGGGATTACCCCAGAGTTTTCGTGGATTTAATTAATGACGTTGTATGCTGTTTTCATGTGGTTTAATTAATTCCCCTGTTTTCTGGCTGTACATGAAAACTGTGTTGAATTGTGTTTTGAGTCGTGATGTTGTGAAATAGCATATAGATTTATTATAACCGTTAGAAGCGTGTGGAAGTTTAGTTTCCAGATCCTTTGACGGAGTATGATTTGCATGCCTGTAGATCTTTGGATCACTGTTTATGTACAGACTGGTCTTGCTGTCCTGTTTATAAACATATACCATTTTGCTCGTATTTGTGAATGTTTTGCACCTATACTTGCTTATCTAATTCCCTGAGACTAAACCTGATTATGACCTGTTAGTTGACATCATTTAGCACACTCTCATGCCTGTGGATAATATAAATACTAAAAGTAATCAAGCCGGGGTTTATGGGACAGATCTAGTGGAGGGAAAGCATAGAAACGTGTACTTGGAGGCGGACCAATGGGTTCGAACTGTTCTGTTACCGATTACCTGACTACATGCTTCCCTATAGGAAGGTGTACTCGGAGGCGGACCACTAGGTTCGAACTGTTACTGTTACTGATTACCTGACTGCACACTTCCCTATAGGAAGGTGTACTCGGAGGCGGACCACTAGGTTCGAACTGTTCCTGTTACTGTTACTGATACCTAAGTACACTGACCTATAATATCCCCTACGAAATCTAAAGGGAAACTGTTTTGTTGTAGCAACCATGTAGTAAAAACTAGGATGCATGTCGTTCTACCTCAATAGTAATCACATAAGACTTACATAAATCTAAATCTGTTTCTGAATCTGTTTCTGAGGTCTAAATCTGAATCTGATATATGGAAATCTGAATATGAATCTGAATACCTATTATCTGAAATCTGTTATCTGATTTACCTGACATATCTGAATATCTGATTTACCTGACATATCTGAATATCTGATTTACCTGACATATCTGTTATATGACACTTGACACTTAATATCTGAGACATCTGCTAGGATACTATGTTAGTTGAATTTACCATACCATATTAGGTCTGTTTCTGATGTTAGTTAGATCTGTTTAGTTTTGTCCATGTGCTTGTATCCTATTCTATTTGTGACCCGGACTTGCCATTGACGGGTACTGTGTTTTCTTCATTCCTTTTTCCTGTATTCGATGATTGCAGATTTTGAAGGACAGGTTCCTAAACGTATTGGCAAGATGAAGGGCTAGGGACTGAAATTTTTACTATTATTATTTCTGTTTCGTGCTAGAACAATATTTGTATTTTGAGACTTGAGTATTATTTGTAATTGGGCGATGTGACCCAGAATATTTATTTTTCCAGACTCTGTTTATTTGAGAACATGGTATTTGATTTCAAGTAAACACTGTTGGTAAATTTGATTCGATATTGCATGTTGGTTCCACTTTTTGCTTCCGACTCTAATATACTGTCTGTGATATGTTGTAAAGATTCTTGAAACAGCTTAAGGATGATTATAATCATTCGCTGGGCTTTTGTTGTGTTCCCATATTCTGTATTTTTGGGAAGCAGGGCGTGACATCCTAGGTTTTAAAGAATCGATTTTCTCATTAATAGCGATTCACCGTCTTAATTTCTTCTTGATCGTCCAACTCCACTGGAAAATCCCCAATTGTGTCTTGACTGTTATCTCGGTTTACGGGCCATCAACTGCGCAGCGGCGGCCTCTCTTTTGGTCTGAATTCCACTCTTTACACAATTTCATCCTTAGTCTCTGCTTTATTTGCGGAGACTTCAATGTTACTAGGTTCGCATCGAAAAGGTCGAACCCGGTAACCTCTTACTCCCAATCCTGCATCTTCAATGATTGTATAAAAGATCTTCAGCTAATAGATATCCCAATTAACGGGAGATCTTTTACATGGTCAAATCAACGTCTCACCCCTTCTTTGGCCAAACTAGACCGGTTCCTAGTATCTCACTCGTGGTTCTCCAAATTTCACAACTCGTATGTGAAGGCCCTTCCCAACCCTGCTTCAGACCACGTTCCCATTGCTCTTTTCTCAAACTTTCATTTCCCGCACCACCACCAATTCCGCTTCGAAAATTTTTGGCTTCAAGACCAAATCTTCGTTAATTTGGTCGAGGAATGCCTAGCCTCCATTACTAGGTCTGCTGGTCTTGGCAATCTGCTCCTTAAGCTCCATGCCATCAAATATGGTTGCAAGATCTGGCGACGTGAAAGGCAATCCAACACTAATTTTCTAAAAAATTTTCTTCTTGCTTCAATTGAAGCCTTTGACTTATTGGAGGAGCGAGCCCCCCTATCACGTAACGCTCGCAGCGAGTGCCTAGCTTGCAAGCGAGAGTATGCCGATATCCTTCTTTAGGAATACTCGAATTGGGCTCAAAGAGCCAGAGTCAATTGGATGAAGGAAGGCGACGGCAACACCGCCTTTTTCCATCAGTTTGCATCGCACAGACAGTGCTGCAATCACATCGCAGAAATCCATGATAATGGGTTGATTCTGAATTCAGAACCTAAAATCCACCACGCTTTCGTATCTTTCTATAAAAACCTCCTTGGTTCTCCTAAACCGCGGTTGATCTCTCTTGATTGGCAGCAACTCTACGGGCCCCATTCCAATGACCTTTCCTCTCTCGAGGCTCCCTTCTCTATGGAAGAGATCAAATCGACTGTGTTCGCTTTAAAAAGTGACTCAGCGCCGGGACCGGACGGTTTCCCGGCTTTCTTCTTTCAAAAATTCTGGTCCTGACTTAAGGATGACCTGTTCAACCTTTTTCAGGATTTACACCAGGGCTCCTTTTGCTTTGATCGCATCAACTATGCCCATATTTTTCTTATTCCGAAATCGGCAGGGGCCAATAGGTTGGCAGATCTTAGACCCATTAGCCTTATAAACACCACGTTCAAAATCATCATGAAAGTTCTTGCCGCAAGGCTCAGTGCGGTCATCCCGCCTCTTATTGATCCGGCTCAATCCGGTTTTATCAAGGACCGCTTCATACTTGACAGTGTAGCGTCCGCTCAGGAGATTATTTCCCTTTGCCACCATTCTAAAATGGAAGGAATTCTCCTTAAGCTGGATTTTCAAAAAGCCTACGATAATGTCAGTTGGGATTTACTTCTCGATATTCTACTGCATCGCGGTTTCGGTCCGAAATGGATTGCGTGGATCAAATCCAGTTTATTCGCGGGTACTTCCTCTATCCTCATCAACGGCTCCGAGAGCCATAAATTCAAAATCAAGTGTGGACTCCGCCAGTGAGACCCGACTTTCATCCCTGCTGTTCTCCTTAGTCGCTGACGTTTTCAGCAAGTTGCTCCGCAATGCTCGCGAAGCCCAAGCCATCGAGGGACTGGGTCGTTCTCAACATTTCGACGGTTTTCTCAATTTGCAGTATGCAGATGATACTATCATTTTTACCAAACCGAATTGCACTTCCCTACGCAACCTTAAACTTCAGCTTTATTGTTTCGAGTTAGCTTCGGGCCTTTCCATCAACTTTAACAAATCCTCTGTGCTTTGGTTGGGTGGTAACTCCCATCGTCAATCTGAGGTTTCCCAATTTTTCAATTGTCATACGGCTTCATTCCCCATTACCTATTTAGGTATTCCCCTGAGACGGGGCAAGTTACACAGATCCGACTGGTTCCCCATCAATGATAAAATCGAGTCCAGACTTAACGTCTGGTCCGGTAAGTTGCTCTCGCGAGGAGGGAGATTAGTCCTTCTTAACGCTATCCTCTCTGCAATCCCACTCTACATGATGTCTTTCTTTTACGTTCCCTCCTGGGTCATCAAAAGGATTGACCAAATCAGAAGTAACTTCTTCTAGACTGGAGCAGCCCCTTTCAAGCAAGGCTCGCACCTTTGCAAATGGAATATCATATGTTCCTCCAAGGCTAACGGTGGTTTGGGTGTATTAAATCTTCGGAACCATAACATCGCCCTCTTGGGCAAATGGCTATGGAGATTCCATAAAGCTGAGCACCTTTCGTGGGTTAGGTGTATCAGAGGATACCATTTCTCCTCCTTTCCCTGGTGGGATTTCAATTCACCTATCCATCGCTCAGCTTTTCCTTTCTGGAAAGGAGTCTGCAAGGTCGCCGCCGCATTCCAATGTGGTATTTTCCGATCATGTGTTGACGGTTCTAAGACCAAATTTTGAACTGATCTCTGGATAGGTAACACCAAACTTTCCTCGGCCTACCCACACCTTTTCAGGTTGGCATCACTCCCCGATGCCACTATAGCTGAATCTTTCCATTGGTTTGATTCCAATAGGATCTGGATCATTCGTTTTTCTATTGATTTGCCATCGCCTTTAGTTGTTGATCTTCTAGAGCTTAACGACTCTCTGCACCGATTCGAATGGAAACCATTGGAAGATATCGCTTGGCGATGGAGCGCCTCAGAGTCTTTCACTGTCCAATCTTTTTATAAATTCCTCAACTGTCGCGGGATCATATCCCTTTCGGCTCGTTTCATCTGGAATTCTTGCGTCCCTCTTAAGGTTAAAATCAACTCTTGGTTGGCTATTAACAACAAATTACTTACCGTCGAGGTCCTTAACAAAAGGAATTTAGCATGGGGACAATTATGTCCCTTGTGCTCGGAAGCCTCGGAAAATGTTAATCATCTATTTGTGTGCTGCTCTTTCATTATTCCCCTTTGAAAGATTGTAGCACTAGCCTGGGTTAACCCAACCTTGCCATCCAATTTAATCTCCTGCTGGAAGACTCCTTCCTCGCTCCCGAAGTATCGCAAAGGTTGGAACCTATCGGTTCATATTATCATAAGGATCGTATGGTTAGAAAGAAACCGTAGGCTCTTTTCACATAAGGCTTCTTCTATCTATGCCTTGATAGAAGAATTCCTTTTTCTATTTAAGTTCTGGTCTTCGAAACTTAAGCCCGAAGACAGAATTTCTTTTTACTGTCATCGTTTAGATGAATCTTTGAGTTGTCTCACCAGACTCGAGGCTATATGAATTCCTCTGTTTATTGGTGTGGACTTTTGGGGCACTTCGGCTGCTGTTGTTTCTCTTTATTCATCTCTAGATGTATCAGTGTTTTTCTTTCTTCTTACAACTGCTTATGTTGTTTATGCGCAGGTTTAATATGGTGGTATCTCTCTCGCCCCATCTATGCCGATCTCTGGTCTCTTTCGATACCGCCTCTCTCTTTTGGCTTATGCTCTTCTGAGCTCTTTATGCACAGGTGTTTTGGTTTCTTTTTGTTTATGTTTGTTTGGAGCACCTCAGTGGTTGGTTGTCTGTTCTTTTTGCTTTGGGATGTTTTCAGCTAGTGAGGCTGTTTATTTTGTGATCCTTGGCCTGTGAGCAGCTTCTGTACTAACCTTATTAGCAGGCTTTAGCCTGCTTTAGTTATTTAACTGTTTGTGTATGGATCGTGACTGTTTTCTAGGGGCTCTCTTTTCCCCCCTCTGTTCTGTTTGCATGCTGGAGCACTTGTGCTGTGGTTGTTTATCTTTTGTGTGTCTGGTTGGCTTGTATAGACTGGCGAACTCTTGTGTTGGTGGCTCTTTAGTAGCGTCCATGCACTTTGCGCTCCTTTTGTTTCCTTTATTAAGATTGCGATCCTATTGTGTGGTCCGAACACTTGTGTGTCGATTGGAAGCAATTATGGGTATGTCTCTAGTCTATTCCGAATTCTACATTCTGTTTTCAGTGTGTTGGCAGGTTTTTTGAGGGGTAGGGCTTTTTGGGTGTCGTGGGTTCGATTGTGTGGCGTGCGGCGATTCTCCTGGTTTTGTTCGTTGCGGCTTGGTGTTGTTCCTGGAAGCTGTCCGTAGCCTGTTGGGATGCCCTCCCTATCGCTATCGAGGGCGCCCTCATCTGCCGGTGATGCTCCAGCCTGGGCTCTGTTTGGCCGTGTGCCGCTCTCTGTTTAGTTGTGTATTTATGTTTTTCGTTTTGTTTTCTTTCGGCGCTTTCTAGCGCTAATTTTTCATCTTGTAAAGCAGTCATATTTGTTTCTGTACAGATACTTTATTTTAATATATTTTTTGATCTGGCTGGAGTCTTTTGACTCTATCCGCTTACATAAAAAAAAAAGATTTGGTGTGAGTATTCTACATCCCTACCAAGTATATATACATATATACATGCATATATTCATGCATATATATTACATATGCATACAAATAAATACATACATACATACACTCTAATTTATTATTCATACATTCATATATATATATATATATATATATATATATATATATATATATATACTCATTATGTATATATATATATATACATACATTGTATTGCATACAATCCAATTAATATATATATATACATATATACACATATACATAGACTCATAAGTATTCAAAATATATACATAGATACATACATACTCATATACTCATACACTCATATATACAAAAATAAAGATTTATTTGCAAAATCAAAATATAAGAATACAATTTATAAAAATACTAGGTTTGCCCGTTGACACGTGCCTACGGCATGTTTTCGGAACGGTGCACTTTGTTTGATCATATAAAATAGTTTTGGAGGTCCACCAAATTAATTGAAGTTGCAAACATATTATATCAGAAACTTTTGGGGGTCTAGCAAAAAACATATTATATGACTTTTTTAATTTTTTTGAATTATTTTTAAAGTTCTTAAAATTTTAAATTTTTAAATTTTTAAATTTTTAAACTTTTAAAATTTTAAATTTTTAAATTTTTAAATTTTTAAATTTTTAAATTTTTAAATTTTAAATTTTTAAATTTTTGAATTTTTAAATTTTTAATTTTTAAACTTTTAAAATTTTAAATTTTAAATTTTAAATTTTCAAATTTTTAAATTTTCAAATTTTTAGATTTTTAAATTTTTAAAATTTTTTTAAATTTTTTTAAAATTTTCAAAAAATTTATTTTCTTAATTTTTTTAATAGAAGAGGGAGGGAGAGGGAGAGGGGGGGGGGAGAGTGGGAGAGGGGGAGAGAGAGAGAGAGAGAGAGAGAGAAATAATTAAATAAATATAGGAGTTGTTTTGGGTGGGGGATTTGAATTTGAGTTTTGGGGGGGAAACTTTTGGTGAGAAAAATATGTTTTGTGAGATTAGATCCGGGCCTTTGATTTTTTGGGGGATTGAAGGAGAGCCGCTTGATACCTTACTTTGTATTTTATTATATAGATTATTTTCTCAAACGATTGTTTCGTTAAAACAATCGGAATAACATACAAATTTAATTGAGAAGATATCCGGAATACATCCTATCCGGTTCAATATATCTAATATATCTGAAAATTCCTCAAATAAAATAAAATAATCATGGAAACAAATAAAATCACGTGCAGTTCTTAAATGTGCACGAAATACTATGCAAAATAGTTATATACTATTTTGCGGGGAGTTACATCAACTTCGTCTAAGAAGTTGTCTCTCCAAACTTGTTGGACGCAAACAACAAGCTCTACATCTAACTCTATCATAGAGTCGTCCCACAAACTCGCTGGGCGCAAACGACAAGTTCAACGTCCAACTCCGTCCTAAGAGTTGCCCCTACCAACATACTAGGCACAAAAAGCAAGTTTAATACTGACTCTGTCATGGTGTCATCCCCACGAAAATGCTGGGCGCAAATAGCAAGTTTAGCGACCAACTCCATCATAGAGTCATCCCCAAAAACTTGCTGAATGCAAACAGCAAGCTCAACGTTCAACTTAGTCCAAGAAGTTGTCTCTACAAACTTACTGGGCGCCAATAGTAAGCTCTACCTCCAACTCCTTCCAAGAATTTATCTTTACAAACTTGCTGGGCGTAGGCGTAAATAAAAATCTCTACATCAACTTCATCTTAGAGTTGTCTCTGCAAACTAGTTGGGCGCAGATAGTAAGTTCAAATGTCCTTGTTGTGAGCAAACAACAAGTTTAGCGTCTACTCCGTCTTATAGTTGCCTCTATAAACTTGCTGGGCGCAAACAACATGTTCAACATTCAACTCCTTCCAATAGTTTCCCCTGAAAATTTGCTGGGACCAAACAGCAAGTTCGTAATTCGACTACCTTCTAAAGTTTGCTCCTACAACAACTTTTCTAGTTCACCACGCCTCACAAGATCCAACGACTAAAATACTAAGTAGTCAAGACAACAACACTCGGCCTAAGTCATCCGACGAAACATTTGACTGACGAGATGCTTGATCGACAAAACAGGTGGTCAACGAAGCACTTAGTTGACTAAACACGTGATCAACAAAACGGGTGCTCGATGAATCCCTTGGTTGAACAAAAACAATTGAACGAAGGTCAGTTGGTCAACACGAATGTTGGATGGTGGGTAAGGAAGTTTCCACAGCAAAACACTTGGTTGACAACACAAGTAGTCGACGAAGTGCTTGGTCAACAAAACTACTCGGTCAAATGATAATACAACAACAAAAATACCCCACATTTTGACAAAACCAGTAAATGAATGATTGAATTAGATCCATTGGCTTAGGGAAAGCTGGCAGTTGTTTAACAACATGGCTATAAAAATAAGTTGGCAGACACAAGAAGCCATGTTCACAAAAAAAGATTATATCTGTTGACTTATAAACCAAGACCTATATGATGAACATTGTATGCATATATATGTAATTACATGCATGCATAAAGAATGAGATCGGAACTCTGTGTATATATATATGGCGAGCTCCGAGGTCGATGAAGCTCCTTAGCTCGACAACAACCCAATTCGGTGAGCTCCAAGGTCGATGAAGTTCCCTACCTCGATAATAGCCAAAGTTGCCGAGATCAGAGGTCGCCGAAGCTTCCTAGCTCAAAGCTCCCTAGGTCGACAACAACCCAAGTCAGCGGGTTCCGAGGTTGATGAATCTCCCTAGCTCGATAGTAACCCAAGTCAGCGAGCTCCGAGGTCGACGAAGTTCCATAGCTCGACAACAACCCACGTCACCGGGCTCCAAGGTTGACGAAGCTCCCCAGCTCAACAACAACCCAAGTCGGCGAGCTCCAAGGTCAACAAGCTCCTTGGTCAGTAAAACTCCTTGGTCTACACCAAACGATGGTTGACAAGCTCCTTGGTCTGCGAAGCTCCTTGGTCAGCGAAGCTCCTTGGTCAACTCCAAACGATGGTCATCAAACTCCAAGGTCGGCATAAGTGGAAGTACGCCGGCAAAATAGTCGAGCGACCTAGGGCTGGCTTGCGGTGCCTTCGCAACCCTCCATTCGCTTCATGTTGTGTGACACACCTTCACAGCCCTCTATTCGTTCTATGATGCGAGCAAGTAGGTTTGGATGAAGCAGGTCAACCCGAACCCTGCACCCAAGGTCTCCAAATCCATCATCCGACCTGAAGGCTTCTTGCATGCGCTATAGACCATATGATTGCCCCGATACGTGAGTGCCTCATTATCAATCTTCACTCAGCGCACGAGTCCATTACGTGATCGACGTGCCAGATCACTTCATGTCACGGCTCCATCACAACCACCAACTTCACTCAACGGGCGAGTAGGCGTGTAATCCCTGTTTCAGATTGTATGGAATTTTATTTTATTTTTCTTCGTATTATTTTATCTTAAATTCTTTCGTAATTTATTTTTATTAAGTCAATTTCACCCTATAGTTTGTAAGTCCATATTAAATTCTTAGTTCCTTCTAGAATTATTCATTTTCTTTCTAACCCAATATATTTTAATTGCTATTATTTTTCTCATAGCCCACACTACAAATTATTTCTTATTGTAAGCCCAACCCAGATAATTTATCCCTCATCTTATTTTTATATGCAGCCCATACCCACAAACCCAACCCAACCCAAACTCCACCAGCCAAAACCCCTTCACCTCCATAACTGAATCCATTATAATATATTAAAACAGATTGATAACTTACCCCATTAACCATAAATCATTTACCTATTAATCACCCCATTATATTATCATAACTATTATTATATTAATATACCCTATATTATTAAATTACTCCCTCTTCCTTCTTCTTTTCCACGCCCTTTTCACCAAACCGAAGCCCAAACCCATCCCTTTTTCCCCCTTCCACCATTGCCGTTCTCCCATCCTCGCCTTCTTCTTCGCCTTCGCCAGCCCTGCCGTCACAATCACCGAGCTCCCCCGATGCACAACTGCCAATACTCTCACCTCCTCACCCCGGCTTCTTCACCGAACCACCATCAAACGCTAATAACCACCCATGCTCGACTTGCAGCCACCGCTACCATCAATCCCAACCAGACCCGCCTCTACTACTCGAGTTGGCACCGACCACCGTCGCACTGTCGAATTCCTCAACAACACCGCCATTGCTGCTCCTCGCCGCCACCCGAGTGCTCCTGACTCTCTCAACCTTACTTCTCTGTCACCACACCATCGAATGCTGCTGTCTCTCTTGCCATCACCACTGATCAAACACCGAGCCCCACTGCTTTGCCCTCGACTGCACGCGAAGCGTCACCTTCCTCGTCCACCCTTGCTACACCGCTCGCCCACAACCATCACCACGGCTTCCCCCTCTTCGCCATCGACATCCACTCCCGTCGACAACTGCACCACCGCAACACCCCCTGCACCTTACCACCGATCATCACCCCCTCCTTGGCTGCCTTCTTCCATCCTCTGCAACCTCCGACCAAAGCTCGCTTGCAAGCTTTGATTTCAGTAACCCCCGCAGCGCACCCACCTTCTTCCCCTCTCCCTAGTTGCCAGCACCACCATGACCAATGTCGAAGTTCTCGTTGCACCCCAAGATCCTTCCATCACCACCACAGTTTCCTTCAATGTGCTCTTGCCTTCTTGCACGCACCACGACTAACTGTCGGTGCCCCGACTTCCGTTTTGCCTACGTGCTTGCTGCTCCATCTCGCAACTGCACCTCGCTGCACTGCTATCCCGCCGTCCAACTCCTTACAACCGGCCTCTTACTGTTGTTGTTCCGCCCGTTGTTGTTGTCGTTCGTGTTGTCGTTTCTCTCGCCATTGGACTTTCGCCGCCGTCGCTTCACCTCCGTCCCGTCATTCACATTCGAGATCCTCATAATAGGGCAAGAGTCACTTGTACAATCTTTTTATTCTTGTGCAAGCATCTCATTGATCTCCACATATAATCACTATAAGAAATTTGCCATATACCAACGGACACCTATAGCGACGGATCACTAATACCGTGGGTATAGGCATCATATACCTACTGACGTGAAGTAAATTGTGGGTATAGGTATTCTATAGCTTTGGAGATTTTAATCCGTAACTATAATTTTTACTAATGGAATAAAACACTGTGGGTATATTCCATAATTTATTTCCCCCCCAATTTTTCATTTTCCCAAATCCCAAATTCCCCAATTTATACCCTCTCTCTCACGCCCATCTCTCTCTCTCTTTCTCTACTCTCTCTCTCATACCCAAATCGCCGTCGTCATTCATCCACGTCGCCGTCGTCGTCCCCCTTCCACCATCTCCGTTGCTTCTCCATCGCCATCGCCGCCGCCGTCTTCATTTCCACCGTCACCGTCTTCCTCTGCCGCCACCCACCGCCGTCGCCCACCTCCTCCTCCATCGCCGTCGTTATTCATATATGCCTAAAATTACTTGGAATTATATTTCTGTGTGGAAATTATGGCTTGCATCTTGATTTGGATTGTGTTTGTTAATGCGATATGGTAATCTTTTTTATCTGATTCTTTTCAAGTTTCTAGACTGAGTACTAATTAGGTGGTGGGGAAAATTAGAGTGATGAAATTTTCTTGAATAGCTGAATTTTTTTGCGCAGATCTTGATAGAGTTTGTGGAATATACCGAGCGTTGTTGTAAAAAGCCATCTAAAATCTTGCCCTAACTTCAATTCAGAATATTTCTTGTTGCCAAAAAGATAACTCTGAATATTTCTATTCACAGTTTGATAGTCAACGTTAAGGTTTTCATGTTGAATTAAAAAATTCCCTTGTTAATTTTGCAGTTTGTTAATTTTCTTTAATTGGAATTGGGATATGGGATGAATGATCTAAGACTAAATTGGCAAGGGACATCTATGACCTTCCTTAGATCCCATGAACTATTATGGTCTTGTATTGGTTTGTACTTTTACTTTTCTATAATTAAATTCCTTTACAAAAATGAAGAATTCTTTATTAAATAATGTCTCCAATGTTTTTTTCTGTATTTCTTTTCTTCATTTTCATTTTCAAAATATCGAATTTCTCTGCTATAGTTTCTGAAGCCTACGCCCTGCCCTCCACAACATTGTTACGGAACAATGTAGTACAAAGTGGAAAAATGCCAAGATTGATATAAAAATTCATAGATTTAACACTGAGAGTTTATAAGATAACTATGAAAAGCAATCATGAAGACAATATTCTCTATAAAAGCGTGGCTGAAGCGCTCTAAAAAGCTTAATCGACAACTTGGACTAAAATGGGCTTACAGGGGTTTTCTTTACAACCATGATAGAAAGAGAAGTGCATAGACAGTGAGCACTGGTTTTGAATGTATGCTTTATCTGTTTGCAATTTGTTGTTTGTTAATTTTTTGTATAAACTCACTACTGAGCTTAATTCAGTTATCTGAAGGCCGTTCCTCCTTAGAACTTTCCCTTTTTATTGTGTACTATTTGAATAATATACATGCCCCTCCTGTTGTCATCAGCATTATACATCTCTCTCATGCATGATTGATAGAGCAAGTGTGAACCAAGGTATCGTATCTTGGCTGATACCAAGTTTTTGTTCCATGGTGTGAACTTCTAAGTTTTAACAGATTAGAGAAATAACAAACTTCTCGGGAACATGAAAAAATTCAAGGGATGAAAACATCTTGTTTAAGTTTTTTATTTTTTTTTCCATGCTAGGCTCCTTAATAGCATTTTCACGTCTTTATGAACAAAGCTCTTGGAAAAGGGCACAATACTAGAATAATTTGGTTTCCTTCTTTATTGACATTTTCAATTTCTGTTAGTACTGAGTTTAGACTTTTCAGCTTTGACTCTAATATTTTTGTTGGAATGCTGTATGAGGATTCATCTTAAGAGCAGGTAGAAATTGTCTGCTCCAAGGAATCACGTAGTTATGCTGAAATTGGAAGTTTAGGTCTGTATGAACAGTGGACTTAGTGGGCAATTTTGTGCATGAATTATGAACTACACTAATATAAATTCAATCAAGGTACCGAAATGTGTATGATGAACTGATGATCAGTTTTGCATAGTTCAAGGTCAGGTTCAAAGACTGAGTTTAATTGGATGTTCTCTGGTAAGGCCTTGTTTGGAAACAAAGTTAAGATAGCCAAAGTTATTTAAACTTTGGTGCATGCAAACTTTGTTCATCGGTTTATCTTACCTGTACCTCCAACTTAAGGTTGTTTCATAGTTGAGAAAAATTAGATTAGAGTCGAGATTAGATAACTATAGTTTTCTCTTTTTTTGGGCTGAGTTGAGGTAGTGAGATGACTCTAGTTATCAAGTTATCAGAGTTCCAAACATGCCAAAGTCACGATACCTAGAGTTTGTAAAGTTATGAGAGAAAACTTCAGTTGAAGAAGTACCATCTCTATACTCAAAATTGGATGGTTGATGAGGCTTATTTTCACTACTTGTTTGATTAATGTAATAGTTTATACAATCTAATGGTGTATTTTATTCTGTAAATTGTATGGTTGTTAAGGCATATTGTCACTACTTGTTTGATTAATGTAATAGTTTATACAATCTAATGGTGTATTTTATTCTGTAATTAATATGAACTTGTATTTTGCTCCTAGAAGTTGAAGAAGTATATGCAATATGAAGATATTTTTCTAGTAAGCTTTGATAATTTAGAATAAAAATGTTAGTGTAGAACTTGTGTAGGATCCCTATTATTTATATTCGACAAAATTTGAAACATGGTCTTCCATTTAATTGTCTTATTATTTCAATTATTAATATATGCTTGGAAGATGCAGGTCAAGCTTATATTGCAGTTATGCTTAAGGCTTCTTGTCCCATTGTTTTTAATTTTTTATTTGGCTTCATTTTATATTTTTAGATACTACCAAGAAACTACGAAAGCCCAAGCCATGGAAACATCCTCAGCCAATAACTAGGACAGAGCTCAGGTAGTTGCGAGATGAGTTTTGGGACACTGCTCCTCACTCTGGTGGCCAGAAAGGTGCTCATTGTTGTTGGTTTGTTTATACTAACTTCCTTTTCCCTAGATTATCAGTATTAATGAAATGTAACTCTTTCCTTACTGGCATGCATTAAACCTTGTATTTAGTAGCAAGTATAATAGTTTTCATGAAAAAGTTTAGAGGATAAGTTAGCAAAAGAGTTTAGAGGATAAGTTGGCACTGTATAGAACTGCAGGAGTAACTAAAGCTTTTGTTGGATGAACTTTTGCATACCTGTAAACTATTTTCAACTTAATGAACATTGTTTTAGTTTTTAAGTAAGGCAAGTAGTTAGTTACCTTTAAGATTGATTCATGTTCATCCTTATGTCTTCCCTCTGTGTCTATTGTATAGTTTGCTCTCAGAGGGAAAGGGTAGCTTTCTCTCTTTTCTAAAAGAGAAAGGATGGGCATCTTCATTAGCTGCTGGTGTTGGTGATAACGGTTCCCACCGCTCTTCTATTTCTTACATTTTTGTCATGACCATACACCTTACGGGTGCAGGATTAGAAAAGGTACATCTTACTTATAATATTGTTTTTTTTGTAGTTGTAGTATTCATTAGTTCTTTTGTTCTTAATTGGTTACACACAATGTACATGTTAATTATGTTTTGGTGCTCTTTGTTTATAAGACAACTCTACTGTGCTACATTCTCATAGTTCTTTATTTGGTTATTTTAACAAAGGATTAACACTACTAATTACTTTCTAATGAACATATTTGCAGCTCAATGAAGTTATTGGCGTGGTATATCAATACATCAAGTTATTGCATCGTTCCCCCCACAAGAGTGGACATTCAAAGAACTTCAAGCCATTGGCAATATGGAGTTTAGGTTTGCTGAGGAGCAACCCTAGGATGATTATGCAGCTGAACTTGCAGGTTCTCTAGTTAAATTGCTTTATACATGTTCATGAATTCTCTTTCTCTTGTTTTCATGAGTTGTAGTTAGAAGCTTTATGATTCCTGATAGTCTACTATCACTACCATACTATGAATACTTCTTTCATATATTTGTGGTTGAAACAAGTATATTGAGCCTTCAACTGTATTTTTCTTTTCCCAAATATCCCTAAAGCTAACTGATTTGAGAATTTTTTCTGCAGAGAATTTGCTTTTCTATTCTGGAGTACGTATCGCTGCATGCATGTGTATAAAGAGAATTTTTCGTTCTCTTAAGGTTCGAATTTGAAGAACTATCTTTTCTGTTATAGATATGCATGTTCAGTTAGAATCTCTATTTCTTGGTTCTCTTTTAACTTCAGTTTGCATTTTTCGTTTCAGTTTTGGCAATTTTTTTTGCATGCGAAATACTTGGAACAGACGAGACTGTTGGAAGCAGGATGAGATACAAGAATCTGGAGTAGCAATTATGGATCATACCAATGTGATTCCTAGTTTTTCTCAACTTGGTTATGGTGTAAGTGGATTCTGAAGCACTATATAATGTGAACTAAAGGGCGCCACATACATATGTGCAGCTTCACACTTATCAGGTTGATATCCTTTTCTGTATGGTGCTTGCATTAGTGCAATAATGGGTGAATTGGTAAAATATGTTGGTGTCTTATTAAGATCTTTTAAGGTTAGTGTATATTCATGCTATTCTGGGAGCAGCTACTGTCCTGATAGGAAGGGAAGGGATGCGAAGATGTAATAAGCTGTAAATTTGGCATTCTTTGTTTGTGTCAAAGTTTTAGTTGATCGATCAGTATCAGAATGTAACAAGCTGTACATTTGATTACCTGTATGAAACAATATCCCAATATTTCCAATTCTGAGTTGATTACTATAATGGTTATGAATCTGTGATTAAATGATTGATGTTGATCTCTTGTAATGATTATATCTGATGATGAAGAACTAAACAAACACAATAATGAGGCTGGAACATCTCAATCAGCCTAAAATACACAAAAAGAACTATACCAACGGAATAAACACGGTGGGTATATATTCAAATAATTGGACGCGAAAACCATTGCTAAAACCTATAGCAATGGAGTTTCAACCGTGGGTATAGGAAAGAAAAAGGTGTCTTTAAAATCTATACCAACGGATACGAAACCGTGGGTATAATATCGAGGTTTTGTCCAACGGGTGAAAAAACCGTCGCTATAGGCTATAGTGACGGCATTTTGTCGTGGGTATAGCTAATTAAAAACGACGGAAAAAAATGTCCATTGGTATAGGTTTTACGGGCTCTACCTACGGTTTTTCGTCTTTTACCCACGAATTTTTGCTGTCACTATATGTCAAATTCCTTGTAGTGAATCTCATCTTTACATCTATGTTATTAATCTACTCATTATCGTCATATAATATTTGAATTCTAATCCATACATCATTCATCATTTGATTCGACCTCCATCTACCCAAATGTCATAGAGATTCATGGGACCCTTCTATAAATGCATTTGTTACACAAACGAAACAAGAAGCATGAAATTATAAAAGAATGCGTGACTGAATGAATTGTATTTGCATATGATTATATGTTAATATTCGTAGTTTCGTTGAAATGCTAATGCTCGTAATGTTAATAATAGAAACCATACCGATTCTAGATGCGGATGTTTTCTCAATTCTAATCATAAAACTATGCACTTGCAAAATTAAAATCGTTAAAAAATCAACATGTATGTCTCTGGCCTGCTGTTTGCTCCAACCTGGCATGAGAATTCGACCTAGTTACTTTTGGCAACATCTAGAACTTATTGAATAGAAATGATAGCACATTGTGTCTAGTATCTAGAACACCTTATGGATCTCAGTCCGATTTATACATTGTATGTTATCACTATTTTAGTAGTGGCATGTTATAATTTTCAGAACTGAGAACATACACAAAACCCGTAAAGAATTAATTGATCGGCCTACATTCTGTAACTATAATGTATCGTGTGAATATGCATCGAAACCGTCAGGGAGTCTAGTTTCTAAAACTTCTCTCGGAACCTGATTTGCTTTCTCGTAGCGGTGGGAAAGTTAGTTTTTGTACAATAACGTATTGCTGTCCAGAATTGTATTTTTCATGCTTTTAAATATAAATGTGTTAAACTTTGCATCTAATGAATTGCACAACATACTATTCATTGTACAGTCATTGATACCTCCTTGATGCCGTTTCTTAACACCGTTCCATCGATTGCATATCCATGATTCATTGTAATAGAATAACGACAAGCCGGGTTAAAAAGTGAAACGACTTAGTAGTGGATATTATAGGAGACTGTACTCGAAGGAGGGGCCCATGTTTCATGTACTAATTATTGATATTGATTACTGTTTTATCGATTGATTATGGATTACTGACTAC
Source organism: Hemerocallis citrina (assembly GCA_017893485.1). Lineage (NCBI taxonomy): Eukaryota > Viridiplantae > Streptophyta > Magnoliopsida > Asparagales > Asphodelaceae > Hemerocallis > Hemerocallis citrina. The sequence goes on along the minus strand of CM030358.1, from coordinate 384,152,819 downwards.
AGTATCCCAACTATTGTGTACTGTACCGTTACTGATTACTATTTACTATTTACTGTTGCCGAGTACATGAACCTATAAGATTCACCACTATAGTCGAAACATTCACTTAATTGTTGCACCCTGTGGTATGGAACGCAGGACTGCGTGCATTAGATAGATTAATAAAAGACTGATAGACATAAGATTTACACTGAGTATCGACACTTGCATTATTAATCATTAATTATTGTTATCGATCACTGATTATTGAATATTTTTTTATTGATTATTGATTATTGAATATTGCTTACCGATAATTGCATTGTTGTTTACTGTCTACCGATCATTGCATTATTGACTATTGTTTACCGACCTTTGATTTTTTGATCATGTTATCGCATGTTATTTATTGACCCTGATATCGTTCCAATTTCTTGTTCAGGTTACATCGTGCCTTTACTGTTTAACTGCTTGCCATTACTTGTGCCCTGTAGCTTGCTCTAATGGTTACCCTTCATATTTATTTTGAGTTAATGTTTATACAGGTACAAATGATAGGATACTGAAAGATCTTAGTGTACTGTTATTATAGTGCATATTCTCGGGCTATTCTGTAAGTTCTTGTATCTCAAATATTGGTTATTCATGTTATTATTATTCATTTGATTATTATTATTGTATTGTTGAGCTTACCAGTATTGTACAGCTTATGAATGATATGAGTTGGTATACTTATATCATTCGCTGGGCCTCAGTTACGTGCCCGTGTTTCCGTATAACGGGAAGCGGGGCTTGACAAGGTGCGTGATGAACGTGCCACATCGTTCTAAAATTCGGGCCAACATAATAAAACATCCTAAAAATGATTTAAAATTCAGAAATTTAATTGAAAGTTAGAAAAAATTAATTATTAAATTGGAAAAAATAATCTAAAATTCCAAAAAATAATTAAAAATTGGAATAATTAATTAAAAATCAAAAAAGCAACTATTAATTCAGGATAAATCAATAAAAATAAAGGAAAATATCCACTGCCTTTAGAAGCTCCGAACAAGTTCTTCATATCTCCAATTGTACCTGACAGTCGAGATAGTATACCAAAACATCGAAACAAGGCAAACTACTTCTCGAAAACCGAGAAAATTGTCCTCCGGGAGTGGGGGCTTATGATAATGGTAGAAATCACACCAAATCACAGTCGTAGGATTCCAGGATATATCTTAAAGCTTCTAAAGGCAGATTAACAGTAATGAGCCTCCCTAACAGTCTAGGCCTTCTCCAGGATCATTAACAAATCCATGTGTGTGGGCTAGTACGGGTAGGTCGGTAAGGTCCAATATCCTGCCAGTTCGACTTACACGTGATTACTCGTTGGAGTACTAGTCAACTTTTAAGAATAAGTTGAGTTAGTGTAATAGAGCCAAATCGAATATTAGTGTGATCTCAATAAGTTGTGAGATTACGAGTTGTGCAATATTTTGTGATATGCATAAATGCATAAATGCATATAGAATGGATATTTATGGGAATTAGTGTAGTCTAGTATATAACTAGACTTACACATTATTGGGTGATTAGTACCCTTAATCCCATTACTCTCATTAATAAATGATTAGGTTGTTATTGGGAAACTCAGTTCATGTTAAGTTCCATAAATTAAAATGTGAGTTCTAGAGTTTGAATAAGGCTTAGTTACCGGCAAGTGACCTCTAGTGTTGTTGGCGTAACTCCGAAAGGGTGATGCTAGCTCTAGCATGTGTTATTAATGATTGTAAGTATAGACACTAGTTGGAAGTTGTATCCACCTGTCAAGGGCATGTGCAACATTTTCTCGATTGTTAATTTCTACGATCTAGTGATATGGACGGTAAGCGGATGTATAGGCCATAGGGCTCCTGTCGGAACTTAGGGGATTGACCCCTTAGTGTTCGTCGAGGTTGTATGTCATCGGATACGAATGGGGAGCGGGAGTTTAACGCTGGGCCTCTCGATGAGCAGAGAAAGACCGCAAGGTCGCATTTACATTCGTGACAGATTTTGGTTAGGCCTGGAGCTGAGAAAGACTGCAGGGCCCGAGCGGAGTGGAAATGACCACGGTCCGACTGCAATAGCAGAGAAAAACTATAGGGAGCTGCAACCTTATCAGTTATTAAATAAATATCAGCAGTAAAGAATACGTGAATAGGTTAGCATCGAGAGGGATTATACCTTACAAAGAGGTTAACGTTTGTGGCTTGCATTCATAAACTATATTGTATGAGCGGCATAGGGTTCCAAACAAGCCTGCATTTGAAAAAAAGCATTGTGTGCATTTATTTGCATTAGACTTCCAGGATCATGGCATATACTGACACACTTAGTAGATTTATTCTTAACCATTCCCATGGTTTGACATTAAAGTTTGATTGTTTAGCAAGTTACAGATCACTGTTATTACCAGATTTGCATTAGTTTTAGCAACTGACATTCGAATGTTGGGAGCATGGATTCGAGCTTTGTCGCGCATCCTAGTGGAAGTTGGATTTTTGAATGTTGTAAATTAGATGTAATTTTATATGTAATCATTACGGAACATTGTAATAAGTTGTGAAAGTTTCATTCTTTCCTTCGAATTGTACTGTGTTATGTATTCAGTTGAAGTAAAAAATTCTGAATGTATTACAGAATTTCAGTATATTGAATTCGGGGCGTCACACATCTCTTCCAAAAAGATAATGTAAAAGAGGATTTGGAATCTATATGAACTCGGAGCCTTTTTATTACCAAGCTGGGAGATTGCATCTTTTGACCTCTTCAACACTTAAGGGGTCTTGAGAACCCAATCTACTCCATTCACTGCCAAAGTTTCTCATGTATTGACCCAAACAAAAACAATTTTTTCTTCTACCATGGCCTCCAACCTCAGACTACTTCTCGCAACACAAACTCGTCGTTAACAACAAATTATGGAAAAGGGGTCTCCTCCCTCCCCTCCCCCTCCCCCTCCCCCTCCCCCTCCCTCGTCTACTTTCCCTAAGCACTAACCGTCTGACGGCACTCACCCTCCCCCGTATTCTTCTCCGGCCCTCCCCCAGTACTGCTTCCCCCCCCCCCTCTACAAATCAGTCCTCATCCTCACCCTTCTTACCCTTCCATTGCCACCATTGCCACCCTTTTGAGCGTAATCTCCCAGCTTGGTAATAAAAAGGCTCCGAGTTCATATAGATTCCAAATCCTCTTTTACATTATCTTTTTGGAAGAGATGTGTGATGCCCCGAATTCAATATACTGAAATTCTGTAATACATTCCAAAACCAATTCCAAATTCTACTAGATTCGCAGGCTCATTTGGTATCGGAGGGGGTACCCTCTGGGCTCAGGCAAGCTCCTTCCCCGCCGCGGGCACATCGAGATGCGCTACCAAGGCGAGTGGGTAAGGGCTCCGATCATCATCGCCCTTCGTCTGAGCGGCAAATGGACGGGAGGGCCCAAAGAAGGGGTCCCCCTCCAAGCCAATCTAGGCGAAGGAGTCCACCGACTTAGAGCCGGCGTCCCGTCCATGACCACAACAGCAAAGTTGGATACCAAACCAATTACCGCAGGAGATACCAAGAAAATTATAGAGAAAGGAGCGACCGGTATCACACAAACTACCGTCATCCAAGCACAATCCAGGGAGCGCATCTTAGGGGCTCATTACAGCATCATCGCCCTCATCATCATCAGGGTTTGGCGTCCTCCCCGCCAAGACCCGATAATGCTACCATGCTGGCCAATCCTACTCCAACAGAGACTTCCCCATTATCACCCATTAAGCATTTACAACCCGTTGCTCCCCCCCCCCTTCACAAATCCCACCAACTGTCGCCAAGGGGGCTGACGATCGATCAACCTAGGTCCAAAGACATCGGGGCCCAAAGAAGGAGACCCAGTGCGGACTCAGGGGAGACCGACCGTCTACCGCCTGTTAGGCCAGTTGCTGAGCAGTGGCAGGAGGTTGTGAACAAGAGAAAAAGAAGCTCCAAGTCACCTCCCACATCTCCAAAAAATCTCAAAAAACCACTGAGAAAGGGGAAGAGAAAGCCGGTACCGTGTTTTAACTGCGGCGAGCTTGGTCACTTCCGTACAGAGTGTACCAAAGATGTTCGCTGTCTGCGGTGCTTAAAATGGGGTCACTTTTCGTACAATTGCACCATGGTTGCTGCCTCCAATGAGGATGAAGCTAGGAGAGTTTGTAGGGGTAGATCTCCGGACACTCCGGCAACGATCCGGCTTACTAACAGTCTCAACATCATTAAAGCGGAGGAGCATTGGCTCAAGCTGTGGTGTGCGGTCGCGCGGGTCAAGGCGGGTAGACCATCGGAAGCACATGTCCTCAGTGCTTTGAGCGAGAAATGGCCGATGAAGGCGCATCGCGATTGGGTCGTCAAAAGAATGTGCCCCCTCATGTTCCTGGTGTCCTTCCCCTCAACCCAGAAAATGTTAGAGATAACCGGTGAAAAAGCTTTCGACTTCGGGCATTTCAAATTGGAGTTCGAAGCTTGGACAACCGGTTTTGGTGCCGAAAAACCACAAGGCTCGAGATATTGGGTGTGGATCCATAATGTTCCTTTACACTTTTGGAAAAAAGAGGCGTTACAAGAGATGATTTCCGAATTCGGTACCATTGAGGAAATTGATGAGAAAACTGTTAGGCGGTCGGAAATTGTTTCGGCGAGGATCTTTATTAGGAGCAGAGACATCACCTTGATGCCGAGGTTCGTGAAGGTCTTCTCTTACGAGGAAGCCTATCTCATTCGATTTGTCCTCGACAAATGCGCGGATCAGTCCACCACCACGACCTCTACTACCCGATGCTCTATCAGAGACGGGAGGAGCCTACAAACAAGTGGCGGAGCCAGCTTGGGATCTCACTATTGACGGCTCACACGAGGTCGAGAGGGCACACCATGAGGTGATTGAGGCGGCGAGAGCTGCGGAGGCCCTCAAAGAGGCAACTGGAGTGGGTTCAGAGGAGGGGGAGGCTGGGAGGGATGCCGATGATAGGTGGCGACGCCTTGTCAAAGGATCCTACGGCCAGGTCACCTCCGTCCTAGATCCAGCTCAGTCAACGACTTCGAAGGCATCTAAGGCTTTTCAGTGTAAAAGCAACCCTGTCGGAGAGCTCCAGAGCTGTAAAGCACTGTCGACCTCTGATGAGGGACAGGCGCCGAAGAGGGACAGAGAGACTGGGTCTGCAAATCCCAGATCTGGCTGTCATCTTCGCAGCTCTGAGAGACAGCCAAAAGAGAAGCCGCTATCGACAAAGGAGTGGGTGGAGTCAGTGTGGAAAGCACCTCTGGGGCAAAAAGACACTTCTTTGAATACGGAAAGGCAGAGGGGTGAGGCTTTATTGGGGAAAGAGAAGGCAGGGGCTCTGAGCACTCTCAGAGTGGAGAGCGTGGTGAGTTTAGAGGAGGGGGTGGTGTTGGCTTTGATCAGAGCATACCCAGGAGTGGGGCAAAAGGCAACTCTGGTGGTGAGCAAGATCTGGATTGTGAGGTAGATGGAATGGAGCTTTTGACAGCGAAGAAGGCGCAATCCTCAATGGGTAAAGAAAAGTCTATTTCCGCCGCTCCATCCCCCAATGGTCTCAAGCCACGTGGCAGAGTTGGTGAGGCGACAGCTGGTGACTGCACTGCTGTCGCTTCGTTTGTGGAGCCGAGCGGTGTGCTGCACCGCGTGTTAAATGGTGACGGCGGTGTGGTGCACCGCAGGGTATATGGATCCAGCACTTTGAAGGAACGTGGCAGAATTTATTGTGTTGAGACTAGTTTGCCCTATTCGGGTGGGGTTGGAGTCAGCATCAGCGAAGTGGCTGGGCCCATAGAGGGGCCCATTAAGGTCCGTTCCGTTCCTCTCGACAATGATATTTCAACGCTCGTTAAGCAATCTGAGTGTGGGCCCGATGTGGGGACCAACAAAGTTATTGCATCTACTCTTGGATTCTCGATGGCGGACTCTGGGCTCAATGAGGAGACCACTGTGAGCCAGGATGATGTTATGTGCCACAGTCAACATGCTGATTGTGAAGAGGACCAAGAAGGGCGCCTGAACCTGGAAGTTGACTTCTCTGTCTCAGACGAGGACTCAGGAGATTTCGATTTTATTGCAGACACTCAAAGGGAAATCTCTCCAGAGTTGGTTATGTCTACTATACCAGAGTCGGCTCCAGGAGTCAGGATTGGTTCGTCTACCAGGGCGGTGGGTATCAGAGTGCAGAGGTCGCCTAAGAGGGCTCATGCGGAGTCCTTGGATGATTTTCTGGAGAGAGCAGCGTCCAACAAAGCGGCTAAAAACGTCGATGGAGGTACAAAACTTTTTCTTGCCAATATTTTAAATTTCATGTCGGACTCTGAGGTTTTTCTATTAGCTGTCACATGCGGTTTGGATGTTTTTGATAAAGAACGTAACGCGTTACTTCTTAATAAATTGAGGGGTTAGGGAAACAGAGAGAGCTAACTCTAATAATCTTAAGGAGCTAGGACCCAACTCTAGGACTTCTGAAGATAACGCTTCCACAGACGGCGCAGGGCCGACTATCATTCTCGAGGATGTAGCCGGCCCTACGCCCTCCACAACGGTATCCAATCTCCATCCCCCCAATGAATACACTTTTTTGGAATGTTAGGGGATTGGGGGATAGAGGTAAGAGGGGTATGGTGCGGGATGTCATTAGCAATTCCAAGGCGGATGTAGTAGGACTGCAGAAGACCAAACTCCGGCATGGGCTCAAACTCAAAAGAGTTGGTGGTAGCAGAATCAAGGAGTGGTTGTTACGCCCCTCTGCCGGTGCCTCAGGGGGGATTGCTATTGGGTTTAATTCTGATCTTCTTTCTTGTGAAGAGAAGCATTGTGGAACGTTCTCTTTGACTGCCCGTCTTAAGCGACGTTCCGATGATTGGATGCAAACGGTGAGTGTTGTCTACGGGCCGAACGTGGCCACAGACAGAGAGGCCTTCTGGCTAGAGCTAGCCGACATCCGTCAGCGCTGGGAAAGAGGCGCTAGCGACAGGCACCGAGAGGAATTCAATAGAGTCATCACGGAACTTGAACTGATTGATATCCCAGTCAATGATAGACTTTTTACCTGGTCTAATCTACAAGCGGTTCCGGTTACGGCCAAGCTGGACAGGATTCTAGTCTCTATGGATTGGGAAGCGTTATTCCCTCTCGCATCGGCCAGAACGATCCCTAGACCAACTTCAGATCACACCCCGATTCTACTCGATGTGGGGAATCGGGGGGCTCACAAGCCCAGGAAATTCAGATTTGAGAAGGCCTGGCTGGAAATCCAGGGATTCCACCATATGGTTATGGAGAACTGGGCACTACCATTGGCCGGCAGGGACGCGGCATCTCGATGGTGTGGAAAAATTCGTAGACTTAGAAGGAGGCTCTGTAGATGGAATCGATCTAGATTCTCGAACATCTGGCGTGATAAAGAGTCCTACTTGGAAGAAATTGATGTGCTTGAGAGGGTGGAAGAAACTAGAGTCCTTTCACAGATAGAGCGAAAACAGGCTATTAGAACTCCGTGATAACATTGCTAGTCTGTATAGACTAGAAGAGATCAAATGGCAACAGAGGTCCAGGATTTCGTGGCTCAAAGACGGGAGACGCGAATACGGCCTACTTCCATCGGGTTGCAAGTGCTAGAAGGAGATCCAATCTTATCCTTTCTATTCAGACAGATACAGGAACGCAGGATGATAAGGTGATTTCCTCTACCTTCCAGTCTTTCTATAAGGGCTCTATTTGGGAAGAAGAATGACTTTAGGATCCCTATGGGTGAGGACTTCTGGCGAGAGTATCAGATTGCTCCAGGTCAAAATGTTTCCTCCTTGGAGGAACCCTTCACGGAGTCAGAGGTCAAAACGGCCATTGACCAGATGAAAGCTGACAAGTCGCCTGGGCCAGATGGTTTTCCTATGTTGTTCTTCCAGGTGTTCTGGGAAGAAATTAAGGGAGAATTTATGGATGTTATGATGGAATTTTTTCACAATAACCTGAGGTTGGGGATGTTCAACTTTGCAGAAGTTGTGTTGATCCCCAAACGGGAGGAATCCAAGTGTGTTGGGGATTTTAGGCCAATTAGCTTGATAAACTGCTCGGCTAAGATCATCACTAAGGTCCTAGCTATCCGCTTGGGTGGCATTATGGACAGTCTTATCAGTAGAACACAGACGGGGATTCATTAAGGGCAGATGTATCCTAGACTGCGTGGCTACTGCTGAACAAGTTATTCACCACTGTCACAAGAGCAACTCCAAGAACTTCCTCCTCAAGCTGGATTTTGAGAAGGCATACGACTCTGTGGACTGGGAATGTTTGCTAGAGGCTCTCAAGGGGAGAGGCTTTGGGGACAAATGGATTAGATGGATCAAACAATGTTTACACTCTAGCAAAATGGCAATTTCAGTGAATGGGAGGGTCGGTCCATCGTTCCCGTGCAAGAAGGGACTCCGTCAGGGGGACCCGTTGTCCCCACTTCTATTTTCTATTGTAGCAGATGTGCTCAGAGGTATGCTAGATAACAGTCAGAGAAAAGGGTGGATATCACCTGTGGCCAGCAGCACTGCTAATCAGGGATGCACGATCCTTCAATATGCTGACGACACCCTAATGTTCGGAAATGGGTCCAGAACAAAAACTATTTGCTTTAAAGGGGTCCTTTACTGCTTTGAGGCCTGGTCAGGCCTTAGAATTAACGTCCACAAGAGTGCGCTGATTCCTATCTCACTTTCAGAAGCTGAAGCTCGGGAGCATGCCACCATTCTCAACTGTGCGATAGAACAATTCCTAATCAAATATCTAGGGCTCCCGCTCCGTCCAGGGAGGCTCACTAAAGCAGACTGGTTATCTATTATTGACAGGGTGGAGGACCGACTGTCCGGTTGGAAAGGCAAATCACTTTCTCTTGGGGGCAGAGTGGTACTCATCAACTCTGTGTTATCCAATCTGCCCATTTACTACATGTCCTTTTTTGAACTCCCAAAGTGGGTGATCCAAAGGATTGACCGTATCAGGAAAAGATTCCTATGGAAAGGTGCAGACGCAAATAAGGGAGGCTACCACCTTATTAAATGGAATATCGCTTGCATGAAAAAGAGGCACGGAGGGCTAGGAATCATTGACCTCAGAGATATGAATTTGGCACTCCTGGGAAAGTGGTGGTGGAAAGTATTTCATCACGGTGGGGAAGGATGGCAGGACTTTATCCAACCTTACCTTCGAGGGAAAGGGACAAGAAACTTAGGCTTTCGCGTAGGATCCAAAGTCTCCCGCTTCTGGAAAGGTGTTGCTAAAGCCAGCGGACCGTTCAATTCAGCAACTTCGTCTGTAATCGGCAATGGTCGAACAACCAGATTTTGGTGGGACAGGTGGTGCGGTCCTCATACTCTTAAGGAAGACTTCCCTGAGTTGTTTGCTAGAACGAATCGACCGAATATCTCGGTAGCGGAAACATGGAAAAGAGGGACTTGGAAACCGTCGTTCCAAGGAACTCTTTCTCCAAGTTTGCTACAGCAACTGCATGATATACAAACGCGCATTGTCCAATCTGGGGTGATTTGTGCCCAAGGCCCAGATCACATGCGGTGGGGTCTCGAGAACAAAGGAGTGTTCTCGGTTAGATCACTCTACCACCGGATTCACTACCGATGATGCAGGCCCAGCTGGGCAGCGGTACTTTGGAAGACTAAAACTCCTCTGAAGATTAGAGTCTTCCTCTGGCTTGTGCTAAACAATGCCATACTCACTAGAGAGAACCTTGCCAAGAGACAACCTCACATTGCGACCAACTGCGGGTTCTGCAACGTACACGTGGAAGATTTCAATCATCTGTTTCTTCACTGCACCAGAAGCAAGGCCATCATGATAGAAGTGCTGAGAGCACTAGGAACAAGTGACTTTCCAAGAGACTATGTGGAACTGTGGGTTGGTTCCAGATTTGCAACATCCCGTCGCGATATGAAAGATGCATGGTTTATTGCCATTGCGGCAGCCACATGGGTATTATGGCTAGATAGGAACAATTTTTATTTCCGTGCTTCATGTAATTCTATTTCTAGTAATCTTACTCATATCATGCATCTAATTTCCTTTTGGGCTACAGCTGCTGCTTCAGGAGCAAGAGGGAGGATTGCAAGGGTATTCCAGGTGGATGATTTTGATGACGAGGAGATAGAGATCGGGCCAACTCTAGACTGATGAGTGGACTCTCGCCTCACTATTACATTTTTTGTATCAGGCCTTGTATTTTGTTTCTGTATTTTGGTTGCCTTTAGGCTGGATGATGTAACCCACCCCCCAGGGCTTTGTTGGGGGTTATGTTTTATTTCCTGCACTGCACTTTTACTTTCCCGGGACTTCGGGGTTGTTTATTAATCACTTATTAATGAAACAGGGTGGCATTATTCCACCTTTTCCTAAAAAAAAAAAAAAAAAAAAAAAACACTTAAGGGGTCTCCTAATGCTTGAAGGGTGGAATTCAGCCTCGAGTACCTATCTGGCTAGAAGTCCTCCCTAAACAGGAATCTAAAGTTTTTTTGCTGCCGAATAGATTAATCTTATACCATTAATTATGATTTATTGAAATTTGTGCAAATAATTTCATTACTATAAGTTCTATCACATCAATGTAAAAGGGAACACAATAAGAAGTAGCCAAACACTGAAAAAGGACTTGAACATGCATACCTTGCAATCAAGGTGTGTAGGATGGAAATCGCAAGATAAATTTAATATTTAATTTATTTATTTATTAAAGTGAATATGAATATAATTTTTATAAATTTCTTTTACCAGAAAAAGTTGGGTAGATCCTTCAATATATGTATAAATCTGCAAGTAAGCTAGCTAATTACGAAAAACTGTTGTAAGGAAATCTGACGTGAGTTTAGAGGAGATGGAGGACAACTTGGAAGAGTGAGATGATCATTCAGCTTTAGACCTCTACATATCCTAAGTCTAAGTGCATAGACACTCTCAACTCACATAGAAACCCCCTCAATAACCCGGTGTTCAATCTACACCACCAGAAGTATCTTAGTTAATACAAGTCTAGGAGTTATTACAAGCTAGATTACAAAAATAGTTTATTTATAGAGAGAGATCAAATCTCTCAATAACAACCCAAAATATACCAGCTGATATGTTATGTTCGTTCCTCCAATCAACTCCACCATCTCTCTATACTGATTCTGCATTGATACCTAGCAGAATTGGAGGAGACTCTTTGCTTCCGGCTAGTAGATGCAGAACTCTGGCCAGCTCCAGTCCATTGAAGGCCTTTTTCTTCCTCTTGTTTGCCACTGCTCCATCTAACCAATATGAAAAACCAGAATTTGCAATTAGAGATAAGCTTGTCATAAGTGCATGAAATAGAAGCAAAAATCCTACTATTTCCCCCCAACTATACTCTCCAGCATACTACAATAATTACTAGTAACCAAGTGCGTTAAGAGCTATGGGGAAGTGGGAGCAAAGCACCAGTGACTAAAGCATTCATGAAGTAAATCTGGCAGTGCTGTGATGATGCAGATCTCAGTGAAATATTGCCAGATTCTTTATGTATGTGGGCATTCAAAGAAAATGTGAAAAGATTATCCCAGCTGAGTAGCCAAGTAAATAATTTGCACTTAAGTGGCACTATACTCTTCCATGTTGCCTTGTGAGACTTCATTCCCCTGTTGCAGTAGAATTGATATGCTGACTTTGCTAAGTACATTCACTGTGATGAGCTTATACCTAGGGGAGTCAGGATTTTGGCTAAGTGTAAGCTGTTGTAGAAGCTAATTCCTCTCTTCCATTGCTTCATCTTATAGAATTCTATGAAACTGATTCTATTTAATTTAGTATTTTATTTCAGTACCATATTTGTTTTTTGGCAATTATAGTCATATATAATCTTTCTTTTTGCATTAGAATATTTTTGAGATTTATACAATCTTTTGAGATTTGTATCTTTGTTTTGAGCATATTTATAGGCCCTGAGATTAATGAGAAAGATATGATACTCTTGATTAAAATTTATTGTGTTGAGTTTTGCTCTTCATCCCTCTATTCTGTGATACAATACAATTGAGATCAAGTAATTAGGGTTTGTGATAAATATTAATCAAATTTTAGGGTTTGTGATAAACACTAAAAATACCCCCAAATCCCCAAATCCAAAACTCTAATCTCTCCCACCTTCTTCATCCCTACCGGCCTATACTCACCTCCGACATCTCCTACCCTACACCCCGACCAAACCCATCTCCTCACTCATCCTCGAAATCTCCATCGTCTCCCTCACCCGACCAATAACCCGATCGAACCCCTGTCCTCCTCCCCTCGCGTCGACCCAATGCCCTAGGCCGAGACCCCACCTCCCCCATCAACCAGTGCACCCCGATGCCGCAAAGCGTTGACTCACGCCACCGCCCTCACCGATCGATGCCTTCCCGCCGTCGATCACGTCGGCCAGATCCTGTGGTCCCTATTACTGCCGAGTGTTGTCGTTGCTCTTGAAGTTGTTGCTGCCATTGCTGTGCTCTTCAAAAACATACGCTGAGTTCTTCGAACCCTCGGTATACTCTTTCCAACTTTTAAATATTTGTGTTATACTGCTTTATCAATTATCATCTCTATTATATTATCTGATTTGCCTGTCGTCCACAAAAACAATTGAGATTGAGTGTTCCACTTGCTTGATTGGGTTACGAATCAATATTGAATCTTTTACTTGCTAAGAATACTTAGGAATTTAATTATTGATTGTAGAATTGAATTATTAACTGGGATTGTTAACATGATTCAGTTCATGAAAATCCATCAAACCGATTAATTGTTTAAAATTCTAACTTTGATCCGCATTAAGTGTTGGTAAAATTAATCCTTTAAGATTCTTGGAAAATTCTCTATTTTAGGGTTAGTTTTACATCAGTTTGGTATCAGAGCGAAGGTTCTTAAAACCCTAGTTCTTGCATCAGTTAGGCATCAATTTTTGCATTCATTTGTGATTGTGTGGTCGTTTATTTATTTATTATGATTATTTTTTTACATCATTTCAGATTTATTAATTAAAAACACACACACACGCGCGCGCGCGACTCCTAGTTCTTCCCTTTTGGTGAATGCGTCTTCGCAGCACCATCACAAACCCTGTAAAGCCTTTCCTATCCCTCCCTAACCACCCAATTAAAAACCGTAGACCTCCCTGACCTGAAATGGACAACTCTGATATTTCCACTGCCCTAACTGCCATTCAAGCAACTCTTGCCAATATCAATCAGAGGCTTGAGAAAGTGGAATTAAATCAAATTGTTTCCCCTGAGCTCCATGCTAATCGTTAGTTCCCTCAACGAAATAATCGCTACAGCCGACGTCAAGATCGTGACCCTGACGAACAATACAGAAAGAACGTTGACGTTCCTCATTTTGTAGGCAACATAGATCCTCAAGCTTATCTCGATTGGATCCGTGCCATGGACCACTACTTTGTACAGTTTGACATGAGCGAAGCCCTGAAGGTTAAATTTGCCGCAATGAAATTGACGGGTAAAGCTCAACAACATTGGACCAATCTTGAACATGCCCGTAGAGGCCAAGGCACAGCACTCATAGCCACTTGGAAAGCTGTGAAAGAAAAGCTCACTGAGAGATATTTACCGTTATCGTTCCATACCCGATTGCTAGATTCGTGGAACCAACTTTATCAAGAAGTAAATCCACACAAGAATATGTTGATAAGTTTGATGACTTCCTTATTCGGTGCAATGCATTAGGTAAAGAGAGTGAAGAACAAACTCTCTCTAGGTTCAAGGATGGATTACAAGGGGATTTGAGGAATGAGCTAATTCATAGAAAGGTAGACTCATTAGCAATAGCTTATGCTCTTGTCCTCAATATGGATTCCCTTAAAGCAAGTTCCCATTACAAGTCCAGCGATTCGATGGATCATTCCTACAGAATGAATCCTCCTGATTCCTCTACACCTGAGCAATCCTCTCCTCAGTATCCTAACAAGTCTTACCCAAACAAACATACTTCAAATTTCTATCCACTTAGAAATGACAAAACGGGTAAGAACAATGAAAGAAACTGTTCTAAGATTGATCCTCTCACTAAGTGCTATAAATGTAAGGGATACGGCTACGTTGCTGGCAACTATCCCAGCCCAAGTAGGATCAATATAGTAGAGGGTACCGCAGTCATCGCTGATAAGCCCGACAATGAGTTTACCTATGAACCTAATGTAAGTGATGATTTTGATGAAAAAGAGGATGATCAGTCTCTCAATTGTATTCAGTCTATTCACTTACCTCCATTGAGTGTACCTGAGTCACCCATTCTTTTCCAAGTCACCTGGCAACCCATAGATTTTATCCTTGTGTTAGAACATTACAGAGTCACAAAGTCTGCATCCATATTTTTATTTTGCATTCATGATTTGCATAGAGAAATTTTCAAAGAAATTAATGAGAATAATTGTAACTACACGTTAATAACAGATACAAGAAGGAAATTTAAAACTCTTGATGTTGGTGATGAAGTGATGGTTCGGATTCATCCGGAATGGTTTTCAGTTGGACCGATTAAGAACTTGAACATACGTACTGCAGGCCCATTTAAGATTCTACATACAATCAATGATAATACCTATGTCGTTGACCTTCCTGAAGGTTTTGGCATAAGTAAGACTTTCAATATTGAGGATCTAGTACTTTATGAAGGCTTAAAATTCCACTCTAGAAATTGTCTTATAAATGAGCCTATCCTACAGCCTAATGGTGAGATTCCCACATTTACCCCTCTAGCTTATACTATTCACCCACCGACAGAAGAATTGAATAATATTTTAGATTATCAGATAATCTCTACAAGAGATGGTGGTATGCACAAGTATTTGGTGAGGTGGAAGAACAAGCCGAAGTCGGATGACACTTGCAGTGATCGTAAGGGGCCCCGCAACTAAATCCCGATCTTTTGGAGCACCATGACAGGATCACTTATTTTGACTCGCCTGGGTCGAGCTCTCTCCCACCCGGAGAGAATGATGAGGACATCAATTCTATTTAATTTAGTATTTTATTTCGGTACTATATTTGTTTTTTGGTAATTATAGCCACATGTAATCTTTCTTTTTGCATTAGAATATTTTTGAGATTTTTAGAATCTTTTGAGATTTGTATCAAGATTTATTTTGAGCCTACTTATAGGCCCTGAGATTAATAAGAAAGATAGGCCACTCTGATTAAAATTTATTGTGTTGAGTTTTTCTCTTCATCCCTCTCATCTGTGATACAATTGAGATCAAGTAATTAGGCTTTGTGATAAATCCTAATCAAATTTTACGGTTTGTGATAAACTCTAAAAATACCCCAAATCCCCAAATTAAAACAAATCCCCAAATCCAAAACTCTAATCTCTCCCACCTTCGTCATCCCTACCGGCCTATACTCACCTCCGACATCTCCTACCTTACACCCCGACCAAACCCATGTCCTCACTCATCCTCAAAATCTTCATCGTCTCCCTCACCCGACCAACAACCCGATCGAAACCCTAGCCTCCTCCCCTTCGGTCGACCCAATGCCCTATGCCAAGACCCCACCTCCCCATCAATAAGTGCACCCCGACGCCACAGAGCGTCAACTCGTGTCGCCGCCCTCACCACTCGACGCCCTCCCACCGTCGAACCACGTCAGCCATATCTCGTGGTCCCCATCACTGCTGAGTGCTATCGCTGCTCTTGAAGTTGTTGCTACCATTGCTGTGCTCTTTCGAAATCTACGTTGAGTTCTTCGAATCCTCGGTATACTCTTTCCAACTTTAAAATATTTGTGTTATACTGCTTTATCGATTATCATCTCTATTATATTCGTCCATAAAAACAATTGAGATTAAGTGTTCCACTTGCTTGATTAGAGTACGAATCAATATTGAATCTTTTACTTGCGAAGAATACTTAGGGATTTAATTATTGATTATAGCATTGAATTATTAACTGGGATTGTTAACGTGATTCAGTTCTTGAAAATCAATCAAACCGATTAATTGTTTAAAATTCTAACTTTGATCCGCATTACGTGTTGGTAAAATTAATCCTTTAAGATTCTTGGAAATTCTATATTTTAGGGTTAGTTTTACATCAGTAACCTTGGCCTCCATCTCCGATTTCCATTAATCATACCTCCTTAAAAGTTCATAGTTACATTCAAATTCCAAGCTGAGCACGTGAAAGGAATAAGTTTACTATGCTTAATCCTCCTAGCCAATTAGATTTCCAGAATATAAGAGATTTACAATCTCCAAGTGACCAGCTTATAGAAAGCATTTTTCTTGCAAGCCAAAAACTCCCTTCCAAAAGTGAGTTGCTGTGGAAGGAATGGAGAATGTGCAGGATGATTCATCGAAATATAGGGTTGTTAACACATATGCCCCAAGGGATGGGTTGGTAGAGATTAACTTGCACCACCATTTAATCAAGACAACCACATTGAATACTTCAAGATCTATAATTCCAACTCCCCCAGCTTCTTTTGGCTTACACATCCTTCCCCAGTTCATATCGATAGCCCTTTATTATCAAAATCCCGTCTTCTCCAAAAGTTCTGCTCCATCTCTGATCAAGCCTCATAATTACCCAAATAGACAATATGAAGAAAGATGTATAGTAGACTAGTAAGACACTAAGTACATAATTGATCAATACTAGTAGATATCCTCATCTCAATCTTTTGGATGAGAGGAATCCATTCTTTCTTCTTAGGTTTCCTTTTGGTAAGTGGCAACCCTAGTGATGAGGGTGGAAATAGCGGTGGATTTACACTGTATGATTCTTAAACGAATCTCGAGACTCATGAGACCTTAACAGGCGGGCCCGGTGGCAGTTCATGGGCTATCCCAGGGAACATCACGAGGTCCAGCCCCATTAAAGACCCCACTGGACTACAAATATAGACTAACCTCCATAATTATAGGGTAATCGTATTTTCAATACCTAATCCTTTCGAATACCGCTGATTACTAACATGAGCATCGGAGGGTCTATTGTCGGGAATACTCTCAGTGTTTCAGACTTTTTTACAGGTCCTTGGAGGTTGTTGTGCCCACACACCACACTCATACTAGCCTCACATAAGGATCAGGCCTATGACTGAGATCTGAGTTTCTTCTCCAGCAAAAGAACTCACTATATATTGCTCCCAAAACTAAAAAATATTGATTCTTGATTTTGATGATTACAACACAATGCAAAGTTTGTTGTGCTATTTCTCATATATTGTAGGTTGTATCAAAGTTTATCATGAATGATAAACAAAGGCCTCAAAGCAAATTGATCAAGCAAGTCACAATGTTCTAAAGCTGAAGAATGATCAAGCAAAGCTTCATATAAAGACAATGGCTAAAGCTTTACTCAAGACTCAAGACTCAAGTCAAGACCAAAGCTTCAATGTCTTATAGTTTGTGTGTCTTATAAAATGTATTTTTTCTCTTTGTTGAGTCTTAAATTGATGTACAGCCTTGTCACACAACACACACACTTACATATATTTTTTATAACTGTGTGTTACAAAATGTAAAGGTTGAAACAGCTTGAACTAGAACAGTTGTTGAGTACCAGTCGACTGCCATTAAAGATCAGTCGACTGAATCTGTACGAAACTGTCTAATCTTCTTCAAACTCTTACCAGTCGACTCATAACGGCAATCCAGTCGACTATTCAAGTCGTTTTGACAGTTTACTGATTTCAAAACTTTATTTTTCGAATTCAAAAGTTTCATTTCCATTGGTTGACAGTTGGTAAACTGCTTCTTAACGTCTAGTGATTCTAACTCTATAAATAGAGTGTAAAAATCACTTGGAAAAGGTTACAAGATAATACTGTCTTTTACAAGCTTTCAAGTACCTAGTTCCAAGCATTTTTGAGAAAAAGTTCAAGTATTGTGCTTTCAAGAAAGAAAAGTTTTCAAATTCACTAAGTCTTGGTTCTCTGTTTTCAGTCCAGTATAACAACAATTTTGTTTTGGACTGAATTCAGAAGTCAACCAAATAGCCACGTAGAAAATCACAATCACAACAAGGCTATAGGTTGATTTCAAACAATTTTATTATTTTCTTTTCCTTTCGGTTGGAGAGTAGGGCTCTAGGGTGTAGAGTCAGGTTTTCACTCTTGGTGGAAGAGTGGGTTGCTCTCTCTAGTGGTGAGAGAGGACTACGGGTTGGACAAGGTTGTTGTCTAACACCGTAGGGTATTCTTGTACATTTTTCAAGAATAGTGTAAAATCTCAAGTGGGTTACTTGGGGACTGGATGTAGGTCGGGAGGACTGAACCAGGATACATCGTGTGTACTCTGTGGTTGTATATCTTTGAAATTGTATTTCAATTTCTTGCTTTTTAAGTTCTCTGTGAAACTTGTCTGGACAGTCGACTGCGTCTCTTTTTAAGTCGACTGGTCAGACTTGTACTACATACTCTCTGAAAACCTGTCTGGTAGTTCGACTGGTTCTTCAATAAGTCGACTGATCAGACTCATCTTAAAATAATCTTCTTAATTGTCGCCCCAGTAGTCGACTGGTTTCTCTTTTCAAGTCGACTGGTCAAAAGAAAAGTTCAATTCCGCAATTATTTTTTATAAAACACTATTCACCTGCCCCTCTAGTATTTCTTGCATTGCCTACAGGATCCAACACTTGGTATCAGAGCCTGGTTGAGTGCAATGGCAACTGCTTCTAATGCAAATCAATACCATGATGGCCAATCTACACAAAGGCCACCCCTCTTCGATGGAACCAAATACAACTATTGGAAGTGTAGATTGAAGATCTACCTTCAGTCCATCAACTATGAAATATGGAACATGACGGAGACCGAGTACACCGCTCCTACCATTCCATATGCACAATGGAATGGCGACATGAAGAACCATACAATGAACAATGCAAAGGCGATGAATGCGCTATTTTGTGTCCTTACAAAGGAGGAGTTTAACAGTGTATCCAATGCAACAACCACACATCAAATTTGGCACACACTCGAGGTAACTCATGAAGGAATAAATAAAATAAAAGAATCTAAAATATATGTTCTTCTTCACAGGTTTGAAATGTTCCGCATGAAGGAGAATAAGATTGTGTTCGAGATGATTACAAGGTTCACAGATATTACCAATTCACTTGTGGTGCTTGGAAAGACATACACTCAAGCCGAGATGGTGAGGAAGGTACTTCGTGTACTAACCCTCGAATGGGAGAAGAAGACCACCGCCATAGAAGAGGCCAATGATTTCACACAACTTTCTCTTGAGAATCTTGTGAAAAATCTTATGGCTTATGAGGTACAACTTGAAGAGCGCAAGAAGGATGCCAAACCACAACAATCAAAGAAGAAGACATTAGCATTCAAAGCCATGTCGGACTCCGAAGATGAAGAAGAAGATGAGGACGAGATTGCCATGTTCATGAGAAAGTTCAAAAAGTTCATAAGAAAAGGTAATTTTAATTCAAAATCTAAGGAATCTAATGAACCTTCCACTTGTTTCAGGTGTAACAAGATAGGCCATATGAAAAAAGATTGCCCACTAGAGAACGCAAAATCTAAGGAAAAGGCGTCCAACTTCAAGAAGGACAAGTACACAAAGAACAAGTTCGTGAAGAACAAAAAGGCATACCAAGAAACTTGGGATGACAGCAATTCTTCGTCGGAAGAAGAAATTGATGAGACAAACGAGGTTGCAAACGTGTGTTTTATGGCATCTCAAAATCAAGTAAGTAATGAGTATGATTCTAATGATTTACTTGATGCTTTCAATGAAACTTTTCAAGAACTTAAAGAAGAAAAGATTAGAGTCAAGAACTTAGAGAAAGTTAATCAAACACTTTCTCAAGAGAATCTTAACCTTGATAAAGAATTAAAATCCTTGAATTCTCGTATTTCTAGTTTAGATATAGTTCTTGAGTCTCTAAAAAAAATTATGAAGAGATATTCAAGAACGTATCTAAATTTAATAAAGAAAAAGAGAATTTAAATGATGTTCTTCAAAATCAAGTGCAATCTAGTCAAAAGTTTGAACTTGGTTTTAAAAAGTCCCTTGAAAAATCTCATTCTTCTAAGAACACTAGTGTAAATAAACCTGTATCTATTTCCATTGTTAAACATAAACTTTATGAGTTTTTTGAAAAGCGTAAAACTGTAAGTTTTCATGATAAAGGAAAATCTAAAGTTCAGACAAGTCGACTACACCCAGCCACCAGTCGCCTGTCCAGAGGTACTGAGTCTCATTCAACGAGACAAATACCTCAGATAAGTCGATCTATACTACCTCCCAGTCGACTGAATAATAGTAAAAGTCGACTGAAAGGTGCTGTAAAGTCGACTGGGCAGAACAAATATGTATGGGTTCCAGTCAACCTGAGTTCGAAAGATAGAATTACTTATATTAATTCATATATGCTTACTGTATGTAATTCTGCTAATTTTATTTCTACTTATGGTGGAAAATCAAACTCATCATGGGTTTGGTTTCGCACAAACTAATCTATTTTGTACCCAGTGAAAAAGGTACCATAATCACAATGAATATTTTATAGGTACCTAAGAGAGATCGTTGGATACTTGACAGCGGATGCTCGAAGCACATGACTGGTCATGCCAACCTCCTATCTTCCATACAAAACATTGATGGAGGAACAGTCAGATTTGGTGACAACAATAAAGGAAAGGTCATAGGAATTGGTATGGTCGGTAAGCTCACTAACCCCTCTATAGAAGATTTCTTATTAGTTAGTGGACTTAAGCATAACCTGATAAGTATTAGCCAACTTTGTGAAAAGGGTTATAAAATAATGTTTGAAAAAGATGCATGTTTAATTTATGATTCTACCATGCAAAATATAATTTTTCAAGGTTTTAGGAAAAATAATATTTATGAATTGTGTTTAAAAGTATATGAGTTTTCGAATAATTTTTGCTTAATAGCTTCTAATAATGATTCTTAGCTTTTGGCATAGACGTTTTGGCACTATGAATATGAAAAATCTCTCTAAATTGTCTAAGTACAATATAGTGAAAGGGCTGCCAAGACTATCCTTTAAAAAGGATAAGTTATGTGATGCATGTCAACTAGGTAAACAAATTAAATCTATTTTTAGAACAAAAGAAGTAATTTCTACTAGTAGGCCGCTCGAATTAATTCACATGGATTTATTTGGTCCCTACTAGAATTGCTTCTTTAAATAAAAGTAGGTATGTATTTGTTTTAGTAGACGATTTTTCACGATTCACTTGGACTTCCTTTTTAAAACATAAGAATGATACTTTTGAAGAATTTGCTAATTTTTGTAAACGAATTCAAAATCCAAAGTCTCTAACCATAGTCATTATTGGAAGTGATCATGGTGGAGAATTTAAAAATGAAACGTTTACAGAATATTGCAACAAGAATGGTATAACTCATTCGTTTGCATTTCCTAGAGTTTCACCACAAAATGGAGTGGTTGAAAGGAAGAATAGGACTTTGCAAGAATGTGCACGTACCATGCTTGTTGAAAGCAATTTACCTAAGTATTTTTGGGCTGAAGTCGTTGCTACAGTTTGTTATGTTTTAAATAGAATTTTGATTAGGCCTAAGCTAAAGAAAACATGTTATGAGCTATTTTTTGATAGAATTCCTAAGGTATCTTACTTTAAAATATTTGGATGTAAGTGCTTTATTCTGAACACTAAGGATAATTTAGATAAGTTTGATCCTAGATCTAATGAGGGTATCTTTGTAAGATACTTAAATAGGTGTAAGGTATATAGAATCTTCAACAAGTCAACAATGACTATTGAAGAATCCATGCATGTTGCATTTGATGAATCTCTATCTTCGTGGATTTTAATTGAAGATGATGAAACTAATTCATCACCTTTAAATAAAGTAATTACATCTTTAGAACAAACTTGTCTTGCGGATAAGTCGACCGATAAGGAAGTCAAGTCGACTGCTGTAAATCAGTCTACTGATGGACTTGTCAAGTCGACTGATCCTATTGTGATGTCTCTAACTTTACCAAAGTCTTTTGTTGAAGTTAGAGATCATCCTCATCCTCATGACTTAATAATTGGTGACATTTCACATGGTATTCAGACGAGATCACATATTAACATGATATCTCACACAGCTTTCTTGTCGGATTTTGAACCGAAGAATATACAAGAAGCATGTGAGAATGAATTTTGGATGAATTCCATGCAAGATGAGTTAAACCAATTCATAAGGAATGATGTATGGAATTTAGTTCCACGACCTCCTGATCATACTATAATGGGTAGTAAATGGGTATTCAAGAATAAGTTAGATGAATCAGGACAAGTTGTGAGGAACAAAGCTAGACTAGTTGCTCAAGGGTATAATCAAGAAGAAGGCATAGATTTTGATGAAACATATGCTCTTGTTGCTAGATTAGAATCAATTCGTATCTTATTATCTTTTGCTTGTTTTATGAGTTTTACACTCTTTCAAATGGATGTTAAAAGTGCATTTCTTAATGGGTTTATAAAGGAAGATGTTCATGTTAAACAACCACCAAGTTTTGAACATGAACAATTCCAAAACCACGTTTTTAAATTGAAAAAGGCTTTATACAGTCTTAAACAAGCTCCTTGTGCTTGGTATGATCGATTGAAGACTTTTCTTTTAGAAACAGGTTTTGAAATAGATAAAGTAGATACTACTTTGTTTATTAGAAGAATTAAGAATGATATTTTAATCATACAAATATATGTTGATGACATAATTTTCGTTTCTACTGATAGTAATCTATATCAAGAGTTTGCTAACACCATGAATAACGAGTTTGAGATGAGTCACATGGGTGAACTCAATTATTTCCTTGGACTACAAATTAAGCAATCACATAACGGCATATTTATTAATCAAGAAAAATATGCTAAGGAATTACTCAAATGGTTTAACATGGATAGCACGAGTAGCAAGACCACACCTATGGCTACTACCACTACCCTTGACAAAGATAAATTAGGTAAGAGTGTCGATTAGAAACTCTATCGAGGTATGATTGGCTCACTCTTATATATAACTGCTAGTAGACCGGACATTATGTTTAGTGTATGTTTGTGTGCTAGATATCAGTCAAGTCCTAAAGAGTCTCACTTAAAAGCCGTGAAACACATTTTAAGATATATTAAAGACACGTCTGATTATGGTCTATTTTATCCACGCACTGATAATTTTCAACTTTTGTCATTTAGTGATGCAGATTTTGCCGGTAGTTAAACTGACCGCAAGAGCACTAGTGGGATATGTCACTATTTGGGACATTCACTAGTCTCTTGGTGCAGTAAGAACCAAAATTCGGTATCCCTATCTACTACAGAAGCTGAATATATCGTTGTAAGTTTGGCTTGTGCCCAAATTTTGTGGATGAAACAAACCCTATTAGACTATGGTATTTTATTTGAAAAACCTTCAATAATGTGTGATAATACCATTGCCATTAACTTATCTAAAAATCTGGTTCAACACTCACGTACGAAACATATTGATATTCGACATCATTTTTTACGTGGTCATGTTTTAAAATGAGACATTTCTTTAGACTTTATTTCTACTGATAAACAGGTAGCTGACTTTTTTACCAAACCTCTTAAGGAAGACACCTTTATCACCTTAAGAAGATAACTAGGGATTTGTAGTTTTCATGATGTTTCTTGAATTTTTCTGGTAAGTCGACTTACAAGTATTGTTCGGTCGACTGCCAGGTATCTTTTATTTTTCTAATTTTTGTCTGAGTTTTATGCTATGCTCTGGCCAGTTGACTGTGCATAGTACCCAGTCGACTGACCAGTTGTATTAATGTTATGTTCAATTTTCTATTTTGACTCTCGACTAAGTCGACTGCCTCTTAATACCAGTCAACTGTCACGAATCAGTTTTCTTAAAATTCGAATTTTGGTACATCTTTTGAGGCGACTGTTCACCTTTTTTTACTGTTCTTTGACCATATCTGAGCCGTTGCTATCCCTCTCCTTGATCTCAGCCATACATTTCTATGTAAAAACCCTAAACCTACCCCCTTTCTTTCACTTTTACCTTATCTTTGTCTCCCAGATCTGAAGAAGATAAGTTGACTGGTGCTGCTGCTGCTGCTGTCAATTTCCAGTCATTTGAAGCTCAAACTCCTCTGATTTCTTGTGGTGTTCAAGTCCACTTGAAGCTCTTTTGATTCTTTTAGAGTCTCTTTGTTGGTGTACTTCCTTCCTTCTTTTTTTGTTTGAGAGTTTTGTTTCTCATGGCTTCTAAAAGATCAAAAACATCAAATGTAGAGGAGGGTTCCTCTTCTAGGGACTATATCCAATATCTTAGAAGTCCCGGCCTTGTTGAAAAATAGTACATAATATGTTCCATTATGATTTTTCCGGGTCAGTTTGTAAATTTTTCCGATTTTGATAGGTTTAATCTCATGCCTTTGTTTCAACATTGTGGTCTTTATGAGTTTTTGTCCATAGAAAATTAACCCTAATACTACCCTCAACTCATCTATTTGTTTTATACAAATATGAAGGTTGTTCAATCGGATGATGGTAGTGAGATTTTCATTTATACTTCTGTGAAAAATAAGAAGATGAAACTCACCTCCGAAAGAATCAATCTTATTTTGGGTTTAGATGATGAAGGGCTTGACTTAGGAGAAATTGAGATGGATGATGCCACCACTTTATCAAAAATTTATTTGCCAAATCATGGACCCCCTATGTCCAATAGGTCCATTACCCCTGTTGCAAAACTTGTTGCACGCATACTATCATACAATATTATTCCCAAAACAGGGAGTTATGATCAGTATTCCATGGAGTTGCAACAAGCCGTTTATGCAATATTCGGCAAAATTAATATTAATTGGGGTCGTATCATCTTCTCTAGGCTTCATAAGGCTTATACTTCATTTCTTCCTTATGGTGCCCTTCTTACTCAAGTCTTTTGTTCTTATGGTGTCGATCTCGATGCTGAGACCAATGTACTAAAGCACTATGAGTCTCCTGATCATGCAAGTTTAGCACGCATGAAGCTTCTCTCTTCTCCACCTAGGTCTCCTTCTAGGACTTCCCCTCCTGTTCCATTAGCTACTTCAGCCCGTCTGTCTTCAGCCTCTAATTGCTCTCGTCCTCGAGCAGATTTCGATAATCCTCGTAGTATTTATCATGCTGTCAATTATATACTGGATCGTCAAGATGTTCTTGTGTCAAATATTTCTCATCTTACCCACTTGTTCACCACTCAGTTTACTCCTCCCTCTCATGGTGGCCAAGATGAAGATGATGAAGATTGATGAGCTACAATTTTTATATTTTTTCTATATATTTCCTACTTATCATTGAATTTTCTATTTGTTATGTAACCGTTTGAACTAAGAATATTCCCTTTCTATGTATAAATTTATCTTTGTTTGTCATTTTGCTATGTACTTTTTGTGGTTTTTTCCTCCATTTTTTGTTGATGACAAAGGAGGAGAAATATAGCTTTTTGTGTTGGCTGTGTTATTTTGTGCAAGTTTTGAGTAGCATATCTTTGTGCATGTTTTTTAAACCTATGCATGTTGTACATTTGATAGGGGGAGCATGAGTAACATTTATTTCCATTATTGTAAGCTATTGTGTTGTCATCATCAAAAAGGGGGAGAATGTTGATTCTTGATTTTGATGATTACAACACAATGCAAAGTTTGTTGTGCTATTTCTCATATATTGCAGGTTGTATCAAAGTTTATTATGAATGATACACAAATGCCTCAAAGCAAATTGATCAAGCAAGTCACAATGTTCTAAAGCTGAAGAATGATCAAGCAAAACTTCATATAAAGACAATGGCTAAAGCTTCACTTAAGACTCAAGACTCAAGACTCAAGTCAAGACCAAATCTTCAATGTCTTATAGTTTGTGTGTCTTGTAAAATGTAATTTTTTCTCTTTGTTGAGTCTTAGATTGATGTACAGCCTTGTCACACAACACACACACTCACACATATTTTATATAACTGCGTGTTTTACAAAATGTAAAGGTCGAAACAGCTTGAATTAGAACAGCTGTTGAGTACCAATCGCATGCTGTTAAAGAGCAGTCGACTAAATCTGTTCAAAACTATATGATCTTCTTAAAACTCTGACCAGTCAACTCATAACGGCAAGCCAGTCAACTGTTCAAGTCGTTTCTACAGTTGACTGATTTCAAATTTTGATTTTTCGAATTCAAAAGGTTTATTTCCGTTGGTTGACAGTTGGTACAACTGCTTCTCAATGTCTAGTGATTCTAACTCTATAAATAGAGTGTAGAAATCACTTGGAAAAGGTTACAAGACAATACTCTCTTTTACAAGCTTTCAAGTACTTAGTTCCAAGCATGTTTGAGAAAAAGTTCAAGTATTGTTCTTCCAAGAAAGAAAAGTTTTCAAATTCACTAAGTCTTGGTTCTCTGTTTTCAGTCCAGCATAACATCGATTTCATTTTGGACTGAATTCAGAAGTCAATCAATAGCCACGTACAAAATCACAATCACAACAAGGCTATAGGTTGATTGTAAACAATTTTATTATTTTCTTTTCCTCTCGGTTGGAGAGTAGGGCTCTAGGGTGTAGATTCAGGTTTTCACTCTTGGTGGAACAGTGGGTTGCTCTCTCTAGTGGTGAGAGAGGACTACGGGTTGGACAAGGTTGTTGTCTAACGCCGTAGGGTATTCTTGTACATTTTTAAGAATAGTGGAAAATCTCAAGTGGGTTGCTTGGAGACTGGATGTAGGTCGGGAGGACCGAACCAGGATACATCGTGTGTACTCTATGGTTGTTTCTCTTTGAACTTGCATTTCAGTTTCTTGCATTTTAAGTTCTCTGTGAAACTTTTCTAGATAGTTGACTGCGTCTCCTTTTAAGTCGACTAGTCAGACTTGTACTACATACTCTCTGAAAACCTGTCTGGTAAGTCGACTGGTTCTTCTATAAGTCGACTGATTAGACTCGTCTTAAAATACT
Source organism: Hemerocallis citrina (assembly GCA_017893485.1). Taxonomy (NCBI): domain Eukaryota; kingdom Viridiplantae; phylum Streptophyta; class Magnoliopsida; order Asparagales; family Asphodelaceae; genus Hemerocallis; species Hemerocallis citrina. Next base: position 384,125,807 of record CM030358.1, on the reverse strand, counting down.
CTTCTTAACTGTCGTCCCAGTCGACTGGTTTCTCTTTTCAAGTCAACTGGTTAGAAGAAAAGTTCAATTTCGCAATTATTTTTTATAAAACATTATTCACCCCCACTCTAGTGTTTCTTGCCTTGCCTACAAGATCCAACAAAAAATGGCAGCATCAGATTGGCGCCGTCTGTGAAAAATACAGTATTCGCCCCTGACTCAGACCTTATTCGGTGGTAGACATCTCCTATGGCCCCCAAGGCCAACAAAACTTTTACCACGGGTCGTCATGCCATCCCTCCACTCCTCGTCCATCGTGCAGCCGAACGGCCACTCAAGGGTCGCAACAGCAGTAGGTCGAGCACCCACAGGCTCCAGCTCCGAGTACCTCCCACTCGGTAACACAGAGGACCGAGCCCCCGATGGTTCCCGACATCTGAAACGTCATAAAAAACCGTCTAAATGAGGACGACCTTCAAAATTGCCTTAGTCGCTCCAGAAATGAGGCACCGTCTAACCACCAGCCATGCCAAAGCTGTCATTCTTCCCACGGCTGGGAGAGGGGGCGCAGTCGCTCCAGGAGTTCAGACACGAAGCCTCCAGGCCATCTGAGACAGAGGACGAAGCGAGCATAATATTTGCGACCACTGCGCGAGGGACCGGTAACGAAGAGTCTTACCGGTCTACCGGATCCTATGGGCGAGAAGACGACGTCCTCAAGCGTCTACAGGCGATTGAAGACTGCTTTGCCTGGATCGGTGAAGACAGAAGGCAGTCAAATCGGTGGTACAAGCTAGTCCGGAGCCCTTATCGGCCAACATCCTTGATGCCCCCATTCCGAGGAGCTTCAAGCCTCCGGCATTTGAGACATACGATGGAGAGTCAGAACATGCTGATCGTATCGAGGGGTTCAAAACCCTCATGATGACTCATAGTGCCTCATATCCCATTCTCTGCTGTGCTTTCCTGACCACACGAGAATGGTACTCCAAGCTCCCGCCAACTCGTTCTTCTCCTTCCACTAGCTGTAGGAGAATTTTCTCTCACTTCGTGGCTAGCCATACGGCTGAGAAAAAGCGCGATTCCCTTCTAGACCTCAAGCAAATTGTTGGTGTATGTCCTTGTAACCCTTGTTTTTCGTTTTCTGTATTTTGGGTGTGTTTTTTTTTCTTTTCCTGTGTATTTGATGCTTATTGTATTCTTTTGGACTGTATATTGGATCTCCTTTTTCAATATATTTATCTATTTGATTGTCGTCTTTTTATTTGATGTTCTTGGTTCTATTGTCAGTCATTTGTTTCGCCTCCATTTGATCGAGATATTATTTTCTTTGATCATCATTATTTTAATTGTTCGTGCCTATTTTATTTATTCATTTTTTGCCATCTCATTTCTATTTGGATTTATTTGAACCGCAAACCCTATTTAAAACCCCATAACCCACTAAAATAACCAATATCCACATATATACCTAACAAAAACCTAATACCCATTAAGCCTCACTATACCCGTGACCCTATAAACCCTACCCGAAACCCAATTTACCAGTCGTCACCCTAAAAACCCTACTTCATCTACCTATATATATATATATATATATATATTTCCCAGGCTTCTGCTTCACCCCGTCCTCCTAACCCAACCCTAGCCACCCTGTGCCCTACCTCCCAACCTCCTTGTGCATCTTGTGTGCAACCGCTTCCGCTCGTTCTTCTCCCCATGGTTCCCTCCGACTATCCCCTGTGCCCTCAGCCCCCGGTGCCGCTCCCCTGCTTCTCTTCTGCAGTCAGCAGCGACTGTGATGCCCCAACAACCCCTGTGCCGTCCTCCTCTTACTGCAGTCGCGACGCCAGCCAGAGCAGCATGCCGACAGCCTTGTCCTGCTGTGTGCCCTCGTCCCGCGGTGTGCCGACCCCGTCTCCCCTGTGTGCTCTGACGACTGACCGCAGAGGCAGCAACTCGCTTTCGTCACCATCCCCTCGTGCCCCCGTCACTTTCTCGCTTTCTCTTGGTGTGCATGTTTGTTCTCGTTGTTTTCATGTGCTCGTTCCTATGTTCGCGAATTTTTCATTTAGTTCGTTGCCTCGGAATCTATTCCCTTCATTCTCTTTGCATCACTGTTTCCGTCATCGACTATAAGGCAAGTAACTTGTATTCTGTTCTTTGCGTAATACAGGTACTAAATACCACCTGTAGTGTAGTTTTTTTCTAGAGACAATTCTTGTGTGAAACCCCTATTGTATCTTGTCTCTATTGTGTTGACCCACCCGTAGTTGTCTCATTACACACATAACATGAAATAACTTAGGGATGACCATTTCTTGATATATACACGCATGTTGTTCCTATGATATCGTGTGCTCGGTTGTGTTAGTCGTAGTATAACATGTTGTAGACTTGCTAAATATCCTATACCATGTTTCTTGGACATCTAGTACACCATATTTCATGTTTGGTTATGTTTTGGAAGAGTTTCATATGAACTAGTTGATTTTGTGCAAGAAGGATATTTTCTGTTTTGTCGATTCTCCATTTTTGTTCAGTAATTTAGACCCTATTAAGGTAAGTATATGAAAATTATTTGTGAATATGAATTATAGAGAATCCTTTATACTTTCCATATTTTATGACAAATTTCAGTTTCGATTTATGAATTGCAAGTTATGTCTATTTTACTACATATGTGTTTAAAATTCCAGATCCACTTTTATACGAATTTTTATCCAATATTCTTCTGGTTACAACTATACTTTATTTGGACGAACCCCTAATTTTTATGGATTTAATTAATGAATTTTCGTGCTGTTCAGTAAAGATACATAATTTCGACATGATTCCACTTGCTGTCTATAAAAACTTTGTGAACATGAATTATAGCCTACTGTATCTATTTTATCACCCTTTTGACGGATCTGGATTTCGATCTAGATTTTGAAAGATATTGTTGTTTTGGTACTGCAGTGTTTATGATTCCAGATTTACAAAACTACTGTATCTTGCTGCTTTCTTATTTTACTTGACTATTCTATCTATGTTGGAAAATTATGAAACTTTATTTTCTGTTACTAAACAGACTAGTGAATACCCCAGATTTTTGTTGGATTTAATCAATAGATTTTTATGCTGTTTTTCTGGATATGAATACAAACTTCTGATTTCTGGCTGAACATGTTTTCTGGATACAAGTCTGTTTTGAGACTTGTTTTTGTTAAACACCATATGGCTTATATATATTTGCTGGATTCTTCCGAGTGTCTATTTACATGATTTTCTGACGGATCTAGATTTGCATGTTTGTAGCAACGAAAATTTCAGATTTAGTGTAGTACTGTCTTGCTGTCCTGAACTAGAATTTTCGTTGTCCTACTCTTTTATGTGTTGTCTTTCACCTGTGCATGTTTATCTTCCGACCTGAACATGTTACTTGATCATACCAAATTATTCTTGCCAAGTTTTATACACGTACATGCATGTTTGATATTAATAACAAAATAATCAAGCCGGTGTTAAGGGAAAGACCTTAGTAGTGGACAATATAGATATGTGTACTCAGAAAAGTGCTCGTATTTCGCATTATATGCCGTCATGTTTCATGATTGCATGATTCATGCTTGTTATTATTATATGTCCCCATGTTTCATTATTACATGATTCATGCTTGTTATTACTATATGCCGCCATGTTTCATGATTACATTATTCATACTTGTTATTACTATATGCCGCCATGTTTCATGACTACATGATTCATGCTTGATACTATTACTTGATGCCACATGTTCACGATTACGTGATTTGTGCTTGACTTGACGCCTGAGTACACGGCCCTATAGAAACCCACCACTAGGCCTAAACGAAATAGCATGTAAGTAACAACCATGTGGTAAAAGTTTGGGATGCATGAAGTGCTACCTAGATAGATATAATAAAAGAATTGAAACAACATTATACTTTATACTTGACACTTGCTACTTGTTACTTGTACATGATACTTGATACATGACGCTTGTTACTTGTTTACATCATAGTTGTTTACTTGACACTTATTACATGCCACTTGCACTTGTTCATCTTGCCATGCTAGTTGTTCTATTTTGTTATCATGTCTATTCCATGCTATGCTTACTTCCGCTGTTACCCTATATTTGTTTATCTTTCTTGTACTTGTGCCTGCACTACAAGCGGCCCGTAACTTGCAATGACGGGCATTTTATTTTCTGTTCCTCTTCCTGCAATTTTTTAAATTGCATATTTTGGAGATCAGCTGCTCGATGGAGTTGGTGACATGAGATTTTAGATGCTGGAGTTCTTACTACTATTATTATTATTTTCTGTTGCTTATTTTGAATAAATGTATATGTTACTTGGATTATTTGTATTGGGCAATGTGACCCAGGATTATTGACTTGTTCAGATTTGGTTTATTTAAAATTTATTAAATTTTGTTTCAAGTAAATTCCTGTTGGTATATCGATTCATATATGCATGTATAGTTGACTTCTCTTGCTTCCTACTCTGATTACTCTTGTGAAATTTTGTAAGGATCCTGACAGCTTGTGGAAGATGAAAATCATTCGCAGGGCTTAGTCACGTATCCGTATTCCGTATTCTCTTTTTGAAAAGCGGGGCGTGACAATGTTTTTAGTGGTATCAGAGCCTAGGTTTTGCTAATGTATTAGTTTGACTGATATATTAGACAAGCTTGGCTCGACCTGGGATTGGCTCAACTGTACACCGACCATGCATACATAAATGAATTATAATCAACTTTGATCTGGATGCTGATTGTTTTTTATTTTGTGCAGACCATGGCTCGTAGAGGTTCCACTTTTCATTCTCAGGAAGATCAGCCCGGGCTTGAGGCTATTACCAATGTGTTGGAACGGTTGATCAATATGCATTAAAACCATAGTGACCTTGTGATAGCTGCTTTGGAAGCTGATCGGGTTCTGCCTCCTGCTGTGCCTATGCAGGCAATGCTCCCTTCCCGTCCGGGTACAGTCACAGATTTCATGAGGCTGCATCCTGGCAGATTCTCCCGCACTAAAATGCCTTTGAAGGCCGAACAGTGGTTGATCCGGACTGAGCAGTTGCTTTTGGCAGCTAGAGTGCCGATGTTGATAGAGTGGATGTGGTAGCCATCCAGCTGGTGGACCTAGCTCACATTTGGTGGAGGTCTGAGTCCGAAAGGCTCGAACGACCGATTACTTGGGCCACGTTCACTAGGAGCGTCTTAGAGAAATTCTTCCCTAGAAGCACTCGAGTTGAAATGGAGCAGCAGTTCCTGGCCCTGAAACAGGTTGGTCGTTGTTATATTATTAGAATTTTGTTACATATTGTCCATGCAATGTTGTAACATGAGACTTTCTTGTAACAGGGCTCCAGGTCTGTGGATGAGTATGCAGCAAAATTTACAAGAATTAGCCGCTTTGCAGCCATTCTTGAGGAGAACGAAGAGGACAGGGCTCATAGATTCATATTGGGACTTGAGCGAGACATTAAGGTACAACTTGTCTCCTTTCGCTTGCGTACTTATGCTGAAGCTCTTGAAGCAGCTCGAGCTCAGGAGCAGGCTCGTGGTGGTTTGGCTCCTCCCCAGCGGACTGTTCTGCACTCCTCTGTTGTTGCTAGGCCTTCTGGTGGGCCTGTTCGGAGGCCTGTTCCAACCCATCCTGTCGGGCACCTCCTTACCCTTTTGCCGCTCCTCGGAGAGAAGGATTCTGTGATTTCTACCAGATGTTCGGACATGTGCGCATAGACTGCAGGCATGCCAATCACGACTGTTTTGGTTGTGGTGCTACTGACCTTTCATTGCAGGATTGTCCACAACGGCAGCGAATGGCTCTTCCATCCAGGGGTCCAGTTCAGCAGGTAGTCCCAGCTCTAGGTCCAGTCAGGCCAGCGCTTCCTCCTCAGTGCCAGATTGTCGGTCAGTGGACCGCTACCCATAGGAGATGTCAGGCATACAACCTGGCTGCTGCTGATGCTGAGACAACAGAGGGTGTTGTTGCAGGTATATTTTGCTTTTTTGTTGTTTCCCTTCGCTCTTTCTTTCTCTTGCATTTATTCTTTCATATTATCATTCTGCATTGTGTTTCCTCACCCCTGTTCAACCATTCTTTTTCCCTTGTCTTTTTGATTCTATCTTAGGTGTTGTCCTTGTTTCCTCTTGTCCTGATCATGTTCTCTTTGATTTCGGGGCAACCCATTCCTTCGTCTCTTCTCGGTTCGTGGCTCGCCATCAGTTGGAGTGCTGCATCATGTCAGAGACTTGGAACATTGTGACAGGTGGTGGTGGTGTCATTTGTTCTGGGAGTGCAGGTAGTGTCCCATGGTTATTGGTAGCACAGATTTCAAGGCCAACCTGATTGTAATTGGGAATTCAGGATTTGACATGATTCTCAGTATGGATTGGTTGGGTGAATCCCATGGCATTATTGATTACCGTGCCAAGAAAGTTGTATTCCGGATTCCAGATCGTGCAGAGTTTGAGTTCCATGCCAGGAAGATGTTCCTTGGCCGAGCTGAGACTGCAGTTGATCAGGAGGTTTGTGCGACGGAATTGCATTCAGGTGGTGAGGCTGTGCCTCTAGTAGTGCCGGATTTCCTGGATGTTTTTCCAGAGGAGTTACTTGGCTTACCCCTGATAGGGATGTGAAATTCGATATTGAAGTTCAGCCTGGTACAGTGCCGAAATCGAAGAGTCCCACAGGATGGCACCGGTGGAGTTAGCAGAGCTCAAGGTGCAGACTCTGGAGTTGCTGGATTTGGGATTCATCAGACCCAGTGTTTTGCCGTGGGGTGCTCCAATCCTTTTTGTCAACAAAAAGGATGGTAGTCATCGACTTTGCGTGGATTATCAAGAACTGAATAGTGTTACTGTAAATAACCGGTACCTGTTGCCCAAGATCGATAATTTGTTTGATCAGTTGTGTGGAACTACTATTTTCTCAAAGTTAGATCTTCGTTCCGAGTATCATCAGGACAAAGTGAAGATGACTGATGTATAGAAGACTGCATTCAGGACTAGATATGGGCACTATGAGTATCTTGTGATGCCGTTTGGGGTCACGAATACACCTGCTGTATTCATGGGTTTTATGAACATGGTCTTTTCCCAGTTCCTGGATAGATTTGTGGTGGTCTTCATTGATGACATTCTGGTATATTCTCGAAATCGGAAAGATCATGCTGAACATCTTAGGTTGGTTCTGTAGACTTTGAGGGAGAATCAGCTCTATGGGAAACTCAGCAAGTGTGAGTTTTGGCTCGACATGGTCACTTTCTTGGGGCACATTATCTCGAGCGATGGTATTTCTGTGGATCCAGCCAAGGTTGAGGCTATGAAGGATTGGCCAGTTCCCAAGATAGTTTCAGAGGTGAGGAGTTTCCTTGGTCAAGCTGGCTATTATCGAAAATTCATCCAAGATTGTTCGAAGATAGCAGGACCATTGACTAAGCTGACTGGGAAGGATGAGAAGTTCTATTAGACTGAGGCTTGCAGTGAGGCTTTTGCTGAGTTGAAGAGTAGGTTGACACCAGCGCCAGTGTTGACTATTCCAGATGCTTCAGGCAGATTTGTTGTTCACTGTGATGCTTCGGGTAAGCATCTTGGAGCAATTCTGATGTAGAAGGGCCGAGTCGTTGTTTATGCATGAAGGCAGTTGAGGCTGTATGAGAAGAACTATCCGACTCATGATTTGGAGTTAGCGGCAGTGATCTTTTCTTTGAAGCTGTAGAGACATTATTTGCTTGGGGACCGAGTGGAGACCTTTACATAACACAAAAGTCTCAAGTACATTTTCACCCAGAAGGAGTTGAACATGAGGCAAAGATGTTAGTTGGAGCTTTTGGCCGATTATGACATCAGCTTGCAATACCATCCTGGTAGAGTGAACTTTGTACCAGATGCTTTGAACGGGAGACCGACAGCTATGTTTCTAACTCAGCAGAGTGATTTGGTTAAGCAGATGCAAAGGTTGGAGTTTGATGTGTTGTTACTGAATTCTGATCGGAGTTGTTTTGTGCTCCAGCTTTAGCCGTTTCTTGTTGATCAAATCAAAAAGGCTCAGGCTGGAGGTGTGAAGTTGCAAGGTTTTCGAGCTGAAGTTGTCTGGTTCCCAAACAGATATGGTTATTCATGCTGATGGGTCGCTTTGTTTTGGGTCCAGGTTGTTGTCCCGAAGGGTGAAGTTCGTCAGAGGTTACTCGAGGAAGACCACCAGTCATTGTATTCTATCCATCCTGGAGGTACTAAAATGTATCGGGATTTGAAGCTTCATTTCTAGTGGCACGGTATGAAGAGGACTGTGGCTCGGTTTGTATCTCAGTGTTTGATCTGCCAGAAGGTTAAGGCAGAGCATCAGAGGACCGCCAGACTTCTTCAATCGCTTTGCATTCTGGAGAGGAAGTGGGAACATATCACTATGGATTTTTGTGACCGCTTTGCCAAGGAGTACTAAGGGTCATAATGCCATTTGGATGATTGTCGACCAATTGACGAAGAGTGCTCACTTCATCCCCTTCCGTGTCGGACAGTCTAATGAGAGCCTAGCTGAGAAGTACATGTAAGAGATTATCAGACTTCATTGGGTTCCAGTCAGTATTGTATCCGACAGGGATATGAGATTCAGATCTCAATTTTGGGAGTCTTTAGAGTAGTTTCGGGAGTAAATTAAAGTACAATACAGCTTTTCAACCCCAGACTGATGGACAGTCAGAGAGGACCATCCAGATTCTGGAGGACATGTTGAGGTCCAGTATGCTGCAGTTCGGTGGATCATGGGAGGACCATTTGCATCTCGTAGAGTTCTCATACAATAACAGCTTTCAGGTCAGTCTTAAAGCTGCACCGTTCGGGGCACTTTATGGGTGGAAGTGCAGATTACCAGTGTGCTGGGATGACATTGGTGAGAGGAAGTTGTTGGGTCCAGATTTGATCACCAGGACAGTTGATGCGGTGACTCAGATCAGGAAGCACTTGCAGGCAGCTCAGGATAGGCAGAGCCGATGGACTGATGTCCATCGGAGAGCTTTGGAGTTTGAGGTTGGTGACCATATTTTCCTAAAGGTATTGCCTTGGCGGGGGTGTCATACGGTTTGGTGGTGGGGGCAAGCTCAGCCCTAGGTTTATTGGACCGTTCGACATTGTGGAGCGAGTAGGCAAGGTGGCTTATCATCTTGCATTGCCATCAAATTTATCAGGAGTGCACGATGTTTTCCATATCTCACAACTCATGAGATATATCTGAGATGAAAGCCATGTGATCGACTATTCTGAGTTGACCATTCGGCCGGATTTGACTTGTGAGATTCTGCCAGTTGCTATTTTGGATCGGCGGAAGAATGTGCTTAAGAACAAGGTCATCAAGCTGGTTCGTGTTACTTGGAATCCTCACTAGCCGGGTGAGTCGACTTGGGAGCTGGAGGAGGAGATTCAGCAGAAGTTTCACCATTTGTTTGAGTAGCTTTTTTGTTTTGTTCTTCCTTTTCTTTTTAGGGTTACCCTATGTACCTCTTGTTTGAATTTTGAGGACAAAATTCTTCTTGTTAAGTGGGTAGGATTTGTAACCCCTATTATTCGTTTTCTGTATTTTCGGTGTATTTTTTTCTTTTTCTTTTCTCGTGTATTTGACTTATTGTATTCTTTTGGACCGTTTATTTGATCTTCTTTTTCAATATATTTATCTATTTGATTATCGTCTTTTTATTTGATGTTCTTGATTCTATTGTCAGTCTTTTGTTTTGCCTCCATTTGACCGAGCTATTATTTTATTTGATCCTCATTATTTTAATTGTTCGTGCCAATTTTATTTATTCATTTTGTGCCATCTCATTTCTATTTGGATTTATTTGAACCCCAAACCCTATTTAAAACCTAATAACCCACTAAAATAACCAATATCCACATATATACCTAACCAAAACCTAATACCCATTAAGCCCCACTATACCCGTGACCCTATAAACGCTACCCGAAACCCAATATACCAGCCGTCACCCTAAAAACCCTACTTCATCTACCTATATATATATATATATATATATATATATATATATATATATATATATATATATATTTCACATGCTTTTGCTTCACCCCGTCCTCCTAACCCAATCCTAGCCGCCCTGTGCCCTACCTCCCAACCTCCTTGTGCATCCCATGTGCAACCTCTTCCGCTCATTCTTCTCCCACCGGTTCCCTCCGGCTATCCCCCGCACCTTCATCCCCCGGCGCTGCTCCCCTGCTTCTCTTCTGCAGTCAGCAGCGACTGTGGCGCCCCAGCGACCCCGCACCATCCTCCTCCTACTACAGTCGTGACACCAGCCAAAGCAGCAAGCCGACAGCCCTGTCCCGCTGTGCGCTCTCCTCCCGCGGCGTGCCGACCCCGTCTCCCCTGTGTGCTCCTCTGACGACTAACCACAGCGGTAGTGGCTCGCTATCGTCGCCATCCCCTCATGCCCCCGTCACTCTCTCGCTTTCTCTTGGTGTGGGTGTTTGTTCTCGTTGTGTTTGTGTGCTCGTTCCTATGTTCGTGACTTGTTCGTTAAGTTCGTTGCCTGGGAATCCGTTACCGTTATTCTCTTTGCATCACCATTTCCGTCTTCGACTATAAGGCAAGTAACTTATATTCTTTTCTTTATGTAATACAAGTATTAAATACCGCCTGTAGTGTAGCTGTGTTCTAGAGACAATTCTTTAGTGAAACCCCTGTTGTATCCTATCTATATTGTGTTGACCCACCCGTAGTTGCCTCATTACCCACATGACATGAAATAACTTAGAAATGACCACTTTTGGTTGTATACATGCATATTTTCTTTTTTTTCGGTTCACCATTTTTTACCAGTATTTTAGACCCTATTAAAGTCAGTATATGAAAACTATTTTTTACCGTCACTTTCTCGCTTTCTCTTGGTGTGCGTGTTTGTTCTCGTTGTTTTCGTGTGCTCGTTTCTGTGTTCGTGAATTTTTCATTTAGTTCATTGCCTTGGAATCCGTTCCCTTCATTCTCTTTGCATCACTGTTTCCGTCGTCGACTATAAGGCAAGTAACTTGTATTCTTTTCTTTGCGTAATACAGGTACTAAATACCACCTGTAGTGTAGTTATGTTCTAGAGACAATTCTTGTGTGAAACCCCTGTTGTATCTTGTCTCTATTGTGTTGACCCGCCCGTAGTTGCCTCATTACACACATAACATGAAATAACTTAGGGATGACCATTTCTTGATGTATACATGCATGTTGTTCGTATGATATCGTGTGCTCGGTTGTATTAGTTGTAGTATAACCTGTTGTAGACTTGCTAAATATCTTATACCATGTTTCTTGGACATCTAGTACACCATATTTCATATTTGGTAATGTTTTGGAAGAGTTTCATATGAACAAGTTGATTTTGTGCAAGAAGGATATTTTCTGTTTTGTCGATTCTCCATTTTTGTTCAGTAATTTAGACCCTATTAAGGTAAGTATATGAAAATTATTTGTGAATATGAATTATAGAGAATCCTTTCTACTTTCCATATTTTCTGACAGATCTCAATTTTGATTTATTAATTGCAAGTTATGTCTATTTTACTACATATGTGTTTAAAATTTCCGATCCAGTTTTATACGAATTCGGTATGGTTATTTATGTTTCAACTGATGCTAAAGATAATATTTTGATCTAATATTTTACTAGTTACAACTAGACTTCATTGAGATTAACCCCTAATTTTTATGAATTTAATTAATGACTTTTATAAACAATTCTATACTTGCAAACAACTACCATACTTGCAGAATTTTCTTGATGTTCAGTAAAGATATATAATTTTGACCTGATTCCATTTGCTGTCTATAAGAACTTTGTGAAAATGAATTATAGCCTACTGTATCTATTTTATGACTCTTTTTTACGGGTCTGGATTTCAATCTATATTTTGAAAGATATTGCTGTTTTGGTACTACAGCATTTATGATTCCAAATTTACAAAACTACTTTATCTTGCTGCTTTCTAATTTTACTTTCCTATTTTATCTATGTTGGAAAACTATGAAACTTTATTTTTTCTTACTAAACATACTAGGGAATACCCCAGATTTTTCTTGGATTCAATCAATAATTTTTTATGCTGTTTTTCTGGGTATGAATACAAACTTCTGATTTCTTACTGAACACGTTTTCTGGATACAAATCTGTTTTGAGACTTGTTTTTTGTGAAACATTATATGACTTATATATATTTTCTAGATTCGGCCGAGAGTCTATTTTTCAGATTTTCTGACGGATCCAGATTTGCATGTTTGTAGGAACAGGACTTCCAGATTTAGTGCAGTACTGTCTAGCTATCCCGAACTAGAATTTTCGTTGTGCTACTCTTTTATGTGTTGTCTTTCACCCGTGCATGTTATCTTCTGACCTGAAATTGTTACTTGATCATACAAAGTTATTCTTCCCATGCTTTACACACGTACAAGTCTTTTTGATAATAGTATCAAAATAACCAAGCCGGGGTTAAGGGAAAGACCTTAGTAGTGGGAAATATAGGTCTGTGTACTCAGAAGGGGGCCCGTGTTTCCCATTATATGCCGCCATGTTTCATGATTACATGATTCATTCTTATTATTATTATATGCCGCCATGGTTCATGATTACATGATTCATACTTGTTATTATTATATGCCACCATGCTTCATGATTACATGATTCATGTTTGTTATTATTATATGCCGCCATGTTTCTGTAGCAACCATGTAGTAAAAGTATGGATGCATGAAGTGCTACCTAGATAGTAACAATACAAGACTTGAACATTATCACTTGACACTTGATTACTTGTACATGATACATGATGCCTGATACTTGTTCACTTGATACTTGATACTTGCTACTTGTACTTGATACATGACACCTGTTACCTGTTTAACTGGTTGCTCGACACTTTTTGCTTGTTTACATGATACTTGTTTACTTGACACTTGACACATGCCACTTACACTTGGTCATCTTGCCATGCCAGTTGTTATATTTTGTTATCATGCCTATTCCATGTTATTTGTTAGTTTTTCCCATGTACTTATATCCTGCACTACAAGCGGCCCGTAACTTGCATTGACAGGAGTTTATTTTCTTTTTCTTCTTCATGCAATTGTTAAATTGCAGATTTTGGAGATCAGCTGCCAGATGGAGTAGGTGATATGAGATACTAGCTGCTGGAATTTTGCTATCATTATTTCTTGTTGCTTGTTGTGAACAATTGTATCTTGTACTTGGATTTATTTGTATTTGGGCAATGTGACCGAGGATATTTGACTTATTCATATCTGGATTATTTGAGATTATAATATTTTGGTTTCAAGTATTCTTGTTGTTATTTTGGTTCATATGTGCATGCTTGGTTGATTCTTTTTCTTCCGACTCTGATTATTCTTGTGAAATATTGTAAAAATTCGGAACAGCTTATGGATGATGAAAATTATTCGTTGGGCTTAGTCACGTATCCGTATTTCGTATTCTCTTTTTGGGACGTGGGGCGTGACAAGGTTTTTACTGGTATCAGAGCCCAGGTTTGGCTAATGTATTAGTTTGACTGATATATTAGACATGATTGGCTCGATCTGGGATTGGCTCAACATTACACAGATCATACATGCATGAATGAATTATAATCAATATTGATCTGGATACTAGTCTTATTCCATTCTTTTTGATCCCTTCTTATTTAATTCCTTGATTCTTTGATTCTTCCGTCTTTTTAGTCGTCCTCTTTGATTGATTTCTTCTTGGGTATGGATTCATTCTTTTGTACCCGTATCCCTTTGATTCTGGTGTTATCTATTCTTTTCTTCCTGCTTGGTTCTTTGATCGGCATTACTGGATCTTCTTGATCGATTAGAGTGGCGTAGCGGAAGCGTTGTGGGCCCATAACCCGTAGGTCCCAGGATCCTTTTGTTGCTTCTCCTCCTTTGTATTGTTTGCTTCTCTCTATTCCTAGCATTATTTGCTTCTCTAGTCCTTGTATTCGTCTCATCTATTGACTTATTTGCTTGGTTTATCTCTTTCTTGACCATCATTTCTTCGATTCCAGCTCTATCTATTTCTTCATTTCTTTGCCTTATTATCTTGCAAGTCTTGTATTGTTTCTTCTCCATTTTCAATACCAGTTACTTCTTTCTTGCATTCCATTTTGCCATCATGTACCCATTCATTAATTGATTCAATTCTTCCTGTTCATCCTCTCTTTGATTCCGGTTCTACCTACTCCCAATCTTTCTTTGTTATCTTGTGCTGTTTCTCTCCTTTTGGTACCGTTTGCTTTTTTCTTGCATTTTATTTGACCTTATTATTATCCACTTCCTTATTTTTTTAGTATTGCCACTGCTTTGTTCCTTTCCCTTTTATCCTCTGTTTTGTTACCCTTCCCCTAAGTTTGCTTTTGCCTTGTCCTATGTACCGCTTAAGCAAATTTCGAGGACGAAATTTTATTGTAAGGTGGGTAGGATTTGTAACCCCTGTTTTCCCAAAAAAAAATATAATTTCTGTGTATTTTCGGTATTTCAAATTTTTGTAGATTAGTTTTCCGCTTTCAAACTATTTTTGTTAAAATGTATTATTGGATCTCTTATTTAAATATACTTTTGATCAATAATTTTAGCTGTAACTATTTTTCTATGATTTTTTGTATTGTAAGACAATTGTTATTATTGTTATTGTTATTGTTTTTATTATTATTTTTTGTAATTCTATAAAACCCTAATTTAAATTGTTTATTGCTTATTTTTTTTCCAAATGGATTTTAACCCAAACCCATTATTTTATTGGATTTTAAAACCCTATATTCTATTTTACCCTAATCCTAATTAAAACTCTACCCATTTTACACCCATACCCTGTTTTATTCCCAAGCCCAACCCATTATCCTATTACTCCTAACAATTCATACCCGGTTGTTACCCAGACCCGTTAACACCCTAAACTACCCACACCCGAAACCCCTTCAGCCCGTTACCCAAACTCGTTTACACCCGTTAACACCCCCTAACCCTAAACCTAATATCTGCCTATATAAATCCACCAACCACTTCACCTCCTTCTTCAACCTCTCACGCCTTCTCAAAATCCATCCTTCCTTCATCCTCCTGACCTTACCCCCTTGCTCCTGCTCATCCCCGACCCTCCTCCCTGTGCCGCGCCACAACACCATCCCAACCTCTGTGTAACCCATCTCTCCCTGCACCTCGTCCCTGTGTCACGGCCCTGACTTCCCTCCACAGCGGCACAGCACCAGCAGCTGCATGTGCTCCTCTCCCTGCGTCACGCTACCCTCAGCCGACCATAGCATCGCCCTGCTCCAGCCCTACCTGTAGTGACCCCACCTCGACAACATAGCCTGTAGTAGTGACTACGGCATCAACAGCCGCCAGCGCAGCTACACTGTGTACTTTCCCCCGTCGTCGCCTTGCACCACCAGCCAGTCGCGTCCCTGTGCTCCCCACAGTGCCGCACTGTTCTCCCTCTGGCACAGGCAGATCGCAGCAGCAACAGCCCTTCAGCCGACGCACCGCAACGGACCTGTGCACCTCCTCTTCACCCTGGTTGTGCTGCCCCATTGCCGTCAGTAGTGCAGTCAAGCACCAGCTCTGTCTGCCGTCGCTCTATCCGCCGTCCACCATCTGCAACCGCTAGCCGCTCCCGTCCGTCGCAGCGGAGCTGAACCCATTAGCTTTTGTTGTTGTTTGATTTTTGATCAACTTCAATTATGGGCCGTCCGTTTGATCCGATCTTGATCATCTTGATCATTTAGATCACCTTGATCTAGGCCGTCCAATCTCTTCTTGATCGTCGCGATCATGATGATCATCAATTTTCTTTGATCACAGCCGTTCGATCGATCGATCTTGATCTTCATCATTATCATCGTCCTCAGGGAGATCTGGCCATCCGATCTTGTTGATCCTGATTTTGTTCTTGATCTTTGATCTCAGCCGTCCGATTGTGTTTGTGATCATCGTCTTCATCGTGTTCGTGATCGGTTGTTCGTAGGTTGTGCGATCTTAGTGTTCGTGCCCGGGAATCCATTCCAATTATTCTTGTTGTTGCTTCGTCGTCTCTCAGGAAAGTAACTTGTATTCTTTTCTTTGTGTTATACAAGTACTAAATACTTCCTGTAGTGTAGGTGGGTTATAGAGACAATTTGTGTGTGAATTCTCTTGTTGATATTGTCTCTATTATGATGATTCGACCGTAGTTGCCTCACGACTTACATGACATGGTATAACCTAGGATTGACCACATCTTGTTGTATATATGCGTGTTATTCATATGATATCTTGTGCTCGTTCGTGTTATTCGTGGTAGACTTGTCGTGGACTTGTTAAATACCCTATACTATATTGTTTAGACATCTAGTACACTATATTTCATGTTTGGTTATAACATGGGTGAGTTTTATGCGAACTAGTTGATTTTGTGCACATGAGATATTTTCAGTTTTGCTGGCTTTTCCGCTGTAATCAGTATTTTAGACTCTATTAAGGTCAGTATTTGAAAATATTTTGTGAATATGGTTTGTAGATAATTCTGTCTATTTCCAACCCTTTTGACGGATCTCAGTTTTGATTTTTGTTTTGTGAGTTATGTCTATTTTACTACAGTGGTGTCGAAAGATTCCCATATTTTGTTTTCTATGAATTCTGAAGAGTATTCTAATTTTTTTTTGGTGTTAAATTTATTATTTTGATCAGAAATTTTGCTCAGTACTTCTAGACTTGATTGGGGTTTAGCCAGAATTTTTTTGAATTTATTTGATGAGTTTTACAAACCGTTTTATGTTTCCAAACAAATACTATACTAGCAGATTTTTATTGCTGTTCAATAAAGAACTTGATTTTCGACCTATTTATACTTGCAGTTTGAAAAATGTTCCTGAATATGAAAGTTAGCACCTGTATCTATTTTATTATCCTTTTGGGAGATTTGGATTTCGATTTATGCTTTGGGAGATATTTCTATTTTCGTAATGTAGTGTTTGTGATTCCAGATTTATAAAACCATCGTGTCTTGTTGTTTTCTAATTTTACTTAGCTACTCTATTTGTATTGAAAAATCATGAAACTTTATTTTATGTTACTATACATATAGGGGAATACGCCAAATTTTTCGTGGATTTAGTTAATGAGCTTTCATGCTGTTTTCCTGACTTTGAATACGATCTTCTTCTGGTTTCAATTCAGTGTTGAGACATGTTGTTGTGAATTACTGTATGAATTATATATGTTCGCTGGATTCGGTCGAGTGTCTATTTTCCAGATTCTTTGACGGGTTCATATTGGCATGTTTGTAGCAACGGGAGTCTCAGTTTTAGTGCAGTACTGTCTGCAATCCTGAAATAGAATTCTCGTTGTTCTATTCTTTTGCGTGTTGTCTTTCACCCGTGCATATTTATCTTGCAACCTGAACTTGTTACTTGGTTATGCTTTGTTATACTTTTCCTATTCGGGCCACATAGATGCTTGTTGGACACTAATAATAATAAATAACCAAGTCGGGGTTAAGGGGAATGATCAAATAGTGGAAAATACAGAAATGTGTACTCGGAAGGGGATCTATCGATCCTACGTGATATTTGGAGCTTGTTATTTGGTTATTTGGAGCTTGTTATTCAGTTATTTGGAGCTTGATACTTGATTACTTGAGATCTTGTCCCAGAGTACACTGACCTCTATGATCCACTATGAAATCTAAAACGAAACTGTGTTGACTGTAGCAACCATGTAGTAAAAGTAGAGATGCATGAAGTGCCACCTAGATAGTAATAATACAAGACATAAACATGATCACTTGACACTTGACACTTGATTACTTGTACATGATACATGATGCCTGATACTTGTTCACTTGATACTTGATACTGGCTACTTGTACTTGATACTTGCCACCTGTTACCTATTTACCTACTTGCTCGACACTTGTTGCTTGTTTACATGATACTTGTTTACTTGACACTTTACACTTGACACATGCCACTTACACTTGGTTATTTTTCCATGCTAGTTGTTATATTTTGTTATCATTCCTATTCGATGTTATTAGTTAGTTTTTCCCATGTACTTGTATCCTGCACTACAAGCGGCCCGTAACATGCATTGACGGGAGTTTATTTTCTTTTTCTTCTTCCTGCAATTATTAAATTGCAGATTTTGGAGTAGGTAATATGAGATACTAGCTGCTGGAATTTTGCTATCATTATTTTTTGTTGCTTGTTGTGAACAATTGTATCTTGTACTTGGATTTATTTGTATTCGGGCAATGTGATCCCGAATATTTGACTTATTCAGATCTGGATTATTTGAGATTATAATATTTTGGTTTGAAGTATTCTTGTTGGTATTTTGATTCATATGTGCATGCTTGGTTGACTTTTTTGCTTCCGACTCTGATTATTCTTGTGAAATGTTGTAAAAATTTCGAACAACATATGGTTGATGAAAATCATTCACAGGGCTTCGTCACGTATCCGTATTCTGTATTCTCTTTTTGGGAAGCGGGGCGTGACAGTTTCATGACTACATGATTCATGCTTGTTATTACTATATGTCGCCATGTTTCATGACTATATGATTCAAGCTTGTTATTACTATATGCCGCCATATTTCATGACTACATGATTCAAGCTTGTTGTTACTATATGCTGCCATGATTCATGACTACATGATTCATGCTTGATACTATTACTTGATGCCACATGTTCATGATTACATGATTCGTGCTTGACTTGATGCCTGAGTATATGGTCCAATAAAAACCAACCACAAGGCCTAAACGAAATTGCATGTAAGTAGCAAGCATGTGGTAAATGTTTGGGACGCATGAAGTGCTACCTAGATAGATATAATACAAGACTTGAAATAACATGATACTCGATACTTGACACTTGCTACTTTTTACTTGTACATGACACTTGATACTTGACACTTGTTACTTGTTACTTGTTTACTTGACACTTGTTAAATGCCACTTGCACTTGTTTATCTTGCCATGCTAGTTGTTCTATTTTGTTATCAGGTTTATTCCATGCTATGCTTGCTTCCGCTGTTACCCTATATTTGTTTATCTTTTCTGTACTTGTGCCTGCACTACAAGTGGCCTGTAACTTGCATTGACGGGCATTTTTGTTTTCTTTTCCTTTTCCTGCAATTTATTAAGTTGTAGATTTTGGAGATCAGCTGCCCGATGGAGTAGGTGACATGAGATTTTAGATGCTGGAGTTCTTGCTACTATTATTATTATTTCGTTTTGCTTATTTTTAATAAATATATCTGTTACTTGGATTATTTGTATTGGGCAATGTGACCCAGGATTATTGACTTGTTCAGGTCTGGTTTATTTGAAATTTATTAAATTTTGTTTCAAGTAAATTCTTGTTGGTATATTGATTCATATATGCATGCGTGGTTGACTTCTCTTGCTTCCTACTCTAATTATTCTTGTGAAATATTGTAAAGATGCTGACAGTTTATGGATGATGAAAATCATTCGCTGGGCTTAGTCACGTATCCGTATTTCGTGTTCTTTTTTGGGAAGCGGAGCGTGACAGTCCTAGAGGCCAGTTGTGTGTTGACAATACTAGTTTACATTGTATCATGATATTTATTTCATACGCAAGATATTTCATACATTGTGTTGTTTATTGTGATTAAATGAACACAATAAAATCCTTAGAATAGTAGGTTCAATACCATGGGATATCAATTGCATGACTTGATTGTGAGATTCTATTGGTTGTAATTAGAACATTATTCTTAAATGTCCCTAGTCAATTATTATTCTGAATTTGGTCAACAATAATACATAGAGACTAGTATGTGCATATAGTGATGACCATATCTCACTGGTCATGGATATGAGATATCAAGTCTTCACATGGGTACATATTAGAGAAATAATGTACTGGACTGACCCACTATGAGAACGCTGCATGGATCGTTACGTGAGTGTCATAAGAGGTTCTTATAGTGACCATGGTGTACGTAGTCATTTGACTTGAAGTCATTACGGTTCCCTACATGAGAAGTTATATGTTTTAATATTGTCAAATGTTGCTTGCAATAAGGTGATTATAAAGTCGACTATTGGATACACTACAAATCATGCGGAGAGATGTAAGTGGCTTAGATAGGATTTGTCCCTTTTACATAATAGGAGCGATATATACGGTCTCTATGATTGAGTCAGACTGCAAAATGCGTGGCCGAGCTCAAATGAGTCCATATGAGATATTGCGCTCATTTGTTTTAGTAAGTCTACTCGGACATTAAGAAACCAGAAATCGAACTATACAAGGGTGACATGCTCTATGCCTTGTGGTCAATTAGATATCTGGTGAAAAGGACTAGATTACATTGTAACATTGGTCACAGATAGGTTATGTTAAAGTTCCCGTTACTTGAGTAGCAGTGATGTATTGCAAGATACCGCGCACTGTTTGTAACACTAGAATATGATTTTTGTATTACTGTCAAATGTAATGGGAACCTACAAGATCACACACTTAGAATGGATGGAAATTGGATTTAAATTCATGATATAAATTTAATTGGGAATCCTAGTAAGACTTGGACTCCTGACATTAGTTGGACATTTAATTATATTAAATGGACTGACCAAAGTTTAGAGGCCCACACACGAATCTGAACTAGGTCAGATTGTGAACCCAACTGTCTCACTACTATCTTAGGGTTGATTTCCTGCACCTATATATATGATACGTATCTAAGGAAAAGTCACGCATGAGAAAACCCTAGCCGTCAAAGAAATTGTGTGAGTGGGAGATCGTGAGAAACATCCCCTTCCCACAGGTAGCATCGCGGCGTGATAGATAGCTTGATTTGATCCATTCGTACGGATACCGTGGAGGCACCGCAATATTGTAGTGCTGTGATTGGCATACTGTGGAGATAGCATATCCATTTTCATGGTAAACTCCTAAACACGATTTATGGTTTTCTCATGGATCCATAGCTAGGTTTTGGTATTTTTGTAATTTTTCCACTGTGTATTTAATCTGAGATTACCCACGAAACCTAACAGAGGTATCAGAGCCACTTACGAAACCATAATTCGGTTATGTATGATATGTGATTATTCATGATATGTTCGCACTTTTGGTAGAAAGATTCATATGTGATGTAATTTTTGAAACAGTTGCAATATAAGGATTCGTTTATATGTTGGTTGTTAACATAGATGCCACACTACGGTAGCCATCATTTGGAACCATTAAAACCCTAGAAAGATGTGATTTGCAGTGACGTTAGAGTTTCTTAAAGCATGAATAGTTCATGCACTTGCGTTGTTTGCAGTGGCGTTAGGGTTTCTTAAAACATGATGGGTTCATGCTTTGGCGGGGGTAATGGATGATGAGACAAAAATTTTGGGCTGTGGCGCTGCCTCGCACTCCGTAAGGGGCAGCCTCCCCTTGACCCCGGCTCACCGGGCAGTGGGACGCCCGTGCCAGTTCTATGTTGGTCAATAATGATTCTCCAAAAGCCAAACCTTTTTAAATCAACTAAATAAAATCATCAATATTTTCTACTATAATTATGTTTTGTGATGCATGGTGCATGGTTGTGGCCTTAGTTCTGTGATGCATGGTTTAGTTCTGTAATGCATGGTTTATGTTCTGTGATGTATTGTTTATATTTTGGTATTTTGAATACGTCCTACGTGTCGTGTCTTTCTCTCTTCATTCTCAATGTAATCATTTCTCTCTAAACTCCCATTGTACATTCTTTCTTTATATGTAAATATAATCTCACTGAGGAGGCAAAGAATTGGCAACCATACAAGGACAAGATTGGGAAGCTACTTGGAGAAGACGGCATAATCCCTTTGTTCAGTTTTTTATACTCTTATTGAGTTGAGAGAATCAGTGTGTTAGGGCCATAACCATGTCACATAAAATTTATGCTTTTAATTTTGTATGAGATGCATTGTTTTATGCTAATGGATGATGAATGGTGAGATCAATTAATAAAATAACAAAATTCCTCAAAGTAAATATTAAGTAGCAATAATATGCCTTGCAATGTGTGGCACTCGTCTAGGCTATGATCGATTAAGTAAGGTCTGCCAAAGCATGGTGCCTTTATATATCCGAGTGAGACGCGATGGGATAAAAGTAATATTCAATTGCCAACCATTGGGTCTGACTTAACTAGACTATTTCAATAGGATTGAAGGTTTAGAGGCATAGAGTCGGGCTTTAGTCTATGCGATAGATTAGAGTAAGTGTTATTCACCCAACTATCCAAGAGTTGCATATGATGTAATTGGAAAATGTTCCCCACCTAAATAACTAAATTTTGGGTGATCAGCCAAACCTGACTTAAAACTAGGTGAAATAAGGATCTTGGCCTACTAGAAAATGTTACGGTGAGATTTTCCCGAGTAAATGATGAGGGTTGATGATTTGAATAAAAATAGTAGAAGGTACATTTAATAAAAGACCATATTAAATATTCAATGTCATGATATAAACTCTGCATATTTTTATTGATGGTTAAATATTTCCTTGTTTGCATATTTCTGTGAAATGATATTTACTTTGCATATTTCTTGTAACCCCTATATCCGGAAATACGTATTCTTGTGTATTTTCGGTATTTCAATTTTTGTAATTATTTTTCCGCTTTCAAATTCTTTTTGGTTTAAATGTATTGTCGGATCTTCTGTTAAAGTCTATTTTTAAACAATAATATTATTTGTAACTACCTTCCAATGATTTTTATACTGTAATACAAATCTTATTATTATTCTTATTATTTTGACTTTTATTATTAAGGATATTATTATTATTATTATTGTTATTAAACTTTTTGTTCATAAAATTTTTGGAAGCCTATAGATCGTAATCTAAGTTGTATTTTTATTAAAGTATGGATTTTATGTATACCATTTTATTTAATTAAATAATATGTAATATTATTTTGCTCCCTATTATATTTTTGTTCGATTCAAATACAGTCTTCATCATTTCGTGAGGTCATACATTCTATTGTATTTAGTAGTATTTGAGTATTAATTTAATGCATACAAATTGATTAATTGTGTTACTATATTATTGTTAATCTATTTATTCATTTATTTTCCTAAAACTCCAAACCTATTTTCTGTTGGATTTAACCCAAAACCCAATACCCATTCTCTTTTTTGGATCTAAATCCTATTCAACCCATTAACCTGAAATCCTATTCAACCCATTAACCTGAAACCCTATACTATAAATACCCTAATCACTCTAAACCTAACCATAATCAACCCTACCCCAACTACTATTCTACCCGTACCCAGCTGTTAACCCCCTAACCCCTCTCACTCTCCCGTTATGCAGCTTCCCCGCAACCATATCGCCTTCCACCCTGAGCCCCTCCTCTTCCTCACAGCCTTCGTGAACCCATCGCCTCGATCACCCGCATCTCCGTAAGCCCTCTTCTGAGTCCGCTCATGCCCTCTCTGCTTTGTTTTACCCATCGAAGCAGAGCAAGCCACCACCTCCATCACCAAAAACCCATCCTCCTGCAACCCGTCGTAGCATCTACCCTATCTCCTTCGCCCCACCATCTTCCTCCTGCTCACCCCCGGTGCTCCTTCGTCAACCCATCTTCACCGGCATCTCCCGTCGAAGCTCTAGCACCCACGCAAACCCATCATCACCCTCCAGAGCCCCGTCACCATCCTCGCCCTCCGATCGCC
This sequence comes from Hemerocallis citrina, assembly GCA_017893485.1. Lineage (NCBI taxonomy): Eukaryota > Viridiplantae > Streptophyta > Magnoliopsida > Asparagales > Asphodelaceae > Hemerocallis > Hemerocallis citrina. The sequence continues at coordinate 384,102,087 of CM030358.1, read as the reverse complement.
TGCAGCCTCGACCCCCGACTCTGCTGCAGCCACTTGTGGCCACCACCGAGCCGCCTTCCAGCATCCAGCCGTCACCGTCGAGCTACGCTCGACACTGCGAACCCATCATCCTCAGTCGACCCCTGCACCACCTCGACCACCCATCCCCTTTCCTCTATTGCCTTGCCGTTGCACAACCACCTCTCGTTGCACCTCCCGTGCACCGCCCTTAGCTCTGCCTTCTATCAACAGCCGCCCTTGCTATCGCAGAGCACACCCCCCTGGCTCTGTTTGGGGATCAAGCCATCCTGACTTTTCGATCCATGATGATCATCATCGTCATCATCAAAGCTCTACTTTGAATCTTGGCCGTCCGATTTCCTCTTGATCATCACGATCATGATGATCATCAAGCTTCCTTTGATCGCAGCCGTTCGATTTCCTCTCGATCATCGCCATCGTCAGATCCGATCAGATCATATATGAGCTGTCGATCTTTATCTTGATCTTGATCTTGATCGTTGAATCTTAGCCATTAATTTTCTCGATCTTGATCACCATCAAGATCCGCGCCGATCTGATCCATCCGATCTCGATCATCGATCAATGCCCTCATCCAATCAAGGCAAGTATCTTCTTGTACAATTTGTTGTTCTAGTACAAGCTTTTATTTGAAAATACTACAAGTAGATTGTAGTTGTGACTCCCTGTTGGCTTATCATTGATGATCTCATTTTACTTGTTGCCGTCCTTAACAACCCCATGATCATAAGTCATAAAATATTTTGTTGATATATTCATTTCACAACTAGTTGGATCTATTTTATCATCTAATTATTTGAACACATGAAATTGAGAATCACCTTGACTTATAGATGTATGTTGTATGATGTATGTGTTGATTCTACTTTCTTTTGAGTTGAGAAATAAATGTGAATTGCTGATTTGATATCTATTTACACCCTAATTTGCATCACATATTAATTTAGACTCATAATAGTTACTAATCATGTCACTTTTTATATAAAAGAAACCATTATGTTGTTGTTCCTATTTTTGCTTACTGTTTCGACCCTGCAACATCAGAATATGGACTTGAGTTCTAAATATGAAATTTAGCAGATGTCTAGTTTACTACCCTTTTGACGAAATTGAATTCCGAATTATGGTTTGTCAATTATCACTATTTAATACTGCTATGTATGCAATTTCAGATTCATGATATTGTTGTATCACTTTGATTTACAATTAAATTAACTATGCTTCCTGTAAGGTAATGACTTGAAATTCTTCATACCGATAATAGACACACTAAAGAATGTTTCCTAATTTTTCTGGAATTAATTAATGAAGTTTCAGACCTGTTTCATATTTATAAACACAATTTTACAAGTTCTGGCTAAACACAAATTCTATGTAGTTTGCAGTTTTGACACCAGTTTCTACAACTTTCATGTATCTTGTTTATATGCTCTGGAACTGGCAGAGAGTCTAATTTCTAGATTTTCTGATGGATCCAAATTTGCATTCTTGTAGCAACGGAAATCTCAATTTTGGTGCAACAACGTCTTGTTGTCCAGAATTGGAATTCTCGTCGTTCTTGATAATTTTAATTTGTTTTGACTCTCGTATGTACTTCCAACCTAGCTTAAACTTGTTCCGTGTTCTTGATCATGTTTACTTGCCATGTTTCACACATTCATGCTTGTGTTGATAATAATAATAAATAACAAGCCGGGGTTTAAGGAAAATACCATAGTAGTGGACAATATAGGTAAGTGTATTCAGAAGGGGGCCTGTGTTTCCCACTTGATACTTGTTTCATAAACTAGTTATATTATTACTCGATTCATGAACTAGTTACTATTGATTCATGAACTAATATATTATTATTCGATTCATGGACTGATTATATTAACACTTGATTCATGGACTAGTATATTATTACTTGAATCATGACTTGTCATGTTATTATTTGACTCGTGAACTCGTTATATGATTACCCGATTCATGAACATTCTTGCTTGATACTTGATATCTGAGTACACCGCCCTATAAAATCTACCATTAGGTCTAAACGTAACTTGTTTGTAAGTAGCAACCATGTGGTAAATAAATGGGACGCATGAAGTGCTACCTAGATAGAATTAAACAATAGACTTAAGAATAACTTGTCACTTGTACACACTTGACACCTTACTTGATACTTGTTACTTGATACTTCTTAATACTTGTTACGTGATACTTGTTACTTGATTCTTGATACAACTACATGCTTACTTGTTACTTGTTCCTGCCACTTGTATTTGTTACCCGATCCTGTTATGTAATTTGCCTTACTTGCTAGCTAGCCTCTTGAACTTCACTACTTGTTGCATCCTTGTCAAATCATGTTGTATACACTTGATTCCAAATCTTGTTTCATACTTTCTTGTACTTATTTTCATACCCTTACTTGAACTACTTGTGACCCGAACTTGCACTAAGAGCGTCTGTCTTTATTTCTCTATATTTCTTCTGCATGACATATACAGGTTTTGGAGATCAATTGCCTGAAGAAGTTGGTGAGCAAACGTTCTTGGCTTTTCTTGGGAAAACTTGCTTTAATTATTTTGTATTTGAGTTTATTTAATTCTTGCTGCTACTTAAAACTTGTAGCGGGCTTGTAGTCCCAAAGTTTTTACTTTTGATCCAGATCTTGAATTTATTTGAGATATTTATATTTGTTTCAAATATTTTCTGTTGAATAATAAATTATTCATGCATGCGTGGATGAGTATATTTTGCTATATTTCTTGTTATGATGCTGAGTCAATCCTACAGCTTATGAATGATGAAAATCATTCATTGGGCTTTGTTACGTACTCGTATTCTGTATTCTTTTTGGGAAGCGAGGCGTGACATTTCTGTTGATAGATTACCATGGCATCCAACACATCAAATAACCTATTATTGCGATCTGTCCTTGAGAAGGACAAACTGTTTGGGATAAATTTTTTAGACTGGTACAGGAATTTGATGATAGTCCTCAGGCATGAGAAAAAACATTATGTTCTAGAGCAACCTATTTCTGACCCACCTTCTGCAAGTGCCCTTCACACCGAAAAGGATGCTCATAAGAAGAATCAAGATGATGCCTTGGATGTTGGTTGTCTCATGCTAGCCCCTATGAACTCTGAGCTTCAGAAGCAACATGAGAACATGGATGCCTACGATATGATCGTACACCTCAAGAGGCTCTATCATGAGCAGGCTAGGCATGAGTGGAAGAAGGAAGCCCTGAAGGAACTCATGTGCTCAAGATGATTGGGTAGATAGAGAACCATGAAAGGCTTGGTTTCCCTTTGGGTCAAGAGTTTTCAGAAAGTTATAGTCAATTGGTTATGAACTAAAACATGAATAAAATTGACAAACCTTTGCCAGAACTACTAAGCACGTTGAGAATTGCTGAACAGAATATTAGTAAGAGAAAGACCATTATGATGGTTCAACATGCCAAAGGTAAGGGCAAGGGCAAAAGCAGATTAACAAACCCAGGGGCAAGGGGAAGGGCAAGGGCAAAAGCAAATTAACAAACCCAAGGGCAAGGGCAATTTCAATCCCAGTACTTTTGCCTTGAAACCTATGGGTGGGGTGGCCAAGGAGGGCATTTGCTTCCACTGTGGTGAGACCAGACATCGAAAAAGAAACTGTCATAAGTACCTGGAGGTGCTTAATAAGAAGAAAGTAAGTGAGACTTCCATTGCAGGTATTTTTGTTATAGAAGTTAATTTATCTATTTCTACATCATGGGTATTAGTTACTAGAGTGGGTCTCACATTTGTGTAAATGTGCATGATCTCAAAAGGATAAGGGCAAAGTTGACCTACGAGTTGGAAATTGAGCAAAAGTTACAACTTTAGCTGTAGGAACTTGTCATTTATCATTGCCCACTAAGCTTATCATTGAGTTAGATAACTGTTATTTTGTTTCTCCACCTTTTTCTTCAAAAAGAAAAATGTTATTTTGTGTCTGCTATTAGTAGGAATATGTCACGCCCCGCTTTTCAAAAATACAGAATACGAGCACGTAACAAAAGCCCAGCGAATGATTTTCATTATCCATAAGCTGTTCAGGAATTCTTTACAACATATCACAATATAATCAGAGTCGGAAGCCAGAAAAGTCAACCACATGCACATATGAACCAAATACCAACAAAAATACTTGAAATAAAATATATTAATCTCAAATAGTCAAGATCTGAAATACACAAATAATCCTGGGTCACATTGCCCGAATACAAAAATAAATCCAAATATATGAATACAATTATTGTTCAAGCACTACAAGAAATAATAATAGCAAAATTTCAGCATCTATTACATCATGTCACCAATCCCGTCAGGAATCGTCCTCCAAAATCTGCAATTCAACGAATGCAGGAAAGAGAAAATGAGAAAATACAAGTACCCGTCAATTGCAAGTTACGGGTCACAAATAATGTAGGATACAAGCACATGAAAATGGGTGAATCTAAGTAACAAACCTAGCATGGTATAATCATGATGTCCAAAATAAACAACTAGCATGACAAAAGTGAAAAAGTGTAAAATGGCTTAAATCAAGTGTCAAGAAATCAAGTAAACAGGTCAACATGTAACAGGTATCGGGTAACAGGTATACAGGTAAACAGGTAATCATGTAACATGTATCAAGTATCAAATCTCATGTATCATGTAGTCAAGTATCAAGTTCAGGTCTTATTTACATGTAATCATGTTCAAGTCTTGTAGTGATTACTATCTAGGTAGCACTTCATGCGCCCCAACTTTTATCACATGGTTGCTACAACAAACAGTTTCGCTTTAGATTTTATAGTGGACCATAGAGGGCAGTGTACTCAGGAATCAGAACAGAAATAGGTAATAGGTTCATGAAGCAACAGGTACACGAATCATCCGATTCATGCAACAATAGGTTCATGAAGCAACAGGTACACGACCAACAGGTCCGTGCAGCAACAAGTAACAAGTAAATGAACCAACAGGTCCATGCAGCAACAGTAATAGGTACATCAACCAAAGGTCCATGTAGCAACAGTAATAGGTACATGAACCAAAGGTCCATGCAGCAACAGGTACACGACCAACAAGTACGTGGAGCAACAGGTAACAAGTACATGAACCAACAGGTCCATGCAACAAAATGGAAAACACGGGCCCCTTTTCCGAGTACACGTTTCTGAACTATCCACTATTAGATCTTTCTCTTAACCCCGGCTTGGTTACTTTTATTATGGTTATCAAGCAGGCAAGAATGGGTACGAACTAATGCCAAACTAACATGGTATAATCAGGTTTAGGTTCAGGGAATCAAATATACAAGCATGGATGACATACATTCACACAAACGAGCAAAATAGTTTATGTTCATAATCAGGACAGCATGACAGATCAGTACTAAAACAGTGATTCTGGTCTTTACAGAAATGCAAACCTAGATCCGTCGAAGGATCTGGAAACTACACATCCACACGAATCCAATGCATATAAATAAGTCATAAACTACTGTAATACCCCGATTTTTCTAATATATATATAAAGATTATTTAATTCTACATATGGTATGCATGTGTAATATTTTTCCTTAAAGCCCAAAAGTTTTTCTACAAAATAATTAGTTTGGCCCAATAAATTTTAGCCCATGGATTTAAAACCCCTTCTATTGTATTTTTATAACCAGTATGGGTGACATCTTTTCTTTTCTTGACTGGGTATTTGGTGTACTAATTTGAAGGGTGTAGTTGGTGTATGCACGTGCATTCGCATACACGTGCTTTGAGCACTTCTCTTGGCCGGATTGTGGGAGTGATGGGCTAGATCATGGATAGTTACCTTTGAGTTGTGGGTGGTTTTCTCAACTCCCGATTTGATCTCAGCCTTTGATTCTCCAACTTCCCAATAAATCTCAGCCCTCCATTTCACCTATATTCTAGTATAAATACCCCTCCTATTCCCCTATCTCTTTTACCCTAAAAATACAATAAGATCATAGAGAGTATCTGTGAGTTGTGTGGGAGTTTTTCTGTGGAGACAAGCAACATTGCTGAGGAGCCCGGTGTGGAACAAAGGAGCAAGGAGTGCGGTACGGTGTTGAAGGACTTTGCGGGATTTCGATTATTTCTTCATATAAGGTGGGTGTTTCTCAGGACTTCTAATGTAGGAATGATATTGCAATTGTTATGATTGATACCATGTTATAAAAAGTGAATTGAATGCGGTAGAAATTGCTTGAATATGCTATTAATGTTGATAACAAGACTGTCGGTACAGTCGACTGCCATATGAGCCAGCCGACTGGTACGAGACACTTCTTTTCATAATGTGCTGATAAGTGGGTGCAAATAGCTATGATGGTGTGATTATTAAATGTATATTTTCCCTATGACACATATGATGGAGGGAAGGTAAATAAATGAAAAGAACTAATAGTGATAAATATCTGAAGTTGTCGGCGCAGTCGACTGACTTGGTGTTAAGTCGACTGGTGCTTCATTCTGAATATGACTGTTTGAAAGTCCCCTGAATAAAGATATTCTATTTACGTAGACCCATTATGATGACTTGAGATTTGTACCTTCATTATTGTAAGAAAGTATGAGCAATGCGAATACATGTTTAGAGTAGTTTTCTCTAAAGGAGCATGTTAATAACTGGAAAAATTATGCTGTGAATGTTACTGAACAAGATGAAACTCTGTTTATGAAACATGAATTGGTGTATACTGTTAATTGATATCATGATGCAAGTACAAGTAAGAACTGTAAATAAATTCCCTAATTGAAATGGATCTGTCCAGTCGACCGAATGCGTGTAGCAAGTCGACTGATCTGGACTTGGAAATTATGCTGTTTGAAATCTCCAGGACAGACGACTGATTAATGAACAGTCGACTGTCATATGGATAATATTGTGAATATGGAAGGTTGCGGGACAGGTGACTGGTTGAGTGCAACAGTCGACTATCCCGAGCAATTATGATGATACTGTGTGTGACTGTATGAGTCGACTGGTGTTCTTCCAAGTCGACTGTACAGAGTGGACTTGATATATTTGATTCATGTTAATTACTGTGGGTAATGATGAACTTTATGCTTTTAATCGATGGATTCTGTTTATGGCTATATGAATTATGTGAAAGGAATCGTAGATGAGAATTGAGAATTAAATGAATAATTATGAAAGGCTAAATCATGATGAAAAAGTCTGTGAGACTCTAAAATGAATTATGAGCTGATGGCGCTCAATTGGATATTGTGAATTTGAAATTGAACAAAGAGTAGCTAAGTCTCCCCGGCAGTGAAATGAAATGATATTGAGAAATAGACCAGGTTAGTCGAGTGAAATGAAATGATAAGTCCGGTTGATGGAGAGGCTAACTCTAGAGCTTGATTTTTATTCATGATCTAATGTAACTTTAATACATAGTGTGGAGGTGATGAAAGTGAGAGAAAAACATGAGTATGAGAGCTAGGGTACGGTGCGGGTGTGTGAGCCGCAGAATGCATGCTTGATGAGTCAAGACATGGCGCGGGCACAACTCAGTAATGATCGGACTCTAGTCACGCTTGTGGGATGATTTGGTGACTGCAAGAGGAGTGTGTTCAGGGAGGAGGCTGAATTGTCGCAGAATGCATGCTTGACGAGTCAAGACATGGCGCGAAATTCTACTCCAGGGGCCAGGATACATGCTTGTACTCATAGAATCATCTAGGATACTCACTGGAATTACAGAAGTAGAGTAAGTCATGGCGGGGGATTGAACCCTACAAAAATGAAGAACGATTAAGAGGCTTGCCCTCGAACCTATGTAGTATGGGATGCATAGAATTCGAACAAGTGTGCATTAGTGTCATGTGAAAATTAAATAATTGCATTAAGGATTAAGTGTACAATCACGACACGACATCTCTAAAAGTTCACTTTTGATTTTTACATGCTTATTATGAACAAGATTGTTGATTTGTTAAGAAATGAGATTCATTATACTGTTTCTGGCATAGAGAGGATGGCCATGTATAATTATTGTCGGTTGAATAAACTGACTTACCCACAGTTTTGTATGCAGGATAAATTACATGTAAAGAGGAATGGATGCATAAAGATCTCATTATGTTGTTGTTCATTTATGTAAATGTTGTATATTTTGCTTCTGCTGTGTAAATTTAAATGTGAGATATTGTAACTCTGATGTAAAAAGAAAAGTTTGAATTTCCTTGTAAAATTGTACTCGAGAAAAGCGAAAAGATCCTGAAGAACATCTCGAATTCAGTAATTTTTGGATTCGGGGCGTTACAGAGTGGTATCAGAGCCACGCTTTCCTACGCTTTCACATTTGTACAAATTTATAAGGAACGACACCCTAGATGTGGACATTAGAGTGTGTGTTGAGTCTAGAGATTTAAATGTAAGTGACTTACATTTGTGTTGCTCTATGATTTATGCTTCTTCCTCTCTATTCTAAGATGGCTGATCACTTCGACCCTAGTGGAGGCGACGACTGGCATATTATTGAGGAAGAGTACCATCCTGGACAGGCTGATTCTGAGGACGAGTATCACCCTGGGCAAGCAGATTCGGATGATGAGGAGTACCCTGAGTCTCGAGAGATCACCCCACCACCAAATTCGCCTGATGATTCTTCATCCGATGAAGAAAAGGGACCAGCTCTGAGTGGCACTGTGGCTTCTCTACAGAGGCAAGTGGATACCCTGAAGTATAGAGTTGGAGTTTTGGAGGCTCAGCTGGAAAAGCGGAATGCCGACTATTCTGTTCTTAGCCATCGGATTTGGGAACTTGAAAAGAAAAAAAACCTAACTGATGTGCTGAAAGATGAGGTGGATGAACTGCGGGATGAACTTCGAGCAGCGAAGAGGACCCGTAGAGATTAGATTGTCCTAGTTCCTATTTTTCTTCTATTCTGATGTTAAGAAATGTTTTAATTCGAATGTATAAACTTTGAAATTCAATGAAATGAAAGTTAGTTTAATTTCTTGCCTTATACTTCGAATTTAATGGATCTTTTGCATCAGAATATGGCGAGAAGGGGAGCCAGGAATGGTGAAGGTTTGGACCTGGAGGCCGAGTTTGCAAGGGTTTACCAGACGCTGAATGCAGTGGCTGCAAACCAAGGAAGGGGGCCGGTGAATCCAGTACCTGAGGTAATTAAGCTAGTGGAATCGTTCAAGAGAATGAAACCACCAGTGTTCGAGGGAAAGTCCGACCCGGATGCGGCCGATAACTGGATCCGTCAAGTGGAGACAATCTTCGAGGTGTTGGAGACACCGGAGGGCAGCAAGGTCAAGTTGGCAACCTTGCAATTCGAGAAGGATGCGGCTGTCTGGTGGCAGTCGGTGAAGAGGACCATGTGCGGCTTGTTGCTTGGTTGGGAGGAATTTCTGGAGGAATTCCGCAGCCATTATTTCCCCTCCGACGTCCAGGAGAAGAAGGCCATGGAGTTTCTGTCACTTCAGCAAGGCAGCATGTCAGTAAGGGAGTATGAGACTAAGTTTACTCAGCTCTCCAGATACGCTCCAGAACTGGTGATGGATGAGGCGAAGAAGGCTCGCAAGTTCGAGCATGGTCTGAGGCCGAGCTTGAGGTCTCGTATGATACCTCTTGGTATCAGGAGATTCGATAAGCTGGTAAAGAGGGCGGCAGCAACGGAGGCGGATATGGAGCACTTCCATGTTGCTCAGCACCAGAAGAGCAACTGGCAGTCCGGGAAGAGGCCCGCGCCATCGGGGAGTTTCAAGGGGCAACCATCTGCACAGACGTTCAAACCGACAGGGGCGAACACTGTCAGTGTAGCTGGAAGACCTGGAAACGATGTAGGGAGACCTTCTGCAGTCACCTGTTATAACTGTGGAGAAGTGGGACACTACCAATCTCGATGTCTCAAACCACGGGCTGGCAATCACAATGTGCCAATACAGCAGACTGGGAAGAGGCCGTACCAGTCAGGGCGAGTATTTGCTTTGACAGAGGCTGATGCGGAGGAGGCAGATCAAGTCATCTCTGGTACGAGAGCTGATGTTTAGTGTGGTTTTTTGTCATTTCTTCTTCCCGTTCATAGTGTGAAACTGTTATGTAATGGTGTATGTTATGTAACAGGAGAACTCTATATTAATAGAAAGGAAGCTGTGGTGTTGTTTGATACTGGATCCTCTCATACTTTTGTGTCTCCAAGGTTTGCTAAAGTGTTGGGAGTTGAACCGAAGATTTTTCCAGGCAAGATCTTAGCAGTAGCTACTCCATCAGGGGAAACTTTAACCACTGATCGGTATTACGCTGATTGCGAGATAGTGATTGGGGATCGAATCTTTGGCATTGATCTGATCGAGCTGACTATCTTGGGAGTCGATGTTATCATTGGCATTGATTGGATGTCGGTGTACAGTGCAAGCATCGAGTGTAAGACCAAGACCGTAACAGTGAAGGCTCCAGGAGGACCTGAAGTCACTTTCCAAGGGAAGTTGAAGTGTTCTAAGTTGGTGGCAACTATCCGCAAGGAAGAGACTCCTGTGGAATTGCAAGGAATTCCTGTGGTTCGGGACTATCCGACAGTGTTCTTGGAAGATTTTCCTGGGTTACCTCCGCACCGTGATGTAGAGTTCAGCATCACTGTTCAACCGGGAAGTGCACCAATCTCTAAGGCACCTTATAGGATGGCTCCAGTGGAACAGGATGAAGTGAAACGGCAGATTGAAGAACTGTTGGGAAAAGGCTTTATTCAACCTAGTGTGTCACCTTGGGGAGCACCAGTGCTTTTGGTAAAGAAGAAGGATGGATCGATGAGGATGTGTATCGATTACCGGGAGCTGAATAAGGTCACTGTTCAGAATAAGTATCCGATTCCTCGAATTGATGACTTGTTCGATCGTCTACAAGGAGCAGCTGTATTCTCCAAAATAGATCTTCGATCAGGATATCACCAAGTGCGAGTGAAAGCTGAAGATGTGCACAAAACTGCGTTTAGAACTCGGCATGGGCATTACGAATTCTTAGTTATGCCATTCGGAGTGACGAATGCACCCGCAATCTTCATGGACTTGATGAACAGAGTTCTGAGGCCGTTTATTGATTCTTTCGTCGTGGTGTTTATCGACGATATTCTTGTGTACTCCAAGTCTGAGGCGGAGCACACCGAGCATCTGGCAGCAGTTCTGCAGAAGTTGGAAAAGCAGCAGTTGTATGCCAAGTTATCCAAGTGCGATTTCTGGAAATCTGAAGTGGCATTCCTAGGTCACATCCTTTCTAAGGAGAGAGTGGCAACTGACCCTCAGAAGATAGTGGCAGTGAGAGATTGGGCTAGGCCTACTACAGTGAAGGAAGTCAGAAGTTTCCTTGGGATGACTGGATACTACAGGAGATTCATTCAAGGTTATGCTCAGATAGCTGTGCCGCTTACTGAGTTGACCAAGAAGAAGGTGAGCTTCAAGTGGACTGAGCAATGTGAGGCAAGTTTTCAGGAGTTGAAAGATAGACTGACGACTGCACCTATTTTGGCTTTGCCTAGAGCAGGAGTTGAGTACGATGTCTATAGCGATGCTTCACATCGGGGGCTTGGTTGTGTCTTAATGCAAGAGGGTAAAGTAATCGCTTATGGGTCTAGGCAACTACGACCGCATGAGAAGAATTATCCAACTCATGATCTAGAGCTGGCTGCATTATCTTTGCTTTGAAGCAATGGAGGCACTACGTGTATGGTAAGAAGTTGAACATGTACACAGACCACAAGAGCTTGAAGTACATATACCAGCAGAGGGATCTCAATCTGAGGCAGCGGAGATGGTTGGAAGTGCTCGAGGATATGCGACCTGAGATCAAGTATCATCCTGGAAAGGCTAATGTTGTTGCTGATGCACTTAGTCGCAAGAGCAGTTTGGCCAGTTTGATTACGACTCAGAGGCATCTGATTGAGGAGTTGGATCGAGCAGGTATTGAGGTTGTCTTGCAAGGATTGGGAGCATCTTTATCTCAGTTGAAGCTTCAGCCTACTTTGAGTGCAAGGATCATTGCAAGTCAGGAAGTTGATGCTGATATCTTGGAGATGAAGGAGCAGGTTGGTGCTGGCAGGTTGCCCGGATTTCAAACCAGGGATGGGGTGCTGTGGTTCGGAGATAGGCTGTGTGTTCCAGATCAGGCGGACTTGAAGGAGAGTATTCTTCAAGAGGCGCATGCTACTCTTTTGTCAGTGCATCCTGGGAGTACTAAGATGTACAAGGACATAAAACAGCATTTCTGGTGGTCAGGTTTGAAGCGGGATGTGGCCGAATTTGTCGCGAGGTGTGAGGTTTGTCAGCAAGTCAAAGCCGAAAATCAGAGACCCGGAGGTCTATTACAGCCGTTACCTATTCCGGAATGGAAGTGGGATAACATCAGTATGGATTTCATCACGGGATTGCCTAAGAGTTCTAAAGGCAATGATGCTATTTGGGTTATAGTCGATCGACTTACCAAGTCCGCTCACTTTTTGGCGATGAAACTCACTGCTTCGATGGACAAGTTGGCGGAGATGTATGTTGGTGAGATTGTCCGACTTCATGGTGTTCCCTCAACTATTGTGTCTGATCGAGATGCGCGGTTTACTTCGCATTTCTGGAGGAGTCTTCAGGCAGCTTTGGGTACCAAGACAGATTTCAGCACTGCTTTTCATCCACAGACCGATGGGCAGACCGAGAGAGTCAACCGTATTCTTGAGGATATGCTTCGGTGTTGTATACTAGACTTTGGAGGCAGTTGGGAAAGGCATTTACCTTTGGTGGAATTTGCCTATAACAACAGTTTTCAGGCTAGCATCGGGATGGCGCCGTATGAGGCTTTGTATGGCAGGAAGTGCAGGACTCCTGTCTGTTGGTATGAGGTTGGGGAGCGTCAGTTGTTTGGTCCTGAGCTTGTACAGCTGACTTCTGAGAAGATTGATCTGATCAGGAAAAGGTTGGTGGAAGCTCAGAGCAGGCAGAAAAGCTATGCAGACAACCGGAGAAGAGACCTTGAGTTTGAGGTTGGTGACTTCGTCTTTCTGAAGGTATCACCCAGTAAAGGTGTGGTTCGATTTGGCAAAGGCGGGAAGTTAGCCCCGAGATTTATAGGCCCATATAAGATATTGAAAAGGATCGGGAAAACTGCTTACCGGCTTGAATTACCGGAAGAGTTGTCTCAGGTGCACAATGTCTTTCATGTGTCTATGTTGAGAGGTTATATTCCAGACCCGAGTCATCATTTGCCTGAAGTGCCAGAAGGTTTGCAGTTAGACCTGAATTACATCGAGACTCCTGTCGAGATCGTTGACCGTAGGGAGAAAGTCTTGAGGAATAAGACGATGCCGATGGTCAAGGTAGTCTGGAGAAACCACTTGGTTGAAGAGGCTACTTGGGAATCTGAGGAAAAGATGTTGAAGGACTATCCCTTTTTCCTTGATTGTTTTGTTGACTGTATTTTGTATTTTTGTATCTTTATATCTTTGTATCTCTTGTTGTTGTGTTTTCCGGGGACGGAACTATTCTAAGGAGGGAGTGATGTAATACCCCGATTTTTCTAATATATATATAAAGATTATTTAATTCTACATATGGTATGCATGTGTAATATTTTTCCTTAAAGCCCAAAAGTTTTTCTACAAAATAATTAGTTTGGCCCAATAAATTTTAGCCCATGGATTTAAAACCCCTTCTATTGTATTTTTATAACCAGTATGGGTGACATCTTTTCTTTTCTTGACCGGGTATTTGGTGTACTAATTTGAAGGGTGTAGTTGGTGTATGCACGTGCATTCGCATACACGTGCTTTGAGCACTTCTCTTGGCCGGATTGTGGGAGTGATGGGCTAGATCATGGGTAGTTTACCTTTGAGTTGTGGGTGGTTTTCTCAACTCCCGATTTGATCTCAGCCTTTGATTCTCTAACTTCCTAATAAATCTCAGCCCTCCATTTCACCTATATTCTAGTATAAATACCCCTCCTATTCCCCTATCTCTTTTACCCTAAAAATACAATAAGATCATAGAGAGTATCTGTGAGTTATGTGGGAGTTTTTCTGTGGAGACAAGCAACATTGCTGAGGAGCCCGGTGTGGAACAAAGGAGCAAGGAGTGCGGTACGGTGTTGAAGGACTTTGCGGGATTTCGATTATTTCTTCATATAAGGTGGGTGTTTCTCAGGACTTCTAATGTAGGAATGATATTGCAATTGTTATGATTGATACCATGTTATAAAAAGTGAATTGAATGCGGTAGAAATTGCTTGAATATGCTATTAATGTTGATAACAAGACTGTCGGTACAGTCGACTGCCATATGAGCCAGCCGACTGGTACGAGACACTTCTTTTCATAATGTGCTGATAAGTGGGTGCAAATAGCTATGATGGTGTGATTATTAAATTTATATTCTCCCTATGACACATATGATGGAGGGAAGGTAAATAAATGAAAAGAACTAATAGTGATAAATATCTGAAGTTGTCGGCGCAGTCGACTGACTTGGTGTTAAGTCGACTGGTGCTTCATTCTGAATATGATTGTTTGAAAGTCCCCTGAATAAAGATATTCTATTTACGTAGACCCATTATGATGACTTGAGATTTGTACCTTCATTATTGTAAGAAAGTATGAGCAATGCGAATACATGTTTAGAGTAGTTTTCTCTAAAGGAGCATGTTAATAACTGGGAAAATTATGCTGTGAATGTTACTGAACAAGATGAAACTCTGTTTATGAAACATGAATTGATGTATACTGTTAATTGATATCATGATGCAAGTACACGTAAGAACTGTAAATAAATTCCCTAATTGAAATGGATCTGTCCAGTCGACCGAATGCGTGTAGCAAGTCGACTGATCTGGACTTGGAAATTATGCTGTTTGAAATCTCCAGGACAGACGACTGATTAATGAACAGTCGACTGTCATGTGGATAATATTGTGAATATGGAAGGTTGCGGGACAGGCGACTGGTTGAGTGCAACAGTCGACTATCCCGAGCAATTATGATGATACTGTGTGTGACTGTATGAGTCGACTGGTGTTCTTCCAAGTCGACTGTACAGAGTGGACTTGATATATTTGATTCATGTTAATTACTGTGGGTAATGATGAACTTTATGCTTTTAATCGATGGATTCTGTTTATGGCTGTATGAATTATGTGAAAGGAATCGTAGATGAGAATTGAGAATTAATTGAATAATTATGAAAGGCTAAATCATGATGAAAAAGTCTGTGAGACTCTAAAATGAATTATGAGCTGATGGCGCTCAATTGGATATTGTGAATTTGAAATTGAACAAAGAGTAGCTAAGTCTCCCCAGCAGTGAAATGAAATGATATTGAGAAATAGACCAGGTTGGTCCAGTGAAATGAAATGATAAGTCCGGTTGATGGAGAGGCTAACTCTAGAGCTTGATTTTTATTCATGATTCTAATGTAACTTTAATACATAGTGTGGAGGTGATGAAAGTGAGAGAAAAACATGAGTATGAGAGCTAGGGTACGGTACGGGTGTGTGAGCCGCAGAATGCATGCTTGATGAGTCAAGACATGGCGCGGGTACAACTCAGTAATGATCGGACTCTAGTCACGCTTGTGGGATGATTTGGTGACTGCAAGAGGAGTGTGTTCAGGGAGGAGGCTGAATTGTCGCAGAATGCATGCTTGACGAGTCAAGACATGGCGCGAAATTCTACTCCAGGGGCCAGGATACATGCTTGTACTCATAGAATCATCTAGGATACTCACTGGAATTACAGAAGTAGAGTAAGTCATGGCGGGGGATTGAACCCTACAAAAATGAAGAGCGATTAAGAGGCTTGCCCTCGAACCTATGTAGTATGGGATGCATAGAATTCGAACAAGTGTGCATTAGTGTCATGTGAAAATTAAATAATTGCATTAAGGATTAAGTGCACAATCACAACACGACATCTCTAAAAGTTCACTTTTGATTTTTACATGCTTATTATGAACAAGATTGTTGATTTGTTAAGAAATGAGATTCATTATACTGTTTCTGGCATAGAGAGGATGACCATGTATAATTATCGTCGGTTGAATAAACTGACTTACCCACAGTTTTGTATGCAGGATAAATTACATGTAAAGAGGAATGGATGCATAAAGATCTCATTATGTTGTTGTTCATTTATGTAAATGTTGTATATTTTGCTTCCGCTGTGTAAATTTAAATGTGAGATGTTGTAACTCTGATGTAAAAAGAAAAGTTTGAATTTCCTTGTAAAATTGTACTCGAGAAAAGCGAAAAGATCCTGAAGAACATCTCGAATTCAGTAATTTTTGGATTCGGGGCGTTACAACTACTTTACAACAACTCAGCTCAAAACTAATTTGAATACAAAATTTATGTTCAGCCAAAAAATAGGGGAACAACTTCAAAAGCATGAAAATAGAATGAAAACACATCAAATAATTTCACGAAAAATCTGGGGTATTTCCCTATAGGTATAGACTCAAAATAACAAGTTTCATATTATTACAGTATGTATAGATCAGCCATCAAAAATAAGAAGCAACACAAAAACATACTTTGACGAATCTGGAATTCTCAACACTGCTGTACGAAAACTAGGATATCTCGCAATCAGTGAATCGAAATCCAATTCCGCCAAAGGGATATGAAAACAGATAAATTTTACTAATTTTCATATTTCATAAAAAAATTGCATAACGTATAGTGAAAATAGTGTTCTTTACTGAACAGTAAGCAAAATACACATTGAGGGGATTTTAGAAAAGAGCATGAAACACCACATAAAACTTATCTTTAAAATTCATCAAAAATCTGGGTAGTCCCTAATATCATAAGGAAACACTGACCGAAATATTAGATCAAGATATTATGTATAGAATAGTTCTTGAAAATAATTTGTTAACAAAATCAACCAAAAACTGAATCTGGAATAGATCAAGACGTCTGTACTAAAACACACATAACTCAGTCATACGAAATCCAAATCAGGCAAAACTAGTGGGTTTGAAAATAGAAAAAATTATCTATAATTTATCTTTTATTTTGGAATCAAGATTCTGACTGTAACATGGACGAAAACAGCAATCAAACCAGAACATGCAGCAAATACAGATTTCACACATCTAATTAAGAACATCATAACTTTCACAATATTGATCTAAACACCTCCAAACTTGAAATACAACCTACCAAATATCTAAACATCATGATTTAGGGTTACTAACATGTCCACACCTATTATTTTCATATGGGCATTCAATCAAACACAACGCATGCAATAATCGCATACATGCATCAAAATCAAGTTTTGGGCATAACCTACTTTATTTCCTATCAAAATTAGTGTCATAAGTTATCTATGGCCAAATTATCACAATAGAGACAAAATCCATTAAGGAAAACACAATTTTTGGTTGTCCATAGACCCAACTACACTAGATGTAAACTTTTTGACTTGTATCAATATAAGGAATTGTAGTACAAGTTACTTGTCTTGATTTGGAGATGAAGAACAATGCAAATCAAAAGTGAAAGCAATTTCTACGGACGAAAATCTACGGACTCACGAACGATCCACACGCGCACTCGAGCACGCGCAATAAAATCCCAAGAGTAATAGAGTGCGAGACGACAGATGAAGAGAAAACGGGAGAGAGAGAGAGCACGGAATAAGGGTGCAATGGTTTGGGAAAATCTAGGTTTAATGTGTTTGCAAATATATATAAGGATGTATATGCACTAGGGTTTGAATAAAGGGAAGGGGGTGCATATGACGGCTAAAAGAAAATGAGGTGGGGGTCGGGTGTGCTTTGGGTAGTAATCCGGGTGTGGGTAGCATATAGGAAAGATGCATCTCACGGTTTGGTAAGGATTGGTAGGCTTTTAAATTGGGAGGTATACTAATTAGGTAGTAGGATTAGTATCAGGAAATGGGTGTAGTAATAGGAAGGATTTGGTGTAGTATTAAGGTAAGTAATCTAGGTAATAGGTGATGTAATAGGTAATGGGTATTATTCTGATGGTATAAATTGGTGTATGACCAAATCCATATATAGGTGTAGGATTATTTAAAATGGGTAGTTGGGGATGGGATGAAACGGGTTGTAGGGGATAAAACAGGGTAGGGTAATTTTGTTTAGAAATAGGTAATGGGTTTAAAATGGATGTTAAAAGGATATCCAATAAAGGAAAAATTATAGGGTTTATAAAAATCCAATAAGGAAAATACGGGTATATAAATTTAATAAAATAACAAATAAAAATATTGTCTCTAATAAAAATATAATTTTCATTACAAAAATAGTATTTATTTAAAGGCATAATTTAAAAAAACATCCAAATAGTTTGACGATGTTTAAAAAAACGTCACAAAACTTTGACTTTATAAAAAAAACCGCACAAAGTTTAACTCTCAACTCACGGAGTTATCCAGCCGTTAACTGGGTTATACGTAATGTTTGAAAAAACATCACAAAACTATTGTTTTGTTTAAAAAAACAACACAGAACTATTATTCTGTTTAAAAAAACATCACAAAAGTTCCCATTTGTTTTAAAAAAACATCACATAACTATTATCCCAGTTAACGGCTGGATAACTCCGTGAGTTGAGAGTTAAACTTTGTGCGGTTTTTTTAAAAAGTCAAAATTTTGTGACGTTTTTTTAAACAGCGCCAAACTATTGTGACGTTTTTTTTAAATTTTGCCTTATTTAAAATAGTTACAAATACATTTCTTGGTCGAAAATTGATTTTAATAGGAAATCTATAAATACATTTTGACAAAAGAATTTGAAAACTGGAAAATAATTTGCAAAAATTTTTAAAATATAGAAAATACAAAAAAATACAATTTTCGAAAAACAGGGGTTACAAAATATTATTTATATTTCTTGTTTGGACAAGAAGGGTTTTTCATTTATAATAAATGACAAAATTTGTTTACTTTATTTGAATGATATTTGTTATGCTAGTGCACAATTGAGAAATGGATTATATATTCTCGACCTCAAAATGCTTGTCTATAATATAAATACTGAGAGGTTCAAATTAAATGATACGAACCCAACATACCTCTGGCATTGTCTGTTTGGGCCACATAAATGAGAACTGCATATCCAAACTCCATAAAGAATGATTCTTGGACTCATTTGATTTTGAATCATATGAGGTATGTGAACATTGTTTGTTGGGCAAGATGATAAAAGCTTCATTCACTGGAAAAGGTGAACGGACTAGTGATCTTTTAGGTCTCATATATAATGTTGTCTGCGGACCTTTCAACACACTGACTAGAGGAGGTTTTCAGTACTTCATTACATTTACTAATGATTTCAGTAGATATGGGTTTGTGTGTCTAATGAAACACAAATAGAATATTTTAAAAAGTTCAAAGAATTCAAGAATGAGGTACAAAACTAACTTGGTAAAAGTATTAAAGCCCTCCGATCATATCGAGGTGGTGGGCACTTAAACCAAGATTTTGATGACCATCTAAGAGAGTGCGAGATAATATCTCAACTCACTCCCCCTGGAACACCGCAATGGAATGGTGTCGCTGAGAGGAGAAACCGAACCATTTTAGACATGGTACGATCATGATGAGTCATGCAGATCTTCTAAGCTCCTTTTGGGGACATGCTCTATTAACAGTTGCTTTCACACTTAACCGTGTTGCATCTAAAATTGTTCAAGATACACCATTTGAGATATGGACTGGGAGGCATCTTAGTGTGTCTTTTATGAAGATTTGGGGTTGTGAAGCCTATATAAGACACCAAGTATCTGATAAACTTGGTCTCAAATCTGATAAGTGCTTCTTTGTAGGATATCCCAAGGAAACCAAGGGATAGTATTTCTTATAATCCCACTGAAGGCAAAGTGTTCGTCGCACGAATTGCTGTATTCCAAGAAAGAGAATTTGTCTCCAAGAGAACCAGTGGGAGAACGATAGAACTTGAAGAAATTCTAACTTCGCAAAGTAGCAGTGAACCAATGGTGGAAATGGAGCAGGCTCCATAAATCATTGTGGAACAAAAATCTGCTCACGTAGCACATGGCCTACATAAGTCTAGTAGAATACCTCATCAACGCGAGAGATATGGATTTCTTGTGACTCAACATGGTGATGTATTGCTTATAGATCAAGATAAGCCTACAACTTATAAGGAAGCTATAAAAGGCCCAGACTCTGAGAAATGGCTTAAGGCCATGAGATCTAAGATGGAATCCATGTATGCCAACCAAGTATAGACCTTGGTAGACCCACCTGAACGGGTAAAACTAATTGGGTGCAAATGGGTTTTCAGAAAGAAAACTGACATGGATGGTAACATGCATACCTTTAAAGGGAGGTTAGTGGCTGAAGGTTTCAACACTACAAGAAATTTGACATATAGTGACAGCAAAAGTTCGTCGGTAAAAGGCGGAAAACCATAGGTATAGCCTGTAAAACCTATACCGACGGACATATTTTTCCGTAGTCAATGATTCGCTATACCCACGGCAGAATGCCATCACTATAGCCTATAGCGACGGTTTTTTCACCTGTTGGACAAAACATCGGTGTTATACCCACGGTTTCTTATCCGTTGGTATAGGTTTTAAGGACACCTTTTGCTTTTCTATACCAACGCTTGAAACTCCATTGCTAAAGGTTTTAGTGATGGTTTTCGCATCCAAATATTTAAATATATACCCATCACCGTATAGACATTTTTTTCTTATGAATTACGCTTATGATAATTTAATATTTTCTTTTATAATATTAATCCAATTATAAACTAAATACAGAATAAAATAGATAATGTGTTCATGAAACAAAATTAAATAAAATTAAACTTCAATCATATGAAAAATTAATGAAATATTACAAGCATGTCAAATTACAAATTACAAGCATGTAACCCCTATTTCCGCAAATACGTATATTCATGAGTATTTTTCTGTATCTCGGTATTTACCAATTATTATTGTTAAATTCGTTTTGAGTTCTTAGTTAAAACATTTTCTTAAACAATAATTATAACTATTTCAAATAAACTTTGTTTCCATTTCTACTTGATCAACTATTTGCGTTTTAACCCTTAAAGAATATTATTACTTATTGGAACTATTTCAACGAATTCCTATTTTTATATATTGATATTATTATTCTGATGATTACTATTATTATTGTTAGTATTTTTATTGTCATTATTATTATTATTAATGTTATTATTAGTATTACTATTTTATAATCTTATGGGTATTATAATTAATTACTAGGTATGCCCGTGGGACGTGCCTACGGCACGTATTCGGGACTACATGTAAATTTAGTTAGATTTATTTGATTGGGTGAACTGCATATAAATTTCTTTAAAAAATTAAAACATTTTAACGAATAAGTGGGTGTAAACAAAAAGGTGGGTGTAAACAAATACACCCACCTTTCTAATACAATCAACTACTCTATACAGACCTCCTCTGAAATTATATTATTTCCTAATAGTTTTCTAATACGACGTTTTTAAAATATTTCATACGGCACGTTATCGCGACGTCTTAACTTTCTTTAAAATGTTTAGTAAATATTTTGACAGTATTATTTAAAATTTTACAGGTAGGATTGTAGTAAAAATTTCAATAGAATCTCTAATGAAATATTATTCCTTTGAGAGCAATTCCTTAATATCATAGACAGTCAATTCCTTTGTAGGATATTTTTTCCTCCTCTAATTTTGCAGTTATAAAGGCAAAGTGAAAGACAAAAGCAATGCCATCATCCTGTTTTGTTCTCATGTGTCATTGTGTCTTCTTCCATTTCCTGGAATTGGTTTCATCCATGGTTTGTTGAATTTGAGAGATAGCTGGAAGCATAGAAACAGAGAGTTGTAGCACAAACGAAAAAGGAAACTTTAAGGTTGTATTACTTCATACCTCAACATCTGTTTGTTTTGATTGTGGGAAGATTAATTTGGACACGACATCGAGATACAAAGAACACATAGCTGTACACAATTTGGGTGTATTGTGTGTCCAGATTACATCTTAGCTTGTAAAGAAATACAGTTGCAACAGTCTCTGATTAATGTTTATGATTCATTATGCACCAATTCATACTGCATGGAAAATAAGGAACTTTGATTGCCTTCAACAAAGGCACTAATCATAGATGAGGAAGGGCATCCCTAAAACACGTCACAACACTCAGAAGTAATATAAATCCTAGCCCAATCCAAGCCACATTACACAGACATAATATATATTAGGCTCTGGGGGAAAAAAATCTTCATCTGACTAAAGATATAGTTTGGAATCACAATAGATTTTAGAAAATTTTCTGAAAATTTTGACAGAACCTCCCTTAAAATATTAGCCATTTTACAGCAATTCCTTACGGAATTTTGCTCACAATTAAAAATTTATCATCACAGTCAAGAAATATAAATCCTCCCCAGGCCAATCAAAGCAACATCACACGGACATTATATATATAGGGCTCTGGGAAGAAAAAATCTTCATATGACTAAGATACAAAATAAAAACCAAGATATCGTTTGAAAACATAATAAATTTTAGAAAATTTAGTAAAAATTTTGACAGAACCTCCCCTAAAATATTAGCCCTTTTACGGAAATTCCTTACGGAATTCTGCTAACAATTAAATATATGACATCACAGGCAATAAATATCAATCCTCCCCAGGCTCAACTGAGCAACATCACATAGACATCATATATATAAGACTCTGGGGGAAAAAATCAGAATATAATGCAAGATACAAAATAAAAACCAAAAATTCGTTTGAAAATGTAATGAATTTTTTGAAAAACCTTCGAAAAACCTTTAAAAAACCAAACACAGAACCCAATACTCCACAAAATTGCAGGTACGGGTATTAACATAACTATATTATATCATCATTATATACAGTTACTTACATCATCTCCCAAAATGCTAAATATTACAATTATTACAACTATTACATCCTCCACCACACTAAACACCAACCAACTGAATGGAAAAAAAAATACATGGTTGTAAGTCCCCCAATGGTTGAAGTCTTCAAAAATAGGACCAAACAGTGAGCCTAAAGAAACAGTTAGAGTTTTGAATCAAATAGTAAGTGTTTACAATAAACAATTAAAACAATAGTAATAGTTTTGAAACCATTACCTTTCAAACAGAACAATGGCTTCAACCAAACATGTTCCTCATCACCCTCATCACCCTACAAAAAGTTAAACTGTCAATAACATGACGGTTTTGAGTGTGGACGACAATCTGGGAAAAAAAAAGCATTAAATTAGCAGCAATTAACGGTTAACATAGGGTGTAGTTGTAGTAAATATAACTTTACCTTATTGCAACCCCAATTCATCAATGTAGTTGCATTTATAAATTTGAGGTCCATGTCAGCTGCTTCCCAGTTCTATTAAAGTTCAAAAGTAAAACAACAATAAAAATAAGTTTTAGTAAGGTAAATCTATCATATATAAATGGATTTTTTTATTTTGTCATCTTGTTTCATTAAAGAAAAATAATAAGTTAATAGACGACCCTCATTCTAAGTTAATTGATTTGAAGAGTTTGCTGGCTCATTATTGATTTAATGTTTGTCATCAAATAATAGAAAGGGTGATACTTGTTTTTGCTAAAATAATTGTTTGTTATTGCAACTCCAATTGCAATATATATATGCTTGTGTTTAAGATAACCATAGTTATATTTAATATCCATCTCTATGAAATAAGTAAAGAATTGAAAAACTGTGAAGTGTGAATTGTGAATTGTGAAGTGTTTAAGATAACCATAGTTACAGATTTAAACATATGAGTAGTGTAACTGTGAAGTGTGAATTGAAAAAAAGATGATCACACTAAAGGCTTGATAGTGTAACTGTGAAGTGTGAATTGAAAAAAAGATGATCACACTAAAGGCTTGATTGTGTTTTGATTAATAGGTAGAGTTTTGAATTAAACTACTTTTACTTTTAGTTATCCTTTTTATACTCATTCTCGGAAGCTTGAACTAACCAAGTGTAGCCAGCAATTAGAAATGGAGAATTTTTATGTGTATCAAAAAAAGTGATGAAGTTCTTGCTTCACCTTTTATCTGTATGTTGTCATATTTATGTTTTTCAATTAATGTGCTTCATATTATTTCTTTATGATGGTTACCTATTAGGTAGGTGTGATTGGTAATTTGGTCCATTCTTCCCCAAACATAAAAAAGCAAGTTCTTGCCCCCGGGGCCTTGCAGCCTGTTTTTTGGTACTGTCATCAATCATTAATTTTGTTCATTGCATTTTACATGAAATTATTTTGCAAATATTTTCCTGGTGAGATGTAAGTCTCTAATTATAGGGAATGTCAATTCTTGGAACATGCGGAGTTTTACGATCTGACTGGCATTTGATACTTGAGATAATTCACGTCGTCAGTAACATTAGTTGTCTGATTTTTATACCAATTAACTGTTTTTTTAGTGTGTGATGACTTATGATGCCAACATAAGTGTGCTTTTGCTATTATGTTTACCTTTTGGACTATGAGTATTGGAATGATTGTAGTATTATTTTAAATGTGTAATATTCAGTAGTAGCATATTACACTGCTTACTTTGTGTGCCAGACAATGAATTCAGCAAGTTAGCAGACATTCATTTTAACAGCATATATTGGTCTGCCCCATAGCATATGAAGAAATTATTGTTACTATGCTAACAGCTTCATTATAATCTTCTTGTGCTTGCTATACTATCGTTCTGCCGAGGTGGTGGAAAAACAAAGAATATAATCTCTTCTCAAATGTAATTTAGACACTGTATACTTGAGAGGATGTGCTGAGAGTATGGTAGCTCAGGCACAGTTTGGTAGATGCATTTTTTAATTCTATTTAGAGAAAATTTAATATGATTAAAAATTATTTCAAGAAAACGTATTAACTGCTATTAATTACTATGATCTATCTTCTTTGATGATTATAAATTATTTTAAAAAACGTATTAACTACTATGAGATATGATGTTTAGTCGGGTGATCAAGAAAGATGAACAGGATGTAGAATGACTAAACATAGTTTTTTGGGAGAATCGGACTAAATCCCAAGATTCCATATCTGAAGATTGAAATTGAATGTGTTTTGGGTTAAACATAGCAGTTTTGATGTGCTTTGGGTATAATAGAATTGCCTTCAATTTTTTTTTTAAAACTGATCTTTTTTATTATTCCTCAATCAAGATTGAAACCTTTTTCATGGGTTTTGTTTATTTCTGTGTTTTGTGATTATGTTGAATTTTGGGGGGTTGAGATTTGGGCACTTTTTTATTTATTTATAAACTAATCATAGGTTGTATCAAGTTTGTTTCAAAATATACCCTAAAGTTGGTTGATTCAGTTTTCTCTTATGAATTGTTTTTCGAATCTGTCTGATGGAATAATGGGCAGTATTAGAATTCTTGTTTAGTAGATTCTCTGTTAGTTCTTATTCACGAAGCTTTTTTATCCTCCCGTATTATTCTCTGTTATAATAAATTAATTATGTTAATATTAGTTGGTTTAAATATCTTTTCTTGAAAGTATGCTAATTGTGATCATTTATCTTTTGCAGCTAATTAAATATTTTCATGATAACTGTGTATATTGCTGGTAAATGGAGATGAATTTCAGTTGGTGCTTTCGGACTGCCCTAGTTGATTATCTTGTTTTCTATAGATGATATTAGTTGTAGTTGGCACTTTTATAGACATGGCATTTTTATTTGGATAATATGCTTTGAGTGGTGAAGCAGGATGATATCATACACACCTCCTTGGGCTATATAGTTTAGATAGGGGATGAAGATTCAATGTGTATATACCTGGTGATGGGTAGGGGCGGATCTAGGTGAAAGATATGGTGGGCAATTGCCCACCTTAGTTTTTTAAAACACTAAATATTTAGTACCAGAAATTTGAGAGAGCTATTAAAATCCAAGCTTTTGCACACTTTTGCCCACCTTTCCTCAAGTAAGAACTCTATGTTAAGGCAGTAGTCCAAAGCCTTATCATCTATTACAACCAATTAGAGATATGGAGATAGGGAGAGAAAGGTTGTACAGCCTATATAGGCTAGTGCCAGCTTAAGACCTAGAAGTTAAGGCTATGATTCTGTCCTAGTCCATTGGACTCATCAAATGAAAACTTCTCCATTAATTGGGTGATGTTAGCATTGTTTGAACGTAAATTTTCTTTAGCTAATTTGACTGTGTTTTATACACTTCAAACCCTTGTCATTGATTTTTTTTTTAATAAAAAGATCCATCCAATAAGAAGAAAACACAAAAAAAGTTCTGAATGGAAAGTTAAGGTGCTTTTTTTAATAAAAAGATCCATCCAATAAAATGTCTTATCTTTTGTTAAGGTGCTTTTTTTAATTTATAGAAGTTAATGTTTTTTTCTCAAAATGTACTATGTTTGATTGACAATAATTTTCATATGGGAAAAGCAAGTTTAATTGCCATGTCATTATTGAGATAAAAGAGAACTTAGCTAAAGAGACATCTCAAACTTCATTATCGACTCTCTAAAATGAAAATCCACTTATGCAGTTCACCCAATCAAATAAATCTAACTAAATTTACATACAGTCCCGAATACGTGCCGTAGGCACGTTCCACGGGCATACCTAGTCGTTGAATATGATCCACATCACAAAAACTATTTCTGTACAAAATTTTAAATGATTTCAACAAATTTTAACCACACAACCTAAAAATGAAGTAATTCTAGACTTTGTAGAATGTCATTTTTTCGGTTGCATGATAAACGGTTAAAACTCGTGGATTTCTTTTAAAATTTTGTACACATACTATTTAAGATGTAGTTCACATCAAATGGTGTGGATTTTTTGTTTGGTTAACTGAGATATGAATTTTGAGATTTGTTCCAAGCTAGGTTAATCTGGGGACACCCTAGCCCCATTCTTTAAAAAAAAATAGTTTTAAAGGTGAGTAGTTTAAAGCAATAATAAAAAAGTCAAAGGAGATAATAGAAAACCACAATCAAATAAGATCCTGGAGACAAATTTTTTCTTTGAAAATACTATATACTTTTGCCCACCATGACAAAAGTTTCTGGATTCGCCACTGGTGATGGGCGTAAGAAGATACAACCATTATTATATGTTATTTTTTCTGGCCTGAAATGGTCTAGTTACTCTTTTGTATAGGAAAAACAAAAGAAGTCGAGAAAAGGAAGATGTTTCCCTTCTTAGTTCAGCTCATGGCCCGACTCCATTAACGTAGCTGTTCCTTAAGCTTTCCTTCTATGAATGATTCTGCCATGCAGATGTTGAACTCATTTACATTGCAAAAGTTAGTTTTATTATATAGATGTTGAAGCACAACAAATTTATAGGAAAGTTGATATTTAATGACACAGCATAATACCTTAGAATGATTATCAGACTGATATCTTAGAAAGTAAATTGGAAACTACAGTTATTTATTTAAGTGTGAAGTTGCATATCATGTGTTGTTATGCTGAATTACTTCATATTTGTAAAATATGGTTTTGTTTAAATTAGCTATACTCTGCCTGCCATCGATGAATTTAACTATTTTTGTTAAAGTTTTATATTAGAGGATATATCTTCCGCTGGTACACAGTGAATACCAATTCTTCATCTATTGTCTATATGCAAGTAATCCGCATTAATTTTGTCAGGGATTCTTTCTTGTTTCTTCTGCTGTCACAAACACTGAAGGAAACCAATATGCAAAGGCAGAAAACATGGTAAGGTGTCTTTCGGCCAAATATTGAACTTATTTGATTCACCTTTACGTTTTGTTTAATAAAAGATTCTCTTGAAATGGCTCATAATTAGTTATGTTCATGATTATGCTTATTGGATTAATCTTGTATTCCTCTCATATGACTACGTCCAAGTTAGTAAAAGACACTGCTTAGCTGGTGTGGATACAATGAAGCATTCTATGTTTGATCTTCATATTGTTTACTTAAATCAGGCAAAAATCGCCACTCATTCTAAACCCAACTCGCCTCATCCACTTTACGGGTGTTTTGCATTCACACAATACCACATAAACACTATATTTTGGTCATCCTGCTTCAATTTTATGGATAACAACCTCATCAATTCCCCAATCAAGTGAATGATCAAACATAAATAGTGAAAGGTATTTTTTAGTCATCGACATGAACCGTACATTTAATTAGTCATCGAAATGATCAAAATATTTGTATCTATTTCCAAGACCAATTCCCAACCAGCAAAAAAAATAGTCGAAAAGCCCAACTCAAAACCTCTTTACCCGCAACATCCAAGTAACATGGCAAAATCCCATACACAAATCACCACCAACAAACTTCCAAAAAAATTAGGACCTACATTTTAACCTTCCACACAACATCCAAAATACATGATTCATTCTTGCCTTAAACAATTAAAACAAAGATTGTTATGACAACCATACAATTAATATTCTACCATTCACCATCACACCATCGCAACATACTATTCACAACCAATACTTCTACAGCAAAATGCAAAAAATTACCCTCAACTTTTTTTTCTAACAAAAAAAGTACCAATAGCCCATGGAAACTGCACTTCTACATCACTTCTTGATTGCCCATGGAAACTTAAGGTAATTTTTTGATTGCCCATGGAAACTTAAGGTTTATCTAATACTGTTCATTTCTTTGCCAATGTTAGTTTTAATATTCTTTATAATTGATGGACATATTCTCTATCATGATTCTTCAACCAGTCAAGTAAAATATTCCATGAACATTGGCAATGACCAAAGGCAAACTAAATTAAAAGACATCTCGTGATTCTATAAAAGCTTAGATCACCCATTTCCTTATGATTGTTTTAGATTGTATATTTGTATTACTCTGATGTTACAACCATTTTGAACTGAATATAACTTTAATCTGTGTTACATAAAAATAAAAATAATATTACACACACACAAAACTGAAACAAACTGAATTAAATATGGCTGTGGTGGGGACTGTGAGTGTGTGTAGAATACCTGATGTTCGTTGCTCCTCACACATGATAAAATAATGTAATCTTTCTCCCTTCCCTGGAAGGAGTCTACACTTGTAACCTGTCACAGAATAATAGAAGTTAGTAGCAAATATCTATATAATAACCTGCAATTTAAAGCAGAAAAGTCTTGAGCAAAACTTCAATTTCCTTATAAAGTTTCTGCCGGAGAGAGCCATTTCTTGACATATAATTTACAATATAAGCCCTTTGTCCTTCATAAGGAGTTATAACTCCTATCTGCACAATTCAGAATTGAAATAAATGAAATAAAACATAAAGATAAATAAGTACCGAAGGAAAAAATAGCATGTTGAAGGGCACCTGGCTAGGTATGACACCGCTCCTTAAAAATATAGTTACAAATTTCTCTACATTTGCAGCCTCCGTTCTATTCAAATAAGATGTTCCACTTGCACTAATCTCTTCTTGTCCCATCTCAATAAGATAAGAAGAGAATCAAACCAACGGATACATAAAAATCTAGCCATAAAATAAAAAGTATTATCAGATACCTGGACATAGAAGAACATAGGACGATTAGGAACTGGCCACTGGAAATCAATGCCAGGTGATTGTCTTTCATTTATAGTCACTCCATTCTGAAGGGTACCTTCGTAGAAGCTATTTGAAGGGAACTCAGAAAGGCACGGATGCATACGGTATTGAACCTACAGTATAGAATATACATTTGCATTAGTGTTAAGATTAAAATTAGTGTAATATCATCACATTGTAATCTCATAGTGAAGCATAATAGTGTCATCAACTGAAAATTGATGAAACGTGAGTATAGTTTAGTGAAAATTTCCTTGAAAGTTATGGTATCAAAACATAATATCAGATGAGTTGTTATGTAACTGATCATCCATCATCATATATTAGCTGCAAACTAAATCATCAACATTACACCGGCAAATCACTACAATAGTTATCTGAACTCGTAAAGTTCTGAAGCAATCTCACACAGATCTAAGATTGTAAGAAGCGATGATGCATAAATTCTGTAAACATATAGAAAACATGTCGAAATTAAGTTGCAGTTTTTATAAAGAATCTAGACCCAGATCTGGAACATATAAAAAACAACGAAAGTACTCAACCGTATCGATATAAAATTAGTCGATCGATTGAGAAGAAAGAATTGATAGAAACACAAATCTGTACCATGTCGAAAACATCAATTTTAGAACAACTGCAACTACTAAGCCAAAAGCCAAATGGAGAAGATTAACACTAATCACAAATACAGTAAACCAAAGTTTGTTCAACATTTTCCTATCTAGTTAAATTTCCTGAAACCGAACACGGAACTGATATGGTGACATGCTATCTGCTTCAAGTAAGCATTCTAATGCACACTCCAGTAGCCAATGTAGAAAGATGTAGGTTTGACTCTTCATGAGTAAGAGTCATTTGACTCCTCCCCTTATTAGGTGAAAAACATATGTTTCATCGAGTCATTTGCGCATTAAAGCTCTTTGTAACCACCAACTGGCTCTTATCATCTTTCCACATATGAGAAGTTTAAACCTAAACCCATAGATTTTCAGATTTGGAGCTAAAGATTGAGAAGGTTAAAGAAGTCGTGCAGCCATCTCTAGAGTAATATTGATCTCATGTGATCATCAATGTTTTAAAAAACAGTTGCTTAAACGTTAATACTACATAGTTAAGCACTTTATAAATAGCTACATATTTAAGTTTAGACCACTTTATAAAGCTGAAAATTTTAAAACTAAACGTTCAAAACCGTAATAACCAAAGCTAAAAATTTCGAATTAGGAAACTCTCAAATTTTTAATTAGGAAACCAAAGCTAATAATCAAAAGAGTAAACTATAAAATTTTAAAACTAATTTCGAATTACAATCCTACAATCCTAAAATTGGTAATACACACAGACCACCTTACACAAATTGGTAATACACACAGTTCACCTTTCACTTAAGGATACTAACAGTAAATTTCCAAAGCAGAAATCAATAATAGTTATATTCTTACTCATTTCCACCATAGTATCTGGCACCAAGATAGACTTCACTATACTTGTTCGTCATCACAGATCCAACGGCTTGCATAACAGATACCGAGGTGAAATTCTTTGAAGAAATGAGTTCAATCCCTATAAACACAGTCAAGCAAGATCATTTACTGAATATTGGCTATTACAGATCATGTAAAACCAAATCAAGCAAACAAACAAACACAATATTCATTATCAATGTTTGGGCTGGACATTTCCTCAACCACAATGTATGCAACAGTGATCAGCATACAACTTACCTTCCATTGCCGGGCTTTCTCATGGTTGATGATGTCTGCAATCTCCGAATCCACAACCTCCAATGAAGCATTCAGTTTGCTTGGGCCACTGAACAATCGACAATAAGGAGAAAATTTAATGCCAAATGGAAATTACCGACAAAAAAATTAGACCCAATTTGAAAAACACAGTACCGGAATAGACCACAATTAGTTATCTTTAAATAGGCGCTGAAGAGGCGCCGGAGTTGGGGGCGTTGAAGAGGCGTCGGTGATGGTGAGGCGTCGCTGAAGATGAGTCGGGATTGGTTGCTGAGGAGGCGTCGCTGGAGGTTGGCGACTGGAGGTGGGGGGCTTTGAAGAGGCACCGGAGGTGGGGGTAGGGAGACAGTGATCGGGATTGGTTGCTGAGGAGGCATCGCTGGGGGTTGGCGACTGGAGGTGGGGGGCTTTGAAGAGGCGCCGGAGGTGGGGGTAGGGAGACAGTGATCGGGATTGGTTGCTGAGGAGGTGTCGCTGGGGGTTGGCGACTGGAGGTGGGGGGCTTTGAAGAGGCGCCGGAGGTGGGGGTAGGGAGACAGTGAGAGAGCAGGGAGAGAGAGAGCGCGGTAAGAGAGAAGGAGAGAGAGAGGGAAAAGTGAAAGGCGGAGTGAGAAAGAGAGAGACTGGTGGGTATTTTGGGAAAGAGAGAGAGTTTTTGAGTAGGTTTGAATTTTGGGGGTTTGAATTTTTGGGCGGGAAAATATGTTTTGTGAGATTAGATCTGAGCCATTGATTTTGGGTTAGATTAAATGTGAACCACTTGATAGCTTTCTTTGTGTTTTATTATATAGATTATTATTATTTCAATAATTGTGTTTTAATTGTTTCAAATAATTTATGTAATACAAATTGTATTTTATCAGATACCCTATTTATTGTATTCCGATTTGTATTGATCAATTATATTCATGTACAATGTATTTTAATTTATTAGATCTATACCCAAATACCCAATAGCCCAATATCCTATCTTTTTCCTATAAATACCCTAATCTCTTTTATTAAAACCCAAATCCTATTATAATTACCTAACCCCCCGCCGCCTAACCCTCTCTCCCTGTTCAACCCACCCCCATTCCTGTTCATCCACCCCATCCCGCTCCTTCTCCCTCTCTTTATTTTCGCCACCAAACCCACAAACCCATCTCCCGTCGCTCCATCACTCCGTCCACCCTTCCTCCTCCCTACCGCCCTCGCCTCCATCCCCTTACCCTCGTCGACCTCTCCTTCGACCCATCCCCTCGTCATCGTCCTCATCACCGTCCCCTCGTCGTCCCCTACCCCATTGCACCTCCAATCATTCCCGTCCTCGTCTTCAACCGCTCAAACCTAACTCACCGAAACCCAATACCCCACTTCTCCTCGACATATCCACTCGTCGTCGCCCCACCGTGATCCCTCGCCGTGCACCCCCTTCATCCTCTGAAGATCGCCATCGCAGTCGTCGCCATCCAAGCCCCGTCGAAGCCCAAGTCTGTCTCCCTTGTTTTCGAGCGAAAACAGAGCGTATTCGCACCGCGCCATCTCGCTCACGCTGTCGCTCTCACTGTTGCATCGCTTCCCGACCAGCCACCACCGCCCACACCTCGCCGTGGCGTGCCGTCGCCAGCCGCTAGCATCGCCAGAGTTTTCCCCTGCGCTCTTTTTCTCTCTCTATCGAAGGTAGAAGGCGATAGGTGATTGGTCACCTTGGCTGTTTGGTGTTCGGCAGAAGGTGAGTGGTTGGTTCCCGTGTTTGATGTTTTGTTGGAGTGGATCTGAGTTTGGCGTTTGCTGCTCTGCCTTGGATCTGGTGTGGAGTTTTCCCGAGTTGCTGTTACTTTGCTGTTGGTCCTTTGCACGGGTTTTGCACGTGCTCTTTTGGGATTTTCGCAGGGGATTCTGATCCCGTTATTCTTATTATTTGAATATGCAAATTAATAGGCAAGTCTCTTCAACTAGCATTTTATTTTATTCAAGCTTATTTGATCTCCTGCAAGTAGATCCCATCCATTTTGTTATCATACTGCTTTGACAATTCCGTTAAGTTTATCGTGGATTTACACAAGCTAATCTGAAAAACTCTTAACATCGTGCCTTCACTTTGATCTATAACGTAGTCCCCATTTGCACATTTAAATAACTAGATTCATGCATATGACTACTTGATAAGTTGGACATGTTAAATTGTATGTGCTATATCGAATTTGATCGATGAATTGATACCATGCCTATGATAATTGTATCTTAAACTTAGAAATTTGCATATTAACACATAGGATCACTTTGATTTCCAATTTGCATGAAATATATGATGTATGATTTAATTATTGCCTATTCATGTTAAGACAATTTTCTGAACTGTTAGTTGTTTACTTTGAATCAAGTTTTCATCTATGATAATGTCATAATTTGAATTTCCTTGATGAACATGAATTTTTAGCCGCTGATGTCAAGTTTAACATCCTTTTGACGGGTCGATGTTCCGGTGTGTCATTTGCTAGATATCAACATTTAAGTACAGCCATGTTAGAAATTCCAGACTCACAATTGCCTGTGTATCCTGCTGTTCTATATTTTATTTGACCTTGTTAACAGTAAAAGTAAAATCTAAAATAAATTTGGCTTGACCTGGACATGTATAGGTACTCCCCTGAATTTTTATAGATTTTATTAATGATTTCTCTGACCTGAAATAATTAGTTGAACACAACTTACTACATGGTTCCTGAACATAAAACCTGAATAGAATAGAGTTTTCACCCTAGTTCCTGTATCTTTTACATGGTTTAATTATATTCGCTAGAACCATGTGGAAGTCTACTTTCTAGAACTTCTGACGGATTCAGATTTGCTATTTTGTAGTGGCTGTAATCCATGTTTTAGTACAGCAAAGTCATGCTGTCCTGATCATGTGATGTGTGTTGATTTGACTTGTTTGCTTCATGCTTTGTCTGTAGCACATAGAATTAGACACACTTAGTATTATAAAACATTGACACCATCTTGCATGCTCACATAGGATGTAAATAAACTAATAACAAGCCGATGTATTTTGGATAGACTTGGTAGTGAACGATCGAAAAATGTACCTATAGGCCGGTACTAGGCAGTGTTATTGGGTTGCACCCTTCTTGTTAAAGGGATACGGTCTGTGCCTTCTCACGAGTTGGGAGCACGGGATCCGTATCTCGTCTGTTAATTTATGAAGTGCTTTGGTAAGCGAGAGTGATTCCCGTCGGAGCTAGGGGGGATGGACCCCCGAAACTCCGTCTTGTCTTGTATCTAAGGGCAATGAGCCATAGACTACGGTCTAGCTAGGGGGCGGCAGGGGATACTTCGGGCTAACCTGCGACTGCAAAAACTCCAAAGATTCGTCCGATATTTGAGTGAGGTCTGGTGCGCCTGATGGGATTAGACCGTTTTAGGGAAACCTCATTAGTTATGTCGTATCTTCAGAAACAAGTCGAGTACAAGAGTAGAATTCGTTGCGCGGGTTCAAATCTCTATATATGAAGAAACAGCTTAAGATGGGCGTATGTAGTATGGGATGCATACTGTTCTGGAGATTTGCTTGCATTAGAATCAGAACATCATTGCATTAGTTATTCGGGCATTAGAGTCTATGGCATAGCATAAACTGACACATCAAATATATATACACGTTTCTCTTTTTCATCAATCTGTTTGCTTTAAGTGGAGAATCGCTGCTAGTCAGCAACCTTAAAGCGTCAGTATATGTACTGACGTCCCCATTTCAATAGGTACTGAATTGCAGAAGTACAGGTACAAGATTCAAGAGGACTCAAGGCGAGAGAAGCAAGAGTCTTTTTTATTTCCGATGTACTATATGTTGTTTACTATTGTTCCATTTGTAACAATTATTGTAATTTATTTATTTGTTGGAAAGCATCTAAGTGAAGTACCAAGTGGTGTTCTTTATTGATTATACTCTGATGTAAATTGTAGAAAGTTATAACACTTGGGATTGTAAAGGTATTATTGAAACACTGATGTAATATATTGCAGTTTTATAACATTCGGACTAGTAATACATTTGTGTTGAATAATAAGTTTTAAATTTTTCTGTTTTTCTGTGTATTGTGACTAATTAAAGACAAGATTCTGGCTTATGTCACGGTTTCCCAGGATATGTAAATCGGGGCATTACAGTTGGGCTTACAATCTGACCTCGGTCAGATTCGTGTGTGAGCCTTTGAACTTTAGTCAGTCGATTTAATCTAAATAAATGTCCAACCAATGTCCGGAGTTCGAGTCTTATTTGGATTCCCAATTAAATTCATCTTATGAATTTAAATCTCAATTTCGATCCATTCTAAGTGTGTGACCCTGTAGGTTTTCGTCACATTGACAGTAATACTCAAATCATATTCTATTATTACAAATAGTGAGCTTTATCTAGCAATAAATCACTACTACTCAAGTAATGGGAATGTCAGTTTGTAGACATAACCTATCCGTGATCAATGTTACCATGTAGTCTACTCCTTTTGTCCAAATATCTTAATTGACCACAAGGCATAGAGCGTGTCACCCTTGTATAGTTCAATCTTTAGTTTCTTGATCTCCGAGTAGACTTACTAAAACAAATGAGCTCAATATCTCATATTGAATCATTTGAGCATGGCCATTCATTATGTAGTCTCACTCAATCAAGACGCCCATAAATATTGCGTATGTTATGTAAGAGGGACAATCCTATTTAAGTCACTCACATTCCTCCGCATGATTTGTAGTATATCCAATAGGCAAATTTATAATCACCATATTACAGACAATGTTTGACGACAATAAAATATATAACTTCTCATATAGGAAAACGTAGTGACTTCAAGTGAAAGGACTACATACACCATGGTCCCTGTGAGAACCACTTATGACACTCACGTAACGATCCATGCAGCGTTCTCATGGTGGGTCAGTCTAGTACATTATTACTCTAATATGTTCCCATGTGAAGACTTGATATCTCAAATCCATGACCCGTGAGATATGATCATCAGTTTTCACACATACTAATCTCTATGCATTATTCTTGTCCTAATTTACAATAATACTTGACTTGGGACTTTTAAGAATAGTGTTCTAATTACAACCAATAGGATCTCACAATCAAGTCATGCACTTGATATCCCATGGTATTGAACCTACTATTCTAAGGACTTTATTGTGTTCATTTAATCACAATAAATAACACTTTAAATGAAATGCCTCATATATGAAATGAATGTCATAATGCAAAGTAAACTAGAAATGTTAATACACAACTGGTCTCTAGGGAATACGCCAACAAAACCTCCATACGTTAGTCACGTTTGACCGATACGTTATCCAAACCCGGGCTCTGATATCACTAAAAATCTTGTCATGTCCCGCTTTCCAAAAATACGGACCACAAGCACGTGGCATTGGCTCAGCGAATGACTTGCATCATCCATAAACTGTTTACCCATTCAACTCAACAATAATAACAATACAAACAATTGCATAGGAAATAATACTAACCACATGAAAAACGATATGAAATAAACAAATAT
Source organism: Hemerocallis citrina (assembly GCA_017893485.1). NCBI lineage: Eukaryota > Viridiplantae > Streptophyta > Magnoliopsida > Asparagales > Asphodelaceae > Hemerocallis > Hemerocallis citrina. Next base: position 384,065,197 of record CM030358.1, on the reverse strand, counting down.
GATAATCTAACATCTAGAAACAAATAGTAATATCGGGGTCATAAGCCCAATACAATAATAAATCCAATCACAATAAGAATAAGTCTCAATACAATAAGTTCAATGAAATAACATTCAATTATAAAGCAATAATTCTTTAGAAAGCTTGTTCTCCAATTCCTGCAGGTAATTCTCTTTCAACACCTGTAAACACTTCATCTAAAAAGAGAAGAAAAATTATCCTTAGAGCAAGTCATGGACAACAAGTAGATAAAGCAAAGAACAATGGAATAACGATATAACAATGAATTCATTGGATCAATAAGAAACAATAACATGAGACAATAGAAATAATTAATATCATGGTAATCGATGCAATGGTTATAAACAATGGTTCAATATTCGATAACAATGTTCAATGGATGATATCAATAACACTTAGACAATATTCGATATCAATAGAAATCATGAGGTACAATATGCAATGTCAATGTGGTGTCACTTCTTATGTTTATCAATCATTTTAATCTTAACTAATGCGACTACTGCATCCCATTCTACAGGTTCGATGCATACAAACAATTTTATTTAGACTATAGTGTTGAACTCTATAGGTCATGTGCCGGTGCGATAATCACTGATACGATAACAATATTGTTGTACGATATATTATAATGATTCACTGATTCACTGATACACTGATACACTGATATGATACACAAAAAATTGAGGTACCGTAGTGATCGCTCCAACAATCAATCAATAAAACACTGGCTGACAGACTCACTATATTGTTCACTACTCAAGTCAATTCCTTAAACCCCGATTTGTTAATTATTTTATCAATGCAACAATACATTATGGATTTAGAGACATTAGGTGAACGATAGCAACAACAGAAGAACAATAGGATTATAAATTTGGATAGGACAATTAGAATGATGATAATAACGAATTAGGATCATGTATCAATTAATACAATACAATGACATAGGAATAATTATATTATGGAAATCAGGAAAATGAATATCTGGACAACAAGAGATCACTGTACAAAAATCTGTTTTTCCGCTGCTACAGAAATCGAAAACTGAAACCGTTAGAGATTATGAAAACTAGACTTCCACACGATTTCAATGCATATTTTAAATTCAAAATCCGACGACATTAGCTAGGTCAAATACATCATTCTTTATAGATTATATGTTCTGATTGAAAATCGACATCAAGTTGTTATATCTTTTAGAATCAGCGAAAACTCAGTCATAAAATCTTCAAAAATATTCTTTACTCCTAAACATCTTAACTGACATTCTGGAAATTGTCAAAGCATTATTCTAACATTAAATTATCTTTTTTATAGTTTAAACATTAAAGCATACATTAATCTGAATTTCTGGAAACAAAACACAGCAGTAGTAAAATCATCATAACTTTTGCAATACAACTCAGAATTTAGCGATTCAAGATGTTCTAGAAACTAGAAACACAGGGCTACAATTCATATTCAGAAAGTTATTATTTTGAGATCAAATACTAGGTCATAAATGACAGGAAAAATACAGATAGCAAGCAACATACAGATTCTTGATATTTTTCATGAAATAAAGCAACTAAACATGATGGGTATCAATTCCATAGTCGATAAATCTTATAATCAACAAGATGGGTGTTATAGCATGATAAACACGATTAAGAATACACACATACACTATTTTAACAACAACCAAACATCAATCGATAAGTCAAACCAGAAACCTAGCAATTATTTCTACAATAAATTAATTGTGTTGTGATTGTATGAAAAACCCTATTATGAACACTACATGGATTCATGAAAGATTCAATTTTTGGAGTCAACAAAGGCACAAAGTTGAGAATATTTGGGTTAGCTCGTGAAAACCGTCAATATACTCAACGAAGGTGGAACCATATATGATATGAATGTAACCCCTGTTTTTCGTTTTTCGTATTTTGGGCATATTTTTTCTTCTTCTTGAGTATTCATACTCTTCTTGTATTTTTGGACCGTATATTAGAGTTGTTTTAAATATATACTCTTTTATTTTATTTTTTATCTCTTTAAGCCAGATTGTTTGTCTTTTGCTTTGTTCTTTATCAATTGTGATTTTCTTTTTATTGGATTATTGCTTTGTTTCTTTTTGCTCATGTGGTGGGTGCTCGTGGTTCTTTGTTTTGCCCAATCCTATTGATAATCCAATTGCCTATTGATCCCTATTCAACTACCAAATCATAATGGCTTATAAACCCTATTGCAAATCCTACTTCAAATTCCATACAACTCCTATTTTACTAATCCTATTCATACTCCTAATTAAAACCCAATACCCTATACCCACAACCATATATTTCTAACCCTATATAAACTAAACCCTCACCCCTCCTGAACAAAAACCCTAACCCCTGATCCCCTCCTTCCTTGTTGCACCGTTAACCCCGATCAACACCCCAAACCCATCTCGACTGCACCTGTCCTCTTCCCCCCACCCCAGCCGTTGCACCCTACTCCCATCGCTAGCCCAACCCGAACAACCTAGTCGCCATTATCCCATCACCCCGTGCATCCCCATCGTCCATCTCTCCCACTCCTCCCCATCCTCCGACGTTACCAGTAGCAGCAGCAGCAGCTTCAGCACTTGGCCGCGCTGCCTGCCGTCGTGCCCACTCTCGATCTCCCTTTCCTTGGTTGTTGGATTGCTCGTGCATGGAGTTTGCACGTGTGATTTCTTAGTTCGTAGTTTTTGTTCGTGGGTTTTGTTCGTTGCTGGGATCCGTTCCTGGTATTCTTGGTGTTCGTTTCGTCTCCGGTTAAGGCAAGTAACTTGTACTCAATTCCGTTGTATGATACAAGTCATAAACGCTTGTAGTGTAGTTGGGTTCTAGAGACAACTCGTGTGTGATGTATGTTTGATGAGTATTGTCTCTATAGTACTATTTGACCATAGTTGCCTCACGACACAAATTTGACATGAAACAACTAGGTTTTGACCATTCTTGATGTGATTAAATTTGTGAGATAATTATGAGAATTTGGGTGTTTGTTTGGATCCATGTGATATACTTGTTGTGGAAATGCTATATACCCCATTTCATGTTGTTTGGACACTTAGTAGACTCTATAACATGTTTGGTCGTGTTTGGAACGAGTTTCGTATGTTGTATGCTGATTTATTGTTAAAAGAAAAATCTGTATTTTGTCAGAGATAAGTTTTGATTGGTATTTTAGACCATATTAAGATCAGAATCTTAACTTCAGTATTAAACATGATTTTGAGAGAAATCTGTCTTCTTTCCAAATTTTCTTACCTTGATCGATTTTGTTTTCGTATGTCTGAGATATGATTGTTTTACTACAGAGGTGTATTTTATTTCTAGATTTCGTTTCTTTATTATTTTGATGACTAAACTATCTTGATACGATTGCTAAGCATATTACTTTGATATGAAATTTTACACAGTGTTTCTATACCTATTTAGGGATTACCCAGAATTTTGGTGGATTTTATTAATGAGTTTTATATACTGTTTCATGCTTGTTTATACAAACTATATTTGCTGGATTTTACTCGCTGTTCTGAAAAGATTTGTATTTTCACCCTAACTCCTTTTCCTGTATGAAAAATATTTATGAAATATGAAAGTTAGCTTATTTTGTCTATTTTCATCTCCCTTTAGCGGATTTGGATTTTGTTTCACGTTTCGCGAGATATTACAGTTTTCGTACAGCAGTGTTGGGAATTCCAGATTTGCCAAACTATCATTTCTTGATATTTTCTGATTTTTTTTTTGACTGAACTAATCTTACTGGAAAATTATGAAACATTATATTCTGATACTAGACATATAGGGGAATACCCCAGATTTTTCCTGTATTTATTTGAGTTGTTTTGATGCTGTTTTCCTTACTATGAATTCGATTTACTGATTTCTCGCTGAATGTATTTTCTGGTTTCAAATCAGTTTTGAGTTATGTTTTTCTAAAACAATATATGATTTATATGTATCCGCTAGATTTGGTTGGAAGTCTATTTTCCAGATTCTCTGACGGATCTAGATTTTGATATTTGTGGTAACGGGAATTGCTGTTTTAGTACTGTACTGTCGTGCTATACTGAATTAGGAAGTACTCTATTTTGTTTTGTTATGTGACTATCTTACCATCTGTACATGCTTATCTGTTATTCTGAACATGTGGGTCATTATATCATGCTAGATTTACCCTGTTCATGCACGTACACATCTGTCTGATAATAATTATAAAATGATCAAGCCGGAGTTTATGGGAAAGATCTAGTAGTGGGAAAGCATAGAAATGTGTACTTAGAAGGGGGCCCGTATTTTCCATATGATTATTTGTTATCTGTTATTCTGTACCCTGTCTACATTACTTCCTATAGGAAGGTGTAGGGAAGAAGAGAACCACTAGGTTCTATCTGTCTGTCTGGATATGTTATCTGATATCTGTCTGTCTGAACCCTGAGTACATGGCCCTATATGATCCCCTACGAAATCTACAAACGTAACTGTTTTGAATGTAGCAACCATGTGATAAAAGGATGACACATGAAGTGCTACCTAGTTAGCAATTAATACAAGACATATAAGAATATGTATCTGACATCTGTATCTATATTTGTATCTGATATCTGAAACTGTTATCTGAATTTGCTATCTGATCATCTGATTATCTGATTATCTGTTATCTATCTGACACTATCACCTGACACCATTATTTGATACTATTTGTGTATCTGTCTACATGCTATTTGACTTTTGCCACTTGACACATGTTAGTATACCATGCTAGTTGATTTTGCTATACCATTCTATATCTGTTCTGCTATTATTTAGATTTGTTAGTTTTCCATGTACTTGTATCCTGCATTATAAGTGGCACGTAACTTGTATTGACGGATACTTATTTTCTTTTTCTTTCTCATGTAATTTATTGATTGCAGATCAGGATGGTCGTTTGCCCGATGGTATTGGAGAAATGAAATATGAACCGGACCTAGCTCACACCACTGAGGCTAATTTTGCAATCACGATTCTCATGAAGGAAGAGCTTGACACAGGTAGAGCGGCCTTTGGGATCCCTTCCGAGTATGGGTTACTGTAGCACCCCGAATTGTATACACATACAATTCGTGACTCATCTAGATCTTTTACTTCATTTTTGTACAATACAACACAAAAGTACCCAAAAATTTAAAACTTTTATTACATCATCATTTTTTGCAATACACAGCGAAAATTTACACAATGAATACAACTTAATACATCATTAAATTTAGAATTTCTTCCATCAACATCCATCACCAACAAGCGTCCACGGCACCCGTTGACAAGAGTCATACAAAACTTGTAAGCAGTGGGCATGTCGGTTGAATACAACCGACGCAATGCTAACAACAATAGCATTCCTCCAGAACTCAACAACCACAAACTTGAATGAAATATAAAATGAAAATGGTTGACTATACTAAGTATGTCGGTGTATGCTATTATCCTAAAGACTAATGCACAAGCAACATGCAGACGGTGCAATTTCTAATGTGCACTTGTTCGGATTCTATGCCGCCTATACAACATAGGTCTGAGGGCAGGCCCTTAGCATTCTCCTCATTGTAGGGTTTAATCCCATACCATGCAAAACCTATACTCGTGACAAAAATCAATATTCATACATCCTGCGAGTATTGGCTTTAGTTCCGGAGTCCACCGCCAGATTATTCAGATCCCTCATCGGGCGAACATCCTATAAGCATCGCTCTAGTCATAGAATTCTGAAGACCCGTCTCCCTCCACTCGACGATTTATAATCCCGAAATCCACCGCCTGATCATTCGTAGTCCTTGAATTTTTGAGACTCATTTCTCTCTTCATGAAAAATATATTATTGGAATCCACCGCCCGATTATATAGAGCCCCCTACTCATGTTTGCTCATGCTTTGTCACAACTCCCTTCTAGTGCCTGTCCTTAGATCAGAAAGAAAAATAAACTTCATCTAGAGATAGTGTAACCCTACTGGACTCAACTCAACAAAAAATACTAGGATACTAGACCAACATAGCTCATTCCCAAAATCTACATTCTTGCCGGCACCAAAGGTCCTACGGTCCTCTGAAACTCAAACTAACTTGGACGTCGCCCTCCAAACCACTCTACGGTTATCTACGACCACCTTCCAAACTCATATAAAAATAATAGGTGTTCTCACCTCTTGGAGAACCCTAAGCTCAAACTCAACTCAAACGAGTTCACTTGGCTGTCACAAGTCTAATCTTCTATTCATTATAATCCTCTTACAAGTCTGAACAATAATCCCTATCAATTATTAGAGTTAAGTGAGCTAGTCTTCAACTAGTTTTAATCCGATTAAATTACTCTCTTTTTAACTCAATTCCAGGTCACTTACTAAATATTCAACCCGAACTCGAAATCTAATTAAGCTCAAATCTGAAATTAAACAAATCTTCAATCGACCCTCAATCTGAAATTTATTATCCTCTAAATATGAAATTAAGAGATCTCTAAACTCTGAAATTGTTCACATTCAAAATATGAAATCATACCCAATCCAAATATAAAATTATACATATTCTAAATCTGAAATCAATTAACATCTAATGTTTTATACTAAATATTAATCAAATCTTAATTTAACCAAATTCAATTTCAACTCATATTAAATCCAAATCCTAATCCCACAACTCCATAAACAACTCTTATCTTAATGCAAATAAACTCCCAACCCAAAAACAATAGTAACCCGCAAGCCCAAAATAGTTTAAATCTAAGTCTTTAATTTATGACACAAACTTGAACAAAAATTATGACTTAATTAAAATTACACCTGAATCAATCAAACTAGTCAAGCACTGGCTTGATCCCACCATCAAGCCAGACCCGAAAGCCCCCCTTCTTCTTACTTTGATCCAAACACGCATGTACTGAACCCAAACCCGACAACAATAGCAAACATACCCACATGCAAGACATACCCGAATGCATATACAGTCCAAACCCTGAGCCCTGTTGGAGACCCAGACCTGCAACCCAACACTCCCAGACATGGGCCCATACACCTAGACTTGTAAATAGATCCACTCACAAAACAGACTCGCAGTTCAATAGCAGACCCGTTAAGGAATTAGGGTTTCAAAACCCTAAATAAAAACATCATATTTTAAAACAAAATTTGAATAAAAACAACAACTGATCTCTAATTAAAACTAGTATTTTATCAATTGAAATTTTGTATTTTCATGCACATAATTGTCTCTAAATCTTCATGCACATTAACAACTATGCAAACCCATGTTCATAATACATCATTTTGGTGTCAAAAAGAGTTATACTACAGGTTATGATTTTCCAATAACATATGGATGTTTCTTCATGAGCAAAAAACACAAATAGTTCTACTTGTCTACTATAAAGATCTACAATACATCAACACAAACATGCATGGATATTGTATACAACTAGCAACTTGTTATACTAGATTTATGAAATAAAATAACATGAGTTCGATAAGGAACATCCACCTAAAAAGTCGATTCTTGAACAAAATTCTCTAAAGCAAAAATTCCTCCAAAATCCTAGAGCCACAAAAAATAAACAAAAGAAAAGAGACTCCTCTCATAGCCTATATATATAGCCGGTTTGCTAGGTTAGGGTTTATGAATCTTTCATTTTAATCCCCCAAATAAATGATTTCAATTATAATCTTCCATAAAAAAATTATTTATTTCCCAATCAATTAAAACCGATCAATCTCTTCTAATCTCCCCTCATCCCTCCTAGCACATTGTTCGACCAAAAATCAAGCCTTACCCTTTGGTGTGGATTTGCTGGGATCGGGCCTCATGAGCTCAAAACAACATATTCTTTTAGTAAATAAAAATTCTATAATTAATAAAAGATTATAAAATGTACTATTTATTCAAAATAATAATAAGTTTAACACAAATCATAATAGATTAATAAAACAAGTATAATTATCATATTATCATTCACGTGTGTTGCACGTAGAACCACAAGCATAAATAACAATAATAGAAATATTATCTTATTTTTGCAGGGTGTTACAGTTACTCTTGCCGGGTCCTAATTTAGTGTGTGCTACGCGTTGTCCGACAAGTACTGTTTCTTCCCAGGCGATGCCTTCTATGCAAGGCTTCGTATGCCTTTTCACCCCTTTGTCAGAGATGTGCTCAATTGGTATGGACTGAGTTCGATGTAGCTTATGCCGAATGCGTAGAGGCTTGTAGTGGAATTCATCCTGCAGTGTCGTAGGCTGAGAGACTAACTGAATTTAATCATTTTCAGGCGACACTTTAAGATTGCCCAACCTGGAGGAGGAACATTGATATCTTTGCCCTCGTAGTAACCGGGGGGTGATCGAGGTTCCTGACTCGATCAAGTGTTGGAGGGAGATGTTCTTCATAGTTCGTAGTCCCGAATCGTGGGGAATTCACATGACATGGACGAGGACAATTACGATGGTACTGAAGGCAGAACCGGAGGTGATTGCAGTGGAGCAGAGTTTTAGTAACCTTCTTCTCGCACAGAAGATGTTTGCATGGCGAGATATCACCGATGAAGTTTTCTTCGAGGCTGTTCTTAGCCGGGTGGACCCTAGTATGATTTCCCGCTTTCATTTTCTTTCATACTTTGTTGCTTAGTTGATGTCTTTTTTTTGTGTTACTTTGCATTGTGAGCAATCTTCCTTTTGTGTTTCATCTTGTAGGGAAAGCAGGGATGGACTTCAATGACTTGATTGCCAATCAGGAGACCCTTTGCAAAGAAATGGTCGATGAGACTAAGAAGCGCAAGAGGACTGTGAGCTATACTCCTGTCTCAAAGAAGTCGAAAGATCCCTCCGTTCCAGCCCCGATCGTTCCCAACAGAGATGCCTGATGTTTCCATAGGGGGTTCTTCCTTGGCGGCTATTGTAGCAGGTGTTACCCCCCCGCCCCCCGATCGCCCAGGCTGTGACTGCTCTTAGCAATGAGTGGGAGATGATTCATGTTTCCAACTAGAGCATGAAGCAGGAGTGCTTCCTTAGAAACTTAGCTACTTGCTTGAACGAGATTCACCACCTCACGACTCCGGCTGATCGAGAGGCTGAAGATGGAGCCAACTGAGAGGTCCGTCTTGGAGAATTCTTAGGCTCAAATGATGGTATGTCTACTATTTTTTGAAGTGTGAATTTCATATTTTTTCTTTGTAGTTCATTGTCTTGAAAGTTTTCTTCTTTTTCTAGATGGCTTGTCACTTCGGCCACTTGATCGATTTTTAGGTCTCCGAGGAGAAGGAGCTGAGGGCGCAGGTCTCTCGTGTCGAGAGAGACAAGAAAAAGGCTGTCAGGGGCTTAAGGCAGAGTTGGAGGCATCGAAGAAGGACGAGGAGTTATGCCTAAAATTAGAGGCATCGAAGTGGAAGGGAAGAAAAGTTGTGTCTGAAGCTTGAGGAATCAGAGAAGATGGTTGAGACGGACTCAGCGGCAAATGCCGTAGAGGCCAAGTTGCGGAATGTGATTGATAGGTCCTACACCTGGGCTACTCACATGTGTCGGAGAGCATTCTCGGCTTCACCAAGAAATGGTATGACATGATGCTACAACTTGGAGAGGTTCCTAATGAGGATAAACATAGGGAAGATGGTGATGAGGGAGACACTCCAGCGAGGGCTCAAAGAGTGGCTCAGGAAAGAAGAGTAAGGGGAAGGAGGCGGCTAGGGGCTCCGTGCCCTTAGTTCCGCAAAGGTAGGTGGATAGTTGATTCATCCTCCGTGTCTTTAGTTTTCTTTTATTTTCAATTATTGTATGATGCCATATAGTGGACTTGCCACCGCATCCTTGTATCTTCTTTTCTAGTTGATGAAAAAAGTGCTTCCTTGCTTATCAACACTTGTGTATTATTTTGGCATACTTGGAGTTACTCGTGGTGGTGACATTTTGATGTTTATCTTTTTTTGTGATTGTATCATTCACCTTGTCGATGCTGAGATAAGTCTTTTTTCATTCTTGTTGATAGATGGTTACGGGTGCCGGGGGGAATTCCTGAGGCAGTGAGGTCGAGCAACTTTGCAACAGGTTGTGCCTAACAGAATTTGTGCTTGATCGCCTGCAAAGCCAATCAGAGGATGAGTAATTGGAAACAGTTCGTCTTAAGGCAGTGTTAGTTGACAGGGATTGTGAGCTAACCCTTCTGCGCACCGATTACCTCGTCGTCATGCCCTTGCTCCCCAAAGTGAAGAAGGACAGTGTTGGGGAGTGTGCTCTTCTTAGGGAGGTACTTATTGAGAAGGATCTGGAGATATACCATCTCCAAGCAAAGCTTGGAGGTTGCACATGGATAGTACTTCGCATACTATTAGTGTTGATGCGAGAGCGATGGTTGGTGGAGCGGGTTCGAATGAACGGGTGACCCCTAGTTATCCTGGTGATGCTCAGAGTGGGTTGGCCGTGTTGTCAAGTTTGGTTTCTACTTGTGGAGGGCCGCGTGCATTGGGTTATGGTATCTAGACTCAGTTCGCGGGGTTGGTGCCTCCTACTAAGAGTTCAAGCGGCCAAGGATAGGTGGTTTCCGGCAAAAGACCTGCGAGGAGGATTGCATCCCTTAGGAGTAACTGTCACGCCTCGCTTCCCAAAATACAGGAATACGAGCCCGTAACGAAGGCTCAGCAAATGATATTAACATCATCCATAAGCTGTACTGGGCTTAACTCAACAACATGAAAGAATAATCACAACCATGCAGAGAAAGCATAATAACATAAATAAATACTGAGATAAAACATGCAGTAGTCCAATATAATAACTAACAACTGGAAATAAACAACAAATACGGGTCAACAAAGCTCGGGATACAAAGTTCAACAAAGTAACAATACGAATATAAAAGTAAACATGGAAGGAATAATTTATTTCAAAGCAGCTCATGCTCCAATCCTAGAAGAACTGATCACCAATGCCTTCTGGCAATTCTCCTTGTACATATGTAGTTTGATCAACTAAAGTGGGGGAAAATGTTCGTTAGAGCAAGTACGGACAGCAAGTAGTGAAAAGCAAAGAGTAAAGAAACAAGGCACATCAAGGCATATGAAGCAAGAACAAAGTCCAAAAGCAATAACAATGTCAATAAACAATGGTCAAGTGTACAAGTGTCAACTTAGGTTTATTAGCATTCTATTACCTTATCTAGTGCACGTACTACTGTGTCCCATACCACAGGTTCGATGCATGCAAAATAGTGTTCATTTTATACGTAGTAGTGGGATATACAGAGCGTGTACTCTGCATCAATAACAATAATTTACAATCAACAATTGACAATCAATAATTCACAATCGATACTCCTCCTTCCATAACAATAGAATATAACGATAAGGCCAAACCGAGTACATTTTTTGAGAATATCCACCACTAAGTCAACCCTTATTACCCCGGCTTATTAATATTTTATTAAATCATTCATGATCATGCAATGTGTATAAGAGTGTCATAGAGATGATAAGGATGCAACAAAATGATCCAATGCATGATAAATACATGTAATTGTGAATCTGAAAAGAGCAAACACAGTAGTACTAAAACAGCAATAACTGACAAACTATATTTCGAAATTCGATTCCGTCAAAAGGGTAAACTAGACATATGGGACTACAATTCATATTCAGTAAGTTTCAATTGATTCTGATTATAACTAGGTCGATTAATCTAATCTTTACAGCTTAAGGGTTCTGGCAGCAGCTTATAGTCAAAATTTTGTAGGTGAAAACAAAGTGTAAAATCAATATAAAAATTTACAAAAATTAAAAATGGATTCTAAGCATGTCTACTAAGTTTCTGGAGAGTTTCATGTCATTACACTACTATTATCATGGTGTTTCAACTGAAAGTTGTGCCGATGTTTCACTAAGTTGCAATTCTAGAAATACAGACTAGCAGTGACTAAAAGTGCAATAACTAACAACTTACAGATCGGAATCTCGATCCGTAAGATTTTCTGGAAACTATATTCATTAGGCTACAATTCATTTTGATATAGTTTTGGTTGATTCTTACTGAAATAGGGTCGAAACCTCAGTGCAAAATAGAACAGGCAGCAAGTAATAATAAAAAGTCATCACATACATTCATCGAAATGATTAATCAACATGTTCTTGAATTATGTAATGCATTAACATTAATGTACAACAATTAGGAAGAATTATTATAGTGTACAAAGCCAAGTTATCATGTCATGATTCAAATCTCAATAACACAATCGATTAACATGCATTCAATCACTATATTTTTCTATATACAAGTTTCTAGTCAATTTATTCATGTCGTGTGTGCATGCAAACTTAGGTTTGAATCAATGGATATTGGCACGAAGTCAAGGATACTTTGGGTTAGCTCGTGTAAACACTCGATATCCTCAATGGAAGGTACACAATGCAATATTACGATAATCGAAAGAGAACTACTTGCGGAGATCAATAATCTTGAAAGTGGGTGGTGATAATGATAATGATGATGGTGATGGTGATCAATTTAAATCCAACGGCTAAGATCAACAGATCAAGAAGTGGTCACGATCGCAATGATCAACGATCGGACAACTGAGATCGAAGGAGTACTGATGATGATCAGAACAAAGGAGGGCTCAGGGCTCAGGTGGCCGGTAGTGGGACGGGGCTCCGGTGGCAACGAGCGAACGGAGGTTGAGTTTTGGGGCGAACAGGTCGATTGGATGGCTAGGGCGTACACTTGAGGTGGAGTTTTGAAAGATGCATGGGATGGTGACGAGAGGTGCTTCAAGAGGATGTAAGAAAGGTGCTGGCTTGACTGGACGGCGATGATGGAGATGTTGGTTCTCGACTAGGCGACTGACTGGATCTTCGACGGGTTTGTCGATGAGGAGGTCGAGCGGAGGAAGAAGATGGAGGTCGTCAGGATGCGACGGCGATTACGGAGGTTGACGATGTTGACTGGGGACTTCGACGGGGACGCGATGAAGGTTGTGGTCGATGAGGGCAAAGTCAATGCGACGAGGAGGTCAAGAAGCGACGAGGGGGATGCTCCTCTGTTTTGGAGAGGAAGCAGTGGAGGGAGCGACAGCGGTTTGACGGGGCGTCGGTGAACAGGGGCCGATGGGGAGGGTATACGAGGGCGGTCGAGTAGGCGGTTACGGGCGTAGTCGAGGACGAAGATCGGGGATGGGGATGAGGTTGAAGACGATGGGGTGGTCGACGGGTGAGAAGATGAAGAGTTGGATTTGAATAATAAAAGGAAGTTAAGGGGGTTTGGTTGTTTATGGGAGAGAGAGTCATTTAATAACAGATTATAATAGTGGGGGTGAGAACGTGGGTGGTTAGGAGATACGGGGAATTGTGGGAAGAGAAAATCTGGGATTGACTGTTAGGGGGTGATATGCCTAAAAATGGGGTTAAATCGGAACCGTCCAAATCGGACACGAATCTTGAAGCCCAGGGGTAAAACAGTAATTTCACCTACCAATGGGTCTGAAGCGGGTACTGGTTCTCCTCCTTGAAGACCCACTAATCCGCAAACGGATCCACCTCAACTGGGTGCGGATTTCAACCCGCAGCAAACCCGGTCCAGAAGGGATAGAATTAGGGTTTCTGATTAAATCCTAATCAACGGCCCTGATTCATATCTATCCCTTCACTGGGGATTAGGGATTACATTCCTTATCTAACCACAGGGGGATTACATTCCTAATCTGATCCCAGCGGCGCTTATAAATACCCTCCATCCATCTCCATTAAGAGGTAATCAATTTTTTCCCAGTTTTTGCGCTCTCTCATAATCATTCCTGATTACTGACTTGAGCGTCGGAGGGTGCGTCACCGGGAACAACCCCGATGTCTCGCACTTTTTGCAGGTGCACGGCAGGAGTCAACATCAAACTCCGGCGGAACAGGTAACAAGTTTGCTATTCAGTTTCCCTAAGAATCCACAAATACTATCTGTTTGCCCCCACACCAGATTTAGCAGCAACAGATTGGCACCGTCTGTGGGAAACTAACGAATAGCAACCTCCCCTCTTCCCGTTGGTCAGATCTTCTCCAGCCATGCCTCCTAGGAAAGTCAGATCCAGAGGGTCCAACCGAGGACCCAACCCTGATCAACAACAGGAAGTTCCCCCTCAGCCCGCTCAACAGCAGGGGCAACTTCTTCCTCAAGCGGAGGACCCACTCCAACAGGACCAGCCCGCTCCTCAGAACCAACAACCTCCTAAGGGTCCCAATCCGCAGAAACAGCCCCTCCGTCCGGACCACGTCTCCATCCACAATGCCTCTTCGGACTCTATGGCCTCCCATCATTCCTGAGCTTCCGATCTCTGCAACACCATCCTCAATCGGCAGAAGGATGAGGATCTTCGCCGTCGTCTGGATGAAAAGCGGGCCCAATAGGGAACCTCCTGCCAACACCGTCCGGATGAGCGATCTCCTCACCGCCGAGAATACAGAAAGTCCCCTATCCGAATGAGGCGGAGAGAGTCCCCCGAGCATTACAGAAGAAGGCCACGCTCCCCTGCAGGTCGGCAACAGCCTAGGAACGATGAGGCACCCATCACCCGTGCCGAGTTCCAGCAGTTCCAAAAGACCGTCCTACAAGCTCTCAATCTCCGTCCTAACACCAATGCTCCAAAGATCCCCTCTCCTCCTCCGGTCCGAAGTCCTCGCCTACGGTCCCCAACTCCTCCTCCTGCACCTAGCAACTCCCGGCATATGCCAAGTCCTCGTCGCTCTAGGAGCTACCGACGTCGTAGCCCCCGCTCTCCCTCGTACGAAGACGAGTCTAGAGGCTCGGCTGATTACCGTCGAAGGGACGATGCTGTCTACTGCCGTCTCCACGAGATGGAGAGGCGCTTGGGTCAGTTAGACCGAGAAGAAGATCTCAGAGGAAGGACTCTTCGTCCTAGTAGACCTCCTTTTTCCCGAACTATAATGGATGCACCCGTACCGATTGGCTTCAAGCCCCCTCAATTTGAGACCTATTCCAGGGAGACTGACCCCGTCGATCACATCGAAAGCTTTAAGACCCTCATGTTCATCCATCAAGCTTCCGATGCCTTGCTCTGCAAAACGTTTCCCGCAACTCTCAAGGGCCCAGCTCGAGAATGGTACTCTCGCCTCGCCCCTTCCTCAATATTCTCCTTCGAGCAGTTTGAGACTCTCTTCGTCACCCACTTCGTAAGCAGCTGCAGAACTGAGAAGACCAGCATCTCGCTACTGTACCTCCACCAGAAGAAGGGTGAGAAGCTGAGAGACTACGTGAAGAGGTTCACAGCTGAAGCCAGGTCCATAGCATCCCTCGACCAGTCGGTCGCTGCAGCAGCATTTCAGTCCAACGTCCTCAACTCCAGCCTCCGCTCGTCCCTCGCCAAGAAGCCCCCTACAGAACTTCTCTGACCTCCTACTCCGGAGTGAAAAGTATATTCGGGCCGAAGAAGCCGAGCACCGACCCAACTTGGAGGGATCTTCCTCTGGGTCTAAGAGAAAGGGAACAGAAAAGGAAGGAGCCAAGAAGCTCCAGAAGGATAATGGCAGCCAGTGCTGACCTCCCCCCAGATTCGAGAAATTTACTCCTCTCACCACCAATGTCTCCACCATTCTAATGGAAGTTGAGAAGGAAGGAATCATACCTCCCGCTCCGAGGATGAACACCCCCGCCAAAAAGAGGGATAAAGAGAAGTGGTGCTGTTATCACTGGGACCATAGGCACGACACCAATGATTGTTGGGCCTTGAAGAATGAGATAGAAGCCCTCATCTAGAGGGGCCAGCTGACCAGGTTCGTGAGAAAGGACCGAGCCGGCCTTCCTCCCCCGCCTCGGGGGGCTAATAAGCGTCCAGAACGCGATGAAATGCCCGACTTCGAGGAGGAGCGTGTCCTGCACCTCATTCATGGGGGCCCAATAGGGGGCTCCTTAAACTCCTCTCGAAAGGCATTCATTATGGAAGTCAATTCGGTTCGCGCCACCCCTCCTCCTAAAGGCCTCGGAGTGCCCGTCACATTCTCAGACGAAGATCTTGAAGGTGTCCGCACCCCCCATTGTAACGCACTCGTTATCAACCTCCACATGGTGAACTTCAAAGTGGAGAGGATCATAGTGGACAATAGCAGTTCCATTACCATCCTCTTCCTCACCGCTTTTAAAGGCCTAAAGCTCTCCCGAGACAGACTCAAGCACGCCGCCTTCACGCTCCATGGGTTCACGGGAGTGCCAGTGACTATTGAAGGGGTGATCACCCTCGATGTAACCACTGGCAAAACTCCTACCACGCGAACGGAGTCGATGGACTTCATGGTCGTAGATGTTCCTGCAGCCTACAACGTCATATTGGGTCGGCCCGGCCTTGCTGCCCTTGAAGTCGTCCCCTCCGCCTATCACCTCAATAAGAAGTTTCCCACTCGGGCCGGAGTAGGGGAAGTAAAAGGAAATCAGGAAACGGCCCGCAAGTGCTACATGACCTCTATCCTCGGTCCCATCCTCTGCTTAGAAACTTTGGAAATCCCCCAAGATGCGGCCCGACAAACGTCCGAGCCGGTGGATGAATTGGAGGAAGTGCTCTTCTCTGAGCAGGATCCAACTCGAAAGTTCTTTGTTAGCAAGACCCTCCCGTCCGCCCTATGCTCGGACATTGTACAATGCATCCGAAGGAACCGAGACCTCTTTGCTTAGTCAGCTGCAGACATGCCCGAAATTTCCGAAGAGCTCTTGGTCCACCACCTCAGCGTTGTTCCGGGGTCCAAACCGGTTCAACAGAAGAGGCGCAAGTTTGCCCCCGAGCGCCAGCTAGCCATAAAAGAGGAGGTGGACAAGCTTATGAAGGCCCGGTTCATACAAGAGGTGAACTATCCAGAGTGGCTGTCGAATGTAGTAATGGTGAAGAGGTCCAATGGGACTTGGAGGATTTGTATCGATTTTACCGATCTAAACAAGGCTTGCCCCAAGGATCCTTTCCCTCTTCCGAGTATTGACACTCTGATTGATGCCACCTCGGGACATGAGCTCCTCAGCTTCATGGACGCCTTCTTAGGCTACAACCAAATTCGGATGTTCCCTCCGGATATCCCAAAGACCTCATTCGTAACCGACTAGGGCCTCTACTGCTACAGGATTATGCCCTTCGGTTTGAAGAATGCAGGCGCAACATATCAACGCCTCGTTAACAAGGTTTTCCAAGATCGAATCGGTCGGAATATGGAGGTGTATGTTGACGACATGCTTGTGAAAAGCATCCGAGAAGCCGATCATGTGACTGACCTACAGGAGGCGTTTGATGTTCTGAGAAAGCACCACATGAGACTCAATCCGAACAAGTGTGCGTTCGGTGTCTCGTCAGGAAAGTTCCTCGGCTTCATGGTTAGCCAACGAGGGATTGAAGCCAACCCTGAGAAAATCAAGGCCATATTGGACATGGCCCCTCCCAAGAATGTTAAGGAAGTTCAGAGGCTAACGGGCCGCCTAGCCTCCATAGGGCATTTTCTCTCGAAGTCCGGGGAGAAATGCCTCCCCTTCTTCAAGGCCCTCAGGGGGGCTAAAGGTTTCGAATGGGGTCAGCAGCAATAGGAGTCGTTCGAACAGCTCAAGGCTTACCTCGTCAACCCTCCTCTCCTCAGTAAGTCCATTCCTGGTGGACCCTTTTACCTCTACTTGGCAGCCTCGGAGCAGACCCTCAGCACCGTTTTAGTAAGGGAAGAAGACCGGGCTCAAAAGCCCATCTACTATGTGAGCAAAGTACTTCGGGATGCCGAGCTCCACTACCCGAAGATAGAAAAGATGGCTTATGCCCTGGTGATGGCCGCAAGAAAGCTTCGCCCGTATTTTTAGTCCCATTCAGTGGTCGTTCTTACCGACCAACCGCTGAAGCAAGTGCTCCACAAGCTGGAGACATCCGGTCATCTTATGAAGTGGTCAATCGAGCTGAGCCAACATGATATAACTTACCAGCCTCGGACCGCGATCAAGGCTCAGGCCTTAGCAGAATTCATAGTTGAAAGTACCATCCCCGAGTTCAGCCAAGCAATGAAGGGACCACCTGTCTGGTCAGTTTATGTGGACGGATCCTCTTGCAATGAGGGAAGCGGAGCCGGGGTCATTCTGGCAGGCCCAGATGACTTCATCCTCCAATACTCCCTCCGTATCAACTTCAAGGCCTCGTACAACGAAGCAGAATATAAGGCACTCATAGCCGGCCTTGGAATGGCTCGCAATGCAGGGGCGCAACGCCTCCGATCTTTAGCGACTCTCAGCTAGTCGTAAATCAGGTCCTCGGCGAATATGAAGCACGTGATGACAGGATGGTTAAATACTTAGCCAAGGTCAAGAGCCTCATGGCACTGTTTGAAGAAGCCTTCATCCAACGAATACCCCGGGAAGAAAATGCTCAGGCTGACGCCCTCTCCAAACTAGCCTCTTCCTCCCTTCAAGGTCTCGAGCAGACCATCTTGATAGAGGTCCTTCTGAAGCCAAGTATAGAGGAAAAAACTTCTGACTCTATGGAGTCACTGCCTATCATGCTAGAAGATAACTAGAAGAAACCCCTCGTTGAATTCTTGAGGGACGGGCTCCTCTTCGAAGATCCTAAGGAAGCACGAAGAGTGAGAACTCGATCCGAGCGTTACACACTAATCTGAGGCATCCTATATAAATGCTCCTTCACACAGGTAGACGGCCGGCCTTACCTGAGATCCCTCTCCCCCGAGTAGGCCGACTACGCCCTACAAGAACTTCACGAGGGCATCGGCGAGGCACATTCGGGATCCAGATCCTTAGCCTGCAAAGTGTTGAATTACGAATATTTCTGGCCCACTCTCCTACGAGACACCGAACGACACGTTCGGCAATGCAGCTCCTGTCAGAAGTACTCCGACATCCGACGCCTCCCACAAGCTCCACTAACTTCCCTATCAAGTCTAATCCCTTTCGCCATGTGGGGATGGATTTACTAGGGCCATTTTCGCCGGCTCCCGGTCAGTACAAATTCTTAGTCGTGGCCATCGACTACTTCTCAAAATGGATAGAGGCCGAACCCTTGGCCACGATCACTGAGAACAAGGTCATTCAGTTCTTTTGGAAGAACGTCATCTGCCGATTCGGGGTCCCTCGGGTCCTCATAACAGACAACGGAACCCAGTTCACGGGAGCTGTAATAGCCTGATTTTTCAATTAATGTAAAATTATTTATTTTGCACGTAGTGTGCACGTGCAATATTTTGTTTGGATTATTTTATTGATGTGTATAAATATTTAAATATTTTCTCACATTATTTTGTACAAAAAGCCCTTTTTTTAAACAAATAGAAAGCCTTATTTTAATTTAATGAAAAGGCCCTTTTCTTAAAAGCCCAAATGTATTTTAGTTTAATTATTTTAATAAACTATTTTTGGCCCAAAAAGAAAGCCCATGGATTAATCTCTTTTAATTAAACTTGTCATGTAGAAGACTTTTTTTTAACTAATTTATTTTTATACAAAATTAAAATGTACAAATTTTGGCCTAGTTGCATGCATGTGCACTACACGTACACGTGCAATGCACACTATTTATGTGGCCGGTTTGCACACTCTTTTGGAGGAAATTTTGAAATTGATCATGGTGTTCATGGAGGTAGTTTTGTGGATGTGGGTAGTTTTTATAACTCCTACTTTAATCTAGGCCCTTCATCTTTCAACCACCTAATCAATCTTGGCCCTCCATTTCACCCATTCTCTAGTATAAATACCCCCCTCTCATGGCTATTTTCATATGCTATTTTTCCAAGCTATAGTCTTATTGTAGTGATAGTGTGAGTTATAAAAGATAGAGAGATTGTGTGGGATTTGCTTGCTTGTTCCAAGGAGGAGTGGCCGGCTATCACAAGGGAAGCATTCGGTTTTTGCTTGGAGGCTTGGAGGTGCTCGTATTTCGTCTAGGAGGTGGTGCTTTCATCGCAAGGCTTGTGTTGCTAAATTTGTTTAGTTCTCTCCATTCAAGGTGGGTAAACATTTCATATTTCTAATATAGATCCATGCTAGTTTCAACTATCAAAAGATACATGAACGATACTAATAAGAGCCCACTTTAGTTGAGAAGTTAGTGTATGAATTGATTGAAATGTGGTGATTAATTTGTATATGGCTCTAGTATTAAAATTAAATTGTGTGTAGAATGCTCCATGATTATTAGTATGAAGTTATGATGGTGATTAAATTTATTTAAGAATGTTGTTAGTATGATTTGAGACATGATGAATGGATAAGAACGCTTGTTAATTGTAAAGTTGAAACATGAAATTTATTAAGAAAGAGTACACTTTATTTTGAAAAGAATGAATTTCTTGTATGGTTGAGATGTGATTTATGCAATTGATAAGTGAGTATATTTCATTGTGACATAGATTGATTAATGAAAGTACTACTCATAAAGTTATTAGTTGAGTTGTGATGAATAGACCTTTATATTGATATGGATGTGGACTATTACAAACATATGTGTTGGTTGAATAAAGAGTTAATAACAGTAAATTGTCACAAGAAAATCTTTGAATAAAAAGATTAGTAGATCAATTATTTAGCAATGTCGAAAATGCAATATATAGTAGTTTTAATAAATGACTCATTGATTTGTGTGTGAAAAATATATTTTATTAGTACAAAAAATTATTTTTCCTTACTAGTATGGACTTTAAATGAATGGGGATTAATCTGGAGATTTTCAGTGATTTTTATAAAAGCAATAAGAAACAAGGTTTAAATGAACATCGAGTATGTTTGATAACAGTGGCAAATTGATTCAAAAAGATTTTAGTATGGACTGTAACAACCTGAGCTAGTAGCTCAGGCGGTCACTGTGTGCGTTGGCTTCTCTGGTTTGAACGGATCGAATCCCTGTGGCTGTAAAACATTTTCACAATTTTTGTAAGGCTATAACCTACCGAGCCGAGAGTAATAAATACTCTTTAAATCCCTTCTATATCGCTAGCGGCAACCGGCCTAGGGGCCTGTGCTCTGTGTTGTGTCGGTGTTGTGCTTGGGTTCGAATCTTGCTATCGGCAAGAAGAAAAAAATATTTTTTTGGTATGTATCAAAAAATTATGAAAAAAATATGGTAATTCTCAGAAAAATGTAAGGAATTTTATAGGAATGATTTGGGTATTATTTGAATGAATTTAACTAAGGTTTGTAGTTAAATGCACAAATAGACATATGAGTTTATATAGATTATTGATATGAGGTTATAAATTAAAAGAATAAGTGAATTGGAACATTAAGTATGGATTTGGCAAAAAGAAATGTGGTTATGATGCAATTATTTCCTCACTTGTGGAACAATATGAAGTGTGTACATTATTTAGTAATGTGAAATTATCGTGATGGGACAATTAATAAGTATATGCAATTTTTGTGCAATGATGGACTTGTGAACAAAGTTAGGAATCATTAATTGAAAGAGAATATACATGTGAGTTTGAGAACTCGACATGGAAAATTTTATGAGTTGAAGATTGTGAAATGAAATTTGATATAGAGTAGCTAAGTCTCCCCGGCATCGAGAAATGAAATAAAATGAAATTAGACCAAGGTTGGTCAAGATGAAATGAATGAATAAGTCCGGTTGAGGGAGAGGCTAACTCTAGAGATTAATTATGTTCATGATTTTTTAATAAAACTAAGGACTAGTGCATGGTGAAGATGTGATGAAAGTAAGAGAAAAATACTGAGTATGTGGGCCATGGGTAGCGGCGAGAGCGTATCCCAGGAATTCCCATGACGAGTCTGGGTGAGGATACTGTTCCAGAGTACCGTCCCAGTGGCGATGTTCGTGGGATGTTTGAAGACTACGGGTGGTGTCATGTTTATGGTGAGAGCATATCCCAGGAATTCCCATGATGCGTCTGGGTCTGGATACTACTCCAGAGTGCCTAAACATGAGTTCGTAGGTCAGATAACATCTAGGATACTTACCGTAATTACAGTAGTAGATTAAATCATAACGGGGGATTGAACCCTACAAAGATGAAGAACGAATAAGGGCTTGCCCTCGGACCTATGTAGTATGGGATGCATAGAATCCGAACAAGTGCGCATTAGTGTCATGTAACATAAATAAATGCATTAAGGATTAAGTGCACAATCACAACACGACATCAATAGGGTAGTCCCTTTAGTTTCAATGTGACAAGTTTGTGTTTGTTAAATATGAAAAGTTGAGTTATACTATTTCCGGCATAGAGAGGATGGCCGTGTATAATGTTCGTCGGTTGAATAAACTGACGTACCCACAGTCTTATATGCAGGTAAATGTCATGTTAAAGATTAAAGAGGAATGGATGCTTAAAGATTATATCATGCTGTTGTACTTGTATTTAATTGTTGTATTTTACTTCTGCTGTGCAAAAGAAAGATGTAATTATGATGTAAACTCTGATGTATGATGAAAAGTTTTAATTTCCCTGTAAAATTGTACTAAAGAAAGTGAAAAGATCCTGTAGAACATCTCGAATTCAGTGTATTTGGGATTCGGGGCGTTACAGAGTGTTATCAGAGCCACGCTTTCTACACTTTCCACACTTGTACAAATTTATAGGGAACGACACCCTAGAAGTGGACATTAGAGTGTGTGTTTGAGTCTAGAGATTTAAATGTAAGTGACTTGCATTTGTGTTGCTCTAAGATTTATGCTTCTTCCTCTCTATTTCTAAGATGGCTGATCACTTCGACCCTGCTGGAGGCGACGACTGGCATATCATTGAGGAAGAGTACCATCCTGGACAGGTAGATTCCGAGGACGAGTACTACCCTGGGCAAGCTGATTCTGACGGTGAAGAATGGCCCGAATCCCGAGAGATCACCCCACCTTCGGATTCATCTGATGACTCTTCTTCTGACGAAGAAGAAGTACCAGTTCCAAGTGGTCTTGTGACTTCTCTTCAGAGGCAAGTGGAAACCCTGAAAGAGAGAGTTGGAGTTTTGGAGGCTCAACTGGCGAAGCGGAAGGACGACTATTCTGTTCTCAGTCATCGGGTTTGGGAACTCGAGAAGAGGAAAAACCTAACCGACGTGTTGAAGGATGAAGATGAAGAACTGCGGGAAGAACTTCGAGCAGCGAATAGGACCCGTAGGAGTTAGATTATTGTAGCTTCTATTTCTTCCATTCTGATGTCAAAAATGTTTTAATTCGAATGTATAAAGTTTGGAATTCAATGAAATAGAAATATTGACTTGAAAGTTCATGTTTCATACTTCGAATTTGATGGACCTTTTACATCAGAATATGGAATGAAAGCTGTTGTATTGTTCGATACTGGATCCTCTCATACATTTGTGTCCCCTAGATTTGCTAAAGTGTTGGGAGTGGAACCGAAGATTTTTCCAGGCAAGATCTTAGCAGTGGCTACTCCGTCAGGGGAAACTTTAACCACTGATCGGTATTACGCTGATTGCGAGATTGTGATTGGAGATCGAATCTTTGGCATTGATCAGATCGAGCTGACTATCTTGGGAGTCGATGTTATCATTGGCATTGATTGGATGTCGGTGTACAGTGCAAGCATCGAGTGTAAGACCAAGACGGTGACAGTGAAGGCTCCAGGTGGACCTGAAGTCACGTTCCAAGGGAAGAAGAAGTGTTCTAAGCTGGTGGCAACTATCCGCAAGGAAGAGACTCCTGTGGAAGTGCAAGGGATTCCTGTGGTTCGGGACTATCCGACTGTGTTCTTGGAAGATTTTCCTGGGTTACCTCCGCATCGTGATGTGGAGTTCAGCATCACTGTTCAACCGGGAAGTGCACCCATTTCTAAGGCACCATATAGGATGGCTCCAGTGGAACAGGATGAGGTGAAACGGCAGATTGAGGAACTGTTGGGAAAAGGCTTTATTCAACCTAGTGCGTCACCTTGGGGAGCACCAGTGCTTTTGGTAAAGAAGAAGGATGGATCGATGAGAATGTGCATCGATTACCGAGAGCTGAATAAGGTCACTGTTCAGAATAAGTATCCGATTCCTCGAATTGATGATTTGTTCGATCGTCTACAAGGAGCAGCTATATTCTCCAAAATAGATCTTCGATCAGGTTACCACCAAGTTCGAGTGAAAGCTGAAGATGTGCACAAAACTGCATTTAGAACTCGACATGGGCATTACGAATTCTTAGTTATGCCATTCGGAGTGACGAATGCACCCGCAATCTTCATGGACTTGATGAACAGAGTTCTGAGGCCGTTTATTGATTCTTTCGTCGTGGTGTTCATCGACGATATCCTCGTGTACTCCAAGTCAGAGGAGGAGCACACTGAGCATCTGCCAGCAGTTTTGCAGAAGTTGGAAGAGCAGAAGTTGTATGCCAAGTTATCCAAGTGTGATTTCTAGAAATCTGAAGTGGCATTCCTAGGTCACATCCTTTCTAAGGAGGGAGTGGCAACTGACCCTCAGAAGATAGAGGCAGTGAGAGATTGGGCAAGGCCTACTACAGTGAAAGAAGTCAGAAGTTTCCTTGGGATGACTGGATACTACAGGAGATTCATTCAAGGTTATGCTCAGATAGCTGTACCGCTTACTGGACTGACCAAGAAGAATGTGAGCTTCAAGTGGACTGAGCAATGTGAGGCAAGTTTTCAGGAGTTGAAAGATAGACTGACTACTGTACCTATTTTGGCTTTGCCTAGAGCTGGTGTTGAGTATGATGTTTATAGCGATGCTTCACATCGGGGGCTTGGTTGTGTCTTAATGCAAGAGGGAAGAGTAATCGCTTATGGGTCTAGGCAACTACGACCGCATGAGAAAAATTACCCGACTCATGATCTGGAGTTGGCTGCGATTATCTTTGCTTTGAAGCAATGGAGGCACTATGTGTACGGTGAGAAGTTGAATATGTACACGGATCACAAGAGCTTGAAGTATATATATCAGCAGAGGGATCTCAATCTGAGGCAGCGGAGATGGTTGGAAGTGCTCGAGGATATGCGACATGAGATCAAGTATCATCCTGGAAAGGCTAATGTTGTTGCTGATGCACTTAGTCGCAAGAGCAGTCTGGCCAGTTTGATTACAACTCAGAGGCATCTGATTGAGGAGTTGGATCGAGCAGGTATTGAGGTTGTCTTGCAAGGATTGGGAGCATCTTTGGCTCAGTTGAGGCTTCAGCCTACTCTGAATGGAAGGATCATTGCAAGTCAGGAGGTTGATGCTGATATTTTGGAGATGAAGGAGCAGGTTGGTGCTGGCAGGTTGCCCGGATTTCAAATCAGGGATGGAGTGTTGTGGTTCGGAGATAGGATGTTCGTTCCAAATCAGGCGGACCTGAAAGAGAGTATTCTTCAGGAGGCACATGCTACTCTTTTGTCGGTACATCCTGGGAGTACTAAGATGTACAAGGACATCAAACAGCATTTCTGGTGGTCAAGTTTGAAGCGGGATGTGGCTAAATTTGTCGCGAAGTGTGAGGTTTGTCAGCAAGGCAAAGCCGAAAATCAGAGACCCGGAGGTCTATTACAGCCGTTACCTATACCAGAATGGAAGTGAGATAACATCAGTATGGATTTCATTACGGGATTGCCTAAGAGTTCCAAAGGCAATGATGCAATTTGGGTTATAGTCGATCGACTTACCAAGTCCGCTCACTTTTTGGCGATGAAACTCACTGCTTCGATGGACAAGTTGGCTGAGATGTATGTTGGTGAGATTGTCAGACTTCATGGCGTTCCTTCGACTATTGTGTCTGATCGAGATGCGCGGTTTACTTCGCATTTCTGGAGGAGTCTTCAGGCAGCTTTGGGTACCAAGACAGATTTCAGCACTGCTTTTCATCCGCAAACCGATGGGCAAACCGAGAGAGTCAACCGTATTCTTAAGGGATATGCTTCGGTGTTGTATACTAAACTTCGGAGGCAGTTGGGAAAGGCATTTACCTTTGGTGGAATTTGCCTACAACAACAGTTTTCAGGCTAGTATTGGGATGGCGCCGTACGAAGCTCTGTATGGCAGGAAGTGCAGGACACCTGTTTGTTGGTATGAAGTTGGGGAGCGTCAGTTGTTTGGTCCTGAGCTTGTACAGCTGACTTATGAGAAGATTGATCTGATCAGGAAAAGGTTGGTGGAAGCTCAGAGCAGGCAGAAAAGCTATGCAGACAATCGGAGAAGGGACCTTGAGTTTGAGGTTGGTGACTTCGTCTTTCTGAAGGTATCGCCCAGTAAAGGTGTGGTTCGTTTTGGCAAAGGCGGGAAGTTAGCCCCGAGGTTTATAGGCCCGTATAAGATATTGAAAAGGATCGGGAAAACTGCTTACCGGCTTGAATTACCGGAAGAGTTGTCTCAGGTGCACAATGTCTTTCATGTGTCTATGCTGAGAGGTTATATTCCAGACCCGAGTCATCATTTGCCTGAAGTGCCGGAAGGTTTGCAGTTAGACCTGAATTACATCGAGTCTCCTGTTGAGATCGTTGATCGTCGAGAGAAAGTATTGAGGAATAAGACGATACCGATGGTCAAGGTAGTCTGGAGAAACCACTTGGTTGAAGAGGCTACTTGGGAGTCTGAGGAGAGGATGTTGAAGGACTATCCTGAGCTTTTTGCTTGATTGTATTTTTGTATCTTTTGTTCTTGTTGTGTGTGTCGTATTTTGTTTCTCGCTCTTGATTGTAGTTCCGGGGACGGAACTATTCTAAGGAGGGAGTGCTGTAATAGCCTGATTTTTCAATTAATGAAAAATTATTTATTTTGCACGTAGTGTGCACGTGCAATACTTTGTTTGGATTATTTTATTGATGTGTATAAATATTTAAATATTTTCTCACATTATTTTGTACAAAAAGCCCTTTTTTTAAACAAATAGAAAGCCTTATTTTAATTTAATGAAAAGTCCCTTTTCTTAAAAGCCCAAATGTATTTTCGTTTAATTATTTTAATAAACTATTTTTGGCCCAAAAAGAAAGCCCATGGATTAACCTCTTTTAATTAAACTTGTCATGTAGAAGACTTTTTTTTAACTAATTTATTTTTATACAAAATTAAAATGTACAAATTTTGGCCTAGTTGCATGCACGTGCACTACACGTACACGTGCAATGCACACTATTTATGTGGCCGGTTTGCACACTCTTTTGGAGGGAATTTTGAAATTGATCATGGTGTTCATGGAGGTAGTTTTGTGGATGAGGGTAGTTTTTATAACTCCTACTTTAATCTAGGCCCTTCATCTTTCAACCACCTAATCAATCTTGGCCCTCCATTTCACCCATTCTCTAGTATAAATACCCCCCTCTCATGGCTATTTTCATATGCTATTTTTCCAAGCTATAGTCTTATTGTAGTGACAGTGTGAGTTATAAAAGATAGAGAGATTGTGTGGGATTTGCTTGCTTATTCCAAGGAGGAGTGGCCGGCTATCACAAGGGAAGCATTCGGTTTTTGCTTGGAGGCTTGGAGGTGCTCGCATTTCGTCTAGGAGGTGGTGCTTTCATTCGCAAGGCTTGTGTTGCTAAATTTGTTTAGTTTTCTCCATTCAAGGTGGGTAAACATTTCATATTTCTAATATAGATCCATGCTAGTTTCAACGATCAAAAGATACATGAAAAATACTAATAAGAGCCCACTTTAATTGAGAAGTTAGTGTATGAATTGATTGAAATGTGGTGATTAATTTGTATATGGCTCTAGTATTAAAATTAAATTGTGTGTAGAATGCTCCATGATTATTAGTATGAAGTTATGATGGTGATTAAATTTATTTAAGAATGTTGTTAGTATGATTTGAGACATGATGCATGGATAAGAACGCTTGTTAATTGTAAAGTTGAAACATGGAATTTATTAAGAAAGAGTACACTTTATTTTGAAAAGAATGAATTTCTCGTATGGTTGAGATGTGATTTATGCAATTGATAAGTGAGTATATTTCATTGTGACATAGATTGATTAATGAAAGTACTACTCATAAAGTTAGTAGTTGAGTTGTGATGAATAGACCTTTATATTGATATGGATGTGGACTATTACAAACATATGTGTTGGTTGAATAAAGAGTTAATAACAGTAAATTGTCACAAGAAAATCTTTGAATAAAAAGATTAGTAGATCAATTATTTAGCAATGTCAAAAATGCAATATATAGTAGTTTTAATAAATGACTCATTGATTTGTGTGTGAAAAATATATTTTATTAGTACAAAAATTATTTTTCCTTACTGGTATGGACTTTAAATGAATGGGGATTAATCTGGAGATTTTCAGTAATTTTTATAAAAACAATAAGAAACAAGGTTTAAATGAACATCGAGTATGTTTGATAACAGTGGCAAATTGATTCAAAAAGATTTTAGTATGGACTGTAACAACCTGAGCTAGTAGCTCAGGCGGTCACTGTGTGCGTTGGCTTCTCTGGTTTGAACGGATCGAATCCCTGTGGCAGTAAAACATTTTCACAATTTTTGTAAGGCTATAACCTACCGAGCCGAGAGTAATAAATACTCTTTAAATCCCTTCTATATCGCTAGCGGCAACCGGCCTAGTGGCCTGTGCTATGTGTTGTGTCGGTGTTGTTCCTGGGTTCGAATCTTGCTATCGGCAAGATGGAAAAAAAAAATTTTTTGGGAGTTTTATGTATCAAAAAATTATGAAAAAAATATGGTAATTCTCAGAAAAATGTAAGGAATTTTATAGGAATGATTTGGGTATTATTTGAATGAATTTAACTAAGGTTTGTAGTTAAATGCACAAATAGACATACGAGTTTATATAGATTATTGATATGAGATTATAATTTGAAAGAATAAGTGAATTGGAACCTTAAGTATGGATTTGGTAAAAAGAAATGTGGTTATGATGCAATTATTTCCTCACTTGTGGAACAATATGAAGTGTGTACATTATTTAGTAATGTGAAATTATCGTGATGCGACAATTAATAAGTATATGCAATTTTTGTGCAATGATGGACTTGTGACCAAAGTTAGGAATCATGAATTGAAAGAGAATATACATGTGAGTTTGAGAACTCGACATGGAAAATTTTATGAGTTGAAGATTGTGAAATGAAATTTGATATAGAGTAGCTAAGTCTCCCCGGCATCGAGAAATGAAATAAAATGAAATTAGACCAAGGTTGGTCAAGATGAAATGAATGAATAAGTCCGGTTGAGGGAGAGGCTAACTCTAGAGATTAATTTTGTTCATGATTTTTTAATAAAACTAAGGACTAGTGCATGATGAAGATGTGATGAAAGTAAGAGAAAAACACTGAGTATGAGGGCCATGGGTAGCGGCGAGAGCGTATCCCAGGAATTCCCATGACGAGTCTGGGTGAGGATACTGTTCCAGAGTACCGTCCCAGTGGCGACGCTCGTGGGATGTTTGAAGACTACGGGTGGTGTCATGTTTATGGTGAGAGCGTATCCCAGGAATTCCCATGATGCGTCTGAGTGAGGATACTACTCCAGAGTGCCTAAACATGAGTTCGTAGGTCAGATAACATCTAGGATACTTACCGTAATTACAGTAGTAGATTAAATCATAACGGGGGATTGAACCCTATAAAGATGAAGAACGAATAAGGGCTTGCCCTCGGACCTATGTAGTATGGGATGCATAGAATCCGAACAAGTGCGCATTAGTGTCATGTAACATAAATAAATGCATTAAGGATTAAGTGCACAATCACAACACGACATTAATAGGGTAGTCCCTTTAGTTTGAATGTGACAAGTATGTGTTTGTTAAATATGAAAAGTTGAGTTATACTATTTCCGGCATAGAGAGGATGGCCGTGTATAATGTTCGTCAGTTGAATAAACTGACGTACCCACAGTCTTATATGCAGGTAAATGTCATGTTAAAGATTAAAGAGGAATGGATGCTTAAAGATTATATCATGCTGTTGTACTTGTATTTAATTGTTGTATTTTACTTCCGCTGTGCAAAAGAAAGATGTAATTATGATGTAAACTCTGATGTATGGTGAAAAGTTTTAATTTCCCTGTAAAATTGTACTAAAGAAAGTGAAAAGATCCTGTAGAACATCTCGAATTCAGTGTATTTGGGATTCGGGGCGTTACAGGGGCCGCCTTCCAAGCTCTATGTGAAGACCTCGCCATCCAACACCGATTCTCCTCCGTGTCCCATCCCCAATCGAATGGCCAAGTTGAGAATGCTAACCGACAGATCCTCTCCGGCATCAAGAAGAGGTTGGATAAATGTTCCAAAAGCTTGTCGGTCGATCAACTCCCCAACGTGCTGTGGAACTACCGCACCACAAAACGGACCCCCACAGGCGAGTCCCCATTCAACCTCACCTATGGGTCCGAAGCTATGATCCCCTTGGAGGTTGGAATACCTTCTCCCCGGCTAATGGCTTATGAAGAAGAGCAAAATGCCCGAGAGCTCCGAGCAAGTCTAGACCTTATTGACGAGATCCGAGAAAGAGCTGCCGTTCGACAACAAAGCTACCGAAGAAGGATCAAGTGGGAATACAATAAGAAAGTCCGTCCTACCGACCTCAAAGAGGGGGACCTGGTCCTCAGAAAGTTAGCCATCTCTTTCCCCGGTCAGAAGAGCAAACTAGCTCCAAATTAGGAGGGACCCTACAAGATCGCCAAAGTCATTCGGCCCGGCACCTACAGACTAGATGACCTCGAAGGTAGGGAGATCCCCAGGACCTGGAATGCCGACCATCTCCTGAAATACTAAGAGAGAGCACCAACGCCTCTTTAAGTATTCTGCGATGTCGAACTGTTCCTCTCCTATTACTTGTTTTGCTTTTCTTTTATTTTCTCTCTTGTAATAACGGCTCCCGACTTTAGAAGCAGCCAACTATTAGTCATTAATAAAGAAAGCTTTTTCATATTCTACTATTGTTTACATCTCTCTGCTTTTACTCTTCACGCTAACGATGGTTCGGAGTCCAACACTTAGCTCGATTCTACTTCACAAGTTCGCTCCTAAGCAAACTAGAAGTAGTTTGCCATTCGGAATTGCTCCCACAACCGTTGAACAACCCTAACGATGGTTCGGAGTCCAACACTTGGCTCGATTCTACTTCGCAAGTTCGCTCCTAAGCAAACTAGAAGTAGTTCGCCATTCGGAATTGCTCCCACAACCGTTAAACAACCCTGACGATGGTTCGGAGTCCAACACTTGGCTCGATTCTACTTCGCAAGTTCGCTCCTAAGCAAACTAGAAGTAGTTCGCCATTCGGAATTGCTCCCACAACCATTGAACAACTCTAACGATGGTTCGGAGTCCAACACTTGGCTCGATTCTACTTCGCAAGTTCGCTCCTAAGCAAACTAGAAGTAGTTCGCCATTCAGAATTGCTCCCACAACCGTTGAACAACTCTAACGATGGTTCGGAGTCCAACACTTGGTTCGATTCTACTTCGAAAGTTCGCCCCTAAGCGAGCTAGAAATAGTTCGCCATTCGGAATTGCTCCCACAACCGTCGAATTACTCTAACGATGGTTCGGAGTCCAACACTTGGCTCGATTCTACTTCGCAAGTTTGCTCCTAAGCAAACTAGAAGTAGTTCGCCATTCGGAATTGCTCCCACAATCGTTGAACTGCTCTAACGATGGTTTGGAGTCCAACACTTGGCTCGATTCTACTTCGAAAGTTCGCCCCTAAGCGAGCTGGAAGTAGTTCGCCATTCGGAATTGCTCCCACAACCGTCGAACTACTCTAACGATGGTTCGGAGTCCAACACTTGGCTCGACCGCGTTCCGCGAGCTCACTGTTAAGCAAGGCTCGACTCATCTCGCAAGTTCACGAGATTAAGTGACCGAAGCACAACTCGGCACCACTGCCCAAACACTCATGTCGCCGATCCCCAAACGAGCAAAAGGCCAGCTCAGGGACCTCGGCACGATGAACACAGTCACAAACAAAACAATTACACAGAGCTACAAAGAACATGCAAGTCTAAGAAAGAAATATTATTAAGAATTGGGACGCACTACAAGGCGGCTCTTCCATACAACAAGATTACAAGGCGTTAAAGAGCAAAAGTTACAATGCCGACTTGTGGCACTTAGGCTAAATACAAACAAGATCTTCAATGCCTCCTTGGCGCAGGGATGTTCCACTTCAAGGACACTCGAGGGCGACGGCGTTTACCTCCGAAACTCGACCCTAAACCAACGAATTGAGACATGTCCTCGGCGCTGCTCCTAACAGCCGCTTAGACAGACGCTCCACTCGATGAAATGGCGACAGCACTTTGTGCGTCCCCGGGACTAGGTTGGCCGATGGGCGAACGAGTCGCGAGCTCATAAAACGAAATGCCACGCTTGCTCTCCGCGCGAGTACACGAAGTGCTCCTGACGTTGATTGGCCCCGAACGCGGTTTGAGGCGAGCCACCTCCGCCTCCAGCTCTGAGATCCGCTCCCTCAGTGAGTCGTCTTTTACATTGACCTCGAAGCGACGGGGTATTGCGGAGTTCGGCACGCCAGAGCGACTGGCGATAAGACGGCGGAGATGAGTCACTTCGATGCTCTTATCCACCGTGGCTCGCTTTAGCGCGTCGACCTCGGCCGTCAGTTCGTCACGCTCGCTCATTAGTTTGGCCACCTCAGCCGTCAGTTCGTCACGCTCGCTCATTAGTTTGGCCACCTCGGCCGTCAGTTCGTCACGCTCGCTCATTAGTTTGGCCACCTCGGCCATCAGTTCGTCACGCTCGCTCATTAGTTTGGCCACCTCGGCCGTCAGTCCCTCTCCCTCCGTCCGAAGCTCCGCCTCTACTGTTTGCAGGTGACGAATCTCAGAAAGCAGATCGTCCCTCTCCGCTTTTATTTTTGATAAAGTGTGGCAGATGCACTTGATCCGAAGGCCATAGCTAAAGGCGGTTGTCGAACCATCATCCTCTCCTAAGGGGGCCATCTCGGCGATCCTACTCTCCAGACGCCAGATCTCGGTGTCTCGCCGACCCAGGATGTGTTGTAAGTGGTTCCGCTCGCTTTCGGCTCGGCACAATCCCAGCTCGACTTCATAGAGCCGCTCTCGGCACCTCGCCAAGCATAGCCTTGTCGCCCCTAAGCCAACCTCGGCCCGAACGTTGTCATCCGAGCGAGTGGGCTCGACGGCTTGAGTCACCACCACAAGCTGAAAAGAAGTCGAGACAAACAACAAATTTTTAAACACATTGCCGAAGTCCTACACTTCAAGAATTTTCAAACAAATTTTCAAGAATTGTTGGGAAAAGATAGAGACACACAGAGTCGAACCCAAAAAGATGTTTTTTCATTCATTACAAAAAGCGGTGGCCAGTCCGCGATTAGGCCTTACAAAAAAAGAGAACAGAAGAAAAGAAAAAGCGAGCGGAGTCAGGGAGCGACCTCCTTCCCAGGGCGGCGAGGAGGGGTGGGGGTCGACATCTCTGAAGGGGTCACCACCACCAGCGGGGTAACCACCGACCCCGGGACCTCGGCGATGACTTCGACTTCAGCCTCGACTTCGTCCTCCCCTTCTTCTTCTTCTCCCTCCGACCCATGGTCGAAGCCTTCAACGTGGCCCGGGAACAATCTCCATCCCGAGCAATCCACATCAGGGTACGCCTTCGTCACCCGGGCGAGGGCTTCGGCGTAGGCTTTGGCCATGTTCTGGGCAAGAAACCCTTGCACCTTCACCATGGTCACGTCCTTCGCCTCCTTCACCATGGCAGCTTTGGCCTCTACCGCTTCGGCCTATTGTTTGGCTGCCTCCTCCTTCTGGCGAAGAAGGTCGCCCTCCAGCTTCGCGACCTGGCCCTCAAGGTACTCGACCCTCACCGTCTTCCCTTCGAACTCGACCCAGAGCTTGTCGATCTCGTTCCCCATCCGAGCCTTCTCCTTCTCCAGAGCCGTCAACCTCTCTGTGAGGTGACCAAAATGGACGATGATCTGCATCAAAGAAAAAGGTATTAAAAGAAATAGAGAAATCAGACCCAAAGAGAATCAAGGACAACAAAAATTCAGCACTTACCGAGACCACCGAGCGAGCAATCTCGATGACGTCGTCGCCTTCTTACTCGGCCTCCATGGCATTGCGATCCTTCGGCGTCGCCAAATGCTTGACCGCCTGCATACTCGCCAAGGAGTTGCCAAGGAATCCATCATGCTTCCGAACTTGCCAGTCCGGAACATGGATCCTTTTGTGCTCCTCGGTCAGGAACTCTTCGGCCACCACCGTCAGCGGGGGCATCGCCAACCCGAGGGCTGCGGCGATGGGGAACTCGCTGACCCCGATTGATGCCGAGGCACCTCCATCAGCAGCGGCCGGGCTTCCGAGGGTATCTGCGTCCTCGGCGACCTCCGTGACCCTCGGAGGCTTGGCGGTCGGCAACTTAGTGGCCACCCTTTTGCGCTTCTTCGGCGCCTTGCTGGCGAGGCCCGCCCTCAAAGCCAAAACCGCCTCGTAGTCCATCGCCTCTGCATTAAAGACAAAGTTAGTTAGCACAATACAAATCATGAAGAATGAAGTACGAAAAACAAAGCACGAAAGCGTAAAAGAAGCCGCGTACTGGGATCTACGTGGCAGAGCCCTCCCCTGAACAAGACGTCCTCGGTCAGCTCCTTCCAATCATACTTCGGCCGATCGAGAAGTGTCCGAACTGCTTCTTCTTCAGGGCGAAGCTTGGGCAGCACCTTCCACCTCTTCGGCACCCCTTCCACCCAACCGGAAGGGATAGGTCAGGCCTCCGCACTCCGCACTATCAAGAACTTCTCACGCCAGTGCTTGATGGAGTCGGGGCATATAACGAGCCTACCACCATGCCTCGGAGCCAAATAGTACCGAAACTCGGACCGGTTCCCTTGGTGAAGCCGGTAGATCGTCCGAAGTACATTCAGCTCCGGCTCGATCCCAGTGGCCTGGCAGTGAAGTACGAAGCCGTTTATGACTCTCCATGCATTCGGCATAAGTTGGATGGGGCTGACCCCAAACCATCTCAGAACGAGGATTGCGAACGGATGGAGAGGTAGCCGAGCCCCGGCGATAAAGGCATCGACCGGCCAGCAACACATAGTCACTGGCAGCGGCGAGTTAGCCCTAACCCCGGGACCCGGCAGCATAAGCTCATACTCCTCCGGGATGTGGAAACAGTCCCGGATCACTCCCAGGTCTTCCGCACGGAGGATCGACACCGTCTCATCCGCCTCGGTCGTCTCCTTCACCGCGTTCTCCTCAAAAGTCCTCCCCCTCCCGTAAACAATTCGCTCGGTGTGCTCCTCCGGAAGCTCTCGAACCCAGTGAAGGCCCGTCAGTTGCCCCGGCAATCTGCCGAACTCCCCCAAACGCTTCGGCTCCTCCACGATTGAATCTTTGCCGAACACCTTCTTGCCCTTATCTGGCCGACTCGGAGTGTGGGCTTCGACGACTTCAAGGGAGGGCTCGGACCAAGAAGACGAGTCGGAGATGGAGGGAAGAGACATATTTATACTTCAAAATAAACTAAGTATAAATTACCTTAAAAAGATTTGCTGTCAGAAACTTCGCTGGAAAACGAACGGAAATCACCGGAATCACTCGCTGAGCACAAATAACCAACTGAGCAAAAGAGAGGAGAAGTGAAAAATGAGAGAGGGGGTGAGGTTTTATAGAGAGGGGCGCGCAAAACGAGATTAATGGGCCCAGACTACTGGCCCATACACATAAAACTACAAAAGCGACCCAAACCGTCGCCTTGTTCGCCACGCCAAGCCGTACATCGCATTAATTGCTGTCCTGTCTGACAGAAGCTCAGAGGTCACTGCATTAAATGAACGTCTCATCTGTCAGAGCTGTCAGAAGTTCAGAAGCCATCACATTTAATGGCTGCCACGTCTGCCAGGAGCGCAGAAGCCACCAACTCCGCAAGGCGTCCTCCGCCAAAAACGACAAGTCTTGGACCTCGGCACTAGCTACCGAGCGTTCTTGACACCTACCATGTTACATGGAAAAGTTGGACCTCGGCATCAGCTGCCGAGTGTTCTTGACACCGACCATGTTACGTGGAAAAGTTGGACCTTGGCACCAGCTGCCGAGCGTTCTTGGCACCGACCATGTTACATGGAAAGTTGGACCTAGACACCAGCTGCCGAGCGTTCTTGACACCGACCATGTTACGTGGAAAAGTTGGACCTCGGCACCAGCTGCCGAGCGTTCTTGACACCGACCATGTTACGTGGAAAAGTTGGACCTCGGCACCAGTTGCCGAGCGTTCTTGGCACCGACCATGTTACATGGAAAGTTGGACCTCGGCACCAGCTGCTGAGCATTCTTGGCACCGACCATGTTACATAGAAAGTTAGACCTCGACACCAGCATGGAAAGTTGGACCTCAACACCAGCTGCCGAGCGTTCTTGACACCGACCATGTTACGTGGAAAAGTTGGACCTCGGCACCAGCTGCCGAGCGTTCTTGGCACCGACCATGTTACATGGAAAGTTGGACCTCGACACCAGCTGCTGAGCGTTCTTGACACCGATCATGTTACATGAAAAATTGGACCTCGGCACCAGCTGCCGAGCATTCTTGACACCGACCATGTTACATGGAAAAGTTGGGGTTCGGCACCAGCGGCTGAGCGCTCTTGACACCGACCCTATTACAGGAAAAAATTAGGGTTCGGCACCAGCTGCCGAGCACTCCTGACATCGACCCTATTACAGGGAAAAATTGGGGTTCGGCACCCGCTGCCGAGCGCTCCTGACACCGACCCTATTACAGGGAAAAATTGGGGTTTGACACCCGCTGCCGAGCTTTCTTGACACCGACTCTATTACAGGGAAAAATTCGGGTTCGGCACCAGCTGCCGAGCGCTCTTGACACCCACCTTGTTACATGGAAAAAGCTACCTCGGACCCCGCCGAACTCCGTCTCTGCACTCACGACCGAGCCGAGGTGCCTCAACTCTTCGACAGAGGGTGCCGAACCACCTACGGACTTCGGCCTCCTCGACAGCGAGCGCACGAAGGGGTCGGTGATGTGATACAAGTATGTAGGCCGCACAACGAAGGAAAACGGCCGAGCCATTCGCCAAAAAGTTGCGAAAAAACAATTAAAAATTCGGGAAACTAAGGAAGAACTCCTGGAAAATAATTATAAAGTTGGGGAAACATTCCCTGATCCCCAAACGAATAATTGTTGCCAAGAACAAACTTTTAAGACCCCCGAACGACGAATTGACACTTCGCAAAGTTAAGAGAATATTCCTGCGAGAACACCACATGACCATAAGAGCACAGGAGCGACTCAGAGTTCAACCAACTTGAAAAATCACCATACTACCTCCTTCAAGATTCAAAACCTTCTATTTGGACTCCGATACAACTCCGTTAGCCATTAAAACAGTAAAACTACTCCTCAAAGGCTGATCAAACTCAGTCTTCGGGAGTGGGGGGCTCGTGATATGGCTAAAAATGGGGTTAAATCGGAACCGTCCAAATCGGGTACGAATCTTGAAGCCCAGGGGTAAAATGGTAATTTCACCTACCAATGGGTCTGAAGCGGGTACTGGTTCTCCCCCTCGAAGACCCACTAACCCGCAAATGGATCCACCTCAACTGGGTGCGGATTTCAACCCGCAACAAACCCGGTCCAGAAGGGATAGAATTAGGGTTTCTGATTAAATCCTAATCAACGGCCCTGATTCATATCTATCCCTTCACTGGGGATTAGGAATTACATTTCTTATCTAACCACAGGGGGATTACATTCCTAATCTGATCCCAGCGGCACCTATAAATACCCCCCATCCATCTTTATTAAGAGGTAATCAATCTTTTCCCAGTTTTTGCGCTCTCTCATAATCATTCCTGATTACTGACTTGAGCGTCGGAGGGTGCATCGCCGGGAACAACCCCGGTGTCTCGCACTTTTTGCAGGTGCACGACAAGAGTCAGCGTCAAACTCCGGCGGAACAGGTAACAGGTTTGCTATTCAGTTTCCCTAAGAATCCACAAATATTATCTGTTTGCCCCCACACTAGATTTAGCGGCAACAGGGGGAGATTGGATTAATGGGTTTAGGGTAGGTTAGAATCCAACAGAAGATGAGTTTGGGTTGGGCTCTGGTTGTATATTAATAACTAATACAATGAAATGAATATAAAATTGGGCTTTAGATGATGGACTTCAATTAAATATAATATAGATCAAAACTATTGGGGTTTAACAAAAATAATAATAATAATACTAATAACAACACATATTAACAATGAAAATAATAATAACAATAATAATAATAACTGTAATAATTAAAATGCCGATAATAATAATTATAATAATAATAATAATAATTATAATAATAATAATAATATGTATCAAAATAGGATTTGAGATTAACAAGTTCATTAAAATCCTAACAATGATAATATAAAATATAAATAGTCAATCAATTATAAAATAGAAAATACATCGTTATTCAAAGTAAATATAATTTTCGATTATAAAATACTTAGTAAAAGATCTGAAACCAATTTAGCAAAAAATAGAAATCAAAATATTGAAAATATTCAGGAAATACGTATTTACGGGAACGGGGGTTACAGGAACATCCTTCGCCCATGCAGCCGAAAGGATGGTCTGTAGATAATCTTGTAAGACGACTATGTCGCTCAGTATTTCGGCAAACATTTGTAGTGAAGCTTTATTTGAAGTTGCAGATTCAATGTAATTCGGCCATTGTCACGCGCCGCTTCCCAAAATTACGGAATACGAGTACATGATATTGGCCCAGCGAATGACTAACATCACCCATAAGCTGTTTATCCAATCAACTCAACAATATAATCAATACAGAACAATTGCGCAGGCAATAATAATAATCTCGTGAACAATAACACTTGGAATGAGGCAATATGAAATATCCAAATACAACAAACCAACGTCTAAAAAACAATAAAAATAAATAGTTCCTAAGCCCAATACAATAATAAATCAAATCTCAGATAATTAATAAGTTTCAATTCATTAAACTCAATAAAACAATAAACAACTAGAAAGTATTAAAATCTTCAAAATGTCTGTTCTCCAATCCCAGCAGGCAATTCCCCTTCATTACCTGTGAACACTTCATCTAAAAAGAGGAGAAAAGTTTTCTTATGAGCAAGTCATGGACAACAAGTAGAGAAAACAAGGAACAATGAAATAATGATATAACAATGAATTCAATGGATCAATAGGAATCAATAACATAGGACAATAACAATAATCAATATCATGATAAATAATGCAATAGTTGTAAACAATGATTCAATAATCGTTGACAACATTCGATGATCAATATCAATAATACTTTGCCAATAGTCGATATCAATAGGAACAGTGATGTACAAAATGCAATGCCGATGTTGTGTGATCCTTAAGTCTATTAATTTTAACCTAACTAATGCACGTACTACTGTGTCCTATATATTCCATATCACAGGTTCGATGCATACAATCAATTTCATTTAGACTCTAGTGGTGAATTTTATAGATCATGTGTTAGTATGTTAATCACTGATATGATAACAGTATTGTGCACGACTCATTATAATGATACACTGATTCTCTGATTCACTGATTCACTACACGAAAGATTGTGGTGTCGTAGTCAGCGCTCTATAATCAATCGATAAACACTGGCCAACACAGTCACTATATTATTCACAACTTAAGTCAATCCCTTAAATCCCGGCTTATTAATTATTTTATTAATGCAACCATGCAATATGCAATTTGAGACATGGGGCGAACAATAGTAACAGTATAGGAACAATAAGATGGTAAAATGAAATAGAACAATTAGAATGATGACAATAACTCATTAAGATCATGCAATGCAACATACATACTTTAATTCATGCAATACAATGATATAGGAATAGTTAATTCAATAAAAACTGGAATATAAAATTCTGGACAGCAAGAGTGCACTGTACAAAAATGCAATTTCTCGCTGGTTCAGAACTCAAGAACTAAATCCGTCAGAAGTTCTAGAAACTAGACTTCTGCACGGTTCCAACGGATATTCAAAGTCCAAAATCCAACAAAAGTAGCTAGGTCAAACACATCCTTCTTTACAGATTACATGTTCAGGCAGAAAATTTGACATCAGGTTATTATATTTTTAGAATCAGCAAAAAATAAATAATAAATTCTTTAAAAATATTTATTAGACTCCTAAACATGTTAACAATCATTTTGGAAATTATCAAAGTAATATTTTAATATTTAATCAGCCTTTGAACAGTTTAAACATGGAACATACGTAAATCTGAAATTCTGGAAATAAAAACACAGTAGTAGTAAAATGATCATAACGTTTGCTATACAACTTGGAATTCAGAGATTCAAGATGTTCTGGAAACTAGAAACAGAGGTCTACAACTCTTATTCAGAAAGTTATTTATTTTAAGATCAAATACTAGGTCGAAAATGTCAGGCAAAATAAAGACCGCAAGCAACATACAGGTTTTCGGGTATTTTTCATGAAATAACTTGATTAAACATGATGGGTATCAATTCTAGTCAATAAATCTTATAATCAGCACGATGGGTGTGATAGCATGATAAAAACAATTAAAATACACATACACTATTTTAACAATAACCAAACATCAATCGAAAATTAAAACATTCAACCTAGCATTAGTTTCTACGATAGATTATTTGTGTAGCGATTATATGAATAACCCTATTATCATTTCTACATGAATGCACGAAAGATTCAATCTTTAAAGTCAAAAGTGGCACGAAGTCAAGAATATTGAGGTTAGCTCATGTAAACCCTCAATAGACCCAACGAAAGATAATCAATACAACGATACGATAAACGATTATGATCTACTTGCGGAATTTCAGAATCCTAGAGCAACAAACCCATAAACTCACAAATTAACACGTGTATACTATTTGCAAAAGAAACCCAACACAACAGTAAGGAGAAGCAATGAAAGCAAAGAGGCAACGACAGTAATAGTGACTTTGGGTTCTGGTTGAGGGTGCCGACATAAGGCCGATGTCAACAGGAGGTCGACGGCGAGCTTGACATCGAGTTGCTGCTGTCGCCGATCGGGAAGAGGGGAGTTAGGGCATCGAGGTCTGGCTGATGGGAGAGGGCTTGACGGAGGTTGAGGGTGACAAGTAAGGGGGTCACCGGAGAAGGGCGGCGCACAAGAGGACACCGGAGGTGGTCGGAGAAGATGTTGGGGGGTTTGGGCGGGAATACTGGTGATGAGGAGAGAGAAAAATGGAGGGAGGAGAGAGAATAGATAGCTAATTTAGTGTAACACCCCAATTTTTTATTTATTTTTTTGTTTTGAAAACTAAGCCTCCAATTTCAATTCTTATAATTTCTCTGTCACTTTAATCATAAACTGAGAAAGTTATATTTTAGGGAAAATTTTGGCAGAGTCTCCCCTGTAAATTTTGCCCCGAAACACAGATAGCTTACGGAATTCTGCTCAAAATTTCGTAGCTCACAATACATACAATAATTTCACGGGCTCCCCAGGCCAAAATGAGCAGATACACACAGGCAATATAATATAATGCTCTGGGGGCCAAACTCATAACGGATTATCAAATATCAAATAAAAACTATAAATTTCTTTGAAAAACGAGGTAAAAATTTAGAAAAATCCTTGTAAAACCTACCACAGAGCCCGGTACTCCACAACGAGATGGGTACGGGTCACAATCATACCATACCACCCCACACTATACTCATCATCATCATATACATGCTTATACATCCATAATACAATTTAGATCATAAATTTTACTATGCACATAACTAATTAGTACAAATTTTTAAAATAAAACTTCATCCTACCAATCCATGCCTCACCTCTGCACTGATGAGAACCTGTAACAGTGGGGGATCTAGGGTAGTCCTCAGACTCCCCTAACCCCCCAAACACTAAGGGGTCAGCCAATTCTGGTGTGAGTATAGTTATTAATCAAATAACAAATTAAAATAGTATAAAGAAAATAATTTAAACTTACGAATACCAAGTTAAGATAATGCAACCTGACTCCTGAACACAACAACATCATCAATACGACGATATATCAAATACTTTGCCAATCCTGCATTCAACTATTTAATTATCCATAACTTCCCACATTTCATAATATACTTCACATCAACCTCGTATATATACATATAAACTCTTATTTTACATCCGCATAGTACGAATACACATACAATCCATTACTTTTCAATTTAAATTCTCTAACTCAAATATTCATTCTTCCTCAAGTATCGTCATAATAGCATTATATGAATATACTACATGATGTTATTACTCCTTTCAATAATAACCATTTATATGAATACCACTCATAAAACAACATACTCTCTTAATAACCATTTCCATAACCAATTTCGTAATACAAGTATTTATTTTATCAAGCCCTATCAAGTATCACTTCTTACAAATGCTTCTATTCTCATAATACCACATTTATTCATGTTTTATAATGCAAATATAACATCCAATAGCTTATTGCAATGTTCACACATCTCATCACATCATTAACACATTGTTGATAGAATGCTTATACTCTTTACATCAAAAACATGCTTTATAGTTCATTCCCATCTCATTATACCACTTTAGAAATTCTCATTCTTATAAGTAATATATCTTATTATTATCATTTTCACTTAATCCCCAAACAAAATTTGGGGTCACAACATATCACACCCCATAGCCGATAGCTTGGGCAATAATCACTGCACCTCAAACACACAGTTTGGGTAATATCACAACATATCTCAAGCCGATAGCTTGGTTATTAATTCACTTCAATTACTTATCATCTTTACTTAATTTAATTCGTCATTTCCATTAATCATTACCAC
The DNA here is from genome assembly GCA_017893485.1 of Hemerocallis citrina. Taxonomy (NCBI): domain Eukaryota; kingdom Viridiplantae; phylum Streptophyta; class Magnoliopsida; order Asparagales; family Asphodelaceae; genus Hemerocallis; species Hemerocallis citrina. The sequence continues at coordinate 384,022,388 of CM030358.1, read as the reverse complement.
TATCATACCAACTCACCCTGCGAATTATGCCAAGGCAGGTAGTTCCCACCATTTCCACAGAAATAGCGGACAAATAGTTCCTTGACACAATTCCAAGGTACAACTCATATCAATCAGTATTTTACTTTAATGATCACAAATATAATACAATTACTTCGTACTATTCATAAGAACGCATGTCTCTTTTATTATTCCATTCTAAATTAACCACTTACTGCATTTATCACTTCTTTCCATATACTCACTCATAACTTGTTTTCCTTCACATTTACTTCATTCACAACCACTTTCTTTCTCATCCACAATTCCCATTTCACTATCCACTTTCTTTACTACCACATTTATTATTAACACTTATTTATTTTATTAGTTTGTCGACCAGTGAGCCACAGTATCCCAACATACTGAAAGCCGACAGCCCAGTAAACACGCGGCCCGATGCTCACACAGAGTCTTACTAGTCCGAGGCTACGTTTTCCTCCTAGCCAAACTAGCGAGGGAACGACTAACCCCAAGTAGAACTTGGGTACTTCCTCCCAGTCGAAGCCAAGAGGGCAAAAGCCACTGACCCCAGGTAACCTGGGTACTTCCTCGCGACGGCTGTCATCGAGAGAAAAACCACAAACCCCAGATAAATTGGATACTTCCTCCCAGCCGAAGCCAGGAGGGAAAAACCACTTACCCCAGATAAACTGGGTACTTCCTCGCGACAGCTGTCATCGAGGGAAAGCCGAGCCTCAAGCCGATAGCTTGGGCGATAAAATCCATTTACCCCAATCATAGTTTGGGTCCACTTACCCTAAGCCGGTCCTTGGGTATTAGGAGGTCTAGCCCAAATCCCCAGAATTGTTGTAGGTACTGGTCAACAAAGCCATCTGTTATTAGCATTAATCATCTCCTCTTTTCATCTTACTAAATCAACATAAAGCATCACAACTTTTACTTAACAATTGTCACATCCTTGACTTTAATCATGTGAATAAAAACACATTTTATTAACACTTACCATCTTATCTTTTATCTTACCATTTGATACATATCCGGTGTCTACGATATTAATTATCATCCCATTGTATCACATATATACATACACAATGTCATTTAGCATAGAAACCATCATGTCGTAGTATTACACATCATAAATGCACCATATTATTTAATTTGCCATAACATCACCCATTATGAATACCATGCTATTTGCTACTTCATTAAATCCCATATAAACATACACCGAGTTATAATATTAATAAAAGAACCATATTAGGTTATTCCATATCATAAGAGTATCAAAATAGGTAATTCATCGCATTGTAATATTATACTATTGCCCATTAATTCATGTCAGACATAATTAGACTGTAAACATATACCCACTTACTAATTTCATCACTTATCACATCACAAGTCAATATCATGATATATATATATATCACAACATACACCACACATGCGGATTTCAAAGAAAAGGGACCAAAATCATTTATTTCCTCTAATTAAATCTCATAATATCCAATTATAGCATACTAGTTCATACATCATGTTTCATATAAGTAAAATCACTTGTAAGGGCTTATATGCCCCAAAACATGCATAAACGTGCACTATAATTACACGGGTTTTCAAAACATGATCATAATCACTAATTTCGTCTAATTACATCTTATAACATCCATCCATAGCATGCTAGCCCGTACACAAGGCTCCGCATATACCAAATTACCTATATCGGCCTATATACCCCAAAAACATGCACAAAACATGCACGGGGTAAAAATATGCATAAACGATTTGATATATTTAGTTTTTATACTTCAACACATCACAATAACCCATAATATGGATTTTATATACTTAAAATAGTCGATTTCATCACATATCTCAAAAACCCATTTTGGATCCTTAAAAATCCGTATTTTCAATAAAAATTCACTTTTGGCAGAACTCCCACAAAACATATCAAAAGGTCATGAAATTTGGCCACAATATAAAATATTTATAATTACAACATACTCACCTGACGGATCGAGCAAACGATGTCCCACGTCCGTCCTGTAACCAGTCGAAGTTCAACTTTTTCCACCTAATTGAAAAATTAGAGAACCAATTAGTTTAAAGCTCAAAACTCGACCTACGGACCTCCAAATTTGAATCTGTCTTCACCCACGCGTCACAAATGACATTTATAGGCGAGCTACATCGACGGATTTCAAATTCGAACCTCGATGCAAGAACTCACATATTGATCGGAGGCTTTCTAATAGGAAAATTTCCTACTTCCTAATTTCTTCAATCCCTTTGTCCTAATATCTCAAATTAGGGTTAACAATAATAATAAGACTCATCTACGCCTCTGAATTCATCAAATTCTCACCTCTATATCGCGCGGGCATTTCACCGAACACCCGGCGTGCACTTTTCACCTATAGTCTATTTTACTCAATTCAATTGAGGTGGAAGCCTATAAAAATCATCCTAAATTTATATTAATCCTTTCATAATACTCTACACCCTTATATGCATTTTCTACAATTATTTGGATCGAGTTTTCTACCCGATTTCATAAACTCTATAGTTCGAGTTTATACCAAAATCACTACTCCCCATTTTATTCTAATGACTCACTGCAATTTTTACCACCATACCAGAGATAATTCTTATATATATATATCTCTATTTTACAAACCCAAAACCCTAATTTACTAACAACTTGTAATTTCTCTAACATCCCACTAATTCCCCAAATCTTCCACTTCCAACACCTCTAAATCTCTCTACCAAAATAATCCTACTCAATAAAACTAACCACACTTAATTTTATACGAATAAATAAAATAGGGTATATCTTTTCGGAATCTTTTCAAAAATCTGATGCTACCACGTTGTAGAGAACCCTTTAATTAGTATACCCCTCAGTTTAATTTAAAAACCATGGAGAAATGGAAGAGATTTGGGTGGGGGAAGGGCCAACCGAATGGGTTTCGGTGGCTTCGCTTACGATCGGGAAAAAGAAAGAAACGGGAAGGAGGATGAGGGAAAGGGGGGGTGTTTTGGTATATTAAAAAAATAATAATATATATAATAATTATTAAGGTATATTTACACATATACCCCCCAATCTCCAAAATATTTCAAATAAACCCTCAACTCTAATTTTAACAATACCAAATATATTAAAACATCCCATAATAATCCTCCAAAATCATAAAACAAAATAAACAATAATTTTCCATATAAAACTCGACTCATACTTCAATATACCATCTACACCAATCCAACAAATATTCATACCAGTATCAATAACATATCACTTGAAATAATTCTCACCCCTACAAAATATAAAAAACGAATATTTTCGGTATTTTAAAATCTGAGGTGTTACATTTAGTGTATCAAATTGTGTGATTTTAGGGTTTGCGATAGGATTGTATTTATAAAGTGCAATTAGGATGCTGGGTTGATGGTTTAGGATCCAATAATAGTGAGTTTGGGTCAAGAATCAATTGTGATTGGGTTTTGGGTTCAACAAGATATGGAATTAGCTACAATAGGGTTCAAAAAAAATACTCACAATTAATTAAAACAAGAATCATCAAGAAAATGGCTCAACAAGAAGAATGAGGGAATTTCATGAACAAAAATTAAATTGAAATAATCAAGAAAGAAAAAATAGATTTTTTTTGTAAACCCTGTGTTCAATTTCTTGTATTTTTGTATGTATTTGTTTTTCCTGGGTATTTGTTTTTATTGTGCTCTTTTATTCGTGCTGAGCCGTGTAATCATTTCTTCGTTCTTAAGAAACTAATTTATTCCTGTCAATTCAATTCTGTAATTTTCAATCTTCTGACTTAATCTTTTCTGCCAATTAATTATCTCTGGATGATTTGTTTGATTCTAAATTATATATTTCATGGCCTCATTGTTTATTATTTGATTTCTACCCTATTGGATCTGGTTTCTAACCCAATACCCTATAGCCTTTTTCTTATTGGATCCTAAACCCGCAACCTAATACCCTATTTTACCCAGTCTCCCTCAAATATCTCTTCACATTTACCTCTATCTTTCTAACAAGTAGATCTCTCTCCCACGATCTCCCTCTTGATTCCTAAAATCCTAACTTACCAAATTTTTCTTAAATCCTAACCAAATTTGTTCACTCTTTCTCTCCACATTGATTATACCCTGAAGCACACACACACACACACTCTCTCTCTCTCTCTCTCTCTCTCTCTCTCTCTCTCTCTCACTTTCTCTCCCTGTGCACCCATCCCCACGGGCCGCCTTCTCTCCCGGTCGTCGCCAGCCCCGTCGCACCGCCCCGACGTCCTCACGGCCACCCTGCGCCCCGATGCCTTGTGCCATGCTGCCGAACACCACGCACCTCCTCATCCCAAGCCTCCCGCAGCCGCGACCCTGCACTTCGGTCGTCGTCGACTTCCCGACCGAGCCCTGTCGACTTCCTTATTCCTCCATCGTCCCCAACGGCCACCATTCACCATGTAATATCCTGATTCTTTATTTTTGATTAAATGAAGAGTTCGTGAATTTTTACATGTGTTGCACGTACTGATTCATGTGCATTTTTTTAGAAAATTATTTATTTTTTAACATGAACAAATATTTTTCTATCTCTCTCTTTTATATTTTGAAAGCCTAATTGTTTATTTTAAGCCCATCCTAATTATTTAATTATTTTAATTAGCCCATGGAGTTTTAGCCCACTAATTGAAAGCCCACTAGTTTATTTCTCTTTTATTTAAGATGACTTGTAGTGTAGATCAACTTTGTAGACAATTAATTAATTTATCATGTACAACTAGTAACTAGGAGTGCTACATTTGACACATGCATTGCACTAGCAAGTGTCTTAAGCCATTAAAGGAGTAGGCCGGAAATGGGAGAGAGGATGGGGTGATTTGGCTTAGTGGATAGGTGGTTACTTGTTCACTGGTGGTTACTGCAACTTCCCAATGCATCCTAGCCATTTATCTTCAGCAATCTATATTAATCCTAGCCCTCCATTTCACTCAAAAATTAGAATAAATACCCCCCCCCCCCCTTTTTATGCATAAAGTACACTAAAATTTTGTAAAGAAAAGAAAGAAAGAAAACACAAAAGTGAGTAAAAAGAATGAGAGAAAATTGGAAAAATGATTGAGAAGTGTTCTAGTTGTGTGTGTTCATCACCATAGGAGGTCGGCCATTTAATCTAGGGGGAAGAGAGCTCGGGTTTCATTAGGCAAGGAGGAGAAGGACCGCTCGTGTGTTCAAGAAAATTCTAGGAGCTTTGTAGTTGTTTTTCTTCAAATAGGTAGGTGGTTTTCTCTACTTCTAATTTAGACACGATGCTAGGAGTTTTGATTAAAGAGAATGCTAAATAAACTAATAAGATAACCATGTGTTGGCTCTAAAAGGACTTGGTAAATGACTGAATAAATGCTTGATAAATTGCATGCTATTTGCCATAAGTTATGTTTATTGTAGTAGAATTACTTTATTGCAATGAAAATGAGAAATTGGAACCATGCTAATTGTAGAATATGGTTGTGAATGATTAGTGGTTAAAAATATTGAATTTGTGCTTATTAAACTATTATGCCACTAGTTAATGAATGAGACCATGACATTGGGTATTGTAGAAATAAAAGAGGTAGAAAGCAAGAATAAATATTTCGAATGTAGTTGTAATACAAAATTTGGTATAAAAATTGCTAATTTGAGTTATTGCAGTTGTAGGCATAGAACACAAATTAGAATGAGAAATTCAAGTTTTAATGTCAAAAAAATATTTTTAAAACACTGGTTTGTTAATTCTACATAAACTCAGTCTTCTGGAAATTTTTATGGCTTTATGAGAAAAAGAAACTAAGTTAAGAGTTTTTGAAAAACGAAATAATTTTGATCAACAGAGATTCAAAACAAACCTATTTTAACTCACTCTCATATCAGTTAACCCGTAAGGTTATACTGGTTAGAGGGGGGCGCCATTAGCGCTCAACTGTAGCTCGGTGGCACTCTTTGTGTGTGGGTTCGAGTCTCGGCAGAGACTTTTATTTTCCAAAATTTGATTTTTCTCTAAAACCCGAGAGCAAGCTTAACCATATTAAAGCTCTCCTTTAGACAGTTGGGAAGTGTGTCCCTTTTGGCTAGCGCGTGGGGGTTAGTACGGTGACTGTTCACCTTGGGGCTTGTGTGTACGGTTTCAAAACTGGTTGAGGCCACCTTTTTTTTGGAAAAATCTAATTTTTTTATAGATTTGATTTTTTTTTAGTTTAAAAATGTAAAAAATTAAGAAAAATATTAGGAAATTTTTTGAAAATACACATACTTCATAAAATTATTTTTTTAAATATGTGGACTTTTAAATAAGATATAAGAGTAAAAAATTGAGAGTGAAGAATTCATCTTAGATTTGATTCTTTTGAAATTCCAAAACAAACTAATGAAATTTTTTTTTAACATGGAAAGAATTGAAAAGAGATTAATTGAGATTTTTCACTTATAATTATTGAGTAGAATTAAATAAGAAATTGGTTAAAGAATATGCAAGTTTTGCATGGAAATGTGCTGAAAAAGAGAACTTGATGAAATGTAAAATTTTGTGAACAAGTATGCTTTCTTCTATGAATATGAAAAGAGGACTTAGACTAGAATTTTAGCTAAGACTTTACATCGGCAAGAATGAAAAGTATTGAAAAGAGAATTATGATATTTTGACCAAGTTTGGATCGTTGATAATGATTGATATTGGAAAGACCGATGTTGGGGTAATGCTAGATTCTAGAATCTTGATCTTCATTTATACATAAGGATTAGATAGATAGTGGAGATGTGATGAACGTAAGAGAAAAACATGAGTATGAGAGCCATTGGATTTGCGGTGTGAGAGTATTCACAGGATGTCCCATGGTGCGTCATGAATAGGGAGTGGATACTACTCCAGAGTACCATCCTGGTGGCGACACTTATGGGGTGGTCTAATGACTATGGGTGGTGCCATGTCTATGGTAGGAGGTAAATTGACCACAGGATGCTTGCATGATGAGTCATGTGTCTGTGCCTAGGGTTCTCTCCACGGCACCTAGACGTGGGCTCGTAACTCATAGAACTCCTAGGATACTAACCATAGTTACCGTAGTAAATTAAGTTATGGCGAAGGATCGAACCCTACAAGATGAAGAACGGTTAAGGGCTTTCCCTCAGACCTATGTAATATGGGCTGCATAGATTCTGAACAAGTGCGCATTAGTGTCATATAATATAAACAACTGCATTAAGGGCTAAGTGCACAGCACAACACGACATCAATAGGATAGTCCCTTTGTAGCTTTGTCTATGATCAAGTTTGTGGTTTATTTATGTATTGAAAATCGTTATACTGTTCGGCATAGTGAGGATGGCCATGTATAATATTTCGTTGGTTGTAAGCAACTGACGTGCCCACAGTTTTCTATGTAGGATAAAGTGACTGGCAAGATTAAAGTATGCATGTTGCTTAAAGATTAATTCAAATGTTGTATATTTTATTCATGTAATAATTGTAAATTGCTTCCGCTGTATAAGTGTAATGTAAATGTAACTCTGATGTAACAAAAGTTTTTAATTCCTTGTAAAATTGTATGAAGAGAAGTGTAAAGATCCTGTGGAACTTCGAATTCAGTCTGTTTTGGAATTTGGTGTGTTACAGAGTGGTATCAGAGCCACACTTCCAAGTAGTACAATTTTTTAAGGAACGACATCGTAGAGTGGACATTAGAGCATGTGTTGAGTCTAGAGATTTAAATGTAAGTCACTTACATTTATGTTGCTCTATGATTTATGCTTCTTCTTCTCCTTTCTCTAAGATGGCGGACCACTTCGACCCAGCTGGAGGTGATGAGTGGCACATAGTTGAGAAGGACTACTACCCCGGGCAAGCTAATTCAGACGAAGAATATCCTGAAGAATTCGAAGAGGAATGACCTCTGTCCCGAGAGATCACTCCACCTCCGGATTCATCTGATGATTCCTCCGACGAGAAAGAACCAGTTCCGAGTAGTCTCATTGTGTCTCTTTAGAGGCAGGTAGAGACTCAGAGAGAGAGAGCAGAGCTGCTGCAGGCACAGTGTGCAAAGTGCAAAGAGAGCATCGCAACTCTTAGTCATCGTGTTTGGGAACTCGAGAAGGGGAAAAACTTGTACGATGTACTGATGGAAGAAGTGGCGAAACTATGGGAAGTGCTTCGAGAAGCCAAGAGGAACCGTAGGAACTGGAATGTTGTGTCTTCTTACTGCTTTCATTCGATGCCAGAAATATTTTAAATTCGAATGTACAAAGTTTGAAATTCAATGAAATGAAGAGTTGATTTAAAATTCATGTTTCTACTTCGAATTTAATGGATCTTTTGCATCAGAATATGGCTGGAAGAAGAACTGGAAGCAGATAAGGTCTGGACTTGGAAATGGAGTTAGTGAGGGTCTATCAGACACTCAATGCCATTGCCATGAATCAGAACTAGGGGAGGATGCCTGTGAATCCAGTACCCGAAGCAATCAAACTCATGGAATCATTCAAGCGGATGAAACCACACATGTTTGAAGGGAAGTCAGACCCTGATGCGGCTGACAATTGGATCCAATAGGTCGAGACTATGTTTGAAGTCTTAGAAACTCCGGAGGGCAGCAAGGTGAAGTTGGCTACACTACAGTTCGAGAAGGATAAGGCTGTGTGGTGGCAGTCGATGAAGCGGACGATGGGAGATACTATTCTTGGCTAGAAGGAATTCTTGGAGGAGTCTGCAGTTATTATTTTCCATCAGACGTTCAAGAGAAGAAGGCCATGGAGTTTCTAGCGCTGCAGCAGGGCGGCATGTCAGTTAGGGAGTATGAGACAAGATTCACTCAGCTCTTGAGGTATGTCCCCGAATTGGTGATGGACGAGGAGAAAAAGGCCCAGAAATTTGAGCATGGTTTGAGGCCAAGTCTGAGATCACGGATGATACCCCTCGGTATCAGGAGGTTTGACAAGCTGGTCAAACGAGCTACTGTCACTGAAGTAGGCATGGAGCAGTTCCATGCTGTTCAGAATCGAAGGAATGACTGGAATGTGGGGAAGAGGCCCGTAGTTGCTGGAAATATTAGGGGACAGCCACCGTCTCAAAGGTTCAAGCCTACCGGTGCAAACATTGTTCATGTGGTGGGAAGATCCGAGAATACTTGGGTGAGACCTCTTGTTACTTGTTTCAACTGTGGAGAGACAGGCCACTACAAGTCTCAGTGCCCTAAGCTGCACGATGTCGTCCGTAATCGGCGAACTCAGCAGGCCGGGAAGAAGCCGTACCAGCAGGGGCGAGTATTTGCCTTAACTAAAGCTGACACTGATGAAGTGGATCACGTCATCACTGGTACGAGGAAGGATGTTTAGGAGTGTTATTCTGTTGTTCTCTTTTCCCGCTTTATATAGTGAACTGTTATGTAACGAGTGTGTGTTATGTAATAGGAGAACTTTATTTGAATGGAAAGAAAGCTGTTGTTTTGTTTGACACTAGATCCCCTTATACATTTATATCACCTAAATTTGCTAAAGTTTTGGGAGTTGAACCAAACGTATTTCCAGGCAAGATCTTAGCAGTAGCTACTCCGTCAGGGGAGACTTTAACCACTGATCGGTACTATGCGGACTATGAGATCATGATTGGTGATGATATTTTTGGGATTGATCTGATCGAGCTGAATGTCTAGGGAGTCGATGTTATCATTGGCATTGATTGGATGTCGGTGTAAAGTCTGAGCATCGAGTGCAAGACCAAAGAAGTAACACTGAAGGCTCCAGGTGGTCCTGAAGTCACTTTCCAAAGGAAGAGGTGATGTTTAGATTTGGTGGCTACTATCAGCAAGAAGGAAGGGATTCCTGTAGAGGTGCAGTAAATTCCAGTGGTTCGGGATTACCCAACTGTATTCTTGGAAGATTTGCATAGGCATCGTGATGTGGAGTTCAGCATCACTATTCAGCCAGGGAGTGCACCCATTTCCAAGGTACCGTATAGGATGGTGCCTGTGGAGCAGGATGAGATCAAGCGGCAGATTGAGGAACTGTTGGAGAAAGCTTTATTCAACCGAGTGCGTCACCTTGGGGAGCACCGATACTATTGGTAAAGAAGAAGGATGGTTCGATGAGGATGTGCACCGATTATCGAGAGTTGAATAAGGTCATTGTTCTGAATAAATATACGATTCCACGAATTGATGACTTGTTCGATCGTCTACATGGAGCAGCTGTTTTCTCCAAAATAGATCTTCGATCAGGATACCATCACGTTCGAGTGAAGACTGAAGATGTGCATAAGACTGCATTCAGAACTCGACACGGGCATTACGAATTCTTAGTTATGCCGTTTGGAGTGACAAATGCACCTACAATCTTCATGGATATGATGAACAGAGTTCTAAGGCCGTTTATTGATTCTTTCGTCGTGGTGTTTATCGAAGATATTCTTGTGTACTCCAAGTCGAAGGATGAGCACACAGAGCATCTGGAAGCAGTCTTGAGGAAGCTTTAGGAGCATGGGTTGTATGCCAAGTTATCCAAGTACGATTTCTGGAAATCTGAGGTGGCATTCCTGGGTCACACCTTTCTAAGGAGGGAGTGGCAACTGATCCGCAGAAGATAGAGGCGGTGAAGGATTAGGCAAGGCCCACTACACTGAAGGAAATCAGGAGTTTTCTTGGGTTAACTGGATACTACAAGATGTTCATTTAGGGCTATGCTCAGATAGCCGTGCTGCTCACTGGTCTGACCAAGAAGAATGTGATCTTCAAGTGGACTAAATAGTGCCAGGCAAGCTTTCAGGAGTTGAAAGAGAGGCTAACTACTTCTCCAATTTTAGCTTTGCCTAGAGCAGGTGTTGTGTATGATGTCTACAGCGATGCTTCACATCGTGGGCTTGGTTGTATCTTAATGCAAGAAGGGAAAGTGATCGCTTATGGGTCTAGGCAACTAAGACCGCATGAGTTGTATTATCCGACTCATGATCTGGAGTTGGCTGCAATTATCTTTTCCTTGAAGCAATGGAGACATTACGTGTATGGTCAGAAGCTGAACATGTACACGGACCATAAGAGCTTGAAGTACATCTATCAGCAGAAGGACCTGAATCTGAGGCAACGGAGATGGCTGGAAGTACTTGAGGACATTCGTCCGGAGATTAAGTACCATCCTGGGAAGGCTAATATTGTTGTTGATGCACTTAGCCGCAAGAGCTGTATGGCTAGTTTGATTACAACTTAGAGGCATCTTGTAGAGGAGTTGGATCGGGATGGTATTGAAGTTGTTCTGCAAGGCTTGGGATCGTCTTTAGCTTAGTTGAGGCTTCAACCAACACTGAATGAAAGTTTTATCGCAAGCCAGAAGGATGATGCAGAGATTCAGAAGATGAAGGAGCAGGTCGCTGCTGGCAAGTTGTCAGAGTTTCATATCAATAACGAAGTGTTGTGGTTTGGAGAGAGGCTGTGTGTTCCGGATCAAGCAGAATTGTGGGAGAGTATTCTTCAGGAGGCACATGCTACTCTTTTGTCAGTACACCCTGGTAGTACCAAGATGTATAAGGACATTAAGCAACATTTCTGGTGGTCATGTCTGAAGCGAGATGTGGCCAAGTTTGTGGCGGGTGTGAGATCTGTCAGCAGGTCAAAGCCGAGAATCAGAAACCTGGAGGTCTATTGCAACCGTTACCTATTCCGGAATGGAAGTGGGATAACATCAGTATGGATTTCATCACGGGTTTGCCCAAGAGTTCAAAGGGCAATGATGCGATTTGGGTCATAGTCAATCGACTAACCAAGTCCGCTCACTTCTTGGCAATGAAACTCACTTCGTCTATGGAAAAGTTTGCTGAGCTATATGTTGGAGAGATCGGCAGGCTTCATGGTGTTCAGTTAACCATTGTGTCTGATCGAGATGCGCAGTTTACTTCTTATTTCTGGAGGAGTCTTCAGACAGCTCTGGGTACCAAGACGGATTTCAGCACTGCTTTTCATCCTCAGACTGATGGGCAGACCGAGAGAGTCAACCGTATTCTTGAGGAAATGCTTTGGTGTTGTGTTCTAGATTTTGGTGGCAATTGGAAAAGGCATCTAGCTCTGGTGGAGTTTGCGTACAACAACAGTTTTCATACTAGTATTGGAATGACGCTGTATGAAGCTCTGTATGGCAGGAAGTGCAGAACGCCTGTTTACTAGTTTGAAGTTGGGGAACGGCAAATGTTTAGGCATGAGATTGTGCTGCAGACCTCTGAAAAGATCGATCTGATCAGGAAAAGGTTGGTGGATGCTCAGAGTAGGCAGAAGAGCTATGCAGATAACCGGAGAAGGGACCTTGAGTTCAAGGTTGGTGACTTTGTCTTTCTAAAGGTTTCACCTAGTAAGGGTGTGATTCGCTTCGGCATAGGTAGGAAGTTAGCCCCAAGATTCATAGGCCCGTACAAGATATTGAAGCAGATTGGGAAAACTGCTTACTGGTTGGAGTTTCCGGAGGAGTTGTCTCAGGTGCACAATATCTTTCACGTGTCTATGCTGAGAGGGTACATTCCAGACCCAAGTCACCATTTGCATGAGGTGCCGGAGGGTAAAATCCGACAACAGTAGCTAGGTCAAACACAGCGTTCTTTACAAATTTCATGTTTAGACAGAATTTCAATATCATGTTATTTTATTTTTAGAATTAGCAAAAACAGGATATTTAATTCATAAAAAATATTTTCTAGACTCCTAAGCATGTTAAGAAACAATCTGGAAATTTTCAGAGTAAAATCTTAACATTTGATCAGCCTTTCAATAGTTTAAACACGATAAATATAAGAATCTGAAAATCTGAATGTAAAAACACAGTTGTAGTAAAACGGGCATAAATTTTGCTACACAACTCGGAATTCAAAAATTCAAAATGTTCTGAAAACTAGAAAGATAAGACTACAATTCATATTTAGAAAGTAATTCATTCTAAGATCGTGTACTGGTTCAAAAACGATAGTCAGCATACAGGTCAGCAATTTAATTAAACAGGTCAGCAATTTAAATAAACAGGTTTTGTGTAGTTTTCATGAAATAATTTAATTAAACATGATGGGTATCGATTCTACTAGTCGATAAACTTCTCAATCAGCATGAAGAGTATAAAAACATGGTAAATAAGATTAAGAACACATACATACATCAATTTATTATCAATCAACCGTCAATCGATCAAACAACATATAACCTAGCAATTCTCTCTACAATAATTAATTGGGTCATGATTATACAGTTAACACTATTGTCAATTCTACATGAATGCATAAATGAAAGATTCATTCTTTAGAGTCAAAAGTGGTACGATGTCACAAATATTGGGCTTAGCTCGTGTAAACCCTCAATAGACCCAACAAAGATAATTTATACAGCGATGTGATAACGAATATATTCTACTTGCAAGAATTTCAAAGAAACTTGAATTTGATACAATGTACAATTCAAGAGGACAGTGACTTGCCTTATTACGGTGAAAACGAATACCAAGAATATCGGGATAAGAATCCCGAAAACAACGAGCCCACGAACTAGCAAATAATAACACGTGCAACATACTTGTAATAGAGAGACAAAGTAGTAACACAGTAAAAGGGACAATAGCACCAAGGTCAGCAACGTCAATGGGCTAGCGGGTCTGGACGCTCGACGGAGGCGGGAAGTCAATGGCGTCGATGAGGTGCGACAGTAGGGTAGGCAGCAGACTGGGGCGATGGGACGGCGGCGCTGCAGCAGGGGGGTTTCTTGGTGGGCTGAGCGGGAACAGGGAAGAAGGGGAGGTCGGGGGTGTGCTGGGCATCGACGAGGGTGGCACCGAAGGCGAGGGGCATCGCCGGAGGTCGGGGCAGCACCGGGAGGAGATGGGACAGTGGGGAAGATGAAGCTACAGTAGAGGGGCAGGGAGTTTGTTACAGACTGGGAGAGAGAACACAGAAGGAGGAGAGAGAATTTGCAACGGCTACAATTTGCAAATTTGTGTTTTTATGGTTTGTATTAGGGTTGTATTTATAGAATACAAGTAGATTATTGGGTTATTGAGTTAGGATCCAATAATAGTTGGTTTTGGGTAAAGAACGAATGAAATTGGGTTTTTGGGTTCAATTAGAGATAGATCTAAATCAATCGGGTTCAAATAACATAAGCACAATTAGATAGAAGAAATTAGGATCAACAAAATAGTTCAATCACGAAGAACGAAGAATTTCATGAACAAAAATTTAAATCCAAATAATTAAATAAACAATACAAATGAATAGAATATGAACTGAGTTTGAAAATAAATTGGAAATTCGCCAAGAAGATTAGATCCGGTACAATAATAAAATAATCCAATAGATGAATTTTAAATAGATAATCATGAAATAACAATTAATAATCATAATCCTAATAGTAATAAAATTATACAATAAAATAGTATTCGGGTTTAACAAATTTAGTAAAATAATCCAATAATAATAGTACGCTTGATTTTGTCTCAAATATAAATAGTCGATAAATAAGAAATAGAAAATAAGATTAAAACACACCGTTATTCGAAATGAATAAATTTTCAATTACAAAACACTTTAATACAAATCTGAACGAATTTAGCACAACATAATTTATGAAAATAAAATTATAGAAAATACACGGAATATATTAATTATCGAGAATAGGGGTTACAAGTAAGTGACCGAGTGTTCCAGGCTTGACTAGAATTCTTGCTTGAATTGTTTTCCTGTTTTGAAATATTTGTATTTATTACTACTTGGAACTTGTAATGGGCAATTTGTCCCATAACTTGTTACTTGTGTTTACAGATCTGGTTTATTAGAGAATTAAGAAATTTGTTTCATGCATGCGTGGATGAATATTTCCAACTTACTCTTGTTTATTCTTGTGAACTATTGAAAAGATCCTATGAATGGTGAAAGTCATTCGCTGGACTTTGTCGCGTATCCGTATTCCGTATTCCTTTTTGGGAAGCGTGGCGTGACAATTTTATTCAATTGCAGTTGAAATATTACAAAAAGGAGAAAAATAAAAAGAGCGAAAATGTTAGTTACAATACTACCCACCTTACAAAAAAATTTCATCCTTGAAATTTAAGCAAGTGGTAGTAGGGTAACACCAAACAAAAGAAAAGAACAAGAGCTACTAAAAAAGATGGGAAAACATTCTCTGAATCTCTTCCTCATGCTCCCAAGTCGACTCACCAGGCGAATGAGGATTCCAAGCAACCAGCTTGATAACCTTATTCTTCAAAATCTTCTCCCATCGGTCCAAAATCGAAATCGGATGAATCTCACATGACAAATCTGGTTGAGTCGACAATTCCGAGTAGTCAATGACATGACTATCATCCCAGAAAAACCTCCTGAGCTGAGAAATATGGAAGATGTCATGCACTCCACAAAGGGTTGGCGGCAACGCGAGTCTATAGGCCACCTTGCCTACTTGCTCCACCACATCAAACCGACCAATGAATCTAGGGCTTAGTTTGCCCCCACCACCAAACCGAATAACACCTTTCCGTGGGGATACCTGAGGAACACATGATCACCCACTTCGAATTCCAACGGTCTCCTGTGCATGTCTGCTGATTTTCTCTGCCTGTCCTGTGCTGCCTGCAAATGCTTTCTGATATGGGCCAATACATCAACTGTCCTCGTGATCAATTATGGCCCCAAATGCTTTCTCTCACCAATGTCATCCCAGCACACTGGTGATCTACACTTCCGTCCATACAAGACTTCATACAGAGCTGCCTTAAAACTAGCTTCGTAGCTATTATTGTATGAAAACTCCACCAAGTGTAGATGATCTTCCCAAGAACCTCCAAACTGAAGCACACAAGACCTCAACATATCCTCCAATATCTGAATAGTCCTCTCCGATTGACCATCTATCTGTGTATGGAATGCAGTACTAAATCTCAGCTTACTCCCAAGACTGTTCTGAAGACTCCCAAAATTGAGATTTGAATCTAGTATCTCTGTCTGAGATAATGCAGACAGGGACCACATGCAATCTCACAATCTTCAGCATATACTTCTCTGGAAGGGTCTCCGTAGATTGACCCACTCTGAAGGGAATAAAATGAGCACTCTTCGAAAAGCGATCCACAATCACCCAGATGGTATTGTGACCCTTGGGACTTTTAGGCTAAGCAGTCACAAAATCCATAGTGACATTCTCCCACTTCCACTCCGGGATAGGAAGCAGTTGAAGAAGTCCAGCAATCCTCTAATCTTTTGCTTTCACTTGCTGACAGATCAGACACCGAGAAACAAATCTTGCAACAGCCCTCTTCATTCCATGCCACCAGAAATGCAACTTCAAATTCCGATACATCTTCGTACCACCTATGGAAAACGGTGAGCTTCTTCAAGTAACTTCTGCCTGTGTTCCCCCTTCGGAACACATAGACGAGTCCAAAAGCGGAGAAATCCATCCTCATGAATCACCATATCAGCCCTTGAACCAACTTCAATTTCAGCTCGAAACTTCTGCAACTGCACATCACCAGACTGTTCCTCCTTAATATGAACCACCAAAGACTACTGCAACTGAAGCACCATACAAATCTGTTCAGAACCAGTCAATACCACTTCCAAATCCAATCTCCTCATAGCTTCCAAAAGATCCTCATGCTCAGTAAGAACCATAGCAATAGGTCTTCTGCTCAAGGCATCAGGTACCGAATTAATCTTGCCAGGGTCGTACTACAAACTGATATCATAATCTGCCATCAATTCCAACCATCATCTCTGCCTCATATTCAGCTCCTTCTGAGTGAACACATACTTGAGACTTTTGTGGTCAGTAAATATCTCCAGTCGGTCTCCAAGTAAGTAATGCCTCCAAAGCTTCAAGGCACAATTCACAACAACAAGCTCCAAATCATGTGTAAGATAATTCTTCTCATGCGGCCTCAATTGTCTAGATGCATATGCAACCTTGCCTCGTTGCATCAGAACAGTACCAAACCTCTACCTGAAGCATCATAGTGAATTACGAAACCTCCTGATCCATCTGGTATAGTCAACACAGGTGCTGACGTCAACCAATTCTTCAGTTCAACGAAGGCTTCTTCACAGTACTTGTCCCACACAAATTTCTCATCATTCCTAGTCAACTTGGTCAACGGCCTTGCAATCTTCGAGAAATCCCGAACAAAATTCTTGTAGTACCCCGCTAGACCAAGAAAATTCCAAACTTCAGATACTGACTTCGGCATCGGCCAATCCTTAACTGTAGAAATCTTGGATGGATCGACAGAAACTCCATCACCAGAAATAATATGACCCAAGAATACCACACGATCCAGCCAAAACTCACATTTGCTAAGCTTCCCATACAGCTGATTCTCCCTCGATGTTTGGAAAACAACCTTCAAGTGCTCAGCATGCTCATCACGATTCCGAGAATAGACAAGAATATCATCAATGTAAACCACCACAAACTTGTCCAGAAAGGGAGAGAAAACCCGATTCATGAAGCTTATAAACACTGTTGGAGCATTAGTAACTCTGAAAGGCATCACCAAGAATTCATATTACCCATATCTTGTACGGAAAGAGGTCTTCTGTACATCCTCAGCTTTCACATTAACTTGATGGTAACCAGAACGAAGATCCAGCTTCGAAAATACAGAAGCGCCTCCCAATTAATTGAATAGGTCATCAATCATTGGCAACGAATACCGATTCTTCACTGTGACATTATTGAGCTCGCGGTAGTCAATACACAACCTGCAACTACCATCCTTCTTATTGACAAATAGTACCGGAGCTCCCCAAGGCGAAACACTTGGCCTGATAAAACCTCTATCCAGCAACTCTTGAATCTGCTCCTTTAACTCAACCAACTCAACAGGAGCCATTCTGTACGGACTCTTAGAGATTGGAGCTGTACCCGGCTGATCATCAATACTGAAAACCACTTTACGATCTGGTGGTAATCCTGGTAATTTTGCAGAAAAAACATCCAAAAAATCCCGCACAACCAACGGTGCGACAACATCATTAGCACACACTTCCTCCACAACTCCAACTTCCTGACTTACCAACTTCTCCACACAAGCAAGCGGCATTTCACCGGTACAGAATTCAAATTCCTGATGTTCTGACATACAAAACACCACCTTCTTTTTGAGGCAGTCAATTATAGCATGAGTGATACCAAGCCAATCCATTCCCTGAATAACATCGAATCCAGAATTATTGATGACAATCAGATCGGCAACAAAATCAACACCACCAATAACGAAGGGACTCTGCTCACAAATCAGAGAATACACGACAACACCTCCACCTGTAGAAATATTCCAAGCCGCTGGCATAGTGCTGCTTACCAAGTGATGTAGATCGACAAAGCGGGAAGAAACAAAAGAATAAGTTGCACCAGAGTCAAATAGAATATGAGCGGAAAAGGAATGGACAAGGATAATGCCTAGCAAGAAGTCAAAGTGAGAATACAAAAGTCAGAAGCAAAAGCAAGAAACATATATGAATGGAATGCTAACATGAATAAGCAATAGGATGGAAATCCTGGGACCTGTGGGTTATGGGCCCACCACGCTTCCGCTGCGCCACTCTGATGGTGAAGTTCCAAGCTTTAGACATGTCCTAGCAGATCATACAATGCCAATCGACGAACCGAGCTGAATAAGAAGAAAGGATAGCACCAGAATCAAAAGAACATGGGTAGGAAAAGGATGAAGTTATACCCAATAAAGAGTAAATGAATAAGGATGACTGCAAGGGATGAAGAAAATATGAAATGAATGAACTGAATATGAAGGGACCAAAAAAGGAAGATTAGTATCCAGATTGTTGGTTATCAATTATTGATGTGATTCCGGTATTGCTTATACTGTTGAGTCAAATCGGTAAAACTCAAATCTGATTAATATATCAATCAAAGTAAGACTTCCTTTCGTTAGTCACGTTTGACTGATATATTATCCCAACCTGGGCTCCGACACAACTAAAAACCTTCTCACGCCCCGCTTCCCAAAAATACAGAATACGAGTACATGACATTGGCCCAGCGAATGACTAACGTCACCCATAAACTGTTTATCCGATCAACTCAACAATATAATCAATACAGAACAATTCGCCGACAATAATAATATTCTCATGAATAATAATATTTGGAATGAATCAATATGAAATATTCAAATACAAAAAACAAACGTCTTGAAACAATAAAAATAAACAGGTTATAAGCCCAATACAGTAATAAATCCAACCATAGATTATTAATAAGTCTCAATATATTAAGTTCAATAAAACAATAGCAACTAGAGAGCATTAAAATCTTTAGAATTTCTGCTCTCCAATGCCAGCGGGCAATTTTCCTTCATTACCTGTGAAGATTTCATCTAAAAGATGAGAAAAATTGTCCTTAGAGCAAGTCATGGATAGCAAGTAGAGAAAACAAAGAACAATGGAATAACGATATATCAATTAATTCAATGGATCAATAGAAATCAATAACATGGGACAATAACATTAATCAATATCATGATAAACGATGTAATACTTGTAAACAATGATTCAATAATCGATGACAACATTCGATGATCAATATCAATAACACTTAGCCAATATTCGATATCAATAGGAATAATGATGTACAATACGTAATGTCGATGTGGAGTGATCCTTAAGTCTATTAATTTCAACCTAACTAATGCACGTACTACTATGTCCCATATGTTCCATATCACAGTTTCGATGCATACAATCAATTTCGTTTAGACTCTAGTGGTGAATTCTATAGATCATGTGTCGGTACGATAATCAATGACATGATAACAATATTGTGCACGATTAATTATAATGATATACTGATACACTGATTTACTGCTACAAGGATTCACGGATTCACAGATTTAATAGACGAAAGATTGTGGTGCTGTAATAGCGCTCCACAGTCAATCGATAAACACTGGCCGACACAGTCTGTAATGCCC
Source organism: Hemerocallis citrina (assembly GCA_017893485.1). Lineage (NCBI taxonomy): Eukaryota > Viridiplantae > Streptophyta > Magnoliopsida > Asparagales > Asphodelaceae > Hemerocallis > Hemerocallis citrina. Next base: position 384,002,384 of record CM030358.1, on the reverse strand, counting down.
CGAAATTCCTATGTAGAGAATTCGAGACATGAGTCAGGAACTTTACATTCAATTAGTCACAATACACAGAAAACTGAAAAATTTTAAAACTTTTTATTAATACAATATTAAGGGGCCGAGTGTTTTCCATTGATTCAATACATTACATCAGAATATACATGAATAAAATGATAAACATCGTGCTCTTCATTGTAGACCATGCCATGACTAGAGTCCTCCTGGTTTGGTGATCATATATCCACAACCTATTAAAGTTGGGACGTCAGTACATATACTGACGCTTAAAGGCTGATGACTAGCAGCGAATCTCCAAAAACAAACATATAAATACATGGTAAAATATGTCAGTGTAGTATAAGTGTTCGTGAGTGCTATGACTAGAATCTAATGCAATGTCAACTAAGGCTAGGATGCTCCAATTCTAATGCAAGCAAGACTCTGGGACAGTATGCAGCCCATACTACATACGCCCCATCTCAAGCCGTTTCTTCATATATAGGGATTTGAACCCGCACCATGTACTCTACTTTTGTACCCATCTTGTTCCTGAAATAATACTACATGACTGGCGAAGTTGCAGGATCTGTCTAGTTCTGTTACTGCAGTCAATAGTGGTGTCTTTGTTTGCCACTATTGCCCGGTCGCACCGGACCCCACTCAAAAGCCAACACGAACTACAAGATACTTTGTCAACCTTCTTCTATGCCCTTAACTCTGCATGAGAAAGCATAGAACCTTTGGAATCGTAGGGTCTATTTCCTTAGGAAAACCTCCCGTTCTTATCATGGCATATTCCAGAATTAATAGGCGAGATACGGAACCCGTGCTCCAAACTTATCATGAAAAATCACTGCCCGTATTCCTTTGACAAGGATACATCCCAATAACACCTCCTAGTGTCAGCCTATAGGAGAAGTCGGATTATAGGGTATCACCCCTAACACCAACTCTCACCTTTCGGCAATGCATATATATATAAAATGGTTAAGTAACAAGTTACTACCCTAACAATGTCACTAACCCTAACCAAATAAGTGAGACATGCTACTGTGCTTCTAACTTGGCATGAAAAAGTACCGCCCGTGTCGCTCCTCTAACCAAACAAGTGAGACATGCTACTGTGCTTCTAACTTGGCATGAAAAAGCACCGTACGTGTCTCTCATTTAACCAAACAAATGAGACATGCTACTGTGCTTCCAACTTGGCATGAAAAAGCACCATACGTGTCCCTCTTCTAGAGAGTACAATAATTTGTTGACACAATTAACTAAGTCTTAACCTAGACTTCACAAGATCTCATCGGATCCACTCCCATCCTACTTATTCAAGACAATACCCACGTACGAGCCAAATAAGCTACTTACGAGACCAACCGTTACATACGGGCTAGGTGAGCCATGTGTGAGACAACTACATACAAACAACCACACTAGAAATCAACCTACAAGCAACACACGTGCTTGCTAGCAAAATTTGTTCTTCTATAATTAGAAGTAACAGAAAAATCTACTAATAGTCTAAAATAGGCATTCTACCAATGAGAAGCCCAAAGCGACATAAAAACTTTTATCAAGCTAAAAATTATTAGTGATCTTCCCAACCCTTATTACCCATGAAGATGAAGAATGTTCACGTGATATGGTCCAACTTTAATTAGAACCCTATACAACTAGAATCCATGGGTTCCTTTCCCAATTAAACTAGAACTACATGCAACTAGATTCTTGGGTTCTATCTCAAGTTTGAGCTAGAATCACCTAGAAACTAAATGCATGGGTTCTCTTATCAATTGAGCTAGAACTACCGTAGTGCTAGTTTAATGGGTTCCTCTTTAAGTTGACTAGAACAACATAGAACATAGGTTCATTTCATTAGTTTAACTAGAACACCTAGCTTAAGCATGGGTTCATGGGTACTTTTTAATCTTTCACTACAACCATTAACAATTCAAGCATGGTTCTTTACGAACACCACAATTACAACAAGATAGTTCCTTTACTAACATTATAACTGCAACATGATAGTTAACATTATAACTACAACATGATTCTTTTACTACAACTTAACTACAACATGAGTATCTACTAATACTTCAAGCATGGGCCATTCTAGAACTCAAGCATGGATACAACTTAAGCATGGATATTTACTACTACTTAAGCATGAATCTTCTACTACTACTTAAGCATGGTTGATTCTCCTACTAGTACTTAAGCATATATAATTGCTACGAATTACACATGAGTATGTACTACATTATCCTACAACAAATTATCATGGTATACAACGTAGCATGAGTTTCTTTACTACATTACCTACAACAACTAAGTATGGTATATAACATAGCATGAACCTACAACAATCTTAAGCATGAATACAACTTTCCTACAACAATCTAAGCATGGTTTACAATAATATAAGCATGGTATATAACTTTCCTACCACAATCTAAGCATGGTATATAACTTTCCTACAACAATCTAAGCATGGTATATAACAATCTAAGCATGGTATATATCTTTCATACAACAATCTAAGCATGGTTCACAACAATCTAAGCATGGTAGATAACTTTCCTACCATAATCTAAGCATGGTATATATCTTCTCTACAACAATCTAACATGGTATATAGCATGGGCATCAACCCTACAATAATTTTAGCATGGTATACACATAAGCATGGGTTTCCTACAACTTGGTAGACAACACAAGCATGGATTCTACTACTAAGGATGGATCTTTATTACTACTTAAGCATGAATTACTACACTTAAGCATCTTTTACTACAACTAAGCATGGATATCTACTACTATTTTAAGCATGGATCATTTCTACAATTTTAAGCATGGATATGTATATTTACTAGCTATTACAAGACTACTTCTCTTTAAGAATCACAAGTCTTGAATTATTACAACAATCTAACTTATGAACTACAAATTCTACACAACAAAATTTACAAGTCCTACTTATTGCTATCTTCTTTTCTTTAACCTCTTAGTTCCTACATACAACAAGTTTACCCTTTTTATGAACTAAGAATTAGCAAGATTTGTTAATCAATCAAGTAGAGAGCAATAACAAGGATCTATTTTTTTATAGTCTAGAGTAATTATTTTTACTACACAATTTTCATATGCTTATGTTGATTAGTCTTTGTTTGAGTTCTGCAACCCCAAGATGGGTATGTACACTATCTCCATATGCTTAAGTCCATTAGTCCAAGTTGTTCATTTTTAACAACATAATCAAGATTCTACCACCATCCTTCTCATGTGGTCATGCCATCATTCATATGCTTAGGAAATTAGTCCAAGTTGTTAGTTTCTTTTTATTAGCCAAAATAACAACAATAACAACAATTAACCATAGCAATACTAAAGACTCCATTTTTATGTGTTTTTATTAAGTCCTACCATTTACTTTCTTTCATGTGATCATCTTTGACCCACCAGCTTTCTTATGCACATGATTTAGTCCAAGTTGTTTATTAGAATACACCACAAACACACAACAAAAAGAAAACAAGAATCAAACAAAAAGAAAACAAGAATCAAAATCAAACAAAAATCAAATCAAACAAAGAGAACAATAAAAGATAGAGAAACCCCCACCTTATCTTTCAAGTAGGAAGAACTAGCCTATGCACCTTCTCCTTTCCCTTAGCTCCTATGAAAAATCTCTTAAGAAAACCTATAAATGAAAACTCACTTAGTTAGGCTTTCTCTCTTTCTTTTTCTCCCTTTTTAAAAATGAGACAAGAGATGAGGGGAGGGGGTATTTATAGGGTTGAAGAGAGGGTGGAGATTGCAAAAGCACCAAGGGAATTTTGCAAAAACCCTCTTCCATTAAAAAAGGAAAGGCTATACCTAGGTGAGGTGGAAGTATGGTGAAAGGGGTGAGGTGGAGGGGTAAGGTGGAAGAGAGAGGGCTTCTAGAAGAACATACCCTAAACTCTTATGTATCTTTAATCGTAGTTTTAACCAAACATAGCCATCCTAATTGATCTATCAAGACAAAAAAGAGATATTTTTGTCCAAAAAAACACACAACACAATTTTTGGAAACATAGAAATCGATACAATACGCATACGTATGCATATATATGTATACCGATAGTTTCCGTTTGTTAAACTGCATAATCCGTATAAAATAAATAAATTTCAAAATTAATAATAAAATAAATTTTATTATCGGCTCGAAAGATTATGGTACCAATTTGATACAATGCAGATGCATACAGACTAGTATATATATACAGATAATGTTATTTAACAAAATCGGGTGATATCTACAAAAAATATAAAATAATAATTATATAAATATAATATCCGTCCAGGATATTACACAGTCACTATATTATTCACTATTCATGTCGATCCCTTCAATTCCGGCTTGTTAATTATTTTATTAATGCAACCATACAATATGCAATTTGAGACATGGGGTGAACAATAGTAACAATTGAGGAACAATAAGATATTAACATGAAATAGAACAATTAGAATGATGATAGTAACTCATTAAGATCATGCAATGGAACATACACACTTTAATCCATGTAATACAACGATATAGTAATAATTAATTCAATAAAAACTGGAATATAAAATTCTGGACAGCAAGAGTGGTCTGCACTAAAATATAATTTCGCACTGTTTCAAAACTCGAAAGCAAAATCTATCAGAATTTCTAGCAACTAGACTTCCACACGGTTCCAACGGATTTTTGAAGTCCAAAATTTGACAACAGTAGCTAGGTCAAACACATCGTTCTTTACAGATTACATGTTTAGGCATAAAATTCGACATCAGGTTATTATATTTTTAGAATCACCAATAACTCAATAATAAATTCATTAAAAATATTTATTAGACTCCTAAACATGTTAACAATCATTCTGGAAATTATCAAAGCAATATTTTAATATTTAATCCTCCTTTTAACAGTTTGAACATGGAACATTCGTAAATCTGAAATTCTAGAAATAAAAACACAGCAGTAGTAAAATGATCATAACTTTTGCTATACAACTCGGAATTCAGCTATTCAAGATGTTCCGGAAACTCGAAACATAGGGCTACAACTCTTTTTCAGAAAGTTATTTATTTTTGTGTACTTTTTATGAAATAACTTGATTAAACGTGATGGGTATTAATTCTATAGTCAATAAATCTTATAATCAGCATGATGGGTGTGATAGCATGATAAAAACAATTAAGACACACACATACACTATTTTAACAATAAAAAAACATCAATCGAACATTCAAACATTTAACCTAGCATTAGTTTCTACGATAGATTATTTGTGTTGTGATTATATAAATAACCATATTATTAATTCTACATGAATGCATGAAAGATTCAGTCTTTGGAGTAAAAAGTCGCATGAAGTCAAGAATATTGGGGTTAGCTCGTGTACCCTCAACAGACTCAACGAAAGATAATCAATACAACGATACGATAAATGATTAGGATCTACTTGTGGAATTTCAATGAAACTTGAATTTGATACAAGATTCAACTCAAGACGAAAGTTGACTTGCCTTTTGGACGATGAAATTGAATACCAAGAATAACGGGATGAGAATCTCGGAGCTACGAACCCATGAACTCACGAATTAACACGTGTACACTACATGCAAAAGAAACCCGACACAACATCAAGGAGAAGCAATGATAGCAAAGAGGCAATGGCAGTAACAGTAGCTTCGGGATCTGGGTGAGGGCGTCGATGTCAGGGCGGTGTTGACGAGAGGTCGACGGCGAGCTTGGCGTCGTGTCATGCCTCATTTCCCAAAAAGAGAATACGGAATACGGATATGTTACTAAGCCCAGCGAACGATTTTTATCATCCATAAGCTGTCAGGATATTTACAACATTTCACAAGAATAATCATAGTTGGAAGCAAGTAAAGACAACCATGCATGCACATACGAATCAATATATACCAACAGGAATTTACTTGAAACCAAAATATAATAATCTAAAATAAACCTGATCTGAACAAGTTAAAAATCCTGGGTCATATTGCACAAATAAAAATAATCCAAGTAGCAAAATACAATTGTTAAAAATAAGCAACAATAAATAATAATAGCAAAACTCCAGCATCTAGTATCTCAGATCACCTACTCCATCTGCCAGCTGATCTCCAAAATCTGCAATTTAATAAATTGCAGGAAGAGGAAAAAGAAAACAAACTTCCGTCAATGAAAGTTACGGGCCGCTTGTAGAGCAGGACACAAGTACAGGGAATAAATAAACAAATGTAAAATAACAGCAAAAGCAAACATAGCATGGAATATGCATATTAACAGACATATAATATCTAAAATCAATCAGGAAAACAAATTAGATAGCATGGTATACTAACAGATACGGATAACATGTGTCAGGTATCAAGTGGTATGCAAACAAATATACAGATGATAGTGTCAGATGATAGTCAGACAGATAACAGACAATCAGATAACAAATGTCAGATAACGAATACAGATAACAAATAATAGATGTCATGTTCTCATAAGTCTTGTGTTATTACTATCTAGGTAGCACTTCATGCATCCATCCTTTTACTACATGGTTGCTACATTCGAACAAGTTGTGTTTTGATTTCATAGGGGATTCTATAGGTAATGTACTCAGGTATTCACAGGATCACAACACTTGTTACGTAAACTTGATCGGTAACAGAAATTAACTTGGTTGGTAACTTGATCGGTAACTTTGTCGGTAAACTTGATCGATAAAAGAAATTAACTTGGTCGGTAACTTGATTGGTAACTTAGTCGGTAAACTTGATCGGTAACAGAAATTAACTTGGTCGGTAAACTTGATTGGTAAACTTGTCACACAGGAAACACGAGTCTCCTTATGAGTACAGGCTCCTATATTGTCCACTACTAGATCTTTTCCTTAACCCATGTTTGGTTATTTATTATTATTATCAAACAGGCATGTATGTGTCACAAACAGGACAAGTATAGCATGGCATGAATAAGTAACAGTTTCAGGTTGCAAGATAAACTATACAGAACAAATATAACACATAAAAGAATAGTACAACAAAAATTCTAGTTCAGTACAACAAGACATTACTGCACTAAATCTGGAATTTCCGTTGCTACAAACATGCAAACCTGGATCCGTAAAAGTATCTGGAAAATAGACTCCCAGCCGAATCCAGAAAATATAAGCAAGTCATATGTTATTTAAAAAAAACACGGCTCAAATTTGATTTGAATCCAGAAAACACGTTCAGCCAGAAATCAGAAGTTTGTATACAAAGTCAAAAAAACAGCATGAAAACTCATTAACTAAATCCACAACAAATATGGGGTATTCCCCTATAGGTGCATCATTAGAAAATAAAGTTTCATAACTTTTCAATATAAATAGTATAATCAACAAAAATCAGAAAACATCAAGATGCAGTAGTTTTGTAAATCTGGAATTACAAACATTGCAGTATGAAAACAGCAATATCTCACAAACCATAAATCGAAATCCAAATCATTCGAAAGGGTGATAAAATAGACACAGTAGGATAACTTTCATATTTACAAATATTTTACAAACAGCAAATAGAATTAGGTCGAAAATAAGGTTCTTTACTGAACAGTATGAAAATTCTGTATGTATAGTAATTGTTTGGAACATAAAACGGTTTGTAAAACTCTTCAAATAAATCTACAAAAATTCAGGGTTAATCCCAACAAAGTCTAGTTGTATTCTGCAAAATATTGGATGAAAATAATACTTTTATCATCATGATAAAAATAGATTACTCTTTAGAATTCATAGAAAACAAAATCTGGAAATCTCTCTACACTTCTGTAGTAAAATAGACATAACTCACAACTCGTAAAACAAAACTGAGATCTGTCAGAAGGTTGGAAAATAGAAAGAATTCTCTACAGTTCATATTCAAAATTATTTTTAGTATACTGACTATAATAGGGTCCAAAATACTGATAAAAAACGAAAAACCGAAAAAACAGAAAATATACGAGTTATGCACGAAATCAGTTAGTTCATACGAAACTCACCCAAAACATAACCAAACATGAAATATGGTGTACTAGATGTCCATGAAACATGGTATAGGGTATTTAACACGTCTACAACAAGTATAGTTCAAATAACACATCAAGCACACGATATCACAAAATAGCATATATATATACATCCAAAAAGTAGTCATCCCTAGTTGTTTCATGTCATGTATGTCGTGAGGCAACTTTGGTCGAATCAACACAATTGAGACAATATATAACAGAGGATTAACACATGAATTGTCTCTAGAAGCCAACTACACTACAGGCGGTATTTAGTATTTCTATTACACAAAGAAAAGAATATAAGTTGCTTGTCTTATAACCGACGATGAAAACGAAGCAAAGAGAAGAGAATAACGGAACTGATCCCAGGCACGAACACGAACGAACGAATCACGAACCAAACTCAAGATCAACACACGCACACAAAAACCCGAACAACGAGATCCACCGCACACGAGAGAGGGCAGCGATGGGGTGTGCACTCGCCAAGGGAAATAGCGATGGCAAACGACGAGTCGATGGCGGCAGGGAGTGCGCGCTGTCGATGATGCTGTTGCCCTCTGCCGCTGATGCTGCTGTGGGACGACACTACAGTTGTTATGAGGCGCAGCAGGAGGGGAAGAGCAGTTACCTGTAGCAGTCGAGAGGAGCGTCGGGCTGTGCTGGCAGAGTCGCAGTTGCTGATGCTGTCTGCAGGGTTGCTGCGGCCCCAGCTGAAGTCGGCAGGAGGGAGACAGGGAGAGGGTGCGACATAGATCGGAGGGCAGGAGTACAGGGATAGGTCGGGAGGGAGAGATGGGTTTAACTGAGGTCGGGTGGATAGGCTTGGAAGATAGCAGGAGGTAGGAGAAGAAGCGAAAATGCGGCGAGGTATAGGGAAGGTGAACAGGTGTAGAGTATAATATATATACAGAGCTAGATATTTAGGGTTAGAAGCAATTGGGTTACGGTTTAGATGGGTTTCGGGTTTGGAGTAATCAGGTGTATTGGTATTGGGTTTGGGGATAACAATTAAGGGATTAAAGCATATTGGGCTTTAGGGTATTTTCAGCGGGTTGTGGATTGATATAAAGAAGCAATTGAGTACACAGGAGCTATAAAATTCAATAGGAAAATAAGATAAGCAATAAAAAAATTAACATTTATATTAAATGTAATTTACATTACAATATAGAATTAATTTAAAATAACTATAACTACATTTAGTACATAGAAATGGATTTTTAATGAACATTCAAAATTTAATATTAATAATTGCAATAATAACAATTATCATGAACATAATAACAGTTATAATAATAATAATACATATATATCAAAATTTAATTCGAGTTTAACAGATATATTAAAATAATCCAAACAATATATAATATAAATAGTCGATCACTTAGAAATGAAAAATAAAATTAAGATACACCGTTATTTGAAATAAATATAACTTTCGAAAAAAATGAAACGGAAAATTTCTTAGAAACCAGAATAATATTATGTTAAAATTCGATCAATTGAAAATGTAATTGTTGTAAAAGATTTTAAAAGCGAGAAGAAAGTTATAAAAATTTTAAATACAGAAAACACGGAAAATATGTATTTGCGAAAACAGGATTACAAATCCTACCCACCTTACAACAAAATTTCGTCCTTGAAATTGGCTTAGGCGGTAAATAGGACAAGGCAAAAGCAAAGTTGGGGGAGGGTAACAAAATAGAGAAATTAAGGGGAAGGGACAAAGTGGTGGCAGAAACTGAATAAGAAAGAAGTGGATAAGAACGATGTCAAATGGAGTGCAAGGAAAGGGATTAAAGAGTATCAAAAGAAAGGAAACAACACAAGATAACAAAGCAAGATAGGGAGTAGGTAGAATCTAAATCGAAGAGAGAACAGGTAGAAAAGAATTGAATGAAATGATGAGTCAACGGATGAGAACAAATGCACGGAATGGAAAGATGCAAACAATGCAGGGAAGGAGAAACAACAAGAGAATCCTGATACCTGTGGGTTTTTGGCCCACCACGCTTCCGCTGCGCAGAAATTCAAGCGGCAGACATGCCGATCGACAAATCAAGCGGAAAGAAAAGAATGAGACACTAGAATCAAAAAGAATATCGTTAGAAATAGTGTGAATTTACACTCAAAAGAAATCGATGAATGAAGATGACTGCAAGGGACAAAAGAGGATAGAGCATGGAAGGATTGAATATGAAGGGAGAAAAATGAGTAGGATGGTACAACTGGAATTGAAGAGAGTTTGGTAGGGAAGGAATAACTAGTATGATACCCATTAATGAATCAATAAATAAAGGCAATGCAAGATGAATAAATGATGCAAGAGAGAATAATCAATGCAAGAACAGAAAAAGAAAGAATAATAAACAAATAACACTATTGCTGAATACCTGTAGCTACGTCTTTGGTGATCAGGTTGTAAGCTTGACCTCGTGGTTCTCCTAGAGGTACAGTAATCCTTCTCTGCGGACAGTCCCAAACAATGTGATTGCTTGCTCCGCATGCAAGGCAAAGACGGCTGACTCCCCAGCAGTCCTTTCATATGTGCCCAACCTTGTGGCAATATTTGCAAGTCTGATCCTTCCTCAAGTTGGCAGGTGAGTAGGGTAGTGCCCTCGCCAAAGCGGCCGGTGCTGGCCTTCGAATCGGCCCACCAGTAGGCCTAACAGCAATAGCAACGGGGAGCTGAACAATTTGAGGAGACAACCCGCTGCGAGCCTGCTCCTAAGCTCGGACTTTCTCAAAAGCCTCAGCATAAGTATGCAAGCAAAGGGAGACAAGCTGCACCCGAATATCTCGCTCAAGTTCCAGCGTGAACCTATGAGCCATGTCCTCTTCGTTTGCCACAAGAATGACTGCAAAGTGGCTAAGTTTGATAAATTCCGCTGCGTACTCATCCACGAACCTGGAGCCCTGTTCTAAGAGAGTCTAGTGTTACAACATTGTATGAACAATATGTAACAAAAATTCTAAAATAGAACAACGACCAACCTGTTTCAGGGCCAGAAACTGTTATTCCATCTCAACCCGAGTGCTTCTAGGGAAGAACTTCTCCAAGAAGCTCCTGGTGAACGTGGTCCAAGCAACGGGCCGCACGAGCCTTTCGGACTCAGCCCTCCAGCATATGTGAGCAAGGTCCACCAGCTAGATGCTTACCACATCCACATGTTCTGCATCAGCGATCCTAGCTGCCTGTAGAAGACTCTTTGTCTGGATCAGCCACTGCTCAGCCTCTAGTAGCATCTCAGTGCCAGAGAATTTGTTAGGATGCAACCTCGTGAAGTCTGTAACTGTACCCGGACGGGAAGGAAAAGATGCCTGCATAGGCACAGCGGGTGGCGGAACTTGAAAGCTTCCAAAGCTGCCATCACAAGGTCTCTATGGTTCTGCTGCATTTGAATCAGCCGCTCAAGTACATTAGTAACAGCCTAAAGCCTTGGCTGATCTACCGCGAGACGAGAAGTAGAACCTCTACGAGCCACAGTCTGCACAAAAATCAAAATAGTTAGCATCCAGATCAATATTGATTATAATTCATTTATGTATGCATGGTCTGTGTACTGTTAAGCCGATCCCAGATCGAGCCAAGCTTGTCTAATATATCAGTTAATCTAATACATTAGCCTAACCAGGGCTCTAATACCACTAAAAACCTTATCACGCCCCACTTTCCAGAAAGAGAATACAGAATACGGATACGTGATTAAGCCCAGCGAATGATTTTCATCATCTATAAGCTGTCAGGATCTTTACAACATTTCACAAGAATAATTAGAGTCAGAATCAACAAAAGTCAACCACGCATGCACATATGAATCAATATACCCACAAGAATTTTCTTGAAACCAAAATATAATAATCTCAAATAAACCAGATCTGAACAAGTCAAAAAACCTGTGTCATATTGTCCAAATACAAATAATCCAAGTAGCAAAATACAATTGTTCAAAATAAGTAACAATAAATAATAATAGCAAAACTCCAGCAACTAGTATCTCAGATCACCTACTCCATCTGGCAGTTGATCTCTAAAATCTGCAATATAATAAATTGCAGGAAGAAGAAAAAGGAAACAAACTCCCGTAAATGAAAGTTACGGGCCGCTTGTAATGCAGGATACAAGTACAGGGAATAAATAAACAGATGTAAAATAACAGCAGAAACAAACATAGCATGGAATAGGTATATTAACAGACATATAATATCTAACATGAATCAGGAAAACAAATCAGATAGCATGGTATATGATGTGTCTAAATTATATACAAATATTTGTACTCATTTACCCATTAAAATTTCTTGTTTTCGCTGATATTGTTTAAAATTTCTTTTATTTCTATAAGATTTCAATTAATTAATTATTTTTGAAGAAATAATATTTTTGATGAAAAAAGTAAAGATTTGTGGGAAAAAAATCAACAAACAAAATAAAATAATGGATTTATTAATTTTTATTATTTTGTTGAGTTAAAAATGCGAAATAATTTTTGAAGGATTTTAATGAGCTATTATGATTTTGAGTTAGTTTAATTAATTTTGAACTAATTAATTTTATTTTATTTTTAAATCCTAAATTTTGGTCTTATTTTGTGTATGCAGAAGCACGTGGTTGAAAGAAAAGGAAAGAAAAGGGAAAAAGAGAAAGAAATAAAATTCTGGAGTAAAAAGGAAGGAAATAAATGAAGAGAATGGACTTTTCTACAAAAAGCGCAAACCCTAACTCCTATTTCCGTTCTCTATAAATACATAAAGAGATGGAGAGAGAAGGGTGGAAGAGGTGACGGCTGAATAATAATAAATAAACAAATAAAAAAAAGGAAACAGAAAGTAAGAGAGAGAGAGAGAGCAACTCAACTCTCTCTCTGTCTCTTGGACGTGCGCTCAGATCAAACAAAGGGAAAGAAGGGGACCGCTGGGTCCCACACGCTTTTGCTTGCGTGTGCAGCGAAGCAGACAAGGAGAAGTAGCAGACGCAGAAACCAAGGCTTGATCTGACCTAGCTTTGGATCTGACGTGCGGCTCAGTAGACTGTGGCGATCTGATCGGCGCGGAATCCCACGTAACAAGACAGTGCAGGTGTGAGAGACCTGAGACGCTGAAGTGGGACTTCGATGGCGACAGCAGACCGTTTGACTTTCGCACAGATTTTTAGGCGACGCAAACATTTTTTGGGTTCGGCTTTTGAGACAGAAAAGGGGTTTGAATTAAATTTTGTATTCTTTTTGTATCTTTTCTTCTCAAATTTCTTTTGATGCAATCCCAAACATTTTTATTAATTGCGAAATCGAACATGAACTGAATTTATTGTTCTAGAGGCTAAGATGTAGCCGAGTTTTGTAGAACACAAATTTTAATTCCTTATTATTACTCTATTATTCCTGGTTGTGTTTTAATTTTTATTATTTATGCGTACAACATGGTGGATAGACATTTGTATGATTTTTCAAATCATAAAGAGACCGAATAGGTTATTTGTGATTAATAAAAATTAACACCGTATATTGGAGGATGTGACCGTTAAGAAATCCAATTTCTCAATTAATAATTTGATGGATAGGCGAAGAATTAGTTGAGAATAATTTTTAGACTACGTGGATAGAGTGGTTAATATCTTTAGGATTTTGGTCTACAATTTGGAAAGATAAAATCTTTAATTCATAAGGAGCTATAATTTGTGTGTGTGATAAACGAGGTGAACCAAGAGCCCTAGAACTAATTTTATCAATAACAAAGTGCAAGAGCTTCATAGTTTCACAGCCCTCTCCCTCTTCACAAATTTAGTTAGCTTAAATTAGATTAATTTAATTTAGTTGTTTTATCATTTCTAAATTTCGATCTTCCAAATAGTGATTAATCTAGTAATATCGGTACACAGTAAAATATCTAGTTCCTGTGGGTTCGACACTCTACTCATTCAACTATATTACTTGTGCGATTTTGTACACTTGCAAATATTCAACATCACTATACTAACAGATACAGATAACATATGTCAAGTGTTAAATGGTATGCAGACAAATATACAGATGATAGTGTCAGATGATAGTCAGACAGATAAAAGATAATCAGATAACAAATGTCAGATAATAGATACAGATAACAGTCATGTTCTCATAAGTCTTGTGTTATTACTATCTAGGTAGTACTTCATGCATCCATCCTTTTACTACATGGTTGCTACATTCAAAAAAGTTGCGTTTAGATTTTGTAGGGGATTCTATAGGTCATGTACTCGGGTATTCACAGGATCACAAAACATGGTCAGTAAACTTGATCGGTAACTTGGTCGGTAAACTTAATCGGTAACAGAAATTAACTTGGTCCGTAACTTGATCGGTAACTTTGTCGGTAAACTTGATCAGTAACATAAGTTAACTTGGTCGGTACCTTTATCGGTAACTTGGTCGGTTAACATGATCGGTAACAAAAATTAACTTGGTCGGTAATCGTGATCGGTAAACTTGTCACACGGGAAACACGGGTACCCTACCGAGTATAGGCTCCTATATTGTCCACTACTAGATCTTTCCCTTAACTCCGACTTGGTTATTTGTTATTATTATCAAACAAGCATGTATGTGTCATAAACAGGGCAAATATAACAGGACATGAATAAGTAACAGGTTCAGGTTGCAAGATAAACATATACAGACCAAATATAACACATAAAAGAATAGTAGAACGAAAATTCTAGTTCAGGATAGCAAGACAGTACTGCACTAAATTTGCAATTTCCGTTGCTGCAAACATGCAAACCTGGATCCATCAAAGAATCTGGAAAATAGACTCCCGACCGAATCTAGAAAATATATACAAGTCATATGGTTTATCACAAAAACAAGGCTTAAAACTGATTTGAATCCAGAAAACACGTTCAGCCAGAAATCAGAAGTTTGTATTCAAAGTCAGGACAAAAGCATGAAAAGTCATTAATTGAGTCCATGAAAAATCTGGGGTATTCCTCTATAGGTGTAGCATTAGAATATAAATTTTCATAATTTTTCAATGTAAATAGTTTAGTCAACAAAAATCAGAAAACATCAAGATGCAGTAGTTTTGTAAATCTGGAATTATAAACACTGCAGTACAAAAACAACAATATCTCACAAACCATATCCAAATCCAAATCAATCGAAAGGGTAATAAAACAGACACAGTGGTCAAACTTTCATATTCACAAATATTTTGCAAACAGCAAGTAGAATTAGGTCGAAAATCAGGTTCTTTACTGAACAGTAAGAAAATTCTGCATGTATAGTAATTGTTTAGAATCATAAAACAGTTTATAAAACTCATCAAATAAATCCACAAAAATTTAGGTTTAATCCAAATGAAGTCGAGTTGCATTGTGCAAAATATTGGATCAAAATAATACTTTTAACATCATGATAAAAATAGATTACTCTTCAGATTTCACATAAAATAAAATCTGGAAATCTCTCTACACCTCTATAGTAAAATAGACATAACTCACAACTCGTAAAACAAAACTGAGATCTGTCAGAAGGGTTGGAAAATAGACAGAATTCTACACAGTTCATATTTACAAATATTTTTATTATACTAACATTAATAGGGTAAAAAATACTGATAAAAAACGTAAAACCGGCAAAACAGAAAATATCCTTCATGCACGAAATCAACTAGTTCATACGAAACTCACCCAAAACATAACCTAACATGAAATATGGTGTACTAGATGTCTATGAAACGTGGTTCAGAGTATTTCACACATCTACAACAAGGATGTCACGAATAAACATCATGCACACGATATCACAAAATAGCATGCATATATACATCCAAAAAGTGGTCATCCCTAATTGTTTCATGTCATGTATGTCGTGAGGCAACTATGGTCGAATCAACATAATAGAGACAATATATAATAGAGGATTCACACACGAATTGTCTCTAGAACCCAACTACACTACAGGCGATATTTAGTACTTATATTACACAAAGAAAAGAATATAAGTTACTTGCCTTATAACCGACGACGAAAACGAAGGAAAGAGAAGAGAATAACGGGAACGGATCACGGGCACGAACACCGGCGAACGGATCACGGGCACGAACACGAGCGAACGAATCACGAACCAAACTCGACATCAACACACGCATACAAACAACCGAACAACGAGATCCAACCGCACACGAGAGAGGGCAGCGACTGGGTGTGCACTTGCCGAGGGAAACAGCGACGGCAAATTGCGAGACGACGGCGGCAGGGAGCGCTCACTGTCGATGATGTTGCTGCCCTCTGCCGCTGATGCTACAGTGGGACGATGCTGTAGTTGCTGTGAGGAATTGCAAAAGGGGAAGAGCGGCTGCCTGCTACAGTCAAGAGGAGCACAGTAGGAGCATTGGGCTGTGCTGGGGGAGTCGCAGTTGCTGATGCTATCTGCAGGGTTGCTGTGGCCCCGGCTGAAGTCGGCAGGAGGGAGACAGGGAGAGGGTGCGGCACAGTGTCACGCCCTGCTTTCCAAAAAGGAATACGAAATACGGATATGTAACAAAAGCCCAGTGAATGATTTTTATCATCCTTAAGCTGTTTCAGAATCTTTACAATACATCACAGAATTTATCAGAGTCGGAAGCAAAAGGCACAACCAACATGCAATATTGAAACAGATTTACCAACAGAAATTTACTTGAATCCAAATACAATATTCTCAAATAAATCAGAGTCTGGAGAAAATAATATCTTGGGTCACATCGCCCAAATACAAATAATATCCAAATAACCAAATACACTTATTCAATGTTCAAGCAACAATAAAAATAATAATAATAAAGCAGAAATTTCCAGCACTTAAAACATCATCTAGTCAATACCTTCTGGCAGCTGACCATCCGGATCTGCAATAGTAAATTTTGCGAAAAAAAGGAGAAAAGAAGAAAACAAGTACCGGTTAATTGCAAGTCGCGGGTCACAAATAATAGGATACAAGAACATGGGAAAACTAACTAATAACATGGCAGTCAACTAGCATGGTATTCTAACAGTACAGTTGTTTATGTCAAATGCAGTGTCATATGGTAACTAACAGTGACTAGTAACAGTATCTCAGTACATCAGTGAATCAGGATAACAATATAATGGTATTAGTCCAACAGCCTCAGTATAACAGTCTCAGTCTAACAGTAACGGTCTAACAGTAACGGTCTAACAGTAACAGTCTAACAGTGTCAGTTTAATGTTCTTACAGCCTTGTGTGATTACTATCTAGGTAGCCCTTCATGCGCCCCAACTTTTATCACATGGTTGCTACAACAAACAGTTTCACTTGTAGATTTTGTAGGGGATCATATAAGGCAGTGTACTTAGGTATCAGTAACAGTAACAGTAGCAGTAACAGTCCGAACCTAGTGGTCCGCCTCCGAGTACACCTTCCTATAGAGAAGCGTGCATTTAGGTAATCAGTAACAGTAACAGTCAGAACCTATTGGTCCTCCTCCGAGTACACCTTCCTATAGGGAAGCATGTAGTCAGGTAATCAGTAACAGTAACAGTCAGAACCCATTGGTCCTCCTCCAAATACACATTTTTATGCTTTCCCACTACTAGATCTTTTCCTTAAGCCCCGACATGGTTACTTTTATTATGATTACCAAACAGATATGAATGTGTACTAAATAGTGTCAAACTAACATGGTATAATCAGTATTAGGTTCAAGGAAACAAATCAGCATGTATAGATGATATACAATCACCTAAACGAGCAAAATAGTGCATGTTCAAAATCAGGACAGCATGACAGGTCAGTACTAAAACAGTGATTCTTGTCGCTACAGAAATGCAAATCTAGATCCGTCAAAGGATCTGGAAACTAGACATCCAGATGAACCCAACGAGTATAATTAAGTCATATAGTATTTCACAACATCTTAACTCAAAATAAGTTCGAAGACAGAAAACATGTTCAGTCAGAAATCAGAAAAATGAATTCTCAGTCAGAAAAACAACATCAAAACCACTCAAATAATTCCAGGATAAATCTGGGGTATTCCCCTATATGTTGAGAATCAAAATATAATGTCTCGTAATATTCCAGCAAGAATAGATCAGTCATCAAAAATACAAAAGCATCATGAAAACATAGTTTAACGAATCTGAAAATCTCAACACTGTTGTACGAAAACTGAGATATCTCGCAACCAGTGAATCGAAATCCAATTCCGCCATAGGAACATGAAAATAGATAGGATTTACTAACTTTCACATTTCACAAAGAATTTTCGTACAGTATAGGCAATCATAGTGAAAATAGGATTCTTTGCTGAATAGTAAGCAAAGTACAACATGAGTAGATTTTAGAAACGAGCATGAAACACCACATAAAACTTATCTTTAAAATTCATCAAAAATCTGGGCGGTCCCTAACTTCTTAGAGAAACACTGACCAAAGTATTAGATCCAGATAATAGGTATAGAATAGATCTTGAAAATAATTTGTTAACAAAATTAACCCAAAAGGGAATCTGGAATTGATCGACACCTCCGTACCAAAACGGTCATAACTCCGTCATACGAAATACAAATCAAGAAAAACCAGTGGGGTTTGAAAATAGAAAAAATTATATAAAATTCATCTTTTATTTTGGTATCAAGATTCGGACTGTAGCATGGACGAAAACAGCAATCAAAACAGAACACCCAGTAAATACAGATTTGACACTTCAAATCTAGAACATCATAACTTCAAGAATATTGATCCAAATACATCCAAATTTGAAATATAACCTACCAAGCATCTAAACATCATGATTTAGGGTTACTAACATGTCCAAACCTATTATTTAACATGGGTATTCTTCCAAACATCAATTCACACAAATTGTCACTTACATGCCTAAAAATAAAGATTTGGGCAAAACTTAGGGTATCACCTATCAAGATTTGCATCATAAGTCATCTATGGCCAAATTATCACAATAGAGACAAAACCCATCAAGGAAAACACAATCTTTGGTCGTCTCTAGAGCCAACTACACTATATGTGAATTTTTTGACTTGTATCAACCTAATAAATTGTAGTACAAGTTACTTTCCTTAGTATGGAGATGAACACGATGCAAATAGTCCTAGAAGAAAAACCCACGAGCGAAATCCTCTCCAAGCGTGAATCCAAGTAACAACAAGCGAAAACTCCGCACGAACAATCTCCTTGAAGCAACGATCTAAGTGGCAATAACCCACTTTGAGAAACCACAAGAAGAGATGATGCAAGAGATATATAGGAGTTTAATGTTGGCTAATGGGTTGTGGGTGTTAGCATGTAGTAATAGGTATACAAATGGGTAATGGGTATTGGGTAAATAACAAATGGGGATACAATTTAGTATGGAATCTATGGCTCTTGAAAAATCTAATTACGAGTCAAAAATCATAGGTTTAGGAAATCACCAACAAAAATTCCGTCACAACACCAAAAATTTAAAACAAAATGAACGAGGCCAAGAAAATGAGAAAAAGAATCAAAATGATGAAACCGAACAACAGTGATGATCACACAACACAAGGAGCTCAAATGGAGTAAAATGAATATATATTGAAGTCAAACCCAATATACGGTTCAGAAAAATTACAAAAGAGATAAAATACACAAAAATAAAAAATACACTCCAAAATACATAAAATAAAAAACAGGGGTTACAATCCTACCCACCTAACAGAAAAATTTCGTCCTCGAAATTCAAAAGAAAGATACATAGGGTAACCCCAAAAACAAAAAGAAAAAGACCAAACAAAACCAAAACAAACTACTCAAACAAATGAGGAAACTTCTGCTTTAATTTCCTCCTCCAACTCCCAAGTCTACTCACCAGGCAAGTGAGGATTCCAAGCAACACGAACCAACTTGATGACCTTGTTCTTAAGCACTTTCTCCTGCCGATCCACAATGGCAACTGGCGGAATCTCACAAGTCAAATCCGGCCGAACGGTCAACTCAGAATAGTCGATCACGTGGATCTCATCTCGGATATATCTTTTGAGTTGTGAGACATGGAAAACATCGTGCACTCCTGATAAAGCTGGCGGCAATGCAAGACGATAGGCCACCTTGCCTACTCGCTCCAAAATCTCAAACGGTCCAATAAACCTCAGGCTAAGCTTGCCCCCGCCACCGAACCGAATGACACCGCGCCATGGCGATACCTTAAGGAAAACATGGTCACCAACAATAAACTCCAAAGCCCTATGATGAACATAAGCTCATTGCTTCTGCCTGTCCTGAGCTGCCTGTAAGTGATTCCTGATCTGAATCACTACATCAACTATCTTGGTGATCAACTCTGGACCCAACAACTTGCTCTCACCAATGTCATCCCAGCACACTGGTGA
This sequence comes from Hemerocallis citrina, assembly GCA_017893485.1. Taxonomy (NCBI): domain Eukaryota; kingdom Viridiplantae; phylum Streptophyta; class Magnoliopsida; order Asparagales; family Asphodelaceae; genus Hemerocallis; species Hemerocallis citrina. The sequence goes on along the minus strand of CM030358.1, from coordinate 383,981,958 downwards.
CCTACACTTCTGTCCATAGAGTGCCTCGAACGGAGCAGCTTTAATACTGGCTTGAAAGCTATTATTGTACGAGAACTCCACGAGATGCAAATGATCCTCCCAAGACCTACCGAACTAAAGCATGCAAGACCTCAACATGTCCATAAGAATATGAATAGTCCGCTCTGACTGTCTATCAGTCTAGGGATGAAAAACTGTAATGTACTTTAATTTACTCCCCAAACTGTTCTGAAGACTCTCCCAAAACTGAGATCTGAATCTCGTATCCCTGTCGGATACAATACTGACTGGAACCCCATGAAGTCTAATAATCTCTTGCATGTACCTCTCAGCAAGACTCTCAGTAGACCGACCGACACGAAAAGGAATGAAGTGAGCACTCTTCGTCAAATGGTCGACAATCACCCAAATAGCATTATGACCCTTAGGACTCCTCGGCAAAGTGGTCACAAAATCCATAATGATATGTTCCCACTTCCACTCTGGAATAGGAAGCGGTTAAAGAAGTCCAGCGGTTCTCTGTTGCTCTGCCTTAACCTGCTAGCAGACCAAACACTGAGAAACAAACCGAGCAACAGCCCTCTTCATACCATGCCACTAGAAATTAAGCTTCAAATCCCGATACATCTTAGTACCGCCGTGATGGATAAAATACGAAGACTGATGAGCTTCTTCAAGCAACCTCTGACGAACTTCACCCTTAGGGACACATAACCGGGAACCAAAACGAAGAAAACCATCCACATGAATAACCATTTCCGTCCTGGATCCAGACTCAACCTCAGCTCGAAAACCCTGCAACTGCGCATCACTTGTCTGCACCTCTTTGATCTGCTCAATAAGAGACGACTGTAGCTGGAGCGCCAAACAACTCTGACCAAAACTCAGCAACACAACATCAAGCTCCAAACTCCTCATCTACTTAATGAGATCTCTCTGCTGAGTAAGAAACATAACTACCGGTCTCCTGCTCAAAGCATCAGGCACCAAGTTTATTTTACCAGGATGGTATTTGCAAACTGATGTCATAATCGGCCATAAGTTCCAACAACGCCTGTGCCTCATGTTTTAACTCCTTCTGGGTGAAGACGTACTTGAGACTTTTGTGGTCTGTAAAGATCTCCACTTGGTCTCCAAGTAAATAATGTCTCTACAGCTTCAAAGCATAGATCAATGCCACTAACTCCAAGTCATGAGTAGGATAGTTCTTCTCATGCGGCCTCAACTGCCTCGATGCATACGCAACAATACGACCCTTCTACATAAGAACTGCTCTAAGACCCTTACCAGAAGCATCACAGTGAACTACAAATCCAGCTGAACCATCAGGAATAGTCAACACATGCACTAACATCAATCTATTCTTCAACTCAACAAAAACCTCATTGCACACATCAGACCAACAAAACTTCTGATCCTTCCCGGTCAATTTAGTTAATGGTCCTGCTATCTTCGAAAAATCCTGGACGAACTTCCGATAATAGCTAGCCAAACCAAGAAAACTCCTAACTTCTGAAACTGACTTGGGAATAGGCCAATCCTTCACAGCCTCAATCTTGGCAGGATCCACAGAAATACCATGGCCAGAAACAATATGCCCCAAGAAAGAAATCCTATCGAGCCAAAACACACACTTGCTAAGTTTCTCATAGAACTGATTCTCTCTCAAAGTCTGCAAAACCACTCTAAGATGCTCAGCATGATCTTCCCTATTCCGATAGTATACCAAAATATCATCAATGAAGATCACCACAAATCTGTCCAAGAACTGAGAGAAGACCCGGTTTATAAGACTCATGAATACAGCCGACGCGTTTGTGACCCCGAACGGCATCACAAGATACTCATAGTGCTCGTATTTAGTCATAAAAGCAGTCTTCTGTATATCTACAGCTTTCACCTTGACTTGGTGATATCCAGAACGAAGATCCAACTTCGAGAAAACAGCAGCCCCACTCAGTTGATCAAACAAATCATCAATCCTGAGCAACGGATACCGATTCTTCACAGTAACTCTGTTCAGCTCTCGATAATCCATGCACAGATGATGACTACCATCCTTCTTGTCGACAAAAATGACCGGAGCACCCCAAGGCAAAACACTAGGTCTGATGAAACCCAAATCAAGCAAATGCTGAATCCGTACCTTAAGCTCTACCAGCTCAACCGGTGGCATCTTGTAGGGACTCTTCGATATCGGCTCTGTTCCAGGCTGAACATCAATACCGAATTCCACTTCTCTATCAGGGGGTAAGCCAGGCAACTCATCTGGAAAAACATTCAAGAAATTCCGAACTACTAGAGGCGCAGCCTCACAGCCTGAGTGCAATTCCATCGCACAATCACCTCTTCAACTGTAGTCTTCGCTCGACCAAGAGAAGACTCTCTGGCATGAAACTCAAATTCTGCTCGATCTGGAATTCTGAAGACAACTTTCTTGGCACGGCAATCAATAGTGGCATGGGCTTCACCCAACCAATCCATACCCAGAATAACGTCGAATCCTGAATTTCCAATTATAATCAGGTTAGCTTTGAAATCTGCATCCCCAATAACAACGGGACATTGCCTGCACTCACAGAAACAACTGACAACTCCACCTCCTGTCACGATGTTCCAAGCCTCTGACATGTTGCTGCACTCTAACTGATGGCGAGCGACAAATCGAGAGGAGACAAAGAATGGGTTGCCCAAGAATCAAAAAGAACATAGGCAGGAAAAGAGCAAACAAGGATGATACCTAAAAGGAATCAAAGACATGGAGAAAACATAGAAGATCAAGGGTGAGGGAAAAACAATAATGCAGAAAAATAGCAAAAGGAAGGAAAACAAGACTAAAGGAAATAAACAAAAGGAACAAAACAACAAAACAACAAAACAAGATATACCTGCCACAACTCCTTCAGCGGTCTCAGCATCTGCAGTAGTCAAGTTGAAAGCTTGACCTCTCCTCGGAACAGCGGTCCTCTGACCGAAAACCTGGCGCTGAGGAGGTAGCGATGGCCTAACTGGACCACGAGCTGGAACTGCCTGCTGAACAGAACTCCTGGCTGGAAGGCTGGAAGAGCCAACTGCTGCAACAGTTGGGGACAATCCTGCACAGAATGATCAGCGGCGCCACACCTAAAACACCGGTGGTTGACGTGCCAACAGTTCTTGCGGTCATGTCCAGACACCTGGTAGAAGTCACAAAAACCACCCCTCTGAGAACCAGTAGAAGAGTAAGGAGCTGCCCTGACATGATGGGCATGCCCAGACCTCCGAACAGGACCAACGGAAGGCCTAGCCACAGCAGCAGGAACAGTCCGCTGAGAAGAAGACGAACCACCACGAGCCGCTCTTGAGCTCTGGCTGCCTCAAGAGCCTCGGCATAAGTACGCAGACAAAGAGAGACGAGATGCCTCTTGATATCCTGCTCAATCCCATTTATGAATCTACGAGCCCTATCCTTTTCGGCTGCCACAAGAACGGCAGCGGAGCGACTAAGCCTAGTAAACTCAGCTGCGAACTCATCCACTGACCTGGAACCCTGTTGTAAGAAAGTCCATGTTACAACATTGCATGAACAATTATGTAACAAATCCAAAATAGAGCATTGACTTAACCTGTTTTAGGGCCAGGAATTGTTGTTCCATCTCAACTCGAGTACAACTGGGGAAGAAATTCTCTAAGAATTCCCGAGTAAAAGTAGCCCAAGTAATAGGCCTCTCAAGATGCTCAGACTCAGCCATCCACCAAATATGAGCCAAATCCACCAGCTGGATGGAAACCACGTCCACCCAATCAGCCTCGGCAACATGAGCCGCTAACAACAAGCGCTCAGTCCGGATCAACCTCTGTTCAGCCCCTAAAGGCGTCTTAGTGCCGAAAAAACGATCGGGATGTAGCCTCATAAAATCTGTAACTATCCCTGGGCAAGGCGGAAGATTTGTCTGCACAGGCACAATAGGAGGCAGAACCTGGGCAGCTTCAAGGGCGTCCATCACCAGATCACTGTGGTTTTGCTGCTAATTAATCAGCCACTCAAGCACAGCAGTGACAGCCACAATCGGATCAACCTGCGACTGTGAAGTAAAACCTTTGTAAGCCATAGTCTGTACGAAACCAAAAGCAATTAGCATCCAGAATCTGAGTTGGTATATATATATTTCATTTATGCATGCATGGGTGGTGAAATGTTGTGCAGATCCCAGTTCGAGCTAAGCTTATCTAATAATTAGGCAACAAATACATTAGCTAAACCTGATGCTCTGATACCACTAAAAACTTTGTCACGCTCCGCTTCCCAAAAAGGAATATGGAATACAGATACGTAACAAAAGCTCAGCGAATGATTTTCATCATCCTTAAGCTGTTTCAGAATCTTTACAACACATCACAGAATTTGTCAGAGTCGGAAGCAAAAGGCACAACCAACATGCAATATTGAAATAGATTTACCAATAGAAATTTACTTGAATCCAAATACAATATTCTCAAATAAATCAGAGTTTGGACAAAACAATATCATGGATCACATCGCCCTAATACAAATAATATCCAAAAAACCAAATACACTTATTCGATGTTCAAGCAACAATAAAAATAATAATAATAAAGCCGAAATCTCCAGCACTTAAAACATCATCTCGCCAATACCTTCTGGCAGCTGACCATCCTGATCTTCAATAGTAAATTTTGCAGGAAAAAGGAAAAAAGAAGAAAACAAGAACCCGTCAATTGCAAGTCGTGGGTCACAAATAATGTAGGATACAAGCACATGGGGAAACTAACTAATAACATGGCAGTCAACTAGCATGGTATCCTAACAGTACAGTTGTTTATGTCAAATGCAGTGTCATATGGCAACTAATAGTGTCTAGTAACAGTATCTCAGTACATCAGTGAATCAGGATAACAGTATAACGGTATTAGTCCAAGAGTCTCAGTATAACAGTCTCAGTCTAACAGTAGCTGTCTAACAGTAACAGTCTAACAGTAACAGTCTAACAGTGTCAGTTTAATGTTCTTACAGTCTTGTGTAATTACTATGTAGGTAGCACTTCATGCGCCCCAACTTTTACCACATGGTTGCTACAATAAACAATTTCGCTTGTAGATTTCGTATGGGATCATATAGGGCAGTGTACTTAGGTATCAGTAACAGTAACAGTAGCAGTAACAGTCCAAACCTAGTGGTCCGCCTCCGAGTACACCTTCCTATAGGGAAGTGTGCATTCAGGTAATCAGTAACAGTAACAGTCAAAACCTATTGGTCCTCTTCCGAATACACCTTCCTATAGGGAAGCATGTAGTCAGGTAATCAGTAACAGCAACAGTCAGAACCCATTGGTCCTCCTCCAAGTATACATTTCTTAGATTTCTATGCCTTCCCACTACTAGATCTTTCCCCTAAGCCCCGGCTTGGTTACTTTTATTATGGTTATCAAACAAATATGAATGTGTACTAAATAGTATCAAACTAACATGGTATAATCATTATTAGGTTCAGGAAAACAAATCAGCATGTATAGATGATATACAGCCATCTAAACGAGCAAAACAGTGTATGTTCATAATCAGGACAGCATGACAGATCAGTACTAAAATAGTGATTCTGTCGCTACAGAAATGCAAATCTAGATCCGTCGAAGGATCTGAAAACTAGACATCCACATGAACCCAACGAGTATAATTAAGTCATATAGTATTTCATAACATCTTAACTCAAAACAAGTTCGAAGACAGAAAACATGTTCAGTCAGAAATCACGAAAACGAATTCTCAGTAAGAAAAACAACATCAAAACCTCTCAAATAATTCCAGGAAAAATCTGGGGTATTCCCCTATATGTTGAGAATCAAAATATAAAGTTTCATAATATTCCAGTAATAATAGATCAGTCATCAAAAATACAAAAATATCAAGAAAACAAAGTTTAACGAATCTGAAAATCTCAACACTATTGTACGAAAACTAAGATATCTCGCAACCAGTGGATCGAAATCCAATTCCGCCAAAGGAACATGAAAATAGATAGGATTTACTAACTTTCATATTTCACAAAGAATTTTCATACAGTATAGGAAATCATAGTGAAAATAGGATTCTTTACTGAACAGTAAGCAAAATACAGCATGAGTAGATTATAGAAACGAGCATGAAACACCACATAAAACTTATCTTTAAAATTTATCAAAAATCTGGGTAGTCCCTAACTTCATAAAGAAACACTGACCAAAATATTAGAACAAGATAATATTTATAGAATAGTTCTTGAAAATAATTTGTTAACAAAATTAACCTAAAACGGAATCTGGAATTGATCGACACCTCTGTACCAAAATGGTCATAACTCCGTCATACGATATCCAAATCAAGCAAAACTAGTGGGGTTTAAAAATAGAAAAAATTATCTAAAATTCATCTTTTATTTTGGAATCAAGGTTCAGACTGTAGTATGGACGAAAATAGCAATCAAAACAGAACACCCAGTAAATATAGATTTCACACTTCAAATCTAGAACATCATAACTTCAAGAATATTGATCCAAACACATCCAAATTTGAAATACAACCTACCAAGCATCTAAACATCATGATTTAGGGTTACTAACATGTCCAAACCTATTATTTAACATGGCTATTCATCCAAACATCAATTCACACAAATAGTCACTTACATTCCTAAAAATAAAAATTTGGGCAAAACTTAGGGTATCACCTATCAAGATTTGCGTCATAAGTCATCTATGTCCAAATTATCACAATAGAGACAAAACCCATCAAGAAAAACACAATCTTTGGTCGTCTCTAGACCCAACTACACTATATGTGAACATTTTGACTTGAATCAACCTAATGAATTGTAGTACAAGTTACTTGCCTTAGTATGGAGATGAACACGATGCAAACAGTCCTAGAAGCAAAACCCACGAGCGAAATCCTCTCCAAGCGCGAATCCAAGCAACAACGAGCGAAAACTCCACACGAACAATCTCCTTGAAGCAATGATCAAAGTGGCAATGACCCACTTTGAGAAACCACAAGAAGAGATGATGCAAGAGATGTTGATGTAGATTTTGATGGTGATTGTGGTGTTCTTGGTGGTCGGCAAGCAAATCAAGGAAGTGGGGTGCGGGTTTGTATGGAGATGGCGTAGCGTAGAAGTGGTCGAAGTATGTGATGTGAATATTTGTAAGTGTACAAAATCGCAACAAGAAATATAGTTAAGTGAATAGAGTGTCGAACCCATAGGGACTAGATATTTTACTGAGTACCGATATTACTAGATTAATCACTATTTGGAAGATCGAAATTTATAACGGATAAAACAACTAAGTTAAATCAATCTAATTAAAGCTAACTAAATTTGGGAAGAGGGAGAGGGCTGTGAAACAGTGAAGCTCTTGTAATTTGTTAATGGTAAAATTAGTTCTAGGGCTCTTGATTTCACCTCTTTTATCACACACACAAATTATAACTTCTTAAATATAAAATATTATCTTTCCAAGTTGTAGACCAAAATCCTAAAGATATTAACTACTCTATCCATGCAGTATCAAAATTATTCTCAACTAATTATTTGCCTATCCATCAAATCATTAATTGAAAATTTAGATTTCTTAATGGTCACGTCCTCCAATAACGGTGTTTAATTTTTATTAACCACAAATTACCAGTTCGGTCTCTTCATGATTTAAAAGGTCATACAAATATCTATCCACCATTGTACGCATAAATAATAAAAATTAACACACAACCATGGAAAAATAGAATAATAATAAAGAATTAAAATTGTGTTCTACAAAACTAGGCTACATCTTAGCCTCTAGAACAATAAATGTAGTTCATATTCAATTTGCGGCTAACAAAAATTGTTTGTGATTGCATCAAAAAATATAGAGAAGAAGAGATACAAAAATTATAAAAATAATGCAAACCGAACTCCTAGAACCGAGTCTAAGCCGTTCTCTCTCTTCTGTCTCAAAAACTGCGCCCAAAAGCTGTCAACTCGGCTGTCACGTAAGCCGAAGTCAACCTCGAACTCAGCACCGGTAAGATCAGTGCACAGAACCTGTCACGTCCCTATCGCTGTCGAAGTATGAACCGCACCTTCTAATCGCCACGTCAAAGAAGATAGCGCCAGGAGAAAGGAACCCGCCATGTCACGCCATCTGGGTCCCGCCTGTCAGTGCCTGGGTCGCGCCAGATCAACACCCTGGGTCACACTTTGGGTCTCTTCACTTGGGTTGATGTCGCTGTCACCTCTGATGAATGATCAATCTCTCTCATGATTTGACGTCGAGCCGCAAGACTTAAGAGAGATGTTGTCTCTCTCTCTTAAAGTTTCTCTTTTTTTTTATTGTTCAGCCGTCACCTCTTGTTTTGAGTCGCGTGCATTGGGTATGTATTTATAGGGAACAGGGAAGATGGATTAGGGTTTGCTCTTTTGCAGAAAACTCCCCTCCTTTCATATATTTCCTTCCTTCTTTAACCAAATATTTATTTCTTACTCCTTTCTCCTTCTTTTTCCTTTTCTTGCAAACACGTGCTGCTGCATACACAAAATAAGACCAGAATTTAGGATTTAAAAATAAAAAAATAAATTAGTTTAAAATTAATTAAACTAACTAAAAATCATATTAGCTCATTAAAATTCTTTAAAAATTATTTATCGCACTTTTAACTCAACAAAACAATAAAAATTAATAAATCCATAGTTTTGCTTTGTTTGTTGATTTTTTCCACAAATCTTCACTTTTTGCATCAAAAAAATTATTTCTTCAAAAATAATTAATTAATTGAAATCTTATAGAAATAAGATGAATTATAAACAATATCAACAAAAACAAACAATTTTAATGGGTAAATGAGTACAAATATTTGTATAAAAATTAGACACATCAAATACCTCTAAACTTAAGATTTTGCTTGTCCTCGAGCAAAAAGTAGAATCATGAACAAGGGAATAATAATAGTAGACTCAACCCATCATACCAAGAGATCTTATCCTGCAAGCATCAAAATTTCAATTAAAAAAATAAACAATAGCAAATAAAGTAAAACTAAGCATACCCACTTTCTCCAGTGTAATTATTTATTCATAATTTCCAACCCAATCGTATTTGTCATGCAATTAATGTAATTGTAGTATGTAACAACTTAACTGTGATTATCCCTTCTTTCTACTCAAACTGAGTAGTAAACTAGAGGTTTTTTTTTTCTTTTTTTTTTTTTTTTTTTTTTTAAGTCATTTCTCTAAGTTGTCACTTGCCTTTTGACGCGAATGCAAAATATTTCTGATGAATTCACCCGGTTACTCAACAAGTCACAAACTTAGAGTGCTTGCATACTCATATTTCAAGTTGCCGTTTGACGCAAAAGTAAACATTGGTGATGAATACCCTTTGTTACTAAGCAACTCAAAATATTTGAGTAGATTGAATTTATTCAATTTTTTATTTTTATTCATTATTACTTTATTTACTTAAACTCTGTTTAGGACTAGATCAAAGGGGATAATCACAAGAAAAAACATCACATTTGTCTTTTATGTATAATAGCATGACTCACACAACTTTGTAAGGAATTTTGAAACTCAATAATCCTAAAGTAAATAAGTATGCTTACTCTTATTTTATAAGCAATTGTCTATCCAAAAAATTATTTCAATGCTTATCACAATAAAGAACTGAAAAGTGTAAAAGTGAGTTTAATTGAAATCCCTTCAATTTTGTTTTTCTTTTCAAAAATAAATAATAAATTTGTAAACCTTCCCCCCCAAACTTGAATATCACATTGTTCTCAATGGGAAAGAAAAAGAAAAACAAAAAGAATGCAAAACGTTTAGAATTTCTCCCCTGATTCGTCTTTAAATTTCTGCACACGCATCGTTCAGTATTTTGGCGATATCTAGAGCTGTAGGTGTCCAAATGGGCTGATTTTTTTTTTGCTGGAAATCTAAGACGATAGGACTACAATCGCTGTTTGAATCAGTTTTCCAGATTCTGACTCCATACTACTCAAAAATAGCCATCAATGTAGGTGTACAAAACAGCTCCGCCCCGACGACTTCAAAATTTATGCAATCCTACAAGATCAAATCAAAAATTAAAATAAAATAAACTAAAAGATAAATCAAACCTAAATGCAATAAAAGAAAACATGGGCTGCCTCCCAAGAAGAGCTAATTTTGAAGTCTTCAGCCAGACATGGAGGTGAGATGGTTATGTAACGCCAAGATCCAATAACATTAAAACATCCTTTCTAATTTTTCTCTTCAGGTGTGGATCAGGTTCAAGTTCAAGTTTGCGGCTTTTCCTTCGTGATGATGATGTCTTTGATTCCCCCACCTCTTTGAACTTTTGCTGAAAAAATGAATAAATAGAGGGTTTAGCATCCAAATACATGACATGTTCAAAAATATTTTCTTTTTCAGTTTCAAAAGTTTCTGAATTTGGTGGACATACTTCGATTGGTGATTTTTCAATTTTAGCCTTATATTTCTCGCCCAGAATTAAATCAGTTTCACTTACTTGAATAGATGACTGTTCTTCAGGAGGAATCTTTATGGAAATAAAAACATCATACATTACTTGCTCATGCTGAATTTGTTCCTCCACAATTTGTTCAATCTCACTTTGCTTTTCAACCACATTCTGTTTGCCATTTTCTTCTCGTGGTTGCTCAATTGTCCTCTCGTTTCCTAGTGTTATAGGCTCGACATGCTCCTTGGGATTGACAACTGTATTGCATGGTAATGTTCCTGCAGTTTTTTTGTTCAGAATATTTGAAAATTGACTAATTTGTACCTCAAGATTGTGAATGGAAGCCGAAGTTAAATTTGCAACATTTTGGATTGCCAAATCTGTCTTTTGTATGTATTGTTCTGCCATTTGCATGTAGTGCATAAACATGTCTTCAAGTGTCGGCTTCTTTTCTTGCTGTGGAAAATTTTGAGGTGGTACAACTACTTCTTGATTGTAGTTCCATGGATAATTGAGGGTGATTTTCCATTCTTGATTGTATGTGTTTGCATAATGATTGTTTTGCATTTGAAAGTTTGACACAAAATTTTTATGTTCGGCATTTGATGGAGTAAAAGGGTTCCTTACTTGACAATCTGAACTTGAATGATTTCCTGCACAAAGATCACAAATCATATTAGATTGAATAGCATGAAAATTCATATTTTCTACTTGTTTAGATAAAATATCATTTTTTGCATTTAAAGTAGAAAAAGGATCAAGTTCAAAAACTCCAGCCACTTTTCTCGGTATTGTTCTCTCTAAAGACTACTGGTAATTATTTGATGCCATCTCCTCTAAAATATCATAGGCTGCTTGGTAAGTTTTGCTCATAAGTGCACCACCAGCTGCTGTGTCAACCATAGATCTATGTGTAACTCCCCAACCATTATAGAATGTTTGCATTTGCAGCCATTTTGGTAGTTCATGATTAGGACACTTTCTTAATAACTCTTTGTACCTTTCCCATGCATCATACAAAGACTAAGTCTGAAATTAAGTAAATGCGCAAATATCATTTCTTAGCTTTGCTGTCTTTGCTGGCGGAAAATACTTGGCTAGAAATTTTTGTGCAAGTCCCTCCCAAGTAGTAATACTACCGGGTGGTAGATAATGTAGCCAAGCCTTCGCCTTATCTCGTAATGAACAAGGAAAGAGTCTCAATCTAATTGCATCATCTGATACTCCATTGTGCTTGAAAGTGTCACAAATTTCTATAAAGTTTTCAATGTGAACATAAGGATCTTCGTGCGGTAGTCCCCAAAATTGAACAGTCTTATGAATCAATAGAATAATCTCCGGTTCAATCTCAAAATCGTTAGCTTCAATAACCGGTCTCTTTAAGCTTGCTTCATAAATTGAGGGCATAGCATAGTCTCTCAAAGGCCTGTTTTCATCGTTCCTCATGATAATGTACGTGTATGTCCTGAAATGTAAGTGTTGAAAAAAAAATCGAAAAACTAAAAAAAATAAAATGAAATAAAATGAAATAAGAACAATAAAAGTAAAAGTTAGTCAAAAGAAAATAAAGATATAAAATAATAATAATAACTACAAAAAATCCAAACTAGCAATAATCTAGCAATTTTCAATATCAATAAAAGAATAACTAGTCCCCGGCAACGGCGCCAAAAACTTGATGTGAATATTTGCAAGTGTACAAAATCGCAACAAGTAATATAGTTAAGTGAATAGAGTATCGAACCCACAGGGACTAGATATTTTATTGAGTACCGATATTACTAGATTAATCACTATTTGGAAGATCAAAATTTATAACGGATAAAACAACTAAGTTAAATCAATCTAATGAAAGCTAACTAAATTTGTGAAGAGGGAAACGGCTGTGAAACAGTGAAGCTCTTATAATTTGTTAATGGTAAAATTAGTTTTAGGGCTCTTAATTTCATCTCGTTTATCACACACACAAATTATATCTCCTTAGAAATAAAAATATTCACTTTCCAAGTTTTAGACCAAAATCCTAAAGATATTAACTATTCTATCCACGCAGTATCAAAATTATTCTCAACTAATTATTTGCCTATCCATCAAATTATTAATTGAAAATTTGGATTTCTTAACGGTCACGTCCTCTAATAACGGTGTTTAATTTTTATTAACCACAAATCGCCAGTTTGGTCTCTTCATGATTTAAAATATCATACAAATATCTATCCACCATTGTACGCATAAATAATAAAAATTAACACACAACCATGGAAAAATAGAATAATAATAAAGAATTAAAATTGTGTTCTACAAAACTAGGCTACATCTTAGCCTCTAGAACAATAAATTTAGTTCATATTCAATTTGCAGCTAACAAAAATTGTTTGTGATTGCATCAAAAAATATAGAGAAGAAGAGATATAAAAAACATAAAAATAATGCAAACCGAACTCCTAGCCGAGTCTAAGCCATTCTCTCTCTTCTGTCTCAAAAACTGTGCCCAAAAGCTGTCAACTTGGCTGTCACGTCAGCTGAAGTCAACCTCGAACTCAGCACCGGTCAGATCAGCGCACAGGACCTGTCACATCCCTGTCGCTGTCGAAGTCTGAACCGCACCTTCTGATCGCCACGTCAGCTACTGGGTCGCCACATCAAAGAAGACAGCGCCAGGAGAAAGGAACCCGCCACGTCACGCCGTCTGGGTCCTGCCTATCAGCGCCTGGGTCACGCCAGGTCAGCACCCCAGGACACACTTTGGGTCTCTTCACTTGGGTTGATGTCACTGTCACCTCTGATCAATGATCAGTCTCTCTCCTGATTTGACGTCGAGCTGCAAGACTCAAGAGAGATGCTGTCTCTCTCTCTCTTAAAGTTTCTTTTTTTTATTGTTCAGCCGTCACCTCTTATTTTGAGTTGCGTGCCTTGGGTATGTATTTATAGGGAACGGGAAGATGGATTAGGGTTTGCTCTTTTGCAGAAAACTCCCCTCCTTTCATATATTTCCTTCCTTCTTTAACCAGATATTTATTTCTTGCTCCTTTCTCCTTCTTTTTCCTTTTCTTGCAAACACGTGCTGCTGCATATACAAAATTAGACCAGATTTTAGGATTTAAAAATAAAATAAAATTAATTAGTTTAAAATTAATTAAACTAACTAAAAATCATATTAGCTCATTAAAATCCTTTAAAAATTATTTATCGCACTTTTAAATCAACAAAACAATAAAAATTAATAAATCTATAGTTTTGCTTTGTTTGTTGATTTTTTCCACAAATCTTCACTTTTTGCATCAAAAATATTATTTCTTCAAAAATAATTAATTAATTGAAATCTTATAGAAATAAGATGAATTATAAACAATATCAACGAAAACAAGCAATTTTAATGGGTAAATGAGTACAAATATTTGTATAAAAATTAGACACATCAGTATGGGGGATGTGTTGGTCGGATTGGGTGGTCGGTGGGCAGGTTTGGGCAAGGCCGGGAGTAGTACACAAGAGGGAGGCTGGGATTTAGGAGGAGAGGGAGAGAGATTAGGTTTAGGGTTAGGGTTTTGGGGGATGTTAGGGTTTATATATTGGAGTTTAATGTGGGCTAATGGGTTGTGGGTATTAGCATGTAGTAATAGGTATACAATTGGGCAATGGGTATTGGGTAAATAACAAATGGGGATACAATTTAGTATGGAATCTATGGCTCTTGAAAAATCTAATTAGGAGTCAAAAATCATAGGTTTGGAACATCACCACCAAAAATTCCATCACAACACCAAAAATATAAAATAAAGTGAACGAGGCCAAGAAAATGAGAAAAAGAATCAAAATGACAAAACCGAACAAAAGCGACGATCACACAACACAAGGAGCTCAAAATGGAATAAAATGAATAAATATTGAAGTCAAACCCAATATATGGTTTAGAAAAATTACAAAAGAGATAAAATACACAAAATTGAAAAATACACTCCAAAATACATAAAATGAAAAACAGGGGTTACACACAGAGGCGGAGGGCAGGAGTACAGGGACAGGTCGGGAGGGAGAGATGGGTTTAACTGTGGTTAGGTGGACTGGCTTGGAAGATAGCAGGAGGTAGGAGAAGAAGCGGAAAGCGGCTAGGTATAGGGATGCTGAACAGGTGTAGAGTATAATATATATATATATATACAGAGCTAGATATTTAGGGTTAGAAGCAATTGGGTTACGGTTTAGGTGGGTTTCGGGTTTGGGGTAATTAGGTGTATAGGTATTGGGTTTGGGGATAACAGTTAGGGAATTAAAACATATTGGGCTTTAGGGTATTTTCAATGGGTTGTGGATTGGGATAAAGAAGCAATTGATTATATAGGAGTCATAAAATCCAATAGGAAAATAAGATAACCAAGAAAAAAAATAACATTTATATTAAATGTAATTTACATTACAATATAGAATTAATTTGAAATAACTATAATTACATTCAGTACATAAAAATGGACTTTTAATAAACATTGAAAATTTATAATAATAATAGCAATAATAACAATTATCATGAACATAATAACAGTAATAATAATAATAATACATATATATCTAAATGTAATTCGAGTTTAACAGATTTATTAAAGTAATCCAAACAATATATAATATAAATAGTCGATCATTTAGAAATGAAAAATAAAATTAAAATACACCGTTATTTGAAATAAATATAACTTTCGAAAAAAAATGAAATGAAAAATTTCTTACAAACCAGAATAATATTTTGTTAAAATTCGATCAATAGAAATGTAATTGTTATGAAAGAATTTAAAAGGGAGAAGAAAGTTATAAAAACTTTAAATACCGAGAATACACGGAAAATACATATTTGACAAAACAGGTGTTACACGTCGAGTTCTGCTGTCGCTGCTCGGGAAGAGGGGAGTCAGGGCGTTGAGGTTTGGCTGATGGGAGGGGGCTCGACGGGAGGTCGGGGGTGACGAGTGAGGGGATCGCCAGAGGAGGGCGACGCTCAGGAGGACGCCGGAGGTGGTCGGGGAAGATGTTGGGGGGGGGGGGGGGTTTGGTGCGAATATTGGCGACAGGAGAGTGAAATAAGGAGGAGAGTGAAAGAGGACAAAGGAGAGAGAATAGACAGCTAATTTAGGGTTTTAAATTGTGTGATTTTAAGGTTTGCAATATGATTTTATTTATAAAGTGCAATTAGGATGTTGGGTTGATGGTTTAGGATCTAATAATAGCGGGTTTGGGTCAAGAATCAATTGTGATTGGGTTTTGGGTTCAACAAGAGATGGAATTAGCTATAATCGGGTTCAAATAAATACTCACAATCAGTTAAAAAAAGAATCATCCAAAAAATGGCTCAACAAGAAGAATGATGGAATTTCATGAACAAAAATTTAATTGAAATAGTCAAGAAAAAAATAGAGTATTTTATTCAAAAATTTAGGACGGATGAAGTGCTACCTAGATAGGATTAAATGCAAGACTTGATAATACATGATCACCTGCACATTCCTGTTACCTGTACATGCTACATGACACCGGTTACATGTTTGCTTGCTTGCATGCTACTTGATAGATGTTACATGATACCTGCACCTTGTTATCTCATCATGTTACTTGATTCTGTTTCTTGATTAGGAGTTAATTGCTCTATTTTGTGGTTGCATTCCTTCCATGCTCTATTCAGTACTTGCTTCTTGTTGCTACTCAGTATTCTGTTTTTGTACTTGTTGCTTATACTACATGCGGCCCGTAACTTACACTAACGGGCATATTGTTTCTTGTTTCTCTTTTCTCGCAAATGTATTAATTTACAGATTTTGGTGATCAGCTGCCCGAAAGAGTAATGTCACGCCCTACTTCCCAAAAATACGGAATACGAGTACATGACATTGGCCCAGCGAATGACTAACGTCACCCATAAGCTGTTTATCCGATCAACTCAACAATCTAACCAATACAGAACAATTGCACAGACAATAATAATAATCTCATGAACAGTAATACTTGGAATAAACAATATGAAATATCCAAATACAATAATAATTCAATATCTGGAAACAAAAATAATAATATTCGGGTTAAAAGCCCACAATACAATGAAATAACAATAGTTCAATAACTAAATCTCCATGATAATACAATAATTTATTAAATGGCGATACTATCAATTTCTTCAACAATGTTGTTCTCCCAATCCATCAGGCAATTCTCCATCAACACCTGTAAACACTTCATCTAAAAAGAGGAGAAAAATTGTCCTTAGAGCAAGTCATGGACAGCAAGTAGAGAAAGCAGAGAACAATGCAATATCGGTATAACAATGAATCAATGGATCAATAGAAATCAATAACACGGGATAATAACAATGATTGATATCGTCATAATCGGTACATTGGCTATAAACAATGGTACAATATTCGGTAACAGAAATCAATAATCAATAACGGTAATACTTAGCCAATATTCGATATCAATAGAAACAATGATGAACCATCCCATTCTATAGGTTCGATGCATACAATCATTTTCGTTTAGACTTAAGTGGTGGGCTCTATAGTTCATGTACTCGGGAAATGGTATAAACAATTCTCTTCAGTATTCAGTTATTCAGTCATTAAGTCATTCAGTATCGGTATCCATGGAACAATATACAGTTATCTAGTTATTCAGTCATTCAGTCATTCATTCATTCAGTCATTCAGTAATTGTAGGTAAACCAAGAGCTCCCTTTCAAGTACAGTCTCTATATTGTCCACTACTTAGGTCAACCCTTAAACCCTGGCTTGTTAATATTTTTTATCGATGCAACAATACAATACAATATGCAATCATGAGACATTAGATGGACAATAGTAACAATAGGGGAATAATTGGATGATAACTTCAATAGGACAATGAAAATGATGACAATAGGATATTAAGATCATGAAATGCAACACACATACATTAATCTATTAAAATCTAGAATATAAAATTCTGGACAGCAAGAGTAGTCTGTACAAAAATATAATTTCCCGCTGCTTCAGACCTCAAAAACTGAATCCATCAGAAGTTGTAGAAACTAGACTTCCACACGGTCCTAACACATATTTAAATTTCAAAATCCGACAACAGTAGCTAGGTCAAACACAGCGTTCTTTGCATATTTCATGTCCAGACAGAATTTCAATATCATGTTATTTTATTTTTAGAATCAGCAAAAACTCGATATTAAATTCATTAAAAATATTTTATAGACACCTAAACATGTTAAGCAACAATATGAAAATTTTCAGAGTAAAATCTTAAAATTTGATCAGCCTTTCAATAGTTTAAACACGATAGATACAAGAATCTGAAAAATCTGAAAGTAAAAACACAGCTGTAGTAAAACGGGAATAACTTTTGCTACACAACACGGAATTCATAAATTCAAGATGTTCTGAAAACTAGAAAGATAAGGCTACAATTAATATTC
Organism: Hemerocallis citrina; assembly: GCA_017893485.1. NCBI lineage: Eukaryota > Viridiplantae > Streptophyta > Magnoliopsida > Asparagales > Asphodelaceae > Hemerocallis > Hemerocallis citrina. Next base: position 383,964,048 of record CM030358.1, on the reverse strand, counting down.
AGAAAGTAATTAATTTTATGATCGTTTACTGGTTCAAAAACGGCAGTCAACATACAGGTCAGCAAGCAATAAACAGGTTTTGTGTAGTTTTCATTAAATAATTTAATTAAACATGATGGGTATCGATTCTACTAGTCGATAAACTGCTTAATCAGCATGAAAAGTATAAAAACATGGTAAATAAGATTAAGAACACATACATACATCATTTTATCGTCAATCAACCATCAATCGATCAAACAACATATAACCTAGCAATTCTCACTACAATAATTAATCGTGTCATGATTATACAGTTAACCCATTATCAATTTTACATGAATGCACATATGAAAGATTCAATCTTTATAGTCATAAGTGGCATGATGTCAAGAATATTAGGGTTAGCTCGTGTAAACCTTCAGTTGACCCAACGAAGATAACCAATACAGCGATGTGATAATGAATATGAACTACTTGCAAGAATTTCAAAGAAACTTAAATTTGATACAATGTACAATTCAAGAGGACAATGACTTGCCTTATATATAGTGAAAACAAATACCAAAAATAACGGAATAAGAATCTCCAAGCAACGAACCCACGAACTAGCAAATAATAACACGTGCAATATACGTGTAATAGAGAGACAAAGCAGCAACACAGTAAAAGGGACAGCAGCACCAAGGTCAACAACGTTAATGGGCTAGCGGGTCTGGCCTTTTGACGGCGGCGAGAAGTCAACGACGTCGACGAGGTGAGACGGCGGGATAGGCGGCAGACTAGGGCTGCAGCGATGGCGGCGCTGCAACAGGGGGTTTTCTTAGTGGGCTGACCGGGAACATGGAAGACAGGGGGGTCAGGGGTGTGCTGGGCGTCGACGAGGGTGGCGTGGAAGGTGAGGGGCGTCGCCAGAGGTCGGAGCAAGTACCGGGAGGAGATGGGACAGTGGGGAAGATGATGCTACAGTAGAGGGGTGGGAGTTTGCTGCAGACGGGGAGATTGAAACACAGAGGGAGGAGAGAGAATCTGCGACTGCTACAATTTGCAAATTTGAGCTTTTAGGGGTTGTATTAGGGTTGTATTTGTAGAATACAAGAAGATTATTGGGTTATTGGGTTAGGATCCAATAATAGTGGGTTTTCGGTCAAGAACGAATGAAATTGGGTTTTGGGTTCAATTAGAGATAAATCTAAATCAATCGGGTTCGAATAAAAATATCCACAATTAGATAGACGAAAATAGGATCAACAAAATAGTTCAATCACGAAGAACGATGAATTTCATGAACAAAAATTTAAATCCAAATAATTAAATAAACAATACAAATGAATTGAATATGAACTGGCTTGAAAATAAATTGGAAATTTGCCAAAAAGATTAGATCCAGTACAATAATAAAATAATCCAATCGATGAATTTTAAATAGATAATCATGAAATAACAATTAATAATCATAATCCTAATAGTAATAAAATTATACAATAAAATAGTATTCGGGTTAAAAAAATTTATTAAAATAATCCAATAATAATAATACGCTTGATTTTGGCTCAAATATAAATATTCGATAAATAAGAAATAGAAAATAAGATTAAAACACACCGTTATTCGAAATGAATAAATTTTCGATTAGAAAACAATTTAATACAAATCTAAACGAATTTAGCACAACATAATTTATAAAAACCAAATAGTAGAAATACACGGAAAATACTAATTATCGGGAATAGGGGTTACAAGTAAGTGACCAATTGTTCTAGGCTTGGCTAGAGTTCCTGCTTGAATTATTTTCATGTTTTGAAATATTTGTATTTATTGCTACTTGGAACTTGTGATAGGCAATTTGTCCCATAACTTATTACCTGTGTTTCTAGATCTAGTTTATTTGAGAATTTAGAAATTTGTTTCATGCATGTGTGGATGATTATTTCCTACTTACTCTTGTTTATTCGTGTGAACTCTTGAAAAGATCCATACATCTTATGAATGGTGACAGTCATTCGCTGGACTTTGTTGCGTATCCGTATTCCGTATTCCTTTTTGGAAAGTGGGGCTTGACAATTTTATTCAATTGCAGTTGAAATATTACAAAAAGGGAAAAAATGAAAAGAGCAAAAATGGTAGTTACAATCCTACCCACCTTACAAAAAAAAATCATCCTCAAAATTTAAGCAAATGGTAGTAGGGTAACACCAAACGATAGAAAAGAAGAAGAGCTACTTAAAAAAATGGGAAAACTTCCGCTGAATCTCTTCCTCAAGCTCCCAAGTCGACTCACCAGGCAAGTGACGATTCCAAGCAACCAGCTTGATAACCTTATTCTTCAAAATCTTCTCCCATCTGTCCACAATCGAAACCGGATGAATCTCACTGACAAATCTGGTTGAACCGACAATTCTGAGTAGTCAATGACATGACTATCATCCTAGACATACCTTTTAAGCTGAGAAACATGGAAGACGTTATGCACTCCACTAAGGGCTGGTGGCAATGCGAGTCTATAGGCCACCTTGCCTACTCGCTCCACCACATCGAACCGACCAATGAATCTAAGGCTTAGCTTGTGTAAGCCCTATTTTCAGATTTTATTGTAATTTATTTTCTTTTGATTATTGTATTTAGATTCCTTTATTATTTTATATTTTGTCTTTTCTTGGGTTCTTTTGTTCTCTCTTGATCGATCTGTGTTTTTTTTGTTGGTTCTGTTCTCTTTGCAAATTTTGCTCTTTCTATTTTGAGTTTTATTTGTTCTCCTTTATGTTTGTCTCATCTCATTGCATTTATTTTTTTCTTTTTGGGAACAAAACCGATACCCAAACCCACTAAATCTCAACCCAAAACCCAAATTCTTGATCTCTATATATATACCCTATTAATTAAACCCTAAATATTCCACCCTTTCTCTCTCTGCCGTTTTCTCTCTCTCCGATCCCCTACCCCTTCCTTCTCTGTTTCATTGCACCCAAACCCAACCGAACCCCTACACCCCCTCCCGTTGCCATCTCCGATCGCCTTCCACCACCATCACCTACCATCATCATCCTCGTCTCCATCCCCTTGCCTTCATCGTCTCCGTCATACCCCGTCGTTATCCCCATTTTTCTTGTTGAACCCAATCCACCGAGTTTCCCCATCGCCTTAACCCATCACCGTCACCCTACCCGTCTCCGTGCACCCCACCATTGTCGCCGTTGTCCCTCACTGCTCCACCGGAGGCCCCTAGTATCGCCGTTCGGTTCCCGATCGCCTCTGTCCTCGCCCCTCTGTTTCCAACCAAAAACAGAGCTCACTTTGTCGAGGCTGTCGTCGCTGCCTTTGCTTCCTGACCGTGGTGCCATCGACTTCGCCGTGGTGCCGACGTCGCTCTGCCCCCGCTGCAGTTGCCCTACAGTCTCGCTGTGCTCTCTATCTCTCTCCTTGCGGAGGTTGAAGAAGGTTGCCAATTGGTCGGTTTTGCTGTCTCGTGATTTGGCAAAGCGGATCCAAGATCGCTATCCCGTGTTCGGTCCCGATCTGGTGTATGGAGATCACCTGAGGGCTCTGAGTTGTTGTTGATTTGTTTGGTTTGATTTCTTCGCACGTATTTCCCATGTGTCTTTGGGAATTTCGCTCCGGATTCTGGTCCCGTTATTCTTATTATTTGAATCTGCAAATTAACAGGCAAGTCTCTTCTTGAATTAGCATTTTATTATGTTCAAGTTTATTTAATCTCTACAAGTAGATCCAGTCCTATATATTATCATACTGTTTTGACAATTCCGTTAAATTTGTTGAGGGTTTACACGAGCTAACCCGACTTACTCTTAATATCGTACCCTCTCTTTGATCTAAAACATAGTCCCTATTGTTTCATGCATATACACATTTAAACAACTAGATTCACGCATAGGACTACTTGATAAATTGGACATGTTAAATTGTATGTGCTAGATTGAGGTTGATCGATGAATTGATACCATGTCTGTGATAAATGTATCTTAAACTTAGAAATTTGCATGTTGACACCTAGGATTCACTTTGATTACCAAATTGCATGCTACATGTGCTTGTATGATTTATTCATTTCCTTTTTATGTTAAATTAATTTCTGGACTGCTAGATGTTTCATTTTGAATCAGATTTTTAACCATTCTACTATCATAATTTGAAATAACTTGCTGAACATAAATTGTAGCCCTGGATGTCTAGATCACTTTTTCTTTTTGTGGATTTGAATTCTGAGGTGTAGTTTGCAAGATATCATCATTTTAGTACAGCTGTGTCATAAATTTCAGATTCACAAATTTATGCGTATCCTGTTGTTTCTTAATTTAATTGACCATGCTAACAGTAAAAGAAAATTCTGAAATAAATATAGTTGGACCCAGACATGTATAGGTATCACCCAGATTTTTTATAGATTTTATTAATGAGTTCTCTGACCTAAAATAAATAGTTGAACACAATTTACTGCATGCTACTTGAACATAAAACCTGAATAGAATAGAGTTTTCACCCTAGTTCCTGTATCTTTTGTATGCCTTAATTATATTCGCTGGAAACTTGTGGAAGTCTACTTTCTAGGACTTTTCGGCGGATTCAGATTTACTACTTTGTAGTGACCATAATACATGTTTTAGTACAGCAAGGTCATGCTGTCCTGATTGTGTGAATTGTAGTTATTTGATTTGTTTGTGTTTTTCTTTGTCTGTAACGCATAGAATTAGACACACTTAGTATTATGAAACATTGACACCCTCTTGCATGGTCCCATAGGATGAAAATAAATTAATAATAAGCCTGGGTATCAAGGGCAGACTTGATAGTGAACGATCGGAAACTGTACTCGGTCGGGCCTTACTGCCTGACGTGTACTGACCTGTACTGATGGCCAAAAAATACTGCCTGACCTGAACACAAAACACTGCCTGATAATTACTGTCCCTGAACATGAAACACTGATTACTAGGCCGAGTACACTGACCGAGAACTCACCATCAGTCTAAAGCGTACACTGTGTATTTGTGCTGAACCTACGGAATGGGACGCAGTAGTACGTGCACTTGATATGCTAATAAAATGATTAATAACCTGCATTTCCTGCTTGATCCTGACATTACTCATTACATGTGTGATTTACTGTATACCTTTGATATTTTGCCTACCATTGCTTTGTTCTTTGTCTTTGACCATGTCATTATTCTTTGATATTCATGCTTTCCTTTATCTTTTGTTTCCTCTACTTGCTGCCCACAACTTGCTCCAAGGGCACTCTTTTCTTTCTTTTTAGATCAAAATTTTATAGGTACTGAAGGATCTATTCTCGAAAGAATTGGTGAGCAACGTTTCTAAAGATGGAACCAGTCTGTGCTGCTTAGATTTATTTGCTGCTAGATTTATTTCTTGAATATTGTTATGACTTGTACTTTGTTTTGGGCTTTATGACCAGGACTTTGTTTTGATCCCAGATGTTGGATATTTATATTGTTGGATTATTTCATTTATTATTGGAATTTATCTTTGATTCATGTGGTTATATTTCTTGTGTGGTTGTACTTTGTTGTTAATATTGCTAAGTTAGTCTGGTACAACTTATGGATGGTGTTACATCATTCGCTCGGCCTATGTTACGTACTCGTATTCCGTATTTTGAGAAGTGGGCCATGACAGGGTTTATAATGGTATCAAAACTCAGGGTTGAGTAATATATCAATCAAATATAACTATCTTTACAAGGTTTCACTTGATTGTTGTATTAGTCGAGTTTGGCTCTAGTCGGGTTAACTCAGTGATTTGCACACCACGATAATCAGATAAATACTTGTATAATAACCAACATATAATCTGGGTACTGACTATCTTTGAACGTGTTTCAGGCTATGGCTCGTGGGAATTCCTCTTCTCGCTCGGGGGATGGGCAGCCGGAGAATGCTGCTATTCTCCAGACAATTCAGTAGATGAGGGCTCTTCAGCAGGAGCACAATACGCTGATGAGAGCCACTTTGGCAGCTAATGGGAATGTCACTGTACCTGCACCTTGGCCACTGCCACCTAGGCCTGGTACAATAGCGGATTTCATGAGGCTGCACCTGGATAAGTTTTCGGGTACTGAGTCGTCGTTGGAGGCCGAGTAATGGCTTATCCGGACGGAGCAACTGCTGGTCGTCGCTCGTGTTGCCAAGGTGGATCGTGTGGATGTGGTTCACATCCAATTGGTGGATCTCGCTCATATTGGTGGCGGGTTGAATCCAAGAGGATGCCGCGACCCATTGAGTGGGAAACTTTCTCTGAGAGCTTCATGGCGAAGTTCTTTTCCAGGTCACCAAGGCAGAGATAGAGCGACAATTTGTTTCCCTAACTCAGGTCAGCTAGATAGTGTTCTTAAATGTCATTTGTTGTTGCCTACTTCACTTGTGACGGTATTAATTTGAGCATTATCTTGATCAAGAAAACCGTTCCGTGGACGAGTATGCTACAGAGTTTACTCGGCTCAGTCGCTTCGCCCCTACCCTCGTTGCCACTGATGAGGCTCAGGCTAGTCGATTTCAGTTGGGCTTGAGTTTTCCACTCTAGGACCGTTTGGCTGCTCTTCGGCTTCGTGCTTATTCTGATGTTCTGGATGCGGCTCGGATCCAAGAGCAGACTCTCAGCAGGTCTAGTGTTCCTTAGCGGACTGTTTCGCACCCTATTGCAGCTCGGCCTTCTGGAGGACCTATTCAGAGGCCAGTTCCGCCCCCTCCCGCGAGAGTACAGCCGTATGCACCTGTTGTCCCGAGGAATGTTGAGACTTGTGGCTACTGCCATAAGACTGGGCATTCACAGCGAGACTGTAGGATGGCCAACCGACTATGTTTAGTGTGGGAGCAGTGAGGATATGGTTCGTGACTATCCGAGGAGCAGAGCTCCTGTGCCAGTTGTTGGTGCTGTTTAGCTAGGAGTACCGACTCGTGGTCAGGGTAGGATGCCTCTTCCTTTACAGAGGTAAGTCTTTGATCAGAGGCATGTGGCTCCTAGAGGAGGTCAGGTTGGAGGTCGTTGTCAGGCTTATAACCTGACATCCGAGGAAGCGAAAGTTGATGTTGGAGTGGTTGCAGGTATATCACAGTAGTTGTACTTTCTTTTCTTTCTTTCAGTTTTCTGCATGTTATTTTTCCCTCCTTTGTACAATTATTCGTGTATATATCCTGCTAGCACCTTATTCTTTTGTTTGATCTTCTTCTAGGTATGATTTTAGTCTTCTCTCTTCCAGCTCATGTGTTGTTTGATTTGGGTGCTACCCACTCTTTCATTTCTTCTCTCTTTGTCAATCAGCATGGTTTGGCTAGCGATGCTATGCCTGTGGCTTGGGACATCACCACAGGTGGAGGTGTCGTTGTCTGTTCTAGGGTTTGCAAGTAGAGTCCGTTGCTGATTGGTGGTGTGGTTTTCTCGGCCGATTTGATTGTGATTCCCAATTCCGATTCGATGTCATTCTGGGCATGGACTGGTTGGGTGTTTCCTGTACCGTGACTGATTGTCGGGAGAAGAATGTGACTTTTAGGCTCTCTGGTTAACCAAAATTTGTTTTCCTTGCGGGTGAGATACCGTCAGGGCGTGTCAAGAACTCGATGGACCCCAAGGCTGTTTCTCTTGTGTCGTTGGATTCTAAAGGTGTTGTTGCACTGTTAGTTGTGCGGGACTTCCTTTCTGTGTTTCCCGAGGAATTGCCCGGTCTACCACCAGTCTGAGATGTGGATTTCAGCAATGATGTTCAGCCAGGTATGACCCCTATTTCCAAGAGTCCGTATTTTATGGCACCGATTAAATTGGTAGAACTAAAGGTGCAAGTTCAGGAGCTACATGATAAGGGTTTTGTCAGACCTAGTGTTTCACCTTAGGGAGCCCCAGTTCTGTTTGTCAGCAAGAAGGATGGAAGCCACAGGCTTTGCATGGACTACAGGGAGTTGAACATTGTTACTGTCAAGAATCGGTATCCATTACCGAGGATTGACAATTTGTTCGACCAGCTGGGAGGTGCTTCAGTATTCTCAAAGTTGGATCTTTGTTCCGAGTATCATCAACTCAGGGTGAAGTCAGAGGATGTTCCGGAAATGGCTTTCCGAACGAGGTACGGGCATTACGAGTTCTTGGTGATGCCTTTCGTAGTGACTAATGCACCGGCTATGTTCATGAGTCTGATGAACCGGGTGTTTTCGCCATTCTTAGATCAGTTTGTCGTGGTCTTCATCGACGACATATTGGTGTACTCGCGGAACAGGGCAGATCATGTTGATCATCTGAAGGTGGTTCTGCAGACCTTGAGGGAAACCAGCTGTATGGGAAGCTCGATAAGTGCGAGTTCTGGCTGGCTCAGGTTGCTTTTCTTGGCCACATTATTTATGGTGCTGGTGTTTCTATGGATCCGTCGAAGGTTTCTGCGGTCAAGGATTGGCTTATTCCGAAGTCTGTTCCTGAGATGCGGAGTTTCCTTGGTTTGGCTGGTTACTATCAGAAGTTCATTTAGGATTTCTGCAAGATCACTAGACCCTTGACCAGTATGACCAGGAAAGAGCAGAAGTTTATCTGGGATGAAGCTTGTGATGAAGCTTTCGCCGAGTTGAAGCGTCGATTGATGTCAGCACCTGTGCTGACTGTACCTGACAGTTCGGGTGGTTTTCTGATCCATTGTGATGCTTCGGGGAGAGGTCTGGGAGCAGTGCTGATGCAGCGAGGCAGGGTTGTTGCTTACGCATCGAGGCAGTTGAGACCTCATGAGAAGAACTATCTTAAGCATGATCTGGAACTTACAGCTGTGATTTTTGCCTTGAAGTTATGAAGGCACTATTTGCTTGGGGATAGAGTTTAGATTTTCACAGATCACAAGAGCCTCAAGTATGTGTTCACGCAGAAGGAGTTGAACATGAGGCAGAGGAGATGACTGGAATTGATGGCAGACTTTGACATCAATTTGCAGTATCATCCAGGTAGAATAAATTCGATGCTGGATGCTTTGAGTAGGAGGCATGCCGCTATGTTCCTCACTCAGCAGAAGGAAGTAGTTGAGGACATGAGGAGGCTGGAGTTGGATGTGTTGCTTTCCAGATCAGATCAGTAACTCATGTTGTTGCAGTTGCAGTCTTTCTTAGTAGAGCAGATCAAGGCCGCCCAAGGGAGTGATCAGCAATTGCAGAAGTTTCGGGGTGAGGTAGAAGCTGGTTTGAGATCTGATTTGTCATCCACGATGATGGGTCACTTCGGTTTGACTCTAGGTTGTGTGTACCTAGAGGAGAAACCAGGCAGAAACTACTTGAGGAAGCTCATCGACCCTCGTATTCTATTCATCCTGGTGGTACCAAAATGTACAGGGACTTGAAGTAGCATATCTGGTGGCATGGTATGAAGCGGGATGTGGCTCGATTCTTTGCCCATTGCCTAATCTGTCAGTAGGTGAAGGCGGAGCATCAGAGGACGGCAGGACTTTTGCAACCCCTTCCTATCCCTGAATGGAAGTGGGAGAATATCACGATGGACTTTGTGACAGCTTTGCCGAGGAGTCCTAAAGGTCATAATGCCATCTGGGAGATAATGGATCGGCTGACGAAGTGTGCTCACTTCAAACCTTTCCATATGGGACAGTCCACAGAGAATTTGGCCGAGCTGTACGTTCAGGAGGTTGTTCGTCTACATGGAGTTCTTGTCAGCATCATATCAGATAGAGATACGAGGTTCAGATCTCAGTTCTGGGAGGGTTTGCAGAAGAACTTGGGTACTAAGTTGAGCTACAATATAGCATTCCATTCTCGGACGGATGGGCAGTCAGAAAGGACAATACAGACCCTAGAAGATATGTTGAGATCCTGCATTCTTCAGTTTGGAGGTTCGTGGGAGGATCATCTTCACTTGGCCGAGTTCTCTTATAATAATAGTTACTAGGCGAGTCTCAAGGCTGCTCCATTCGAAGCTTTGTATGGGCGCAAGTGTAGATCGCTAGTCTATTGGGATGATATTGGCGAGAGGAAGCTTTTAGGCTCTGAATTGATCATGAAGACAGTTGATGTCGTGGCTCAGATCCACAAGCATTTGCAAGCCGCTCAGGATCGGCAGAAGAGGTGGGCTAACTGTCGTCGGAGACCTCCAGAGTTTGAGGCAGGCGAGCATGTGTTCCTCAAGGTATCGCCTTGGAAAGGTGTTATCCGTTTTGGAGGTGGAGGCAAGTTGAGTCCTCAATTCATCGGTCCATTCGATATTGTGGAACGTGTGGGCAAGGTAGCTTACAAGCTCGTGCTACCGCCAGCTTTAGCCTGTGTACATGATGTATTCCATGTTTCTCAGCTCAGGAAATAGATCAGAGATGACAGTCATGTGGTTGACTACTCAGACTTGTCTATGAGGCAGGATTTATCCTGTGAAATTCGACCAGTCTCTATCTTAGACTATCGAGAGAAGGTGCTAAAGAATATCAAGTTGGTCCAAGTTTCTTGGCATCCTTGCTCACCAGGGGAGTCTACTTGGGAGTTAGAGGAAGAGATTTGGGAGAGGTTTCCTCATTTGTTTGAGTAGTGCTTGTTTTGCTTTGCTTTGTTTTGTTTGTTTCGGGGTTTGCCCTATGTACCTCTTATATGAATTTCGAGGACAAAATTCTTCTTGTAAGGTGGGTAGGATTTGTAAGCCCTATTTTCGGATTTTATTGTAATTTATTTTCTTTTGATTATTGTATTTGGATTCCTTTATTATATTATATTTTGTCTTTTCTTGGGTTCTTCTGTTCTCTCTTGATCGATCTATGTTCTTTTGGTTGGATTCTGTTCTCTTTGCAAATTTTTCTCTTTCTATTTTGAGTTTGATTTGTTCTCCTTTATGTTCGTCTCATTTCATTGCATTTATTTTTCCATTTATGGAGCCAAAACCGATACCCAAAACCCAAATTTTTGATCCCTATATATATACCCTATTAACTAAACCCTAAATATTCCACCCTCTCTCTCTTCGCCATTTTCTCTCTCTCTGATCCCCTACCCTCTCCTTCTCTGTTTCATTGCACCCAAACCCAACCAAACCCTACACCCCTCCCGTTGCCGTCTCCGATCGCCTTCCACCACCATCATCATCCTCGTCTCCATCCCCTCGCCTTCATCGTTTCCGTCATACCCCGTCGTTTCCCCATTTATCTCGTCAAACCCAATCCACCGAGTTTCCCCATCACCTTAACCCATCGCCGTCGCCCAACCCATCTCCGTGCACCCCTACCATTGTCGCTGCCGTCCCTCACCGCTCCGTCGAAGACCCCTAGCATCACCGTTCGATTCCCGATCGCCGCTGTCGTCGCCTCTCTATTTCCAACCGAAAACAGAGCTCGCTTCGTTGAGGCTGTCGTCGCCGCCGTCGCATCCCGACCGTAGTGCCGTCGACTTCGCCGTGGTGCCGACGTTGCTCACCCCTGCTGCAGTCGCCCCACAGTCTCGCCGTGCTCTCTCTATCTCTCCTTGCCGAGGTTGAAGAAGGTCGTCGATTGGACAGTTTTGCTGTCCCTTGTTTTGGCACAGCGGTTCCGAGATTGCTGTCTCGTGTTCGGTCCCGATCTGGTGTGTGGAGATCAACCGAGAGCTCTGAGTTGTTGTTGATTTGTTTGCTTGGATTTCTTCGAACGTACTTCGCACGTGTCTTTGGGATTTTCGCCCAGGATTCTGATCCCATTATTCTTATTATTTGAATATGCAAATTAACAGGCAAGTGTCTTCTGAAATAGCATTTTATTCTGTTCAAGTTTATTTCATCTCTGCAGGTAGATCCAGTCCCATTTGTTATCATACTACTTTGACAATTCCGTTATGTTTATCGAGAGTTTACACGAGCTAACCAGACATACTCTTAACATTGTGCCCTCTCTTTGATCTAAAACCTAATCCCTATAGTTTCATGCATATGCATATTTAAACAACTAGATTCATGCATAGGACTACTTGATAAATTGGACATGTTAAATTGTATGTGCTAGATTGAAGTTTATCGATGAACTGATACCATGTGTTAAATGTATCTTGAACTTAGAAATTTGCATGATGACACCTATGGTTCACTTTGATTACCAATTTGCATGCTACATGTGCTTGTATGATTTATTCATTTCCTTTTTATGTTAAGTTAATTTCTGGACTGCTAGATGTTTCATTTTGAATCAGATTTTTAACCATGCTACTGTCATAATTTGAAATAACTTGATGAACATAAATTGTATCCCTGGATGTCTAGATCACTTTTCCTTTTTTTGGATTTGAATTCCGAGGTGTAGTTTGCAAGATATCATCATTTTAGTACAGCTGTGTCATAAATTCCAGATTCATAAATGTATGCGTACCTTGCTTTTTCTTAATTTAATAGACCATGCTAACAGTAAAAGAAAAATCTGAAACAAATCTTGTTGGACCTAGACATGTATAGGTATCTCCCAGAATTTTTATAGATTTTATTAATTATTTCTCTGACCTGAAATAAATAGTTGAACACATTTTACTGCATGCTGCTTGAACATAAAACATGAATAGAATAGAATTTTCACCCTAGTTCCTGTATCTTTTATATGCCTTAAATATATTCGCTGGAACCGTGTGGAAGTCTACTTTCTAGACCTTTTGGCGGATACAGATTTTCTATTTTTTAGTGACCATAATCCATGTTTTAGTACAGCAAGGTCATGCTGTCCTGATTGTGTGAATTGTGCTTATTTGATTTGTTTGCCTTTTTCTTTGTCTGTAACGCATAGAATTATATATAGTTAGTATTATGGAACATTGACACGCTCTTGCATGCTCACATAGGATGAAAAAAACTTATTAAAAAGTCGAGGTATCATGGGTAGACTTGGTAGTGAACGATCGGAAACTGTACTCGGTCGGGCCTTACTGCCTGACCTGTACTGACCTGTACTAATGGCCATAAAACACTGCTTGACCTGAACATAAAACTCTGCCCGATAATTACTGTCCCTGAACATGAAACACTGATTACTAGGTCGAGTACACGGACCGAGAACTCACCATCAGTCTAAAGCGTACACTGTGTGTTTGCGCCGAACCTGTGGAATGGGACACAGTAGTACGTGCACTAGATAGGCTAATAAAATGATTAATAACCTGCATTTCCTGCTTGATCCTGACATCACTCAATACATGTGTGATTTACTGTAGTCCTTTGTTATTTTGCCTGCCTTTGCTTTGTTCTTTGTCTTTGACCATGTCCTTATTCTTTGATATTCATGCTGTCTTTTATCCTCTGTTTCCTCTACTTGCTGCCCACGACTTTTTCTAAGGGTACTCTTTTTTTTATTTTTAGATCAAGATTTTACAAGTACTGAAGGATTTATTACCGAAGGAATTGGTGAGCAACGTTTCTAAAGATAGAACCAGTCTGCACTGCTTAGATTTATTTGCTACTTGATTTATTTCTTGAATATTGTTATGACTTGTACTTTGTTTTGGACTTTATGACCCAGAGTTTGTTTTGATCCCAGATTATGGATATTTATATTGTTGGATTATTTCACTTATTATTGGAATTTATCTTTGATTCATGTGGTTATATTTCTTGCGTGGTTGTACTTTGTTGTTCATATTGCTGAGTTAATCTGGTACAGTTTATGGGTGGTGTTACATCATTCTCTCGGCCTACGTTACGTACTCGTGTTCCGTATTTTGGGAAGCGGGGCATGACAGCTTGCCCCCACCACCAAACCGAATAACACCTTTCCATGGGGATACCTTAAGGAACACATGATCACCCACTTCGAATTCCAACGGTCTCCTGTGCATGTCTGCTCATTTTCTCTGCCTGTCCTATGCCGCCTACAAATGCTTCATGATCTGGCCAATACGTCAACAGTCCTCGTGATCAATTATTGCCCCAAATGCTTCCTCTCACCAATGTCATCCCAACTCATTGGTGATCTACACTTCCGTCCAAACAAGACTTCATACGGAGCTTCCTTAAGACTAGCTTGGTAGCTATTATTGTATGAAAACTCCACCAAGTGTAGATGATCTTCCCACGAACCTCCAAACTGAAGCACATCGGACCTCAACATATCCTCCAATATCTGAATAGTCCTCTCCGATTGACCATCTATCTGTGTATGGAATGTTGTACTGAATCTCATCTTACTCTCAAGAATGTTCTGAAGACTCTCCCAAAATTGATATCTGAATCTAGTATCTCCGTCTGAGATAATGCAGACAGGGACCCCAGGCAATCTCACAATCTTCTGCATATTCTTCTCTACAAGGCTCTCCGCAGACTGACCCACTCTGAAGGGCATAAAATGAGCACTCTTCGAAAAGCGATCCACAATCATCCAGATGGCATTGTGATGCTTGGGACTTCTAGGCTAAGCAATCACAAAATTCTTTGTGACATTCTCCCACTTCCACTCCGGGATAGGAAGCAGTTGAAGAAGTCCAGCATTCCTCTGATGTTCTGCTTTCACTTGCTAACAGATCAGACACCGAGAAACAAATCTTGCAATAGCCCTCTTCATACCATGCCACCAAAAATACAACTTCAAATTCCGATACATCTTCATATCACCGAGATGAATAGAATATGGAAAACGGTTAGCTTCTTCAAGTAACTTCTGCCTGACTTCCCCCTTTTGAACACATAGACGAGTCCTAATGCGGAGAGATCCATCCTCATGAATCACCATATCAGCCCTTGAACCAACTTCAACTTCAGCTCGAAACTTCTGCAACTGCACATCACCAGAATGTGCCTCCTTAATATGATCCATCAAAGATTACTGCAGCTGAAGCACCATACAGCTCTTTTCAGAACCAGGCAATACCACTTCCAAATCCAATCTCCTCATAGCTTCCAAAAGATCCTCCTGCTCAGTAAGAACCACAACAACAGGTCTTCTGCTCAAGGCATCAGGTACCAAATTAATCTTGCCAGGGTGGTACTGCAAACTGATATCATAATCCGCCATCAATTCCAACCTCTCTGCCTTATATTCAACTCCTTCTGAGTGAACACATACTTGAAACTTTTGTGGTCAGTAAAGATCTCCACTCGGTATCCAAGTAAGTAATGCCTCCAAAGCATCAAGGCAAAGATCTCAACAGCAAGCTCCAAATCATGTGTAGGATAATTCTTCTCATGCGGCATCAATTGTCTAGATGCATATGAAACAACCTTGCCTCGTTGCATCAGAATAGTACCCAAACCTCTACCTGAAGCATCACAGTGAATTACGAAACCTCCTGATCCATCTGGTATAGTCAAGCTGACGTCAACCGATTCTTCAATTCAACGAAGGCTTCTTCACAGTACTTATCCCACACAAACTTATGATCCTTCCTAGTCAACTTGGTCAATGGACTTGCAATCTTCGAGAAAATTTGGAACAAACTTCTTGTAGTACCCCGCTAGACCAAGAAAATTCCGAACTTCAGATTCTGACTTCGGCATCGGCCAATCCTTAACTGCAGAGTTCTTGAACGAATCGACAGAAACTCCACCACCAGAAATAATATGACCCAAGAATGCCACACGATCCAGCCAAAACTCACATTTGCTAAGCTTCCCATACAGCTGATTCTCCCTCGAAGTTTGTAAAACAACCTTCAAGTGCTCAGCATGCTCTTCATGATTCCGAGAATAGACAAGGATATCATCAATGAAAACGACCACAAACTTGTCCAGAAAGGAAGAGAAAACCCTGATTCATCAAGCTCATAAACACAGCTGGAGCATTAGTAACTCTGAAAGGCATCACCAAGAATCCATAGTGCCTATATCTTGTACGGAAAGAGATCTTCTGTACATCCTCAGCTTTCACCTTAATCTGATGGTAACTAGAACGAAGATCAAGCTTCGAGAATACAGATGCACCTCCCAATTGATTACATAGGTCATCAATCCTTGGCAACGAATACCGATTCTTCACTATGACATTATTGAGCTCGCGGTAGTGAATACACAACCTGAAACTACCATCCTTCTTATTGACGAATAGTACCAGAGCTCCCCAAGGCAAAACACTTAGCCTGATAAAACCTCTATCCAGCAACTCCTGAATCTGCTCCTTCAACCCAGCCAACTCAACAAGAACATTCTGTACGGACTCTCAGAGATTGGAGCTGTACCCGGCTGATCATCAATACTGAACACCACTTCACGATCTGGTGGTAATCCTGATAATTCCTCAGGAAAAACATCCAGAAAATCCCGCGCAACCAACGGTGCGACAACATCATCAACACACACTTCCTCCACAAAACCAACTTCCTGACTTGGCAACTTCTCCACACAAGCAAGCGGCGTTTCACCAGGCATAGAATTCAAATTCCTAACATTCTGACATACGAAACACCACCTTCTTTTTTAGGCAGTCAATTATAGCATGAGTAATACCATGCCAATCCATTCGCTGAATAACATCGAATCCAGAATTATTGATGACAATCAGATCGGCAACAAAATCAACACCACCAATAACTAAGGGACTCTGCTCACAAATCTGAGAACACACGACAACACCTCCACCTATAGAAATATTCCAAGTTGCTGGCATAGTGCTGCTAGCCAAGTGATGCAGATCGACAAAGCAGGAAGAAACAAAAGAATGAGTTGCACCAGCGTCAAATAGAACATGACCGGGAAAGGAATGGACAAGGATAATGCCTAACAAGAAGTCAAAGTGAGAATACAAATGGCAGAAACAAAAGCAAGAAATAGATATGAATGGAAGGCTAACATGAATTAGCAACAGGATGGAAATCCTGGGACCTGTGGGTTATGTGCCCACCACGATTCTACTGCACCACTCTGATGGTAAAGTTCCAAGCTGTAGACATGTCCTAGCAGATCAAACGATGTCGATCGACGAACTGAGCAGAATAAGAAGAAAGGATAGCACCAGAATCAAAAGAACATGGGCAGGAAAAGAATGAAGTTATACCCAATAAAGAGTCAATGAATAAGGATGACTGCAAGGGATGAAGAAAATATGAAATGAATGAACTTAATATGAAGGGACCAAAAAGGAAGATTAGTATCCAGGTTGTTGGTTATCAATTATTGATGTGGTTCCGGTATTACTCATACTGTTGAGTCAAATCGGTAAAACCCAAATCTGATTAATATATCAATCAAAGCAACACTTCCTTTTGTTAGTCACGTTTGACTGATATATTATCCAACCCGAGCTCTGATACAACTAAAAACCTTCTTACGCCCCGCTTCCCAAAAATACGGAATACGAGTACATGACATTGGCCCAACGAATGACTAACGCCACCCATAAGCTGTTTATCCAATCAACTCAACATTATAATCAATATAGAACAATTGCGCAGCCAATAATAATATTCTCATGAATAATAATACTTGGAATGAAGCGATATGAAATATCCAAATACAACAAACCAACGTCTGGAAACAATAAAAATAAATGGGTCATAAGCCCAATACAATAATAAATCCAACCACAGATAATTAATAAGTGTCAATACATTAAGTTGAATAAAACAATAAGCAACTAGAAAGCATTAAAATCTTCAGAATGTCTGTTCTCCAATGCCAGCGGGCAATTCCCCTTCATTACCTGTGAACACTTCATCTAAAAAGATGAGAAAAATTGTCCTTAGAGCAAGTCTTCGATTGCAAGTAGATAAAACAAAGAACAATGGAATAACGATATATCAATGAATTCAATGGATCAATAGGAATCAATAACATTGGACAATAACATTAATCAATATCGTGATAAACGATGCAATACTTGTAAAAAATGATTCAATAATCGATGACAACATTCGATTATCAATATCAATAACACTTAGCCAATATTCGATATCAATAGGAACAATAATGTACAATATGTAATGTCGATGTGGTGTGATCCTTAAGTCTATTAATTTCAAGCTAACTAATGCACGTACTACTGTGTCCCATATGTTCCATATCACAGGTTCGATGCATACAATCAATTTTGTTTAGACTTTAGTAGTGAATTCTATAGATCATGTGTCGGTATGATAATCACTGATATGATAACAATATTGTGCACGATTCATTATAATGATATACTGATACAATGATTAACTGATACACAGATTCACAGATTCACGGATTCACTACACGAAAGATTGTGGTGCCGTAATAGCGCTCCACAATCAATCGATAAATACTGGCCGACACAGTCACTATATTATTCACTACTCATGTTAATCCCTCAAATTCCGGCTTGTTAATTATTTTGTTAATGCAACCATACAATATGCAATTTGAGACAAGATGATACATGAAATAGGACAATTAGAAGTGATAATAACTCATTAAGATCATGCAATGCAACATACACACTTTAATTCATGTAATACAACGATATAGGAATAATTAATTCAATAAAAACAGAATATAAAACTCTGGACAACTAGAGTGGTCTGTACTAAAATACAATTTTCCTGCTGTTTCAAAATTTAAAAACTGAATCCGTCAGAATTTCTAGAAACTAGACTTCCACACGGTTCCAACGGATATTTAGAGTCCAAAATCCGACAACAGTAGCTTGGGCAAACACATCATTCTTTACAGATTACATGTTCAGGCAGAAAATTTGACATTAGGTTATTATATTTTTAGAATCAGTAAAAACTCAATAATAAATTCCTTAAAAATATTTATTAGACTCCTAAACATGTTAATAATCATTCTGGAAATTATCAAAGCAATATTTTAATATTTAATCAGCTTTTTAACAGTTTAAACATGGAACATACTTAAATCTAAAATTTTGAAAATAAAAACACAGCAGTAGTAAAATGATCATAATTTTTGCTATACAACTCGGAATCCAGCTATTCAATATGTTCTGGAAACTAGAAACATAGGGATACAACTCTTATTCAGAAAGTTATTTATTTTTGTGGATTTTTCATGAATAACTTGAATAAACATGATGCGTATCAATTCTATAGTCAACAAATCTTATAATCAGCATGATGGTTGTGATAGCATGATAAATACAATTAAAACACATACATACACTATTTTAACAATATCCAAACATAAATCGAACATTCAAACATTTAACCTAGCATTAGTTTCTACGATAGATTATTTGCGTAGCGATTATATAAATAACCCGATTATCAATTCTACACGAATGCATGAAAGATTCAATCTTTGGAGTAAAAAGTGGCATGAAGTCAAGAATATTGGGGTTAGTTCGTGTAAACCCACAATAGACCCACCGAAAGATAATCAATACAATGACACGATAAACGATTATGATCTACTTGTGGAATTTCAATAAAACTTGAATTTGATACAAGTTTCTATTTAAGAGGAAAGTTGACTTGCCTTTTGGATGATGAAATTGAATACCAAGAATAACGGGATGAGAATCCCGGAGCAGCGAACCCACAAACTCACGTATTAACACGTGTATACTACGTGCAAAAGAAACCCAACACAACAGCAAAGAGAAGCAATGACAGCAAAGAGGCAATGGCAGTAATAGCTGCTTCGAGATCTGCGTGAGGGCGTCGACGTCAGGGCGGTGTTGACGGGAGATCGACGGCGAGCTTGGCATCGTGTCACGCACCAGTTTCCAAAAAGAAAATACGGAATACAGATACGTGACTAAGCTCAGCAAATGATATTCATCATCCATAAGCTGTCAGAATATTTACAATATTTCACAAGAATAATCAGAGTCGAAAGCAAGAAAAGTTAACCACGCATGCACATATGAATCAATATACCAATAGGAATTTACTTGAAACCGAAATATAATAATCTCAAATAAACTAGATCTGAACAGGTCAAAAACCATGGGTCATATTGCCCAAATACAAATAATCCAAGTAGCAAAATACAATTTTTCAAATTAAGCAACAATAAATAATAATAGAAAAACTCCAGCAGCTGGTATCTCAGATCACCTACTCCATCTGGTAGCTGATCTCCAAAATCTGCAATTTAGTAAACTGCAGGAAGAGGAAAAAGAAAACAAAAACTCCTATCAATGCAAGTTATGGGCCGCTTGTAGTGCAGGATACAAGTACAGGGAATAAATAAACAGATGTAAAATAACAGTAGAAACAAATATAGCATGGAATAGGCATATTAACAGACATATAATATCTAACAAGAATCAAGAAAACAAATCAGATAGCATGGTATACTAACAGATACAGATAACATGACTCAAAGTGTCAAGTGGTATGGACACAGATATACAGATGATAGTGTCAGATGATAGTCAGACAGATAACAGACAATCAGATAAACTTGTCACACGGGAAACACGAGACCCCTTCTGAGTACAGGCTCCTATATTGTCCACTACTAGATCTTTCCCTTAACCCCGACTTGGTTATTTGTTATTATTATAAAACAGGCATGTATGTGTCACAAACAGGGTAAGTATAACATGGAAAGAACAAGTAACAGATTCCAGATTCAAGATAAACATATACAAACCAAATATAACACATAAAAGAATAGTACAACGAAAATTTTAGTTCAGGACAACAAGATAATACTGTACTAAATCTGGAATTCCCATTGCTACAAATATACAAACCTGGATCGGTCAAAGAATCTGGAAAATAGACTCCCGACTGAATCCAGAAAATATATACAAGTCATATGGTATTTCACAAAAACAAGGCTCAAAACAGATTTGAATCCAGAAAACACGTTCACCAGAAATCAGAAGTTTGTATTCAAAGTCAGGAAAATAGCATGAAAGCTCATCAATTAAATCCACAAAAAATTTGGGGTATTTTCCTATAGGTGCAGCATCGGAATATAAAGTTTCATAATTTTTCAATATAAATAGTTTAGTCAACAAAAATCTGAAAATATCAAGATGCAGTAGTTTTGTAAATTTGGAATTATAAACACTACAGTACAAAAACAGCAATATCTCACAAACCATAAATCGAAATCCAAATCCGTCGAAAGGTTGATAAAATAGACACAGCAGTCTAACTTTCATATTCACAAATATTTTACAAACATCAAGTAGAATTAGGGCAAAAATCAGGTTCTTCACTGAACAGTATGAAAATTCTGCATTTATAGTAATTGTTTGGAAACATAAAACGGTTTGTAAAACTCATCAAATAAACCCACAAAAATTCAGGGTTAATCCCAATCAAGTCTAGTAGTATTGTGCAAAATATTGGATAAAAATAATACTTTTAACATCACGATAAAAATATATTACTCTTCAGAATTCGTAGAAAACAAAATCTGGAAATTTATCTATACCTCTGTAGTAAAATAGACATAACTCACAACTCGTAAAACAAAACTGAGATCTGTCAGAAGGGTTGGAAATAAACAGAATTGTCTACAGTTCATATTCACAAATATTTTTAGTATACTGAACTTAATAGTGTCTAAAATACAGATAAAAAACAGAAAACCGGAAAAATAGAAAATATCCTTCATTCACAAAATCAACTAGTTCATACGAAACACACCCAAAACATAACCAAACATGAAATATGGTGTACTAGATGTCCAAGAAACATGGTATAGGGTATTTAACACATCTACAACAAGTATAGCACGAATTAATACATCAAGCACACGATATGACAAAATAGCATGCATATATACATCCAAAAAGTGGTCATCCCTAGTTGTTTCATGTCATGTATGTCATGAGGCAACTATGGTCGAATCAACACAATAGAGAGAATATATAACAGAGAATTCACACACGAATTGTCTCTAGAACCCAACTACACTACAGGCATTATTTAGTACTTGTATTACACAAATAAAAGAATACAAGTTACTTGCCTTATTACAGACAACGAAAACGAAGCAAATTGAAGAGAATAACGGGTATGGATTCCGGGCACGAACACGAGCGAACAAATCACGAACCAAACTCGAGATCAACACACGCACACAAACAAAGCAACAACGAGATCCACCCGCACACGAGAGAGGGCAGCGACGGGGTGTGCACTCGCCGAGGGAAACAACGACGGCAAATGGTGAGACGACGGCAGCGGGGAGTGCTCGCTGTCGATGTTGCTTTGCCATCTACCGCTGATGCTGTAGTGGGACGACGCTGCAGTTGCTATGGGGCGCTGCAGAAGGGGAAGAGCGGCTGCTTGCTGTAGTCGGGAGGAGCACAGCGGGAGCGTCGGGCTATGCTGTTAGAGTTGCAGTTGCTGATGATGTCTGCAGGGTTGCTGCGGCCCCGACTGAAGTCGGCAGGAGGGAGACAGGGAGAGGGTGCATCATAGAGGCGGGGAGCAGGAGTACAGGGACAGGTCGGGAGGGAGAGATGGGTTTAACTGAGGTCGGGTGGATAGGCTTGGAAGATAGCAGGAGGTAGGAAAAGAAGCGGAAAGCGGCTAGGTATAGGGATGGTGAACAGCTGTAGAGTATAATGTATATATACAGAGCTAGATATTTAGGGTTAGTGGCAATTTGGTTACGGTTTAGGTGGGTTTCGGGTTTGGGGTAATCAGGTGTATAGGTACTAGGTTTGGGGATAACAGTTAGGGGATTAAAGAATATTGGTCTTTAGGGTATTTTCAGTGGGTTGTGGATTGGGATAAAGAAGCACTTGAGTATATAGGAGTTATAAAATCCAATAGAAAAATAAGATAACCAATAAAAAAATAACATTTATATATATATATATATATATATATATATATATATATATATATATATATATATATATATATATATATATTTATAGCCAGGATGAATCAAAAGATTCCAGCCCAATATATAAATAAAAAAATGGGGTTACAACAAGATACAATTTTACCAAGGGTAAAACTATAGGCCAACAACAACACAATAATAACCAAAATACAATAGCAATAGAGTACATTGCTAAAGCAAACCACATAACCCAGAGACGCAAAGGAGCGAAAGCTGGGCCACGGGATGAAGAAACACTCATTGACAACTGACCAGAGACCGCGGACAGAAAAACAATAGCGCTCGACGATAGCAACACAGCGTTGGGGCACCTCAACAGAAAGGGGGTGCAACGAACCTGCCGCAAACCAACATAGCAGCAAACATAGTCCACGAGAGAGCGAGAACAAA
The DNA here is from genome assembly GCA_017893485.1 of Hemerocallis citrina. Taxonomy (NCBI): domain Eukaryota; kingdom Viridiplantae; phylum Streptophyta; class Magnoliopsida; order Asparagales; family Asphodelaceae; genus Hemerocallis; species Hemerocallis citrina. The sequence continues at coordinate 383,941,014 of CM030358.1, read as the reverse complement.
AACAGAGAAAGCATCACCTAAACAATTCAGAAACAAGCTAACCCAGGCGGGATGAACAAAAAAACCATCACTAAGCCCCAAGGATCGAAAGTGCTCAAAATAGCCCTGAGCCACGAGGAGATAAGGCCTGAAAACAGGAAATGTCTACAAAGCAACCCAGGCATGACACTGGGGAAGAGAACAGCAAAGAACAGTAATGTACCCTCCAGAGGGAGGATCACAGCCAAAGAATAGTCCAAAGAGTGCTACACACTGGTCAGCTTCAAAACGAAGGAACGAAAACAACTCAGCTAAATAAACGAAGAAACACGCAAAAAAATGGATAACATGAAGAAACAGACTCTCATCCAAAACACAGCGCAGATCATAACTCATCTAAAAAAAGCTTCCAACGAAGATCAGCAGGGACCGCAAAAGCCATCCAAGGGCCGACTAAATGGTACAATCCTCTAGCTAAGACCAAAAATAATCAAGGCCACAAAAAACAAAGGCAAAGCTAAAGCCATCACAGCTAAAATAACCCAATCCTGGAGCAACACTGCTACCAAAACATGAGTAAAGACTAGCCAACGAAGATAATATAAATGGCCTCCAAAAGAAATATGACAAGAAACAACAACCATTAAGTTAAGATCACCCAAACCAGTGAACAGTATAGGAAGAAACTACTTCCAAAATGAAAAAACAAAATTAAGAACAAAATAAACAAGTCTAGATCAAACGAGAAGCAAGGAGGCAGTTCGAGTCCATTGACTTCGACCAAAAGGAGTCAAAAAAACCTCTTGAGGAAGAGGCTAGGAACCACCACCTCCACTTCAGTTCTGCAATGAAACTGAAAGAAAAGAAACCAAATTAGTCTAGAACAAAGGTAAATGGAGAAAATATTTGTAGAACGAAAAATGCAGATCGCCTCATCCAGACGACTAAAATGTAAAGCTTCCACATTATCATGCGATAAAGTGGAAAACCAAAATTTGGTGAGCAAAAATACGTTTGTTCCATTCTAACTAAACCACCCAAATGATAGCCATAATGGAAAGGACCCAAGATTTACGAAACTCTTTCCTGAGAGATTGAGGCATTCAACAGGACGAAAATTCGTTAGGGATAGAAGGAACTTGCCAAGCTAGAACACTAATCATCCACAACGGTCGAATAAAGTTGCACTAGAGAAAAAGGGGACCGGTGTCCTCGTGTGTGGAAGAGCACAAAGACCATAATTGACCTAAAGCCTGGTTTCTTTTATTAAGAACCTCAATGGTGAGAAAATAACATTTATATTAAATGTAATTTACATTACAAGATAGAATTAATTTGAAATAACTATAATTACAGTTAGTACATAGAAATGGATTTTTAATAAAAATTCAAAATTAATAATAATGATAAACAATTATCAGGAACATAATAACAGTAGACAAAAAGATGGGCTATCAAGAACGTAGAGGAGGTAGGATGGGCAGTTGGTCAGATCTAGTATGGATCGTACATGGACGATAGTTGGAGTCGGCGGCTCTCCTAGGGTTCAAAATGTAATTCGAGTTTAACAGATTTATTAAAATAATCCAAACATCATATAATATAAATAGACGTTCACTTAGAAATGAAAAATAAAATTAAAATACACCGTTATCTGAAATAAATATAACTTTCGAAAAAAATTGAAACGGAAAATTTCTTAGAAACCAGAATAAAATTTTGTTAAAATTCAATCAATTGAAAATGTAATTGTTGTAAAAGAATTTAAAAGCGAGAAGAAAGTTATAAATGTTTTAAATATAGAAAATACACGAAAAATATGTATTTGCGAAAACAGAGGTTACAAATCCTACCCACCTTACAACAAAATTTCGTCCTCGAAATTTGCTTAGGCGGTAAATAAAACAAGGCAAAAGTAAACTTGGGGGAGGGTAACAAAACAAAGAAATTAAGGGAAGGGACAAAGTGGTGACAACCGAATAAGAAAGAAGTGGATAAGAACGATGTCAAATGGAGTGCAAGAAAAGGGATTAAAGAGTATCAAAAGAAAGGAAACAACATAAGATAACAAATCAAGATAGGGAGTAAGTAAAATCTGAATCGAAGAGAGAACGGACAGAAAAGAATTGAATAAAATGATGAGTCAATGGATGAGAACAAATGCAAGGAATGGAAAGAAGTAAACAATGCAGGGAAGGAGAAACAACAAGAGAATCCTGAGACCTATGGGTTATGGGCCCACCACGCTTCCGCTGTGCAGAAATCCAAGCGGCAGACATGCCGATCGACGAATCAAGCAGGAAGAAAAGAATGAGACACCAGGGTCAAAGAGAATATAGGTAGAAATAATGTGAATTTACACTCAAAAGAAATCAACGAATGAGGATGACTGCAAGGGACGAATGAGGATAGAGCATGGAAGGATTGAATATGAAGGGAGAAAAACGAGTAGGATGGTACAACTGGAATTGAAGAGAGTATGGTAGGGAAGGAATAACTAGTATTTGAATCAATAAATGAAGGCAATGCAAGATGGATAAATGATGCAAGAGAGATTAACCAATGCAAGAACAGAAAAAGAAAGAATAATAAACAAAACAACTCTAATGCTGAATACCTGTAGCTGCATCTCCGGTAATCAGGTTGTAAGCTTGACCTCATGCTTCTCCTGGAGCAAATCCTCTTGCAGGTACAGTAATCCTTCTCTACGGACAGTCCCGAACCATGTGTTTCCTTGCTCCGATGTAAGGCAAAGACGGTTGGCTCCCAAATAGTCCTTCCGTATGTACCCAACCTTGTGGTAATATTTGCAAGTGGTCCTTCCTCAAGGTGGCAGGTGAGTAGGGTAGTGTCCTCGCCGAAGCGGTAGGGGTTGGCTTCCGAATCGGCCCACCAGTAGGCCTAACAGCAGCAGAAATGGGGTGCTGAATATTTTGAGGAGACAACCCGCTGCGAGCCTGCTCCTGAGCTCGGGCTGCTTCAAGAGCCTCAGCATAAGTATGCAAGCGAAGGGAGACAAGCTGCACCCGAATATCTCGCTCAAGTCCCAGCGTGAACCTACGAGCCCTGTCCTTTTCGTTCGCCACAAGAATGGCTGCGAAGTGGCTAAGTCTGGTCAATTCCGATGCGTACTCATCTACAGACCATAAGCCCTTTTCCATGAGAGTCTAATGTTACAACATTATTTGAACAATATGTAACAAAAATTCCAAAATAGAACAATGACCAACCTCTTTCAGGGCCAGAAACTGTTGTTCCATCTCAACTCGAGTGCTTCTAGGGAAGAACTTCTCCTAGAAGCTCCTGGTGAATGTGGTCCAAGCAACGGGCCGCACGAGCCTTTCGGACCCAGCCCTCCACCATATGTGAGCAAGGTCCACCATCTAGATGCTCACCACATCCACACGTTTTGCATCAGCGATCCTAGCTGCCTTTAGCAGACTCTTTATCCAGATCAGCCACTCCTCAGCCTCTAGTGGCATCTTAGTGCCAGAGAATTTGTCAGGGTGCAGCCTCGTGAAGTGTGCAACTGTACCCGGACGGGGAGAAAGAGATGCCTGCATAGGCACAGCGGGAGGCGGAACCCCGAGCAGCTTCCAAAGCAGTCATCACAAGGTCACTGTGGTTCTGCTGCATTTGAATCTGCTGCTCAAGCACATTAGTAACAGCCTCAAGCCTAGGCTGATCTTCCTGGGGATGAAAAGTAGAACCTCTACGAGCCATAGTCTGCACAATAATCAAAACATTTAGCATCCAGATCAATGTTGATTATAATTCATTCATGTATGCATGATCTGTGTACTGTTGAGCCAATCCCAGATCGAGCCAAGCTTGTCTAATATATCAGTTAAACTAATACATTAGCCAAATCTGGGCACTGGTACCACTAAAAACTTTGTCACGCCCCGCTTCCCAAAAAGAGAATACGGAATACGAATACGTGACTAAGCCCAGCGAATGATTTTCATTATCTATAAGCTCTCAGGATCTTTATAATATTTTACAAGAATAATCAAAGTCGGAAGCAAGAAAAGTCAACCATGCATGCACATATGAATCAATATACCAACAGGAATTTACTTGAAACCAAAATATAATAATCTAAAAAAACCAGATCTCAACAAGTCAAAAATCTTGGGTCATATTGCCCAAATACAAATAATACAAGTAGCAAAATACAATTGTTCAAAATAAGCAACAATAAATAATAATGGCAAAACTCCAGCAGCTTGTATCTCAGATCACCTACTCCATCTGGCAGCTGATCTCCAAAATCTGTAATTTAATAAATTGTAGGAAGAGGAAAAAGAATACAAACTCCCGTCAATGCAAGTTAGGGGCTGCTTGAAGTGCAGGATACAAGTACAAGGAATAAATAAACAGATTTAAAATAACAGCAGAAACAAACATAGCATGGAATAGGCATATTAACAGACATATAATATCTAACATGAATTAGGAAAACAAATCAGATAGCATGGTATACCAATAGATACAGATAACATGTGTCAAGTGGTATGCAGACAGATATACAGATGATAGTTTCAAATGATAGTCAGACAGATAACAGATAATCAGATAACTGATGTCAGATAACTGATACAGGTAACAGATAATAGATGTCATGTTCTCATAAGTCTTGTGTTATTACTATCTAGGTAGCACTTCATGCATCCATCCTTTTACTACATGGTAGCTACATTCAAACAAGTTGCGTTTAGATTTCGTAGTGGATTCTATAGGTTATGTACTCGAGTATTCACAGGATAGCAAAACTTGGTCGGTAAACCTGATCGGTAACAGAAATTAACTTGGTCGGTAACTTGATCAGTAACTTGGTCTGTAAACTTGATCGGTAATAGAAATTAACTTGGTCGGTAACTTGATCGGAAACTTGGTCGGTAAACTTAGTCGGTAACAGAAATTAACTTGGTCGGTAAACTTGATCGGTAAACTTGTCACACGGGAAACACGAGTCTCCTTCCGAGTACAGCTCCTATATTGTCCACTACTAGATCTTTCCCTTAACCCAGGCATGGTTATTTGTTATTTTTATCAAACAGGCATTTATGTGTCACAAAAAGGGCAAGTATAACATGGCACGAACAAGTAACAGGTTCAGGTTGCTAGATAAATATATACAGATCAAATATAACACATAAAAGAATAGTATAACGAAAATTCTAGTTCAGGATAACAAGATAGTACTGCACTAAATCTGGAATTCCCATTGCTACAAATATACAAACCTGGTCCGTTAAAGAATCTGAAAAATAGACTCCCGATCGAATCCAGAAAATATATACAAGTCATGGTATTTCACAAAAAAACAAGGCTCAAAATTGATTTGAATCCAGAAAACACGTTCAGCCAGAAATCAGAAGTTTGTATTCAAATTCAGGAAAACAGCATGAAAACTCATTAACTAAGTCCACGAAAAATCTGGGATATTCCCCAATAGTTGCAGCATTAGAATATGAAGTTTCACAATTTTTCAATATAAATAGTTTAGTCAACAAAAATCAGAAAACATCAGGATGAAGTAATTTTGTAAATCTGGAATTATAAACACTGCAGTACGAAAATAGCAATATCTCACAAACCATAAATTGAAATCCAAATCCGTCGAAAGGGTGATAAAATATACACAGTAGGCTAACTTTCATATTCACAAATACTTTACAAGCAACAAGTAGAATTCGGTCGAAAATCAGGTTCTTTACTGAGCACTATGAAAATTCTGCATGTATAGTAATTGTTTGGAAACATAAAATGGTTTGTAAAACTCATCAAATAAATCAAAAAAAATTTAGGGTTACTCCCAATCAAGTCTAGTTGTATGTGCAAAAATATTGGATCAAAATAATATTTTTAACATCATGATAAAAATTGATTACTCTTCAGAATGCATAGAAAACAATAAGTAAAATGAAACTGAGATCTGTCAGAAGGGTTGGAAAATAGATAGAATTCTCTACAGTTCATATTCACAAATATTTTTAATATACCGACCTTAATAGGGTCTAAAATACTGATAAAAAATGGAAAACCGACAAAATAGAAAATATCCTTCATGCACGAAATCAACCAGTTCATACGAAATTCACCCAAATCATAACCAAAATATGAAATATGGTGTACTAGATATCCAAGCAATATGGTAGAGGGTATTTAACACGTCTACAACAAGTATAGCATGAATAACACATCAAGCACACGATATCACAAAATAGCATGCATATATACATCCAAAAAGTGGTCATCCCTAGCTGTTTCATGTCATGTATGTCGTGAGGCAATTATGGTCGAGTCAACACAATAGAGACAATATATAACAGAGGATTCACACACGAACTGTCTCTAGAACCCAACTACACTACTGGCGGTAATTAGTACTTGTATTAAACAAAGAAAAGAATACAAGTTACCTACCTTATAACCGACGATGAAAACGAAGCAAAGAGAAGAGAATAACGGGAACGGATCCCGGGCACAAACACGAGCGAACGAATCAAAAACCAAGCTCGAGATCAACACATGCACACAAACACCCGAACAACGAGATCCACCGCACACGAGAGAGGGCAACGATGGGGTGTGCACTCGCCGAAGGAAACAACGATGGCAAATGGTGAGACGACAGCGGCAGGGAGCGCTCGCTTTCGATGCTGCTGTTTCCCTCTACCGCTGATGCTGCTGTGGAAAGCTGCAGTTGCTGTGAGGCACTGCAGGAGGGGAAGAGCAGCTGCCTGCTGTAGCAGGAGCGTCGGGCTATACTAACGGAGTCGCAGTTGTTGATGCTGTCTATAGGGTTGCTGCAGCCCCGACTGACGTCGGTAGGAGGGAGACAGGGAAAGGGTGCGGCACAGAAGCGGAGGGCAGGAGTACAGGGATAGGTCAAGAGGGAGAGATGGGTTTAACTAAGGTCGGGTGGATAGGCTTGGAAGATAGCAGGTGGTAGGAGAAGAAGCGGAAAGCGGCTAGGTATAGGGAAGGTGAACAGGTGTAGAGTATAATAAATATACAGAGCCAGATATTTTAGGTTAGAAGCAATTGGGTTACGGTTTAGGTGGGTTTTGGGTTTGGGGTAATCAGTTGTATAGGTATTGGTTTTGGGGTTAACAGTTAGGCGATTAAAGCATATTGGGCTCTAGTGTATTTTCAGTGGGTTGTGGATTGGGATAAAGAATCAGTTGAGTATACAGGAGTTATAAAATCCAATAGGAAAATAAGATAACCAATAAAGAAAATAACATTTATATTAAATGTAATTTACATTACAATATAGAATTAATTTGAAATAACTATAATTACAGTTTGTACATAGAATTGGATTTTTAATAAACATTCAAAATTAATAATAATAATAGCAATAATAACAATTGCCATGAACATAATAACAGTAATAATAATAGTAATACATATATATCAAAATGTAATTCGAGTTTAACAAATTTATTAAAATAATCCAAACAATATATAATATAAATAGTCGATCACTTAGAAATGAAAAATAAAATTAAAATACACCATTATTTGAAATAAATATAACTTTTGGAATAAATGAAACGAAAAATTTCTTAGAAAGCAGAATAATAATTTGTTAAAATTCGATAAATTGAAAATGTAATTGTTGTAAAAGAATTTAAAAGCGAGAAGAAAATTATAAAAATTTTAAATACTAAAAATACACAGAAAATATTTATTTGCGAAAACAGGGGTTACACGTCGAGCTGCTCCTATCGCCGATCGGGAAGAGGGGAGTCAGGGCGTCGAGGTCTGGCTGATGGGAGGGGGCTCGACGGGAGGTCGGGGGTGACGAGTGAGGGGGTCACAAGAGGAGGGCGGCACTCAAGAGGACGCCGGAGGTGGTCGGAGAAGATGTTGGGGGGTTTGGGCGGGAATATTGGCGATGGGGAGAGTGAAACAAGGAGGAGAGAGAAAGAGGAGAAAGGAGAGAGGAGAGAGAACAGACAACTAATTTAGGGTTTCAAATTGTGTGGTTTTAGGGTTTGCAATAGGATTGTATTTATAAAGTGCAATTAGGATATTGGGTTGATGGTTTAGGATCCAATAATAGCGGGTTTGGGTCAACAATCAATTGTGCTTGGGTTTTGGGTTCAACAAGAGATGGAATCAGCTACAATAGGGTTCAAATAAAATTTTCGCAATCAATTAAAAAATGAATCATCAGAAATGGCTCAACAAGAAGAATGAGGGAATTTCATGAAAAAAATTAATTGAAATAATCAATAGAGTATTTTATTCAATTCCAGTTGAAATATTACAAAAAGAGAAAAAATGGAAAGAGCAAAAACGGTAGTTACAGCCATTGTAACAAGACTGATAGTTTTATGCTTGTAAACTTTGGTAGTGATATTGGACCCAAGACACATATTTATAATTTGACGGTTGTGAAGAAACTTGTTGTTTGTGCGAAGAAAGGTCTATTATATGCATGATCTTGGTCGTGTAATTCATTGTCTTAGGGGTTAGCTAGTAGTAGGAGTTGATCTAGGAAGGACGTTTCGTACTTAGCTAGTTGTAGGAGCAACTCTAGGAGGGTGTTAGACGTTGAAATCATTGTATTAATTTAATGATTCGTCTGGAGGTGCTTGAGTGATTGAACTAATTGTATGTAGTTAACGAATTATTGATGGAGGTCGAGCAAAGGTCAACACAATGGACTCATTGTACGGAGTTAGGAGCTTGAGCGAAGAGCAAGACATTGGACTCGTTGTTTGGATTTAATGAGTTATTGACGGAGCTCGAGCGAAGAACAAGGCAATGATCTTGTTGTTCGGAGTTAACAAGTTGTTGACCGAGCTCGAGCGAAGAGCAAGGCATTGAACTCATTGTTTGGAGTTAACGGGTTGTTGATAGAGCTCGTGCAAAGAGAAATGTATTATGCTCGTTGTTTGGAGTTAACGAGCAGTTGATGGAGCTCGAGCATTGTGCGGAGCGCTTCATGGAGTTGGAACTTGTCCGTTTTGTACCTAGCTAGTTGTAGGGCCAACTCTAGGGAAGAGTTGGAATCCGAACTTGCTGTATTGTTTTCAGCTAGTTGTAGAAGCAACTCCAGGGTCCAAACTTGCTGTATGAGTCCTCCAACAGGTGAGAGTCTCCTCAGGTGGCGAGTTGAGCTCCAAACTTGCTTATTTGCAGGTTTGATGGAGCAACTGCAATCCATGATTATGGACCTTTAATCCGTCTCTAAGGGTTTCAACAAGATTCAGGGGCAGTTAGAATGGTGAGTTAAGCTCTAAATGTGCTTGTTTGTATGTTGCGAAAGCAACTTAGAGCCATTGGTATGGATTTTGAACTTGTTGTTTAGAGATTTAACATGTTGTAGGAGCATATCGAATGTTGAGTTGAGCCATGGGTATGGACTTCGAACTTGTTGTTGAAGGTTCTGAAAGGTTGCAGGATTAGATAGAATGACGAGTTGAGCTCTGAACTTGATTCATTGCAAATTGCTAGAGCAACTCCGAGCCATAGGTATGGATTCCAAACTCGTCTTATGAGGAGCTTCTATTGAGTTTTTAGTGCCATTTTTAGGAGTTAGCTGGGCATTTTAACTCATTGTTTTCATCCATAGAATTGTACAAGATCCTTGATAAATTAATACTAAATTTTACTGAAAAATATTACTAAGTGGCTGCTCTAGTGAATGACCATTATTACATGCAGGGATTGGTAAAAGCTAAACGGTTGCTCCAGTGTTTGGCCTTTATTAAAAAATTAAAACATACTTAAGAGTTTACTACTAAGAGAGGGCGTTTAGGTGCCCTCGTTGTACTTTATAAGGTGTTCATTATTCGAAGTCCCTACTAATATCTCCTTGCCCCCAGGGATCGAATTACTGTATTCTAACGAGAACAAATTTGGACAGGGTGGGAGATGGTTTGGCAAGTTTGGAAGTTCTGGGAAGGATTGTCTAAGGCAGTAGCTTCAGCATTTTTTACGGGCTCGGAGTCACTGTGACTGCTCTATAGCACTAGCTCTATGGTGTCGAAAGGAAGAACTAAGCTTCCATTATGGCGGTGTAGCATGCTCGTGCTACCTGTTGGCTCCCTTCAACATGGCCTATGCCTGCTGTTGTTGGGAACATCACTTTCATGTAGTAGGCAGAAGCAACTGCGTGATAGGCCGCCAGGCCAAGACGACCAAATATTGTATTGTATGCAACTTTGACATCTACTACCATAAAGTCTAGTTTGTCTTTTCGAGCATCGGGGGCTTTTCCTGCCGTCACATTGAGTGTGATTGTGACACCCGGGAAAAATATTTTTCCCACTATAACAAGTGCAACACATGTGCATGAAATTATGAAAATTTTATTTGTATTATTCATCTATTACCATTTTATTATTTATTTGCCTTTATTTTATTCTATTTTTTTTTAACAAAAAGTGTTATTTTCTTAGGTTATTGTTGATTTAAGAAATTCATTTAATAGAAAAATATTTTTTATAGTCCATGAGGCCTGATCCAAGCCAAGCCCAACCCAAGGAGTGGACTAGGTAGGCCGGCTACTAAAGACAGATTAGGAGGGAATTTGAATTCATTTGTTATTTGGAAACGTTTTGAAATGGGACAATTAAGGGTGAGTAATTGAAGAAATGCCCCCCCCCCTCCCCCCCACACACAATTTATCTGGTTATTGTGATTTGAATGAATTGAAAACCCCTCCTCTAAATTGGGATCTTAGTCGGCCAAAAGCAGAAAGAGAGATAGATTGAGAGCTCCTCTCATTTAGGACTATTTTGGTGTTGGAGATCCTTGGCGCAAATGTGAAGAATTGTTGGAGAACTTGAAAGAGAAAATTCATTACATCAGGGTGGGTGTTCCATCCAATTTTATGTATGTTTGTAGTAGTATGCTAGATATCTAAATTAAATTATTTGTTGATTATTTCATTTGTAGTAGTATGCCAGAGATCTAAATTGAATTATTGGTTGATCATGGCATGTATGTTGTAGTAGCATGTTAGGGTTCCAAGTTGGATGTTAAATTATCGACTATGAGAAGGTTGTAGGAAGAAACATGTAAATGATGCGTTCTTTTACTGATTTTTAACTAGAAATAAATTAAGAAAAATCAACATTTGATTTAGGGTTTGAAAACCCTATTATTGTAGTGCCCCGGATCCCCGTTACCGGACATCCGTGACACTCACCAGAATCTTTAGCTTCAAATGCATCTCAACACAGTAATAACATGGAAATTTAAAAACGTTTTATTACCAAATAAAGTCATTACATCATTGATTACAACCAATGTCTTGTACTTGACAAGAATACAAATTACATAAACATAGTACATCTTATTACAACATACATCACTCCTTTTGTAAAGTTAACAACTTCTCTCTCTCACTGGCAGTCGACGGCTCACTGCCAAATCTCTGCTGAACAGTCAATCTGCTTCCCTGGGACTTGCTCCTCGGCTTGAGTCTTCTGCTGCGCGACTCTGATATCTCTGCACCTGCTCGAAAGGTAGAACCGGTACCTAAAAGGTGGAGAATATCAATACTTCGACTGACGCAATACTGATAATAACAACGATCCTCCAAACTGGCAATCAAAAATCATCTTGAATGTAAAAGGAAACGTGCATCCTAAATTATGTAGTGCTCGTGCAAGACATGATCTAACAATGAAATGCACCAATCACAAGCCTATTCTAAAGCAAGCAAGACTTGGAAATCTGCATCCGCATGCACCACATACTACATGCGTTCCAAACCCAAGCATAGCCTAATCTAATGCACAAAATAAGAATGCACACGATGCACCTACTCTAATGCAATTCAGTTGGGAACGTATGCATCCCATACTACACACTTTCCCAAAATCAACTTCGATTGAAATGTATGCATCCCATACTACATACTTTCCAAGGAGTTCGCCTCTCCTGATTGTAGGGTTCAATTCCTCGCCATGCATCCTACCCTTGTACCCATCTAGTTCCCAATAGATTGTCCGTCGCCCAAGGAGGTTGCAGCTGGTCGATCCAGTTCCGCCACTGCAGTGCCTAGGTTGTGGTCATAGCTGCCACTTCGTACCCGCGTACGGACCTCCTCAGAAAGCTACATTGAATCCGGTCGCCCGACCGTATGATTCCCATGTCCACCCTCATGGACAGACGCATGCGTGTTCACCCCTGATCGGGTTATGAACTTAAATATATACCAAAACACAACACCTCCGCGCATAGGGACGTGAGCACCTCAGGAGTTCAAATCCTCCTAGCCTCCCGTACCTTACTCCGGCAAAGCTTTGGGAATTAACAGATCGAGATACGAGCCGATGACTCATCCATAAGTGCCGAAAATGTATCCCTACGACTGGAAGGTACAACACCGACTATGGTTTACTAGGACTAATGCAATTTTCCAACCCCTTAATATGTCATTCTAACCCCTGCCGTACTCTATTTACTTCGGGTAAAGATAAAAAGTCTTCCACACTTGCCTATCAACCTCTGGCCCTGGCGATACCGGTCCGGTTCGCCACTTCCCTGGCTTGAAATTGACCAGCAATCCGGCCTACATTCTCCGTTGCCCCGACTGTGAATGTATGTTCACCTTCATTAACTTATAATAATGGCACGGCTCGGATGTCCTACACTTCGGCGGAAGTTTATAATGTAGGGTTGACAAGTGCAGGGTATCCTTTACCCTAGTGACTAACTCGAGTCACACATCCCACTCTGGGAGTCAACAACCTCAATAACAGATATCAACCACCCCTATACAAGAGTCATCAACTCTGATAGTATACAAGGGAAAATGTCCTCACAATACCTAGTCAACACCAAGACTAAGCGACCTACGGGGTTTCTGCTCGAATCTTAAAATGGTCATAACTCTCTCGATACAAGTCCGATTGGAGTGTACGAGCCCAATCTGGAAAGGTAAGATCCTAGCTACAATTTCCTAGTTGATCATGAACTCAAATTCAATCATCTTGCTCCCCAAAGTAGCCTCTCAAGTCTCTACCTACGTGCTTCCTGTACACGGGCTGTACCTTACCGGTAGCACAAAACACTACTCGTTCGTCAGAACGTCACAAAATTTCTATAGAAGGGTGTGGGTGTCCTCAACAACTCTCTACTTGGTCATGAGTCAAAATATACCAATAAATCATCCTAACACACACATCTCTCACCAATGCACTAAATCACACAATGGGTCTCTCTAAATCAGAACACTCAGATCCACTATAGGTCTCTGTCCAGTATTACAAAAATCACAGTAAATCAACCCTTTACTGAAATTGCCTCAAATTGGTCTTGTTGGAAATATCTAGATGTCTACTACAAATCTCTAATGAATCAGGTTCTCAAATTGTGCTCTTAATGAGTCTCAAATATCCAATCTCGACAGGGTATCAAAAAAGGCTGAAACCAGCATAGCACATGCTGATAAAATCATATTAAATTCCATACTTACCCAAATGACACAAAATTTATAGTGATGAAACTAGAGATCATAATAAACAACATGAAAAAGATTTCATGTCAAAACTCCAAGTATATAGGTATACAGTGAGTTCTCTCCATTTCAATTTGGCACAGAAAGTCATCATGTTCTTCAGTTCAGCTTCAGCTACTAATTAAAGATCAATTTTTCTCAAGCCTATAAATTCATCCAAATATTTTCCTGATTTTTGTATAGAATCTAGATGCATGTAAGAATATAGGGTAAAAATTTCAGGTCAAGAACATGCTCCAATAAATTATGAAAAGTCTTACAACATCATTCATTCTGTTTACCAATTGCTGATTCTGCCTTACGACACAGTTCCACCTTATAATATGAAATGACCTCAGAAAAATCCAAAATAAATCATCAACTATCTACACATGTACATGAACAATCTCTGAAAATTTCATGGCCTAATTCTTTGTAGTTTGTTCTCGGAAAAATCTACAAAAAAGCATTCTGAACCAGTTTTCCAGCTTAAGTTCTGATTTCATCTTTCAAGCTCTTAGATGTTCATCCTAGCACTTCCTATCATACATGCATGCAAGAATATCAATTAAGAGACATAAAAGAAGGTTTAGAATAACTCTCCACCCTTGGTTGTTGTAGAGGAATAGATTTTCTCAAGCTTTTCCCTTTGAAAATCCTTCCTTGAGACCTTCTTCTTCACTTTCTCTTCTTCCTTTCTTTTTCTCCCTTGGAGGAGTTCTGAAATTTTCAGAGCAAGGAGGTGGAATGGAGTGGAGAAATGAAGGAGAAAAGAAGGGGATATGGTCCGGTTTTTGAAGCTAGGGGTAGGCTTAGGCTTGTAGGTGGTTTTGGATCAAAACTATGGCTTCTAGCCCATGGTTTGGTGGTTGTTGTGTTGGCTGCCCATCTTACGCTTAAATGGGTTCCTATTAGTGCGAGACGAGAGGTTCATCGAGCGCACGCAATATATATCCACTGTAGTATCATACAGTGTTTTATTTGCATAGGCGTCGTACCGAAAACTAGCGTTTAGACTAGTATCGGTCCTCCTCGTTCTCGTGCATATTTTAGAATGCAATCCTTCCATAAACCGTCCCGTAACCCTAGCCACTCACCACGATAGCAAAATCAACCCATAATACTGCAATCAAGTGCACTCATACGGACAATATACATACATACATACATATATTCAGGTATCGTACAATATGGGGTGTTACAATTATTTTGGATTTTAATGAAAATTTTGAAACCCAAATCTCTTAACGGGTCTGTTAATATATATATATATATATATATATATACACACAGACTAGATTTTCCCGTGGGCACGTGCCTACGGCACGTCTTCAGAATGATACAGCATATGAAAAGTCTTATAAACAGTAAATCAACAATTATATAGCTCAAGTTTGAATAGTATGACAATAATTAGTTGTAAATAAAAATCCATGTTTTAATTAGTATATGTTGAAAAATAAGGGGTATAAAAGTCCACGTTTCCATAAGTGTATATATATATATATATATATATATATATATATATATATATATATAGAGAGAGAGAGAGAGAGAGAGAGAGAGAGAGAGAGAGAGAGAGAGAGAATTAAATAAATAAAATAGTTGTTTTGGGGGGATTTGAATTTGAGTTATGGGGAAAAACTTTTTTGGGGAGAAAATGTGTTTTGTGAGGTTAGATCTGGGCCTTTGATTTTGGGGGGAGTGAATGAGAGTCACTTGATATCTTTCTTTGTGTTTTATTATTATTATTATTATTATTATATATATATATATATATATATATATATATATATATATATATATATATATATATATATACTAGGTTTGCCCGTTGACACGTGCCTACGGCACGTCTTCGGAACGGTGCACCTGGTTTGATTATATAAAATAGTTTTGGAGGTCCAGCAAATTAATTAAAGTAGCAAACATACACTAAAAGTTCTTCACGACAGTATTTTCTCTTATAGTAAAGAAATTAATGTTGCATATTTGCCAAGTTATTTAAGGTTGTTAGTCAGCTTACCTGTCCTGCTATGCTTTGGAAGCCCAAATTGAGACCACCAAATAATCAATCTCTCACTTGCGTACACCTTAATTCAAAACCAATAAAAAAAACTCATCAAATAAATCACCAAATTAAAATTTTTTTAAACCCAAAAATAAAACAATGATACCTCTGTGAACTTAAATCCCATGCACACACAAAATTCGAGTCAGCAAACAATTGATTAATCCCCTGCACACAAAAAATTAAATATTAGAATGCAAATTCGGTTAATGAGATGAAATTAGAGTCGTTGCATTGCTTATAGAGGCTCTCGATTCGGTGGAGGAGAGTCGCTGATACGGAGTCGCTTGATATTCGCGCTCGATTTGGTGGAGGGGAGTCACTTATACAGAATCAGCAGCAGATCAGATATCGGCGACGACCTCTTGATTGGGGTTCGATATTGGATTTGGGTTTGGATTTGCTTTGAGATTTTCAACATTTCAAAATTCCAAAATTCCAAAATTTCAAATTTTAAAATTATTAAAATTATTAAAAATTTTTATTTTCTATTTTTTCAAAATTTTTAAATTTTTTTTAAAATTTTTAAAATTTTAAAAATTTTTAAAATTTTTAAAATTTTAAAAATTTTTAAAATTTTTAAAATTTTTAAAATTTTTAAAATTTTTAAAATTTCTAAAATTTCTAAAATTTAAAAAAAAAATTAAATTTAAATTTCTAAATTTCTAAATATTTTTAAAAATGCATTTTAAAAAATTTTAAATTTTTTTATAATTTTTTTATAAGTTTTTCATTTTTTTTAAATTTTTTATTTTGCAAAAAAAATTCTATTTTCTTAATTTTTTGAATAGAAGAGAGAGAGAGAAATAATTAAATAAATAAAGGAGTTGTTTTGGATGGGGGATTTGAATTTGAGTTTTGGGAGGAAATTTTGGAGGGAAAATATGTTTTATGAGGTTAGATCTAGGCCTTTGATTTTGGAAGGATTGAAGGAGAGCCACTTGATAGCTTTCTTTGTATTTTATTATTA
This sequence comes from Hemerocallis citrina, assembly GCA_017893485.1. NCBI lineage: Eukaryota > Viridiplantae > Streptophyta > Magnoliopsida > Asparagales > Asphodelaceae > Hemerocallis > Hemerocallis citrina. The sequence goes on along the minus strand of CM030358.1, from coordinate 383,924,517 downwards.
TTATTATTATTATTATTATTATTATTATTATTATTATTATTATTATTATTATTATTATTATTATTATTATTATATATATATATATATATATATATATATATATATATATATATATATATATATATATATATATAATGTTTGGGGTTTTCGGGTTTTCGTGAGTGTAGTTTATATTTGTAGTTGTATATTAGCGGGTTTGGGTCTCCAACAAAATTCGAGTTTTGATAGTGGTATGGATTTTGGGTTATATCGAATATGTGTAATACAATATTGCTTAAATGGTTTGTTTTCCTCCTTATCAGGTCTGTTTGTGAGGGAATTTAATTTCAGTACCAATAACGTTGGGAGTTTGGATTAGATTGATTAATTCAGGACTAGGATTGATTAATTAGTTAGGATCTTTTTGGAGTTAAATCAAATTGTTAAACAGGTATAAGATACGAGGACTGCTAATTTGTTAACGGGTCTGGAATTGGGGGTTTTCGGTTTTGGCCAATTTGTAGGGTTCGGGTTTGATTAGATTGATCAAGTCAGAACTTGATTCGATTGTGAAAGGGTTTAATTGGAGTTAATTGGCTATGGATTAGTAAAAATTGGTTAGTTGGTCAAATTTTAGTTGATTAAAATTGAGATGTAGTTTAATCGAATTGAGAAATTGGTTGCTGATTAATAAATGTTAGAATCTTTAAAAGATGACTGAATTTCTGATTTTATTTGAGATTTATAAGCTTATTAATTTCATATCGTGGTTTGAGTTAAGAATGAGTTATCTAATTGAATTGAGAATTAGTTGAAAATTAGCTCACTAAACATTTATGATTGATACAGTTAATGTGGAAAATCGAAGTTGATAATAATGAATAAAATGAGACTTGTGAGAGGCAAGTAGGTTCTTTTGAACTATTTAGGGTGGTCGTAGATAACCCTAGAGTGGTTTGGTGTGATGTCCTAGTTATTTAAGATTTTAGCGGCTGAGAAGGACACAAGGTGCCGACAAGAATGTGGATTTCTGGGAATGAGCCAGATGAGGCTAGAATTCCAGTTTGGGAAGTAAAGTATGGTATGGTTACGCTAGCTCTAGAAGGTGTTTTTTTCTTATGAATTATGGAGATGCACTATAATGGAGTTGTGACGAAGCTTGAGAATATTCCCCAATAGTCTCCAGAATGATCCACAGTGTGAGATATTCCCCAATATTTCAGGATGTGGGTGAAATAGTCTCCAGAATTATTTCTTGTTTGGGATTAATCTCTTGAATTACTGAGATGGGTGCGACGCCCATGTGATGTTCGTGTGATGAGAGGTCTAGGATGACCTATTCTCCAAATTCCTAGTTGTGAGTGAAATAGTCTTCAGAATTATCTGTGGATAGAGACTGACCTTCGGGATTTCTTAGGTGAGAGCCAATACTCATAGAATATCTAAATATTGATATTTTTCACGGATATAGGTTTTGCATGGTGAGGGATTAAATCCTACAATGAGGAGAACGTTATGGGCTTGCCTTTAGCCCTATGTTGTATGTGCAGCATATAATCCGAACAAGTGTGCATTAGAGTTGCATTGTGTGCATATTGTCTATGGATTAGTCATTAAGGACATCACATACACTGACATACTTAGGATAATCACTCTTTTTCATATTTTTCTGCATTAAGTATGTGATTGTTCGATTTTGGTGGATTGTTGTTGCATAGGATTGCATCGGTTGTATTCAACTGACATGCCCACAGTTGGTAAGTTTTGCAGGGCTCTTCTCAACAAGTGGAGTCAACGCAAGTTTGTGATGGATAGTTATTAAAGATTGTAAATCTATTGAAAAATTAAATTGTATTTAGTATGTGAAAGTTTCCTCTATTTTATTTAAAGGACAATGATGTAATAATTTTTAAAAAAAATTCCTGTATTTTTTTGTTGTGTTGTTCAAAATTGAAGTAAAGATCCGGGAGGAGTCACAAATTGCCTGTGTATAGAATTCGGGGTGCTACAGAGTGGTTTTTATAGCAAACTTCAAGAAGTAATACAAGCATTGTTTGCGAATGAAAACATAGGTGGACATTAGATGAGTGTGAGTTAGTTTTGGGTCACAAATGATATGGTTAGTTTGAACCTGCATTTGTGATATTTTTCCTTTTCTCTTTCTGTGGAAGGAAGATGGCCAAAATCCTGTGTATGACTTGGAGGAAGAGGAAGTTTTGTGGATTCTGAGGAAGAATCAGAGGAAGGTTTTGAGGAAGATCCTGAAGAGGTGAACCTGGAGGTATTTCTAAAGATGATTCCATTGTTTTTCTTTCACCCTGTGCAGAAATCATCACAAGATGGTCGTATTTCGACATCAGCTGGTCAGGTACCAATGTAGGATGATCCAGCTTGAGGAACAACAATTGGAAGATCAGAGTGATGCAAAAAAAGTGTGGGAAGTTCAAACGACATCACAAATAGCTACAACAAGAAGGGGTCGAGTAACGAACGGTGGTCAATACATCTCGGAGAAACTCTCTTGGTTGACTAATAATGAAATTCTTGATGTAACAGGATATCTATTGATAGAGAAAATGCAAGGAAGTAGTAGCGACTCTAGGAATGAGGAAGATTCCAAAGGAAGTCAAGAAGAGTTCAGTAGTTCGTGACTTTCCGACAGTATTTCTGGATTAGTTACCAGGATTACCACCTCACTGTGATGTCAAGTTCAAAATCGACATTCAACTAGGTAGTGCCCCAGTGTCCAAGGCACCTTACAGGATGGCACCGGTAGAACAAGATGATGTCAAGAAGCAAATCGAGGAACTACTTCGCAAAGGATTCATTAGGCCTAGTGCTTCACCTTGGGGAGGTATTATTAGTGAGGAAGAAATATGAATCAATGAGGATGTGTATTGATTACCGTGAGTTAGACCATACTTGCAAAGCAAATGTTTCTATAGAAACAAAATGTTTAGGATGCTTAACAATCTGACATTATAAGAAAGGTATTTAAAACTACTTATGTTTGAGGTGGCTATTTAGAACACATATCCGATTACTTGAATTGATAATTTATTTAATCTACTTCAGGGTGCTGTAGTTTTCTCAATGATTGATCTATGGCCAGGGTATCACCAAGATCGAGTTAGGGAGGAAGATGTACACAAGTCAAGATTCAGGACTCGGCATGGGCACTATGAGTTTTTGGTCAAGCCATTTGGAGTAACCAATGCGCCAGCAATATTCATGGATTTGATGAACCGGATTCTATAACCGTTCATTGAATCTTTTGTTGTGGTGTTCATTGACAACATTCTGGTGTATTCAAAGTCGGAAGAGGAGCATGCCAGGCATTTGGCAGAGGTGTTGAAAAAGTTGCAAGAGCAGAAATTACATGCCAAGTTGTTAAAGTGCAAATTTTGGAAGTCGGAAGTTGCATTTCTAGGTCACATCATTTCTAAGGAGGGAGTAGCTGCAGATCCACAAAAGATTGAAGCCATGAAGGGTCATGACCCATGACTGTGAAGGAAGTCATAAGCTTCTTGGTATTGACGGTATACTATCAGTGATTTATCAAATGATATGCATAGATAACGGTTCTGTTGACAGGACTCACGAAGAAGAATGTGAGCTTCACATGGACTGACAAGTGTGAAACAAGTTTTCAAGAATTAAAGAAGAAGTTGACACAACCCTGATACTGGTTTTACCATAGGCAGGCAAGGATTATGGTATCTACAGTGATGCTTCAAATAGAGGATTGGGTTGTGTGCTGATGCAAAAGGGAAGGGTAAGAGCTTATGGGTCCAGGTAATTGCAATCACATGACAAGAATTACCCAACTCATGATTTGGAATTGGCAGCAATTATATTCACTTAGAAGCAATGGAGGCATTATGTATATGGAGAGAGGTCAACATGTACACCGACCATAAGAATTTGAAGTACATGTATTAGCAGAAGATCTAAATTTATGGCAGAGAAGGTGGTTAGAGTTGTTGGAAGATGTTCGTCCTGAAATCAAGTATCACTCGGGGAAGGCGAATGTAGTGGCCGAAGAACTTAGTCAGAAGAGTGATTTGTCCCGATTGATTACAACACAAATGTAACTAGCAAAAGAATTAGATCGAGTAGGAATTGAAGCAGTATTGCTGGGACTGGGGGCAATTTTGGTACAGTTGAGACTTTAGCCTACAATGAGAGAGCAGATCATTGAAGATCAGAAGTCTGATCCAGAGATACAGAAGACGAAGGAGCAAGTTCTTGTGGACAGATTATCAGAGTTTCGAGTGAGGGACGAGGTACTTTGGTTCGGAGGTTGTGTGCGCAAGAAAATATGAACTTCAAGGAGATTATTATGCAAAAAGTGCACACCACCTTGCTATCAATACATCCTGGAAGTACCAAGATGTATAAAGATATTTAGCAGATTTTTTGGTGGCCAAGTATGAAGAGGGATGTAGTAGATTTTGTGGTAAGGTGCATCACTTGTCAGCAGATCAAGGTAGAGAATCAGAGGTCTGGAGGTTGTCGCAACGTTTTCGTGGAGTCCGAAGGACAATGATGCGATATAGGTAATAACTAAACGATTGACCAAAATCAGCTCATTTCTTGATGATGAAGATCACTTGGTCGCTAAAAAAAGGCAAAATTGTATATCGAGGAGGTAGTGAAACTGCACGGAGTATCCGTATCGAATGTTTCAGATAGGGATGCACGGTTTAGTTCACACTTTTGGAAGAGTATACAGGAAGCTATGGGAACCAAGATTGATTTCAGTACTGCTTCACATCCTCAAACAGATGGGCAAACTGAGACGGTGAATTGAGTACTTGAAGCCATTTTGAGATCTTGTGTTATGGACATCGGAGGAAACTGAGAGAGGTACATAGGGCTGGTAGAGTTTGCATACAACAATTGCCACCAGGCTAGTATTGGCATGGCACCATATGAAGCATTATATTGGAGAAAATGCTGAACATCAGTTTGTTGGTACGAAGTAAGGGAAAGGCAAATGTTCGGACCAGAAATTGTGCAGCAAAACTTCGGCGAAGATCGAGTTAATTAGGAAGAGATTAGTCGAGGCTAGGAGTAAGCAGAAGATGTTTGAAGACGGAATTTGGAGTTTGACGAAGGAGATTCTTTTTTTTCTAAAGGTATCTCCGATGAAGGGTGCGATTATATTTGGACGAGGAGGGAAACTATCATTAAGATATATAGGTCCGTACAAGATACTGGAAAGTATTGGCAAGACGGCATATAGACTGGAGTTATCAGAAGAGTCAGCACTGATAAATAATGTATTTCATGTATCTATGAAGTATGTGTCAAATAAAAATCACCAATTACCTCAAGTACCGGAAGGATAGCAACAAAACTTGAGCTACAAGGAATAGCCGGTGGAGATTTTGGATCGATGGGAGAAGGTATTGAGGAACAAGGTTATACCTTTGGTCAAGGTGTTATGGAGGAATCATCTGGTCGAAGAAGCTACTTGGGAGTCTGAACATCGGATGAAAAGCGACTTCCCTGAACTATTAGTGTAACTTTGTATTTTTGTTGTTTCCCCTTACTAAGTATGGGGACAGAACTATTCCAAGGAAGGAGTATTGTTACACCCGGCGAAAATATTTTGCCCACTGTGACACGTGCAATGCAAGTGCATGAAATTATGAAAATTTCAATTGTATTTGTAATTCCCTACATATTTTAATACAATATTTTGAGTTAATAAATAAGTTTTTAAATTTATTTATTTAATTAATTTGAAATTTTGTGAAATGATTCTTTTACACGTGCAAAACACATGTATATATTTATGAAATGCAAGTTTGGAATTTTGAGTTGATAAATAAATTCTATTATTTATTATTGCACATATTCGAATTTTTGAGATTTTTCTGAATATGAGAAACAACTTTTGTAAATATTTCGAAAGAAGGGGGTTTTCTTGCAAAAATGGCAGTGGTGGCAAATTTAAATTTCAAAAAAAAATGGTTGGCTGCATATCAGGGCAGGTTTTGGCATTAGAGAGATTTGGGGGAGAGATTTTACCCGTTTGATTTGATTTGATTAATGAAATATTTAATTATGCAATTTTGGGATTGTGAAGGGACTAAATTGCAAAATTGCGATCATAACCCTAAAAATCCAGCACCCGGTGATATAAGAGAGGGTTTGAATAGAGGATTTCGGCCTTCTTATTGTATTGGCTATTTTGGGTGATTTTTTTGAGTTTTGGAGTGGATCTTTCGCTTGGAGGAGAAGGTTTCTAGATTGTATCAATTTCTTCTTGAGGTGGGTAACACTCCAACTCTCTTATTTTATTTTTATACTTAGTATCATGCTAGGGATGGACTCTTGTATGTCATGGATTGATTTATAGCATCATTGTAGTGCCAATTGAGATGTATGCATTATATGACATTGTTGATTATATAGCTTAAAGATTGAAATTATATTGCATATGAATATAAAGTAATTCGTTCTAGAATAATAGAGTTTTCTTTGCATGATGGATGAAATATCTATTTATATAAAGTGATCTAATGAACCCATAAATTATTGTGGATGATTAGAAATTGCTATATGTTCTTAGAAATCATGTTGATCATTTAAAGATGAGATTTTTTTGGGTTTTTATTCACTATTTTAACACAAAATAATTTTTGTATGATTAATCTTGCTTGTTTGACCATGCTAAGATGTGTATTTTTGCAAAAGAAAATCAAACAATGGAGATTAGGGTTTTGGCCACCAGGTTTGGGGTTTCTGTGGCTAACCCTAGGGGTTAGGGTTTTGGTCTGGGGAATGTATAGAAACCTGGGTTTGCACAGTGCAAACCCGAGCACTATACAAACCCCGGCTGATGTTTTTTTTGGCTCTCGGGTTCAGGGTTTTGGCTCAGCTTTTTAAGAGCTTTTGTGTGGGGGTTTGTGTGCTAGGGTTTGAGAATACTAGTATGCATATTGTATGTGCATATATTAAATCTAGTATTTGTATGAAGTTTTATTGATCATTTCGATCAAGTTCCGAAGGTGAAAATTTCATATTTTGCGAAAATCTAGCTTCAACTTTTGATATATTGGAGTAATGATTTCGGGGAAATAAATCTATATTTTTGTAAATGAAATTCTCAGTTTTAAGGGGTTATGTATTTCAGTTTTGAAGAACGAAAATTGAATTTGAAAAAGGTTTAGTTTTCAGTTTCTAAAGAGGTAAAATTCAGGGTTTTAGAACTAAAGAATTTCAGATTTTGGGTGGAGATCTCATATAATTAAGAGACTTGTTTTAGTTCAAGTTGATTGTGATGTTTTATGTATGTATGGAAAGTGAAAATTGAAAGTTAAAAATTTAAGGATTTTGTGGATTTGATTTTGTTTCCATATAAGAAAGGGTCGTTTATGTTTATTAAATGAAATGTGAATATTGAAGAGCTCGTTGATATAACAATGTGTATTCTTGGAATGAGATTTCTTGTTTGAGATTTTGATTCACAGTCGTGGTGTTATGGAAAAAGTATTGTTTTTCAAAAGAAAAGAGAATATACAGAATGTTTTGATGAACAACCAAGTGAGGGTTTTTTATTCTGATTTGGGTTATTGTGAGAACCCTAGATGGACGCTTGAGGCGTTGAGTTGGGAGCCCTAGATACTGAGCAAACCCAAGATTACCGACAATGGATATTTTCGATTGTGGGAATTTAGCCTGCAAGGCTATTGTGCCTGGTTTGGCATGTGAAGTCCGGTAGGGTAGAGCTAGTTCTAGGTGGCTCAGGTTGCTATGAATACAAATCTTTGGAAATACACTAAGTTGGGAGTTGTGACTGTCACGCCCTGCATTCCAAACTACGGGAATACAAGTACGTAATGATGGCCCAGCGAATGATGTAAACACCATCCATAAGTTGTACCAGTCTAACTCAACAATATGAATAACAATCACAGCCACGCAAGAGAATATAATCAAATGAACGAAAAACAACTTCAATAATAAATGAAACAATTCAAAACATAATATCCAACATCTGGGATAAAACAAACTCCGGGTCATAAAAACCCAAAACAAAGTACAACATCAATAACAATGTTCAAGGAAAAATAGCATAAAAGAAATTCTACCAGTCTATTCTCGCACTCCATTCTCTAAAATTATTGTTCACCAAGTCCTTCTGGTATTACTCCTTTGGTACCTGTGAACTCATGATCTAAAAATAGAGAAATAATGTTCATTAGAGCAAGTCATGGATGGCAAGTAGCAAAAAACAGAGAACAAGAAAACATGATATATCAAGAATAAAGGACTAGATCAAATCAAGAACAAAAACAAGGATTGGCAATAATGTCAAGGGTCTATATTCAATCATGCGATAATCACTAGTTACAATTCATGATCAATAACAATGATAATAAAACGAGATCAACCATGCAATGTCGATTTAGGGTTGTTATTCATTTTATTAGCATATCTAATGTACGTAATACTGTGTTCCATACCACAGGTTCGGTGCATGCAAACAGTGATCGTTTAGACTGTGATAGTGAATTCAATAGATTGTGTACTCGGATAACACGATAACATGATAACAAGATTTGATGATAACACGATTAACAATCGATACTCCACCTTCCATGACAATAAACATGTAAACACTAGTAGAAAACCTTGCAATAACAACAAATTTTTTACAAGTACCAAAATTCTATTGTTAGTACTACCATCTACAACGGATTAATCACAACAAACCTCTTCGTTGTGAATGTTTTTGACATCCGCAAGAGATTCTATTAATCTGTTGCAATTGCAACAATTGCAAGAGAAAAATTGTAACATAATATATTCCATTACTAAAATAGTTTTTTAATCTTTAATATTAAACACGTATTAGAGACGTAAAATTACTTTTCTAAAATAAAACCATTCATCTCCTTCTTTAACCAACAACAGATCTCTCTCTCTCTCACACACAAAATGATATCGGCTAAAACCCTAAATCCCGAAATACTCTGAATCTCTTCTCCCCTTTAATCTCAGACTTCCGCCCTCACCTTCGGCGTCGCTCGAGCTTCCGCCCTCACCTTCGGCGAATGGAGACTGGGCTTTGGGGAGGCCGGTGGCCTTCAACTGCTTTGGGGATATTGGGCTTTGGGGAGGCCTTCAACTGCTTCTGAAATCACCTGCGGCGGCAAGGCCGGTGGCCGTGAGGTCACGTGCGCCGCGCGTGCAGACGCTGCAGGTGAAATTGCCGCCTCTTTCGTGCAACTTCAGGTTCACCACCGGATCGTCTCCGCCTACGGTGGCGGCGGTGGATATCGGTGGCGAGGATGGTGGTGGTGATGCGAGCGGTAATCTTGATGCGGTGGCGGTTGTTGTTGGTGAGAATGGGGTTGAGGTCAGTCATGAGTCGCCGTATAATTTGAAGGGTAATGGCAGCGGAGAGAAGAAGAAGGAGGTGGTACTGCCGTTGAAAATCAAGAGGAGGTGGACCGATGTGAATTCTTATGATGCTAAAAAGGTAAATTCTTCCTCTCTTTTTTTTCATTATAAATTTTGTCATGTTACTACTTGTAATTATAGTACAATTTTGTATTGCTAATTGTCAATATATACAATGTATTACAAATGGTTTGGTCCTAGATATATGCAAGCCTCACCTCGAATCAATTCTCTTCAGAAATCTGTCATTGTATCATAGCTTTTAACGTCGTAATGTATAACAAATTTCTAAAATATCTTTATTCTTGTAGAAGAGGGATCATGTAGATGAGTTATACTCTACTACTGCAAGTAAATGAGAACCGGAAGATATTTACTTGTTGGATGTCCACATAGTATTATTAGATGCGATCCTTTACCCTTAACACATTGAAATTGTTCCATGGTCGGTAATAATATCAGCTAATGTTGCATGGAATGCCCTCTCTATTAATTACTAGACATACATGTTGAAGTTTTTTTTATTACTTTTTCAGAAACTTAAAGCTTGGTGTCAGCTTCCAAATGGAGACTGGGCTTTGGGGACGGTAATATATACTTCAGGTCCAGAGTCAGATGGTAATATATATTTGGATAGTTTTACTTGAAAAGGTAATTGTTCATCCTTGAGTTGAGGTTTATTGTCTTTATTTTCACCAATCTATTTCATTTTTTATAATTACTATTTATTTCTTGATCAGTCGAGAGTGGTTCAATGTGCAGTTGGTGAACAGTCATATCATATATTTTATCAGCTCTGTGGTGGTGCTCCATTATCTCTAAAAGGTAGACCTTGTTATTTATGAATTTCCTACTTTTTAATGGTTTCTCTTTTTCAGTTTTCCCATATAAATTTCTTTAGCACCATGCATTTTTTCTTATACCAATAATGACTTATATCAGTAAAAATTGGTTGTGTACAAGTTTTTGGTTTATGCTTGCTACTCGACTTTCTTACTTTTGTATGTTGTTCTCTCCTTGATGTATGAATAAACTTCTTGTTTTTTCTTCTTTTAAAGTAGTTCTTCTAATTTTGTCATGGAACATAGCCAGAATCAAACAATTCAGTGCTTCACAGTCGCTTGACCCATATAGAGTCCATGTCAAGGTCGATAACCAGCCAAACAAGATTTTAGATAGATCAGACACTGACAACAACAACAAAGCCTTGATCCCAAAATTTTTGGGTCAGCTGCATGAATCCTTCTTCATCACTCAACTCTATTTTGGCTTCGTCAAATTGACACTTTATACATCCTTAATAGCTTCAACCCAAGTTAGACGAGTAGTTCATTTGTTAAAAATAAGTGAAAATATATATTTAACCAAGATCCTAAATAACTTCTTGTTTTGATTTCTTCTAGTTGTGTTAAGTCAATGTGGTATATATTATATTATTCCATTTGATTGATTTTGGTACTAGAAGCTTCTTGATTTATGATACTTCTCTGGTATAACCAAGCAAAAAAATCTCAATAGTTTACAAATACAATTGGTTTGTATGCTTTATAATGTAACTTATCCATTGGGAAACTTTTTTTTCCAATTGTTTTTTGCATAAATTCAAGTGAAATTCAATTGCCAAACTCTGAACTTCTTAACACAGAGAAACTAAATTTGGAAAAGGTGGATGAATACAAATATTTGAAGCAGAGCAGCTGTTATACTGTTGCTGGGGTTGATGATGCTGAAAGGTTTCATTCTGTTATGGTAATATGAGATGCCTAACTTTGTTATAATTATATATCGTGTACAAGAGAAATTCCCCATGCTAATTCCCTTTTCGATTTCATAAAGCTATGGATGTTGTTCATATCAGCAAAGCGGATCAACATAATGTGTTTGCAATGCTTGCGGCTGTTGTTTGGTTGGGTAAGATCTCCTTTACTGTGATTGATAATGAAAATCACATTGAAGTTGTGATGGATGAAGGTAGAGTCTTTGAAAATTTTCTAGAAGAAATTGGCAAGCTATTCATGATTTCAAATTTTTTTAGTTCAATAAATTTATAAATTTCTAAATGGTTACAATTGAATGCTGTAATCCTTCCCTCTTGTCTTGACTAGAGTTTTTATTACTTTTTCTTACGAAAATTAATGTTCATTCTCTATTTTTTGGGCACATTGTGTCATTTAAGTGATTATTGTACACTGTGCAATTTTATATTCATTGGATTTATGTTATATGGTTTACTGTTTGATCTTGATTTGTTTATTAGACAACCACCCCATGTTTTTTTTTATGGAAGTAGCACTTGTGATTGCTAAGAATGGATTGATTGAAGTAACACTATCTTGTTCTAATGGTTATTATACAGGATCTGATAGGCCTTCTCAAGTGCCTCGTGGTCTTTTCACACAAAATAGCTACTGCAGACAAGAAGGTAACTCATATCATACTTGTCTGCAGTAACCTCATCTAGTAGCACGTATCTTATGGGCAGTGCTATTTTGTGTTTTATGTTGTGCTTTAACCTTTTCAGTATATATTGAATTTGGCATTATTCTATATGTTTATAAAATTTGGTTTTACACTTTCAGAGAAGCACTACTTCATTTGATTTTGAGTTCGAGTCATACAACTACAGTGGCTTTGACATCGCAAATCACTTTAATGAATATGTGGGTTATGAATGTGACTACAATCTACAGCTTGTATGTATTTTTTGATAGTTTATTAATCCTTTTTGTCGAATGCTTTGGATCTTTTTGTGCTAATTCTTGGTAAATCACATCTATCTTAGGTACCCAGATCAGGATGCCCAATACCATTTCTTCAGGAATTGTTTGTTTTGTGCCTAATAAAAATTGTTTGTTACTGGGTAGTTGTTGCTTCTAGCACCTTTGTATGGAAAGAGGAAACCCCAAGTTCTGCTCCCTGATGCACCACGAGAAGATTTGAAAACAAAGATTGACAATATTGTGAAGCATCCTTCCAGATCAAGAGGAAACCCCAAGTTAGAAGTACTTTTGAAAACATTCGTTGTATTTCTTAGAGGTTGACAACTCATATTTCCTTCTAGAATGTACTGTTGGTATTTTGGCACTTCGAAACAAATATATAATTTTGTAGTGAGAATGTTCTATAGTCTATAATATTAATGCTTATTTTGGTGTTCCTAAGTTTACTATTATCTAAATATGTATTGTTTGTTCAAATTGGATATTTTTTATTATTATGTTTTCTTTATATAATTGTGCACATCAACAGGTGAAATAATTATATGTTCTTCATCGAAGAAATACATCATTTTTAAAATTTTGATTAAGCCATCTGAACGAAATCACCAATGAAAAAACACGTCCAATTGCATTCGCGATGTAACAATTGCATTTGTGAGGTAACCATTGCAATGGAATGACTACTTTGCGAACCTCTGTAGCAATAGTTCATCAACAACGAGAAAGATCCCTATTAAAACACACTTGCAATGGAAATATTTGTTGTAGATATTTTCTTATAGACGGGGACAGCAAGAAACAACTTCCATTGCAGATATTCTATTGTAGCTAATATTCGCAAGGGATAATTAAAATTCCGATGCAAATGTGTGTATTAACCAGGAGAGATTTCACAACAACACAACTACAAGGGAATGAGAAAAAATTTCTTACGAGTGTGCATTAACTATGGAATTTCACTCTTTTACAAGGAAAAATTGTGTTGCAATTGTGGCATTTTCTACTAGTGAAACACGAAGGGCCCTAATGAGTACAGTCTCTGATTGTTCACTACCAAGTCAACCCATAATACCCCGACTTGTTACTATTTTATTTCATCTTATGTGAGCATGCAAGGTTGTGTACTGCAAGGTGTAACTAATTCTACTCATTACATGCAAGGAAAGAAGCATTTCACTAAATCAATAGAAAATATACAATCTGGATAGCAAGACGTTTCTGTACAAAAATCGGTTTTCTTGTTGCTACATGAAAGCAAATCTGGACCCGTCAGAAATTCTAGAAACTAGACTCTCTGCCAGTTCCAGCACAAATGCATACGACGTATACAAATCACAGAAACTAGGTTCAAATTCTTATTATTTACAAAATTTATGTTCATACAGCAGGTTATACACTAGTAGAAAATGCCACAATTGCAACAAAAATTTTCCTTGTAAAAGAGTGAAATTCCATAGTTAATGCACATTCGTAAGAGAATTTTTCACGTTCCCTTATAGTTGTGCTGTTGTGAAATCTGTCCTGGTTAATGCACAAATTTGCAATGGAATTTTAATTATCCCTTCCAAATATTAGCTACAATAAAATATCTGCAATGGAAGTTGTTTCTTGTTGTCCCCATCTATAAGAACATATCTAGAACAAATATTTCCATTGCAAGTGTGTTTTAAAAGGGATTTTTCCCGTTGCTGATGAACTATTGCTACAGAGGTTCGCAAAGTATTCATTCCATTGCAATTGTTACCTCACAAATGCAATTGTTACATCGCAAATACAATTGGATGCGTTTTTTCATTGGTTATTTCGTTCAGATGGCTTAATCAAAATTTTTAAAATGATGTATTTCTTCGATGAAGAAGATATAATTATTTCACCTGTTGATGTGCACAATTATATAAAGAAAACATAATAATGTAAAATATGCAATTTGAACAAACAATACATATTTAGATAATAGTAAACTTAGGAACACCGAAATAAGCATTAATATTATAGAGTATAAAACATTCTCATTACAAAATTATATATTTGTTTCGAAGTGCCAAAATACCAACAGTACATTCTGGAAGGAAATATGAGTTGTCAAACTCTAAGAAATACAACGAATATTTTCAAAAGTACTTCTAACTTGGGGTTTCCTCTTGATCTGGAAGGATGCTTCACAATATTGTCAATCTTTGTTTTCAAATCTTCTCGTGGTGCATTAGGGAGCAGAACTTGGGGTTTCCTCTTTCCATACATAGGTGCCAGAGACATAAGATTGAAATTTAGGCGCAAACAGGTGTATGGCAAACTAAAACGAAGACATATAAGACCTTATGATTGAAATTTAGAGGGAAATTAACTCTTTAATGATAAATACTGATGATACTTACACGCCATCAAGATGTTCCTTGAAGTTTGATAAAAAACACGACAAATCTCCATAATCACATATAGTTTCCCCTGCACCTAACAAATAACCACAATAATTGTTTGCAATAATGATCACACACAAAATTAAGCAGAGTACAGTGTTATTTACTACTTATTATTATAATTGTTCTTAGAGTAGCAGAACAAAGTAATTCTAAAATGAGTAAAAGGCTTTAGAGTACTGAAATAATTGGCTAGTGATATCTAAAGAAAGTCTACATGTTCTTGAAACCTAGGTAAACTCTTAGAAAGGGCCAAAAGAAGTTTCCTTCAAACACAGCTAGTGATGCAGTTAGCAAATTGATTCTCATCATAGAACTATTGGTATCTCTTCAAGATATCTAAATAACAATCTTGTAATGCAAAGTACTCATTGTTAGAATCTTGTAATGCAAAGTACTCATTTTTATTTTTTTATTTTTTGGCTGCTTGATTCAATCCACTGTAAAATGATATAACAAGCACTTAGGAAAATAGTTTACGCATAGAATATCTTTGAGATGCAAAGAGAAGTAAGAGAATCAAATAATGCTGACAGGCCACTCAAAATTATAGCAAAGAGAGATGTTATAATCTCACCACCATTGGCCTTTCCATGAGAGACAATGAACCTCCCTACCCACAACTATAGAGCACAAGAACATATAGCAATGCCATATGTGAACCCGAGTACAAGGCCTTGAACAAGACTGATAAAGATCCCATACCTTAGCGTTGCTTGAAGAGATGTCGCATAAGTATATTTTGCCAAAGTTTCATATGTGAATGCATATAAAGTCCTTATAGAGGAGATTGCCTATAGAATCAAAACACGAAAGGAAACTCCAATTTAGTACAAACTTCCACTAGTTCTAGCAGAATAAATATGATATAAATGCATGTAGAAGAATAGATAACCTGATCAGCAGCGATTGCTGCTTCTGCATATGCATCTTGAATATTTTCAGCAAGTCTTTAATGAAAAATATTTGATATTCCTCCTGCAGCAACAATGAAAGGACCACATGCTAGCGTTAAAAGTGCAATCTGCCAACAGTTGATCAATCCAATAACAAGACCACCAATAAAGGTAGCCATGTTATGAATGTAATTTCCAACCTGTTACACAAAGCCAAGTTATCAAATATCAGACTAGAAATTTTGGATGGAAAGGGATAAAGAATATAATAACGATGAATAAATTGAATTTTACAGATGACGGAAACAACCAAACTGTAGATAGAATGTATTTCATGGAAAATAACAATGAACTTATGATGGACATACTTTCTCGCGAAGAGTTGATTGAATGAGAGACATATCAGTGAATACTTGACTAACAATGTCTCCATTATTCCCGTATGTGTCAAAAAAGCTCATTTCTTGGTTAAGTATACTTGGACATACTTCGACCTAATGATTGCAGTCTGCCTCTCACCAGTGATGATCCAGCATGATACCTCTATCACATTTATGACATTTATCAGTTCAGTATAGAAGGCAAAAAACCAAATAAAAAATCTTTCAAATAATTGATTAACCTGCATTGAGAGTAAAACTCACCTATCCACCCATCAACAAAAACACCGCAAGCTATATAGATAATGTACAAAGCATGCTGCAATTACGGAAACAAACAATTAGAGTGAAAAAAAAAACATTCTCGTTCAACTAAGTCAAGAGACCATCTTCCATTACATACCCAGGATAAAGTTCCAATAATCTAAGACCCTCTTAGGAATGGAGTTAACTTATCACTGCTGGAGTTATAGAAACTTATCTTACATAATTTGTCATACCTTAGGGTTGCTTGTACTTCATAGCTCTTTCCGAAGTTGAAATTACTCAACTTAACTCTCTCCAATGTATTTTTTTCTTCTATTCTCTTGTGTCATCAATCACGTTATCGTTTACGCAAAAAGCACAGATTTGCTATCTCTAAAATTAGCACAACTAAACTTCCCCTAGCAAAATAACTACTCATCCTAACTCCATTCCCAAGCAACGCCTAACTTTTTGACTTAAAGGAAGATACTTTTCTACGATACCATACAAGAAACAAGATCAAAACCATCAAAAAATAAAACTTTAATCGATTAATCGTCAAAATCCACCTTCTTCAATTCATCAAAATCCATGAACGGCGAAGGCGATTCTGGCGGTTCCGACACCTCCGAGACTGGGGCCAGGGGTTGGACCAGCGACGACCAGCCGAATAGACTTCGAGACACCATTGATTGGTTGACGAATTTA
The DNA here is from genome assembly GCA_017893485.1 of Hemerocallis citrina. Lineage (NCBI taxonomy): Eukaryota > Viridiplantae > Streptophyta > Magnoliopsida > Asparagales > Asphodelaceae > Hemerocallis > Hemerocallis citrina. The sequence goes on along the minus strand of CM030358.1, from coordinate 383,907,751 downwards.
GGGATTTAGGGTTTCAGCCGATATCATTTTCTGAGAGAGAGAGATATCTGTTGTTGGTTAAAGGAGGAGATGAATGGTTTTATTTTAGAAAAGTAATTTTACGTGTCTAATACGTGTTTAATATTAAAGATTAAAAAACTATTTTAGTAATGGAATATATTATGTTACAATTGTTTTCTTGCAATTTTTGCAATTGTAACAGATTAATAGAATCTCTTGCAGATGTCAAAAACATTCACAACGAAGGGGTTTGTTGTGATTAATCCATTGTAGGTGGTAGCACTAACAATAGAATTTTGGTACTCGTAAATGATTCGTTGTTATTGCAAGGTTTTCTACTAGTGATAGATTTCGTTCACATATATGTATAGGGTATGAAAACTTATCAATTAAATACACAAAAATTCACGGTGATTCCTAAGCATGTCTAGTGTCACGCCCCGCTTCCCAAAAATATGGAATCGAGCACGTGACGAAGCCCAGCGAATGATTTTTACATCATCCATAAGCTGTAGGATCGACTCAGCATCAATCAAGAATATAACTAGATTTATATATAACCAAGCATGCATGAATAACTTATTAAGCAACAGGAAACAATTTAAACAAATAATAATGTTCAAATAATTCACATGTCTGGATCAAGTATAAACTCGGAAACAAGTCTTAAACAACAGAAGAAATAAATACCTTAAGGAAAGCAACTATTTAACAGATCCTTGCTCCAAGCAAAACCTGAAATGTCTGCTCGCCAATTCCAGCAGATAGCTTGTCTCCCAAGTCTGCTTAATAAATATAAACAGGAAAACGAAGGGGAAACAAGAGAAAATGCCCTTAGTGCAAGCTAGGGCCACAAATAGTAAAAGCAAGTACAAGAAAGGGGAAAACAAGAATTGGAACCAAGAATAAACCGAGTTATAAGAAGTAGTGACAAATTCAAAGTCTAGCTGGCAAGAGGGAACATCATAATGACTAGATTGGATAACAACTGCTAGTGGTGAATCACATGTCAGGTGTACTTATAGGGGTATTTAATATCAAGCGACAACCTCAAGCCTAGTGTCATATGTTATTTCAAATGTCAGGTCTCATATGTCAAGTTGGCAAGTCCAAGTTCCAGGCTTTAAGTCTCAGGTATCATATTTCAGGTATCATATCATCAAGTATCAAGTGACAGGTGTCAAGTTCAAGTCTTGTAATTATTACTATCTAGGTAGCACGACATGCATCCATTATACTACATGGTTGCTACAGTCAAATCAATTGCGCTTAGACCTAGTAATGGAGTCTATAGGGCGGTGTACTCAGGCATCAAACTAGCAGGTGATCAACCATGGGCTCTAGAGGTGGCCCCCGTAGACTCTAGAGGTGGCCCCCGTCATCCATGACGTGGCACTTAGTTCTACGTGGCACTTAGTTTCATATGATCTCAAACATACATCATGTAATCATATAATGGGCTCTAGAGGTGGCCCCCGTAGGCTCTAGAGGTGGCCCCCGTCAACCATGACGTGGCACTTAGTTCTACGTGGCACTTAGTTCCATTTAACATACAACTTGGGAAACACGGGCCCCCTTCCGAGTACACTTACCTATGTTGTCCATTCTATAGTCTTTCCCATAACCCCGGCTTGTCACTTTTGTTCAGGCAGATTTTGTGTTCTTGTATTTATACATGTGAAACAGGGTTGAAATAATCTAATTTAATTCTAAGAAAAATTGGGGATGTCCTATAGGGTGTCCAGCAACTACGTATAAAATTTGGGGTCAAACACTCGCTGTTTGCACCGCGAAAATAATTTGTAAAGAAAATATATACAGCAGTTTTTACAGAACTGCGACTACTGACACAGCTGCAGTATAACAGCCATATCTCCTAGACCGTAATTCCAAATTCAATCATTCTGGAGTCTATCGACATCTACACATCCTGATCTACGTTTTGTATTCAGGCCTCGGGCCCAAATTCCAATGTTAAAAGGGTCGAAACCTCAAAAGAAAATCCAGACAGCAACATAGGGAAATAATTCACTAATGTAGATTTCATAGAATTATGTAATTTGGTGTCTAAAATCATTATGTGGCACAAATACATGGTAATGGGAATCAAACAGCGAATAATAGTATTTTTCAAGTCATAATAATCATAAATTGCCAAAACACTAAATTTATATGCGTCTACAATTATTAGGGGTCCTTAATTCATATGTCTATGTGATTCGCAAGTTCAAGGAGATAAAGGAGTCCAATTGAATTATTATTTAATGCGAGGAAGTTTTGTGACTCTTAGACTGGTGAGTTTGAAGGTTCAAATTGTTTTACTATGATATTCAAAGAGAGTCACAAACTAACTACATGTGGTATTTCAAGGAGACTTGTACTATGACAATAAGATGTACAAGGTTACTTGCCTTAAATCGACGGTTGAAATCTCCGCTTGTTGAAGCAAATAGAGTAGAAAAATCCCCGGAAATGTCCTCGAAATGCGCGTCCAAAAACTGATCTGAGATCGAGCTTTCCTTGCACACCCGATCGGCCCAAAACGGCGGACAGCAACTTCGGATCGGCTGCGGGTAGAACACGGAACAGCAAAACAGGCGAATCAGATCGCTGGGAAGCAGCGGATCTGAGGCCAGAACAGCGAACACAGCTCCGGATCTGGTGTGGACGAACACGGGACAGCAATCACGCGCACGGATCTTGAAGAGATCTGACGGCTGCGAATCGCTCCCGCTCTTTTCTCCTTCTTCCTCGTTCTTCTTCTTCGTTCGAACAGCGTGCAAGAGAGAGCAACGGCGGCGGCTGGACTGCGGCGACGTGGTGCGTGACTGCGACAGCCACGGAGGGCGGCGACGTCGAGAAGCGACGGCGCGGCGATGGATGGCGCGGCGGCTGCTCTGTTCGTGGGTTCGAACAGAGTGAGTGCGGCGTGGGGTTCGGCGGCGTCTGGCGAAGCAGCGGAGAGGGTGTTGGAGGCGGCGAGGCGATGGGGAATCTGTCGAAGTCGAGAGTGAGGGTGAGGGAGACGTCGAATAGGTGCGGCGAGTTGGGTGGGTTCGGAGTTGATGGGTTCGACGGCGAAGACGATGGTGGGGGGGGTTCTACGGTGGTGGGATGGCGAGCGGGAGTGGGTTGACGAGGGTGGAAGGGTATGGCGAAGGTGAGGGGATTGCTCGGAGGCGATCGGAGATCGAGGTGATGCGAGAAGGAGATGGAGAAGACGATGATTAGTGAAGGTGATTAGCGGCGGGTTGGGATTAGGTTAAAACAGTAATGAGGTAATTAGGGTTAGGGTAGGGTTTAAATACTAGGGTTTGTGGGTATTGGGTTTTGGGGTTTAGGGGACCCGTTTCAAAAAGGGCTCAACAGAAGAAATGGTCAAAATGCACAATAATGGGGATTAGAGAGATGAACGAGAAGAATCGGGCTATTTCTCATGAAGAACGGGGCAAAATGGCACACAAACGAATTGATAAAAAGATCTAAAATTGAGTCGAGACAAAAATAACGATTTTATTCGAATAGAAATAAAATACGGATCTCAAATAGATGAAAGAATACAATATGGCAAAATACAGTATAAAATACAAATATGGGGAAACAGTAGTTACAAATCCTACCCACCTTACACAAAAATTTCGTCCTCGAAATTTGCTTAGGCGGTGCACAGGACAAGGTAAAAGCAACCTAGGGGCGGGTAACAAACAAGGGATCCAAAGAAAAGTCAACTTGGTGGTAACACCAAAATAAGAGGGGGTGGGTAACAACGATGGTCAAATGGAAGGCATGAAAGAGAATAACAGCATCTAAAGGATCCAAATAACACAAGATAATAAATACGATGAAGGAGTAGGCAGAACTGAAACCAAGGAGATGGAAGACAGGAAAGGATTGAATCCAATAATGAATGAGTACATGATGGCAGGATGGAAAGCAAGAAGGAAATAACTGGTATCAAAAACGAAGAAGAACACTGAACACCACAAGACTTGCAAGATAGCAAGGCAAGGAGGTGAACGAATAGAAAAAAGCTGTAATCGAAGAAGGGAGCGACAAGGGAAAGATGCACCACGCAATGAGTCAATGGATGAGAACAAAACAAGAGATAGGGGACAGCAAGTGGTGCAAGGAATGGAACAAAACACAATACAAGAAAGGAGAAACAACAACATGATCCTGGGTCCTGTGGGTCATGGGCCCACCACGCTTCCGCTGCGCTACTTTGATGGTGACACTCCAAGCTCCAGACATGTCGTTGTAGACCACGTGACACCAAGCGACGATCCGAGCAGGAAGAAAGGAATGGGACGCCAAGATCAAAGAGAGTATGGGTTCGGGATAGATATAAACAAAGATGCAAAGAATATAAAATTGAGCTTCAATTCAAATAATCAAAATATATAGTATACGTCAAAACTAATGACTTTAACAGGAATAACAATAGTAACAATATCCATGATAATAATATCAATAGTAATAGAAAATAATAATAACAATAAAAACTAATAATAACAATGATAATGACAAAATTAGCAATATTAGTAACAAAATAATAATAATAACAATAATAATAACAGAAATAAAAATTGTCATAATCATACAGGTAATAATAATACGATGAAATAAAAATATCAACAATACTAATAATAACGATAATACATACATGACAAAGTAGAATTCAACACACTCATGAAAATAACGCAATAATAATAATAATAGCATTAAAAATAATATCAATAATGATAATAATAATATGACAATAGCAAAAATAACAATAATATCAATAAAGCAACAGTAATAATAATAAAAATAATAACAGTAATAAAGGTGATGAAAACGATAATAATAACATCAATTGAAATGACAGTAATATTAATAATACCAATAATAACAAAAATATTCTTTTACCATCAGTTTCATTATATAAGTAACTAGTCTTGAAATATAAATTAGTAATAGGTAGAAAATCTTGCCTCCTTAACATCAAGTTGCATATTGCCTTCACGACATCAGGTTTCAAATTGTCATCCAAATATTCGGCTGCACATTTTGCCTCGCCGATATTCAGTTGTAATTTGCCTCCATTGACATCGAGTTGCATATTTGGCGCCTCGATATTAGGTTGCACCGAAGTGGTGAAATATATATAAAATAAGCATGCTCGGGCTCAAAACAAATCAATAATAATAATAATAATAGTAACGATAAAAATAATAGTGTCAATAACAATAATATTGAAATATCAACAACACTAGTAAACATAATAATGCAAGACAAGATATAGTTTGGGTCCAACATTTTTGTGGAAGTAATTTGATATTAGCAATAATAATAAAATAATGAAAACAACAATAAGAATATCAATAGTAATAACAATAATAGTAATACTAGTAATGATAACGAAATTAATAGCAATAATAATAATAGTAATAATAGCATGATGCAACAAAATAAGAATTTGTCTTATCAAAATAATCCAGTAGAAACATATAGTCGATCAAAAATGAAAAGTGTAGTTAAAATACATCATTGTTCGAAATAATAAAATCTTTGTCGAGAAACATTTTTATAGAAGATCGAAAATAAATATAATAATTAATCATCGAAGTATATAAAGTATTCGGAAAAATAATTATAAAGAGAAAAATAAGTAGGAGAAAAATGAAGCTACATCCAATAAGAAGTTAAAGAGAATGATGACTAGAAGGGACGAAAGAAAATTAAGGAATTGATTACGAAGGAAGTGGGACGAGGGGCAAAATCGGGATTAAAGAGAATATAGCAGGGAAGAAATAATCAACATGATACTCAAAGTGAGTCAACAGTTGTAGATGAACGCAAGGCACGAAAAGTAATGAACGACACACGAACTGAAATAAGAGGGGATCAACGAGGCAAGCAGAAGATAAGAGATTGCTTGCACCGGAATCAAAAGAATATGGGTATGGAAGAATAAATTGTACCCAATAAGAAATCAACAAATCAGGACGAATGCAATAGATGGAAGGAAGCAAGGAGTCAAAGAATTGGATATGGAGAAATCAAAATGGATGGGATAAGACTTGTATCCAGATCGAGTTGACTATTAAATTATTCATGTGGTTGCATGGCCTGTTTAATGTTGAGTTAATCCTGATTGAGTCAAGCATGTCTAATGTATTAGTTAGACTAACACATTAGCCAAACCTGAGCTCTGATACCACTAAAAACCTTGTCACGCCCCGCTTCCCAAAAATATGGAATCGAGCACGTGACGAAGCCCAGCGAATGATTTTTACATCATCCATAAGCTGTAGGATCGACTCAGCATCAATCAAGAATATAACTAGATTTATATATAACCAAGCATGCATGAATAACTTATTAAGCAACAGGAAACAATTTAAACAAATAATAATGTTCAAATAATTCACATGTCTGGATCAAGTATAAACTCGGAAACAAGTCTTAAACAACAGAAGAAATAAATACTTTAAGGAAAGCAACTATTTAACAGATCCTTGCTCCAAGCAAAACCTGAAATGTCTGCTCGCCAATTCCAGCAGATAGCTTGTCTCCCAAGTCTGCTTAATAAATATAAACAGGAAAACGAAGGGGAAACAAGAGAAAATGCCCTTAGTGCAAGCTAGGGCCACAAATAGTAAAAGCAAGTACAAGAAAGGGGAAAACAAGAATTGGAACCAAGAATAAACCGAGTTATAAGAAGTAGTGACAAATTCAAAGTCTAGCTGGCAAGAGGGAACATCATAATGACTAGATTGGATAACAACTGCTAGTGGTGAATCACATGTCAGGTGTACTTATAGGGGTATTTAATATCAAGCGACAACCTCAAGCCTAGTGTCATATGTTATTTCAAATGTCAGGTCTCATATGTCAAGTTGGCAAGTCCAAGTTCCAGGCTTTAAGTCTCAGGTATCATATTTCAGGTATCATATCATCAAGTATCAAGTGACAGGTGTCAAGTTCAAGTCTTGTAATTATTACTATCTAGGTAGCACGACATGCATCCATTATACTATATGGTTGCTACAGTCAAATCAATTGCGCTTAGACCTAGTAATGGAGTCTATAGGGCGGTGTACTCAGGCATCAAACTAGCAGGTGATCAACCATGGGCTCTAGAGGTGGCCCCCGTAGGCTCTAGAGGTGGCCCCCGTCATCCATGACGTGGCACTTAGTTCTACGTGGCACTTAGTTTCATATGATCTCAAACATACATCATGTAATCATATAATGGGCTCTAGAGGTGGCCCCCGTAGGCTCTAGAGGTGGCCCCCGTCAACCATGACGTGGCACTTAGTTCTACGTGGCACTTAGTTCCATTTAACATACAACTTGGGAAACACGGGCCCCCTTCCGAGTACACTTACCTATGTTGTCCATTCTATAGTCTTTCCCATAACCCCGGCTTGTCACTTTTGTTCAGGCAGATTTTGTGTTCTTGTATTTATACATGTGAAACAGGGTTGAAATAATCTAATTTAATTCTAAGAAAAATTGGGGATGTCCTATAGGGTGTCCAGCAACTACGTATAAAATTTGGGGTCAAACACTCGCTGTTTGCACCGCGAAAATAATTTGTAAAGAAAATATATACAGCAGTTTTTACAGAACTGCGACTACTGACACAGCTGCAGTATAACAGCCATATCTCCTAGACCGTAACTCCAAATTCAATCATTCTGGAGTCTATCGACATCTACACATCCTGATCTACGTTTTGTATTCAGGCCTCGGGCCCAAATTCCAATGTTAAAAGGGTCGAAACCTCAAAAGAAAATCCAGACAGCAACATAGGGAAATAATTCACTAATGTAGATTTCATAGAATTATGTAATTTGGTGTCTAAAATCATTATGTGGCACAAATACATGGTAATGGGAATCAAACAGCGAATAATAGTATTTTTCAAGTCATAATAATCATAAATTGCCAAAACACTAAATTTATATGCGTCTACAATTATTAGGGGTCCTTAATTCATATGTCTATGTGATTCGCAAGTTCAAGGAGATAAAGGAGTCCAATTGAATTATTATTTAATGCGAGGAAGTTTTGTGACTCTTAGACTGGTGAGTTTGAAGGTTCAAATTGTTTTACTATGATATTCAAAGAGAGTCACAAACTAACTACATGTGGTATTTCAAGGAGACTTGTACTAGGACAATAAGATGTACAAGGTTACTTGCCTTAAATCGACGGTTGAAATCTCCGCTTGTTGAAGCAAATAGAGTAGAAAAATCCCCGGAAATGTCCTCGAAATGCGCGTCCAAAAACTGATCTGAGATCGAGCTTTCCTTGCACACCCGATCGGCCCAAAACGGCGGACAGCAACTTCGGATCGGCTGCGGGTAGAACACGGAACAGCAAAACAGGCGAATCAGATCGCTGGGAAGCAGCGGATCTGAGGCCAGAACAGCGAACACAGCTCCGGATCTGGTGTGGACGAACACGGGACAGCAATCACGCGCACGGATCTTGAAGAGATCTGACGGCTGCGAATCGCTCCCGCTCTTTTCTCCTTCTTCCTCGTTCTTCTTCTTCGTTCGAACAGCGTGCAAGAGAGAGCAACGGCGGCGGCTGGACTGCGGCGACGTGGTGCGTGACTGCGACAGCCACGGAGGGCGGCGACGTCGAGAAGCGACGGCGCGGCGATGGATGGCGCGGCGGCTGCTCTGTTCGTGGGTTCGAACAGAGTGAGTGCGGCGTGGGGTTCGGCGGCGTCTGGCGAAGCAGCGGAGAGGGTGTTGGAGGCGGCGAGGCGATGGGGAATCTGTCGAAGTCGAGAGTGAGGGTGAGGGAGACGTCGAATAGGTGCGGCGAGTTGGGTGGGTTCGGAGTTGATGGGTTCGACGGCGAAGACGATGGTGGGGGGGGTTCTACGGTGGTGGGATGGCGAGCGGGAGTGGGTTGACGAGGGTGGAAGGGTATGGCGAAGGTGAGGGGATTGCTCGGAGGCGATCGGAGATCGAGGTGATGCGAGAAGGAGATGGAGAAGACGATGATTAGTGAAGGTGATTAGCGGCGGGTTGGGATTAGGTTAAAACAGTAATGAGGTAATTAGGGTTAGGGTAGGGTTTAAATACTAGGGTTTGTGGGTATTGGGTTTTGGGGTTTAGGGGACCCGTTTCAAAAAGGGCCCAACAGAAGAAATGGTCAAAATGCACAATAATGGGGATTAGAGAGATGAACGAGAAGAATCGGGCTATTTCTCATGAAGAACGGGGCAAAATGGCACACAAACGAATTGATAAAAAGATCTAAAATTGAGTCGAGACAAAAATAACGATTTTATTCGAATAGAAATAAAATACGGATCTCAAATAGATGAAAGAATACAATATGGCAAAATACAGTATAAAATACAAATATGGGGAAACAGTAGTTACATCTAGTCTCTGCCAAATTAATTTCACATTTTAATTTTACTGTTAACATGACTTTTTATTAACAAATCAGGGTGATACACATATAATTGCAAATCTGGAAATCCAGACCTAGAAGTACTAAAAGTCATATATCTTACAGATTATAACTTAGAATTCAAAACCGACAAATGTTCTGGAAAGTAGACACATGGTGGTACAATTCATTTAGGCACGGTTCCTTCAAATTATTACAGAAATAGGTTCGAAAGTTTAATGCAAAAGAGGCAGACAGCAGGACAGAAAATGAATTAACATGAATTGACAAAAATTTCAATACACAAGCATGCAATATCATGGTAATTAATTAACAAAAGTTCTATTTAGTTATTAACATACAATTTCACGGTTAACGATGCATTTTGAAATCAGGGCAATTAATTCATGAAAATAATATTCAATCGAGAACATCTCAATCATCAATCAATTATATAGCATGGATCTAATTGTTTTCATGTATTACGTGCATATGCAATGTGCAATAGGGACTATGGTTCGAGTCAAAGATAATGGCATGAAAAGAGGTATATCACTTGGTTTCGCCGATGAATCTGAGATAAACTCTTGAACAAAAACCAATACAGATATGAATCTGGGAATATGAGCTACTTGCAGGAATCAAAGAAATTTCTTGAACACGAACAATAATAGGGTTCAAGAAGACTTGCCTTTATATGATTAGTCTGAATATAATAGAATAACACGATTAGGATCCCGACGGTGTGAAACGTGCCACGCCCATAACAGCAACAACAGCAATGGCAGACCTCCAAACAGCAACCATCGGTTCTCCAACAGCAACCACCGGACCCAAACAGCAAACAACGAATCTTCAATAGGAAACAACAAGATTAACGGTGCTCGGGTGGTGCTGGTTTTGTTGCGATGATGGAGGTAGCGGTCTAGCATCGGTGGTCGACGAGAGGGATGGTGGAGCGAAATGTAGATGACGACGAATACGGTGGTAGAGGAGCAACGGGGTGCAGGTCCGGTGGTTGAGGTGGTTGTGGTGGCTGACTGATGACGAGGGAGGAACAGGGTAGCAGATGGATGGATGGCAGCGGGCGATCGGGAGTTGTAGATGATGAGGACAAAGATGGAGGTGTTGTGTGACCGACAGCAGTTGGCCTTCGACAGCTATGGATGGAGGACGGTGGAAGTTGATGAAGGCGAGGTGGTGAGATGAAGAGTGATGGGTTTCGGAGCAGGCGTATGGAGGAAGAAGATGAGGGTGATTAGTAGCGGGGGTAATAGGTTAATGATGATTAGGGGATAGTAATTAGGGTTAGGCTGATTATATATATGTTGGATCCTGTAGGCAAGGCAACAAACACTAGAGGGGGGGTGAATAGTGTTTATTAAAATAAAATTGCGGAATAAGAATTTTTCTTCGGTACAGTCGACCTAGGAGTGAACCATTCAACTGAACTAACCAAATAAAAGATAATTCAAACAACTCTGTGAAGTCGACTTAAAGTAGAAACAGGCGACTTATGAACAGTTAATTTTCAGAGTATACGAGTCTGACCAGTCGACTGATAATGTACTGAGTCAACTGTCTAGACAAGTTTTACAGTATTAACACAACAGAGAAAATGTAAATGCAAGTTCAGAGAGATACAACCACAGAGTGCACACGATGTATCCTGGTTCGGTCCTTCCGACCTACATCCAGTCCCCAAGCAACCCACTTGAGATTTCCACTATTCTTGAAAAAAATTACAAGAATACCCTACGGCGTTCAGACAACAACCTTCTATAACCCGTAGTCCTTTCTCTCAACCAGAGAAAGCAACCCACTCTTCCACCAAGAGTGACACAACTGACTCTACACCCTAGAGTCCTACTCTCCAGCCGAGAGGAAAAGAAAAACAATAAAATGTTTACAATCAACCTATAGCCTTGTTTGTGATTTGTGTTATAGTACGTGGCTAAAGAGGTTGACTTCTATATCCAGTCGAGAACGAAATCAGATGTTATACTGGACTGAATGTAGAGAACCAAGACTTCTTAATTTGAAAGCTTTGTCTCTTGAAAAATGTAACACTTAAAATCTCAAAAATGAATGCTTGGAGTATTAGACCTTTTAACAGTGGATTCTAACCTCTATTTATAGAGTTAGATTCACTGGACGTTAGGAATCAGTTTTCCAACTGTCAACCAACGGATCTAAACAGCTTTGAATTTGAAAAACGATTTTAAAAACAGAAAACTGTCAAACGCACTCGAACAGTCGACTGGGTTGCCATAATGAGTCGACTGGTCAGAGTTTGAGTAAGTTTAGTCAGTTTTGTACCAACAGTCGACTGGTATAAGCATCGGTCGACTGGTACTCAATAGCTAAACTATTTCAAATTATTTGACCTTTTTTTTTACGTTTAAAAAAAAACACACATTTGTAAGAGAGTGAGTGTATGTGTTTGTGACAAGGCTTTACATCATACTAAGACTCAAATAAAACAAAATTAAATTTGTTTACAAGACATAACAATAAATGATACGTGAAGCATAAGTCTTGGCTTGAGTCTTGAGTCTTGAGTGAAGCTTTAGCCTTTGTCTTTATCTGGAGCTTTTGCTTGTTCATTTGTTCAGCTGTATAGTAATAAGACCTTTGTGTATACAACTTGCAATTATAAAGTATAGCACAGACACATGTTGCAGTGTGTTGTGATCATCAAAATCAAGAATCAATATTCTCCCCCTTTTTGATGATGACAACACAATAGCTAATAATAGCATAAATAATACAAGCACAGAATTGATATGCTCCCCCTATTAAAAGCACAACATGCATACATAAAGATGTATCATAAAACAGCAAAAAGCTTTAACAGACTGTAGTAGTCGACTTATAATGTGATCAGTCGATGTAACAGAGAAAAAAAATAAACACAGCAAACACAACAAACACAGTAAACACAATAGATATTTCTCCCCCTTTGTCATCAACAAAAACATAAGATAACGAAGTCTGTGTAACAAAGTTTCTCTTACAGAAATAACAAAGTCTGTGTAAAACTAATAGCAGATAAAAAGAAGGAAAAATACATAGAAAAGAGAATTAAAAAATCATCAATCTTCGTCTTCTGTGTCTTCATCAACAGCTTGAGACGGTGGTGGAAATTGAGTAGTAAAAAGATGAGTCAGATGGGAGATTTTGGAGTCAAGGGAGTTAATATGAGAATCAAGAGTGTCTTGACGTTCCATTAGATAGTTAACACAATGATATAGAGAACGTGGATCATCAAAATCAGCACGAGGACGAGAGGAACTGGAGGCGGAAGATGGTCTAGCAGAAGTTGCGAGAGGAACTTGGGTTGGAGGAGAGCTAGGGGAAGTTCTAGATGGAGGGTCAAGAAGCTTCATACGGGGTAAACTAGCACGATCGAAGAACTCATAATGCTTAATAACATTGGTCTCGGAGTCGAGATCAATATCATAAGCAAGAAAGACACGAGTGAGGAGACCACCAAATGGTAAAAAATGGGTATGAGACTGATGGAGTCTCGAAAAAATGACACGATCCCAATTGATATTAATTCTTCCAAAAATTGCATAAACTGCTTGTTGCAATTCCATAGAATACTGATCATAACTGCCTCTTTTGGGAAGAATATTATAAGCAAGTATTCTGGCAACTAGTTTTGCAATGGGTGTGATAGATCGACTAGTCATGGGGGGTCCATGATTGGGCAAAAAGATTTTTGATAGGATAGATGTATCATCTAAAATGATCTCCCCTAAATCAAGTCCCTCATCATCAATACCCATAATAAGATTACTTCTATCGGATGTGAGTTTAATCTTCTTATTTTTTACCGAAGAATAAACAACAATTTCTCCATCATCCGTTTGAACTACTCTCATATTGGTATGAAAAAGATAGATGAGTTGTGGATAATAGTCGGGTTGATTTTCCAAGGATAAAAACTCATATAGACTACAATGTTGAAAAAGAGAAATAAGATTGAACCTATCTAAATCATTGAAGTTGACAAATCTACCCGGAAAAATCACAATGTTACAAATAAGATACCACTTTTCTAAGAGTTCAGAACTCCTAAGATATTGAGAATAGTCTTTTGATGAAGAACTATCATCAACATGGGATCTCTTAGATCTTTTCAGAGCCATTAAAGGAATCAAACAAAGAGAAGTGAGATTTAAAAAGATTATACCAACAAGGAGAATGGAATCAAACAGCAAGGAATCGGAAATCAGCAGCTCCAAACAGATTCGGCAGTCGACTTCCGGATCGATCTCCTTCTCCTTAGGGTTCAGATTGGGGAAAAGTAAAAGTGAAAAATTGGGGCTGTGAGAGGGTTTTTAACAGAAAACAGATAGCTGAGATTGAATAGGAATGAGATCAACGGCTCACACAGGAGTCACGGGCGAGTAAAAAGATAACAATTTGTCTCAAGAATTGTGTGATGATTCGACGATGAAGACAGACTGACTCGCGACAGTCGACTGGTTTTAGGAGACAGTCGACTTAGTTGAGAGAAAAATAAGTATTTATAACCATTGATCAGTCGACTTGGTGAAATTTCAGTCGACTGGTCAGAGAGAAAAAATAAGTATATATAGAGAATACGGGACAGTCGACTTAGGGAAATCTCAGTCGACTAACCAGAAATATTTTCAACAAATATCAAGAAAATTACATATCCCTAGTTCTCTTCTTAAAGTAATAAAAATGTATTCTTTAAGGGGTTTTGTAAAGATATCAGCTACTTGTTTATCAGTAGAGATAAAATCTAAAGATATGCCTCCTTTTAAAACATGATCACGTAGAAAATGATGTCGAATATCAATATGTTTCGTACGTGAATGTTGAACCGGATTTTTAGATAAATTAATTGCACTGGTATTATCACACATTATTGAAGGTTTTTCAAAAGAAATACCATAATCTAATAAGGTTTGTTTCATCCACAAAATTTGTGCACATGCCAAACTTGCAGCGATATATTCAGCTTCTGTAGTAGATAGGGACACTGAATTTTGCTTTTTACTGCACCAAGAAACCAGGGAATATCCCAAAAGTTACATGTTCCACTAGTGCTCTTGCGATCAGTTTTACTACCAGCAAAATCAGCATCACTATACGACAAAAGTTGAAAATTATCGGTGCGTGGATAAAATAAGCCATAATCAGATGTGCCTTTAATATATCTTAAAATTCGTTTCACTGCTTTTAAATGAGACTCTTTAGGACTAGACTGATATCTAGCACACAAACATACACTGAACATAATATCCGGTCTACTAGTGGTAATATATAAGAGTAAACCAATCATACATCGATAGAGTTTCTGATCGACACTCTTACCTAATATATCTTTGTCAAGGGTAGTAGTAGTAGCCATAGGTGTGGATTTACTACTTGTACTATCCATGTTAAATCGTTTGAGTAATTCCTTTGCATATTTTTCTTGATTAATAAATATGCTATTTGAAGACTATTTAATTTGTAGTCCAAGGAAATAATTGAGTTCACCCATGTGACTCATCTCAAACTCGTTTTTCATGGTGTTAGCTAACTCTTGACATAGATTATTATTAGTAGAACCAAAGATTATATCATCAACATATATTTGTATGATTAAGATATCATTCTTAATTCTTTTGATAAACAAGGTAGTGTCTACTTTACCTATCTCAAATCCTGTTTCTAAAAGAAAAGTTTTCAAACGATTATACCAAGCACGTGGTGCTTGTTTAAGACTGTATAAAGCGTTTTTCAATTTTAAAACATGGTTTGGGAATTGTTCATGTTCAAAACCTGGTGGTTGTTTAACATAAACATTCTCTTTAATAAACCCGTTAAGAAAAGCACTTTTAACATCCATTTGATAAAGTATAAAATTCATGAAACAAGCAAAAGATAATAAAATACGAATTGATTCTAATCTAGCAACAGGAGCATATGTTTCATCAAAATCTATGCCTTCTTCTTGATTATATCCTTGAGCAACTAGTCTAGCTTTGTTCCTAACAACTTGTCCTGATTCATCTAACTTATTTTTAAATACCCATTTGGTACCAATAATAGTATGATCAGGAGGTCGTGGAACTAAATCCCATACATCATTCCTTATGAATTGGTTTAACTCATCTTGCATGGCATTCATCCAAAATTCATTCTCACAAGCTTCTTGTATATTTTTCGGTTCAAAATCCGACAAGAAGGTTGTATGAGATATCATATTAATATGTGATCGTGTCTGAATACCATGGAAGATGTCACCAATTATTAAATCATGAGGATGATCTTTAACTTCAACAAATGATTTTGGTAAAGTTGGAGATATCACAATAGGATCAGTCGACTTGACAAGTTCCTCAGTCGTTGGTTTACATCAGTCGACTTGATGTCCTTATCGGTCGACTTATCTGCGAGACTAGTTTGTTCTAAAGATGTAATCACTTTATTTAAAGGTGATGAGTCAGGTTCATCATCTTTAATTAAATTTGATGAAGGAAGAGATTCATCGAATTTAACATGCATTGACTCTTCAATAGTCATTGTAGACTTGTTGAAAATTCTATATGCTTTACTTCTATTTAAGTATCCTATAAAGATACCCTCATTAGATCTAGGATCAAATTTATCCAAATTATCTTTAGTGTTCAAAATAAAATACTTACAACCAAATGTCTTAAAATAAGAGACTTTAGGAATTTTGTTAAAAAATAACTCATAACAAGTCTTCTTTAGCTTAGGTCTTATTAAAATCCTATTTAAAACATAACAAGCTGGAGCAACGGCTTCAGCCCAAAAATACTTTGGTAAATTGCTTTCAACAAGCATGGTATGTGCGCATTTTTGCAAAGTCCTGTTTTTCCTTTCAACCACTCCATTTTGTGGTGAAGCTCTAGGAAATGCAAATGAATGTGTTATACCATTCTTGTTGGAATATTCTGTAAACGTTTCATTTTCAAATTCTCCACCATGATCACTTCTAATAGTGACTATGGTTAGAGATCTTTGATTTTGAATACGTTTTTGATTGTGAAAAATCATTTACTAAAACAAATACATATCTACTTTTATTTAAAGAAGCAACTCTAGTAGGGCCAAATAAATCCATATGAATTAACTCAAGTGGCCTACTAGTAGAGATTAATTCTTTTGTTTTAAAAGTGGATTTGATTTGTTTTCCTAATTGACATGCATCACATAACTTATCCTTTTTAAAGGATAGTTTTGGCAGTCCTTTAACTAGGTTATACTTAGATATCTTAGAGAGATTTTTCATATTCACATGACTAAATCTTCTATGCCAAAGCCAAGAATCATTATTAGAAGCTATTAAACAAAAATCATTTGAAAACTCATTTGTATTCAAACATAATTCATAAATATTGTTTTTGCGAAAACCTTGAAAAATAATGTTTTCCATAGTAGAATCATAAATTAAGCAAGCATCTTTTTCAAATACAATTTTATAACCTTTATCACACAATTGACTAATACTTAACAAATTATGTTTTAATCCACTTACTAATAACACATTTTCTATAGTGGGGTTAGAATTTTTACCAACCATGCCGATTCCTATGACTTTTCCTTTGTTGTTATCACCAAAGGTAACTGTTCCTCTATTGATGCTTTGTATGGTGGATAAGAGATTGGCATGACCAGTCATATGTTTTGAACACCCACTGTCAAGTATCCAATGATCTTTCTTTGGTACCTATAAAATATTCAATGTGAATATGGTACCCTTTTCATTAGGTCCAAAACATATTAGTTAGGGGAAAACCAAACCCATAATGAGTTTGATTTTCCTCCATAAGCAGGAATAAAATTAACAAAATTACATACATTTAACATATATGAATTGATATACGCAGTTCTATCATTCAGATTTAAGTTAACTGGAACCCAAACAAATTTGTTCTGTCCAGTCGACTTTACAGCATCCTTCAGTCGACTTCTACTGTAAGTCAGTCGACTGGATGATACGATAGGTCGACTTATATGAGGTTTTGATCTTGTTGAATAAGATTCAGTTCCTCTGGACAGACGACTGGTGGATGGACTCAGTCAACTTGATCGAACTTTAGACTTGCTTTTATCTCTAAAATTTATAACCTTAGGCTTTTCAAAAAATTCATACAGTTTATGTGTAACACTAGAAATAGATTCAGGTTTATTTTTACTAGTGTTTTTAGGAGAAGATTCTTTTATAAGAGAGTTTTTGAAATCAAGACCATATTTTTGACTAGATTTCACTTGATTATGAAGAACATCATTTAAATTATCTTTTCCCTTATTGAATTTAGATACGTTTTTGGATATCTCTTCATAATTTTTTCTTAGAGATTCAGGATCCGTATCTAAACTTGAAATACGAGAATTTAAAGATTTCACTTCCTTATCAAGGTTAAGATTTTCTTGAGAAAGTGTTTGATTAACTTTCTCTAGATTCTTAACTCTAATCTTTTCCTTTTTCAACTCTTGAAAGATTTCATTAAAAGTATCAAGCAAATCTTCTGAATCATAATCATTACTTACATGATCTTGTGAAGCCATAAAACACATGTTTGCAACTTCGTTGGTTTCATCAGTTTCTTCTTCTGAGGAAGAATCGCTGTCATCCCAAGTTGCTTGATAAGCCTTTTTGTTTTTGGCAAACTTGTTCTTTGTGTACTTGTCCTTCTTGAAGTTGGATGTCTTTCCTTTATTCTTTGTATTTTCTAGGGGACAATCCTTCTTCATGTGACCTGTTTTATTACACCTGAAACAAGCTGGAGGATCATTAGAATCTCTAAATTTGAAATTGAACTTACCTTTCTTTAGAAATTTTTTGAATCTCCTTGTGAACATGGCTATCTCCTCTTCATCTTCTTCTTCATTTTCTGAGTCTGTCATGGCTTTAAACGCTAATGATTTCTTCTTTGCCTGTTGTGATTCTGCATCCTTTTCCCGTTCTTCAAGTTGAACCTCATAAGCCATTAGATTTCCCACAAGATTCTCAAGAGAAAGTTGTGATAAATCATTTGCGTCTTCTATTGCAGTGGTCTTCTTTTCCCATTCAGGAGTGAGTGCACGAAGGACCTTTCTTACCATTTCTGCTTGAGTGTATATCTTTCCAAGTGCCAAAAGTGAGTTTGTAATGTCAGTAAATCTGGTAATCATTTCGGATACATTTTCGTTTTCCTTCATGCGGAACATTTCAAACCTGTGAATAAGAACAGATATTTTAGATTCTTTCACTTTGTTTGTTCCTTCATGAGTTACCTCGAGTGTGTGCCAGATTTGATGTGCGGTTGTTGAATTTGACACACGGTTGAACTCCTCCTTTGTAAGAGCACAGAACAATGCATTCATTGCTTTTGCATTATTCATTGTTTGGTTCTTCATGTCATCATTCCATTGTGCATATGGAATAGTAGGAGCAGTGTATTCCGTTTCCGTCATGTTCCATATTTCATAATTGATAGATTGGAGGTAGATCTTCATTCTACACTTCCAATAGTTGTAATTTGTTCCATCGAAGAGAGGTGGCCTTTGTGTAGATTGGCCTTCATGGTACTGATTTGCATTTGAAGGAGTTGCCATAGCCTTTAACCTCGCTCTGATACCAAGTGTTGGATCCTGTAGGCGAAGCAACAAACACTAGAGGGGGGTGAATAGTATTTATTAAAATAAAAGTGCGGAATAAGAATTTTTCTTCGGTACAGTCGACCTAGGAGTGAACCAGTCGACTGAACTAACCAAATAAAAGATAATTCAAACAACTCTGTGAAGTCGACTTAAAGTAGAAACAGGCGACTTATGAACAGTTAATTTTCAGAGTATACGAGTCTGACCAGTCGACTGATAATGTACTGAGTCGACTGTCCAGACAAGTTTTACAGTATTAACACAACAGAGAAAATGTAAATGCAAGTTCAGAGAGATACAACCATAGAGTGCACATGATGTATCCCGGTTCGGTCCTTCCGACCTACATCCAGTCCCCAAGCAACCCACTTGAGATTTTCACTATTGTTGAAAAAATTTACAAGAATACCCTACGGCGTTCAGACAACAACCTTGTATAACCCGTAGTCCTTTCTCTCAACCAGAGAAAGCAACCCACTCTTCCACCAAGAGTGACACAAATGACTCTACACCCTAGAGTCCTACTCTCCAACCGAGAGGAAAAGAAAAACAATAAAATGTTTACAATCAACCTATAGCCTTGTTTTTTATTTGTGTTATAGTACGTGGCTAAAGAGGTTGACTTCTATATCCAGTCGAGAACGAAATCAGATGTTATACTGGACTGAATGTAGAGAACCAAGACTTCTTGATTTGAAAGCTTTGTCTCTTGAAAAATGTAACACTTAAAATCTCAAAAATGAATGCTTGGAGTATTAGACCTTTTAACAGTGGATTCTAACTTCTATTTATAGAGTTAGATTCACTGGACGTTAGGAATCAGTTATTCCAACTGTCAACCAACGGATCTAAACAGCTTTGAATTTGAAAAACGATTTTAAAAACAGAAAACTGTCAAACGCACTCGAACAGTCGACTGGGTTGCCATAATGAGTCGACTGGTCAGAGTTTGAGTAAGTTTAGTCAGTTTTGTACCAACAGTCGACTGGTATAAGCATCGGTCGACTGGTACTCAATAGCTAAACTATTTCAAACTTTTTTGACCCTTTTTTTTTACGTTTAAAAAAAAACACACACACATTTGTCAAAGAGTGAGTGTATGTGTGTGTGACAAGACTTTACATCATACTAAGACTCAAATAAAACAAAATTACATTTGTTTACAAGACATAATAATAAATGATACGTGAAGCATAAGTCTTGGCTTGAGTCTTGAGTCATGAGTGAAGCTTTAGCCATTGTCTTTATCTGGAGCTTTTGCTTGTTCATTTGTTTAGTTGTATAGTAATGAGACCTTTGTGTATACAACCTGCAATTATAAAGTATAACACAGATACATGTTGCAGTGTGTTGTGATCATCAAAATCAAGAATCAACAATATATATAGGGGGATTTAGATGTGGGTAGTGGGTTAGCGGGTATAAGGTTTAGGATTCAATATGAAAACTATAGGGCTAAAGAATTACTAAATAAAATAGGATTTATAAATTGATTAACTTGGGATGTCAATATGCAAAAATTTGAATAGGATGAATAACAAAATCTTCAGCAGAAAAAAATTACACAGATTGGAAGACAAAAATTGAGTTGAAAGAAAATAATAAATTGTATTATTAGATAATCAAATTACAGGGGTTCAGAAGAGATGATGAAGAAAACAATAAATAATAATATCAAGAAAAATATAATAAATGAAAACAAGGGTCACAGTGACCAACTTGGGCAACGTAAGTATTGGCTCCGTTTTCTTTCGGAATGATGTATTCCCGGTCCGTCTTTTTGTGCGTCTCTTTAGTATGTTCGCGCGTCGAGGGTCGACAGGCATATTTAGGTTCTTTATTGTGCGAAAACATTGCAATTATTTTGATTAGGATAGGAGATATTTTATAAATCAAGATTATGCGTACTTATTTTCTTTAGAATAATTGAAATTCAAATTTTCTTACATAAATATGAGAGTCGTGTGATTATACATAAAAGAGGAGTCTAACGCTTTTCTTGTGATTATCCCCTTTTTAAGTAAATAGGGTGATAATGATTAAATAATTGAATGAATACAGTTCTATCTACTCCAGTGTTTTGAGTTGCTTAGTAACTAGGGGTATTCATCACCGATGTTTACTTTTACATCAAACGGCAACTTGAAATGAGTATACAAAAGCACTCTAAGTGTGTGACTTATTGAGTAATCGGGTGAATCCATCACAAATATTTGCATTCGCTTCAAAAGGCAAGTGACAACTTAGAGAGAGACAAAAAAAAAACACTAGTTTGCTACTCGGCTTATAGTAGTGAGAAGAGGTGATCACAAAGGAGTTGTTACATGATATAATTGCATTAATTGCACTAAAAATATGAATGAGATGAGAATTATGTATAAACTAGGTATGCCCGTGGCACGTGCCTACGACACGTATTCGAAATTGCATATAAATTTATTTGGAGTTATTTGGTTGTGTGAACTGCATATAAATTTATTCATTATACATGCTAAGATCGAAAGTCATTCACTATACCTCTTTAACAATTATTCGTTAAATTGTTTCAGTTTTTTAATTATTTCATCTTTATTGTCCTTAAATTTCTCAATATTGACTTATCCAATTCTCCAAAAACCTAGCTATTTTTCAAGAAATGTGAGCACATTCATTAAAAATATGCACCATGACAAAAAAAAAATCTGAGTGTAAACAAATACAACCACCTTTCAATCATCTTCTCTATAAAGCACTCCTTTGAAATTTTATTGTTTCTTAATTGTTTTCTAATACAATCACCTTTAAATTGTTTCCTATGACACGTTATCGCGAAAAATGATTAATTAATTAAATTGTTTATTTAAAATTTCGACAGTCTCCTCTAAAATTTTACAGGCAGTTAATACTAACTTTGACGTAATCGATTTCGTTTGATATTAGCCAAGATATTAGCCAAGATATAAAATAGTCTTCTCTAAAATAGTATCCTCTAATTTTCATATTAACCGAGATACAAAATAAAAACCAAGATTTCAGTCGAAAACGTAATATATTTTTAGGAATTGTAGTAAAAAATTCGACAGAATCTCCCCTTAAATATTAGTCCTTTTGGAGAAATTCCTTACGAAATTCTGCTCACAATTAAAAAATTAATATCATAGGCAGTCAATATGAATCCTCCCCAGGCCAATCCAAGCAACATCACACAGGCATCATATATATAGGGCTCTGGGAGGGAAAAATCTTCATATGACTAAAGATACAAAATAAATACCAAGATATCATTTGAAAACATAATAGATTTTAGGAAATTTAGTATAAATTTTGATAGAATCTCCCATAAAATATTAGCCCTTTTACAGCAATTCCTTACGGAATTCTGCTAACAATTAAAAATATAACATCACAGGCAATAAATATCAATTCTCCCCAGGCAAAACCAAGCAACATCACACAGGCATCATATATATAAGGCTCTGGGGGGAAAATCATAATATAATGCAAGATACAAAATAAAAACCAAAATTTTGTTTGAGAACGTAATAAATTTTTAGAAAAACATTTGAAAAACCAAATACAGAACCCAATACTCCACAACTTTGCGGGTACGGGTATTAACATAACTACATTATATCATCATTATATATAGATACTTACATCATCTCCCAAAATGCAAAATATTACAACTATTACAACTATTACATCCTCCACCATAACATATACCAACCAATCGAATGACCAAAAAAAAATTACAGGGTTGAAACAATGCTTCAAGTCTTCAAGTCTTCAAAAATGGGACCAAACAGTGAGCCTAAAAAAACAGTAAGAGTTTACAATAATCAATTAAAATAATGAGTTTTAAAATAATAGTAAGAGTTTTGAAACCATTACCTTTCAAACAGGACAATGCCTTTTAAGTCAATGGTTTGAACCCAACATGTTCTTCATCACCGTACCAAAAGTTAAATTGTCATTTTGTACATAACGGTTCTGATTGTAGACAGTAATCTTGGGGGGGGGGGGGAAGAATCATTAAATTAGCGGCAATTAACGGCAAAATGTAGGGTGTAGTTGGAAACTGTAGAGTAATGGGTACATGCATTTGAAGCCTACATCTATTGCAGCCATGGTTGTATTTATAAGTTATTTTAGTGCTTGTTAGTTGGTTTCATGTATAATATTTGTCATGTTTAATATTTTATTGTTGCATGAAATATACCGATTTTTCCACTTGCTAACCATGTTTTATTATAGGGAAACACGACTAACTGTTGCAATTTGAAAGTTTAAAGAACTTAAAATTTGTTGGAGCCCATTGTTTTGGATGCATCTGTAATTCTTTAACATGGTTATGTTATTTTTGCAATTTGCAGAAAATGCTGGGTGATTGTGAATCAAAAGGGAGAAATGAAAGGTAAGGCAATACACTTCTGTTTTAAGTGCATTATTGCATAAACTTGCAAAAATACTATGTCAAAACGTTGATCTTGTCAGTTGACAAAAAAATTTACTTTATTTATTAAGATAGGCATAGTCTCTTGATTTGAGAAATTAAAATACCAAATAATCAATGCTTAGTACATGTTACTCACCTAGCCTTTTTATTAAGATACAGAATTACGGATTTAAGATTTTTAGAGCTATTTTGTTTTATTTGTTAGAAGTGGATACAAAAAGACTGTAGCTTGCATTATATTATCTATTTTTTTCCCCTCCTAAAGGATTAACTAAATAATTTGTAAATATTTCCAAATGCATATCTTATTTTTTTAGCTTATTCGGTTGAAATTGACCTCGGAATGATTATTAATTGGTTACTTGCTTTTTCTTTGATTAGTCTCAGATCCATAAATTTAATGAGTTATGTTGGCCATGGTTGTAGGATCTGCTATTACTGGGCCCATTGGAAAAGAATGTGCTGACCTGTGGCCAAGGATTGCTAGTAATGCCAATGCCATTGTTTAACTGTTGCTGCTGTTTCATGAATTTTGGCTTTGTGTTATTAATTTTGTGATCTCTAGACTTTTGCAGTTTGTTAGGCTTGATTTATTCTTAAAAGATATAGTTGTCTGGTTTGGAGTTTAAATTTTAGTGTTTATCGATAATGATAATATGCTATCTTTATAATTCATTGAGCATGTGACAATGATAATATGCTATCTTTATAATTCATTGAGCATGTGACATTGGAGCCAAGTGTGTGGTACTCTGCATGAAATTCGTTGTGACTACTTCAGATGAATCCCAGGTTTTGGATAGTTTCATGAATGCATCCTCTGAAATTCTTGTTTTGATTGTAAATCTTGTTGCTTCCAAATTTGATTGTTTGTGAGAGTCTTAAGCAAAATTGTTTGGCTGGTTTGGAAGGGACTACTGAATATATTTTCAGCGACAAAAGTGTTAATAACTTTCATTTGCGGATATTTGATTCATAATTTCTGAAGCCAGTATGCCCATTAAAAAGATGTATATGAACCTATGGATTATGTTGGAGTTATGTCTTTCATCAAAATTTCAGTGATTGGTAACGAACCTATTGTCATATATGCTCGGGTAGTTCTTTGCAGAGTTAACATTGAGCTTCCCTAAACTTTATTCCTGGTTAAGATTATGGATGGGAATTTGATCAGGGTTACCATGCTTGCGGTAGGTGTTGGCGAAGGAATGTCTTGTTGCTTGTAGTGGTGGTGGTGGCAACGACCTTGTTGAAGATAGAACGGAGTGATTGGAGGTTTGGAAAGAAATGCATTAGTGATAGGGTGGCGATAGTGCAGGCCAAGATGAGAAGAAGAGAGAAGAGTTTCAGGGTGCTAATGGTGGCGATAGCTATAAATGCAGTGTCAAAGAGAACGGTGTATCAAAATGTTTACATTATTATGAACTATATGAAAATGTTGACATTATTGGTCAGTCTCTACTTACTGAGTGTGTATATCTTATTGACAACAAACTCGATGCCTCGGGATGATACAGTCTATGGTTTGGAGTTATCCTTGACTGGGCACAACAAATGCAATTAGTTTCCGTATCACACAATTGATAGTGGTCTTCCCTGGGATAGAAACTCACTAACTTAAGGTTTGACTCACTCGTTGATACCTAAGTTCAGGGGAAAAAATAATATAATGATTAACCAAAAATTTTCTTGGCCAGCAGGCACAGACAGTTTGGTTATGTTTATTGGCAAAGCACTCATTTTACCGTTAATGTTCATATGAAGAAAGTGCTTTTGTAATATCCATGCATTCTATTTACCAGATTGTCCCTTGGAATTATATTAGTTAATATTTTGATCCTCAAATTCTATTCAAAAAACAATATAATCTTTTTTTCCCATACATCTTCAATTTTATTTGCAATTACTGATTTCTTCTAATGTAGCTTTGGGATTTGTAATATTCATAAACCCATTTAGATGCCTATTTGAAAGATTTAGATACTCCCTGAAACATTTACTTCATCAATTTATCTTTTCCTCTAAAAACTTCAATAAGAACATAATGCACGTTAAAACTGTTATCCTGTGCCTATTGGAAATCTTTTCCTGTCATACTCATGTGGAAGCAAATGCATAGTTATACTCTAGTTGAATCTTCCTTAGATTTATTGCCACATAAATTATTGTCTTGTTTTGTTTGGTATTCCAGTCTTTCTCTAATTGTAATCATGAATTTGGAGTACTTCAGTGCAATTAGTTAACCAAAATTTTATTAGAATCCATTATAGTTGTTACTAATGACCTGCTTGATGAGTACTCTTGTAGTTATTGTTCAATCTCCTTTTAGTACTCCTGAACTTCAATTTTTTGTAAGAGTTTAACAATTTCCATCATCAAGTAGATTAAAATAAGACAGAGCACTGAAAGCACCTCCTAGTGAGAAGCGAATGTAAGAGAATTTCTAGTTATAATATGAAACTACGGTACCACATTTATAATGAGAATAAAACTAAAAGAGGTTGAGTATAAATTTGAATGAATAATTGGTAACAAATAGTAGTTGGTGCAAATGAAGAAATAATCCACAAACTGAGCTTCAACCAGAGTATAACCATACATTTGCAATTGTTATTTCATCCTATCTAAGCTTTACGATTGTTACTTCACTGATTTTTTCTAAATTCAGAGCATGATGACTTATGAGATAGATTTTGAGCAGGTTACTTCACTATCCCCACAAATTGTACAGGATTGTGCATTGGTTGATTGTTTTGTTGCTTCACTGTCTATTCAAGTCAAGTGGAAAATGCTTGTGCAAGTGCAAAATGCAAGTGCAATCCTTGGCTATTTTTCTAGCAAATCTGCAAATGCCTAGCACATGTACCAATAGCAAGATGATGATGAAGGTAACAGACTATTTTGCTACATTTAAGTTTTGGCAAATCTACAAATGCCTAGCACATGTACCAATAGCAAGTGCAAATCTGTGGCTTTTTAATTTCCCCTTGAGGTTGATGCTTATAACATTATCAAGTGAATCTACTTATCTACGTATGGATGTCATACAGTGATACTTGAATAGTATGTTTTTGCTCAATCTAATATGAACTGTTAATCCTCTGTTTTCTCTGGCTCATTTTCGCTTTGAGTCTTTGGCTCATTACATCAGGAATGGAATTGTCCATAAGGAATTATCAAGATGATGAGATGGATTATGTTTTTGAATTTGCACACTATGATTCATTTATAATTTAATTAAAGATTTATAAGAGTGATTAGTGATGAAATAATCCTATCTGAGCTTTATCTGAGCTTTATGATTGATATATTGTTTTGTTGCTTCACTGCATTTTAATTTTTCCTTGAGCTTGATGCAAAATGCTTGTGCAGGATTGTGCAAGATTGTGCAGGATTGAGTTGTCAAGTGCAAAATGCTTCACTGTCCACTCCTCTCTGCAAAATGCCTGTGCAGGTTTGTGCAGGATTGTGCATTGATTGATTGTTTTGTTGCTTCACTATCTATTCAAGTATGTGCAGGATTGAGTTGTTAAAGTGCAAAATGCTTGTCCAAGTGCAATACTTGGCTATTTTGCTAGGATATCTGCAAATGCCTAGCACATGTACCAATAGCAAGATGATGATGAAGGTAATAGACTATTTTGTTACATATAAGTTTTGGTTCAATCGTTGGCTTTTTAATTTCCCCTTGAGCTTGATGCTTATAACATTATGAAGTGAATCTACTTATCTATGTATGGATGTCATACAGTGATACTTATTACTTGAATAGTCAGTTTTGGCTCAATCTAATATCAACTGTTAATCCTCTATTTTCTCTAGCACATTTTTGCTTTGAGTCTTTGGCTCTTTACATCAGGAAATGGAATTGTCTATAAGGAGTTATCAAGATGTTGATGATGGTAATAGACTATATTGCTACATTTAAGTTTTGGCTCAATCCTTGGCTTTTTAACTTCCCCTTAAGCTTGATGCTTATAACATTATCAAGTGATTCTACATATCGATGTCATACAGTGATACTTTGAGTCTTGGTTAGTTGGTGCAAATTCATTAAAAAGTAACCTTTAATCCACAAACTGGCATATACAAAAGTCGTCGGTGCAAATAGTTAAGTTGATTCTAAAATCATTTTCACCTATTACTACTTCAACACAAACTATATTGAAACCTTGCTAAACCAGATCCAAATTGTGAACATTAATTACCCACACGTTTTCTAGTTGGAAGAAGATGTGTGGGAGACTAAAGTCGAGCATGGAGAGTCTTTTGGATTAATTTTTTTGATTCGACCATATTAGATTTCTAATTTATTGTACAGAACAAATAGCACTTAGTAACCTGGAAATGTTTATAACAACAAATATTAGCATCAACCCTCGTAACAGATACAATCAGCTATCCATGGGAATACTAAAAAATTTAAAATCTGCAACCCTAAACAGATACAATCCTAAAATTAGATGCAAAATTAGATGGAAAATAGTATCAATTTCGAATAACACTTACAATCCTAAAATCTGTGCTGAGGTGAAAGTTGGGTTGACAGAGCTGCAAAACAGAATAAAACCTAAAATTAGATGCAAAATTAGATGCAAAACATTATCAATCCTAAAATTAGATGCAAAATTAGATGCAAAACAGTATCAATCTAACACAAACCCAACAAAACGAACGCAACACCTGAGATGTAGAGACGGTGAAAAAGAGTTCTTGAGTATCTCTGAGTTCTCTCTTTACAAACCTACCCAACATAGGTGAGAATAACGGCCTTCTTCTCTTCATTGACATTTCCTTCTATTTCCTTCCTACATAACAAAATAGATATAAACAAAACTTCAATAACATTATAAAAAACTCGGAATGACATCTGTTCTTCTCTTTCCAGTAAAAATTTAGCTTTTACATCAACACATGATGGCATTAACATTTAGGGACAGAACGATAACCACAAAAATCATCTAGACAACAAGTAAGGAGCATAAATTGTAGATGCATGTATATACCTTGGGTTGTACTCTGCATTACGCCCTTGCAGGGCAATGAACTTTAGATCCAACTTGTAGTCCAAATTTACAGTTGACACAATTTTCCTGCTTATTCAAGCAACATTTCAAATACTTCAAAATCAAATTAAGGGCACCCACAGACATTTTACATAACTAAAAATGCATGTGAATGCTTGCCAGTAACAAATTCTTAAAACAGCCGCACTTACATCATTCTACTTGGAGTAAGTTCTCTGTACGAACTTATAAAACATATATTACTGCCTCACTAATTTAGCAACTACAAAACTCATTTTGAACACTCACAATGGAAGAGTGATCTTAACTATTTAACCCTTCACTTAATTAATACACAAAGTTACAACATACACCTTACCAACTACTCATTCTTACAACAGTCACTCAAATAGCTCAATCCAACCAATTCTTTGTTCTCACCTAATAATAAAAATACCCTTACACATTATCTCCTACAATTTTCGCACCAGATTCCAATTTTTTCATTCCAATCAACTCAAAACTAAATCAATCAACACCAAAATCCTCCACAAACAACTAAATTCAGACCTAAATCAACAATTCCATAAACTAAACATTTAAGAGCTACATCAAAAATTTGTTTTAAAAATGAAGAAGAATTATTAGCAATTAAATCACAACAGTCCCGTTATATAATTGGCAAATTCATTACCCAATAGAGAATTCATACACATTATGTCTTTTAGATCATTACTTATTCCTTACCAATTTTACAGCCAATTGTTCCTTGAATGGTCAAAATGATATGGTGGCCAAGAGGTGGATGTGAACTATTTGATGGATCTGAATTATTTTTGTAGATTTTCATTCCCACATCGACAAAATTATAAGCGCTTCTTGGTTTTGTAATGTGTGTATATAGGCAAACTGATCCAAACATGTCCATAGGAGAGTTCTTATGTTAGGGCATTTTCTTAATTCTTTTTCTTTTTCTAGGAGCAATACCTCCAAAAGAGTTACAAATGACCTAATGCTTGAAAAGGTAATGTAACTAATACTTGTAAACTTTAATCTTGTGTCTCAAATAGGAAAGGATTATATCATGAAGATCAATAGGAAATTAATGAGCATGAGATCAGGGGATAAATCTCTTCATAATACTACTTCAATAGCTAGGTTTGCCCGTGAACACGTGCCTACAGCACGTTTCCGTGAACGATGGCATATAAAAAGCCCTGTAAAAAGTAAAATATTTGCACGTCTTCGTGAAGAATGATTTATATAGATGTGTATTTGGCAGTAGATTTTGATGTATTCTGAATCAAGTCAAAATCAATGGTCATTTCTATTCTAGAATACTAATAGGATTTTAATAAAAAAATTCGATAGAGTCTCCCCTAAAATATTAGCCCTTTTACAGAAATTTCATACGGAATTCTGCTAACAACTAAAAATATAACATTACAGATAGTTAATATCAATCCTCCCCAGGCTAATCCAAAGCAAAATCACACAGGCATAATATATATAAGGCTATGGGGGCAAAAAATCTTCATATGATGTAAGTTACAAAATGAAAACCAAGATTTCGTTTGAAAACGTAATGAAATTTTAAAAAACAGTCAAAAAACCTTTGAAAAATATAAATAATGAGCATCTAATAGACATAAGGGGTTAAGCTTACCTTGCGAAGGGATATCAGGTTAAGTTTGCGTTCATCTCGAATGGTAACCCCTACACTTTTTTGTCGAAGAAATTGCACCTGTAATTGAAAAAAAACAATTATGAAAGTAAGTGGACAATTAATTTGATAAAAGCACAATGAAAAGCTTCACTTACTGTTTTTTTCCAAGTCAACATCAACCTGCAAGGTATGAAAGTAAACATTATAATGTCAATAACATAAAAGAAAGAATTTTCTGATATGAAAGAATTGTAGATGTCATACAAATAAAAGAAACTTACATGGCCATATATATTGATGTTATCCATTGAAGGAAGCAGCGAGAATCCAAACAGATGATGTTGTTTAATTCTGATGAAGAACTTGCTCTGTATATAAAAGATGGAAAATATTTGATAATTAACTTTGACGTTCTCAGTGTATTCTACTATCAGATATTAATATACTTACTGATATTAATATACTATCAGATATTAAGAATACTTTCTCATATGGATAGCTGATTTTCAAAGTTGCTAGTATACTTCTCATGACACAGTTAAACTCCAATATCTGGTATACTCTTCCAGTGCACGGGAAGGAAGAGGATATGAAATAGTTGTATCCAGTGGCTCTAGTTTCTAAAAGGGCAGGTTAAAGTGAAAGAGAAGTTCTTTACCATGGAAAAAATATCTCTTCTTGTTCATGCTAACTGAAAATTGATGGCTACCCCCAATAGCTGGCAGAATATCCCCATCAAAAATACTGGGAGACATTGAGGAAGCTACCCATTTATCAATATAACCAGCCATCGCTTTTTAGCTAGGCACAACATAAATTAATTAGTACAGCAGCTACTAAAATCTTTGTATTCAGTTTGGCACGATGCAGATATTTTGCCGTTTCAGTTAATCAAAACCAAATATATATTCTAATCAATTTGCAGTTTTGCATAGTAAGACAATAATTATACTTTATGAAAAACGAAACTACAATCAAATCATTATAGTTACTCTTACTAGTCAAGTTGCAGTTTTGCATTATTAACAATGGCTAAAAAAGGCTGCTTTTTAACAAAAATTTTAAGAACTAGAAGGAAAAATGGCTATCCTTTAGATATTAGAATTTAATCATGCCAAATCTGAGAATGCCATGCTCCACTGGAAAGGAAATTTCTGTAGGATCTAGTATGTTCCAAATGGTATGTGAGCCAGGTTTAGAATTGTGAGATAGCTCAATCCATTTTCATGAAAATGGGAGGAAGAATCTGTATCACTTTCTCATCGATGTTCACTTCTTTCATTTCCAATTACTTCCCTATCAACTAACCAACAACATAAAGCTTTATTCCCCCATCAAATTGGAGGAAAAAAAACCCATCGTCATCATCCTAAAAAAAACCCATATTCATCATCCTAACATCTGATCCTCCCATTTCAACTACGTTCCACATTAGCATGCACAAAAGCTCAAAACCCAAAGATTAAAAAAAATCAAAATCCAAAATTTCACCCAAATTACCTGCATGAAAATTTCAAACTATAATTCACCTAAACTACAATTCACCTGCAATTCTAACTACCAGTGATGGGTCTTTCTAAATACAATTCTCACTACAATTCACCCGAGGACAATTCTAACTACAATTCACCTAAGCTACAATTCTAACTATCAGTGATGGGTCTTTCCCAAACAAAGCCTATACGGTACAATTCACCTAAAAATCCAATCTTTACATGAGAATGAGCATTAAAATTGAAATTTGACTGACCAATAAGAGGGGAGGATGAGGAGGACAGTGCCAGGAGGTGGGACAAAGATTGAGGTGTTGTGCGGTCGACAACAGTTGGCTTTCGACAGCTGTGGATGGAGGACAGTGGAAGTCGATGAAGGCGAGGTGGTGAGATGAAGAGGGATGGGTTTCGGAGCAGACGTGAGGAGGAAGAAGATGAGGGTGATTAGCGGTGGGGGTAATAGGTTAATGATGATTACGAGATAGTAATTAAGGTTAGGCTGATTGTATATATATATGGGGATTTAGATGTAGGTAGTGGGTTAGCGGGTATAAGGTTTAGGATTCAATATGAAAACTATGGGGTTTTTGGTTTAGATCCAATAGGGCAAAAGAATAAGTAAATAAAATTGGATTTATCAATAGATTAATTGTGGATGTCAATATGCAAAAATTTGAATAGGATGAATAACAAAATCTGCAGCAGAAAAAAATTACACAGATTGGAAGACAAAAATTGAGTTGAAAGAAAATAATAAGTTGTGTTATTAGATAATCAAATTACAGGGGTTCAGAAGAGACGATGAAGAAAATAATAAATAATAATATCAAGAATAGTACAATAAATGAAAACAGGGGTTACAGTGACGAACTTGGGCAAGGTAAGTATGGGCTCTATTTTCTTTCGGAATGATATATTCCTGGTCCGTGTTTTTGTGTGTCTCTCTAGTATGTTCGCGCGTCGAGGGTCGGCAGGCCTATTTAGATTATTTATTGTCCGAAAACATTGCAATTATTTTGATTAGGATAGGATATATTTTATAAATCAAGATTAAGCGTACGTATTTTCTTTAGAATAATTGAAATTCAAAATTTCTTACATAAATGTGAGAGTCATGAGATTATACATAAAAGAGGAGTGTAACGCTTTTCTTGTGATTATCCCTTTTTTAAGTAAATAGGGTGATAATGATTAAATAATTGAATGAATAAAGTTCTATCTACTCCAATGTTTTGAGTTGCTTAGTAACTAGGGGTATTCATCACCGATGTTTACTTTTACATCAAATGACAACTTGAAATATGAGTATGCAAAAGCCCTCTAAGTGTGTGACTTATTGAGTAATCGGGTGAATCCATCACAAATATTTGCATTCGCGTCAAAAGGCAAGTGACAACTTAGAGAGAGAGAAGAAAAAACTCTAGTTTGCTACTCGGTTTATAGTAGTGAGAAGAGGTGATCACAAAGGAGTTATTACATGATATAATTGCATTAATTGCATGAAAATATATGAATGAGATGAGAATTATGTATAAATAATTGCACTGGAGAACGTGAGTATGCTTAGTTTTCTTTTATTTGCTATCGTTTATGTTTTAAGTTGAAATTTTGATGCTTGCATGATAAGACCTTTTGGTGTGATGAATTGAGCATAATTATGATTACTATCCCTTTATTCATAGTTTTACTTTGTGTTCGAGGACAAGAAAAATCTTAAGTTTGGGAATATTTGATGAGTGAAATTTATACATGAATTTATTACTCTCTTTACGCATTAAAATTGTGAGTTATTGTAACCCCCATTCCCATAAATACATATTTTCTGAATATTTTGTGTATTTTGATTTTTATAAATTTATTTTGTGCTAAGTTCTTTTCAGATCTTTTATTAAAGTGTTTTCTAATCGAAAATTTTAATTACTTCGAATAATAGTATATTTGAACTTGTTTTATATTCCAAATTGATCGAATATTTATATTTTAGCCCAAATCTAATATGTTATTACTATTTGAATTTTAATGAATCTATTGAATTCAAATCTTATTTTGGTATTCATATTATTATTATTGTTACTATTATTTTTATTGTTATTGCTATTATTATTATTGTTGTTACTAATATGATTATTATTATTATTTTTATTATTGTTACCTTTAATTATTTATTGAAAACCCAATTTTTTTTATTATCATTATTAGTATTATTATTTTGTTTTAAGCCGGAACATGCTCCTTTTGAAATGTATTTCACTATTTGATTTAATGTATATATATATATACTAGATTTGCCCGTTGACACGTGCCTACGGTACGTCTTCGGAACGGTGCACCTGGTTTGATTATATAAAATAGTTTTGGAGGTCCAGTAAATTAATTGAAGTAGCAAACATATTATATGAGAAAGCAGTTATCGACCTTTAAGCTCAACCATCGCCTTCTTGATCATTAGCCTGAACTTACCTAGAATGCATATAGTTTGTTAGCAATAGTGCATAGAGTTTTTTTTAACTTCAGCATCACATTTAGATGCTTGTAATAGTTATGCAAGGACAGATCATATAAGGTTTATAGAGCTTACTATAATCCCATAACCACTATGAATATGTCTAAATACAATGGTAACGCAAGTGCATGTGTGAAGGTATCTACAATACCAATAATCTAAATATTTGTTTGTCTGAGACTCAGTTTGCAATTTAAATACCTCTTATTATTATTTCAACCAAAATGAAATACATGAAGTTCTTAAAAGTCTAATCCAAGCTAATTATTTCTTTTATCTCCACTTTGTCTCCCCATTGCATCTTTATAAAAAAAATCAAAATGGATAAATAACAAATTTACTTTAGTTGTCTTTCTTGAGTGGAGAGTTTGCACCGTTCACTGGTAAACTCCAATCATCCCAATCCTATATATCCAAACATACACTAAAGTTCTTATATGTTATGTTATCCATGGTTTCTAATAACCAGTGAAGGGAACACTTGATGATAGTATTTTCTCTTGTAGTAAATAAATTAATGTTGCATATTTGCCATGTTATTTTAGGTTTCTAGTCAACTTACCTATCCTGCTATGGTTTGGAAGCCCAAATTGAGGCCACCAAATAATCCATCTCACTTGCGTACACCTTAAATCAAAACAAATAAAAAACTCGTCAAATAAATCACCAAATAAAAATTTTTTAAACCCAAAAATAAAACAATCATACCTCTCTGAACTTAAATTCCATGCACACACAAAATTCGAGTCAAAAAAAACTGAGTAATCTCCTGGACACAAAAAATTAAAAATTAGAATGAGAATTCGGTTAATGAGATGAAATTAGATTCATCGCATCGTATATAGAGGCTCTCGATTTGGTGGAGGGGAGTCGCCGATACGGAGTTGCTTGGTATTCGCGCTCTTTTGGTGAAGGGGAGTCACCGATACGGAATCAGCAATGGATCAGATATCGGCGACGACCTCTTGGTTGGGGTTTGACATTGGATTTGGAATTGGATTTGCTTTGAGATTTTCAAATTTTCAAAATTTTCAACTTTCCAATTTTTTTTTAATTGTTTTTAAAATTTTCAAAATTTCTAAAATTTTAAAAATAAAAAAAAATTAAAATTTAAAAAAATGTTAATTTTTAAAATTTTTAAATATTTTTTTAAATTATTTTTTTTATTTATTTTAAGTTTTTTTACTTTTTTTATTTTTTTGATTTTTTTGGATTATTTTTATGTTTTTAAATTTTTAAATTTTAAAAATTTTTAGTTTTTTAATTTTTTACTTTTTAAAATTTTTAAAATTTTCATTTTCTTAATTTTTTTTCAATAGAAGAGGGAGAGAGAGAGAGAGAAATAATTAAATAAATAAAGAAGTTGTTTTGGGTGGGAGATTTAAATTTGAGTTTTGGGGAGAAACTTTTGGGGAAAAATGTGTTTTGTAAGGTTAGATCTGGACCTTTGATTTTTGGGGGATTGAAGGAGAGCCACTTTATAGCTTTCTTTGTGTTTTATTATATAGATATGAATATTTTAAAAACCCTATAGCCCATTTTCTTATTGGAACTCTACACCCTAAACCCAATACCCAATAACCCACACTCTTTCCTATATATATATATATATCTTAGCCTAACCCTACCCTAAACCTAGCCCCTTCCACTGTGCAGTCGCCAAAACCCCCAACCCTTCACTGTTGAAACCCCTGTTCATCCTCTTCATCCCTTCCTTTGCTTCATCTTCGGAAACCCAACCGACGCCATCTACTGCCACTCACTTTCTCCTTCACGCCTCCCGTCTTCATTTTCGAAACCCAACCGACGCCATCCACTACCACTCGCTCTTTCCTCCACTCCTCCCATCTTCGTCTTCGAAACCCAACCGATGCCATCTACTGCCGCTCGCTCTCTCATCCACTCCTCCCGTCTTCGTCTTCATCTTCGTCCTTACCTCCTCGACCACTGCCAGCCCACCACCACCGAAGAACCCATCACTTTCTTTGTTAACACTGTCTCCTTCCTCCATCATCCTCCATCCTCGTCTTCGTCGTCAACCTCACCCCCGCTCACACCGCCTCCATCCTTTTAGACCCTCCTCCGCCAAGGGCGAAACCCATCATCTACATTGCCCTCGTCGCCACCTTCTCCATTCCCGTTCCTGTTCAGCATCCACCTTCATACTCATCCCCATCCAACACCGTTGTCTTCATCCTCGTCCTCATCCACTGCCTCCCATCGTCATCCACTCTCAAAGCCGCTGTCGACCTCTCCCACCTGAGTCAAGCGTCCACCGCCTCCGAGAACCCATCACACCACCGTTGCCCACTGTCCTCGCCACCTCCAACCACCGCAGTTGCCCCCTCATCGCCTTTATCTCATCTTCCTCAATTTTTTGTCGGAAATAGAGGAGCACCTCGCCGCTACACTTGCCCTCGTTGTCACCCTGCCCCCCGCTGTCAACTGCAGCCACCCCGCCGTCGAAGCGCTGCCAGCCGACCACCATCGACTACCCCCACCGCCGCCCACCGTCGGAGCCAAGTCAGAGCTGAAACCTTTTGATGTTGCTGTTGGTTTTGATCACTTTGATCATGGGCCGTCCGATCGCCATCGCGATTG
Organism: Hemerocallis citrina; assembly: GCA_017893485.1. Classification (NCBI taxonomy): domain Eukaryota; kingdom Viridiplantae; phylum Streptophyta; class Magnoliopsida; order Asparagales; family Asphodelaceae; genus Hemerocallis; species Hemerocallis citrina. The sequence goes on along the minus strand of CM030358.1, from coordinate 383,871,003 downwards.
TGATCATCATCAAAAATCTAGAGCTTGATCATGGCTTTGATCATCGGCCGTCCGTTTGATCCGATCATGATCATCATCTTCTTGATCCTTGGATCTCGGTTGTTTGTTCGATCTTGCTGTAACTGCTTTGCCGATCATTACTGTGGTTTTTTGGGTTGTGCATGTAGTGTGCACGTGTTAATGCAGGTTCGTGTTCGTTGCTCCGGGATTCTCATCACGTAATTCTTGGTATTCAAATAAATCGTCTATAAGGAAAGTCACTGTTTTCTTGAATGGTTAATTGTATCAAATTCAAATTTTGTTGAAACTCTTGCAAGTAGATCCCTTCGTTTATCGTATTATACATTGTTCATCTCTTTCGTTGGATATATTGAGGGTGTACACCAGCTAACCCCAATTTACTTGACATCGTGCCACTTTTGACTCCAAAGATTGAATCTTTCATGTGTACATATAGAATTGATAATAGGGTTATTCATATAATTATCACACAAATAAATTATTATAGAGAGAATTATTAGGTGGTATGTTGTTTGATCGATTGATGGTTGATTGATGATAAACTAATGTATGTATGTGTTATTAATCTTATTTATCATGGTTTTATACCCTTCATGTTGATTGAGAAGTTTATCGACTAGTAGAAGTGATACCCATCATATTTAATTAACTTATTTCATGAAAACTACCCAAAACCTGTATATTGCTTGCTGGCTGTATGTTGATTGCTATTTTCGACCCAGTGAATGAAATTAAAACAAATTATTTTATGAATACAAATTGTAGTCTTATCTTTGTAGTTTCAGGAACATCTTGAATTTCTGAATTCCAAGTTGTGTAGCAAAAGTTATACCTATTTTACTACAGCTGTGTTTTTAATTTCAGATTCTCAGATTCTTGTACGTTTAATGTTTAGTCAGTAAAAAGACTAGATCAAATGATAAAATTTTTCTCTGATAATTTCCAGATTGTTAGTGATCATGTTTAGGAGTCTAATAAATATTTTTAAGGAATTTAATATTGAGTTTTTGCTGATTCTAAAAATATAACAACATGATGTCGAATTTCTGCCTGAACATAAAATCTATAAAGAACAATGTGTTTGACCTAGCTACTGTTGCCGGATTTTGAATTTTAAATATGCGTTCGAATCGTGTGGAAATCTAGTTTCTAGAACTTCTAACAGATTCAGTTTTCGAGTTTTGAAGCAGCGGAAAATAATATTTTTTTGTACAAATTATTCTTGTTGTCCAGAATTTTACTTTTCAGTTTTCATGAATTAATTGTTCCTATATTGTAGTCTTGCATGATTTATAGTGTGTGTGTAGCGCCCCGAATTTCTAAATACGAAACTTTAGAAAATACGTGGCACTTTCCCAGCGATCCACTTCAATGTAACAACATACATAGCCAAAAACTCAAATCATTTTATTCCAAATCTTTATTACAATAATCTTTAACATTGCAGCGGAAATACAAACACTTTAAATTACAACAATTCCTTTTACAAAACTCTTCTTACAACAATTTACACAAGGCTCTATTATAATACTCATAATCTCTATAGCTAACCCAAGCATCCAAGCCTCCAATTCTAAGCAACCTGCAACATGTGAGGCTAGAGTTGAACCCTAACCCCCAAAACTACGCGGTCAGCCATAAATGGTGTGAGTGATATAAACAACAAACATAAATAACAAATAAACATAAATTCTCAACCAACATGTACTGAACAAAAATACAATAGCTGAACATGTAATCTGAAATAAGAACGATAGGCCAGTACATGCAAGAACCAAGTCGAGAAACAATACCAACGATCAAGTATCCATCAATCATTCATCCTCAAAAATAGTGCAGCTCAACTGCTCGGTGCAGTCGACTGTATAATGAACCAGTCGACAGATCTGAGCCAACAGAAATCCTCACATCTCAGTATATGCCCAATTATCAATAAATCCCAATGCCACAATGTATGTCCAACAATCGATCACCAATAATATCATAGATCGGATAGCAATATATCCATCTACAAAACTAAAGATAAGGTATAGATCGAATACGAACCCGGTATGCCACGACACAGACGAACATATCCATCTACAAACAACTAAGAAGGTATAGATCGAATACGAACCCGGCATGCCATGACACCGACGAACATATCCATCTACAAACAAACTAAGAAGGTATAGATCGAATACGAACCCGGCATGCCATGACACCGACGAACATATCCATCTACAAACAACTAAGAAGGTATAGATCGAATACGAACCCGGCATGCCATGACACCGACGAACATATCCATCTACAAACAACTAAAGATAACAAGAACCCTCAAGATCACGAAAACTCATCATAACCAGTCGACTTATGTTATAGTAAGTCGACTGCCCCGAGAACCAATATTCAAGATTATAACAAGTGCAGTAAGTCGACTTCATCAACCATCAGTCGACTTACCCTGAACAATTACCGATAATTTCTTAAGAACAATCCAAGTGCTAACAGTATAAGATGACTTATAAAAACATAAGTTGACTTATCGACAATATAAGATGACTTATAAAGATCATAAGTAGACTTATCAAAACATAAGTCGACTTAAAAGGGGACATAAGTCGACTTATAAGAACATAAGTCGACTTATAAAAACATAAGTCGACTTACCCGAGAGAAATTCTACGATAACTTTGAAAAATAAATTCTAAGTCTACCAGTCGACTGAGAAGGGTCTAAGTCGACTGTCCAGAACGGATTTTCGAGAAAAACTAAAGATACAGCAGCTGGGGTCGTACCAGTCGACTGAATAGTAGACCAGTCGACTGTCGGCCTACTGTTTGCATAAGTTAGGTCTGAATACAAAGATCAAAACTGGAGTTTCCTAAAGGTTCTTGTTCATGAAAATAATTCTTAATCATGTAAAATGACAATCTCGATTACTTCTTCATTGCCGATCCATTATTCAATCATTCAATAACTCAAAACTTAATTCTCTTGTTCTCAAATTCCCAAATCTTACATTAGGGTTTCCTTAATACTTAATTCTTCCACCAATAATAACCAAGATCTGATTATAAACACAAGATCCAGATGTTCATACATCCGATCAAACCATACTTGAATCTTAACATGTTTTCGAGCAATAAAGAATTTGTTAAACAAGATCTACTGAATATTCCTGGATTTCTCATGCATAATATGAACAACGACTATTGCGACGATCACATACAAAATACGAATACATCAAGCAAAACGGCACACAATCATACATGCAAACAAAACAAGTTCATATCACTCACCTTTTAGAATCAAGAAGAATCCACAAAAGCCTTTCTTTGCTAGATCCAAAAGCTTCTTCCTCAATCACCAAAAGAATGAGAATATAATAAGATCTGAGTTGTGCAGCGAATGACGGGTGCAAACTCTCTTATATAGGCCGGGATCAAGTATTAGGGTTTAGGAATATATTTACAAAATAATCCCTTCAAAATGCAATTATACATATATATATATCTACTCTTGGAAATTCATATAAAATTCATTTAAATTAGGATTTAATAGAAAATATACTTCTAAATCTTAACCAATACTGTTTAAAACGTCCAGAATGCCAATTTTGCATTTTAGCCCTTAAAAAGTCAATTTTGCAAATAAGTCCTTCTTTTCTCAAAAATTGCAAATAGGCACAATTAATTTCAGAAAAATCTGGAAAAATACTAAATAATTCTCAAATAATAAATAATGGTTTTTCATAAGGAAAACTTAATTTTTCAAACATCTTAAAAGTCGTTTGCACGTGTTTTGCACGTGTACAAAAGATAAATCTTTTTAGAAAATATCAATTAAATTCTCAGAAAATCATTTAAATTCATTTTCAAATAATAAAAATAATATTTGAAAATACGGGGTTCTACAACACTCCCTCCTTAGAAGAGTTCTGTCCTCAGAACTACGGCTAATGAGGTCCGAACAACCCCCTAACAATGATTGAAAACTCATGGGTAGAAACATAAATCTTTAGGAAATACAGTCACACCAAAGAATGCATTACATCACACCAAACAATCACAATCATGCAAGGAATTCAGAAAATCAAACTTCCGCTGCGCGACTCTGATAACTTGCCATCGGAAGTCACGCGGCAACAACTACCGAACTCCTGCATCCCACTCTGACCTTCTGCTCATCCTTCCAAGAATCAGTGGCCACTCCCTCCTTAGAAAATGACATGACTAAGGATAGCCACCTCAAGACCTGCCTGGAAACTCCTCAAGATCCACACCAAGACTAGCAATAGATGAGCGACACAATTGTATGCAAGAAAACAGTATCAAATAAAACTTTGTCTTTATTCCATCAACCCAAATAAACTTGTTACATGAAGAAAATACTCAATCTTCAATTATTTCCAAAATAAAGTTTTACCTAATACAAAAGAATAAATTCCTGCACACACAGATCATACTCCTGGATTGCCCGCATCCTCTTCAGTCAATGCGAACACTCGCCCCTGCTTCGGATCCTTGTCTTTCTCTGCCTTCTCTTTCTTCAACTGTGGACATCGTGGTCGGATATGCCCTTCTTGACCACACTGGAAACAAATCTGCTTTGCCAACTTCGGACATTCTCTCCTTTTATGTCCTGTCTGCCCGCAGAAGAAGCAAGTCACCCCCTGAGTTGTCGGTGCCTTCTGCACTGAATCACTGGGCTTGCTTTGCTTCACTGGGAATTCCTCTCCATCCTGATCATCTGCTGGCCTCTTCTTCTTGTTCCAGGTCTCTTGCTTTACCCGGGACTGGTCCATATCCTCCTCGGTCATAGCTGCTCTCCTGACCAGCTTGTCGAATCTTCTGATGCCCAACGGAACCATTCTTGACCTCAAGTTTGGCCTCAAGCCCTGCTCAAACTTTTTGGACTTCTTTGCTTCATCCACGACCAACTCTGGCGCATACCGCCAAAGCTGAGCAAACTTGGTCTCATACTCCCGCACGGTCATGCTACCCTGCTGAAGGTTCAAGAACTCAGTCACCTTCTTCTCCTGTACATCAAGAGGAAAGAAGCGATCTCTGAACTCCTCCAGAAAAGCTTCCCATGTCAGCTGCTGATCTCCCAAATTCCTCTTCAGCGACTCCCACCAGACACCAGCGTCTTTCTCCAACTGCATCGAAGCTAACTTCACCTTGCTAGCTGCCGGAGTCTCTGACACTTCGAAGATCGTCTGCATCTTCCTAATCCAGTCATCTGCCGCGGTTGGATCAGCTTGCCCCTCGAAGACTGGCGGCCTCATCCTCTTAAAGGATTCGATCTGCTTGATGGGGTCGGCATTCACCAATCCATGTCCAGCTCCATGATTGGGCGGCGGATTCTGCTGCTGAGCCTGCTGTTGTGCCAAGTTGAATGCCATCAGCGCATTCAGGGTTTGATACACCTTGGCAAATTCAGCCTCTAGGTCAATCCCCGTTCCTCGAGAACTACCTGATCCATCCTCATTGTTGCCACCATTTCTGCCCCTGGGTGCAACCATTCTGAATACTGCAAAACGAGGGTAAAGTTAGAGCATCACACACACATTTCAAACTCACATCGATATCCTATGGCAAAACCATAACCATACCATAACCTCAAACAAAACATCATATTTTAATTCTATGTGATACTCACACTCTGATGTCCACACCTAGGTACTCACTCTCTAATGTCCACACCTAGGTTGGTTTTCATACTATGTCTATTATTACTATTGAAGCATGCTCTGATACCAAACTGTAGCGCCCCGAATTTCTAAATACGAAACTTTAGAAAATACGTGGCACTTTCCCAGCGATCCACTTCAATGTAACAACATACATAGCCAAAAACTCAAATCATTTTATTCCAAATCTTTATTACAATAATCTTTAACATTGCAGCGGAAATACAAACACTTTAAATTACAACAATTCCTTTTACAAAACTCTTCTTACAACAATTTACACACGGCTCTATTATAATACTCATAATCTCTATAGCTAACCCAAGCATCCAAGCCTCCAATTCTAAGCAACCTGCAACATGTGAGGCTAGAGTTGAACCCTAACCCCCAAAACTACGGGGTCAGCCATAAATGGTGTGAGTGATATAAACAACAAACATAAATAAACAATAAACATAAATTCTCAACCAACATGTACTGAACAAAAATACAATAGCTGAACATGTAATCTGAAATAAGAACGATAGGCCAGTACATGCAAGAACCAAGTCGAGAAACAATACCAACGATCAAGTATCCATCAATCATTCATCCTCAAAAATAGTGCAGCTCAACTGCTCGGTGCAGTCGACTGTATAATGAACCAGTCGACTGATCTGAGCCAACAGAAATCCTCACATCTCAGTATATGCCCAATTATCAATAAATCCCAATGCCACAATGTATGTCCAACAATCGATCACCAATAATATCATAGATCGGATAGCAATATATCCATCTACAAAACTAAAGATAAGGTATAGATCGAATACGAACCCGGTATGCCACGACACCGACGAACATATCCATCTACAAACAACTAAGAAGGTATAGATCGAATACGAACCCGGCATGCCATGACACCGACGAACATATCCATCTACAAACAAACTAAGAATGTATAGATCGAATACGAACCCGGCATGCCATGACACCGACGAACATATCCATCTACAAACAACTAAGAAGGTATAGATCGAATATGAACCCGGCATGCCATGACACCGACGAACATATCCATCTACAAACAACTAAAGATAACAAGAACCCTCAAGATCACGAAAACTCATCATAACCAGTCGACTTATGTTATAGTAAGTCGACTGCCCCGAGAACCAATATTCAAGATTATAACAAGTGCAGTAAGTCGACTTCATCAACCATCAGTCGACTTACCCTAAACAATTACCGATAATTTCTTAAGAACAATCCAAGTGCTAACAGTATAAGATGACTTATAAAAACATAAGTTGACTTATCGACAATATAAGATGACTTATAAAGATCATAAGTAGACTTATCAAAACATAAGTCGACTTAAAAGGGGACATAAGTTGACTTATAAGAACATAAGTCGACTTATAAAAACATAAGTCGACTTACCCGAGAGAAATTCTACGATAACTTTGAAAAATAAATTCTAAGTGTACCAGTCGACTGAGAAGGGTCTAAGTCGACTGTCCAGAACGGATTTTCGAAAAAAACTAAAGATACAGCAGCTGGGGTCGTACCAGTCGACTGAATAGTAGACCAGTCGACTGTCGGCCTACTGTTTGCATAAGTTAGGTCTGAATACAAAGATCAAAACTGGAGTTTCCTAAAGGTTCTTGTTCATGAAAATAATTCTTAATCATGTAAAATGACAATCTCGATTACTTCTTCATTGCCGATCCATTATTCAATCATTCAATAACTCAAAACTTAATTCTCTTGTTCTCAAATTCCCAAATCTTACATTAGGGTTTCCTTAATACTTAATTCTTCCACCAATAATAACCAAGATCTGATTATAAACACAAGATCCAGATGTTCATACATCCGATCAAACCATACTTGAATCTTAACATGTTTTCGAGCAATAAAGAATTTGTTAAACAAGATCTACTGAATATTCCTGGATTTCTCATGCATAATATGAACAACGACTATTGCGACGATCACATACAAAATACGAATACATCAAGCAAAACGGCACACAATCATACATGCAAACAAAACAAGTTCATATCACTCACCTTTTAGAATCAAGAAGAATCCACAAAAGCCTTTCTTTGCTAGATCCAAAAGCTTCTTCCTCATTCACCAAAAGAATGAGAATATAATAAGATCTGAGTTGTGCAGCGAATGACGGGTGCAAACTCTATTATATAGGCCGGGATCAAGTATTAGGGTTTAGGAATATATTTACAAAATAATCCCTTCAAAATGCAATTATACATATATATATATCTACTCTTGGAAATTCATATAAAATTCATTTAAATTAGGATTTAATAGAAAATATACTTCTAAATCTTAACCAATACTGTTTAAAACATCCAGAATGCCAATTTTGCATTTTAGCCCTTAAAAAGTCAATTTTGCAAATAAGTCCTTCTTTTCTCAAAAATTGCAAATAGGCACAATTAATTTCAGAAAAATCTGGAAAAATACTAAATAATTCTCAAATAATAAATAATGGTTTTTCATAAGGAAAACTTAATTTTTCAAACATCTCAAAAGTCGTTTGCACGTGTTTTGCACGTGTACAAAAGATAAATCTTTTAGAAAATATCAATTAAATTCTCAGAAAATCATTTAAATTCATTTTCAAATAATAAAAATAATATTTGAAAATACGGGGTTCTACAGTGTGTATTGCATTGCATGATCCTAGTATCCTATTGTCATCATTTTCATTGTCCTATTCAAGTTATCATCTCAATGTTTCTCTATTGTTACAATCGTTCATCGAAATGTCCCTTATTTGCATATTGTATTGTTGCATTGATAAAATTGTTAATAAGCCGGAGTTTAAGGGTTGACCTAAGTAGTGGACAATATAGAGACTGTACTCGAAAGGGAGCTCATGGTTTTTCTACAATTACTGAATGACTGAATGACTGAATAACTGGATAAATGCATATTGTTCCATGGATATTGATACTGAATAACTAAATGACTGAATGACTGAATAACTGAATACTGAAGTGAATCTTTTACATCGTTCCTGAGTACATGAAATATTAAATTCACCACTAAGTCTAAACATAACTTGTTTGTATGTAGCAACCATGTGGTAAATAAATGGAACTCATGAAGTGCTACATTTGTTAGGATTAAAATGATTAATAGACTTAAGAATTGACATGGCATTGACACTGCATATTGCTCATCATTGTTCCTATTGATATCGAATCTTGGCTAAGTGTTATTGATATTGTTCATTGAATATTGTTATCAAATATTGAATCATTGTTTATTGCCATTGCATTGATTACCGTAATATTTATTATTGATTACTGTCCCATGTTATTGATTCCTATTGCTCCATTGAATTCATTGTCATACCATTATTCCATTGTTTCTTACTTTCTCTACTTACTGTCTACGACTTGCTCTAAGGAGAAATTTTCTCCTCTTTTTAGATGAAGTGTTCACAGGTATTGAAGAAATATTGCCTGCTTGGATGGGAGAACAACATTGGTGAAGAAATTTATACATCGCTGCTTAATAAATAATTATTTTTGTCATGAAGACTAATTATTGAACTACTGTTATTTCATTGTATTGTGGGCTTTTGACCCGAATATTGCTATTATTTATTTCCAGATATTGGATTATTATTGTATTTGGATATTTCATATTGTTCATTCTAAGTAATATTGTTCATGAGATTATTATTATTGGCTACACAATTGTTCTGTATTGATTATATTGTTGAGTTGATCGGATAAACAACTTATGGATAACGTTAGTCATTCGCTGGGCCAATGTTACGTGCTCGTATTCCGTATTTTTAGAAAGCGGGGCGTGACAGTTATTGTTTATTTCTTTAAAATTTATTTCATTTTTACTTATTTTTATTTATTTGTTTGATTTTATAGGAATGAGATGGATATGTGCAAAAATATATGCATTTCGGTACAATAAAGGAAGAAAACAAGGATAAAGGTTTTAAATTTCAAATTGATTTTATGTGAATTTTTTTGAAAAATTAGAGCACGTAATTACATATTGTTACAAATTGGTTCGTTTGAAGAATAAATAGAAAATATTATGGTAGGGGGTGGAATGAAATTTTGGAATAAAATATTTATAAATAAATGAGTAATGCAATCATGTTGGATATATTCAGTTAGATCAGCATATAATCTAATAGGTTAAACTTAACCATTATGATTTGAACTAACTAATTAATTATATATATACTTATCCTATTAATTAATTAATTAAACCTAAACCCTACTGTTTATTTTTCCTATTTAAGGGGGAGATTGGCGGATTGCGATGGGGCTCTGTTTTGTTTTGGAGTGCGGCATGAAAACCAAAAAAAGAAAGGGAGATAAAGAGGAGAGGAGGCTCTCGGGATTTCGGGAAAAATGAAGAAGAAAGAAAAGTGGCGTCTGGAAATGAACAGAAAAGAAGGAGAAAGAGGTACCACGGTTGACGAGAGAGAGAAAGAAAGAGTTACTATTTTTTAGATACTTAATTTGTGGCTTCAAGCGATCACACCAATCGAGTTCTTTCTTCCCTCGGGATTTTGGAGAGCTCATAAATTTTTTTGGATTGCATAATAATAAAATTTTAAAAAAAAATTTGTTAGCTACAAAATCATCATCAACAAAATTTATTTTTTTTAAGGCTTCGATATAGCATAGTTTTGAGAACACAATTCTAATTTCATGTTATTTGATTCGTTTATTTTTCATGGTTGTGTGCTTTATTTTATTTCTTAATGCTTACAATTGTTTGCATAGCTATTGTTTGATTTATTGAATCATGGAGTGACCGAGAGGTAATTTGTGAATTAGAATTATAAAATTAAACATCATTAATTGAGCGAAATTAGTGATGATTTATCGTCATTAGTGTGACTATAAAGAAATCCATATCACTTAATGAGTACTGAATTAATTAAATTTGCATAAAGAAATGACGAATTGTTAGTTGGAGATATTTTTGGTGTTGTTCGAGAGAAAATATTGAATAATTAGGAAATTTTGGTATACAATTTGGGAAATTGGAATTTTTTGTTACAAGAAATTATGAATTGTGTGGGATTAACTAAGTTAAATCAAAAGCCCTAGAATTAGTTTTGATATTAATAAACAACAAAATTTCAGACTTTCATTGTTCTTAATTAGATTAGCTATTCCTTTAGTTTAATTTAGTTTAGTTTCTATTTTTTAAATTAAAATTTTGAATTTTCAAATAGTAGTTAATCTAGTGAATTTCGACACTCAATAAAATAATTAGTTCTTATGGGTTCGAAATTCTTTTCTTTTAAACTATATTATTTGTTGTAATTTTGTGCATTTGCAAATTATCTCACCACACAGTAAAGTCCATCAGCGGATGTGATTAGCTTTTCCCTTTGCTCTCTCATAAAAGCGAAGTGTATTTACCTAGGTGGTGTGAGTACGTTGGGAATTTGTCCAAGATGGGTTCATTGTTGTGATGGGGATAGTAGCTCACGGCTACGGTGTCGACTTAGCATCACCTGCTTTGGAGATGGTGTTCCCCCTCAAGCTAATTAAGTTCATGGCATGTAACATCTTCTTTAACTCTGACCACTTTATTTCGGAAAGGGAACGTGATGCACTAATGATGATTAGACAAGATTGCCCAAAGGTCATTCAGCCAATGTATTCCTAGGATAAGCTCAAAAGCATATGGGGCATCAACGACGTAGAATTCAGAGAGGACAATTGTAGGCCTTATCCTGACTATTAACTGTATCTTGTTGTGTTTGGGTCTTTTGCTCTAGTCTTATGCGATGATTGTAGCAGAAGTATGAGTAAGATCTCTCTCATCTACCTCGACTACCCATAAAGTCATAATTGTAGCCCAATTAATGATTCTCCCTGTGCTCCTAGCACAGTGTTGTCATTTAAGGTATGTTAGGTTTTGTGAGAAATTAACAATTGAGAATTAGGGTTTATCTCTAGATCTATGTTGCTTGAGATATTCACCCTAGGTATCAAGATTGGAATACCTAGACTGCTATCACAATCCAGTATTTATCTCTGAATACTGGTTTGGGTATCGGGTTATAAGCCCACAAACCCGCGTTCCAATATCCAATCAATTGTACGTTCAATACACGTGTTACTCATATGCACATGTATTGTTTACATAGAGAGAATATACCAAAATATCCAACAATCTCCTCCTATATTCTCAATATATAAAGTACAGGATTATCTCATCAGTTCAGTATAAAACTGACTGGCTGATAGTAGTCCATAAAAGAAAAGCATCATAAAGGTATAGTTTCGTAAGAACCAATAAAAATATAAAACTGAATAGTTCAATCAAGACTAAACCAATATAATTAAATAGTTCCAAACCATATCCAATTCAGAATAGTTCACAAAGACTAAACCAACTGAAATAATCTGTCATAGTTTCAAAATCAAACAAAGCAAATATACTTCAAGAACAAAATATGAGTTTTAAGCTCATGAACACAAGAGTCTTAAACTCAACATATGTTTTACCAAGCAAGTGACTAATTTATTCTCGAAAGAGATAAACTGAAACTCTATCCTTGCACACTGCTTTATGTTTACTCCTCCATTTTGAGTAAATCATTATTTTTGAAATCTAAGTTGACAGATTCAACTCCTCCATCTTTGCTAGCTTATTGAAACAAGAATATCAAAAGACACATCTCTTAGAATTCGAACAAATTTCACAAAGTATCTAGTTCAACAAAAGAATTTAGTACAATTCATAATTAGCTTAGCAAAAATGTAACGCAAGCATCACAATCAAGTATCTTTAATAAATAAAGTACATGAACTTTATAGTTTCTACACAAGAACCATACTATGTTTCATATTGGAATGAAAAGACTGTCGTTTCAATTATGGTTTAACATTGAATCATCAAAATTAGAATGAAACATGTATCCATAAAAAACATATCATCAAAATTGGAATGATATAAATATCACTCATTTTTTTAAAAAAAATTGCGGATGTGCAATCCACATCTTTCCCATAAATGGAGAGAGAGTTTGGGAGGCAGTCATATTTAAGCCTGTGTTATATGTTGATAACCCACAGAATCACCGTATAAAGCCAAAAGGAACTTCAAGTATATGGCTACCATGACCACTCAACTAGTAAGATCTTAAAATTGACCAAGTGCCGCTAAGTTGGTTCAAACAATATTAATGTGTTCAGAACCCCAACCCCAAACCCCCAAGCCCCACACCCCTTTTCTCTGCATTCGAATTTGTCCACCACTCCCCCCCCCCCCAACACTTCCTGTTTACAGCCGACAACAACCCCCATCACCTTACCATGTTAACTGTGCTAGAGCTCAGTAGGTGCGGGCCCAATGAGAGGGTCCGACACCCACCGGCTTCAGCTCAAGTACACACTCAGCATACGACAACCAATGGTGCAAACAACCAAACAGTTAACACTATGCAACCCATCCCTTCACCAACACCTACCCAAGTTGTTTCTGTCGCGACAAAAGGGAAAATGCCAGTGGAAGAGTGAGAAGTTAGTGAGCTCAGAGGTGTTCACTCAGCGAGGGCGCACGTACGTGCGCATCAGCATCGCGTGGAGAGGAACATCACTCATCATCGCCCGAGCGTAGGATCCCCTAGAGGCCATGGGTATCACCGCCATCATGAGGAGGTCTATGAGGGAAGGGCCCATGGACGGGGTCCCTCTCCAGGCCTGGTCAGGCGGAAAGAAACCCCACCAAAGGGCCGATATCGGAGTTCTCATGAGGGTGGTGCACGCAAGCACGACTCTTCCAAGGAACTACGATTCAATTACAAGTCCTACACCAACACTGGCAGAAACCTTCAACCACCCTATCATCCACATCATGCCACTACAAACTATCCTATTAAAAACCCTTCCGAACAACAAAGAACCCTAGGGGAGACTGTTGCACAGCCAAAGCACGCCCCAGGTTCCCCCCCCCCACCCCCAAACCCCACCACTGAGCTTCGCAACCTGACACCACCACTGGAAGGCTGCCAATTGTTATCTCACACCAAGCTTGCACACGAAGGGGCGGAGCTAGACGGGACTACAGTTGGGGCTTCTGGTGAGGTGGTAGAGGAGGGGCCCTGGATGCAGGTCAGGGGTAAGAGAAACAAGCAGACAGAGAGTATCACTCACCTCCACCCTGGTAAAAACACAGGCGTCAAGAAACAGAGGAAGGGCAAAAAGAGGCCGGCGCCGTGCTTTAACTGCGGGGATCTTGGGCATTTCAGGAGTGAGTGCACAAAAGAAGTTCGATGCCTCAAATGCTTGAAATGGGGCCATCTTTCTTACGTTTGTACCAATGTGGTAGAGACGCAAACTGACGATGAGAGGCAGGTGAGTAGAGGGAGATCACCTGACAGCCCAACAGTGATACGATTGGCGAATAGCCTGGAAGCCATTAGAAACGAAGAAAAGTGGTTGCGGCAGTGGTGTGCTATCGCCAAAATTAAGAAGGGAAGACCATCGGAAGTACACCTCACACAGGCGCTCACAAAAAAATGGCCGATGAGCACCGATAGAGACTGGATGGCAAAGAAGTTATGCCACATGCAGTTCCTGGTCTCATTCCCCTCTCCGGCAAAGGTATCAGAGATTATCGGAATAGGGATTGTTGACTTTGGGCACTTTCAAGTGGAGTTCAGTGCGTGGACGCCACACTTCGGAGCCGAGCTCCCTCAGGGAGATTTATTTTGGGTTTGGATTCATAACATACCCTTGCACTTTTGGAAGAGGGAGGCGCTGCAAGAAATGGTCGCCGATTTCGGAAGCATAGAAGAGGTAGAGAAGAGGCGATCGAAGCTTATCTCAGCAAGGGTCCTTATCAGAAGCATCGACATCTCCTTGATGCCGCGCTTTGCCAAGGTTTACTCCTTTGAAGATTCGTATCTCCTAAGGCTTGTGCTAGACAAGAGAGTCGTCTCAGCACAGGAACTGAACCCCACCCCCAAAACGTCTTCTTCCCTAACAGATCACATATCTTACAAGGAAGTGGCATCTCCAACCAACAATCTCACTATTGATGGGTCTCACGAGGTGGAACGAGCTCACCGGGAGATTCTCAAGGCGGCAATGGAGAGGGGACGACACCCACAGCCTAAGCAAGATGCATCGTACAACGATGATCGGAGGAGGGACCGTCCCGCAAGATCCAATGGTCAAAAGTCAGCTGAGACCTTCAACTCACTGGATCGAGCAGTGGTTCCCAAACAATAATCCCGTTTCGGAAGCGCATGCGCTGGCAGAGGGAGGGGTTGCAGAGGCAGACCCCAAAAATGGGAGGAAAACCATCTGCAACAACATGCAAGCTCAGAACAAGGGGTTGGTGGTCGAGCACACCTCTTTGGGGAAGGCGAAAAGTGAAAGAAAGCTTTCCACCAAGGAATGGGTCCAAAAGAGTTGGTTTTCTTCAGAAAAAGCAGTAGCAGCGACTGGGGAACAGGTGGTTCAGGGCTCAGAGGGCGCTCTGGGGAAAGGGGCGAGCACAGGTTCTAAGGAGATGAGCGCTCAGGGAGTCGGTGTAAAAGACAGGTTTTTAGAACATGACAAGTTTGGGAAAGAAGACAGGGGAGCTCAAGAACTGGAGCTTGGCAAAAAGAGGCAAGAAGACGAAGTTGAAAAGTCAGCTTCGTTCAAAAAGAAGCATCTTGAAAGAAGCTCTGTACCGATGGTTGCTTTGGAAAAAGCAACTTCAGAGGCAGCCGTTGAACCCCCCCAATGAGGAAGCGCCAGCTGGCAGCGACGGTATGATTACCGCTCAAGGCCAAAGCACAAGGCTTGAGTTACTCGAGGCAGGCGGTACATTGTACCGCGGCCACAGTTTAGCGTTGGGGGCTCCAAAAGGTTTGAGTTTGAGTTCGGTGGTTGGGCCTTTTATAGAGAGTAATGGGCCCATAGAGGGGTCCAAGGCGCCGTTTATTGTATCGGGACCATGTCACGCGACAGATACGAGCAATCAGACAAAATTTCAAACTGGGAACGGGCCCACAGAGGGGACCGAAGGGGAAAATGCTGCGGTAATTAATGAACCAACAGGATGTGGGCTCAATGGGGAGTCCGCACTGAAAGCTCCTACTACTCAACGGGATATCCAACTCACAGATAGTGAGGAAGGCCCAGAAGGAAGGCTCAACCTTGATGAAGAATTCTCATTCACAGATGAAGAATCAGAAGATCTTGAGTTCATTGCTAACACCCAGAGGGAGATCTCCCCGGAGATGGTTCTATCCACACTTCCAGAATTAGCACCCGGAGGCAACTCTGGGTTATCCAAGAGATCGGTTGGGTTCAGAGTTCATCGCTCACCAAAGAGGGCTCATGTGGAGTCCTTGGATGACTACCTCGAGGTAGCAGCTACAGCCAAAGCTGCTAAATTCGACAACGGAGGTACGACATACTTTTTAGCATCTATTTTAAATTACATGTCAGATTCCGATGTTTTTTTACTAGCTGAAACATGTGGGTTAGAGGTTTGGGACACAGACCGCAGCGCGTTACTACTTAATAAAATCAGGGATTGGGAATGCGATAGGGCTAAGACTAGTTTTGGCAATACCCTTACAAATTGCGCTAGGCCAACAGACACCCCCGGGGGTGGGGCTGGCCCCACGCCCAATCCAACGATCACTGTTGACACCGTCCCCCAATTAATACAATATTCTGGAATGTCCGGGGGCTGGGGGATAGAGGGAAAAGAGACATGGTGAGGGACGTCATCAGCAACGCCAAAGCAGATGTGGTAGGATTACAGGAAACTAAGCTCCAGTACGGTCTCAAACTCAAAAGAATTGGGGGTAATAGGATTAAGGAGTGGGTGTTACGGCCGTCAGCAGGAGCCTCAGGAGGGATTGCTATTGGGTTCAACTCGGATATTATCTCCTGCGTTGAGGAGTTTAGTGGTACATTCTCCCTCACTGTACGACTCAAGCGCCGATCCGATGATTGGATGCAAACAGTGACTGTTGTCTACGGGCCCAATGTGGCCTCAGACCGCAGTGCCTTCTGGAAAGAACTCTGTGACATTCGACAGCGCTGGTCAGGAGCCTGGATTGTGGGTGGGGACTTCAACATTACCAGATTTGCATTTGAGCACAAAGGTAGAGGCTCCAGCGATAGACACAGAGAGGAGTTCAATAGAGTGATTACGGAGCTAGAGCTGATTGATATCCCAATCAATGACAGACTATTCACTTGGTCTAATATGCAGGCAGCTCCAGTTCTGGCCAAGTTAGATAGGATTCTAGTGTCTTTGGATTGGGAAGCTAAATTTCCTCTCGCATCGGATAGAACGATTCCTAGACCGACCTCATATCACACTCCGATCCTTCTAGATGTGGGGAATCGGGGAGCTCGCAAGCCTAGGAAATTCAGATTTGAAAAGGCATGGCTGGAAATTCAAGGATTCCATCACATGGTTTGGAGAATTAGGCACTCCCAATGGCCGGCAGGGATGCGGCATCTAGATGGTGTGGAAAAATTCGAAGACTGAGAAAGAGCCTCTGTAGATGGAATCGGTCCAGATTCTCAAGCATTTGGCGTGATAAAGAGTCCTTTCTGGAAGGAATTGATGAGCTAGAGAGGGCGGAAGAAACTAGAGTCCTCTCGCAGGAAGAGCGTAATAGGCTTTTAGTACTTCGAGATAACATTGCCAATCTGTATAGGCTAGAGGAGATCAAATGGCAGCAAAGGTCCAGGATTTCGTGGCTCAAAGAGGGAGACGCGAATACAGCCTACTTTCACCGTGTTGCAAGCGCAAGAAGGAGATCAAATCTTATCCTATCAATTCAGACAGGCACAGGAACATCGCAGGATGAAAAGGTGATTTCCACAACCTTCCAGACTTTCTACAAGGGTCTCTTTGGGAGGAAGAATGACTTTAGGATCCCAATGCGTGAGGACTTCTGGCAGGAGTATCAGAATGTTCCAGGTCAAAACTTTTCCTCCCTGGAGGCACCTTTCACGGAATTGGAAGTCAAAACGGCCATTAACCAGATGGGAGCAGACAAGTCGCCGGGGCCAGACGGTTTCCCTATGATGTTCTTCCAAGTGTTCTGGGAAGAAATTAAAGGAGAATTTATGGATTTAATGCAGGAATTTTATCACAATACTCTTAGGCTTGGAATGTTCAACTTTGCGGAAATTGTGTTGATTCCCAAACGGGAGGACTCTAAATGCGTCGGGGATTTTAGACCAATTAGCCTGATAAACTGCTCGGCAAAGATCATCACTAAGGTCCTAGCAATCCGCTTGGGAAGCATTATGGATAGTCTGATCAGTAAAGCACAGACGGGATTCATTAAGGGCAGATTTATCCTAGATTGCATGGCTACTGCCGAACAAGTTATCCACCACTGCCACAAGAACAACTCCAAGAATTTCCTCCTCAAGCTGGATTTTGAGAAGGCATACGACTCTGTTGATTGGGAGTGTTTGCTAGAGGCTCTCAGAGGGAGAGGTTTTGGGGACAAATGGATAAGGTGGATCAAACAATGTTTACAATCTAGCAAAACGGCAATTTCAGTGAATGGGAGTCCCGGTCCATCGTTCCCTTGCAAGAAGGGACTCCGACAAGGGGATCCACTATCCCCACTCCTATTCACTATTGTAGCGGATGTGCTTAGAGGAATGCTAGGAAATTGTCACAGAAAAGGGTGGATTATGCCTGTGGCCAGCAGCATGTCTAATCAGAGGTGCACGATCCTTCAATATGCTGACGACACACTACTCTTTGGAAATGGGACTAGAGCTGAAACTATATGCTCTAAAGGGGCCCTTTACTGTTTCGAAGCCTGGTCAGGCCTTAGGATTAATTTCCACAAGAGCGCGCTGGTGCCTATCTCGCTTTCAGAAGTTGAATCTCAGGAGCATGCCACCATTCTCAACTGCGCGATAGAAGAATTCCCAATCAAATATTTAGGGCTCCCTCTACGACCTAGGGAGGCTCACTAAGGCTGACTGGTTGCCCATTATAGACAGGGTGGAGGATAGACTGTCTGGATGGAAAGGTAAATCACTTTCTCTTGGGGGCAGAGTGGTTCTCATTAACTCGGTGTTATCCAATCTGCCCATTTACTACATGTCTTTTTTCGAACTCCCAAAGTGGGTGATCTAAAGGATTGACCGAATCAGAAAACGATTCCTTTGGAAAGGTGCAGACGCAAATAAGGGAGGCTACCACCTTATTAAATGGAATATCACCTACATGAAGAAGAGGCATGGAGGGCTGGGTATCGTTGATCTCAGAGATATGAACCTGGCCCTCCTGGGAAAGTGGTGGTGGAAAGTGTTTCACCACTGTGGGGAAGGATGGCAGGACTTTATTCAGCCTTACCTCCGAGGAAAAGGGACAAGATGTTTAGGCTTCCGAGTGGGGGCTAAAGTCTCTCGCTTCTGGAAAGGAGTTGCCAAAGCCAGCGGACCTTTCAACTCAGCGGTTTCATCTTTGATTGGGAATGGTCGTACCACCAAATTTTGGTGGGACAAATGGTGTGGCCCTCATACTCTTAAGGAATGTTTCCCAGAGCTGTATGATAAAACGACTCGACCAAATATCTCGGTGGCAGAAACCTGGAAACGGGAGACTTGGAGGCCGCCCTTCAGAGGAATTCTTTCACCAGGCTTGATTCAGTAGCAACATGAATTACAATCGCACATCGTCTAGTCAGGTGTGATGTGTACCCAAGGCCCAGACCAGATGCGTTGGGGACTTGAGAACAAGGGAGTGTTCTCGGTTAGATCGCTTTACCACTGTATTCACTTTCGGGGATGCAGACCCAGCTGGGCAGCAGTATTATGGAAGGCAAAAACATCCCTGAAAATTCGAGTCTTCCTCTGGCTTGTGCTCAACAATGCCATACTCACTAGGGAGAACCTAGCCAAGAGGCAACCTCACATTGCGACCAATTGTGGGTTCTGCAACGTACACGTGGAAAATTTGAACCACCTATTTCTTCACTGCACAAGAAGCAAGGCCGTCATGATTGAGGTCCTAAGAGCCCTAGGAACAAGTGTCTATCCTAGAGACTATGAGGAACTATGGGTTGGCCCCAGATTTGCATCAATCCGACACGACATGAAAGATGCGTGGTTTATTGCCATTGCGGCAACCACATGGGTGTTATGTCTAGATAGGAACAACTTTTATTTCCGTGCTTCATGTAATTCTATTTCTAGTAACCTTACTCATATCATGCATCTGATTTCCTTTTGGGCTACAACTGCGGCTTCAGGAGCAAGAGGGAGGATTGCAAGGGTTTTCCAGGTGGATGAGTTTGACGACGAAGAGATAGATTTCGGGCCAACTCTGGACTGAGGAGTGGGCACCCGCCATGTAGAGGCATGCTCTGTCTCTATGTATTTTGTAACAGGCCTTTGTATTTTGGGTTGTCTTAGGTTGGATGATGTAACCCACCCCCCAGGGTTTTGTTGGGGGTTATGTTTTATTTCCTGCACTGTACTTTGATTTTCCCGGGACTTCGGGGTTGTTTATTAATCTCTTATTAATGAAACAGGGTGGCGTTATTCCACCTTTTACCTCAAAAAAAAAAAAATTGGAATGATATTTAGGACAATTTAATCATTGGAAACACATCGACAAGTTTTCATGTTTCGTATTGGAATAATATGATTATTCTAAGTAAATTCCCTAGATAGATAATACCATCAAAATTGGAATGACATTATATATTTGTGAAATTTATGTGGAATCATCAAAATTATCTAAAGCATGTCAACTACCTAAAATTGATGCTTAAGTTTGAACTTCTCTATGGCTCCAATTGGATTCTAAATTTCAAAACAATTAGGATGTTAAAGCTTTGACTCAATAGCTTTCAACTCCATTTTCCCCATAGTTTTGACAATTAGATCACTTTCAAGTCTCTTAGCAAGAGCATTAGCCATACTTGTCACAATTGCACTTTATCTATGAGAAAGTTCAACTAGGCTTCTTTCTGCCTTAATGTACTCCTCTTACTATTATAAAGTGAGTTATAAGCTACAGTGCATTGTAGCTTGATAGTCGCATAACAGAATTAGAGAGTTACTTAAACATCTTAATGGATAACTAGCAACAATTTCTTCAATCCACTCAGCCTTTTCCCCTGCAGAGGATTACACATAGAGGTCTGATTTCATGGATGATAGCACAGTGCCGGTTTGCTTTTTATTTCCATAACATTTCTGTTTCTCCTAGTGTAAACACATATCTACTAGTTATCGACTTTCCCTAAATTCTAAGCATCATAATGCATCAGATCAGCCATTCATTCAAAGAATGACTAGAGTAGCACAAAGCAAACTATTGAATACCACTCAGGTATCTCAATAGCCTCTTAAGGGCACTCAAATGTGTATGGGATTATTAGTGAATCTACAGATCATACCTACCTCAAAGGCTATGTCTATTCGAGTGTAGATCCTTGTATACATGAGACTGTCAATTCCTTTAGAATGATCTACCTGTCTCATAGTTGTACCATCGTTAGGTGTCAACCTTTTATCATAATTATAAGGTGTTTTAAAATACACTTTCAATCACCACACATTTTTATTTGATGAGTTTGACTAAGAGTTATCCCTTGCTAACTGAAAACTCACCCTTATACCTATGGTGTCCACAGTACCTAGGTTTTCATGTTGAATTCTCTGGATAGCACAATTTTAACTTCATTTGTAATAGAGATGTCACTTCCAAGAACATGCATGTGAACAGAACGTGTAAATAATAGCCACTATATTTGACACACCATAAAGTTGAAGGCACTGATCTGAATTACATGATTCATATACTGGGCTCTTTAAAAAAATTTGTCAAATTATTTATTCATGGGCTATACATGTTTTAAGAACATATAATAATTTTACTAAATTGTAAATCTTGTTTACTAAACATATTAGTTCAAAACTTTCCAGTACAAAACTGTTCAGTACAAAGCCTTTTAAATATCCTTTATGAATGATAAAATTTTCAATAGATGTAAGGGTAAGAAGAATACTTATTGTAGCAATATGATAAACATGTGAGTAGATATCAAATAAATCTACCACATTTTTCTCAGTCAATCTGTTAGCTACTAAAAAGCATTAAATTCGCTACTAAACAATCAAAATTAAGTTTCTTCTACAAAACTCCACTTACTAACGATAGTTTTAGCCCCTTTCGGCAAATCAACTAAATTAAAGTATTATTGTATGAAACAAAATCATCTCATTGTCTACTAAAGACTCTTCTATGCTCATTTGCCATTCAGTTTTTCGAGTGTCAGTAAGGCTGGTTCTTGATTCCAACTATGAATCATTGAACGTGTCTGTAGGACTAGATTATTTCATATATTTATCTTTGATGAACATATCCTCAAAGAACTTTGCAAGTCTAGATTCTTCTAACACAAATTAGATAGATCCAATATCTGTCCACACAGCTACCTTCTGCACTTTCTAAACACACAAATATTTGTTGTAGGTCCTACTTTAGGCCTTCTAGGATCATGTACTCTAACAAATGTATCACAACACAAATTTTCACTTTAATAAAATTATTTGTGTTTTCATACCATGATTTACAAGGTGTATTCAATTTAGAGTGTAGTAACACATTAGAGATATGATTAACAATACAACATCACTCATAATTACACAAGACAAACAACAGTCAATAATATAGAATTCAACATTTCACTAAGTGTTTGATTCTAACTTTTATCAATACCGTTTGACTGTTGTAAGTAGAGTGCACTAGAGATTATGCCCAATGCAAACTTCTCTAAAGTTGTTAAAACATATTCACCACCTCTATCAAAACTGAATCCATGAATTTTAGCATTTAACTATAATTTTTAATTCATTAAGAATAACAAGTGCTTCATTCTCCATATATATGACAGACTTATATTAATCATTTACAAAAGTGATTAAATACTTCTGACCAACAATCATCTCATCTAGTCACAAAGCTACTGAGATCACAAATATCAGAATGTATTGATTCAAAAAGTTATGAACTCCTAGAGACCATACAAATGATTTTCTAGTGATCAAAATCTGAATTCAGTCTTGAACTTATCAAAATAGATATTTTGTTTTAGAACATAGCCAAAACAACAGTTCAACATGTATTTAATTAAACAAATGATTAATACAGTCTTGAACTTAACCACTTAGCATCACAATAATTCTATAATTCAAAACATAAACTTAAAACGAATGTTTTTGAACTTCCAGCATATAGCAAAATATTTAACAAAAACTTAATATGAGGAAAGTAAAGAACTTATCTTTCACCGTCTCTTCCCCTTCAATTGATTAGAGTCAAATCTGTTTGGGAACGAATCCGATCTATTCCGTATTGCACCCAAAATACCACACACCAATAGATAGACTCAATCTGAGGTCGGGATCTGATCAATCCCAAGAGCACCAAAGGTCCCCTCTTCAATTCCAAACACAAAACTCCCAAACACATAAGAGTAGGTCCTTAACCATAGGACTCTTTTCTTGATCATTTATGAGTCAAAAGAAAACACACATGATCCCTTTCTTGACCCCGAACACCAAACACCATGATGAACCAATCAACAAATCAAATCAAAATGGATCTGATCTTTCCTTCTTCCCTTCCTTGACCCCGTACAGGAGGAGAGGGCGGCGCGATATAGGAGGAGAGGGCGGTGTGCGCGCACCGGCGGCTGTTCTGGCGGCGGCGGCGGCGCACGTCGACATCGACTGTAACCCCAGTTTTTCGCTTTTTGGTATTTTAAGGATATTCTTCATTTTTTTGTGAATTATTATTTTTCCATTGTATTTTTCGAAATAATAAAATTTAATTATTTTTATTCTATAATATTTTTCTGGCAGTTTTGACTTCCTTTTTGCTGTTGTGCGCCGTTTGGTCGTTTTTCGACATTTTGAGTTCGTTTACTCAATTTCTTGATCTCGTTCATGTATAAATATTATTTTAGGGTCATGGTGAATTTTTAGGGGAGTTTTGACCAATTTGAGATTTTTGGCCCTTAAGGAGATTTTTAGGAGCCATGGGATTCATTGTATTTTGTATCCCCATTTGAAATCTACCCAATATTCATTACCCAATTGTATACCTATTGCTTCCTATTGATATCCACTACCCTATTAACCCACATTTGATCTCCTATATATACCCCTAATACTAATTAATCCCTAACCCTAATATTTTTCTCTCTCCCTCTCCTATTCCAAACCGGCCTCCTTCCCAAATACCCCCGGCCTGCCTTCTTCTACCCTAGGCCGACCTTCCCCTGCCCTCTCTTGCCTTGGCCGACCAACCATATCTCCCTTCTCCGCTATTTTATACTACTTCGCCTCGATTCTACCTCGTCTCTCCTCTTTTTGTGACCGGCCAAGCATCAAATCTGCACTCAACCACTCCAAAACAGCACCTTAACACCTTCTCTTCGCTGATTTGACAAGTGGGCATCTCCCACTTCGGTTCGTGTGTCGAAGGGATCAACCGTTGGCGCATCTTGTTCGTGGGATTCGCTCGAAATCGCGCTAGAAGGCATCTTGCTCGTGGGTTTTCTTTGAAAGGCTTGGATTCGTCGCGTTCGTCATCACAAAAAGGCAAGTAACTTGTACTTAAATTTCTTAGGTTGATACAAGTAGAAAGTTCACACATAGGATAGTTGAGACTAGAGACGGACAAAGATCATGTTTTTAATTGTGGGTTTCGTCTCTATTGTTCAAAACAGGCCATAGATGACTTAGGACATGAATTTTGATAGGGTTATGCCTTAGGATTCACCCTAACGCGATTTTAATCGCGTATGTGACATATTGTGTAACAGATGTTTGATTGAACGCCCATATGAGAAATACTAGATTTTGACATGTTAGTTACCCTCTTTTATGATAATTAGACATTGGGTATACAGCGATTCGAATTTGGAAGAGTTTGGATTACTTTTGTAGAAGTTACGACGTTTTGAAGTTTAGTTGAGAAATCTGGAAATTTGGATGTAACTGGATTGATTGCTGTTTTTACCTGGATTAGAGTCCGAATCTCAACATGACTATTTCTGAAAAATTCGTAGATAACTGAATCTATTTTCTAACCCCACTGATTTCACCCTATTTGGACTTCGTATGAATTAGTTATGATTATTTTAGTGCCTGTGTATCGGTAGTTTCCAGATTCAGTTCGGAGTAATTTTCGTGGACAAACTATTTTCAAGACCAAAGTTAGACATAATTTCATGCCACAAGATTTTTTTCTGTATTTCACCATGATGTTAGGTAGTTCTCTGATTTTTGTGATAATTAAAAGATGAGTTTTGAGTGATGCCTTACATCCTTTTCTAGATGTCACTTTTGCTGTAAACTGCGTGTGATTGTACGTTGAATGCCGTGTTCACCTTGTTTTTAATTACTGTATGAATATTTTATGTGAGATATGAAAGTTGGGTAATTGTATCTACTTTCATCCCGTTTTGGCGGAAGTGGATTTTGATGCGCTGTGTGCAAGATATGTATGATTTTGTACAGCAGTGTTAAAGAATTCCAGATCCATCAAAACTGTGTTATGTGTTATTTTCTATTTTTGAAAACATATCTATACTTTCTGTAAAAATATGAAAATCTATATTTTGAGACTATACATATAGGGGATTACCCCAGAATTTTCGTGGATTTAATTAACAACTTTGTATGCTGTTTTCATGTGGTTTAAGTTCTTCCCCTGTTTTCTGGCTGTACATGAAAACTGTGTTGAATTTTGTTTTAAGTCGAGACGTTGTGAAATAGCATATGGATTTATTATACCCGTTAGAAGCGTGTGGAAGTCTAGTTTCCAGATCCTTCGACGGATCATGATTTGCATGCCTGTAGATCTTTGGATCACTGTTTTTGTACAGACTGGTCTTGCTGTCCTGTTTATAAATCTATACCATTTTGCTCGTATTTGTGAATGTTTTGTACCTATACTTACTGATCTAATTCCCTGAGTCTAAACCTGAGTATAACCTGTTAGTTTGACATCATTTAGCACAGTCTCATGCCTGTTGATGATATTATTAATAAAAGTAACTAAGTCGGGGTTTAAGGGAAGATTCTATTAGTGGAAGAAATAGAAACGTGTACTTGGAAGAGGACTAGTGTCCTACCTGCCTGTTTACCTGTTACTGACCCTATCTACATTGCTTCTTATGTAAGAAGGTGTAGAGTAGAAGAGAGCCACTGGATTCTGCCTGTTTCCTGTACCCAAGTACATTGCCCTATGGACTCCATTATGAAAATCTTACTAAGCGAAATTGTTTGTTGTAGCAACCATGTGATATAATTTGGGGCACATATCGTGCTACCTAGATAGTTAATAAAAGATTAGACTTAACATAACCTGATGAACCTGTTTACCTGATTCATGATTTCCTGTTACGTGATTACCTGATTATCCTGTTACCTGTTTTTCCTGATACTTGATGCATATTTTCCTGATTACATGAATTCCTGTTAATCATACATGTTACCTGTTACCTGTTGACACTAGACATAGGTTTATCCATACCTGTTAGTATATCCTGTGGTTAGATAGTGTCCATGTGCTTGTATCCTATTCTATTTGTGACCCGGACTTGCCATTGACGGGTACTGTGTTTTCTTCTTTTCCTTTTTCCTGCATTCGATGATTGCAGATTATGGTGGACAGATTCAAGATGGTACTGGTGGCTCGCAGTATTAGATGCTGATATTATTATTTCTGTTTCCTGTTATAACATTATTCTGTATTCCTGAGACTTGATTCATTTCTGTATTTGAGACACGTGTATTATTTATTTTGTTTTGGGCGATGTGGCCCAGAATATTTGTTTTCCAGACTCTGTTTTATTTGAGAACAAGATATTTGATTTCAATTAATTCCTGTTGGTGAAATTATCTCGATGTTGCATGTTGGTCCCACTCTTTGCTTCCGACTGCGATATTTTGACTCTGATATATGTTGACTCTGATATACTGCCTGAGATATGTTGTAAGATTTCTGAAACAGCTTAAGGATGATTATATTCATTCGCTGGGCTTGTGTTACGTGCCCGTATTCTGTATTTTTGGGAAGCGGGGCGTGACATCGACGATGCCAGGGGAGGCGGCATCGACGTCAGGGGCGGCGGCATCGGGCGTCGACATCGACGATGCCAGGGGTGGCGACACCAATCGACGTCAGGGGCGGCAGAGTCATGCGTCGACATCGACGACGCCATTCATCTGAGTCCCCTTCGATCCGCGACCACAGTGAAGAAACCGGTGGCTGGCCTTGGCGACGCCCGCACCCGCACGGGTGTCATCGTGATTGGCTACCGGGCTGACAAACAGACCGAACCAAAAGCAAGAAGAAGACCACGATGGCGACTTCGTCTCGAATCGACCACGATGATGACGATGGCACACGGCAGTGGCGGCAACGACAGCATCGATCGAATCCCGACGAACAGTGATTTCATTGATCTCACAAATTGATTAAAAAACTATCTTAAGATTGTTAGGTTTTGTGAGAAATTAACAATTGGGAATTAGGGTTTATCTCTAGATCTAAGTTGCTTGAGATATTCATCCTAGGTATCAAGATTGGAATACCTAGACTGCTATCACAAGCTAGTATTTATCTCTAAATACTGGTTTGGATATCGGGTTATAAGCCCACAAACCCGCGTTCCAATATCCAATCAATTGTACGTTCAATACACGTGTTACTCATATGCACATGTATTATTTATATAGAGAGAATATACCAATATATCCAACAATTTTTACATGAAGTGATCCTCCTCGGAACTCTAGATTGGCCAACTAATTATCGGAGAAGGAGATTAGCAGAGCACTGAAGGTTGCAAGTCCTATCTTCCCTAGAGATTTAGGAATTTTTTTTCTCACAAAAGAGATTAAGGATATCCAAGATTGCCTTCTGGTGAAGTGTAGAGCATGTGATAAGGCCGAGAATGGAGATCTTGGCAGGAGTCTTCTTGAGATGTTCCAACAATGTCATAACCGAACTCCTTCTCCTTCCCCTAGTCATTCTCTGTAAAAACCAGGATTTTTTTTATTTCAATCGGCTGTTTCCTTGGTAGAAGAATCTTTCTAGATCAGGTCACTAAAACCGTGTTTCTAATGATCGGTACTAGAGGAAGAATCTGTAATAGCCAAGCTACTTAAGTTGTGTCGTCGATAATTGGTGCCAGCTGAAGGACGCTTTCTGGATAAGCTAGAGGAGGTGTGTCCACAATAACTGACGCGGGCGAAGGGACTCTTTCTGGAAGAGCTACTGAGGGCATGTCTTGAATCATTGGCTCGGGCAACGGAGGGACAACTATAGCAGGATTAGTTGTAGGCTGCCAAAAAACTAGTTGTAGATCAGGGATAAGACCAGGCGAAGGAGTTAGAATATTCTTATAGCAGCATAATCAATGTTTCCCGTACATCAGGTGGTAAGAAAGCACTGATTAAAATTTTATTAAGCTCTTTCTTTGTTCCGATATTGATTTCGTTAGCTTTCTCGGTTGTGGCTTGCGTTTACTCATCAAACTGTTGAGCGGCTTGTTACATTTAAAGCCACGTCAGGATTTTTCTGTTCGTCTTCATCACCTATTTCATAGATTGGATCTGTATCTGCAGACTCGTTAATTTCATTAGTAACCTCGATGGCACCAACTGCTCCACCTTAGACGTATTCTAGGATTCTCCATAATTGTCTTTTGATACGTTTGATAATTTTTGAACACTGGGATATTTTGTAAACCCCAATGGGTAATGTGAGTTTTGGAAAGGTATCAAGGGACCGCTTAAATCATGATTCTCAGTTGAGATCCTCGGATGCTGGCCCGGCGAGGTAGACCGACTTACTTTCTCTAAAAACGCCAGGTGGTAGACCGACTTACTTTCTCTAAAAACGCCAGGTATTAAAGCAGAGGATATAAATGAAAAAGTAGGAAATACGGAAATAGAATTATTTATATTACTTATAGAGCTTAAGGGTTGCCCCACGGGAAGCTGACCCTAAGGGGCACCGGATGGGATTAATGGAAAGGTGTAGCAGCACCCGGCGGTAACATTTTCTGATGCAGAATCTTCATCATACTCCAAGTTGTTTCTCCATTCCCTAAAGGGATCTTTTTTTCTTTTTTAACAAGATGACATTTGACACCTTGTCAGGAGGATCATCGTCATATTAAAAAATTGTTAACACATCATGCGAATGGTTCAAAGGTGGCCAAAACACGTTGCACATGAGGCCAACATTGGTGCTCATTGGATCATGCTCTGAGAAAAATTCCTACCAAGGAGGGTCCCTGAAGGTCCTGATAGGAGAGGCATATTAGAATCAAATACAACTCATAAAAATCTGCATTAGAGGGAAAAAGGTTGCCTCCAGAGTGCTCGACATGGAACTTTGTATCTGAATATTTAGAAGGGATAGGATGCCTCAAGGGGGACATGAAACCTTGAGTCTAAATTCGTGAAAGAATTCGAATCCAATACTTCTCCAAATAACGGTCGGGATACTCTTCATTGGAATGATAATCTTCGTAAGGAATCCTACCGAAAGAGAGGGTTCGTCTTTGAGCCATTAAAGGTGAGTATGCTCAGTAGGAGAATATTTCTGAGGGGGTGGAGTAGTAGACTGAGGCCGTGGATCTTCCTCTAGAAGCTCTACCCGCGTCATTGTAGACTTTCGAAGAGCAGGTTTAGTCGTATTACATGGAGGCACACATTGTTCGTCCCACATTTTTGAAAATGCATCGCATACTTCCGATACATCATCCCACAGGAATTCAAAACCTTCAGGTCGGTCCAATCGGTGCATCTTGTAAGGGAGATATAGTGCATTTCAGAAAGATGGTTCCTGAGGATCTCTAGGTGGATCTGGTTGGCAAGGACAACTTGACGGATCTAGCATTGATGGACTGGAATGCCTGACTTCTCCCTCCATTATGAAGTGAAAGGACATGTGCCAGTTGAGTGAGGTTTTTTTGCCAACTTTCTGCCTCATTCTCTCGATAGTGAGGTTCTCTCCAGAAACCAAGGACTTCTTTGTCCCTAATAATGAAAAGTGGTACTGGATCAATTATGGGCTGTTGGAGTCTCCCTAGATCGGTTGCCAGTTCATTCCCAATCTTGTACAATATAGTTCAACCGCAGAATCATGAGCTTTCGCCTTTGCTCTCTCCTGAGAGAGAAGAGTATTTACCTTTAGTATCGCGGTGATGTGAGTAGGTTGGGAATTTATCCAAGATGAGTTTATTGTTGTGATGGGGAGAGTATCTGACTCTTGTAGGTGTCGGCTTGGCTTCATTCATTGAGGGTATGGTGTTCCCTTAATGCAAATTCAGTTCATGGCACGAGATGTCACCTCTTAATTTAAGCAGTTCATCTTGAAAAGGGAATTTGATGCACTGATGACGATTAGATGAAACTATGTCACGTCCCGCTTTTCAAAAATATGGAATATAAGAACATGATATTGGCCCAGCGAATGACTAACATCACCCATAAGTTGTTTATCCGATCAACTCAACAATATAATCAATACAGAACAATTTTGCAGGCAGTAATAATAATCTTATGAACAATAATACTTAGAATAAACAATATCAAATATCAAATACAATAAACCAACGTCTGGAAACAATAACAAAATCTGGGATCATAAGCCCAATACAATAATAATCCAATCACAAATAGATAATAAGTCTCAATACATTAAGTTCAATAAAATGATAAGCAGTTAAAAAGCATTAAATCTTCAGAAAGTCTGTTCTGCAATCCCAGCAGGCAATTCTCCTTCATTACCTATGAACACTTCATGTAAAAAGATGAGAAAATTTGTCCTTAGAGCAAGTCATGGGCAGCAAGTAGAGAAAGCAGGGAACAATGGAATAACGATATAACAATGAATTCAATGGATCGATAGGAATCAATAACACGGAACAATAGCAATAAGCAATATCATGATAATCGATGCCATATGTATAAACAATGATTCAATACTCGATAACAATAACCAATGATCAATATCAATAACGCTTAGAATATTCGATATCAATAGGAACAATGATGTACAATATGCATTGTTGATGTTGTGTGATTCTTAAGTTTATTAATCAATTTAATCCTAACTAATGTAGCACTTCATGTGCCCCATTTATTTACGACATGGTTGCTACATACAAACAAGTTACGTTTAGACTTAATGGTGGATTTTATAGATCATGTACTCAGCAACGATAATCAATATTCAATAGTCACGATTCAATATTCAATGCACGATACGATAATTCGGTAACGATACAATACACGATAGATTGGGTTAGTCGTAAGCCACAATCAATCGATAAAACAATAGCCGATAACAATATTTAGGGAAACACGGGTCCCTCCTCCAAGTACAGTCACTATATTATCCACTACTAAAGTCAACCCTTAAACCCCGGTGATATGGCTAAAAATAAGTTTAAATCGGAACCGTTCAAATTGGGTACGAATCTTAAAGTTACAGGGGCAAGATGGTAATTTCACCTACAGACGGGTTCGAATTGGGAATCGAGTCTCTCCTCTTGGACCCGATAACCCATGAACTGATCTGTTCAACTGAGAATGGGTCACAACCCTTTAAGGACCAGTTCAACAGGATATGAGGAAATCCTGGCTCGTCCTTATCCACTGGAGGTGGTTTTAACCACTTCTATCCAGTCACACCAGGAAGTAGGGATTCGTTCTTATCCCGAAGCAGATCCCCACGACGACTATAAGTACCCCCTACTTCCTACCGTTACGAGGTGATCACTCTTTTCCTACCTAAAGTTCTTGATATACTTTGACTGAGTATTGACATGAGCGTCGGAGGGTGCATCGCTGGGATCCATCCCGGTGTTTCGTACTTCGTGCAGGTTAGCGACAGCGCCAAGGAGTCAACCTACCAGCTGCGGAAGAAGTCAGATTCAGTCCGTTCGAGTTCTCGTGAATCCACAAATTCTATCTATTGCACCCACACCAGATTCAGCGGCAACACCTGGCTTGTTAATTATTTTATCAATGCAACAGGGGCGAGCCGGGGTCCTGCAGTCGAGCAGGAGGGGCTTCGGGAATGAACTAGGGTGGCATCGCGGGTGTCGAAGGTAGGGAGGCTGGTGCAGTCGCTGGCGGCTGTGGATTCACGACAGGGGGTCGCGATTGGGCTGTGTGAAGTCGGGACTGCCTGACGTCGCTGTCTAACATCGGAGAGGAGGCGCCGGGAGGAGGAAAAGGGAGAGAGATGAGCGGGGGAGGCCCACAGGGGAGAGAGATGAAGAGGATGGGAGGAGATGAAGCTGCTGAGTAGCGTTTACAAGGGGGGAATACAGATGGGTATTTAAATAGGCAGTGTAGTTAGGGTTTAGGTTAGCAGGGTAGGTTTATATAGGGTGAGGGTTTGGGTAACGGGTTAGGTTAGTATTGGGTTTTGGGTAGTTGGCTTATAGGGGATATGGGTACGGGTAGAGGGTTTTAAAATTGGTTGTGGATATTTGGATTTCGGGTTGAGGTAAAAAGATCCAATCTGGTTAGGAAAAATATATAAATAAATAATTGAATTTTTAATATACTGTCGAAAGGTTATAATAATAATACTAATAATAATAATAATAGTAGAAACAGTAATAGTAATAATAACAAGAATAATAGTGTTCAATAAAATAATTTTGAAAATACAATTATATTAATATTTTTAACTTTCCACAAACAATTAGAGTAGTCATATACAAATAATACACTTGGTTTGTACCTCAAAATAATAATAATAATAATAATAATAATAATAATAATAATAATAATAATAATAATAATAATAATAATACTGATAATAATAATAATAATACTAATGATAATAATAATCTATATAATAAATTACAAAGAAAGCTATCAAGTGGCTCACAATCAATCCCCCCCAAAATCAAAGGCCCATATCGAACTTCACAAAACACATTTTTTCTTCAAAATTTCAAATCCCAAAATCAAATTCTCTAAAAAACTCATTACTTTATTACTATCTATCTCTTCTCTCTTTACTTTTTCATATTTCTCTCTTTCTCTCTCTCTCTATATCTCTCTCACATTCTTTCTTTATTTACTTAGAAATTTTGATTTTAAGATTTCAGTTTTGTAAAATTTCAGAATTTTTAATAGCAAATATTTCTTCAACAATTAAATTTTATTATTTTCCACACTTAAAGTTCTAAGAAATTAGATTTTATACCCCCATTTATAATTATTTTTCAACATAGACTTTTATTTATAACTAATTATTGTCATATTATTCAAACTTGAGCTACATAATTATAGTTTTACTGTTTACATGGCTTTTCGTATTTTGTATCGTTCCGAAGACGTGCCATAGGCACCACGTGCAAATCTAGTAATTACACAAATAATAGGATTTGTATTATAATGTAAGACTCATTTGAAAATAACAATAAGTACAATTAATGAAAATAACGGATTTTAACAGGAGATACAAAATATTTTTGAAATAAAATGAATTTAAGAAAACGAAAAAAATTTATAAAGAACCCCAAACCCAAATAATACACAGAAAAAGAAAATACACCAAAAAAAACAGAAAACAGGAAAGAGGGGTTACAAATTCTACCCACCTTACAACAAAATTTTGTCCTTAAAACTTTCTTAGGCGGTACATAGGATAAGACAAAAGCAAATTGGGGGGAGGGTAACAAAACAGAGATTTAAAGGGGAAGGAACTAAGTAGTGGCAATACCAGAAAAATAAAGAAGTGGATAACAATGACGTCAAATGGGATGCATGAAAAAGAATAAATAGTATCAAAAGGAAAGAAACAACACAAGATAACAAACCAAGATAGAGAGTAGACAGAACTGGAATCAAAGAGAGAATGATCAGGGAAGAATTGAATCAAATAATGAATGAGTGCATGATGGCAAGATAGAATGGAAGAAGGACGTAACCGGTAACAAAAATGAAAAAAAGGAAACAACACAAGACTTGTAAGATAACAAAGCAAAGAGATGAAGAATAGATAGAGTTGGAATCGAAGAAAGGATGGACAAGAAAGAGTTAGACCAGCCAACCAGTCAACGGATGAAGACGAGTACAAGGGATGGAAGAAGTAAAAAATGCAGAAAAGGAGAAACAACAAGAGAATCCTGGGACCTGTGGGTTAGGCCCACACGCTTCCGCTGCACCACTCTGATGGGAGAAGACTCTGACAATAGAATCCAGTAGCTCTAGCAATCTGCTTCGTGGCTGACCACATCCTTGGCGCGTCCAAACTACATCCCTGTAGCATGAAGTTCGAACCCCTGTCAATCTCAGATTCTGAACACTTCATGAGTTCTTGCGACTCTGCATGCACATCTCGGAGCAAACGACAACACTTCTTCTCGTGGTGATGTTCCAAGCTGCTGACAAGCCGAAGTAGAACTAGCGATGCCGACCAATAACCAAGCAGGAAGAAAATAATGGATGACACCAGAATCAGAAAGATATGGGTACGAAAAGAATGAATTCATATCCAAGAAGAAATCAATCAAAGAGGACGACTCAAAAAGACGGAAGAATCAAGGAATCAAGGGATTAAATAAGAAGGAATCAAAATGGATGGAACAAGACTAGTATCTAGATCAATGTTGATTATAATTCATTCATGTATCCGTGGTTTGTAACTATTGAGCCAATTCTTGATCGAGCCAAGCTTGTCTAATATTTTAGTCAAACTAATTCATTAGTAAAATATGGGCTCTGATACCACTAGAAACCTTGTCACGCCCCGCTTCCCAAAAAGAGAATACGGATACATGACTAAGCCTAGCGAATAATTTTTATCATCCATAAGCTGTCAGGAATCTTTACAATATCTCACAGGAATAATCAGAGTAGGAAGCAAGAGAACCAACCACGCATGCACATATAAATCAATATACCAACAAGAATTTACTTGAAACAAAAATTTAATAAATTTTAAATAAATCAGATCTGAACAAGTCAATAATTCGGGGTCACATTGCCCAAATACAAATAAATCAAAGTATCAAATACAATTGTTCAAATAAGCAACAGGAACTAATAGTAGCAAAAACTCCAGGAACTAATATGTTAGATCACCTACACCAACTGGCAGTTGACCATCCTGATATGCATTTTAATAAATTGCAGGAAGAAGAAAAAGAAAACAAACTTCAGTCAATGCAAGTTACAGGCCGCTTGTAGTGCAGGCACAAGTACAAGGAAAGATAAACAAATACCAAGGAATAGACATGGCAACAAAATAGAACAACTGGCATGAATCATGAACAACATCAAGTAATGTGGTATACTAACAGGGTACAGGTAACACGTAACAGATGTCAAGTATCATGCAAGCAGGTAAACAGGTAACAGGTGTCAAGTATACAGGTAGCATGCATAGGTAAGCATGTAACAAGTGTCATGTTATGTCAAGTCTTGTATTTATTTCTATCTAGGTAGCACTTCATGCGTCCCATTCATTTACCACATGGTTGCTACATTCAAACAAGTTACGTTTAGATTTTATAGGGGATTCTATAGGGCCGTGTACTCAGGTATCAGTAATCAGACAGTAAGAACCTACGGGTTCTCTTCCGAGTACACCTTCCTATAGGGAAGTGTGCAGTCAGGTAATCAGTATAACAGTATCATACCACATAACATTTCATCAGTATGGAAAACACGGGCCCCCTTCCAAGTACACATTTCTATAATTTTTCACTACTAGATCTTTCCCTTAAACCCCGGCTTGGTCATTTATTATTATTATCAGACAGGCATGTGTGTGCATAAAACAGGATAAGAATTGCATGGTATAGACAAGTAACAGGTTCAGATTGAAAGATAAATATGTACAGATGAAAGACAACTCATAAAGGGATAGAACAACGAAAATTCTAGTTCAGGACACCAATACACTACTGCACTAAATCTGGAATTCTCGTTACTACAAACATGCAAATATGGATTTGTCAGAAAAATTGAAAAATAGACTCTCGGCCGAATCGAGCAAATATATATAAGTCATATAGTATTTCACAAAAATAAGTCTCAAAACATATTTGAATCCAGAAAACATGTTCAACCAGAATTCATAAGTTCGTATTCATAGATAGGAAAACAGCATAAAAACTCACTGATTAAATACATGAAAAATCTGAGGTATTCCCTAGTATGTTTAGTTTCAGAAAATAAAGTTTCATAATTTTCCAATATAAATAGAATAGTCAAGTAAAATTAGAAAACAGCAAGATACGGCAGTTTTGTAAATCTGGAAACATAAACATTGCAATACTAAAATAGCAATATCTCACAAAATATAAATCAAAATCCAGATCCATAAAAAGGGTGATAAAATAGATACTGTAATCTATAATTCATATTCAGAATGAATTTTAAAATAGCAAGTAGAATTAGGTCGGAATTATGTATCTTTACGGAACAGCATGAAAATTCTGCAAGTATAGAATAGTTTATATAAGTCATCAATTAAATCCATAAAAATTAGGGGTTAACTTCAATCAAGTCTCGTTGTAACCAGCAAAATATTGGATCAAAATATCATTTTTAACATTGGTAGAAAAATAAATTACCATACAGAATACGTTTAAAACTGGATCTGGAATTTAAAACACATCTGTAGTAAAATAGTCATAACTTGAAACTCATAAATCGAAACTGAGATCTATCAAAAAATATGAAAAGCAGACAGAATTCTCTATAATTCATATTCATAAATAATTTTCATATACTCACTTCATAGGGTCTAAAATACTGATAAAAAACGGGAAATCGACAAAACAGAAAATATCTTTTATGCACAAAATTAACTAGTTCATATGAAACTTATCCAAAACATAACCAAACATGCAATAGGGTATACTAGATGTCCAAGCAACATGGTATAGGGTATTTCACAAGTCTACAATAAGTATAGTACAACTAACACAACCGAGCACACGATATCATATGAACAACATGCATGCATACAACAAGAAGTGGTCATCCCTAGGTTATTTCATGTCATGTGTATCATGTGGCAACTACGGGCAGGTTAACACAATAGAGAAAATATACAATAGGGGTTCACACACAAGAATTTTCGCTAGAACACAACTGCACAACAGGCGGTATTTAGTACTTATATTACACAAAGAAAAGAATACAAGTCACTTTCCTGAGAGACGACGAAAACGATGGAGAGAAAGAGAATAACGGGAACGGATTCTCAGGCACGAAATCAACAAACAAACGAACCACGAACCAATCACGAACACACGGTCACATTCGAAATCACGAACCTAAAGCACGGATCTCAATGATCAAGAGGATGATCAAGATGATGAAGATCAAATGGACAGCTGAGATCGCTGATGATGATCACGATCAAATCAAATCAGATCTGACGATCCAGATCAAGTGATGGAGATCATGATAATCAAGATCGATCGACGATCGGACGACCTGCAATCACTTGATCAAAACTCTTGATCAAAATAGCAAACCATCAATAGGGCTTCAGCTCAGACAGTGGCAGGGATAGTGGTCGGGGAAAAAAATAGCAAGGGAGGTGGGGGGTACTGCGGTGCACAGACGACAACACACAGGGAGGAGGAGACAGGTGGATGGGTGGTGCAACAGCGACGGGAGGTCGCTACAGGGGCGCGCTGGGGTCCTGCAGTCGAGCACGAGGGGCTTCGGGAAGGAACCAGGGCGGCATTGCGGGTGTCAAAGGCAGGGAGGCCAATGCAGTCGTTGGCGACTATAGAATCGCGACTGGGCTGCGGTGGCATCGGGACTGCCTAACATCGTAGTCTGACGTCCGAGAGGAGGCACCAGGAGGAGAAGGGAGAGAGATGAGCGGGGGAGGCCCATAGGGGAGAGGGACGAAGAGGATGAGAGGAGACAAAGCAGCTGAGTAGGGTTTACGGGGGGGAATACAGATGGGTATTTAAATAGGCAGGGTAGTTAGGGTTTAGGTTAACAGGGTACGTTTATATAGGGTGAGGGTTTGGGTAATGGGTTAGGTTATTACTGGGTTTTGGGTAGTTGGCTTATAGGGTATATAGGTACGGGTATAGGGTTTTAAAATAGGTTGTGGATATTTGGGTTTTGGGTTGAGGTAAAAGGATCCAATAAGGATAGGAAAAACATATAAATAAAAAATAGGATTTTTAATATACAGTCAAAAGGTTGAAAAAAAAAATAATAATAGTAGAAAAATTAATAGTAATATTAACAAGAATAATAGAGTTCAATAAAATAAATTTGAAAAATACAATTCGATTAATATTTAACTTTCCACAAACAATTGGAGTAGTCATATACAAATAATGCACTTGGTTTGTACCTCAAAATAATAATAATAATAATAAAAATAATAAAAATAATAATAATAAAGAAAATAATAATAATAATAATAATAATAATAACACAAATAATAGGATTTGTATTATAACTAGATTTGCCCGTGGACACGTGCCTACGGCACGTCTTCGAAACGATACAAAATACGAAAAGCCAGTAAACAGTAAAACAAAAATTATGTAGCTCAAGTTTGAATAGTATGACAATAATTGGTTGTAAATAAAAGTCCATGTTTCCCTTAGTATATGTTGAAAGATAATTATAAATGGGGATATAAAATCTAACTTCTTAGAACTTTAAGTGTGGAGTTGAAGAGATATTTACTATTTTCAATATAACATTTGAAAAAAAAACATTAAAATTCTGAAAATCTAAATTTCTAAGTAAATATAGAAAAAATGGGAGAGAGAGATAAGGAGAGAGAAAAAGAGAGAAATATGAAAAAGTGAAGAGAGAAGAGAGAGATAGTAATAAAGTAATAAGTTTTTTAGTTTTGGGGGGGGGGGGGAAATTTTGGTTTTGAAGTTTGAAATTTTGGTGGAAAAATATGTTTTGTGAGGTTTGATCTAGGCCTTTGATTTTAGGGGGGATTGATTGTGAGCCACTTGATAGCTTTCTTTGTAATTTATTATATAGATGTAACTCATTTGAAAATAACAATAAGTACAATTAATGAAAAGAACGAATTTTAACAGGAGATACAAACTATTTATGAAATAAAATGAATTTAAGAAAATGAAATTTTTGATAAAGAACCCCAAACCCAGATAATACACAGAAAAAGAAAATATACCCAAAATACAGAATACGGAAAACAGGAGTTATGGGTGGGGGTTTTCGTTAACATAGTGTCACACCCCGCTTGCCAAAAAGAATACGGCATACGGATACGCGACAAAAGCACAGCGAATGATTTTCATCATCCATAAGCTGTTCAGGAATCTTTACAATATCTCACAAAATAATCAAAGTCAGAAGCCAGAAAAGTCAACAACATGCACATATGAACCAAATACCAACAAGAATATTTGAAATAAAATATATTAATCTCAAATAGTGATGATCTGAAATACAAAAATAATCCTGGGTCACATTGCCCAAATACAAGAATAAATCCATGTACAAGAATACAATACTGTTCAAGCAAACTACAAGAAATAATAATAACAAGATCCAGCACTAATACTTCATGTCACCAATACCATCTGGAACATGTTCTCCAAAATCTACAATTCAACGAATGCAGGACAGAGGGAACACTACAAGAAATTTTCCATATACCAACGGACATCTATAGTGACGGATCACTAAAACTGTGGGTACAGACATTGTATACCCACAGACGTATAGTAAACTGTAGGTATAGGTAGGTATATTCTATAATTTATTTTTTCCCCAACCTTTTCATTTTCCCCCCAAATCTCAAATATCCCCAATTTATAGAGTATGTCTCAGGCTCACACCCATCTCTCTCTCTCTTCTCTATCTCTCACACCCGAATCCCTCTCTCCCCAAATCCTCTCTCCCCAAGCTTGCCGTCTTTTTGTCTTCGAATCCCCACTTCCCAACCCCTCTTCTCTCACTGCAGCAATCCGCCTCGCAACTCTTCGAGAAGAGCTCCATCTCGGTCGGTTCCGATCCGATGCTCGAGCTACTCGCCGTTTGTTTCGATGGACTCGGCGAGGATCAAGGTGGTCGGAGTTGGCGGAGGCGGCAACAATGCTATCAATCGCATGATTGGGAGCGGATTGCAGGTCTGATTTCTTGCAATTTCATGTTTTTGTGGGATTTGGAATTAGTTTTGGATTGCAGGTCTGATTTCTTGCAATTTCATATTTCTTCAATTTCTTCAAATTTTAATTCTGCTGATTTGTGGGTTCTTGCTGATTTTTGGGTTCTTGTTCTAATGTTTTTTCTTTGTAATTTTTTTTTGTTGTGTGGAGATTTTGATGTTTAAAACTTTATCTGAATTAATTTCAATTTCTTTTATTTTTATTTCAATTTAATTTCAATTTCTTTTAATTTGGTGATATCGACAGGATCTTGGGATTGCTGGTGATATCGACAGTCTTCTTCTTCATCAGGTAAAAAATGTGAAGAACATATAAATGTGAAGAACTGAGAATCATTAGTATCTCGCTCTATTTCACAGATGTCTAAGTACTGAATGTTTTAGGGGTTAATCAGTGTCAATTTTGTAACAAAGATGAGTAATGAATGCTGTTGAGACTGAGGAGTCTCCTCAAGTTTATAACAAAGAGGATGCCTTAATAATAAGGAAACCAGCACAGTCTTATGTAACCTTAGGAGAGGATGACATGATGGATGACCTCGATGAGATGATTTTTAGTAAGAAAGGAGGGAGCTCAGCGCAAAAGGATGACCTCATCTCCTTTTGAAAGTGGTAACTTACTGATGAGGTTTCATTGGACATCTCAGAAATCCTAAAGAGAATTCTGATACTGGTCGTATTACGTAGCACGAAAGATGGCAGATTAAACTGGGTGTGGAGCTTTTTTTAATTAAACCATGTTTATCTTGTTTTCATGATTTATCATGTCCACTTGTTTAGCTTCTTTTAATTAAACTATGTTTATCTTGTTTTCATGATTTATCATGTCCACTTGTTTACAACGATTACAGATGCTGATAGGCAGGCAAACTCATGACATCTTTGGTGAAGTCAGTTCTTGTATCTGGTATATAATTGAGTCATAACTTATAAAGCATTGTTACCCTCTGGTCACTTCTTTTTTTTGGGTAAGTTGTCACTTTATTTTGAAATGCAATATTTTTAGTTACAAAACTTGGACTGGTAGGACTCATGCTGCCTTGCATATCAAATTAATAGAGCTTTCGAATAAGATTACAATAATTTATATTTGACACATTATATAGTTTGATGAGAACTGAAGGTGATTGCTGGAATTGGAATCTCATTGAATAAGATTACAATAATTTAGATGTGATACAGTATATAGTTTGATTAGTTTGGTGTTTGTCGATCTCTACATTGTGAAATAGATGTCGCTAATGATACTTTGCTGCTCCCGATCATTAAGGTGAGCATTGCGACAATTGCAGTCAGAGTTGCATGATCTAGAGCAGCAAGTGTTATTGTAGTACAAGGGAAAAAATGGCAGTGCAACATAAATCCATTGTCAGCTTATACTGGATTTTGAGTACTGAATGTATATCAGTGTCAATTTAGTATACCTGACATAGTACTCATTTTGTATACCTGATATAGTGCATCATAGATCTGAGTGTTCATTTTCTATATAGTGATATAGTACTCATTTTGTATACCTGATACAGTGCATCATTTTGTATACCTGACATAGTACTCATTTTGTATACCTGATATAGTACTCATTTTGTATACCATATATAGTGCATCATTTTGTATACCTGGCATGGTGTTCATTTTGCATACCTGATATAGTACTCATGTTGTATATCTGATATGGTGCATCATTTTGTATACCTGACATAGTACTACTAATCTAACTTAATGTATCTGATTTTTTGTATCTGATTTTTGTACAGATTTCTTATCTAACTTAACTACAAAAT
Organism: Hemerocallis citrina; assembly: GCA_017893485.1. NCBI lineage: Eukaryota > Viridiplantae > Streptophyta > Magnoliopsida > Asparagales > Asphodelaceae > Hemerocallis > Hemerocallis citrina. The sequence continues at coordinate 383,829,294 of CM030358.1, read as the reverse complement.
TTATAGATTTTTACTATTGATTACTTATAACAATTTACTATTGATTACTTAATGGTTTCCTGTAGATAAAAAGTTCACAAGAACCATTATAGTACAATTCTTATGTAGAAATTATTTCTATGTATCTGATTTTTATGTACAGACCATACTAACTACTGTACAAACCATACTAACTACTAATCTAACTTAATGTATCTAAATTTTATGTATCTGCTTTTTGTACAGATTTCTTATCAAACTTAACTACAAAATTTATAGATGTTTTACTCTTGATTATCATGCCTGCTGCTTGTGCCTGTGCATCGATTTTTGGAGGAGCTGCTGCTCTCAATGCTGCTTCTTTTTCTCTCTTTCTCATGTATTGGTCTCTTCATCTTTATTATTCAATTTTAGTCTTTTTCAGTCTATCTTCTTTAGTTTTAAATAGAGTTAAACATTTGTAAGAATGACTATAGCCTATAGCTAAACTTAATTGTAACACTTATTTAATTAGTAGATTGAGTTCATAATATTGCAATATCATGTAATTGTTTAGTATTATTTGTAAACTAATATTTTATTTGATTCCAAAATTCTTGAGAAATAGAAATGTTGTTAATTAAAAAAACATATTATTATAACTATTTATTAGTAAATAAAAATTAAAACATTTATGACTAGCCAAAATAGATAGCATGGTTGGAGTGTGAGCTTTTTTCGCTAGCCAAATTATCTATTTGTTATCTATTTTGGCTATTATAGCTAGCCAAAATAGCTAGCGTGGTTGGAGATGCTCTAAGTAGGTAGAGATGAGTTTGATTGATGTAGAATGAGGGGAAGATGATTAAATGGTTTCGGGATGTACGTTGGAGATTGGTGTTAGTTTAGAAGAGTGATAGGATTGTAGTCAATGAAATGAAGAGTAGGGGTAGACCCGAATGGGACTTGGGCTGGTAGTTAAGAAGCATATGGTAGGTGCTTATTTGAATCATGATCAGTCGTTACTTTCATTTGCTTATTTTAGTATTCAAATTATAGGGATTCCCACCTCAACGGCCTAAAGCTTTAGTCTCAATTTCCCTCTCTTTTGCTGACAGTCTACCTTATTGTTTGCTTGTAATATTTATTGTCATTGTTGGCATAATCAAAGTGTTTAATGTTTATATATTTTAAACCTTCTTTTCTCTCTCTTATAGAAGCTCTGAAGGGATTTATACAGATGGTGCTGCACCAATCAGTTTTGTTGATATTTTAATCGATGATGATAACATTGCTGAGGATATCTCTGATAGTGATGGCTTTCTTCCTGAGGTTTGTTACTTTTTCTTCTTTTTTAACAGTCAATATATACGAAGATTAAAATATCAGTGACTGATATAACACAAGTATTTGTTTTATCGTATCAATCTTTCCCTACTTACATTTAGAATCACCAGACTGTATCAATTTGACAAGTTTTAATTCTTATCAGGATGGGAAGGGATATGGCATATGATTGCTGGTCCTATGACTCGCTTTGTGCTGCATCATCCCCCGATTTGTACAGAATTAATTTGGAACAGGTTCACCTATGTCCTTTCTTATTAATGCTTTATTCAGTCGCTAACTGAACAATCTAATTATCAGCAATTTCTTGGCTATGTTGGATCTATGGTGATTAAACGCACAAAACGTTTACTGTTGCACATGCTCGATTGAGTAAGGTACTTTGCAAATATACGTTTCTCTGGCATTTTGAATCCGAATGACACATTTTGCATGCTATCTGAATATTGACTATTTGTTGATGACCAAAGTTAGTTCTTTTTGCTTTATTTTGTTTGTGAAGGGCTCTCAACAAGCGAGAAATGACTGAACTCGCTCAAAATGCAGCCGAGTTTGTGTTTGCCGACGATGAAGTGAAGAAGGTTGTAAAGGAGATTCGCAAGATGCTAAAAGAAGATTGCTGCAAAGAGAATCGAGATCAATCAAGATCTGGTTGCCATAAAATAAGAAAATTGTTAGTGTCGTATCTCAAGTGAGGAGTCAGTTGAATGTTATCTTATAATGTCATCGAATATGTTGATCGTAGTTTAAAGTATTGATTCTCATGTCTGCACACATGAATTCAATTATGTATTTGGTTATTAACTATTTTGTAATTTGACAAGCTTGTAATACTTCATTAATTTTTAATATGATTGAAGTTTAATTTTTTTTAAATTTTGTTTCATAAACACATTTATATATTTTATTGTTTATTTAGTTTATAATTGGATTAATATTATAAAAGAAAATATTAAATTATCATACGCATAATTAATAAGAAATTTTTTTGTATAGAGCGATGGGTATATATTTAAATATTTGGATGCGAAAACCACTACTAAAACCTGTAGCAACGGAGTTTCAACCGTGGGTATAGGAAAGAAAGTGGTGTCCTTAAAACCTATACCAATGGATACGAAACCGTAGGTATAACACCGAGGTTTTGTCCAACGGGTAAAAAAACCATCGCTATAGGCTATAGTGACGGCATTTTACCGTGGGTATAGCTAATTAAAAACGACGGAAAAATATGTCCGTTGGTATAGGTTTTACGGGCTATACGTACGGTTTTTCGCCCTTTACCCACGAATTTTTGCTGTCACTATATGTCAAATTCCTTGTAGTGGAAAGAGAAAAACAAGTACCCGTCAATTGCAAGTTACAGACCACTTATAATGTAGGATACAAGCACATGGAAAAACTAACTAGCAACATGGTATAAGCATGATGTCAAAATAAACAACTAGCATGGCAAGGTGAACAAGTGTAAACAGCATGAATCAAGTGTCAAGTAATCAAGTAAACAGATAAACATGTAATAGGTATCAGGTAACAGGTATACAGGTAAACAGGTAATCATGTAACATGTATCAAGTATCAAATCTCATGTATCGTGTAGTCAAGTATCAAGTTCAAGCAAGTATGTATCATATTCAAGTATCATGTTCATGTATCATGTTCAAGTCTTATAGTGATTACTACCTAGGTAGCACTTCATGCATCCATCCTTTTACTACATGGTTGCTACAGTCAAAGCAATTTTGTTTTAGATTTCATAGTGGACCATAGAGGGCAGTATACTCGGCGACAAGTAATCCAAATCATATACCAAATTCTAAATTAACCAAATCATATATGATGCTGAATATTTGCTAGTGTACAAAATCGCACAAGTAATATAGATAGGTGAGTAGAGTGTCGAACCCATAGGGACTAGATATTTTACTGAGTACCGATATCACTAGATGAATCACTATTTGGAAGATCGAATTTTATAAGGACAAAATAACTAAATTAAATTAATCTAACTAAATCTAACTAAATTGGTGAAGAGGGAGAGGGCTGTGAAACTATGAAGCTCTTGTACTTTGTTTAATGGTAAAATTAGTTCTAGGGCTCTTGGTTCACCTCGTTTATCACACACACAAATTATAATTCCTTATAAATTAAAGATATTATCTTTCTCAAATTGTAGACCAAAATCCTAAAGATATTAACCACTCTATCCACGTAGTCTAAAAATTATTCTCAACTAATCATTCGCCTATCCATCAAATTATTAATTGAGAAATTGGATTTCTTAACGGTCACGTCCTCCAATATACGGGTTAATTTTTATTAATCAAAAATAACTTGTTCGGTCTCTTTATGATTTGAAAAACTATACAAATGTCTATCCACCATGTTGTACGCATAAATAATAAAAATTAAAACACAATTAGGAAAAATAGAGTAATAATAAGGATTTAAAATTTGTATTCTACAAAACTCAGCTACATCTTAGCCTCTAGAACAATAAATTCAGTTTATGTTAATTAATAAAAATATTTGGATTGCATCTAGAAGAAATTGGAGAAGAAAAGATGAAAAAGGAATACAAAAATTAATTCAAACCAGTCTTTTCTCTAGTTGAAATCGAATCCCAAAAAAAAATCACTGACATCAGCGTGCTGATGTCGTCCTCGAGCCGCGTGGAGCTGTCTGCGTCGGAGCCAGACCAGCGACCTACGTCTGCCTGGTGCTTCTGTCGCATCAGCGCGTCACGTCGACCTGGGTTCGCACGGGAGCCGATGTCCTGCGTCGAGTCAGCTTCCAGGAAGGAGAAGAAGAAGCCAAAGTCGCTGTCAAGCCGTCTGGAGCAGCAACAGTCGCCAGGTCCACGTCAGCCTGGTCTTGTTCTGTTTCGTTTTGTCCACGTGACTGCGGCTTCTATCTTTCCCTTTTCGATTTCAAACTGTGCGTTAAGTAAAAAGAAGAGGCAACAATCGTTGGGTGCACTTCGAATACTGCGCCAGAGAAGACAGCAGCCCTACTGCCCACATGTTGCTGTTTCGCCTTGGAACTCGCACACGCCTTATCTATCCCTTACCTTTTCTTTTTCCTCTTTTGTGTTATTGTACAGCCGTCACCTCCTGAGTTTCTCCTCTCTCCTTTTGGTTTGCATTTATAGAGCACGGGAATAGAGTTAGGGTTTTCACTTTTTACAGAAAAATCTACACTCTTTCTTTATTTCTTTCCTTTAATTGATCTGAATTTATTTCTCTCTTTCTTTTTTTTCTTCCTTTTCTGCCCACCACGTGTTTCTGCATACACAAAATAATACCAAAAATTAGGATTTTTTAAATGAATAAATTAAATTAGTTTAAAATTAATTTAAACTAACTTTATATCATATTATCGTATAAAAATCCTTTTAAAATTCATTTGTCGCAATTTTAACTCAACAAAACAATAAAATCGATAAATCAATTGTTTTACTTTGTTTGTTGATTTTTTTTCCACAATTCTTTACTTTTTGCATCAAAAATATTATTTCTTCGAAAATAATTAATTAAATGAAATCATATAGAAATAAGATGAATTATAGACAATATCAGTGAAAACAAGCCATTTTAATAGGTAAATGAGTACAAATATTTGTATATAAATTAGACACATCAATATACCAAATTCCAAATAATCCAAATCATATACCAAATTCCAAATTAACCAAATCATATACCAAATTCCAAATAATCCAAATCATATACCAAATTCCAAATGTGGGAAACACGGGCCCCTTTCTGAGTACATGTTTCTGAATTACCTACTATTAGATCTTTCCCTTAAACCCTTGCTTGGTTATTTATTATTATAATCATGCATGCATGTATGTGTCGCAAAACAAAGCAAGGATACCAGGGCATAAACATGTATCAGGTTCAGGGTGCAAGATAAACAAGTACAGGTACAAGATAACACATAACAGGGTAAAACAACTAGCTTTCTAATTCAAGACATCAAGACAGTATTGTACTAAAACAGCGATTCTCGCTACTACAAGCATCCAAATATGGATCCGTCAAAGGATCTGGAAATTAGACTTTCACACGACTCCAGCGAATATAAATAAGTCATATAGTAATTCACAACATCATAACTCAAAACAGGTTTGAAATCTAGAAAAACATGTTCAGACAGAATCAGTAAAACGAATTCTCAGTCAGGAAAACCATATCAAAACCTCTCAAATAAACTCAGGAAAAATCTGGCGTATTCCCTTATATGTTTAGAATCAAAATATAAAGTTTCATAATATTCAAGTAAAATTAGTTCAGTCATCAAAAATAGGAAAGCATCAAGAAACGGTAGTTTGGCAAATCTAGAATTTCCAACACTGCTGTACGAAAACTGAAATATCTCGCAAGCCGTGAAACGAAATCCAAATCCTCCAAAGGGAGATGAGAATAGATGAAATAAACTAATTTTCATATTTCACAAACATTTTCCATATAGCAAAAGAAATCAGGGTGAAAACACAATTCTTTACAGGACAGCGAGCAAAATACAACAAGTATGACTTTTGTAAATATGCATGAAACAACATATAAAATCCATTAATAAAATCTACAAAAATTCTGGGTAACCCCTAGATAGGTATAGAAAAACTGACCAAAGTTTCAGATCAAAATAATATGTGTAGCACAAGTAACAAAATAATTTAGTCATCAAGAACACCAAGAAACGAAATCTGAAAAGGATCGACACCTCTGTAGTAAATCAGCCATAACTCACTCATACAAAAACAAAATTAAGCAAGATCAGAGGGGTTTGAAAATAGATGAAATTTTCTAAAACTCATGTTTTATACCAAAATTAAGATACTGACTTTAAAACTGTCCAAAACAGCAAACAAAACAGATCAGCGAAAAAAATACAGATTTTTCCCTAAAAACAAAATCGACATAGATTCAAGAAAATTGATCCAAACACATCCAAACATGAAATCGAGTCTACCAAGTGTCTAAACATCATGAATTAGGGTTATTAACATGTCCACACCAAATATATCTCATGGGTCTCAATCAAAACACAAGTTCTCACAAAAGTCTCACATACATGATCAAAAATCATGAACGGGTAATTCCTAGGTTAATTCATATCCATATTGTGTCGTGAGTCATCTATGACCAAATTTTCACAATAGAGACAAACCCATGAAGCAAATCACAAACAAGAGTCGTCTCCAGACCCAACTACACTATAGGTGAACTTTTTTACTTGTATCAAACAAATGATGTAACCCCTGTTTTTTCAAAAATGTATTTTTGTGTATTTTCTGTGTTTTAAAAATTTTTGCAAATTATTTTTCGGTTTTCAAATTCTTTTGTCGAAATGTATTTTTTTGGATCTTCTATTTTAAAATCTGTTTTCGATCAAATGAATTTATTTGTAACTATTTTCTGTGATTTTATATTGTAATACAAATCTCATTATTATTATTGTTATTATTTTTATTAGTTTTGACTGGTTATTAACGACCTATTTCTATGTACAAATTGTATTTGTAGTATTCTAAATAAATTATATTTTGTATTGCTAATTACATTTTGATTACGAACAATCTTTTATATGTTATTTTTAATGAATTTTTAAAAACCCTATTTCCCTATTGGATTTTCTTAAACTCTATTTAAAACCATTACCCATTTCTAACCCAAAACCCATTTAAAACTACCCTACCCGTTACCCTTCCAACCCAAACCTACCTAACTACTAAACCCGAAACCCACTTCACACAACACCCCGACCCGCTTACCCCTACCGTCTTTCCCTTCAGCCTAACCCTAAACCCAACACTTAGTGTCTGTTTGGAAACATTGAAGTTGGGGAATGGAAAGGAATGGAATGAAAATGAATGGAAAGGAATGGAAAGAAAGGGAAAGGAATGAATTAATTTTATAAGTTGTGTGTGTTTGGCAACTGGTGGAATGGAATAGAAATTGGGGATGGAGCTTAAAATCTTATTTCCATTCCTTTACGCAGCTTTCCGAGGGGGGTGGAGCTGGAATAGAAATTGGCTGAAATCTTTCTTTAGGGAATAAAATTTAGTTGTTTCCTTTGTTTTCTTTTTCAAAACAAACAAGCTGTGGAATAGGATAAGATGGATTTATCCACAGTATTCCATTCCTTTCCCTAGTTTTTTGGGTTCCCAAACGCACCCTTATATATTAACCTATCCCAGCCTCTTCAACTTCCACAGCCGTCTCCCTCCTCTCCCCGTCTCTCCCTCTTCCCCGTACTGCCTCGCGACCCCCCGCCTCAACGACAGCCACCACTTCGCCACAGCACACCCCCTGTTGTGCTGTCCTCCCCTCCTGGCCGTGACCATGGCAGCAGCGTCAGCGCGCCCAGGCCACCACGACTTCCCTCTCCACGTTGCAGCGACACCCTGGAGCGCTCCCTGCGCTGTTCGGCCACCACAGCAGCAGCAGCGGCTGGCGGCACCAGCAACATCGCCAGCAGCATAGTCACAGCACAGCCTGCAGCACCCTCCACCTGTCCTCCCTTGCATCGCGTCGCTTCTCGACGTCGATGGCCACCTCTCCACTTCATCCTTGTGCTCTACCTAACCCCGACAACCCCACCTTCAGCCACCTCTAGCGTGCGACCTGTGCCCTTCCCAACTGGCAGCAACAGGCACAACAGCTTCCCCCTTTCGCCGTGCTACTCCCACCACGTCCGCCCTCGCTGTCCCGCGCCACCCTGAGTGTGCCGCCACCTGTTTCCCCCATCGTAGTGCACAACTTTCCCATATTTCTCTGTTTTGTTAATTGGTTTTGATGGATTGATTTTGGGCTGTCAATCTTCATCATGATCATCATTATCATGGGTTTTGATCTCTTTGACTATGAGCCGTCCGTTGGATTCTTGATCATGCGTGTTTTGATCAAGTGGATTTGAGCCGTTGATCTCTTGATCATCTTGATCATGGAGGGTTGATCATCTTTGTTTGGAGCCGTTCGATTGGATCGTGATCTCAACCATCATCTTGATGATCACTTTGATTATGGACCATTGGATCGCATTATCATCATCTTGGGGTTCTTTGATTTCTTTGATTGGTGGTCATCCGATCGTCGATCTGACCCGATCATCATCATCATCATCAAGAAACTGGCCACATCTCGATCTTGATCTTGATCTTCGGTCAAAATCGTCCGATCTGATCCAATCGCCTTGATCTCATGATCTTAGCCATCCGTTTGACCTGATCTTGATCATCCTCCTCTTGATCATCGAGATTCGTGCTTGTATTCGTGATTCGTTCGTTGCTATTGAGTTCGTGCCCCGGGATCCATTCCCATTATTCTCTTTCTTTCGTTGGATTCGTCGTCTTTCAGGCAAGTAACTTGTGCTCCAATTCATTTGTTTGATATAAGTTCCAAAATTCACCTATAGTGTAGTTGGGTCTAGAGACAACCTTTGATTGTGTTTTCCTTGATGGGTTTTGCGTCTATTGTGATATTTTGGCCATAGATAACTCACGACAAAATTTGGATATGAGATAACCTAGGATTCGCCCAATTCTTGATTTTTGAACATGTATGTGAGACTTGTGTGCAAATTTGTATTTTGATTGAGACCCATATAATATATATTTGGTGTGGACATGTTAATTACCCTAAATCATGATGTTTAGACACTTGGTAGACTTAATTTCAAGTTTGGATGTGTTTGGAGCAATATTGTTGAATCTATGCAGTTTTGATCTTAAGGGTGAAATTTGTATTTTCTGGATGTTCTGTTTTGTTTGCTGTTTTCGACTGTGCTACAATCAGAATCTTGATTTCGGTATAAAAGACGAGTTTTAGATAATTTTGTCTATCTTCAAATCCCTCTTATCTTGCTTGATTTGGATTTCGTAGGACTGAGTTATGACTGTTTTAGTACAGAGGTGTTGGTCTTTTCCAGATTCCATTTTTCGTTGATTTCGTTAACAACCTATTTTCAAGAACTATGTTATACATATTATTTTGATTTGAAACTTTGGTCAGTGTTTCTTTATTAAGTTAGGGATTACCCAGAATTTTGATGAATTTTATTGATAAGTTTTAGGTGGCGTTTCATGCTCGTTTCTAAAATCTGTACATGCTTATTTTGCTCGCTGTTCTAAAAAGAATTTTGTTTTCACTATGATTTCTTTTAATGTATGAAAAATGTTTGTGAAATGTGAAAGATAGTAAATTCTATCTTTTTTTTATATCCCTTTGGGGAATTAGATTTCGTTTCACTGGTTGCGAGATATCTTAGTTTTCGTACAGCAGTGCTGGGATTTCCAGAATCGCTAAACTATGTTTTAATGATGCTTTCTTATTTTTGATGACTTATTTATTTTCCTAAAAAATTTTGAAACTTTATATTTTGGTACTAGACATATAGGGGAATACCCCAGATTTTTTATGGATTTATTTAATGTGTTTTCATGCTGTTTTCATGTTCTTGAATTCGTTTTCCTGATTTCTGGCTGAGCCTAAATTCTGTATTCAAATATGGTTTGAGCTGTGTTGTTGTGAACTAGTATATAACTTAATTATACTCACTGGATTTGTGTGGATGTCTATTTTTCATATCCTTCGACAGATCTAAATTTGCTTATTTGTAACTCTTGGAATCACTGTTTTACTACAGCATGGTCTTGCTGTCATGAACTTGAGATGTGTTTATTTTATTCGTTTATGAGATATCTTGCACTCGTACATGTTTAGTTTGCTACTTGCACTTGTCACATGATCATGCCATGCTATTCTTGATATGTTTTGCATATATACATGCTTGTTTGACATTAATAGTAAAATTAACCAAGCCGGGGTTAAGGGTAAGATCTAGTAGTGGATAGTGCAGAAACGTGTACTCGGAAGAACCTAGTGGTTATTGGAGCATGTTTACATATGGAGCTTGACACAATTTACATGACACGTACACACATGACACTGGAGCTTGTTTGGATTTTGGAGCTTGTTTACATGATACATGATTACATGATACTTGGAGCTTGTCCCTGAGTACACTGCCCGGTATGGTCCCCTACGAAATCTAAACTGAAACTGTTTATTGTAGCAACCATGTAGTAAAAACCGGGATGCATGAAGTGCTACCTAGATAGTAAATTACTACAAGATTTGATACATGCTACTTGAACATGATACTTGAACATGATACATGCTTGCTTGATACTTGACTACATAATACATGAGACTTGTTTACATGACACTTGAAACATGACACTTGATACATGATTACATGATATTTGATAATTGATGCATGTTTACATGATACTTGATTTAAGCCATTACACTTGTTCACTTTGCCATGCTAGTTATTTATTTTGACATCATACTTATACCATGTGTTAGTTAGTTTCCCCATGTGCTTGTATCCTACATTATATGTGACCCGTGGCTTGCAATTGACGGGTACTTGTGTTTTCTATTTTCCTCTTTCCTGCATTCGTTGAATTGCAGATTTTGGTGATCAGCTACCTGATGGAGCATGTGATCTAAAGTTCTAGTTGGCTGGAGCTTTTGCTATCTTCATTTATTTCCTGTTGGTCATTTTGAACATTGTATCTGTTACTTATATTCTTTGTGTTTGGGAAGTATGACCCAGGATATTTATGTATTTCAGATCATGATTATTTGAGATTAATATATTTTATTTCAAGTATTCTTGTTGGTATTTGCTTTATATGTGCATGTGGTTGACTTTTCTGGCTTCCGACTCTGATTATATTGTGATATGTTGTAAAGATTCTCGAACAGCTTATGGATGATGAAAATCATTCACTGGACTTTTGTCTCGTACTCGTATTCCGTATTCTTTTTGGGAAGCGGGGCATGACAAATGAATTGGAGTACAAGTTACTTGCCTTAACCGAAGATGAAGAACGACGACAATCAAGAGTAATGGGAAGGGATCCCGACAACGAACAAAACCCACGAATGAAAATCCACGAACGAATGAATACAAGCAACTTGAGCGAAAATCTCCACACGAACAATTCCACCAAAAGAGAGATGATCCAAGAGGGATGATGACAATAGTGGCTTGCGGCCACAAGAGAACACCAAGAGAGAGAGACTAGGGATGAGAGATATATATATAGGGGGATTAGGGTTAATGTATAATTGGGTTGTGGGTAATTAGGAGTACTAGTAGGATTTGTTTAATGGGTGTGGATAATGATTAATTTCATAGGATAACAAATAGGATTTAAATAAAATATCAAATCGAATAGATAAAGTAATAAATAAAAGTAGGATTATATATCAAAATATATATTGATCTACAAGATAGAAATTATTTGAAATGCTACAAATACAAATAACAATAGAAATAGGTTTTTAAATCAACAATCAAGAGTAAAAGATAAAATAACACGAATAACAAAAATAACAATAGTCATAAAAAATCATAAACATAAACATAATAATCCAAAGCATAATAAAAATATTTGTATTATAAAAAAATATCATTGGGAACTAGTTATAAATAAACTATTGATTAAAAATAGGTTTTAACAGAAGATCTAACAACACATTTTAACAAAGAATTTGAAAGTAGAAAAATTAATTTACAAAATTTTAAATATAGAAAAATACACATAAAATACGAGTTTGGGGAAACAGGGGTTACACTTAGTTTTCTTTGTATGTATAACTTCTTATTCATAAAATAGTAGTTTTTGTTGTATGTATGACTTCTAATTCATAAAAGAGTAGTATTTTGTTGTATGTATAACTTATATTTAATAAAAGAGTAGTCTTTTGTTGTATGTATAACTTCTAGTTCATAAAAAAATAGTCTTTTGTTGTATGTATAACTTATAATTCATAAAAGAGTAATCTTTTGTTGTATGTATAACTTCTAGTTCATAAAAAAGTAGTCTTTAGTTGTATGTATAACTTCTACTTCATAAAAGAGTAGTCTTGTCACGCCCCGCTTCCCAAAGGAATACGGAATACGAGTATGTGACAAAGTCCAGCGAATAATTTTCATCATCCATAAGATGTAAGGATCAACCCAACAGTACAACAGGAATATACAAGAATATACAACCACGCAAACATAAAACAAATCTCATAATCAACAGAATTATTTGAAAACAATACATAATCTTCAAATAAAGTAAGAACTAGACACAAAAATAAAACTTCGGGACAACAAGTCCAATACAAGTTCAAGTAGCAACAAGGAATTGATAAACTCAAAACATGAAATAAATTAAAGCATAAGATGATCCAGCCCAAGCTCAAAATACTTAGTCATTCACTCCGTCAGGCAACTGATCTCCAAAACCTGTATATTTATTAATTAACAAAAAATAGAGAAACAGGAAAATAGTATGTCCATTAGTGCAAGTTACGGGCCGCAAGTAGTACAAGAAAAAGGTGGATGGCAAGAACACAAAGTAGGAAATAGGAAACAAGAACATGGAGTTGATACATAGTAGATAAATAGAGTCCAATAACCAGCAGGAAAATAATAGGTTCAGGTGATAAGCGGACATGCAATTGTGTAACAGGTGTGAGGTTAACTTGTAAACTGGTAATAAGTAGCACGCAACAATAAAAGGAAACAGTAGTAGGTAAAAGTAACAGTAACAGTAACAGTAACAGATAACAGTAACAGGTAACGGTAATAGGAAACAGGGATGTGCAAGTGAAATATGATATTCTTAAGTCTATTGTTTAATCCTAGCTAATGCAGCAATCACGCGTCCCATATATTTACCACATGTTTGATGCATACAATCAAGTTACATTTAGATTTCGTGGTGGATTCTATAGGATCGTGTACTCAGGCATTAGGTAAACAGTAAACAGTAAACAGTGTCATCAATCATGTAATCATGTATCCATGAAAATAGGTGCGACATATGGATCCCCTTTCGAGTACACCTTCCTGTGGGGAAGTATGTAGTCAGATAAAACAGTAAATAGTTAGGACCTATGACCCTCTTCGGAGTATACCTTCCTATAAAAAAGTATGTAGTTAGGTAAAACAGTAAACAGTGGTGAAACACAGTAAAACAGTACACAGTTGGGAAACACGAGCCCCCTTCTGAGTACACTTTCTATATTGTCGACTACTACATCTTTACCTTAAACACTGGCTTGTTAATTATCATTATTATTAAAACAAGCATGAAAGTGCACAAACAGGGCAAGCAAACATGATAGGAAAACACGGAACAAGTTCAGGTGCGGTAGGAAACACATTCGGATGTCAAACAAACTTATAGGTAGCAAAACAATAAGAATTCCAATTCTAGATAGTAGGACGTTGCTGCACCAAAACTGAGATTCCCATTGCTACAAAAATACAAATCTGGATCCGTCAGAAGTTCTAGAAACTAGACTCTCTGCAGGTTCCAGAGCATATACACATGAAATATAAAAATTACAGAAACTAGGTTCAAATCAACATTCTACACAGATTTTATGTTTAGCCAGAATCCTTAAAATTGTGTTTACATGTATGAAACAAGTTTGAAGACTCATCAAATATATCTCGAAAAATTAACGGTGACTCCCTAACATGTCTAGTCTCACCAACGTAAGTTTCATATTATTATATTACTGATAGCATGTTCAAATTAAATTTCAAAACAGGGTGACACAGTAAAATTGTGAATCTGGAAATCCAGACCCAGCAGTACTAAAATAGCAATATCTCACAACTCATAACTCGGAATTCGATTTCTTTAGATGTTTAGAAAACTAGACACATGGTGCTGCAATTCATTTTCAGAAACTAATTCAAAATTTTGTCATTAACAGGGTCAAAATTATCAAGCAAGATCAAGACAACAGCATAAGTGATTTCTTTTGCAAGAAATCACTTGACATGATTATTAACTACCATGATTCTAAGTTAATGTGTGATATAAATCAGGGATTTATAATTATTCAACAGCACCCAGGTATATTCTCAACTCATAGCAAAAGGAAAGCAATATCAATACATGCATCATACAACCAAACATTTACAAGTCATGGTGATTCATAAATCCATGTAGCCAAATAATTAGATAAATAATTAGATCTAACTAGTTGTTGTGAAATGAGAGTATTAATGAATGATTGTAACCCTTACGATTGTGGGAATTGATAGAGACAACCAACGAATAGGATCAAGATGTAACAATGATAAACAAGAGGCGAGTCACAAGAAGGATCTACATGCGGTATTTTTTAAATAAAAGCTTGTACTAGATCAACAAGTTGTACAAAAAGATACTTGCCTTGCTTGGATTGTGAGACGAACGACGACGAGTGGAACATGTGCAAGAACGAACAACACGCGCAATGCACATGCGAGCAACACTACCACGAAACACATGCAACACGTGCACACCCAAACAACAGCAACCACAGCGGCTCGACTGACGACTCGAGGTTGGCAAGGCAGCGGCGATCGGGACGAAGGTGCACTTCGGTAGATGGTAGCTTGCTGGACGGTGCACAGACGCCACCGGAAAAAGCTCTCGGCAGTTTGCAGTTGATGAGGCAGGGGGGCTTAGGGGGTTGGCTGACGATTACGGTGGAGGAGAGGACGCAGGCAGGTCGGGGGTTCGATGAGGAGGGACTGGACGGGGATGGTGCAAGCGAGTAGGAAGATGGAGGTTCGATGGGTGTAGGCGAGGCTCGAGGAAGTGCAGGTGGGTGGCTCGACAGGGGCGATGAGGTGCAGGGTAGCGGTGCAGGTCGATGGCGAAGGGTAAGGAGTTGGCGGTTGGAGGTGGAGGAGGAAGAAGACGATGAGGTCGTTAAGGGTTGGGTTTCGAAGGGAGAAAGGAAGGAGGAAGGTGAACAATGTAGGGGGCAATAATGCGGCTAAGTTGATTAATAGGGTTAACAAAGTGATTAGGGTTTAAGGGTTAAACAGGGATTAAAAAGGAGATTAGGTATGTGGTTTAATGGGTAGAGATGTGGGTTTGCGGGTTTTAGGTCGGAATCCAATAAGGGGATGGGTCAAAGGGTAATGGGTTAACGGGTTACGGGTTTGGGGTTTAAGAAAAATAAATGAATAAATCAATCAATAATTATATAAATAAATCAATTAGTATGCATTAAATTACTACTCAAATACTGCTAAAAATAATAGAATGTATGGTTTCACAAAATAGATGAGACTGGATTTGATTAGGCTAAAAATTTATTAAATAGTAATTAATTAATCAAATCAAAGAGTAAAAAAATTCATACTCCAATAATCATAAAATATTGATTAAGATTAATAGGCTTTCAAAAATAAATAAACAATAATTTTAAAAACTATAATAATAATAATAATAATAATAATAATAATAATAATAATAATAATAATAATAAGAACAACAACAACAAGAATAGTAGGATTTGTATTACAATATAAAAATCATTGGAAAATAGCTACAAATGATATTATTGATTAGAATAGACTTTAATTGGAGATCCAACAATAAATTTTAACAAAAAGAATTTAAAAGCAGAAAAATAATTTACAAAAAATCGAAATTCCCAAAATACACATAAAATACATGTTGGCAAGAACGGGGGTTACAAGTCTTTTATTGTATGTATAACTTCTCATTCATAAAAGAGTAGTCTTTTGTTGTATGTATAACTTCTAGTTCATAAAAGAGTAGTCTTTTGTTGTATGTATAACTTCTAGTTCATAAAAGGGTAGTCTTTTGTTGTATGTATAACTTCCAGTTCATAAAAAAGTAGGCTTTTGTTGTGTATAACTTCTAGTTCATAAAAGAGTACTCTTTTGTTGTATGTATAATTTCTAGTTAATAAAAGGGTATTCTTTTGCTGTATGTATAACTTCTAGTTTATAAAAAAGTAGTCTTTTGTTGTATGTATAACTTCTAATTCATAAAAGGATAGTCTTTTGTGGTATGTATAACTTCTAGTTCATAAAAGAATCCAAGAATTCTAGTTGTATGTTGTTCTAGTTAAGTTTAATAAAGAACCCATGAATTTATGTTGCATGATTGTTCTAGTTGAATTTGATAAAGAACCCATGAATTCTTGTTATATGTTGTTCTAGTTAAGTTCAATAAAGAACCCATGAATTTATGTTGCATGATTGTTCTAGTTGAATTTGATAAAGAACCCATGAATTCTAGTTGTATGTTGTTCTAGTTAAGTTTAATAAAGAACACATGAATTTATGTTGCTTGATTATTCTAGTTGAATTTGATAAAGAACCCATGAATTCTAGTTGAATGTTGTTCTAGCTAAGTTTAATAAAGAACCCTTAAATTTATGTCGCATGATTGTTCTAGTTGAATTTGATAAAGAACCCATGAATTCTAGTTGTATGTTGTTCTAGTTAAGTTTAATAAAGAACCCGTGAATTTATGTTGCATGATTGTTCTAGTTGAATTTGATAAAGAACCCAAGAATTCTAGTTGTATGTTGTTCAAGTTAAAATTTGACTAAATCATGTGAGTGTTCTTCATCTTTAATTTATGGATGATAATAAGATGACAGTAAGCTTAACACATAATTCTAGTTCATATAAGCTGGATATGCCATGGTAAAATTATGCACTCAATTATGGAAAATAATGGTTATTAAAGTCACCATTGTTAGCAGCTTGATAGAAGCTAAGGATCGTCGACCATCAAGACATATATTTAGCTGCCATAGGAACTGTGGTTAAGTCACACCTCGTGCACCAGCAGATCTTAACGGGTGTAGGTTGATCACGAGCCGAGAATGTAGGCGAGATCCAAGTTCAGGGTAGTGGCAAGTGAGGAAGATCCCGTCACTGGCGTCTTGGATCGATAGGCCATGAGTTGGACCCATGACGATCTTAAGAAAGTCTAGGTTGAGACCTAGGATGTGAGTTAACATTGTTGCAACCCCGTTAGATTGTTTAGGATTAGTGACATCATTAGGGTAGTAACTTGTAACTATTGTTACTTAACCATTTTACCTACATCTTGCCAAAAGGGAAGAGTTGGTATTAGGGGTGATATCTTTTGATCTTCCTCGTCCTATAGGCCGACACTACGTGGTGTTATTGGGTTGTTCCATTCTGTCAAAGGGATACATGCGATTCCTTCTCATGAGATGGGAGAACGGGTTACGTATCTTGTTTTGTTAATTCCTGAAATGCCATGATGAGAACGGGAGGTCTCCTGTCGGAACTAGGGGATGGACCCCAGAATTTTATCACATTCTATGTCGGGGAAGCGAACGGGTCATACACTACTGTTATATGAGTTATTAGTGCCACAGGGTAGGCTTCATGCTATCCTGTGTTGCGGATATCCTGCATTCGTCTGGCTTTTGAGTGAGGTCCGGTACGCCGAGTAGTAGTGGAAAACATAGACACCATGAGCATTTTACTCCATTGGTGGGACTTGACAACGTCTGCAACCTCATCAGTCACATTGTATCTGTCAGGAATAGGTTTAGTACAAAAATAGAATTCATAATGCTGGTTCAAATCCCTAAATATGAAGAACGACTTGATATGGACATATGTAGTTATGGGATGCATATGGTTCCAGAGTCTCGCTTGCATCAGAATAAGTGCATCCAAGCTTTAATTGACCTTGCATTAGATTCTAATTCATAACACCCTTGAACACTTAAACTACACCTGCACATTTTACCATGCTAAATATGTTTGTTCAAAGTTGTGATTTCGCTACTAGTAATTAGCCTTTTAGCGTCAGTATATGTACTGATGTCCCCACTCAATTAGGTTGTAGTTGTAGGACCACTGATCTGGGAGAACATTAGGCAAGGCGTAGCATCCAAGTAAAGAGCCCAGTGTTCATTTATTTTTCATTTATACTATGGTGTAATTTATTGAAATTATCGTAACACTCGGCTTGTAAGATATTATGTTGAATAAAAAGTTTTAAATTTTCCTGCTTTTTTTTGTATTGCTGCTAGTTAAAGGTACGGGTCTTGGCTCGTGTCACGAATTCTCCATATAGAAAATTCGGGGCGTTACAGAGTGATATCAGAGCCAACTTCAATTTGTAGTCCGACACAATAGGAAAATAGACTTGGATGCCTGTAAGGGTTGGGTTTTAGCCAGTTGTAGAAAATTATAATTCATATTGTTGCTCTTTCAACTTATGTTTTATGATTCTCCATATTTGGACTAATTCCTGTGTTTACTCCTTACAGTATGGCTGATGGTGCGATTACCTATGGGAATGGGTGGGCACATGGGATAGAGGTTGAGGTGGATTTAGATCAGGAGCCAATCGCTGATGGTGACGAGTCACCGGTAGGAGCTGGGTTGGCCAATGGGGCCACAGTAGCTGCCGCAGTAGGGGGTGAGCCTAGGGATGGCCAGATACCTCTACCTCCACCCCCACCACCGCCCCAGCCGACTGTAGTGGACAGGCCTTCGAGCAGGTGTTCCATGATCTCGCGACATGGGGATGGTGTCTCGAGAACCGGATGGATTCCTGTGAGTTTGTGCTCCTCAATACAGAAAGGGATGTGATGGAGCTGTGGAGGGCCAAGGCAAGGGCCAATCGTAGGATGGTGATCATAAAGCACAAGCACCGAGTGCAGTTTGCGCGTCAAGAGCGCACGTGTGCTGAGCATCAGGCACGGATCACCCAGCTATAGGCACTGTCAGGACCACCTCCTGCAGGGAGCCCTGCAAGAGACACCAGTAGTAGTGATTAGGTAGATTGGTGCCTATCAGTTATTTTGTTGTTTTGTCGTTTTGTTGTTTATATCTATGTTATATATAATGTAATGGAAAAATGTAAGTTGTAAGATACGGGAATTTTAATGAAATGAAACATAGCCTTTTGTTTTTCCTACAAAATCACATGCACATAATGAGATTTGATGAATATTATTTTTGCAATATCATAATATGATGCATATGTTTATTCCATTATTTTCTACCCGATGTCTCGTAGAACCAGGAGCGGTAGAATCGACCAGAATGAAGGCGAGGGTAGTGGTGGAAATGGCACAGGTCTTGATGTAAGGGCGGAGTTCGCTCGTATGTATCAGGTGTTTGGAGACTTTGTAGAGGCAATCAGAAACAACATTCAGCAACAAAGAGCACCCGCAGGTAACCAAGGGGTTGCAACTACTGACCCTATCAAGATGGTCGAATCTTTCTGTAGAATGAGGCCGCCTGTTTCTGAGGGCCAGGCAGACCCAACAGCAGCTGACGACTGGATCCGTCAGGTAGATACAATATTTAAGGTGACGCTGACACCGGATGACAGCAAGGTCAGGTTGGATAGTATTCTACTAGAGAAGGATATCGGGGTCTGGTGGCAGTCAATGAAAATGGGCATGGGCAAAAGACCCATTTCCTCGGAAGACTTCTTGGAGGAGTTCATGCACCACTACTTTCCTTTGGATGTGCAGGAGGACAAGGCCATAGAGTTCTTCAACCTGAAATAGGGATACCTGACGGTCCGTGAGTACGAGACCAAGTTCACTCAGCTTTTCCGGTATGCTCCAGAGATGATACAGGACGAGATCAAGAAGGCCAAGAGATTCGAGCAGGGGCTCAGGCCTATATTTAGACCCAAGATGGTACCCTTATGCATATGGAGGTTCGAGAAGTTGGTCCGCCATGTAGCAACGACGAAGTTAGATATGAACCGAGGACCAGAACCACAAGTGAACACTGGAGGATGGAACAAGGGAAAGAGTCCTGAACCAGCATCGGAATTCACCGAACCAAGGCTAGAATCAGAATTCAGGGAGCTGTTTCCTATGTGGCGAGCAAAGACATTTCAAGGGCCAGTGTCCAAAGAGGAACTTTCAGAGTGAGACCCCTACATGTAACAATTGTGGGAAGATTGATCATGTTCGGCCAAACTGTCCCCAGCTTCAAAGGGGCAGCAGTAGGCCAGCTTCGAAGATGAACAACAAGGGGAAGGAGATTGCCCGCAAAGGGCGAGTGTTTGCGCTTACGGAGGAAGATGCCGATGAAGATGAGGGAGTCATCACCGGTAGGTGAAGAAGAATTATGACTAAGTTTACTATTGTGTTTTGAATTTCTATTTGGCATAGGGCAATGAATGATGTAAACACTTTTGTAACAGGATGGATTAATATAAATGGAATCCAGGCAATTGTTTTATTTGATATTAGTTCATCACATTCTTTTGTGTCTGAATTGTTTTCAAAGAAGTTGAAAGGCACCCAAGAGGCAACTCCGGATTTGGCTTTGTTGGTTGCTACCCCATTTGGAGCAACTCTCCCTATAAATTTGTGTTATAAGGGATGTAAACTCCAGATTGGCGGAGAGACTCTGAGTATAGATTTGCTAGAGTTGGGCTTTGCAGGGATGGACATGATTATTGGAATGGATTGGATTTCCAGGCATAAGGCTAACATCGATTACAAGGAAAAGCGGGTAGCCATTGCATCATTCGGAAGACCAAAACTCGTGTTTCAGGGAAAGATGAAGCAAAGTGAAGAAATTCTTGCAGCTGCAATTGGAGTACGTGTGCTAGGTGAAGTCAAGAAGATACCAATTGTACGTAAATTTCCTCACGTATTTTTGGAAGAATACCTAGACTTCCACCACAAAGGGATATTGAGTTCAGCATTACTATCCAGCCAGGCAGCACACCAGTGTTAAAGACACTGTATCGGATGACACCAGTTGAGCAAAAAGTGTTGCTACAAAATGGATTCATTAGGCCAAGTGCTTCACCCTGGGGAGCACCCGTGCTACTTGTGAAGAAGAAAGATGAAACCATAAGGATGTGCATCGATTACCGGGAGTTGAACAAGGTTACTGTTCGAAACCAGTACCTAATTCCCAGGATTGATGATTTGTTTGATCAGCTTCAGGGAGTGGCTATGTTCTCAAAGATTGATCTACGTTCGGGTTATCATCAAGTTCGGGTCAAAGAAGAAGATATACCTAAGACAACATTCCGAACTCGACACGGTCATTACGAGTTTTTGGTGATGCCATTCGGAGTGACCAATGCTCCAGCGATTTTCATGGACATGATGAACCATATCTTGCGTCCATTCATCGATTCATTTGTGGGTGTCTTCTTAATTGATATCTTGGTGTATTCAAAAATAAAAGATGAGCATGCTGAGCATCTAACTACAATACTGAGCAAACTACGGGTGCATTGGCTTTATGCCAAATTATCAAAGTGTGATTTCTAGAAATCAGAAGTGGCATTCTTAGGCCATGTCCTTTCTAAGGAGGGAGTGGCTACAGACACGGATAAGATCGTGGCAGTAAAGGATTGGCCTCAGCCAAGAACTGTGAAGGAGGTCAGGAGCATCTTATGCATGACGGGGTACTGCAGGAAGTTCATCCAGAACTTTGCTAGAACTGCTGTACCACTCACAGCAATGACCAAGAAGAACGTAAGCTTTGATTGGACTAGAAATGTGAAGGGGAGCTTTCATGAGTTGAAGAGCAAATTGATTTCTGCACAAATTTTGGTTCTGCCTCAACCTGATAAAGGGTATGCGATCTACAGCAATCCTTCGTTTTTGGGATTCGGATGCATTCTGATGCGAGAAGGAAAGGTCATAGCGTACGGATCAAGGCAACTTCGACCGCATGAGAAGAATTAACAAATGCACGACTTGTAGTTGGCAGCAATAATTTTTGCTCTGAAGTTGTGGCAGCAACATGTCTACGGGACAAAGGTAGAGATGTTTACCGACCATAAAAGTCTAAAATATATCTATCGCAAAAGGATTTGAATCTCAGGCAGAATCAATGATTAGAGGTTTTGGAAGATATCAGACCCGAAATCTTATATCATCCGGGAAAAGCTAATGTCTTGGTGGATGCACTCAGTAGAAAGAGGAGTATAGCCACGCTCGTTGCAACAAGAAGGGATCTAGAAGACGATATCAGACAAGCTGATATTGAAGTGATTGTTCAAGATTTGAGCACAGTTTTGGCACGTATAGAATTGCAACTGGGTCTGAATGACCGAGTTAAGAAGGCTCAGATGGGAGATGCAGATATTGAAGCACTAAAGCGGCAAGTCAATGAAAGAGAAGTCTCAGAGTTCAGTGTAAACGAAGGGTCACTTTGGTTTGGTAACAGGTCGTGTGTGCCTCAAGTTGATGAATTACGGGAAGATATCATGAAGGAAGCACACTCCACCTTAATCACGGTTCACCCAGGAAGCACAAAGATGTATAAAGACTTTAAGTAGCATTTTTGGTGGACTAGAACGAAGCGGTATATGGCAGGATTTGTGGCCAAATTCCTTACATGTCAGAAGATTAAGGCAGAAAACCAGAAACCAAGAGGTCTATTACAACCATTGCCCATTCCGGAGTGGAAATGGGAGAATATCAATATGGACTTCATCACAGGACTACCCAGAAGTTCGAAAGGGAATGACTCAATTTTGGTTATATTGGACCGTTTGACAAAGTGTGCACATTTTCTTCCAGTGAAGACGACTTAGTCGCTAGAGAAGTTAGCAGAGGTATACATCGAGAGCATTGTAAAGCTACATGGAGTGCTAATGTCGATCGTTTCTGATCGAGATGCAAGGTTTACATCTCAATTTTGGCAGAGTCTGCAATAAGCATTGGGAACGAGATCAGAGCTCAACACAGCTTTTCACCCACAGACTGATGGATAGACGGAGAGAGTTAACAGAATTCTCGAAGATATGTTGAGGGCATGTATAATGGACTTTGGAGGGAGCTGGGAACGATAATTAGCATTGGTAGAGTTTGCATATAATAATAGCTATCAAGCAAGTATTGAGATGGCTCCATAAGAAGAATTATATGGGATGAAGTGTAGGACACCCGTGTGCTGGTTCGAAGTAGGAGAAATGCAGATGTATCGGCCTGAAATAGTGTAGCAAACATCCGAGAAGATCAAGCTAATCGGAAAGAGGATGCAAGTAGCATAAAGTAGGCAGAAGAGCTACGCCGACAACCGCCAACGATATTTGGAATTTGAAAAGGTGATTCAGTGTTCTTGAAAGTCTCACCTACTAAGGGAGTGATCAAGTTCGGGAAGGGTGGCAAGTTTGCACCAAGATATATTGGACTGTACCAGATTTTGAAGAGAATCGGAATGATGGCATACAGACTAGAGCTGCCAGCCGAATTGTCCCAAGTACACGATGTATTTCATGTTTCGATGCAGAGGAAGTATGTGCCAGATCCAATTCATCAACTGCCAGATATTTCTGAAGACCTACGGATGGATCTTTCATACAGGGAACAACTAGTCAGAAATATTGATCATCAAGATAAAGTGCTAAGGAACAAAACTATTCCAATGGTCAAGGTTTTTTGAAAGAATCAGTTCGTGGAGGAAGCCACTTGGGAGCCGGAAAGCCGGATGAAGTTTTCTTTTCCCGAGTTATTTTGAGTGTTGCTTTTATTTTCTGTTCTTTTAACTAAGTACGGTTCTGAGGACAAAATTATTCTAAGAAAGGAGTATTGTAATATCCTGAGCAGATATTAATAATATTACTTTATTATTTTTATTTTCATAATTAAATATTTTTGGTAGATATTACTCAGTTTAATTAATAATCATTATCTGTATATATACCAGTCTGTATGTATATGTATTGTATCAATTTGGTACAGAAAACTTCCAAGCCGATAATAAAATTATTTTTATTAATATTTTATTTTATTCTCGGAATGAAATTATTTTTGTGCAGAATGTATGGTTTGGCGAATAAGAATTATCGGTATATATAATAGTACATATGTATACGTATTATATCAATTCCGTACATTTATACGAAAATCATGTAGTATGTGTTTTAGACAAAAATATCTTTATTTTGTCATGATTGATAAAAAATGAATGGTCAGGATTTAACTGACAGGGATAAATATATATATTATATGTTTATTTGTATTATGAATTGTATTAATAATTGTTTCCTTCATAGCATAGCTAACTCAAACATACACTCATCCTCCCTTCCCCCATCATTTTGGTCGGGCCAAATTCCCAAGGCAAAAGGGTGCCAAACAATAATTCACCCCCTCACCCTCTCATACACTTTACCCCTCCTCATTTTCTTCTATAAATCCCTTTCCCTTCACCCTTGGCTCATTTGTACAAACTTTTTTTTTAAAACAATAGAGAAAGCAAAAGAAAGATAGCTTTCATTGTAGGTTGGAATTAGGAGCTAGAAGGAGGAGGAGGCTTAAGACTAAGTTATTCCTACATAGTAAAGAGGTGGGGTTTTTCTCTAACTTAGTTTTCTTTGTATTTGTAACTTCTAATTCAAAAAAGAGTAGCCTTTTTTTGTATGTATAATTTCTAGTTAATAAAATGGTAGTCTTTCGTTGTATGTATAACTTCTAGTTCATAAAAAAGCAGTCTTTTGTTTTATGTATAACTTCAAATTCATAAAAAAATCGGCTTTTGTTGTATGTATAACTTCTAGTTCATAAAAAAATAGTCTTTTGTTGCATGTATAACTTCTAATTCATAAAAGAGTAGTCTTTTGTTGCATGTATAATTTCTAATTCATAAAAAAATAGTCTTTTGTTGTATGTATAACTTCTCGTTCATAAAAGAGTAATCTTTTGTTGTATGCATAACTTCTAGTTAACAAAATGGTAGTCTTTTGTTGTATGTATAACTTCTAGTTCATAAAAGAGTAATCTTTTGTTGTATGTATAACTTCTAATTCATAAAAGTGTAGTCGTTTGTTGTATGTATAACATCTAGTTCATAAAAAAACCCATGAATTCTAGTTGTATGTTGTTCTAGTTAAGTTTAATAAAGAATCCATGAATTCTTGTTGAATTTGATAAAAGAAAAAAACCATGAATTCTAGTTGTATTTTGTTCTAGTTAAGTTTAATAAAGACCCCATGAATTCTAGTTGAATTTGATAAAGAACCCATGAATTCTAGTGGTATGCTGTTCTAGTTAAGTTTAATAAAGAACCCATGAATTTATATTGCATGATTGTTCTAGTTGAATTTGATAAAGAACCTATGAATTCTACCTATATGTTGTTCTAGTTAAGTTTAATAAAGAACCCATGAATTTATGTTGCATGATTGTTCTAGTTGAATTTGATAAAGAACCCATGAATTCTAGCTGTATGTTGTTCAAGTTAAGTTTGATAAAGAACCCATGAATTTATGTTGCATAATGTTCTAATTGAATTTGATGAAGAACCCATGAATTATAGTTTGCATGTTGTTCTAGTTAAAATTGGACAAAATCATGTGACTTCATCTTTAGTTTTTGGATGATAATAAGATGTTAGTAAGCTTAACACGAAATTCTAGTTCATATAAGCTAGATATGCCATGAAATGTTAGTGGTAAAATTATGCACTCAATTATGGGTAATAATGGTTAGTAAAGTCACCATTGCTAGTAGCTTGATAAAAACTAATGGCCATCGACCATCAAGACTTATATTGAACTGCCATAGGAACTACGGTTAAATCACACCTCGTGCGCCAGCAGATCTTAACCGGTGTAGGTTGATCACGGGCCAAGAGCATAGGCGAGATCCAAGTTCAGGGTAGTGGCAAGTGAGGGAGATCCCCTGACTAACATCTTGGATCGATAGGGTAGTAACTTGTGACTATTTTTACTTAACCATTTTATCTACATCTTGCCAAAAAGAAAGAGTTGGTCTTAGTGGTGATACCTTATGACCCGACTTGTCCTATAGGCCGACACTAGGTGGTGTTATTGGGTTATGCTTATCTGTCAAAGGGATACATGCGGTGCCTTCTCACGAGTTGGGAGCACGAGTTAAGTATCTCGCTCTGTTAATTCCTGAAATGCCATTATAAGAACAAGAGGTTCTACTGTCGGAACTAGGGGATGGACCCCGGAATTCCGTCACGTTCTATGTCGTGGAAGCGAATAGGTCATAGACTACTCTTCTATGAGTTATGGGTGCCACATGGTAGGCTTCATTATATCCTGTGCTGCGGGTACCCTGCATTCTTCTGGCTTTTGAGTGAGGTCCGGTACACCAGGTAGTAGTGGCAAATGTTGACACCATGAGCGTATTGCATTGGTGGGACTTGACCACGTCTGCAACCTCATCAGTCATGTTGTATCCCTAAATATGGAGAAAGGCTTGATATGGACGTATGTAGTTATGGGATGCATACGGTTCTAGAGTCTCGCTTGTATTAGAATAATTGCATCTTAGCCTTATTTGACCTTGCATTAGATTCTTAGTTATAACACCCATGAACACTTAAACTACACCTGCACATTTTACCATGATTAAATATGTTTGTTTAAAGTTGAGATTTTGCTGCTAGTAATCAGCCTTTCAGTGTTAGTATATGTACTGCCATCCCCACTCAATTAGGTTGTAGATGCAGGACCACTGATCCGGGAGAACTATAGGCAAGGCGTAGCGTCCAAATAAAGAGCCTAATTTTCATTTATTTTTCATTTATACACTGATGTAATTTATTGAAATCATTGTAACACTCGTCTTGTAAGATATTATGTTGAATAAAAAGTTTTAAATTTTTCTGTTATTTTGTGTATTGCGGGTAATTGAAGGTAAAGATCTTGAATCGTGTCACAAATTCTCAATATAGAAAATTCGGGGCATTACAGATTAGTCTCACCTGTCAGGGGGACACGTACGGCGATGTCTCGACTGTTAATTTCTGGGATCTAGTGGGAAGAACGTGAGGCGTCTGCCGCAATCTCCTATTGGAAGCTAGGGGATAGACCCCTAAGTGACCATCTATGTTTTCTGTTATCAACACTAATATGAATGTTCCATGCTGGCAATACAATAGGGATCTAGAGTTTAACTCCGAGCCTCTTGGCGGAGTAAGAAAAAGCACTACTGATTCGCCTTGTGTCCACGATCATATTAGGTAGGGGCAAGAGTGGAGATGGAGCATGATTCCGGCAGAGCTGCGGCGAAAGCCGAATGATCACCGGCCTGACCGGGAGTGGGAGGGACCATGATCCTGTCGGAGTGGAGAAGGACCATGATCTGAACGAACAGAGTGATCACTGCCGTTCAGAGTGGAGAATAACCACGATCTGACTACAATAGCGGGGGTAGACTGCACCAACTACAGACTCACCAGTAACTAGATAAATGTTAGATACAGGAAAGAGTACAAGAATATGTTGCATAGCAAGGTGATATGACTAAAAATAGAACCAAATCAGGACTATTCAAATTAGGCACGAATCTTGCAGCCCTCAGAGGTAAAACGATAATTTCCACCATAAACTGGTCCGAAATGGCGAACTGGGTCTTCTCCAAGCCCAATAACCCAAAAACGGATCTGTCCTACTGGGTAAGTATGACAGCCCATTACAAGCCAGCCCAGGATTGTAACCCCCATTTTTGCCAATAAGTATTTTCCGTGTATTATCTATAATTTGATTTTTTTTTATAAATTTATTTTGTGCTAAAGTCATTTTGGATTTTTATTAAAGTATATTTTTATCGAAAGTTTATTCATTTCGAATAATGGTTTGTTTTAATCTTACTTTCTACATCTTATGGAGCGGATATTTATATTTGAGCCCAAAAATCGAATATATTATTATTATTGGATTGTTTTAATGAAATTGTTAAACCCGATTATTAATTTGTTATATAATTTATTTTATTATCATTAAAATTATTAATTGTTGTTTCTTGATTATTCAATTAAATTTAATTTATCGAATTATTTTATTTTCATACTTGATTTAAGTTTCTTGCCGAATTCCAATTTATTTTCAAGCCAATTTATATTCTTCTCATTGGTATTATTTATTTATTTATTGGGATTTAAATTATTGTTCATGAAATTCTTCGTTCTTTTGATTGAGCTATTGTTGTTGAGCCTATTTTTCTTTTATTTTATTGTGGGTATTTTTATTTAAACCCTATCGATTTTGATCTATCTCTTATTGAACCCTAAAATCCAATTGCAGTTTGTTCTCAACCCAAATCCACTATTATTGGATCCCAACCCAATAACCCAACAACTTACTTGTATTCTATATATACAACCCTAATACAAATCCTAAAATCACAAAATACAATTTCATAGCCGTCATATTCTCTCTCTTCCCTCTTTCTCTCTCCCTGCTCAAACCCATCTGCCAAACCCTTCTTCCCAACCTCCCTCCAGCGAGCCACCCCATCGATCCCGCCGCCCTCCTCCTCCAGCGTCGCTGTGCACCTTACTCCAGTCGAGCCGACGTCCTCAGCCGCAACCCCTTTGGCTGCTCCTCGTTCCCGTTGACGCACAGACCCGACACACCCCCGTCGTCTTTCGTGTTCCTCGTTGATGCCCAAACCCGCAGACCCCATCCCGATCGCCGCTGACCCCCATCGCTCGACGTGCCTCCACCCGTCGTCGCCTGGGTCCCCTACCATCGACTTGCTGCCCTCTCTCTTCCATTGTTGCTATTGTACTTTGGCTATTATTGCATGTTTCTCCTTTGCACCTACTTCACACGTGCTAAATTGTGTGTTCGTAGGTTTGTTACTTCGGGATCCTTATCCCATTATTCTTGGTATTCAGTTTCGTCATCTATAAGGCAAGTCACAGTCTTCTTGAGTTGTTAATTGTATCAAATTCAAGTTTTGTTGAAACTCTTGCAAGTATATCCCTTTGTTATCGTATTATGCATTGTTCATCTCTTTCGTTGGGTATATTGAGGGTTTACATGAGTTAACCCCAATTTACTTGACATCGTGCCACTTTGACTCCAAAAATATTAAATCTTGCATACATCATATAGTATTGATGATAGGAAATTATCATGCATCTCATAATATGATTAATTATTGTAGAGACAATTGCTAGGTTGTATGTTGTTTGATCGATTAATGGTTGATTGATGATAAATTAGGGTATGTATATGTTCTAATTTTATTTACCATGTTTTTTATACCCTCCATGCTGATTGAGAAGTTTATCGACTAGTAGAATTGTTACCCATCATGTTTAATTAAATTATTGCATGAAAATACCCAAAACCTTGTGTATTCCTTGCTGGCTGATGTTGTCTGCTATTTTCGAACCAGTAAATGATCTTAAAATGAATCACTTTTTGAATAAGAGTTGTATCCTTATCTTTCTAGTTTCCAGAGCATCTTGAATTTCAAAATTCCGAGTTGTGTAGAAAAAGTTATGCCCATTTTACTACAACTATGTTTTTACTTTCAAATTTTCAGATTCTTGTATCCTGGATGCTTAAACAGTAAAAAAGGCTAATCAAATGATAAAATTTTGCTCCGATAATTTCTAGATTGTTAGTAATCATGTTTAGGAGAAAATATTATTAATGAATTTTATAACGAGTTTTTCCTAATTCTAAAAATATAATAACTAAATGTCGAATTTGTGCCTGAATATATAATCTGTAATGAATGTTGTGTTTGACCAAGCTACTGTTGTCATATTTTAAACTTTTAATATGCGTTGGTACCGTGTGGAATTCTATTTTCTAGAACATCTGACGGATTCAGTTTTCGAGTTTTGAAACAGCAGAAAACTGCATTTTTGTACAAACCACTCTTGCCGTCCAGAATTTCACTTTTCAGTTTTCATAAATTAATTGTCCCTACATTGTAGTATTGCGTGAATCGAAGTGTGCATGTTGTATTGCATAATCCTAATGATTTATTGTCATTGTTTACCATCCTATTGTTCCCCTATAGTTGCTATCGTTCATCTAATGTCTCATAATTGCATATTGTATTGTTGCATGAATAAAATAATTAATAAGCCGAGATTTAAGGGAATGACTAGAGTCGATGATGATATAGTGACTGTACACTGAAGTGTGGGCCATGTTTTTTAAAATATTGTGTGTTGGCTATTGTTATTGTTATCGGTTTATTGTTGGATTACTAACATAGTATCCCAATTGATCGTGTATTTAT
This sequence comes from Hemerocallis citrina, assembly GCA_017893485.1. Lineage (NCBI taxonomy): Eukaryota > Viridiplantae > Streptophyta > Magnoliopsida > Asparagales > Asphodelaceae > Hemerocallis > Hemerocallis citrina. The sequence continues at coordinate 383,799,127 of CM030358.1, read as the reverse complement.
TTATTGTTATTGAGCCAAATAGTGTGCACCAATGCTACAAATAATGTTATCATGCCGTGTACATGATCTATAGACTCTTCCACTTAAGTATAAATGATATTGATTGTATGCATCGAACCTATAGTATGGGATGCAGTAGTACATGCATTAGTTAGGATTAAAATGAATAATAGACTTAAGCATTGACACAACATCGACATTGCATATTGTTCATTATTGTTCGTATTAATATCGAATATTGGCTAAGTGTTATTGTTATTAATCGTTGAAAATTGCTACCGAATATTGAATTATGTAACACCATTACATCAATTACCATGATACTGATTATTGTTATTGTCGCATGTTATTGATTCCTATTGATCCATTGAATTCATTGTTATACCGTTGTTCCATTGTTTCCTACTTTCTCTACTTGCTGTCCATGACTTGCTCCAAGGACAATTTTTCTTCTATTTTTAGATGAAGTGTTCACAGGTAATGAAGGAGAATTTCCTGCAAGGATTGGAGAACAAAGATTCTGAAGATTTAATGCTTTCTAGTTGCTTATCGTTTTATTGAACTTAATGTATTGAGACTCATTATCTATTTGTGATTGGATTATTATTATATTGGCATTATGACCCGAATATTGCTATTATTGTTCCAGATGTTGGATTATTATTGTATTTTAATATTTCATATTGCTTCATTCCAAATATTATTCTTCATGAGATTATTATAATTGCCAGTGCAATTATTCTGTACTGATTATATTGTTGAGTTGATCGGATAAACAGCTTATGGGTGACGTTAGTCATTCGCTGGGCCAATGTCATGTACTCGTATTCCGTATTTTTGGTAAGCAGGGCATGACAAGGTATCTGTATGTGAAATTACCTTTTTACCCCCGTGCTTCAGGATTCGTGCTCGATCTGGACGGTCCCGATTTAACCCCAATTTTAGCCATATCACGAGCCCCCCACTCCTAAAGACTGAGTGTGATCAGACTTTGAGGAGTAGTTTAGCTGTTTTAGTGGCTGATGGAGTTGTATTGGAGTCCAGACGTGGGATTTCGAATCTAGAAAGGGGGTAGTGAGGCAACTTTTGATGCCGCTGTCAGTTCTCTGGTCACATCGGGTATTCAAGAGCTTTTATCTATTTTTTCGGACTACTTGTTTAACTTTGCGACGCGTTTGCTAATCATTCGGGGGCCTTAGTCGTACATTCTGGGCGATAATTGTTCGTTCAAGGGTTCGAAAATGTGCCCCCTAAATCTCAATTACTTTCCAGAATTTTTGGCTAATTTTCCCGAATTTTTAACAATTTTCTCGCAATTTTTAAACAAATAAAACAAATTAAATAGATAAAAAATGATTTAAATACCGATTTATGGCGTGGCTCGATCTGGGCCGCTGATCGCAGATGGGCGCGAACTTCGGAAAGATCTGACGGCTGCTGCTGCTCGGCAGCGTTTTTCTCCGTTTACCAGTTCGGGAAGGCCTCTGCTCGGCAGCCGACCGAAGGCATGGGGGTTCGGCAGCCGACCGAAGGCTTGAGTGACGTGGCGTTATCTGGGCCATTGGATGTTGGCACGCATCTCGAGACGGGAACGGTTCCCAAGAAAACGCTATCTTGTCTTTTAGCGCACGTGGCGCAATCTGAGCCGTTCGCCATTGGGAGCGTGAATTTCTGGGAGATCCAACGGCTGAGATAGCTTGGTGCCTTTTTTTCTCCATTTACCAGTTCGGGAAGGCCTCTGCTCGGCAGCCGACCGAAGGTATGGGGGTTCGGCAGCGTCGTGGCGCTATCTGTTCGGAGGCGATCTCGCTTCTGAGGGTATTAATGACGCTCGGGGTTTGTGCGGCATTCCCCTTCCCCAGGTCATTAAGAATAATTCCTTTGAGTAATGCGTGGCGTTTCGACTTCCGGGGATCAATAATTCCCTCAATTAAAACGCGGTGCTTCAATTTCCGAGGGTAGTAATGGCTGGTTCTTGGTGGCAGGCTATAAGTACTCCACTCCCTTTGTCGCTTTCGTCACAACCAAATCGAGTTCCAGACCTCGGAGGCGTCTGCCTCGGGTAGCTTCTTTCTTGAGGTCCGGAGAGGTGGTCGCTCTTCTGCCTGGTTTTCCCTTCGTTCCTGACGGCCCCAAAGTGGATGTTAGGAGCGAGGGGGGACGAGGTAGTAGTGGCGGCGACCGTGGTCCAGATCCGAGGGATAAGTTACTTCGGAAGGACGGGCGGTCGCCTTGTGGTCTTGTTGTTTCCCCATTCCTCTCTGCTCCGAAAAGGTGGTGTCAGGAGTGGGGAGCAATAAGACAGTAGGGTCGACGGCAATAGTCCTGTCCCGGGGTGTGGACTTCTGCGGAAGGACGGGTGGTCGTTCTCTCACCAAGATCTTCGGCTTTCTTTGGTGGCTCCGAAGCGAGCGTCGGAGAGAGCGGAGGTCTTGGTGAGAGAGTGACGATCCATGTCCGATGCCGATCTCTTGGTCCATTTCATCATCAGTAGCAGCTCGGGCTTTTGGACCGTCCGAGCCTGTTGTTTGCAACTGTGAAGGCGCTGTGGCCAGAGCCCTTTGGCAAGCCGCGCCTTCCAGATGCAAACAACCGGCTCGGAATGGTGCGCTCTTCCCGATTCCTGAGTGTGGATGGGTCTCCTCTCATCTCTGTCTTCCTTCCGGGCTGATGGCTTTTGATGGATATCAGCCCGGGGAAGTTAGAGATGGGGGGAGTGCCGATCTGTTCACGCCCGGGGCCCGTGGTCGGCAGAATGCCGATTGGTGCACGGGACCTGGGGGGCGTTCGCCGAAGGCGGCGCCTCAAAACTAAATCAAAAATTTTTCCGGGTTCTTTTTAGACGAAGGTGGGGCGTCCGAGGGTCCAATCGTCCGAGCGACGTGGCGCTATCTGAGCCGCCGGATGCTGACACGCATCTCGAGATGGGCGCGTTCTCCAAGAAAACACTATCTTGTCCTTTAGTGCTCTCGGTGAGATCTGGACTGTCTGATGAAGATCAGGCGCGAAAGTTGAGGGAGAAGGGAGTTTTCCCCGTTTACCAGCTCGGGAAGGCACTTGCACGGATTCCGAGCGGACTCTATTGCAGCCACGTTCAGTTTGCTCGCAGCTCGGATTCTCGTCCCGTCTTGCCGAGCTGGTTGACTTTGTGGTGGGCCTTCGAGATGCTTCGAGAGTAGCCCAAAAGTCGCTCTGGAAGTCCAAGAGACGCCTCATTTTCACTATAAATCTTTACCCCCCTTTGACCAAGTCTTCACTTTTCACTTTTACTCTCTCTCTTCCGTATTTACTTCGCTTCGAGGTCTTTAGCTTCCTGGTGGTGTCGCTAGCTGTCGCGGTAGCGTTCCTAGTTCCGGCGAAGTTTCCGACCGTAGCTGTCACTTCAAGGTCAGTCTCTTTCCCTTCTCTCTTTAGGAAAATATGGTTAAGATTTCGGCTGAGACCCCCGCCTCGGAGCAAGCCGTTGGCCGAGGGGAGAAAGAGAAAGGAGTAATGGAGCCGAGCGAGCAGGACGTTGTTCGTCCAGATGCGGAGGGCGGAGTGGCCGAGGTGCCCCAAGAAGTCGCGGCGGAGTCTCGAAAGGGCAAAGCCGTAATTACTATAGTGGAGACGCCGAGGAGAGCGGGGGAGTTCGGTCGGCAGCCCATCGCCGTGTCGAGCGTGGGAGGAGTCCGGGATTATACCGAGGATATCTTGGAGAAGGTTACCCAAGGTACGGCTAAACTTGTGGAGGAGAACGAGCCTAGGGAGCTGTCCGAGGTCGATCGCAAGATCTCGACTCTTACCGAAGCGGACCTTCATACGGTCCGAGAGGGCTTCCAGATCCCTCTCGAGTACGCGTTGCTCCCCCCTGGGCCGGGGTTCCGAGCCAACACTAGGTCCTCTCCGGACATATGCGTCTTTCCGGTCGACTCCCTCATTGCCGGTCTTCGCTTTCCCCTCCACCCGTTCGTGGTTGACGTCCTGGTTTGGTATGGTCTGAGTCCCGCTCAACTGATGCCGAACACATGGAGGCAAGTTGTGGCGTTCCTCCTCCGATGCCAAGAGATCGGCGCCAAGCCGACCATGTACCTCTTTCGAAGTCTCTTCCGACCTGTCCGGCCGAGAAAAGACGAGCAGAGGTTTTATCTTTCGCCCCGGCCGGGCGTGAAACTGATCGAGAATCCGGACTCGATCAAACACTGGAAGGACAAATACTTCCTCGTTCGGAATCTGACGCCATGGGTGATACCGACAGTTTGGGCGGACGGACTACCCAAGCGCACAAAGAAGGACGTTCCGCTGAACGCTGCAGAGACCGAGGTCCAGAAGAAGATCCTTGCTCTGCCGACGCTTAGCTGGAAGGATATCACCGAAGAGCATCTGTTCCGTGGGGGTCTCAGTCCGATCGACCCTCGTACGCTTCTGGTATTTATACTTCTCTCCGTAAAGTTTGTGTTCAATTTTCTAAGTTTTTTCATTCGACTCTTGCAGAGACCATGAAGCTCGATTACAAGGCTCTGGTGGCGAAGGGCAGGTCCGAGCAGGAGAAGAAGAAGAGGCCGTCGACAGCGCCTCAGGACAGCCGAGCTTCGAAGAAGGCCTCGGTCGTGAAGGCAGCCGACCAACCGAAGGTTGCTGTCCTGAAGGAGGGGGAGATTGAGGTCCTTGTCCCTCCGGCGAAGGTCGCGGTCCCCGAGCAGGGGGGGTCATGGACCTCGATCCCTCGGCCTCGGCTGCTCCTGCTCCTACCCCGGAGGCGGACGCTCCTGGTCCGTCGAGCGGTGGGTTCGGAGTGGCTGATGCGCTGTCCCTCCTGGTTCCGCCCCTCACCTCCGACGCGGAGAAGATCTTGACCGAGCGTCACAAGCAGATCTTCGTCCCTGATTGGCAGGTGATGAACGTCGACGGTTTTTTGGGCGACGGGAACATCTGCATGGAGGCAGTGAGGCACCTGCCGACCCCGAAGGACCGAGCGACCCTGAGGGCCGGGATGGCAGGGGACAACGTGATGCAGATGGCCCGGAGCACTATGTCGGTAAGTGTGTCGAGCCCTTCTTCATTCATATTTTTTCCTTGGAATTTTTTCTAAGTTCTTGGGCTCGGATTTTAACGTGTTGTTCTCTTCCAGACCCTCTGCCACTTCAGTTGGCTGGTCGAGGAGATGGCGAGGAAGGATCAGGAGAAGGAGAAGGAGAAGACGGAGCGTGTTCGGGTTGCGAAGCGGCTTGAGTCCGAGCTGCTTCTTTCGACGAAGAGAGTCACCGAAGTGGAAGACTTGGAGAAGAAGCTAGCCGACGCCATCCAATCGTCGAAGGATACGGCGGCCAAGCTTGAGAAGGAGGTGGCCGAGCTGAAGGAGGAGCTGGCCAGCGCTCGGTCGGGAGCAGAGAAGGAGGTTACCGAGCTGAAGGATGAGCTGGCCAAGGCTCGGTCGGAAGGGGAAACTGCTCGGAAGAGAGTCGAGAGGATCAAGGCCAACCACCTGAGGAAGGTGAAGAAGGTGAAGAAGGCCGTGCAGGAGGAGGCCGCGCAGCACATGATCCAGAATATGCTGGACGCCTACGGCCGTGCCCTGACCCACGTAGTCGCGAAGAACCCGGGCTTCGACTCTTCCTCCTACGACTTTTACGAGCCCGTGGAGGGGGAAGAAGGGATCACCGAGGGTCTACTCGGTCCCGACGGAGAGACGGAACCCGCCGAAGGTGATGGGGAGACCGAAGCCGAGGGCGAGGAGGAGAAACTCTCCGAGGAGGAGAGCTGGAGCGAAGGCGGGGGCGAGGGTGATGGCGAGGACAAGGCAGAGGGGTCGACGAATCCGAGCGGCAAAAAGGTCGACCCCTGACTCGGTTGTCTTCCTACTTTCAGTCTTTTTGGTTTTGTTTTCTTTTTGTAAGCCTTATTGCGGACTGGCCACCGCCTTTGTTTTGAATGAAAAGTATTTTGTTTGGCCAAAAATTTGTCCAAGTGTTGAGCCTCGGACTTAGTGTGCGTTTTGGGCGTTTATTTCTCCAACTGTTGGGCCTCGGATTTATTTCCGCTTTTCAGGTGGTGTTTGGTCCGGTCACGGAGCTGGTCTTCCTTCGGAAGGAACTGGCCAATTTGAAGCGTGAACTTTCGGACAGCCGGCAGAGGCGGTTTCTCCTGCTCGGCCAGGCGGAGGAGGTCAGGGCAGTTCTGAGGAGGAACTGTCGCGAGCTGCATCAACTCCGGAAGCGCTCTCAGGGTCCTGGTTCCGAAGGGGAAATTGAGCGGCTTCGTGGGGAGCTTAAAGCCGCCGAGCAGAAGAACGACGATCTTTTGGCCGAGGTACAACACTTGGGGCTATCGGAGAGAGAGTGTTCGGCGGAAAGGGAGAAGATGGCCTCCGAGCTGGAGGGGGCTTTGGCCGAGCGTAAGAGACTATCGGCCGAAGTCGACATGCTCAGGAGGATCACAATAGATAGGGGGATTGAGGTCACCCACTATCGGCGGCTTGCAACTGATAGTTCCAACGCCTCGGGGTCGTTGAAGGCCCCTCGATCAAAGAAACTGGCGAAGGACGTCATCTTGAGGGATCGGATTATCGAACTGGAGGAGGAGATCGCGTCGCTTAAACCTGCGCCGGAGAGGGCTAATGTTCGCAGCACGTCGTGCACTCGTGAGGAAAGTGAGAGGGGGATCACGTTTTATGAACTCGTGACGCGCCCGCTAACGACCAGGCGGAGTCCGACTGACGCTCAGAGCAGCGCGGCTGTCTCGTCGAGCGGGGCATCGGTCGGCGCGGCTGTTAGGACTAGCAGTGAAGGGGGGTCGCGCTTCGTTGGTTTAGGGTCGAGCTCAGAGGGTCAGCCTCGTCGTCCTCGCGTTTCCCTAAACCGAAGCATTCCCCTTCCGAAGAGGACTTGATTATGTCACTTTTCATTTCTGTTGGCCGTTGTAATAACCTAGTTGTAGGGTTGGTCGACCGTTTGTAACACTATTATGTCTGAATGCATGAAAATTTTGAAAAACTTTTAAGTGTTTGTCTTCGGCACTGTATTGAAACTGCGTTGTTCGTTTTTCCTATTTTTCAGCTTGTCGCGGCGATCCATGGATCGGACTCCGGGCGTTCGAATGATGACTCCGCATCCGAGGCGACCTCTGGGACGGTGGTTCTGAGCCCCAGGAGTGTCGATCTGAAGCTACGCCGATCCGAGGGCGAGTGGAGTCACCTTTCGTTGGTTCTCAGTCTCCGGGAGGCCGAAACACAACGTTTGGAGAGCAAGATCGTCGAGCTGAGCCCTGTAGGGGAGGACGAGGACTCGCAGACCGCATTCAGCAATGCTCTTCGGGTCAAAAGTATTCGGCACATTCAGTCGAAACTCATTACCGAACGGGACGACTTGCTCTCGGAGATGGGACAGCTGCGGGCGGAAATGGCGAAGCTTCGAGGAGAGGCGGAGGAACCGTCTGCCGAGGAGGGCGAACAAGATGGAGAGGATGCATTTTTATGAAAGACAAGTGTAGTGGGTCGGGGGTTGTATGTTTTGTTTGCCGACACTTTTGTAATGGTCTATTTTGTACTGTACGCCGATATTTAATAAAATTCCCTTTCGGTGTTTTGTACGTCTGTCTTTGTTTATAACTGTGTTGACCGTGCCGAACTATTTGAACTGAGTGTGTCTATTTAGCCGAACGGATCCCCAGGGGTACGGCGATTTGTCGCCTAGTGGGTCTGACACGGCGATGTTCTCGAGAGTGCTATTTTGACGTGGCGAGATCTGAGCCGTTGAATGTAGGCGAGGATCTCGAGGCGGCTCGTTTTCCAAGAAAGCGTTATCTTGTCGTTTTGTGCGAGCGGCACGATCTGAGCCGTCTGATCGAGATCACGCACGAAAGTTGAGGGGGAAGTGTGTTTTCCCCGTTTACCAGCTCGGGAAGGCACTTGCTCGGATGCCGACCAGATGTGTCTGCCTTCGGACCTCGGCTGACAGCCAAGAGTGGTCGGGATACGTGTTCCGGACCTTAGGCATAGTCCAACGGCTGCGGGAGCAATTCCGAACGGCGATCTACCCCTGGTTCGTCCGGAGACGAACCGAGGAGGTAAAGTCGAGCCGAGTGTTGGACTCCGAACCATCGGTATAGTTCAACGGCTGTGGGAGCAATTCCGAACGGCGATCTACCCCTGGTTCGTCCGGAGACGAACCGAGGAGGCAAAGTCGAGCCGAGTATTGGACTCCGAACCATCGGTATAGTTCAACGGCTGTGGGAGCAATTCCGAACGGCGATCTACCCCTGGTTCGTCCGGAGACGAACCGAGGAGGCAAAGTCGAGCCGAGTGTTGGACTCCGAACCATCGGTATAGTTCAACGGCTGTGGGAGCAATTCCGAACGGCGATCTACCCCTGGTTCGTCCGGAGACGAACCGAGGAGGTAAAGTCGAGCCGAGTGTTGGACTCCGAACCATCGGTATAGTTCAACGGCTGTGGGAGCAATTCCGAACGGCGATCTACCCCTGGTTCGTCCGGAGACAAACCGAGGAGGTAAAGTCGAGCCGAGTGTTGGACTCCGAACCATCGGTATAGTTCAACGGCTGTGGGAGCAATTCCGAACGGCGATCTACCCCTGGTTCGTCCGGAGACGAACCGAGGAGGTAAAGTCGAGCCGAGTGTTGGACTCCGAGCTATTGGTATAGTAAGAGGGGAGGAAAAAACAGGCAAATTTCAAAAACAAAATGGAGCTTTCTTTATTTGATATTTGACGGCGAACCGTTTTACATAGTAGAATTCATAGAACAGGTTACAAGTTAAAGGAGAGGAATGGCGCGACACCTCGGATTACTTAGAGAGGCGCCGGGGCGCTCTCTTGGTATTTCAGGAGGTGATCGGCATTCCAGGTCCTCGGGAGCTCTCTACCGTCCATGTCCTCAAGTCGATATGCCCCAGGCCGAACAACTTTTCTGACCCGGTACGGCCCTTCCCAATTCGGAGCTAGCTTGCCCTTCTGACTGGGGAGGGATATGGCTAGCTTTCTCAACACCAGATCTCCTTGCTCGAGGTTGGCGGGCCGGACTTTCTTGTTGTAGGCTAGCTCGACTCTCCTTCTGTAATTTTGCTGCCGAATCGATGCCCTTTCCCTCAGTTCATCCATCAGGTCCAAGTTTCCTCTGAGTTCCCTGGCATTCTGCGCTTCGTCATAGGCGATGAGCCGAGGGGAAGGAATTCCGACCTCGAGGGGTATTACGGCCTCGGCCCCATAAGTAAGGCTGAAAGGGGACTCTCCAGTGGGCGTCCGCTTGCTTGTGCGGTAGTTCCACAACACATTAGGGAGTTGGTCGACCCACTGTCCTTTGGAGCACTTGTCCAACCTCTTCTTGAGCCCCGCAAGGATCTGCTTATTAGCGTTCTCGGCTTGTCCGTTCGACTGGGGGTGCGAGACGGACGAGAAACGCTGTTGAATGACGAGGTCGTCGCACAGGGTTCGGAATGCTGAGCCAGTGAACTGGGTCCCATTATCTGTCACGAGGACGCGCGGGATGCCGAATCTGCATATAATGTTCTTCCAGAAGAACTGCACCACTTTGTTCTCGGTTATCGTGGCGAGGGGCTCGGCCTCGACCCACTTCGAGAAGTAGTCGATAGCTACGACTAAAAACTTGAGCTGACCCGGAGCTGGAGGGAAAGGCCCTATCAAGTCCATTCCCCACATCGCGAAGGGGATAGGGCTCGATAGGGAGGTGAGGTTGGCTTGAGGGAGGCATCGGATGCTGGAGTGTCTCTGGCAGGAGCCGCACTGCCGAACGTGTCGCTCGGCGTCTTGGAGAAGCGTCGGCCAGAAGTACCCATAATTCAGAGCTTTTCGGGCCAGGGACCTAAATCCCGAGTGTGCCCCGCCGATCCCTTCATGAAGCTCCTGTAGGGCATATTCGGCCTGATCCGGAGAGAGGCATCGCAGATATGGTCGGCCGTCCATTTGGGAGAAGGAGCGCTTGTATAGGACGCCCTCGATTAAGACATAGCGCTCGGCTCGGGTTCTAACTCGGCGCGCTTCTTTGGGATCTTGAGGCAGAACTCCATCCCTTAAGAATTCCACCAGTGGTTTCATCCAATTGTCCTGCAGCGCGACCGGCAATGTCTCCATCGAGCTAGGCGTCTCGTCTTCGATGCTCGGCTTGGAGAGGACTTCGATCAGCACGGTCTGTTCAAGACCCTGCAGAGAAGACGAAGCCAATTTGGAGAGAGCATCGGCCTGTGAGTTCTCCTCCCGAGGGACACGCTGGATGATGGCTTCTTCGAACTGACCCATCAGACCCCGGACCTTGGCGAGGTACTTAGCCATTCGCTCATCCCGGGCCTCGTACTCGCCCAAGACCTGATTCACAACTAGTTGGGAGTCACTGTGAACCCGAAGGCGCTGCGCCCCAGCACTTCGTGCGAGTCCGAGGCCGGCTATGAGGGCCTCGTACTCCGCCTCGTTGTTCGAGGCCTTGAAGTTCATGCGGATCGCATACTGTAGGACGAAGCTATCAGGGCCGTTCAGGATAATGCCGGCGCCACTTCCTTCACTGCAAGAGGATCCGTCCACAAAGACTGTCCAAATGGGGGGTCCATTCGGGACGTGGCCGACCTCAGGGATGGTGGATTCTACAATGAAGTCGGCGAGAGCCTGTGCCTTAATTGTCGTCCGAGGCCGATAGGAGATGTCGTGCTGACTCAGCTCTATCGACCACTTCATCAGCCGGCCCGAGGTTTCGGGCTTATGGAGGACTTGCTTGAGCGGTTGATCGGTGAGGACGATGACTGAATGAGATTGGAAGTAGGGCCGAAGCTTTCTTGCTGCCATGACGAGGGCGTAGGCTATCTTTTCTATCCTCGGATAACGGAGCTTGGCATCCCGAAGTACCTTGCTCACGTAGTAAATAGGCCTCTGGGTCCGGTCCTCTTCTCTGACCAGGACAGGGCTCAGGGACTGCTCGGAGGCTGCCAAGTAGAGGAAGAGAGGCTCGCCTGGGACCGGCTTACTGAGCAGAGGGGGGTTCACCAGATAGGCTTTCAGCTGGTCGAACGATGCTTGCTGTGCCTCGCCCCATTCAAATCCCTTAGCGCCTCGGAGTGCTTTGAAGAAGGGAAGGCACTTTTCCCCTGACTTGGAGAGGAACCGACCAATGGCTGCGAGCCGACCGGTGAGCTTCTGCACTTCTTTGACGTTCCGAGGCGGGGCCATGTCTAATATGGCTTTGATCTTTTCGGGGTTAGCTTCAATCCCCCGCTGGCTCACCATGAAACCGAGGAACTTGCCAGAGGAGACTCCGAACGCACACTTGTTCGGGTTTAGCCGCATGTTGTACTTCCTCAACACGCCGAAAGCCTCTTGGAGGTCGGCTACATGGTCGGTGCCGCGGATGCTCTTGACGAGCATGTCATCAACGTACACCTCCATGTTTCGGCCGATCTGATGCTGAAAGACCTTGTTGACGAGGCGCTGGTAGGTGGCGCCCGCGTTCTTCAAACCGAACGGCATTACTCGGTAGCAGTAGAGGCCTTGGTCGGTGACGAAGGAGGTCTTCGGGATGTCCGGAGGGAACATCCGGATTTGGTTGTAGCCCGAGAAGGCATCCATGAAGCTGAGGAGCTCATGGCCCGAGGTGGCGTCGATTAGGGTGTCGATGTTCGGGAGAGGGAAGGGATCCTTCGGACACGCTTTGTTGAGGTCGGTGAAGTCGATGCATATCCTCCACGAGCCGTTGGACTTCTTGACCATCACAACATTCGACAGCCACTCGGGATAATTCACCTCCTGGATGAACTTGGCCTTTAGCAGCTTATTCACTTCCTCCTTGATTGCCTGCTGTCGCTCGGGAGCGAACTTTCGCCTCTTCTGCTGAACCGGTTTGCACCCCGGCTCGACGCTTAGGCGGTGGACGAGCAAGTCTTCGGAGATGCCGGGCATATCCGCGGCCGACCAAGCAAATAGGTCGCGGTTACCCCGGATGCATCTCACCAGGTCGGAGAATAGCACGGTCGGCAAGGACTTGCTGACGAGGAATTTTCGGCTCGGATCCTCGTCGGAGAAGAGTACTTCTTCTAACTCGTCCGCTGGCTCGGACGTTGGGCGAGCCTTCGGCTCGGGGATCTCGAGTGTCTCGAGCGAAAGCACTGGTCCCCCGGTGGAAGTCATGTAGCACTTCCGAGCTGTTTCCTGGCTTCCCCTGACTTCCCCTACCCCCGAACGAGTGGGGAACTTCATCTTCAAGTGGTATGCCGAGGGGACAGCCTCAAGAGCGGCTAGGCCGGGGCAGCCTAGGATGACATTATATGCTGCCGGGACGTCGACGACCATGAAGTCCATCGGCTCCGTCCGGGTAGTAGGGGTGCTTCCCGCAGTAACGTCTAGGGTTATCACCCCTTCGACGGTTACTGGGACCCCCGTGAACCCGTGTAGAGTGTATCCGGCTGGCTTGAGACGGTCTCGGGACAGCTGGAGGCCCTGGAAGGCCGAGAGGAATAAGATGTTGACCGAACTCCCGTTGTCAACCAAAATCCTCTGCACCTTGAAGTTGGCCATGCGGAGGTCGATGACGAGGGCATCACAGTGGGGGGTTCGGACTCCTTCGAGATCGGCGTCGGAGAAGGACACGGGCACACCGAAGCCCTTGGGAGGAGGAGCACTGTGGACCGAGTTCACCTCTCGGACGAAGGCTTTCCGAGAGGTATTAGAGGAGCCGCCCATGGGGCCCCCGTGGATCATATGCAGAACCCTTTCTTCTTCGAACTCAGGTGTTACTTCGCGCCGCTCAGAGCGCTTGTTAGCCCCCCGAGGGGGAGGAGAGTTCCGATCTGTCCGATCGTTAGCCTTCACGAACTTCGCCAACTGTCCCCTTCGGATGAGGGCTTCGATCTCATCTCTCAAAGCCCGACAGTCATTCGTCTCGTGCCCGTGGTCTCGGTGATACCGACACCACTTGTCTTTGTCCCTCCTCTTCGCCAGTTTGTGCATCCTCGGGGCTGGAGGGAGGACCCCCTCCTTCTCTACCTCCATGAGGATAGTGGAGACATTAGTTGTGAGGGGCGTGAATTTCTCGAACCTGGGGGGAGGACGACGCTGGCCGCCTCCGTCCTTCATTGTCTTCTTGGCCCCCTCTTCCTCGTTGCCTTCCTCTTCGAGCCGGAGGAGGGTCCTCCGAAGTTCGGGAGGGACTCGGCCTCCTCGGCTCGGATGTATTTCTCGCACCTCAGTAGGAGGTCGGCGAAGTTGGTAGGCGGCTTCTTTGCTAGGGACGAGCGGAGGTTGGAGTTGAGGACGTTCGACTGGAACGCCACTGTCGCCACGGATTGGTCTAAGGAGGCGATCGACCTGACTTCTGCAGTGAACCTCTTCACATAGTCCCGTAGCTTCTCTCCCCTTTCCTGCCGGAGGTTCAGAAGGGAGAGACTCGTCTTCTCGGCCCGTCGGCTGCTCACAAAGTGAGTTATGAATAGTGTCTCAAACTGCTCAAATGAGAAGATGGAGGCGGGGGCAAGCCTGGAATACCATTCCCGAGCCGAACCCCGAAGGGTGGCCGGGAAGGTCCTGCAGAGTATGGCGTCGGAGACTTGGTGGATCAGCATCAGAGTCTTAAAACTCTCGACGTGATCTACTAGGTCGGACTCGCCTGAGTACGTTTCAAACTGCGGAGGTTTGAAACCCCTCGGTATGCGAGCCTCCATGATTGTCCGAGAGAAGGGCGGTCTGTTCGGGCGAACAGTCCCTGCTCTGGACTCCTCTTCTCGGTCCATACGGACAATGCGCCTCTCCACCTCATGGAGGCGGCGGTCAAAGGCATCGTCCCCTCGCCGGTAACCATATGACTCTTCGGACTCTTCCTCATAAGAGGGAGAGCGTGGACTTCGGCGCCGGTACCCCTCGGATCGGCGGGGACTGTACTGTTGCTGACGACTGGGAGCCTGGAGAGGACTTCGTGACCGGCGGTGAGGACTGGGAATCCGAGGGGGTGTTGGGATCCTCGGGGGGTTTTGGTTGTTGGCACGGGCGTTCAGGGCCTGCAGTACGGTCTCCTGAAACTGGAGGAACTCAGCGCGGCTGATAGGTACCTCATGGTCCCTCGGACGATGCCGATCCTCGGGGGAACGCGGCCTCCTCCTTCGGTGTTCGGGAGATGCCGCTCGGCCTCTCCGGTACGGAGATCTCCGCCTGTCTCGGCGACGAGGTGACCGCTCACCCTGACGCTGTCGGAAGGCTCCCGCTCGGGCCCGCCTCTCGTCAAGGTGCGTGCGGAGGTCGTTCTCCTTCTGGCGGTTCTGGAGCGTGAAGCCGAGGTCGGGGTTATGAGAGGCCATCGAGTCCGAGGACCCGTTACGGACCGAGACATGGTCCTAGATGGGCTGCTTCAGCTTCTGGCCGTTGGGACCGGTGGGACCATTGTTGGGTTGTTGCTGAGGATGAGGAGGCTGGACCGGTTGGGCCGGCGGAGGAAGCCCAGATTGGGGAATTGGATTGACGGGGGTATCCTCCGTAGGGTCGGCGGGGTTGGCCACCCGGTTGGATCCTCTGGATCTGTTCTTCTTCGGAGGCATGGCGATGGAAGGCGAGGAAGGAGAAGCTGAGGTCGTTCGTGTTTTTGGTTCCCACAGACGGCGCCAATCTGTTACCGCGGATTTCAGGTGTGGGGGTAAACAGATAGAATTTGTGAGTCCGGGAAACACCTGAACGATTGACTCGGCCTTCTTGCTCCTGGCACAACCTGCAAGGAAGTGCGAAACACCGGGGTTGATTCCGGCGACGCACCCTCCGACGCTCTTGTCAGTAATCAGGAAAAGATTAAGAAAGAGCTTAAGTGGTGAAAGAGTGATTAACCTGGTCTTGGTGGTAGAGGGGCTGTATTTATAGTCGCATTTGGAATGATTTGGGGCCTGATTTCCTGCCTAACAAATAGGAGAAAAATCCTCCTATTCTGTTTTAGGAAGTTAGGCCTTGATTCCCTGGTGAGAGCTAATCAGGTTTGTTGATTTGACCAAATCAGTGGCCTGATTCTCTTCTTGGTGGATTGGGCTTGTATCGGGTCGGGACCCGTACCCAATTGGAGTGGATCTATTCGCGGGTGGTTGGTTCTGTGAGAAGGAGGCCCAATACCCGTTTTGGATCCATCTGTATGTGAAATTACCTTTTTACCCCCGTGCTTCAGGATTCGTGCTCGATCTGGACGGTCCCGATTTAACCCCAATTTTAGCCATATCAGTTTCCATTTCTAATTGCATGTTATTATTATGAGAAATTTCGTATACTCCCTGTTTTTTCAAAAAACCCCTCCTTGTGGAGAATTGTTGTGAGTTCTCGCTGAGTTCTTCAAATAGTTCTATGGCCTCCTCAGCACTCTTCCTCATCAACATTCCATTGCAACCTACATCTACAATTGCTTTATTAGCGTCATTTAAACCCTCATAAAATGATTGTACCTAATCATCCTTAGGTATGTTATGCGTAGGACACTTGAAAAGCTTGTTCTTAAAGTCCTTCTATGCCTCGAAAAATAAATCGCCATCTTTTTGTTGGAAAAGTAGAATTTCCCTTTTTAGTTGTCTGGTTTTCTGGGCTGGAAAGAACTCCTTCAAAAATTTTGTTGCCAATTGCTCCCATGATTGAATTGATCCTGGTTCCAAAGAATTATACCATAATTTAGCATTAAGTTTTAAAGAAAATGGAAACAAGATTAACCTGATTTGTTCAGGGGTAAGCCCTTGGATGCTTTGTGTCCTGCAAAGATCAAAGAAGTCTTGTAGATGTAGATGTGGATCCTCGTCTATTCTGCCATTGAAGTGGGGAACCATATTGAGTAATTGAGGTGATAGATGCATATTCCCTGTGACTTTGGGTTGAAAAGCTATGCAAGACGGTTGCTCAATATTCTTTGGAATGAATTTGTCTTGCATTGGTACTCGATTCAATATTCTTTCACCCATTGTTGCTTTTGGAATTCTTCGCTGTGCAGTCGACTGGTCAGAGTCTGTTTGTGCAGAAAGTAAACTAAAAGAAAATGTTAGAAAAGAAAAAGAAAAAGAAGAAATAAAATAAAATAAACAGAAAAAGATTTTACTGATTTGTAAGTTAAAATACTAAACAATCCCCGGCAACGGCGCCAAAAACTTGTTGTGCAATCTAGCTACCTAAATAAACAGATAAAACTAGACACAAATTATAAACCTCGCAAGTGCACGAATCGTTTGTAAAAGCATAGTGACGAGCAAGGGTCGATCCCACAAAGATTGTAGATTCTAACTTACTAATCAATAAAATAGAAAACAGAATATTGAAGTGTCGTTCTAAAAGTCTAAAAGAAATGAAAAGATAAAAATCTAAATAAGTATCATCACAAGTTGAGTCACAAATCTCTATTAAAGTAGTTGTGTATTGATTTCCACCAATAGTCAGTAATGCTAAGTCATATACTACATCCATTACTCATGTTTGTTCTCTTCAAGGGCATAGTATCTACTCCTTAAAGTAATGTTTCCCTAGGCCAAGAATTAGGCATGGTATCTACTCTAATTCGTTTCTTTCATTAAGTATTTAGCATGGTATCTACTAAGTTGCACTTAAAGAAGGCATAAGAACAGTGGAAACGAACAAACACTCAAGGTTCTAGAAATTGGTATCCGATCTAGATCCCTTAAGTTGATTAAACCAAGAACCCTTAAGGACTCCCTTGTTACGAGTTATGAACACGAGATACGGGTCGTCTCAATATGCCCATATAACAGATTCAGATTTATAATACCCAATCTTGATAAACTCAGATTCCGTATGTCAGTCGACTGGCTGTCACCACAGTCGACTACTCCTAAGAATTCTGAACAAGTTTGATTATAATAAATCCATCTCAATTCAATCAGGTTCAACCAATAAGTAATAGAGAAGAATATAACATTACACAACTACGGTTTCAATCTACCCAACTATGAAATTAGTTCCACATAATAAAACTTTTATTAATTAATATAATAGAGTTCATGACTACAATAGAAATAAAAACTAAGAGAAAGAACAGAAGAACGCTGATTTGTATGATGTTGCACTTTAGCCCAATCAGCAGTCGTCTAGTTCTCCTCCTTTGATGCTTGCTGTCGACGACTGGTTTTTGATGATGGATCCGGCCTTCTTCTAGAGATATCCTTTCGCTTCTTTCTTGATTGGTATTTATAGAACAAGAGAAGAGAATTAGGGTTTGTAATTTTTGCAGAGAAGTCCTCTTCTTTTGTTATTTCTTTCCCTTATCTTGATCAGCCTTTTATTTCTTTCTCTTTTTCTTCTTTCCTTCCTTATCTGCTCACCACGTGCTCTTGCTTTGATTGTTTGAGAAGTTGTTATTCGCAGAAAACACCTGGGTTTGGATAACTTAATTTTGATTCGAATTTGGATGAGGATGCATCTGTTCTAATCTTCTGACTCGCCGCATACCAGTCGACTGGCTTGGTGAGCAGTCGACTGTGCCGAGCCTTATCAAACTCTCTGTCCAGTCGCCTGGTTGGAGAGTCAGTCGACTGATCTCTGCTGTTCCCTGTATATCATCCTCTCAGTCTGTATTAGTCTGGAATCTACTTCGTTTTGCTGCTTTTAGTTGTTTCCTATGGAAAAAGAGAAAAGAAGCGTAAATACCACATATAGAGCATTTAAATGTCTAATTGCCTTAAGATTATTGCTCCTAAAAGTGAATAATATTTGGTTCATCAGCTCCGCCGGAGAAGGGGGGATGGTGGATGAATGGGTAGCTGGCATAGAGGGAGGAGGGGGCCTCTCTGAAGAAATGCGTTGAGACACAGGGGGAGTAGGGAGAAGAGGGGAGGCAGAAGAGAGCTTGGCCTTCTTCGATTTGTGAGCCTCAGGGATTTTAGCCTGGAGAGAGGGAAGATCAAGTGCCACAATGACTTGGTCGGAGATCGGAACTCCCAACGAAAACCCCAGGAGTTGTTGCAAGGTGAAACACCAATTTCGAGAGTGTCCAGGCTTGAGACAGAACAGACACCTCATATTGGAAGGACAAAACACTTTGAAGTGCCCTGGTTGAAGACAGCGAAAGCAACAGAGGGCTTTGGAGGTGGGGGAAGGATAGAGATGTGAAGATGAAGAGGTGTATGAACGAAGTGAACGGGGAAAAGATAAAGAGGGGAAAAGATAATAGGCCACGCTCCAGAGGGGCCCAAGGTCGACTGAGTCGACAGACGAATTGTATTATTATTATTTTTTTTTCCTTTTGACCACATCGACCCATGTAGAGCCCCAAGCGGCCCAAAATAAACAAGATAGAGAAGAACAGGTGTTGTAGAGTTCGAAATGCTGGGAACAGAAGCGTATCTCACCAACCAAAAGAGACGAAATAGAAAAGAACGCAATCAAGAAGATGATCATAATGGGCTTTGAAAAAATCAAGCTAAAGAGAAATCCCAAAACTGAGGAAAGCGGCAGACCAGAAAAAAGACCTCAATAACACGAGGGAACAGAATATCAAACAAGAACGACGAAGATAAAGAAAAATATCCCCCAAATCACTGAGCACAAAGATAAGGGAGAGAAACCCTCAATAATCACAGATGGCAACAAACAGCCACACAATCGCTCCACAGAAAAGGAGCCACAGAAAATGGGCCAAAATACTAAAAAAACAACAGCAAACGTGAAGGATAAGGGGAGGATGTACTTACAGGGCTGGGGATCACCGCAAGAAACCTACGCTGTGAAGAGGGGAACCACAGAAAAGCCTACGCTGTGAAGAGGAGACGCTCTGGATGAAGATGCTTACTCCCAAGGTTGTCGCTGGAAGAAAGCACAGAAAAGGAACCTCGCAGGGCGAAAAGGACCAAGGCCACAACTACGGAGGCAGATTAGCAGGAAGAGAAGGAAGTTGGGGAATGAAAGAAACGCCGAAGGAAGATTTGAGGAACTGGGTCTGTAGATCAGCGGGGGATCTACAAAATTAGTGAGAGAAAGAAGGGGAAAAGGGGATCGGAGCGGCCGAATTTGGAGAGGAGGATGCTAAAAAGAGGAGGAGTTCTTCTTCCAGAATTTTTTTTAGAAGCAAAATGAAGGATGAATTTGATCAAGAATTGAAAGGGTACCCATAAGTTATAACACTTTTTTCGAGGCAAGTATGTAGTGGATCGTTGTTAGAACTTATTTTTTGCGTGTGCGCAATTGAGCCGAGTTTGGGGCGTTACACAATTTCAATGCAAGATCGTCTTTCTAGCCAATATGATCCATATAGATGCTATTTCTACGTCATCCATACTGGTCCTTTGTCGATGTGATCTACATAGATGCTATTTCTACGTCATCCTTATTGGTCCTTTACCACCTGTACAGGCCTTGCAACCATTGTGGGATCACGATCAGTGTAGAAAGTCGGTTCTGATAATGTCCCGAGCCCGGCTCAGCTGCGCACACGGTTACGCGTGCCCACACACACAAAAAATACATCCTAACATCAACCCACTACAGGCATGCCTCACAAAAAATACTATAGCTTATAGTACCCTTTGATTCTAAGCTAATTTATATATAGACTACTAATCCTATCTTCTCAACTGATGTGGGATATATCATCCCACACCAATCCAAATAGTTTATTCACTTCTCACGTGAGAAGTGCATGTGATCATGTCTTCATCACACATGAACCTGGGCCTACACAACCATGAAGCCCGCATCTAACAAGCAGAACTTCAAATCATGGCCTACGATTTAATTTAATTAACCAATTAAATTTAAATCAAGCCCATCCTACTATCATGGCCCATTTAAATTAATATTCAATTAATTCATGGCCCAACCTACTATTATTATTATTATTATTATCATTATTATTATTAGGTACCGAGTACACCAACTTTTATTTTATAAAGTGATACTTATGCTTATGCAAATAGTTATATTGTAAATAAATTTGAACTTTGAGATAGAGATTATGAGATTAGTAACTTATTAGTAACTTACCACACTTGACTAAATAATTGGTTAATATAACTTCAACATAAATTCAACATAAAATTAAGTGGTTGAGATTAGTGGTTTGAGGTTGCATCATATAGGATCAAAGGCTTTATGATGCTCATGCAGTCTATTCCAAAATTTAGAGTAGAGTTGAGCTTGCATATTTATCATTTAATAAGAATGTATAAAAAAATTCAGCATATATCGGATTTATATACAGGGCCGTCCTCACCCTTGAGGTCGGTGAGGCGGCCGCCTCAGACCTTCAGATAATTTTTAACTTTAGGGATCCCAAATTTGTACTTTCTTTTTTAAATATAGGCACATATTTTGCGCGTAAAAAAAATTGTTATTAGGTGTTCCAAAAATAAATATTTGGACCTTTAGAATTTTGTTTAAATTATCTAGATTTGGACTTGATTGAATTTGATGCTTTGAATTTAGGTGATTTAAAAAACAAATCCACTTAAATCAATAGAAACTCAAACCTGAAACTTATATTGAAATTCAAACCAGAAACCCTTACCCTCAACCCTTAACCCTCAACCCGAAACCCACATTTGTAATAAATTCTCTTTGGCTCTTTCTTCTCGGTTATTCGATGATATGTATTTTGCATATTTTGCTTTGAACAATGTGCAAACTTTTGTATGCATGTTTTTTTGTAAAAATGTATGGGAGGTCACATTTCGGAAGTTCACCTTGGGCCCCCGGGAACTCTGGGTCGACCCTGTTTATATATAACTACTATTTTTTTATAAGTTCATGTACAATTATTTACAACGATTGAACTTGAGCTTATACCAAATATATTTTTTATCTCTAATATTATAATGGGAGAAGGCCTTAGTGTCATTTGTCATTTTGTCATTCTACCAACATATGCAACGCACGTACAGAATTAATATAAAGGAGATTTCCAGTTCAAATTCTCCATACGTCAGAGTTTTTATTTTTATTTTTTGAAATTATTAAAACGTGCATCGCACGTGTAAATTACTGGTGTTTTATAATTTCAAGTGGACAAATTAACTATGGTTGAATCTAGCCATCTCCTCCATAAAATTTTGGCCATCAATCCTTTCAGCCTATACTAAAATTTAACCTATTTACAACCACGAAATTCCTAAGCATTATAACCGTTAAACAACTAATTAAATAGCAACCCCCTCCGCTTCCCTAAAATTCCGTTTTAGTGGGTCCCGAACAAATTCGGCTCTCATTCATATGGGACCCACTCCGGCACCTGTCCCGCCCCCGGCCCTCACAGGCATCCATATCGATCGCCAACCCGTTACCTCCCCTTACCAACTCCTCCAAGTTACCCTCCTATCTGCCCAAGACCTCCATCCTGCCACCTCTTCGTGCATGAAGTGCTATGCGATCGCGTGGGCCGATGCTGACCACAAGCACCGATTCGCCACCTCCACATCAGGGCACACCTCGCCCACGTGGAACGATAAGTTTGTCTTCTGCATCCACGAGAACATTATCTCCTCTTCTACCGCCTCCCTCAATTTTGACCTTTATGCCAGTCGCTCTAAGTTCCTACCAACATCCGATACCCTTCTTGGCACTGCTCGTAGCCTCATTTCTACCCTTCGTCCGAGTCACACCATGCAATTTGTCGCATTGCAGGTTCGTCGACCAAAATCTTTGCGGCCGCAGGGGATCCTCCAAATTGGGTTCGTGCTTCTTGTATGTTTGTTTTTTCTTTATAGCAAGACTCTTTGGCTTACATCATAAGAGCATCCACCGTCCTTAGAGGTATATAATGCATATATGCATAATAGAGAGCAGCTTTTCGATCGTTTCCTGTAGTAGTAAAAAACTAAAAATGCATAATTTAAATTAAAATAATACTGACGGAAAACATCATGTTTCGTTGGTTAGAAAATGTTCAAAATTTATTGGTTATTTAATGGAAGAATGAAAAATTATATTATATTATATGTATATCTTATACTAATAGGAGAGAGAGTCTACTCCCATTCTCATTTCTTTATTTTGAAATAAAGAAAGGGGAGAAAAAATAGGAATTCATATTTAACTAACACGTGCACTATGTACGATTTTATTTAAAAAATCAAAACAAAATAAAAACCATAATCCTTCAAACACAGTCTCTTCTCTCTCCCACTTTCTCAAACTCAAAAAGTCTCAAGTCTTTTCCCGAACTCACCTCATCCCCTAACTTAGAATTAGATTTTTAAGCAAACACATTTTATAATTTTTATATAATTTTCTTAGTCTATCATCTTTCCTCTAATCTATGTACAATGCATAATTTATAATTTATAACTTTTTTGTTGAATGTTAATTATGTTATAATATACATGTTAATATAAATTAGTTGAATTTGCGACATCTTTTCATTGCATGCATTTTTTAGCTTTAGTAATATTCAATTTATAGTTTGACAGTGATTCTCTAAACCATCAGATAATATGAGGATGATAATGAAGATTTCAGTAATTACGGTAGTAATGATATTCATAAGTTTTTTCTCAATTCTCTCACTTTTTTTGGAATTCTATATAATTTTATGAGTTCTTCAAAACTATTTTAGATTGTGCAATTTGTACATGGTAACACTAGTTTAATAATATTTAAAATGGAACGTTTTGTCTCAAATAAAAAAAATAATAATAAAAATAAAAATAAAAAGAAATTCTCACCGAAGTGAAAAAAAAAATTAATTTCTTTTAGGACTAAACATGATGTTTCGTCCCATTGTTTTGCAAATTGCAAAATAACCGGACGAAACATGATTATGGATGGTTTTTTTTTTTTTTGGGTATGAAATGACTCATTTACCCATCTTCTTCTTTTATATATCTGGATGAAGAGTTTAGCAGTTATCGTCAAACCTGAGAGCTCAATCTCTTCCATATATTTCACCTCTCTCAAACCTCTCTTCATCCAATCTGTTTCCTTTTTAATAAATTGATTGTTATCCTATATATATATATCGGTTTATATTAGTCAATATCTTCGATAAAAAAATGAGACGAAATGAATGATTGGATGAGAGTAGGGGTGAAATTGTCATTTGCCAATTTTTTAAATTTTTTTTAAATGAATGGGACGAACATGATTGGCCGAAACATAATGTTTCGTCCAACTCATTTTTTTCTTTATCTTTAATTAAATTTTATTAAAACTCTGATTTTCCTCAGACGAAATATCATATTTCGTCCGATGATTTTAAAAAATATTAAAATATAGCAAAAAAGGAATAAAATGCATATATGACTGTGGATGCTCTTAGAGACGAGGAAATATTACATACGTTCCGAAATATACCCTCATAATGAGGCAAACAAACCCTCCAATGAAAGGAGAAAGGATTTCAAAGGGACTGATTGAGCAGGATATATATATATATATATATATATATATATATATATGAAAATCTTCAATTGTGCACCACCCTTCCGTGTGCATTCAGCCTTTCCGCCTTCGTATCGACGATCCGAACCGTTCATATTGATCTACACATTTAAATTAGTCTAAATATGTAAAATCAAATTATTTGAAATTCATTTGCTCGTCCATCATGTGACTATAAAAAACAATGATTTTCAATCATACATTTTTGTTACACTTCAATGGATGGACGAATAAATTTCAAATGATTTGATTTTACATATATATATATATATATATATATATATATATATATATATATATATATATATATATATATATATATATATATATATGTGTGTGTGTGTGTGTGTGTGTGTGTGTGTGTGTGTGACAGTGTAAAAATGGCCTGAGGCCCAACCAGGGCCCAATACAATTCCCACTCAAAAAGATAAAGATAGCAACCTGGTTCGGCTCCGGACCACTTCAGGGTCGGCGCCGAACCTCGTGTTTTCCCTCACGATACTGGCCTCCTCGTACCGACGAGCCTCAGTAGCCCTCGGAGTCCGATCCGGGACAGTCCCACAGGCCGTCCCCCCTCTCTGGCGGGGCAGAAGGATGACCTGGTGCAGCCTAGGCCCTCTGATTCCCCCCCGAAGCACAGGAGACCCACGATCAGCCACGTCAACTCCAAATACCACCAAGGATTTCGCCACGTCAGCCCTATACCACTCCTGGTATTGCCACGTCTGCCCTAAACCCCCTGGGCCTTCTGCCACGTCAGGCCCACGGGCTTTCGGATCCAGACCCGGCCCCCAAGTGGAACCGAAACCGGTTGGGATTCTCTATAAATACTAGACCCACATCCACCTTTTGAGGTAATGAATCTTTTGCCACTTAAATATACCTAGTTATCGCTACTCTCTCACAGAGACTGACTAGAGCGTCGGAGGGTCCGCCGCCGGGATAAACCCCGGTATTTCAGGACCGTCTGCAGGTACACAAGACCTCGGATCCGACCCTTCCGATCCGAGCCCAGCCTTCAACATCTTTCCGAGCTCATCGTAGGTCCCCGAAGGTCAACCGAAGATCGGCAGACGAGCGGCATTCTCCTCCAATACAAATCGAGTCCGAACTCACACCTGGTGCATCCACACGTCTCCCAGAAATAAACAGCATCAGGTTGGCGCCGTCTGTGGGAACCAGCTGCTCCAGAAGCCGATCCGACCCAGACCTTCAAAGGCCATCGACAGCCGAACCCTCATGGCCTCCAAAGGCAAGGGGGCTGCTTCCTCCGTCAACCAACGGGACTCGCCCCCACCCACTGATAAAGCCAGGCCACGCACGTCGAAACACAAGGCTCCCTCTCGGGAGTCCCAAAGGAGCGTCGGCCGGCCAGTCCAGCCCGACCTCCGGGGAGTAATCCTCAACCGCAAGATTATCCGCAGCAGGGGAAGGGCCGCTTCCAACCCGGTCCCGAACCATCCGAGGCCGCCGCCCGAGGTGCGAAGACCCGCGCTCAGCCGAGTCGGAAGACAACCCTCGGACCGGCCAAACCGGGTCGAAGGAGCCCCCGTCACTCATAAGGAATTCCAAGACTTCCGAAGAGAAATTCTGGGAGCCCTCCGACGGGCCCCCAGGGAAGAAACCCTCCATTCCCAAACAGGGTCGGACGCCGAAGCCAGCGCGTCCCGCCCTTCAACGATCCAGTCGGAAGACGATGACGTACTCCTAAGACGCCTACAAGAAATGGAGGACCGCCTCGATCACATAGGGGACGGCGACCAAAGGGTGGCTCAGGGGTACAGACCTGTCCGTCCTCCCTTCTCCGCCCCCATCCTCCAAGCGGAAATACCCCGAAATTTCCGACCCCCTCAATTCGAGACCTACGATGGCGAGGGAGATCCTGCTGATCACATGGAGGGTTTCAAAACCCTCATGATGATTCACAGCGCCGCGGATCCCCTGCTCTGCCGAGCCTTCCCTGCCACCCTTCGGGGTCCGGCTCGCGAGTGGTTCTCGAAGCTCGCCCCCGGCTCCATTTACTCCTTCGACCAACTCGAGGGCAACTTTCTTGCCCATTTTGTCACTAGCCGGAAGGCCGAAAGGACCAGCGCCTCATTACTTGGGCTCAAGCAGATAGAGGGGGAATCACTCAGAGTGTTCGTCTGGAGATTTACCGCTGAGGCAAGGTCGGTCTCCTCCCTCGACCCAGGCGTCGCTTCAGCGGCATTCCGACACAACGTCCGCCCCGGACAGCTGAAGGCTTCTCTGGCCAAGAGACCCCCCGTCGACTTTCCCGACCTCCTTAATAGGGTCGAGAAATACATTAGGGCAGAAGAGGCCCTTAATCCCGAAGATGCCAGGGATGCCACCGGGAAGGGAAAGCGGAAGACCGAGAAAGTCGAACCACCAAAGAAAGCTCCAAGGGACCCGGGGGCCATGAAGAAGGTCCCGCCAGTCCCCCGCTTCGAGAGGTACACTCCCCTGACGCATAACATATCCGCCATCCTCTTGGAAATCGAAGACAAGGGCATTGTCCGACTCCCCCCCCGATCTAATAACAACAAGAATCGAGACCAGCGCTTTTACTGCCGCTTCCACAGAGATCACGGGCACGAAACCGACCAATGCCGAGCCCTGAAAGACGAAATTGAAGAACTCATTTCCAGAGGGTACCTCCGAGAGTTCACCCGAGAAGGCCCGCGGGATCGGCGAGACGCTAGGAACCGGAGACAATCGCCTCCGAACCCTCCTCCAAACCAGACCCAGGGTCGGGACCCCGATTCCGAGGGAGCCGCAGATATCCCTTTCATCTTGCACTGTGTCCACGGAGGGCCGATGGGAGGTGAATCAAACACTTCCAGAAAAGCCTTCATCCGAGAGGTGAACGCTGTCAGAGACAACCCCTCGCCCAAACTGCAATCAAGGCCGGTCTCCTTCTCAGGGGAAGACCTTGAAGGTGTTCGCTTCCCCCACTGCGACGCCCTCGTCATTAGCCTCCGCATGGCTAAGTGTGAAGTCCTCCGAATCCTTGTCGACAACGGCAGCTCGGTGAACATTCTTTTCCTCAAAACCTTCGAGAAACTGGAGTTACCTAGAGGCAAGCTCCAACCGGCTGGATACACCTTACATGGGTTCTACGGTGCCCCTGTCGTGCTAGAAAGGATTGTCACAACGCCAAGACAGCTTACAACGCCATACTCGGCCGATCCAGATTATGCTCCCCCCAAACGATGCCTTCGTCCTACCGTCCGGAGCTCGAATTTTCCACCCCACAAGGGGTCGGCGTCGTCCAAGGCAGCCAAGAAGCAACGCGATCGTACTGCATGACCATCGACGGAGGAGCGATGTTCCCCCTGAACGCCGTCATGTCCAAACCCAAGAAGGACGGCCCTACCCCCGAACCTACCGTCGAGCCAGAGGGGTTCCCCCTTGACGCCTAGCACCCAGTAAACTCCTGCAAAGAGCAAGCCTAGACTTTAACTTAGCTAGAAGTAAACCTTTTGTAAAGCTTTCCTTTGTATAGGACCGTTTTAGCAGCCCCCCCAATCTCATACTAAGGAAATCTCATTGTATCGTACTCCAAACGCCTCGGCAGACCCGACCTAATACCCGGCTAGAGGGTCGACCGCCAAGGCGTCACCTCGCCCCACTCCGATTCCTCGCGAAACAATAAGGCCGAGCCACATCCCCTTCATCACTTTGTATACTGTCAACAGGGGCAAAGGCCGTTACAGAAATACTCCCCTCGTCTCGAGCGGCACGCCACGTCGGAACGACGGGGCCCACCTCGGGAAGGGAAGCCGCAACCTCCGAAGTGAGCCAACTCGAAGCACATAAGCGGGGAGATCCGGAAACGACCGGCGTCAAAACCCTTGGCAAGTCCGAATTACCTTTTAATATATACACAGAAAGGCGGGGGCCAGTCCGCGGGAGGCAAATACAATCGAAAGGAGGAAAGAAGAAAGAAAGACAAAACTATACAACTCGATTTCCCTCCTCGGCGTCAATCGGGTTCACAGGACGATCGACGGCCGGGTTGTCAACAAGCCCCTCTCCGGCAGGAATCTTCGGGGTCCCACCAATCTCCATGTCGTACTCGAAGTTCGACAGATCGAGGGTCGGATAGAAATGCCTCACGTGACTGAGCGCCTTCGCGTAGCACTCATCCTGGGCGGCTATCACCATCCGCTGGCCCGCATCCGTCAGCTCTTTCCTCTCATTGGCGAACGCAGCTATCAACTCCCCCTTCTCCTTGGCAAACTTCCTCTTCAAGGAGGCCACCCTCTTCCCCCACTCGGTGTCCTTGGCCTCGAGCTCCAGCTTCATCTGCTGCTCCCTCTGACGCGAACCCTCGAGCTCGATCCGCGTCTCCTTCGTCTCTCGTTCGCTCTTGTCCGCCCGGGCACGCTCTTGTAACAGGGACGCTTCGTAGAGATTCTTCACGTTAGCTCCCTGCATACAAGCCTGCAACCGAAAGAAGCAGATGAAGAAAAAAACTCCTGAGGCAAGACCAAACAGAAAGGAGGAGGTCGACAAGCTTACCGACACGGTGGCCTGCGCCAGGCACGTGAAAGCCACCTCCACGGGCTCGTTCTCCATCATCTGGCGATCACGAGGCGTTGCCAGCTTCTCCACCACCTCTACGGCCTGGGCTTCCTCGGTCAGACAGTCGCCCATCCGAACCGACCAGTTCGGTGCCCACCGCTGCCGCAGTAACTCCACCACCGGGTCCTCCTCCTCGACCCCTACCAAGGGACCTTTCCCCTTGTCAAGATCGGAGGCCCTCGCCGGGCCCTTACCCCTCAAAGGGGCACCCCCCTTGCCCGTCTCCGAACGAGTCCTCTTAAAAGTCGGCTCGAGCGGTACCTCCGAGATAACAAGGGGCGGCACCCTCGGCCTCTTCGCCGCCTCCGCCTTCTTCTTCTCGGCATTTTCCTTCTTCATGGCGAGCCTCCTTGCTTGGATCGATGCCTCATCCATATCTGCAGAAAAAACCATTAAGAGCAATGAGCGAGAATGTACGAAAGGATCGAGGGAAAAGAAACAACTACATACGGAGAACGGCTGGGCTCAGTCCAACGCTCGCCAGGCGAACCTCCGTCACCTTCGTCCAATTAATACTAGGGGACAAACGGAGACGCTCGACAAATCCCCACTCCTCGACCGTCAGATCCCCCTGCCCCGGCGCAGGATAACTCGGCTTGGAGTAGTTCCATCGAGTCGGAATGTCCCAAGGCTCTTCACTCCGGATCACCAGATATTTTTTCTTCCAATCCTTGATAGAGTCCGGGTGGCTAGGAACAACCTTCCTCCTGCTCCGGGGGGAAATATAGTAAACCCCCTCGGCCGCCAAACTAATCATCAGCATCGCTCGGAACACGTTCAAGCGCAGGGGTACCCGTTGTTCCTCGCACATCAGTACAAAACTGATTATCTGCTTCCAAGAGTTCGGCCCATACTGCATCGGTGCCAAGGAGGCCCAGTTCAACACTTCCCAAACAAACGGATGGACCGGCAGCCTCAGTCCAGAAATAAATGCGTCCACGGGGAAGACACAATACCACGCAGACAGGGGATCGGTCGGGCGAAGAGTAGAGCTCGGCAGCATCAATTCGTAACTAGGACCTATGTGGTACGCCAGCTGCAAGACCTCCAAATCCCCGCCCTCCAAGGCGGTCAGAATCGCGTCCATCAACACTCTCGGCCGACTCGGCGAAGAGGCCTGCACACCAAAGAGCTCCTGGTCGGACAGGTCGTCAGGATATTGACGGAAATGCTTCGGCTGCGCGGGCGAACCTGTCCCCTGGCTCGAGCCACCAGTCCCCAACCCTACCTTCCTCGGAGCCTTCTTCCTCTTCTCGGGTCGCTCCGGCGAGGGAGTGAATAAGGGCCCCCGACCAGTCAGCATGGAACTCGGACCTGCCCCCAGAACCGTGGATCTCCTTACAATGCCGCCCTCGCCTCTCTCACCCTCGGTAGCCGACTCCAAAACACGGACGTCGTCCGAGCCAGCAGTCGCTTCCTCCGACTCACTGCTCTCCACCACGAAGGGGCGACGAGAGCGCGACCGCCTCGCACCATGTGCCGCCTCCTCAACCACCGGTTCCTCCCACGAAACCGTGTCAGAAGACTCATCAACGTGCACTGACTCCTCCTCGAGTACGGGCTCCTCCCAGGACGTTGAGTCAGAGATAGGCTCCACCTCCCCCCTAGACGTCGACGCTGATGAGCCGGACTGAGCCCTGTCCATCTATGCCTAGACTAAGTAGACTTGCTAACTCACCTGGGGTTACTTTGGAAGGGCAAGCCTGGTACAGCAAGACGCGAAGATGAGCGCTGAAGTGTTGAAAATTTTTATTTTGAAAAAGAAAGGAGTGGACAGATAGGGGAGAGGGGGGACTATTTATAGGAGATAGAAGCGACTCCTCGATTCCCGCAAGTACTGTTCACCTATCTGACATGCAACTGCTGCCTAAGAATTCGCGCCACATCCTCAAAACGTGCGATGCTGACATCATCCATTGACAGGCTGGCAGCCCGTCAAGGAGGCCAGCGCGGAAGAAGTATTCGGAGGAGGGAACATTTTTATTTTTAAGATTTAAGGCGCCGTCCTCAGACAGACGCGCCGGGCTCCGAGACTGGGTCGGTTCTCCTTTCACCCGCGAGCAGCTCGGGGCTTACAGCGTCATCGGCCGAAGACCCGAACTGTTCCCGGGTGAGACAGAAACCGCCTCAACCTGGAGCCCTATTGGGACGCAGAATAGTCAGCCTCCAATCGGAGAACTACTCATCTACCCGGGGCCCAAAGCTTCAAGACGCCCCCCTCGGCAAGCACCCCGGTCAAAAGCAGATCAACACCCGAAGGCCGAAAGAAGTGCTCCATTCCGAGCCAGTTGATGCAACTGCAAAAGTCCAGCCTACTCCAGCAACGGAACCTTCGCAGTTGCAAACAACCGGCCCGGAACGCCCTTCATCCCTCTCGGAAGGATAGAACCTCCACAGTTGCAGACTGCTCACCCTTCGAAGTTCGGTCATTATCCCTCTCGCCCGGATCCCCCCTGGATCTGGCCGCCACATCAGGGCCATCAGATCCAAGAGAAGATCGGGCGACAAAGAAACTACCTCTCCGACAAAACCGGGGGTAAGAATTATCAAGAAACAGGCGTCCGCCGAAGCAGACACCTTTAAGGGCCAAGCAGACCACCCTTGCTTTGATCTGAACCACTACGAGAAAAGGGGGGGGGGTACTTATAGCCTCCCCCAGACGTCGGCCTTTATGACATAGGGAAAACCAAACGACGGAAGACCATGCGCTGTACATTTATTAGGCGGCGCCATTTACGCACCTAGGAAATGGGAATCTTGCACAGATCCCAGGGCGCCCCCAAATGCTCCGCGAAAACAACAGACTACCCTACTCTTCTCAGGAAGAAACAACGGCTCACCTTCACCCTCACCGACCCGTAATCCCTCGCCAGCTCGAGGTCCGGTCTGGCACCTGGGTACTCTTCTTCGGAAGATCCACCGGCTGGCCATCACCCTTACCAGCCCATAATTCCCCCTCTTCTCGAGGTTCGGTCTGGCACCTGGGTACTCTTCTCAGAAAGAAACAACGGCTCGCCTTCACCCTCACCGACCCGTAATCCCTCGCCAGCTCGAGGTCCGGTCTGGCACCTGGGTACTCTTCTTCGGAAGATCCACCGGCTGGCCATCACCCTTACCAGCCCATAATCCCCCCTCATCTCGAGGTTCGGTCTGGCACCAGGGTACTCTTCTCAGGAAGAAACAACGGCTCGCCTTCACCCTCACCGACCCGTAATCCCTCGCCCGCTCGAGGTCCGGTCTGGCACCTGGGTACTCTTCTTCGGAAGATCCACCGGCTGGCCATCACCCTTACCAGCCCATAATTCTCCCTCATCTCGAGGTTCGGTCTGGCACCAGGGTACTCTTCTCAGGAAGAAACAACGGCTCGCCTTCACCCTCACCGACCCGTAATCCCTCGCCCGCTCGAGGTCCGGTCTGGCACCTGGGTACTCTTCTTCGGAAGATCCACCGGCTGGCCATCACCCTTACCAGCCCATAATTCCCCCTCATCTCGAGGTTCGGTCTGGCACCAGGGTACTCTTCTCAGGAAGAAACAACGGCTCGCCTTCACCCTTACCGGCCCATAATCCCTCGCCAGCTCGAGGTTCGGTCTGGCACCCGGGTACTCTTCTCAGGAAGAAACAACGGCTCGCCATCGCCCTTGTCGACACATAATTCCTCGACCTCTCGAGGTTCTGTCGAACACCAGGGTACTCTTCTTCAGAAGGGACAACGGATCGCCATCGCCTTCACCTACGCGTAGACCCTCGACTAGCTCGAGGTCCTATCCAAGCCTCAGGGCAGCACCATCAGGATAACCCTCTCATGAAGGCCCAGCGACTCGCCATCCCATTTCTACAACCATAGACACTCCTCCACGGCTAGCTCCCGCACCTCCTGCAGGAGTGGGGGGCTTGTGTGACAGTGTAAAAATGGCCTGAGGCCCAACCAGGGCCCAATACAATTCCCACTCAGAAAGATAAAGATAGCAACCTGGTTCGGCTCCGGACCACTTCAGGGTCGGCGCCGAACCTCGTGTTTTCCCTCACGATACTGGCCTCCTCGTACCGACGAGCCTCAGTAGCCCTCGGAGTCCGATCCGGGACAGTGCCACAGGCCGTCCCCCCTCTCTGGCGGGGCAGAAGGATGACCTGGCGCAGCCTAGGCCCTCTGATTCCCCCCCGAAGCACAGGAGACCCACGATCAGCCACGTCAACTCCAAATACCACCAAGGATTTCGCCACGTCAGCCCTATACCACTCCTGGTATTGCCACGTCTGCCCTAAACCCCCTGGGCCTTCTGCCACGTTAGGCCCACGGGCTTTCGGATCCAGACCCGGCCCCCAAGTGGAACCGAAACCGGTTGGGATTCTCTATAAATACTAGACCCACATCCACCTTTTGAGGTAATGAATCTTTTGCCACTTAAATATACCTAGTTATCGCTACTCTCTCACAGAGACTGACTAGAGCGTCGGAGGGTCCTCCGCCGGGATAAACCCCGGTGTTTCAGGACCGTCTGCAGGTACACAAGACCTCGGATCCGACCCTTCCGATCCGAGCCCAGCCTTCAACATCTTTCCGAGCTCATCGCAGGTCCCCGAAGGTCAACCGAAGATCGGCAGACGAGCGGCATTCTCCTCCAATACAAATCGAGTCCGAACTCACACCTGGTGCATCCACACGTCTCCCAGAAATAAACAGCATCAATATAGTATCTACTATTTAAATGGGAGAGTTTTTCACCAAACAAACTCTATTTGTAACCAAACAAACACGTGCAATGTATATGCATAACTAATATAAGGAGGTCTTAGATTCGATGTCAAACAATGTCGAATTTTTTTAAAAGAACATATATATTTATAAAGATGTGCATCACCCGTGTAAACTACTAGTATAT
Organism: Hemerocallis citrina; assembly: GCA_017893485.1. Taxonomy (NCBI): domain Eukaryota; kingdom Viridiplantae; phylum Streptophyta; class Magnoliopsida; order Asparagales; family Asphodelaceae; genus Hemerocallis; species Hemerocallis citrina. Next base: position 383,766,348 of record CM030358.1, on the reverse strand, counting down.
ATATATTGGAGAAGTAAATTTAAAATGTTATTAATTGAAAAAACTCCTTATAGCTATTTATGCCGTTTATGGAAAACACCCATTACCAACAAGCAGGGAACATAGCATATAAGCCATACTGCAGGCGGACTAACTTGATACAAGATCTCTTATTCTTATTGGATTAGAATTAGATGGAAATTTCCTTTCCATCGCAAGTGAAAAAATTCGTGAATGATTACTCATATGTAACGTACCCCTTCAAGGCTTCAACTAAGCTCATTTTGTTGTGCTTCTTGATTATTAGAAAGAATCAAGAAATAGCAAGAATGAAAACTATAATTCTATTATGGTTAAACATTCACTCACTTTATACGTAAACTCAATTGTAAGATTTAAAAAAAATTATATTTAGAGATACATCTTTCCATTTGAACAGGAAATAATTCTAACCAACACCTTGTTTCAGTACAGGTTTGTACTTCTTGAATCGTTTACCAGGAGTTTACCATTGTCAGCAGAAGCAGGAGCTCAGCAGCCAATAGCGGAGGTAGTGGTAGAGAAAGAGGGATTGATGAGAAGTCAGTCAATAAAGGATATGGAGAAGAAACTAGAAGAATGGAGGGTGGAGCTGCCAATACCACAGCGCCGCCGTGATCAGGAAAGAAAGAAGCCAAATCAGGCGGTGCACTGGAAGGAAAAGAGCCGGAGAACACCGTCAGGAAAGTTGCAGTGGTGTGGATCGGAGATACCGGAGATGAAGTTGAATGAGAAGGGCGAGTGGGAGGAGAAGGTGTTAGCAGGGGAGGGATCGAGGCACGTGTGATTATATATATGGTTCAGCAACTTGAAGAAATTTCGTGTGCTTACAATGAACGAATTACACGGAAGGGTTAAAATTTGCATGCTTGCAAGAATTTTTATTTTTATTTTTCTGTATATATGGGTAGCTAAATCCTCCAATGTTTTTGGATAAAACCTTAATTTTTCATCTTTGTTTATTCGTATTTTGGGGAAAATGATTTTCCATCTTGAATGAATATTGCAGTAGATGAATTGATTGATTGTTAATTTGAGTACCAAAGCATGCCTTTGAGTAATCAGCTATGGGATATGCATTATTTTTCTTTATACCGTATAATTTTGAAGTTGTGTAGCAATCGAATTGAGAAAATCATATTTGTGTCAAGTAAACCGAAATTTTGTAGGGAAGCTTGTTGTTACGTTTTTTCTTGTTAGTCCTTTTGCTCTACTGTTTTAGATTGGTGTGAGGTCTCACTTTTCAGCTCCCCAAAAATAGACACCAAGAGCATATGTAGTCGTTGGCTATTTAGCCAAAATATGTAAAATTTAGCTTGATGTGTGCTGCAGTCGTTGGCTATTTTGGCTTTTGGCTTTTCGAAATCTTAACAGCAATAGCAAAAATAGCTTTCGAAATAGCTTTCGTCTGTAGTCGTTGCTTTTCACATTCATTCATTAGGGTCCAACTTCCCAGTTTGCCAATTGGAACCTACAAACAAGAACCAACTTGATCAGTACAAAAAATGAAAATACAGGATATTGCGTAAATGTCTGATTACAAGAAAAATCGAGCTGTACCGAACCTCTTTTGGAAGTTAAACCACCGGTACGAGTAGACAGAGAATTGCAAAGGATGTGGAATTGGCACAGAGACTTGCAAAGGATGTGGATGAAGGAAGAGGCAAAGGCAGAGGCGCGTGAGTAGATGCGACAGCCTGAGTGGCAGCTGGAGGAAGCTGCGGTGCGTGGGGGCAACGGGAAGAAGCGGCGGCGGGAGGAAGAGGCGGCGGCGGGAGGAAGCAGCGGCGACACCGAGTTCAGAAGATTGGGATTGGGAAGAGGGAGAGACAGTTCACAGGAAGGGAAAGGGTGGGTAGGAAGATGAAGAGTTAATTTAATATATATATAATTAATTAATGAATAATATATTTTAAGTGGGCTGCTACTGTGTCACTGCCGACTAGATTACCACATCAGGTAATGAAGAATTTGGTAGTGAAGTAAGTAGTGACTATAGCATTACTCAAAAAAGAAATAATGACTCTTATCTATTTACACGTGGAAGATACTGGTTGGCTACAAGAGGATGAGGCATGCATGGATGTGATCCTCCCTCTTATCCTCAAGAGCAATGTCAGCCACTAGTAAAATTTTGTCAATAACATATTTCTAAAATGAACTTATGAAAAATAGATATGGTGCCTCAAATAACTCAACCTAGTTTCAGTTGTAACTCTTCTTAATCTTCAACTCTCAAAAATGGCCACCATCAGTGCTTCTACAATAACCACAATTATTGCTAGCAACCTTGTGAGAAGGAGCACTCTCTCATCCTCACGTGTGTTTGGTAAATTCAAGCATCATTTAATTGTTTTTATTACTAATTATTGTGTTTTAAAATATATGTTGTTTTGATGAGTAATCCACTTCAGACACGTGTATTTGCTGAATTTGTACTAGTAGATTTCTTGGAATAGAATACAACAAGAACAACAATATCAGTAAGTCTTTGTTTCTAAGTAATTGGAATTAGCTATATGAATCATGGTTTTTCATTCTGCTCGGTTTAGTATAATATCTTCTGTAAGGTCACAAGATATTATATATTTTCTCACTCTAACTCTACCCTTAATACTTATCAAATTACTATATTGTTGAATAGAATAATATCTTTTTAATCAAATGCAAAGTTATGAAAAAGAGAGATTACTATATATACTTCTCTAGGAACTTTTCCATAATAAGATGCAGAGTAATTCCAAATTATATTTTTAGAATAACCTAAATGAATTCTAACCCATGCCTAGATTCATTTGTAACAATGATCTTATGATGGTCGATTAATTCTTTTTTGACAGGTAAAAGATAGGATTATCCTACCTCACAGAAAAAAAAATTATATTGATAAGTAAACTTGAGATACAAATACAGAAATTCCCAAGAGAACTATCGGGTAAAAGTATGGGAGAGTTCGAGATGGCATACCGTTAAGTCGTAGAGAGGACATTGGACTATTGTCGTACACCTCAACTAGCCTCAATGATATGATCTCATTCCCCTTCCGCACTCACAAAAGCATCCCGTTAACAAAATACACAAAAACCTCCTTCAAACGACAAAATAACAAGTCTTAAACCAAAATGCACCAACATTATTCCAAAAAAGAGCCAAAATAAACAACTAAATAGAAGTGTAGCACCTTTGGTCAGCTTTGGGAGATGCCTGTGATTTCATGAGATCGCTATTGCCGGTGCTCTTGAGCACTTCCAGAATCCTGGTCTTTTTCTTCGACTCTGCATTGGAATCTTCGGTCTTGCGTAGACCGAAGATGATGGTCGATTAATGAGAGAAGCCAACCAATTTTTTCCAAGAGCAATTGGTCATTGGCCCCAATCGACCAGTAGGTTCTGATAATCATGGTAATTTTTTTTTATCTTCTGTTTCCTAGACATGGTCTATTTTGAGTTAATGGTATATACCTTCTTATGTAGTTATAGATTAACTAGTAACATACACGTGCGATGAACGCATTTAATTTGATTAAAAAAATTAAAGTTAGAATTCTAATTTACACGTGCGATGCATGTCTTAATAAATATGATTATATATTGTTAAAAGTTAATGTGAAGACTATAATGAGAGAGTTGGAGTTACACGTATATTGCACGTAAGTAGGTAGATTTATAACTCCATATCTTCCATTATAATAGTTATTATATATTATATTATAGATAGATAGATAGATAGATAGTAATTTACATGTGTGATGCACATTTAATATATATTAAAAAAATAAAGTAAAAAATTTGATGTAGTGAGGACTCAAACTTGAGACCTCCTTCATATTAGTTGTGCATGTACAATACACGCGTTGGCAGATTTACAAATTTACAAATGACACTAAGGACTTCTCCCATTATAATAATAGACATTAGAGATTAGAGATTAGAGATTAGAGAAGATTAAAAATTAGAGATTATATATTTTATTATAAATAAATAGATATATAGTAATTTACACGTGTTAAATTTTATTAAAAAATTTAAAGTTAGAGCTCCAATTTACACGTGTGATTCATGTCTTAATAAATATGATTATATAATTTTAAAAGTTAATGTGCAGACTATAATGAGAGAGTTGGAGTTACACGTGTGTTGCACGTAAGTAGGTTGATTTACAACTCCATCTCTTCCATTACAATAGTTATTATATATTATATTATAAATAGATAGATAAATAGATAGATAGATAGATAATAATACATAGATAGATAATAATTTACACGTGTGATGTACATTTAATACATGTTAAAAAAATAAATTAAAAAATCTAATGTAGTGAAGACTTGAACTTGAGACCTCCTTCATATTAGTTGTGCACGTGTATTACACGCGCTGGTAGATTTATAAATTTACAAAAGCCGCTAAGGCCTTCTCCAATTATAACAACTCCGTAATTTGTATTTGTTGTTTTTTTGTTTTTTTTTTACCCCAAAAAATATATATTTTAATGTAATTTTATGTGTTCTTAGACTGATTTCCATCAAACTGCTAAGAACTTCCAATAAATTTGAAATATTAACACATTCGTGTAGTTTATTGTGTATACTTACCATGAACTTTAACCAAACTTTATAAATAAGTATCCATCATGATTGAGCTATCTAATTAGTGTTTATGTGCTTTCAACACAAAATTATTGAACTCTCTTCCTCTGTTTTGAAAAAGTGTAAAATTGTTATTCAGACCTATTAGATACTAATTTGCATAATATAAATTTTGCTAGAGTTAAACACAATACAACAACTTCAAGGTAGTTTCTAAAATTTAACCTCATTTTTGACGTAAGCAAAAATTATTTTATCTGTAGGATTGCCACAACTTGGAATGAAGGGTGGAAGAGTTAGCTGCTCCTCCTTTTCGTCCCAGAAGACTACACCGGCAGTCGCAGGAGCATCACTTCTTGCAGCAGCAGTGAGCATGATGAGCGTTTCAGGCCCCGCATTGGCATTGGTGGACGAGAGGATGAGCACCGAGGGGACCGGGCTCAGTTTGGGTCTCAGCAACAACTTACTGGGCTGGATCCTGCTTGGAGTATTTGGGCTCATTTGGTCTCTCTTCTTCGTCTACGCTACTGGTCTGGAAGAGGACGAGGAGTCTGGTCTCTCTCTTTAAAGCATCTGATAGTGATTATATATATATATATGTGTGTGTGTGAATTTGTTATAATTTCTGTTCTCAATGATTTAATGCACTGGGGAATTAATCAGTGGTTCTTTGGAACAATTGTAATGATCAGAAAATTACTTTTGAAACTTATTTTTCGGAGGTATTCTTGTACATTTGCTGTCTTTTTCTTAAAATTTATGTAGTTTCCTTGACAGTTTTTATACATGTGCATATATATTTTTGACCGCTATATATCAATAAGAAAAAAAATGGAATAGGTAAGTTATAGTGACAAATTAAAACCTTTATAATTTAGTTTTGTATAGGAACATAGTGAAGACCATAAATCTTTTGGCAACAGAAAAAGAAGTTCAATGCTAATTGTACTCACTCATTTTTCACTACTTTGGTACTGTTGTACTCATAGAGTTGAAGCCAACAAGCTTTATTGCAAAAAAAATTCACATGGTCTCCACCCCATGACTCTACTAGTATCAAAATAGTAAATGATGCTGTTTTTTTGGGCGTGGGGGCAACAAATGATGAGTTCTTTGGATTAAAGTGGAAAGATCAGATATTAGCTATCGGTCAAGTAGAGATGAGAGGCTACTATTGAGGATGTAAGTGGAGGTTGTGGTGGTAGCGTAGGCTGAGGCTGACGTCCTGTCGGCAACCTAGAAGGACAGTCTAAAACACCGGGGATGATCCCGGCGATAGACCCTCCGACGATGAGGTCCGTAAACAGAAATAATAAACTGAGTTTAGTGGACAAAAGAATGATTACCTGGCAAAAGATGAGGAGTCTTATTTATAGGCTTGAGTGAGAGCAAAGAAGGATTCCCTCAACCGAATTGAAAAATCTCCTGAATTTAAGGGATTTAATGAGTTAATTAAATCCCTACACCGACACTTACAGGAGCATCACTTCTAGCAGCAGCAGTGAGCATGATGAGCGTTTCCGGTCCCGCATTGGCATTGGTGGATGCACTACAAACGACCAAGGAAACCCCGGTGTTTATTTTTCGATTTCCCAGCGTTTCTGGGATTGATCACCTCGGCGCTTCGCGAAACGCCGCCACAAGCGACGGGTTTACCCTCGTCGGGGATGCGAAAAATCTTTCCCGGCGTTTTCAAATGCCGAGGTTGTTCTTTTGGCTTTCCGGGCATTTCCAAATGCCGAGATAGTATTTTTTATTTTTTTAATTTTTTTCGTTAAAAACTATATCCTGACGTTTTAAAACGCCAGGATAGTATTTTTTTTTTTTTGGGTACACAAGCAATTTAAGAAATAATCAAGCACTGAGGTAATACAAATTTGAATAAAATATAACAAAAACATCGCTCAATGAATACGATCATAAGAAAATAGTGCACTCAACATATCTTATATGGACCGAGTGGATGTTGTTAGCATCCAGCTGATGGATATCACCCACATCTGGTGGAAAGCTGAGGTTGAGAGACTTGTCAGGCCTATCACTTGGGCAACCTTCACGAAGAGCTTCCTAACGAAGTTCTTCCCGAACGTCTCCAGGATCAAGATGGAATGATAGTTCACTTCGCTGACGCAGGTGGTCAGATAGTTGATTGATTTTAAATTTTGTTACGTATTTCATATGTAGCACTAGTAATCTAAACACTATTCTGACTTAGGGAACTCGATCAGTAGACGAGTATGCTGCGGAGTTCACCAGGCTCAGCTGTTTCGCCACAGCCTTGGTGATTAACGAAGAGGACAGAGCCCAGAGATTTCTGATGGGGCTAGACTATGATATCCAGGACCATCTGGTTGCTCTCCGACTCCGTACCTATGCCGATGTTCTTGAGGCGACTAGGGCCCAGGAACACAGCCACAAGAGGAGGAATGCCGCTCAGCGGGTTGTTCAACATCCTGCTGCTGCTGCTAGGCTTATTGATGGGCCAATTCGGAGGCCAGCCCCGGCTCCTACTGCAAGGCGAATGCCCTATCCACCCGCTGCCCCGAGAAAAGATGTAGTTTGTGACTATTGCCAGAAAACCGGTCACATACGTAAAGACTGCAGGTGGGCAAATCACCAATGCTTTGCTTGTGGATCTCATGACCATGTACTCCGGAAATGTCCACTGGCGAGAATTGCTGCAGTCGCCGGAGGGCCGATCCAGCAGAGAGCACCAGTTCGAGGACTACCGCTCCCACTGCAGCAGCAAGTCTATGGTCAGAGGGCCGCAGCTCCTGGGAGAGGCCAGGCCTACAACTTGATCACGGAAGAAGCAGAGACAGCTGAAGGTATTGTCGCAGGTATATTGCAGTTTGTTATTTTATCAACTTCCTGTCTTTTCCTTGCATGCTTTCTTGTACATGCACATTTTTAATTATATTCTTGGACTCAACCTTAGGTATTATCTTAGTTCACTCATTCCCTGCTTATGTCTTATTTGATCTCGGTGTCATCACCACTCGTTTCTCTTCATTGTTTCTTGCTTCTCAATCTCTTGGGTGTTACACTTGCTGTGTCTTATATACCGCCTATGCAAATTTCGATGACGAAATTTTGTTGCAAGGTGGGTAGGATTTGTAACCTCTGTTCACGTTAATACATATTTTTTAAGTATTTTTCCGTATTTTAAATTCTTAGTATCTTGTAACTATTCTTTCTTAATTGATTATATTATTCAAATTACTTTTATGAAGCCCAATATTCCATTATTCAATTGTTTATTATAAGCCCAATTCCATAATTGATTTATTAAATGTTTTGAAGCCCAACCCAGCCAATATTACTATTATTATTTAATTTTATCTCGAGCCCATCTATTGAAGCCCATTCTACTATTGGATCTCTTTGAGATGACCATTATTAAAATCACTAACCCAGTACCCATATATATGTACAGATCAATCCTACACACTCACCCGTATACAATATCTTCACGTTGCCTCACTTTGCAGATACACGTCCCCCCACCACCTCATAACTACCCACTATTAATTAACCACCCCTATTCCCGTTCTCTCTCTTTCTCTCTCTCCCACTCTTCTTTCCCCCTCTGTTTAAAACAGAGCACCCCCCCTCGTTCACTCTCTCTCTCCCGTCTCTTTCTTTCTCCCACTCTCTATCTTTTTTTCGAAACCCCGAACCCAGAACAACCCCGTCTTCCTCCTTCTTCCTCCACCACTCCACCGTGGCCTCGACCAAGCCCTACACTGCATCTGCTCTACCGTTCGAGCCTCCCTCGAGCTCCTATAGTTTTTGCCATCGCCTTCCTCCGCTCTCACTCCGTCAGCCTCGCAAATCCCCATCCTCGCTCGAGCCCCCCTTTGTCTTCCTCCATCGAAGAACTCCGAGAACCCATCGAAGCTCTGCCTTCACCGAGCCCCGCTCGAACTCCTCCGCAATGCCAGACGCCCTGCCACTGCTACCGCCTGCCACCATTATTAGTCAAAACCCAACGATGCTCGAGCCCTACTCGACCCTACGCCTGCATCCTCCTCGTCGAGCCGCCCTCTTTGACTTCACCTAAGCCCTGGCCTCCTGCCAGTGTCGCGACCCCGAAGTCCACCGCCCTGCCTTGCCGCTCGAACCCTGTGCACTGCCGTCAGCCTTGTCTCCAACCTCCCAGACTCCTCGCTGCTCGTCTCCTTCCTCCAACCCCGTCGTCATACCAGCCTACCGCCACCGCACTCTCATCCTGCCATCGCTGCCAGCTCTCGAGCCATCCGCTCGACTCAGCCACCCCTGAAGCACCTCGACCATCTCCTCGTCGTTTCGCCCCATCGCCCCCCAGTGCCGCTTTCCTCTCGAACCACCCTCGCCCATCACCAGCCATTGTCGACTCCTCCATCACTGCCAGTCGTCGAAGTCGCAAGCCAGCGCTCGCAGTTCACTCTCCCGCCGCCTCTCTCTCTCTCTCTGTCGCATTTGGGAAGATGGTTAAGAACGGGTGTGGTGAATTGGTGTTTGGTGTTTGTGTAGGGGGATCTGATCCGGTGTTTGGTATTTTGTGTGCTTGATTGCTGTTTGCTATTTGTAGAGGATTGGGTTGTGTGTTTGCTATTTTGGAGAAGGGGTTGTTTGTTGTGTTGGCTTTGTTGTGCTGTTGTCTCCTTGTGCACGTGTCTCCGTGCACATATCTTGCACGTGCTTCGCTGTCTGGGATTCTGATCCTGTTATTCTTGTATTTGGTATCATCATCGTCGTTTATCAGGCAAGTATCCTCTTGTATAACTCGTTTGTTCTCGTACAAGCTTCCTTTGAAAAATTACCGCAAGTATATTCATTGTCTATCCATTACAAATTCTAATTCATATTCATCGATCGAATTGAAATCTTTTGCTATAAAAAATCTGTTGATCCCGTATTCCTACATGATCATATGCATTACACGAACACGATTGATACAGACATATGGACTCTTAGGGTTATACATGATTATGTGCATGATTGTTTTATCTGTTATAGTAGATAGAATGCAGTTATGATCTCTTTTATTCTTGATTAAGTTTTGCATATGCTATTGATCACATCGTAGATACAACATGTTTTATAAACCCTGAAATGCTCCTGACTCAGTAAATGACATTAAAACTATGTGTTTTTGCATCTCATGAGTTAGAACATGTTCCATGCATAATTTCTCGATATTCCTTGATCATATCTTGATATCGTTCTCGTTGCGTCATGATCATGTTTGATATTAATAAAAGTAATAAGCCGGGGTATAAGGGAAAAGATTAGTAGTGGGCAATATAGAAGAGCGTACTCGGACGGGAGCACGTGGTTTCCCGATGCAAGTTGCAAGTTCGCAAATTACAAGTTTACATGTTCACATTATAAGTTCACACTCTACATGTTCCACATTGCACGTATCTCGATACAAAATATAATTTACATATTTTCCCGAGTACGTAACATACTGAATCCATCACTAAGTCTAAACGTTCACTTGATTGCGTGTATCAAACATGTGGTATGAGATGCATGATTGCTGCACTAGTTAGGTTAACAAAAGACATGATATTAACACGTGCACTTGCGTGATCCAATTACATGTACATGTTCATGTTGACTTGTTTACTTGCTTACTTATTTACATGCATGCCACTTGTTTCATGATGTCTTGTTCATGATCCTATTTATATGTTGTATTTCTCTTATTACATGATTCTTGACTCCATGATATTTTTCCTGCTTCTTGTTTCATTTTATACTTGTCCCGTTAGCTTGTACTATTTGCGGCCCTTGACTTACATTAACGGATATCTTCTTATTTCTTCTTTTTGTAATAATGTACTTGCAGGCTCGGATGGAGAGTTACCCGAAGGTGTTGCCGATCAAGTGTTTTAGTCCTGTTAATTATCATGTTACTTTAGTTCATGCTTTATTCATGTACTCTTTCTTGTAATCTGGACATGTCTGACCCGTAACTATGTTTCTTTCCAGTTGTTGGTTATGAATTGTTTCTTAGTTTATTATTATCCTGTTTGTAATTATACATGCCTACGCGGTTGTTATTGTTGTAGCGCCCCGAATTTCTAATATGAGAGCTTAGAAAATACGTGGCACATTCCCAGTGATCCACTTCAATATAACAATAAACACAACCAAACACCACTAGAATTTTCAACATTTATCACAATCAAACTTTTACATATCACAGCGGAAGACTAAACAACTCAAAATTTGCTCAACATGACTTTACAACTCAACACTGAACACTAAATAATCCATTTATCCAAAAAGGCTAACTCAAGTATCCATTCCCCAACTCTAAGCAAAAACCTGCAACAAGTGAGGCTAGAGTTGAACCCTAACCCCCAAACTAAAGGGGTCAGCCATAATTGGTGTGAGTGGCATAAAAATCAAATAGCAATATAAATGAACTTAAATCATAGCATCCAACCAATAATAATCAAAGGTGTAAAGTGTGAAATAGCGAGAAATGTAAACGACAAGTGATATCCAAAACCAAAGTCAAGTGTGAAAGAGCAGGAAATCCAAATGCAGAAAAATGAGTCAAGAAAACATGATGACTAAATGCTGACAACGATGACTACTAAGAGATGAAGATAAACTATGATAATTTGCCCATGCTTGATCATTCAGAAGATAGATCCCACATCTCAGGTATTTCCCTAGATAATTCAGGAGATCTTCCCACATCTAAACACAGTCTCATCATCACAAGAATACCACAAAAGCGTCGCCTCGACCTTGATAATTCAGGAGTTCAATCCCACATCTCAAGATAATTACTTGGATAATTCAGGAGATATACCTCACATCTCAGGTTAACTACCTGGATAATTCAGGAGATAAATCCCACATCTCAAGTTAACTACTTGGATAATTCAGAAGATTGAGTCTCACATCTAAAGCCTTACTGAGGTGCATAACTCATGTTCCCATTCGTCATGACTTTACTAATGCCTGTCCTTATTAATTTGGGTTACTGAACAAAATCTCCTAGAGTAGTGTACCCTACCGGACTAAAAATATGATTAACTAAAAATTCGCCTCAGTGGGCCTCAACAAATAACTCAACAAATATCTCAACGCCGGTATACTAGGGTCACGTACCTCTAGAGACTCAAAATAAATATCTAAACAAATTCCCACTAAACAAGTGGCTCAACTGAATATCTCGAAATCAAATACTGAACAAATATCTCAAATCAAATACTGAACAAAGATCTCAAAATCAACTACTGAACAAAATGTCTCAAATCAAACACACAGATCCCTCAGCGCCAGTCGACTCATGCTGAGATAAGTCGACTGTCCAGAGGACAATTCTTCGGAATTCCACAAAGTAATCTAAGACAATATCAGTCGACTAGAGAAAGTCATCAGTCGACTGCCCCGAGACAAATCACAACAATTCTCAAAAATATAGTCTAAGTATTTAAGTCGACTGAAAGATTCATAGGTCGACTGCCCAGAAAGGACTAAACAAATATACTATCAGCAGACCAGTCGACTGACACAGTCTAAGTCGACTGTCCCGAACAATTCTCAATAGACTGAAAATAATCAGTAGCGTCGTACCAGTCGACTGTACGGTAGGCCAGTCGACTGTCGGCCTACAGTTTTCAAAAATAAGTATGGATACAAAATCAATCTGAAGATTTCTAAAGAATCATGGTTCATTGTTTATCAAACTGTAGTTCATACACAAACCAAAGATAACTCTCAAATAATCAATAATACGAATACATTACTCATCAATCAATTCCTCAAATCTCAACTTCTCAAGATCAAAACCACAGATCTTACAGTAGGGTTTCTCAACAAAACTTCTTCCTCAACTCTTAATCAAATCTGATCTAAAATTCATAAGATCTAGATGTCTATCGCCTGATCACAAACTAATCAATTCTTAATCATGCTTTCCAACAATAAGGTTCCATAGATCAATATTTCCTCAACAAATCTTGATTACATCTCAATTATGGTCCAAATATCAATAAGAGTTCTCATAATCCATATTAAAATAAAAGATCTACATCATGCATACAATGAGACAAACCAAACAACATCATACCGATCTCAAACAAAGTGTAACAAAGATCTTACGTCATTCATCAATCAAAACAAACAAAACAAATCAAAGCAAAACAAAAACAAACCACTCACCTTGTTTTGAAGAAAAATTCCACAAATATGCTCTCCTTCTTGCTAGATCCAAAATCCTCTTCTTGCTCCTCAAAACAATTCTCAAAATCTGAATATTCTCTCAATGACGGCTGGGAATTAAAAAAATCCCTTATATATGCCGGATAAAATATTAGGGTTTTACCTCACTTTGCAAAACAATCCTTTCAAGAACACAACTTTCATATATATCCATTATTCTTGTAAATTCAATAAAACTCCTTTAAATTAGGATCTAATAGAAAATATACTTTTAAACTTCAGCCAATACTGCCCAAAACGTTCAGAATACCGATTTTGCATTTCAACCCTTGAAAATGTCGATTTTGCAAATAAGTCCTTCTTTTCTCAAAAATTGCAAATAGTACTAATTAATTTCAGAAAAATCTAGAAAAATACTACATAAATCCCAAATAATAAATAATAATTTTTCATAAAGGAATCTAATTTTTTCAAACTTCTAAAAAGTCATTTGCACGTGTTTTGCACGTGTACGAAAGATAAATTTCTTAGAAAATATTAATTAAATCTCAAAAAAATCATTTAAATTCATTTTCAAATAATTAAAGTAATATTTGAAAATATGGGGTTCTACATCACTCCCTCCTTAGAAGAGTTCTGTCCTCAGAACTACGACTAATGAGTTCAAACACATACCAAGCAAAAGAAAATAGTGTTTCACATATATATAGAACATAATCCAAACAATTTCTTATAACATCACAATCAAGACAAAGGAATACACCATATATCAGTCAATTGCACAATCATCCAAAGAATTCCAATCACATACAAGAAATACACTCATACAAACAATTCAGGAAATTCCTTCAGCATGCGATCCTCGGGCTCCCAAGTAGCCTCCTCGAACTGTTGATTCCTCCACAACACTTTGACCATAGGTATCACCTTGCTCCTAAGGACTTTCTCCCTACGATCAACGATCTCAACAGGCTGTTCTTTGTAGCTCAAGTTCACCTGTAGGTCTTCAGGAACTTCTACCAACTGATGATTCTGATCGGCCACATACTTCCTTAATAGCGACACATGAAACACATCATGTACTTGCGCTAACTCCTCAGGAAGTTTCAATCTGTATGCTGTCTTGCCAATCCTCTCCACGATCCTGTATGGTCCAATATACCTCGGCGCCAACTTGCCTCCCTTACCAAATCTGATCACTCCTTTGGTCGGAGAAACCTTGAGGAAAACTGCATCCCCAACTTCAAATTCCAAATCTCTTCGTCGAGTGTCAGCATAGCTCTTTTGCCGACTCTGAGCTTCGACTAACCTCTGGCGAATCAGCTCAATTTGCTCCGACGTCTGCTGCACGATCTCAGGACCATACATCTGCCTCTCGCCAACCTCATACCAACAAACAGGTGTCCTGTACCTCCGCCCATACAAAGCCTCATACGGTGCCATCCCAATACTTGCATGGTAACTGTTGTTATAAGCAAACTCAACCAATGCCAAGTATCTCTCCCAACTACCACCGAAGTCCATAACACAAGCTCTCAACATATCTTCCAGCGCTCGATTCACCCTCTCCGTCTGACCATCTGTCTGCGGATGAAATGCTGTACTGAAATCAGTTCTGGTGCCTAAAGCTGCTTGTAGGCTCTTCCAAAACCTCGAAGTAAACCTCGGATCTCTGTCAGAAATAATTGACACAGGAACTCCATGAAGTCCCACAATTTCTCCAATGTACAACTCAGCCAATTTCTCCATTGACCAAGTAATCTTCATGGCTAGAAAATGTGCCGACTTAGTCAATCGGTCCACAACGACCCAAATCGAGTCATTGCCCTTTGAACTCCTCGGCAAACCTGTGATAAAGTCCATGCTGACATTTTCCCACTTCCACTCCGGAATGGGTAATGGCTGTAACAAGCCTCCAGGTCTCTGATTCTCTGCCGTGATCTGCTGACAAGTCAGACACCTTGCCACAAAATCTGCTACATCCCGCTTCATACCAGACCACCAAAAATATGTTTTGATGTCCCTGTACATCTTCGTGCCTCCTGGATGAACTGATAACAATGTACTGTGTGCTTCCTTCAAGATACTCTCTCTCAACTCTGCATCATCTGTAACACACAACTTCTCACCCATCCAAAGAACTCCATCATGGACACGAAATTCTGATAACTTGCCTTCTGAAACCTGCTGCAACATCTTCTGAATCTCTGAGTCCGATTTCTGACCTTCCACAATCCTCTCTCTCAAAGACGGCTGCAGCCTCAACTGAGCCAAAGATGCCCCTAAGCTTCGCAGTACCACCTCGATACCTGCCTGGTCGATCTCTGCTGCCAACTCCTTTCGAGTAGTGATCAATCTCGATAAACTACTCTTCCTGCTAAGTCCATCAGCCACTACATTCGCCTTGCCCGGATGATACTTGATCTCAGGAGGAATGTCTTCCAAAACTTCCAACCATCTTCTCTGCCGAAGATTCAAATCCCTCTGCTGATAAATATACTTCAGGCTCTTGTGGTCAGTGTACATATTAACCTTCTCACCATAAACATAATGCCTCCATAGCTTCAAGGCATATATGATAGCTGCTAGCTCCAGATCATGCGTCGGATAATTCTTCTCATGCGGACGCAACTGCCTCGAATCATAAGCAATGACCTTGCCTTCCTGCATCAAGACACATCCCAAACCTCTGAGAGATGCATCACTGTAGATATCATAATCCTTCCCTGCTTGTGGCAATGCTAATATAGGTGCAGTAGTCAACCTTTCCTTTAACTCAAGGAAACTCTCCTCGCACTTATCGGTCCACACAAATGCCACACTCTTCCGGGTCAAACCTGTCATCGGAACTGTAATCTGAGAATACCCCTGAATAAATCTCCTGTAGTACCCAGCTAATCCCAAGAAGCTTCTGACTTCCTTCACTGACGTCGGCCTGGGCCAATTCTTCACTGCTTCCACTTTCTGAGGATCAGTAGCCACTCCCTCCTTAGAAAGAATATGGCCAAGGAAAGCTACCTCAGACTTCCAGAATTCACACTTCGACAATTTGGCATACAAACTGTGCTCCTGCAACGTCTGTAACACTGCTGTCAAGTGCGTCGAATGGTCCTCTTCCGACTTCGAATATACCAAGATATCATCGATGAAGACCACTACGAAGGAATCAATGAACGGTCTCAACACCCGATTCATCATATCCATGAAGACTGCTGGCGCATTCGTCAACCCGAATGGCATCACCAAAAACTCATACAGCCCATGATGAGTCCTGAACGCTGTCTTACTCACATCTTCCTCCTTGACTCGCACCTGATGATACCCTGACCTCAGATCAATCTTCGAAAACACCGCTGCTCCTCGAAGCCTGTCGAACAAATCATCAATCCGCGGCAGTGGATACTTGTTCTGAATAGTCACCCTATTCAATTCCTGATAGTCAATGCACATCCTCATCGACCCATCCTTCTTCTTGACCAACAACACTGGCGCTCCCCACGGAGAAGAACTCGGTCTGATAAGCCCTTTGCTCAAAAGCTCCTCAATCTGCTTCTTCACTTCATCTTGCTCTACAGGTGCCATCCTGTATGGAGCCTTGGAAATCGGCGCACTTCCCGACTGAACATTGATGCAAAACTCTACATCTCTTTGCGGCGGTAATCCTGGAAAATCATCCAAGAACACCTGAGGAAAATTTCGAACAACCGGAATGCCCTTGACTTCATCCGAGATTGCCATCTTAGATACCATTGCAGCCACCTTCGGAATCTTCTTCTTCCCTTGGAAAGTTACTACAGGTCCACCTGGTGCTTTCACCAACACCTCCTTCTGCATGCAATCAATTGTGGCATCATATATAGCCATCTAATCGATGCCTACAATGACATCCACTCCCAACACTTGCAGTTCGATCAAGTCGATGCCGAACATCCTTCCACCAATCTCGATATCACAGCCCTCGTAATATCGATCCGCTACCAGCTCTTCACCTGACGGCGTTGCCACCGACAAAACCCTGCCTGGAAATAACTTAGGTTCCAAACCTAAGATCTTTGCAAAACTTGGCGATACAAATGTATGCGATGAACCAGTGTCAAACAAAATCTTTGCTTTAATTCCATTTATTAAAACAACTCCTGTTACAATAAGAATGATACTCAATCTTAAATTGTTCTGAAATAAAAGCTTTATTCATTACACTGATTCAAAAATGAAAGAAATCAAAATTCCTGCATACCCTGTATTACATCTTCCGAGTTTCTCGCATCCTCCTCGGTCAATGCAAATACTCGCCCTTGCCTCTTCGGGACTTTGCTTCCATCCGAACCATCTTCCTTCAATTTTGGACAACGGAGCTTGGAATGTCCAGTCTGCCCACACTGAGAACAGATATGCTCTGCCAACTTCGGACACGATGACCTGTAATGTCCTACCTCCTTGCAGTAGTAACAGGTCACCCCCTGAGCTACAGGCACCTTCTGCACCGATCCACTAAACTTTGCCTGCTTCGTGGGGAATCCCTTCCCACTCTGGCTTGATGCTGGCCTCTTGTTCCGGTTCCAAGTATCCTGCTTCTTCTGAAATAGATCCATATCCTCCTCAGTCATTACTGCTCTTCTGACCAGCTTGTCAAATCTTCTGATACCCAACGGAACCATCCTTGACCTCAAGCCCTGCTCAAACTTTTTGGCCTTCTTTGCTTCGTCCATGACCAACTCTGGTGCATACCTCGAAAGTTGAGCAAATTTCGTCTCATACTCCCGAACAGTCATGCTCCCCTGCTGAAGGTTCATGAACTCAGTCGCCTTCTTCTCCTGAACATCAAGAGGAAAGAAACGATCTCTGAACTCCTCCAGAAAAGCTTCCCATGTCAGCTGCTGATCTCCCAAATTCCTCTTCAGTGATTCCCACCAAACACCAGCATCTTTCTCGAGCTGCATCGAAGCTAACTTCACTTTGCTAGCTGCCAGAGTCTCTGACACCTCGAAAATCATCTCCATCTTCCTAATCCAATCATCTGCTGCTGTTGGATCAGCTTGCCCCTCAAAGACTGGTGGCCTCATCCTCTTAAAGGATTCAATCTGCTTTATGGGGTCGGCATTCACCAATCCATGACAAGCTCCATGATTTGGCGGCGGGTTCTGCTGCTGCTGAGCTTGCTGCTGTTGCGCCACGTTGAATGCCATCAACGTATTCAGTGTTTGATACACCTTGGCGAATTCAGCCTCTAGGTCGATCCCATTTCCTCGGGAACTACCCGATCCATCCTCATTGTTGCCACCATTTCTACCTCTGGGTGCAACCATTTTGATTACTGCAAAACGAGGGTAAAGTTAGAGTAACACACACAATTCAAACTCATATCAATGCCCTATGGCAAAACCATAACCATACCTCAAACCATAATTTTCAAACCAAACATCATATTTTAACTCTATGTGATACTCACACTCTGATGTCCACACCTAGGTACTCACTCTCTAGTGTCCACACCTAGGTTGGTTTTCTTACTATGTCTATTATTACCATTGAAGCAGAGCTCTGATACCAATCTCTGTAGCGCCCCAAATTTCTAATATGAGAGCTTAGAAAATACGTGGCACATTCCCAGTAATCCACTTCAATATAACAATAAACACAACCAAACACCACTAGAATTTTCAACATTTATCACAATCAAACTTTTACATATCACAGCGGAAGACTAAACAACTCAAAATTTGCTCAACATGACTTTACAACTCAACACTGAACACTAAATAATCCATTTATCCAAAAAGGCTAACTCAAGCATCCATTCCCCAACTCTAAGCAATAACCTGCAACAAGTGAGGCTAGAGTTGAACCCTAACCCCCAAACTAAAGGGGTCAGCCATAATTGGTGTGAGTGGCATAAAAATCAAATAGCAATATAAATGAACTTAAATCATAGCATCCAACCAATAATAATCAAAGGTGTAAAGTGTGAAATAGCGAGAAATGTAAACGACAAGTGATATCCCAAACCAAAAGTCAAGTGTGAAAGAGCAGGAAATCCAAATGCAGAAAAATGAGTCAAGAAAACATGATGACTAAATGCTGACAACGATGACTACTAAGAGATGAAGATAAACTATGATAATTTGCCCATGCTTGATCATTCAGGAGATAGATCCCACATCTCAGGTATTTCCCTGGATAATTCAGGAGATCTTCCCACATCTAAACACAGTCTCATCATCACAAGAATACCACAAAAGCGTCGCCTCGACCTTGATAATTCAGGAGTTCAATCCCACATCTCAAGATAATTACTTGGATAATTCAGGAGATATACCTCACATCTCAGGTTAACTACCTGGATAATTCAGGAGATAAATCCCACATCTCAAGTTAACTACTTGGATAATTCAGAAGATTGAGTCTCACATCTAAAGCCTTACTGAGGTGCATAACTCATGTTCCCATTCGTCATGACTTTACTAATGCCTGTCCTTATTAATTTGGGTTACTGAACAAAATCTCCTAGAGTAGTGTACCCTACCGGACTAAAAATATGATTAACTAAAAATTCGCCTCAGTGGGCCTCAACAAATAACTCAACAAATATCTCAACGCCGGTATACTAGGGTCACGTACCTCTAGAGACTCAAAATAAATATCTAAACAAATTCCCACTAAACAAGTGGCTCAACTGAATATCTCGAAATCAAATACTGAACAAATATCTCAAATCAAATACTGAACAAATAACAAAAACTGAACAAAGATCTCAAAATCAACTACTGAACAAAATGTCTCAAATCAAACACACAGATCCCTTAGCGCCAGTCGACTCATGCTGAGATAAGTCGACTGTCCAGAGGACAATTCTTCGGAATTCCACAAAGTAATCTAAGGCAGTATCAGTCGACTAGAGAAAGTCATCAGTCGACTGCCCCGAGACAAATCACAACAATTCTCAAAAATATAGTCTAAGTATTTAAGTCGACTGAAAGGTTCATAGGTCGACTGCCCAGAAAGGACTAAACAAATATACTATCAGCAGACCAGTCGACTAACACAGTCTAAGTCGACTGTCCCGAACAATTCTCAAGAGACTGAAAATAATCAGTAGCGTCGTACCAGTCGACTGTACGGTAGGCCAGTCGACTGTCGGCCTACAGTTTTCAAAAATAAGTCTGGATACAAAATCAATCTGAAGATTTCTAAAGAATCATGGTTCATTGTTTATCAAACTGTAGTTCATACACAAACCAAAGATAACTCTCAAATAATCAATAATACGAATACATTACTCATCAATCAATTCCTCAAATCTCAACTTCTCAAGATCAAAACCACAGATCTTACAGTAGGGTTTCTCAACAAAACTTCTTCCTCAACTCTTAATCAAATCTGATCTAAAATTCATAAGATCTAGATGTCTATCGCCTGATCACAAACTAATCAATTCTTAATCATGCTTTCCAACAATAAGGTTCCATAGATCAATATTTCCTCAACAAATCTTGATTACATCTCAATTATGGTCCAAATATCAATAAGAGTTCTCATAATCCATATTAAAATAAAAGATCTACATCATGCATACAATGAGACAAACCAAACAACATCATACCGATCTCAAACAAAGTGTAACAAAGATCTTACGTCATTCATCAATCAAAACAAACAAAACAAATCAAAGCAAAACAAAAACAAACCACTCACCTTGTTTTGAAGAAAAATTCCACAAATATGCTCTCCTTCTTGCTAGATCCAAAATCCTCTTCTTGCTCCTCAAAACAATTCTCAAAATCTGAATATTCTCTCAATGACGGCTGGGAATTAAAAAAATCCCTTATATATGCCGGATAAAATATTAGGGTTTTACCTCACTTTGCAAAACAATCCTTTCAAGAACACAACTTTCATATATATCCATTATTCTTGTAAATTCAATAAAACTCCTTTAAATTAGGATCTAATAGAAAATATACTTTTAAACTTCAGCCAATACAGCCCAAAACGTTCAGAATACCGATTTTGCATTTCAACCCTTGAAAATGTCGATTTTGCAAATAAGTCCTTCTTTTCTCAAAAATTGCAAATAGTACTAATTAATTTCAGAAAAATCTAGAAAAATACTACATAAATCCCAAATAATAAATAATAATTTTTCATAAAGGAATCTAATTTTTTCAAACTTCTAAAAAGTCATTTGCACGTGTACGAAAGATAAATTTCTCAGAAAATATTAATTAAATCTCAAAAAAATCATTTAAATTCATTTTCAAATAATTAAAGTAATATTTGAAAATATGGGGTTCTACAATTGTCCTGTTGTTGAGTTACCTGCACAGCTTATGAATGATGTATTCACATCATTCGCTGAGCCTCAGTCACGGCTCGTATTCTCGTATTTCGGGAAGCGGGGCGTGACAATTTTTTAGATTCAGGAGATTTTTTTTTAAAAAAAAAATTATCAAATAAAACAGAGAGCTGAAATGCATACCCAAATTAACTGCAAATCAATGAAGTTGCATTGAAGAATACAACAAAACAAGAATAAAACATGTCAAACTTAATAAAAACATAAAATTATATAAATGCAGCATTAATATTATGAAAATAATCTTATACCTCGCCTCCCTTTTATTTTTTGTCCCTCCTTCTTACAACTACTTTCCCATAAATGTGCTTCATATCTACCGGACCATCTATGCCTAATAAAAACCAAATAAAAAGTTACTAAACAAATCATCCAAATAATCATAATATTTCAAACATTAGAATCTAAATACTGACCTAGTAACACTTCTATACTGGGAAGTCCTCTGCCCAAATGTCTCAATAGACTTCCTATGAATTGGTTGTATCCTCTCTCCTAGAACAAATTACCAGTGTCACAACAAGTATTATAAGAAAAAGGAATTCACAATTATTATCACAATTCGCTCATAGAATTCACAACAAGTACATCGCGTATTACACAGTTAGGATGTGGGTAAATGGCCTGTTGCTGCTGATTTTTGTTGTGGGAGAAAACAGATGAATTTGTGGATTCTTCGAGGAAACAAGTAAGCAAACACGTTGACTTTCACTGCGTGTTGACTGGTTTCTCGCTGCTCTCGTAGACCTGCACAAAATTCGATACATAGGGATGGATCTGACAACGAACCCTTCGACGCTCTTGTCAGTAATCAGAAGATTAGAAAAGAGCTTTAGGTAGAAAAAGATTGATTACCCTTTTACTGTGGGGGGAGGGGTATTTATAGTTGCCCTAGGAACCAGTTTTGAGGTAAGGACGAATCTCTACTTTCCGATGTTTATGGATAGGAAGAGAGTTTGACTCGTTTCATGATAAGAGGGACCGTTTAAACTCTCTTAGGGATAACCACGAATTTGAATTGCTCTCTATCCATCTAGGTTGGTTTGTAACGGGTTGCTACCCATACCTAGTAAGACAGATCTGTTTTTGGACTATTGGGCTTTGAAGAAAGACCCAGTCCCCAATTCGGACCCGTTTGTAAGTAAAATTACCATTTTACCCTTGACAGCTTTAAGATTCGTGCCCGATTTGAACAACTTCGATTTAATCCTGTTTTTAGCCATATTACGAGCCCCCCACCCCCGAAGACTGAGTTTAACAGCCTTTGATGAGTAGTTTTGTTGTTCTCATGGCGTACGGGATTTTATCAGAGTTTTTAAGGGAGTTTTGATCTTACTCAAGGTGTGGTTAATTTGAGCTTGTAAAATACCCAAAATTATTCCTGGAATTTTCTAGATTTTTTCTAATTTTTTAATTAGTTTTCGAATTATTTATTCAATTTTGCAAATCAACAATCTATTTTAAAAATTATTAATCAATCCTTCCAATTAATAATTATTTATCCAGGAGCTCCGAAATATTTTTCCCGAATTCATAATTATTTTTTAGATTTTTTAATTAATTTTCTTGAATATTTAAATATTTTTTGCAAATTTTAAATAATTAATTCAAATTAATAAATAAAAAAGAAGAATTAATCCAGTGAATATTGGCATGGTGCAATCTGGAGCGTTGATCAAGCTGTGGCACGGTTTTCGAAGCGATCGGACGACCAATCAGGGATTCAAGTTTCCCTGTATTTTGTTCGGAAACGCGAACGTGGGGAACGTCGTGTCGAACGTGGCGGACGATGCGTCGAACGTGGTGAACATTGTGTTGAACGTGGCGAATGACGTGTCGAACGATAGGCGGGCGACACGTGGCTTTTAGACCGTTGACTGGTCAACATCACTTGCCCATTTTTCGTTCAGGACACTGTCTGTTCGACGTGCAGCGGCGAATGCGGTGGATGATGTGTCGAACGACAGGCGAGCGACACGTGGCTTTTGAGCCGTTGAATAGTCAATGCCATTTTGCTTGTTTTTTTTTCGGGACATCGTCTGTTCGGCGCGCAGTGGCGAGCGTGGCGAACGTTAGGCGAGCAACACATAGCCGTTGAGCCATTGACTGGTCAACGCCATCTGCCTATTTTACGTTCGGAACAATGTCTGCTCGGCGTGTAGCGGCGAACGTGGCGAACGATGCTTCGAATGACAGGCGTGCGACACGTGGCTTTTGAGCAGTTGACTGGTCAATGCCATTTTTTCTGTTTTTCATTCGGGACATCGTCTGTTTGGCGCGCAGCGGTGAGCATGGAGAACGAGTCTCGAACGTCAGGTGAGTGACACGTGGCCGTTGAGCCGTTGACTGGTCAATGCCATCTACCTGTTTTACGTTCGGAACAATGTTTGCTTGGTGCGTAGCAGAGAACGCGGCAAACGATGCATTGAACAACAGGCGTGCAACATGTGGCTATTGAGCCATTGTCTGGTCAATGCTATTTTGCCTGTTTTTCGTTTGGAACATTGTCTGTTCGGCGCGTAGCGGCGAACGTGGCGAGCGATGCATCGAACGACAACTGAGCGTGTGTCGAGCTCCAGGTGAAATACACATGGCTTGAGGTCTGCTGTGCAAGCATCTGATAAGTTTCTGAAAGTCCGACTTCTTGGACGGTTTGACTTCTGTCGTTTTGCATTCTTGTCGCTTAGGATTCGGCGTATTTTAGGCTTCCAAAGAGCTCATTACACTCGTCGACCCAAGCCCGCCAAGCCTGGCAATAAATCCCCTCCACCTTCTCTCATTTCATGTCACTCTCTTACATTCACCTCATCTGAAAATGTCTTACTTCGGCGCTTGAGAGAGATTTCGGTGATCTTTTCTGTTCTCCGGCGAAGTTTCTGACTGTGTAGGTCACATTAGAAGGTAATTTTTTTTAAGAGATGTCTAGGGTATCGTCTGATGAAGAGACTTCTCCTCAGGTCGGGATGAAGTGCCGCCTCCGACCGCTTCTTCTTGGGTCGACAAAGGGAAAGGTGTTGTGGTTCAGCCTTCGCCGGTAGTGAAGACAATTATGGAGAGAGATCAGAGGATGGGCAAGTTCAGGAGGCATTCAATCGACGTGTCATGCTTAGGAGGTGATCGACAATACAGCGCTTGTAACACCCCGGATTGTATTATGCTTGTATATGTATGTATGTATATTGACAGTATGCGTGCAATTGATTGTAGTATTATGGGTCGATTGTGCTATCATGGTGGATGGTTAGGGCTACGGGACGGTATTTGGGAGGGTTGCATTCCAAGGATGCACGAGAACGAGACGGACCGATACTAGCATAACTGCTAGTTTTTGGCACGACGCACATGCAAATATAACACGGTATGGTACTACAGTGAATATAGATTGCATGCGCTCGTTAAAATACGCGTCTCATACTCGTTGGAGCTCGTTAAGGGTTATGTTGGGTAGCCAACCTAACACACACAAAACCAATGGGCTAAGCCATGGTTTTGGTCTACAAAACCACCTATAGCCTAAACATACACCCCCCCCCCCCCCTCCCTTTTGGTCTGAAATTTTAGAAGGAGAACACCACAAGAGAAGGAGGAGAGAAAGAAGAAGGAAGTGAAGAAGAAGGATCAAAAGGAGATTTCCAAGAGAAGAAGCTTGAAGAAATTCCTTCTACTACTACAACCAAAGGTGGGAAGTTACTCTAAACTTGAAATTCTTGTCTTTTAATTAATTTTGGTTATATGCATGTGTGCTAGAATGCATAGGATTGCTCTTCTAAAGGTTAGAAGTAGAAGTCAGAATTGAACTAGGAAAAGTTGGTTCGGATTACCATTTTGTGGATTTTTCCGAGAGCAAGATATGAGGAATTAGACCATAAAATTAAAATCTTTTGTTCCTATATGTGTTAAGACCATTCATGATTTATTTCAGATTTTTCTATGATCATTTGATATGCTAATAAAATCGTGAGATGGATATGTGTCGTAAGGCAGACTCAGAAAAAGAAAAACAGGATGGCTAATATTGTAGAAATTTTCGTGATTTATTGATGCATTATTTTGATCTAAAATTTTTACTCAATATTTCCGAATGCATATTGATTATCTAAAAAAATCAGTAAATTATTTGGATGATTTTAGAGTCATGGGAAAAATCTATCTATAACCAGTATCTGATGTTGAATTAGAAAACATGATGGTTTCTGTGCTAACTTGGAAAAGCTATTACTCACTGTATAATTAGAATTTTGACATGAGGTTTTTTGCATGATGTTGGGTATGGTGTCCAGTGTTTCCACCATAAATTTTGTGTCAATTGGACAAGTGTGCAATTTACTGTGATTTTGTGATTAAGCACTGTGCTGTTTTCAGCTAGTTTTGATACTCTGTAAAGATTGGGAATTTGAGACTTGTTAGAGGCACATTTTGAGGATGACGACTCATTAGAGAGTTGTAGTGGACACCTAGACCTTTCCAACAAAACTAATTTGAGGCAATTCCAGTAAACGGTTGAATTATTATGATTTTTGTAAGACTGGACAGAGAACTAGAGTAGAGCTGAGTGCTCTGAATTGGAGAGACCAATTGTGTGAACTGGTGTATTGATGATAGATGAGTGTGTTAGGGTGACTTAATGGTAAAATTTGGACTCATGACCAACTAGAGAGTTGTTGAGGACACCCACACCCTTCTACAGAATTGAGTTTGTGTCGTTCTGATTAACGAGTAGGATTTTGTGTTAATGGTAAGGTGTAGTCCGTGCACAGGAAGCACGCAGGTTAGAGCTTGAGAAGCTATTTCGAGGACTTAGGTGGTTGAATTTAAGCTCGTGATCAACTAGGAAGTTGTAGCTTAGGATCATACCTTTCCAGGTTGGGCCTATACACTCCAATTGGAGTTGTATCGATAAAGGGATGACCATTTTCAGATTCGGGCGGAAACCCGTAGGTCGCTTAGTCTGGGTTTGGACTAAGGGTTCAGAAAGCATTTTTCCCTTGTGTGTTATTTGAGTCGATGACTCGTGTCTAGGGATGGTTGATCTCTGTTATTGAGGTTGTTGACTCCCGGAGTGGGATGCGTGACTCGAGTTAGTCACTAGGGTAAAGGATACCCTGCAACTATCAAGCCTATATTACTAAACTTCTGCCGAGCGTAGGACGTCCGAGCATGCCAGTGAGTGGAGCTCATGGGGCAATTATGTATTTACTGTCTGAGTAGCAGCAAGCGTAGGCCATTATGCTGGATGAGTCCAAGCAGGATAATTGGCGAACTGGACCGGTATCGCTAGGGGCCAGAGGCTGATAGGCGAGTGTGGAAGCAGTAATTCTTACCCGAAACAATTAGAGTAAGGTAGGGGTTAGAATGGTTTATTAAGTGGTTGGAAAATTGCATTAGTCCTAGTAAACCATAGTCGGTGTTGTATCTTCCAGTCGTAGGGATACGTTCTCAGCCACTAATGGATTGCGTCCCCGGCTCGTATCTCGATTTGTTGATTCCCAAAGTTCTGCCGAAGTAAGGTGCGGGAGGCCCGGAGGATTTGACCTTCCGTGGTGCTCACATCCCTAAAGTGCGGATTTTGTGTTTTGTGTTTTTTTTGGTATATATCAGTTCATTACCCGATGGGGGGTGAACACGCATGCGTCGGTCCATGGGTGGACATGTGGAACCAAGGGTCGTAAGGACCAAGTTCAACGCGGTTTCTAAGGAGGTCCGTACGCGTGTACTAACTGGCGGTGACCACTTGGGCACTGCAGGGCGGAATTAGACTGACCGCTGCAATCTCCTTGGACGACGGACAGTCTATTGGGAACTGGAGTGTGTACAAGAGTAGGGTGCATGGCGAGGGTTCGAATCTCTAAATTGTGGAGAAAGACAGCTAGATTTGGGGGCGTATGTAGTATGGGATGCATTCGTGCTCCAAAGTCTTGCTTGAATTAGAAGTTAGGCATGTGAGTTTGCTACATCTAGTCATAAGGTCATGTCATAACACTGCACTAGAACCCGAATCCACTAAACCCTTGTTTTGGCACAACACTTTTCCTTTTTGCATAAATTATTAGTTGTGATTGAATTTTAGAGGATCACTGTTATCACCAGCTTTGCGTCAGTTGAAGTACTGACATTTCCCACCTTTTAGGTTTCAGTTATACCTTTCGAACAGGTGCAGAGATATCAGAGTTGCGCAGCAGAAGCCTAAAGCTGAGGAGCAAGTCCCGGAGGAGCCGATGGGCCGCTCAGCGAAGTTCCGCAAGTAATCAGTCGATTACCATTCCAGAAGGCAGCTGATAGCTGTACAAGAGGAGTCTGTAAATACTTGTAATAAGTTGTAATGAATTGATGTAATTTGTACTCCTTGTCCAAGAACAAGTTATCGGTTGTAATCAATGATGTAATGACTTATTTGGCAATAAAAAGTTTTTAAGTTTCCGTGTTATTACTGTGTTGAGATGCATTTGAAGGTAAAGATTCTGGTAGGTGTCACGGATGTCCGGTAACGGAAATCCGGGGTGCTATAAAGTTGGTATCAGATCTGACTTCAAATTGCAGTCTATCAAGGTTGGAAATTAGACTTGAAGGCCAGATAAAATGATTCTAGTTGACAAATAGGATGATTATAAATCATATGGTAGCACTACAACTTATGATTATGATCTTCCCTATATGTGAACCAGTCTCAGATTACTTCATTTTTACTAACATGCTTGGAGCAGTCAAGTCCAAATTGTGGCTAGTCTGTTACCAGACATTAGTGGAGGCAAACAGAACAAGATGTGTTTGTGATTCCGAAACTAAACCCTGTTTATGTTTTGCAGATGGTGTTCGAAGATATCTTCATCCAGGATGGGTCAGTGGGTAAGCCAATGCCTACAAGGAAAACGATAACGATGGAGGAAGAAATGAAGAAAGTGCTACAGGAGACCGAAGGTGAGGATAACTCTCTTCCACCATCGCTAGACCCAATGGCAGAGCAGCAGAGGATAGCCATCGGGTATCTGGAAAAGAAAAGGGCAAGGGAACGCAGGGATAAGGTGATCCACTGGGCCCAGCAGCAGATCAAATTTCATCAGGCACAGATGACACACCTGAAGAAAGAACGAAGGCAGCTTCAAGACGGTATAACACACCTCCAGAACTGCTGGTGGGGACTTCAGAAAGGCCCCAAGCCAAAGACTACTAGGAAAATCACCAAACCTTCTAAAGGAGAATACCCCAAGAGAACAATTGCGACTAAGAGTTGCTACAAATGCGGGGAAGTCGGACACTACAAGTCGCATTGCCCAGCAGCGATCAAGAGTTGTTCCAACTGTAAGGAACTTGGGCATGTCAAGTCAAATTGCCCAGAATTTCAAAAGAGATGCTCATCAAGCAAGTAACCGGATAAATAACAAGGACATATATATATATATATAAATGGAATTTTGGCTACGGTCTTGTTTGATAGTGGATGGACTCATTCTTTTGTGTCAAAATCTTTTTTTGAGAAAACTAAGATGCACGCGAAAGGCAATTCCAGATTTAGCTTTGACGGTAGCTACGCCGTCAGGGGCAAACCTCACTACAGATCTATGCTATAGGGGATGTAAGCTCCAGATTAGCGGAGAAATCTTTAGTATCGATTTGTTGGAGTTGGGTTTTGCCGGGACAGATGTCATTATTGGCATGGATTGGATGTCGAGGTATAAGGCAAACATTGACTGCAAGGAGAAGAAGGTAATTATTTCAGTTGAAGGAGTGGAACTTGTATTCCACGGGGAGCAGTAATCAGAGGCAATGACTTTCGCAACTACTAGTGATGTATGGGTACCAGAAGAGGTGAGCAAGATACCAGTGGTGAAGAATTTTCCACTTGTATTCTTAGAGGATTTACCTGGAATTCCCCCACACCGTGATGTCGAGTTTAGCATCACAATTCAACCAGGAAGCGCTCCAGTATCCAAAGCACCCTATCGAATGGCACTAGTAGAGCAAAATGAGATCAAGAAGCAGATTGAAGAGTATTTGCAGAAAGGATTTATCAGACCAAGTGCATCGCCTTGGGGAGCACCAGTATTGCTTGTTAAGAAGAAGGACGGGTCGTCCAGGATGTGTATCGATTATCGGGAATTAAATAAAGTCACTATTCGAAACAAGTACCCAATTTCCAGGATCGATGATTTGTTCGATCAGCTTCAGGGAGCAGCAGTATTTTCCAAGAATGATCTACGGTCTGGATATCATCAGGTACGAGTCAAGGAAGAGGATGTACCTAAGACAACTTTTCGAACTCGACATGGACACTATGAGTTCTTGGTAATGCCATTTGGAGTGACTAACGCTCCAGCTATTTTCATGGACTTAATGAACAAAATTCTACGGCCATTTATCAACTCTTTTGTCGTGGTCTTCATCGACGACATTTTGGTATATTCAAGGACGAAAAAGGATCATGCTGAACATCTAACAGCAGTCTTGAGCGAGTTACAGGAGCATCAGCTGTATGCCAAATTTCTAAGTGTGAGTTTTGGAAATCGGAAGTTGCATTCCTAGGCCATATCCTTTCTAAGGAGGGAGTGGCGATGGATCCTCAGAAGATAGAAGCGGTCAAGGAATGGCCACAATCAAAGACGGTGAAGGAAGTAAGGAGTTTTCTGGGTCTAACTGGATATTACCGAAGGTTTATCCAGAATTATGCAAGGATAGCTGTACCCCTTACAGCTTTGACCAAAAAGAACCAAGGTTTCGACTGGACGGAGAAGTGTGAAGAAAGTTTTTCAGGAATCGAAGAACCGTTTGATCTCCGCACCTATATTGGTTTTACCTCAGGAAGACAAGGACTACGTCATCTACAGTGCTGCGTCATATTTGGGGTTTGGATGTGTGCTGATGCAGGAGGGCAAGGTTATAGCTTATGGTTCGAGACAACTACGACCACACGAGAAGAACTATCCAACCCATGATTTGGAACTTGCAGTGATAAATTTTGCTTTGAAATCATGGAGGCATTATATCTACGGAGCAAAGGTGGAAATCTACACTGATCACAAGAGCTTAAGGTACATCTCCCAACAGAAGGATATCAACTTAAGGCATTGGAGATTGTTGGTTCGAGGTAGCAGAGCGGCAGATGTATGGACCAGAAATCGAGCAACAAACGTCAGGGCAGATCGAGCTTATTCAGAAGAAGCTTCAAGGAGTGCAAAACAGGAAGAAGAACTATGCAGGACAACCACCGAAGAGAGTTGGAATTTGAGGAAGGTGACTCCGTAGTTCTCAAGGTATCGCCGATCGAAGGAGTTATCAGGTTTGGGAAAGGCGGGAAGTTAGCTCCGAGATATATTGGACCATACAAGATTCTGAAGAGGATTGGCAGGATGACTTATAAGTTGGAGCTGCCGGGCGAGCTATCTCAAGTGAATGACGTATTCTACGTCTCTATGCTACGGAAGTATGTCCCAGATTCGAGCCATCGGTTGCTAGAGGTTCCGAAGGATTTACAGATAGATCTTTCCTGTAGAGAGAAACCAGTCAGGATACTTGATCATCAGGACAAGGTACTGAGAAACAAGGTCATCCCGATGGTCAAAGTTCTCTGGAAGAACCAGTTCGTGGAAGAAGCCACGTGGGAACCGGAGAGCCGCATGAAGGCTTTATGTCTGGATTTATTTTAAGTATTTCGGGTTTAGCGTCTTTTGTTTGTTGTGTTCTTTTCTCCTACTAGGAACGTTCTGGGGACAGAACGACTCTAAGGAGGGAGTGATGTAACACCCCGGATTGTATTATGCTTGTATATGTATGTATGTATATTAACAGTATGTGTGCAATTGATTGTAGTATTATGGGTCGATTTTGCTATTGTGGTGGATGGTTAGGGCTACGAGACGGTTTTTGGGAGGGTTGCATTCCAAGGATGCACGAGAACGAGACGGACCGATACTAATATAACTGCTAGTTTTCGGCACGATGCACATGCAAATATAACACGGTATGGTATTACAGTGAATATAGGTTGCGTGTGCCCGTTAAAACACGCGTCTCACACTCGTTGGAGCTCGTTAAGGGTTATATTGGGTAGCCAACCTAATACACACAAAACCAATGGGCTAAGTCATGGTTTTGGTCTACAAAACCACTTATAGCCTAAACCTATCCCCCCCTGTCAAATCCGGCCTAAACCTCCCATCACCCTCATTTCCCACTTTATTTCTCCCTTTTGCTCTGGAAATTTCAGAAGGAGAACAACACAAGAGAAGGAGGAGAGAAAGAAGAAGGAAGTGAAGAAGAAGGATCAAAAAGAGATTTCCAAGAGAAGAAGCTTGAAGAAATTCCTTCTACTACTACAACCAAAGGTGGAAAGTTTCTATAAACATGAAATTCTTGTCTTTTAATTAATTTTGGTTGCATGCATGTGTGCTAGAATGCATAGGATTGCTCTTCTAAAGGTTAGAAGTAGAAGTCAGAATTGAACTAGGAAAAGCTGGTTCGGAGTACCATTTTGTGGATTTTTCCGAGAGCAAGATATGAGGAATTAGACCATAAAATTAATAGCGTTTGTTCCTATATGTGTTAGGAACATTCATGATATATTTCAGGTTTTTCTATGATCATTTGGTATGCTAATAAAATCGTGAGATGGATATGTGTTGTAAGGCAGAGTCAGAAAAAGAAAAACAGGATGGCTGATATTGTAGGAATTTTCGTGATTTATTGAAGCATGATTTTGATCTGAACTTTTTACTCCATATTCCTGAATGCATATTGATTATCTACAAAAATCAGTAAATTATTTGGATGATTTTAGAGGCATGAGAAAAATCTATCTATAACCAGTATCTGATGTTGAATTAGAAAACATGATGGTTTCTGTGCTAACTTGCAAAAGCTATTACTCACTGTATAATTAGAATTTTGACATGAGGTCTTTTGCATGATGTTGGTTATGGTGTCTAGTATCACCACCATAAATTTTGTGTCAATTGGACAAGTGTGTAATTTACTGTGATTTTGTGATTAAGCACTGTGTTGTTTTCAGCTAGTTTTGATACTCTGTAAAGATTGTGAATTTGAGACTTGTTAGAGGCACATTTTGAGGATGATGACTCATTAGAGAGTTGTAGTGGACACCTAGAACTTTCCAACAAAACTAATTTGAGGCAATTCCAGTAAACGGTTGAATTATTATGATTTTTGTAAGACTGGACAGAGAACTAGAGTAGAGCTGAGTGCTCTGAATTGGAGAGACCAATTGTGTGAACTGGTGTATTGATGATAGATGAGTGTGTTAGGGTGACTTAATGGTAAAATTTGGACTCATGACCAACTAGAGAGTTGTTGAGGACACCCACACCCTTCTACAGAATTGAGTTTGTGTCGTTCTGATTAACGAGTAGGATTTTGTGTTAATGGTAAGGTGCAGCCCGTGCACAGGAAGCACATAGGTTGGAGCTTGAGAAGCTATTTCGAGGACTTAGGTGGTTGAATTTAAGCTCGTGATCAACTAGGAAGTTGTAGCCTAGGATCATACCCTTCCAGGTTGGGCCTATACACTCCAATCGGAGTTGTATCGATAAAGGGATGACCATTTTGAGATTCGGGTAGAAACCCGTAGGTCGCTTAGTCTGGGTTTGCACTAAAGGTTGAGAAAGCATTTTTCCCTTGTGTGTTATTTGAGTCGATGACTCGTGTCTAGGGATGGTTGATCTCTGTTATTGAGGTTGTTGACTCCCCGAGTGGGATGTGTGACTCGAGTTAGTCACTAGGGTAAAGAATACCCTACACCTATCAAGCCCATATTACTAAACTTCTGCCGAGCATAGGATGTCCAATCATGCCAGTGAGTGGAGCTTATGGGGCAATTATGTATTTACTACTGGAGTAGCAACACGCGTAGGCCATTATGCTGGACGAGTCCAAGCAGGGGAAGTGGCGAACCGGAACGGTATCGCCAGGGGCCAGAGGCTGATAGACGAGTGTGGAAGCAGTAATTCTTACCCGAAATAATTAGAGTAAGGTAGGGGTTAGAATGGTTTATTAAGGGGTTGGAAAATTGTATTAGTCCTAGTAAACCATAGTCGGTGTTGTATTTTCCAGTCGTAGGGATACGTTCTCGGCTACTAATGGATTGCGTCCGCAGCTCGTATCTCGATCTGTTGATTTCCAAAGTTCTGCCGAAGTAAGGTGCGGGAGGCCTGGAGGATTTGACCTTCCGTGGTGCTCATGTTCCTAAAGCGTGGGTTTTGTGTTTTGTTTTTTTTTTTGGTATATATTAGTTCATTACCCAATGAGGGGTGAACACGCATGCGTCAGTCCATGGGTGGACATGTGGAACCAAGGATCGTAAGGACCAAGTTCAACGCGGTTTCTAAGGAGGTCCGTACGCGTGTACTAACTGGCAGTGACCACTTGGGCACTGCAGGGCGGAATTTGACCGACCGCTGCAATCTCCTTGGGCGACGGACAGTCTATTGGGAACTGGAGTGTGTACAAGAGTAGGGTGCATGGCGAGAGTTCGAATCCTTAAATTGTGGAGAAAGACGGCTAGATTCGGGGTCGTATGTAGTATGGGATGCATTCGTGCTCCAAAGTCTTGCTTGAATTAGAAGTTAGGCATGTGAGTTTGCTGCATCTAGTCATAGGGTCATGTCATAACACTGCACTAGAACTCGAATCCACTAAACCCTTGTTGTGGCACAACACGTTTCCTTTTTG
This sequence comes from Hemerocallis citrina, assembly GCA_017893485.1. Taxonomy (NCBI): domain Eukaryota; kingdom Viridiplantae; phylum Streptophyta; class Magnoliopsida; order Asparagales; family Asphodelaceae; genus Hemerocallis; species Hemerocallis citrina. Next base: position 383,732,539 of record CM030358.1, on the reverse strand, counting down.
CATAAATTATTGGTTGTGATTGAATTTTAGAGGATCGCTGTTATCACCAGCTTTGCGTCTGTCGAAGTACTGACGTTTTCCACCCTTTAGGTGTCAGTTATACCTTCCGAACAGGTGCAGAGATATCAGAGTCGCGCAGCAGAAGCCTGAAGCTGAGGAGCAAGTCCCGGGGGAGCCGATGGGCCGCTCAGCGAAGTTCTGCAAGTAATCAGTCGATTACCATTCCAGAAGGTAGCTGATAGCTGTATAAGAGGAGTCTGTAAATACTTGTAATAAGTTATAATGAATTGATGTAATTTGTACTCCTTGTCCAAGAACAAGTTATCGGTTGTAATCAATGATGAAATGACTTATTTGGCAATAAAAAGTTTTCAAATTTTCGTGTTATTACTGTGTTGAGATGCATTTGAAGGTAAAGATTCTAGAAGGTGTCACGGATGTCCGGTAATGGGGATCTGGGGCGCTACAGCACTGAAGAACTAAGGCATGTTGAGCAAGGCATGGTATGGTACTATGAGGAGAACAAACCACGAGAGCGCACCGTTGCGAACGATATTTTCTTCGTACTTACGGAAGTGGACCTTCGCACCATTAGGAGGTGCTTCATGATTCCTCTGGAGTTCGACCTCCTTCTTCCTGGCCCCGGGGTTAGATCCTGCTCTTCTTTCTCCCTCGATCTATGCTTGTTTCCCTTCAACACTTTAAATGCGGGTCTCTGCCTCCCCCTTCATCCATTCGTAAGGGAAGTGCTGCGATGGTATGGTGTTGGTCTGATCTAGCTTATGTCGAACATGTGGAGACACATTACAGGGTTCTTGCTTCATTTCCAGGTTGTGAGGATCGAGCCATGTCTAAATGTTCTCCGTCGGTTATATAAGACTCATCAAAAGACGCGGATAGAGTATCGATTCTATCTCACCACTCGGAAGGAAGTCAAGTTAGTCGATATCCCCGACTCAGTGAAGTATTAGAGGGACAAGTATTTTCTGATTCGGAGTAAGGAGCCATGGGACATCCTAACGGTCTGGAGGGAGGACATGCCAAAGAGAGCGAAGGCGGAGCCGTCTCTTAGCCCCAAAGAAGATAGGATGGTTAGAATTCTTTTGGATCGACTGACACTACACTAGAAAGATATCTCAGAAGATAGTCTCTTTGGGGGGGTCTAAGCCTAATGAACCCTAGTATGAATTTTCTTTTTATTTATCGTCAACCCTTAGTTTGCACGAGTTCTTCAAATTTTTCAACACTTGTCTTTTTCTAGCAGGAGACCTAAGCATGGTTTTTGACGACATGATGAGTAGGCTTTCAGCCCTGAGTGGTAGGCGGGTCGATGAGAGGAAGAGAAAGTGCAAAGTTGTTCGACCGTCACCGTCTAAGGTGACCAGGGGCGAGAGCGGTGCTACTCCCGTGGTGGATTTAGAGTCCACGCCTGTTGCTCCGACCATTTCATCAGTTGGAGATCTCCCCCTTTTGGCGATGCTTGCTCTTGATGCTCCTCCTCTCACAGTGGCAGCCAAAACAATCCTGACCGATGAGTTAAAGAGGATCTTCATCCCCGACTGGCAAGTGCAGAGGCACGATGGCTTCCTCGGGGACTCGACGAGCTGCATGGACGTTGTTCGTCACTTGGATATGCCCAATGACAAGGCCTCAATGGAGCACGGGACTGTGGGCGACTCAGTTTTGGAGATTGCAAAGGTGCAAATGACCATAAGTGTTCGATGCCTTTCTTAGTCATAGGTCTTATTTTGCACACTTCCCTTAGTCGTTTGCACGAGATTCTCATTCCACTTGTTCTCAACCTTTGTTTCTTATTTTCTCACAAGCGATCTTCCACTTTAGCTACCTGCTGAGGCAAATGACAGAGCAAGAGCGGGAGATGAAGGCCGTGCAAGACCGGGAGAAGACCAAGCGGTCGAGGGCGAAGAAAGAGTCTAAAGCGGCTGCTCTCTTGGCAGAGTCTCAAGCTACTAAGATCACTCTGCTGGAGGTGGCACTGGCAAAGGCGAAGGAGAGCGCCGAATTGGAGAAGGAGGAAGTTGCTCGAGAAAGAGCTACAGAGAGAGGAAAGAGATTCGGGAGAAGGAGGCAGCCGTGTGAGAGGCGGAGGCCACGACGGAGAAGAAGGCCATCAGATATTTGGAGATGAACGTGCGGAAAACATATGCCAAGGCTTTGAACGACGTTAGCGAGGGCATCCCTGACTTTGATCGCTCGGGGCATTGCTTGTTTCCTGACAAGGAGGAAGATGGCGAGGAAGGGGAAGAGATAGATGGCGAGGAGGAGGAGGAAGATGCTGTGGCAGACCCCTAGACGACCATAGTGACATTACCGGAGGTGGCTGAGGGGAGCGGCCACGCACAACACCCCTTGTAGATTCGTCCACCGAGGTGGACACTTGACATCCTTTGCAGCATCTTTTATTTTATTTTTAGTCGTAGATTTCTCTTTGTGGTCTGGTTGTAGGTGATGCCTAATAGCGGACTTGCCACCGCTTTTGTATCTCTACTAAGAAATGCAACCTTTTTTTGTGCAGGAACACTTGTGACTTTTATTCAATATAAAACTTTTATTCAACATAGAACTATCTTGTAGCCCTAGTTGGATATGGAGCCATGTTTTTAGATTTGTCCCGATCTAAGAGATTTTCGTCTCTTTTGTTGAATTTTCCAGGTCAGCGAGGTGCCACGTCTCCGTTCTGTGCTTGGCATCATCAAGTTAGGGTTAGCTCGGTCCCGAGAAATGCTTTATAAGGCCAAGCGAGAGGCAAGTCATTTACGGGTGACCCTGGCTCGTCGAGACATTAAGATGAGGTGCCTTGAGGATAGGGCTCGTGAAATGCCATCCGAAGGCGAGGATTCCTGCCCCTTGATGGCCGTCAGCCAAGGCTTGAGACTCAAGTTCCTATGTCACTCTATTCGAGGCGAGATCCTAGAAGAATGAGTTGAAGAACGTGGTGCTTGAGAAGAGTCTGGAGGCAACGCATCTTCGAAGGACTATCTCCGATGTTTCTCGTTGGGGCAGTTCCGACAGGACGCCTTGCTTGAAGATTAAAGTGACTAATGACTCATTGAAAAACAGGTCGTCGAGCTAGAGGTGAGAACCTTCGGCTGCGACGGCTTTCTGAGGAGAGTAATGTCAGAAGCACTTCCTGTCCTCGGGGTCAGTATGCTCAAGGAAGGTCATTCCACGAAATAGCACTTCGTTCGCCTCCCATCTTGCGACATCCCGGGGATGCTCAAAGTGGAATGGCCAGCTTGTCGAGTGGAGCATCTGTCGGGGCAACTGTTAGGCTCTTGGGTGCGGACAACCCTACTCGGCTCGCTGGGTTAGAGACCTCTGCGGAAACGAGGCGACAGCAACACAGTGCTCGCCAGCCTCGTGTGTCGCTTAACCGAAGCATCCCGCTCCCTATGAGGGGCTAGGACAGAATTTTGTAATCTTGTAGTCTTTGTTTCGTATGAGTTGCATCTTGAATCTTGAAGAAAATAATGTATAAGTTTCTGATCTAGAATTAGACTTGTATGCCAAATCTTGATGAAATAATATATTGCATCCTTCAATCTGGTAACGAGCTTTTTCGAAGAGTTTGTGTTTGGCTAACTTTCGGAAGAGGATTTCAATAGCTGTAGGAGCAATTTTGAATGGTGAGCAACTTTGTACTCGCTCGTTCGCAAGTAGCGAAAGCAGCATCGAACCAAGTGTTGGACTCCGAACTTTTTGTTAGAAGAGTTTCAACAGTTGTAGGAGCAATTCCGAATGGTGAGCTACTTTGTACTCGCTCGTTCGCAAGTAGCAAAAGCGGCATCGAACCAAGTGTTGGACTCCGAACTTGTCGTTTAGAGAGTATCAACAGTTGTAGGAGCAATTCCGAATGGTGGCTATTTTGTACTCGCTCGTTCGCAAGTAGAAAAAGCGGCATCGAACCAAGTGTTGGACTCCGAACTTGTCGTTTAGAGAGTATCAATAGTTGTTGGAGCAATTTCGAATGGTGAGCTACTTTGTACTCGCTTGTTCGCAAGTAGCAAATGCGGCATAGAACCAAGTGTTGGACTCCGAACTTGTCGTTTAGAGAGTATCAACAGTTGTAGGAGCAATTCCGAATGGTGAGCTACTTTGTACTTGCTCATTTGCAAGTAGCAAAAGCGGCATCGAACCAAGTGTTGGGCTCCGAACTTGTCATTTAGAGAGTATCAACAGTTGTAGGAGCAGTCCGAATGGTGAGCTACTTTGTATTCGCTCGTTCGCAAGTAGCAAAATTGGCATCGAACCAAGTGTTGGACTCCGAACTTGTTGTTCGAGAAAGTTTGTGCTCGGTGAAAGAAAGTGAAAGAACATTAAGACAATAGTTTTTCTATGAGAGAGAAATGCTTTTTGTTAAAAATAACTACTAAGTGGCTGTTTATGAGTTGTGAGCCATTATTACATTTGCAAAAACAGACTAAATAAGAAAGGAACAACTTAGAAATGCTCTAGAGCTAGCTAGAGGTTGCTTGGAGAGGTGTTTTAACACCCTCTTGGTACTTCAATAAGTGCTCCGCATTCCATGTCCTTGGCACTCTCTTGCTCCCCGGATCTTCAAGTTAATAAGCGCCAGGTCGGACAACTTTGGAGATCCTGTATGGTCCTTCCCAGTTAGGTGCTAGTTTGCCTTTCTTGCTTGGAAAAAAAATTGATAGCTTTCTGAGCACTAAATCTCCATCTTTTAGATTAGTAGGGCGGACTCTCTTGTTGTAGGATTGCTCGATCCTACGTCGATAAATTTCTTGCCGAATGGAGGATCTCTCACGGATCTCATCGATGAGGTCCAAGTTATCGTGAAGCTCGTTCGCATTTTGCTCTTCGTTGTAGGCGATCAAGAGGGGGGAAGGTAGACCGACCTCTAGTGGGATAACGGCTTCGGAGCCATAAGTGAGGTTGAAGGGAGATTCTCCCATGGGGGTCATCTGAGTAGTGCGATGGCTCCAGAGCATATTGGGGAGCGGCTCTACCTATAAACCCTTAGCAAACTTGTGCAGTCTCTTTTTCAGGCCGGAGAGAATTTGCCGATTGGCGTTTCTGCCTGACCGTTGGACTGTGGGTGGGAGATCGAGGAGAATCGTTGCTGAATGTCCAGGTCTACGGAAAAAGTGCGAAAGGCTGCCCCCTTGAACTGAGTCCCATTGTCCGTCACCAAGATTCGAGGCACACCGAATCTGCAGACAACCTTTTTCCAAAAGAAACGCTGCACTCTATTCTCTGTGAACGTCGCTAAGGGCTTGGCTTCGATCCATTTAGAGAAATAGTTAATTGCCACAACAAGAAACTTTAGCTGGCCCGGCGCTGGAGGGAAAGGCCCGAGCAGGCCCATTCCCCACATTGCAAAAGTGGTTGGACTGGATAAAGAGGAGAGCTGGGCTTGAGGTGAGCGGCAGATTGTTGAGAATTTATGGCAGGGCTGCATTGACAAATGTGTTGTTCGGCATCGCTAAGGAGAGTGGGCATAAAATATCCATAATTCAAGATTTTATAGGTGAGGGACCTTGCTCCCAAGTGAGCGCCACACATTCCTTCATGGACCTCCCTCAAAACATACTGGGCCTCCTCGGGGGAGAGATATCTTAAGTAGGGTCTGCCATCTACTTGAGTGTAGGAGCATTTGTACATGACTCCCTCGATGAGTGTGTACGGCTCGGCTCCGATTCGAATCTTTTGAGCCTCTTTAGGTTCTAAGGGGAGGATCCCATCTTTGAGGAACTCGAGCAGGGGCCTCATATAATTCTCCCTAAGTTCTAAGGGCAGCATCTCCATTGGCTGGGGATCTTCTTCCTCGATGCTGGGCCTTAGGATAACATCTATTAAGACAGTTTGTTCGAGCCCTTGGAGAGAAGAGGAAGCTAGCTTCGAGAGGGCATCCGTCTGTGCATTTTCTTCTCGGGGGATTCGTTGATGTTGTGCATCCTTAAAAGAGACCATTAGTTCTTTGACTTTGGCCAAGTACCTGGCCATGTGCGAGCCATACACAGGCCAGCTATAAGGGCTTTGTATTTAGCCTCGTTGTTGGACGCCCAAAAGTTGATACAGAGTGAGTATTGGAGGATGAAATCATCTAGGCCAGCTAGGATGACCCCTGCTCCACTCCCATCGGCACACGAAGACCCATCAACATACATTGTCCAGAATGGAGGTTCCTCTATCGCTTTGCTGGCGTCGGAAATTGTGCTCTCTACTATGAACTCCGCTAGGGCTTGGGCCTTGATGGCGGTTTGGGGCTGATAGCTGATATCATGCTGGCTCAGCTCGATGGACCACTTCATAAGGCGCCCCGAGGTCTCGGGCTTGTAGAGAACTTGTTTGAGCAGTTGGTCGGTAGGAATGACCACAGAGTGAGACTAGAATTTGTAGTACCCCGTATTTTTAAATATTTTTTTAAGATTTATAAATGAATTAAAATGATTTTTGGAGATTTAATAAATATTTTTCTGAAGATTAACCCTCTTTACACGTGCAAAACACGTGCAAATATTTTCTTGGAAAGTTCAAAGTCAAAAATTATTCTGGGGAAACTCATTATTTATTATTTGAGATTATTTGTGATTTTTCTAGATTTTTCCGATAATTATTTAACCTATTTGTAAATATTACAAAAAAGGACTTTTGTGCAAAATTACCATTTGGAGTGAAAACTTCAGATTTTTGGATTTTTGGGCTTGGTATAATTCCTAGTCAACTCAGGGTTAAAAATTTTACCATTTGTTTTAATGAATTTGATGTATTTTACAAGTTTCGATAAAAGATGATCTTTTTGCAAAATTGTCATTTTGAGGGGTAAATGTGCAAATTCATTTTCTGGGCCTTTTAAACAGTGCTGGCTGACTTTATGATGGTTGCTTTTGTTTTTAAATCTCAAATAAATTGGTTTTATCAAGTTTCTAAATATATGGATCTATATATCTAAAGATGTGTTTTAAATAGAGTATTTTTGCAAATGTGTTCAAAACCCTAAAACCTTGAATCCCGACCTACTTAAGGGTGGAGTGCAGCTGTCTTTCGCTGCACAACACAAGGGATTTCATTATTTCATTTTTTTGGAATTTTAAAGCAAAAGATCTTGGATTTCTTGCGAAGGAGGGATTTTTCGTATTGCTTTATTATCTTCGTTTGATCTCTTCAACAAGGTGAGTGACATGTTTTATTTTGTGTTGTTTTATGTATTTTGTATGTGATGATCTATAGATTAGAAAGCATGCTAGGAGTTTGTATGATGATATATGAAGTTTTGATGAGTAGATGAATTAAAAGTGAATCCTTTCATGAAACTATATTATTGATAATTGAAACGCTAATTTGTTGACTTGAGATTGTTAAAGAACTGGATAGAATTCATGAGTAGGTTGTTTTTCCTCACATATTTGCTATTTTGACTTGTTGAGAAGTGTGGTATGAAGGTATTTCATAAAGTGGATAAAAAGATTACCTTTACTTGGGTATAAATGCATAACTCTACTTAGGGGTTTTTCGTTGAGTAGAAACTTGATTAGTGATTGTTATGATGCTTATATGCATGGATAATTTATTATGGATGATTGTGGATGAATTTAATGGCTATTGGATCTAAGAATTAAGTCTTGGAGTTTTGAGAAAAAAGGGTTTAGATTTGGATCTATGCATTATGATCAATTTGGGGATTTCGTGATTTTGTGAAGTTTTGAGAAGTTTTCAATTGGATATGATTGGTTTTAGTACTGGGATTAAATCTAAATATATTACTATTTCTAATTGATGAGTTATGAAGTTTTCTTGGCGCACAAACATGTGTACATATATCTTATTTCATTGTTTTCGAAGAAATTGGGTTTTCGTGTGTTTTGATGGAGTTTTGATTGGATTTCAATTGTTCTGGTTCTGAGATAGTTTTAAACTCTTTACTACTCTTATTGATGGATTTTTGAAGTCTAAACTGATGTTAAAATTCGTATTCAAACATATATGTATATAAGATGTTATTTTGAAAGATTTTTGGGTAAAACTCCTATTTCGAGATCTTGATATGTTTTGATGTGTTTTAATAACTCCTATATGTTATACAAGTTACAATTAATTATCTCAGGAAATTAGTTCTTCAAATTTGTGATTTTTACAAAGTGGAATCGTGTATCGTTTAAAACATGCACAACCTTTAAACAGCAGTCTGGAGGTCTGACAGTCGACTGACTAATGTCGATAGTCGACTGTCGGGGTCCTGGCTGGAGTATTTTCTTGAGTCTCGAATTTTCCTGCGGGACAGTTGACTGACTACCTTATACAGTAGACTGTCTCTGCTCGGAATTAACGTTTTCTTTAAGTGTTAGATTTTCCTATGGGACAGTCGATTGTCCAGATTACACAGTCGACTGCTAATGCTCTGACTGATGTTTTCTTGAGTTTTCTGATGCTTCTTTTGAACAATTGTTCTTTCAATATTATATTGTTTTAAAAGATGTTTTGCAATGTTTACAGATAATTATATTTTATTTATGATGAAGTTTTAAATGTATTCTTTTGGACCTTATGTAAGTTATATGTGCTTTCAAAGGAATTTATGTTTTGTGATATTCTACAACCTAAAAATATGGTTTTCAGTTATTTGATGTATTTAATATTTTATTTGGATTCTAGAATTGTATATAAGATTTGGTTTTTGTTGATTGGAGAAGTATCTTCGTATAATCATTTTGACGATGGATTTGTGAGTTGTTGAAAGTTTTGGTTTTAATGGATGAGTTATGAACCTCTAGGAGTTGAGTGGGAGTCCTGTGAACCGGCAGATGAGATTTGTGGATTTAGACATGTGGGGTCTTGGGTTTGTTTTGTGGAATTAAGTCCGGCAGGATACACTAACTCTAGAGAGGGGAAGTTTTGTGTTTTTAATAATAAACAACCTAAGGACAGGCACTAGTGGAGATGTGATGGAACTTGGGAAACATAAGTATATGCTCTGGTCTGTTAGTCCAACGGATGCGTTCCAGGACTGTTTGTTGTTCTGTCTTGAGAGTACATTTGTATGTTCACGTGTCGAGAGTTTGCAGGCCTATTCACGGAGCATGCAGGGTGCATTTGTGTGTCGAGGGTCGGCAGGCCTATTCACAGAATGTATCTGGTTTATCTACACGTTGAGGGCCTTGCAAGCCTATTAGTGGGGTACACTGTTGGGAGGTGATTCTTTGGTTATTGAACTATTCTTACATGATGCTTACGCGTTGAGGGCTATGGTGCCTATTCGCGGAGTATTCTGGATCTTGTTTCCATCACTGTAGTAGGATTAGTTGCATAACGAGGGGTTTAACCCTATAAAGTGGAGAACAATAAGGGCTTACACTGGACCTATGTAGTATGGAATGCATAGAATACGACAAATATGCATTAGAGAGTCAGCATATAGTATTGATGTTTCTTGACTTGGTTTTATGCATGTTGTTTTTTGTTTTCTACACTTGACACTTAGTCTAGTATCACTTGTCGTTTTCATGCTCTACTATTTACTATCTTATATTCCTTGATGTTTTCGTGATTTATTTATTGCTATTTCTTACTTCATTCATTGTCATTATTGATATATGTTGCTTATGAATTTATTCTTCATGTTTATTCATGTTACTTTTCTTTGATGTCACTCACACAGTTATGGTTGACCCCTATAGTTTTGGGGGTTAGGGTTATCTCTAGCATCATGTTTTACAGGTAGGTGCTTATAGCTTGGGATTTGGATGCTTGTGCTAGAATGATGTTATGGCTTTTGTAAATTGTAAAAGAAAGTGTTGTAAAAGAAAAAGACTGTAATTCAAGGTGTTCGTATTCTACTGTATTTTGTAAACAAGTGATGTAATAAAAGTTAAAATAAAAATTATCTGTGTTTTTGGCTATGTTTACTATTGCAATTGAAGTTGATGCTGGGAATTGTGCCACGTATTTCTGAGATATCATATTGGAAATTCGGGGCGCTACAGAAGTAGGGGAGGAACTTTTGGGCCGCCATGACCAATGCACAGGCCATCTTTTCTAGCTTTGGATAACGGAGTTCGGCATCCCTGAGGACCTTAATCACATAGTAGATGGGCATTTGCATCTTGTCCTCTTCTCTTACTAGAACAACACTGAGAGTCTACTCTGAAGTGGTGAGGTATATGTAGAGGACTTCCCCGTGCTTCGGCTTGCTCAAGAGTGGGGGGTTGACTAAGTAGGCCTTGAGTTGATCGAAGGACTCTTGCTACTGTTGCCCCCACTCAAAACCATTAGCCCCTCTGAGGGCCTTGAAAAACGGGAAACATTTTTCTCTGGACTTGGAAAGAAAACGGCCTATAGCCGTGAGGCGTCTGGTGAGTCTATACACGTTTTTAACATTGCAGGGGGGAGCCATATTGAGTATGGTCTGAATCTTCTCGGGGTTAGCCCCTATGCCTCTCTGGCTAACCATAAACCCCAGGAATTTACCGGATGAGACGCTGAAGGCACACTTGTTCGGGGTCAGTCTTATATCATGTGTTCTCAACGCATTAAAAGCCTCTTGAAGATCAAAAACGTGATCCGATTTGCTGATGCTCTTCACCAACATGTCTTCTACATAGATTTCCATGTGCCGACCAATCTATTCCTAGAAAACCTTGTTAACAAGGTGCTTATAGGTGGCACGACATTCTTGAGCCCGAAGGGCATGACCCGGTAGCAATATAGACCCTGGTCGGTGATGAAAGAGGTCTTCGGGATCTTTGGAGGGAACCATCTGATCTGGTTGTACCCGGAGAATGCATCCATAAAACTTAGGAGTTCGTGGCCTGAGGTTGCATCAGTCATGGTGTCAATGCTCGGGAGCGGGAACGGATCTTTAGGGCAGACTTTATTTAGATCTGTGAAATCAATGCAGATCCTCTAGCTCCCATTGGCTTTCTTGACCATCACGATATTGGACAGCCATTCAGGATAGTTGACCTCCTGTATGAACCGAGCCTTCAAGAGTTTCTCAACCTCTTCTTTGATGGCTTGCTGGCGCTCGAGGGCAAATTTACGTCTCTTTTGCTGAATAGATCTGGCCCTCGAAGCGACACTGAGGTGGTGCATAAGGAGCTCTTCGGAGATTTCCGGCATGTCAGTCGCAGTCCAGGCGAATAGATCATGATTTCCCCTTATATAGTGGATAATGTCGAATCTGACGGAAGGAGGATGGACTTTGCTAATCTGGAATGTCATGGTCGGATTCCTTCTGAGAAGGCTACCTCTTCCAGCTCATCGACCGGCTCTGATATAGGTTGGCTACTCCCTTATGGGGAGTTCAAGAGCTTCAAGGGAGAGGACCGATCCTTTCATCAAGGTTATGTAGCATTTGCGAGCCGCCTCCTAGCTCCCTCTGACTTCTCCCACGCCCGATGTGGTGGGAAATTTCATCTTCATGTGATAGCCGAGGGTATGGCCTGGAGAGCAGCTAGGCCTGGTCGGCCCAGGATGACGTTGTAAGCGACCTTCACATCTACCACCATGAAATCCATCGGCTCGGTTCGGGTGGTTGGAGTTTTGCCAGCAGTTACGTCGAGAGTTATGACACCCTCGATCGTCACTGGCACCCCTGTGAACCCGTGGAGAGTGTAGCCGGAGGGCTTGAGTCGATCCCTGGATAGCCTAAGGCTCTGGAAGGCCTCCAGAAAAAGAATGTTGACCGAACTGCCGTTGTCGACCAGGACTCGGTGCACATCGAAGTTGGCCATATAGAGGTTTATCACCAATGCATCACAATGGGGCGTTCGGATGCCCTCCAAATCTCTATCTGAAAAAGTGACAGGGACCCCAAGGCCCTTGGGGGGAGGATGGTTCTGCATGGAATTTACTTCCTGGACGAAGGCTTTTCGGGAGGAGTTCGAATCTCTCCCTATTGGGCCTCCGTGTATGAGATGTAGGACGGCTTCTGCTTCAGTTTCTGGGTCTCCGCGTGCTGCTCGGTTCGCTTATTAGCCCCCGTGAGGGGCGGAGGAGAATCTTTCCTGTCCTTTCTCACGAACCTAGAGAGTTTCTCTCTCTGAGTAAGGGCCTCGATCTCATCTTTTAGGGCCCGATAGTCATCCGTGTCGTGGTTATGGTCCCTGTAAAAGCAGCACTACTTTTCCCTGTTCTTCTTTTTGCCCGGAGTGTTCATCTTTGGAGGTGGTGGGAGAAGACTCTCTTTCCCGACCTCCATCAGGATGGCTGAGACACTCGCGTTGAGTGGAGTGAACTTCTTGAAGTGAGGAGGAGGGTGACGCTGGCCTCGAAGTGAGACTGTCCAGGTTGCTGGACTTGCTGAGCGGGTTGAGGGGGGACCTCCTGGAGTGGAGGAGGAGAAGGAGCGGGATTGACTTTGCGGTTAGAGACCGTCGTCTTCCCCTTCTTTGGAGGCATAGCTTGAAACTACTTTCGCTGATGAAATAGGGCTGGATTGCTTTTCGAGTTTCCCACAGACGACATCAATTTGTTGCTGAGGATTTTTGGTGTGGGAGCAAACAGATAAATTTGTGAATTCTTGGAGGAAACAAGTAAGCAAACCTGTTGACTTTCACCGGCGTGTTGACTGGTTTCTCGCTGCTGTCGTGGACCTGCACAAATTTTGATACACCGGGATGGATCCCGGCGACGAACCCTCCCACGCTCTTTTCAGTAATCAGAAAGATAATGGAAGAGCTTTAGGTAGAAAAAAGATTGATTACCTTGTTACGGTGTTGGGAGAGGGGTATTTATAGTCGCCCTCGGAACAAGTTTCGAGATAAGGATGAATCTCTACTTCCCGATGTTTATGGATAAGAAGAGAGTTTGACTCGTATCATGATAAGAGGGACTGTTTAAACTGTCTCTTAGGGTTACCACGAATTTGAATTGCTCTCTATCCATTAGGGTTGGTTTGTAATGGGTTGCTACCCACGCCCAGTAAGACAGATCCGTTTTTGAGCTATTGGAGTTTGAAGAAAGACCCAGTCTCCATTTCAGATCCGTTTGTAAGTTAAATTACCATTTTACCCTTGAAAGCTTTAAGATTCGTGCCTGATTTGAACGGCTCCGATTTAATCATATTTTTAGCCATATCATGGCCATTATGTGAATGTGCTTTTTTATCGATTCATATGCTCAATGAAAAGTCAGAAAATTCTTACTAATTCAGAAACCTGAACACACTATGGTCTTACTAAAGCAATCAGTTTGCTTAATTACCTGGATTTCTATTAAAATCATCGAGTAAGAGTAAGCAAATGCAATATCTCCTAGGGCTTGCATTGTTGTCCATGTACACCTTCTGAGCAGAATCAATATCAACTCCAACTTCTATTCCAGTGAGGAAAGTAGTTCCTGTGTTTCCTGTTTATATTGAAATTTTGATCAGAGATTGAAAGTAAAATTCAAACAAGATACAGTTTAAGTAAAGATTCGCATCTACCTGAGATGATTTTGGATATCGAGAGGCCAATGGCGATTAAAGAGTAAGTTAAAGACATGACAATAAGCCCTGCACCAATTTCACGGTTTCGTAGGACTCCTTGTCTCCTTGTCATATATGATATCATATGCATAAAAATTGAGATAACTGGTTATGATATATAATTAAGAATATTAAATTAGAGAAATTGTGCTTACAGACTATTGAGATTTGCACAGGAGCTCAAATTTTCAGGGATTGGCCCATCAAGAAAAAAAGACAGTCTCACTAGGCAGTCCCTGAAAATGTATACACAGAAAAGCAAAGTAACCGAAAATGTTTACACTTGCTATATTGACACATGATTATAACTAGAAGGGTCAAATATCAGTTCATAAATCAATAATTTACAGTATGAAAATTCTCCTCCAATCTTTATAGATTCAAGAAAACAATAACAACCAAAATTAGGCATTGGAACTAAGAATTCAATGTAGACCTAGACCTAATTACCTTTTTGTGCCAACCAAAGAAATGTACATTGTCCCGAGCACCATATCCAGAATCTATCTCTGGTAACCATTTTACACCATAAACCAAATTTTATGTTATAATGTTATATAAAGATATCACAACATACCAACAGTGGTACTTATCAAGAGCTATGAATATAATCACAGATGTCATGACTGATAAAAATTAACGCAACATATGAAGAAGCAATCTGAGAATTGTAAGGACCCTTTAGATTCTACCAGCATAAAGGATCAACGCACGCCATAAAAACAACAGTAAAATCACTGATTAGCAGTGACAAATAATTTAACAATTTCCTCAGTAAAAATAGTTTAATAATCAATGCCAACAAATCCTTTTAATAATACAAATCAAAATTTATCACAATACCGAGGGTTTGAGACGAGGACGAGCATGGGGACGGAGATAGAGAGCGATGGACGGGGACGGAGGAGGACGACGACAGCGATGGAGGAGGACGACGAGCAAGCAACGGGGACGGAGGTGGACGACGACAACGATGAAGGACGACGACGAGCAAGCAACAGGGACGGAGGAGGACGACGACAACGATGAAGGACGACGACGAGCAAGCAACGAGGATGGGGACGGGGATGGGGACGGATCCTTGGGATGGCGCCGAAGGAGAGAAGAGTGAGGGATTTAGGGGTGGGGATTTGTAGAGAGAGTGAGAGGCGAGAGGCGAGAGGCGAGAGGCGAGAGGGTTACAGCGGAATTGAACAAGAAGAAGGAAAGAGAGGGAAACTGGGGGTCGAGGAAAATAGGGTTTGGGTGAGAAAAATAGGGCGGGATCGAGAACGAGAAGAGGGAAATTGGGGATCGTGGGAGCTAGGGTTTTGTTGATTTTATCATTATAATCTCTGGCAAATGCAAACACCTGGGTAGGTGGATATCCCGGCTTTTTTAAAAAAAGCCAGAGTTGCTATCAACTCTGCAGATGGAATGTGTAATACCCCGCAAAATAGCATATAGCTATTTTGCATCGTAATCTGTGCGCAATTAAGAATTACACACGATTGTGTATTTTCTAATAACAATTGATTGTTATTGAGAAATATCAGATATATTGTCTGCCTTATTTTATAATTTTGAAGGATTATTACGAGGTAGTTTTAATATATTTTGTATTGTTTATAATATTAAAGTAGAGATTGGGGCTTATTTGAAATATATTTGGGACTTGGGGGCTTGTATACAATACTCCCTTTACATTATTTTTCTATCTACTTATTTATTTATTTTCCCTTTTTATAAAAACCCCACCCCACCTCCTTCCTTCTCCACTTCTTTCTTCCTCCCCGTTTCTTTCCCAGACCGAAAGAGAAGAACCCAGCCGAACCCACTTCGGCTCTCCCTCTCCCTGCCCAAATCCACCTCGTTTCCCCGTGGTATTCAAATTAAATTGAGGGATAAACTAATAGAAGGGTTCTCTACATCGTGGCGGTGTCCGTTTTTGAAAGGATTTTGGGAAGGTAAACCCTAGATTATTTTACTGTATAAAATTTAGTGTGGTAAATTTCTTTTGAGTAAGAGTATTATGGTAGGGATATTAGGAGATGTTGTGAAGGATAGATGTCAGAAATTAGCAAGTTGTTAGAGAATTTGTAAGTTGCTAATAGATTAGGGTTTTGGGTTTGTAAAAGAGAACTATATGTGTATGAATTAGTTCTCGTATGGTAGTAGAAATTGTAGTTGGATTATTAGGATAATTTGGGAGTGCTTTTAGTAATCGTTTGAAAATAGGAATCTTGTCGGAATTTGTTACGTGCAAAGCACGTGAGTATCCCAGGTGTTCAATAGAATGCCTGTGTGATATTGGAGTTAGTATTATTATTTTCCCGTAACTGGTTTGGATGCTTGAGCCTTGATTGCTTCGAATTTTGATGATAGGATATACTAGCGGCTTTGGATGCGTGGTGGCGCTTCGAGTCTTCGCGGGATATTTTGTGAGTATGATATCTTTTATTTTTATGCACATGGTGCGTTATGAAGATTTTAAATTTCGAATTGCTATATATTTCCGATTTCGTATCTTAGTGTAGCATGGGTATTTTGAGCTAAGAATTTGTGTGGACACTCTTGTACATGTCCACATCTATAGTTTAAATTTCATAAATTATCGAGGTCGGTTGATACCTCAAAATAATTTATGGAGTGCAGCTGGTCTGAAAGGACAGCTGAAGCCGATTGCTTTTGGACTGAAGTCCAAAAGGTTATAACCAATTGTATAGGTATGATCTTGCTATGAACCTTGAGAGTAGCTTTTGGTATGAGTTTAATTGATGATTCTCAAGTTTTTAGAGATTTTAGAGTTCGTTCGGTGAAGGATAGTAAATGCTCGGCTGAAAGAGTGGTTGAACTTGTGTGCTATGTTGGAAGAGTCGTAGCTCATTGTGTGAGATGAATCTAAATGTAAATTTTGGGACACAATGAAATGATATATGTGTAGATTAAAAATCTCAAATTTCATGAGCAAACTTCTATGATATTGAAAAGGTGCAGCGGGTGCTAGACGAATATACTATTGAGAGTATATGAGGTTTTGTAGTATTAAGATGATTGAATTCGAGGAAATGGTTAGCTGGAAGGTTGTAGACTAAAGCTTTATCCTTCCTGAATGGGTAGTATCAAGCAATTCTATATTGTGTATTGGAAGTAATGGACGTTGCAAGTTAGCAACCTATTGTTTAGACAAAACTTCAAATTTAAGTGACTCGGGGACTTGAGCTCTAAAATGTTTGAGGGAGTTGCCACTAGGGGATTGCTGTAGATCTCCCTACCCTTCTAGAAGTCTAATTGTGTTGAATTCCGATGAGCGTATCTTGGGTCACAGCTACTGGTAATTCTTGAGTTATTTCATCGAACAATTGATGAGGAGCCCTCTGCATACCGCAGTGTGGTAATCATAAGCTATCGGGTTTTAATGATGTTTTAGCATTTCATTTGGAACTTAGATAAGTTCCTATGCTTAGTACTCATTGTGGACACGAACGGGTCGTACGGGCTGCGGTCCGGTGAAATACGACGCTATAGGTATGCTGCGATATATCTTTAAGTTCATCACGGCTGTTGAACCCAACCATGTCATACTATCAGGAACATTAAGTAGACCAAATTAGAATGCATTGCATAGCGAGGGTTCGAATCCCTAAACTTGGAGACAACGACTTGATTTGGAAAGTATGTAGTATGGGATGCATACATTTCCAAAGTCTCGCTTGCATTAGACTAAGTACGTTGGCTTGACCTGGGCCACATGTAGTATGGGATGCATGTGTGTCCAGAGTCTCGCTGACATTAGATTAAGTGCATCTGTTCTATACTTTGCATTTTTGCATAGACTCAGGTCACGGCATACACGAACACTAGGAAATCAGGATACACGTTTGTTTTCCATTCAAGATGAATTATGAGTGTGAAAGTGATTTATGGCGAGACGTGATGATATAGGTTGTAAGAAATGAATGCAGGCGATATTATGTGATATGAGAATGGGAAGGAATATAAGTCGTGAGTCAGTAATTGCAAATGAATGATAAACGAGGTGCAGTTCGTGTGGAAATAGAGTTGTTATGAATGTAATTCTTTATGGGAACATAAAGCTACAGGAATATTTGCATAAGGCGTAAAGTGATGGGCCTTAAGAGACTAATTTGTAAAAGATTTTCAAACTAGATAAGTATATTGTGAGCGGGTGTGGATATGCATACAGGGAATGACTTGGAGAGTATTTGAGGTGAATTTCCATTTATGATGTTTACATGTTTAGGTTTATCTTGGTATTCGTAAGTTCGTTCTGTTTTACTTATAAAATTTAATTTAGTTGCTTATTAATAAATTATACTCACACCAGAAATGACTAATCCCTTAGTATTTGGTGGGTTAGGGAGTCTCTAGACTACCCTAAGTCCCTACTGTTACAGGTCCTTAGCAGTGTAGAGGTGATGTGTAGATTCTGTGGAGTGGAGATTCATTTTACAATTGTTGTTTAAAGGTTATTATGTGAATAGTGAAATTTATGCTTTAAATTGTATTTTTGATGTATAAGTACATGGATGATGATGATGAGTAATAGTGTGGAGTGGCATGATATGTTTTGACCAGTACCCATCTCGTTGTGGAGTACCGGGCCTTGTGGTATGGTTTATAAGTTATTTTCTAAAAACCTTACTACATTTTCAAAGAAATTTATAGTTTTTATTTGATAATTGATATTCTATTATGGGTTTGGCCCCCAGAGCATATATATATTACCTGTGTGATTCTGCTCATTTTGGCCTGGGGAGCCCGTGAAATTATTGCCTGTGATGTGAGCTACGGAATTTAGAGCAGAATTTCGTAAGCTTTCTGTGTTTCGGGGTAGAAATTTCAGGGAAAACTCTGCCGAAATTTTCTTAGAAATATAACTATCTTAGTTTATGGTTAAAGTGATATAGAAATTGAAAGAATTGAATTTGGAGTCAAAAGGGGGATGTTACAGTTTGATATGATAAATTGATATTCGTAATTAGTGATGTATTAACTCTGATGGCAATAAAAGTGTTTTAAATTTTCGTGTTATTGACTGTGTTGAGATGCATTTGAAGGCAAAGATTCTGGTTGTGTCACGGATGTCCGATGACGGGAATCCGGGGCGTTACAGAATACAGTACTGAATTTCAGCTTACTCCCAAGACTGTTCTGAAGACTCCCAAAATGGAGATCTGAATATAGTATCTCTGTCTAATATAATATTGACAGGAACACCATGCAATCTTATAATCTCCTGCATATACCTTTCTGCAAGGCTATCCGTAAACTGACTAACTCTGATGGGAATGAAATGAGCACTCTTCGTCAAGCGATCCACAATCACCCAGATGGCATCGTGACCCTTGGGACTTTTAGGAAAAGCAGTCACAAAATCCATAGTGATATTCTCCCACTTCCACTCTGGAATAGGAAGCGGTTGAAGATGTCCAGCAGTCCTCTGATGTTCTTCTTTCACTTGCTGACAAATCACACACCAAGAAACAAATTTTGCAACATCCCTTTTCATACCTTGCCACCAGAATTGCAACTTCAAATCCCGATATATCTTCGTACCACCGGGATGAATAGAATACTGCGAATGGTGAGCTTCTTAAAGTAACTTCTGTATGACTTCTCCATCCGGAACACAAAGATAAGTCCCAAAACGGAGAGATCTATCCTCATGAATCACCATATCAGCCCTTGAACCAACTTCAACCTTAGCTCGAAATTGCTGCAACTGCACATCATTAGACTATGCCTCCTTAATCTGATCCACCAAAGACGACTACAACTGAAGCACCATAAAACTATGCTCAGAACCAGGCAATACCACATCTAATTCCAACCTCGTTATAGCTTCCAAAAGTTCCTTCTGCCTAGTAAGAAACATAGTAACAGGTCTTCTGCTCAAAGCATCAGGCACCGAATTAATCTTGCCAGGATGATATTGCAAACTGATATCATAACCTGCAATCAATTCCAACCATTGCCTTTGCCTTATATTCAGCTCCTTCTGAGTGAACACATACTTGAGAATTTTGTGGTAAGTGAAAATCTCCACTTGGTCTCCAAGTAAATAATGCCTCCAAAGCTTCAAGGCAAAAATCACAATTGCAAGCTCCAAATCATGTGTAGGATAATTCTTCTCATGCGGCCTCAATTGTCTAGATGCATATGCAACAACCTTGCCTCGTTGCATCAAAATAGTACCCAAACCTCTACCTGAAGCATCACAATGAATTACAAAACCTTCTGATCCATCCGGTATAGTCAACACAGGTGTTGAGGTCAACCAATTCTTCAGTTCAACGAATGCTTCATCACAAGACTCATCCTACACAAACTTCTGATCCTTCCCAGTCAACTTGGTCAACGACCCTGCAATCTTTGAGAAATCCCGAAAAAACTTCTTGTAGTAACCGGCTAGACCAAGAAAACTCTGAACTTCCGATACAGACTTCGACGTCGGCCAATTGTAAACTACAGAAATCATGGATGAATCAACAGAAACTCCATCACCAGAAATGATTTGGCCCAAGAATGCCACACATTCCAACAAAAACTCACACTTGCTAAGCTTCCCATACAACTGATTCTCCCTCAAAGTTTGCAAAACAACCTTCAAGTGCTTAGCATGCTCATTACGGTTTCGAGAGTAGACAAGAATATCATCAATGAACACCACTACAAACTTGTCCAAGAAAGCGAGAGAAAAACCGATTCATCAAACTCACAAACACAGCTGGAGCATTAGTAACTCCGAAAGGCATCACAAAGAATTCATAGTGCCCATATCTCGTACGAAAAGCAGTCTTCTGTACATCCTCGGCTTTCACTTTAACTTGATGTTAACCAGAATGAAAATCTAGCTTCGAAAATATAGAAGCGCCTCCCAATTGATCAAATAGGCCATCAATCCTTGGTAACGGATACCTATTCTTCAATGTGAAATTATTGAGCTCGCGGTAGTCAATACACAACCTCCGACTGCCATCCTTCTTATTGACGAACAGTACAGGAGCTCCCCAAGGCGAAATACTTGGCCTGATAAAATCTCTATCTAGTAACTCCTGAATCTGCTCCTTCAACTCAGCCAACTCAACTTGAGCCATTTTGTATGGACTCTTAGAGATTGGAGCTGTACCCAGCTGAACATCAATAATGAACACCACTTCACGATCTAGCGGTAATTTTGGCAATTCCTCAGGAAAAACAATTAGAAAATCCTGCACAACCAACGGTGCGACAACATCATTAGCACACACTTCCTCCATAACTCCAACTTCCTGACTAGCCAACTTCTCCACACAAGTAAGCGGCATTCCTCCGGCACAAAATTCAAATTCCTGACGTTCTGGCATACAAACACCACCTTTTTCTTGCGGCAGTCAATTATAACATGAGTGGCACCAAGCCAGTTCATCTCCAGAATAACATCAAATTTAGAATTATTGATGACAATCAGATCGGCAACAAAATCCACACCACTAATAACCAAGGGGCTCTGCTCACAAATCTGAGAATACACGACAACAGCTCTACTTGTAGTAATGTTCCAAGCTACTGGTATAACGCTGCTAGCCAAGAGATGCAGATCGATGAAGCGGGAGGAAACAAAAGAATGAGTAGAATCAAAGAGAACATGAGCAGGAAAGGAGTGAACAAGGATAATGGCTAGCATGAACTTAAAGTGAGAACACAAAGGCACAGGAAAAATGCAAGAAGTAGACATGAATAGAAGACTAATACGAATAAGCAACAGGATATAATCACAAAATAGCAAGGAAATCAAAATGAAATACAAAATGAAAACAACTAAAGATATACCTGTAACAATGCCCAAAGCAGTCTCAGCATCCTGCATAGTCAAGATGTAAGCCTGACCACGACCTGCAGGAAGAGTACCGCTAGGAGCGGCTCTCCTTTGATAAAAAATCTACCTATGAGGTGGGAGAGGTGGTCCACCCTGACCATGAGCAAGTGCTCTCTGCGGAGCGGAACCTCCAACTGGTGCAAGAGTCCTGGACCTAGGGCAATCACGAACCATATGATCATTGCCTCTACATAGTAGGCATAGGCGGTTCGCTATCCTGCAATCTTGGTGCAAATGCCCAGGCTTCCGATAGTGTGAACAGACTAGATCCGACCTCTGAATAGCAGGCGGGTATGGCAATGCCCTAGCAGGAAGGGGTAGAATAGGCTTCCTAATAGGCCCATCAGAAGGTCTAGCAGTAACAGAATGCTGAATAACATGCTTTCTTGTACTGGTCTGCTCCTGAATTCTTGCAGTATCCAGGATATCAGCATAAGAACGAAGTCACAAGGCAGCGAGACAATCCTGAATCTCAATATCCAAATCCAACAGGAAACGACAACCTCTTTCTTCATCATTTGCCACCATAGCAGTACCAATACGACTTAGTCGGGTGAATTCTGCAGCATATTCGTCCATGGTTCGACTCCCCTGATTCAAGACAGTGTTTAGTTTAACATTGGTACTTTATGAAATAACAACAAAAAAAACATAATTAAACACCATCTAACAAACCTGAGTTAATGAGACACTATCTTTCCATTGCATTCTTGGAGACATTAGGGAAGAACTTCGTGAGGAAGCTCTCAGTGAAGATGGCCCAGTGGATGGGTCGGCCCAAACTTCAGCTTGCCACCAGATATGGGCAAGATCAGCAAGTTGGATGCTCACTACATCCACATGATCCACATCCTCAATACGTGCTGCGGTCAACAACTGTTCAGTCCTGATAAGCTATGGCTCGGCTTCAAGTGGACCTTCAGTGCCTGAGAACTTGTATGGATGGAGCCTCATGAAATCTGCCACATTTCCAGGTCTCAGCAGTAGTAATCTAGTTGCAGGTACAACGAGTTCTCTATTAGCAGCTTCGTAATCCATTCTCATCTGTTCATTATGTTCCTGTTGCATCCGCATCATCAGTTCGTTGTGCTCACGTTGCATTTTCATTAACTGTGTAACAGTGGGCTTGTTAGACTGATCATCTCCAGCACGGAAAGATGAAGCACCTTTTCTAGCCATGGTCTGCAATAAAAATCAAACGGTTAGCATCCAGATCATAAGTTGGATATCAATTGTTCATGTGATTCCTGTATTGCACATACTGTTGAGTCAAACCGATAAAAACCCAAATTTGATTAATATATCAATCAAAGCCAAATTTCCTTTCATTAGTCACGTTTGACTGATATATTATCCAAACCCGAGTTCTGATACCACTAAAAACCTTATCATGCCCCGCTTCCCAAAAATACGGAATATGAATACATGATATTGTCCCAGCGAATGACTAACATCACCCATAAGCCATTTATCCGATCAACTCAACAATATAATCAATACAGAACAAATGCACAGGCAATAATAATAATCTCATAAACAATAATACTTGGAATGAAGCAATATAAAATATCCAAATACAATAATAATCCAACATCTGGAAATGAATAATAAAATCCGGGATATAAGACCAATTCAATAATAAATCCAATCTCAAATAATATAAATCTCAAAACATTAAGTTCAATAAAATAATAAGCAACTAGAAAACATTATATCTTCAGAAAGTTTGCTCTCCAATTCCAGCAAGTTATTCTCCACGATGACCTGTGAACACTTCATCTAAAAGAGGAGAAAATTTGTCCTTAGAGCAAGTCGTGGACTACAAGTAGAGAAAGCAAGGAACAATGGAATAATGGTATAACGATGAATTCAATGGATCAATAGGAATCAATAACATCAGACAATAACAATAATCAATATCATGATAATCGTTGCAATGGCTATAACCAATGATTCAATATTCGATAACAATAATCAATGGTCAATATCAATAACACTTAGCCAATATTGGATATCAATAGAACAATAATGAACAATATGCAGTGTTGATGTTGTGTCAATTCTTAAGTCTATTATCATTTTAATCCTAACTAATGCATGTACTACTGCATCCCGTACTATAGGTTCGATGCATACAATCAATATCGTTTAGACTTAAGTGGAAGATTCTATAGATCATGTACATGGTACGATAACATTATTTGCAGCATTGGTGCACACTGATTGGCTCAATAAGAATAAAACAATACACGAACAATGGGGATACTGTGTCAGTAATCCAACAATAAACCGATAACAATAACATTTGCCAACACACAATATTTTGGGAAACACGGCCCACACTTCCATGTTCAGTCACTATGTTATCAACTACTCTAGTTAATCCCTTAAACTCCGGCTTATTAATTATTTCATTAATACAACAATACAATATGCAATTATGAGACTTTAGATGAACGATGGTAACGATTGGGAAACAATAGGATGATAACATGAAGTAGGTCAATTAGACTGATGAAAATAACTCATTAGGATCATGCAATAAAACATACACACTTCGAATCATGCATTACTACGATATAGAGATAATTAAATTAAGAAAAAATGTAGTTTTCCACTGTTACAAAACTCGAAAACTGAATCCGTCAGAAGTTCTAGAAACTAGACTTCCCAATGAATCCAACGCATATTTAAAGATCAAAATCTGACAACAGTAGCTAGGTCAAACAGATCATTCTTTATATATTTTATGTTCAGGCAGACTTTCGACATCA
Source organism: Hemerocallis citrina (assembly GCA_017893485.1). Taxonomy (NCBI): domain Eukaryota; kingdom Viridiplantae; phylum Streptophyta; class Magnoliopsida; order Asparagales; family Asphodelaceae; genus Hemerocallis; species Hemerocallis citrina. The sequence goes on along the minus strand of CM030358.1, from coordinate 383,708,454 downwards.
TGTTATTTTATTTTTAGAATCAGTAAGAACTCAATATTAAATTCATTAAAAATATTTATTAGACTCCTAAACATGATCACTAACAATCTGAAAATTATTAGAGCAAAATTTTATCATTTGATCAGCCTTTTTACTGTTTAAATATCAAATATACAAGAATTTGAGAATCTGGAATTAAAAACACAGCTCTAGTAAAACGAGCATAACTTTGCTACATAACTCGGAAATTAGAAATTAAAGATGTTCTGGAAACTAGAAAAATAAGGCTAAAATTCTTATTCAGAAATTATTCATTTTATGATCATTTACTTGGTCGAAAATAACAAACAAAACACAACCACCAAGCAACATACAGGTTTTGGGATATTTTCATGAAACAAATTAATTAACATGATGGGTATCAATTCTACTAGTCAATAAACTTGTCAATCAGTATGATGGGTGCAAAATAAAAATATAATCACATATATACACTAATTTAACATCAATTGAACAACAAACAATCAATCAAACATACAACCTAGCAATCATTTCTACAATACATTAATTGTGTGACAATTATATGAATAACCCTATTATCAATTCTATATGTACACATGAAAGATTCAATCTTTGGAGTCAAAAGTGGCACGAAGTCTAGTAAATTGGGGTTAGCTTATGTAAGCCCTCAATATACCCATTACCCAACGAAAGAGATGAACAATGTATAATATGATAAACAAGGGATCTACTTGCAAGAGTTTCAACAAAACTTGAATTTGATTCAATTAATAATTCAAGAGGAAAGTGACTTGCCTTTTGGACGAAGAAGTTGAATACCAAGATTAATGGGATAAGGATCCCGAAGCAACGAACCCACGAACTAACACAAAATAACACATGAAATATACGTGCTTCCTAGAGAACACAACAATCACAGTACAAAAAGACAGCAGTGGCAGCAATGGCAAGGGGGCTGGATGGCGGCGAGGTGTCGTAGGCGGCAGCACGACGGGGACAGGGGCGGCGCATCAGTGCTGGCGTCGACGAAAATGGGTAGCAGCGGTTGGGCTACTCGGTTGACGATGAGGACAGAGGAGGAGGTCGGGGTTTAGGGTTTTGGTGTGCTCGGCGTCGATGGGGGTGTCGACGGGGGTTGGGCGGCGCTTAGGGGGAGCCGGAGGGTGGCCGGAGTTGGCCGGAGAAGAAGGGCCAGGGGTTGGGTTGGAGTTGGGCGGGAAAACACAACGGGGAGAGGGAAACGCAGAGGATAGAGAATAGACTGCTATACAGTTTCAATTTGTGCAATTTTTAGGGTCTGTACTAGGATTGTATTTATAGATTGTAATTAGGGTATTGAGTTAGTGGTTTAGGATCCAATAATAGCAGTTTTTGGGTTAAGAACAAAGAAATTGGGTTTTAGGGTTCAATAAGAGATGAGTCTAAAATAATAGGGTTCAAATAAGAATACCCGCAATTAACAAAAGAAAGTAGAATCAATAAGAACAGCTCAACGAGATGAACGGAGAATTTCATGAACAAATTTTAATTAAAAAATATAATCAAGAAAGAAAATAGGGTATTTTATTTGATTACAAATAAAATATTACAAAGGGGGAAAAATGAAAATAGCAGAAACGGTAGTTACACAAAAAATACATTTCATTAATTTTATATTTTATACATACAACAACGTAATCAACACACACATAGAAAACACGTGCATGACACGTATAAAATATATTTGAGTCAAAATAGGAAAAAAATGAATTTCAGTTTATATAACAATTTTGAACAAGTTATAAAAATAAATATTTGAAATTCGTAGAAATTTTATAATATTACACGTAACAATAGAATCTACGTAATTGACATGTGTATTGAAAGCACGTGCAATGCACGTAAAAATAGAATATTTTATTTTTGAGTTAAAATTTAAATTCAAATACATAATCACATTTGAGAGAATGAAAAATATATATAAGAATCGAAATACGAAACACGTAGAGAATTTTTATATTAAAATACCTTACAGATATTATCCCTAACGGTACAAAATACACGTGCGTAACACACGAGGGGAAAAATTGTCATCACTTAATTTTGCGGGTGTTACACTCTCCCCCCTTAGGATAGTTCTATCCTCAGAACTTACTAGTGTAAGAGTTTTATTTTGTACACACCAAAATAATCATTTTTATATATAAAAGGACTGCTGATACTATGAAAATAATTGTAGTATAAAAATATGTAATGTGGAAAATAAAGCAAACTCATATAAGGAAACTATGCGTATCAAAGTGAATAGGATCGAGACACAAGAGTGTTTGAAAACAACATGGTAAATTGGTAAGAGTGAAAGAAAAAATTAGATGCTTAAAAATGATTATAATAATCCAAATAATAAAAGTAGTAAGTAGTATGAAAGGAGTAAAATAAAGTGGGAAGTATGGAAATAAATAAGGAAGGAAGAAGAGTGTAAGTGCAAAGGATAAATGTATTGGTATATTATAGATAAATTATAATGCAGTAGGAAAGATTTGAAAATGGGTCAAGAGTGTAAAGGAATATTAGGTAGCTAAAAGTAATGATAATAAAGAGAGCAGTATGGTAACAAAATATCGAGACATAAAATAAACCGATAAATAATTGAGAAGTTCAAAAAAAATTTAAAGTGGTTAGCAGTAGCAAATAAGAATTTGAAAAATTACTGATAGAGAAGTTAATTAAAGGAAAATAGGAAGGATAAAATGATTAAAATCATAGACTAAACTAGTAGTATATTTTATGAGGTTAAAATGAAGTAGCAATTTAAGAGAAAACCATTGGGTAAAAAGTCTGAAAAAAATATGAGCATGGAATTTAGTTAAAAGTATAAACAATATAAGATAAACGTAATTTTGTATATCAAGTTAATATCATAAAATAATTTGTAGAGTAAATACAATAACTATATATACGATTTAAAAATTAAATATATAGAATACTGGTCGGTATATGTCAAAATATTTTCAAATTGTCAAGTAGAGCAAGAAACTAGCATAGAGTATTATAATTAATCGTAAAGGCAACAATATTATAAATATGAAATCTATAAGCAACCGGAGAAACAAAAAGTAAAAGTAACAAAAGATTATTGAAATAATATATAATATTGATTTCATAGAAATAAAATGTAAATAGTAAATAAAAGTACAAATAAACAAAGCCATATTACATGAGTAGCCACCAAAAATAAGATAAGTTGGCAATAAAATAAAAATAAGGTGAAGTGGTATAAAATTACAAGAATGCTAACATATGTAAAGATAGAGTAAATATACAAAACAGTAATAAGACGATAGCAAAACAGTTAATAGTAAACATCAATAATAAAAAAAAATGAAATAATGTATATTGGATAGATATAGAAATAGGTATAAATAATAAGGTAATTAATTAAAAATATGTATGTTTTATAAATTGTAGAGTTGAAGTAGTATAGGCTAAGTTTTAAAACATTATAAAATGGTAAAAACAAAATGGTAAAAACTAATATAAAATAATGGCATAGTGGTAAGTAATATATATAGAAATAAAAGTGACGGTTATTAAAATAGAGAAATCTCTTTTGGTATGGGTTCGCCTCGTTGGTGTCCAACTGCAGGCTTGCCTCCTGACATCAAGTTGCAGATTAGCTTCCAAGACATCCGATTGCAGTTTGCGTTCTGGACATTCGGTTACAGATTTTACCTCCCCGACATCAAATTGCAGTTTGCCTCCATTGATGTCTAGTTGCAGATTTGCCCTCTTGATATCAGGTTGCACCAAAACGGTAAATGAAATGATGTAATTTTCCAAATGTACTTGGATATTGGATGTTTCTTTAAGTATGATGTTATATTTTTTGAAATTTGTGATATAAAAGTAGGTGTAAAAGTAGGAAATGAAGTAGAAAATTACGCTATGAAATATTAAAATAGATGTATAGAGTATAAATATCAAACACAAATAGTAGAAATTAGTAGTAATGAAAGTAATTTATAGAAGTAAGAAAAAAAAAAGGAATGAAATACATGCATAAGCCTAAATTGGAATGCGAATGAGAAAATAAATATGTAGTGCAGTAAATTAGGATAATAAACATAAATAGCTATATAAGTGTAAAATGATATGTATAGTAAGTATGTTGAAATATATGATATATATATATATATTAATTAGTAGAAAGTATATGTTGTAACCAAGAATGTAAAGATAATAAAAATTGAAATAAAGTAAAATATGAGTAGTGAGTGTACATAGTAATTAGAGAAATATAAACCAAAAAAATTAATAATTGGCTATCAATAGTGAAAAGTAAATATAATGAAACAGAAATTAATATGTAATAACAATAGTATCGAATATAAGTTATAAAACAAAATAGTAGGAAGTAAAATATTACAGTCTTGTTAAAATATGATGAAATGATTAAGACAATATAAAATAGTGGGAAAATGATAGCACTGTAAAATCATAACATATATAAAATGAATGAACATATACAAAAATCGAAAATTTAAAATATAATAGAAATAATAATAAAAGAAAATAATGGTCGCAATAATAATTTAATAAGTTGTAACTTAAAACTTAATAAAATATGTAAAAAGTAATAGCAAATCTAAACGAGTAAACCTAAAAGCACATGAAAATATGGAGAACAAAATTTGAAGACTGAAAAACAAGTAAGACAAAATTAAAAGATTAAGACTAAGGGTTGTAAATATCAAAGATAATTAATAGTATAAGAAAATAAAGGTTAAAGATGAAAAGTACTACGAGGAAAATCCACGAAGAAAAATTAAAGAGAAAGGTTAGTCTACGTATAAGGTATCATGAATGTAGATTCAAACCAACTATACCATTCGTGATACCAAGGAAGAACATGCTCGCATACAATCTCATATCAATATATACGAGGAGAGAATCATGATGCAAGTTCAATAACTTCATCATTTAGGACACCAAACTGACACTCACACTCTAATGTCTACCCTAATTGTGTCTTCCTTATAATTTTGTACTACTCATTGAAGTCGGCTCTGATACCACTATGTAACATCCCGAATTCCAAACACATGTAATTCGTAGCACAACAGGATCTTTTATTGCAAATTCGTACAAATTTACAAGGAATATAAAAAAATTTCATTTATAACATGTTTGTTACAAACACACAGCAGAAGTTACATAAAATATACAGCTTTAACATTCAATATCTTAAATCTGGCAATAATCATCCGTATCAACTCATCTTTGCATCTTTCTCTATCTAATTCCTGCACTTGAAAACTATGGGCACATCAGTTGCATACAATTGACGCAATGCTATAATATAGCGATTCTCTTACTTTAGCAAATACAAACTTGAATGTGAAACAAAATGTGAAATTTGACTATCCTAAACATGTCAGTGTATGACATGAACTTAATGCCTAATGCAGACACACACTACGATGACACTAATGCAAAGTTGTTCGGATTCTATGCATCCTATACTACATAGGTCCGAGGGCAAGCCCTTATCGTTCTCCTCATTGTAGGGTTCAATCCCTTGTTATGAATTCCTACTACGGTGATTAATGTATTGTTTAGATATCCTGTGAATATCTAGTAACACCTCGATAATTCTTAAGAATTGCTCTCCCATCGCGAGTTGTAACTCCAATAATTCTGGAGAAGAAACCCACACCGTGAGCCATGACCCCGATAATTCTTCAGAGTCATTCTCCCACTGCGAGTGATTTTTGGACGTCATGTCTCACACCCCGATAATTCTGGAGACAAAACCCACACCGCGAGTCATATGGTACCTCATCACACAAATACCCCACGAGCGTCGCCTCGATCCCGATAATTCTGAAAAAGTATCTCCCACCGCGAGCGATTTTGGACATCACGCCTCACGCCCTGATAATTCTGAAGATAATCTCCCACGGCGTATTTTAATCCCGATAATTCTAAAGAAATGTCTCCCACCGTGAGTGAGTTTGGACATCATGCCTCACACCCCGATAATTCTAGAGATATCCCACCGCGAATCAAATAAGGTCCTCATACTAATGTTTTCCCAGACTTCATTACATCTCCCCCTAGTGTCTGTCCTTAGATTTAATTATAATCATCACATCTTAGAGCTAGTTTACCCTACCGGACTTAAATCAACACACGGAGAAATATTGGCCCACAGTGGCTACTTCTCAAACATAACTTGCCGGTCTCTATGGGTCTCGCTCAGCCTCTAGATTCCAACAACCATCTGAATATTGAGATCAACTAGATTACATCTAACCTCTTATAGAAATTTTCATTCACATCTTTTAACTTCTTTTATCTATTCTCTTCGCTATTATCAATCATGAAGTAACCAACTTCTTATAGAAACATTCAATAACACTTGATGAGTTAAAATCCTTATAAACATCACATGATTAATATTCCAAATTCATCCTTTAATTACCTTTCAATTTTTCATAAGGTACATCTTACTAACATTCTAATTTTAAATTCAATTTTATACGCTGTAAAAGTTTTAGGACAACTAGATAAAAGACATCAACCCAATGGTATTGAAAAAAAAATCTTTTAAATTCCAGTACTTCTCCAAAAATAGATTTCTTAGTTACATAGGAAACCTAAATGAGTCTACTACAACTTTGTAGTTAAGATCATCTAAAATTATCCTCAATTACTTCGTCTAAATTTATTTGCAAAACAGTAGGTTCAAAATTCGAAAATTGCAGCTCATGCTACTTGTAAAAATCATAGAAAATTATATACTTTATGAAACTTTGTTTTCTTTAGATCAAATTAGAGGTATAAAAGTCTACTATAACTTTGTAGTTATAAATTTTTCCAAAATACTATGTCTATAACCCTAAATTCATCGAAATCTACAGTAGGGTCAAAATGTTATACAGACTGCCACTGTTCAAACTTGTAAATTTCATTATAAATTCAATTCTTCATGGAAAATTTATTTCCTTGACTCTAAAAAAAGGTGAACGAGTCTACTTCATGTTCTTAGTTTTGACTTCTCTCAAAATACTTCATCTATGATGCTGAAATGATCAAAATCCTAAATGTGTACAAATTTGCAGCAACTAGCCAACTACCAACCAGTCCTAAGTTTGGATTTTATTAAAATAGTAAACAACATCCAAATATTATGTAATTTTAAGGAGTTGTTTTAGACATATACGAGATGCTCCTATAAAAGTTTTAACTGTAGATTCCATCTAGTTTAATTGTTATGATTTTTTTTTGAAGTGCAACTAGAACTCAAAGCAGAACCTTATGAAAATGCCCCTCAAATCAAACATATCATAGTTTCATACATTCAATCAACAAAAAGTAATCTAAATATGAATGTTCAATCTATATAAATGATCATGCACCTAACAATTCACACATGTCAAGCATTCTACTAATAAAACTATATTAGAAAGTTGAAGAAAACACCCACCACAGTTGTAGAATTCATAGCAAATATGAACTCCTAAAGAAGCCCCAAAGTCTCCTGGAAATCCGCGCCCAAGGGAAGAACCTCAGCAACCAATTTCAGCAGCACAGCAAGGATGATATGTTGTTCTTTTTTTTTTGGGTTTAGAAACTAGGATGAGGGTTTATAAGAGATTTAATTAATTATCCACTAACACAATTAACTACACACTTACTTACTTCTAAACCCTCTCGCCCTCTCACCCCTCTCACTCACATCTCCTGACCAGCAAAGCAATAGTGAAAAAAACACGTGCACGTGTATCGAATGTGTGTGCACACTATTTATTAAGAGTTTTTATTCAAATTAAATGCATATGTTATAATATGTAATATGTATTTAATAGAACTAGTTTAATTTAATTATAATTAGAGTCTTTGTGCTCAAATAAAACTAAACACACACACTTTATAAATTTTATTTTGAAAGAGAATACAGCCAACACACGCACTGCAAACATATGCATCACACGTAAAATAAATATTCAAATACGAAAATGGATTTGATAAATGGGAAAAATTTTAAATAATCGAAATACAATATACGAAAAATACATTTTATTAATTTTATACATACAACAATGTAATCAACACGCACATAGAAACACGTGCATCACATGTATAAAATATATTTGAGTCAAAATAAGAGAAAATTTCAATTTATAAAACAAATTCAAACAAGTTATAAAAATAAATAATTCAAATACGTAGAAATTTTATAATATTACACATAACGTTAGAATATACGTAATTGACACGTGTATTGAAAGCACGTGCAATGCGCGAAAAAAGAGAATATTTGATATTTGAGTTAAAATTTAAAATCAAATACATAATCAAATTTGGGAGAATGAAAAATATATATCAGAATCGAAATATAAAACACGTAGAGAATATTTTTATTAAAATACGTTACGGATATTACCTATAACAGTACAGTATAAAATACACGTGCGTAACACACGAGGTGCAAAATTGTCATCACTCAAATTTGTGTGGTGTTACAGGTTCTAACCATAATCAATTTGATCCTATGAGCCTAAGATGTCATGTACACATAAGATGTATATAGTATATAACACACTACACTATGTACACATACATAAATATAGAAAAATGAAGCAACCATAAAGGGAAAGAAAAAAGAGAGTGAAGATATTTTGTGTTTGAATCATGAAGAATCTAGGGTTTATAGGAACCCAAACACACTTGAGTATTTTGTGGATTCCTAAAAGGTTGTCCACTCTCACACTCAAGCCTCCCCTCTCTCTCTCTCTCTCTCTACATCATGCCAATCTCCCCCTCTCTAATTATACTCCTCCCCATAAGCCCTAGCCCACTTTCTCATTTTCTACTACATCCAACTATCGCTCATATCCTTCTATACACTCCGTTACTTCTCTACATTTTGAAATTTGAGGCAAGAAAGAGCCAAGAAGGACGAAGGAGAAGAAGAACTAGAAGCTTGGAGCAAAGAGGGCCAAAAGCAATGTTAGGAGCTTAAAGTTACAGTGCTATGATGTTTGATTTGATTATCGTATATTGATTGTTTGATACCCTTCAAGAGACTACTACAAATTCATCAGTAAAACCAAGTAGTAGCTCTCTTCTCGTGTTGTCCCCTTGATTTAAACCCAAGTCTTGTTATATATCATCATATGCATAACCACACGAATACATAGATTAGAAATATACATGTGAAGAATAATGATTGAATGCTTGTTTTGATTAGATGTGATATTCATGCTATAATGTTTTGTTAATAATAGAATTCCACCACAATGACTGAGATTAATTACCTGTTAATTGTTGCCATAAAGTCATATGCATGTGTGTACCGTTGTCGCTAATTAATGATTAATCGACTTACTGGCATGCTGGGTACCCCATGTTGTTTTGAGATTTTGATCCGGTTACTGTTGGAATTAGATTAAATCTTGTAAATGAAAGTCAGAGTTCCTGGAATCTAGTTTCAAGAAAATTTGATAGATCTAGATTCCGAGTTGTAGGAAATAAGTTATCACATTTTTTCGTACCGCTGAGTTTTAAATTCCACATTGTTATTCATGTGCACGTCGACACATTTTCACTAATCAAAACACCATGTTAATAGCAAATTTAAACTTGAAATTTACTTGGAAGTCACTAGACAAAATTGAGAGTCTTAAAATAAATTTTATGAAATTTTTAGATAGATTTCTAGACCCATCATGTATATGCTAACTTGACCCTAAACTGCTGTTAGAACACTAGATTAGTAAAGACCTGAACTTTTGACCAAGTAGCAGTTAAAATTTAGAGCAATTTAAATAAAAGTGGTAACCCTCTGTGTTAGGAATTCAAACATTTGATGGATTCTCAATCCAATTTGTAGAATAAAAAATATTCAAGTTTTGATATTGTACTGTCGAAACTCCACATTTGCTGTTTATAATTACATCGCCATGTTAAATTAATTGAAACAGTAGGGTAACTTAAGAAATTAGACCTGATAATCTTAAGAATGTTAATTAACAATGTCAGGAACTTAATTATAGTTTTGGTGAGAATTTTATTTAAGTTTTTTGTGGAATTATATGTATAATAACATGATGCTGACTTGCTGCCTGAATAGTAAACTCGTTAAGAACCAACTAGTAGCCACATTTACTGTTGTCAAAATGTATCGTGCGAATATGCGTCAGAACTGGCAGAGAGTCTAGTTTCTAGAACCTCTGTCAGAATCTGATTTGCTTCCCCGTAGTAGTGTGAAAGTCGACTTTTGCACAGCAATATCTTGCTGTCCAGAAATTACATTCCTCATGTTGATTGTAAATTGTTTAAACTTTGTATTGCATTACATATCGTCCATTGTACAATCCTTGATACATCATTCATATCGTTCTTGACACTATTCCATTGATTGCACGTTAATGTTTCATGTTAAATAAATTAATAATAAGCCGGAGTATTAGGGTCGACATGGTAGTGAACAATCAGTGACTGTACTCGGTTGAGGGGCCCATGTTTCCCTATCTTGTTATCTTGTTATCTTGTTTTCTTGTTTTCTTGTGGATAAAGTCTTGTTATGGAATGTAGATTGTGGATTCTTGTTATTGTTATCATGCCGAGTAGATGATCTGTAGAGTTTACCACTATAGTCTAAACGTTCATTACTTGTATGCACTAAACCTGTGGTATGGGACACAGTACTACATGCATTAGATGAGATAATAAAATATGATAGACGTGGGATTGATACTGTATTGATCTCGATTATTGTTACCAACTTGAAATCTTATTTTATTTTATTGTTACTTGTTAAATTGTTGACTATAGACCTTGCCTCATTATCAATAATTTTGTTGTCAGTTGATATAGTACTTGTCCCTTGTTCATTGGTATTTACATGTCTTGCTTATTGTTCCTTGCTTGTACTACTTGCTGTTTGTGACTTGCTCTAATGGACATTTTCCTCACTCTAGACTATGAGCTCGCAGATACACAAGAAGATTTGTCCGAAAGACTTAGTGAACAAACCTTCTAGGGATTGGAGCCAATTGTTGGCCATAATAATTATCTTGTCATTGTCATTTAAATTTGAGTACTATTGTTGTGATTACATTTTGTATTTTGGGGTTTGTTGACCCGAAGTTTGTTCTTTCCAGTTGTTGGTTATTGTCGAGATATTTCATGTAATATCTATGTTTTGTATTTTTCCTTTAGTATGCTTGGAGGAATTTGTATTTCATATTGTTGAGTTATATATTACAACTTATGAATGATGCAAATCATTCGCTGGGCCTTCGTTACGTGCTCGTATTCTTGTATTTTGGGAAGCGGAGCGTGACATTTAGTATGTTCTACTAGTCTGTGTTTAGAACATGCATGTTAAATTTGATAACTTTTCGACAACGTTTGCCATATAAATAAAATCCGAAACCACTGACTGTTCTAAAAAGAAAGACAGTGTTGAATGTAAACTGCTTTGTTTTTAGTTACTTTTCAAAGGGCCACATCTTGATAAATACCTTATAGATTCACGTGAAATTTAGATATGTGCTGTTCTCATATATAGAGATCTTATTTTACAAATTTCAAGAAGTTTAGATAGTATTTGATATTTTAAAAGGATTTTTATGTCAGCACTGGTTAGTTGTTGCTCTGTTTTGGAGGCTTCTGCATGCATGTTAGACAATGACTCTTTTGACCATTTAAACAACATAAACTGATGAAACTTATAACTAAAGAGTTGTAGTAGACAAGTAGAGCTTTCTGGAATATCTAAGAACTTAAGATTCTAAGTTGTACACGATTTATGATGGTTTTTACAATATATAACAGATGTATGTAGATCCTGTAAGTTTACTGTCTTGATGCCATGTTCATGAACTTGATTTGCTGTTTTGTGGCTAATAAAGCATGATATGAATGTGGGAATGAATTTTTATCTATGTTTCATATTGTGGTGCAGCTCATATATGCTTTGTGGGAGCAAATAGAAATGAGTTGTTCACTGTTTTAGGTTAAATGTTGCAATAAGTGATTAAGTGTTGATGTTGATTGCTTAGGATGAGATTCCTACCAACTTGTGTTGTTTGTTGCTGTCTACCTTGGGTAGAGGCACGAGGATCACTCAATCGCGTCTCTTTATGGAAATAGGTTCGGGAGAGATCCTATGTTGGCATGATCGCCAATTGTATGCTTGCTGTTTGGAATTGCAATATCCCATTTGTAGATCTTTTGAGCACTCTTTTTGGGTATTCATTGTGTAGCATTTATTCCTAGAGTAGTGTACTCTTGTTGGGCCACTTTGGTTGAGTTTTGAGACTCTAGGATTAGGTCCTGATGGTATATCTAGACGGGTATCATAGGAACCCATGTTGCATCGAACGTGTTAGAGGAGATGACTCGTGCACCGACGTGCTCGCCGCTCATGGAAGGATCCCATGGCTGTGTTTGGTACTACCACTTGTCGAGGGCCGTGGAGCGTGAAGGTTAGCAAAAGCAACGTGTTTAGGTCAGGCCGAGGTTGCGATCGAACTCCAAGCATAGATGGCGGTTGCGGTGATCGACGGAGTTGGTTCGCCTTTTGGTTGGGCCAAGTGTGGGCGAGGTGAGCCAACCCTTGGGCCGGAATGGAGGGCTAGATTGAGTCATGTTGTGGGATGAGTTAAGTTCAAAATATGGAAAATGTAGATTAACCAGAAAAGAGCCTACAAGTATAACTTAACTAGTTATTCAAAATAAATGAATGTGGTTACTAAGTTAGGACATGGAAAGTTGATAGATTGCCTAACTAAGGGGCAATTGGTTAAATGAAATAGGCCTAGGCTCGCCTAATAATTCTAACTTCTATTATGAGTTAATGAAAAAGGGGAGTAGAGCCAAATTAGAGTAATGGGATTAATGGAATCAAATAATCAAATAATTAAAGAATCAAGTAATAATTTTAGTAATTGTATAATTAACCATAGTCCTGAGTTCTGGTTCTAGTTTTGGGTTAGTACCCTTGGGCTTGGTAGCGTCTTAGGAATAGATCGTGTCATTGTTGAATGTAAGGACATGCACTAGTTGGGTATCGTATTCATCCTGTGAAAGGGACACGCGTGGTGCCGTCTCATCTGGTCAAGGGGACACGGGAGACATTGTCTCGACTGTTAATTTCTGGAGTTTAGTGATAAGAGCGGGATGCGGACGTGAGTCGTATGTCCTGTTGGAACTTAGGGGAAGTACCCTTAAGCTTCCGTTTATGTTTTGAGTTATCAGTGCAAATGTGGAGCAAGAGTTTAATTCTGCGGCCTTTAATGGAGTAGTGATGGCTCTACAATCTGCCTTATGTTCACGATAACTGTAATGCTCCGAATTCCAAACAAAGGTAATTCGTAGCATAAACAAGATCTTTACTTCAATTTCGTAGAAATTTACAAGGAATTTAAAACTTTTTCATCTACAATATTGTTCTTTATAATAACACAGCGGAAATAAATAAGTACAACACCACATATGATAATAGAAGCTCTTCAATCTTATGACAACCCGTCACCATGGATTCAAGTCCATGCCAAATCCAATCTTGCAATTAGGAAACTGTGGACACATCTGTTGCATACAACTAACGCTATGCTATAATACAGCGATTCCATTATCTTAACAATTACATACTAGAATACAGAAATAGAAAAGTGACCATCCTAATTATGTCAGTGTATGATATGAACTTAATGTCTAACACAGACATTTTTCTACTTACAATGACATTAATGCATACATGTTCGGTATCTATGCATCCCATACTACATAGGTACAAGGGCAAGCCCTTATCGTACTCCTTATTAAAGGGTTCAATCCATCGTCATGAAAATACTACTAAGGTAAGAAAAAAAAAGGTTTAGACATTCCACGAGTATGGATTCCAGCTCCGGAATCCACCGTTCGATTATACAGAATCCTTGTCGTGCGAACATCCCGCAAGTGCCGCTCTAGCCCCAGAATAGGTTGGAGATCTTCCTCCTATCCGCTCAACCATTCATGATCCCGGAATCCACCACCCAATCAATCATAGTTCCATATTTAATTAAGGCTCGTCTTGCTTCTCAAGCAACCACAGTCCTGAAATCCATCGTCCGACTGGGTCTATAGTCCCGGAGTCCGCCGCACGACTATATAGAAACTCCCCACTTACGTTTGCCCAGGTTTTATCACATCTTCCTTTCTAGTGCCTGTCCTTAATTCTGTTTTTAGTTATCATGGTCTAGAACTAGCTTACCCTGCCAGACATAAACTTGCGCAACAGCATTCCAGGTCCATATTAACCATTTCACAAAATTTTATTTATCAAAATTGCCAGACATTACGGGCCTCGCTTAGCTCCTAGAAGCCATCCATCTCAACATAGAGATCCTCTAGGTTAATCTTAACCTCTTCATAACAATTTCACATTCATTACAAATCATTTAAATTTTTCATTCATTCTCTTTAAATTGACCAACACATCTCAAGATAATTTGATTTGAGAAAGATCCTTACAAAATAACGAACGTTTATTTCCCCAAAAATACATTCTTTGTTCTTTTCTTGATTTGTCATATAAATCATCTTTTCATAAATTATAGGATGAAATTCATTTTTTCATATTGTACACACATTCTAGGATAAATTTTCACTTTTGAATCTTTCACCACAAAATGAAATATTACTAAGTTCACTCCTTAAATAAAATACTATAACTTCCACCCGAGTAAATTCCCCCAATTTATATTTGATTATATCAATTATTCCAATGTTTGCTCATTAAAAAATAAGCAAGTATTCTAAAAGAATTCAAAATACCCATCTTGATATACTATTCAATAAGAAATGTGAATTTTACTCCCAATTTAATTTTTAAATTTGTACAAAATTATCTCAAAATATTCCATTAATATTAAGTATGATTTAAATTCATTATTAATCAATTTTATGTAATTTGGCTAATAGGAGTAATAATAAGAAAATTTTTAAAATTCAAATACCCCTACCCAACGTCGAACCCAAGACTAGCAGTAACCCAACCGCAACCCCCAACCAGTGAGCTGACCCACTGTTGGTGCAGAAATCCACACATAAATTCTCATATATTTCTATCTATTGTTCTAACATTTCATTAAATTTTTCAAAAGAAAAAGAAATCCCTAATTTTCGAACCCGCAACCTAACAGCCCTGTACACAGCGACCCAAGGCCAACGCCAAAGACCAAGCGCTCAACCCTCACCATGTGACTATAATTTGTATAAAGATTTATTTAACTATGAACTCTCTATTTCATAACTTTAATAAAATTTTAAACCATAGTTTTGATTCTACAATAATTTCTACAACTCTTATACACTGTTCTACGAATTTCATCAAATCTCCAGGAACAAAAAATTATTTAATTTGACATATCGACATGAATTTTAATCTACTTAGAATTTTTATAGAATTTTAACACCTAGTTTGCATTCGTAAGTTGGTTTAATCAACTTAATTTCATAGTAGCAAAGAATATAGAAATTGCTCATACAAAAGAAATGAAAGCACTAATTCATCATAGAAATTTGTACAATCTACTCTAATTTGACATATGGCATGGTTATTTCTACACATGACAGAAGAAAATTATCTTCTCCAATAATTTAAACACAAATTTTTAGAGTATTTCGCACACACACATTTCATGTAGTATTATTATCTAAGCATGCAACCTACAAAATTTTTGGAAAACAATAGTAACACCTACTCAATATCTACTCATCATTCAATGTATTTATACCAAATCATGAATTCTACAAATCACTAGAAAGCATGAGAAGCATCCACACATTCACATACTAACTATGACTAAGAGTGCACAATTAAAATTCAAGAAAACTTCTACACTTATACACACCAATTAAATTAGCATCTACATATATTTATGGCTAAGCATGCACAATCTACTGAAAATTAGAAGACAATGAGAACACCCACCTCTTGAAGAATCCCTAGCAATTAGAACTCTTAGAAATAACAACTCCAATTTCGACTCATATTAAATAAACCCCAAAAACCAACAACATGATTGAATGAAGCTCCAAAATCGACAACAACTCTTTTGCAAAATGCCAAAAAAGAAATTTTAATTTGGTCCTTTGTCCACTAAATGAATGAATGAATTGTTCTTTGATTTGGGAGGGTATTATAATGGAAAAATGATGGGGAAGTTAATAAACTGCCCACTAAATTCAATTAACTACCACTAACTCATCCACTCTGTCAAATTAGAAGTTTTTCGCTCCGGTAAAGAAATGGCCTGTAATGCCCCGAATTCCAAACACAGGTAATTCGTAGCAAAAACATGATCATTTACTTCAACTTTGTACAAATTTACAAGAAATTTAAAACTTTTTCATTTACAACATTTTTCTTTACAATAACACAGCGGAAATGAATAAGTACGGTAAAACATATGATAAAGGAAACTCTTCAACCTTATGTCAACCCATCATAGTGACTTCAAGTCCATGCTAATCCAATCCTGCACTTGAAAACTGTGGGCACGTCAGTTGCATACAACTGACGCAATGCTATAATGCAGCGATCTCACCATCTTAACAAACACAAACTTGAATGTAGAAAACATAGAAGTGACTATCCTAAATATGTCAATGTATGATATGAACTTAATGCCTAATGCAGACATTACACTATGATAACATTAATGTATACTTGTTCGGATTCTATCCATCTCATACTACATAGGTCCGAGGGCAAACCCTTATTGTACTCCTCATTATAGGGTTCAGTCCATCGCCATGCAACTTACTACCATGACTACTACGAGATTTAAACACTTTGTAAGTATTGGTTCTCGCCCCGAAATACTGGAGATCAATCCCACTATGCTGATCATCATGGGGCCTATTTCATCGCTCGTCCCGGAATACTGGGATTGTCTCATTCCGCGAATCATCCTGGAACCCTCATTGTAGAAATATCCCATGAGAGTCGCTCTCGTCGTAGAATACTAGAGATCAATCCCACCCCGCAGATTATTCTGGGATCTATTTCATCTCTCGTCCCGGAATACTGGGGATTGTCTCACTCCACGGATCATCCTGAAATCCATAACTCACATTTGCTCTTGTTTCATCATATCTCCAACTAGTGCATGTGCTTAGTTTAAATTGTAGTTATTAAGACCTTGAGCTAGCTTACACACCAGGCTTATACTAAAACACTGAGAATGTTAGCCCACACAAGCTATTTCTCAAAGAGAAAGTTAACCCACACTGGCTACTTTTCAAATTTCATATATCATAACCTACCAATATTCTGGGTCTTGCTCACTCAAGAATAAATAACCATCTAAATAAAGAGATCGCATAAGTAACATCTAACCTCATCATAAACATCTCATTCATTATTCATCATTTCTTTTAGACCTGTACTCCTTATGTTTATAATCTTAATGTAAATGAACACTTATAACCGTGCAATTAGTCAATTTCTTGTAGACAACACTCAGTAAACATTTCTAATTTATCACTTAACAATAACCAACAACTTTTAATTGATAAACCCTTTGCAAAACATTGCATGATTAATATTTCAAATTATATGCTTTTATTATCTCGTAGTCTGTCATATAGCACCTCTTTGCATAAGTTTCTAAATTTGTATTCCATTCCCAAAATTTTAGATCATTTTAACATAAGCAAATACCCTCAAATTTAGACTAGAAACTAGATTCATCTAGTACATTGTCTAATATAACATTTAAATCTCCACAATACATATTAAAATAGTGTAGAATTATTTTAAAATGCTAAATATTTCTACAATAATTCCCAATTTTTGAACCATAAAAACGTTTAAAATGAAAATAAAAGCGAAATTGTGCACACCCGGGATTGAACCCAGGCGCACAGCAATCCCGAACCGCAACCCAAGTGCGCCCAACAACCAATAAGTCCATGTGTTGTTGGTGTAAAATTCTAAACCCAATTTTTTTATAAGTTTTTGCTCATTGTTTGATCAGTTTTCAGAATTTTCAAACAGAGAAACCCCCACTAGAGCTCGTACCCGCGACCCCTAGCCATTGTACACAACGCTCGAAAACACACCCGCAAACCAAGCTCTCAAGGCTCTTAATCTGATTAATTTACTATCCTAACTCTTTTAATGCCACTCTCTGTTTCATGATTTCATTAAAAATTTCGATGTCAAATTTCTACGCTTTAACTTGTAAAATTCCGGAAAATAATTTTTCCTTCTAATTGAGTATATTAGCCTGAAATCAATCCTGTAGCAATCTATTCCAAAAATAAGGAAATTATTGCCAAACTTGCATGATTTGTTCATAGTTCTACAACTTGAACCATATAAATTATTGTTCCCTATACAACAATATTTTTGGGAATTTTCACATCATTGTATAAAGGAAATTTTAATTCCATGGGCTTTCATAAATTTTCTACTAGGAAGGCATTCTATTAAATCTCTGTTAATTCAATTATCTACTACATGGTTGCAATTTAGCATGTACTAGTAAATTTGCTAGAGATGTTAATTTACACACAAAGCCAATTCCATCATTCATCTACATATTTCTAACATGTACAATTACTAATATTTTAGAAGATAATGAAAACCATACACATTCACATACTAACTATGACTAAGAGTGCACAGTTAAAACTATAGAAAGCTTCTACACTTATATACCTTAACTAAATTAACATCTACACATGTCATGGATAATTAAGTACAATCTATATAATTTTAAAAGACAATGAGAACACCCACCTTAAAAAGCTCCTTGTAGTTGAATCCTTAGCAAAATGCTCCACCAAAAGCTCCACCAAAAGCAAAACTGCAAGCTCTCCTTTTGCCAATTCCCGAAACCAAAACACCCTTGGACTCTCTTTATCTTCTTTCTCTTCTTTTTTGATTCTAGTTGTGTTCACTTCCCCACTCTCCCAATCTCCCACTCCATCACATGGCCGGCCAAACTAGGAAAGAAAGGCACGTGCACGTGCATCTAATGTGTGTGCACACTTCTTCATAAAATTTCATTATTGGTTTTTAATTAAACTAGTTGTGTATGTTCCACGTTGTAATGTAAACTAGTTTATCTAAATTTTAAATGAGAATTCATGCGCGTTAAATGCACACCTAAAATTTAGGGGCTTTAATTTATAATAGTTTTAATTTGTTGCAAAATATAGATTTAAATCTAGTTGATTTTTATTAAAATTAACCACACACTAGTGACTTGTAAAATGAGAGGAAAATTTTCATGACTCAAGACAATTTTATTAATCAACACGTGCACAAAATTACGTGCAAAGTACGTGCAAAAGAAAATATTGAAAAT
This sequence comes from Hemerocallis citrina, assembly GCA_017893485.1. Taxonomy (NCBI): domain Eukaryota; kingdom Viridiplantae; phylum Streptophyta; class Magnoliopsida; order Asparagales; family Asphodelaceae; genus Hemerocallis; species Hemerocallis citrina. The sequence goes on along the minus strand of CM030358.1, from coordinate 383,689,093 downwards.
AAATATGTAAAATATATTTCATTAATTCTATATATGTATACAATAATATAATCAATGCGTGAATAGAAAACACGTGCACCGCACGTGTAAAAATATATTTGAGTCAAAATAGGAGAAAAATGATTTTCAATTTATGAAATGAATTCAAAAAAGTTATAAAATAAATAATTGAACAAGTAGAAAATTTTATAATATTACACGTAACAGAAAATATACTTAATCGACACATGCATTGAAGCACGTGCAATGCGCATAAAAATACAAAGATTAAAATTAATATTTGAGTTGGCACGGAATAAGATAAAAAAATGAATTTTGAGAAGACGGTAAAGTGTATAAATAATCAAAATACAAAATACGTAGGATATTTATATTAAAATACATTACGGATATTACCCGTAATAGTATAAAATATATGCGCGTAATACACGTGGAGCAAAATTATCATAACTCAATTTTGCGGGGTGTTACAATAATTTTGGGTAGAGGCAGGAATGGAGAAGGACCATGATTCTGGCGGAAGCAGAATGATCACTGGCCTGATCGGGAATGGAGAAGGACCATTATCCAGCCGGAGTGGAGAAGAAACATGATCTTAATGAGTAGAGTCACCACTGCCATTCAGAGTGGAGAAGGACCACGATCTAATTACAGTAGTGGGGTTTGGCCGTACCGATTGCAGACTCTACCAGTCACTAGAATGAATGTCAAAAATGTAACACCCCGGTAATTTTCAAAGAGTATAAAAATAATATATAAATATATATATATAAGTTCAAAGTATGAAATGAAATAGGCTGTATGTTCTAATTATAGCTTGAAAAAAATGAAATGGTAAAATGAATGGTGATTTGAGTGGGTGGGGGTCCCACGGGTAACTTAATACAAAGCAAATAAGTTTCTCGTAGCCTTGTATGCTGTCTTCAGCAGGCTTGACTTCGTTAAAGCCATTTGGTTGACGTGACATGCTATGTGTGGAGGGCCCCACCCTGGTGTTTGGGAGTGTGTGTCACTCACGTGAGTACTGCTGTGCATTTACGGGAGTATTGTGAAAGAGATTAGTACCACATCGAGAATAGAGATGAATATAATAATATTAAAATATAATAGCCTATGATCAAGAGTCATCTAATCGGTTAACCACCTTTTGAGAGGCAGCCTGTAGTGGGCAGTTGTACTACATAGTATCTAATTTGTATTCTAAATTGTATAAATTGTCTGAGCTAGGGGCAGAGGCATTATAAATGGTATTAGAGCCGAATTTTGATACCGAGTGTGGAGCATATAGTTGGGCGATGTACTTCAGGACTATAGACCCAGTCGGGCGGTGTACTTCGGGACTGTGGTCTGCCCTCATGTACTCCGGGATTATAATTAGTCGGGCGGATAGAAGAGCAGATGCTCCACAACGGCTAGAAAGGAGATCCTGCACTAGATTGTGTATGTCTTGTCCTCAGCGAGGATGCGAGGACGCTGATTTCTGAATGGGGGTGTGTGTAACACCCTGGTAATTTTCAAAGAGTATAAAAATAATATATAAATATATATATAAGTTCAAAGTATGAAATGAAATGGGCTGTATGTTCTAATTATTGCTTGAAAAAAATGAAATGGTAAAATGAATGGTGATTTGAGTCGGTGGGGGTCCCACGGGTAACTTAATACAAAGCAAATAAGTTGCTTGTAGCCTTGTATGCTGTCTTCAGCAGGCTTGACTTCGTCAAAGCCATTTGGTTGACATGGCATGCTATGTGTGGAGGGCCCCACCCGGTGTATGGGAGTGTGTGTCACTCACGTGAGTGCTGGTGTGCATTTTCGGGAGTATTGTGAAAGAGATTAGTACCACATCGAGAATAGAGATAAATATAATAATATTAAAATATAATAGCCTATGATCAAGAGTCACCTAATCGGTTAACCACCTTTTGAGAGGCAGCCTGTGGTGGGCAGTTGTACTATATAGTATCTAATTTGTATTCTAAATTGTATAAATTGTCTGAGCTAGGGGCAGGAGCATATAGTCGGGCGGATAGGAGGGCGGCTCATTGAATACAAAGCAAATAAGTTTCTTATATGCTTGTATGCTGTCTTTAGCAGGCTTGACTTCGTCAAAGCCATTTGGTTGACGTGGCATGCTATGTGTGGAGGGGCCCACCCGGTGTATGGGAGTGTGTGTCACTCACGTGAGTGCTGCTGTGCATTACGGGAGTATTGTGAAAGAGATTAGTACCACATTGAGAATAGAGATGAATATAATAATATTAAAATATAATAGCCTATGATCAAGAGTCACATAATCGGTTAACCACCTTTTGAGAGGCAACCGGTGGTGGGCAGTTGTACTACATAGTATCTAATTTGTATTCTAATATGAGAATGTACAAGAGTAGGATGCATAGCGAGGGATCGACCCTGATAATCTGGAAAACGTTGCTTGGTTGGAGAGTATGTAGTATGGGATGCATGCATCTCCAATCAATTGTGAATTAGTGTAGGAGCATCGTGTGCATTCATTTTTTTGTGCATTAGAATTTAGGTCATGGCATACACCAACACTTGGCTTGACATCACATTTTTCTTTGCATCAAATATTGGTTGTTGATGTTTTGGAGTCGCTGTTTTTATCAGCATTGTGTCAGTTGCATTCAATTGGCGTGCCCACATTTATTCGATTGTAGGATTGCGGATCGTGGAGGGGACTCGAGCTGCAGAAGGCATTGGTGGAATGACATTGTCCAATTCGTTTGATGAGGTTCCTGATTGTTGCACAATGTAATTTGTTGATGGAAATGATCGTTGTAAATTCATGATGTAAATTTCGCTGAATAATTTTGTACGTTGTAAAAACATTAGTGGCAACAAAAGTTTTACATTTCCTGTAAATTTTCTATGTTATTGACTCATTTGAAGTAAGATTCTAGCTTGTGTCTCGAGTTTCTGGTTTGGGAAATTCGGGGCACTACATAGTGGTATCAGAGCCGACTTCAAATTGTAGTCTAACATAGTAGGAAATTAGACTTGGATGCTTAGTTAGAGTCGAGTTTAGTTCGACACTAGGATGATCGTAAATCATACTGTTGCATTTTGCAACTTATGTTTATAATTTTTCCTATGTCTGACCTAATCCCAGTGTAATTTTTCTTCTACTAACTATTATGGTGCAACTGGATGTCGAGGGAGAAAATCTGTAACCGGACGTCAATGGAGGCAAACCTGCAACTGGAAGTCGAGGAGGCAAAATCTACAACCGAATGTCCAGAAGGCAAACATGCAACCAAGGGTCGAGGAGGCAAATCTACAGCCTGATGTCAAGGTGGAGAGCTTGCATTCGGACGTCAATAGAGGCGAGCCTGCAATGCGAGAGTCGAGGAAGAAGGTGGAGAAGGATCTCGCTAGGCATTTAGCAGGAACGTCGACAAGCTGCAAGGAGATTGAAGTGACATTTCTTGGTTTTGCTCCTTTTTCTAAGGAGGGAGTGGCCACCGACCCAGAAAGAAAGTATCAAAGCTTGAAGCAGTATTTCTGGTGGACAGGAACGAGCAAAACATTGCTAACCTTGTGGTTAGGTATTGCAGGTACTAGAAGGAACCATAAATTAAGACCGGAAGCCTGATGACCGATGCGGCCGTTGCTTACTCCAGAACAAAAAAGAGGAAATATCAGCAGAATCCCATTGAGAAGCCAGCAGAAGTACACATGGAAGGATTTTTCGGAGTACCAGTATCGACAACTTTCAAGGGGATTGCAAGTTTACTTTTCGGTGTCGGGGGAAACTGCGAGAGGCTCTGGGGATGAGAACCGACTTCAGCATAGCTTTTCACGCACAAGCAGATGGGCAAACGGGAGGAGTCACACTAAATGCAAGGCGGTGTTGAGAGATGGCATCGAGCACTTTGGAGGGACCAGTTCATCAAAGGAGCCATTTGGGAATCCGTAACTAGCGTTTTCGTTCTTTTCATTTTCCCCTCTTTTTGTAATATTTTATTTGCATTGAATAAAATACTCTATTTTTCTTTTTTGATCATCTTAATTAAATTTTGTTCATCAATTGCTCTTATTCTTCTTGTTGAGCTATTTTTGTGTTGATCCTATTTTATTTGATTGAGAGTATTTTATTGAACCCTATTGTCTTTAAGTTCACCTTTTATTGAACCCAGAACCCAATTACAATTGTTTTTAGACCAAACTCACTATTATTGGATCTTAAACTATTAATCCAACATCCTAATTGCACCCTATAAATATAATCCAATTGCAAACCCTAAAAACACACAATTTGAAACCCTAATACTAGCTGTCTTTCTCTCTCATCTCTCTTTCTCTCTCCCCGATCTGCAACCAACCCCCCGACCAACTCCGTCAACAACCCCTGATTAGCCCTCAACCCCTCGACCTCGGGCTATGCCACCAGCGCTGACACATCCCCAGTGGCCAGCACCAATCGATGCCTGCTACTGCTCCTCTATTTTCCCGCCCAAAACAGAGCAACCAAACCCCACTACTACTGTCCCTTGTTCCCGATCGACGCCAGCACAGCGAGTCCCGCCATCGACGCCCTCGACGCCCTCGACGTCGACCCAGTTCCACCGTCGTCTCTGACCAGCGATGCCGTCGAGCCAAGCCAGACTGAGCCCCTTGCTTTTGCTGTTTTTACTGAGTTCACTTTTGTGCACGTAGTTTGCAAGTAGTTTGTGGGTTTGTGAGTTCGTTGCTTCGGGGTTCTCATCCCATTATTCTTAGTTTTCAAATTTATCGTTAATAACGCAAGTCACTTTCCTCTTCAATTGAATCTTGTATCAAATTCAAGTTTTTATTGAAACTCTTGCAAGTAGATCCAATTGTTCATCGTATCATATATTGTTGTTCTTTTCGTTGAGTATATTGAGGGTTTACATGAGCTAACCAAATATCCAAGACTTCGTGCTTTTATTGAATCCAAAAATTGAATCTTTCATGCATCCATGTAGTATTGATGATAGGGTTACTCATATAATCACAACATGATTAACCTACTGTAGAAATAATCGTTAGGTGGTATGTTTGATTGGTCGATTGATGTTTGATTGATGTTAAAATAGTATATGTGTGTTTTTTTAATTGTATTTACCATGCTATTACACCCATCATGTTGATTATAAGATTTATTGACTATAGAATTGATAACCATTATGTTTAATCAATTTATTACATGAAAAATACCCAAAAATCTGTTTGTTGCTTGCTGTCTGTATTTTGCATGACATTTTTGACCCAATATTTAAACTCAAAATATATAAATTTCTGAATAATAGTTGTAGCCCTATGTCTCTAGTTTCCAGAACATTTTGAATCGCTAAATTCTGAGTTGTATTGCAAAAGTTATGGTCGTTTTACTACTGCTTTTTTTTATTTCCAGAATTTCAGATTCTTGTATATTTCATGTTCAATCTATTAAAAGGATAATTTAATGTTAAAATATTGTTTTGATAAATTCCAGAATGATAGTTAACATGTTTAGGAGTCTAATAAATATTTATGATGATTTTATTATTGAGTTTTCACAGATTCTAAAAATAAAATAATATGATGTCGATTTTCTGCCTGAACATATAATCTGTAAAGAATGATGTATTTGATCTAGCTAGTATTGTCAGATTTTTTATTGTAAATATGAGTTGGAACCGTGTGGATGTCTAGTTTTCAGAATTTCTGACGGTTTCAGTTTTCGATATCTGTAGCAGTAGGAAAACTGATTTTTGTACACTTACCTCTTGCTGTCCAGAACTTTGTTTTCCAGATTTACTTAATATAATTATTCTTATATCATTGTTCTAACACCCCGAAAAATAAAATGATTTATTTTGCATTACTAAATAATAATATATTGGTAAAGTTGACTATTTCGACTATTTTTTTGAAATTGCAATTTTGCATGTGCAATACACGTGTAGAGTTCAGAAATTTTCTATTCTTAAAATTTTATGGTTAATGATTGATTTTCCTCATTTATTTATGATATTTTTGTTGATTCTTGATTTTGATGATCACAACACACTGCAACATGTGTCTATGCTATACAGCTAAAATTGCAGGTTGTACATACAAAAGACCATTTCAGCTGAACAAATGAACAAGCGCAAAGGCTCCAGATAAAGACTGTTTTAGACAACACACAAGACAAGACTCAAGACAAGACTCAAGACTTAAAACAAGACTCAAGACTCAAGACAAGACTCAAGACTCAAATCAGGACTTCAAGCTCAAATGTGTCAAATTGTTGTCTTGTAAAACATTGTATTTTTTCCTTTGTTGAGTCTTAGTATGATTGTAAAGCCTTGTCACACACACATACACTCACTATTTCATAAATGTGTGTTTTTCAAAAACAACAAAAGAGTCAAAACAGTTTGATATAATTTAACTGTTGAGTACCAGTCGACTGATACCTCTGGCAGTCGACTGACAGTACAAAACTGTTTAAATTTATTCAAACTCTGACCAGTCGACTGATATGGCAACCCAGTCGACTGTTCGAGTGCTTTTGACCGTTTTCTGTTTTCAAAATTGAATTTTCAAAATCAAAAGCTTTAAGATCCGTTGGTTGACAGTTGGAATAACTATCTCCCAACGTCCAGAAGATCTAACTTTATAAATAGAGTTCAGATCTCACTGAAAAGATCTTACAACATACTTTTTAAGATCCGAGCACTCTTTGAGAAATTTCAAGTGAAAAGTGAGAAAAAGCTTTCAAGTTCAAAATCCTCTGGTTCTCTACACTCAGTCCAGTATAACAACGATTTCGTTCTGGACTGGGTATAGAAGTCAATCTTGGTTTTAGCCACGTGCAACAAAACAATACACCAACAAGGCTATAGGTTGACTGTAATATTTTTCTTGTTTCTTTTTGCTCTCGGTTGGAGAGTGGTTTAGACTCTAGGTTGTAGAGTCGGTTTATTTCACTCTCGGTAGTAGAGTGGGTCTGCTTTCTCTGGTTGAGAGAAAGGACTACAGGTTAGACAAGGTTGTTGTCTTAACGCCGTAGGGTATTCTTGTAAACTTGTTTTTCAAGAATAGTGGAAATCTCAAGTGGGTTGCTTGGGGACTGGATGTAGTTCGGAAGGACCGAACCAGGATATATCTTGTGTACTCTGTGATTGGTTGTCTTGATCTTGCAATTACTCTTGTTTACTTAAGTTCTGTAAAACTTGTTTGGACAGTCGACTCCTTGCACTATCGGTCGACTGGTCAGTCTTGTAGAAGTTGTAATTTCACTGTGTCTTCAGTCGTCTGTCTCATATATAAGTCGACTGTACAGAGTTGTTGTTTTTGCTTTATTTTGATCATATCAGTCGACTGGTTCACAACCAAGTCGACTGCACCGAAGAAAATTTCCGTAGTTTTTTTATTAACACTATTCACCCCCCCTCTAGTGTTTGTTGTCTCGCCTACCGGATCCAACACTTGGTATCAGAGCGAGGTTACAGGCTATGGCAACTACTTCAAATACAAATCAGTACCATGAAGGCCAATCTACACAACGGCCACCACTATTCGATGGAACTAACTACAATTATTGGAAGTGCCGAATGAGAATCTACCTCCAATCAATCAACTATGAGATATGGCAAATGACAGAGATGGAATACACTGCTCCTACTATTCCATATGCACAATGGAATGATGATCAAAAGAACCAAACGATGAACAATGCCAAAGTAATGAATGCTTTATTTTGTGCACTCACAAAGGAAGAATTCAACCGTGTATCCAATGCTACAACTGCACATCAAATCTGGCATACACTCGAGGTGACACATGAAGGAACAAATAAAGTTAAAGAGTCTAAAATCTCTGTTCTTGTTCACAGGTTTGAGATGTTCCGAATGAAGGACAATGAGACTGTGTCCGAGATGATCACTAGATTTACTGATATCACTAACTCTCTTGTGGCACTTGGAAAGATTTACAATCAAGCAGAGATGGTTAGAAAAGTCTTAGGTGCACTCACTTCAGAATGGGAAAAGAAGACTATGGCAAATAGAAGAAGCAAATGACTTGTCACAACTTTCTCTTGAGAATCTTGTGGGCAATCTCATGGCATACGAGGTCCAACTTGAAAATCGAAAGAAGGATACAGAATCTCACCAAGCAAAGAAGAAATCATTGGCTTTTAAAGCCATGACAGATTCAGAAGATGAGGAAGAAGATGAAGAGGAGATAGCAATGTTCACTCGAAGATTCAAAAAATTCTTAAAGAAAGGTAAGTTTAATTCTAAAAATAGAGATTCTAATGACCCTCCTACATGTTTTAGGTGCAATAAAACAGGACACATGAAGAAGGATTGTCCCCTTGAGAATGCAAAGAACAAGGGAAAACCATCCAACTTCAAAAAGGATAAATATTCAAAGAATAAATTTGCCAAGAACAAGAAGGCCTATCAAGCTACATGGGATGATAGTGATTCATCTTCCGAAGAAGAAACGGATGAAAACAATGAAGTGGCAAACATGTGCTTCATGGCCTCACAAGATCATGTAAGTAATGATTATGAATCGGAAGATTTACTTGATGCTTTTAATGAAATATTTCAAGAATTGAAAAAAGAAAAGATTAGAGTTAAGAGTCTAGAGAAAGTTAATCAAACACTTTCTCAAGAAAATCTTAACCTTGATAAGGAAGTGAAATCGTTAAATTCTTGCATTGCAAGTTTAGATACTGATCTTGAAACTCTCAAAAAGAATTATGAAGAGATATCAAAGAACGTATCTAAGTTTAACAAAGGTAAAGAGAATTTAAATGATGTCCTTCATCATCAAGTAAAATCTAGTCAAAAATATGGTCTTGGTTTTAAAAATTCTTCTGTAAAAGAATCTCCTGCTAAAAACACTAGTAGAAATAAATCAGCATCTATTTCTAGTGTTACACACAAGTTGTATGAATTTTTTGAAAAGCCTAAGGTTGTTAATGTAAGTGATAAAAGCAAGTCTACTGTTCGGTTAAGTCGACTGAACCAATCGACCAGTCGTCTGTTCAGAGGAATTGAATCTTATTCAACGAGATCAAAACCTCATATAAGTCGACCTAGTGTATCATACAGTCGACTGACTCACACTAGCAGTCGACTGAAGGACACTGTTAAGTCGACTGGACAGAACAAGTTTGTATGGGTTCCAGTCAGCTTAAATCAAAATGATAGAATTGCGTATATTACTTCATATGTATTAAATGTGTGTAATTCTATTAATTATATTCTTGCTTATGGAGGAAGATCAAACTCTTCATGGGTTTGGTTTCCCCCAAACTAATATGTTTTGGACCCAATAAAAAGGGTACCATATTTACCTTGAATTTTTTATAGGTACCCAAGAAAGATCGCTGGATACTAGACAGCAGGTGTTCAAAACATATGACAGGGCATGCCAACCTTCTATCCACCATTCAAAGCATAGATGGAGGAACTGTCACCTTTGGAGATAACAACAAAGGCAAAGTCATAGGTATCGGCATGGTCGGTAAAACTTCTAACCCAACCATAGAAAATGATTATTAGTTAGTGGTTTAAAGCATAATCTTTTAAGCATTAGTCAATTATGTGATAAAGGATATAAAATAGTATTTGAAAAAGATGCATGCTTGATTAATGACTCTACTATGCAAAATGTTATTTTTCAAGGTTTTCGTAAAAATAATATTTATGAATTATGTTTAAATGCAATTGAATGTTCAAATGATTTTTGTTTAATAGCTTCTAACAATGAATCTTGGCTATGGCATAGAAGATTTGGACATGTGAACATGAAGAATCTCTCAAAATTATCTAAATATAACCTAGTTAAAGGACTGCCAAAACTATCCTTTAAAAAGGATAAGTTATGTGATGCATGTCAACTAGGAAAACAAATCAAATCCACTTTTAAAATAAAAGAAGTAATTTCTACTAGTAGGCCGCTCGAATTAATTCATATGGATTTATTTGGCCCTACTAGAGTTGCTTCTTTAAATAAAAGTAGATATGTATTTGTTTTAGTAGATGATTTTTCAAGATTCACTTGGACATTCTTTTTAAAACATAAAAATGATGCTTTTGATGAATTTGCACATTTTTGTAAACGTATTCAAAATCAAAGATCTCTAACCATAGTCACTATTAGAAGTGATCATGGTGGAGAATTTGAGAATGAAACATTTACAGAATATTGCAACAAGAATAGTATAACACATTCATTTGCATTTCCTAGAGTTTCACCACAAAATGGAGTGGTTGAAAGGAAGAATAGGACTTTGCAAGAATGCGCACGTACTATGCTTGTTGAAAGCAATTTACCAAAGTATTTTTGGGCTGAAGCTGTTGCTACAGCTTGTTATGTTTTAAATAGGATTCTTATAAGACCTAAGCTAAAGAAGACTTGTTATGAATTGTTTTATAACAAAATTCCTAAAGTCTCTTATTTTAAGACATTTGGTTGTAAGTGTTTTATTCTAAACACAAAAGATAATTTAGACAAATTTGATCCTAGATCTAATGAGGGTATCTTTTTAGGATACTCAAATAGGAGTAAAGCATATAGAATTTTCAATAAGTCTACAATGACTATTGAAGAAACGATGCATGTTACATTTGATGAATCTCTGCCTTCATCAACTTTAAATAAAGATGATGAAACTGATTCATCACCTTTAGATAATGTGATTAAATCTTTAGAACAAACTAATCTGTCTGATAAGTCGACTGATAAGGACTTACAGTTGACTGATGTAAAGCAGTCGACTGAAGAACCTGTCAAGTCGACTGATCCTATTGTGATATCTTCAACTTTACCAAAGTCATTTATTGAAGTTAAAGATCATCCTCATGACTTAATAATTGGTGACATCTCCCATGGTATTCAGACACGTTCACATGTTAATATGATTTCTCATACAGCATTCTTGTCGGATTTTGAACCGAAAAATATACAAGAAGCTTGTGAGAATGAATATTGGATGAATGCCATGCAAGATAAACTAAACCAATTTAAAAGGAATGATGTATGGGATTTAGTTCCTCGACCTCCTGATCAGACTATTATTGGTACCAAATGGGTATTTAAAAATAAGTTAGATGAATCAGGACAAGTTGTTAGGAACAAGGCTAGATTAGTTGCTCAAAGGTATAATCAAGAAGAAGGTATAGATTTTGATGAAACATATGCTCCTGTTGCTAGACTAGAATCTATTCGTATTTTATTATCTTTTGCTTATTTTATGAATTTTATACTTTATCAAATGGATGTTAAAAGTGCTTTCTTTAATGGGTTTATTAAAGAAAATGTTTATGTTAAACAACCACCAGGTTTTGAACATGAACAATTTCCAGATCATGTTTACAAATTGAAAAAGGCTTTATACGGTCTTAAATAAGCACCTCGTGCTTGGTATGATCGTTTGAAAACTTTTCTTTTAGAAACAGGATTTGAAATAGGTAAAGTAGATACTACATTGTTTATTAAAAGAGTTAAGAATGATATCTTAATCATACAAATATATGTTGATGATATAATTTTTGGTTCTACTAATAATAATCTATGTCAAGAGTTTGCTAATACCATGAAAAACGAATTTGAGATGAGTCACATGGGTGAACTCAATTATTTCCTTGGACTTCAAATTAAGCAGTCCTCAAGTGGCATATTTATCAATCAAGGAAAATATGCAAAGGAATTACTCAAACGTTTTAACATGGATAGTACTAGTAGTAAATCCACACCTATGGCTACTACTACTACTCTTGACAAAGATATATTAGGTAAGAGTGTTGACCAAAAACTCTATCGAGGTATGATTGGTTCACTCTTATATATTACTGCAAGTAGACCAGATATTATGTTCAGCGTATGTTTATGTGCTAGATATCAATCTAGTCCTAAAGAGTCTCATTTAAAAGCAGTGAAACGAATTTTAAGATATATTAAAGGCACATCTGAATATGGTTTATTTTATCCACGCACCGATAATTTTCAACTTCTGTCATATAGCGATGTTGATTTTGCTGGAAGCAAAACTGATTGCAAGAGCACTAGTGGTACATGTCACTTTTTGGAAAATTCCCTAGTCTCTTGCTGCAGTAAAAAGCACAATTCCGTGTCCCTATCAACCACAGAAGCTGAGTATATCGCTGTAAGTTTGGCATGTGCACAAATCTTGTGGATGAAACAAACTTTATTAGATTATGGTATTTCATTTGAAAAACCTTCAATTATGTGTGATAATACTAGTGCAATTAATTTATTTAAAAATCCGATTCAACATTCACGTACGAAACATATTGATATTTGACATCATTTTCTACGTGATCATGTTTTAAAAGGAGATATATCTTTAGACTTTATCTCTACTGATAAACAAGTAGCAGACATATTTACCAAACCCCTTAAAGAAGATACTTTCATTAACTTAAGAAGAGAACTAGGAATATGTGATTTTATTAATATTTGTTGAAAACTGTTTCTGTTAAGTCGACTGTGTTCTTGAGTAAGTCGACTGTACTGTACTTTAAAACATATCTATTTTTGTTCTCTGACCAGTCGCCTAGTCCTGATGACAGTCGACTGCTCAGCAGACATATAAAATTTAGTCTCTTCTCGACTAAGTCGACTGATATACCCTACCAGTCGACTGTCGCGAGTTCAAATGTCTTCAGCGACTATTCATCGCAGCTTTTAAGATAAACATCTCTTCACTTTTTCACCCGTGACCTCTTATCTCAGCCGTCGATTTCTATTCCCTCAATCTCAACACTCTATTCTTGGTTAAAAACCCCTTTTTTCACCGCCCCCTTCTTCACAGCCTTCATCCTCCATTTTTTACTTTTATCCCCAAATCTCAAACCCTAAGGAGAGAAGAAGATCAATTCCGAAGAGTCGACTGCCGCATCTTCTGCAGCCGCTGATCCTCATCTCTCATCTTGCTGTCTTCCCTGTTGGTATAATCTCATCTCTTGCATTTCTCTTTATGGCTCCTAAACGATCTAAGAGATCTCATGAGGCTAGTTCCTCTCAAGATTACTCTCAATACTTGTTGAAACCGGATCTTCTAGAACGTTGGCAATTGATGTGTAGCATTATCATTTTCCCAGGTCGGTTTGTTAACTTTAATGATTTGGATAGGTTTAATCTAGTACCCCTATTCCAAAATTGTAGCCTTTATGAATATCTTTCTCTTGCTAACCAACCCGATTATTATCCACAATTAATCTATCTCTTTTATACAAATATGAGAGTTGTCCAATTAAGAGATGGAAATATTGTGATTCGCTCTTCCGTTAAAAATACCCAGATATCTCTCACACCCGAGAGAATCAATCAAGTAATGGGTATTGATAACGAAGGACTTGACTTAGGTGAGATAGTCCTTGATGACTTTTCTATCTTATCTAAAATGTTTTTACCTAATCAAGGACCCCCAATGACAAGCAAAAATATAACACCTGTTGCAAAACTAGTTGCACGAATATTAGCTTATAACATTCTTCCCAAAAGAGGAAGTTATGATCAATATTCACTAGAATTGCAACAAGCTGTTTATGCCATCTTTGGTAAAATAGCTATAAATTGGGGTCGTGTCATTTTTTCTAAGCTCCAACAACATCATGTTCATTTTTTACCTTTTGGAGGTCTTCTCACTAGAGTCTTTACCGCTTATGATATTGATCTCGACTCCGAGACCAATGTCGTTAAGCATTATGACTGCTTCGATCGTGCTAGTTTAGCACGTATGAAGCTTCTTGATCCTCCTCCTAGCATAACCCCTAGGTCTCCTCCACTCTCTCAAGTTCCTTTGGGTTCTACTGCTAGACCTTCTAGACCTTCTGCCGCTTCTAGTTCATCTCTTCCTCAAGCTAACTATGAGGATCCAGCTACTCTCTATGAATGTGTAAATTATCTTATGAAACATTCAGAGACTGTTGATTCTCAGATTCACACCCTTGATTCCAAACTTGATCATCTCACCGATCTTTACACTTCTCAATTTCCTCCTCCTTCTCATGCTGCTGATGAAGATTCAGACGAGGACAATTGAGGACTTTTTATTTTTTGCTATTTATGTATTTTTCTATTTTATTTTGTCTTTATGAACTTATTTATGTACGAGAACATTTCTTAGCTTTTGTAATGTAAAAGACTGTTTATTCTGTGTTTTTGTTGATGACAAAGGGGGAGAGATATCCTCTTTTGTGTATGTGTTTACTGTGTTTGATTTCTGTGTATTGAAAGATTTCTGTGTATTGAAAAATTTCTCTGGTCAGTCGACTGGCTACAAGCATATCAGTCGACTGCTGCATCTGCTGATACTTATGTTACTGCATCTGTTATGTTTTCATCTGTTCAGTCGCCTGATCTATTGTTAAGTCGACTGATACATTCTTTATGATAACATCTATTTTTTATGCATATTGTGTTTTAAATAGGGGAGCTTCTTAAAAGCTATGCTTGTATTTTTCTATATAAATTGTTATCAGCTATTGTGTTGTCATCATCAAAAAGGGGGAGAATGTTGATTCTTGATTTTGATGATCACAACACACTGCAACATGTGTCTATGCTATACAGCTAAAATTGCAGGTTGTACATACAAAAGACCATTTCAGCTGAACAAATGAACAAGCACAAAAGCTCCAGATAAAGACTGTTTTAGACAACACACAAGACAAGACTCACGACAAGACTCAAGACTCAAAACAAGACTCAAGACTCAAGACAAGACTCAAGACTCAAATCAGGACTTCAAGCTCAAATGTGTCAAATTGTTGTGTCTTGTAAAACATTGTATTTTTTCCTTTGTTGAGTCTTAGTATGATTGTAAAGCCTTGTCACACACACATACACTCACTATTTCATAAATGTGTGTTTTTCAAAAACAACAAAAGAGTCAAAACAGTTTGATATAATTTAACTGTTGAGTACCAGTCAACTGATACCTCTGGCAGTCGACTGACAGTACAAAACTGTTTAAATTTATTCAAACTCTGACCAGTCGACTCATATGGCAACCCAGTCGACTGTTCGAGTGCTTTTGACCGTTTTCTGTTTTCAAAATCAAATTTTCAAAATCAAAAGCTTTAAGATCCGTTGGTTGACAGTTGGAATAACTGTCTCCCAATGTCCAGGAGATCTAACTCTATAAATAGAGTTCTGATCTCACTGAAAAGATCTTACAACAGACTTTTTAAGATCCGAGCACTCTTTGAGAAATTTCAAGTGAAAAGTGAGAAAAAGCTTTCAAGTTCAAAATCCTCTGGTTCTCTACACTCAGTCCAGTATAACAACGATTTCGTTCTGGACTAGGTATAGAAGTCAACCTTGGTTTTAGCCACGTGCAACAAAACAATACACCAACAAGGCTATAGGTTGACTGTAAAGTTTTTCTTGTTTCTTTTTGCTCTCGGTTGGAGAGTGGTTTAGACTCTAGGTTGTAGAGTCGGTTTGTTTCACTCTCGGTAGTAGAGTGGGTCTGCTTTCTCTGGTTGAGAGAAAGGACTACGGGTTAGACAAGGTTGTTGTCTTAACGCCGTAGGGTATTCTTGTAAACTTGTTTTTCAAGAATAGTGGAAATCTCAAGTGGGTTGCTTGGGGACTGGATGTAGGTCGGAAGGATCGAACCAGGATATATCTTGTGTACTCTGTGATTGGTTGTCTTGATCTTGCAATTACTCTTGTTTACTTAAGTTCTGTAAAACTTGTCAGGACAGTCGACTCCTTGCACTATCAGTCGACTGGTCAGTCTTGTAGAAGTTGTAATTTCATTGTGTCTTCAGTCGCCTGTCTCATCTATAAGTCGACTGTACAGAGTTGTTGTTTTTGCTTTATTTTGGTCATATCAGTCGACTGGTTCACAACCAAGTCGACTGCACCGAAGAAAACTTCCGCAGTTTTTTTATTAATACTATTCACCCCCCTCTAGTATTTGTTGTCTCGCCTACAGGATCCAACAATTTTAATTTTCAAATTTATTTGGATTTATTTGACTATTTTTTTTATTTCTCAATTTTACACGTGCAAAACACGTGTAAATATGTTTTTGGTGCAAATCTCCAATTTTAAATTTCCGGATACATTCTCCTATTTATAATTAAGTCCTAAATTTTGGGTTTTTTCTTAGTAAATAAACTATTTTTATAAATACTTCGAAAGAGAGGGGCTTTTATGTGAAAAGCCGTTTGGATCTCAAACAAATAATGAAAATTATTTTTGACTGATTTTTGGGCTTTCCATGGTCATCATTGAAAATAAAATCTATTTAAATTTTATTTAGAGTTGATTTGGTAAAGATTTAAACAAATATGGTGTTTTTGTAAATATGGAAATTAAGTGGATCTTGTGCAAATATTTTCTTGGAAGTTAAAAGTAAGAAATTTTAATTGGAAAATCTAATATGTATTAGTAGATATTATTTCTGAATTTTCTGGATTTTTCTGATAATTATTTGACCTATTTGCAAATATTACAAAAAGATGAACTTTTGTGCAAAATTACCACATGTAGTGAAAACTCCAGATTTCTGAATTTTTGGGCTGAGCAAGATGCCTAGTCAACTCAGAGGTAAAGAGTTTACTTTTTAGTTTAATAAATTTAGTTTATTTTGCAAGTTTTGGTAAAAAAAAAAGGGGTCTTTTTGCAAAATTGCCACTTAGAGAGCAAAAAGTACAATTTCGTTTTTCTGGATTTTTACAACAGTGCCGGCTAGATTTGGTGTGTTGGTTTTTTTTAAAATACAAATTGAATTGGTTTTATCTAATTTCCAAGTATAAGGATTTATGTATGTAAAAATATATTTAAAAGATATACTTTGCAAATCTACTTACAAACCCTAAAAAAACCCTATTTTCGGCCTATTAAAGGTGAGGTGCAGCCATCTCTTTGTTGCACAACACAAAAATATTTCTTTATTATTATTTTCTTGGAGTTTCAAAGCGATGATCTTGGATTTTGCAAAAGAAGGGTTTTTTCTCATTCTTTATTAATTCGATTGATTTCTTCAATGAGGTGAGTGACATATGTTTGTTTTATATTGTTCTATACATGTTGTATGCGATGATTTGTCTATTAGAAAGTATGTTAAGGATTGTATGATGATAATATGAAATTTTGATGAGTAGATGAACTAAAAATTGAATCTTTTCATGAAACCTATGCTTTGATGATTAAAACTCTAAATAGATGACTTGAGATTGTTAAAGAACCTAATATAAATCATGAGTAGGTTGTTTCCCTTCATCTACTTGCTGTTTTGACTTGTTATGATGAGATTGTATGTTGTTTAATGCAAAACTAAATAAAAAACTTACCTTTACTATGTATATAGACATACATATTGTTCTTGGTGTTTGTGGAGTATAACTTGATGAATACTTGTTGGAAATTGCTTATATGCATGGGTAAACTATGGTGAGTGATTGCGTATGAGTTAAATGAATTACAAGAAGAGCTTTGAATTAAAAAGATCAAGTTTTGAGTTAAAAAAAAAGGAGTTTGGTCAATTTCGGGTATGTGCATACACAGGTCGATATTGCTTCTTTTTGTATCCTTGATGTTTCGATTGAATTTCGAGTTGTTTTGATACTGAGATTGTTTCAACATTATAATACTTCCTCTTGATGAGATTTTTAAAGCTTTAATGAAGCAATTATACACATATACACACTTATATTTACTAGTCCACTGTTTTAAAGAATTTTGTGGGATTTATGAGGTTTTCAATCGGATCCTGATTATTTTCAAACTGAGATTGAATTAGATATTACCCTATTGCTATTTGATGAGTTTTAATGCTAGAATTGATGTTTAACACTTACATGAACATATATATATGTATAATCTGTTTTGAGAAGTTTTAATGAGAATTTGCTATTTTGCAATCGTGATGAAGTTTTGATGTATTTTATAAATTCGTATACGTTGTAAAAGTCATACTTTAGAATCTCAAGAAGTTTATTTTTGATTTCATAAAGTTTAATCGATGTATCAGTTGAAAACATGCACAAAATCCTAATCTGGCTGCATAGCAGCTAGCGATCGACCGCCATTCTATTTTTTTGAGAATTTCCAAAGGGGCAGTCGACCGCCGTTATTTTTTACTATTTAGGCAGTCGACCGCACCTGCTGTTTTGAGTCATTTTGTTGAGTTTTCCTTCGTTTCTTTAAACAGTTATTTTCTCGATATTATGGATTATTGATCTACTATTTTAGATGATGTTTTACTACAGATTTCAGTATTTTATAGAAAATTATATTTGGTTTATAATGGAATTTAAATTACATTTCTATGACTTTATAAAGAGAGGTCTTCATAGTTTTGGAAGGAATTGATGTTTTGTGATATTGTATGACTTCAAAATATGGTTTTTTGTAATTTAATGGATTTAATATTTTATTGAGTTCTAGAATTTTATAAGTACATTTTATAGATTTGGATTTTTGTTGATTTAAGAAATTTTCTTCATATAATCGTTTTGATGATTGATTTGTGAGTTTCACTGAAAGTTTTGGGTTGATGGTTGAGTTATGAGTCTCTAGAGGGTAAGTGGGACCCTAATTACTGACGGTTGAGATTTTGTGATTTGGTTAGTTGAGGCCTTGTTGTTGATCAATTGATCAGTTGAGATTTTGTGATTTGGTTAGTTGAGGCCTTGTTGTTGATTAGTTGAGTTAAGTCTGATAGGATACACCAAACTCTAGAAGATTCATAATCAACTAATTAACTTAAAAAGATAAGGACAGGCACTAGATGGTGATATGATGAAATGAGAACATGGGTTATGGACCTCAGTATGGCCAGCGGTATGAGTGAAATAGTCATCGGAATTATCGGGGTCGATGCGACACTAATGGGGTATTCGTGTGATGAGGCACCATAGCTTTCGGTGTGGGATATTCTTGAAGATTCCCAGGTGTGAGTGAAAGTCTCCGGAATTATCCGTGGATAAAGATTGACCTTCGAAATTATCGAGGCATGGTCTAATACTCACAGTTTATCTAGATCTCACAGTAGTCATCGTAGTAGGATTAGTTGCATAATGAGGGATTAAATCCTATCAAGTGGAGAACGTTAAGGACTTGCACCGGACCTATGTAGAGTGGGATGCATAGAATCCAACAAGTGTGCATTAGAGAGTCAGCATATAGCACTGGTGTTTTCTTGACTTGATTTTATGCATGTTGTTTCCTGTTTTCCTACACTTGACACTTAGTCTAGTTTCACTTGATATTTTCATGTTTTATTTATTATTATTTCATATTCTTTTCATTTATTCTTACTGTTGGTACGTGTTCTTTATGACTTTATCATTTATGTTTTATTGATGTAGCTTTTCTTTTGATGTCGCTCACACCGTTATGGCTGACTGCTGTAGTTTTTGGGGTTAGGGTTATCTCTAGCCTCAGGTTTTACAGGTTGGTACCATTATCTTGGGATTGGATGCATGTGGAAAAATGATAATATGGCTTATGCAAATTGTAAAAGAAAGAAATTGTAATTCAAAGTGTTTAATTTTCCGCTGTGCTTTGTAAACAACTATTGTAATAAAAAATTTAATTTTCCCTAAATTTAGTTGCTATGTTAATGATTACATTGAAATTGATTCTGGAAATTGTGCCACGTATTTCTGAGATATTATATTAGAAATTCGGGGCACTACAGAGTTAGTATCAGAGCATACTTTAATTAGTAATTTTAAACATGATATGGAGAATAAACATAAATGGACATTTGAAGTATGAGAACCTAGGTGGACATTAGATGTGTGAGTACACAAGTGGACATTAAATACATTAATACCTAGGCGGACATTAGAACTGTGAGTACCTTGGTGGACATCTGATGTGTGTGACTTGATTGTTTGGTCATGAAGACCTGTATTGAGATTTAGATTGTTTGTTTGACTTGACTTGAATAAAATTTCTTTATCGCAAGTGCATTGGTTATTTTTGCATAAAGCATATACTTTTTTCACTAGCACTTTTTGACCTTTTTTGTTCGCTTTATGCATTTGATATTTTATTATGTAAGGTATTACCACCTCAACTTGTACATTTTCTATCTTACTTACTAACATTCACTATATGTTATTCTATTTTACTCATTGTGTATAATTTTTGGATTCTATGATTTTCGCCAGTATATTTTTTTTCTCAGTTATTAAATTTATTTATCTCTCGCTACATCCTTTAAATTATTTATCCTCTCGTATTTTTTTAATGTTTCTTAGTTTTGTAGCTCTCACTCTTGTATCCTATCACTTTTACTGTTTTACATTTGTTTGCTTACTAGATAACTTTTGTGTAAATTAACTTATTTCTACTTTTATTCGGTTTCTTTTATTGTCAGTGATTGATTTTACTTTTAGTTCCTATCTCTAACCGAGTTTATATTATTTCTATTCGTTAGTACAATCATTAAGCTTTCACTGATCGTCTTGTTTTGCTTTTAAAATTATTTCTATGAATTTACTATTGGTTATTACTTTTTATTCTTTTGCCCAAATTATTATTTAGCAACTTTTACTGTAATTCAACAGTGCATCCTTTAGCATTTCACATGCTCATTTTTATTTTTGCAACTCTTACTCATTTCTTTCTTGATGTTTTTATCCTTTTCACTTTTATGCACTTTTACGTTACTCGTGTATTTTGCTATTACTTTTACATATTACATTTAGTTTTGAATTACTACGGGATAAGTTATTAATGCTACTCTTATTTTCTTTCATTATTGTTTTTACAATATTATAAAATTTGGTTTTTGCATATTTACTTTCATTTTATATATACTTGGATTTTTCGATACTATATTTTCCATTATTTTGTATTGTCTTATTTATTTTGGAGAATTTAAACTTGATTACAATATTTTACTCATATAAATATGATATACCTCTGCACATTTAAAGTTTTTATTATTAATTTTGTTTTTGCATCTTATATTCAATACCTTTATTATTATTTACTGGTTACTGCTTTTGTTATATTTACTTTTCACTATTTAAAGCTACGTATTAATTTTGTTGCTTTATACATCTCGAATGTACTATATGCACCCATTACTTATATTTTACTTAATTTGTATTGTAAATTTTTATTATCATTACATTCTTGATTTCTACATGTAGTTCCTACTAATTACTATATATGTACCATGTATTTCAACATACTTGCTATGCATATCATTTTACACTTGCTTAATTCCTATATTACTGTATATTTTTATGATATATTTATTGTGTAATTTTTCTACACTGCATATTTATTTTCTCTTTACATTTGCATTTGTGCTTATGCATATATTTCATTCCATTTTTTTTCCTTACTTTTATAAATCATTTTCACTACTACTATTTTGTACAATTTTGTTTGATATTTATAATCTATACATCAATTTTGATATTCCATCATGTGACTTTCAACTCCATTTCTTACTTTTCTACTATTTTTATATCACGAATTTTCCAACATAACATCATTCTTAAATTAAATGCCCAATATCCCTGTGCATATGGAAGGTTACATCTTCCATTTCACTATTTCGGTGCAACCTAATATCGAGATGGAAAATATGCAACTCGATGTCAATGCTGGCATATTGCAACTGGATGTCGTGGAGGCAAAATGTGTAACCGAATATCCAGACGGCAACCTGCAACTTGATATCGTGAAGGCAACTTTGCAAGTTGATGTTAAGGAGGAAAGTCTGCAGCCAGACATCAATGAGGTGAAACCACAACAAAAAAAAAGGGAGGAGATTTTCTATCTATTTGCTAATTGATATTTCAAGATTTTTTACTTATATATTGAAACTAATGGTAAAGAAATATTTTCTTTATGGCATTTTGTTTATAAAATTACACTTTATGTTTCCATACAATCTGAACTAGTATAGTTGATTTTACTATATTTTGTGTTTACAAAAATTTTCAAGATTGAGTACATTAACAATGATCTAAGTTTTCGTTCTTTTGCATTTACTATTTATTGCTACCGTTTTCCAATTCTTTAACATTTTAGATTCCTTACTTACTTTTGTTTTCACGTCCTAATTAATGATTTGACGCTTACTTTTGTAATATTCATTGACTTCTTTTAAGTTTTCTTGCATATATATATTTTGGTCTATTTCACTCATTACCCTTTAATAAACATTTAGAGTATTGATTATAATGTCAACATTCACTAATATACTAATTATTATATGTCTTTAACATTCATTGTTATTAATATTTTCATTACTTACCTAATTTTATTCGTATTTCTATGTATCTTGACTGGTTATTTTCAGCAACTATTTTTTTTATATAACCTTTAAGTTTGTATTCCTTTGTTGTTTGTATGGTTATCAACCTTTTTATACTTGAGTTTAATCTCTTTGCTTTTGACTTCTTATTCTATGAGAATAGTCTTGCTATTTTCTTACGTTTGGGGATTAATGGTGTATTCAATTTGATTTCATATACTTTTGCCATGTTTGTTTTCATCTTTTACTCTTCGAGCTATAATTATATGTTATTTCTGTTTTGCTTTGTAATTAAATCCAATTATAAAAATAATGATAGTGTAAATTTTCGGAACTATCTTGTAAGTTTTGTATTTTGTTTTTTTTTTACTTAAAGTAGTTCTGAGGACAGAACTATTCTAAGGGGGAATGATGTAGCACCCCGCAAAATAAAATAATTTATTTTACATTAATATATAATATTATAGAGTTGATAAGCCAAATTCTTATTTTGTTGTATAATGTTATTATTACTACCATTATTATTATTGCTATTATTTTCATTATTTTTATTAGTACTATTATTATTATTGTTATTACCATTACTATTACTACTATTGTTTTCATTATTTTATTATTGTTATTAATTTTGAATTACATTCAAAACAAAAAAAAGTGTTGAACCCAAATTATTTTCTGTCTTGCATTACTTTTGTTAAGAGTATTGTTATTATTATTATTATTATTATTATTATTATTATTATTATTATTATTATTATTATTATTATTATTATTATTATTATTATTATTATTATTATTATTGAATTATTTTCATGAATGTGTTGAATCTAATTCTGTTATGTATGTATTATCATTATTATCAGTATTGGTAACATTTTTAATTTTATTATTATTATTATTACCAATGTGATTATGATGATTTCTAATACTGTTATTATTATTGCTATTGTTGTTGTTGTTGTTGTTGTTGTTGTTGTTGTTGTTGTTGTTTCTAATGTGTTGTTATTTGTACTATTGTTATTATTATTTTTGTTAAAGCCCATTAGTTTTGATCTATATTATACCATTTAATTATTTAAATTGAAGCCCAAATTTTATATTCACTTGATTGCACTATTTTTTTTTATTTATATCTAACTTGAGCCCAACTCAAACCCGCATTTTATTGAATCCCAACTCAATCCAATAACCAAAATTCTCCTACCTATATTCTCCCTGATCCTGGTGTCTCAATCTTGTCTTCCTGCTCGGTTCATCGATTGGTGTCATGTAGCCTACAACGACATGTATGTTGCTTGGTACATCATCATCACAGTTGCGCAGCGGAAGCGTGGTGGTCCCTTAACCCACAGGTCCCAGGATTTCTTTTGTTGTTCCTTCTTCTTTGCATCATTCAGTTCTTGTTCGTTCTTTTCACTAGTCATCTTTTGTCGATTTTTTATTTGACATCAATCTTATTTATGTTCTTTTCTTATTCTGGTGCTTCCATCACTTGAGTTCTCCTTTTCTAATTTTCCTGCCTTGTTATTTCTTAAGTTTGCTTTTGTTTTGTCCTACTGCCTGCCAGAATGAATTTCGATGACGAAATTCTTTTTGTAAGGTGGGTAGGATTGTGACCCCTATTTCCTCAAATAGGTATTTTCTGAGTTTTTTTTGTATCTCGATATATATAAACTCGTTATTTGTTAAATTCATTTTGAGTATTAAGTTAAAGCATTTTTCTAAACAATAGTTATAATTATTTTGAATAAATATTGTTTCCATTTCTACTTGATCAACTATTCACATTTTATCCCTCAAAAATATTATTACTGTTTGGACTATTTCCACAAATTCAGATTTTTACATGATGATATTGCTCTGATAATTGCTATTGTTGTTGTTAGTATTATTTATTGTTATTACTATTATTATATTATTTCTATTATTATTATTGTCACTACTATTATTATTGATAGTATTTTTATTCTTATTGTTATGATTATTATTTATTGTTATTATTAGTATTATTATTTTTATTGTCATGATTATTATTATTATTTTTATTGTTATTGTGATTAATTAGTATTACTATTATTATTATTATTTCTATTTGCTATTATTATTATTATTGTTGTTGTTACTATTATGATTATAATTATTTTATTTTATAAACCATATGATACTAATTATTTCCCCCTTATTTTTCTATTTTGGATTTCTATTGTTTTTTATTTTCTTTCTTGATTATTGTATCTGGATTCTTTCTATTATCTAATTTTGCTTTTCTTGGGTCCATCTATTTTCTTTTGATCATTCCGTTCTCTTTTCTTCTATTTTTGGCTCAATGCAAATTTTGCTCTTCGTAATTTGAGTTTGAGTTGCTCCGCTATATGTTCATCTCATTGTTTTATGCTTGTTCATCTCTTTCTGGAGCCTAAACTTGTTTTAACCTAAACCCACAAACCCACAACCCAAAACCCCAATTTCTTAATCCCCTATAAATACCACTATTAAACCCTAATTATTTATTCTTCTCTCTCTCTCTCTCCGCTACTTTCTCTCTTCCCCCATCCCTTCTCCTCTGTTTTCGTCTTCAGCCAAACCCCACCGCTCCCGTGCTCCGATCGCCCCTCCGACCACCACCATCGTCCTCTCAGCCTCTCCTCGTCGCCGTAGCCGCCTTCGTCACCTCCGACCATCCCCATCGTCATCTCATCCCCCATCGTCACTCCCCTGTTTCCATCGCCATCCTCCGTGTCACCTTGTCGTCTTTACCCATCTCCTCACCGCCGTTCGTCTTCGCCCTCCGTGCACCGCCGCATCCACCGCAGGTCCCCTCATCATCATCGTCGTCGTCCAAGCCCGAGCGCCTCGCCGTTATCGTTCCCCTGTTTCGTCGAGAAATAGAGTCCGCCGAGCTGCCGTTTTCCCCGCCGCTGTGTCGCTTCCCGACCACAGCATCGCCACCATCGTCGTCGCCGCCCTTGCTGTGGTCGCCGCTACCGTCACCAGTGCCGTTGCCTCTTCCGTTATCTCTCTCTCTCTCTCTGTCGAATTGAGGTAGAGCACAGTGGGCACTTTTGTGTTGTTGTTCGGATATATGGGATCCAACTCTGCTGTTTGATGTTTTTCTTTGGATCCGGTGTGTGTTTGCTGTTTGTGTGCTTTGAGTGGTTGTTTCTTGTTTCGGATTTTGCACGTAGCTCACCCGTATTCTGGTTCATTGCCCGGAATTCTAATCCCATTATTCTATTTATTCGAATCTACTAAATAACAGGCAAGTCTCCTCTTGAACTATTTGTTTGTTTTGTTCAAGTTCCATTGATCTCTGCAAGTAGATCCAGTCCTTTTCTTTATCGTACTACTATTTGAAATTCCGTTAAGTCTATTGAGGGTTTACACGAGAGAACCCGAGATAATCTTAACATCGTGCCGCTCTCATTGGTCTAAAACCTAGTCCCTATTGTTTCTTGCATATGCACATTTACATAAAATATAACTAGATCCGTGTGTTATAGAATTGTTTGGTGAATTGGACATGTTAGATTGATTTGATTTGATGAATTGATTACCATGCCTGTGAATTTCATCTTAGAAACTGAAATTATGCATTTTAAACACCTAAGAACACTTTGATTATTAATTTGCATGAAATATATGGTTGTATGATTTAATTATTGCCTATTCATGTCAAAATAAATTCTGGACTGCTAGTTGTTTCTTTTTTAGTCTGATTTTCGACCATGTTGCTGTCGTATTTTGAAATAACTTTCTGAACATGAAATTTAGCTTTAGATATCTAGTTTACTACCCTTTTTGCGGGTTTGAATTCTGATATGTAATTTATTAGATATCATCATTTTAGTACAGCTGTGTCAGAATTTCCAAATTCACAAATGCATGCGTATCTCGCTATTCCATAATTTATTTGACCCTGATAACAGTAAATAAAAATCTGAAATAAATCTAGCTGAGACTATACATGTGTAGGAACCTGAATTTTTATAGCTTTATTTGATCAATTTTCTGACCTGAAACAAATAGGTGAACACAATTTACAACATGCTGCCTGAACATAAAATTTGAAAAGAATAAGATTTTCACCCTAGTTCCTGTAGCTTTCATATGTCGTGTATATATTCGCTGGAATCGACAAAGACTCAACTTTCTAGAATTTCTGACGGATCCAGATTTTCTTTTCTGTAGTAACATTTACCTATGTTTTTGTACAGTAAGGTCATGCTGTGCAGATTATGTGATTGTGCTAATTTAATTTGTTTGCTTCATGATTTGTCTTTAACGAATAGAATTAGTCACACTTAGTTTCATACAACATTGATACCTTTTTGCATGCTCACATAGGATGAAAATAAACTAATAACATGCCGTGGTATTATGGGTAGGACTTGGTAATGAACGATCGGAAAATGTACTCGGCAAGGCCTTATTGTTATAATGTATTGTCATGGAAGGAGGAAAAATATTTATTGGGAGGAGTATTGTATTATAATGGAAGGAGGAGAAATATTGATTGGAAGGAGTATTGATTGCAAATGATTGATTGTTAATAATTGATTGTAAAATTATTGTGATCGACACCGAGTACACGATCTTTAAATTTACCATCAATCTAAAACGTTCACTGTGTGCTTGTGCCGAACCTGTGGAGTGAGACGCAGTAGTACGTGCACTAGATAGATTAATAAACTGACTAATAACCTGCATTTATCATCTCATGCTTGATCCTGTATTGAACTTGACTTGACATCACTCATTACATGTGTGATTAATTGTAGACCTTTGATATTATTGCCTGCCTTTGCTTTATTCTTTGACTTTGATCCTGTCCCTTTTCTTTGACATTCATGCTTCCTTTATCCTCTGTTTTTGTCTACTTGCTGTCCACGACTGGCTCTAAGGACACTCTTTTCTATCTTTTTAGATCAAGATTTTACAGGTACAGAAGGAGCAATACCAGAAGAAATTGGTGAGAAAACTCTCTGAAGATCGGAGCTGGACAATTAGACTACTATAGCAATCTCTTGTTATTTTCTTATTGTATTGCTTTTATCATACTTTGTATTCCGAAATTTTATGACCCGAAGTTTGTTTTATCACAGATGTTGGATTATTATTTGGTGAATTTATTCCATGATTATTTTAGAGTTTATTCATTGTTTATGTGGTTATTCTTTTTCTGTGTGGTTGTATTCTCCTGTATATTGTTGAATTAATCTGTTACAGCCTATGAATGATGTATAATCATTCGCTGGACCTTCGTTACGTGCTCATATTCCCGTTCCCCTATTTCGTCAAGAAACAGAGTCGGCCGAACCATCGTTTTCCCGTCGTTGTGTCTCTTCCCGACCACAGCGCCGCTGTCGTCGTTGTCCCCGCCCTTAACGTGGTCGCCGTTCTCTCTCCTGCTCTCTCTCTCTCTCGAAGTGAGGAAGAGCACACTGGGCGCTTTTGTGTTGCTGTTCGGATATAGGGGATCCGACTTTGTTGTTTGGTGTTTTACTTTGGATCCGATGTGTGCTTGCTGTTTGTTTGCTTTGAGTGGTTGTTTTCTGTTTTGGATTTTGCACGTAGCTCACCCGTATTCTGGTTCGTTGCCCGGGATTCTCATCCCATTATTCTATTTATTCGAATCTACTAAATAACATGCAAGTCTCTTCTTGAACTATTTGTTTGTTTTGTTCAAGATCCATTGATCTCTGCAAGTAGATCAAGTCCTTTTCTTTATTGTACTGCTATTTGAAATTCCGTTAAGTCTATTGAGGGTTTACACGAGCTAACCCGAGATAATCTTAACATCGTGTCGCTCTCTTTGGTCTAAAACCTAGTCCCTATTCATATGCACATTTACATAAAATATAACTAGATCCGTGTGTTATAGAATTGTTTGGTGAATTGGACATGCTAGATTGATTTGATTTGATGAATTGATTACCATGCCTGTGAATTGCATCTTAGATCCACTAAAAACCTTGTCACGCCCTGCTTCCCAAAAATATGGAATACGAGCACGTGACGAAGCCCAGCGAATGATTTTTACATCATCCATAAGATGTAGGATCGACTCAGCATCATAACAAGAATATAACCAGATTTATATATAACCAAGCATGCATGAATAATTTATTAAGCAACAGAAAACAATTTAAACAAATAATAATATTGAAATAGTTCTCATGTCTGGATCAAGTGTAAACTCGGAAACAAGTCTTATACAGTAGAAGAAATAAATACCTTAAGGAAAGCAATTATTTAAACAAGTCCTTGCTCCAAGCAAAACCAGAAATGTCTGCTTGCTAATTCCAGCAGGTAGCTTGTCCCAAAGTCTGCTTAATAAATATAAAAAGGAAAAACAGGGAAAAAACAAGAGAAGATGCCCTTAGTGCAAGCTAGGGCCGCAAATAGTGAAAACAAGTACAAGTATGGGAAACAGGAACTGGAATCAAGAATGTAACAGGGATATAACACGTAGTGGGAATCTAAGAACTTGCTAGTAAGAGGGACATCCTAGTAAACATGCTAGTTAACGACTACTAATGGTAAAACATATGACAGGTGAACCTGTAGGGGTAACTAACATCAAGTATCATGTTTCATGTGTCAGGTTTCACGTATCAGGTTTCATGTATCGTATCATCAAATATCAAGTAACATGTGTCATGTTCAGATTCATGTTCAAGTCTTGTAGTTATTACTATCTAGGTAGCACGACATGCATCCATCTTTTTACTACATGGTTGCTACAGTCAAAACAATTGCGTTTAGACCTAGTAATGGAGTCTATAGGGCGGTGTACTCAGGTTTCAGGTATCAAGTATCAGGTATCAGGTATCAGGTATCAGGCAGGCACGGTTCATGAATACGAAATTTAATAACAGGTTCACGAAACAAGTTAGTGAATACTAACAGGTTCAAGAACCACAGAGTGGTTCCATGAATACAACAGGTTCATGAGCCAAGTAACTGACTCCATGAATACATCACGTGCAACAGGTTCGTGAGCCAAGTAACTGACTCCATGTTTACATCACGTGCAACAGGTTCATGAACCGAGTACTGGGAAATACGGGCCCCCTTCCGAGTACACTTACCTATATTGTCCACTCTATAGTCTTTCTCTTAACCCCGGCTTATTACATTTATTATTTTATCAAGCAAGCATACATGTGTACGAAACAAGTCAAGAAATCAGGGTCATGTACATGGGATGAGCTTAGGGTAATTCTATGGCATAATCGAGGGTCGACATGAATAAATTATCCAGCTAAAATGTTCAGGCAGAATTTGTGTATTTGTATTCATACATATGAAATAGTTTTTAAGTAATGTAAATTAATTCTAAAAAAAATTGGGGATGTCCTATAGGGTGTCCAGCAACTACATATGAAATTTCAAGTCACATGCTTGCTGTTTACATAGTTAAATTTATTCACAAGGTAAAGGTGTGCAGCAGTTTTACGAATCTGCGTCCACCGACACAGCTGCAGTAAAACTGTGATAACTCCTAGACCGTAACTCCGAATTCAAAAATTACGGAGTCTATCGACATCTAGACATCTAGAGTTACAACTTCTATTCAGGTCTCGGTTTCAGATTCTAATGTTAAATGGGTTGAAACAGCAAAAAGAAGATTCAGGACAGCAACATGTGGGAATAACTTACTAGTATAGATTTCATGGAAATTTGTTATTAGGCGTCTAAATTATTGTGGGACATAAATACATGATATTGGTGGTCCAACCAGCAAGTAATAATTATTTTCCAAGTCAAATGGTTGTAAGTTCATCAAATATTAAATGTAACATGTATCTACAAATTTAGGGCTCCTTAATTCATATGTTCATGTGTTCATGCGTTCAAGGGGTAAAAGAGTCCAAATAGTTATAATTTAATACAAGGAAATTTTGTGACTCTTAGAATTATAAATTTTTGGAGGTTCAATATTGATCAACAACGATATTCAAGGAGAAGTCACAATTCTAACTATTTGTAGTATTTTTCAAGGGTGCTTGTACTAGAACAAATAAATTGTACAAGGATACTTGCCTTTAGGGGAGAAGACGATGAATCCGAAGGATGACGGGAACGGGTCCCGAAGACACGGCGACGAGCAAACGACCACGATAATCACAATCGGGCACGGATCTCGATGATGATCACGATCAAGATGAAGATCCAGCGAATCCAACGGTTGAGATCGGAAATAAAACATATGAGAATTAGAAGGGAACCAAAATATATCATGATTGACAATTGATGAATAAGAACAAAAGTAGATCAAATGTTTACTCACCAAGCAAAGGACGAACGAGACGATCCAAGGCCGAGATCAAGTTGATCAACCAATCGACGGCCGAGATCGAAGATCAAGATGATGATCAATGTAAATCCAATGGCCACGATCGACGGATCATGAGGCGATTACGATCGCAATGATCAAGATGTAGATCGGACGGCCGAGATCTAATCTGGTGGTGATAATGAAGATCTGATGACGTGATGAAGATCATGAAGATCCGAAGGCCCACGATCAAGGAGATCAAGATCTGATTGAATGGACGGCCCAGAGCCCTCTGATTGGAATCAAGTCGATCGGACGGTTGAGGATCCACCATGATCAAGACCAATATCACAGCAACCATAGGGCTTAGCTCTGTCAACCAAAATGGCAATGCTGGAGGCCGATGACGCACAGGGGCAGCACCGGCAGGGCTTTGCGGTCACGGCAGGGGGGAGTTTGCTTACTGCTGCATCGAGAGGAAGGCAGTGTGATGGGGGTTGCGAGGGAGTCGTGGTCGCTGTGGGGCGCCGCAGTCGCAGCCTGGCTTCGTGATGGTGCAGGAACGGCACAGGCGACGGCAAGGGGGTGCTGGGGTGGGGAGGCGACTGCGAGGCGAGGTGCTACATCGGGTCGTGGCTGTTGCGATTGGCTGCAGCGATCGCGACGGGGGCTGCGCGTCGGCAGTCATCGAAAGGACGCTTCGCTGGCAGGTGGGCTGGCGTTGACTGTGGCGAAGGGAGCGTTGTCGAAGGTGCATAGGGGAGAGGCCAGGGAGGAGGACTGTGGAGGGGCACCACGACGCCAGGATGAGGGAGAGGAAAGGGGTGGCTATCGCTGGCCTGCGGGACGAGAGACGGGGAGGCAGGGGATGGGTTCGAAGAGAGAGTGCAGGGAGGAAGATGAGAGGAAGAAGATGAAGTTTTTGGTTGGTGGCTGGGGTTTCTTAGCAGTAGTATAGGTTTTAGGGTTAGGTTTTGTAGAGTAGGTTTTTAGTAGGGTATTTATATAGTGGGTTATTGGGTTTGGGTAATGGGGTAGGATCCAATAGGAACTCATAGGATTTGGGTTTTATTAATGGGTTTGGGGAATTAGAATGGGTATTAAAACCCAATGAGAAAAATATACAACTAGAGAAAAATAAATAAACAAATAGATCAATAATAATATAGTAACAAGATAAATAAATTTTTGTGCATCAAATCACTACTCAAATTATACTAAATGCAATAGAAGAATATTTTTAATTCAATAATCAAATATAGTAATATTAATAACAACAATAACAAATTTTGGTATACGTATAAAAAATGAGATTTGACACAAATCAAAGTTCATTAAAATCCAAATAGTAATAAAATAAGATAATAGTAGCCGATCACTTAGAAAATAAATATTAAAGTTGTGATATATTGTTATTCAAAGAAAATACAATTTCCTGTTCGAAAGATTTTAATAGAAAGCCTAATTCGAGTTTAAAATAATATTGAATTTATAATAAATCAAAATACGTAATTTATTCACAAAATATGTATTTAGGGAAACAGGGATTACAAATCCTACCCACCTTACACAAAAATTTCGTCCTCAAAATTTGCTTAGGTGGTACATAGGACAGGGTAAAAGCAATTTAGGGGAGGGTAACAAACAAAGGATCCAAAGAAAAGTCAACTTGGTGGTAACACCAAAATAAGAAGGGAGTGGATAACAATGATATCCAATGGAATGCATGACAGAGAATAGACGGTATCAGAAGGGAAGAACAACACGAGATAATAAAGTAAGATAAAAGTTGGCAGAACTGAAATCAGTGAGGGAGAGGACATGGAAGAATCAAATCATTCAGTGAATCAACGGATGGGGATGAATACAAATACACAAATTCTGCCTGAACATTTTAGCTGGATAATTTATTCATGTCGACCCTCGATTATGCCATAGAATTACCCTAAGCTCATCCCATGTACATGTCCCTGATTTCTTGACTTGTTTCGTACACATGTATGCTTGCTTGATAAAATAATAAATGTAATAAGCGGGGGTTAAGGGAAAGACTATAGAGTGGACAATATAGGTAAGTGTACTCGGAAGGGGGCCCGTGTTTCCCAGTACTCGGTTCATGAACCACTGCACGTGATGTATTCATGGAGTCAGTTACTTGGCTCATGAACCTGTTGCACGTGATGTATTCATGGAGTCAGTTACTTGGCTCATGAACCTGTTGTATTCATGGAACCACTGTGTGGTCCTTGAACCTGTTAGTATTCACGAACTCGTTTCATGAACCTGTTATTAAATTTCGTATTCATGAACTGTGCCTGCCTGATACCTAATACTTGATACCTGAAACCTGAGTACACCTCCCTATAGACTCCATTAGCAGGTCTAAATGCAATTGTTTTGACTGTAGCAACCATGTAGTAAAAAGATGGATGCATGTCGTGCAACCTAAATAGTAATAACTACAAGACTTGAACATGAATCTGAACATGACACATGTTACTTGATATTTGATGATACGATACATGAAACCTGATACGTGAAACTTGACACATGAAACATGATACTTGATGTTAGTTACCGCTACAGGTTCACCTGTCATATGTTTTACCATTAGTAGTCGTTAACTAGCCTGTTTACTAGGATGTCCCTCTTGCTAGCAAGTTCTTAGATTCCCACTACGTGTTATATCCCTGTTACATTCTTGATTCCAGTTCCTGTTTCCCATACTTGTACTTGTTTTCACTATTTGTGGCCCTAGCTTGCACTAAGGGCATCTTCTCTTGTTTTTCCCTGTTTTCCCTTTTTATATTTATTAAGCAGACTTTGGGACAAGCTACCTGCTGGAATTAGCAAGCAGACATTTCAGGTTTTGCTTGGAGCAAGGACTTGTTTAAATAATTGCTTTCCTTAAGGTATTTATTTCTTCTGCTGTATAAGACTTGTTTCTGAGTTTACACTTGATCCAGACATGAGAACTATTTGAATATTATTATTTGTTTAAATTGTTTTCTGTTGCTTAATAAATTATTCATGCATGCTTGGTTATATATAAATCTGGTTATATTCTTGTTATGATACTGAGTCGATCCTACAGCTTATGGATGATGTAAAAATCATTCGCTGGGCTTCGTCACGTGCTCGTATTCCATATTTTTGGGAAGCGGGGTGTGACATGGTTTTTAGTGAAATTATGCATTTTAAACACCTAAGAACACTTTGATTATTAATTTGCATGAAATATGTGGTTGTATGATTTAATTATTGCCTATTCATGTAAAAATAAATTCTTGACTGCTAGTTGTTTCTTTTTGAATTAGTTTTTCGACCATGTTGCTGTCGTATTTTGAAATAACTTTCTGAACATGAAATTTAGCTTCAGATGTCGAGTTTACTACCCTTTTTGAGGATTTGAATTCCGATATGTAATCTGTTAGATATCATCATTTTAGTACATATGTGTCACAAATTCCAGATTCACAAATGCATGTGTATCTTGCTGTTCCATAATTTATTTGACCATGCTGACAGTAAAATAAAAAACTGAAATTAATCTAGCTGAGACTAGACATGTTTAGGAACTACCCTGAATTTTTATACATTTATTTGATGAGTTTTCTAACCTGAAACAAATAGGTGAACACAATTTACAACATGCTGCCTGAACATAAAATCTGAAAAAAATAGGATTTTCACCCTAGTTCCCTATTGCTTACATATGTCGTGTATATATTGGTTGGAACCGGCAGAGTGTCTACTTTCTAAAATTTCTGAC
This sequence comes from Hemerocallis citrina, assembly GCA_017893485.1. Taxonomy (NCBI): domain Eukaryota; kingdom Viridiplantae; phylum Streptophyta; class Magnoliopsida; order Asparagales; family Asphodelaceae; genus Hemerocallis; species Hemerocallis citrina. The sequence goes on along the minus strand of CM030358.1, from coordinate 383,654,800 downwards.
GGATCCAAATTTGCTTTTCTGTAGTAGCAGTAACCTGTGTTTTTTTATAGCAAGGTAATTGTGTCCAGATTATGTGATTATGCTAATTTAATTTGTTTGCTTCATGATTTATCTATGACGAATAGAATTATTCACCCTTGGTATCATACAACATTCACACCTTCTTTCATGCTCACATAGGATGGAAATAAACTAATAACAAGCCGGGATATTATGGGTAGAACTTGGTAGTGAACGATCGGAAAATGTACACGGCAAGGCCTTATCGTTATATTATATTATCATGGAAGGAGGAGAAATATTGATTGGAAGGAGTATTGATTGCAAATGATTGATTATTAATTATTGATTGTAAAATTATTATTATCAACGCCGAGTACACGATCCGTGAATTCACCATCAGCCTAAAATGTTCACTGTGTGCTTGCTCCGAACCTGTGGAATGGGACGCAGTAGTATGTGCACTAGATAGATTAATAAAATGATTAATAACCTGCATTTATTATCTCATGCTTGATCCTATATTGAACTTGACTTGACATCACTCATTACATGTGTGATTAATTGTAAATCTTTGATATTATTGCATACCTTTGCTTTGTTCTTTGACTTTGATCCTGTCCCTTTTCTTTGACATTCATGATTCCTTTATCCTCTGTTTTTCTCTACTTGCTGTCCACGACTTGCTCTAAAGACACTCTTTTCTCTCTTTTTAGATCAAGAGTATACAGGTACCTAAGGAGCAATACCCGAAGAAATTGGTGAGTAAACTCTCTGAAGATCGGAGCTGGACCATTAGACTACTATAGCTATATCTTGTTATTTTCTTATTGTATTGCTTTTATCATACTTTAAATTTCGGGATTTTATGACCCGAAGTTTGGTTTATCTCATATGTTGGATAATTATTAGGTGAATTTATTTCATGATTATTTTGGAGTTTATTCATTGTTTATGTGGTTATTTTTTTTCTGCATGGTTGTATTCTCTTGTATATTGATGAGTTAATTAGTTACAGCTTATGGATAATGTATAATCATTCGCTAGGCCTTCGTTACGTGCTCGTATTCCCGTATTTTGGGAAGTGGGGTGTGACACATATACTTTTCTCACTAGGACTTTTTGACCTCTTTTGTTCGCTTTTTTCATTTGATATTTTATTATGTAAGGTATTACCCCCCTCAACTTGTATTTATTTCAATCTTACTTAATAACATTCACTGTATGTTTTTCTACTTTAGTCATTGTGTATAATTTTTGGATTCTATGATTTTCGCAAGTATTTTTTTTTTCAGTTGTTAAATTTAATTATCTCCCGCAACATTCTTTTAATTATTTATCCTTTCATATTTTTTTAATATTTCTTAGTTTTGTAGCTCTCACTCTTGTATCCTATCACTTTTACTGTTTTACATTTGTTTGCTTACTAGATAACTTTTGTGTAAATTAACTTATTTCTACTGTTATTCGGTTTCTTTTATTGTCAGTGATTGATTTTACTTTTAGTCCCTATATCTCTAACCGAGTTTATATTATTTCTATTTGTTAGTACAATCATTAAGCTTTCACTAATCGTCTTGTTTTTCTTTTAAAATTGTTTCTATGACTGTACTGTTGGTTACTACTTTTTATTCTTTTGTCCAAATTATTATTTTACAACTTTTGCTGTAATTCAATAGTGCATCCTTTAGCATTTCACAAGCACATTTTTATTTTTGCAACTATTACTCATTTCTTTATTGACGTTTTTATCCTTTTCACTTTCAAGCACTTTTACGTTACTCGTGTATTTTGTTATTACTTTTACATATTACATTAAGTTTTGAATTACTACGTGATAAGTTATTAATGCTACTCCTTTTTTCTTTCATTATTGTTTTTACTATATTATAAAATTTGGTTGTTGCATATTTACTTTCATTTTAGATATAGTTGGTTTTTTCGATACTATATTTTCCATTATTTTGGACCATTTAAACTTGATTGCAATATTTTACTCATATAAATATGATATACCTCTACACATTTAAAATTTTTACTATTAATTTTGTTTTTGCGCCTTATATTCAATACCTTTATTATTTCTTACTGTTTACTGCTTTTGTTATATTTACTTTTCACTATTTAAAGCTACTTATTAATTTTATTGCTTTATACTTCTCAAATGTACTATATGCACCCATTACTTATATTTTACTTAATTTTTATTATGAATTTTTATTATCATTACATTCTTGATTTTTACATGTACTTCCTACTAATTACTTTATATGTACCATGTATTTCAACATACTTGCTATGTAGATAATTTTACACTTGTTTAATTTCTACATTACTGTATATTTTTATGATATAGTTATTGTGTAAATTTGCTACACTGGATATTTATTTTCTCTTTACATTTGCATTTGTGCTTTTGTATGTATTTCATTCTGTTTTTTTTTGTCCTTACTCTATAAATCATTTTCACTATTACTATTTTGTGCAATTGTGTTTGATATTTATAATCTATACATCTATTTTGATATTCCATCGTGTGACTTTCAACTCCATTTCTTACTTTTTCTACTATTTTTATATCATGAATTTTCAAACATAATGTTATACTTAAATTAAATGTTCAAAATCCCTGTGCATGTGGAAGGTTACATCTTCAATTTCACCATTTCGGTGCAACCTAATGTCGAGATGAAAAATATGCAACTCGATATCAATGGAGGCAAACTGCAACTAGTGTTGGGGAGGAAAAATGTGCAACCGAATATCCAGACGGTAAGGAGGCAAGTCTGCAGCCAGACATCAATGTGGCGAACCCACAACAAATAAAAAAGGAAGGAGATTTTCTACCTATTTGCTAATTGATATTTCAAGACTTTTTACTTCTCTAATGAAACTAATGGTAAAAAAATATTTTCTTTATGACATTTTATTTATACAATTACACTTTATGTTTCCATACAATTTGAACTAGTAGAATTGATTTTACTCTATTTTGTGTTTACCAAATTTTTTAAGATTGAGTACGTCAACTGTGGTCTAAATTTTCGTTCTTTTCCAATTACTATTTATTGCTACCAATTTTCAATTCTTTAACATTTTAGATTTCTCACATACTTTTGTTTTCACGTCCTAATTAATGATTTGACGCTTACTTTGGTAATATTCAATGAACTTCTTTTAAGTCTTTTTGCATATATATATTTTGGTCTATTTTGCTCGTTACCCTTTAATGTGCTTTTAGAGTATTGATTATAATGTCAACATTCACTAATATACTCATTATTATATGTCTTTTACATTCATTGTTATTAATATTTTCTATACTTAGCTAAATTTGTTCGTATTTCTATGTATCTTGATTGGTTATTTTCCCAAAACTATTTTTTTTATATAACCTTTAAGTTTCTGTTCCTTTGTTGTTTGTATGGTTATCAACCTTTTTATATTTGGGTTTTATCTCTTCACTTTTGACTTCTTATTCTATGAGAATAGTCTTGCTATTTTCTTACGTTTGGGGATTAATGGTGTATTCAATTGGATTTCTAATACTTTTGCCATGTCAGTTTTCACCTTTTATTCTTCGAGCTATAATTATAAGTTATTTTTGTTTTGCTTAGTAATTAAATCCAATTATAAAAATAATGATAGAGTAAATTTTCGAAACTATCTTGTAAGTTTTGTATTTTGTTTTCTTTTGCATAGAGTAGTTCCTAGGACAGAACTATTCGAAGGGAGGAGTGCTGTAACACCCTGCAAAATAAAATGATTATTTTGCATTACTAAATAATATTATATTGGTAAAGTTGACTATTTTGACTATTTTCTTGAAATTGCAATTTTGCACGTGCAACACACGTGCAGAGTTAGGAAATTTTGAATTCTTAAAATTTTATGGTTAATGATTGATTTTTCTCATTTATTTATGATATTTTAATTTTCAGATTTATTTGGATTTATTTGACTGTTTTATGAATTTCTCAATTTTAAACTTGCAAAACACGTGTAAATACTTTTTTGGTGCAAATCTCCAATTTTAAATTTCTGGATAAATTCTCCTATTTATATTTAATTATATCCTAAATTTTGGGATTATTCTAAGTTAAGAAACTATTTTTATAAATACTTCGAAAGAGAGAGGCTTTTATGTAAAAAGCCATTTGGAGCTCAAACAGATAATGAAAATTCGTTTTTACTGATTTTTGGGCTTTCCATGGTCATCATTGAAAATAAAATCTATTTAAATTTTAGTTAGAGTTGATTTGGTAAAGATTTAAACAAATATGGTGTTTTTGCAAATATGAAATTTAAGTGGATCTTGTGCAAATATTTTCTTGGAAAGTAAAAGTCAGAAATTTTAATTGGAAAATCTAATATGTATTAGTAGATATTATTTCTGAATTTTTTGGAATTTTTTGATAAGTATTTGACATATTTGCAAATATTATAAAAGGAGGGACTTTTGTACAAAATTACCACTTGGAGTGAAAACTCTAGATTTCCAGATTTTTGGGCTGAGTATGATGTGTAGTCAACTCAGAGGTAAAGAGTTTACTTTTTCTTTTAATAAATTTGGTTTATTTACAACAAGCTTCCACCGTTGAGATTCTTAATAAAAGAAACCTAGCTTTAGGTCAATTATGCGCTTTGTGCTCTTCCGCACACGAGGACACCGATCACCTTTTTCTCCAGTGCAACTTTATTCAACCGTTGTGGATGATTAGTGTTCTGGCTTGGCAAGCTCCTTCTATCCCCAACGAATTTTCGTCCTGTTGGATGCCTCAATCTCTCGGGAAAGAGTTTTGTAAATCTTGGGTCCTTTCCATTATGGCTATCATTTGGGTGGTTTGTTTTTTTTTTATCAGAACGGAACAAACGTATTTTTGCTCATACCACTGCTACGATCGATAACATTATTGATGACTTTTTATTCTTCACTAAATTTTGGTCTTCCTCTTTATCGCATGATAAAATGGAAGCCTTACTTTTAAGTCGTCTGGATAAGGCGACCTGCATTTTTTGTTCTACAAATATTTTCTCCATTTAGCTTTGTTCTAGTCTAATTTGTTTTCTATTCATTCTATTTCATTGCAGACCTGAAGTGGAGGTGGTGTTTCCTAGCCTCTTCCTCATGAGGTTTTTTTTGACTCCTTTTGGTCGAAGTCGATGGGCTCAGACTTCCTCCTCGCCTCTCTTTTGATCTAGAATTGTTTATTTTGTTCTTAATTTTGTTTTTTTGTTTCGGAAGTAGCTTCTTCCTATACTGTTCACTGGTCTGGCTGATCTTAACATAATGGCTGATGTTTCTTGTCATATTTCGTTTGGTCGCCATTTTTATTATCTTCGTTGGCTGGTCTTTACTCATGTTTTGGTAGCAGTGTTGCTCTAGGATTGGGTTATTTTAATTGTGATGCCTTTAGCTTTGCCTTTGTTTTTTCTGGCCTTGATTATTTTTGGTCTTAGCTAGAGGATTGTAGCATTTAGTCGGCCCTTCGATGGCTTTTGCTGTCCTTGCTGAGCTTCGTTGGAAGCATTTTTTAGATCAGTTATGCTCCGGACTGTGTTTTGGATGAGAGTCTGTTTCTTCATGTTATCCATTCTTTTAGCGCGCTTCTTCATTTATTTTGCTGAGTTTTTTTCGTTCCTTCTCTTTGAAGCAGACCAGTGTGTAGCACTCTTTGGAGGATTCTTTGGCTGTCATCCTCCTTCCAGATGGTACATCGCTAATCTTTGTTGTTCTCTACCCCAGTGTCATGCCTGGGTTGCTTTGTAGACATTTCCTGTTTTTAGGCCGTATCTCCTCGTGGCTCTGGGCTGTTTTGAGCACTTTTGATCCCTGGGCTTAGTGATGGTTTTTTTGTTCTCCCCGCCTGGGTTAGTTTGTTTATGAATTTTTCAGGTGCTGCTTTCTCTGTTTTTTTTCTCACTCTCTCGTGGACAATGTTTGCTGCTATGTTGGTTTGCGACATTAGATTCGTTGCATCCCCTTTTTGTTGAGGTGCCCCAACGCTGTGTTGCTGTCGTCGAGCGCTGTTGTTTTTCCGTCCACAGTCTCTGCTCGGTTGTCAATGAGTGTTTCTTCGTCTCGTGGCCCACCTTTCGCTGATGTTGCTTTCACTCCCTTGCGTTTTCTGGTTATGTGGTTTGCTTTCGCAATGTACTCTATAACTATTATATTTGGGTTATTATTGTGTTGTTGTTGGCCTATAGTTTTACTCTTGGTAAAATTGAATCTTGTTGTAAACCTATTTTTTTATTTATATATTGGGCTGGAATCTTTCGATTCCATCCTCGCTGTCAAAAAATAAATTTGGTTCATTTTGCAAGTTTGGATAAAGAAGGGTCTTTTTGCAAAATTGCCACCTAGAGAGAAAAAAGTACAATTTCATTTTTCTGGATTTTTACAACAGTGCCGGCCACATCTGGAGAGTTGGTTTTGTTTTTAAATACAAATTGAATTGGTTTTATCTAATTTTCAAGTATAAGGATTTATATATAGAAAGATATATTTAAAAGCGATATTTTGCAAATCTACTTACAAACCATAAAAAACCCTATTTCCGACCTATTAAAGGTGAGGTGCAGCCATCTCTTTGCTGCACAACACAAAAAGATTTCTTTATTATTATTTTTTTAGAGTTTTAAAGCGATGATCTTTGATTCTGCAAAAGAAGGGCTTTTTTCTCATTCTTTATTAATTCGATTGATTTTTTCAATGAGGTGACATATGTTTAATTTGTATTGTTCTATACATGTTGTATGCGATGATTTGTCTATTAGAAAGCATGTTCAGGATTGTACGATGATAATATGAAATTTTGATGAGTAGATGAACTAAAAATTGAATCTTTTCATGAAACCTATGCTTTGATGATTAAAACCCTACATAGATGACTTGAGATTATTAAAAAACCTAATATAAATCATGAGTAGGTTGTTTCCCATCATCTACTTGCTGTTTTGACTTGTTATGATGAGATTGTATATTGTGTAATGCAAAACTAAACAAAAACCTAACCTTTACTATGTATATAGACATACATATTGTTCTTGATGTTTGTTGAGTATAACTAGATTAATACTTGTTGAAAATTGCTTATATGCATGGGTAAACTATAGTGAGTGATTGCGTATGAGTTAAATGAATTACAAGAAGAGCTTTGAATTAAAAAGATCAAGTTTTGAGTAAAAAAAAAGAGGAGTTTGGTCAATTTCGGGTATGTGCATACACAGGTCGATATTGCTTCTTTTTGTATCCTTGATGTTTCGATTGAATTTCGAGTTGTTTTGATACTGAGATTGTTTCAACATTATAATACTTCCTCTTGATGAGATTTTTAAAGCTTTAATGAAGCAATTATACACATATACACACTTATATTTACTAGTCCACTGTTTTAATGAATTTTGTGGGATTTATGAGGTTTTCAATTGGATCCTGATTATTTTCAAACTGAGATTGAATTAGATATTACCCTACTGCTATTTGATGAGTTTTAACGCTAGAACTGATGTTTAACACTTACATGAACATATATATATATATATATATATATATATATATATATATATATATATATATATGTATGTATGTATAATCTGTTTTGAAAAGTTTTAATGAGAATTTGCTTTTCTGCAATCGTGATGAAGTTTTGTTGTATTTTATAAATTCATATACATTGTAAAAGTCGTACTTTAGAATCTCAGGAAGTTTATTTTCGATTTCATAATGTTTAATCGATGTATCAGTTGAAAACATTCACAAAATGCTAATTTGGCTGCATAGTAGCTAGCGGTCGACTGCCATTCTATTTTTTTGAGAATTTCCAAAGGGGAAGTCAACCGCCGTTATTTTACACTATTTGGGCAGTCCACCGCACCTGCTGTTCTGAGTCGTTTTATTGAGTTTTTCTTCGTTTCTTTAAACGGTTATTTTCTCGATATTATGGATTATTTATCTACTATTTTAGATGACGTTTTACTATCGATTTCAGTATTTTATAGAAAGTTATATTTTGTTTATAATGGAATTTAAATTACATTCCTATGACTTTATAAAGAGAGATATTCGTAGTTTTTGAAGGAATTGATGTTTTGTGATATTGTATGACTTCAAAATATGGTTTTCTGTTATTTAATGGATTTAATATTTTATTTGAATTCTGGAATTTTATGAGTACATTATATAGATTTGGATTTTTGTTAATTTAAGAAGTTTTCTTCATACAATCGTTTTGATGATGGATTTGTGAGTTTTATTGAAAGTTTTGGGTTGATGGTTGAGTTATGAGTCTCTTGAGGGTAAGTGGGACCGTAATTACCGGTGATTGAGATTTTGTGATTTGGTTAGTTGAGGCCTTATTGTTGATTAGTTGAGTTAAGTCCGGTAGGGTAGACCAAACTCTAGGGATTCATAATTAATTAATTAACTTAAAAAGATACGGACAGGCACTAGATGGTGATATGATGAAATGAGAACAGGGGTTATGGACCTCAGTATGGCCAACGGTGTGACTGAAATAGTCTATGGAATTATCGGGGTTGAGGGACACTCATGGGGTATTCGTGTGATGAGGCACCGCAGCTTGCGGTGTGGGGTATTCATGAAGATTCCCATGTGTGAGTGAAATAGTCTCCGGAATTATCTTTGGATAAAGATTGACCGCCAGAATTATCGAGGCATGGGCTAATACTCACAGTTTATCTGGATCTCATAGTAGTCATCATAGTAGGATTAGTTTCTTGACAAGGGATTAAACCCTATCAAGTGGAGAATGTTAAGGGCATTAGAAGTGTGAGTACCTTGGTGGACATCTGATGTGTGTGACTTGATTGTTTGGTCATGAAGACCTGTAATGAGATTTAGATTGTTTGTATGCCTTGACATGAATAAAATTTCTTTATCGCAAGTGCTTTGGTTATTTTTGCATAAAGCATATACTTTTCTCACTAGCACCTTTTGACCTTCTTTGTTTGCTTTTTGCATTTGATATTTTATTATGTAAGGTATTACCCCTTCAACTTGTATATTTTCTATCTTACTTACTAACATTCACTATATGTTTCTCTATTTTACTCATTGTGTATTATTTTTGGATTCTACGATTTTTGCCAGTATTTTTTTTTCAGTTATTAAATTTAATTATCTCCTGCTACATTCTTTAAATTATTTATCCTCTCGTATTTTTTTAATGTTTCTTAGTTTTGTAGCTCTCACTCTTGTGTCCTATCACTTTTACTGTTTTACATTTGTTTGCTTAATAGATAACTTTTGTGTAAATTACCTTATTTCTACTTTTATTCAGTTTCTTTTGTTGTCAGTGATTGATTTGGTTTTTAGTTCCTATATCTCTAACCGAGTTTATTTTATTTCTATTCGTTAGTACAATCATTAAGATTTCACTAATCGTCTTGTTTTTCTTTTAAAATTGTTTCTATGACTGTACTATTGGTTATTCTTTTGTCCAAATTATTTATTTTCAACTTTTGCTGTAATTCAACAGTACATCCTTTAACATTTCACAAGCTCATTTTTATTTTTGCAACTCTTACTCATTTCTTTCTTGATGTTTTTATCCTTTTCACTTTCATGCACTTTTACGTTACTCGTGTATTTTGCTATTACTTTTTAAGTTTTGAATTACTACGTGATAAGTTATTAATGCTACTCCGATTTTCTTTCATTATTGTTTTTACAATATTATAAATTTTGGTTTTTGCATATTTACTTTCATTTTATAGATAGATGGATTTTTCGATACTATATTTCCCATTATTTTGTACTATCTTATTTAATTTGGAGCATTTAAACATGATTGCAATATTTTACTCATATAAATATGATATATCTCTGTACATTTAAAATTTTTATTATTAATTTTGTTTTTGCACCTTATATTCAATACCTTTATTATTACTTACTATTTACTGCTTTTGTTACATTTACTTTTCACTATTTAAAGCTACTTATTAATTTTGTTGTTTTATACTTCTCGAATGTACTATATGCACCCATTACTTATATTTTACTTAATTTTTATTATGAATTTTTATTATCATTACATTCTTGATTTTTACATGTACTTCCTACTAATTACTTTATATGTACCATGTATTTCAACATACTTGCTATGTAGATAATTTTACACTTGTTTAATTTCTACATTACTGTATATTTTTATGATATAGTTATTGTGTAAATTTGCTACACTGGATATTTATTTTCTCTTTACATTTGCATTTGTGCTTTTGTATGTATTTCATTCCATTTTTTTCTGCTTACTTTTATAAATCATTTTCACTACTACTATTTTGTACAATTGTGTTTGATATTTATAATCTATACATCTATTTGATATTCCATCGTGTGACATTCAACTCCATTTCTTACTTTTTCTACTATTTTTATATTACGAATTTTCAAATTTAACATCATTCTTAAATTAATGTCCAATATTCATGTGTATATGAAAGGTTACATCTTCCATTTCACCATTTCGGTGCAACCTAATGTCGAGATGGAAAATATGCAACTCGAAGTTAATGGAGGCAAATTGCAATTGGATGTCGGGGAGGCAAAATGTGCAACAGAATATCCTGACGGAAACCTGCAACCTGATGTCGTGAAGGCAAATCTGCAAGTTGATGTTAAGGAGGCAAGTCTGCAGCCAGACATCACTGAGGCGAACCCACAACAACAAAAAAAAGGGAGGAGATTTTCTACCTATTTGCTAATTGATATTTCTAGATATTTTACTTATATAATGAATCTAATGGTAAAGAAATATTTTCTTTATGACATTTTGTTTTTACAATTACACTTTATGTTTCCATACAATTTGAACTAGTTTAGTTGATTTTACTATATTTTGTGTTTACAAAAGTTTTCAAGATTGACTACATCAACTATGGTCTAAGTTTTCGTTCTTTTGCAATTACTATTTATTGTTACCGTTTTGCAATTCTTTAACATTTTAGATTTCTCACTTACTTTTGTTTTCACGTCCTAATTAATGATTTGACGCTTACTTTTGTAATATTCAACGAACTTCTTTTAAGTCTTCTTGCATATACATATTTTGCTCTATTTTGCTCGTTACCCTTTAATGTGCTTTTAGAGTATTGATTATAATGTCAACACACTAGTAGAAAACCTTGCTATAACAACGAATTATTTACCAGAACTAAAATTTCTTTGCTAGTGCTACCATCTACAACGAATTAATCACAACAAACTCCTTCGTTGTGAATGTTTTTTACATCAGAAAGAGATTTTATTAATCTGTTGCAGTTGCAACAATTGCAAGGGAACATTTGTAACATAATATATTCCGTTACTTAAGCAATTTTTTAATCTTCAATATTAAACACGTAAAATTGCTTTTTAAAAATAAATTCTCCCCATTAACCAAAACCAGATCTCTCCCTCTCTCTCTCTCTCTCTATCTCACAAAATGATATCTGCTGAAACCCTAAATCCCCAAATACTCTTAATCTCGAGCTTGGTCAAAATCCTTCTCCCCCTTAATCTCAGACGACGACGACTACCCTACATCATCCGTCGCAGCGTCAACCCACTACTGCCACGTCTGCCGCGGTCTTTGCAACTTCTCCGTCGAAGACGACGGCTTCTACTACTGCCATGACTATTGGTCTCAGTAATAAACCATCATCCCCGTAGAGGCTCTCCTCAGTGACGACTACAACTGCCGCTACAAATTCCAATCCCAACACCCTCAAAACCCTAACCCTAAAAAACCCAAACTCCAAACCGAGCAAGAACTCTACGAGCACCTCCGTGATGGTGGTGGTGGTGGTGGGGCTGGCAATGGGGAAGTTCACTTTGTGCAATTGGATGAGGAGCCGAGGGATTTTGGATGAGGAAGGGTTTGTACGGTTGTGGGAAAGTTGGGGGTTTTGGGTGAGGAGGGGTAATTTTTTTTTCTTCTTTCACAGTAAGTATCAAGTAGGGACATGTATTTAGTTATGAGTACACTGTACACCACTGTCACCACATTACATTGCTAGTTGAAGTCTATTTATGAGTTTGCTTACAATTTTGTGAGAGGTGCATATAAAGTCTGGAATACCATGTGGAATGTCATAGCAGTTACAACAGCTTGGATTAAAGGGGAAGGTGTGCATCATTTTACCCAAGCTTAATTAGTGTACAGAATTGTTCACTTATCTTCTAAGTGCGCTAAACATCTTTTGTAAGAATTGAGATTGTATTTCTGCATATTTGTGCGGAGGTAGCATAACCTATGATATCTGGTTTACCCAAGAATCTAGGAGGATGTATTTCTGCATAAGGTGGTTTTCAGCTGGAGAATTTAGATCAACTATCGGAACTGGAAGATTAAATGGATATCTTTCGGAACTGGCTACTGTTGTATATGTTTGCAGGGTATGTCTCTTTAATTCAATCACTATTGCTGTTCTGCTACAGTTTCTATCTTTTTGCTAGATAGTTAAGTGTTGTCTTTAATTTCTTCAATTTTGTAAATTTGTCTAAATATATATACCCATTTCAATGTGTATTATTATTTTAAAGTAATTACTATGTTATTTAAGGCAAACGTTTTCAGTTTGTTGAATTCTTCATATAATTAAAAGCTTTAGTGGTACACAGTTCAATATGATGTAAATAATATTTCCATTTCATAGATGTACAAATTGCTTGTAGTTGCACCCGTATTTTGATGTGCTAACCCCTGTTATTGTACCAATCAATAATTTGGTGAGCAGGTCTATTAGCTGCTGTAGGTCACTCCCATACTTTGAAAGAATAGTATTTATATTTCTGCAAATTGCCAGATGCCTTTGGATTTTTTAAGAACCTTAGTCAAGAGCCTACTATCCACAAAATCTTACACAAATGCTAGTATAACAGCTAGAGAATTTAGATCATGGAAAACTATCATTTTGAACTTCATACATACATTTTCTTCTCGATTTCTTCAACTCAATATTATCTTACAAGAGATGACATAAGAAGTTACTTGAGTTGTTTGTACCTTGTTAACTTTTTAAAAATATCTAGTAATCTACTACACTGGTTATGCGGAGTGTTCTTGTTGTATTACATCCGATCTAATTTAATTGTTGGCTCCAGGTCCCTAGTGATCAGAAGTTGCCATCTCTTTATCTTCTTGATAGCATTGTGAAGAACATTGAAAGGGACTACATTGAACTCCTTGCTACAAGACTACCTGAGGTAGTTTCCTTCATCTTACTGCGATGCTAACCAAATATTTTTTTATTATAAATATTATGCAACCCTTGTTCCTAATTTTTTGTGCTTCCATACTTTAGCCACCTTCATTTACTGTTTCCTTTGCATCTCTCTCCTAATGCTCATGTTATTTTTAATTATTTAGGTATTTTGCAGGGCGTATAAACAGGTTAATTCTACACTGCATCCGAGTATTTGACAACTTTTCAGCACGTGGACAGGAGTCGTTCCCTCCATGCCTCTTCTGATTATTGAGAACGAATTTGTCTTTTCACTAGTAGTAAATAATTCATCGGGAATTGGTTCATCAAGATTGGAATCACAACCTCAACATTCATCAACTAGCATTCATGTAAATCCTGAATATCTAGAAGCAAAACAGTGCCTTCAGGAATCAGCTCGGGTAAGCGAAGTTCCATATGACTTTGGGTGTGCTTTGTTAACTTTGCTTTATAGTCTATACATAAGATGTTGTTTACTCACAACAAATGCAAAATATAAACACTTTCCTGCCGTAGAATAGTCTCCAAAATCCCTTTTGTTGTTGTTATCGGTTAGAAGTATGTTGTGCTTTTTTTTTTGTTACCAATCATTCATAATTGAGACATGCGAAATGTTTATGTAAAAGTTAAAACTGCAATATCTATCTTTACATAGTTTTTAGAAATAAGCATGGTATCCATATGTCAATTAATATAATTTTCTTCCTATAGTTGTCATTTTTGAACATCACAGGGTAAAATTTTCAAAATTTGGTCTGAATATATGTTTGGGTGGAGTAAAGTGTCATGTGTTACTTATTGTGTGTGAATAGTTTATGGTTGTAATTGACTGTTACAAATTAATTCATTTGTTGTTGATTTCTCTAGGTAATTTTTTGATGTCGCACCATTTTGTACTATGAAAATGATATCATATGCTTCTTTGCATTGAACCTTCATACATATCTTTTTCTTATTGCCATTTTCTAATTGTGAAGGCAAAATTTTGAATTATTTCTATACGACAGGAGATTCTGTAAAGACAAATCGGGGTATATTGCAATGTATCCTATGTTCATTCTTTGACAGAAGTGTTCCCTACAACTAAGAAAGCCAAAGTGAAGCTAGCTGATCTGGATTCTCTTTCCGCAAGCTTGTTTAATTTGCAGCTACTTCTCACTCTCAAAGTCCTTCAACTATGTTTCATAATGTGACTTCTCACTCTTAAAGTTCCTCAACTATGTCCCATAACTTGCCAGCTGAGATCTCTGTCAATAGAGATCACATGCATCGGATTAACTGATATCATATGAAGCTACCACCTTTCTCTGATATCAGATGTAGCTCTCCAATATTTTTCAAGGGGAAGTCATTGAGTGAAGTTTAAATTTGAAGATATCTCGCCTATTATTTGTGTTCTATCGCAGCGAGAAAAATATACCATATTAGTATTTTTACATAATTATCCTTTATTTTGCTGTATTGTAGAACATGAAAATTAACTTGGATTGCCCAAAAATATTCGGAGAAACAAACATATAATTTTGTAATGAGAATGTTCTATACTCTATAATATTAAAACTTCTTTTGGTGTTATGTTTATATATGTGTGTTTCTGTGTTTTGACACATTGTGTTTTGTTTATATAATTGTGTGCATCAACAGGTGAAATAATTATATGTTCTTAATTGAAAAAATACATTGCTTAGTCTTGTTAACTAGTTTAAGCCATCCAAATATAATCAGCAATGGAAAAAACACGTGCAATTACATTCATAGGGGAACATTTGCAAGGGAATGACTACCTTGTGAACTTCAGTAGCAATTGTTCATCAGCAACGGGAAAAGTCCCTTTTAAAACACATATGCAAGAGAAAAATTTGTTGTAGATATTCTCTTATGGATAGGGACAACAAGGAACAACTTTTCTTGCAAATATTCTGTTGTAGCTAATATTCGGAAGGGATAGCTATATTTCCACGGCAAATGTATACATTAACCAGGAGAGATTTCGCAACTGTACAACTACAAGGGAATGAGAAGAAATCCCTTACGAATGTGCACTCACCGTGGAATTTCACTCTTCTACAAGGAAAATTTCTGTTGCAATTGTGACATTTTCTAATAGTGACATTCACTAATATACTCATTATTATATATCTTTTACATTCATTGTTATTAATATTTTCTTTACTTAGCTATATTTGTTCGTATTTCTATGTATCTTGACGGGTTATTTTCCCAAAACTATTTTTTATTATATAACCTTTAAGTTTGTGTTCCTTTATTGTTTGCATGGTTATCAACCTTTTTATGTTTGGGTTTTATCTCTTCACTTTTGACTTCTTATTCTATGAGAATAGTTTTGCTATTTTCCTGCGTTTGGGGATTAATGGTGTATTCAATTGAATTTCTTATACTTTTGCCATGTCAATTTTCACCTTTTACTCTTCGAGCCATAATTATATGTTATTTTTGCTTTTCTTAGTAATTAAATCTAAATATAAAAATAATGATAGAGTAAATTTGCGAAACTATCTTGTAAGTTTTGTATTTTGTTTTCTTTTGCTTACAATGGTTCTGAGGACATAACTATTCTAAGGGGGGAGTAATGTAACACCTCGCAAAATAAAATAATTTATTTTGCATTACTAAATAATATTATATAGTTAATAAGACAAATTCTTATTTTGTTGTATAATATTATTATTACTATTATTATTATTATTGCTATTATTTTCATTATTGTTATTAGTACTATTATTATTATGTTATTACCATTACTATTACTATTATTGTTTTCATTATTTTATTATTGTTGTTAATATTGAATTACTTTCCCAAAAAAAAAAAAAATTGTGTTGAACCCAAATTATATTCTATCTTGCTTTATTATTCTTACCAGTATTGTTAATATTATTATTATTATTATTATTATTATTATTATTATTATTATTATTATTATTATTATTATTATTATATTATTATTATTTTCATGAATGTGTTGAGTCCAATTATGTCATGCATGTATTATGATTATTATCAGTATTGTTAACATTTTCAATTTTATTATTATTATTATTACCAGTGTGATTATGATGATTTCTATTACTGTTATTATTACTGTTATTATTATTTTTATTATTATTGTTATTATTATTATTTATTATTCTTGTTATTATTGTTTTTATTACTAACATGTGTTGTTATTTGTATTATTGTTATTATTTTTTTTGTTAAAGCCATTAGTTTTGTCTATATTATACCATTTAATTATTTAAATTGAAGCCCAAATTTTATATTCACTTGATTGGATTATTTTTTTTTTGTTTATATCTAACTTGAGCCCAACTCAAACCCACATTTTATTGGATCCCAACTAAATCCAATAACCCAAATTCTTCTACCTATACTCTCCTTGATCCTGATGTTTCATTCTTGTCTTCCTGCTCAATTCGTCGATTGGTATCATGTGGCCTACAATGACATGTATGTTGCTTGGGACATCACCATCAGAGTTGCGCAGCGGAAGCGTGGTGGGCCCATAACCCGTAGGTCCCAGGATTTCTCTTGTTGTTCCTTCTTCTTTGCATCATTCAGTTCTTGTTCGTTCTTTTCACTCGTCATCTTTTGTCGATTTATTATTCGACATCAATCTTATTTATGTTCTTTTCTTATTCCGGTGCTTCCATCATTTGAGTTCTCCTTTTCTAATTTTCCTACCTTGTTATTTCTTAAGTTTGCTTTTGTTTTGTCCTACTGCCTGCCAGAATGAATTTCGTGGACAAATTTTTTTTGTAAGGTGGGTAGGATTGTAACCCCTATTTCCGCAAATAAGTATTTTCTGAGTATTTTCTATATCTCGATATTTATAAACTCGTTATTTGTTAAATTCATTTTGAGTTTTAAATTAAAGCATTTTTCTAAACAATAGTTATAATTATTTTGAATAAACCTTGTTTCCATTTCTACTTGATCA
Source organism: Hemerocallis citrina (assembly GCA_017893485.1). Classification (NCBI taxonomy): domain Eukaryota; kingdom Viridiplantae; phylum Streptophyta; class Magnoliopsida; order Asparagales; family Asphodelaceae; genus Hemerocallis; species Hemerocallis citrina. Next base: position 383,637,609 of record CM030358.1, on the reverse strand, counting down.
ACTATTCACATTTTAACCCTAAAAAATATTATAACTGTTTATACTATTTCAACAAATTCCTATTTTTACATAATGATATTGTTCTGATAATTACTATTGTTGCTGTTAGTATTATTTATTATTATCACTATTATTATTATTATTTCTATTATTATTATTGTCACTACTATTATTATTGATAATATTTTTATTTTTATTGTTATGATTATTATTAATTGTTATTATTAGTATTATTATTTTTATTGTCGTGGTTATTATTATTGATATGGCTAAAAATGGGGTTAAATCGGAACCGTCCAGGTTGGGCACGAATCTTGAAGCTCAGGGGTAAAACGGTAATTTCACATACAAATGGGTCCGAAACGGGTACTAGGTCTCCTTCTCACAGATCCAATAACCCACAAACGGATCCACTCCAACTGGTTACGGGTCCCGACCCAAGACAAACCCAAACCAGCAAGAGGAAAATCAGGGTCACTGATTTGACCGAATCAACGGGCCTGATTTGCTCTCACCGGGAATCAGGGGTCAGTTTCCTAAACAGATTGGAAGGATTTTACTCCTGACAGTTACACAGGAAATCAGGTACCTAATCACTCCCATGGCAACTATAATTACCTCCCGCCTACCACTGTGACCAGGTAATCACTCTTTTTCTAGCTTAAGCTCTTTCTTAATCATCACTGGTTACTGACAAGAGCATCGGAGGGTGCATCGCCGGAATCAACCCCGGTGTATCGCACTTCCTTGCAGGTTAGCGGCAGGAATCAACAGGAGTGGATCCGCTATTCAGTTTTTCCCCGAACTCACAAATCTCATCTGTTTACCCCCACACCAGATCCAGCGATAACAGATTGGCACCGTCTGTGGGAAAACCATACGAATAGCCTCCGCCTCTTCCTCGTCGACTAGCCCTTCTCCAACCATGCCTCCCAAAAAGGTCAGGTCTAGGGGGTCCAATTGCGGACCCAATCTCGCCGATCAGCAAGATGAAGTCCCCGTGCATCCTGCTCCGCAGCCCGAACAACTTCCTCCCCTGGTCCAACAGGGTCAGCCTCCTCTTTCGAACCAACAACCCCCAAATGGTCCTGCTGGTCAGAACCAGTGGAGGCAGAAGCAACCTCTCCACCCAGACCATGTCTCAATTCACAATGCCTCCTCGGACTCCATGGCTTCCCATAACCCCCGAGCCTCCGACCTCCGCAACACCGTTCTGAATCGCCAAAAGGATGAGGACCTTCGCAACCATCTAGATGAGAGGCAGGCCGGAGAGGGAGCCTCCCGCCAGCATCAATGTGAGCGATCTCCTCATCGCCGAGATGGGAGGAGGTCTCCGGACCGAACAGGCCGGGGGAATCTCCCGAGAGTCGTAGGAGGAGGCCACATTCCCCCGCTAATCGACATCATCCGAGGAACGACGAGGCACCTATCACTCGTGCCGAGTTCCTACAATTCCAGGAGACTGTGTTGCAGGCCCTCAACCTTCGCCCCAACAAACATAATGCCCAGAGGGTTCCAACAACCCCACAGGTTCCAAGTCCTCACCACCGATCCAGAAGTCCTCTCCCGGCTCCCAGTCGCCAGCAACACCATCATAGTCCTCGTCGATCCCAGGACTACCGACGCCGTAGCCCCCGCTCCCTTTCCTATGAAGACGAGTCCAGGGGCTCGATCGACTATCACCGGAGGGACGATGCCCTCTACCGTCGTCTCCACGAGATGGAGAGGCGCATCGGTCGTATGGACAAGGAGGAGGAGTCGAGAGGAACGACCGTTCGCCCCAGCAGACCGCCCTTCTCTCGGACTATCATGGAGGCTCCCATTCCGAGGGGTTTCAAGCCTTCGCAGTTTGAAATGTACTCAGGGGAGTCGGACCCTGTTGATCATGTCGAAAGCTTCAAGATCTTAATGCTGATCCACCAAGCTTTCGACGCCATGCTCTACAAGACCTTCCCCGCCACTCTTAAGGGTTCGGCGCGGGAATGGTACTCCCGGCTCGCTCCCTCTTCTATCTTCTCATTCGAGCAGTTCGAAACGCTCTTCATAACTCACTTTGTGAGTAGCAGGCGAACAGAGAAGACGAGCCTCTCCCTACTCCACCTCCGACAGGAGAGGGGAGAAAAGCTGAGGGACTATGTGAGGAGATTTGCCACAGAGGTCAGGTCTATCGCCTCCCTCGACCAGTCAGTAGCGACCATTGCGTTCCAGTCGAACGTCCTTAACTCCAACCTCCGGTCGTCCCTCGCCAAAAAGCCCCCGCACAACTTCGCCGATCTTCTCCTAAGATGCGAGAAGTACATTTGGACAGAAGAGGCCGGTGCCTCCCGAGTTTCGGAGGACCTGCCTCCGGCTCGAAGGGGAAGACGACGGAGAAGGAAGGATCCAAGAAGCTGCAGAAGGACAATAGCGGTCAGCGCCGTCCTCCCCCCAGGTTCGAGAAGTTCACTCCCCTCACCACCAATGTCTCCACCATCCTGATGGAAGTGGAGAAGGAAGGAGTCATACCTCCCGCTCTGAGGATGAACACCCCGGCCAAGAGGAGGAACAAGGAGAAATGGTGCCGTTACCACCGGGACCACGGCCACGACACCAACGAGTGCCGGGCGTTGAAAAATGAGATAGAGGCCCTCATACAGAGGGAGCAGTTGGCCAAATTTGTGAAGGCAAACGATCGCGTGGATCACACCACTCCTCTGCCTCGGGGGGCTAACAAGCGCTCCAGCGACGCGATCAAACCCCTGAGTTTGAGGAAGAACGGGTTCTGCACCTTATTCACGGGGGCCCAATGGGGGGATCTTCCAACTCCTCTCGGAAGGCCTTCGTCCGGAGGTCAAATCAGTTCACAGCGCCCCTCCCCCCAAAGGCCTCGGCGTCCCAGTGACTTTCTCCGATGAAGACCTCAAGGGGGTCCGAACTCCCCACTGCGATGCACTTGTCATTGACCTTCGCATGGCGAACTTCAAAGTGCAGAGGGTCCTGGTAGACAACGGGAGCTCGGTGAACATCCTCTTCCTCTCGGCCTTCCGAGGGCTGCAACTGCCCCGGGACCGCCTCAAACCGGCTGGCTACACGTTCCACGGGTTCACGGGGGTACCAGTAACTGTCGAAGGGGTTATCACCCTGGACGTAACTGCTGGAAAGACCCCTACCACTCGAACTGAGCCGATGGACTTTATGGTCGTCGACGTCCCGGCTGCATACAATGTCATCTTAGGCCGACCTGGCCTAGCTGCCCTGGAAGCTGTTCCTTCGGCGTACCACCTTAAAATGAAGTTCCCCACCCGGTCGGGAGTGGGAGAAGTCAGGGGCAGCCAAGAGACGGCTCGGAAGTGCTATATGACTTCCACCGGGGGTCCGGTGCTCTCCCTCGAGACTCTAGAAATCCCCGTGCCGAATGTCTGACCCACGTCTGTGCCGGCAGACGAATTGGAAGAAGTACTCTTCTCGGACGAGGACCCGAGTCGAAAGTTCCTCATCAGCAAGTCCTTGCCGACTGCCCTATGCTCCGACTTGGTGCAGTGCATCCGGGAGAACCGCGACCTATTTGCTTGGTCCGCCGCGTATATGCCCGGGATTTCTGAGGACCTTCTAGTGCACCGCCTCAGCGTCGAACCAGGGTGCAGACCGGTTCAGCAGAAGAGGCGTAAGTTTGCCCCCGAGCGACAACAAGCCATCAAGGAAGAGGTGGACAAGCTCTTAAAAGCTCGGTTCATACAGGAGGTGAACTATCCCGAGTGGCTATCCAATGTCGTCATGGTTAAGAAGTCCAATGGTTCTTGGAGGATATGCATCGACTTCACCGACCTGAATAAGGCGTGTCCGAAGGATCTGTTCCCTCTCCCAAATATCGACACCCTCATCGATGCCACATCGAGCCATGAGCTCCTCAGCTTCATGGATGCCTTCTCCAGCTATAATCAGATTCGAATGTTCCCCCCGGACATTCCGAAGACTTCCTTCATTACCAAACAAGGCCTCTACTGTTATAGAGTTATGCCGTTCGGACTGAAGAATGCTGGAGCCACCTACCAGCACCTCGTCAACAAGGTCTTCCAAAGCCAGATAGGCCGCAACATGGAAGTATACGTCGACGACATGCTCGTGAAGAGCATCCAAGGTATCGACCACGTGGCCGACCTCCAGGAGGAATTCGGCGTATTAAGAAGGCACAACATGAGGCTTAATACGAACAAGTGTGCGTTCGGGGTCTCGTTGGGAAAGTTCCTCGGCTTCATGGTGAGCCAGCGAGGGATCGAAGCAAATCCCGAGAAAATCAAGGCCATTCTGGACATGGCCCCGCCCCGGAACGTCAAGGAAGTGCAGAAGCTTACGGGTCGCCTCGCCGCTGTTGGCCGGTTCCTTTCGAAGTCTGGGGAAAAGTGCCTCCCCTTCTTCAAGGCTCTCAGGGGACTAAGGGTTCCGAATGGGGCCAACTGCAGCAGGAGTCGTTCGACCAACTAAAGGCCTACTTGGCGAACCCTCCCCTGCTCAGCAAACCCGTTCTAGGGGAAACCCTCTTCATCTACTTAGCTGCTTCCGAGCAGACCCTAAGTGCTGTTTTGGTGAGGGAAGAAGACCGAACTCAGAGGCCCATCTACTATGTGAGCAAGGTGCTTCGGGACGCCGAGCTCCGCTACCCGAAGGTGGAAAAGATGGCCTACGCCCTGGTTATGGTGGCAAGGAAGCTCCGCCCATACTTTCAGTCCCACTCGGTTGTGGTCCTCACCGACCAATCGCTGAAGCAGATCCTCCACAAGCCCGAAACCTCAGGTCGGCTTATGAAGTGGTCCATAGAGCTGAGCCAACACGACATCTCGTACCAGCCTCGGACTGCGATCAAAGCTCAGGCCCTCGCCGACTTCATCGTCGAGTCCACCATTCCCGAGGTCAGCCATGTCCCGAACGGACCCCCCATTTGGACGGTTTTCGTGGATGGATCCTCCTGCAACGAGGGTAGCGGCACCGGTATCATCCTGAACGGCCCTGATGACTTCGTCCTCCAGTATGCCCTCTGCATGAATTTCAAAGCCTCAAACAACGAGGCGGAGTATGAGGCACTAATCGCGGGCCTCGGTCTTGCCCGAAGTGCCGGGGCGCAGCGCCTCTGAATCCATAGTGACTCTCAGCTGGTTGTGAACCAAGTCTTGGGCGAGTACGAGGCGCGAGACGAACGGATGGCGAAATACCTCGCCAAGGTCCGAACCCTCATGAGCCGGTTCTAAGAGGCACTCATCCAACGAGTCCTTTGAGAAGAGAATTCGCAAGCCGACGCCCTCTCCATGTTGGCCTCCTCCTCCCTCCAAGGTCTCGAGCAGACCGTCTTGATCGAGGTCCTCTTGAAACCGAGCATAGAAGACGAAGCCCTCGACTCAGTGGAGTCATTGCCAGTCCTACTGTAAGATAATTGGATGAAAACCTTAGTGGAATTCCTAAGTGACGGACTCCTCCCCGAGGACCCGAAGGACGCACACTGAGTAAGAACTAGGGCCGAGCGGTACATCCTGATTGAGGGAATCTTATACAAGCGCTCCTTCTCGCAGATTGATGGCCGACCGTACCTAAGGTGCCTTTCCCCGGAACAGGCCAACTATGCCTTACAGAAGCTCCACGAAGGCATCGGCGAAGCGCATTCAGGGTCTAGGTCCTTGGCTCAGAAAGTCCTGAATTACGGATACTTCTGGCCGACTCTCCTCCAAGACGCCGAGCGACACGTTCGGCAATGTGCCTCTTGTTAGAGACATTCCATCATTTGTTCCCTCCCCCAAGCCAACCTTGCCTCCCTATCAAGTCCTATCCCCTTCGCAATGTGGGGGATGGATTTACTAGGGCCATTCCCTCCAGCTCCGGGCCAGTTCAAGTTCTTGGTCGTAGCCATGACTACTTTTCGAAGTGGATTGAGGCCGAGCCCCTCGCCACTATCACCGAGAACAAGGTGCTTCAATTCTTCTGGAAGAGTGTCATCTGCAGATTCGGCGTTCCCCGTGTCCCCGTTACGGACAACGGGACGCAGTTCACTGGTGCCACATTCCGAGCTCTGTGTGAAGACCTTGCCATCCAACAGTGCTTCTCTTCCGTCTCCCACCCTCAGTCGAATGGACAGGCGGAGAATGCTAACCGGCAGATCCTCTCTGGCATCAAGAAGAGGCTGGAAAAGTGTTCTAGAGGCTTATGGGTGGACCAACTCCCCAATGTGCTGTGGAACTACCGCACCAACAAGTGGACCCCCACAGGGGAGTCCCCGTTCAACCTCACCTATGGGTCCAAGGCAGTGATACCACTCGAAGTCGGAATACCTTCTCCTCGCCTCGCAGCCTACAATGAGGAACAGAACGCCAGAGACCTCCAGGCGAACTTAGACCTGGTGGACGAGCTGAGGGAAAGAGCATCAATACGCCAACAGAACTACCGAAGGAGGGTCGAACTGGCGTACAACAAGAAAGTCCGACCCACCGATCTCAAGGAGGGGGACTTGGTCCTCAGAAAGCTAGCCATCTCCTTCCCCAATCAAAATAGCAAACTGGCTCCGAATTGGGAAGGACCCTACAAGATCACAAAGGTAGTTCGGCCCGGAGCTTATCGTCTGGAAGACCTAGAGGGCAGAGAGATTCCAAGGACCTGGAATGCCGACCACCTGTTAAAATACCAAGAAAGCGCCCCGGCGCCTCTCTAAGTATCACAGGGTGTCGAACCATTCCTCTCCTCTAACTTGTAATTCATTTCTTAAGTTGTTATATGTAAAAATGGCTCGCCGTCACTTATCAATGAAGAATGCTCTTTTTGACTTATAAAATTGCTTGCATCTCTCCGCCTTTATTTTTTATTTCAACCAATGGTTCGGGGTCCAATGTCCGGCTTGACCCTACTTCGCAAGCTCGCTCATCAGCGAGCTAGAAGTAGGTCACCGTTCGGAACTGCTCCCATAGCAGTTGAACTACACCGATGGTTCGGAGTCCAACACTTGGCTCGACTTTACTTCCTCGGTTCGCCCTGAGGCGAGCCAGAAGTAGATCGCTGTTCGAAACTGCTCCCACAACCGTTGAACAAATCTACCGATGGTTCGGAGTCCAACACTCGGCTCGACTTTACTTCCCCGGTTCGCCCTTAGGCGAGCCAGAAGTAGATCGCCATTCGGAACTGCTCCCACAACCGTTGAACAAATCTACCGATGGTTCGGAGTCCAACACTCGGCTCGACTTTACTTCCTCGGCTCACCCTTAGGCGAGCCAGAAGTAGATCGCCGTTCGGAACTGCTCCCACAACCGTCGAGCAACGCTAATGCTGGTTCAGATTACATCGTTCGGATCGACTACGCTCACTCAAATCCTCGAGCCGAGCGGACGAGGGACCGACCCTCGTATATGGAGAAAAATCCTTCCGAGGCGAAGTCACCGTTAGATCATCTTAAAATGCGTGCTGGAGTGTGATGAATGGACCTGACCATGCCACGTGTCCACAAAACGACAAGATAGTGTTTTCTTGGAACTTGCGCCTCCATTCTTGTGATCCGCGCCATGGCTACGTGGCCCCTGCCGTGAAACAGAGTGACACCTCTACCTAGGCACCGAGCTGCACCGGTATGTACCAAGCAAGAGTCAGGACCACGGCTAAAGCGTGAGTTTCGTGGCTAAGGCACTCGACGAAGCAAACACTCGCTTCTCACGGTTCGTTTCAAGCCAACTCTAGCTAAAGCAATTACAGCACTACAACAAGCAAGCCAACTCCAATTTCATTAATATAACTTGGATAAATTTACAAAACCCAAAGGTTACAGCAAAAGACAGTTCGGAGACCCAAAAACACAATACGACCCGTTTAGTACCTCCGCGGAAGGGGGACGTTCCGGTTCAGGGATACCCGGGGTCAGCGCTTCTTGACCTCCGAGCTCGTCTCTAAGCCGACGAATCGAGACGCCCCCTCGTCGCTAACCCTGACAGTCGCTCCAACCGAAGCACCATTTGAAGATACTGCTACTCCACTCTGGGCGTCGGCCGTTGTCCGACCTACGATGGGGGTTCGGCTCGCGAGTTGATAGAACGTAATCCCTCGGTCAATCTCTTCGCGAGTACACGAAGTACTACGGACATTAGCCCTCACCGGCTGAGGTTTAAGCCGAGCAACCTCTTCCTCCAGTTCAATGATCCTGTCCTTCAGAGTGTCATCCCTCACAATTACCTTGAACCGAGGAAGCTTCGCCGAATCAGGATACTCGGCGCTATCGGATATGACACGGCGCAAGTGGGTCACCTCGATACTCTTGTCGACCGTTACCCTTTGCAGCTGTTCTACCCTCCTTGCAAAATCACCTCGCTCGGCCAAAGCCCGGGCCAACTCTTCCTCCTTCGCAGATAGTTCGGCCTCGACTATCCGCAGATGGTGCAACTCGGCCAACAACTTGCTGTTCCTCTTTTCTATGTTGTGCAGTATTCTCCTCGTCAGATGGACCTCACCCTCGAGGCGATCCTCATGGGACTGCTGAAACAACTCCGCACGGCGCCGAGCTGCCGCGGTGATACGAGTTTGCTCGGCGATCTGAAATAAAAAAGGACAACATTGAAGAACTACATGGCCGAACTGAACACTTGGACAAATCCAAAACCAAAACAATCTTTTCATTCATCATAAAAGCGGTGGCCAGTCCGCAAAAGGCATTACATTTTTGCAAAATTAAAAACGAAGACTACAAAGAGACAGGAAGGTCAGGGGTCCACCTGCGCCTCCGTTTCGACTACAGGCGCCTCGCCAGAAGGCCCCTCGTTTCTCGCCTCGCCCTGGAGGTTTGTCTCCGGAGCGTCGGCGACAACCTCCTCTTCGTCGCCCTCCACCTCGTCATCTTCGCCTCCATCCTCCTCGCCGTCCGATGGGGGACCGGGCCACAGTTTGTAGCCGACCCGTTCGAAGCCGGGGATGCGGTCTTGAATGTGGTCGAGCACCCTCTGATAGGACATCTCCATGTTGGAGGCCATGTGCTTCTTCGCCTCGGCCTCGACCTCCGCCTTGATCGTCGCAGCCAAGGCATCTTTCTCCGCTTTCACGTCGGCCAGAGACTTCGCCGACGCGGCCAGCTCCTCGGCGGCCTTTGCGACTTTGGCATACTCCGCATCAAGCCGCCCCTTGGCTCTTTCCAGGTCGGCCATAAGATCGGCAACCCGGACCTCCAAGGCCTCGACTCGCCTCTGCTCGGCCTCGAGTTGCCGCACCGCCTTGACCTTTTCTGCCCTGTCTTTGTCGCTGGCAGCCTTCAACTCTTTCTCCTGTGCGGTGAACGTCTCGAGGAGATGGCCGAAGTGACAGGTGGCCTGTGAAGACAACGATAAGTGCAAAATACAGGCCGAGCAACAGACTTGAAGAAATCCACAATGAAAAACATACCGATACGAGTGACCGAGCCACTTCGTAGGTGTCGTCGCCGACTGTCCCCGCCTGCAGCGCGGCTCTATCTTTCGGGGTCGCCAGGTGCTTGACAACCTGCACCGACATCTGCGAGTTTTCGAGGAATCCGTCGTGATTCTTCACTCGCCAGTTCTGCACGAACAGCTGTTTGTGCTGCTCGGTCAGGATCTCCTCGGCCGCATCGGTCAACGGCGGAGCCTCGAGCGACAACGCCGCATTGACATCGAAGGCCCCACAACCGGGGTAGATGCCACAGGCACCGAGGGCTCTTCGGCAACAACCACCGTCGAAGGCGCCTCGGTGGTTGGAGGAGGCAGAGTAGTAGTCGAAGCAACCTTGGGCTGCGGACCTGACGAGGCAGCTGCGGTCGGCCTCTTCCTCTTCCTGCCATCGGCCACTTTGCCCCTATCGATCATCATGGCATTAAAATCCATCTTTGGCCCTTCTGCATCAAACGAAACACAAACTGAGTCAGTAAGACAAGCTAAAGACTTGAAAGAAAAACAAAATAAACGAGATGTTAGGAGCATACTCGGGTCGATGGGGCTAAGGCCAGACCCGAATAGCACCTCCTCCGTCAACTCCCTCCAACTCAACATTGGGAGCATGATCTTCCTCGCTACCTCCTCCTCGGCCTCAGTCAGTACGGAGTCGACTCTCGCAAACTTGGGCACCTCTGGCTTCCACCGGCTCGGAATTTGCAGCATTGGTTCCCCCCTCAATATGAAGAACTTTTCCTTCCAGCCTTTAATTGAGTCCGGGTTTTCTATAATCCGGACACCCTTCCTCGGCCCCAAGTAGTACCAATGCTCGGTCTTGTGCATCCGGTTTATTTGATACAGGCCTCGAAAGACCGTCAGGTCCGGCTCGACTTCAGTATTGCAGCACTGGAGCAGGAAGGCGTTAACATGACGCCATGTGTTCGGCATAAATTGGGTCGGTGCGAGGCAGAACCATCCGAGGACCTGGCGAATGAAGGGGTGCAGCGGAAAATGCAGCCCGGCATTCAGGGAATCGAAGTCGAACATACACATATCCGACGATGATAGTTTGGAATTCGCCCGCATCCCAGTGCCGGGGACAATTAACTTGTACTCCGGAGGGATGGTGAACCCCTTTCTGATCCGAAGGAGATCCCTCTCGGATAGCACCGACCCGATCTCGTCTGCCTCGGTAGGAAGTGTCGGATTGGGTTCCTCGTAGACTTCCGACAGGCCGAAGATAGCCTTCGTACTGCCTAACCCCCGAATGCCCGGACAGTACAGAAGGGTATCGTCCCATCTCGGGTGCTTGCTTTGGGTTCTCCACGATCACCTGGACCACGGGAGATTGGGTGACCACCCTCCTCTTCTTCTTCTCCTTCCTCGCCTCCGCCGCAGAAGGTTCGGCCACTTGTTTCCCCTTCCTTCGGATCTCCGCTCGCCTCCTCTCCTCGGTGCCACCATCGCCCGAGGACGAGGCCTCACTCCCCGAGTTCACTTTTGACATCTCTAAAAAAAGCTAAGGCTAGTAGACTGACCTTTGAAGTGATGTTCACGGTCGGAATGAGCTCGCCGGAAATTGCCTGGCTCACGCGACAGCTAGCGCAACCGCCTTGGAGCAAAGATCGCCACTAGCAGAGAGCAGAGAGTAAAAGTAAAATCTTTTGAGTAAAAAGTGAGAAATGAGCTTGGGGGTGGGGGAGTGAAAACTTATATAACCCCAAAAGCGACGTTTGGGCTGCCTTGGGAATCCAAAAAGCCCATCAAGGAGCCCAAGGGCCAAAGCGGAGCGTCACGATGTTTCAGTTTCAACAACAGAGGATCTTCAAATCACCAAGTCCGCAACTCGGCCACCGGTATTGTAGAACCCCGTATTTTCAAATATTATTTTTATATTTGAAAATGAATTTAAATTGAATTTTTTGGAGATTTAATGAATATTTTCAGAAAAAAATTATCTTTTGTACATGTGCAAAACACGTGCAAATACTTTTATGAGAAGTGTGAAAATTTAGTTTTCTTTATGAAAAATCTTTATTTAATATTTGAGATTTAATTAGTATTTTTCCAGATTTTTCTGAAATTAATTGGAACTATTTGCAATTTTTGAGAAAAGGACCTTTTTGCAAAACTGACATTTTTAGGGGTTAAAATGCAAAATGTATATTCTGGACAGTTCGAACAGTATTGATTGAGATTTAGAATGAAAATTTTCTTTTAAATCCTAATTTAAATGAATTTTGATTGAATTTCCAAGGAATGAACTATATATGTAAATTCTATTTTGGAAAGGATTGTCTTGCAAAAGTGTGGGTAAAACCCTAATATTCATCCCGGATATTTAAGGGATTTTTCTCCAGCCGTCATTTTTGATAATATACAGAATTTTTTGGAGATTTGTTTGGTGGAGAAAGGAGCTTTTGGATCTAGCAAAGAGAAGAACTTTTTCGTGGACTTTTCTCAATTCAATGTGAGATATATAAAAATTGTTTTTGTTGTTTGATTCATGTGAGTGATCTTGTTGTTTGTTCGATTTTGTGAATATTAAAATTCTTCATGTTGTTGATCTATGTGTGCAAGTATCATTGATGTGTTGATTTGATGTTGTGAACAGTATAGATCTTGTACTGTGGTATGAATCATGTGAATGATTGTGGATGGAATAGTAGATCTTTATTATCAAAATGTGTTGTTAAAGGCATGTTAAGTTTTGAGTATGAACACCTGGACATTGAATTTACAAATCAGGTTCTGACTCAGATTTGTGAAAGAGAGTTAGATCTTGTAAAACCCTAATGAAAGAATTTGCGATTTAGAACATGAGAACTTGAATTTGGTATATTTGAGGTTTCGAATAACATAAATATACATATCTGATGAGGATTTGTTGAGATTTATCATTCTTTCTGAATACGAACTATTTTTCATGAATAATGAAACATTAGAAACCCCAGATTTGACTTTGTAATCAGACCTAAATTTTGAAATTTGTAGGCCGACAGTCGACTGGCCTACTGTGCAGTCGACTGGTACGAGCCTGATACTGTATTATTAGAATCTTAGAAATAGTCGTTCTGGACAGTCGACCTAGCCAGTAGGCAGTCGACTGGTCCGCTGAGGAATATATTTTTGTAAAATTATTAGTCCTTTCTGGACAGTCGACCTATGACTCCTTTAAGTCGACTTATATAGTTAGAATAATTTTGAGAAGATTATTGGAAATTACCTCGGGTAAGTCAACTGATCCTTTTTCTTAAGTCGACTGTTATATGACTTAGTTTATTTTTGTAAAATTTTGGAAACTCGTCTTCTGGACAGTCGACTTACTAAAGTATAAGTCGACTAGTACTGTAGGATCTTTGTAAACTTTAGTGCTATTTCGAACGATTGTTTCTTCCAGATAATTCAGTATATACTTGACCTTCAGTTTAGTATATGATTTAAGATATTCAGTTGAGCCACTCTTGTTTAGTGGAACTTTGGTTTAGACCTTTTGAGTTTGAGTCTCTAGAGGTGTGTGACCCTAGTATACCGGTGTTGAGTTATTTATTGAGGCCGATTGAGGCATTTCAGTTATTGAGATTTGAATTTAGGCCGGTAGGGTATACCACTCTAGGAGATTCATTAAGTAATTAATTAACCCAAAATAATAAGGACAGGCACTAGCGGTGATATGATGAACGGGAACATGAGTCAAGAACCTCAGTATGGCTTTCGATGTGGGATTTAATCTCCGGAATTATCACAGTAGATTATTAGTAGTGTGGGATATGTCTCCGGAATTATCACAGTCTTGTGGTGTGGGACAATCTCCAGAATTATCACGGTAACTACTTGTGGTGTGGGATTGATCTCCGAAATTATCGGAGTCGAGGTGAAGCACATGTGGTATATTGTGGTGACGTGTCAATGCTTCGGTGTAGGATGATCTCCGGAATTAATATCTTGGGTGTGGGATCCATCTCCGGAATTATCGGGCATGAGATACTATCCATGGTTTATCTTTATCTCGTAGTAGTCATCGTGTTAGGATTAGTTCATAACGCGGGGATTGAACCCTACGAAGTGAAGACGTTGAGGGCTTGCACCGAACCTTTGTAGAATGATATGTATAGACTTCGACAAGTACGTATTAGAGAGTCTGCATATAGAAATTGTGTTTCCTTGACTTGGTTTTATGCATGTGGTTTTCTATTTTTCTACACCTGACACTTAGTCTAGTTCCACTTGATTGTTTATGTTATCTGTCAATTCGTACTTCCCATATTCTTATTTAGTACCTGTTGTTTAAGAATTTATGAGGTATGATCTTTTATGTTGTTTGTTTATTTTTATATTTCTCACACCATTTATGGCTGACCCCTTTAGTTTGGGGGTTAGGGATCATCTCTAGCCTCACATGTTGCAGGTAATTGCTTAGTGATGGAGATTTGGATGCTAGAGGCATATTTGAGATAAATTGATTCTTATGTGTTTTGTGTAAAATTGTAATAGAAGTTTTGAGATAAATTTGATTTGTAAATAAAGAAAATATTGAGTTGAGTTTGTTTTGAATTCCGCTGTGTTTTGTAAAAGATTTATTGTAACAAATGATTGAAAATTTTAGTGGTATTGGTTATGTTTAATATTGTATTGAAGTGGATCGCTGGGAATGTGCCACGTATTTTCTAAGATATCTTATTAGAAATTCGGAGCGCTACAGAGATTGGTATCAGAGCATGCTTCAATAGTAATACTAAACATGACATAAAAATAACCTAGGTGTGGACACTAGAGTGTGTGTACCTATGCGTGGACATTAAAGAGTGAGTATCACATAGAACTGAATATGATGTTTTACCTTTGGGATTCAATTGAGATTTTGCCAAAGGATATTGATGTGAATTTGAATTGTGAGTGTGATGCCCTAACTTTTCCCTCGTTTTGCAATATTCAAAATGGTTGCACCCAGGGGCAGGAATGGAGGCAACAATGAGGATGGATCTGGTAGTTCCCGAGGAAATGGGATCGACATTGAGGCTGAATTCGCCAAGGTGTACCAGACGCTGAACACGCTGATGGCATTCAACGTGGCGCAGCAGCAAGCGCAGCAGCAGAATCCGCAGCCAAATTATGGAGTTGGACATGGATTGGTGAACGCCGATCCTATTAAGCAGATCGAATCCTTTAAAAGGATGAGGCCTCCAGTCTTTGAGGGGCAAGCTAATCCAACCGCAGCAGATGATTGGATTCGGAAGATGGAGACGATCTTCGAGGTATCGGAGACTCCAGCAGCCAACAAGGTGAAGTTAGCTTCGATACAGCTTGAGAAGGATGCTGGTGTATGGTGGGAGTCAGTGAAAAGGGCTTTGGGAGACCAGCCGATGACTTGGGAAGCTTTTCTGGAGGAGTTCAGAGATCGCTTCTTTCCCCTAGATGTTCAGGAGAAGAAGGCGACCGAGTTCTTGAACCTTCAGCAGGGCAACATGACCGTGCGGGAGTATGAGACCAAATTTGCTCAACTTTCGAGGTATGCACCAGAATTGGTTGTTGACGAGGCAAAGAAGGCCAAAAAGTTTGAGCAGGGCTTGAGGCCAAACTTGAGGTCGAGGATGATTCCATTGGGTATCAGACGGTTCGACAAGCTGGTCAGGAGAGTAGCCATGACCGAAGAGGACATGGACCAGTTCCAGAAAAGGCAAGATGCATGGAACCGGAACAAGAGGCCAGCATCAGGCCAGAGTGGGAAGGGATTCCCCGCAAAGCAGGCCAAGTTCAGTGATCCGGTGCAGAAGGCACTTGCAGCTCAAGGGGTGACCTGTTATTATTGCAAGGAGGCAGGACATTACAGGTCAGCATGTCCGAAGTTGGCAAAGCAGGTTTGTTCCCAGTGTGGGCAGGCAGGACATTCTCAGTCTCATTGTCCACAATTAAGGAAGGATGGTTCGGGTGGAAGCAAATTTCAGAAGAGGCAAGGGCGAGTATTTGCATTAACCGAGGAAGACGCTGGTAACTCGGAAGATGTAATACAGGGTATGCAAGAATTCTGATTTTTATTTTGAATCAATGTAATAAATGAAACCTTTATTTGAGAACAATTTAAGATTGAGTATCATTCTTATTGTAACAGGAGTTGTTTTAATTAATGAAATAAAGGCAAAGGTTTTATTTGACACTGGTTCATCGCATACTTTTGTATTGCCAAGTTTTGCAAAGATCTTAGGTGTGGAACCTAAGTTATTTCCAGGCAGGATTTTGTCGGTAGTAACGCCGTCAGGTGAAGAGTTGATTGCGGATCGATATTACGAGGGCTGTGATATCGAGATCGGTGGGAGGTTGTTCAGCATTAACTTGATCAAGCTGAAAGTATTGGGTGTGGATGTCATCGTGGGCATTGATTGGATGGCAATATATGATGCCACAATCGAATGCAAGCAGAAGGAGGTGTTGGTAAAAGCACCAGGTGGACCTGCAGTGACTTTCCAAGGGAAGAAGAAGATTCCGAAGATGACTGCAATGGTATCCAAGATGGCAATTCCAGATGAAGTCAAGGGCATTCCGGTTGTCAGGGATTTTCTTAAGGTGTTCTTGGATGATTTTTCAGCATTACCACCGCAGAGAGATGTGGAGTTTTGCATTAATGTTCAGCCGGGGAGTGCGCCGATATCCAAGGCTCCGTACAGGATGGCACCTGTAGAGCAAGATGAAGTGAAGAAGCAGATTGAGGAGCTGTTGAGCAAAGGGCTTATTAGGCCGAGTTCTTCTCCGTGGAGAGCGCCAGTGTTATTGGTCAAGAAGAAGGATGGGTCAATGAGGATGTGCATTGACTATCGGGAGTTGAATAGGGTGACTATTCAGAACAAGTATCCACTGCCGTGGATTGATGATTTGTTCGACAGGCTTCGAGGAGCAGCTGTGTTTTCGAAGATTGATTTGAGGTCAGGGTATCATCAGGTTCGAGTCAAGGAGGAAGATGTGAGTAAGACAGCTTTCAGGACTCGTCATGGGCTCTATGAGTTCTTGGTAATGCCATTCGGGTTGACGAATGCGCCAGCAGTTTTCATGGATATGATGAATCGGGTTTTGAGGCCATTTATTGACTCCTTCGTGGTGGTTTTCATCGACGACATTTTGGTGTATTCGAAGTCGGAGGAGGATCATTCTACGCATTTGACAGCAGTATTACAGAAATTGCAGGAGCATAGCTTGTATGCCAAGTTGTCGAAGTGTGAGTTTTGGAAGTCTGAGGTAGCTTTCCTTGCTCATATTCTTTCTAAGGAGGGAGTAGCTACTGATCCTCAGAAAGTTGAAGCAGTGAAGGATTGGCCCAGGCCAACGTCTGTGAAGGAAGTCAGAAGTTTCTTGGGTCTAGCTGGTTACTACTGGAGATTTATCCAGGGTTATTCTCAGATTGCAGTTCCTTTGACAGGTTTGACCCGGAAGAATGTGGCATTTGTATGGACTGATAAGTGTGAGGAGAGTTTCCTTGAGTTAAAGGAAAGCTTGGCTACTGCACCTATCTTAGCTTTCCCGCAAGCTGGAAAGGATTATGATATCTACAGTGATGCGTCTCTCAGAGGTTTGGGTTGTGTCTTGATGCAAGAAGGTAAGGTTATTGCTTATGGTTCGAGGCAATTGCGTCTGCATGAGAAGAATTACCCGACGCATGACTTGGAGCTAGCAGCTATCATTTATGCCTTGAAGCTGTGGAGGCATTATGTTTATGGTGAGAAGGTGAATATGTACACCGACCACAAGAGCCTGAAGTACATTTATCAGCAGAAGGATCTTAATCTTCGGCAGAGAAGGTGGTTGGAGGTATTAGAAGACATTCGTCCCGAGATCAAGTATCATCCGGGCAAAGCGAATGTGGTGGCCGATGGACTTAGCAGGAAGAGTAGTTTATCGAGTTTGATCACTACTCCCAGTGAGTTGGCAGCAGAGATCGATCAGGCAGGTATCGAGGTGGTGCTGCAAGGTTTAGGGGCATCTTTGGCTCAGTTGAGGCTGCAGCCGTCCTTGAGAGAGAGGATTGTGGAAGGTCAGAGATCAGACTCAGAGATTCAGAAGATGTTGCAACAGGTTTTAGAAGGCAAGCTATCAGAGTTTCATGTCCAAGATGGAATTCTTTGGTTGGGTGAGAGGTTGTGTGTTCCAGATAATGCAGATTTGAGAGAGAGTATCTTGCAGGAAGCACACAGTACATTGTTGTCAGTTCATCCAGGAGGCACAAAGATGTACAGGGACATCAAACAGCACTTTTGGTGGTCTGGTATGAAGCGGGATGTAGCAGATTTTGTGGCAAGGTGTCTGATGAACACATTATTATTCACTTTTTAGAGCAATAATCTTAATATAATTAGACATTTAAAAGCTCTATATATGGTATTTAACTCTTATTTTCTCTTTTCCATAGGAAACAGCTTATAACAGCAAAACGAAGCAGTTTCAGGACTTCAAGGATAATACACAAAGAACTGCAGAGGATAAGTCGAATGGTTCCCCAACACAGGCGACTGGACAAGAGAAGCTGATTTTCCACAACTCTCGACACAGTCGACTTATTCCCAAGAGCAGTCGACTGGCCTGATCAAAGAGGAAATCTACAGAAGTCTCGACTCAGTCTACTGGTCAGAGATAAGTCGACTGGTCTGCGGCGGAGTAAACAAATAAATCTTCAAAGATACACCTGAATCTAATTTCAAATCTATTTGAATCAAGATTTTATGCAGCGAATCAAATCTAAAGACAGGGTATTTCCAAGAGGACGTGGTGAACAGATAAGGAAGGAAAGGAGAAAAGAGAAAGATATTAATCATCAAATCAAATAAAGAAGGATCTTCCTGAAAAAGTGGAAACCCTAATTCTCAGCCGTACTCTATAAATATCAGAAGAGATCGACTTAGAGAGGGGATCATCAGATATATCTCTGGGAAGCGGCTCAATCACCAAATTCCTGAAAAAACATCGAGAGCATCACTCCATCAACATCGAAGAAGGAGAGAGAAGATCCCGCAACCAGAAGGCAGTCGACTGTGTGACAGCCAGTCGACCATATTGCCGGAATCCATTAGTTTATTTCTTCTTCTCTTTTTATTCTTTTATGTTGATCATGTATTCAAACTTGTTAAGCAATAAAGTTATTATTATGTGGAACTAATTTCATAGTTGGGTAGATCGAAACCGTAGTTATGTAATGCTATTTTCTTCTGAACTCTTCTATGTTACTTATTGATTGAATCTAATTGAATTGGTATAGGTTTATGATAGTCAAACTAGTTCTCAAGACTGAGAGCAGTCGACTGAGGTGAGAGCCAGTCGACTGACGTACAGAACTTGGGAAGCTCAAGTTTGGATGTCATTTATCTGAATCTGTTATATGAGCATATTGAGACGACCGAATCTCGTGCTCATAATTTGTAACAAAGGAATCTTTAGGGGTTCTTGGTTCAATCAACTTAGAGGATCTAGATCTGATACCAATTTCTAGAACTTTAAGTGTTTGTTCGTTTCCACTGTTCTTATGTTTTCTCTAAGTATAATTTAGTAGATACCATGCTAGATACTTACGGAAAGAAACGAATTAGAGTAGATACCATGCCTAATTCTTAGCTTAGGGAAACAATACTTTAAGGAGTAGATACCATGCCCTTGAAGTGAACAAACATGAGTAATTAGAAGTAAATTCAGAAGGCAACTTAGCATTATTAACTATTGGTGGAGATCAACAGCCCAACTATTCAAGAGATATTTGTGATTCAACACCTCTCATCTTAGTTTTAATCTTTTAGTTCTTTTAGAATATTATAAAAACTCTTATTCATTTTTATTATTAGTTTTATTGATTAGTAAGTTGAAGTCTACAATCTCTGTGCTATTACTACGATTCGATTCGTGCACTTGCGAGGTTTTATAATTTGTGTCTAGTTTTATCTATTTATTTAGGTAACTAGATTTCCAACAACAAGTTTTTGGCGCCGTTGCCGGGGATTGTTTAGTATTTTAACTTACAAGTCAGTAGAATTTTTATTAGTTTTTCTTTTCTTTTATTAATAATTTTTCTTTTAGGTTACAGAACTTCGGTGAATGCACGGTAGACGATCACTTCGACCAGAGCTACTACCTATTGACGCAGAAACAGAACGAACTTTGCACAGACTAGGTAAGCTAGTTGCAGCCAACCAGTCGACTGCTGTACGGACCCAGTCGACTGCACAGAGACAGATTTCACAGGGAAGAATGGCTGAAGAAATACAAAATCGAGTACCAATGCAGGACAAATTCACTCCTAAGAATATTGAGCAACCTTCCTGCATTGCTTTTCAACCTAATGCTACAGGGAACATGCACCTGTCCCCTCATTTACTTAGTATGGTTCCCCACTTTAGTGGCAAACCAGATGAAGAGCCTCATCTTCATCTGCAAGACTTTTTCGATCTTTGCAGGACACAAAGCGTCCAAGGGCTTACCGCTGAACAAATCAGGTTAATCTTGTTTCCTTTTTCTTTAAAACTTAATGCTAAGTTGTGGTATAATTCTTTGGAACCAGGATCAATTAATTCATGGGAGCAATTGGCAACGAAATTTTTGAAAGAGTTCTTTCCAGCCCAGAAAACCAAACAGCTAAAAAGGGAGATTCAACTCTTCCAGCAAAAAGATGGAGATCTATTCTTCGAAGCATGGAAGGACTTCAAGAGCAAGCTTCTCAAGTGTCCTACTCACAATCTGCCTAAGGATGATCAGGTACAAGCTTTTTATGAAGGTTTAAATGACACTAACAAAGCAATTGTTGATGCAGCTTGCAACGGAATTTTGATGAGGAAAAGTGGAGAAGAAGCCATTGAACTTTTTGAAGAACTTAGCGAGAACTCCCAACAATTCTCAACAAGAAGGGGACCTACGAAAAAACAGGGAGTTTACGAGATCTCTAATAATAATAACATTCAATTAGAAATGGCAAGCATGAATAAGAAAATTGATATGCTTGTTAATGCAATGTCGACGATGGGTGGAGTTAAAAATCAAACAAATGAAATGTGTGCAATTTGTTCTCATTTAGATCACACAACTGATACATGTCCCATGTCTACTTTCACAGATCAGGAGCATGCGAATTATGTGGGTCGAGGAGTATTTCCACCAAAGAACAATCCATACTCGAACACATATAACCCAGGATGGAGGAATCATCCAAACTTCTCATGGAGCAATAATCAAAATAATCAAGGGAATCAATTCACACAAGGACATACAAGAAACCCTCAGATGGGAAGTGGGTTTGATCGACCAGCCCCAGAACAGAAGAAGTTGGATTTTGAATCCACTGTTCTTCAACTGCTCCAACAACAACATCAAACAAGCAACCAACAAGGGCAAGCAATTCAGAAGTTGGAAACCCAAATTGGTCAGATTGCAAAAGAGCTAAGCGAAAGAAAAGCAGGTGAACTCCCTTCACAAACCATACCAAACCTAGGAGGTCAAGAACAACTCCAAGCAGTGACTACTTTAAGAAATGGTAAGGTAATTGATAACAAGGTTGGAACACACACAGACAAGCCAGTCGACTGTTTTTACAAACCAGTCGACTGCACAGACAAACCAGATACACAACCATCAAAAGCTTTGGGTTCAAGTAAGGTAAGTGAAAAAGTAGGGACAGTTCCACCACCATTCCCTCAAAGGTTAGTCAATAAAAAGAAAGAACAACATTTATTTGACGTCTTTGAAACTCTCAAAAAGGTAGAAATTAATATTCCCCTACTTGATGCTATTAAACAAATTCCTTCGTATGCCAAATTTTTGAAAGATTGTTGCACTCACAAAAGAACATTTCAGGTTAAGGAGGATGTGGCCTTGACAGAAGAAGTGAGCGCCGTATTATTAAGAAAACTACCACCTAAACTGAAAGATCCAGGTAGTTTCACCATTCCTTGCAAAGTTGGTGAGCACTTCTTTGAAAAAGCACTGCTAGACTTGGGGGCAAGCATCAACCTTCTTCCTTATTATGTTTACGAAAAGCTTGGATTGGGGGAACTCAAGCCAACATCCATCACTTTGCAATTGGCTGATCGCAGCATAAAAAGACCTAGAGGTATTTTAGAAGATGTCCTAGTTCAGGTAAATGATTTTATTTTGCCTGCTGATTTTGTTGTGTTAGATATGGAGGAATCTTCTATGTCATCATCTCTACCGATCATATTAGGTAGGCCCTTTATGAGTACAGCTGATATAAAAATTTGTGTTAAAAAGGGCATTATAAGTATGAAGATAAACGGAGAAAAAGTGGAATTTAAAATGTTTGATACACTGAAATTACCACAAGATGATCATGAATGCTATAATATTGATGTGGTGCAGGAGATTGTTGATCAAACATTTCAGGTACATAGCGTTGAACCACTACAAGCCACAATCACTCAATCTCTAACTTTATCTCATGTTGAACAGGAATACGATGACTGGGAGATTGCAGAGACAGTACATCACCTTGAAACTCCACAGTCATATTCAGGTAAGCCTGCACCTTTATTTGAAAAATTGGTGTCTGATAAAAATTGTTCTTCTATAGATCAGGCGACTGATGAACAGAGTAAGTCGACTGGTGTTCTAACCAGTCGACCAAACCCAGACACCCAGAACAAGTCGACTGCTGACATGGACCAGTCGACTGTACAGAAGCGTCCAGACATAGAACTCAAGCAGCTGCCCGATCATTTGAAACATGCATTTTTGGGCGAGAACCAGACACTGCCGGTGATAATTGCTGCAAACTTAAATGCACAGGAAGAAGAAAAGCTGCTGAAGGTATTGCGAGAACACAAAAATGCAATAGGATGGACCATTGCAGACATCAAGGGAATAAGTCCATCCAAATGCATGCATAGAATACTCCTTGAGAACGATGCAAAACCTAGCAGAGAGGCACAACGAAGGCTCAACCCCAACATGAAGGAAGTGGTAAGAGCAGAAATTTTGAAGCTACTAGATGTTGGCATCATCTATCCTATCTCAGACAGCAAATGGGTAAGTCCGATACATGTAGTACCTAAGAAAAGTGGAGTTACAGTGATAACAAATGAAGAGAATGAACTTATCCCAACAAGAGTAACCACAGGATGGAGGGTATGCATTGACTATAGGAAGTTGAATAATGAAACCAGGAAAGATCACTTCCCTCTCCCTTTTATTGATCAAATGTTAGAAAGATTAGCAGGGTATAGTCATTATTGTTTTCTAGATGGTTATAGTGGCTATAATCAAATTGCTATTGCTCCAGAAGATCAAGAAAAGACCACTTTTACATGCCCTTTTGGTACTTTTGCTTACAGGAGGATGCCTTTTGGATTGTGCAATGCTCCAGCTACATTTCAGAGATGCATGATGAGCATATTTTCAGATATGGTGGAAAGGTTTATTGAGGTATTTATGGATGACTTTAGTGTTTTTGGATCTTGTTTTGATGAATGCCTTAACCATTTGCAGCTTGTTCTTAAAAGATGTGAAGAATGCAATTTAGTGCTGAATTGGGAAAAGTGCCATTTCATGGTACAACAAGGTATTGTGTTGGGACATGTTGTGTCAAAAAGAGGCATAGAGGTAGACAAGGCAAAAATTGATATAATATCGAAACTACCCCCTCCCACTACAGTTAAGGGTGTTAGGAGTTTTCTAGGACATGCAGGGTTCTATAGAAGATTCATAAAAGATTTCTCAAAAATCTCCAAACCCCTTTGTGACTTGTTAGCTAAAGATGTTGAGTTTGTATGGACAGAAGAATGTACAAATGCTTTTAATACATTGAAAAACCTTCTCATTTCTGCACCTATTGTCATGGCACCAGATTGGAGCCATCCTTTCGAGCTTATGTGTGATGCAAGTGATTATGCTTTAGGGGCTGTTTTAGGTCAACGAATCAATAAGAAACCTCATGTTATTTACTATGCTTCTCGAACTTTAAACGATGCACAGCTAAATTATTCCACTACTGAAAAAGAAATATTAGCTGTTATTTTTGCTATAGAGAAGTTTAGATCATACTTAATTGGGTCTAAAGTTATTGTTTTCACTGACCATGCTGCTTTGAGATATTTGTTGGCTAAAAAGGAAGCTAAGCCTAGGTTGATCAGATGGGTGTTGTTGCTTCAAGAATTCGATCTTGAGATTAGAGACAAGAAAGGAAGTGACAATGTTGTGGCAGATCACATGTCCAGATTATTGCAGGAAGAGGAGAGAATTGTGCCCCCGCTGAACGAAAATTTCCCAGATGAACAATTATTTGCAATAAATATTCACACTCTCGGGGCAGTCGACTGGTCCCTCAACCAGTCGACTTATCTCTCTGAACAACTCCCCTGGTTTGCTGATATTGTCAATTTTCTAACTGCTCATGTTTTTCCTCCAGGTATGACACATCAGGAAAGGAAAAGATTGGTGGATCTGAGCAAACACTATTATTGGGATGATCCTTATTTATTCAAATTTTGCTCTGATCAAATTATAAGAAGATGTGTGGCAGACGAGGAACAAAGGAGTATTCTACAACATTGCCACCAATATGCATGTGGAGGACATTTTGGGCCAAAGAGAACAGCACTTAAGGTATTGCAATCTGGTTTTTATTGGCCTAAAGTATTCAAAGATGCTTTTTTCTTTTTGCAGGACTTGCGACAAATGCCAAAGGACAGGCAACATCTCTTCTAGAAATCAAATGCCACTACACAACATACAAGTAATCGAGCTTTTCGATGTTTGGGGAATCGACTTCATGGGTCCATTTCCTAACTCATTTGGTTATTTATATATACTTGTTGGTGTGGATTATGTGTCTAAATGGGTCGAGGCTGTCCCCTCACGAACTAATGATCACAAAGTTGTTGTCAAGTTTTTGCAGGAGAACATTTTCACTAGGTTTGGTACACCACGAGCAATAATAAGTGATGGAGGGAGCCACTTCAATAACTACCCATTTGCTTCTTTGATGAAGAAATATGGGATTACACATAGAGTGGGAACTCCATATCATCCTCAAACCAGTGGGCAGGTGGAGATTAGCAACAGAGAGATCAAGAGCATCTTGGAAAAGACAGTCAACACAAGGAGGAAGGATTGGTCGCTACGCTTGAACGATGCCTTATGGGCCTACAGAACCGCTTTCAAGACACCCATTGGCATGTCACCATACCGTTTGGTCTTTGGAAAAGCATGTCATCTGCCGGTAGAGTTGGAACACAAGGCGTATTGGGCCATTAAAAAGTTCAATTTTGATATGAAACAAGCAGGTGACAAAAGAAGACTACAACTAAATGAGCTTGAAGAGTTGAGGCATGACGCTTATGAAAATGCAAAATTGTACAAGGAAAGAACCAAGTTGTACCATGACAAACAGCTAGCAAGGAAGGAGTTTTATGAAGGGCAGAAGGTATTGATATACAACTCAAGATTGAGACTTTTTCCAGGCAAGCTTATGTCAAGATGGTATGGTCCACATACTGTCACGAGAGTCTTTCCACATGGTGCTTTGGAGGTTCATAGCGAAGAACGAAAGCAAACATTCAAGGTGAACGGACACAGGGCGAAGCCATACATAGAGATGAGTCTAGAACCACAAAAGGAAGATGTGAATCTTCAAACCATTCAATACATTGCGTGAACTCATCATGTCTAGCTGAAGACATGAAACACAGCGCTTATTGGGAGGCAACCCAACTTTTTAGGGGAGTATTTACACTTTCCTTTACTTTCTTTCGTTATTCATTTTTATTTTTCCGTCTCTCCTTACTAGATGGTAACACATGCCTATATCTTATGTTTTGTGCGAACATTGAGGACAATGTTCCATCTAAGTGTGGGGGTATTAGTTAGTTATATTTGGAATCTTTTGAATTTTTTTAGGATAAACAATTTTTTGAATTTTTTTTGAATTTTTTTTAGGATAAACAATTTCTTATAAAGTAAGAGTAAGGATACTTATTTACTTTAGGATTGTTGAGTTTCATAATTCCCTACAAAATTGTGCGAGTCATGCGATTATACATAATAAACAAATGTGATGCTTTTTCTGATAATTATTCCCTTTAGATCTAGTCCTAAATCGAGTTTAAGTAAATAGAGTGATACAATATATGTATATATTTGAATAAAGACAGTCTACTCCAATGTTTTGAGCGCTTAGTAACTAGGGGTATTCATCACCAATGTTTACCTTTACGTCAAACGGCAACTTGAAATATGAGTATGCAAAGCACTTTAATGTTTGTGACTTGTTGAGTAACCGGGTGGATACATCACAAATGTTTCGCATTCGCGTCAAAAGACAAGTGACAACTTTAAAGAAGAGACTATAAAAAAAAAAAAAAAAAAAAAAAAAAAAAAAAAAAAAAAACACCTCTAGTTTGCTACTGGATTTGTAGTAGAGAAAAGGGATAATCACAGACTGAGTAGTTGCATACTATAACTACATTAATCGCATGACAATTATGATTAAGTTTGGGGATTATGACTGAACAATTGCACTAGAGAAAGTGGGTATGTTCAATTTTACTTTATCTGAAATTGTTTGTAGTTTTATATTTTTCATTTTGATGTCCACATAATAAGAAATCTTGATGGTTGAGTTTATTCTGATTATTACTCCCTTGTTCGTAATTCACTTTTTGCTTGAGGACAAGCAAAAGCTAAGTGTGGGGGTATTTGATGAACACATTATTATTCACTTTTTAGAGCAATAATCTTAATATAATTAGACATTTAAAAGCTCTATATATGGTATTTAACTCTTATTTTCTCTTTTCCATAGGAAACAGCTTATAACAGCAAAACGAAGCAGTTTCAGGACTTCAAGGATAATACACAAAGAACTGCAGAGGATAAGTCGACTGGTTCCCCAACACAGGCGACTGGACAAGAGAAGCTGATTTTCCACAACTCTCGACACAGTCGACTTATTCCCAAGAGCAGTCGACTGGCCTGATCAAAGAGGAAATCTACAGAAGTCTCGACTCAGTCGACTGGTCAGAGATAAGTCGACTGGTCTGCGGCGGAGTAAACAAATCAAATCTTCAAAGATACACCTGAATCTAATTTCAAATCTATTTGAATCAAGATTTTATGCAGCGAATCAAATCTAAAGACAGGGTATTTCCAAGAGGACGTGGTGAACAGATAAGGAAGGAAAGGAGAAAAGAGAAAGATATTAATCATCAAATCAAATAAAGAAGGATCTTCCTGAAAAAGTGGAAACCCTAATTCTCAGCCGTACTCTATAAATATCAGAAGAGATCGACTTAGAGAGGGGATCATCAGATATATCTCTGGGAAGCGGCTCAATCACCAAATTCCTGAAAAAACATCGAGAGCATCACTCCATCAACATCGAAGAAGGAGAGAGAAGATCCCGCAACCAGAAGGCAGTCGACTGTGTGACAGCCAGTCGACCATATTGCCGGAATCCATTAGTTTATTTCTTCTTCTCTTTTTATTTTTTTATGTTGATCATGTATTCAAACTTGTTAAGCAATAAAGTTATTATTATGTGGAACTAATTTCATAGTTGGGTAGATCGAAACCGTAGTTATGTAATGCTATTTTCTTCTGAACTCTTCTATGTTACTTATTGATTGAATCTAATTGAATTGGTATAGGTTTATGATAGTCAAACTAGTTCTCAAGACTGAGAGCAGTCGACTGAGGTGAGAGCCAGTCGACTGACGTACAGAACTTGGGAAGCTCAAGTTTGGATGTCATTTATCTGAATCTGTTATATGAGCATATTGAGACGACCGAATCTCGTGCTCATAATTTGTAACAAAGGAATCTTTAGGGGTTCTTGGTTCAATCAACTTAGAGGATCTAGATCTGATACCAATTTCTAGAACTTTAAGTGTTTGTTCGTTTCCACTGTTCTTATGTTTTCTCTAAGTATAATTTAGTAGATACCATGCTAGATACTTACGGAAAGAAACGAATTAGAGTAGATACCATGCCTAATTCTTAGCTTAGGGAAACAATACTTTAAGGAGTAGATACCATGCCCTTGAAGTGAACAAACATGAGTAATTAGAAGTAAATTCAGAAGGCAACTTAGCATTATTAACTATTGGTGGAGATCAACAGCCCAACTATTCAAGAGATATTTGTGATTCAACACCTCTCATCTTAGTTTTAATCGTTTAGTTCTTTTAGAATATTATAAAAACTCTTATTCATTTTTATTATTAGTTTTATTGATTAGTAAGTTGAAGTCTACAATCTCTGTGGGATCGACCCTTGCTATTACTACGATTCGATTCGTGCACTTGCGAGGTTTTATAATTTGTGTCTAGTTTTATCTATTTATTTAGGTAACTAGATTTCCAACAACAGTGTCTGACTTGTCAGCAGATCAAAGCAGAAAATCAGAGACCTGGAGGTTTGTTACAGCCGTTACCCATTCCGGAGTGGAAGTGGGTGAATATCAGTATGGATTTCATCACGGGTTTGCCGAGGAGTTCGAAGGGCAATGACTCAATTTGGGTTGTTGTGGACCGTTTGACTAAGTCGGCTCACTTTCTAGCCATGAAGATTACTTGGTCGATGGAGAAATTGGCTGAGTTGTACATTGGGGAAATTGTGAGACTTCATGGAGTTTCTGTGTCGATTGTTTCCGACAGAGATGCAAGGTTTACTTCAAGGTTTTGGAAGAGCCTACAAGCAGCTTTAGGCACCAGAACTGATTTCAGTATAGCTTTTCATCCACAGACCGATGGTCAGACTGAGAGGGTGAATCGAGTGCTGGAAGATATGTTGAGGGCTTGTGTTATGGATTTTGGTGGTAGTTGGGAGAGATACTTGGCATTGGTTGAGTTTGCTTATAACAACAGTTACCATGCGAGTATCGAGATGGCACCGTATGAGGCTTTGTACGGGTGGAGGTGCAGGACACCTGTTTGTTGGTATGAGGTTGGCGAGAGGCAGATGTATGGTCCTGAGATCGTGCAGCCGACATCCGAGAAGATTGAGCTGATTCGCAAGAGATTAGTTGAGGCTCAGAGTCGGCAGAAGAGTTATGCTGATACTCGACGAAGAGACTTGGAGTTTGAGGTTGGGGATGCAGTTTTCCTCAAGGTTTCTCCAACCAAAGGAGTGATCAGGTTTGGTAAGGGAGGCAAGTTGGCACCAAGGTATATTGGTCCATACAGGATCATGGAGCGGATTGGCATGACCGCTTATAGATTGAAGCTTCCAGAGGAGTTGGCACAGGTGCATGATGTATTCCATGTGCCATTGTTGAGGAAGTATGTGCCAGATCAGAATCATCAGTTGGTAGAGATTCCTGAAGATCTACAGGTGAACTTGAGTTATAAGGAACAGCCTGTTGAGATTGTTGACCGTAGGGAGAAAGTTCTCAGGCGCAAGGTGATACCTATGGTCAAGGTATTGTGGAGGAATCAGCAGTTCGAGGAGGCTACATGGGAGCCTGAAGATCGCATGCAGAAGGATTTTCTTGAACTTTTTGCATGAGTGTATTTCTGTTATGTGATTGTAATTCTTTGAATGATAGTACTTTGAGTTGAATTGTATTTCTCTTATTTTGATTGAATTGTCATATGCAATTGTTTGAGCTATGTTTCCATTATAAGATGTTGATTTCTTTGTTGATATATTGTTGGACTCATTAGTAGTAGTTCTGAGGACAGAACTCTTCTAAGGAGGGAGTGATGTAGAACCCTGTATTTTCAAATATTATTTTTATATTTGAAAATGAATTTAAATTGAATTTTTTGGAGATTTAATGAATATTTTCAGAAAAAATTTATCTTTTGTACACGGTCAAAACACGTGCAAATACTTTTATGAGAAGTGTGAAAATTTAGTTTTCTTCATGAAAAATCTTTATTTAATATTTGAGATTTAATTAGTATTTTTCCAGATTTTTCTGAAATTAATTGGAACTATTTGCAATTTTTGAGAAAAGAAGGACCTTTTTGCAAAACTGACATTTTTAGGGGTTAAAGTGCAAAATGTATATTCTGGACATTTCGAACAGTATTGATTGAGATTTAGAATGAAAATTTTCTTTTAAATCCTAATTTAAATGAATTTTGATTGAATTTCCAAGGAATGAACTATATATGTAAATTGTATTTTGGAAAGGATTGTCTTGCAAAAGTTTGGGTAAAACCCTAATATTCATCCCAGATATTTAAGGAATTTTTCTCCAGCCGTCATTGTTGATAATATACAGAATTTTTTGGAGATTTGTTTGGTGGAGAAAGGAGCTTTTGGATCTAGCAAAGAGGAGAACTTTTTCGTGGACTTTTCTCAATTCAAGGTGAGATATATAAAAATTGTTTTTGTTGTTTGATTCATGTGAGTGACCTTGTTGTTTGTTCGATTTTGTGAATATTAAAATTCGTCATGTTGTTGATCTATGTGTGCAAGTATCATTGATGTGTTGATTTGATGTTGTGAACAGTATAGATCTTGTACTGTGGTATGAATCATGTGAATGATTGTGGATGGAATAGTAGATCTTTATTATCAAAATGTGTTGTTAAAGGCATGTTAAGTTTTGAGTATGAACACCCGGACATTGAATTTACAAATCAGGTTCTGACTCAGATTTGTGAAAGAGAGTTAGATCTTGTAAAACCCTAATGAAAGAATTTGCGATTTAGAACATGAGAACTTGAATTTGGTATATTTGAGGTTTCGAATAACATAAATATACATATCTGATGAGGATTTGTTGAGATTTATCATTCTTTCTGAATACGAACTATTTTTCATGAATAATGAAACATTAGAAACCCCAGATTTGACTTTGTAATCAGACCTAAATTTTGAAATTTGTAGGCCGACAGTCGACTGGCCTACTGTGCAGTCGACTGGTACGAGCCTGATACTGTATTATTAGAATCTTAGAAATAGTCGTTCTGGATAGTCGACCTAGCCAGTAGGCAGTCGACTGGTCCACTGAGGAATATATTTTTGTAAAATTATTAGTCCTTTCTGGACAGTCGACCTATGACTCCTTTAAGTCGACTTATATACTTAGAATAATTTTGAGAAGGTTATTGGAAATTACCTCGGGTAAGTCAACTGATCCTTTTTCTTAAGTCGACTGTTATATGACTTAGTTTATTTTTGTAAAATTTTGGAAACTCGTCTTCTGGACAGTCGACTTACTAAAGTATAAGTCGACTAGTACTGTAGGATCTTTGTAAACTTTAGTGCTATTTCGAACGATTGTTTCTTCCAGATAATTCAGTATATACTTGACCTTCAATTTAGTATATGATTTAAGATATTCAGTTGAGCCACTCTTGTTTGGTGGAACTTTGGTTTAGACCTTTTGAGTTTGAGTCTCTAGAGGTGTGTGACCCTAGTATACCGGTGTTGAGTTATTTGTTGAGGCCCATTGAGGCATTTCAGTTATTGAGATTTGAATTTAGGCCGGTAGGGTATACCACTCTAGGAGATTCATTAAGTAATTAATTAACCCAAAATAATAAGGACAGGCACTAGTGGTGATATGATGAACGGGAACATGAGTCAAGAACCTCAATATGGCTTTCGGTATGGGATTTAATCTCCAGAATTATCACAGTAGATTATTAGTGGTGTGGGATATGTCTCCGGAATTATCACAGTCTTGTGGTGTGGGACAATGTCCGGAATTATCACGGTAACTACTTGTGGTGTGGAATTGATCTCCGGAATTATCGGAGTCGAGGTGAAGCACATGTGGTATATTGTGGTGACGTGTCAATGCTTCGGTGTGAGATGATCTCCGGAATTATTCAAGTGAAATATCTTGGGTGTGGGATCCATCTCCGAAATTATCGGGCATGAGATACTATCCATGGTTTATCTTTATCTCATAGTAGTCATCGTGTTAGGATTAGTTCATAACGCGGAGATTGAACCCTACGAAGTGAAGACGTTAAGGGCTTGCACCGAACCTATGTAGAATGGGATGCATAGACTTCGACAAGTACGCATTAGAGAGTCTGTATATAGAAATTGTGTTTCCCTGACTTGGTTTTATGCATGTGGTTTTCTATTTTTCTACACCTGACACTTAGTCTAGTTCCACTTGATGTTTTATGTTATCTGTCAATTCGTACTTCCCATATTCTTATTTAGTACCTGTTGTTTAAGAATTTATGAGGTATGATCTTTTATGTTGTTTGTTTATTTTTATATTTCTCACACCATTTATGGCTTATCCCTTTAGTTTGGGGGTTAGGGATCATCTCTAGCCTCACATGTTGCAGGTAATTGCTTAGTGATGGAGATTTGGATGCTAGAGGCATATTTGAGATAAATTGATTCTTAAGTGTTTTGTGTAAAATTGTAATAGCAGTTTTGAGATAAATTTGGGTTGTAAATAAAGAAAATATTGAGTTGTTTGTTTTGAATTCCGCTGTGTTTTGTAAAAGATTTATTGTAACAAATGATTGAAAATTTTAGTGGTGTTGGTTATGTTTAATATTGTATTGAAGTGGATCGCTGGGAATGTGCCACGTATTTTCTAAGATATCTTATTAGAAATTCGGGGCGCTACAGGTATGCTTAACCGAGCTATCGAACAGCTTGGCTGGGCCACCGAGCTACTGAGTCTCTTCAAGACAAGTCCGAGGTACTGAGTCGCTCCAAGACAACTCCGAGTTACTGAGTCTCCATACCTCAGCCAAAGACACCGAAACTCCGAATCGAGGGGATGAGGAACCGACCCTCGTATATGGAGAAAAATCCTTCCGAGGCGAAATCACCGTCGGATCTCTCCAAAATTCGTGTCCAAATTCGATGGACGGTCCAGATTGCGCCACGCCCACAAAACGACAAGATAACGTTTTCTCGTGATCTGAACCTTGTCCTCGTGATTCGCGCAATGATGGAAGATCCAAATTCGACCACGTGTAACTTCCGAGCTGCCTGCCACCGGCCTGTTTAACCAAGCTACCGAACAGCTTGGCCAGACAGCCGAGCTACTGGGCCGGAGGGTGGCAACCCTTTAGAGACCAAGACTCCAGAACATCACAACTCCCTACCTCGGCTAAATACACCGAACCTCCCGAACCGAGAGGACGAGGAACCGACCCTCGTATATGGCAAAAAAACCTGCATACCATCTTCAGCCGTTGGATCGTGTCAAAAAGTGCGCTCGTCATGATGGACAGTTCAGATCTCGCCACATCCACTAAACGACAAGATAGTGTTTTTTGGGGATCTGCACTGAGATGGATGCTCAGGATCACGCCACGTACTTCGGCTGATTCCGAGCTGCATGTGCCGAGCCGAGGGAACGAGGGATCGACCCTCGTATATGGCAAAAAAACCCACCGACCATCCTCAGCCGTTGGATCTTGTCAAAAAGCAAGCTCGTCAAGATGGACGGCCCAGATCTCGCCACGTACCTCGGCAGATTCCGAACTACGTGTGCCGACCTGCCGAACCGAGGAGACGAGGAACCGACCCTCGTATATGGCGAAACAGCCTGCCGAACCGAGGGGACGAGGAACCGACCTTCGTATATGATAAAAAAGCCCGCCGAGCCGAGGGGACGAGGAACCGACCCTCGTATATGGCAAAAAAAACCGCCGACCCATGTCAGCCGTTGGATCTTGTCAAAAAGCGCGCTTGTCATGATGAACGGTTCAGATCTTGCCACGATCAGTAAACGACAAGATAGCATTTTTTGGGGATCCGCGTTGAGATGGACGGCCCAGATGACGCCACGTACCTTGGCTGATTCGAGCCGAGGAGCCGACCTGCCGAGCCGAGGTACCCAGGAGCCGACCCTCGTTAATGAAGAAACTACCTGCCGAGGAATAGGGATCATCTGATCGCTCAGAAAATCGCGCTCGGCACTGATCAAGGGTCTAGATTCCACCACGCCATAAATCGGTATTTAAAAATCAATTTTTATTTATTTAAATCGTTTTATTTATTTAAAAATTGCGAAAAATTGTTAAAAATTCAGGAAAATTAACTAAAAATTCTAGAAAATAATTATAAATTCGGGGAAATACCCTTGAGCCCTTGAACAAACAATTATTGCCTAAAATGTACTGTTAAGGCCCCCGAACGATTGGTTAACACCTCGCCAAATTAAATAAATAATCCGAAAAAATAGATAAAAACCGTCGAATATTCAAACAAGGCTTCAGAACAGCATATGGCTTCAAAAAATTACCTCACTACACCCTTCGAGATTCAAAATCATCCATTCAGACTCCGATACAACTCCACTAGCCACTGAAACAGTTAAACTACTCCTCAAAGGCTGATCACACTCAGTCTTTAGGAGTGGGGGGCTCGTGATATGGCTAAAAATGGGGTTAAATCAGAACCATCCAGGTTGGACACGAATCTTGAAGCTCAGGGGTAAAACGGTAATTTCACATACAAATGGGTCCGAAACGGGTATTGGGTCTCCTTCTCACAGATCCAATAACCCACAAATGGATCCACTCCAACTGGGTACGGGTCCCGACCCAAGACAAACCCAAACCAGCAAGAGGAAAATCAGGGTCACTGATTTGACCGAATCAACGGGCCTGATTTGCTCTCACCGGGAATCAGGAGTCAGTTTCCTAAACAGATTGGAAGGATTTTACTCCTGACAGTTACACAGGAAATCAGGTCCCTAATCACTCCCATGGCAACTATAATTACCTCCCGCCTACCACTGTGACCAGGTAATCACTCTTTTTCCAGCTTAAGCTCTTTCTTAATCATCACTGGTTACTGACAAGAGCATCGGAGGGTGCGTCGCCGGAATCAACCCCGGTGTATCGCACTTCCTTGCAGGTTAGCGGTAGGAATCAACACGAGTGGATCCGCTATTCAGGTTTTTCCCCGAACACATAAATCTCATTTGTTTACCCCGACACCAGATCCAGCGGTAATAATTATTATTTTTATTGTTATTGTGATTAATTAGTATTACTATTATTATTATTATTTCTATTTGCTATTATTATTATTGTTGTTGTTACTATTATGATTATGATTATTCTATTTTATAAACCATATGATACAAATTATTTCCCCTCTATTTTTTCTATTTTGGATTTGTATTGTATTTTTGTTTTCTTTCTTGATTATTGTATCTGGATTCTTTCTAATATATAATTTTGCTTTTCTTGGGTCCATCTATTTTCTTTTGATCATTCTGTTATCTTTTCTTCTATTTTTGGCTCATTGCAAATTTCGCTTTTCGTGATTTGAGTTTGAGTTGTTCCGCTATATGTTCATCTCATTGTTTTCTGCTTGTTCATCTCTTTTTGGAGCCTAAACTTGTTTTACCCTAAACCCACAAACCTGCAACCCGAAATCCCAATTTCTTAATCCCCTAAAAATACCACTATTAAACCCTAGTTATTTATTCCTCTATCTCTCTCCGCCGCTTTCTCTCTCCCCCTTCCTGTCTCCCAGTTTTTGTCTTCAGCACCGCTCCCGTGCTCCGATCGCTCCTCCGACCACCACCATCGTCCTCTCACCCTCTCCTCGTCACCCTAGCCATCTTCGTCACTACCTATCATCCCCATCGTGATCTCATCCCCCATCGTCACCCCCCTGTTTCCATCGCCGTCCTCCATGTCACCTTGCCGCCTTTACCCATCTCCTCGCTGTCGTTCGTCTTCGCACTCCGTGCACCCCCGCATCCACTGCAGGTCCCCTCATCATCGTCGTCGTTATCCAAGCCCGAGTGCCTCGCCGTTCCCGTTCCCCTGTTTCGTCAAGAAACAGAATCCGCTGAGCAGCCGATTTCCCCACCACTTCATCGCTTCCCAACTGCAGCGCTGCCGCCGTCATCGTTGCCGCCCTTGCCGTGGTCGCCGCTGCCGTCGCCAGCTGCAGCCGTGTTCGCTGTTCCCTCTCCCGCTCTCTCTCTCTGTCGAAGTGAGGAAGTGCACAGTGGGCGCTTTTGTGTTGCTATTCAGATATAGGGGATCCGACTCTGCTGTTTGGTGTTTTGCTTTGGATCCGGTGTGTACTTCCTGTTTGTGTGCTTTGAGTTGCTATTTGCTGTTTCGGATTTTGCACGTAGCTCGCCCGTGTTCTGGTTCGTCGCTTGGAATTCTCATCCCATTATTCTATTTATTCGAATCTACTAAATAACATGCAAGTATTTTCTTGAACTATTTGTTTGTTCTCTGTAAGTAGATCCATTCCTTTTCTATATTGTACTGCTATTTGAAATTCCGTTAAGTTTGTTGAGGGTTTACACGAGCTAACCCGAGATATTCTTAACATTGTGCCGCTTTGTTTGGTCTAAAACCTAGTCTCGATTGTTTCCTGCATATGCACATTTACATGAAAAATAACTAGATCCATTTGTTATAGAATTGTTTGGTAAATTGGACATATTAGGTTGATTTGATTTGATGAATTGATTACCATTCATGTGAATTGCATCTTAGAAATTGAAATTATGCATGTTAAACATCTAAGAACACTTTGATTATTAATTTGCATGAAATATATGGTTGTATGATTTAATTATTGCCTATTCATGTCAAAATAAGTTTTGGACTGCTAGTTGTTTCTTTTTGAATCAGATTTTCGACCATGTTGTTGTCGTATTCTGAAATAACTTTCTAAACATGAAATTTAACCTCGGATGTCTAGTTTACTACCCTTTTTGCGGATTTGAATTCCGATGTGTAATCTGTTAGAAATCATCATTTTAGTACAGCTGTGTCAGAATTTTCACATTCACAAATGCATGCGTATTGTGCTGTTCCATAATTTATTTGACCATGCTAACAGTAAAATAAAAATCTGAAATAAATCTAGCTGAGACTAGACATGTGTAGGAACTACCATGAATTTTTATAGATTTATTTGATGAGATTTCAGATCGGAAAGAAATAGGTGAACACAATTTACAACATGTTGCCTGAACATAAAATCTGAAAAGAATAGGATTTTCACCCTAGTTCATGTAGCTTTCATATGTCGTGTATATATTCGCTGGAACCGGAAGAGAGTCTACTTTCTAGAATTTCTGACGGATCTAGGTTTGCTTTTCTGTAGTAGCAGTAACCTGTATTTTTGTACAGCAAGGTCATGCTGTCCAGATTATGTGTTTGTGCTAATTTAATTTGTTTGCTTCATGATTTGTCTATAACGAATAGAATTAGTGACACTTAGTTTCATACAACATTGACACCTTCTTACATGCTCACATAGGATGGAAATAAACTAATAACATGCCGGGGTATTATGGGTAGGACTTGGTAGTGAACGATCGGAAAATGTACTCGGCAAGGCCTTATCCTTATATTGTATTGTCATGGAAAGAGGAGAAATATTAATTGGGAGGAGTATTGTATTGTCATAGAAGGAGGAAAAATATTGATTAGGAGGAGTATTGATTGCAAATGATTGATTGTTAATTATTGATTATAAAATTACTGTTATCGACGCCGAGTACACGATCCGTGAATTCACCATCAGTCTAAAACGTTCACTGTGTGCTTGCACCGAACCTGCGGAATGGGACGCAGTAGTACGTGCACTAGATAGATTAATAAAATGATTAATAACCTGCATTTATCATCTCATGCTTGATCCTGTATTGAACTTGACTTGACATCACTCATTACATGTTTCATTAATTGTAGACCTTTGATATTATTGTCTGCCTTTGCTTTGTTCTTTGACTTTGATCCTGTCCCTTTTCTTTGACATTCATGCTTCCTTTATCCTTTGTTTTTCTCTACTTTCTTTCCACGACATGCTCTAAGGACACTCTTTTCTCTCTTTTTAGATCACGAGTTTACAGGTACCGAAGGTGCAATACCAGAAGAAATTGGTAACCAAACTCTCTGACCATTAGGCTACTATAGCTATCTCTTGTTATTTGCTTATTGTATTGCTTTTATCATACTTTGCATTCCATGATTTTATGACCCGAAGTTTGTTTTATCCTAGAGGTTTTATTATTATTTGGTGAATTTATTTCATGATTATTTTGGAGTTTATTCATTGTTTTTGTGGTTATTCCTTTTCTCCGTGATTGTATTCTCTTGTATATTATTGAGTTAATCTGTTACAGCTTATGGATGATGTATAATCCTTCGCTAGGCCTCCGTTACTTGCTCGTATTCCCGTATTTTGGGAAGCAAGGCATGACAGGTTTTTAGTGGTATCAGAGCCCAGGGTTGGATAATATATTAGTCAAACATGACTAACTTTATAGAGG
The DNA here is from genome assembly GCA_017893485.1 of Hemerocallis citrina. NCBI lineage: Eukaryota > Viridiplantae > Streptophyta > Magnoliopsida > Asparagales > Asphodelaceae > Hemerocallis > Hemerocallis citrina. The sequence goes on along the minus strand of CM030358.1, from coordinate 383,600,061 downwards.
TTTGGCTTTGATTGATATATTAGTCAAGTTTGGCTCTAGACAGGTTAACTCAATAATATGCACACCACGTCGATCACATAAACACGTAATAACCAACGTATATCTGGGAACTCACCAACTGGATGGTTTTGCATACTATGGCTCGTGAAAATTCTTCAACACCTCTGCCCAGGACTGAAACATCAGAGAATGTCGCCATTCTCCAGGCAATCAACGAATGATGGAGCTACAGTAGGAACCCAATGAGCTGATGAGAGCTAGTCTGGAAAGAGCCCAGGAGAACACATAGTTCACTCGATTGAGTATATTTGTGCACCAGCATCATGCCTTTGCTATCATGAGATAGACCCAAAGAAGGAAGGGCCCGACGTGTAACTATTGTCTCTAGATTGGTCACATACGCAAGGATTGCCGGACAGCCAACTGCCTATGTTTTGAATGCGGAGCGAGTGATTACAAGGTTCAGGATTGCCTAAAGAAAAGGAGAAGTGCACCAACTGGAGGATCAGCTCCCAGTGGAGGACAAGCTGGAGAATGTGATCAGGCCCACAACCAGATTGCAGAGGAAGCAAAGACCGCCGAAGATGCGATTGCAGGTATTTTGCTATTTTGTCCTATTCCAGTTCTTGCGTCATTTATTCTTCTGTACTTGCATCCATCATATTTTGTCAATTCGATACTGAGTATCATGCTAGTTGTTTCTTCCCTGCCATATTCTCTTCAACTTCGGTTGTGCTCCCTCGTTCCTCTTCCTTCATATTCAATTCTTTCATTCCTTGTTACCTTCCATCCCTTGTAGACATCCTCTTCTTTAACTCTTTATTGGGTATAAATTCATTCTTCTTCTATCTATATCCCCTTGATAAGTTTTATTTTCCCGAATATTTTCTGTATTTCGATTATCATTCGTATATTCATTTTGGATCTTCTATTAAGAAGTTTTCTAAACGAATATGTATTTCGAATAAGGGTGTATTTTAAATTCACTTTCCATTTATAATTGATCGACTATATATATTCCTGTTTGATTTATTTATAGTGTTGATAAGCCAAATTCTTATTCTGTTGTATAATGTTATTATTACTACCATTATTATTATTGCTATTATTTTCATTATTATTATTAGTACTATTATTATTATTGTTATTACCATTACTATTACTATTATTATTTTCATTATTTTATTATTGTTCTTAATATTGAATTACTTTAAAAAAAAAGAAATGTGTTGAACCCAAATTATATTCTGTCTTACATTATTATTCTTACCAATATTGTTAATATTTATATATTATTATTATTATTATTATTATTGTTATTATTATTATTATTATTATTGCATTATTTTCATGAATGTGTTGAATCCAATTCTGTCAAGTATGTATTATCATTATTATCAGTATTGTTAACATTTTTATTTTATTTTTTTATTAGTATTACCAGTGTGATTATGATGATTTCTGTTACTATTATTATTATTGTTATTATTATTTTTTATAATTACTGTCTTTATTACTAACATGTGTTGTTATTTCTATTATTGTTATTGTTGTCGCTAAATTTGGTGTGGGGGCAAACAGATAGTATTTATGGATTCTTAGGAAAACTGAATAGCAAACCTGTATACCTGTTCTGTCGGAGTTTGACACTGACTCCTGCCGTACACCTGCAAAAAGTGTGAGACACCGGGGTTGATCCCGACGACGCACCCTCTGACGCTAAAGTCAGTAACCAGAAATGATTATGAAAGAGCGTAAATTGGCAAAAGATTGATTACCTCTTAATGGAGATGGATGGGGGATATTTATAGGCGTCTTAGGGACTGGATTAGGAATGTAATCCCCGTGATCTGATAAGGAATATTCTCCTTGTAAACAGATTAGGAATGTAATCCCTAATTCCCAGTGGAAGGATAGGCATGAATCAGGGCCGTTGATTAGGATTTAACCAGGAACCCTAATTCTATCCCTCTGGATCGGGATTTTCGCTGGTTGAAACCCACACCCGATTGAGGTGGATCCGTTCGTGGGTTATTGGATCTTTGACGAAAAGATCCAGTACCCATCTCAGACCCATTGGTAGGTGAAAGTACCGTTTTACCCCTGGGCTTCAGGATTCGTGCTCGATTTGGACGGTTCCGATTAAACCCCATTTTTAGCCATATCACGAGCCCCCCACTCCCGAAGACTGAGCTTGATCCGCCTTTGAGGAGTAGTTTTACTGTTTTAATGGCTAGTGGAGTTGTATCGGAGCCCAAATGGAAGGTTTTGAATCTTGAAGGAGGTAGTGTGGTGATTTTTCAAGTTGATTGAACTCTGAGTTGCTCCTGAGATCTCATGGTCGTGTGGTGTTCTCGTAGGAATATCCTTTTAACTTTGCGAAGTGTCAATTCATCGTTCGGGGGTCTTAGAAGATTGTTCTTGGCAATAATCGCTTGTTTGGGAACTAGAAAATGCTTCCCCACCTCTACAATTGCTTTCCAGGAGTTCTTCCTTAATTTCCCGAATTTTTAATTGATTTTCGCGATCTCTTGGTGGATGGCTCGGCCGTTTTCCTTCGTTGTGTGCCCTACATGCTTGTTTCACACTTCCAACCCCTTCCAGCGCTCGCTGCCCAGGAGGCCGAGGTCTGTAGGTGGTTCGGCACCTTCTTCCGAAGAGGAGAGGGACCTCGGCTAGGTTGTGAGTGCTGAGAGGGAGTTCGGCGAAGTCCGAGGTCCAATCTTTCCACGTAATAGGGTCGGTGCCAAGAGCGCTTGGCAGCTGGTGCCGAACCCCAATTTTTTCCCGTAACGGGGTCGGTGTCAAGAGCGCTCGGCATCTGGTGTCGAACCCCAAATTTTCCCTGTAACAGGGTCGGTGTCAAGAATGCTTGGCAGCTGGTGCCGAACCCCAATTTTTTCCCGTAACGGGGTCGGTGTAAAGAGCGCTCGGCAGTTGGTGCCGAGCCCCAATTTTTCCCCGTAACGGGGTCGGTGTCAAGAGCGCTCGGCAGCTGGTGCCGAACCTCAATTTTTCCCGTAACAGGGTCGGTGTCAAGAACGCTTGGCAGCTGGTGCCGAACCCCAACTTTTCCCCGTAACGGGGTCGGTGTCAAGAGCGCTCGGCAGCTGGTGCCGAACCCCAATTTTTCCCCGTAACGGGGTCGGTGTCAAGAGCACTCGGCAGCTGGTGCCGAACCCCAATTTTTTCCGTAACAGGGTCGGTGTCAAGAATGCTCGGCAGCTGGTGCCGAACCCCAATTTTTTCCTATAACAGGGTCGGTGTCAAGAGCGCTCGACAGCTGGTGCCAAACCCCAACTTTTCCCCGTAACAGGGTCGGTGTCAAGAGCGCTCGGCAGCTGGTGCCGAACACCAATTTTTCCCCGTAACGGGGTCGTTGTCAAGAACGCTCGGCAGCTGGTGCCGAGGTCCAAGACTTGGCATTTTTGGTGTAGGATGCACTACGGAGTTGGTTGCTTCTGCGCAGCTGGCAGACGTGGCAGTCATTAAATGTGATGGCTTCTGAACTTCTGACAGCTATGATGGATGAGATGCTCTTTTAATGCTGTGACCTCTGAGCTTCTGTTAGATGGGACAGTAATTGATGCGGTGTACGGCTTGGCTTGGTAAACAAGGCAACGATTGAGGTCGCTTTTGTCATTTTGTGTGAATGGGCTGGTAGTTCAGGCCCATTAACCTCGTTTGGCGTGCCTCTCTCTATAAAACCTCACCCCCCTCTCATTTTTCACTTCTCTTCTCTTTTGCTCAGGCAATCTTTTGTGCTAAGCGAGCGTTTTCGGTGGTCGACGTTCGTTTTCTGGTAAAGTTTCCGGCAGTTAATCTTTTAAGGTAACTTATACTCAGTTTACTTCATAAACTATGTCTCTTGCTTCTGTCTTCGAGTCGACCTCTTGGTCCGAGCCCTCCCATGAAGTTGTCGAAGATCGTACTCCAAACAAGGGCAAGAAAGTGTTCGGCAAAGATTCGATTGTGGAGGATCCGAAGCGTATGGGGGAGTTCGGAAGATTGCCGGGGCAGCTGACTGGGCTTCACAGAGTTCGGGCGCTTCTGGAGGATCAAGCCGATCGAATTGTTCATGGGAGGGGGAGGTCCTTCGAGGAGAATGCAGCGAGGGAGACGACGGAGGCGGACGAGACGGTGTCGATCCTTCGCAAAGAGGACTTGGGAGTGATCCGGGACTGTTTCCAGATCCCGAAGGAGTACGAGCTTATGCTGCCGGGTCCCGGGGGTTAGGGCCAACTCGCCACTGCCAGTGACCATGTGTTGCTGGCCGGTTGACGCCATTTTCACCGGGCCTCGGCTACCTCTCCATCCGTTCGCTATCCTCGTCCTGAGTTGGTTCGGGGTCAGCCCCATCCAACTCATGCCGAACGCATGGAGAGTCATAAACGGCTTCGTAATTCACTGCCAAGCCGCTGGGATCGAGCCGGAGCTGAACGTGCTTCGGACAATCTATCGGCTACACCAAGGGAATAAGTCGGAGTACCGATACTATTTGGCTCCGAGTCATGGCGGCAGGCTCGTCATATGCCCTGACTCCATCAAGCACTGGCGTGAAAAGTTCTTGATAGTGTGGAGTCTGGAGGCCTGGCCGATCCCCTCCGGTTGGGTGGAAGGGGTGCCGACGAGGGCGAGGGCGCTGCCCAAGCTTCGTCCTGAAGAAGAAGAGGCAGTCCGGACACTTCTCGATCGGCCGAAGTACGATTGGAAGGAGCTGACCGAGGACATCTTGTTCAAGGGAGGGCTCTGCCGCGTAGATCCCAGTACGCGGCTTCTTTTATGCTTTGTTTTTCATATTTTATTTTGCACAAGTTGTATAGCGCTAACGAACTTTGTCTTTAATGTAGAGGCGATGGACTACGATGCGGTGCTAGCTTTGAGGGCAGGCCTCGCCAGTAAGGTGCCGAAGAAGCGCAAGAGGGTGGCCACCAAGTTGCCGACCCAAAAGACTCCGAGGGTCACGGAGACGATCGAGGAGACAGAGACCCTCAGTAGCCCTGGTCGTTGCCGATGGTGGCGCCTCGGCATAGAATGCGGCCGGTCAGTTCCCCATCGCCGCAGCCCTCGGGATGACGACGCCGCCACTGTCAGTGGCGGCCGAGGAGCTCCTGACCGAGGAGCACAGGAGGATCCATATTCCGGACTGGCAAGTTCGGAAGCATGATGGATTCCTCAGCAATTCCTTGGCGAGCATGCAGGCCGTCAAGCATATGGCGACGCCGAAGGATCGTGCCGCCATGGAGGCCAGGCAAGAAGGTGACGACATCATTGAGATCGCTTGCTCGGCCGTTTCGGTAAGTATTGGATTTTTGCCATCGTTGAATTTCTTTAGCTATAATTCTTCTAACTCTTTGGGTTCTTCTTTCCGTGTCGCAGATCATTGTCTATTTTGGACACCTCACCGAAAGGCTGGCGGCTCTCGAGAAGGAGCTGAAACAGGAATCCGACCAGGCTCGGAAAGAGAAAGCTCGGATGGGGAACGAGCTCGACAAGGTCAGGGTCGAGTTCGAAGGGAAGGCGGCGAGGGTCGAGTTCCTCGAGGCCCAGGTCGCGAAGTTGGAGGGCGATCTTCTCCGCCAGAAGGAGGAGGCGGCCAAGCAGTTGGCCGAAGCTGAAGAGGCCAAGGCGGCGGCGGTGAAGGCGGCAGAGGACGTGACCTTGGCGAAGGCGCAAGGTTTCCTCGCCTAAAACATGGCCAAAGCTTATGCCGAAGCCTTCGCCCGGGTGACGAAGACGTACCCCGACGTGGACTGCTCGGGATGGAGACTGTTCCCGGGCCACGTCGAGGGCTTCGACCCCGAATCAGAGGGGGAAGAAGAAGAAGGGGAGGACAAAGTCGAGACTGAAGTCAAAGTCACCGGCGAGGTCCCGAGCTCCGCGGTTACCCCGCTGGCGGTGGTGCCTCCTTCGGGGACGTCGACCCCCACCCACGCTCCCTGCCCTGGGAAAGAGGTCGCGCCCTGACTCCGCTCGTTTTTTCTTCTTTCTTCTTTATTCTTTCTTTTTTGTAATGCCTAATTGCGGACTGGCCACCGCTTTTTTGTTATGAATGAAAAACTTTTTGGGTTCGACTCTGTGTCTCTATCATTTCCCAACAATTCCTGAAAATTTGTTTGAAATTTTTTGAAGTGTAGGACCTCGACAGTGCGTTTTAAAACTTGTTTGTCTCGACTTCTTTTCAGCTTGTGGTGGTAACTCAGGACGTCGAGCCCACTCGCTCGGATGACAACGCTTGGGCCGAGGCTGGCTTAGGGGCGACGAGGCTGTGCTTGGCGAGGTGCCGAGAGCGGCTTTACGAAGTCGAGCTGGGATTGCGCCGAGCCAAAAGCGAGCGGAACCATCTTCAGCTCATCCTAGGTCGGCGAGACATCGAGATCCGGTGTCTGGAGAGCAGGATTGCCGAGATGACCCCCTTAGGGGAGGACGAAGGTTCGTTGACCGCCTTTTGCTACGGGCTTCGGATCAAGTGCATTCGCCACACCTTATCCAAAATAACAGCGGAGAAGGACGATCTGCTTTCTGAGATCCGCCACCTGCAAACTGTAGAGACGGAGCTTCGGATGGAGGAAGAGGGACTGAAGGCCGAGGTGGCCAAACTGACGACCGAACGGGACGAACTGACGGCCAAGGTTGACGCCCTGAAGAGAGCCACGGTAGACAAGAGCATCGAAGTCACCCACCTTCGCCGTCTTATCGCGAGTCGCTCCGGCGTCCCGAGCTCCGCGATACCTCCTCGCTTTGAGGTCAATGTCAAAGATGACTCGTTGCGAGACTGGATATCAGAGTTGGAAGCGGAGGTGGCTCGTCTCAAACCACGTTCGGGGCCGATCAATGTGAGGAGCACTTCGTGTACTCGCGCGGAGAGTGATCGGGGCATCACGTTTTACGAGGTGGAGACCCGTCCGCCTCTCGGCCATCCTTGTAGCGCCCCGAATTTCTAATATAATAACTTAGAAAATACGTGGCACAATCCCAGCATCAAATTCAATGTAATAGTACACATAGCTCAAAAACATAAATAATTTTATTCCAAAATTTTATTACAACAATCTTTTTCAAACACAGCGGAATTACAAACACCTTGAATTACAACTTTCTTTTCACAATACTTCTCTTTACACAAATTTACACAAATCTCTATTACGACAGTTTATCTCAAAACTAACTCAAGCATCTAAGCCTCCCGACTCTAAGCAACAACCTGTAACACATGAGGCTAGAGATGATCCCTAACCCCCAAACTAAAGGGGTCAGCCATAAATGGTGTGAGTGATATAAAAACAAAACAACATAATTTAATCATAAAACATAAAATCATCAACGGCATGTATTAACAACAAGGATAACTGAATGAGAAATAACAAAAGATGTAAAGCATGAAAACATCATGAAATAAAAACAACAAGTGAAGTTAGCCTAAGTGTCAAGTGTAAGAAAACTAGAAAACACAAGCATAAAACCAAGAATACATCCAGTACATACAAATGTACCCTGTCTAAACAACATCCGGAGAATTATCTCCCTGTCGTGTACCCCACGAAATGTGCAGATACACCCGGTACATACAAATGTACCCTGCCTATCCGGAGAATCATCTCCCTGCCTATCCGGAGAATTCCCTCCCTGCTGTATACCCCACGAAATGTGCAGATACACCTGGTACATACAAATGCACCCTGCCTATCCGGAGAATCATCTCCCTGCCTATCCGGAGAATTACCTCCATGCCGTATACCCCACGAAATGTGCAGATACACCTGGTACATACAAATGCACCCTGCCTATCCGGGAATAGGCCCGTAGACCTTCATCACGCGAACATCTAAATAACTCAAAAACAACAACTAACCAAGACCCCTCAGGCCTATCTCAATAAATCTCAACTGCCGGTTCGCGGGACTCCCGCTCAACTCCTAGGGACTTCAACAGAACCAAAACTCACTAATTCAACGTCAAATGATCAAGGAGAAATCTCTCCACTCAACAAAACTCAAGTCTTTAATAGATTCCATAATCCAAATCCAACCGTAATATATATTGAAAGCGTATGTTCTATAGAAGAGTAATATTTATAAGAGTAGATTATAGATCCAACACATTTAAAGAGTTAGTCTTTTAAAGAACATCAAAACACCTTAGAAAGTATCAGTACCAGTCGACTGCAAAAGGTCACCAGTCGACTGGCCAGAGTGAAAACTAACATCTTTAAGAAGTAAGATCCAAGTGTCTACAGTCGACTGCAAAACTCACCAGTCGACTGTCCAGAAAGAAATTCAGTAACTTTCAGAAAATAAGTTAAGTATTATAAGTTGACTTACAAAAATCATAAGTTGACTTACCAAAAACATAAGTTGACTTACCAACAATATAAGATGACTTATAAAAATCATAAGTTGACTTACCAAAAACATAAGTTGACTTACCAACAATATAAGATGACTTATAAAAATCATAAGTTGACTTATAAAAACATAAGTCGACTTAAAGGAGACATAAGTCGACTTATAAGAACATAAGTCGACTTATAAAAACATAAGTCGACTTACCAGAGAGAAATACCAGAAATCTTTAAGAGAATATTCTAAGTATTATAAGTCGACTTGCAAAGTCATAAGTCGACTTAAAATACAATATAAGTCGACTTAAAAGGTCATAAGTCGACTTACTAGAGAAAACTCTACGATAACTTTGAAAAATAATTTGTAAATGTACCAGTCGACTGAAAAGGGTCTAAGTCGACTGTCCAGAACGGATTTTCAAGAAAAAGTAAAGATATAACAGCTGGGTCGTGCCAGTCGACTGAATAGTAGACCAGTCGACTATCGGCCTACAGTTTTCATAATTTAGATCTGAATACAATAATCAAAACTGAAGTTTTTCTAAAGATTCCTTGTTTATGAAAATAGTTCGTATTCAAGCAAAATGACATTTCTCAAATAATCTTCGTTATGGACACATTACTCAATCATCCAATATCTCAAAACTCAATTCTCATATTCTCAACTCCTGGTTCTTCCATTAGGATTTCTTAATACTCAATATCTTCCACAACTCAAAACCAAAGCTGATTTGTATACACAAGATCCAGATGTTCCTCCATCTGATCATAACCATACTCAAATCATAAACATGCATTTCTAGCAATACAATTTTATGAACCAAGATCTACTCAACATTCTTAGATTTCACATACATGTTACAAACAACAACCATTGCATCGTTTTCATGCAAGGTACTAAATAAACATACTTGCCAAACAACAATCAAACAATTGTTCACTTAAATCAAACCACAAAACAAAGTTCATATTACATACAAAACAAATCAAAGTAAAACAATATCACTCACCTTTGAATTGAAAAGATCCAACGAAAAGCCTTCCTTTTTGCGAGATCTAAAAATTCTCCTCTTGATCACCAAGAAAATAATAATATAATAAATCTGGAGTTGTGAAGCGAATGATGGCTGCACACTCTCTTTTATACAGGCCGGAAATAAGATTTAGGGTTTTAGAAATGTATTTGCAAAATAGTCCTCCCAAAAATATAACTTTACTCATATAACCTTTCCTTAGTTAAAATAGATTAACTAAATCAAAACCAAATCAAATATTTTATCACTGAGTTGTCCAACAACCCAGAGCAGTCCAGTAAACAAGAAAAATTCGGATTTACAACTCAGGGTGGCAATTTTGCACAAAAGCCCTCCCTTTTGTAATATTTGCAATTACATCATAAAATATTCATAAAAATTCAGAAAAATCCGAAATAATATCTAATAATACATATTATATTTTCCAATCAAAATATTTGACTTTTACTTTCCAGAAAAACATTTGCACAAAATTCTACATGAATTCCTTATTTGCAAAAACACCCTTTTTGACTAAATCTTCACCAAATCGTCTTTAAATAAAATCTAAATATATTTAAATTTAAATTCTAACCATGGGAAACCAAAATATCAGTAAAAATGAATTTTCATAGTTTATTTAAGATCCAAACGACTTTTTACATAAAAGCCCCTCTCTTTCGAGATATATGTAAAAATAGTTTCTTTATTCAGAAAAATCCCAAAATTTAGAATACACTCCATAATAAGTATGAGAATTTATTAAAAATATAAAATTTTATATCTACACCAAAACTATTTGCACGTGTTTCTCACGTGTAAAAAGATAAATCATTTAGAAAATATTTATTAAATTTCCAGTAAATCATTTTAATTCATTTTCAAATAATATTTGAAAATACGGGGTTCTACAATCCTAGCCCGGGGGATGCGCAAAGCTCGGTGGCCATTTCGTCGAGCGGGGCATCCATCGGTGCGGCTGCTAGGAGCAATGCCGAGGGCACGTCCCAATTCACTGGTTTGGGGTCGAGCTTCGGAGGTAAACGTCGCCGACCTCGAGTGTCCTTGAAGAGGAGCATCCCTGCGCCACGGAGGCATTGATGATCATTTTTGAAGCCTTTGTATTTAGTCTAAGTGTAGTGAGTCGGCATTGTCATTTTTGCTCTTCAAAGCCTTGTAATCTTGTTGTATGGAAGAGTCGCTTTGTACTGCATCCCAATTATTAATAATATTTATTTCTCGAACTTGCATGTTCTTTGTAGCTCTGTGTAGTCGCTTTGTTTGTGACTGCGTTCATCGTGCCGAGGTCCCTGAGCTGGTCTTTTGCTCGTGTGGGGGTCGACGACATGAGTGTTCGGCCAGTGGTGCCGAGCTTATGCTTCTCGCGAACTTCACGAGACGTGTCGAGTTTGCCTAATAGTGAGCTCGCGGAGTGGGATCGAGCCAAGTGTTTACAATCTGAACCATCGTTAGAGTAGTTCAACGATTGTGGGAGCAATTCCGAATGGCGAACTACCTCTAGTTCACTTAGGAGCAAACTTGCGATGTAGAATCGAGCCAAGTGTTGGACTCCGAACCATCGTTAGATTAGTTCAACGGTTGTGGGAGCAATTCCGAATGGCGAACTATCTCTAGTTCACTTAGGAGCGAACTTGCGAAGTAGAATCGAGCCAAGTGTTGGACTCTGAACCATCGTTAGATTAGTTCAACGGTTGTGGGAGCAATTCCGAATGGCGAACTACCTCTAGTTCACTTAGGAGCGAACTTGCGAAGTAGAATCGAGCCAAGTGTTGGACTCCGAACCATCGTTAGATTAGTTTAACGGTTGTGGGAGCAATTCTGAATGGCGAACTACCTCTAGTTCACTTAGGAGCAAACTTGCGAAGTAGAATCGAGCCAAGTGTTGGACTCCGATCCATCGTTAGATTAGTTTAACGGATGTGGGAGCAATTCCGAATGGCGAACTACCTCTAGTTTACTTAGGAGCGAACTTGCGAAGTAGAATCGATCCAAGTGTTGGACTCCGAACCATCGTTAGATTAGTTCAACGGTTGTGGGAGCAATTCCAAATGGCGAACTACTTCTAGCTCCCTTAGAAGCGAACTTGCGAAGTAGAATCGAGCCAAGTGTTGGACTCCGAACCATTGTTAGAGTGAAGAGTGAAAGCGGAGAGATGCAAACAATAGTAAAGTATGAAAAAGCTTTCTTTATTAATGATTAATAGTTGGCTGCTTCTAAAGTTGCTAGCCGTTATTACAAGGGAAAAATAAAAGAAAATCTTTACAAGTAATAGGAGAGGAGCGGTTCGACATCTCGAAATACTTAGATAGGTGTTGGTGCTCTCTCTTGGTATTTTAAGAGATGGTCGGCATTCCATATCCTAGGGATCTCCCTGCCTTCGAGGTCATCTAGTCTGTATGTGCCGAGCCGAACTTCTTTGACGATCTTGTAAGGTCCCTCCCAATTTGGAGCGAGTTTACTCTTTTGACCAGGAAAGGAGATGGCCAGCTTTCTGAGGACCAGGTCCCCTTCTTTGAGGTCCGTGGGGCGGACTCTCTTGTTGTATGCCAACTCGATCCTTCTTCGGTAGCTTTGTTGACGAATGGCAGCTCTTTCTCTGATCTCATCTATCAGGTCTAGATTTGTTCTGAGCTCTCTGGCGTTTTGCTCTTCTTTATAAGCTACTAGACGAGGAGAGGGTATTCCGACTTCTAGGGGGATGATGGCCTCGGACCCATAGGTGAGATTGAATGGGCTCTCTCCTGTGGGGGTCCGTTTTGTGGTGCGGTAGTTCCACAGCACGTTGGGAAGCTGATCGACCCATAAGCCTTTGGAACATTTATCCAACCTCTTCTTAATGTCGGAGAGGATCTGTCGGTTAGCATTTTCGGCTTGGCCATTCGACTGGGGATGTGAGACGGAGGATAACCTGTGTTAGATGGCAAGGTCTTCGCATAGAGCTCGGAAGGCAGCCCCGGTGAACTGGGTTCCGTTGTCTGTTATCAGGACCCGAGGGATGCCGAATCGGCAGATCACGCTCTTCCAAAAGAACTGAACAACCTTGTTCTCGGTGATCGTGGCCAAGGGCTCGGCCTCTATCCATTTTGAAAAGTAGTCGATCGCCACGACTAAGAATTTGAACTGTTCGGGAGCTGGTGGAAATGGCCCTAGTAAATCCATCCCCCACATTGCAAAGGGGACTGGACTTGATAGGGAAGTTAGTGGAGCTTGTGGGAGGCATCAGATGTCAGAGTACTTCTGACAAGAGCTGCATTGCCGAACGTGTCGTTCGGCATCTCGTAAGAGAGTGGGCCAGAAATATCCGTAATTCAACACTTTGCAGGCCAAGGATCTGGATCACGAATGTGCCCCGCCGATGCCCTCGTAAAGTTCTTGCAGGGCGTAGTCGGCCTGCTCAGGGGAGAGGCATCTCAGGTAAGGCCGCCCGTCTACCTGTGTGAAGGAGTGTTTATATAGGATACCTCCGATTAGTGTGTAACTCTCAGCTCGGGTTCTCACTCTTCAAGCTTCCTTGGGATCCTCGGGGAGGAGTCCATCCCTTAAGAATTCGACGAGGGGGTTCATCCAGTTGTCTTCGAGCAGGACAGGCAGCGACTCCATAGAGTCGGGAGTTTCGTCCTCTATACTCGGCTTCAGAAGGACCTCTATCAAGACGGTCTGCTCGAGACCTTGAAGGGAGGAAGAGGCTAGTTTGGAGAGGGCATCGGCTTGAGCATTTTCTTCCCAGGGTATGCGTTGGATGAAGGCTTCTTCAAAGAGTGCCATGAGGCTCATGACCTTGGCTAAGTATTTAACCATCCTGTCATCACGTGCTTCATATTCGCTGAGGACCTGATTCACGACTAGCTGAGAGTCGCTAAAGATCCTGAGGCATTGCGCCCCTGCGTTGCGAGCCATTCCAAGGCCGGCTATGAGTGCCTCATATTCTGCTTCGTTGTTAGAGGCCTTGAAGTTGATACGGAGGGAGTATTGGAGGATGAAATCATCTGGGCCTGCCAGAATGACCACTGCCCCGCTTCTCTTATTGTAGGAGGATCCATCCATATAAACCGACCAGACGGGTGGTCCCTTCACTGTTTGGCTGGACTCGGGGATGGTACTTTCAACTATGAATTCCGCTAAGGCCTGAGCCTTGATCGCGGTCCGAGGCTGATAAGTTATATCGTGCTGGCTCAGCTCGATAGACCACTTTATAAGGCAACCCGAGGTCTCTAGTTTATGGAGGACCTGCTTCAGCGGTTGGTCGGTAAGAACGACCACCGAATGGGACTGAAAGTACGGGCGAAGCTTTCTCGCGGCCATCACCAGGGCATAATCCATCTTTTCTATCTTTGGGTAGCGGAGTTCGGCATCTCGAAGTACTTTGCTCACATAGTAAATGGGGCTTTTGAGCCCGTTCTTCTTCCCTTACTAAAACAGCACTGAGGGTCTGCTCGGAGGCTGCCAGGTAAAGGTAGAGGGGTTCGCCAGGAATTGGTTTGCTGAGGAGGAGAGGATTGACGAGGTAAGCCTTGAGCTGGTCGAACGACTCCTGTTGCTGTTGACCCCATTCGAAACCTTTAGCCCCCCTGAGGGCCTTGAAAAAGGGGAGGCATTTCTCCCCGGACTTCGAGAGAAAATGCCCTATGGCAGCTAGGCGACCTGTTAGCCTCTGAACTCCCTTAACATTCTTGGGGGTGCCATGTCCAATATGGCCTTGATTTTCTCCGGGTTAGCTTCAATTCCCCGTTGGCTGACCATGAAGCCGAGGAACTTTCCTGACGAGACTCTGAACGCACACTTGTTCGGATTGAGTCTCATGTTGTGCTTTCTCAGAACATCAAACGCTTCTTGGAGGTCGGTTACATGATCGGGACCTCGGATGCTTTTTACAAACATGTCGTCAACATATACCTCCATATTACGACCGATTTGAGCTTGGAAAACCTTGTTGATGAGGCGTTGGTATGTGGCTCCTGCATTCTTCAGACCGAAGGACATAATCCTGTAGCAATAGAGGCCCTGATCGATCACAAATGATGTCTTCGGGATATCCGGGGGGAACATCCGGATCTGGTTGTAGCCTGAGAAGGCATCCATGAAGCTGAAGAGTTCATGTCCCGAGGTGGCATCAATCAAAGTGTCAATACTCGGAAGAGGGAAGGGATCCTTGGGGCAAGCCTTGTTGAGATCGGTAAAATCGATACAAATCCTCCAAGTTCCATCGGACTTCTTCACCATTACTACATTCAACAACCACTCGGGATAGTTTACCTCTTGTATGAACTAGGCCTTCAAGAGCTTGTCCACCTCCTCTTTTATAGCTAGCTGGCGCTCGGGGGTGAACTTGCGCCTCTTCTGTTGAACCGGATTGGACCCCGAAACAACGCTGAGGTGGTGGACTAAGAGCTCTTCGGAAATTCCGAGCATGTCTGCAGCTGACCAAGCGAAGAGATCTCGGTTCCTTCGGATGCACTGTACAATGTTCGAGCATGGGGCGGACGGGAGGGTCTTGCTAACAAAGAACTTGCGAGTTGGATCCTTCTCAGAGAAGAGCACTTCCTCCAATTCATCCACCGGCTCGGACGTCGGTCGGGCAGCATCTTGGGGAATTTCCAGAGTTTCTAAGGAGACGATGGGACCGAGGGTAGAGGTTATATAGCACTTGCGGGCCGTTTCCTGATTGCCTTTTACTTCCCCTACTCCGGCCCGAGTGGGAAACTTCATTTTGAGGTGATAGGTGGAAGGGACGGCTTCAAGGGCAGCTAGGCCGGGCCGACCCAGAATGACATTGTAGGCTACGGGGACATCTACGACCATGAAGTCCATCGACTCCGTTCAGGTAGTAGGAGTTTTGCCAGCGGTTACGTCGAGGGTGATCACCCCTTCAATAGTCACTGGCACTCCTGTGAACCCATGGAGCGTGTAGCTGGCGGGCTTGAGTCTGTCTCAGGAGAGCTTTAGGCCTTAAAAAGCGGCGAGGAAGAGGATGTTAACGGAGCTGCCATTGTCTACTAGGATCCTCTCCACTTTGAAGTTCGCCATGTGGAGGCTGATGACGAGTGCGTCACAATGAGGGGTGCGGACACCTTCAAGATCTTCGTCTGAGAATGTGACGGGCACTCCGAGGCCTTTGGGAGGAGGGGTGACGCGAACCGAATTGACTTCTCTTATAAATGCCTTTCGAGAGGAGTTTGAGGAGCCCCCCATTGGGCCCCCATGAATGAGGTGTAGGACACGCTCCTCTTCGAAGTCGGGCGTTTCATCGCGATCCGGACGCTTATTAGCTCCCCGAGGCGGGGGAGGAAGGTCGGCTCGGTCCTTTCTCACGAATCTGGTCAGCTGCCCCCTCTGGATGAGGGCTTCTATCTCATTCTTCAAGACCCGGCAATTGTTGGTGTCGTGGCCGTGGTCCCGATGATAACGGCACCACTTTTCTTTATCCCTCTTCTTGCCAGGGATGTTCATTTTTGGTGCAAGAGGTATCACCCCCTCCTTCTCAACTTCCATGAGAATTGTGGAGATATTGGCGTTAAGGGGAGTGAATTTTTCGAATCTGGGGGGAGGTCGGCGCTGGCCGGCATTATCCTTCTGGAGCTTCTTGGCTCCTTCCTCTTCTGTTCCTTTTCTCTTGAACCCGGAGGAAGACCCCTCCAAGTTGGGGCGGTGCTCAGCTTCTTCGGCCCGAATATACTTTTCGCTCCAGAGGAGGAGGTCAGAGAAGTTCTGTGGGGGTTTCTTGGCGAGGGAGGAGCGGAGGTTGGAATTGAGGACATTGGATTGTAATGCTGCTGCAGCGACCGACTGGTCGAGGGATGCTATGGACCTGGGCTTCAGCTGTGAACCTCTTCACATAGTCCCTCAACTTCTCACCCTTCTTCTGGTGGAGGTACAGTAGCGAGATGCTAGTCTTCTCGGTTCTATGGCTACTTACAAAATGGGTGACGAAGAGGGTCTCGAATTGCTCGAAGGAGAATATTGAGGATGGGGCAAGGCGAGAGTACCATTCTCGAGCTGGGCCCTTGAGAGTCGCGGGAAAGGTTTTGTAGAGTAGAGCATCGAAAGCCTGATGGATGAGCATGAGGGTCTTGAAGCTTTCGATGTGATCAACGGGGTCAGTCTCCCCGGAATAGGTCTCAAATTGAGGGGGTTTGAAGCCGATTGGCACAGGTGCATCCATTATGGTTCGGGAAAAAGGAGGTCAACTAGGACGAAGAGTCCTTCCTCTGAGCTATTCTTCTCGGTCCAACTGACCCAAGCGCCTCTCCATCTTGTGAAGACGGCGGTATACAGTGTCATCCCTTTGACAGTAATCAGCCAAGCCTCTAGACTCGTCTTCGTACGAGGGAGAGTAGGGGCTACGACGACGGTAGCTCCTGGAGCAGGCGAGGACTTTGCACATGCCGGGAGTTGCTGGGAGCCGGAGGAGGAGATGGGGACCGTCGGCGAGGACTTCGAATCGGAGGAGGAGAGGGAATCTTCAGAGCATTGGTGTTAGGACGGAGATTGAGAGCTTGTAGGACGGTCACTTGGAACTGCTGGAACTCGGCACGGGTGATGGGTGCCTCATCGTTCCTAGGCTGTTGCCGTCCTGCAAGGGAGTGTGGCCTTCTTCTGTAATGCTCGGGGGACTCTCTCCGCCTCCTTCGGGTAGGGGACCTCCTGTATTCTCAGCGGTGAGGAGACCGCCCATCCGGACTGTGTTGGCGGGAGGTTCCCTCTCGGGCCTGCTTTTCATCTAGATGGCGGCGAAGATCCTCATCCTTCTGCCGATTGAGGATGGTGTGGTGGTGATCGGATGCTCGGGGATGGTGAGAGGCCATAGAGTCCGAAGAGGCGTTGTGGATGGAGACGTGGTCCGGATGGAGAGGCTGCTTCTGCGGATTGGGACCCTTAGGAGGTTGTTGGTTCTGAGGAGCAGGCTGGCCCTGTTGGAGTGGGTCCTCCGCTTGAGGAAGAAGTTGACCTGCTATTGAGCGGGCTTAGGGGGAACTTCTTGTTGCTGATCGGGGTTGGGTCCTCGGTTGGACCCTCTGGATCTGACTTTCCTAGGAGGCATGGCTGGAGAAGATCTGACCAACGGGAAGAGGGGAGGTTGCTATTCGTTAGTTTCCTACAGATGGAGCCAATCTGTTGCCGCTGTATTTGGTGTGGGGGCAAACAGATAGTATTTGTGAATTCTTAGGAAAACTGAATAGCAAACCTGTATACCTGTTCCGTCGAAGTTTGATGCTGACTCCTGCCGTACACCTGCAAAAAGTGCGAGACACTGGGGTTGATCCCGGTGACGCACCCTCCGACGCTCAAGTCAGTAACCAGAAATGATTATGAAAGAGCGTAAATTGGCAAAAGATTGATTACCTCTTAATGGAGATGGATGGGGGGTATTTATAGGCGTCTTAGGGACTGGATTAGGAATATAATCCCCGTGATCTGATAAGGAATATTCTCCTTGTAAACAGATTAGGAATGTAATCCCTAATTCACAGTGGAAGGATAGGCATGAATCAGGGCCGTTGATTAGGATTTAACCAGGAACCCTAATTCTATCCCTCTGGATCGGGCTTTCCGCTGGTTGAAACCCGCACCCGATTGAGGTGGATCTATTCGTGGGTTATTGGATCTTTGACGAAAAGATCCAGTACCCATCTCAGACCCATTGGTAGGTGAAATTATCGTTTTACCCCTGGGCTTCAGGATTCGTGCTCGATTTGGACGGTTCCGATTAAACCCCATTTTTAGCCATATTAGTTATTATTATTTTTGTTAAAGCCCATTAGTTTTGATCTATATTATACCATTTAATTATTTAAATTGAAGCCCAAATTTTATATTCACTTGGTTGCATTATTTTTTTTATTTATATCGAACTTGAGCCCAATTCAAACCCACATTTTATTAATCCCAACTTAATCCAATAATCCAAATTCTCCTACCTATACTCTCCTTGATCCCGGTGTCTCATTCTTGTCTTCCTACTCGGTTCGTCGATTGGTGTCATGTGGCCTACAACGACATGTATGTTGCTTAGGACATCATCATCAGAGTTGCGCAGCGGAAGCGTGGTGAGCCCATAACCCACAGGTCCCAGGATTTCTCTTAATGTTCCTTCTTCTTTGCATCATTTCGTTCTTGTTTGTTCTTTTCACTCGTCATCTTTTGTAGATTTATTGTTCGACATCAATCTTATTTATGTTCTTTTCTTATTCTGGTGCTTCCATCACTTGGGTTCTCTTTTTCTAATTTTCCTGCCTTGTTATTTCTTCATTTTGCTTTTGTTTTGTCCTACTGCCTGCCAGAATGAATTTCGAGGACGAAATTCTTTTTGTAAGGTGGATAGGATTGAAATCCCTATTTCCACAAATACGTATTTTCTGAGTATTATCTGTATCTTGATATTTATAGACTCGTTATTTGTTAAATTCGTTTTGAATTTTATGTTAAAGCATATTTCTAAACAATAGTTATAATTATTTTTGAATAAACCTTGTTTCTATTTCTACTTGATCAACTATTCACATTTTAACCCTAAAAAATATTATTACTGTTTATACTATTTCAACAAATTCCTATTTTTACATAATGATATTGTTCTGATAATTGATATTGTTGCTGTTAGTATTATTTATTATTATCACTATTATTATTATTATTTCTATTATTATTATCGTCACTACTATTATTATTGATAGTATTTTTATTGTTATTGTTATGATTATTATTAATTGTTATTATTAGTATTATTATTTTATTGTCATGGTTATTATTATTATTTTTATTGTTATTATGATTTATTAGTATTACTATTATTATTATTTCTATTTGCTATTATTATTATTGTTGTTGTTACTATTATGATTATGATTATGATTATTTTATTTTATAAACCAAATGATACTAATTATTTCCCCCCTATTTTTCTATTTTGGATTTCTATTGTTTTTTTATTTTCTTTCTTGATTATTGTATCTGGATTCGTTCTATTATATAATTTTGCTTTCCTTGGGTCCATCTATTTTCTTTTGATCATTTATTTTATTTTCTTCCATTTTTGGCTCATTGCAAATTTTGCTTTTCGTGATTTGAGTTTGAGTTGTTCTGTTGTATGTTCATCTCATTGTTTTATGCTTGTTTATCTCTTTTTGGAGCCTAAACTTGTTTTACCCTAAACCCACAAACCCGCAACCAAAAACCCCAATTTCTTAATCCCCTATAAATACCACTATTAAACCCTAGTTATTTATTCCTCAATCTCTCTCCGTTGCTTTCTCTCTCCCCCTCCTGTCTCCTTAGTTTTCGTCTTCAGCCAAACCCCACCGCTCCTATGCTCCGATCGCTCCTCCGACCACCACCATCATCCTCTCACCCTCTCCTCGTTGCCCTAGCCACCTTCGTCACCTCCCACCATCCCCATCGTCATCTCATCCCCCATCATCACCCCCCTATTTCCATCGCCGTCCTCCGTGTTACCTTACCGCCTTTGCCCATCTCCTCACCGCCGTTCGTCTTCACACTCTATGCACCCCGCATCCATCACAGGTCCCCTCGTCATCGTCATCGTCATCCAAGCCCAAGCACCTCGCCATTCCTGTTCCCCTGTTTCGTAGAGAAACAGAGTCCGCCGAGCCACCGTTTTCCCCGCCGCTGTGTCGCTTCCCGACTGCAGTGCCGCCGCCGTCATTGTTGCCTCCCTTGCCGTGGTCGCCGCTACCGTCGCCAGCCGCCGCCGTGTTCATCGTTCCTTCTCCCGCTCTCTCTCTCTGTCGAAGTGAGTGAGAGCACATTGGGCGCTTTTGTGTTGCTATTCGGATATAGGGGATCCGACTCTGCTGTTTGGTGTTTTGCTTTGGATTCGGTGTGTGCTTGCTGTTTGTGTGCGTTGAGTTGCTGTTTGCTATTTCAGATTTTGCACGTAGCTCGCCCATGTTCTGGTTTGTCGCCCGGGATTCTCATCCCGTTATTCTATTTATTCGAATCTACTAAATAACATGCAAGTCTCTTCTTGAACTATTTGTTTGTTTTGTTGAAGATCCCTTGATTTCTACAAGTAGGTTCGGTCCTTTTCTTTATCATACTGCTATTTGAAATTCCGTTAAGTCTATTGAGGGTTTACACTAGCTAACCTGAGATATTCTTAACATCGTGCCGCTCTCTTTGGTCTAAAACCTAGTCTGTATTGTTTCTTGCATATGCACATTGATAATAAAAATAACTAGATCCATGTATTATGGAATTGTACAGCAAGGTCATGCTGTCCATATTATATGATTGTGCTAATTTAATTTGTACGCTTCATGATTTGTCTGTAACGAATAGAAATAGTCACCCTTAGTATCGTACAACATTGATACCTTCTTGCACACTCACATAGGATGGAAATAAACTAATAACAAGCTGGGGTATTATGGGTAGGACTTGGTAGTGAACGATCGGAAAATGTACTCGGTAAGGCCATATCGTTATATTGTATTGTATGGCAGAAGAAGAAATATTGATTGGGAGGAGGATTGATTGCAATTGATTGATTGTTAATTATTGATTGTAAAATTATTGTTATCGACGCCGAGTACACGATCCGTGAATTCACCATCAGTTCAAAACGTTCATTGTGTGCTTGCGCCGAACCTATGGAATGAGACGCAGTAGTACGTGCACTAGATACATTAATAAAATGATTAATAACCTGCGTTTTTTATCTCATGCATGATCATGTATTGAACTTGACTTGACACCACTAATTACATGTGTGATTAATTGTAGACCTTTTATATTATTGCCTGCTTTTGCTTTGTTCTTTGACTTTGATCCTGTCCCTTTTCTTTGACATTCATGCTTCCTTTATCCTTCGTTTTTCTTTACTTGCTGTCTACAACATGCTCTAAGGATACTCTTTTCTCTTTTTTTAGATCAAGAGTTTATAGGTACCGAAGGAGAAATACCAGAAGAAATTGGTGAGCAAACTCTCTGAAGATCGGAGCTGGACCATTAGACTACTATAACTATCTCTTGTTATTTTCTTATTGTATTGCTTTTATCATACAATGTATTCCGGGATTTTACGACTCGAAGTTTGTTTTATCCCAGATGTTGGACTATTAATTAGTGAATTTATTTCATGATTATTTTGGAGTTTATTGATTGTTTATGTGGTTATTGTTTTTCTACGTGATTGTATTCTCTTGTATATTTTTGAGTTAATCAATTACAGCTTATGAATGATGTATAATCATTCGCTGGGCCTTCGTTACGTGCTCGTATTCCCATATTTTGGGAAGCGGGGCGTGACACATATACTTTTCTCACTAGCACTTTTTGACCTCTTTTGTTCACTTTTTGCATTTGATATTTTATTATGTAAGGTATTACCCCCCTCAACTTGTATATTTTCTATCTTACTTACTAACATTCACTATATGTTTTTCTATTTTACTCATTGTATATAATTTTTGGATTCTAAGATTTTCGCTAGTATTTTTTTTCCAGTTATTAAATTTAATTATCTCCCGCTACATTCTTGTAATTATTCATCCTCTCGTATTTTTTTAATATTTCTTAGTTTTGTAGCTCTCACTCTTGTATCCTATCACTTTTACTATTTTACATTTGTTTGCTTACTAGATAACTTTTGTGTAAATTAACTTATTTCTACTTTTATTCGGTTTCTTTTATTGTCAGTGATTAATTTTTTTTTTAGTTCCTATATCTCTAACCGAGTTTATATTATTTCTATTTGTTAGTACAATCATTAAGTTTTCACTAATCGTCTTGTTTTTCTTTTAAAATTATTTCTATGACTGTACTATTGGTTATTACTTTTTTATTCTTTTGAACTAATTATTATTTTGCAACTTTTGCTGTAACTCAACAGTGCATCCTTTAGCATTTCACATGCTTATTTTTATTTTTTCTACTCTTACTCATTTCTTTCTTGACGTTTTTATCCTTTTCACTTTCATGCACTTTTACGTTACTCGTGTACTTTGCTATTACTTTTACATATTACATTAAGTTTTGAATTACTACGTGAAAAGTTATTAATGCTACTCCTATTTTCTTTCGTTATTGTTTTTACTATATTATAAAATTTGGTTTTTGCATATTTACTTTCATTTTATATATACATGGATTTTTCGATACTATATTTTCCATTATTTTGTATAATCTTATTTATTTTGGAGTATTTAAACTTGATTGTAATATTTTACTCATATAAATATGATATACCTCTGCACATTTAAAATTTTTATTATTTTTGCACCTTATATTCAATACCTTTATTATTACTTACTGTTTACTGCTTTTGTTATATTTACTTTTCACTATTTAAAGCTACTTATTAATTTTGTTGCTTTATACTTCTCGAATGTACTATATGCACCCATTACTTATGTTTTACTTAATTTTTTTTATAAATTTTTATTATCATTACATTCTTAAGTTCAACATGTACTTCCTACTAATTACTATATAAGTACCTTGTATTTCAACATACTTGCTATGCATATCATTTTACACTTGTTTAATTCCTACATTGCTATATTATTTTTATGATATATTTATTGTATAAATTTGCTACCTGCATATTTATTTTCTTATTCACATTTGCATATGGCTTATGCATGTATTTCATTCCGTTTTTTTTTCTGCTTAGTTTTATAAATCATTTTCACTACTACGATTTTTTACAATTGTGTTTGATGTTTATAATCTATACATCTATTTTGATATTCCATCGTGTGACTTTTAACTCCATTTCTTACTTTTTCTACTAATTTTATATGACGAATTTTCAAACATAACATCATACTTAAATTAAATGTCCAATATCCCTGTGCATATGGAAGATTACATCTTCCATCTCACCATTTTGGTGCAACTTAATGTCGAGATGGAAAATATGCAACTCGATGTTAATGGAGGCAAATTGCAACTCGTTGTCGGGGTGAAAAAATATGGAACTGAATATCCAGACGGCAACCTGCAACCTGATGTTGTGAAAGCAAATCTGCAAGTTGATATTAAGGAGGCAAGTCTGCAGCCAGACATCAATAAGGCGAACCCACAACAAAAAAAAGGAGGGGGGGGAGAAGATTTTCTACCTATTTGCTAATTGATATTTCAAGACTTTTTACTTATTTAATGAAACTAATGGCCAAGAAATCTTTTCTTTATGACATTTTTTTTATACAATTACACTTTATGTTTCCATACAATTTGAACTAGTATAGTTGATTTTACTCTATTTTGTTTTTACAAAAATTTTCAAGATTGAGTACATCAACTATGGTATATATTTTCGTTCTTTTGCAATTACTATTTATTGCTACCGTTTTTCAATTCTTTAACATTTTAGAGTTCTCACTTACTTTTGTTTCCACGTCCTACTTAATGATTTGACGCTTACTTTTGTAATATTCAATGAACTTCTTTTAAGTCTTCTTACATATATATATTTTGGTCTATTTTGCCGTTACCCTTTAATGTGCTTTTAGAGTATTGATTATAATGTCAACATTCACTAATATACTCATTATTATATGTCTTTTACATTCATTGTTATTAATATTTTCTTTATTTAGCTAAATTTGTTCGTATTTCTATGTATCTTGACAGGTTATTTTCCCAAAACTTTTTTTTATATAACCTTTAAGTTTGTGTTCCTTTGTTGTTTGTATGGTTATCAACCTTTTTATATTTGAGTTTTATCTCTTCAATTTTGACTTCTTACGTTTGGGGATTAATGGTGTATTCAATTGGCTCTTCAATTTTGACTTCTTACGTTTGGGGATTAATGGTGTATTCAATTGGATTTCTTATACTTTTGCCATGTCAGTTTTCACCTTTTACTCTTCGAGCTATAATTATATGTTATTTTTGTTTTTCTTAGTAATTAAATCCAGCTATAAAAATAATGATAGAGTAAATTTTCGAACTATCTTGTAAGTTTTGTATTTTGTTTTCTTTTGCTTAGAGTAGTTCTGAGGACAGAACTATTCTAAGGGAGGAGTGATGTAACACCCCGCAGAATAAAATGATTTATTTTGCATTACTATATAATATTATATTGGTAAAGTTGACTTGACTATTTTCTTGAAATTGCAATTATGCACGTGCAACACACGTGCAGAGTTAGGAAATTTTGAAATCTTAAAATTTTATGGATAATGATTGATTTTCCTCATTTATTTATGATTTTTTAATTTTCAGATTTATTTAAATTTATTTGACTATTTTATGAATTTCTCAATTTTACACTTGCAAAACACGTGGAAATATTTTTTTGGTGCAAATCTCCAATTTTAAATTTCTGGATACATTCTCCTACTTATAGTTAAGGATATCCTAAATTTCGGGATTTTTCTGAGTAAAGAAACTATTTTTATTAATACTTCGAAAAAACAGTTTGGATCTCAAACTAATAATGAAAATTCATTTTTTACTTATTTTTGGGCTTTCCACGGTAATCATTGAAAACAAAATCTATTTAAATTTTGTTTATAGTTGATTTGGTAAAGATTTAAACAAATATGGTGTTTTTGCAAATAAGAAATTTAAGTGGATATTGTGTAAATATTTTCTTGGAAAGTATAAGTCAGAAATTTTAATTGGAAAATCTAATATGTATTAGTAGATATTATTTTTGAATTTTCTGGGTTTTTCTGATAATTATTTGACCTATTTGCGAATATTACAAAAAAAGGGATTTTTGTAGAAAATTACCACTTAGAGTGAAAATTCCAGATTTCCAGATTTTTCGGCTGATCATGATGCCTAGTCAACTCAGAGGTAAAGAGTTTACCTTTTGTTTTAATAAATTTGGTTTATTTTGCATGTTTTGATACAGAAGGGTTTTTTTGTAAAATTGCCACTTAGAGAGCAAAAAGTACAATTTCATTTTTCTGGATTTTTACAACAGTGCCGGCCATATCTGGAGTGTCGGTTTTGTTTTTAAATATAAATTAAATTGGTTTTATCTAATTTCCAAGTATAAGGATTTATATATGTAAAGATATATTTAAAAGAGATACTTTGCAAATCTACTTACAAACCCTAAAAAACCAAAAATTGCCACTTAGAAAGCATGTTAAGGATTGTATGAAGATAATATGAAACTTTGATAAGTAGATGAACTAAAAATTGAATCTTTTCATGAAACCTATGCTTTGATGATTAAAACCCTATGTAGATGACTTTAGATTGTTAAAGAA
Source organism: Hemerocallis citrina (assembly GCA_017893485.1). Classification (NCBI taxonomy): domain Eukaryota; kingdom Viridiplantae; phylum Streptophyta; class Magnoliopsida; order Asparagales; family Asphodelaceae; genus Hemerocallis; species Hemerocallis citrina. The sequence continues at coordinate 383,574,499 of CM030358.1, read as the reverse complement.
CGTAATAGAAATCATGAGTAGGTTGTTTCCCTACATCTACTTGCTATTTTGACTTGTTATGATGAGATTGTATGTTGTTTAATGCAAAAGTAAACAAAAACCTAACCTTTACTGTGTATATAGACATACATATTGTTCTTGATGTTTGTTGAGTATAACTTGATTAATACTTGTTGGAAATTGCTTATATGCATGGGTAAACTATGGTGAATGATTGCATATGAGTGGAATGAATTACAAGAAGTGCATTGAATTAAAAAGATCAAGTTTTGAGTTTAAAAGAAAAAGAGGAGTTTGGTCAATTTCGGGTATGTGCATACACAAGCTGATAATGCTTCTTTTTGTATCCTTGATGTTTCGATTGAATTTCGAGTTGTTTTGATACTGAGATTGTTTGAACATTATACTACTTCCTATTGATGAGAATTTTAAAGCTTTAACTGAAGCAATTATACACATACACACACTTATATATACTAGTCCACTGTTTTAAAGAATTCTGTGGGTTTAGTGAGGTTTTCGATTGGATCCTGGTTATTTTCAAACTGAGATTGAATTAGATATTACCCTACTGCTAATTGATGAGTTTTAATGCTAGAACTGATGTTTAACACTTACATGAACATATACATATATGTATAATCTGTTTTGAACAGTTTTAATGAGAATTTGCTATTTTGCAATCGTGATGAAGTTTTGATGTATTTTATAAATTCATATACGTTGTAAAAGTCATACTTTAGAATCTCAGGAAGTTTATTTTCGATTTCATAAAGTTTAATCGATGTATCAGTTGAAAACATGCACAAAATCCTAATCTGGCTGCATAACAGCTAGCAGTCGACCGCCATTCTATTTTTTTCAGAATTTCCAAAGGGGTAGTCGACCACCGTTATTTTACACTATTTGGGCAGTCGACCGCACCTGTTGTTTTGAGTCGTTTTGTTGAGTTTTCCTTCGTTTCTTTAAACGGTTATTTCCTCGATATTATGGATTATTTATCTACTATTTTAGATGATGTTTTACTACAGATTTCAGTATTTTACAGAAAATGATATTTTGTTTATAATGGAATTTAAATTACATTCCTATGACTTTATAAAGAGAGATATTCATAGTTTTCGAAGGAATTAATATTTTGTGATATTGTACGACTTCAAAATATGATTTTCTGTTATTTAATGGATTTAATACTTATTTGAATTCTGGAATTTTATGAGTACATTATATAGATGTGGATTTTTGTTGATTTTAGAGAATTTTCTTCATATAATCGTTTTGATGATGGATTTGTGAGTTTTATTGAAAGTTTTGGGTTGATGGTTGAGTTACGAGTCTCTAGAGGGTAAGTGGGACCCTAATTACCGGCGGTTCAGATTTTGTAATTTGGTTAGTTGAGGCCTTGTTATTGATCAGTTGAGTTAAGTCCAGTAGGATACACCAAACTCTAAGAGATTCATAATCAACTAATTATCTTAAAAAGATAAGGACAGGTACTAGATGGTGATATGATGAAATGAGAACATGGTTTATGGACCTTAGTATGGCCTACAGTGTGAGTGAAATAGTCTCCAGAATTATCGAGGTTGAGGCGACACTCATGGGGTATCGTATGGTGCGGCGCCATAGCTTGCGATGTGGGGTATTCTTGAAGATTCTCAAGTGTGAGTGAAATAATTTCCGGAATTATCTGTGGATAGAGATTGATCTCCGGAATTATCGAGGCATGGGCTAATACTCACAGTTTATCTAGATCTCATAGTAGTCATCGTAGTAGGATTAGTTGCATAACGAGGAATTAAACCCTATCAAGTGGAGAATATTAAGGGCTTGCACCAGACCTATATAGAGTGGGATGCATTGAATCCAACAAGTATGCACTAGAGAGTCAGCATAGAGCACTGGTATTTTCTTGACTTGGTTTTATGCTTGTTGTTTCCTGTTTTCCTACACTTGACACTTAGTCTAGATTCACTTGATGTTTTCATGTTTTATTTATTGTTATTTCATATTCTTTTCATTTATTCTTACTGTTGGTACGTGTTCTTTATGACATTATCATTTATGTTTTATTGATGTTGGTTTTCTTTTGATGTCACTCACACCGTTATGGCTGACCGCTGCAGTATTGGGGGATAGGGTTATCTCTAGCCACATGTTTTACAGGTAGGTACCATTAGCTTGGGATTGGATGCATGTGGTAGAATGATAATATAGCTTATGCAAATTGTAAAAGAATGTGTTGTAAAAAAAAGAAATTGTAATTCAAAGTGTTTAATATTCTGCTGTACTTTGTAAACAACTGATGTAATAGAAAGTTTAATTTTCCCTGTAGTTAGTTGCTACGTTTATGATTACATTGAAGTTGATTCTGGAAATTGTGTCACGTATTTCTGAGATATTATATTGGAAATTCGGGGCACTACAATTGTATTGCATGAATTGAAGTGTATATATTGCATTGCATGATCCTAATATGTTATTGTTATCATTCTAATTGCCCTATCCAAATTTATCATCCTATTGTTACTCTATTGTTACTATCGTTCATCTAATGCCTCTAATTGCATAATGTATTGTTGCATTGATAAAATATTAATAAGTTGGGGTTTAAGGGATTGGCTTGGGTAGTGAATGATATAGTGACTGTGTCGGGCAGTATTTTATCGATTGATTGTTGGAGCACTGACTAAGGCACAACAATCTATCGTATATCGTATCAGTGTATCAGCGAATTAGTGAATCATTATGATGTATTGTGCACAATATTGTTATCGTATCAGTGATTATAGTACCGACATGTGATCTGTAGAATTCGTCACTAGAGTCTAAACAAAATTGATTGTATGCATCGAATCTGTAGAATGTGATGCAGTAGTACGTGCATTAGTTAGGATTATAATGATAAATAGACTTAAGAATTAACACAACATCGACATTGTATATTGTACATCATTGTTCCAATGGCTATCGAATATTGTCTAAGTGTTATTGACATCGACTATTAATGTAACCCCCGTTCCCGTTAATACGTATTTCCCGAATATTTTTGTGTTTTGATTATTATTTGTAAAATTTGTTTTGAATCTCCTATTAAAATATTTTCTAAACGAAAATTATGTTATTCAAATAATAGTGTATTTTAACTTCACTTTCTATTTTTGATCGACTATATATATTCCTGTTTGGAATTATTTTAATATAAAGTTGATAAGTCAAATTCTTATTTTGTTGTATAACTAGATTTGGCCGTGGGCACGTGCCTACAATACGTCTTCAGAATGATACATCATATGAAAGTTTTGTAAACAGTAAAACAACAATTAAAACAATAATGAGTTGTAAATAAAAGTCCATGTTTCCATTAGTATATGTTGAAAAATAATTATAAATGGGGGTGTAAACTCCAAATTCTTAGAACTTTGAGTATGGAAAATGATGAAATTTAACTGTTGATGAGATATTTGCTATTTTCAATGTAACATGAGCAACAAAAAAATGCATAAAAAATCTGAAAATTTACAAACTTGAAATCTGAAAATATAAATTTCTGAGTAAATAGAGACAAAATGAGAGAGAGAGAGAAATAAATAAATAAATAAATAAATAAATAAATAAATAAATAAATAAATAAAGAAGTTGTTTTGGGAGATTTGAATTTGAGTTTTGGGGGGAACTTTTGGGCTGGAAAATATATTTTGTAAGGTTAGATCTGGACCATTGATTTCAACCCTATTGATTGAGAGCCACTTCGTAGCTTTCCTTGTGTTTTATTATATAGATGTTATTATTACTATTATTATAATTATTATTGCTATTGTTATTATTATTATTATTATTATTATTAAATTATTTATATGTGTTTATTTTATGCAACGGATAGAGCCTTACGGCTCCAGCCTAAAAAATATATTGCAATAAAAAAAGAGTAGCATACAAAGACCCATTTTACAAGAAGTAAAACAAGGATATAGTACAAAGAGTAGTAAAACAACAATCAGTATAGATCAGTAGGAAAACAACAAAGAAAACGATTAAGACCAAACTACAAGCAGTAAAGATCCGACCGCTGACACGATCCTAGGCAAATCAAAGCAACACAACCCCCTCCCAAGAGGCTAAAAAGAGAACAGCCTACAACACAACCTCCCACCATAGCGCTGGCAGAGGAGCAGGCCGCCGAAAACGGACTGGAAGCCAACCTTAAACAACAGGCATGCACGGCCGCGGAGGGGAGAGCCAACCAAGCCAAAACAAAGGAACCTAGCATCCAGAAACTGGCTCGCACCTCCCTTAGCAACACCCACAAATGAACAAATCGAAAACGCCACAAAATAGCGCGATCAGCGCTGGGCCTAACCCCAAACTCAGACAAGGAGTAACATGAACCAGAGTAGAGGCACATAAAGTTTGCTATCTCATTGAATAGCAGTAACAACCAAACCAAGACCACGCAAATACACCCACATTCACTACAGTGTAAAACCGCAAAGGGGTTCCTTAAAAAGAAAATAAAGAGCACAAAATTAACGGACAAGAAATTAGCTCAGACTTGAACAAGCAAGCAGCCAACATCTTAATCCACATTACGCCCAAACCGATAAAAAGAACAAACATAGACACGAGATAACTAAACACTTAAAAGAAAAGCACGGTAAAATACGCATCCCATGCTGAGGCAAAACCAATCCAAACCGAGACAGAACAACCAAAAATCCACACCAGCGAAAGAGTAGAAGAGGATCAGCAGAAGAGCAAGCCTCAAGCCACCAAAAAAGTGGAAAATAACAACTGAGAACCAACAGAGGAAGGCACCTTAATGGGATGCAACCAAGAGCCATCCAAGAGGGCTCCCCATAGGACATCAAACAAAAGCACCAGGGTGCCCCCAAACCCCCACCAAAAACCCATATGAACCTTAACTCCGCAAACAAAGCAGAAATGTCGAGCACTCAGGTCAAAGGCGCGGCCACACACAATGAGCTTGACCACCAACTCAAGGCCAATAAAATACAAACCAGAACCACAACCTGCTGGCAGACCAAAGAGAACCCAAACAGTATGAAACCAAACACAAGAACAAAACAACCTCAAGAACATGTCAACATAGTAATAGTAAATTCCTATACATCCCTGCAGACTGACAGGGGAAAAGACACAAACATCACAAAAAACATCCTGACAAAGGCATGCCAAGAAGTACCCATACGATCCACCACACTGACCACCGAGACCAACGAGAGGAGGCAACAAGTCCAGCTCAAAACACGTATTGCGCTCAACATAAAACAACAGAACAAAATGGATAGCAAGAAAACAAACCGAGCCTAAAGACCTGCATCAAAATTGAAACAGCAGGCCCTCCAAGAGGAAGGCCCCAGGACAAACCACTACCTCAGGTCTGTATAGAAAAGGGAACATCAATTAATTAAAAGCTACAAAAGAAAAGCACAATTAAGAACTATTAGAACGATAAAAACTAAACGCCTCATCGAGACGATTTAAATGCAATGCAGCCACTTTATCCAACGTTAAATTGGAGGCCAAAATTTGGAATAGAATTAGAACTCATTGATAATGCTATCAATCGAAGAAGTGGACTGAGAAAAAATATGTTTGTTCCGTTCTGACCAAATAACCCAAATAATCTCCATAATAGAAAGAAACCACGATTTAAGAAATTCTTTCCTGAGGGATTAATACATCCAGCAAGAAGAGAATTCGGAGGGGAAACACGACACTTGCCAGGCGATGACCACGATCATCCAAAGAGGTTGAATAAAAGCACACTTAATTTTAGATTTGAGGGGAGCACAGCTGCTCTACAATAGCTTAGCACTCGGGGAGACAGTCCTACAGAAATTCAGGAAGTTGTAGAAGGATTTAACCTAATAGTTACCAAAGCTGGTCCATCTCCATTTGAAGTCTTCAACCAGGTGCCAGGAATAAAGGTTAGTATCATCAAAAAGCTCTTGATGCTCAATCTCAAGAGGCGGGGGAAGAACGTCCGAGAATGGAATAGACCAGAACTTTTGGTTATTGATAATAATAACATAATCCGACACCATGGCAGAGGGGTTGGCTGCCTTCAAATAGAGCGAAAGAAATTCAAGAGTGAGCTTGATGTTGCCAAACCATAAATCGAGCCAGAATCTAGTCTTTGCGCCATTAGCGCACTAATGTACTAACCCACATTGAAATGGGCTGGCTACTTTCCAGACTCTTCTCCAGAATGAAGAGGATTTACGTGGAAGGGAGGGGGGGAAATCCCATATATTGGTACGGGAGAAACAATTGGAAGAGATCATGCGCACCCAAGGCAGCTGCTCCTTTTTTAGAAATCTCCATAACCATTTGCCTAAGAGGGCCAAATTTTGGTGTCTGAGATTAAGAACTCCTAAACCACCAACTGCCTTAGAAGTGCAGATAAGATTCCAGTTGCAAAGATGAGTACCAGCTTTATACGAATTCAAACCTGACCAGAAAAAATTTCTTCTGATACGATCAATCCTCTTAATAACCCACAACGGAAGGTAAAAGAAAGACATTATATATAAAGGGATAGAGGAAAGAACGGAGTTAACGAGGATGAGTCTGCCCCCGCGAGATAGGTGTTTACCAGACCATCGGTTGAGGTTCGATTCAACCTTTTCAATCATAGGCAACCAATCAGCTTTATGAAGCTTCCCCCATCGCAAGGGGATACCCATATAATTGATAGGGAAGGAGGCCTGAGACACAATTAAAGAATTGCGCAATTTTCGTTTGCCGGTTTTGGAAACCACCAAGCCAAAGAACAGAAGACTTTTGAAAGTTAATGGCCAATACTGAAGCACTTTCAAAGACATAGAGAAGTAACTTCAGGTTACGTAAAGTGCACTTGTTGGATTTTGCAAAGATAATGGTATCATCAGTGTGTTCGAGGTTCAACACTCCACGGAAACTATGAGAACTACCAAGGCCTTCAATAACACAAGTGTCCCATGCGTTACGAAGCAGCTTACTGAATACATCCACAACAAGAGCGAATAACAGGGAGAAAATAGGGTCACCTTGACGAAAACCACGCTTACACTTGAACGTGTGGCCCTTCGTCCCATTGATAATAATGGACGAAGTGCTAGTAAAAAGACTGGATTTGATCCAAGCGATCCATTTTAGGATAAAACCACGGTGAAAAAGAGTTTCAAAAAGAAAGTCCCAGCTTACATTATCATAAGCTTTTTGAAAGTCTAATTTTAACAGGATACCTTCCGAATTCGATCTATGGCATTAAGAAATGATTTCTTGGGCCGAGGCCACACTATCAAGGATAAAGCAGTCTTTAATGAATCATGATGGCATAGGATCAATCAAAGGAGAGATAATGGCACTATGACAAGAAGAGAGCACTTTCATGATGATCTTGAAGGTTGTGTTAAGGAGGCTAATAGGCCTAAAGTTAGAGACCAAGTTGGCACCTGAAAGTTTGGGGATGAGGATGATGTGCGCATAATTGATCCTATCGAAGGAAAAATTCCCTTGATGAAGATCAGAGAACATTTTAAAGAGATCATTGTTAAGGCAATCCCAAAACTATTGAAAAAAGAAGGCTGGAAAGCCATCCGGACCTGGGGCGGAATTGCTATTCAAAGAGAACACCGCTCGCTTGATCTCTTCTAAGGTGAAAGGAACTTCCAAGCTAGATTGATCGTACGACTGCTGACCATACATTTGCTGCCAGTCTAGATGGATAGAACGATGTTTATTAGATCCCAACAGATCTTTAAAGAAGCGAAGAAAAGAAGCATGGATATTGGATTCCGAAGATAATTCATTGTCATTATCAAGGATAGAAGAAATACAATTGCATAGCTGACTGTGCAAAGCAAACTTGTGGAACAAAGAGGTGTTTTCGTCACCCTCCTTAAGCCATCAAAACTTGTCTCTCTGAGCCCATTTAATGTGATCGTTATCGAGAAAATCCGCGTAGCTTCTTTTACAAGAAGCACGCTCGGAACGAAGGGAATCAGAGATTGGGCAAATCTCTTCCAGACGATCAATGGAATCGATGGTCGACAGGAAAACATTTTAAAGATAATTATCATTGGCAAATCTTTCATTATGGCATATTTTGCTACCAAATTTATTGGCATGAAGCTTAATCATAGAAGAAAGACATTTTGTGATGAGATTAACGAAGGTTTGGTCTTGCAACAAAATTTTTTCGAAGCAAAACTTGAAAGATCTGGAGAAGTTATAGTTAGAAGACAAAGAGATAGGAACGTGGTCTGACGAAGGATTGGGCAAAGACAAAGTTGAAGTACTTCAAACAATAAGAAGAAAGGAAGTGATAAACAACAGAAATAGAAGGAAAGAATACCTGCTTTTGTGAGTGAGAATGATCCAGATCTACTAACTCATCTACTAAAAGATCATCTTTATCAACCCAAGCATCGACCTTCAGAGAGGGAGAGGATGAAGCTTTAGTAGGCAAGAAGGAAGTAGAAGGACCAGAAGAGTTTGTGCAATGAACAGCACTAATGAATTTGTCCCAGTCTGAAGAATAATGAGGATTCACGTCCCAAATGGGCCACTTCTCGAAAGCATCTACTGGATTTTGCTTAACTGGAAGAGAGATGGAGGGCACCAGAGGGACAGAGGTCAGAGGAGCCGAAATGGATAGCTGCAGAGGGGGCTTAGGGGGAAGATCAGTCGTAGCACCCTGAGGAGTAGAGAGGGATTTTCCCGCAGCCAACTCTGGGTTAATCCAGATCAAATTGGGAGCTTTAGAAGGAGAGATTTTGGGTTTGGAAGGTGCGGTAACGGTCTGTGCTGGAACGGAAGATTTTTTTTGGGCTGATCTTTGTGAGACCTCCTCCACTTGGACGAAGGAGTGGTCGACTGAGAAGAGGTACCGACGGAGAAGGAGCTGGGCAATGTAGAGGAATTCTCAGGGGGATTGGAAACTGCAAGAGGCGAGGGTGCTGGAGATGGGAGAACAACAACATTATCTTGATAAAAGACCGAGACAAGAAACGAAGGTTTATGGTCTCTTAAAGAGTATGATTCAATACTGTCTTTCACCGACGGGCAAAAGAAATCAGCATCGACTTGAAGACACCCTGAAGCCAACATATTAGAGGAGGAGATGTGTTGTAACTCACCAACACATTTAGTCAAATCAGAAACAACACGGTGTGATTCACAGAATAGCGGAAGTCCCAGCAACGTTACCTTAGCAGTAGAGGGGATCAAGGTGGGAGGGGGGATACCACGATTGATCCATTTATGAACAGATAAGTGGATTCCTCCGATAGAAAGAGTGTTATTGGAAATCAGATCCTCCAGAATTTTAATGGAATGACAATTAATAACCACTTCCCCATTGGAATAACAATTAAAAGTCCGCACCCAGTCTTGCATGTTTCAAAAATTACTAAGGAAAGAATTTAAGGTAGAGTCAGAGACTGATCCTCCCTTGAAAGAAACTGCACCGTATTGCTCAAAGAACCTCAATTTGTCAGAAAATTCAGTATCAGGGATGAACACCAAATTGACTTGAGACTTGGATGTCTGCGAGGAGGGAACTGGATTCTCATTAGGGATGGCGGGAACTGCAGCAGGGATGCACTGCGAGACGGGGGGTGTAGGGAGGAGCGGAGATAAGGAGGTGAACTTAGGATGCTTAGACATTGCGGCTTGAAGATCCGCTAGCTTTGATTGAGGAGAGGGAAAATCAAGCTCGGCGATGACTTGGTCGGAGATGGGAACTCCCACAAACCAACTGAAAATTTGTTGTAAAGAAAAACATCGATTTCGGGAATGACCAGACTTAAATAAGAACAGGCATTTCATATTGTCTGTGTAAAATGCCCTAATATGCCCAACTTGGAAATAGCGGAAGCAAATCAGAGGTTGGGGAGAAGAGTATGAAGAAGAAAGTTTGGATTGAGAAGTAAGGGAGGAGTTGAAAGGGAAGTAAAAGGAAGGTGGTCGACACCCTAGAAAGTTCTTTTAAGCGGGCCTACCAGAGAAAGAGGGAAGCGAAGAGGGGTTCCGCTGAGACGGCCCACCAGAAACTGGCGCCAAAGTGTTACTAATCGAAATAATTTTTTTTGAATTAAATTTTTTTTTTGACCACATCGATCCAAGATGAGTCCATGGCAGCCCAAGGCCTAGTAACAAACTCAGAATAGTGGGAAATGAGATAGAAAAGTGAACCAGAAAAGTCAGCAAACCGCTCCTGTAGCGATCTGGCTGAAGCACCATAAAGCACAGAAAACCCACTCCAAAAATAAGAGGAAAAATAATAATGATTCAACCGAGCTCCAAGGCTATAGAAACGGGCGAAAGGAGACTCACAAGAGCTACCAGGATCATCTTGATAGATAAAGCCAAGACAGACATCCACAAGCAGAAAAACGAAAAGAAACTAAGCACTTAAATGTAGGGACGATCCTGGCAAGGAAGAACGTAGCCAAGACTCAGCGGTGAGACAAAATTAGAGATCAGAGAGGCCCACAAAATAAAATAATCAAAAAATTGCTCGGCGATAACCGCAAACACCGCCAGAAGGCGAGTAAAACAGTAAAAAATAATCAGAGTGAGAGGCGGGAAGAATCACGAAGAGATGGCAAATCGATGCAACTGGAGCCCAGGTGAGGGAGCAGCACCCCCCCACCAAAGAGCAGAGAAAGCAGAGGAAAACCTACACAACACCATGCGAAAGATCCACCAAAGACGGCGCAACCGCAGACTGAAGACACACTCAGAGCAACTCAAGAGAGAAGGCAGGAGATACACCACCACCAAGAAGAGGGACAACACCAATTGGATCTCAATCTAGGGGATCCCCACTGCTGCCGAAGAACAGCTAAGAAACACGCCTTAGGGCAGACTCCACAGGCGATGGGGAATCGTACCACGGAGAGAGCGGGAGTCGAGGCTACAATGAGGAAAGCAGCGAAGGGGAGGTCGGAGATGGAAGGGGGACGGCTTCAGAAGCAGGGAAATGAGAAACTACGGAACTGGGTCGAAAGAGGAGAGCGAGCCCATCTAATAATGAAGGGAGGTGGGACGTCGGAAGAAAGGAGAGGCCGGATCTGGTGGAGCAAGGTAGGAGAAGGGAACTTGGAGTAAATTTTGATCGTGCGCCTACTTTCCAATTATTTTTATGTGTTATTATTACTATTATTATTATTATTATTATTATTATTATTATTATTATTATTATTATTATTATTATTATTATTGTTAAAGCCCATTAGTTTTGATCAATATTGTATTATTTTACTATTTAAATTGAAGCCCATCATTTGAAGCCCAAATTTTAGCCCATCTCCTAGTGGATTCTAACCCAAACACATATATATTGGATCCCAACCCGTTAAACCATTATCCTACCCTACCCAAATGCAATTACCCGTATACAAATCTCTTCACGTTCCCCCACTCTTCACATTTCCGTAACTGCAACCCCCCCACCCACTATCTTAACAACCCATTATTATAATTATATTATATTATATTTATTATTATTTTTATTAGCCCATCTCCTGCACTCTCTCTCCTCGTCTGCCTCTCTTTTCCCCTGTTTCGAAACGAAACAGAGTAACCCCCACTCTCGCTCCCTGTCTCCCTCTCTCTTCTGACATCACCTTCAAGCTCTGCCCCTCTGTAATGCCATCGAGACCCCCATCGAGCCTTGCTCCACCTCGTGCTCACCCTATTGACGACCATCAGTCGAACGCTCCTCATCAACCATTCATCTTCCTCCTCCGCTTGAGCCCCAAGCGCGACCACCGTCACCTGCACCCTCGACCTCGCCTTCCTTCAACCTCTGCACACCTCCGCCAACCCGCTCTCGTCCTCCGTCCTCCTCCATTGCTGTTGAGCCCAACCGTCAGATGCTCCATAGCATACGCTCAACCCCCAAAGCTCTCCTCACACCATCGCTCCTCGTCCCCGCAACCTCTCATCGCTAGTAGTCGTCCCCAATTCACCCTCGACCACTCCTCAAGACCCCCGTCACTGCCTGTCGTCCTCACCGACGTCAGCCACCCCTACCTTTACCCTGCCTGTGCTCGATCCCCTGTCTTCCCTAATTTGCCAACAGAACCCAATCAAACCGCCAGTTCTCTCTCCCTCGCCCAGTGCTCCAGTCATCGTCAACCACCACTAAAGAACTCCGCTCCGCAACCACCCTACCTTCGAGCGCCTTTCATAGAAGCCACCGCCCTCTTCCCACCATTGCCAGAGCCAGCACCGCTCGAACCAGTTTCACCGACCCTCTCCTTATCTCCCCTCGTCATCCTACTCGAGCACAACAATTGCAGCAACGACCACCGCTACCTTCTCCCCTGCCTTCAAAACCCATCAGTCGCGATCCTTCATCACCCTGCTGTCCTCCACAATGCTGCCTTTCCTGCCTCCACTACCCCCTGTCGTCGACTACCACCATCAACCACCGCCAATACTGCTGCCTCATCCCTGTAGCTACTGTGAGGTGGGTGATTTGGCTGTTGCTGTTGGGAATTAAAGTTTGCTGTCACGCCCCGCTTCCCAAAAAGAATACGAAATACGAATACGCAACAAAAGCCCAACGAATGATTTACATCATCCATAACCTATTCAGGAATCTTTACAATATCTCACAAAATAGTCAGAGTCGGAAGCAAAAGAGTCAACCACACATGCATAACTGAATTAATAAACCAACAGAATTTACTTGAAACAAAATACAATATTCTCAAATAAATCAGAATCTGGACAAGTCAAATATCCTGGGTCACATTGCCCAAATAAAAAATAAATATTCAAGTACTCTAAATACATTGTTCCAAAGCAACAATAATGATAATACTTTTTAACAAGAAATCCACCGCTAATATCTCATTTCGCCAATACCGTCGAGCAGCTGACCATCCTGATCTGCAATTAATAATTGCAGGAAGGGAAAGAAAAAACAAGTACCCATCAATTGCAAGTTACGGATCACTTATAATGTAGGATACAAGCACATGGAAAAACTAACAAATAGCACGGAATAAAGCATCAACAGTAATAACTAGCATAAATTAGTAAAACAAAGTCAACTAGCATGGTATACTAACAATACAAATGGATGTGTCAAATATATTGTCATATGACAACTAACAGTATCCAGTAACAGTAAGCTCAGTATATCAGTGATTCAAGATATTAGTATAACAGTATCACTCTAACAGTATCAGTCTAACAGTATTAGTCTAAAAGTATCAGTCTTATGTTCTTACAGTCTTGTGTGTATTACTAGGTAGGTAGCACTTCATGCATCCCGGTTTTTACTACATGGTTGCTACAACAAATAGTTTCGCTTTCAGATTTTATAGTGGACCATAATGGGGCGGTGTACTCAGGTATCAGTAACAGTAGCAGTAGCAGTAAAGTAACAGTAACAGTCGCAGAAAAGTAACAGTAATAGTATCAATATGGAATACTAGTTCCCTTCCAAGTACGCGTTTCTATATTTTCCACTACTAGATCTTCCCTTAAGAAATCCAGGCTTGGTTACTTTTATTATGGTCATCAAACATGCATGAATGTGTATAAAATAGTATCAAACTGACATGATATAATCAGTACTAAGTTCAGGAAAACCATCAAGCATGCATAGATGATATATACAATCATATAAACGAGCAAAACAGTATACGTTCATATTCAGGACAGCATGACAGTACAGTACTAAAACAGTGATTCTTGTCGCTACAGAATTGCAAATCTGGATCGGTCGAAGAATCTGAAAAATAGACTTCCACACGAATCCAACGAATACAAATAAGTCATATTGTATTTCACAAAACCATAACTCAAAACTGATTTGAATCAAGAAAACATGTTCAGTCAGAAATCAGTAAAACAAATTCTCAATCCGAAAAACAGCATCAAAACATCTCAATTAATTCCAGGAAAAGTATGGGGTAAACCCCTATATGTCTAGAATCAAAATATAAAGTTACATAATATTCCAGTAAAATTAGTTCAGTCATCAAAAATAAGAAAACATCAAGAAACGATACTTTGGCTAATCTGGAATTCCCAACAATGCTGTACAAGAATTGAGATATCTTGCAAGCTGCGAAACGAAATACAAATTCACCAAAGGGATATGAAAATAGATAAAATATAATAAATTTCATATTTCAGAAGAATTTTCCATACAACAAAAGGAATCAGGGTGAAAATAAGGTTCTTTACAAAATAGCAAGCAAAATACAGCAAGTATGGATTTCATAAACGAGCATGAAAAAATATATAAAACTCATCAATAAATTCACCAAAATTCTGAGTAGTCCCTAACTAGATAAAGAAACACTGACCAAATTTTTGTATCAAAATAATGTATGTAGCATCAGTAACAAAATCATTTAGTCATCAAAATCATCGAAAAATAAAATCTGGAAAAGATCAACACCTCTGTAGTAAAACAGTCATAACTCACTCATACAAAAACGAAATAGAGTAACGTTAGAGGGGTTTGAAAATATATGAACTTCTTTAAAACTCATGTTTTATACCGAAATTAAGATACTGACTTTAAAATAGTCCAAAACAGCAAACCAAACAGATCAGCGACAAAATACAGATTTTTTCCTTTTAACAACAACTCAACATATACCATACAAAACTTGTTCAAAACACAACCAAACATGAAATCGGGTCTACCAAGTGTCTAAACATCATAATTTGGGGTATCTAGCATATCCACACCAAATATATCATATGGGTCTCAACCAGATTATGAATTCTCACAACAGTCTCACATACGTGATCAAAATCAAGAACGGGTAAAACCTAAGTTAATTCATGTCTATATTGTGCCATGAGTCATCTATGATCAAATTTTCACAATAGAGACAAATCTCATCAAGAATAACACAAACAAGAGTCGTCTCTAGTTCCAACTACACTATAGGTAGTATTTTTGACTTGTATCAAACAAATGAATTGGAGTACAAGTTACTTGCCTTAACCGGAGATGAAGAACAACAAAATCCAAAAGTAAGGAGTAAAACCCACGAACGAAAATCCACGAATCAACAACTCACGAACAAAGATCCACAAAACAACAACTCACGTGCAACTTACGTGCGCGTGCACCAATCAAGAGAGAGACGAGGGAGTATGCGGTGTGCGAGGTGGTCGGGATGGCCAAGGGGAGAGCATCGGGAGTAGGGGAGAAGGCTCGGGTGTTGGAGGGGATGGACTACCGGGGTGAGTTGGTCGGGGAAAGGTGGGCTCGGGTGCGGGTTGGAGGTGCAGCCGGAGGGGGCTGTGCTCGGCCTGGGGGTGTTGTCGGCTGGGTACTGTCGGGTTGGGTGTGCAGCCGCCAAGGGAGAGAGAGGGAGAGACCGAGAGAGAGAGGGAGAGAGGCTAGGTTAGGGTTAGGGTTTGGTGGAGAGGGAGAGGGGTTTATATATAGTGTTTAGTTGTGGGTTAATGAGTATTGGGTTAATGGGTATTAGGAGTGGTAATAGGATTAGTTTAATGGGCATCAATTGTATAGGATTTCAAAATAGAATTGTGTTTAATTTAGCTTTGGTAATCAATTAGGGTTCAACAATAGGTTTGGGAAAAATAGGGTGAGCAACCAAATCCACCACAAGCACCCAAGAACAAAATAAAGAGAACAAGAATCCAATAAAGGGAAAAGAATCATAATTGGCGAAGAACGAAATAAAGACGTGCAAATCAACACAAAGAACTCAAAATGAAACAATCAAAAATATATATATTGAAACAAATTCCAATATACGGTCAAGAAAAATACAAGAGAGAGTAAAGAGAGAAAAAGAAAATACCCCAAAATGAAAAATACCCTCAAAATACACAAAATGGAAAGTAGGGGTTACATTTGCTATTATGGCAGGGGATCCCGTGTTCGCTGTTTTTTGTTTTGGTCCTTGTTGTTGCTGTGTGATTGGCTGAGTTTGCCATTTGGTATTTTGGCCAAGAGTGTTGTTGTTGTTTTTCCCTTTGCTGTGTTGCTGTCTCTGTGTGCTCTTGCTGCTGTGGATTTGTTGCATGTGTGTTGCACGTATTACAGTGTACGTGGAGTGCACGTGTTGTCGTCAGGATTCTCATCTCGTTTTTCTTTTAATATTCAGAATCATCTTCTAATAGGCAAGCGTCTCTTGAACTCATTTTAATTGTTTCTAGTTCAAGAAAACACTTTGAAATCTGGCAAGTAGTAATCAAATTGAATATCGCATCTAATTGAACTCCGTTATTTTATTTATTGTACCATGCTATTGATTCATAGTCGTCTTATCGTGCCATTGCTATTGAAATAATACTTGAACCGTAAATTTATTGTATTATGGAACATTCAAATATACTACCTTGTCATTTGCCCAAGTTTGTACTGAGGTTTTGACCCGGTTCTTGATACAGAAACTTAAAACCTTGCACATAGAAATTGTAGTATGTTGAGTCCATATATTGTTATGTTTTGCATATAAACTGTATTTTCCATATTTAATGAATTGGACCATGCATATTTCATGTATAGTATAGTCTTAATATCATCTTGAAATTGTACTAGTGTTATCGGTCTCATCGATTGTACATGTTGCATGAGTATTGATACCATCGCCCACATTGATCACATGAATGTTCATCACTGATTGTTAATAAAAGAATAACAAGCCGGGGTAATAAAGGTCGACTTAGTAGTGGACAATATAGGAGAGTGTGCTCGGAAGGGGGCCCGTATTTCTCGTATTAACTTGTTATTGTTTTATAGATTGATTGTGGAATACTAACTACAGTAACCCGATTTATCGTACATTGGTCATCGGTCATTGGTCATTGATATTGCAAGACCCGAGTACAGGGCCCAGTAGAAATCACCACTATGGTCAAACGTTCACTTGATTGTATGCACCCGAACCTCTGGTATGGGACGCAGGATTGCGTGTAATAGTTAGGATTGATAAAAGACTTATAGACATAAATGAACACTGAACATTGACATTAATACTGAATACTGGTTATTAAACATTGATTCATGATTTCTGAATGATTGATTATCAACTTTTGATTTTGTTATTGTTTATCATTTATTGACTCCGCTATCGTTTCAATTTTTATTCTTGTTATATAGTCATTTATTTTCTATTTTACTGATTCCTACTACTTGTCGCCCATAGCTTGCTCTAACGGGCATATTTTTCTCCCATCTGTAGATGATGAGATTACAGGAATCATGGAAGGAGAAATTGAAGGACTTGGAGAACTGATGTACTAAAGATTGAAGTGGAATTGATAGTCATAGTTATTTTATTCATGTTATTTTATTTCCAGCATTGTATTACTTCTATACTTTGTCCGGGCTTTGTTGACCCGTAATTGTTGCTTATTTCCAGTTGTTGGTTATTATATTGGACTACTGTATGTTTTATCTCAGTAATTATTTATGTGATTAAGTTTTTCTGCATGGTTGTGATTATTCTTTTATCATGTTGTTGAGTTAAGACTAGTACAACTTATGGATGATGTTAAAATCATTCGTTGGGCCTTCGTCACGGGCTCGTATTCTGTATTTTGGAGTAGCAGGGCGTGACAATTAAACATTATTATCGAATATTGAATCATTGTTTATACCATTGCATCGATTATCATGATATTGATTATTGCTATTGTCCCATGTTATTGATTCCTGTGGATCCATTGAATTCATTGTTATATTGTCATTCCATTGTTCCTTACTTTCTCTACTTGCTGTCCATGACTTGCTCTAAGAATAATTTTTGTTCTCTTTTTAGATGAAGTGTTCACAGGTAATGGAGGAGAATTTCCAGCAGGAATTGGAGAATAAGCTTTCTAAAGATTTATTGCTTTATAATTGAATGTTATTTCATTGAACTTATTGTATTGAGACTTATTATTATTATGTTTGGATTTATTATTTTATTGGGCTTATGATCCGGATATTAATTTTTTTTCCAGATGTTGGATTACTGTATTTGGATATTTCATATTGTTTATTCTAAGTATTATTGTTCATGTGGATATTATTATTTCCTGCATAATTGTTTTGTGTTATTATTATTGTTGAGTTAAATGGGTAAACAACTTATGGATGATGCAAGTAATTCGCTTGGCCAATGTAACGTGCTTGTATTCCATATTTTTGGGAAGCGGGGCATGATAAGGTTTTTAGTGGTATCAGAGCCCAGGTTTTGGATAATGTATCAGTCAAACGTGACTATCGTATGGAAGTTTGGCTTTGACTGATATATTACTCAGTTTTGGGTTGTAACCGATTTAACTCAACAGTATGTGCAATATAGGAATCACATGGATAATGGATAACCAACTCATGATCTGGATGCTAACCGTTTGATTTTTATTGCAGACCATGGTTAGAAAAGGTGTTTCATCTTCTCGTGTTGGGGATGATCATTCTGATGAGCCCACTGTTGCACAAATGATGCAAATGCAGCGTGAGCACAACGAACTGATGATGCAGATGCAACGGGAACATAATGACCAGATAAGAATGGCTTTCGAAGTTGCTAATAGGGAACCCGTTGTACCTGCCCCCGCACTACTGCCACCGTGACTTGGTAATGTCGCAGATTTCATGAGGCTCCATCCAGACAAGTTCTCAAGCCCCGAAGGTCCACTTGAAGCCGAGCAGTGGCTTATCAGGACTGCACAGCTATTGACTGCAGCATGGATAGCGGATGTGAATCGTGTGGATGTTGTGTGCATCCAACTTGTTGATCTTGCCCACATCTGGTGGCAAGCTGAGGCTGAACAATTTGAGTGACCCATTCCCTGGGTGACCTTCACTGAGAGGCTTCCTTACAAAGTTCTTCCCTAATGCCACCAAGACTGAAAAGGAATGACAGTTTGTCTCATTAACTCATGGGAGTCGGACCGTGGATGAGTACGCTACGGAATTCACCTGACTAAGTCATTTTGCTACTTCTAAGGTGGCGAATGACGAAGATAGAGGTCGTTGTTTCTTGTTGGGCTGGGATATTGAGATTCAGGATCATCTTGCTGCCATGCGACTTCATTCTTATGCTGATATCCTAGATGCTGCAAGAATTTAGGAGCAAACTAGTACGAGGAAGCATGCTATTCAGCGGTCTGTTCCGCACCCTGTTGCTGCCAGGCCTTCTGAAGGGCCTATTAGGAGGCCAGTTTCGACCCTTCCTACTAGGGCATTGCCATACCCACCTGTTGTTCAGAGGCCGCACTAGATCTGTTCGTACAGTCACAAGATTGGGCACTTGTGCCAGGATTGCAGGATAGCGAATCGCCTGTGCCTTCTGTGTGGAGGAAATGATCACATGGCTCACGATTGCCCTAAGTGCAGGCCCCAGACACCAGTTGGAGGTCCCACTTCGCAGGGAGCGCTTACTCGTGGTCATGGCGAACCACCACTCCCACCTCAGAGGCAGATTTTTTATTAGAGGAGATCCACCCTAGGGGTAATCTTCCTACATGTCATGTCCAGGCTTACAACTTGACTACCCAGGATGCTGAAACTGCTTTGGGCATTATTGCAGGTATATCTTTAGTTGTGTTTATTTGGATTTTACTTTCATTCTTCCTTACTATCTTGTTATTCTATTCTGTTGCCTTATCATGTTATCCTTCCATTAATGTCTATTTCTTGCATTTTGCTTCTGCATATTGTGTTCTCATTTTTGACTTCTTGTTAGGCATTATCCTTTTTCACACTTTTCACGCTCATATTCTTTTTCACTCTGGTGCTACTCATTCTTTTGTTTCCTCCCGCTTCGTCGAAGTGCATCACTTAGCTAGCAGCACTATACCACAAGCGTGGAACATTACTATAGGTGTAGGTGTTGTCATCTGTTCTCCGATTTGTGAGCAGAGTCCTTTGGTTATTGGTGGTGTTGATTTTATTGCCGATCTGATTGTCATCAGCAATTCTATTTTTGATGTTATCTTGGGGATGGATTGGCTTGGTGTCACTCATGCTAAAATTGACTGCCATAAGAAGTAGAATACTGGGTCGTCAGGAATTTGAATTCTGTGCCGGTGAAACACTGCTTGCTTGTGTGAAGAAGTTGGTAAGTCAAGAAGTTGGAGTGATGGAGGAAGTGTGTGCTGATGGTGATGTCGCACTGTTAGTTGTGCGAGATTTTCTGGATGTTTTTCCTTAGGAATTGCCAGGATTACTGCCAGATCATGAAGTGGTGTTCAGTATTGATGTTCAGCCAGGTACATCTCTAATCTCTAAGAGTCCACACAGAATGGCTCCTATTGAGTTGGTTGAGTTGAAGGAGCAAATTCAGGAGTTGCTGGATAGAGGTTTTATTAGGCTGAGTGTTTCTCCTTGGGGAGCTCCGGTACTGTTCGTCAATAAGAAGGATGGTAGTCATAGGTTCTGTATCGACTACCGTGATCTCAATAATGTCACAGTGAGAAATCGATATCCGTTGCCATGGATTGATGACCTATTTGATTAATGGGGAGGCATTTCTGTATTTTCAAAGCTGGATCTTCGTCCTGGTTACCATTAGGTTAAAGTGAAAGCTGAGGATGTATAGAAGATTGCTTTTTGTACAAGATACTAGCACTATGAATTCTTGGTGATGTCTTTCGGAGTTACTAATGCTCCAACAGTGTTCATGAGCTTGATGAATCGGGTTTTCTCTCCCTTTCTGAACAAGTTGTTGTGGTGTTCATTGATGATATCCTTGTCTATGCTCGGAACCGTAATGAGCATGCTGAGCACTTGATGGTTGTTTTGCGATGATTGGGGGAGAATTAGCTGTATGGGAAGCTTAGCAAGTGTGAGTTTTGGCTGGATTGTATGGCATTCTGGGGCCATATTATTTCTAGTGATGGAGTTTCTGTCGATCCGTCCAAGATCTCTGCTGTTAAGGATTGGCCGACGCCGAAGTCAGTATTGGAAGTTCGAAATTTTCTTGGTCTGGCTGGGTACTACAGGATGTTTGTTCGAGATTTCTCGAAGATTGCAGGGCCGTTGACGAAGTTGACTGGGAAGGATCAATAATTTGTGTGGATGAGTCCTGTGATGAAGCTTTCTCTGAATTGAAGAATTAGTTGACATCAGCACATGTGTTGACTATACCGGATGGATCAGGAGGGTTCGTAATTCACTGTGATGCTTCAGGTAGAGATTTGGGTGCTGTTCTGATGCAAAGAGGTAAGGTTGTTGCATATGCATCTAGACAATTGAGGTTGCATGAGAAGAATTATCCTACACATGATTTGGATCTTGCAGCTGTGATCTTTGCCTTGAAGCGTTAGAGGAATTATTTACTTAGAGACCGAGTGGAGATCTTCACTGACCACAAAATTCTCAAGTATGTGTTCACTCAGAAGGAGGTAAATATGAGGCAGAGGCTATGGTTGGAATTGATGGCGGATTCTGATATCAGTTTGCAGTATCATCCTGGTAAGATTAATTCGTTGCCTGATGCTCTAAACAGAAGTCCTGTTGCCATGGTTCTTACTGAACAGAAGGAACTTATGAAAGCTATGAGGAGGTTAGACTTGGAAGTGGTTTTGCCTAGTTTCGAGCATAGTTGTATGGTGCTTCAGTTGCAGTCATCTTTGGTGGATCAGATTAGAGAAGCACAGTCTAGTGATGTGCAGTTACAGAAGTTTTGAAGTTTTGAGCTGATGTCGAAGCTATTTCAAGGGTTGATATGGTGATTCATGAGGATGGATTTTTCCACTTTGGGAGCTGTCTATGTGTTCTGAAGGGGAAAGTCGGGCAGAAGTTACTTAAAGAAGCTTACCGTTTACCATATTCTATTCATCCCGGCGGTACGAAGATGTATCGGGATTTGAAGTTGCATTTCTGGTGGCATTGTATGAAGAGAGATGTTGCAATATTTGTTTCACAGTGTCTGATCTGTTAGTATGTGAAAGTATAACATCAGAGGACTGCTGGACTTCTTCAACTACTTCCTATTCCAGAGTGGAAGTGGGAGAACATTACTATGGATTTTGTGACTGCTTTGCCTAGAAGTCCCAAGGTCACAATGTTATCTGGGTGATTGTGGACCGCTTGACGAAGAGTGCTTATTTCATTCCCTTCAGAGTGGGTCAGTATATGGAGAGCCTTGCAGAGAAGTATATGCAGAAGATTGTGAGATAGCATGGTGTTCCAGTCAGCATTATATCAAACAGAGATACTAGAATCAGGTCTCAATTTTGGGAGAGTATTCAGAACAGTGTTGAGACTAAGCTGCATTCCATCTGCAGACAGATGGACAATCGGAGAGGACTATTCAAACATTGGAGGATTTGTTGAGGTCCTGTGTTCTTTAGTTTGGAGGATCTTGGAAAGATCATCTACACTTGGTTGAGTTTTCATACAACAATAGCTACCCAGCAAGTCTTAAGGCAGCTCATCAGTGTGCTGGGATGACATTGGTGAGAGGAAGCTTTTGGGGCCAGAGTTGATCACGAGGACTGTTGATGCAGTGGTCCAGATCAGGAAGTGTCTTCAGGCAGCTCAGGACAGACAGGAGAAATGGGCAGACATTCACAGGAGACTGTTGGAATTCGAAGTGGGTGACCATGTGGTTCTCAAGGTATCACCATGAAGAGGTGTTATCCGATTTGGAGGACGGGGCAAGCTATGCCCTAGATTCATTGGCCCGTTTGATGTAGTGGAGCGAGTAGGCAAGGTGGCCTATAGACTCACGTTGCCGCCGACTTTCTCTGGAGTGCATGATGTCTTCCATGTTTCTCAGCTCAGGAAGTATGTCAGGGATGATAGTCATATGAGATCCGTCCGGCTTTCTCTGGAGTGCATGATAGTCATATGCTCATGGAATTGTCTGTTCGACCAGATTTGTCCTATGAGATCCGTCAGGTTTCGATTGTGGACTGATGAGAGAAGATTTTGAGGAATAAGGTTATCAAATTGGTTCGTGTTGCTTGGAATCCTCATTCTCCTGTTGAGTCGACTTGGGAGCTTGAGGAAGAGATTCAGAAGAAGTTTCCCCATCTTTTTCTGTAGTTCTTTTCTTTTCTTCGGGGTTACCCTACTTCCACTTGCTTAAATTTCGAGGATGAAATTTTATTGTAAGGTGGGTAGGATTGTAACTACTATTTTCGTTCTTTTCATTTTTCCCTATTTTTGTAAAAAAATTTTTTTGCATTGAATAGAATATTCTATTTTTCTTTCTTGATCATCTTAATTAAATTTTGTTCATCAATTGCTCTTATTCTTCTTGTTGAGCCATTTTCGTGTTGATCCTATTTTATTTGATTGAGAGTATTTTATTGAACCATTTTGTCTTTAAATCCACCTCTTATTGAACCAAAAAACAGTTACAATTGTTTTTAGACCAAACCCACTATTATTGGATCCTAAACCATTAACCCAACATCCTAATTGCACCCTATAAATATAATCCTGTTGCAAACCCTTAAAACATACAATTCGAAACCCTAATAATAACCGTATTCTCTCTCCACTCTCTTTCTCTCTCCCCAATCTGCAACAAACCCCCCGACCAACTCCGGCAACCACCCCCGATCAGCCCCTCAGCCCCTCGACCTCGGGCGACTCCACCAGTGCCGCCACATCCCTAGTCGCCAGCACCCATCGACGCCTGCTACTGACCCTCTGTTTTCCCTCCCAAAACAGAGCAGCCAAACCCCCTCGCTGCTGTCCCCTGTTCCCGATCGATGCCAGCACAGTGAGCCTCGCCGTCGATGCCCTCGATGTCGACCCAGTCCGGTCATCGTCTCCGACCAGACCGAGCCCCTTGCTTTTGCTTATTTAGCTTAGTTCTCTTTTGTGCACATAGTTTGCATGTGCACATAGTTTGCATGTAGTTCGTGGGTTCGTGAGTTCGTTGCTCCGGGATTCTCATCCCATTATTTTTGGTATTCAATGTTATCGTCAATAAGGCAAGTCACTGTCCTCTTGAATTGAATCTTGTATCAAATTCAAGTTTTTATTGAAACTCTTGCAAGTAGATCCAATTATTCATCGTATAGTATATTGTTGTTCCCTTTCGTTGAGTATACTGAGGGTTTACACGAGCTAACCCAAATATCCTCGACTTCGTGCCTTTATTGACTCCAAAATATAGTATAGATGATAGGGTTACTCTTATAATCACAACACGATTAACCTACTGTAGAAATAATTGCTAGGTGGTATGTTTGATTGGTCGATTGATATTTGGTTGATGTTAAAATAGTATATGTGTGTGTTTTTAATTGTATTTACCATGCTATTACACCCATCATGCTGATTATAAGATTTATTGACTATAGAATTAATACCCATTATGTTTAATCAATTTATTTCATTAAAAATACCCAAAAATCTGTATGTTGTTTGCTGTCTTTATTTTGCCTGACATTTTCGACCGAGTATTTGATCTCACAATAAATAACTTTCTGAATAAGAGTTGTAGCCCTATGTCTCTAGTTTCCAGAATATCTTGAATCGTTGAATTCCGAGTTGTATTGCAAAAGTTATGATCGTTTTACTACTGCTGTGTTTTTATTTCCAGAATTTCACACTCTTGTATGTTTCATGTTCAATCTATTAAAAGGCTAATTTAATTTTAAAATATTGCTTTGATAAATTTTAGAATGTTATTTAACATGTTTAGGAGTCTAATAAATATTTTTGATAATTTTATTGTTGAGTTTTTGCTAATTCTAGAAAAAAAAACATGATGTCGATTTTCTGCCCGAACATATAATCTGTAAAGAATGATGTATTTGATCTAGCTACTGTTGTCGGATTTTGTATTGTAAATATGAGTTGGAACTGTGTGCAAGTCTAGTTTTCAGAATTTCTGACAGTTTCATTTTTGGAATTATGTAGCAGCGGAAAAACTAATTTTTGTACAGTTACCTCTTGCTGTCCTGAAATTTGTTTTCCAGATTTACTTAATATAATTAATCCTATATCATTGTATTTCATGAATTGAAATTTATATGTTTTATTGCATTATCCTAATGTGTTATTGTCATCATTCTAATTGCCCAATCCAAATTTATCATCGTATTGTTCCTCTATTGTTACTATCGTTCATCTAATGTCTCTAATTGCATAATGTATTGTTGAATTGAAAAAATAATTATAAAGCCGGATAGTTAGTTGCTAAAACTATACCCTAATTAACCATATAAATACCCCCTTATTCTAACCCCAAATGACCATAGAAAAAAAAATAGAGAGTCAAGTGTTGTTTTTGGGCTTTCGGGATTGTGCAAGGAGAGGCGGAATTTTGCTTTTTTGGAGCTTTTGCTAGAAGTTCTCTTTGAAGTAGGTGCTTCTTTTGGTTTCTAACGATTTGTAGAATTCATGATTAGTTATAAAATACATTGAATGATGAGTAGATAATGAGTGGGTGTCACTACTGTTTTCTAAAAGTTTTGTAGGTTGCATGCTTAGATAATAATCCTACATGAAATGTGTGTGCAAAATACTCTAAAAATTTGTGTTTAAATTATTGTAGGAGATAATTTTCTTCTATGCCATGTGTAGAAATAACCATGCTATATGTCAAATTAGAGTAAATTGTGCAAATTTCTATGATGGATTGGTGCTTTCATTTCATTTGCATAAGCAATCCCTGCAATCCGTACTACTACGAAATTAAGTGGATTAGTTTATGAGTGCAAACTAGATGTTAATTGAATGGAAGTTTCTGTTGGATTAAATGAACACTTGCCACGCCCCGCTTCCCCTAAGAATAAGAGTACGTGACAAAGCTCAACAAATGATTTTCATCATCCATAAACTGTAAGGATCAACTCAACAGTACAATAGGAATATACAAGAATATACAACCACGCAAGCATAAAACAAATCTCATAATCAACAGAATTATTTGAAAACAATACATAATCCTAAAAAAAAGTAAGATCTGGAAACAAAAATAAAACTTGGGACAACATGTCAAACACAAGTTCAAGTAGCAACAAGGAATTGATAAACTCAAAACATGAAATAAATAAAAGCATAAGATGATCCAGCCCAAGCTCAAAATACTTGGTCACTCACTCCGTCAGGCAACTTATCTCCAAAACCTATATATTTATTAATTGACAAAAATAGAGAAACAGGAAAATAGTATGCCCGTTAGTGCAAGTTACGGACCACAACTAGTACAAGAAAAAGGTGGGTAGCAAGAACATGGAAACAGGATACAAGAGCATGGAGAGGATAAACAGTAGCTAAATAGAGTCCAATAACTAGAAGGCAAATAACAGGTTAAGCTGATAAGTGGACATACAACTGTGTAACAGATGTCAGGTAAACTTGTAAACTGGTAACAAGTAGCAGGCAACAGTAACAGGAAACAATAGCAGGTAACAACAACAGTAACAGTAACAGATAACAGTAACAGTGTAACGCCCCGATTTTCCTAACTAGGAAACCGTGACATAAGCCAGAATCTTTTCCTTCAATTAACCAAAATACACAGAAAAACAAGAAAATTTAAAACTTTTTATTCAACACAAATGTATTACAAGTCCGAATGTTATAAAACTGCAATACATTACGCCAGGGTTATAATAATGCCATACAAGCCCAAGTGTTACAAACTTTTAATAAAAAATTATATCAGAGTACAAGGAATAATATAAAACTTGGTACTTTCACTTGGATGCTTCTCAAGACAAATAAATTTACAACAGATGTTACAATGGTAACCAACATATATTACAATTGGAACAAAATCAACACTTTGCTTCTCTTGCCTCGAGTCTCCTGAATTCTGTACCTGTAGTCTTGCAATCCAATACATGTAATTTTGCAATCCAGTACCTATAGAAGTGGTGACGTCAGTACATATACTGACGCTTTAAGGCTGATGACTAACAGTGATTCTCAACTTTAAACAAACAGATTGATAAAAAGAGAAACGTGTATATATATAATTAATGTTTTAGTGTATGCTATGACTTAGACTCTAATGCAAGATTAACCAATGCAATGATGCACTAATTATAATGCAAGCAAGTCTCCGGAACAGTATGCTGCCCTTATCAACATAAGAAAAAAACGAGCCGTTTCTTCATATATCGGGATTTGAACCCGCGCCATGAATTCTACTCTTGTACTCAACCTGTTTCTGAAGATACAGCGTGACTGATGAGGTTGCTCTGAAACGGTCTAATCCCGCCATTTGCCACTATTGCCCGGCATACCAGACCTCACCCAAAAATCTGACGAACCCTTGGAGTTAACTACAACACAGGTTAGTTCCAAGCATCCCCTATGCCCCCCTAGCAGATAGACCGAAGTCTATGGCTTGTTCACCTTTTCTTAATATAGAGCATGATGGAGTTCCAGGGTCCATCCCCTAGCTCCGACAGGAATCTCTCCTGCCCTTATCATGGTACTTCAGAAATTAACAGACGAGATACGAATCCCGTGCTCCCAACTCGTGAGAAGGCACAGACCGTATCTCTTTGACAGGAAGAGTACAACCAATAACACCACCTAGTGTTGGCCTATAGAATAGGTCGGATCATCAGGTATCACCCTTAATACCAACTCTTTTCCTTCGGCAAAAAATGAAAATAAATAAGGGTTAAGTAGTAATAGCCATAAGTTACTACCCTAACGATGTCATTAATCCTAAACAATTTGAGGGATGACAACAATACTAACCCAACATGCTAGGTCTTAAGTTAGATTTCGTAAGATAATTCTACTAGGTGCTCAACCTAGACTTACCAGAAATCCTAAGGATCCTGTTCATAGCCTATAGATCCAAGACCCCGCCAATACGAACGTATTCGCATGCTACTGCCCTGAACTTGGATTCCGTCTACACTCCTGGCCAGTGATCAACCTACACCGGTTAAGATTTGACGGTGCATGAGGGGTGACTCGCCACAGTCCATGAGTAGTAAAATAAATACACGTCTTGATGGTAAATGGCTCCTAGGGCAATGATATCACCCTAGACGAGCACAATAATTGCGTACTAGCTAATAAGCTACATACGAGCAAAACAACTTACATACGAACGACTAGCTACGTATGAGCCAAACGAATTACATACGAGCCAACTGGCTATGTATGCGACCAATGAATCATATAGAAGCAACCATAAAAGTCTTCTAACAACTTATAAGCAAAATAACATGCTACTAGCAAAACTTGATCTTTTATACACAAAGCAACATAAAAGTCTTCTAATACCCTAGAAGCAATTAAACATGCCACGATTATCAGAATTCAAAAAAATTAGACTTTTTAGAAAGGTGAGGTCATCTACTACCACTCTTTTGTTGAAAACTTTCTCAGATTAAGTCAATAAGAGATACAGAAATCTCGAACTATCTAAACAGCAAAGCTTCAGCCGAAATGGCTAGCTGCTGTGACTTGTAACGGTCATAACTCCTACTCTGCTTATCAGAATCTAACCAAATAGGACATTTTGGAAAGGTGAGAGCATCTACTAAAACTCTATAGTTGAGAACTTTTCCAAATTCAGTATGTAAAAAGTCCAAAAACTTCGAACAATCCAAACTGCGAAGCTTCAGCCAAACGACTAGCTACGGTGACTTGTAAAAGTCATAACTCCTACTTCGCTTATCGGAATTTAACCAAATATGACATTTTGGAAAGGTTAGAGACTCTACTACAGCACACTAGTTGATGAACTTCTCAGATTCAGTCATTAAAAGGTATAAAAACTTCGAACAATCCAAGCAGCGAAGCTTCAGCCAAACGGCTAGCTGCTGTGACTTGTAGAAGTCATAACTCTTACTCCACTTAACGGAATTTAACCAAATAGAACATTTTGGAAAGGTGAGAGACTCTTCTACAACTCTCTAGTTGAATACTTTTTCATATTCCACATGGAACTCAAAATCTGGTCCTTTAAACACAAGTCGAATCAACCAAAACAGTATTTTTGTTGCAAAACTCGCTATTTTGGGAAATGATGTGTTTAACCCATCAAATTAACCAAGAAAATTCTATAAAAATTAGACCACGATAATAACACATATTAGAACCTCTAAAATTAATTTGGGCACAAGATTTCAACTTTAGCATATGTAATTAATTCTAACCATCAAAACTCAAAGATCGAATCTTTAGGGTTTTGTTTTCATTCTACCACTTCAATCTTTATGTGAAATTTTATTCTAGTCCATGATCCTCATATGCACATAAAATTAGTCCAAGATCTTCTATTTAATAACAATACTAACAATAAGAATAAAAAATAAATCAACTTGAGAAACCCCCACCCAAACTTGTAGGAAGAACTTGCTAGCTCACTTCTCCCCCTTGCTCCTTGTTCTTGATCCTCTTCAAGAACAACCTCAAGAAAGATCTTGGAGAATGAGATGAAAGAGATGGAGAAAATACAAAATGAAAGAGGGCTTTTTGGCCTTTTTGAGTGTTGGCCGGCCAAGGATGGGGGGTGGGTGTAATGCCCTGATTTTTCATTTAATGAAAAATTACTTTATTTTGCACGTAGTGTGCACGTGCAATTTTATTTTTGATAAATATTTCCATCATGATGAGTATGGATATTTAAATATGTGCCTTTAATTATTTTTCTATAAAGCCTTCTTACAATTAGACAAAAAGCCTTTTTCCTAAAGCCCAAAAATTTAGTTTATTTATTTTATTTTTAAAATAATTATTTGGCCCAAAAACTAAAGCCCACAAACTATTTTTTTATACAACTTGTCATGTAGAAGATAATTTAAAGACTATTTTATTTTTATACAAAAATTTAATGTACAATTTTTGGACCTAGTTGCATGCACGTGCACTACACGTACACGTGCAATATGCATTCCTATGATGGCCGGTTGTGATCTTTTTGGAGGGAAACCAAAATTTGAGTGGGATCATGGTGTGGTGGTTACTTGGTTGTGGGTAGTTAATGCAACTCCTACTTTCATCTTAGCCCTCCATCTTATAACCACTTACTTGATCCTAGCCATCCATTCTCCTTGATTTTTAGTATAAATACCCCCCTCCATGTCTAGTTATTCTTGTGCTTATTACTTCCTACAAACCTATAGTCTAAATTATATGATCTAGTAGTCATTGTGTGAGTTAAAAGATTGAGAGTGTGTGGGATTTTTGCTTGCAACAAGGAGAGGAGGCCGGCTACCAATAGAAGGAGGAGCTCGGTTTACTTGGGTGTGCTTGGGAGGCTTGTGTGCACGTGTTCAAGGAGGAGCATTTTCGTTGCAAGGACATTTGTCTAGGGATTGCTAATGAATTTCTCTCCATACAAGGTGGGTAAATTTTCTATATTTCTAAATAGGGATATATGCTAGATTGGAATGGAAAAATGATGCATGAAAAAGGCTAATAAGAGTACACATTTTAATTGAAAAATTGAGCTATAAATTGATTGGAATGTGGGTGTGCAATTGTATGTGATTTGATTAGTAAAAATCTAATTTTTATGTGAATTAATTATGGCCATGGATTGTTGAAGAAAATTTCATTATCTACATCACAAACTATGTATACAAAAGTTAGTAGATTGTTAATGCTATTTCATGTGTTAAATAGATCTTTTGTGCTAATGTGGGAATGGATAAATTCAAATATCGATTTGTATGTTGGGTAAAAGATTAGAAACAGAGAATTAAGGTGAAATTTTGTTAATAAAGAGATTAGAATGTTAATTGCTAAGAAAGGTCAAAAAAAAAGGAGAAATATGGTAGTTACAATGTAGAATTCGAATTAATTGTATGAAAATATGTTTTAATTGCTACAAAAATTATTTTGTTCATATTGGTATATAAATTATGTGAAAAATAATCAATCTGGAATTTTACAGTAATTTTTATATAAAAAAAAAAAACAAAGTGAAAGGAGGCCTAGTTGAACATCGAAATGTTTTGATAAAAGAGAAGATCGATTTAAGTGAACTTAGAATTATACTATAGACAACCCGAGCGCATAGCTCAAGTGGTTGGGTCGGTTTTAATCGCTATAGTGGTCTGAGATCGCTGGTTCGAATCCCTGTGGAACCATACTTTTAAAAAAAAAATAACATAAGCAGCGGCCGAGAGCATTTAAGGCTCTCAGCACCTCTTATACCGCCAGTAGCCTTCGGCCTAGTGGTTTGTGCTTTGGGTTGGGTTCTCTGTGGTGCTGGATTCGAATCTTGCCCTCGGTAAGTTGGGAAAAAATAAATTTTTTGTGTTTTTAGTGATCGAAAAATTATAAGAAAAATATGGTTATTCTTCTGAAAATATATGGGACTTATTAAAAATAATTTGGGAATGATTTACATAAAGTAAGGTATAATTTGTGACTAAATGAGTAAATAGAACTATAGTCTACATTGATATTCTTTGTGAAATTGTATCTTGCAAAAATGATTTGAAATGAAGGATTAGAAAATTAATGTGGCAAGAAGAAATTATATTGTGTGATGTAATGCAAATTATTCTCATTTGAGAATAGTGTGAAAAATGTGAATTGTGAATATTCGTTAGTGATGTGAATTTCAAAGTGAAATTGATAATTGATAAAGCATATGAATTCCATGTATAGTTATGGACTATTTGAACGAATTAGAAATCATGATTGGAAAAGAGAAATACTTTTGAGTATGACAAATCAACAAATGAATGTATGAGTTGGAAATGCTCGTTTTGGAAATTGTGAATTGAAAATTGAAACAAATCCCCCGGCATTTTGGAAATAAATGAAATGAAAATTGAAAAGAAAGACCAAGGTTGGTCATGTTTGAATGAATGAATAAGTCCGGTTTAGTGGAGAGGCTAACTCTAGAGCTTTGATTTTTGTTCATGATTTTGATAAGAACTAAGGATTAGTACATAGTAGAGACGTGATGAAAGTAGGAGAAAAACACGAGTATGAGGGCCATCGGATTAGCGGTGTGAGAGTGATCCACAGGCTGCCTGCTTGATGCGTCAAGACATGGCGTGGGCACTACTCCAGAATTATCGTCCCGGTGGCGACGCTTGTGGGATGTTTGAGTGACTATGGGTGGTGCCATTGTTCCATGGCGGAGGCTGAATTGTCCATAGGTTGCCTGCTCGATGCGTCGTGTCAGTGTGTGGGATTCCCCTCCAGGCTGCCTGGACATGGGCTCATAGATCATAGAATATCTAATATACCTACCGTAATTACAGTAGTAGATTAAGTCATAACGAGGGATTGAACCCTACAAAGATGAAGAACGATTAAGGGCTTACCCTCGGACCTATGTAGTATGGGATGCATAGAATCCGAATTAGTGCGCATTAGTGTCATGTAACATAATTAACTGCATTAAGGACTAAGTGCACAATCACAACACGACATCAATAGGGTAGTCACTTTAATTTGATATGTGACGAGTTTGTGTTTGCTAAATATGGAAAATAAGTTATACTATTTCCGGCATAGAGAGGATGGCCGTGTATAATGATCGTCGGTTGAATAAACTGACGTACCCACAGTCTTATATGCAGGTAAATGGCTTGATAAAGATTAAAGAGGAACAAATGCTTAAAGATTACTCAATGTTGTTGTATATTTGTTTTCATTGTTGTAAAATTTTACTTCCACTGTGCAATGTAAAGTGTAATATTGATGTAAACTCTGATGTAAAGAGAAAAGTTTAGAACATCTCGAATTGTACTAAAGGGAGCGGAAAGTTCCTGTAGAACATCTCGAATTCAGTGTATTTGGGATTCAGGGCGTTACAGGGGGGGAGGGGTTATAGGATGAGTGGCGGTGGGTTTGTGGGTGACAAGAGAACCACTTGTCACCCCTTTTCATGGTTAATCAATTGAAAGTCAATTTGTAATTTATATTACAATCAACACCCAAACTCATCTCTAACCCTCCATTTGATCATGATTGATAAAAAATAATAGAAATTTTCCCTAAATCACATACCACATGATTTCGTACAAACGTACGAAATCGATACAGTACATATACGTACATATATCTGTTTACACAGATAATTTTTATTAGTTAAAACGAATAATCTCTACCAAAAATATTTTAATTCAGAAATGATAATAATAAATAATTAATTTCCAGCTCGGAAGATTTCAGTAATAATTTGATACAATACAGATGCATAAAAACTGGTATATATATATAGATAATGTTTATTAACAAAACCGGGTAATATCCACCAAAAATAATCAATTTTGAAAATAAAAAATAAAATAATAATTTTTAATATCAGCCCGGATATTTCAAACATTTTCTCAGAAATGTATTTACAAGATTTTGTACAAGTGCACAAAATCCATACAATACATATATATACTCACTAGTATATATATATATACCGGTTTTTTTTGTTAATAAAAACAAGAAATTTCCATAAAAATATTTTAATTTTATTAATAAATATTTATAATACAAATATAATATACGACAGGGATATTACAGTACTCTCTCCTTAGAATAGTTCTGTTCTCAGAACTACGTTTAGTCAAGAGAACAGAAAAATTTCCATACACTAAATAACTCGGGGAAAGAAATCTTATATGGCTTTCTGGCTCCCAAGTGACTCCTCCACGAACTGGTTCTCCAAAGAACATGACCTTGTTTCCAAAGCTGCCTGCAAATTCTGCCAAAATCGAGATGTAACTCTTGAATCTCGGTAAGAATTGTTGATACTGGTACTCCATGCTGCTTCATTATGCCTTCAATGTGGACTTCTGCTAATTTCTCTCGTGACTAAGTCATCTTCATCGGAATAAAATTTGCAAATTTTGTCAACTGATCCCTAATAACCCAAATTGAGTCTTTCATTTCTGAATTCCTGGGCAATCATGTGATGAAGTCCATACTGATGTTCTGAGATCCACTTGCTGCTTCGGTGCTTCAATCCCTGCATCTCCTGCCTAAGCCTTCTGACTTGCTTACTTAGACTCGGTTGCAGCTTCCATCGTGCCAAACTAAGCTCTAATCTTGAATAATTATTTCGATACTGGCTTGGCTGATGTCATTATTTTGCTTCTTTCCTCCTTCGTGGTCTTTGGCTGAGGCTAATACTTCACTACCTCGATCTTTTGCATTTCGGTAACCACTCCCTCCTTAGAATAGGACATGGCCTATGAACGCCGCTTCAGATTTCCAGAATTCATTTTGACAATTACATAAAGCTGATGCTCCCGTAGTCGCTCAGAATTGCAGTCAATTGCTCAGCGTGCCCTTCTTCCGTTCTTGCTAGGTCCTACTTAAACAAATCCATACTTAGGCTCTTTCCCCTGATATGGAGTTTACAGCCCTTATAGCACAAATTTGTAATGAGGATTTCTCCAGATGGTGAAATCAACAAAACCAAATCTAGAGTTGCCTCCCACACACATCTTAACTTCTTGAAAAATAATTCAGACAAAAGAATATGATGAACCAAAATTGAACAAAATGGTTGCCTGGATTTCATATATATATAAATCCATTCAGTTAAAAAAAGTGTTACATCATATATTACTTCTTAGTCCAAAATAAATTTCAAAATATAACTTTTAAACTTAGTTGCAACTCCATATGCACATACTGGTAATGGCTCTCCTGCCTTCTTTAAATTGCCTTTAGTAAGTGCGAACTCTAACTCTTGGTGAACCAGCTCCTTTCCTTTGTGGTTCATCTTCGGGGCTAATTTGCTGCTACTCTTTTAAAATAGAGGACGATCTGGTCGGATATGACCAATCTTCCCACATTTGTAACAGACGGGTATCTATCTGAGGGTCCTTCCTCGGTCACTGGATCATGAAATGACCTTGCTCACCACATAAGAAACAACTTCATGGCTTGGCACCTCGAAGTTTGCCCTCTGTTTTCTGAGTCTTGTGCTTCTGACCTCGGTTCTTGAACCCTGATGCTGATGCAGATCCTTTCCGTTGTAGTCGTGGACAGATTGATTTCTTGTACCCAACTTCCTCACAGAAATGGCATACTACAACCTCGGTGGTCCCATGGAATTGCTCCCATTCATGCTGCACTCGTGCCAATCTGAAATCAAAGTGTTCTTGCTCCTTTGCTAGGCCTGCTAATGTAGCTCTGCAAGCATCTCTCAGCTGCTTAGCTTGACGACCTTTCCTGGTCTTGTACTTCCTCAACTTCTTTATTTCCCGATGTATGCTGGCTGCCGCCATTTTGCGTTGATCCACACTCAGCCCCTGTGGTGGTGAAGGCGAGTCCGTCTGGAGGTTAGCTTGTAGTGAAATCTCCATCAGCTCCTCACTCGAGATCATCGGATCATCCCTTGAAATCGGTTCACTCTCTTTCATCAACACATCCTCGATTAGGATATCCTCGAATACCATCCTTAAAACACATATTTACTGGAATTAGTCGAGATCTAGAAAAATTATAAAACATAAGTTGAAAGAAACAACACTATGAATTATAACTGTCTACAACTAGCTAAAACCCGACTCCTAAAAGGCATCTAAGTTTAATTTTCATACTGTGTTGGACTGTAAATTGAAGTTGGCTCTAATACCACTCCGTAATGCCCCGATTTTCCCTACACTGGGAAAACCGTGACATAAGCCAGAATCTTTTCCTTTAATTAGTCACAATAAACAGAAAAACAGGAAAATTTAAAACTTTATATTCCACACAAATGTATTACAAGTCCGAATGTTATAAAACTGCAATACATTACATCAGTATTACAATAATGCCATACAAGCCCAAGTATTACAAACTTTCAAAAAAAAATTACATCAGAGTACAAGGAATAATATAACACTTGGTACTTTCACTTGGATGCTTCTCAACACAAACTAATTTACAACAGATGTTACAATGGTAACCAACATATATTACAATTGGAAAAAAATCAACACTTTGCTTGTCTTGCCTCGAGTCCTCCTGAATCCTGTACCTGTAGTCTTGCAATCCAGTACCTGTAATTTTGCAACCCAATACCTATAGAAGTAGGGACGTCAGTATATATACTGACGCTTTAAGGCTGATGACTAGCAGCGATTTTGAACTTTAAACAAATAGATTGATGAAGATAGAAACGTGTATATATATAATTGATGTGTTAGTGTATGCTATGACTTAGACTCTAATGCAAGATTAACCAATGCAATGATGCACTTATTCTAATGCAAGAAAGTCTACGGAACAGTATGCTGCTCATATCAACATACGCCCATAACAAGCCGTTTCTTCATATATAGGGATTTGAACCCATGCCATGAATTCTACTCTTGTACTCAACCTGTTTCTGTAGATACAGCGTGACTGATGAGGCTACTCTGAAATGGTCTAATCCCGCCATTCGCAGTCATATAGTAGTGTCTCCGTTTGCCACTATTACCCAGCGTACCGGACCTCACTCAAAAATCTAATGAATCCTTGGAGATAATTATAACACAGGTTAACTCGAAGCATCCCCTATGCCCCTAGCAGATAGACCGTAGTCTATGGATTGTTCGCCTTTCTTGATATAGAGCATGACGAAGTTCCGGGGTCCATCCCTAGCCCTGACAGGAATCTCTTCCGCCCTTATCATGACACTTCAGAAATTAACAGACGAAATACGGATCCCGTGCTCCTAACTCGTGAGAAGGCACAGACTGTATCTCTTTGACAGAAAGGGTACAACCAATAATACCACCTAGTGTTGGCCTATAGAATAGGTCGGATCATAAGGTATCACCCTTAATACCAACTTTTTCCCTTCAGCGAAAAATAATAATAAATTAGGGTTAAGTAGTAATAGCCATAAGTTACTACCCTAACGATGTCACTAACCCTAAACAATCCGAGGAATGACAACAGTACTAACACAACATGATAGGTCTTAAGTTAGACTTCGCAAGATAATTCCACTGGGTGCTCAATCTAGACTTACCAGAATCCCTAAAGATCCTGTTCATAGCCTATAGATCCAAAACCTCGGTAATACGAACGTATTCGTATGCTACTTCCCTGAACTTGGATTCCGTCTACACTCTCGGCCTGCGACCAACGTACACCGGTTAAGATCTGACGGTGCAAAAGGGGTGACACGTCCACAGTCCATGAGGAGTAAAATAAATACATGTCTTGATGGTCGATGTCTCCTAGGGCAATGATATCACCCTAGACTAGCACAATAACTGCGTACTAGCTAATAAGCTACATACGAGCAAAACAAGTTACATACGAGCCGACTAGCTATGTATGAGCCAAATGAATTACATACGAGCCAACTGGCTATGTATGCGACAAATGAATCATATAGAAGCAACCATTAATGTCTGCTAACAACCTAGAAGCAAAATAAGATGCTACTAGTAAAACTTGATCTTTTATACACAAAAGCAACATAAAAATCTTCTAATACCCTAAAAGAAATTAAACATGCTACTATTATCCGAATTCAACAAAATTAGACCTTTTAGAAAGGTGAGAACATCTACTACAACTCTCTAGTTGAAAACTTTCACATATTAAGTCAATAAGAGGTACAAAAACCTCGAACAATCTAAACAACGAAGCTTCAGCCGAAATGGCCAGTTGCTGTGACTTGTAATAGTCATAACTCCTACTCTGCTTATCGGAATCTAACAGAACTAGACATTTTGGAAAGGTGCGAACATCTAAAAAAACTCTATAGATGAGAACTTTTCCAAATTCAGTAAGTAAGAGGTCTAAAAACTTCGAACAATCCAAACAGCGAAGCTTCAGCCAAACCGCTAGCTGCTGTGACTTGTAAAAGTCATAACTCCTACTCTGCTCATCGAAATTTAACCAGATAGGACATTTTGGAATGGTGAGAAACTCTAATACAACTCTCTAGTTTATGAACTTCCCATATTCAGTCATTAAAAGGGTAAAAAAAACTTCGAACAATCCAAACAGTGAGCTTTCAGCCAAAAGGCTAGCTATTGTAATTTTGTAAGGGTTATAACCCTTGCTCCGCTTATTGGAATCTAACAAAATTGGAAATTTTGGAACGGTGAGAGACTCTACTACAACTCTCTTTTTGATGAACTTCTCATATTCAGTCATTTAAGGTACAGAAACTTTGAACAATCCAAACAGTGAGGCTTCAGCCAAATGGCTTGCAGCCGTGACTTGTACAAGTCATAACTCCTACTCCAATTATCAGAATTTAACCAAATATGACCTTTTAGAAAGGTGATAACATCTACAACATCTCTCTAGTTGAAAACTTTTCCAAATTCAGTAAGTAAAAGGTCCAAAAACTTCGAACAATCCAAACAGGCTAGCTGCCGTGACTTGTAAAAGTCATAACTCCTACTCCGCTTATCGGAATTTAACTAAATAGGATATTTTGGAAAGGTGAGAGACCCTACTACAACTCTATATTTGATGAACTTCTCAGATTCAGTCATTAAAAGATGCAAAAACTTCGAACAATTCAAACAGCAAGCTTTCAGCCAAAAGGCCAGCTGCTGTAATTTTGGAAGGGTCATAACTCTTGCTCCGCTTATCGAAGTCTAACGAAATAGGACATTTTGGAAAGGTGAGAGACTCTATTACAACTCTCTAGTTGATGAACTTCTCAGATTCAGTCATTAAAAGGTACAAAAACTTCGAACAATCCAAACAGCGAAGCTTCAACCAAACGACTAGCTGCTGTGACTTATAAAAGTCATAACTCCTACTCATCTTATCGGAATTCAACCAAATAGGAGATTTTGGAAAGGTGAGAGACTCTACTAGAACTCTCTAGTTGAACACTTTTTCGGGTTCCGCATGGAACTCAAAATTTGGTCCTTTAAACACAAGTCGAATAGACCAAAACAACAGTTTTGTTGCAAAACTCGTTGTTTTGGGGAAACGATGTGTTTAACCCATCAAATTAACCAAGAAAATTCTATAAAATTTAGAGCCTGATAATAATGCATATGAGAACCTCTAAAATTAATTTGGGCTCAAGATTTCAACTTTAGCATACATAATTAATTCTAACCATCAAAACTACAAGATTGAATCTTTTGGGTTTTGTTTTAGTTATACTACTTCAATCTTTATGTGTCATTTTATTTAAGTTCATGATCCTATATGCAGATGAAATTAGTCCAAGATCTTCTAACAATACTAACAATAACAACAAAAAATAAATCATGTTGAGAAACCCCCACCCAAACTTGTAGGAAGACATTGCTAGCTCACTTCTCCTCCTTACTCCTTGTTCTTGATCCTCTTCAAGAACAACCTCAAGAAAGAAACCCACTCCTTTTCTTTTGATTTTGATCTCTCTTTCTTTTCTTTGTTCTCATTTTTTTTTCTAAATAAAAACAAGTAAAAGAAGAAGGAGAATGAGATGAAAGAGATGGAGAAAATACAATATGAAAGAGGCCTTTTTGCCCTTTTTGGGTGTTGGACGGCCGGGGGGGTTGGGGGGGGGGGGGGGGGGGGTTATAGAATGAGAGGGGGAGGGGGTGGGTTTGTGGGTGAGAAGAGAGCCACTTGTCACCCCTTCTTATGGTTAATCAATTGGAAATCAATTTGTAATTTATATTACAATCAACACCCAAACTCATCTCTAACCCTCCATTTGATCATGATTGATAAAAAATAAATCATTTTCCCAAAATCACATACTACAAGATTTCGTACAAATATACGAAATCGATACAGTACATATACGTACATATATCCGTTTACACAGATAATTTTTATTAGTTAAAACGAATAATCTCTACCAAAAAATATTTTAATTCAGAAGTAATAATAAATTTAATTTTATTACCGGTTCGAAAGATTTCAGTACCAATTTGATACAGATGTGTACAGACTGGTATATATATATAATGGTATATATATATAGATAATGTTTATTAACAAAAACGGGTAATATGCACCAAAAATATTTCAATTCTGAAAATAAAAAATAAAATAGTAATAAAATAATAATTTTTAATATCAGCCCGGATATTTCAGATATTTTCTCAAAAACTTATTTTACAGGATTTTGCACAAGTGCACAAAACCCATACAATATGTATATATACTTACTAGTATATATATATATACAGATAATTGTTTAATAATAAAACCAAGAAATTTCCATAAAAATATTTTAATTTAAAAAGTATTTATAATACAAATATAATATCCGACCGGGATATTACAAACAGGTAACGATAATAGGAATCAGGGATGTGCAAGTGAAACATGTTATCTTAAGTCTATTGTTTAACCCTAGCTAATGCAGCAATCATGCGTCCCATATATTTACCACATGTTTGAATACAACCAAGTTACGTTTAGATTTCTGGTGGAATCTATATGGCCGTGTACTCAGGCATCAGGCAAACAGTAAACAGTAAACAGTGTCATGAATCATGTAATCATGTATCCATAAAAACAGTTGAGACCTATGGGTCCCCTTCTGGGTACACCTT
This sequence comes from Hemerocallis citrina, assembly GCA_017893485.1. Classification (NCBI taxonomy): domain Eukaryota; kingdom Viridiplantae; phylum Streptophyta; class Magnoliopsida; order Asparagales; family Asphodelaceae; genus Hemerocallis; species Hemerocallis citrina. The sequence continues at coordinate 383,534,167 of CM030358.1, read as the reverse complement.
CCTGTAGGGAAGTATGTAGTCAGGTAACATAGTAAACAGTTGGGGCCTATGGCCCCCTTCTGGGTACACCTTTCTATAAGTATGTAGTTAGGTAAAATAGTAAATAATGGTGAAACACAGTAAAATAGTAAACAGTTGGAAAACGCGAGCCTCCTTCTGAGTACACCTTTCTATATTGTCCACTACTAGATCTTTCCCTTAAACCCCGGCTTGTTAATTATCATTATTATCAAAACAGGCATGAAAGTGCACAAACAAGGCAAGCAAACATGATAGGAAAACAGAGAATAGGTTCAGGTGGGGTAGGAAACACATTCGGATGTCAAACAAACTTATAGGTAGCGAAACAACAATAATTCCAATTCTGGACAACAGGAAGTTGCTGAACCAAACTTGAGATTCCTGCTGCTACAAAAATGCAAATCTGGATCCGTCAGAAGTTCTAGAAAATAGACTCTCTTCCAATTCCAGCACATATACACATGATATATAAAAGTTACAACAACTAGGTTCAAATCAACATTCTACACGAATTTTGTGTTCGGCCAGAATTCTTAAAATTGTGTTTATAAGCATGAAACAGGTCTAAAGACTCATCAAATAAATCCAGAAAGTTTAAGGTGGATTCCATAGCATGTTAAATTTTGTGTTATTATATTACTGATAGCATGCTCAATTTAAATTGCAAAACAGAGTGACACAGTGAAATTATGAATCTTGAAATCAAGACCCAGCAGCACTAAAATAGCCATAACTCACACAATATAATTCGGAATTCGATTCTGTTAAAAATTTTGAAATCTAGACACATGGGGCTACAATTCATATTTATAACCCAACTCAAAATTCTATCATTAACAGGGTCGAATTCGTTAGGAAAAATCAGGACAGCAGTATATAAAGTTACTTTTTGCATGAAATATAACATGATTATTAACTACCATAGATCTAAATTAATGTGTGATGCAAATCAGAGTTTAATAACTATTCAAACAGCACCCATGTCTATTTTCAACTCATAACAAGAGAAGCAACATCAACATATGCATCATACAACCAAACATCTATAAGTCATGGTGATTCACAAATTCATGTAGCCAAATACTTAGATAACTATTTAGATCTAACTTGTTGTTGTGAAATGAGTGTATTGACAAAAGGTTGTGACCATTATGATTATGGAAATTGAAAGAGACGAACAACCAATAAGACAGAGATGTATCAACGGCTAAGAACATGAAGAACAAGTTATAACGAAGGTCTACTTATTGTATTTATGCTTGTACGAGGAACAAGAAAATTCATACAAGTTACTTGCCTTGATTGGATAGAGGAATGGCTACGAGCAAAACACGTGCACGTTACGTTCGAGCAACTCTATGTGCAACACACGTAGAAACAGAGACAACATCAACAACGGCCTTGACTGCGGCTCGGGACCGGCTCGACAGCGCAGGCGGGCAGTGACGGCAAGGGGAAGGTGGTGATCGGTTGTAGGCTTCGGAGGTGGGTTCAATGGTGTCGAGGTGAGAGTGGAGGGAGAAGACAGGGTACTGGGGGTGTGGAGGCTCGGGTTCTTGTAACTACCGTTTCCGCTATTTTCGTTTTTTTTCCCTTTTTGTAATATTTTAATTTCAATTGAATAAAATACTCTATTTTCTTTTTTGGTTATTTTAATTAAATTTGTTTAAGAAATTCTTCATTCTTCTTGAATGAGCTATTCTTGTTTATCCTATTTTCTTTTATTTAATTGTGGGTATTTCTATTTGAACCCTATTGTCTTTAAACTCATCTCTTATTGAACCCTAAAACACAATTTCAATTGTTCTTGATCCAAAACCACTATTATTGTAACTTAAACCATTAACCTAACATCCTAATTACACTTTATAAATACAATCTTATTACAAACCCTAAAATTGCACAATTGAAACCATAATAGCCATCTAATCTCTCTCCTTTTTCTCTCTCTCCCCAAAACCCAAAATCCCTACTGTGCCCTTCTTCTCCAGCCACTCCGGTGACCCCTCGTCGACCACCCTACCCCCATCGACGCCTATTCAGTCGAAACCCCCTCCCGATCGCTGCCCTCGCCCAATGCCAACACACCCCAACCCTCCTTGCCCTCTTCCCGAATGTCAGCACTGGTCGACGCCGCCGTCCGACCTTCGACATCGAGCCCCAATCCCAGACCACAAGCCAATTGCTGTCTTCTTCCTTCTGGCAGTTGCAGTTTCTGTCTCTTTGCTTTGGGTTATTTTGTGCACGTAATGTGTGTGTTCGTGGTTTCATTGCTTCGGGGTTCTCATCCCATTATTCTTGGTATTTAATTTCAACGTCTAAAAGGTAAGTCACTTTCCTCTTGAATTGTTATTGAATCAAATTTAAGTTTTATTGAAATTCCACAAGTAGATCTTAATCGTTTATCGTATCGTTGTATTGACTATCTTTCATTGGGTCTATTGAGGGTTTACACAAGCTAACCCCAATATTCTTGACTTCATGCAACTTTTGACTCCATAGATTGAATCTTTCATGTATTCATATAGTATCGTTAATATGGTTATTCATATAATCGCTACACAAATAATCTATCGTAAAGCTAAATCTAGGTTGTATGTTTGAATGATCGTTGATGTTGGTTGATGTTAAATTAGTGTATGCATGTGATTTTATTTTTATTCATCATGTTATTACACCCATCATGCTGATTATGAAATTTATCGACTAATAGAATTGATACACATCATGTTTATTTAAATTATTTCACGAAAAATACCCTAAAACCTGTATGTTACTTGTTGGCTGTATTTTATCTTCTATTCTCGACCCAGTATTTGATCTGAAAATAAATAACTTTCTGAACAAGAGTTGTAGCCCTATGTTTCTAGTTTCCAGAACATCCTGAATTTCTGAATTTTGAGTTGTGTATCATGTTTAGGAGTCTAATAAATATTTTTTTATGAATTTATTATTGAGTTTTTTGTTGATTCTAAAATTATAATAATATGATGTCGAATTTCTACCTAAACAAGAAATCTGTAAAGAATGGTTTGGTTGACCTAACTACTTTTGTCGGTTTTTGAACTTTAAATATGTGTTGGATTCGTTGGGAAATCTAGTTCCTAGAATTTTTTACGAATTCAGTTTCCGAGTTCTGATATAGTGGGAAATTGCATTTTTGTACAGAACACACTTGCTGTCCAGAAATTTATATTCAAAATTTTAATAGATTAATTATTCCTATATCGTAGTATTGGATGAATTAAAAATATGTATGTTGCATTACATGATTCAAATGTCTTATTGTCATCATTCTAATTTTCCTATTTTATGTTATCATCCTATTGTTCTCCTATTGATACTATTGTTCATCTCATGTCTCAAATTGTATATTGTATTGTTGCATTGACAAATAATTAACAAGTCGGTGTTTAAGGGATTGAATAGAGTAGTTGATGATATAAGGACTGTACTCGGATGATGGCCCGTGTTATTATAGTTATCGTCATCGTGTAAGAAATTACACAATGGCCCGTGTTATTATACTTATCGTCATCGTGTAAGAAATTATGATCGTCATCGTCATCGTGTTATGATCGTTATCGTTATTGTGCAAGAAATTGTCTTAATGGCCTGTGTTATATTGTTATCGTCATCATAACCAGTACACGATCTATAGAATCTACCATTATAGTCTAAACAAAATTGATTGTATGCATCAAACCTGTGGTATGGAAAATATGAGACACATTAGTACGTGCATTAGTTAGGATTTAAAATGATTAATAGTCTTAAGGATCACATGACATCAACATTGGATAATGTATATCATTGTTCCTATTGATATCGAATATTGGCTAAGTGTCATTGATATTGACCATTGAATATTGTTATCGATTATTGAATCATTGTTTACAACCATTGCATCGATTTCCATGATATTGATTATTGCTATTGTCCCATGTTATTGATTCCTATTGATCCATTGAATTCATTATTATATCGTTATTCCATTGTTCCTTACTTTCTCTACTTGTTGTCCATGACTTGCTCTAAGGACAATTTTTCATATGATAATGGCTTTCGAAGCTGCAAATAGGGAATCCATTGTGCCTACCCCTGCATTGCTACCACCAAGACCTTGTAATATGGAAGATCTAATGAGGCTTCACCCAGATAAGTTCTCGGGCACTGAAGGCCCACTTGAAGCCAAGCAATGGCTTATCAGGACTGAGCAGTTGCTGACCGCAGTACGTATAGCGGATGTGGATTGTGTGGATGTGGTGAGCATCCAATTTGTTGATCTTGCACACTTCTGGTGGCAAGCTGAAGCTGAGCGATTGGGCTGACCCATTCCCTGGGCTATTTTCACTGAGAGCTTCCTCACGAAGTTCTTTCCTGATGTCACCAAGAATGAAATGGAACAATAGCTTGTCTCATTAACTCAGGTTCATTAGATAGTGTTTATTCATGCTTTTTCGTTGTTATTTCATAAAGTATCGGCGTTAAACTAAACACTATCTTGAACTAGGAGAATCGGACCGTGGACAAGTACGCTGCGGAATTCACCTGACTAAGTCATTTTGCTACTTCTATAGTGGCAAATGACGAAGATAGAGGTCATCATTTCTTGTTGGGATTGGATATGGAGATTCAGGATCGTATTGCTGCCTTGAGACTTCATTGTTATGCTGATATCTTGGATGCTGCTAGAATTCAGGAGCAGACTAGCACAAGGAAGCGTGCTATTCAGCAGTCTGTTTTGCACCCTATTGCTGCTAGACCTTCTGGAGGACGTATTAGGAGGCCAGCTCCGCCCCTTCCAGTCAGGGTATTACGATACCCACCTACTGTCCAGAGGCCAAACCTAGTCTGTACACATTGTCACAAGACTGGACATTTGCGCCAAGGTTGCAAGATAGCCAATCGCCTGTGCCTTCTATGTGGAGGCAATGATCATATGGTTCGGGATTGCCCTAGGTCTAGGACTCTTGCACCAGTTGAAGGTTCCGCTCCTCATAAGGAGCTTGTTCGTGGTCAGGGTGGACCACCACTTACCTCATAGGTAGTTCTTTGATCGTAGGAGAGCCGTTCCTAGCGGTAATCTTCCTGCAGGTCGTGGGTAGGCCTACAACTTGACTACGCAGGATGCTGAGACTGCTTTGGGCGTTGTTGCAGGTATATCTTTAGTTGTATTCATTTAGTAATTCATTTTGATTTCCTTGCTATTTTGTGATTCTATCCTGTTGCTTATTCATGTTAGCCTTCAATTCATGTCTGTTGCTTGAATTTTGCTTCTGCCTTTTGTGTTTTTACTTTGACTTCTTGCTAGGCATTATCTTTGTCCATTCCTTTCCTACTCATGCCCTTTTTTGACTCTGGTGCTACCCATTCATTTATTTCTTCTCGCTTCATCGATCTACATCACTTGGCTTGGAACATTACTATAGGTGGAGGTGTTGTCGTGTGTTCAACAGAGTCCCTTGTTTATTGGTGGTGTTGATTTTGTTGCCGATCTGATTTTCATCAATAATTCTGGATTTGATGTTATTCTGGGGATGGATTGGCTTGGTGGCACTCATGCTATAATTGACTGCCGCAAGAAGACAGTGGTGTTTCGTATGCCAGAATGTCAGGAATTTGAATTTTGTGCTAGTGAAAAGTCACTTGCTTGGGTGGAGAAGTTGGCTAGTCAGGAAGTTGGAGTTATGAAGGAAGTGTGTGCTGATGATGTTGTCGCACCATTGGTTGTGCAGAATTTTCTAGATATTTTTCCTACGGAATTGCTGAGATTACCGCCAGATCGTAAAATGGTGTTCAGTATTGATGTTCAGTCAGGTACAACTCCAATCTCTAAGAGTCCGTACAGAATGGCTCCTATTGAGTTGGCTGAGTTGAAGGAGCAGATTCAGGAGTTATTGGATAGAGGTTTTATCAAGCCAAGTGTTTCGTCTTGGGGTGCTCCTATATTGTTTGTCAATAGGAAGGATGGTATTTTCCGGTTGTGCATTGACTACCGCAAGCTCAATAATGTCACAGTGAAGAACAAGTATCTGTTGCCAAGGATTGATGACCTATTTGATCAATTGGGAGGTGCCTCTGTATTTTCGATGTTAGATCTTCATTTTGGGTACCATCAGGTTAAGGAGAAAGCCGGGGATGTACAAAAAACTACTTTTCGTACGAGATATGGGCACTATGAATTTTTGGTTATGCCTTTCGGAGTTACTAACGCTCCAGCTGTGTTCATGAGCTTGATGAATCAGGTTTTCTCTCCCTTTCTGGATAAGTTTGTGGTGGTGTTCATTGATAATATTCTTGTCTATTCTCAGAATTGTGAAGAGCATTTTGAACACTTGAAGGTTGTTTTGCAAACTTTGAGGGAGAATTAGCTGTATGGGAAGCTTAGCAAGTGTGAGTTTTGACTGGATCGTGTGGCGTTCTTGGGTCATATTATTTCTGGTGATGGAGTTTTTGTCGATCTGTCAAAGATCTCTGCTGTTAAGGATTGGCCGACGCCGAAGTCAGTATCGGAAGTTCGAAATTTTCTTGGCCTGGATGGGTACTACATGATGTTTGTTCGAGATTTCTCGAAGATTGCAGGGCCATTGATAAAGTTGACTGGGAAGGATCAATATTTTGTGTGGGATGAGTCCTGTGATGAAGCTTTCTCTGAATTGAAGAATTAGTTGACATCAGTACCTGTGTTGACTATACCGGATGGATCTAAAGGTTTCGTAATTCACTGTGATGCTTCAGGTAGAGGTTTGGGTGCTGTTCTGATGCAAAGAGGTAAGGTTGTTGCATATGCATCTAGACAATTGAGGCCGCATGAGAAGAATTATCCTACACATGATTTGATGCTTACGGCTGTAATTTTTGCCTTGAAACTTTGGAGGCATTATTTACTTGGAGACCGAGTGAAGATTTTCATTGACCACAAAAGTCTCAAGTATGTGTTCACTCAGAAGGAGTTGAATATGCGGTAGAGATGATGGCTGGAATTGATAGCAGATTATGACATCAGTTTGCAGTTCACCCTCGCAAGATTAATTCGGTACCTGATGCTTTGAGCAGAAGACCTGTTGCTATGATTCTTATTGAGCAGAAGGAACTTTTGGAAGCTATGAGGAGATTGGAATTGGATGTGGTATTGCCTGGTTCTGAGAAGAGTTGTATGGTGCTTCAGTTGCTGTCGTCTTTGGTTGATCAGATTAAGGAGGCACAGTCTGGTGATGTGCAGTTGCCGAAGTTTCGAGCTGAAGTTGAAGCTGGTGCGAGAACTGATATGATGATTCATGAGGATGGATCTCTCCGCTTTGGGACCCGTTTATGTGTTCCGAAGGGAGAAGTTAGGTACAAGTTACTTGAAGAAGATCACCGTTCGCTGTATTCTATTCATCCCAGTGGTACGAAGATCTATCAGGATTTGAAGTTGCATTTCTAGTGGCATGGTATGAAGAGGGATGTTGCAAAATTTGCTTCTCGATGTCTGATTTATCAGCAAGTGAATGCAGAACATCAGAGGACTACTGGAATTCTTCAGCCACTTCCTATTCCGTAGTGGAAGTGGGAGAATATCACTATGGATTTCGTGACTGCTTTGCCTAGAAGTCTCAAGGGTCACAATGCCATCTGGGTGATTGTGGACCATTTGACGAAGAGTGCTTATTTCATTCCTTTCAGAGTTGGTTAGTCTACAGAGAGCCTTGCAAAGAATTATATGCAGGAGATTGTGAGATTACATGGTGTTCCTGTCAGTATTATACTAGACAGAGATACAAGATTCAGATCTCAATTTTGGGAGAGTCTTCAGAATAGTCTTGGAAGCAAGTTGAAATTCAGTACTGCATTCCATCTACAGACAGATGGTCAACCAGAGAGGACTATTCAAACATTGGAGGATATGTTGAGGTCCTGTGTTCTTCAGTTTGGAGGATCCTGGGAGGATCATTTACACTTGGTGGAGTTTTCATACAATAATAGCTACCAAGAAAGTATTAAGGCAGCTCCGTATGAAGTCTTGAATGGTCGGAAGTGTAGATCACTAGTGTGCTGGGATGACATTGGTGAAAGGAAGCTTTTGGGGTCAGAGTTGATCACGAGGACTGTTGATGTAGTGGCCCAAATCAAGAAGCATTTACAGGCCGCACAGAACAGACATAGAAAATGGGCAGACATGCACAGGAGACCGTCAGAGTTCAAAGTGGGTGATCATGTGTTCCTCAAGGTGTCTCCATGGAAAGGTGTTATTCGGTTTTGTGGTGGGGGCAAGCTAAGCCCTAGATTAGACTAGCGTAAGCAAGGTGGCCTATAGACTAGCATTGCCGCCAGCTCTTTCTGGAGTGCATGACGTCTTCCATGTTTCTCAGCTCAGGAAGTATGTTCGGGATGATAGTCATGTTATTGACAATTCGAGATTGTCAGTTCGACCGGATTTGTCTTGTGAGATTCATCCAGTTTCGATTGTGGACCGGCGGGAGAAGATTTTGAAGAATAAGGCTATCAAGTTGGTTCGTGTTGCTTGGAATCCTCACTCGCTGGGTGAATCGACTTGGGAGCTTGAAGATGAGATTCGGAAGCGGTTTCCCCTTCTTTTTGAGTAGCTCTTGTTCTTTTCTTTTGTTTGGTGTTACCCTACTACCGCTTGCTTAAATTTCGAGGACGAAATTTTATTGTAAGGTGGGTAGGATTGTAACTACCGTTTCTACTATTTTCATTTTTTCCCTCTTTTGTAATATTTTAATTTCAATTGAATAAAATTCTCTATTTTTCTTTCTTGATTATTTTAATTAAATTTGTTCATGAAATTCTTTGCTCTTCCTTATTGAGCTATTCTTGTTGATCTTATTTTCTTTTATTTAATTGTGGGTATTTCTATTTGAACCCTATTGTCTTTAAACCCATCTCCTTTTGAACCCTAAAACCCAATTTCAATTGTTCTAGAACCAAAACCACTATTATTGGATCCTAAACCATTAACCCAACATCCTAATTGTACTTTATAAATACAATCTTATTGCAATGCAGAAAATTGCACAATTGAAACCATAATAGCCGACTAATCTCTCTCCTTTTTCTCTCTCTCCCCAAATCCCGAAATCCCTACTGTGCCCTTCTTCTCCGGCCAACTCCAGCGACCCCTCGTCGGCCACCCTACCCCCTGTCGATGACCACTCAGTCGAAACCCCTTTCCGATCACTGCCCTCGCCCAATGCCAGCACACCCCGACGCTCCTTCCCCTCTCCCAGAATGTCAGCACTGGTCGATGCCACCATTCGACCATCGACATCGAGCCCCGATCCTAGACCGCAAGCCCCTTACTGTCTTCTTCCTTCTTGCTATTGCAGTTTCTGTCTTGTCGCTTTGGGTTCTTTTGTGCACGTGATTTGCACGTAATATGTGTGTTCGTGGGTTCGTTGCTTCGGGATTCTCATCCCGTTATTCTTGGTATTCAATTTCATCGTCTAAAAGGGAAGTCACTTCCCTCTTGAATTTTTATTGAATCAAATTCAAGTTTTATTGAAATTCCGCAAGTAGATCGTAATCATTTATCGTATCGTTGTATTGACTATCTTTCGTTGGGTCTATTGAGGGTTTACACGAGCTAACCCCATTATTCTTGACTTCGTGCCATTTTTGACTCCAAAGATTGAATATTTCATGTATTCATATAGTATCGTTAATAGGGTTATTCATATAATCGCTACACAAATAATCTATCGTAGAACTAATGCTAGGTTGTATGTTTGAATGATCTATTGATGTTGGTTGATGTTAAATTAGTGTATGTATGTGATTTTATTTTTATTCATCATGTTATTACACCCATCATGCTGATTATGAAAATTATCAACTAATGGAATTGATACCCATCATGTTTAATTAAATTATTTCATGAAAAATACCTAAAACCTGTATGTTGCTTGCTGGCTGTATTTTATCTGCTGTTCTCGACCCAGTATTTAATCTGAAAATAAATAACTTTCTGAACAAGAGTTGTAGCCATATGTTTCTAGTTTCTAGAACATCCCGAATTTCTGAATTACGAGTTGTGTAGCAAAAGTTATTCTCGTTTTACTACAACTGTGTTCTTATTTTCAGAATTTCAGATTCTTTTATGTTTCATGTTTTAACTGTTAAAAGGCTGATCAAATGATAAAGTATTGCATAGAAAATTCTTAGATTCTTAGTTAACTTGTTTAGGAGTATAATAATTTTTTTTATTGAATTTATTATTGAGTTTTTGCTGATTCTAAAATTATAATAACATGATGTCAAATTTTTGCCTGAACATGAAATATGTAAAGAATGGTGTGGTTGACCTAGCTACTATTGTCGGTTTTTGAACTTCAAATATGCGTTGGATTCGTTGGGAAGTCTAGTTCCATGAATTTCTGATGGATTCAGTTCTTGAGTTCTGAAACAGTGGGAAACTGTGTTTTTGTACAAACCACTCTTACTGTCCAGAATTTTATATTTCATATTTTAATAGATTAATTATTCCTATATCGTAATATTGCATGAATTAAAGTATGTATGTTTAATTGAATGATTCAAATATCTTATTGTCATCATTCTAATTGTCATATTTCATGTTACCATCCTATTGTTCTCCTATTGATATTATTGTTCATCTCATGTCTCAAATTGTATATTGTATTGTTGCATTGAAAAATAATTAACAAGTCGGGATTTAAGAGATTGACTAGAGTAGTTGATGATATAAGGACTGTATTCGGATGATGGCCTGTGTTATTATCATTATTGTCATCATGTAAGAAATTACACCATGTCCCGTGTTATTAACGTTATCGTCATTATGCAAGAAATTATCTCAATGGCCCGTGTTATATTGTTATCGTCATCATACCCAGTACATGATCTATAGAATTTACCACTATAGTCTAAACGAAATTGATGGTATGCATAGAAACTGTGGTATGGAACATATGGGCCACTGTAGTACGTGCATTAGTTAGGATTCAAAATGATTAATAGACTTAAGGATCACACGACATCAACATTGCATATTGTACATCATTGTTCCTATTGATATCGAATATTGGCTAAGTTTCATTGATATTGACCATTGAATATTGTTATCGATTATTGAATCATTATTTATAACTATTGCATCGATTACCATGATATTTATTATTGCTATTGTCCCATGTTATTGATTCCTATTGATCTATTGAATTCATTGTTATATCGTTATTCTATTGTTCCTTGCTTTCTCTACTTGATGTCCATGACTTGCTCTAAGGACAATTTTCATCTCTTTTTAGATGAAGTGTTCACATATAATGAAGGAGAATTGCCTGCTGGGATTGGAGAACAAACTTTCTAAAGAACTACTGCTTTATAATTGAATCTTATTTCATTGAACTTATTGTATTGAGACTTATTAGTATTGTGTTGGGATTTATTATTATATTGGGCTTATGACCCAGATTTTATTATTTGTTTCCAAACGTTGGTTTGTTGTATTTGGACATTTCATATTACTTCATTCCAAGTATTATTTTTCATGAGATTATTATTACTGCCGGCGCAATTGTTCTGTATTGATTATAATGTTGAGTTGATCGGATAAAAAGTATAGCTGGGCCAATGTTACGTGTTTGTATTCCGTATTTTTGGGAAGCGGGGCGTGAGCGTAGATTGCCGTCGACTGGTGGCTGCCGCAGGCTGATGGCGGGATGGACATGGAAAAGAGGGTGCTGGATGGAGGATGGGATGGATCAGGGTGACGACATGATGGAGGAGATGAGAGCAGGGGTGCTGGGTGCTAACGAGGATAAGTGGGAAAGAGGATCGAAGGTGGAAGACAATGGGTTTCGAAGGAAGCTCAGGGGAAGGAGACGATGCAACGTCGATCAGGGGAGCTCTATGAGGTGTTGCAGGGTTGATGGGGGAGGTCGGAGGTCGGGACATGGGGTGAGCGAAAGGTGCAAGGTTTAGCGAAAATGGATGGTGGTTTCAAGCGCAATGCAGAGGAGGGAGAGGTAGGGGATGAAGGGTGACGGCTGGGTTAAAATAGTAGCGAGGTTAGGGTTTTCTAGGGTTACGGTAGGTATATATATATGTAGGGTTGTGGGTTGGGTTATAGGGTAGTATCCAATAGGGATTGGATCCAAATAGGGGAAAAGTCAAATAATAAAATAAATTAGGCCATGAATTAGAAGATTTGAATTAGTCAAAACACCATTAGAGAACAAGAATATTCAAAGCTTTGGGTTCACAGCAAAAAATATCAAAAGATTGGGGATAAAGTTGAGTCGAAAGCAACAAATGAATTTTATTAAGAGAGAAAATCAAATACAGGGTTCAGAATTGGACAAATAAAGAGTACAATGAATAATGTACATAGGAAAAATATAAATAATGGAAACAAGGGTTACAACAATCCATGTCAATATGTCAAATAAATTTTTAAAAAAATTCTCTGCAGATTTAATGAAATTTGTAGGAAAATTTTATGAGTGGTAGAAATTGTTGTAGAATCAAAATCTATGATTTAAAAATTTATTAAAATTGTGAACCAGCGAGTTCGAATACAAAACTAAATGATGTTGGATTGATTCACAAATAGTGAGTTGGCTCATTGGTTGGGGGTTGTGGTTGGTTTGGAGCTCGGTTTAGGTTCGATGCCGGGCAGGGATATTTAATTTTAAAAACTTGTTTTTATTACTCCTATTAGCTAAAATTGCATCAATTTGATCAAGACTGTTGTTAAATCATACTAGAATATTAATAGAATATTTGTAGATATTTTTGTACAAATTTAGAGTTTAAATTTGGAGTAAAATCACATCACTTATTGAATAGTATATCATGATGATTATTTTGAATTCTTTAAGAATACTTAGTTATTTTTATAACACCCCGTACTTAAGCGGGTATATATATAATATTATATAGAAATATATATATATATGAGTGAGAAAAGGTGGTTGGCCTATAGGATTTCTATAGGCTATGGATTAATGGATTAAGGGTTGTGGCCTATAGAAAGTGCCTACGGGGCTTAGGCATTAGTATTTGCATTAGATGAGAAGAAAATGAGATGGGTGGGTGTATGCTATGTTGGTTGGGCGTGAGGTGGGAATATCCCACATCAAAAATGGAGGAAAAGAAAGAGTGAGTTATATAAGATTTACCAAGTGATAAAAGGTACCTAACGGTTAACCACTGTAACGCGCCGATTCCCCTATACGGAGAATTTGAGACACGATCCAAGACCTTTACCTTCAATTAGTCACAATACATAGAAAAACGGAAAAATTTAAAACTTTTTATTCAACACAAATGTATTACAAGTCCGAATGTTATAAAACTGCAATACATTATATCACTGTTACAATAATGTCTTACAAACCCAAGTGTTACAAACCTTCAATAAATTTACATCAGAGTACAACGAATAATTAATAACACTTGGTACTTCACTTGGATGATTCTAAACATAAAATAAATTACAACATATATTACAATTGAAATAAAAATCAACACTGTGCTTCTCTTGCCTTGAGTCCTCCTGAATCATGTACATGTACTTCTGCAATCCAGGTACCTATTTGAGTGGGGATGTCAGTATATATACTGATGCTAAATTCTAATTACAAGCAACTGAAACTCAAATTTAAACAAACAGATTGATGAAAAGAGAAACGTGTATAAGTAATTGATGTGTTAGTGTACGCTATGACTTAGACTCTAATGCAAGCAAGACTCTGGATAGTATGCAGCCCATAAATACATATGCCCATATCAAGTTGTTTCTTCATATTTAGGGATTTGAACCTGCATCATGAATTTTACTCTTATACTCAACCTGTTCCTAAAGATACAACATTACTGATGAGGTTGCTCTGAAACGGTCTAATCCCACTATTCACAGTCATATAGTGGTATCTCTGTTTGCCACTATTGCCCGTCGTACCGGACCTCACTCAAAAATCAGAGGAACACCCAGAGGTACTACAACATAGGTTAGCTCGAAGCATCCCCTGTGGCCCCTTAGCTCATAGACAGTAGTCTAAGGCCTGTTCGCTTATCCCTGACTTAGAACATGATGGAATTCTGGGGTCCATCCCCTTGTTCTGATGGGAGAACTTATCCCGTTCTTATCATGGCAGTTCAGAAATTCACAGACGAGATACGGATACCGTGTTCCCATCTCGTGAGAAGGCACAGACCGTATCCCATTGACAGGAAGGGAACAACAAATAACGCCACCTAGTGCTAGCCTATAGGACAGGTCGGATCATAAGGTATCACTCCTAATACCAACTCTTTCCCTTCAGCGAAATAATAGATTAAAAGGTTATGTAACAATGGTTACCAGTTACTACCCTAATGATGTCACTAACCCTAAACAATCCGAGGGATGACAACAGTACTAACACAACATGCTAGGTCTTAAGTTAGACTTCGGAAGATAACATTGCTAGGTGCTCAACCTAGACTTTGTAGGATCACCAAGGATCCTGTTCACAGCCCATCGATCCAAGACTCTGGCAATGCGAATTTATTCGCATGCTACTACCCTGAACTTGGATTTTGTCTATGTTCCCGGCTCGTGATCAACCTACACCGGTTAAGATCTGACGGCGCACGAGGGGTGACTCGTCCACAGTCCCCGAGGAGTAAAATAAATACACACCTTGTTGGTCGATAGCCCCTAGGACAATGAAATCACCCTAGACGTGCACAACAAGCTGACTACTAGCTAATAAGCTATATACGAGCTAACAAATCACATACAGGTTAAACGAGCTACGTATGAAACAACAACCTACATATGAGCCATGTGAGCTGCGTATGAGACAACAACATATAGACGAGCCAAATAAGCTACGTATGAGACCAACAACTACATACGAGCCGGACAAGCTACGTATGAGAAAAATAACTAACATACGAGCCAACTACCTACGTATGAGCCAAACGAATTACAAAGAGACAACTAGATACGTATGAGACAAACGAATCACATACGAGCCAACTAGCTACGTATGCGACAACAAACTGTTAATAATAAGCGTGAACTATTTCCCAACATAAACATGCTATTGCATGACTTATGAGCACAAGCAACACTTATTACTCATAATCAAGTGCATGATTTAAACCACTAATAATTTCCGAAAACTCTAGCTAACATGAATTATAAGCACGTGGAAATACATAGAAATCCTAAATACGTGCTTGATTAGGGTAAACAACCAAACATTTCAAACAGCGAATCAGCTCAAAAATCAATCCGCTGCTGAAATATTGCAAAATTCACAAAAAATGCTACGCTAATCGGAATCTAACAAATTTAGACTCTATGGAAAGGTATAAACCTCTACTACAATTCTCTAGTTGACAACCACCTCAAATTCAGCCAACAAAAGGCGAGAAAACTTGTAATCATTCCAAACAAAGCCCAGCCAAAAGAAGTTACTGCCGTACATTGTAAAATTCATAATTCTTGCTATGCTTATCGGAATCCATCAAAATAAGACTTTTTTGAAAGCTAAGAACCTCTACTACAACTTTCTAGTAGAGAACTTTCGCAAATTCAGCCAACAAGAGTTAGAAAAAGCCCCTAACATATCAATAGTGAATTCAGCGAGAAAAGCCAGTTGCTGTTAACTTGTAAAAATCATAACTGATGCTATGCTTACCGGAATAAAACAAAAAACAGACTTTTTAGAAATTTGAGAATCTCTACTGTAAGGCTCTAGTTGACAACTTTTTCAAATTCAGTCAAAAAAGGGTTGGAAAATCCCCAAACATCTCAACAGTGAGCTTAGCCAAACAGTAGGCTAGTGCTGAATCTATAAAAATTCATAACACTTGCTATGCTTATCAGAATCTAACAAAACAAGAATTTTTAGACAGCTAGGAACTTCTACTACAATTCTCTAGTTGACAACTTTCTCAAATTCCGTCAACAAGAGTTAGAAAAATCCCCTGACATTCCAAACAGAACTCATCAAAGAAAACTATATGCTGGAAGCTTGTAAAATTCATAACAGATGCAACACTTATCGGAATCTAACAAATTTAGACTTTTTGGAAATGTGAGAACATCTATTATAACTCTCTAGCTGACAACCTTCTCATATTCTGTAACCCGTGTTTTCCCAAAAATGTATTTTTTGTGTATTTTCTGTATTTAAAATTTTTGCAAATTATTTTTTTTGGTTTTCAAATTTTCTGTCAAATTGTACTATTGGATCTTCTATTTAAATCTATCAATAATTTTATTTGTTCTCGGTTATTATTAATATGTTTATGATTATTATTGTTGTTGTTATTATTAGTATTCAGTATTATTATTATTACTATTATTTTTATTATCATTTTTATTATGGATATTATTTTGATTGGTTATTAAAAACCTAGTTCTATTTATAAATTAGATTTGTAGTTATTTTAAATAAAGTTTATTGTAATGTAAATTACATTATTTTATAAATTATGTTTTATTGGTTATTTAATTTTCTAATTGGATTTTTATTTAAAACCCATTACCCCAATAAACCCAAACCCAATAACTATCCTAACCTAAAACCAATACCCATTCTCCATACCCCAAAAACTCTATTAAAACCCAAAACCCAATTACATACAACCCACCGTATATATATTTTCCCCTACCCTATTTACACTATTCACTAAACCCAGCCCCCTACCCGCTGTACACCTGCAACCTAAAACCCATGTTACTTTAGCCGCCACCTAACCCTTGTCCCTCTCTTCATCCCTACATTTATACCCCCATTGTAACCCATGCAAGCACCAGCCGCCTTCCTCTTTCTCATCTCTCCCTCCCGCTCCCTCGTCTTCCTCCCTTCAGCCAGATACCAGCAGCTTCAGCACCACTGTCGACTGACTGCAGTCGCAACCACCTCTCCCTGTTCCTCTTCTCCGTAGCACCTCCCAGCTGCCCGTCACGTTGCAGTCACAGCAGCGATGGCGACCACCATCATCCTGTCGCACCACTGTGACAGCAACTCCCTTCATCCCCTGCTCCTTCGCCGACCAGCAGCCGTTAGCACCAGTGCACCGACCCCTGTGCACTTCCCTACCTTCTCCCGCAGTCAGCAGCTTCCCTGGCGGCATCGCAACCCCCTGCCCGTCGTCGCCGTTCGCCGTCAGCCCCGCCCCAGCCACTGCCACCTGCCGTCCGAGCTACCAACAAGCCATCGCAGAGCACCACTGCAAGTTGCTGTTGATTAAGGTTTTGATCAACTTTGAGTGTGAGCCATCGATCATCATGATCATCATGATCATCATGTTCCCTTTGATTGATTGATTCATGATCGTCGATCACCCGTGATCTTGATCTCTTGATCTCGGCCGTTGATTGGTTGATCCCTTGATCTCGACCGTTGGATCTGCTTGATTATCATCATCTTCATCATCTGAGCTGGACCATCCGATCTTGTTGATATTGATCTTAATCTTCGATCTCAGCCATCCGATTGTGTTCGTGATCTTCGTCTTCATCTTGTTTCTGATCTTGTGTTCGTGATTGGTTCGTGATCTGTTCGTTGTATTTGTGTTCGTTCTTGGGAATCCGTTCCTGTTATTCTTGTGCTTGCTTCACCGTTTTCATCGTCGTCTCCCAGGCAAGTAACATGTATTAAATTCCTTTGCAAATACAAGTACTAAATACCGCCTGTAGTATAGTTGGGTTCTAGAGATAACTTGTATGTGAATCTCCTTGTTGATTTTGTATCCATAGTGATGATTTGACCATGGTTGCCTCATGACATACATGACATGATATAACCTAGGAATGACCACATCTTGTTGCATATATGCGTGTTGTTCATATAATATCTTGTGCTCGTTCGTGTTATTCGTGGTAGACTTGTTGGGACTTGTGGAATACCCTTTACCATGTTGTTTGGACATCTAGTATACTCTATTTTGTGTTTGATTGTGTTTTGGATGACTTTCGTATGAACTAGTGGATTTTGTGCATGAGATGTATTTTCAGTTTTGCTGGCTTTTCTCATTTTGGTCAGTATTTTATACCTTATTAAGGTCAGTATTTGAAAATATTTTGTGAATATGAGTTGTAGATAATTCTGTCTATTTTCCAACCCTTTTGACGGATCTCAGTTAAAATTTTTGGTTGGTGAGTTATGTCTATTTTACTACAGTAGTTTCGAAAGATTTCCAGATTTTAATTTCTATGATTCTGAAGAGTAATATATTTTTATTCTTGTGTTAAAATTATTATGTAGATTTGAGATTTTGCTCAGTATTTCTAGACTTGATTGGGGTTTACCCAGAATTTTGGTGGATTTATTTGAGAAGTTTTACAAACCTTTTCATGCTTGCAAATAAAGATTTTACATGCAGAATTTTACTACTGTTCAGTAAAGAACCTGATTTTCGACCTAATTCTACTTGATGTTTCTAAAATCTTTCTGAATATGAAAGTTAGCCTACTGTATCTATTTTATCACCCTTTTGGCATATTTGGATTTGGGTTTATGGTTTGAGAGATATGGTTGTTTTCGTACTGTAGTGTTTGTGATTTCAGATTTACAAAACTACTGCATCTTGATGTTTTCTGATTTTACTTGGCTACTCTTTTTTTATCGAAAAATTATGAAACTTGTTTTTTCTGTTACTATACATATAGGGGAATACTCCAGAATTTTTGTGGATTTAATTAATGAGTTTTCATGCTGTTTTCCTGACTTTGAATACAAACTTCTGATTTCTACCTGAACGTGTTTTCTGGATTCAAACTTGTTTTGAGACTTGTTTGTGTGAAATACTATATGACTTATATATATGTTTGCTGGATTAGGAAGGGAGTCTATTTTCCAGATTCTTCGACGGATCCAGATTTGCATGTTTGTGGCAACAGAAATCCCTAATTTAGTGCAATACTGTTTTACGGTCCCGAACTAGAATTTTCGTTGTATTATCCTGTTATGAGTTACCTTTCTCCTGTACATGTTTATCTTGCAACCTGAACATGTTACATGATCATGCTATGTTATTCTTGTCCTGTTTGTGACACATACAAGCATGTTTGATAATAATAACAAAATAAACAAGTCGGGGTTAAGGGACAGATCTAGTAGTGAAAAATATATATAAATGTGTACTTAGAAGGGGGCCCATGTTTCCCATTTTGATTCACATTGATACATGAACATGTTGATCCATAGACCTATTTGTTCATGTACCTGTTACCTGTTGATGCATGGACCTATTGGTTCATGTACCTGTTTCGTGTTGATGCATGGACCTATCGGTTCATGTACCTATTACCTGTTGATGCATGGACCTATTGGTTCATGTACCCATTACTTATTGATGCATGGACCTATTGGTTCATGTACCTCTTACTTGTTGATGCATGGACCTGTTGGTCGTGTACCTGTTGATTCATGAACCTGTTGATGCATGAATCGGATGATTCGTGTACCTCTTTGATTCATGAACCTGTTTCCTGTTCCTATTTTCCAGATCCCTGAGTACACGGCCCTATGGACTCCACTACGAAATCTAAATGCAATTTGTTTGAATGTAGCAACCATGTGATAAAAGTTGGTGCGCATGAAGTGCTACCTAGATAGTAATAATACAAGACTTAACATGACATAACTTACTCACCTGGTACATGCGTACCTGTTACATGATTTCCTGTACATGCTACTTGACACCTGTATACCTGTTTACTTGTTCACCTGCTTGCATGTTTAGTTGATACCTATTAGCTGTTTACCTGCTTGCGTGACACTTGATACTTGTTTCCTATTTATATGATACTTGTTCACTTGACACTTGATACATGCCACTTGTACTTATTCATCTTGCCATGCTAGTATTCTATTTTGTTATCATGCATATTCCATGTTATTAGTTAGTTTTTTCCATGTACTTATATCTTGCACAACAAGTGGCCCATAACTTGCATTGACAGGAGTTTGTTTTCTTCTTTCTCTTCCTGCAATTTATTAAATTGCAGATTTTGGAGATCAGCTGCCAGATGGAATAGGCGAGATGAGATACCAGATGCTAGAGTTTTGCTGTCATGATTTTCCTTCTATTATTATTATTTTCTGTTGCTATTTGAATAATGTATCTTGTACTTGGAATTATTTTTATTTGGGCAATGTAACCCAGGATATTGACTTATTCAGATCTGGATTATTTGAGATTATAATATTTTGGTTTCAAGTATTCTTGTTGGTATTTGATTCATATGTGCATGCTTGGTTGATTCTTTTGCTGCCGACTCTGATTATTCTTGTGAAATGTTGTAAAAATTCCGAACAACTTATGAATAATGAAAATCATTCGCTGGACTTAGTCGCGTATCCGCATTCCGTATTCTCTTTTGGAAAGCTGGGCGTGACAAGGTTCTTAGCGGTATCAGAGCGAGGTTTGGCTAATGTATTAGTTTGACTGATATATTAGACAAGCTTGGCTCCAACTGGGATCGGCTCAACATTTTACCAACCATGCATGCATGAATGAATTATAATCAACTTGATCTAAAAACTAGTCTTATTCGATTCATTTTGATCTCTTCTTATTCTATCCTTTGACTCCTTGTTCTTCTGTCTTTTTCAGTCATCCTTTTTGATTGATTTCTTCTTGGGTATGAATTCATTCTTTCGTACCCGTATTCCTTGATTCTGATGTCATCCATTCTTTTCTTTTTTGTTTGATCGGTCAGTCAGCATCCCTGGGTGCTATTGGAAGAGTCTTCCCCGATCAGAGTGGCGCAGCAGTAGCGTTGTGGGCTCATAACCCACAGGTCCCAGAATTCCTTTGTTGTTTCTCCTTCCTTGCATTGTTTGCTTCTCTAGCCCTTGCATTCGTCTTCATCCATTGACTCATTGGCTGGTCTAACTCTTCCTTGTCCATCATTTCTTCGATTCTAGCTTTATCTATTTCATCATCTATTTGCTTTGTTATCTTGCAAGTCTTGTGTTGTTTCTTCTTCATTTTTGATACCAGTTACTTCTTTCTTGCATTCCATTTTGCCATCATGCACCCATTAGCTATTTGATTCAATTTTCCCCCTGTCCTTTCTCCCTTTGATTTCAGTTCTACCTACTCCCTATCTTGCTTTGTTATCCTGTGTTGTTTCTTTGCTTTTGATATTGTTTACTCTCTTTCATGCATTCCGTTTGACATCCTTCTAATCCATCTTCTTTCTTTTTCTGGTGTTGCCATTGCTTTGTTCCTTCCCCTTTAATCCTCTGTTTTGTTGCCCTTCCCCTAGTTTGTTTTCCCTTGTCCTATGTACCGCCTAAGCAAATTTCGAGGACGAAATTTTGTTGTAAGGTGGGTAGGATTTGTAACCCCTGTTTTCCCAAAAACGTATTTTTGTGTATAAAAAATTTTCGCAAATTATTTTTTTCGGTTTTCAATTGTTTTGTCAAATTGTACTATTGGATCTTCTATTAAAATCTATCAATAATTTTATTTGTTTTCGGTTATTATTAGTATTATTATTATTATGTTTATGTTTATGATTATTATTGTTGTTATTATTATTACTATTATTTTTACTATCATTTTTATTATGGTTATTACTTTGTCTGGTTATTAAAAATCTAGTTCTATTTATAAATTAGATTTGTAGTTATTTTAAACAAAGTCTATTGTACTGTAAATTACATTATTTTATAAATTATGTTTTATTGGTTAATTAATTTTCTTATTAGATTTTTAATTAAATTCCATTACCCCAATAAACCCAAGCACAATAACTGTCTTAACCTAAAACCAATACCCATTATCCATACCCCAAAAACCCTATTAAAACCCAAACCCCAATTACATACAACCCACCCTATATATATTTCCCCTACAGTGTTTACTCTATTCACTAAACCCAGCCCTCTACCCGCTATACACCCGTAACCCGAAATCCACGTTACTTCAGCCGCCACCTAACCCTAGTCTCTCTCTTCATCCCTATATTTATACCCCCATTGTAACCCATGCAAGCACCAGCCGCCTTCCTCCTTCTCAAATCTCCCTCCCGCTCCCTCTTCTTCCTCCCGTCAGCCAGATGACAGTAGCTCCAGCACCTCCGTGCATTTCTATTTTTCTATTTCTCAACTTGCATTTCTATTTTTCTATGTTTTTTTCGTAAACTTGTCTGGTAAGTCGACTGAATTTCGGCTATAAGTCGACTGATCAAACTTGTATAAAATACTCTTCTTTTCTGACGCTACAGTCGACTGCACTTCATTTTTCAGTCGACTAGACAGTACAAAAAGTTCAAGTTCTTAATTATTTTTGATACAACACTATTCACCCCCCCTCTAGTGTTATTTGCCTTGCCTACAGGATCCTGCACCTGGTATCAGAGCTTGGTTGAGTGCAATTGCATCTACTTCAAATGCAAACCAATACCATGAAGGCCAACAGACAAAGGCCACTTCTATTCGATGGAACAAATTACAACTATTGGACGTGTAGAATGAAGATCTACCTTCAGTCCATCAACTATGAGATATGGAACATGATTGAGACAGAATACACCGCTCCTACAATTCCTTATGCACAATGGAACGATAAAATGAAGGGTAACACAATGAACAATGCAAAGGCGATGAATGCTCTATTCTGTGCTCTAACCAAAGAGAAGTTCAATCGTGTGTCCAATGCAATAACAGCGTATCAAATTTGGCACACACTCGAGGTAACTCATGAAGTTATTAATAAATTTAAAGAATCTAAGATATTTGTTGTTGTTCACAGGTTCGAGATGTTCTGTATGAAGGAGAACGAGAATGTGTCAGATGTGATAACACGGTTCACGGGCATTACAAATTCTTGTGGCTCTTGGAAAAACGTACACTAAAGCAGAAATGGTGAGGAAAGTTCTTCGTGTCCTAA
Source organism: Hemerocallis citrina (assembly GCA_017893485.1). Lineage (NCBI taxonomy): Eukaryota > Viridiplantae > Streptophyta > Magnoliopsida > Asparagales > Asphodelaceae > Hemerocallis > Hemerocallis citrina. The sequence continues at coordinate 383,511,268 of CM030358.1, read as the reverse complement.
TCCCCGAATGGAAGAAGAAGACCACCGCCATAAAAGAAGCCAACGATTTAACACAATTTTCTCTTGAGAATCTTGTGGAAAACCTTATGGCATATGAAGTTCAACTAGAAGAACGCAAGAATGATCTAGAACCTCAACAAGAAAAAAAGAAGACACTTGCTTTCAAGGCCATGTCTGACTCCGAAGATGAAGAAAAGATAGACATGTTCACTAGAAAGTTCGAGAAGTTTCTTAGAAAAGGTAAATTTAATTCCAAATTTAAAGATACTTATGAACTTCCCATTTGTTTCAAGTGTAACAAAACATGTCATATGAAGAAGGATTGCCCATTAGAAAATGCAAAATTAAAAGAAAAGGCTCCTAACTTCAAGAAGGACAAGTACACAAAGAACAAGTATATGAAGAACAAGAAGGCATATCAAGCAACTTGGGACGATAGCAACTCTTCATCGGAAGAAGAGAATGACGAGTCAAACGAAGTTGCGAACGTATGTTTCATGGCCACACAAAACAAAGTAAGTGATAACTTTGACTCAAATGACTTATTAGATGCTTTCAATGAGGTTTTTCAAGAACTCATGAAAGAGAAAATTAGAGTTAAAAACTTAGAGAAAATCAATCAAACACTTTCTCAAGAAAATATTGACTTTAATATTGAAGTCAAGTCATTAAATTCTCGATTTTCTAATTTGGATATAGATCTTGTATCTCTTAAGAAAAATTATGAAGACAAATCCAAGAATATATCTAAGTTTAACAAAGGAAAGGAGAATTTAATGAAGTTCTCCAAAATCAAGTTCAATCCAATAAGAGATTTGGACTTGGTTTTCAAAAGTCTCTTGAAAAACATCATGTTTCTAAGAATACTAGTAGTAATAAAACTGATTCTATTTCTAGTGTTAAGAACAAATTATATGAGTTTTTTGAGAAACCAAAAATTATTTTTTTCCATAAAAGTAGTAATTCTGTAGTTCAGACCAGTCGACTGAACCCTAATTTCAGTCATCTGTCCAGAGGTTTGGATTCTTATTCAAAGAGATGAAAACCTCAGATAAGTCGACCTATTTCATCTCCCAATCGACTGACTTCTCATAACAGTCGACTGAAAGGTACAATAAAGTTAACTGGATAGTGTAAGAATATTTGGGTTCCAGTCAATCTGAATCTAAATGATAGAATTATTTATATAAATTCTTTTGTTCTTAATATTTGTAAGTCTATTAATTATATTCCTGCTTTTGGTTGTAAATCAAACTCACTTTGGGTTTGGTTTCCCAAAAACTAATCCCTTTCGGACCCAATGAAAAGGGTACCATATTCACAATGATTATTTTATAGGTACCTAAAAGAGAACGTTGGATACTTGACAGCGGATGCTCCAAGCATATGACAGGTCATGCTAACCTTCTTTCTTCCATATAAGAAATAGATAGAGAAACAATCACATTTGCTGACAACAACAAAGGGAAAGTTCTTGGAATAGGCATGGTCGGTAAGAACACTACCCCTACTATAGAAGAAGTTTTTCTTGTTAGTGGTCTTAAGCATAATCTGTTAAGTATTAGCCAATTGTGTAATAAGGGATATAAAATTACTTTTGAAAAATATGCATGTTTAATTTATGATTCTTCCATGCAAAAATGTAATTTTTCAAGGTTTTATGAAAAACAACATCTATGAATTATGTTTAAAACCAATGAATTCTCTAATGTTTTTTGTTTAGTAGCTTCTAACAATGATTCTTGGCTTTGGCATAAGAGATTTGGCCATGTGAATATGAAAAATATTGCTAAATTGTCTAAGTACAACCTAGTTAAAGGACTGCCAATACTATCTTTTAAGAAAGATAAGTTATGTGATGCATGTCAACTAGGAAAACAAGTCAAATCTACTTTTAAGACAAAAGAAATGATTTCTTCTAGTAGGCCTCTCGAATTAATCCATATGGATTTATTTGGTCGTACTAGAGTTGCTTCTTTAAATAAAAGTAGAAATGTATTTGTTTTAGTAGATGATTTTTCAAAATTTACATGGGTTTTCTTTTTAAAACATAAACATGATGCTTTTGAAGAATTTGCAAATTTTTGTAAATGAATTCAAAATCAAAAATCTCTAACCATAGTCACTATTAGAAGTGATCATGGTGGAGAATTTGATTATGAAACGTTTTCAGAATAGTGTAACAAGAATGATATAACACATTCGTTTGCATTTTCTAGAGCTTCACCACAAAATGGAGTGGTCGAGAGAAATAATAGGACATTGCAAGAATGTGCACGTACTATGCTTGTTGAAAACAATTTGCCTAAGTACTTCTGGACTGAAGCTGTTTCTACAGTATGTTATGTTTTAAATAGAATATTGATTAGGCCTAAGCTTAGGAAAACTTGTTATGAACTATTTTTTTAAAGAATTCCTAAAGTATCTTATTTTAATGTATTTGGATGCAAGTGTTACATTTAAAACACTAAAGATAATTTAGATAAATCTGATCCTAGATCTAATGAAGGTATCTTCATTGGATACTCAAATAGGAGTAAGGCATATAGAATTTTCAATAAGTCAACCTTGACTATTGAAGAATCTATGCATGTTTCATTTGATGAATCATTGCCTTTATCTACTGTTATTGAAGATGATGAAATTGATTCATCACCTTTAAATAACGTTATTAAATCACTAGAGTAAACTACCCTAGACAAGTCGACTGATAAGGATATTAAGTCAACTAATGTGAATCAGTCGGCTGATGGACTTGTTAAGTCGACTGATCCTATTGTGATGACTCAAACTTTACCAAAATTGTTTGTTGAAGTTAGAGATCATCCCCATGACTTAATAATTGGTGACATCTCACGTGGTATTCAAACAAGATCTCATGTTAACATGATTTTTCATACGGCTTTCTTGTCCGATTTTGAACCGAAGAATATACAAGAAGCTTGTGAGAATGAATTTTGGATGACTGCCATGCAAGATGAATTAAACCAATTTATAAGAAATGATGTATGGGATTTTGTTCCACGACCTCTTGACCATACTATAATTGGTACCAAATAGGTATTCAAGAATAAGTTAGATGAATCAGGACAAGTCATTAGGAACAAGACTAGGTTAGTTGCTCAAGGATAAAATCAAGAAGAAGGAATCAATTTTGATGAAACATATGCTCCTGTTGCTAGACTAGAATCAATTAGGATCTTATTATCTTTTGCATATTTTATGAATTTTACACTCTTCCAAATGGATGTCAAGAGTGCTTTTCTTAATGGTTTTATTAAGGAAGATATTTATGTTAAGCAACCACCCGATTTCGAACATGAACAATTCCGAAACCACGTTTTTAAATTGAAAAAGGCTTTATATGGTCTTAAACAAGCACCTTGTTCTTGGTATGATCGGTTAAAGACTTTTCTCTTAGAAACTGGTTTTGAGATAGGTAAAGTAGATATTAGCTTGTTTATTAGAAGAATGAAGACAGATATCCTAATCATACAAATATATATATATGATATAATTTTTGACTCTACTAATAGTAATCTCTGTCAAGAGTTTGCTAATACCATGAAAAATGAGTTTGAGATGAATCACATGGGTGAACTCAATTATTTTCTTGGACTACAAATAAGGCATTCTCCAAATGGCATATTCATTAATCAAGAAAAATATGCTAAGGAATTACTCAAACGGTTTGGCATGGATAGCACTATTAGTAAGACCACACCTATGGCTACTACTACACTTGATAAAGATGAATTAGGTAAGAGTGTCGATCAAAAACTCTATCGAGGTATGATTGGCTCACTCTTATATATAACCGCTAGCAGACCAGACATTATATTTAATGTATACTTGTGTGCTAGATATCAGTCGAATCCAAAAGAATCTCACTTAAAAGCTATGAAACGTATTTTAAGATACATTAAAGGCACCTCTGACTATGGTTTATTTTATCACCGCATCGAAAATTTTTAACTTTTGTCGTATAGTGATGCTGATTTTGCTGGTAGTAAAACTGATCGTAAAAATACTAGTGGAACTTGTCACTTTTTGGGACATTCACTAGTATCTTGGTTCGGTAAAAAGCAAAAATCGGTATCCCTATCTACTACAGAAGCTGAATATGTTGCTGTAGGTCTGGCTTGTGCCCAAATTTTGCGAATGAAACAAACTTTAATAGATTATGGTATTTCATTTTCAAAACCTGCTATAATGTGTGATAATACCAGTGCTATTAATTTATCTAAAAATCCGGTTCAACATTCACGTACGAAACATATTGATATTAGACATCATATTCTGCGTGATCATGTTTTAAAGGGAGATATATCTTTGGACTTTATTTCTACTAATAAACAAATAGCAGATATATTTACCAAACCACTTAAGGATAACACTTTAATCAACTTTAGAAGAGAACTAGGAATTTTTTGTTTTCATGATGTTTCTTGAACATTTATCTTGTGTAAGTTGACTTAAAAATATGTTTCAGTCGACTGACAAAGTATTTTTTTTTCGTTGTCTATCTTTAGATTGAATTTTATGTTCTGCACAGTCGACTGTGTACTGTACCACGTCGGCTGACAGAAGTATTACTTGATGTTTTCGTTTGATTTTTATTGCTCTCGACTAAGTCGACTTATCTTTAAAACCAGTCGACTGTCATGACATCAGTTTGCTTTTCTGATTTGAAATGACACACTTTTTGTAGTAATTTTCTTTATTCGAAATGGTTTACATGTTGTTTGTTTCTTCTCTCCTTCTATTTTTTTTTTGTTGATGACAAAGGGGGACAAAAAAAGATATGTTTTGTCTTGTGTATGCATGTTATTACTTGTGTGCATGTTGTACAAAAGTTAGGGAGAGCATTTCATCACATGTTTACATCTTTACATTACTTCATGATATGTAATTATTATTATTGTAAGTTATTGTGTTGTCATCATCAAAAATAAGGAGAATGATGATTCTTGGTTTTGATGACTACAACACAATACAAAGTTGTTCTATTACTTTTATCTTGCAGGATGTATCAAAGTCAATACCATGGTGAAATACACAAAGGCAAAACAATCTAATGAAGCTTTCAAGAAGAATTGATCAAGCAAGCTTCAAGACATAAAGACAAAGGCTCAAGCTCAAGTCAAAGACTCAAGTTCAAGACAAGATTCAAGTGCTTCAAATGTTTTGTAAAAAGTGTCTCGTAATATTGTATTTTTTATTCTTTGAGTCTTAGAAACTTGTAATAGCCTTGTCAGACACACACTCACACATATCTTTTAATAATTAAGTGTTTTACAAAATTAAAACATCGAAACGAGCTTGAATAAGTTCAGCTGTTATGTACCAGTCGACCGTTCCTTGGAACCAGTCGACTGTCATAGTACGAAACTGTCTGAAATCATACAAGCTTTGGCCAGTCGACTCATTATGGCAATCCAGTCGACTGTTCAAGTCGTTTCGACAGTATTCTGATTTTAAAACTTGTTTTTCAAAATCAAATATTTTTACTGCCGTTTGTATGGCATTTGGGATTCAACCTCTCAACGTCCAAACGTTTCTAACTCTATAAAAAGAGTATAGAACTCATTTGGCAAAGGTTCCCATCAATTCCAAACATTTTTCTTTAAGTTTCAAGCTTCTGTGTTTTAGAAGAACAAGCATTTCAAAAGCATACAAATTCTCTAAGTCTTGGTTCTCTGAAATTCAGTCTAGTATAACATCAAATTCGTTTTAAACTGATTTCAAAAGTTAATCTAATAGCCACTATACAAAAGCACAAATCACAAACAAGGCTATAGGTTATTGTAAACTCTTTTTGTTGTTGTTCTTCACTCTCGGGTTGTGAGAGTGGTCCTCTCGGTTGGAGAGTAGGGCTATTGGTTGTAGAGTCGGTTTTTTACTCTTGGGTGTAGACTGTGTTTGCTCTCTCTAGTGGTGAGAAAGGTCTATGGGTTTGACATAGTTGTTGTCAAAACGCCGTAGGGTATTCTTGTACTTTTTCAAGAATAGTGAAAAATCTCAAGTGGGTTGCTTGGGGACTGGATGTAGGTCAGGAGGACCGAACCAGGATACATTGCTGTGTACTTTGTGCTTACCTCTATGTGGTGGTTGTATTTTCTCAACTTGCATTTCTATTTTTCTGTATTTTTTTCGTAAACTTGTCTGGTAAGTCGACTGAATTTCCACTATAAGTCGACTAACCAGACTTGTATAAAATACTCTTCTTTTCTGACGTTACAGTCGACTGTACTTCATTTTTCAGTCGACTGGACAGTACAAAAAGTTCAAGTTCTTAATTATTTTTTATACAACACTATTCACCCCCCTCTAGTGTTACTTGCCTTGCCTACAGGATCCTACTCAGCAGCCGTCAGCACCGGTGCACCGACCCCCTCTGCACTTCCCTGCCATCTCCCGCAGTCAGCAGCTTCCCTGTCGGCATCACCGTCAGCCCCACCCTGGCCACCGCCACCCGCCGTCTGAGCCGCCAGCCAGCCATCGTAGAGCACCACTACAAGTTGCTGTTGATCAAGGTTTTGGTCAACTTTAAATGTGAGCCATCGATCGTCATGATCATCATGATCATCATGTTCCCCTTGATTGATTTATTCCTGGGCGTCGATCACCCATGATCTTGATCTCTTGATCTCGGCCGTTGATTGCTTGATCCTTTGATCTCGACCGTTGGATCTGCTTGATCATCATCATCTTCATCATATGATCAGGACCGTCCGATCTTGTTGATCCTGATCTTGATCTTTGATCTCAGCCGTCCGATTGTGTTCGCGATCATCGTCTTCATCTTGTTCGTGATCGTGTGTTCGTGATTGGTTCGTGATCCGTTCGTTGTGTTTGTGTTCGTTCCCAGAAATCCATTCCCGTTATTCTTGTGCTTGCTTCGCCATTTTTATCATCGTCTCCCAGGCAAGTAACTTGTATTAAATTCCTTTGCAAATACATGTACTAAATACCGCATGTAGTGTAGTTGGGTTTTAGAGACAATTTTTGTGTGAATCTCCTTGTTGATATTGTCTCTATAGTGATGATTTGACCATAGTTGCCTCACGACATACATGACATGATATGACCTAGGATTGACCACATCTTGTTGCATATATGCGTGTTTTCATATGATATCTTGTGCTCGTTCGTGTTATTCGTGGTAGACTTGTTGTAGACTTGTGGAATACCCTATACTATGTTGTTTGGACATCTAGTATACTCTATTTCGCATTTGGTTGTGTTCTGGATGTGTTTCGTATGAAATAGTGGATTTTGTGCATGAGAAATATTTTCAGTTTTGCTGGCTTTTCTCGTTTTGATCAGTATTTTAGACCCTATTTAGGTCAGTATTTGAAAATATTTTGTGAATATGATTTGTAAAGAATTCTGTCTATTTTCCAACCCTTTTGACGGATCTCTATTTCGATTTTTGGTTTGTGAGTTATGTTTATTTTACTACAGTTGTGTCAAAAGATTTCCAGATTTTATTTTCTATGGATCCTGAAGAGTAATATATTTTTATTATAGTGTTAAAATTTTTATGTTGATCTGAAATTTTGCTCAATACTTCTAGACTTGATTGGGGTTTACCCAGAATTTTGCTGGATTTATTTGAGGAGTTTTACAAACCTTTTCATGCTTGCAAATAATGATTTTACATGCAGAATTTTACTACTGTTCAGTAAAGAACCTTATTTTCGACATAATTCTACTTGTTGTTTCTAAAACCTTTTTCAAAGTGAAAGTTAGCCTACTGTATCTATTTATCACCCTCTTGGCGGATTTGGATTTGGATTTATGGTTTTTGAGATATGGCTATTTTCGTACTCCAGTCTTTGTGATTTCAGATTTACAAAACTACTGCATCTTGACGTTTTCTAATTTTACTTGACTACTCTATTTTTATTGAAAAATTATGAAACTTGTTTTTTTGTTACTATTAATATAGGGGAATACTTCAGATTTTTTGTGGATTTAATTAGTGAGTTTTCATTCTATTTTCTTGACTTTGAATACAAACTTCTAATTTCTAGCTGAATGTGTTTTCTGATTCAAACCTATTTTGAGACTTGTTTATGTGAAATACTATATGACTTATATATGTTTACTGGATTTGGAAGGGAGTCTATTTTCTAGATTCTTTGACGGATCCAGATTTGCATACTTTTGACAACGGGAATCCCTGATTTAGTGTAGTACTGTCTTGTTGTCCTGAACTAGAATTTTCATTGCATTATCTTGTTATGAGTTACCTTTCTCCTGTACATATCTATCTTGCAACATGAACCTGTTACATGATCATGCTATGTTATTCTTTCCTTGTTTGTGACACATACATGCATGTTTGATAATAATGACAATAACCAAGCTGGAGTTAAGGGAAAGATCTAGTAGTGGAAAATATAAATATGTATACTTATAAGGGGGCCCCTGTTCATGTGGATAAATGAACCTATTGATGCATGGACCTATTTGTTCATGTACGTGTTACCTGTTGATGCATTGACCTATTGGTTCATGTACCTGTTACTTATTGATACATGGACCTATTGGTTCATGTACCTATTACTTGTTGATGCATGGATCTATTGGTTCATGTACCAGTTACTTGTTGATGCATGAACCTGTTGGTCGTGTACCTGTTGATTCATGAACCTGTTGATGCATGAATCGGATGATTCTTGTACTTGTTTGATTTATGAACCTATTTCCTATTCCTATTTTCCTGATCCCTGAGTACACGGCCCTATGGACTCCACTACGAAATCTAAACGTAATTTGTTTGGATGTAGCAACCATGTGATAAAAGTTGGGGCAATTGAAGTGCTACGTAGATAGTAATAATACAAGACTTGACATGACATAACATACTCACCTGTTACATGCTTACCTGTTACATGATTTCCTGTACATACTACTTGACACCTGTATACCTGTTTACCTGTTACATGTTTACCTATTCACCTGCTTGCATGTTTACTTGATACCTATTAGCTGTTTACCTGCTTGCGTGACACTTGATACTTGTTTCCTGTTTATATGATACTTGTTCACTTGACACTTGATACATGCCACTTGTACTTGTTCATCTTGCCATGCTAGTATTCTATTTTGTTATCATGCATATTCCATGTTATTAGTTAGTTTTTTTCATTTACTTATATCCTGCACTACAAGTGGCCCGTAACTTGTATTGACGGGAGTTTGTTTTCTTTTTCTCTTCTTGCAATTTTTTAAATTGCAGATTTTGAAGATCAGCTGCCAGATGGAATAGGCGAGATGAGATACTAGATGCTGGAGTTTTGCTATCATGGTTTTCCTGCTATTATTATTATTTCCTGTTGCTATTTGAATAATGTATCATGTACTTGGATTTTGATGTGTCTAATTTATATACAAATATTTGTACTCATTTACCAATTAAAATTGCATGTTTTCGTTGATATTGACTATAATTCATCTAATTTCTATAAGATTTCATTTAATTAATTATTTTTGAAGAAATAATATTTTCGATGCAAAAAGTATAGATTTGTGGAAAAAATCAACAAAAAAAATAAAATAATGGAGTTATTAATTTTTAATTTTTTGTTGAGTTAAAAATGCAAACTAATTTTAGAAGGATTTTTAACGAGCTAATATGATTTTTAGTTAGTTTAATTAATTTTAAACTAATTAATTTTATTTTATTTAAAAATCCTAATTTCTGCTATTATTTTGTGTATGCAGAAGTACGTGGTTGAAAAAAGGAAATAAACGGAGAAAAGAGAAAGAAATAAATTTCAGATCAAATAAGGAAGGAAATAAACAAAAGAAGAAGGACCACTCTACAAAAAGTGCAAACCCTAACTCTCTTCCCGTCTCTATAAATAAAAGCAAAGGGAGAGAGTACAATTTAAGAGGTGACGGCTGAATAAAAATAAATAAATAAATAAAAGCAGAAAAAGTTAGAGAGAGAGAGAGCCGGCTCTCTCTTGCGGCTCAGAAAAAAGAGAATAAGAAGCGACAGCGACATCAGTATCTGCTGACCTGGCGTCAGCTTCCTCGGTGTGCTTCACGACGAAACCAAGGGAAGGAGAAAGGCGGGTCCCACGTGACAGGTGGCGACTTGACGTGCCTGTCGGCTGACGTGATAGCGCTGACAGGCGCAGCTGTCCACTGCTTGGCGCGGGTACCAAGGCTGCTGACGGCGCGGTCTTCAAGACATTCTTGGGCTTCAGATTTTGAGACAGAAGAGGGGTTTGCTTTAAATTTTGTATTCTTTTTGTATCTCTTCTTCTCTATATTTTTAAATGCAATCCAAACATTTTTATTAATTGCACATTGAACATGAACTGAATTTATTGTTCTAGAGGCTAAGATGTAGCCGAGTTTTGTAGAACACAAATTTTAATTCCTTATTATTACTCTATTTTTCCGGGTTGTGTTTTAATTTTTATTATTTATGCGTACAACATGGTGGATAGACATTTGTATGATTTTTCAAATCATAAAGAGACCGAACAGGTTATTTGTGATTAATAAAAATTAACACCGCATATTGGAGGACGTGACCGTTAAGAAATCCAAATTTTCAATTAATAATTTGATGGATAGGCGAAGAATTAGTTGAGAATAATTTTTAGACTACGTGGATAGAGTGGTTAATATCTTTAGGATTTTGGTCTACAATTTGGAAAGATAATATCTTTATTCATAAGGAGCTATAATTTGTGTGTGTGATAAACGAGGTGAACCAAGAGCCCTAGAACAAATTTTACCCTTAACAAAGTACAAAAGCTTCAAAGTTTCACAGCCCTCTCCCTCTTCACAAATTTAGTTAGCTTTAAGTAGATTAATTTAATTTAGTTGTTTTATCATTTCTAAATTTTGATCTTCCAAATAGTGATTAATCTAGTAATATCGGTACTCAATAAAATATCTAGTCCCTGTGGGGTCGACACTCTACTCATTTAACTATATTACTTGTGCGATTTTGTACACTTGCAAATATTCAACATCAAGTTTTATTTGTATTTGGCCAATTTGACCCAGGATATTAACTTATTCAGATCTGGATTATTTGAAATTATAATATTTTGGTTTCAAGTATTCTTGTTGGTATTTGATTCATATGTGAGGCTTGGATGATTCTTTTGCTTCCGACACTGATTATTCTTGTGAAATGTTGTAAAAATTTTGAACAGCTTATGAATGATGAAAATCATTCGGTGGGCTTAGTCACGTATTCGTATTCTATATTCTTTTTTGGGAAGCGGGGCGTGACATATTTTGTCTACAAGAGGTAGAAAAACTCTGAGCACCCTAAATAGTGAGCTCAGCCAAAAAGGCCAGTTGCAGTTTAACTTGTAAAAATCGTAACTCTTGCTACACTTATTGGAATTCAATAAAATAAGAGTTTTTTGAAAGGTGAGAACCTCTACTACAATTTCCTAGTTGACAACTTTCTCAAATTCCGTATAAAACTCAAGCTTTCCAAAAAAATTTTATACACATGCTTGAAATCAACCAAAAATAGCAGATTGTGAAACATGAAAAATTCATAACTAATGCTGCGCTTATCAGAATCCTACAAAATTAGACATTTTAGAGAGGTGGAAATCTCTACTACAATTCCCTAGTTGAGAATTTTCTCAAATTTCTTATAGAGCTCAAGTTTCCTGATTTTTTTACACATGCTTGAAATCAACCCAAAACAACAGATTGCTGAAACTTGAAAAATTCATAACTCATACTACGCTTATCGGAATCCAACAAAATTAGACATTTTAGAAATGTGGGAACCTTAACTAGAATTCCCTAGTTGATAAGTTTCTCAAATTCCTTATAGAACTCAAGCTTCATGATTTTTAAACACATGTTTCAATTTAACAAAAAACTGCTGCTTTTTGATGGTCGCTATTTTGGGGAAGCAATTTGTTTAACTTAACGAATCAACCCAGAAAAATCTATAAAGTTAGAGCATGGTAAGAACATGTATGAGAGCCTCTCATATTAATTTGGAGTCAAAATTCCAACTTTAGCACATGTTATTAATTCCTAACCATCAAAACTACATACTAGTTATTAAAGATTGGATCTTTAGGGTTTTTATTTGAGTTCTACCACTTCAGTCCCTTCATGTGTTCAGTTTTATCCACTATATTCATATGTACATGATTTAGTCCGAGCTGTTCAATTCATGAACAATAATACAATAATAACAACAAATAAAATCAACAAGTAAGAAACCCCCACCTTATTTTCTAATAGGAAGAACTAGCCTAGCTCTTCTCCTCCTTGTTCTTGCTCCTCTTCAAGAACAACCCATGAAAATTTATCCACTCTATTTTTTTGATTTGATCTCTCTTTCTTTTCTTTTCTTCTCAATCAAACAAAACAACTAGAAGAAGGAGAAAATATGAAAGGAAGAGAGAAAGAGATGAGAATGGAGTGAAACAAAAATGAAAAGGGGCTCTTGCCCTAGGGTTGGCCGGCCATGGGGTGTATTTATAGGAGGGAGGGGTGAGGGTGGGTGATGTGGATCGGATCCTAGGGTTGAGATCCAATCAAGTGACCAAATGGCTAATATTAACTCTTATCTCATCAATTTACTCCTAACCATCCATTTTGATCATGATTGATCAAAATAATAGATATTTTTCTCAAAATCACATACTACATGATTTTGTACAAATGTACGAAATCGATACAATACATATACGTACATACATCTATATATACAGATTATGTTTATTAATTAAACCAAACAATCTGTACAAATAATATTTTAATTCCGAGAATAAAAATAAAATAATAATAAAATAATATTTATATCAATTCGGGAGATTACAGTACAAAATTGATACAATACATATATATACAGACTAATGTACATATACAGATAATTTTTTATTATTTAAATTGAGTAATCTTCACCAAAAATAATTCGATTCTGGAAATAAAGATAAAATAATAATAAAATAATAATTTTTAATATCAGACCGGAATATTACAGATATTTTCTCAAAAACGAATATTTCATGATATCGTACAAGTGCACAAATTCGATACGATACATATATATACATTCTAGTATATATATAAGATAACCTTTATTTGTTAAAACTAAGCAATTTCCATAAGAAATATATTAATTTTAAAATAAAAATAATAATAATATAATATCCCACTAGGATATTAAAACACTCCCTCCTTAGAAGATTTCTGTCCTCAGAACTATGTTTAGTTAGGAGAATAGAAAATGTCCACACACAAAATAACTCAGGGAAAGAAAGCATAGTTATTTTGTGTGTGGACATTTTCGGCTCCCAAGTTCGTGGACATACATCTTTCCGGCTCCCAAGTGGCTTCCTCCACGAACTGGTTCATCCAAAAATTTAATCTTGATCTCACGCTGCCTGTTGATTCATTCAAAATTGAGATGTAATTCTTGCATCTCGTTCAGAAACTACTGACACTGGCACTCCATGTAGCTTCATTACGCCTTCAATGTAGACTTCTGCTAATTTCTCTAGCGACCAAGTTGTCTACACCAGAAGAAAACATACAGGCTTCGTCAACCCGTCCCCAATAACCCAAATTGAGTCATACATTTTCGAACTTCTGGGTACTCCTAGGATGAAGTCCATACTGATATTCTGAGATTTTCCTTCATCAATTTTCCGCTTAAGTGCTTCAATACCTGCATCTCCTGCCTAAGCCTTCTGACTTGCTCACTTAGACTCGGTTGCAGCTTCCATCGTGCCAAAACTGAGCTCTAATCTTGAGTAATCACTTCAATATTGGCTTGCCTGATCATCATTTTAGCTTCTCACTTCCCTCACGATCTTCGACTGAGGCCAATCCTTCACTGGCTCAATCATTTGCGGTTAGGTAGCCACTCCATCCTTAGAATAAGACATGGCCTAAGAACACCAATTTTGACTTCCAGGACTCTCACCTATAATTTGCACAAAGCTGATGCTCCTATAGTTGTTCAGAACTGCGGTCAAATGCTCAGTGTGCACTTCAATATTTCCTGCAAAGTCCAACTCTAACAAATCTATGCTTAGGGTCTTTCCTCCGATTTGGAGTTTATAGCCCTTATAGAAAAAATCCGTAATGAGGATTGCTCTAGATGGTGTAATCAACGAAACCCAAATCTACAGTCGCCTCCCAGTCACATCTCAACTTCTTTAGAAATAATTCAGACAAAAGAATATGATGAACAAAAAACGGTTGCCTGGATTTCATATATATATATATAAACCCATTTGGTTACAAAAGTGTTACATCATATATTACTTGTTAGTGTAAATAAAATTCAAAGTACAGCTTTTAAACTTAATTGCAGTTCCAAATGCACATACTAGTAATGGCTGTCATGCCTTCTTCAGCTTGCTTTCAGTAAGTGCGAACTCTTACACTTGGTGAACAGGCTCCTTCCCCTTATTGTTTATCTTCGAGGCTAATCTGCCGCTATTCTTATGAAACTGGGGACAATCTGGTCGGATAAGACAAATCTTCCCATATTTGCAACAGACACGGGTATCTATCTGAGGGTCCTTCCTCAGGCACTGGCTTATGAAATGACCATGCTCACCACACAGCAAACAACTCTCTGGCTTGGCACCTCCAAGCTTGCCATCTGATTTCTGAATCTCCTACATTTGCCCATGGTTCTTGAACTCTCATACCGGTGCAGATCTCTTCCCTTGTAGTCGTGGACAGACTAATTTCTTGTGCCCAACTTCCTCACAGAAATAGCATACTACAACCTTGGTGGTCCCCTGGACTTGCTCCTATTCATGCTGCAGTCGCGCCAATCTAGAATTAATGTGTTCCCTCTCCTCCGCTAGGCCTGTTAATATAGCTATGTAAGCATCACCCAGTTGCTTAGCTCGACGACCTTTCCTGGCCCCGTACTTCCTTAGCTTCCTAATTCCCAAATGTATGCCGTCCGCCGCCGCTATGCGTTGATCCACACTTAGCCCCTGTGGTGGTGAAGGCAATTCCGTCTTGAGGTTAGCCTGTAATGAAATCTCCTTCCGCTCCTCGCTCAAGATCATCGGGTCATCCATCAGAATTGGCTCACTCACTTCCATCAGCACATCCTCGGTTAGGATATCCTCAAATACCATCCTTCAAATACGTACACAGGAATTAGTCCAGATATAGAAAATTATAAAACATAAAAGAAACAATAATATAAATTATAATCATCTACAACTAGCTAAACCCGACTCCTATAAGGCATTCAAGTCAAATTTTCCTACTGTGTTGGACTGTAAATTGAAGTCGGCCTTGATTCTGCTCTGTAATGCCCCGATTTCCCTATACAGAGAATTCAAGATATGAACCAAGACATTTACCTTCAATTAGCCACAATACACAGAAAAACGAGAAAATTTAAAACATCATATTCAATACAAATGTATTACAAGTCCGAATGTTATAAAACTGCAGTACATTATATGAGTGTTACATTAATGTCTTACAAGCCCAAGTGTAACAAACCTTCAATAAATTTACATAAGAGTGCAACAAATAATTAATAACACTTGGTACTTCACTTGAATGATTCTCAACATAAAATAAATTACAACAGATATTACAATTGAAATAAAAATCAGCATTAATTGTGCTTCTCTTGCTTTGAGTCCTCCTGATTCCTATACCTGTAGTTCTGCAATCTAGTACCTATTTGAGTAGGGATGTCAGTACATATATTGATGCCAAATGTTGATTACAAGCAGCTAAAACTCAACTTTAAACAAACAGATTGATGAAAAGAGAAGCGTGTATATATAATTGATGTGTCAGTGTATGCTATGACTTAGACACTAATGAAAGATTAACTAATGCAAGGATGCACTTATTCTAATGCAAGCAAGACTCTGGATAGTATGCAGCCCATAAATACATACGCCCATATGAAGTCGTTTCTTCATATTTAGGGATTTGAATCCCGCCATTCGCAGTCATATAGTGGTGTCTCTGTTTGGCACTATTGCCCATCGTACCGAACCTCACTCAAAAATCAGACGAACACCCACAGTTACTACAAACAGGTTAGCTCGAAGCATCTCCTGTGACCCCTTAGCTCATAGACTGTAGTCTAAGGCCTATTTGCTTATCCATGATATAGAACATGACGGAATTCCGGGGTCCATCCCCGAGTTCTGACAAGAGAACTTATTCAGTTCTTATCATGG
The DNA here is from genome assembly GCA_017893485.1 of Hemerocallis citrina. Lineage (NCBI taxonomy): Eukaryota > Viridiplantae > Streptophyta > Magnoliopsida > Asparagales > Asphodelaceae > Hemerocallis > Hemerocallis citrina. The sequence goes on along the minus strand of CM030358.1, from coordinate 383,495,066 downwards.
CACTTCAGAAATTAACAGATGAGATACGAATCTTGTGCTCCCAACTCGTGAAAAAGCACAGACCGTATCCCTTTGACTGAAAGGGTAAAACCAATAACACCACCTAGTGCTGGCCTATAGGACAGGTCGGATCATAAGGTATCACCCCTAATACCAACTTTTTCCTTCGGCGAAATAATAGATAAAATGTTTATGTAACAATGGCTACCAGTTACTACCCTAACGATTTCACTAATCCTAAAAAATCCGAGGGATGACAACAGTACTAACACAAAATGCTAGGTCTTAAGTTAGACTTTGCAAGATAACTTTCTAGGTGCTCAACCTAGACGGTCCAGGATCACCAAGGATTCTGTTCACAGCCCATCGATCGGCAATGCAAATTTATTCGCATGCTACTACCCTGAACTTGGATTACGTCTACGTTCCCGGCCTGTGATCAACCTACACCGGTTAAGTTCTGACAGAGCACGAGGGGTGACTCGTCCACAGTCCCCGAGGATTAAAATAAATACACACCTTGATGGTCGATGGCCCCTAGGACAATGATATCACCCTAGAGGAGCAAACAAGCTGCGTACTAGCTAATAAGCTATATACGAGCTAACAAATCACATACGAGCTAAACGAGCTACGTATGAAACAACGAACTACATATGAGAAAGGTGAGCTGAATATGAGACAACAATATACATACGAGCTAAATAAGCTACGTATGAGACCAACAACTACATACGAGCCTGACAAGTTACGTATGAGCAAAACAACTTACATACGAGCCAACTACCTACGTATGAGCCAAACGAATTAGATATGAGCCAACTAGATATGTATGAGACAAACGAATCACATACGAGCCAACTAGCTAAGTATGTGACAACAAACTGCTAATAATTAGCGTGAACTATTTCCCAACATAAACATGCTATTACATGACTTATGAGCACCAGGAAAACTTATTACTCATAATCAAGTGCATGATTCAAACCACTAATAATTCCATACAACTCTTGCTAATATGAATTATAAGCACGTGGAAATACATACAAATCCTAAATACGTGTTTGAATAGGAAAAACAACCAAACATTTCAAATTGTGAAACAGCTCAAAAGTCAAGCCACTGCTGAAATATTGCAAAATTCATAACAAATGCTTCGCTAATCGGAATCTAACAAATTCCGACTCTATGGAAAGGTAGAAACCTATACTAAAATTCTCTAGTTGACAACTTCCTCAAATTCAGCCAACAAAAGGCGAGAAAACTTGTAATCATTCCAAACGAAGCCCAGCCAAAAGAAGTTACTGCTGAACATTGTAAAATTCATAAATCTTACTATGCTTATCAAAATCTAACAAATAAGACTTTTATGAAAGCTAAGAACTTCTACTACAACTCTCTAATTGACAACTTTCTCAAATTCAGCCAACAAGAGGTAGAAAAAGTCCCTAATATATCAATAGTGAACTTAGCCAGAAAAGCCGGCTACTGTTAACTTGTAAAAATTATAACTGATGCTATGCTTACTAGAATATAACAAAAATAGACTTTTTAGAAAGGTGAGAATCTCTAATTGCAATACTCTAGTTGACAACTTTCTCATATTCAATCAAAAAAGGGTTGGAAAATCCCCAAACATCTCAACAGTAAGCTCAGCCAAAAGGCAGGCTAATGTTGAATCTATAAAAAATCATAAGACTTGTTATGCTTATCGGAATCAAACAAAGTAAGACTTTTTAGAAAGCTAGGAACATATACTACAATTCTCTAGTTGAGAACTTTATCAAATTAAGTCAACAAGAGGTAGAATAATCCCCTAACATTCTAAACAGAACTCGGCAAATAAAACTATATGTTGGAAGCTTGTAAAATTCATAACTGATGCTACACTTATCGGAATCTAACAAATTTAGACTTTTTGGAAAGGTCCGAACATCTACTACAAATCTTTAGTTAACAAACTTCTCATATTCTGTCAACAAGAGGTAGAAAAACTCCGGACACCCTAAACAGTGAGCTTAGCCAATAAGGCTAGCTGCAGTTTAACTTGTAAAAATCATAACTTTTGCTACGCTATTCGAAATTCAACAAAATAAGACTTTCTAGAAAGGTGAGAACTTATACTATAATTCCCCAGTTCACAACTATCTAAAATACTTTATAAAACTCAAGTTTTCTGATTTGTTTTACACATGCTCGAAATCAACCAAAAACAGCAGATTGCTGAAACTTGAAAAATTCATAACTTATGCTACACTTTTCGAAATCCAACAAAATTATACATTTTAGAAAGTTGGAAACCTCTACTACAATTCCCTAGTTGCCAACTTTCTCAAATTCCTTATAGAGCTCATGTTTCCTGATTTTTTTCCACATGCTTGAAATCAACCAAAAACAGCAGATTGCTGAAACTTGAAAAATTCATAACCCATGCTACGCTTATCGGAATCCAACAAAGTTAGATATTTTAGAATGGTCGGAACCTCTACTACAATTTCCTAGTTGACAACTTTCTCAAATTCCATATAGAACTCAAGGTTCCTGATTTTTAAACACTTGTTTGAATTTAACCAAAAACAGCTATTTTTTTATGCTCACTATTATGGGGAAACAATTTGTTTATCCTAACGAATCAACCCAGAAAAATCTACAAAATTTAGAGCATGGTAATAATATGTATGAGAACTTATCATATTAATTTGGAGTCAAAATTTCAACTTTAGCACAAGTTATTAATTCCTAACCATCAAAACTACATACTAGTTATTAAAAATTGGATTTTAGGGTTTTTATTTGAGTTCTACCACTTCAATCCCTTCATGTGTTCATTTTTATCCACTAGATCCATATGCACATGATTTAGTCCAAGTTGTTCAATTTATTAACAATTATAACAATAATAACAACAAATAAAATCAACAAACAAATCAATAAGTGAGATACCCCCACCTTATTTTCTAGTAGGAAGAACTAGCCTAGCTTTTCTTCTCATTGTTCTTTCTCCTCATCAAGAACAACCCATGAAAATTTACCCACTCTATTATTTTTTATTTGATCTCTCTTTCGTTTCTTTTCTTCTCAATCAAACAAAACAACTAGAAGAAGGAGAAAATATGAAAGGAAGAGAGAAAGAGATGATAATGGAGTGAAAGAAAAAATGAAAGGGGCTCTTGCCATAGGGTTGGCTGGCCATAGGGGGTATTTATATGAGGGAGGGGTGAGGGTGGGTGATGTGGATTGGATCCTAGGGTTGAGATCCAATCAAGTGACCAAATGGCTAATATTAACTCTTATCCCTAATATTTACTCATAACCATCCATTTTGATCATGATTGATCAAAATAATAGATATTTTTCTCAAAATCACATACTACATGATTTTGTACAAACGTACAAAATCAATACAATTCATATACGTACATACATCGATATTATACAGATTATGTTTATTTATTACACCAAACAATCTACACAAATAATATTTTAAATCCAAGAATTAAAAAAAATAATAATAAAATAATATTTATATCAGTTCGGGAGATTACAATACAAAATTGATACAATACGTATATATACAGACTAGTGTATATATACAGATAATTCTTTATTTGTTAAACTGAATAATTTCAACCAAAAATCTTTCGATTCTGAAAATAAAGATAAAATATTAATAAATTAATAATTTTTAATATCAGACCTGCATATTACAGATATTTTCTCAAAAAATGCATATTTCATCATTTTGTACAAGTGCACAAAACCAATACGTTACATATATATACCTACTATATGTAGATAACTTTTATTATTTAAAACTAAGAAATTTCCATAAAAAATATTTCAATTTTAAAATAAAAATAAAAATAATATAATATCCGACCGGAATATTACAACCAAACCTTTTGATGGCCGCCTGTGAGGGGGGGGGGGGTTGTTAGGATTTTATTTCTTGGCATATTGTGCGCATGTGTAGCCGCGTACGCAGCTGAGCCGGGCTCGGGGCGTTACAATTTTTGAATGAGGTAACTTGGAATAATTGAGATAATCAAATATAAATTGGGGAATTCACTTGGGTGGAAATTATAGTATTCCATTTAAGGAGTAAACTCAGGAATATTTTATTTCGTGATGAAAGATTAAAATGTAAAAATTTATTCAAGAATGTGTGTACTATATGACAAAAAAAAAAGAATTACATCCTATAATTTGTGAAAGATGATTTATATGACAAATAATGAAATGAGCAAAGAATATATTTTGGGGAAAATGACATGCGTTATTTTGTAAGGATCATTATCAAGTCGAATTGATTTTGAGATGTGTAATCTTGAAATGGACAATTTAAAGAAAATGAATGAAAATTTTAAATAATTTGTAATGAATGAGAAATTGTTATGAAGAGGTTAAGGTTAATCTGGAGGATTTTTATGTTGAGATGGATGGGTTCTAGGAGCTAAGCGAGGCTCGTAATGTCCGGCAATTTTGATGAATGAAATTTTATGAAATGGTCAATATGGACCTGAAATGTTGTTGAGTGAGTTTATGTCCGACAGGGTAAGCTTGTTATAGACCATGATAACTAAATTTTAATTAAGGACAGACACTAGAAATGAAGATGTAATAAAACTTGGGCAAACGTAAGTGGAGTATTTCTATATAGTCAAGAGGTGGATTCCGGGACTATAGACCTAGTCGGGCTTCCGGGACTGTGGTTTCTTGCAGAGCGAGACGAGCCTTAATTAAATTCAGGATTATGATTGACCGGGCAGTGGATTCCAGGTTCATGAATAGTCTGGCGAATAGGAGGCAGATCTCCAACATATTCCGAGGTTAGAGCGGCACTTGCGGGATGTTCGCACGATGAGGATTCTATATATTCGGGCGGTGGATTCTATGACTGAAATTCATACTCGTGGAATGTCTAAACCTTGATTTTGTTACCTAGTAGGATTTTCATGAAAATGGATTGAACCCTATTATGAGGAGTATGTTAAGGGATTGCCCTCGGACCTATGTAGTATGAGATGCATATAAACCGAACTAGTGTGCATTAGTGCACTACAAGTGTGAATGTCTGTATTAGACATTAAGTGCATTATTTCATACCATACACTGACATGTTTAGGATAGTCACCTTTCATATTTTTTTTTTACATTTAAGTTTGTGATTGCTAAAGTAGAAGAATGCATCAGTTGTATGCAACTGATGTGCCCGCAGGTTTTCTAGTTGCATGATTGAATTTGGCATGGATTTGATGTCACTATGAGAGAGGTCACAAGATTGAAGAGCTTTCAATATCGTATGTTGTATAGTACTTATTCATTTCTACTGTGTTATTATAAAGAACGGTGTTGTAAATGAAAAGTTTTAAATTCCTTGTATTTTTGTACAAAATTGAAGTAAAGATCCTTTTTTTTTGCTACGAAATACCTATATTTGGAATTCTGGGCATTACAGCATGAGAGGCGACGCATGAGGTGTGAGCCAATTGGTGAACAAATTCGCGAGTGACGTGGTATCCATGCCGAGGAGTGAAGCGTGAAGCGCGAGCAAATTTGCGAAGAAATTCGCGAGTGACCCGGAGTTCCATGCCGAGGAGTGAGTGCAACCAGTTGGGTGAGAGTGGGTGAGTGGCGCTGGATCTGGTTCTCACGTGACTACATGGTTACAGATGAACCATTACGTAATTTTGTAGTTATCGAGGAGATGTCACGTGATGAGGATTATCGAGAAGTCGCGTTATGCTTTATAAGATCCCCCCCCCTTCTCACTTTCTAGGATCACTTTCTCTTTCTTTAGCCAGAGCTTTTCTCTCTAGAACAGCTATATCGTACACCAGTAACCAGGTAAAGTGTTTTTATCATGTCTATGGATCAATCTGGCAACTCTGTCTTGTATTCTAGCAGGGGTGAGTCATCTTCGCAATCTTTGTCTCAGTCATTTCCATCAGCGACAACATCTGAGAGATCATCCCATCAGGGTTCAAAGTGGAGGAGTGCTCAAGCCCCATTCTTATTTCTTTCGAAGGGGGAGGAGAACAGAAAGTCGAAGGAGCCTCTGATCAATAGGAGTGGAAGGGAGTTCGAACCCTGTTCATGCGCTCTCAGACGAGGGTATAGAGGACGATGAAGAAATGGGAGCTGAGGAGTTTCCATCGAACCGCGGGGATGAGGAATCGTCCTCCGAAAACATTGTGGCCATTCCCCACCTTGGGTGCCTCGGCCACCGAGGAAATCGAAGGGCTTCATCTTTCCCCTAGACATGGACTACGAGCCCTTTGAATACGAGCCTGATAAGGGCCTATCTTGCCCATTCATGACCGGCTCCATCCGGATGTCTTGGGATGACTTAAGCGGCATGACTCATTTTGGTGTGAGGCCGAGGTCACTGGGCCGGCCGAAGATAGAGGCAGACACAACGATGAATTCCCTAACCATGACTGATCCTACCAACATCCAAAAGACTTTCTACATCCCACAGGATTTTGACATGCTCATCCCGAACCCAGGGTTCCGTCAGATCGATAACCTCTCGAAGTGGTTCTACATGTTCCCTCTAGATGCGTTCATTTCAGGGCTCTGCATCCCCATGCACACATTTATTAAGGTGGTCCTGAATTGGATTAAGATAAGCCTCCTCAGTAAGGGACTAACTCCTGGAAGCAACTGACAAGCTTCATCATGCTCCGTCAGAAGAGGGGAGTGCCCTTGATACTCCAATATTTCTTCATGTGCTTGACCCTCAGCGTGGCTTGGGTGTACTAGGGGCGGTCTTTCCACACTCCTCGCAAGAAGTCTCGTGTGGTGCATAACCACCCTGAGGCGATTAAGGATAGGAAGTCGAAGTACTTCATCATCTATAGCCCCGAACCTTGGCATATCCCCACCCATTGGGTGTACAACATCCCGAAGGTCATGACCCCGAAGGAGAAGGACTTCTCCTTAAAGGAGATGGAAGAGTTCATGATGTTGTTCAAGGAGGGGAACATAGATCTGACGAGGGTGACTGTGATGAAGCTGGAAGAGAGTGACTTGAGTCCATATGTGCCCCGTAGATTCTTAGTTTCCTTCCGTAGTAAACCTTTTTACTGTAGCGCCCCGAATTTCCAATATAATATCTCAGAAATACGTCGCACAATTTCCAGAATTAACTTCAATGTAATCATAAACATAACAACCAAATATAGGGAAAATTAAAACATTTTATTACATCAATTGTTTACAAAGCACAGCAGAAAATTAAACACCTTAAATTATAATTTCTTTCTTTTACAACACATTCTTTTACAATTTGCCTAAGTCATATTATCATTCTACCACATGCATCCAATCCCAAGCTAATGGTACTTACCAGTAAAACATGAGGCTAAAGATAACCCTAACCCCCAAAACTACGGGGGTCAGCCATAACGGTGTGAGTGACATCAAAAGAAAATCATCATCAATAAAACATAAATGATAAAGTCATAAAGAACACGTACTAGCAGTAAGAATAAATGAAAAGAATATGAAATAACAATAAATAAAATATGGAAACATCAAGTAAAACTAGACTAAGTGTCAAGTGTAGAAAAACAAGAAATAACATGCATAAAACCAAGTTAAGAAAACACTAGTGCTATTTGCTGACCGTCTAATGCATACTTGTCGGATTCTATGCATCCCACTTTACATAGGTCTGGTGCAAGCCCTTAACGTTCTCCACTTGATAGGGTTTAATCCCTCGTTATGCAACTAATCCCACTACGATGACTACTATGAGATCTAGATAAACTATGAGTATTATCCCATGCCTCAATAATTCCGGAGGTCAATCTCTATTTATAGATAATTTCGGAGACTATTTCACTCACACCTGGGAATCTTCAAGAATACCCTACACCGCAAGCTATGGCGCCTCATCACACGAATACCCCATGAGTGTCGCCTCTACCCCGATAATTCCGGAGACTATTTCACTCACACCGCAGGCCATACTGAGGTCCATAACCCATGTTCTCATTTCATCATATCACCATCTAGTGCATGTCCTTATCTTTTTAAGTTGATTAGTTGATTATGAATTTCCTAGATTTTGGTGTACCCCATCGGACTTAACTCAACTGCTCAACAACGGAGTCTCAACTAATCAAATCACAAAATCTCAACTGATCAACTGATCAACAACAAGGCCTCAACTAATCACAAAATCTCAACTGATCACAAAATCTCAACCGCCGGTAGTTAGGGTCCCACTACCCTCTAGAGATTCGTAACTCAACCATTAACCCAAAGCTTTCAATAAAACTCACAAATCCATCATCAAAATGATTATATGAAGAAACTCCTTAAATCAACAAAAATCCGAATCTATATAATGTACTCATAAAATTCCAGAATTCAAATAAAATATTATATCCATTAAATAACAGAAAACCATATTTTAAAGTCGTAGAATATCACAAAACATTAATTCCTTTGAAAACCACAATTATCTCTCTTTATAAGGTCATAGGAAAGTAATTTAGTTTTTATTATAAACAAAATATAACTCTCTGTAAAATACTGTAATCAGTAGCAAAACATCTATAACATCCCGTATTTTTATTTTAATTAAAAATACATTTTCAATTTTTGTACGTACGATGCACGTACAAACTTTCCCATCTTTATTTTCTTACTCTCATTTATTATTTTAGCATGCATGAGTATTCTTTTAGCCTTTCATTAAACCCATGGACCAAAGAATAGATTCTAGCCCACTACAATAATTAATTAAATTAGTTAAATGCAAGCCCACAAGACAAGCCCATTAATTTTTGGTTGTGCATGGACTCACACATGACATGTAACAATTTTTAATACGTATATTAGAATTATAGGATTTTTAATTATTTTTGTGTGTGTGTGCACTAGTGCACAACACGTGCACGTGTCTAAGGAGAGAGGGAGAGAAACCGGATAAGGGAGAGGAAGAGGCCGGGAGATGGAGAGTTGGAGAAAGTGGGAGAGTGGAAAGTTGAGTGGGTAGTTATTCGGTAGATGAGATTACATTTTAGCCCTTCATTTTGTCCTATAAATACCCCTCTTTTTTCTTGTCATTTCATACCAAAACAAAACAAATCAAGAGAGGAAAAAAAAGAGTTAGTGTTCTTGTTGCATTGGAGGCTTTTTGGAGTGCTCTTGCTAGGAGGAGAAGGACTTGGTGTTGTTTGTTGGAGCTAGGAGTCCCTAGAAGTTGTGCCTCATCATCTTCGTTTGCAAATTCTTCATAAGAGGTGGGTGGTCTTTATGCTTTCTAATTCATAGGTTGAGCATGCTAGAATATGACATTAGTAATGTAGATCTAATTGATGTGGTTATGAAGTACACCCTCATGTTGATTAATTGTGCCATGAAAATTGTAGAAGTAATGTTGTATTCAATATATGCCTAGAAACCATGATGATTAGAAAGAGGAAAGAAAGTAATTGAATTGTTATAATATGTCAGATTATACAAATGAATTGTTACCATGAAATGGGTTAGTTTATGCATATTGAAATGATATGTCAGATTATAATTTTTGCATAAAAGAATTTTTTGAGATCCCCATGGACAATTAAGAGGCATGGTTGATCTTGTTACTGAATTTTAATTAGTATAAATGAGTGCTTGAACTAGTTATAATGAATACAATTCCTAATTTCATGTTTTGAGAAAAATGCTAATTGATGTGTGAAATTGAGAGAAAAACTAATTGAAAGATAGATATATGTTTGTAAAATGGATTTGAAATTCGTTGGCTACTGTTTTTAAATTAATCTCAGTCAGGGAAAAATTTATTTCAGTATACTAAAAGATTGGATTGATTGAATAAACAAGTTTTGTGAAAAATAACTAATCTCAGAACAGTATGAACAAAACTACATTAATGTGATTTCTAACCAGCAGTTGCAAATGGAATTCCTGGCTAGCGAGTGCGCCATAGGGCGGTCACTGTGTTTGGTCAGAGGTCCTGGGTTTAAAACATGTTAGACCCTTTTTATTTTGATTTCGTTTAATTAAACCCAAAACCCGAGAGTTAGTATTTGGGAATTTCGATATGTCATTATGACGGTGAAGTCACTTGGACTTCTTGGTTAGTGGGTGCGCCATAAGGCTATCGCTGTGCTTGGTCGGGGGTGCCTCTGTTCGAAACCCGACGGCGCTATTTTTTTTTTGTTGATTTTTTTTGTGTGGATTTAAGTGAGTTCTCTTGCAAAGAAAAATTTGGAAAAAATATCTAATATTCCTATAAAATGATATAGAATTTAATAAAAATAGTTTTAGAATTTTTCATGTATATTTTGAGAAGTTAAAAGTGAAATTGAGATAGAAAACGAGTTATTTACTTCAAAATTATTTATTTGAGAATATTACTTTTATTTTGAGAAGAAGAGAATTTTTTTTGCCATGTTATGGGTTCTCTTGATGAGATCATATACTTATGTTGAGTAAGAAATACTTGATGTGATTAAGATGTTAATGAGATTGAAATCTATTATAAGTTCATGTAGAGCTTTTTGAAAGAATTGTGAATGAATAAATGAATCATGAATGATGCTAAAATAAGACGCTGATTAAATTGTGAATAAACTAAAGATAAGAATAGATTGAGTTTAATACATGATTATTGATGGGTATGAGTACCCAGAAGTTCTATTACATCAAAGGGTTTGATCTAGAGTTTAGTGAGACTCCGGGTACCGGCATTGTTAAATTAAAAGATTTGAGTTATATTTATGAGATATGGCTATGGAGCTATCTTGATATTTGTGATTAAGTCCTGTAGGGGGAAAAGCTAACTCTAGGTCTGATAATTATTCATGTCTTCAACTTAAGAACTAGGCACTAAGTGAAGATGTAGTAAACTTGGGCAAACGTAAGTGGAGCACTCTATATAGTCAGGCGGTGTACTCTGGGACTATAGACTCAGTCCGGCAGTGTACTTCGGGACTGGGGTTGCTTCGATGGATACGAGCTTTTATTTTAAATTCGGGAATATGCGTATTCAGGCGGATAGTTTGCCTTACTCCAGTGTGTATACGTATACTGGGGCTAGAGGGGTACTTGCGGGAAGTTCGCACGACGAGAAGTTTGTTATAACAAGTCGGGTGGTGTACTCCGGGACTGGGATCCATACTCGTGGAATGTCTAAACCTTGCTTTTATTACTGGGTAGTTTTCATGGAGAGGGATCGAACCCTTCAAAGTAGAGTACGTAGGTGCTTGCCCTCGGACCTAAGTAGTATGGGATTCATAGAATCCGAACAAGTATGCATTAGTGTCATCTTAGTATAAAATATCTGTATTAGGCATTAAGGCATTGCATATACTTACATGTTTACAGTAGTCACATTTAACACTTTACTTGCATTCAAGTTTGTGGTTTGTTAAAGTTTTAAGTTTATTATATTTTCGGCATAGAGAGGATGGCCGTGTATAACATTTTCGTCGGTTGTAAGCAACTGACGTGTCCACAGTTTTATATGCAGAAGATGGATTTTCATGAAGATATAAAGTTGATATGCTGCTGTTGGTTTATTAAAAGTTAAAGATGTTGCAATTTTTTAATTTTTCATTATTGTAGTTCATTTTACCTTCTGTTGTGTAAGTAAATGTAAAAGACTCTGTTGTATTATAAAAAGTTCAAATTTCCTTGTAAAATTGTACGAAGTGAAGTGTAAACATCCTGTGAAACTTTGAATTCAGTCATATTTGGAATTCGGGGTGTTACAGAGTGGTATCAGAGCCACGCTTCATAAGTAATACAAATTTATAAGGAACGACACCCTAGAGTGGACATTAGAGTGTGAGTTTCAACTTATAGAGATTTAAATATAAGTAACTTACGTTTGTGTTGCTCTATATGATGACATTCTCTCCTCCTTTCTCTAAAAGATGGCCAATCATCATGAACCCCAGAATGAGGCACATTGGTCTCTCCCCTTCGAGAATGAAGAGGAAGAGTCAATGGTGGAAGAAGAAGACCCAGAGGAGATAGAAGAGGAATTTCTTGAGTCCAGGGGGATTACTCCACCTCCGCCTGATTTCTCCGAAGAATCCTCAGACGAAGAACTCATTCCAGATGACCAAGATGATATTGTTGCTTCACTTTGAAGAGAATTGGATGCTCAAAAGTGGAGAGTAAACAAGTTGGAAGCGCAATGGGCAGAAGATAAGGAGCGCATTCTGGAGCTGAGTTTTCAAGTGTGCGAACTCGAGAAGGTTCAGCACGTAAATGATCGACACTTTGCCAAGTTGGACCATATCACTTGCTGGGACAAGCAGGAGCGGCATCAGAGATTTGAAGATATGAAGAAAGAAATCTAGGAACTATGGGAAGAGCTCAGAGCAGCTAAGAGAAACCGTAGAATCAAGGATGTCTTTATGAAGAGTGTGATCTTGGGATCGGAGGCAAGCTCTTTGGCATCAACCTCATTGAGTTGGCGGTTTTAGGGGTTGACATCATTATTGGCATAGATTGGATGTCAGTTTATAGTGTCACTATTGAGTACAAGAGCAAGGAAGTTGTGGTGAAGGCGCTAGGAGGACCAGCAGATAAATTTCAAGGGAAGAGGAAGTGTAAGCAGTTGGTAGCAGCTTTGGCAGAGCAGAAGATTCCTGAAGAAGTGAGGCAGATTCTAGTGTTCTGAGATTTTCCAGCAGTGTTTCTTGAAGATCTACTTGGGCTTCCTCCTCATCAAGAGGTAGAGTTCAGCATCTCCGTTCAGCCAGGGAGTGCACCTATTTCCAGCGCACCATACAGAATGACACCGGTTGAGCAAGATGAGATCAAGAAGTAGATCGAAGAGTTGTTGGGCAAAGGATTCATCAAGCCTAGTGCATCACCTTTGGAAGCCCCAGTTCTTTTGGTAAAGAAGAAGGATGGATCGATGAGGATGTATATCGACTACAGAGAATTGAACAAGGTTACAATACAGAACAAGTATCCAATTCCTCGAATCGATGATCTGTTTGACTGTCTACAAGGAGCAGTTGTTTTCTCCAAGATAGACTTGTGGTCAAGATAACACCAAGTCTGAGTAAAGGAAGAAGATGTGCACAGGATGGCATTCCGAACTAGGCATGGTCACTATGAGTTTTGAGTCATGCCGTTTAGAGTCACCAATGCACCAGCTATCTTCATGGACATGATGAACAAGGTCCTGCGACCGTTCATGGATTTTTTTTGTCGTTGTGTTCATCGACGACATATTGGTCTATTCCAAGTCAGAAGAAGAGCATGCCGAGCACCTAGCAGAGGTACTAAAGAAGCTACAGGAGCAGAAACTGTATGCAAAGCTGTCCAAATGTGACTTCTGGAAAACTAAAGTCGCCTTCCTGGGTCACATCATTTCTAAGGAGGGAGTGGCTACTGACCCACAGAAAATTAAGGTAGTGAAAGATTGGGCAAGACCGACCACAGTGAAAGAGATTAGGATCTTTCTGAGTTTAACTGGATACTAGAGAAGATTCATTCAGGGCTATGCCTAGATAGCTGTTCCACTCACAAAGCTTACAAGGAAGAACGTGAGTTTCAAATGGTCGGACTAGTGTGAAGCTAGGTTTTAGGAGTTGAAGGAAAGGTTGACTACCGCTCCCATTTTGGCTTTGCCAAGAGCAGGAGTCCACTATGATGTCTACAGCGATGCTTCCCATCGTGGTTTGGGCTGTGTACCGATGCAAGAGGGAAAGGTAATAGCTTATGGGTCTAGACAGCTGAGACCGCATGAAAAGAATTACCCAACCCATGATCTGAAGTTTGCAGCGATCATTTTTGCATTGAAGCAGTGGAGGCACTACGTGTACGGGGAGGAGGTCAACATGTACATGGATCATAAGAGTCTGAAGTATATCTATCAGTAGAGGGACTTGAATCTGAGGCAAAGGAGATAGTTGGAAGTGTTGGAAGATATCTGACCCGAGATCACGTACCATCCAGGCAAGGCCAATGTTGTGGCTGATGCACTCAGCAGGAAGTGCAGTTTGTCCCGATTGATCACAACTCAGGAGAAGTTGGCAGAAGAGCTTGATCGAGCAGGGATTGAGGTGGTTTTGCAAGGTTTGGGAGCTTCTGATGAACCCAATAATATTCACATTTAGGAGCAATAATCTTAATGCAATTGGACATTTAAATGCTCTATATGTGGTATTTTACTCTTATTTTCTCTTTTCCATAGGAAACAGCCTAAAACAGCAAAACGAAGCAGATTCAGGATTTTGAGGATGATACACAGAAACTGCAGAGCATAAGTCGACTGGTTCTTCAAACAGGCGACTCGACAAAGAGGTTGAAGCTGCTCGGTACAGTCGACTTACTCCAAAGACAGTCGACTTGATTGATGAATTACGAATCTACAGATGTCTCGGCACAGTCGACTAATTACAAAAACAGTCGACTGGTATTTAGCAGAGTTAGAAGATAAGAACAGTTGAATATTCATCCTCATCCAAATCCGAAGCAAGAACCCAGGTCGTCTGTGAATAACAACTCTTCAGTAATCAAGTTAGAGAACCAGGATTGGCAAGTGAGAAGATCGACTCAGATCTATATTCGATGTGTAAAGAGATAGAATTGAAATCTGCAGATGTGGGCAAAAGAAATTATAAAAAGGCTGGAATAAGGAGTTGAAAGGAGGACTTAATCTCTGAATCATCAATCGTCAACCAACAGGCATTATTCTATCAGCATCAAAGAAAGAAGGAGATCAAGTACACTGAAAGGAACGATCCAGTCGACTGAGTGACAGCAAGTCGACTTCTCGGGCCGAACATCATCTGTTTATTTCTTCTCTTTCTAGTTTTTATTTTAATCATGTATTCGAAACTGTTAGTCAATAAAAGTCTTATTATGTGGAACTAATTTCATAGTTGGATAGATTGAAACCGTAGTCATGTAATGCTTATATTCTTCTAAACGCGACTCTATTACTTATTGATTAAACCTGATTGTATTGGTATAAATTTATATGAATCAAGCTTGTTCTCGTGCTCATAAGTGCAGTCGACTGAGAGTGACAGCAAGTCGACTACCATGCAGAACATGAGATTATCAAGTTTGTGTATTATAAATCTGAATCTGTTATATGAGCATAGAGATGACCCGTATCTCGTGCTCATAACTTGTAACACAGGAATCTTTAGGGTTTCTTAGTTTAATCAACTTGAAGGATCTAGATCTGATACCAATTTCTAGAACTTTGAGTGTTTGTTCGTTTCCATTGTTCCTATGTTTTCTTTAAGTGCAACTTAGTAGAGACCATGCTAAATACTTAAGGAAAGAAACGAATCAGAGTAGATACCATGCCTAATTCTTGGCCTAGGAAAACATTAACTTTAAGGAGTAGATACCATGCCCTTAAAGGAACAAACATGAGTGATTAGAGTAGTGTAGAAGGTGACTTAGCATTATTGACTATAGGTGGAAATCAAAGCCCAACTACTTAATAGATATTTGTGATTCAGAACTACTTGATCTAGTTTTAATCTTGTCATTTCTTTTAGAACAACACTTTAAGATTCTTATTTCTGTTTTATTGGTTAGTAAGTTAATTTCTACAATCTCTGTGGAATCGACCCTTGCTTGTCACTACGCTTCTATAAACGATTCGTACACTTGCGAGGTTTTAATTTGTGTCTAGTTTATCTATTTATTTAGATAGCTAGATTGCACAACAAGTTTTTGGCACCGCTACCGGGGATTGTTTAGTATTTTAACTTACAAATCAGTAAAATCTTTTTCATTTTTTTCTTTTTTTAATAAATATTTTTCTTTTAGGTTACAGGACTTTGGTGAATGCACGGGAGACGATCACTTCATCCTGAGCTACTACCTATTGACGAAGAAACAGAACGCACTCTGCACAGACTAGGTCGGCTGTCTGCAACAAACCAGTCGACTGTTGCAAGGAACAAGTCAACTGCACAGAGACCCAATTCACAAGCAACAATGGGTGAGGAAGTACCAAATCGAGTACCAATGCAGGACAAATTCACGCCTAAGAATATTGAGCAACCTTCCTGCATTTCTTATCAACCTAATGTCACAGGGAATATGCATCTATCTCCTCAATTACTTAGCATGGTTCCCCACTTTAGTGGCAAACCAGACGAAGAGCCTCACCTCCATCTGCAAGATTTCTTTGATCTTTGCATAACACAAAGCGTCCAAGGGCTTACCCCTGAACAAATCAGGTTAATCTTGTTTTCATTCTCTTTAAAACTTAAAGCTAAATTGTGGTATAATTCTTTGGAACCAGGATCAATTCAATCATGGGAGCAATTGGCAACAAAGTTCTTGAAAGAATTCTTTCCAGCCCAGAAAACCAAACAACTAAAAAGGGAGATTCAACTCTTCCAACAAAAAGATGGAGATTTATTCTTCGAAGCATGGAAGGATTTCAAGAACAAGCTTCTCAAGTGTCCTACACACAACATGCCTAAAGATGATCAGGTACAAGCATTTTATGAGGGTTTAAATGATACTAACTAGGCAATTGTGGATTCAGCTTGCAACGGAATCTTGATGAGGAAAAGTTGTGAGGAGGCCGTCGAACTATTTGAAGAACTCAGCGAGAACTCACAGCAATTCTCAACAAGGGGAAGAGGCATTTCGAAAAAAAGGGAGTTTACGAAATTTCTAGTAGTAATAACATACAATTAGAAATGGTAAACATGAACAAAAAAATTGATATGCTTGTTAATGCAATGACGACGATGGGCGGTGTAAAAAACCAAATAAAAAAAATTTGTGCAATTTGTTCTCATACGACTGATACGTGTCCCATGTCTTCTTTCACAGATCAGGAGTATGCAAACTATGTAGGACAAGGAGTGTTTCCACCAAAAAAAACCCCTTCTCGAACACATACAACCCAGGGTGGAGGAACCATCCAAATTTCTCATGAAGCAACAATCAAAACAATCAAGGCACTCAATCTTCGCAAGGACATGCACGGAACTTCCAGATGGGAAATGGGTTTGATCGGCCAATTCAAGAACAGAAGAAGTTGGATTTTTAATCCACCGTTCTTCAATTGCTTCAACCGCAACATCAAACAAGCAACCAACAAGGGCAGGCAATTCAGAAATTAGAAATCCAAATCGGTCAAATCGTGAAGGAGTTGAGTGAAAGAAAGGCAGGAGAACTCCCATAACAAACTATACCAAACCGTAGAGGCCAAGAACAGCTCAAATCAGTGACAACCTTAAGAAGTGGTAAGATAACTGACAGCAAAGTTGGAACACACGCAGACGAATCAGATACACAACCATCAAAAGCGTTGGGTTCCAACAAGGTAAGTGAAAAAGGAGGGGCAGTATTGCCACCATTCCCTCAAATGTTAGTCAAGCAAAAGAAAGAACAACATTTATTTGATATCTTTGAAACTCTCAGAAAGGTAGAAATTAATATTCCCCTATTTGATGCAATTAAACAAATTCCTTCTTGTACCAAATTTTTGAAGGAATGCTGTACTCACAAGAGAACATTTCAGGTTAAGGAGGATGTGGCTTTAACAGAGGAAGTGAGCACCGTATTGTTAAGAAAATTACCTCCTAAATTGAATGACCCAGGTAGTTTTACCATTCCTTGCAGGGTTGGTGAGCACTTCTTTGAAAAGGCACTGCTAGACTTGGGGGCAAGCATAAATCTTCTTCCATACTCTGTTTACGAAAAGCTAGGATTGGGGGAACCCAAACTGAAGAACCCCGTATTTTCAAATATAATTTTTATATTTGAAAATAAATTTAAATTGATTTTTGGAGATTTAATTAATATTTTCTAAAAGATTTATCTTCATACACGTGCAAAACACGTGCTAATACTTTTATGAGAAGTTTGAAAATTTAGTTTCCCTTATAAAAAATAATTATTTAATATTTGGGATTTATTTAGTATTTTTCCAGATTTTTTCTGAAATTAATTGGAACTATTTGCAATTTTTGAGAAAAGAAGGACCTTTTTGCAAATTTGACATTTTAAGGGGGTGAAATGTAAAAATGTACATTCTGGATGATTCGAACAGTATTGGCTGAGATTTAGAATTTTATTTTACTTTTAAATCCAAATTTAAACGAATTTTGATTGAATTCCCAAGACAGACCTATATATGTGGAGTTGTATTTTGGAAAGGATTATTTTGCAAAAGTGGGGTAAAACCGTAAACTCCTAATCCCGGATATTTAAAGGATTTCTTTCAGCCGTCATTGGGGAGAAAATACGGAATTTTTTGGAGATTTATTTTGGTGGAGAAAGAAGAAGTTTGGATCTAGCAAAAGGAAAGCTTTTCGTTGAATATTCTCAATTCAAGGTGAGTGACATAAAATTTGTTTTATTGTTTGATTCACGTGAGTGACATTGTGTGTTTTGTTTTGTTCTGTGAATGATATAAATTTGTCTTATTGTTGATCCATGTATGCGAGTGGCAATATTGTTTGATTAGATATTGTGAATGATATAGATCATGTATTGTTGCATGATTCAGGTGAATAATGATTGTTGTTTGTACCATGTTGTGAAATCTACGAATGATTTTGTAGATCTTTGGTTTATAAATCGTATTGCTAAAGACAAGATTAAGATTTGAGTATAATTATGTTCGGATGGTGAACACCTGGATCTTATATATATTAAATCAGATTTAGATTTAGAGTTGTGAAAGAATTTAGTCTTGAGAAACCCTAATAAAAGAATTAGTGATTTAGAACATGAGAATTTGAGTTTTGACATATTTGATGTTTTGAGTAATATATATCCATAATGAGGATTTGTTGAGATTTATCATTTTTTTTCCTGAATACGAACTATTTTCATAAACAATGAATCATTAGAATGCTCCAGTTTTGATTTTTGTAATCAGACCTAAATTTTGAAAAACTGTAGGCCGACAGTCGACTGGTACGAGCCTGCTACTGTATTTTAGAATCCATGAAAAGTCGTTCTGGACAGTCGACCTAGCTCGTAGGCAGTCGACTGGTTCACTGAGAAATTTATTTTGTAAAAATTATTAGTCCATTCTGGACAGTCGACCTATGACTCCTTTAAGTCGACTTACATACTTAGAATATTTTTGAGAAGATTATTGAAATTTACCTCGGGTAAGTCGACCGATTCTCTTATAAGTCGACTTATATGACTTAGTTTATTTTTGTAAAATTTTGGATATTCGTCCTCTGGGCAGTCGACTTACTACAGTATAAGTCGACTGGTACTGAAGGATCTTTGTGAACTTGAGTGTTACTTCGAATGATTGGTTTTCAGATAATTCAGCCTATACCTTGTTTTCAGTTAAGCATTCGATTTTGAGACTTTCAGTTCAGTATTTGATTTGAGATATACAGTTGAGCCACTTTGTTTAGTGGAACTTTGGTTTAGACTTTTTGAGTTTGAGTCTCTAGAGGTGTGTGACCCTAGTATACCGGTGTTGAGTTATTTGTTGAGATCCATAGAGGTATTTCAGTTATACAGTTCTGAATTTAGGTCGGTAGGGTACACCACTCTAGGAGTTCGTTACGTAATTAATTAACCCAAAATTTTTTTGATAAGGACAGGCACTAGTGGTAATATGATGAACGGGAACATGAGTCAAGAACCTCAGTATGGCTTTCGGTGTGGGATTTAATCTCCGGAATTATCACAGTAGATTATTAGTGGTGTGAGATATGTTTCCGGAATTATCACAGTCTTGTGGTGTGGGACAATCTCCGGAATTATCACGGTAACTACTTGTGGTGTGGGATTGATCTCCGGAATTATCGGAGTCGAGGTGAAGCACATGTGGTATTCGCGTGGTGATGTGTCAATGTTTCGGTGTGGGATGATCTCCGGAATTATTCAAGTGAAACATCTTGGGTGTGGGATCCATCTCCAGAATTATCGGGCATGAGATACTTTCCACAGTTTATCTTTATCTCGTAGTAGTCATCGTGTTAGAATTAGTTGCATAATGCAGGGGATTGAACCCTATGAAGTGAAGACGTGAAGGGCTTGCACCGAACCTATGTAGAATGGGATGCATAGACTTCGACAAGTACGTATTAGAGAGTCCGCATATAGCATCTGTGTTTCTTGGCATGGTTTTATGCACGTGGTTTTTCTGTTTTCTACACCTGACACTTAGTTTAGTTCCACTTGATGTTTTCAAGTTTACTGTCATTTCTCACTTCCCATATTCTTATTTAATATATGCTGTTTCAGAATTTGGGAGGTATGTTCATTTATGTTGTTTGTTGATTTTATGTCGCTCACACCATTTATGGCTGACCCCGTTAGTTTTGGGGGTTAGGGATCATCTCTAGCCTCATATGTTGCAGGTTGTTGCTTAGAGTTGGAGGTTGGAGGCTTGAGTTGGTTTTTGAGAAAAAGTGATTTAATAAGAGTTTTGCGTAAAATTGTAATGGCAGTTTTGAGATAAATTTGTGTTGTAAATAAAAGAAATTATGAGTTGAGTTTGTTTAAATTCCGCTGTGTTTTGTAAAAGTTTGTCGTAATAAAAGTTGAAAATTTTAGTGGTGTTGGTTGTGTTTAATATTATATTGAAGTGGATCGCTGGGAATGTACCACGCATTTTCTAAGATATTTTATTAGAAATTCGGGGCGCTACAGAGATTGGTATCAGAGCACGCTTTAATAGTAATACTAAACATGACATAAAAATAACCTAGGTGTGGACACTAGAGTGTGAGTACCTAGGTGTGGACATTAAAGAGTGAGTATCACATAGAACTGAAATATGATGTTTTACCTTTGGGATACAAGTGAAGTTTTGCCAAAGGATATTGATGTCAGTATGAATTGTGTGTGTGATTGCTCTAACTTTTCCCTTGTTTTGCAGTATTCATATTGGTTGCACCCAGGGGCAGGAATGGTGGTAACAATGAGGATGGATCTGATAGTTCTCGAGGAACGGGAATTGATCTTGAGGCTGAATTCGCCAAGGTGTACCGGACTCTGAATGCGCTAATGGAATTTAATTTGGCGCAAAATCAGAATCAACAGCAGAATTAGCAGCCAAATCATGGAGCTGGACAGAGATTGGTTAACGCCGACCCTATCAAGCTGATCGAGTCCTTTAAGAGGATGAGGCCGCCAGTCTTTGAGGGGCAATCTGATCCAACCACAGTTGATGAATGGATTAGAAAGATGGAGACGATCTTTGAGGTATCGGAGACTCCGGCAGCCAGCAAGGTGAAGTTGGCTACGATGCAGCTAAAGAAGGACGCTGGTGTCTGGTGGGAGTTGCTGAAGAGGACTTTGGGAGATCAGCAGTTGACTTGGGAAACTTTTCTGGAGGAATTCAGAGATCGCTTCTTTCCCCTAGATATTCAGGAGAAGAAGGCGACCGAGTTCTTGAACCTTCAGCAGGGCAGCATGACCGTGCGGGAGTATGAGACCAAGTTTGCTCAGCTTTCGAGGTATGCACCAGAGTTGGTCGTTGACGAGGCAAAGAAGGCCAAAAAGTTTGAGCAGGGCTTGAGGCCAAACTTGAGGTCGAGGATGATCCCGTTGGGCATTAGACGGTTCGACAAGCTGGTCAGGAGAGCAGCTATGACTGAGGAGGATATGGACCAGTTCCAGAAGAAGCAAGATACATGGAACCGGAACAAGAGGCCAGCATCAGGCCAGAGTGGGAAGGGATTCCCCGCGAAGCAGGCCAAGTTCAGTGATCCGGTGCAGAAGGCACCTACAGCTCAGGGAGTGACTTGTTATTACTGCAAGGAGGCAGGACATTATAGGTCAGCATGTCCGAAGTTGGCGAAGCAGATTTGTTCCCAATGTGGGCAGGCAGGACATTCTCAGCCCCATTGTCCACAATTGAGGAAGGATGGTTCTGGTGGAAGCAAATTTCAGAAGAGGCAAGGGCGAGTATTTGCATTAACCGAGGAGGACGCTGGTAACTCGGAAGATGTAATACAGGGTATGCAAGAATTCTGATTTTTATTTTGAATCAATGTAATAAGTAAAACCTTTATTTGAGAACAATTTAAGATTGAGTATCATTCTTATTGTAACAGGAGTTGTTTTAATTAATGGAATAAAGGCGAAGGTTTTATTTGACACTGGTTCATCGCATACTTTTGTATCACCAAATTTTGCAAAGATCTTAGGTGTGGAACCTAAGTTATTTCCAGACAGGGTTTTGTCGGTGGCAACGCCGTCAGGTGAAGAGTTGATTGCGGATCGATATTACGAGGGCTGTGATATCGAGATTGGTGGGAGGTTGTTCGGCATTGATTTGATCGAGCTGCAAGTCTTAGGAGTGGATGTCATCGTGGACATTGATTGGATGGCAATATATGATGCCACAATTGAATGCAAGCAGAAGGAGGTGTTGGTGAAAGCACCAGGTGGACCCACAGTGACTTTCCAAGGGAAGAAGAAGATTCCGAAGGTGGCTGCAATGGTATCCAAGATGGCAATTCCAGATGAAGTCAAGGGCATTCCGGTTGTCAGAGATTTTCCTCAGGTGTTCTTGGATAATTTTCTAGGATTACCGCTGCAGAGAGATGTGGAGTTTTGCATCAATGTTCAGCCGGGGAGTGTGCCGATTTCCAAGGCTTCGTACAGGATGGCACCTGTAGAGCAGGATGAAGTGAAGAAGCAGATTGAGGAGCTGTTGAGCAAAGGACTTATTAGGCCGAGTTCTTCTCCGTAGGGAGCTCCAGTGTTGTTGGTGAAGAAGAAGGATGGGTCAATGAGGATGTGCATTGACTATCGGGAGTTGAATAGGGTGACTATTCAGAACAAGTATCCACTGCCGCGGATTGATGATTTGTTCGACAGGCTTCGAGGAGCAGCGGTGTTTTCGAAGATTTATTTGAGGTCAGGGTATCATCAGGTTCGAGTCAAGGAGGAAGATGTGAGTAAGACAGCTTTCAGGGTTCGTCATGGACTCTATGAGTTTTTGGTAATGCTATTCGGGTTGACGAATGCGCCAGCAGTTTTCATGGATATGATGAATCGGGTTTTGAGGCCATTTATTGACTCCTTCGTGGTGGTTTTCATCGACGATATTTTGGTGTATTCGAAGTCGGAGGAGGATCATTCTACGCACTTGACAGCGGTACTACAGAAATTGCAGGAGCATAGCTTGTATGCCAAGTTGTCGAAATGTGAGTTTTGGAAGTCTGAGGTAGCTTTCCTTGGTCATATTCTTTCTAAGGAGGGAGTAGCCACTGCTTCTCAGAAAGTTGAAGCAGTGAAGGATTGGCCCAGGCCAACGTCTGTGAAGGAAGTCAGAAGTTTCTTGAGTTTAGCTGGTTACTACAGGAGATTCATCCAGGGTTATTCTCAGATTGCAGTTCCTTTGACAGGTTTGACCCGGAAGAATGTGGCATTTGTATGGACAGATAAGTGTGAGGAGAGTTTCCTTGAGTTAGAGGAAAGATTGACTACTGCACCTATCTTAGCTTTGCCGCAAGGTGGGAAGGATTATGATATCTACAGTGATGCATCTCTCAGAGGTTTGGGTTGTGTCTTGATGCAAGAAGGCAGGGTTATTGCTTATGGTTCGAGGCAATTGCGTCCGCATGAGAAGAATTATCCGACACATGATTTGGAGCTAGCAGCTATCATTTATGCCTTGAAGCTGTGGAGGCATTATATTTATGGTGAGAAGGTTAATATGTACACTGACCACAAGAGCCTGAAGTACATTTATCAACAGAAGGATCTTAATCTTCGGCAGAGAAGGTGGTTGGAGGTATTGGAAGACATTCGTCCCGAGATCAAGTATCATCCGGGCAAGGCTAATGTGGTGGCTGATGGACTTAGCAGGAAGAGTAGTTTATCAAGTTTTATCACTAATCGAAGTGAGTTGGCAGCAGAGATTGATCAGGCAGGTATCGAGGTGGTGCTGCAGGGTTTAGAGGCGTCTTTGGCTTAGTTGAGGCTGCAGCCGTCCTTGAGAGAGAGGATTGTGGAAGGTCAGAGATCAGACTCAGAGATTCAGAAGATGTTGCAACAGGTTTCAGAAGGCAAGCTATCAGAGTTTCGTGTCCAAGATGGAGTTCTTTGGATGGGTGAGAGGTTGTGTGTTCCAGATAATGCAGATTTGAGAGAGAGTATCTTGCAGGAAGCATACAGTACCTTGTTGTCTGCTCATCTAGGAGGCATCAAGATGTACATGGACATCAAATAGCACTTTTGGTGGTCTGGTATGAAGCGAGATATAGCAGATTTCGTGGCAAGGTGTCTGACTTGTTAGCAGATCAAAGCAGAAAATCAGAGACCTGGAGGTTTGTTACAGTCGTTGCCCATTCCAGAGTGGAAATGAGAGAATATCAGTATGGATTTCATCACAGGTTTGCCGAGGAGTTCGAAGGGCAATGACTCGATTTGGGTTGTTGTGGACTGTTTGACTAAGCCGGCTCACTTTCTAGCCATGAAGATTACTTGGTCGATGGAGAAATTGGCTGAGTTGTACATTGGTGAAATTGTGAGACTTCATGGAGTTCCTATGTCGATTGTATCCGACAGAGATGCAAAGTTCACTTTAAGGATTTGGAAGAGCCTACAAGCAGCTTTAGGCACCAGAACTAATTTCAGTACCGCTTTTCATCCACAGACCGATGGTCAGACTGAGAGGGTGAATCGAGTGCTGGAAGATATGTTGAGGGCTTGTGTTATGGGTTTCGGTGGTAGTTGGGAGAGATACTTAGCATTGGTTGAGTTTACTTATAACAACAGTTACCATGTGAGTATCGGGATGGCACCGTATGAGGCTTTGTACGGGCGGAGGTGCAGGACACCTGTTTGTTGGTATTAGGTTGGCGAGAGGTAGATGTATGATCCTGAGATCGTGCAGCAGACATCCGAGAAGATTGAGCTGATTCGTAAGAGGTTAGTTGAGGCTCAGAGTCGGCAAAAGAGTTATGCTGATACTCGACGAAGAGACTTGGAGTTTGAGGTTGGGGATGCAGTTTTCCTCAAGGTTTCTCCGACCAAAAGAGTGATCAGGTTTGGTAAGAGAGGCAAGTTGGCGCCAAGGTATATTGGTCCATACAGGATCGTAGAGCGGATTGGCAAGACAGCATATAGATTGAAGCTTCCAGAGGAGTTGGCACAAGTGCATGATGTATTCCATGTGTCATTGTTGAGGAAGTATGTGCCAGATCAGAATCATTAGTTGGTAGAGATTCCTGAAGATCTACAGGTGAACTTGAGTTACAAGGAACAGCTTGTTGAGATCGTTGATCGTAGAGAGAAAGTTCTTAAGAGCAAGGTGATACCTATGGTCAAGGTGTTGTGGAGGAATCAGCAGATCGAGGAGGCTACTTGGGAGCTAGAGGATCGCATGCAGAAGGATTTTCCTGAGCTTTTTGTATGAGTGTATTTCTTTTATGTGATTGTGATTCTTTGAATGTTTGTACCATTGATTAATGTAATTGGTGTTCCTTCTATTTTGGTTGTGTTGTCATATACAATTGTTTGGACTACGTCCTATTTATGAGTTGTTGATTTCTTTGTTAATATGTTGTTTGGACTCATTAGTAGTAGTTCTGAGTACAGAACTCTTCTAAAGAGGGAGTGATGTAGAACCCCGTATTTTCAAATATAATTTTTATATTTGAAAATGAATTTAAATTGATTTTTGGAGATTTAATTAACATTTTCTAAAAGATTTATCTACATACACGTGCAAAACACGTGCAAATACTTTTATGAGAAGTTTGAAAATTTAGTTTTCCTTATGAAAAAGCGTTATTTAATATTTGGGATTTATTTAGTATTTTTCCAGATTTTTCTGAAATTAACTGGAACTATTTGCAATTTGTGATAAAAGAAGGACCTTTTTGCAAATTTGACATTTTAAGGGGGGTGAAATGTAAAAATGTACATTCTGAACGATTTGAACAGTATTGGCTGAGATTTAGAATTTTATTTTACTTTTAAATCCAAATTTAAATGAATTTTGATTGAATTCCCAAGACAGACCTATATATGTGGAGTTGTATTTTGGAAAGGATTATTTTGCAAAAGTGGGGTAAAACCCTAAACTCCTAATCCCGGATATTTAAAGGATTTCTTTCAGCCGTCATTGGGGAGAAAATACAGAATTTTTTGGAGATTTATTTTGGTGGAGAAAGAAGAAGTTTGGATCTAGCAAAAGGAAAGCTTTTCGTTGAATATTCTCAATTCAAGGTGAGTGATATAAAATTTGTTTTATTGTTTGATTCACGTGAGTGACATTGTGTGTTTTGTTTTGTTCTGTGATTGATATAAATTTGTCTTATTGTTGATCCATGTATGCGAGTGGCAATATTGTTTGATTAGATATTGTGAATGATATAGATCATGTATTGTGGCATGATTCAGGTGAATAATGATTGTTGTTTGAACCATGTTGTGAAATCTACGAATGATTTGTAGATCTTTGATTTATAAATCGTATTGCTAAAGACAAGATTAAGATTTGAGTATAATTATGTTCGGATGGTGAACACCTGGATCTTATATATATTAAATCAGATTTAGATTTAGAGTTATGAAAGAATTTAATCTTGAGAAACCCTAATAAAAGAATTAGTGATTTAGAACATGAGAATTTGAGTTTTGACATATTTGATGTTTTGAGTAATATATATCCATAATGAGGATTTGTTGTGATTTATCATTTTTTTTCCTGAATGCGAACTATTTTCATAAACAATGAATCATTAGAATGCTCCAGTTTTGATTTTTGTAATCAGACCTAAATTTTGAAAAACTGTAGGCCGACAGTCGACTGGCCTACTGTACAGTCGACTGGTACGAGCCTGCTACTGTATTTTAGAATCCATGAAAAGTCGTTCTGGACAGTCGACCTAGCTCGTAGGCAGTCGACTGGTTCACTGAGGAATTTATTTTGTAAAAATTATTAGTCCTTTCTGGACAGTCGACCTATGACTCCTTTAAGTCGACTTACATACTTAGAATATTTTTGAGAAGATTATTGGAATTTACCTCGGGTAAGTCGACCGATTCTCTTATAAGTCGACGTATATGACTTAGTTTATTTTTGTAAAATTTTGGATATTCGTCCTCTGGGCAGTCGACTTACTACAGTATAAGTCGACTGGTACTGAAGGATCTTTGTGAACTTGAGTGTTACTTCGAATGATAAGTTTTCAGATAATTCAGCTTATACCTTGTTTTCAGTTAAGCATTCGATTTTGAGACTTTCAGTTCAGTATTTGATTTGAGATATACAGTTGAGCCACTTTGTTTAGTGGAACTTTGGTTTATACTTTTTGAGTTTGAGTCTCTAGAGGTGTGTGACCCTAGTATACCGGTGTTGAGTTATTTGTTGAGATCCGTAGAGGTATTTCAGTTATACAGTTCTGAATTTAGGCCAGGTAAGGTACACCACTCTAGGAGATTCGTTAAGTAATTAATTAACCCAAAAAAAATTGATAAGGGCAGGCACTAGTGGTAATATGATGAACGGGAACATGAGTCAAGAACCTCAGTATGGCTTTCGGTGTGGGATTTAATCTTCGGAATTATCACAGTAGATTATTAGTGGTGTGAGATATGTCTCCGGAATTATCACAGTCTTGTGGTGTGGGACAATCTCCGGAATTATCACGGTAACTACTTGTGGTGTGGGATTGATCTCCGGAATTATCGGAGTCGAGGTGAAGCACATGTGGTATTCGCGTGGTGATGTGTCAATGTTTCGGTGTGGGATGATCTCCGGAATTATTCAAGTGAAACATCTTGGGTGTGGGATCCATCTCCGGAATTATCGGGCATGAGATACTTTCCATAGTTTATCTTTATCTCGTAGTTGTCATCGTGTTAGGATTAGTTGCATAATGCGGGGGATTGAACCCTATGAAGTGAAGACGTTAAGGGCTTGCACCGAACCTATGTAGAATGGGATGCATAGACTTCGACAAGTACGCATTAGAGAGTCCGCATATAGCATCTGTGTTTCTTGGCTTGGTTTTATGCACGTGGTTTTTCTGTTTTCTACACCTGACACTTAGTTTAGTTCCACATGATGTTTTCATGTTTACTGTCATTTCTCACTTCCCATATTCTTATTTAATATATGCTGTTTCAGAATTTGGGAGGTATGTTCATTTATGTTGTTTGTTGATTTTATGTCGCTCACACCATTTATGGCTGACCCTGTTAGTTTTGGGGGTTAGGGATCATCTCTAGCCTCATGTGTTGCAGGTTGTTGCTTAGAGTTGGAAGTTGGAGGCTTGAGTTGGTTTTTGAGAAAAAGTGATTTAATAAGAGTTTTGTGTAAAATTGTAATGGCAGTTTTGAGATAAATTTGTGTTGTAAACAAAAGAAATTATGAGTTGAGTTTGTTTAAATTCCGCTGTGTTTTGTAAAAGTTTGTCGTAATAAAAGTTGAAAATTTTAGTGGTGTTGGTTGTGTTTAACATTATATTGAAGTGGATCGCTGGGAATGTGCCACGTATTTTCTAAGATATTTTATTAGAAATTCGGGGCGCTACAGAGATTGGTATTAGAGCACGCTTCAATAGTAATACTAAACATGACATAAAAATAACCTAGGTGTGGACACTAGAGTGTGAGTACCTAGGTGTGGACATTAAAGAGTGAGTATCACATAGAACTGAAATATGATGTTTTACCTCTGGGATACAAGTGAAGTTTTGCCAAAGGATATTGATGTGAGTTTGAATTGTGTGTGTGATTTCTCTAACTTTTTCCTTGTTTTGCAGTATTCAGAATGGTTGCACCCAGGGGCAGGAATGGTGGTAACAATGAGGATGGATCTGGTAGTTCTCGAGGAACGGGAATTGATCTTGAGGCTGAATTCGCCAAGGTGTACCAG
Organism: Hemerocallis citrina; assembly: GCA_017893485.1. Lineage (NCBI taxonomy): Eukaryota > Viridiplantae > Streptophyta > Magnoliopsida > Asparagales > Asphodelaceae > Hemerocallis > Hemerocallis citrina. The sequence goes on along the minus strand of CM030358.1, from coordinate 383,466,265 downwards.
ACTCTAAATGCGCTAATGGAATTTAATTTGGCGCAAAATTAGAATCAACAGCAGAATCAGCAGCCAAATCATGGAGCTGGACAGGGATTGGTTAATGCCAACCCTATCAAGCAGATCGAGTTCTTTAAGAGGATGAGGCCGCCAGTCTTTGAGGGGCAATCTGATCCAACCGCAGCTGATGAATGGATTAGAAAGATGGAGACGATCTTCGAGGTATGGGAGGCTCCGGCAGCCAGCAAGTTGAAGTTGGCTACGATGCAGCTAGAGAAGGACGCTGGTGTCTGGTGGGAGTTGCTGAAGAGGACTTTGGGAGATCAGCAGTTGACTTGGGAAACTTTTTTGGAGGAATTCAGAGATCGCTTCTTTCCCCTAGATGTTCAGGAGAAGAAGGCGACCGAGTTCTTGAACCTTCAGCAGGGCAGCATGACCGTGCGGGAGTATGAGACCAAGTTTGCTCAGCTTTCGAGGTATGCACCAGAGTTGGTCGTTGACGAGGCAAAGAAGGCCAAAAAGTTTGAGCAGGGCTTGAGGCCAAACTTGAGGTCGAGGATGATCCCGTTGGGCATCAGACGGTTCGACAAGCGGGTCAGGAGAGCAGCTATGACTCAGGAGGATATGGACCAGTTCCAGAAGAGGCAAGATACATGGAACCGGAACAAGAGGCCAGCATCAGGCAAGAGTGGGAAGGAATTCCCCACGAAGCAGGCCAAGTTCAGTGATCCGGTGCAGAAGGCACCTATAGCTCAGGGAGTGACTTGTTATTACTGCAAGGAGGCAGGACATTATAGGTCAGCATGTCCGAAGTTGGCGAAGCAGATTTGTTCCCAATGTGTGCAGGCAGGACATTCTCAGCCCCATTGTCCACAATTGAGGAAGGATGGTTCTACTGGAAGCAAATTTCAGAAGAGACAAGGGTGAGTATTTGCATTAACCGAGGAGGACACTGGTAACTCGGAAGATGTAATACAGGGTATGCATGAATTCTGATTTTTATTTTGAATCAATGTAGTAAGTAAAACCTTTATTTGAGAAAAATTTAAGATTGAGTATCATTCTTATTGTAACAGGAGTTGTTTTAATTAATGAAATAAAGGCAAAGGTTTTATTTGACACTGGTTCATCGCATACTTTTGTATCGCCAAATTTTGCAAAGATCTTAGGTGTGGAACCTAAGTTATTTCCAGGCAGGGTTTTGTCGGTGGCAACGCAGTCAGGTGAAGATTTGATTGTGGATCGATATTACGAGGGCTGTGATATCGAGATTGGTGGGAGGTTGTTCCGCATTGATTTGATCGAGCTGCAAGTCTTTGGAGTGGATGTCATCCTGGGCATTGATTGGATGGCAATATATGATGCCACAATTGAATGCAAGCAGAAGGAGGTGTTGGTGAAAGCACCAGGTGGACCCGCAGTGACTTTCCAAGGGAAGAAGAAGATTCCGAAGGTGGCTGCAATGGTATCCAAGATGGCAATTCCAGATGAAGTCAAGGGCATTCAGGTTGTCAGAGATTTTCCTCAGGTGTTCTTGGATGATTTTCCAGGATTACCGCCGCAGAGAGATGTGGAGTTTTGCATCAATGTTCAGCCGGGGAGTGCGCCGATTTCCAAGGGTCCGTACAGGATGGCACCTGTAGAGCAGGATGAAGTGAAGAAGCATATTGAGGAGCTGTTAAGCAAAGGGCTTATTAGGCCGAGTTCTTCTCCGTATGGAGCGCCAGTGTTGTTGGTCAAGAAGAAGGATGGGTCAATGAGGATGTGCATTGACTATCGGGAGTTGAATAGGGTGACTATTCAGAACAAGTATCCACTGTTGCGGATTGATGATTTGTTCGACAGGCTTCGAGGAGCAGCGGTGTTTTCGAAGATTGATTTGAGGTCAGGGTATCATCAGGTTCGAGTCATGGAGGAAGATGTGAGTAAGACAGCTTTCAGGACTCGTCATGGACTCTATGAGTTTTTGGTAATGCCATTCGGGTTGACGAATGCGCCAGCAGTTTTCATGGATATGATGAATCGGGTTTTGAGGCCATTTATTGACTCCTTCGTGGTGGTTTTCATCGACGATATTTTGGTGTATTCGAAGTCGGAGGAGGATCATTCTACGCACTTGACAGCGGTACTACAGAAATTGCAGGAGCATAGCTTGTATGCCAAGTTGTCGAAATGTGAGTTTTGGAAGTCTGAGGTAGCTTTCCTTGGTCATATTCTTTCTAAGGAGGGAGTAGCCACTGATTCTCAGAAAGTTGAAGCAGTGAAGGATTGGCCCAGGCCAACGTCTGTGAAGGAAGTCAGAAGTTTCTTGGGTTTAGCTGGTTACTACAGGAGATTCATCCAGAGTTATTCTCAGATTGCAGTTCCTTTGACAGGTTTGACCCGGAAGAATGTGGCATTTGTATGGACATATAAGTGTGAGGAGAGTTTCCTTGAGTTAAAGGAAAGGTTGACTACTGCACCTATCTTAGCTTTGCTGCAAGCTGGGAAGGATTATGATATCTACAGTGATGCATCTCTCAGAGGTTTGGGTTGTGTCTTGATGCAAGAAGGCAGGGTTATTGCTTATGGTTCAAGGCATTTGCGTCCGCATGAGAAGAATTATCCGACGCATAATTTGGAGCTAGCAGCTATCATTTATGCCTTGAAGCTGTGGAGGCATTATGTTTATGGTGAGAAGGTTAATATGTACACCGACCACAAGAGCCTGAAGTGTATTTATCAACAGAAGGATCTTAATCTTCGACAGAGAAGTTTGTTGGAGGTATTGGAAGACATTCGTCCCGAGATCAAGTATCATCCGGGTAAGGCGAATGTGGTGGCTGATGGACTTAGCAGGAAGAGTAGTTTATCAAGTTTGATCACTACTCGAAGTGAGTTGGCAGCAGAGATTGATCAGGCAGGTATCGAGGTGGTGCTGCAGGGTTTAGGGGCGTCTTTGGCTCAGCTGAGGCTGCAGCCGTCCTTGAGAGAGAGGATTGTGGAAGGTCAGAGATCAGACTCAGAGATTCAGAAGATGTTGCAACAGGTTTCAGAAGTCAAGCTATCAGAGTTTCGTGTCCAAGATGGAGTTCTTTGGATGGGTGAAAGGTTGTGTGTTCCAGATAATGCAGATTTGAGAGAGAGTATCTTGCAGGAAGCACATAGTACCTTGTTGTCAGTTCATCGAGGAGGCACGAAGATGTACAGGGACATCAAACAACACTTTTGGTGGTCTGGTATGAAGCGAGATATAGCAGATTTCGTTGCAAGGTGTCTGACTTGTCAGCAGATCAAAGCAGAAAATCAGAGACCTGGAGATTTGTTACAGCTGTTGCCCATTCCAGAGTGGAAATGGGAGAATATCAGTATGGATTTCATCACAGGTTTGCCGAGAAGTTCGAAGGGGAATGACTCGATTTGGGTTGTTGTGGACCGTTTGACTAAGCCGGCTCACTTTCTAGCCATGAAGATTACTTGGTCGATGGAGAAATTTGCTGAGTTGTACATTGGTGAAATTGTGAGACTTCATGGAGTTCCTGTGTCGATTGTATTTGACAGAGATGCAAGGTTCACTTCAAGGTTTTGGAAGAGCCTACAGGCAGCTTTAGGCACCAGAACTGATTTCAGTACCGCTTTTCATCCACAGACCGATGGGCAGACTGAGAGGGTGAATCGAGTGCTGGAAGATATGTTGAGGGCTTGTGTTATGGATTTCGGTGGTAGTTGGGAGAGATACTTGGCATTGGTTGAGTTTGCTTATAACAACAGTTACCATGCGTGTATCGGGATGGCACCGTATGAGGCTTTGTACGGGCGGAGGTGCAGGACACCTGTTTGTTGGTATGAGGTTGGCGAGAGGCAGATGTATGGTTCTGAGATCGTGCAGCTGACATCCGAGAAGATTGAGATGATTCGCAAGAGGTTAGTTGAGGCTCAGAGTCGGCAGAAGAGTTATGCTGATACTCGACGAAGAGACTTGGAGTTTGAGGTTGGGGATGCAGTTTTCCTCAAGGTTTCTCCGACCAAAGGAGTGATCAGGTTTGGTAACGAAACCAGGAAATATCACTTCCCTCTTCCTTTTATTGATCAAATGTTAGAAAGATTAGCAGGATGTAGTCATTATTGTTTTTTAGATGGTTATAGTGGCTATAATCAAATTGCTATTGCACCAGAAGATCAAGAAAAAACCACTTTTACATGTCCTTTTGGTACTTTTGCATACAGGAGGATGCCTTTTGGATTGTGCAATGCACCATCTACATTTCAGAGATGCATGATGAGTATATTTTCAGACATGGTGGAAAGGTTCATCGAGCTTGTACTTAAGAGATGTGAAGAATGCAATTTAGTGCTGAATTGGGAAAAGTGCCATTTTATGGTACAACAAGGGTTCTATAGAAGATTTATAAAAGATTTCTCTAAAATCTCCAGACCCCTTTGTGGATTGTTAGCTAAGGATGTTGAGTTTGCATGGACAGAAGAGTGCACAAATGCTTTCATTACATTGAAAAATCTTCTCATTTCTGCACCTATCATCATGGCACCAGATTGGAACCATCCTTTCGAGCTGATGTGTGATGCAAATGATTATGCTTTGGGAGCTGTTTTAGGTCAGAGAATAAATAAGGTACCCCATGATATTTACTATGCTTCTCGAACTTTAAATGATGCACAGCTTAATTATTCCACTACTGAAAAAGAAATGTTAGCTGTCAATTTTGCTGTAGAGAAGTTTAGATCATATTTGATTGGATCTAAAGTCATTGTTTTCACTGACCATGCTGCTTTGAGATATTTTTTTGCTAAAAAGGATGCTAAGCCTAGGTTGATCAGATGGGTGCTGTTGCTTCAAGAATTCGACCTTGAGATTAGAGACAAGAAAGGAAGTGACAATGTTGTGGCAGATCACTTGTCCAGATTACTGCATGATGAAGAAAGAATTGTGCCCCCACTGAATGAAAATTTCCCAGATGAACATTTATTTGAAATAAATATACAACTTCCATGGTTTGTAGATATTGTAAATTATCTCACTGCTCATGTTTTCCCTCCAGGTATGACAAGTCAAGAAAGAAAGAGACTGTTGGCCATGTGGAAGCACTATTATTGGGATGATCCTTACTTATTCAAATTCTGCCTTGATCAAATTATAAGAAGATGTGTGGCAGAAGAAGAGCAAATGAGTATTCTACAACATTGCCACCAATATGCATGTGGAGGACACTTTGGACCAAAAAGAACGGCACTTAAGGTATTACAATCTGGTTTTTTTGGCCTAATGTATTCAAAGATGCTTTTTCTTTTTGCAGGACTTGTGATAAATGCCAAAGGACAGGCAACATCTCTTCTAGAAATCAAATGCCACTGCAAAACATCCAAGTAATCGAGCTTTTTGATGTTTGGGGAATCGACTTCATGGGTCCCTTTCCTAACTCATTTTGTTATTTATATATTCTTGTGGGTGTGGATTATGTGTCTAAATGGGTCGAGGCTGTCCCTTCAAAAACTAATGATCACAAAGTTGTTGTCAAGTTTTTACAGGAAAACATCTTCACCAGGTTCGGTACACCACGAGCAATAATTAGTGATGGAGGTAGCCACTTCAATAATTTTCCATTTGCTTCTTTGATGAAGAAATATGGGATTACACATAGAGTGGGTACTCCATATCATCCTAAAACCAGTGGGCAAGTGGAGATTAGCAACAGAGAGATCAAGAGCATTCTGGAAAAGACAGTAAATACAAGTAGAAGGGATTGGTCGCTATGCTTGAATGATGCATTATGGGCCTACAGAACCGCATACAAGACACCCATTGGCATGTCACCATACCGTCTGGTTTTTGGAAAAGCCTGTCACCTTCCAGTGGAGTTGGAACACAAAGCTTATTGGGCCATTAAAAGGTTCAATTTTGATATGAAACAAGCAGGTGATAAAAGAAGATTGCAACTGAACGAGCTTGAAGAAGTGAGGCACGACACATATGAAAATGCAAAGTTGTACAAAGAAAGGACCAAGATATACCATGATAAACAGCTAGCAAGGAAGGAGTTTTATGAAGGACAGAAGGTATTGATATATAACTCGAGATTACGACTTTTTCCAGGCAAGCTTATGTCACGATGGTTTGGCACGTACATTGTTACAAAAGTCTTTCCGCATGGAGCATTGGAGATTCATAGCAAAGAGAAAAATCAAACATTCAGGGTGAACGGGCATAGGGCGAAACCTTATATTGAGATGAGTTTTGAGCCGCAAGAGGAAGATGTGAATCTTCAAACCATTCAATACATTGCATGAACTCATCGAGTCTAGCTGAAGACAGGAAACACAGCGCTTATTGGGAGGCAACCCAATTTTCAGGGGAGTACTTACACTTTCTCTTTATTTCTTTTTATTTCTTTATTCATTTTTTTTTCATTTTTCTTTCCTTCAAACCGGATGGTAACATATGCCTATTTTAAATTTTTATTTCAAATATTGAGGACAATGTTCCATCTAAGTTTGGGGGTAGTTATTCACATTTGGAGTCTCTTGATGTTGAGTCTTTTCTAACAACAATGATGAGAAATGAGCTCAGTTACTATAGGTAGAAAGTGGAGAATAAGTATTAAGTGTGGTCTTTATCTTTAAAAAATGTTAATAACTTATCATATGGATCATACTTGAAACTTTCATTCATTTGGCTATGTCAATTTAACAAATTGTGAAAGAGAATAGCAAGTTCAACTGTGAGTAAACTTAACTACACAAATTGTGAGTTTTGAGCCTTATTTATTTCTATTGAGAGAGTCATACACTTGAAGATCTCAGTTGACTGCATTCTTGAGATGATCTAGAACTTGTTTTTTCTACTTTTCGAAACTTATTTTTGGTTGTTGCATAAAAACTTGGAAATGATTAAGGCACCTAAGATTCTATCACCAAAGACAAATAGCCTACCCAACATCAATTATTCACTAGTTACCCCTTTGAAGCCTATAAAAGCTTTCTTTTTGTAAGACACATCATCCTTAACCAAGCCTAGATGAATAGGTCACCTTACCTATATCTATTGAGTTAGTAGAGCAAGAATTGTAAAAGAGATGTGGTATGTCAAGATGAAGGGGATGAAAATATAAAGAAGAGTTGGAGGATTTGTCATAAGAAAAAATGAAAAGTTGTAAATTGCTGAGTTATGGATGGGGGAAAGGTGTTGGTAGAAATAAAGTATAGGCCTGTTATATATGGCCTTAAATATTTGGAGGATGTAAAAAAAAAAACAAAAAAAAAAAAATCTCTCTTAGAACAATGCAAGTTCCTCTACTAATCCTTTAGAATTTTGTATTCCATTTCCCTTCAATTATTTAAGCCCTCACCCATGGCCCCATTACAACCTATAAAAGACCTTTTGATCCAAGTAACATGCAAATCAATGGTGTGAAGATGTAGTAGCAAGATCAAGCATACGGTTTCATCCAAGTAATGATAAATTGTCACGAGATCTAACTTGAATGTCCCATGTCAATGAGAGCTATATTTTTTTTGTGTGAGTGTATGCCATGGTGAGAATTTGGAGTTGAAATATAGTTGAGCTTGCTAACCTTAATCATGATTATGTTGCTTAGGCATTGGCCACACTACTATTTGATATTCAAGTTGAGTATTCGTGTGAATAAGTGATTAACGTTTGAATTAAAACTTGTTTAGACCTATCTTAATGCTTGTTCTAACCTTGACACCTAATGTCGCAAGTTCTCTGAGGTAAATGTTGGAAGGGTCAAGATGTTCAAGTGATGCTTGTAGTTTTTGCTTGAGGACAAGCAAAAGCTAAGTTTGGGGGTATTTGATGAACCCAATAATATTCACATTTAGGAGCAATAATCTTAATGCAATTGGACATTTAAATGCTCTGTATGTAGTATTTTACTCTTATTTTCTCTTTTCCATAGGAAACAGCCTAAAACAGCAAAACGAAGCAGATTCAGGATTTTGAGGATGATACACAGAAACTGCAGAGCATAAGTCGACTGGTTCTTCAAACAGGTGACTGGACAGAGAGGTTGAAGCTGCTCGGTACAGTCGACTTACTCCAAAGACAGTCGACTTGACTGATGAATTACGAATCTACAGATGTCTCGGCACAGTCGACTGATTACAAAACCAGTCGACTGGTATTCAGCAGAGTTAGAAGATAAGAACAGTTGAAGATTCATCCTCATCCGAATCCAAAGCAAGAATCCAGGTCGTCTGCGAATAACAACTCTTCATTAATCAAGTTAGAGAACCAGGATTGGCAAGTGAGAAGATCGACTGAGATCTATATTCGATGTGTAAAGAGATAGAATTGAAATCTGCAGATGTGGGCAAAAGAAATTATAAAAAGGCTGGAATAAGGAGTTGAGAGGAGGAATTAATCTCTGAATCATCGATCGTCAACCAACAGGCATTATTCTATCAACATCGAGGAAAGAAGGAGATCAAGTACACTAAAAGGAACGATCCAGTCGACTGAGTGACAGCAAGTCAACTTCTCGGGCCGAACATCATCAGTTTATTTCTTCTCTTTCTAGTTTTTATTTTAATCATGTATTCGAAACTGTTAGTCAATAAAAGTCTTATTATGTGAAACTAATTTCATAGTTGGGTAGATTGAAACCGTAGTCATGTAATGCTTATATTCTTCTAAACGCGACTCTATTACTTATTGATTAAACCTGATTGTACTGGTATAAATTTATATGAATCAAGCTTGTTCAGAAGTTCTAAGTGCAGTCGACTGAGAGTGACAGCAAGTCGACTGCCATGCAGAACCTGAGATTATCAAGTTTGCGTATTATAAATCTGAATGTGTTATATGAGTATAGAAACGACCCGTATCTCGTGCTCATAACTTGTAACACAGGAATCTTTAGGGGTTCTTAGTTTAATCAACTTGAAGGATCTAGATCTGATACCAATTTCTAGAACTTTGAGTGTTTGTTCATTTCCATTGTTCCTATGTTTTCTTTCAGTGCAACTTAGTAGAGACCATGCTAAATACTTAAGGAAAGAAACGAATTAGAGTAGATACCATGCCTAATTCTTGGCCTAGGGAAACATTAACTTTAAGGAGTAGATACCATGCCCTTAAAGGAACAAACATGAGTGATTAGAGTAGTGTAGAAGGTGACTTAGCATTATTGACTATAGGTGGAAATCAAAGCCCAACTACTTAATAGATATTTGTGATTCAGAACTACTTGATCTAGTTTTAATCTTGTCATTTCTTTTAGAACGACACTTTAAGATTCTTATTTCTGTTTTATTGGTTAGTAAGTTAATTTCTATAATCTCTGTGGGATCGACCCTTGCTTGTCACTACGCTTCTATAAACGATTCGTACACTTGCGAGGTTTTAATTTGTGTCTAGTTTATCTATTTATTTAGATAGCTGGATTGGACAACAGCTTCCATAGCTCAGTTAAGGATTCAACCTACTTTCAGAGACAAGATCATTGACAGTCAGAAGACCGATCCAGAGATTTAGGAGATGATGGAGCAAGTTGGCGTTGGCAGGTTGGCAGAATTTCAGGTGAAGGATGTAGTGTTGTGGTCTGGAGAGCGGGTGTATGCCAGATCAAGCGGAACTGAAGAAGATTAATCTTCAGGAAGCGCATGCTACTTTATTATCCGTGCATCCCAGGAGTACCAAGATGTACAAGGACGTAAAGCAATATTTCTGGTGGCCAGGGATGAAGCGAGATGTGGTTGAGTTTGTTGTCAGGTGTGCAGTTTATCAGCAAGTCAAAGCTGAGAATCAGAAACCCAGAGGTTTGTTGCAGCCATTACCCATCCCGGAGTGGAGTGGGATTGTATCGGCATGGACTTTATCACAGGTTTGCCCAAGAGTTCCAAGGGCAATGATGTAATTTGGGTGATAGTGGACCGACTCACCAAATTGGCTTACTTTTTGGTGATGAAGCTTACTTAGTCGATGGAGAAGCTGGCTATGTTGTATGAGGCGAGATTGTGAAGCTTTATGGAGTGCCGCTATCAATAGTATCCAACCGAGATGCGCGTTTCACTTTACATTTCTGGAGAATTCTTTAAGCTGCTTTGGGGACGAATACTGATTTCAGTACGGCCTTTCATCCTCAACCTGATGGGCAGACTGAGAGAGTCAACAGGGTACTGGAAGATATGCTGAAATATTGTGTGTTTGGACTTTGGTGGCAGTTGGGAGAAGCATTTGGCTCTTATGGAATTTGCCTACAACAACAATTTCCAGGAAAGCATCGGGATGGGGCCGTATGAGGCTCTGTATGGAAGGAAGTGCAGGACACCGGTATGTTGGTATGAAGTGGGGAAACGAAAGCTGTATTGGCCGGAGACTACAACAAACCTTAGAAAAGATCGAGCTGATCAAGAAGAGGTTAGTCGACGCACAGAGCAGGCAGAAGAGTTATGCCGACAATCGTAGAAGAGATCTGGAGTTTGATGAAGGTGACTTTGTCTTTGTGAAGGTGTCTCCGACCAAGGGGGTGATTCAGTTTGGAAGGGGAGGAAAATTAGCCCTGAGATACATAGGACCTTATAAGATATTGAAGAGGATTGGGAAGACAGTTTATCAGATTGAATTACCAGAAAAGTTTGTCCAAGTGCACAATGTCTTTCATGTGTCTATGTTACAAGGTTATATTCCAGATCCGACTCATCATTTGCCAGAAGTGCCAGAAGGTTTGCAATTAGATTTAAGCTGTGCAGAGCACCGAGTAGAGATTGTGGATCATCGAGAGAAGGTCTTGAGAAATAAGACAATACCTATGGTCAAGGTCATTTGGAGGAACCAATTTGTTGAGGATGCCACTTGGAAATCAGAGGAAAGGATGATGAGAGATCACCCTGAGCTTTTCAACTAAAAATTGTAAACTTTTTTCTTTCCTTTTCTTTCTTTGTCTTTTCTCACTCTTAAGTGTATTTCCGAGGACGGAACTATTCTAAGGAGGGAGTGTTGTAACATCAGTATTTTTATTTTAATTAAAAATACAATTTTCAATTTTGGTACGTACGATGCACGTAAAAAATTTTCCATCTTTATTTTCTTACTCTCATTTATTATTTTATCATGCATGAGTATTCTCTTAGCCTTTCATTAAACCCATAGACCTAAGAATAGATTCAACCCACTAGACTAATTAATTAAATTAATTAAAACCAAGCCCACAAGACATCCCCATTAATTTTTGGTTGTGCATGGACTCACACATGACATGTAACAACTTTAATACACATATTAGAATTATAGGACTTTTATTTATTTGTGTGTGTGTTTGTGTGTAACACCCCGAATTCCAAAACAGACTGAATTTGAAGTTGCACAGGATCTTTACACTTCTTTCGTACAATTTTACAAGGAAATAAAACTTTTTGTTACATCAGAGTTTACACTTTCATTACATATTTACAACAGAAGCAATTTACAACAAATTACATGAATTGAAATGTACAACACTTGGATCATTCTTTAATCAGCATGCATTCTTCAGTCTTGCTAATCACTTTACCCTGCATAAAAACTGTGTGCGTGTCAGTTGGTTACAACCGACGAAATATTATACACGGCTATATTCCCTATGCCGAACCAGTATAACGATTCTCAAATGCCTAAACAAACCACAAGCTTGATCACAAACAGAACTACAAGGGACTATCCTATTGATGTCGTTTGTGCGGTGCAGTCCTTAATGCAGTTATTTATATTAGATAACACTAATGCGCAGTTGTTCAGATTCTATTCATCCCATACTACATAGGTGTAAGGGTAAACCCTTAACCGTTCTTCATCTTGTAGGGTTCAATCCCTCATCATGTCTTAAACTACTACTGTAACTACGATAAGTATCCTAGATATTCTACGAGTTACAAGCTCATGCCCAGATAGCCTGGAGGGGAATTCCACGTCATGTCATGACGCATCGTGAAGAACCTATGGACAATTCAGCCTTCGTCATGGGACATGACACCACCCGCAGTCACTAAACACCCCACGAGAGTCGCCTGCGGTACGGACTCCTGGAGACATATCCACGTCATGTCACGACGCATCGTGAAGACAGCCTGTGAATACTCTCACGCCGTAGCTCCGAGGCCCTTATACTTGTGTTTTTCTCTTATTTTCCTCACCTCTTCACTATGTATCTAATCCTTAGTCTTTTGAATCATGAACAAAATCAATTCTCTAGAGTTAGCCTTTCCACTATACCAGTCTTAATCATCTATTTAACATGACCCAATCTTGGTCTTTTCATCTCAAATTTCATTTCAACATATCTCTTTTCAATGCCAGTATGAGACTTAACTATACTCTAGTTCTCAATTTCAATTCACAATCACAAAATTGAGTTTTCACAGTCATAAAGTCTTTTTCATGATTAACAATAATTTTTCTTTCATGATCATAGCATTTGTGTATTCATGTTCATAAAATCTTTCATAATTCGTCATAACATTCAATTTCACTTTCAAGTACAAACTCATGCATAAACAAAAGAATTCGTTTTATTCTAATTTGTCACATTCATAATTCATTCTTCCCATGAAATTACTGTACGGTCATTTTATCAAAAATTCACACTTTCCTTGCCAAAACTCATTTCAAAACTCTTTTAAACAAGGCATATATTTTTCTTTATTCAAAGACAATTTAAACTAATAAAATAATAAGTTCTTTTTTTTTTTGCCAAAAGTAACCTCAAATTCTTATTTATACTAGGCCACAGGTTATAGAAAATTATCTCACGAAAATCCAGATATTATTTGAAACTTCAAGGCAGTCGACTGTTAAAACATGGACAGGTAGCTGTTCTGTGAGGATTTACAACTCGAAAACCAATAGTCAGGGTAGTCGACTGTTTCGCAAAGATTTGAACTCGAAAACAAATAATCAGGACGGTCGACTGTTTCAATATAATCGGTCGACTGTTCCGTAAAGATTTGAACTCGAAAACAAATAATCAGGACGGCCGACTGTTTCAATATAATCGGTCGATTGTTCCGCAAAGATTTGAACTCGAAAACAAATAGTCAGGGCAGTCAACTATTTCAATATAGTCGGCCGACTGTGCTACTAGGTTTTTCAAATTCCCAAAATGTTTTTCGTTCTTTTTGTTCTCTTTTTGAATCAAAACTCTCCAGATTTTAATGTATATACAAATAAGGGAAACTAGTATTTTTAAATTCATTATCTACCAATAACACATGCATTTTTTATCTCATTTGGTGTTCTATGTCCATAATTTCGACATTTAGAACAATTTCATTTTCGCAAAATTTACAATATAAATTTCTACAAAAAATACTTTATTTCTTCATCCTCTCATTATTTAACCATCTACATCAATTTAGAACACAAAATTCTCCTATTTCCTACAATAGAGTTTACTCTAATTTAAACAAACAATTCCACATGAAGCATTCAATTCATCCCTTGTCTCATAATCATAAATTTCTTCACATAGCATAATTCATAGACATCTATCATGGCAATCATGATAGTTTCTAACACTTCAATTCACAAATAATCAACTAGCAACCATTTTAACAAACATTTTTCTAAATTACCATCTCATCTCTAATTAAGCAAACATGAGTCCAATTCCAACTAGTTGTTCTTTAACAATTTCCTCAAATCATTACTAGCATGGTATCTAGATTTTAGAAGCATGAGAATCACCCACCTATTGGAGAAAACGAAATGAAAGCTCCTAGAATGCAAGAATGTAGCCTTCTCCTCCTAGATTGTATTGCAAATTGCCTTCTCCTCCTGGAGCTTGATGGAACCCGAGCCCTCCTTGTACTCCTTGGATGATTAGCACACTCTAATCTTTTTCTCACTGATGCCTCTCAATCTTTTTCTCTCTTATCTTTTGTCTCTTAATGAATTGTGTAATGTACTAATGAGAAGAAATATAGGGATATTTATACACTTTTAGGATGAGAATAGATGGCTAGGATTTAATCAAGGAGTTAGAGATTAAGGACCAAGATGAAATTGGGAAGTTGTAGTAAATTCCATGATCACATAACCACCCCACAACTTCATCCCACTCTCCCTCTCTCTCTGTCCACAATCCCGCCACCCTTAGAAGGGTGTGCATTGCACACTCTAGTGTGTGCACGTGCCCTTTCTAGTACCCCCCATTATTAAGTTGTACCAAAATTAATTAATTAATTGTCTACTAATTGTATCTACATGAAAAGTTGTGACAATTAAATGATTAATTAATTTGTGGGCTTCAAAATAGTGGGCTTTAGGCACATGGGTCAAAATAAAATTTTTACTTAACTAGGGTGGGCTTAAATTAGAAAAACAATGTTATGCTTTTAAAATAGGCTTTTAGAAAATAAAGAGAAAGAAAAAAAAATTGTTTATTTGCTTATGTTATAAGAGATAATTTTGTAAGAAAATATACATACAAAATTTGTACGTGCAGAACACGTAAAAATCAACAGTTCTCATTAAATAAAAATTCAGGGTAGTACAGTGTGTGCAGCAGTGCACAACACGTGCACGTGTCTTAGGAGAGAGGGAGAGAAACCGGTTGAGGGAGAGGAAAAGGTCGGGAGATGGAGATTTGGAGAAAGTGGGAGAGTGGAAAGTTGAGTGGGTAGTTATAGGGTAGATGAGATTATATTTTAGCCCTTCATTTTGTCCTGTAAATACCTCCCTTTTTTCTTCTCATTTCACACCAAAACAAAACAAATCAATAGAGTAACAAAAAAAGAAAGAGAGTTAGAAAGTGTTCTTGTTGCATTGGAGGCTTTTTGGAGTGCTCTTGCTAGGAGGAGAAGGACTAGGTGTTGTTTGTTGGAGCTAGGAGTCCCTAGAAGTTGTGCCTCATCATATTTGTTTGCAAATTCTTCATAAGAGGTGGGTGATGTTTATGGTTTTTTAATTCATAGGTAGAGCATGCTAGAATATGACATTAGTAATGTAGATCTAATTGATGTGATTATGAAGTGCACCCTCATGTTGATTAATTGTGCCATGAAAATTGTAGAAGTAATGTTGTATTCAATATATGCCTAGATACCATGATAATTAGAAAGAGGAAAGAAAGTAATACAAATTGAATTATTGCCATGAAATGGGTTAGTTTATGCATATTAGAATGATATGTCAAATTATAATTTTGCATAAAAGAATTTTTTGAGATCCTCATGGACAATTAAGAGGCATGGTTGGTCGTGTTACTGAATTTTAATTAGTATAAATGAGTGCATGAACTAGTTAATAATGAACACAATTCCTAATTTCATGTTTTGAGAAAAATGCTAATTGATGTGTGAAACTGAGAGAAAAACTAATTGAAAGATAGATATATGTTTGTAAAATGGATTTGAAATTCGTTGGCTACTGTTTTTAAATTAATCTCAGTCAGGAAAAAATTTATTTCAGTTTACTAAAAGATTGGATCGATTGAATAAACGAGTTTTGTGAAAAATAACTAATCTTAGAACAGTATGAACAAAACTACATTAATGTGATTCCTAACCAGTAGTCGCAAATGGACTTCCTATCTAGCAAGTGCGCCATAGGGCGGTCACTGTGTTTGGTCGGAGGTCCTGGGTTCGAAACTTATTGGACCCTTTTTATTTTGATTTCATTTAATTAAACCCAAAACCCAAGAGTTAGTATTTGGGGATTTCAATATGTCATTATGACAGTGAAGTCACTTGGACTTCTTGGTTAGTGGGTGCACCATAAGGCTGTTGCTGTGCTTGGTCGGGGGTGCTTGGGTTCGAAACCCGACGGTGCCATTTCTTTTTGATTTTTTTGTGGATTTGAGTGAGTTCTCATGCAAACAAAAATTTGGAAAAAATATCTAATATTCCTATAAAATGATATAGAATTTATTAAAAATAGTTTTAGAAATTTTCATGTATATTTTGCAAATTTAAAAGTGAAATTGAGATAGAAAACGAGTTATTTAATTCAAAATTATTTATTTGAGAATATGACTTTTATTTTCAGAAGAAGAGAAAAATATTTGCAATGTTATGAGTTCTCTTGATGAGATCATATACTTATGTAGAGTAAGAAATACTTGATGTGAATAAGATGTTAATGAGATTGAAATCTATTATGAGTTCATGTAGAGCTTTTTGAAAGAATTATGAGTGAATAAATGAATCATGAATGATGCTAAAATAAGACGTTGATTAAATTGTGAATAAACTAAAGATAAGAATACATTGAGTTTAATACATGATTATTGAAGGGTATGAGTACCCAGAAATTCTAGTACATGAAAGGTTGTGATCTAGAGTTTAGTGAGACTCCGGGTACCGGCATTGTTAAATTCAAAGATTTGAGTTACATTTTTGAGATATTGCTAGGGAGCTATCTCGGTATTTGTGATTAAGTCCTGTAGGGGGAAAAGCTAACTCTAGGTGTGATAATTATTCATATCTTGAACTTAAGTACTAGGCACTAAGTGAAGATGTAGTAAACTTGGGCAAACGTAAGTGGGGCACTCTATATAGTCAGGCAGTGTACTCCGGGACTATAGACTCAGTCGGGCGGTGT
Source organism: Hemerocallis citrina (assembly GCA_017893485.1). Classification (NCBI taxonomy): domain Eukaryota; kingdom Viridiplantae; phylum Streptophyta; class Magnoliopsida; order Asparagales; family Asphodelaceae; genus Hemerocallis; species Hemerocallis citrina. The sequence continues at coordinate 383,449,743 of CM030358.1, read as the reverse complement.
ACTTTGGGACTGGTGTTGCTTCGATGGAGACGAGCTTTTATTTTAAATCTGGGACTATGTGTAGTCGGGCGGATAGTTTGCCGTACTCCAGTGTATATACGTATACCGGGGCTAGAGGGGCACTTGTGAGATGTTCGCCCGATAAGGAGTCTGTTATAACAGTCGGGTGGTGTACTCCGGGAGTGGGATCCGTACTCGTGGAATGTCTAAACCTTGCTTTTATTACTGGGTAGTTTTCCTGGCGAGGGATCGAACCCTTGAATGTGGAGTACATAGGTGCTTGCCTTCGAACCTATGTTGCATGGGATGCATAGAATCCGAACAAGTATAAATTAGTGTCATCTTAGTATAAAATATCTGCATTAGGTATTAAGGCATTGCATACACTTACATGTTTAGAGTATTCACATTTAACACTTTATTTGGATTCATGTTTGTGGTTTGTTAAAGTTTTAAGATCGTTATATTTTCAGCATAGAGAAGATGGCCGTGTATAACATTTTCGTCGGTTGTAAGCAACTGACGTGCCCACAATTTTATATGCAGGAGATGGATTTTCATGAAAATATAAAGTTGATATGCTGCTGTTGATTTATTTAAAAGTCAAAGATGTTGCAATTGTAAAATTTATCATTATTGTACTTCATTTTACCTTCCACTGTGTAAGTAAATGTAAAGGACTCTTTTGTACTATAAAAAGTTCAAATTTCCTTGTAAAATTGTACGAAGTGAAGTGTAAAAATCCTGTGGAACTTCGAATTCGGTCGTATTTGGAATTCGGGGTGTTACAACATCATCTAAACAGTAGACCAATAATCCATAAACTCAAAGAAATAATCGTTCGAAAAGATACGAACAAAAACTCAATAAAGCAACTCAACAACAACAGGTGCGGTCGACTGCCAAAACAGTGGAAAATAATGGCGGTCGACTGCCCCTTTGGAAATTCTCAAAAAGCAACAAGTCGGTCGATCGTGCGGTCGACCGCTGGCTGCTATACAGCTAGGTTAAAATCTTGTGCATGTTTCGACTGATAATTCGATTCCACTTTGTAAAATCACAAATTTGAAAAACTAATTCCCTGAGATGAGTTAATACAACTTGTATAACATATAAGAGTTTATGAAACAAATCAAAACCACTTCAAATTAATAAAATAGTAATTTTGACAAAATTCTTCAAAACAGGATATGAATATGTGTGTACATGAGCATAGGGTGTTTGAGCATCAGTTATGCATCAAAATAACATCGTATATAGGCGATATATTGGTCAAAACTATCTCAGTACTAAAATAATCAAGATTTAAATTAAAACTCCACAAAACACACAAAAACCCAATTTCTTCAAAACAGTGCAATAGAGTATAGGTATATAGGTGTATGTGGGTATATCTAAACATCAAGAAACCATTGTAATACGCAATATATAGTTCTAATCAATCTCAGTATTGAAAACAACTCAAATCCAATTAAAAACTTCACAAAATCACAAAATCCTAATTTCGGTCATAATGCATCAGACCCAAAAGTAACCCTTCTTTTAATCAAAACTCAATCTTTTGATTCAATAACTCATCATTGTAATTCATTAAACACATACACAAACTCTCACATCACTTTATTCTTGGATATATACAATTCACAACATGTATTAATCAAGTTTATTCATCATGTTTATCAAAACAGAGTGTATTGCACACGTTCAACAGTGAGGTGAAGTTTTTGTTCACTTTTGTACAATATCATCACGTCTCTCATTATAACAAAATCAAAACAGCAAGTATATGAAAGAGAACAACCTACTCATGATATCTATTGGGTTCTTTAACAACTCAATTCATCTATATGAAGTTTTAATCATCAACGCATAATTTTCATGAAAAGATTCAATTTTTAGTTCATCTACCCATCAATTTTTATTATATCAACATACAATCCCTAATCATGCTTTCCAATACAAAACCATTACATACAACTTGCTTAGAACAATAAGAAAACCAATATATGTCACTCACCTTGTTGCAGAATCAACCGAAGATAATAAAGAAAATAAGAAAATCTCTCCTTTCCCAAGAAAACCAAGATCCCCGTCTTGAAACTCCAAGAAAATAATAATGAAGAAATCTTTCTGTGTTGTGCAGCAAGGAGACGGCTGCACTTCACCTTTAATAGGCCAGAAATAGGGTTTTTTAGGGTTTGTATGTAGATTTGAAAAGTATATATTTTAAATATATCTTTGCATATATAAATCCTTTTACTTGGAAATTAGATAAATCCAATTCAATTTGTATTTAAATACAAAACCAACACTCCAGATCTGGTCGGCACTGTTGTAAAACTCAGAAAAACGAATTTGTACTTTTTGCCCTTTAAGTGGCAATTTTGCAAAAAGACCCTTGTTTATCAAAACTTGTAAAATAAACCAAATTCATCAAAAAAAAACGTAAAATCTTTACCACTGAGTTGACTAGGCATCATGCTCAGCCCAAAAATTTGAAAATATGGAGTTTTCACTCCAAGTGGTAATTTTCACAAAAGTCCATCTTTTTATAATATTTGCAAATACGTCAAATAATATTTGTAAAAATCCAGAAAATTCAGAAATAATATCAACTAATACATATTAGATTTTCCAATTAAAATTTCTGACCTTTACTTTCCAAGAATACATTTGCACAAGATCCACTTAAATTCCATATTTGCAAAAATACCATATTTGTTTAAATCTTTACCAAATAAACTCTAAATAAAATTTAAATAGATTTTATTTTAAATGATGACCATGGAAAGCCCAAAAATCAGTAAAAACGAATTTTCATTATTTTTTCCAGATCCAAACAACTTTTTACATAAAAGTCCCTTTCTTTCGAAGTATTTATAAAAATAGTTTCTTTACTCAGAAAAATCACAAAATTTAGGATATAACTAATTATAAATGGAGGAATTTATCTAGAGATTTAAAATTGGAGATTTGCACCAAAAAAAATTTGCACGTGTTTTGCACGTGTAAAATTGAGAAATTCATAGAATAGTCAAATAAATTCAAATAAATCTGAAAATTAAAATGTTATAAATATGAGGAAAAAGCACGTGTAAAATTGAGAAATTCATAGAATAGTCAAATAAATTCAAATAAATCTGAAAATTAAAATGTTATAAATATGAGGAAAATCAATTATTAACCATAAAATTTTAAGAATTCAAAATTTCATAATTCTTCACGTGTGTTGCAGGTGCAAAATTGCAATTTCAAAAAAAAATAGTTAAAATAGTCAACTTTACCAATAGAATATTATTTAGTAATGCAAAATAAATCATTTTATATTTTGGGGTGTTACATTTTTCAGGTTTTAATGTTATTGCATTTTCCTTTGCAGCCATGAAGGTCGACGATCCTATCGCTGCTCGGCAGACTGAGCTGGCGGAGAAGAAGGTTGTTGTTGAATCTAAGGGGAAGAAGAGGGTATCTGCCTCGACTCTTAAAGGTCTCCGAGAGGTGAAGAGGTCAAAGGCCCTAGTCACCGACCAGGTGGAGTCCCCGAGAGCCCCACATAGCGAGGAAACGATGAGGGTCACCGAGTTGGCCATGTCACCGCTCCCCAATTAATCCGGTCCTAAGGACCATTCTCAGAGAGAAGGTGGAGGAAACCTTCAGGCCTGATTGGACCGTGAAGATGACCGAATCCATAATGGAGGGTCATGTGGCCGCACCGCCGATGGACAGAAAGACCCTCACTCATGAGACCTATGTCATGTTACCTCAAACTTTCTCAAGCCTCCATTATGGTATGAGCCCGACCTTGACGGTTCGTAACCTTCTATTTTTTAGTTTTGAATTTTTCAATGTGTTTCACCCTCCTTCTGCAGTTCGTTCTCCAGGAGGCGGAGGTGAAGAGGCAATATGAGAATGAGCTAAAGTGTGCCAACTGGAGGGAGCAACGAGTGGAGAGGGAGTATACGGAGGTGAAGCTCCGAACCGAGGACCTGTAGAAGAGGGAGAAGGCTCTGAAAGAGAAACTCACACTCATGGCCTTCATAGTTTGTTTTATTTGCCTGCCTTTTAGCATCTTTGTTCGAACCTTAAATTGTTTTGTTGACCAGATCGTGAGATACCAGCCTCGGGGAGTGGGTATGAGGAGGAGATCTGTCTCGCCCCGCGTCCCAAAAATACGGAACACAAGCGCGCGACATTAGCCCAGCGAATGACTTGCGTCATCCATAAGCTGTTATTGTTCAGCTCAACAATATAACAAGATAGATACAACCACGCATACAATAAGAACAATCACATGAATAACAATACTTAGAATAAAATATGAAATAATCAAATACGATAATCCAACGTCTGAGAACAAAATAACAATCTCTCGGTCAAATGCCCGTAATACAATGTTAATAAGACTCAGTACAAGAAGTCCAATAAAAATACTGATCAATCTAGAAAGCAATAAATCCTCAAAAAGACTGTTCTCGAAGTCCTGCAGGTAACTCACCTAGATCACATGTGAATACCTCATCTAAAAAGAGGAGAAAATTGTCCTTAAAGCAAGTCATGGAAAGCAACTAGAGAAAGCAATGAGCAATGGAAATACGGTATAACAATGAATTCAATAAAATAATAGGAATGATAACAATGGACGATAGCAATAATCAATATCGATGGTAACGATACGATGGGTAAAACAATAAACGATAGTTCAACATTCGATGTCAATAATCAATGGTTGATGTCATTATCAATAACAATGTTCAATATCAATAGCAATGACGATGTTCAACATACAGTGTCAATATTGTGTCAATTCCTAAGTCTATTAGTTTTTAGCCTAACTAATGCACGTACTACTGCGTCCCATACCACAGATTCCGTATATACAATCATTGTCGTTTAGACCTAAGTGGTATACTCTATAGATCATGTACTAGGAAATGATTATCAATATTCAATAATCACGAGTCAATATTTAATGCACGTTACGATAATTCAGCAACAATACAATACACGATAGATTGGATTACAGTCGTATGCCACAATTAATCCATAAAACAATAGCCAATAACAATATTTAGGGAAACACGGGCCCCTCCTCCGAGTACAGTCTCTACATTGTCCACTACTTAAGTCACCTTTAAACCCTGGCTAAACATTTTATCGATGCAATCAATTATATTATGCAATCAGAGAAATTTGATGAATGATGGTAGAGTACGACGAATCGGAGCAATGCAATAAGACAATATCAAAAGTGCAATAGATCATGTAATGTGTTTATACAATCCAATTCAGCAATTATAATGATATATAGACAATCATATTAAGTAAACCTGGGAACACAATTTTTGACAGCAGTAGACTACTGTACCAAAATCAAGTTTCCTGCTATTAAAAAAATCCAAAACATGATCTATCAGAAGTTCTAGAGACTAGACTTCCCAACATTTCCTACGTATCTCACAATACAGATTCTTATAACAGTAGATAGGTGAATTATATCATTCTTTACTGATTATAAGTTCTGACTGAAAATCGACATTTAGTTGTTAAATTAGTAAAACCAGTAAAAATCCAAATTTTAAATCATCAAAAATATCCATTAAGTTCCTAATCTTGTTAACGAATAATCTGGAAATTATTAGGGCAATATTCTAACATTAACTTAGCCTTTTAATAACTTAAACATGAAGAAATACATGAATCAGGAATTATGGAAGTAAAAATGCAGTACTAGTAAAAACACCATAACTCTTGCAATAAAACTAGGAATTCAAATATTTTAGATGTTCTGGAAACTAGAAACACAGGGCTAAAATTTTTGTCCAGAAAGATGTAATTTTTTTTATGTCAAATACTGGGTCAAAAAGATCTCACAAGTTCCAGGCAGACAGTGAAAATCCGGGTACGACATATCTTAGAAAATAAAACCGATCTAAACATGATGAACTTGTCACGCCCCGCTTTCCAAATAGGAATACGGAATACGAATATGTAACAAAATCCCAGTGAATGATTTTCATCATCCTTAAGCTGTTCAGAATCTTTACAACACATCACAGATATAATCAGAGTCGGAAGCAAAAGGCACAACCAACATGCAATATTGAAACAAAACACCAATAGAAATTTACTTGAATCCAAATACAATATTCTCAAATAAATCAGAGGCTGGAGAAACAAAGATCTTGAGTCACATCGCCCAAATACAAATAATATCCAATAAACCAAATACACTTTATTCAATGTCCAAGCAACAACTAATAATAATCATAAAGCAGAAATTTCCAACTTAATACATCCTCTCGCCATTACCATCGGGCAGTTGACCAACTTGATCTGCAATTAGTAAATTTGCAGAAAAAAGGGACAAGAAGAAAACAAGTACCCATCAATTGCAAGTCGCGGATCACAAATAATGTAGGATACAAGTACATGGGGAAAATAACTAACAACATGGTATACTAACAGGTACAGATAACATGTGTCAAGTAAATGGGTAAACAAGTGAATATGTATTAATGTTAAGTAAACAGGTAACAAGTAATCATGTGACAGGATAATCAGGTAACTGGTATACAGGTAACCATGTATCAGGTGACAGGATAATCAGGTAATAGGTATCAGGTATCAGGTTATGTCATGTCTAATCTTGTTAATTTACTATCTAGGTAGCACTTCATGCCGCCCATACAACATGGTTGCTACAACAAGAAGTTTCGTTTTAGATTTCATAGTGGAGTCCATGGGACAGTGTACTTAGGTACAGGAAACAGGAACAGGTAGAACCTAGTGGTTCTCTTCCGAGTACACCTTCCTAAGTGAAGTATGCAGTCAGGTACAACAAACAGGCATAACCTAGTGGTTATCTTTCGAGAACATCTTCCTATAGGGAAGCATGCAATCAGGTACAGGTAAATAGGATCGTGAATCATGTAGTCATGAACACGTAACAGGCAGGCAGGACACAAGTCCTCTTCCAAGTACACGTTTCTATATTTTCCACTACTAGATCTTTTCCTTAAACCCCGGCCTGGTTACTTTTATTATGGTCATCAAACAGGCATGAATGGGTACGAAATAGTACCAAACTAACATGGTATAATCAGTATTAGGTTCAGGGAAACAAATATACAAACATGGGTGATATACATTCACATAATCGAGCAAAACAGTGTATGTTCATAATCAGGACAGCATGACAGATCAGTACTAAAACAGTGATTCTTGTTGCTACAAAAATGCAAATCAGGATCTGTCGAAGGATAGACATCTACTCGAATCCAACGAGTATAATTAAATCATATAGTACTTCACAACATCTTAACTCAAAACAAGTTCCAAAACATAAAACATGTTTAGTCAGAAATCAGGAAAACAAATTCTCAGTCAAAAAAAAGCATCAAAATGCATCAAATAAATTCAGGAAAAATCTTGAGTATTTCTCTATAAGTCTAGAATCAAATAATAAAGATACATAATATTCCAGTAAGAATAGATTAGTCATCAAAAATACGAAAGCATCAAGAAAATATAGTTTAACGAATCTGGAAATCTCAACACTGCTGTACGAAAACTAAGATATCTCGCAACCAGTGAAAGGAAATCCAATTCTGCTAAAGGGATATGAAAATAGATAGAATTTATTAACTTTCATATTTTACAAAGAATTTTCATACAGTATAAGGAATCATAGTGAAAATGGGGTTCTTTACTAACCAGCGCACAAAATACAGCATGAGATGATTTTAGAAAATAGCATGAAACACCACATAAAACTAGTTTTTAAAATTCATCAAAAATCTAGGTAATCCCTAACTTCATATAGAAACACTGAACAAAATATTAGATCAAGATAATATGTGTAGAATAGTTCTTGAAAATAGTTTGTTAACAAAATCAACCAAAAACTGAATTTGGAATAGATTGACACCTCTGTACTAAAACAGTCATAACTCAGTCATACAAAATCCAAATCAAGCAAAACCAGTGCGGTTTGAAAATAGACAAAATTATCTAAAATTCATCTTTTATATAGGAATCAAGATACTGGCTGTAGCATAGACGAAAACAGCAATCAAAACAGAACACCCAGTAAATACTAATTTCACACTTCAAATCGAGAACATCATACATTAAAGATTATTGATCGAAACACATCCAAACTTGAAATACAACCTACCAAGCATCTAAACATCGTGATTTAGGGTTGCTAACAAGTCCACACCTATTATCTCACATGGGTCTTAGTCCAAACATCAATTCACACAAAATAGTCACCTACATGCCTAAAAATTAAGATTTGGGCAAAACCTAGGGTATCACCTATCAAGATTTGTGTCATAAGTCATCTATGGCTAAATTATCACAATAGAGACAAAACCCATCAAGGAAAACACAATCTTTGGTTGTCTCTAGACCCAACTAAACTATAAGTGAACCTTTTGACTTGTATCAATCCAAATGAATTGTAGTACAAGTTACTTGCCTTAGTTAGGGGATGAAGAACGATCCAACTATAAAGAGAAACGAAACCCACGAACAAAATCCGCAACAAGCAACAAATCCAAACCAAACGAATGAAATCCACCCCCAAACGATCTCCTTCGAAGCAACGATCAAAGTGGCAAATACCCACTTTGAGAATCAACACAAGAGAAGGGAGTAGATGCTAGTTGATGATGATGGTGGTGCTTTGGTGGTGTTGGCTAGGCAATCAAGGAAGTGGGGTGTCGGGTTTGTATGGAGATGGTGTAGGATGGTGGCCGGAGTTGGGGGTGAGGTGGTGGTCGGTTTGGTGGGGCTTGGCCTGGTAGGGGAGGCCGGATGGAGGTGTGGTCGGGTGGTAGCAGCAGGGAGCATAAGGATGGGGAGAGAGAGGGCCGGGATTAGGAGAGGGAGAGAGAGTTTAGGGTTAGGGTTAGGGTTTTAGAATGTTAGGGGTTTATATAAAGGGGTTAATGTAGGCTAATGGGTTGTGGGTATTAGGTATTAGTAATAGGTATACAATTGGGTAATGGATATTGGGTAAATAACAAATGGAGATACAAGTTAGAGTGAATTCTATGACTCTTGGAAAATCTAATTAGGAGTCAAAAATCATAGGTTTGGGAAATCACCACCAAAATTCCATCACAATAATCATGGAAAAATAAAATAAAGAGAACGAGTCCAAAAATGGTGAAAAGAATCAACATGACGAAAAACAAACAAAAGCGACGATCAAACAACACAAGGAACTCAAAATGAAGTAAAATGAATATATATTGAGAACAAATTCAATATACGGTTCAGAAAAAAAATACACTAAAATAAAAAATACACTCCAAAATACATAAAATGAAAAACAGGGGTTATAATCCTACCCACCTAGCAGAAAAATTTCTTCCTCGAAATTCAAAAGAAAGATACATAGGGTAAACCCATAAAAAAAACAAAGAAAAACCAATGCAACTATCCAAACAATTGAGGAAACTTCTGCTGAATTTCCTCCTCCAACTTCCAAGGTGACTCACCAGGAGAGTGAGGATTCCAAGCAACATGAACCAACTTGATGACCTTGATCTTAAGCACTTTCTCCCGTCGATCCATAATAGCAACTAGCGGAATCTCACAAGCCAAATCCGGCTGAACGGTCAACTCCGAATAGTCAATCACGTGGCTCCTATCATAGATATATCTCCTGAGTTGTGAGACATGGAAAACATCGTGCACTCCTGATAAAGCTGGCGGCAATGCAAGACGATAAGCCACCTTGCCTACTCGCTCCAAAATCTCAAACCGTCCAATAAACCTCAGGCTAAGTTTGTTCCTACCACCGAACCAAATGACACCGCGCCACGGCGATACCTTGAGGAAAACATGGTCACCAACAACAAATTCCAAAGCCCTACGATGAACATTAGCCCATCGCTTCTGCCTGTCCTGAGCTGCCTGCAAATGCTTCCTGATCTGAACAACAACATTCACTGTCTTGGTGATCAACTCTGGACCTAACAACTTCCTCTCACCAATGTCATCCCAGCACACTGGTGATCCGCACTTCCGTCCATAGAGTGCCTCGAATGGAGCAGCTTTAATACTAGCTTGAAAGCTGTTATTGTACGAGAACTCTACAGGATGCAAGTGATCCTCCCAAGACCCACCAAAATGAAGCATGCAGGACCTCAACATGTCCTCAAGAATCTGAATAGTCCGCTCTGACTATCCATCAGTCTGGGAATAAAAAGTTGTACTGTACTTTAATTTGCTCCCCAAACCATTCTGAAGACCCTCCCAAAACTGAGATCTGAATCTCGTATCCCTTTCGGATACAATACTAACTGGAACCCCATGAAGTCTAACAATCTCTTGCATGTACCTTTCAGCAAGGCTCTCAGTAGACTGACCGACACGAAAAGGAATGAAGTGAGCACTCTTCGTCAAACGGTCGACAATCACCCAAATGACATTATGACCCTTAAGACTCCTCGGCAAAGCAGTCACAAAATTCATAGTGATATATTCCCACTTCCACTCTGGAATAGGAAGCGGTTGAAGAAGTCTAGCGGTTCTCTGATGCTCTGCCTTAACCTGCTGGCAGATCAAACACTAAGCAACAAACTGAGCCACAACCCTTTTCATACCCTGCCACCAGAAATTAAGCTTCAAATCCCAATACATCTTAGTACCGCCGGGATAGATAGAATACGAAGACTGATGGGATTCCTCAAGCAACTTCTGACGAACTTCACCTTCCGAGACACATAATCTAGACCCAAAAAGAAGCAATCCATCTAAATGAATAACCATATCTGTCCTGGACCCAGACTTAACCTCAGCTTGAAAACTCTGCAACTGCGCATCACTAGCCTGCGCCTCTTTAATCTGCTCAACAAGAAACGACTGCAGCTGGAGCGCCAAACAACTCCGACCAGAACTTGGCAACACAACATCAAGCTCTAGCCTCCTCATCTGCTCAATGAGATCTCTCTGCTGAGTAAGAAACATAACTGCTGGTCTCCTGCACAAAGCATTAGGCACCAAGTTTACTTTACCAGGATGGTATTGCAAACTGATGTCATAATCGGCCATAAGTTCCAACCAACACCTTTGTCTCATGTTCAACTCCTTCTCGGTGAAGACGTACTTGAGACTTTTGTGGTCTGTAAAGATCTCAACTCGTTCTCCCAGTAAATAATGTATCTGCAGCTTCAGAGCAAAGATTACTGCCGCTAACTCCAAGTCATGAGTAGGATAGTTCTTCTCATGCGGCCTCAACTGCCTCGATGCACACGCAACAACACGGCCCTTCTGCATAAGAACTGCTCCAAGACCCTTACCAAAAGCATCACAGTGAACCACAAATCTGCCCGAACCATCGGAAATAGTCCACACAGGTGCTGACGTCAATCTGTTCTTCAACTCAACGAAAGCCTCATTGGACTCATCAGGCCAACAAAACTTCTGATCCTTCCTAGTCAATTTAGTCAAAGGTCCAGTTATCTTCGAAAAATCCTAGATGAACTTCCGATAATAGCTAGCCAAACCAAGAAAACTCCTCACTTCTGAAACTGACTTGGGAATAGACCAATCCTTCACATCCTCAATCTTAGCAGGATCCACAGAAATACCATCGCCAGAAACAATATGCCCCAGGAAAGAAATCTGTCGAGCTAAAATGCGTACTTGCCAAGTTTCCCATAGAGCTGATTCTCTCTCAAAGTCTGCAGAACCACTCTAAGATGCTCAGTATGATCTTCCCAATTCCGAGAATACACCAAAATATCATCAATAAAGACCACCACAAATTTGTCCAAGAACTGAGAGAAGACCCGGTTCATAAGACTCATGAATACAGCCGGCGCGTTCGTGACCCCGAACGGCATCACAAGATACTCATAGTGCCCGTATCTAGTTCTGAAAGCAGTCTTCTGTATATCTGCAGCCTTCACCTTGACTTGGTGATATCCAGAACAAAAATCCAACTTCCAGAAAACAGCAGCCCCACTCAGCTGATCAAAAAAATCATCAATCCTGGGCAACGGATACCGATTCTTCATAGTAACTCTGTTCAGCTCTCGATAATCCATGCACAGATGATGACTACCATCCTTCTTGTCAACAAAAAGGACCGGAGCACCCCAAGGCAAAACACTAGGTCTGATGAAACCCAAATCAAGCAACTGTTGAATCTGTACCTTAAGCTCTGCCAGCTCAACCGGTGCCATCCTGTAGGGACTTTTTGATATCGGCTATGTTCCAGGCTGAAAATCAATACCGAATTCCACTTCCCTATCAGGGGGTAAGCCAGGCAACTCATCTGGAAAAACATCCAAGAAATCTCAAACTACTAGAGGCGCGCCTCACAGCCTGAGTGCAATTCTATCGCACAATCCACCTGTTCAACTGCAATCTTTGCTCAACCAAGAGAAGATTCCCCGGCATGGAACTCAAATTCTGCTCGATCTGGAATTCTGAAGACAACTTTCTTGGCACGGCAATCAATAACGGCATAGGCTTCACCCAGCCAATCCATACCCAGAATGACGTCGAATCCTAAATTTCCAATTATAATCTGGTTGGCTTTGAACTCTGCGTCTCCAATAACCACGGGATATTGCCTGCACTCACGGGAACAACTGACAACTCCACCACCTGTCATGATGTTCCAAGCCTCTGACATGTTGCTACACTCCAACTGATGGGGAGCAACAAATCGAGAGGAGACAAGAGAATGGGTTGCCCAAGAATCAAAAAGAACATAGGCAGGAAAAGAGCAAACAAGGATGATACCTAAAAGAAATCAAAGACAAGGAGAAAGCATACAAGATCAAGGGTGAGGGAAAAACAACAACAATGCAGGGGGAAAATAGCAAAAGGAAACAAAGCAAAACTAACAGAAATAAACAAAAGGGATAAAACGACAAAACAACAAAACAAGATATACCTTCCATAACTCTTTCAGCTATCTCAGTATCTGCAGCAGTCAAGTTGAAAGTCTGACCTCTCCTTGGAATAGCGGCCCTCTGACCGATAATCTGACATTGAGGAGCAAGTGGTGGCCTAACTGGACCATGAGCTAGAACTGCCTACTGATCAGGATCCCTGGCTGGAAGAGCCATCTACTGAAACGGTTGGGCACAATCTCGCACTGCATGATCAGTAGAGCCACACCTAAAGCATCGGTGATTGATGCACCTACATTCCATGCGATCATGCCCAGGAAACCGATAGAAATCACAGTAACTACCCCTCTGAGAACTAGCAGAAGAGTAAGGAGCTGTCCTGACTGGATGGGCAGAAACAGACCTCCGAATAGGCCCACCAAAAGGCCTAGCAACAGTAGCAGGAACAGTCCGCTGAGAATAAGATGAACCACCACGAGCCTGCTCCTGAGCTTGGGCTGCCTCAAGAGCCTCAGCATATGTATGCAGACGAAGAGAGACTAGATGCCTCTTGATATCTTGCTTAAGCCCATTTGTGAATCTACGAGCCCTATCCTCTTCGGTTTTCACAAGAAAGGCAGCGAAGCGGCTAAGCCTAGTAAACTCAGTAGCATGCTCATCCACTGTCCTGGAACCCTATTGCAAGAAAATCCATGTTACAACATTCATAATTGTTCATGCAATATTGTAACGAATCCAAAATGGAACAATGACTTAACCTGTTTTAGGGTCAGGAATTGTTGTTCCATCTCAACTCGAGTACTACTGGGGAAGAACTTCTCCAAGAATCCCCGAGTAAAAGTAGCCCAAGCAATAGGCCTCTCAAGACGCTCAGACTTAGCCATCCACCAGCTGGAGGGAAACAACGTCCACCCGATCAGCCTCTGTAACACGAGCCGCTAACAACAAGTGCTCAGTCCGGATCAACCACTGTTCAACCTCCAAAGGCGTCTCAGTGCCGGAAAAATGGTCAGGATGCAGCCTCATAAAATCTGCAACTGTCCCTGGGCGAGGCAGAAGATTTGCTTGCACAGGCACAACATGAGGTGGAACCCGGGTAGCCATCACAAGATCACTGTGGTTTTACTGCTAATTAATCAGCTGCTCAAGCGTAGTCATGACAGTCACAATCGGATCAACCTACGACTGAGAAGTAGAACCTTTGCGAGCCATAGTCTGCACAAAATCAAAAACAATTAGCATCCAGAATCTGAGTTGGTATAAGTTTCATTTATGCATGCATGGTTGGTGAAATATTGTGCAGATCCCAGTTCGAGCCAAGCTTGTCTAATATATTAGGCAACTAATACATTAGCCAAACCTGATGCTCTGATACCACTAAAAATCCTGTCACGCCCCGCTTTCCAAAAAGGAATACGGAATACGGATACGTAACAAAAGCCCAACAAATGATTTTTATCATCCTTAAGCTGTTCAGAATCTTTACAACACATCACAGATATAATCAGAGTCGGAAGCAAATGGCACAACCAACAAGCAATATTGAAACAAAACACCAACAGAAATTTACTTGAATCCAAATACAATATTCTCAAATAAATCAGAGTCTGGAGAAAACAAAGATCCTGGATCACATCGCCCAAATACAAATAATATCCAATAAACCAAATACACTTTATTCAATGTCCAAGCAACAACTAATAATAATCATAAAGCAGAAATTTCCAACTTAATACCTCCTCTCGCCATTACCATCGAGCAGCTGACCAACCTGATCTACAATTACTAAATTTGCAAAAAAAAGGGAAAAGAAGAAAATAAGTACCCGTCAATTGCAAGTCGTAGGTCACAAATAATGTAGAATACAAGTACATGGGAAAACTAACTAGCAACATGGTATACTAACAGGTACAGATAACATGTGTCAAGTAAATAGGTAAACAAGTAAATATGTATTAATGTCAAGTAAACAGGTAAACAGGTAACAAGTAATCATGTGACAGGATAATCAGGTAACGGTATACAGGTAACCATATATCAGGTAACAGGATAATCAGGTAACAAGTATACAGGTAACAGGTATCAGGTATCAGGTTATGTCGTGTCTAACCTTGTTAATTTACTATCTAGGTAGCACTTCATAACGCCCATACAATATAGTTGCTACAACAAATAGTTTCGTTTTAGATTTCATAGTGGAGTCCAGGGGGCAGTGTACTTAGGTATAGGAAACAGGAACAGGTAGAACCTAGTGGTTCTCTTCCGAGTACACCTTCCTAAGGGAAGTATGCAGTCAGGTACAACAAACAGGCATAACCTAGTGGTTATCTTTCGAGAACATCTTCCTATAGGGAAGCATGCAATCAGGTACAGGTAAATAGGATCGTGAATCATGTAGTCATGAACACGTAACAGGTAGGCAGGACACAAGTCCTCTTCCAAGTACACGTTTCTATATTTTCCACTACTAGATCTTTTCCTTAAACCCCGGCTTGGTTACTTTTATTATGATCATCAAACAGGCATGAAAATAGTGCCAAACTAACATGGTATAATCAGTATTAAGTTCAGGGAAACAAATATACAAGCATGGGTGATACACATTCACATAAACGAGCAAAACAGTGTATGTTCATAATCAGGACAGCATGACAGATCAGTACTAAAACAGTGATTCTTGTTGCTACTGAAACGCAAATCAAGATCTGTCAAAGGATCTGGAAACTACATATCCGCACGAATCCAACGAGTATAATTAAGTCATATAGTACTTCACAACATCTTAAGTCAAAACAAGTTCGAAAACAGACAACATGTTTAGTCAGAAATCAGGAAAATGAATTCTCAGTCAGAAAAACAGCATCAAAACTCATCAAATAAATTCAAAAAAAATTCGGGGTATTCTCCTATAAGTCTAGAATCAAAATATAAAGTTTCATAATATTCCAGTAAGAATAGATGAGTCATCAAAAATACGAAAGCATCAAGAAAACATAGTTTAACGAATCTGGAAATCTCAACACTACTGTACGAAAACTAAGATATCTCGTAACTAGTGAATCAAAATCCAATTCTTCCAAAGGGATACGAAAATACATAGAATTTACTAACTTTCATATTTCACAAAGAATTTTCATGCAGTATAAGGAATCATAGTGAAAATGGGGTTCTTTACTGACCAGCGCGCAAAATACTGCATGAGATGATTTTAGAAAAGAGTATGAAACACCACATAAAACTTGTCTTTAAAATTCATAAAAAATCTGGGTAATCCCTAACTTCATATAGAAAAACTGACCAGAATATTAGATCAAGATAATATGTGTAGAATTGTTCTTGAAAATAGTTTGTTAACAAAATCAACCAAAAACTGAATCTGGAATAGATCGACACCTCTGTACTAAAAAAGTCATAACTCAGTCATACGAAATCCAAATCAAGCAAAACCAGTGGGGTTTGAAAATAGACAAAATTATCTAAATTCATCTTTTATACAGAAATCAAGATACTGGCTGTAGCATAGACGAAAACAGCAATTAAAACAGAACACCCAGTAAATACAGATTTCACACTTCAAATCGAGAACATCATAACTTCAAGATTATTGATCGAAACACATCCAAACATGAAATACAACCTACCAAGCATCTAAAAATCATGATTTAGGGTTACTAACAAGTCCACACCTATTATCTCACATGGGTCTTAGTCCAAACATCAATTCACACAAACAGTTACCTACATGCCTAAAAATCAAGATTTGGGCAAAACCTAGGGTATCACCTATCAAGATTTGTGTCATAAGTCATCTATGGCCAAATTATCACAATAGAGACAAAACTCATCAAGGAAAACACAATCTTTGGTTGTCTCTAGACCCAACTACACTATGGGTGAACTTTTTAACTTGTATCAAACCAAATGAATTGTAGTACATGTTACTTGCCTTAGTTAGGAGATGAAGAACGATCCAACTGCGAAGAGAACCGAAACCCACGAACGAAATCCGCTACAAGTAACAAATCCAAGCCAAACAAACAAAATCCACCCACTAACGATCTCCTTCGAAGCAACGATCAAAGTTGCAAATACCCACTTTGAGAATCAACACAAGAGAAGGGAGTAGATGCTAGTTGATGATGATGGTGGTGCTTTGGTGGTGTTAGCTAGGCAATCAAGGACGTGGGGTGTCGGGTTTGAATGGAGATGGTGTAGGATGGTGGTCGGAGTTAGGGGTGAGGTGGTGGTCGGTTGGTGGGGCTCAGCCTGGTAGGGGAGGCCAGATGGAGGTGTGGTCGGGTGGTAGCAGCCGGGAGCACAAGGATGGGGAGAGAGAGGGCTGGGATTAGGAGAGGGAGAGAGAGTTTAGGGTTAGGGTTAGGGTTTTAGAATGTTAGGGCTTTATATGAAGGGGTTAATGTGGGCTAATGGGTTGTGGGTATTAGGTATTAGTAATAGGTATACAATTGGGTAATGGATATTGGGTAAATAACAAATGGGGATACAAGTTAGAGTGAATTCTATGGCTCTTGGAAAATCTAATTAGGAGTCAAAAATCATAGGTTTGGGAAATCACCACCAAAATTCCATCACAATCAGCATGGAAAAATAAAATAAAGAGAACGAGTCCAAAAATGGTGAAAAGAATCAAAATGACGAAAAATGAACAAAAGCGATGATCAAACAACACAAGGAGCCCAAAATGATGTAAAATGAATATATATTGACAAAAATCCAATATACGGTTCAGAAAAAAATACAAGAGATATAAAATATACAAAAATGAAAAATACACTCCAAAATACATAAAATGAAAAACAAGTGTTACTGAACTTCAACTCAATATTTAACAAATCTTACATTCAGCATGGTAAATACAATGAAGAATATATTCATACACTATTTTAACATCAAATAAGACATCAATCAATCATTCAAGTACAACAACCTAATAATCAATTCTACAATAGTTTATTTGTGCAGTGTCATCCATTAATAACCTCTATTATTAATACTACGTGGATACATGAAAGATTCAATATTTTAGAGTCAATAATGGCAAGAAGTCAAGAATATCTTGGGTTAGTTCGTGTAAACCCTCAATATACTCGACGGAAGATAAATAGTATAACAATACGATAAACAATCAGGATCTACTTGCGGAGTTTCAATGAAAAGCTCGAATGCGATACATTAATGATTCGAGAGTGAAAAGCGATTTGCCTGATTTGATGAATATAGATGTTAAAATAGAATAACGAGATAAGAATCCCGATGGAGACTCGTGCAAATTACATGCAACAATGCACACCTGAAAAGCACGTGCACAGTACGTGCCAGCAACATAGTAGCAAGAAGGCAAGAACAGCGAAATCGACGACAACCAATCTGCAAGAACTGCAGCAAGCGGCAACGGCTATGCGGCGGCGTATTCGACGGTGGACTGTGGGCACAGGTTGATGGGGATCTGCAGTTGAGGGGTGCTCAGGTGTTGGATGCAGGCGGTGAACAAAGGAGGAGATGGGGGGAGTTTGGTCTGGCAATGGTTTTGGTTCAGGTGGTGGCAGGTAGCGACGGGCGTTGTGAAGATTGCGAGGTCGACCAGGAGCAGTGTAGGTGACATGATGGCGATGAGGAAACAGGGTGAGGGGATGCGGTGGTGACGACGACTTCGGGATGATGGTGATGGATTGGTGGTTAGCGGCGATGGAGGAAGATGATGGGGTGCAAGGTGGTTGCACGAGGCTGACGATGGGGATGAGGCAATGAGTTTCGATCGATGGAACAGGGAAGAAGATGAAGAGGTTTTGGGTTGTACAGGGAAGATGGGGTTTGAATAGTGGGGGTTAGGTTTGAGTTGTAAGGAGGAAGTTGAAGGGGTTTGGGTTTGGCTGCGTGAATTAAGAAGAGGGGGAAAGAAAGAAACAGGGAAGTTGTGGATACGGGGGATCGTGAGGAGCAAATCTGGGGTTGGCTTAAGATCCAGAAAGAGTGGGTTATAAGGTTTTGGTTCCAAATCCAATAGGGAAAAAGAATAAATATTTAAAAATAGGGTTTATAAATAGATTAATTTGGGATATCAATACACAAATTTTGAATAGGATGAACAACAAATTTTCAGCAGGAAAAAAATAAACAAATTGGGAGACAAAAAGTTGAGTTGGGAGCAATTAACAATTTTGTTATTGATATACAAAATTACAGGGGTTCAGAAGAGACGATGAAGAAAAACAAATAAATAATAATACCAAGAACATACAATAACTGAAAACAGGGGTTACAAATCCTACCCACCTTACAAGAAGAATTTTGTTCTCGAAATTCATACAAGTGGTACATAGGGCAACCCAGAAAAAGAAAAGAAAACAAAAGAAGCTACTCAAACAGATGAGAGAACTTCTCCCGGATCTCATCCTCCAACTCCCAAGTCAACTCACCCGGCGTGTGAGGATTCCAAGAATCTCAACCAGTTTGATGACTCTATTCTTTAATACCTTCTCTCGTTGGTCTAAGATAGAGACTGACTGAATCTCACAGGACAAATCTTGCCGAACAGAAAACTTGGAGTAGTTAATAACATGACTGTCATCCCTGATATACATCCTGAGTTGGGAGACATGAAAAACATCATGCACTCCAGATAGAGCCTGCGGCAATGCGAGGCTATAGGCCACCTCACCTACTCGCTCCATAATGTCGAACGGGCCAATGAACCTAGGACTTAGCTTGCCTCTGCCTCCAAATGGATAACATCTGTCCATGGCGATACTTTGAGGAACACGTGGTCACCCACATCAAATTCCAAGGGCTTCCTATGAACATCTGCCCACTTCCTCTGTCACGCTTGAGCTGCTTGTAAAGGCTTCCTGATCTGGACTACTGCATCAATTGTCTTCGTAATCAACTCTCGCCCCAAAAGATTCCTCTGACCAATGTCATCCCAGCACACTGGTGATCTACACTTCCGACCATACAGTGCCTCGTACGGGGCTGCCTTAAGACTTGCTTGGTAGCTGTTGTTGAATGAAAACTCCACCAAGTGAAGATGATCTTCCCAAGATCCTCCAAACTGAAAGACCTCAACATATCTTCCAATGTCAGAATAGTCCTCTCCGATTGCCCATCTGTCTGTGGATGCAGTACTATAGTTCAGCTTGCTCCCAAGACTGCCTTGAACAGTTTCCCAGAAGTGAGATATGAATCTAGTGTCTTTGTCTGATACAATACTGATAGGGATCCCATGTAGCCTGATAATCTCCTGCATATACTTCTCTGCAAGGCTCTCCGTATACTGGCCCACTCTGAAGAGAATAAAATGAGCACTTAGGACTTCTCCCATTTACCTATATGGAATTTTGACCCTTGGGACTTCTCGGTAATGCAGTCACAAAGTCCATGGTGATGTTCTCCTATTTTCACTCCATAATAGGAAGAGGTTGAAGAAGCTCGACAGTCCTCTGATGTTCTGTTTTCACCTGCTGACAATCAAACACTGCAAAACAAACCATGCCATCAAAACTGGAACTTAGATCCTAATACATCTTTGTACCACCGGGATGAATAGAATAGGGCGAGCGATGAGCTTCCTCGAGTAGCTTCTGCCTAACTCCCCCCTTCGGAACACATGGACGGGTCCCAAAGCGAAGAGATCCATCTGAATGAATAACCATATCAGTCGTTGAACCTACCTCCACTTCAGCTCAGAACTTTTGCAACTGCTCATCATTAGACTGTGCCTCTATAATTTGTTCCACCAATGACGACTACAACTGAAGCATTATACATTTCTGCGCTGTACTGGGCTGGATCACATCCAACTCCAACCTTTTCATCTCTTCAAAAAAATCCTTCTGCTTAGTTAGGACCATAGCAACCGGTCTTCTGCTCAGAGCATCGGTACCAAGTTTATTTTTCCCAGATGATACTACAGATTGATATCGAAATCGCCCATTAGTTCTAACCATCTCCTCTGCCTCATATTTAGTTCCTTCTGAGTGAATAAGTACTTGAGACTTTTGTGGTTAGTGAAATCTCCACTTGGTCTCCAAGTAATTAATGCCTCCAAAGCTTCAAGGCAAAAATCACAGCTGCAAGCTCCAAATCATGTGCAGGATAATTCTTCTCATGCGGCCTCAATTGCCTAGATACATACGCAACAACCTTGCTTTGCTGCATCATAATAGCACCCAAGCCTTTGCCTGAGGCATCACAGTGGATTATGAAATCTCCTAATCCATCTGGTATGGTTAACACAGGTGCTGATGTCAACCGATTTTTCAACTCAGCGAAGGCTCCATCACAGGACTCATCCCACACAAACTTCGGATCCTTCCTGGTTAACTTAGTTAATGGCCTAGCAATCTTCGAAAAGTCCTGAACGAACTTCCTGTAGTAACCTTCTAGTCCAATGAAGCTTAGAACTTCTAATACTGACTTCAGCGTCAGCCAATCCTTAACTGCAGTGATCTTGGATGGATCGATAGAAACTCCATCACCGAAAATGACGTGGCCCAAGCAAAACCCACACTTGCTAAGCTTCCCATAAAGATGATTTTCTCTCAATGTCTGCAAGACTACCCTTAAGTGCTCAGCATGCTCTTCACGACTCCGAGAGTATACGAGGATATCGTAGATGAATACTACAACAAAGTTGTGAGAGAAGACCCGAGTCATGAAACTCATGAATACAGCTGGAGAATTAGTAACTCCGAAGGGCATCACCAAGAATTCTTAGTGCCTATATCTTGTACGAAAGGCAGTCTTCTTCACATCCTCGGCTTTCACCTTCACATGATGGTAACCAGAACGAAGGTCTAGATTTGAAAATACTGACGCACCTCCAAGTTGATCAAACTGATCATTAATTCTTGGCAGTGGATACTGATTCTTCACAGTGACATTATTCAGCTCATAGTAGTCAATACACAGCCTACGACTACCATCCTTTTTATTAACGAGCAGTACTGGAGCTCCCAAAGCAAGCCATTCGGCCTAATAAATCCTTGATTCAGTAACTTCTATATCTATTCCTTCAACTCAGCTAGCTCTACGAGTGCCATTCGATAGGGATAAGAGTTGTACCCAGCCGAATATCAATACCGAATACTACTTCACGATCTGGCGGTAGCCCCGACAACTCTTCAAGAAAAACATCCACGACTTCTAACACAACCAACGGTGCAATTTTACCATCAGCACAAACTTCCTCCATTACTCTAGCTTCCTGACTTGCCAACTTCTTAACACGACCAAGTGGTGTTTCACCGGCATGGAATTCAAATTCCTGACGATCCGGTATCCAGAACACCACGTTCTTCTCACAGCAGTCAATTATAGCATGAGCAAATCTTAGCCAATCCATCCCTAAGATGACATCAAAACTTGAATTGTTGATTACGATCAAATCGGCTTTAAAATTGACACCACCAAAAATTAAGGGCTCTGTTCACAAATATGAGAGCACACATTGACACCTCCACCTGTAGTGATATTCCACACTGCTAGCATATCGTTACTGGCCAAACGATTCAGGTCGACGAAGCAGGAGGAAACAAAGGAATGAGTAGCACCTGAGTGAAAAAGGACATGAGCAGGAAAGGAGTGAACTAAGATAATGCTTAGAAAGAAGTCAAGGAATAAGAATACGAATATGCAAAATGTATACAAAAGAGATAAGCATGGATGATTAAGAATAGAAGAACAGCAGAACTGAATTGATAACAAAGCAAAACAAGGCACACCTGCAACCATGCCAATGGCGGTCTCAGCATCCTCTGCAGTCAGGTTGTAGGCCTGACCACGGCCTCTAGAAGGACCTCCTCTTGGAGTGGCTCTCCTCTGATCGAATACTTGCCCCTAAGGTGAAAGTGGTGGTCCGCCCTGACCACGAGCAAGCACTCTCTGAGCGAAACCTCCAACCGGTGCAATGGGTATGTTCCTCGAGCAGTCATGAACCATGTGGGCATTATTTCCATACAGAAGGCACTGGCGATTGGCTATCCTGCATTCCTTGCGCAGATGTCCAACCTTGTGGCAGTAATCACAAGTCTAATTTGACCTTGGGGCCATAGGTGGATATGGCTGGGTTCTCACTAGAGGGGTCAGAACTGGCCTCCAAATAGGTCCTCCAGAAGACCTGACAGCAACGGAGTGCAGAACAAACCGCAAAATGACACACTTTCTCTTATGAGTTTACTCCTGTATTTTAGCAGCATCTAGGATATCTGCATACGATCAGAGTCGCAGGGTAGTAAGGTGGTCCTAAATTTCGATATCTAGACCCGACAAGAATTGACGGCCTTTATCATCATCATTTTCCACCATGGAAGTAGCAAAGCGGCGCAGTCGGGTAAATTCCACAGCATACTGGTCCACAGTCCGACTCTCCTTGGTTCAAGAGGATGTTCAGTTTAACATTGTTACATTATGAAATAAACAACGAAATTTACAAAAATAAACACTATTTAGCGAACCTGGGTTAGTGAGACAAATTGTCGGTCCATTTCATCTTTAAGGACACTAGGAAAGAATTTCATGAGGAAGCTCTTCGTGAAGATGGCCCAGGTGATGGGTCACCCCTGTCATTCAGTCTCTGCTCACCACTAGATGTGGGTGGGATCCACGAGCTGGATGTTCACGACATCCATCCGATCAACATCCGAAATCTGCACTGCTATCAACAGCTGCTTAGTCTGAATTACCCATTGCTCTACTTCAAGTGGAGTCTCAGTGCCTGAGAATTTTTCTGGAAGTAGCCTCATGAAATCTGCCACATTACCGGGTCTCGGTGGTAGTAACCCAGTCCAGGTCTAGCGAGTTCCCTGTTGGCAGCTTCAAAAGCTACCCTCATCAGCTCACTATGTTCACGTTGCATCTGCATCATCTACAGCATCATCTGAGCAAGAGTGGGCTCTTCTGACCGATCATCCCCAGTTGGGGAAGAGGAAGCGCCCTTTCTAGCCATGGTCCGCATTAAAGTCAAACAGTTAGCATCCAGATTATAGGTTGGTTATCAATTATCCATATGATTCACGTGTTGTATATATTGTTGAGTCAAACCTGTTAAAACCAAACTAATTCGGGTCTAACCTGGCTCTGATACCACTAAAAATCTTGTCACGCCCCACTTCCCAAAAATACAGAACACAAGTGCATGACATTGGCCCAGCAAATGACTTGCGTCATCCATCGCTGTTATTGTTCAACTCAACAATATAACAAGATAGATACAACCATGAGTGCAATAAGAATAATTACATGAATAACAATACTTGGAATAAAACATGAAATAACCAAATACGATAATCCAACGTCTGGGGACAAAATAACAATCTCCGGGTTAAAAGCTCATAATACAATGTTAATAAAACTCAATACAAGAAGTCCAACAAAATAATGATCAATCTAGAAAGCAATAAATCCTCAGAAAGACTGTTCTCCACGTCCTACAGGTAACTCTCCTTGATCACATGTGAATACCTCATATAAAAAGAGGAGAAAATTGTCCTTAGAGAAAGTCATGGATAGGATATAGAGAAAGCAATGAACAATGGAAATACGGTATAACAATGAATTCAATAAAATAATAGGAATCAATAACAATGGACGATAGCAATAATCAATATCAATGGTATCAATACGATGGGTATAACAATAAACGATATTTCAATATTCGATGTCAGTACTCAATGATCAATGTCAATATCAATAACAATGATCAATATCAATAGCAATGACGGTGTTCAACATGCAGTGTCAATATTGTGTCAATTCCTAAGTCTATTAGCTTTTAGCCTAACTAACGTACGTACTACTGCATCCCATACCACAGGTTTCGTATATACAATGATGTTCTTTAGACCTAAGTGGTGTACTCTATAGATCATGTACTTGACCACGATAATCAATATTCAATATTCACGATTCAATATTCAATGCACCAAATGATAATTCAGCAACATACGATACATAATAGATTGGGTTACCGTCGTAAAACACAATCAAACGATAAAATAATAGCCGATAACAATATTTAGGAAAACATGGCCCCTCCACCGAGTACAGTCTCTACATTGTCCACTCTTAAGTCACCCTTAAACTCCGGCTTGATAAATATTTTATCGATGCAATCGGTTATATTATGCAATCAGAGAAATCTGATGAACGATGGTATCAACAGAAATGAAGAGTACGATCAATAGGAGCGATGCAAAAAGAGAATATCAAAAATGCAATAGATCATGCAATACATTTATCCCAATCCAATTCAGCAATTATAATGATATATACACAATCATATTAAGTAAATATTGGAAACACAATTCTGGATAGCAGTATACTACTGTACTAAAATCAAGTTTTCCGCTGTTATAGAAATTCAAAACTAGATCCGTCAGAAGTTCAAGAAACTAGACTTCCCAACGATTCCAACGCGTACTCACAATACAGATTCCATAACAATAGATAGGTGAATTACATCATTCTTTACTGATTATAAATTCTGACTGAAAATCGACATTTAGTTGTTACATTAGTAAAACCAGTAAAAATCCAAATTTTAAATCATCAAAAATATCCATTAAGTTCCTAATCATGTTAACCAATTTGTTAGGGCAATATTCTAACATTAACTTAGCTTTTTAATAACTTAAACATGAAGAAATACATAAATCAGGAATTCTGGAAGTAAAAAGGTAGCAGTACTAAAAACACCATAACTCTTGCAATAAAACTCGAAATTCAAATATTTTAGATGTTATGGAAACTAGAAACACAAGGCTAAAATTTTTGTTTAGAAAGCTATAATTTTTTTATGTCAAATACTAGGTCCAAAAAGTCAAACAAGTTCTAGCCAGATAGTGAAAATCAGAGTTCTACATATCTCATGAAATAAAATTGATCTAAACATGATGAACTTCAACTCTATATTTGACAAATCTTAGATTCAGCATGGTAAATGCATTGAAGAATACATCCATATACTAGTTTAACATCAAATAAGGCATCAATCAATCATTCAAGCACAACAACCTAATAATCAATTCTACAATAGTTTATTTGTGCGGTGTCATACGTGAATACATGAAAGATTTGATATTTTAGAGTCAGTAATGGCACGAAGTCAAGAATATCTTGGGTCACCTCATGTAAACCCTCAATATACACAATGGAAGATAAACAGTATAACAATACGATATACAATCAGGATCTACTTGTGGAGTTTTAATGAAAAGCTTGAATGCGATACAATACTGATTCAAGAGTGAAAAGTGACTTTCCTGATTTGATGAATACGGATGTTAAAATTGAATAACAAAATGAGAATCCCGATGGCAACACGTGCAAATTACGTGCAACAACACACACCTTAAAAGCACGTGCACACAATGTGCAAGCAACACAGCAGCAATAGCACAAGAACAGCGAGATCGACTACAAACAATCTGCCAGAACAACAGTAAGTGGCAACGGCGACGCGGCGGTGCAGTCGACGGTGGAATGCGGGCACAAGTCGATGGGGATCTGCAATCGAGGAGTGCTCAGGTGTTGGATGCAGGCGGTGAATAGAGGAGTGTAACCCCTATTCCTGCCAATACGTATTTTCTGTGTATTTTCCGGTATTTCGATCTTTGTAAATTATTTTTCACCTTTAAATTTTTTTTGTTAAAATCTATTGTAGGTTTCCCTAATAAAGTCAATTTTATTCATTAATTGTGTTTGTCGCTATCTTCAAACGACTATATATTTTAATACAAGTTTAATTCTATTCTTTAAGTTATTTAACCAAAATCTTATTATTGTTGTTGTTGTTCGTCTTACAGTTATCGTATTTTTCTTGGTTTTATTGTTTATTTGTGTTCTTCGTCGCCTTTTTAACCTCTGAAATATGTTATTTTATTAATAGAATTCTTTTTGCGTTCCATTCAATTTTGACACCCGATTTATCCATTTAATTCTTCTACTGCAAATTTTGTTGTTCTCCCTATTCAAATTCTTGCTTATTGATGTTCCCGTAATTTATCTAAGTTTTAATCATATTTTTATTGGTTATTTTATTTTTCCTATTGGATTTTAAACCCAATGACCCAATTTCCTATTGCATTCCTATCCACACCCTACCCTAACCTACCCTATTCCAACCTAACCTAGCCCCCTAACGCTAATTCTCCTGTACAACCCCAGCTGTCTGTCACCCCTACCCCACATATCCTTCCTCTCCCTTTGTGCTCTCTGAAACTCATTCCACCATTGCCGATCCTCCACCTGAGCCTCTTCACCTTCCTCTTCTTCTTTTTTCCAACCAAAGAACCCATCTCCTTGTCATCATCTCACCGCCACCATCCCGTGTTTGTCACCCCCCGTTCTCATCCTGCACCTCCAACCTGCACCTCCCCGATCGCCAACAGCCTTCCGAACTTATCCCCATCCTCCTCAGTCGACCCCCCAGCCTTCACCGCCTTTGTCCTCATCCCCACAAGCCACCTTGCTCCGCCCGTCGACTACAGATTCCTGACCACCCATCAACTGCACCTCACCCCGCTCTATTGTCTCCCCATCAACCCCCTGTGCAACCCCTGTCGATGCTCCGCGATCCACCTCTGTAACCCCCGCGGTCCCATCGCAACCTATCGACGGTCGAGCACCCTACCACTCTCCTTCTTCATCTTTGTTGTGACTGTCAACCACCGACAACCCCACTGTTGTTGCTGCCTTGCTGTGCCAACCACCGTCGAGCCTCCAGTCCTCCGCCGAAGCCCGCAGCGAGCACCCCCCTTGCTGCCTTCATCCTTCGCACCATTTAGCCAATGCCCTCTTGCTGTGTTTGCATGTGCTATGTGCCGTGCACATGTGTTCATCTTCGGAGCTGCACATGAGTTGGTTGTGCAAGATTTGCACGTAGCTCGCACGTGCGTCGATGTTCGGGATTCTCATCTCGTTATTCGTTCGTGTTCAGATTCACAATTCGTTAAGTTAAATATTCTCTTGTAAGAAATTTATTGTATTCCGTACAAGCATTTTCTTGAAATCTGCAAGTAGGTTCATCGTAGTTAATTCCCGTTCTCATGTTATATGTGTCGAAAGTTTTGATCCACCGATATTTCTGTTTCAATTCGTTCCTATCAATTTTACATTGTAAAAATACTATGACTTGCCTCATTATTGCATGCATGACACGATACATGACAAATAATACTATATACACATAAGAACTATTGGAATTGATCGTATGGCTTGGTTGTATGTGATTGCGTCGAAATATTGAAACTTGATGATGTAGCCATGATAGCAATTCTTCCCATCTTGATAATGCTAAAATCATGCTTGAATTACTGATGTGTTGA
Source organism: Hemerocallis citrina (assembly GCA_017893485.1). Taxonomy (NCBI): domain Eukaryota; kingdom Viridiplantae; phylum Streptophyta; class Magnoliopsida; order Asparagales; family Asphodelaceae; genus Hemerocallis; species Hemerocallis citrina. Next base: position 383,421,521 of record CM030358.1, on the reverse strand, counting down.
TTTGCTTATTTTGGATTATAATTTTATAATTGTTCGAGCCAAAATCAAGTTATTTATGAATATTGTAGCGCTGGAATACTGTTGTCCTAATATGGCTTGATGATTTTGACCCTGTTAGTGATAAAATATAGAGTAAGGTTCTGAATATGAATTGTAGCACCATGTTTCTAGTTTTCAGAATATCTGACGGAATCGAATTCTGAGTTATAAGTTGTGAGATGTTGATGTTTTAGTACTGCTGAGTCTGGATTTCCAAATTCATAATCTCATCTGTATAAACATGCTTTGTAATTTAATATGAACATGTTATCAGTAAAATAAAAATGTGAAATTTATCATGCTGAGACTAGACATGCTAGGGAATCACCATAAATTTTCCTGGATTTAATTGATGAGTTTTCAGACCTGATTCATGTATGCAAACATAACTTTAAGGATTCTGGCTGAACACAAAATCTATAAAAAAATGAGTAATTGAACCCAATTTCTGTAACTTTTATACGTCGTGTGTATATGCACTGGAACCAACAGAAAGTCTAGTTTCTAGAACTTCTGACGGATCTAGATTTGCTTTTCGGTAGCAGCGGAAATTTTAGTTTTGGTGCAGCAACGTCCTGTTATCCAGAACTGGAGTTCTTATTGTTTCAACATTATATATTTTGTTTATGACACCCAAACATGTGTTTCGTCCATTCTGAACCTGTCTCCTGTCCCTGTCATATTTACCTGTCCTGATTGTGTGCATCCATGTCTGTTTGATAATAAGAATAAGTAATTAGGTCAGGCTTAAGGAAAAGATCTTAGTAGTGGACAATATAGGCAAGTGTACACAGAAGGGGGCCCGTATTTCCTATTACCCGATGTAATGATTTCATGATTACATGATCCATGCCTGTTTCAATTTACATAATTACCTGATGCCATGATTTCATGATTACATGATTCATGCTTGTTTCAATTTACATAATTACTTGATGCCATGATTTCATGATTACATGATTCATGCATGTTCCTGATTACATGATTCCACAATTTCATGATTACATAATTCGTGCCTGTTCCTGTTTACATGAAACCTGAGTACATGGCCCTATAGCATCCACCAATAGTATCTAAACATTCACTTGATTGTATGTATCAAACATGTGGTATATACATGGGATGCATGATTGCTGCATTAGATACGATTAAATAGAAAACTTAGAATAACATGTTTTACTTACACATTCCTATTACTTGTTCCTGTTACTTGTTACCTGTTATCTGTTACATGTTGTTGTTACCTGTTACTAGTTACATGTTTATCTGACACCGGTCACATGTTTGCATGCTTACCTGTTACCTGGTTCTGTATCTGGTCCCATTACTTGCTTATTAGTATTTGGCTATATTTACTTGTTGCATTCTTTTCATGCCATGTTCTATGCCTTGATTCTTGTTTTCGTTTCGTACTCTTTTTACCTTGTCCTTATACCCTTTTGTTTATACTACTTGCTGCCCGTAACTTCCACTAATGGGCAGATTGTTTTCTTGTTCTCTACTTTTCTCGTATTATTAAATATACACAGGTTGGAGACGAGTTACCTAAAGGAGTAAGTGACCAAGTGTTTTAAGCTTTGACTAGGATCCTTCATGCTTTAGTTATTCTGCATTGAGTTTATTAATTCATTGTTGTTGCTACTTGATACATGTGTTGGGTATGTTGTCCGAGAGTTTTATTATTGTTTCCAGATCTTATTTTTATTTGAGGATTATGTAATTGTTTTCAAATAATTCTTTTGATTACGGGATTGTTTCATTCATGCGTGGTTGTATATTTCTTGTATATTCCTGTTGTGTTGTTGAGTCGATACTTACATCTTATGAATGATGAAAATCATTCACTGTGCTTGTCACGTGCTCGTATTCCATATTCCTTTGGGAAGCAGGGTGTGACAAGGAGAGGGGGCGAGGTCGGTCTAGCAATGGGTTCGGTTTAGGTGGAGGCAGGCAACGACGGGGGTCGTGAGGATGGCGAGGTCGACCAGGGGTGGTGCAGGTGACATGATGGCGATGAGGAAACAAGGTGAGGGGGTGTGGTGGTGACGACGACTTCGGGATGATGGTGATGGAGTGGTGGTGAGCGGCGATGGAGGAAGGCGATGGGGTGCAAGGTGGTTGCGCGAGGCTGACGATGGGGATGAGGCAATGGGTTTCGATCGATGGAATAGGGAAGAAGATGAAGAGGTTTCAGGTTGTACAGGAAAGATGGGGGTTGAATAGTGGGGGTTAGGTTAGAATAATTAGGAGGAAGTTGAAAGGGTTTGGGTATGGCTGCGTGAATTAAGAAGAGAGGGAGAGAAAGAAATGGGGAAGTTGGGGATACGGGGAATTGTGGGGAGCAAATCTGGGGTTGGCTGTTAGTGGGAATTAGGGTATTAGGCTAGCGGGTTTGTGGGTCGAGATCCAGAAGGAGTGGGTTATAGGGTTTTGGGTTCCAAATCCAATAGGGAAAAAGAATAAATAAATAAAAATATGGTTTATAATAAGATTTATTGGGGATATCAATACACAAAATTTGAATAGGATGAACAACAAATTTTCAGCAGGAAAAAAATAAACAAAATTGGGAGACAAAAAGTTGAGTTGGAAGCAATTATCAAATTTATTATTGATTAACAAAATTACAGGGTTTCAGAAGAGACGATGAAGAAAAATAAATAAATAATAATACCAAGAACATACAATAACTGAAAACAGGGTTACATGATCCGATCCCTCTGAGTCTAGCTTCGTTAGGAGTAGGATAACATCGTCCGGCTTCGAAAGGAAAAGAGGGACCGAAAAGGGGCATTTGGCTACCACATTCGTTGGTAGCAAGATGGGGCACATGAGCTTTCTCGCCTGAAGGAGTTTGTTCTCGATATCAGCCGATCTCTTGTCCAAAATGAGGGGGATACACTCTTTGGTTTGGTTGGGGAGCGGTCCTCGAAGGTTTTCCACAAGCCAATGCGCATGGAAAGGGACGTGGAAATATATATTTTGAGGGTCAAGCTCGAGGAAGCCGACCCGACATCCACCTTTTGGAGTCCATTCTCGATGTGAGATTCGTACCCGAGGACCCGTTCCGGATTGAGGGCGCCAGGTGATGCCCGAATTGGAGTGGTCGGGTCGTCCATCATCGCTAGTGTCTAAGGGGGCTTTGGTTTGTCAGGATTAGGCATGCATCCCTCGGGGGCTGATGTCGCGAACTTGAGGCTGGATGTTGCTGAGGGAGACCCGAGGGTTAGGTCTTTGCGCCTTGAACTTGTAATATACCATGTAATCCTGCAATTGTAACTTTGAGGTGGACTTTTTATGTCATGTTAATAAAAGTATTTGGCATATTTTTTCCATTTAGCGAGTACGTGTGTGACCCGGAATACTAAACCGAGGGGCGAGACATGAGGCATGAACCAATTTTTGAAAAATTTTGCAAGTGACCCAGAGTACCATGCCTAGGGCCGAAGCACGAGGCATGAGCCAATTTACGAAGAAATTCGCGAGTGACTCGGAGTACCATGTCGATGGTCGAGGCATGAGGCGTGAACCAATTTGCGAAGAAATTCGTGAGTGACTCGGAGTACCATGCCGAATAGCGAGGCACAAGGAGTGAGCAAAATTCTTAGGGATCCTTCATGTTTGCCTCACATGTGTGTTCACGTGCGATGTCATGTGATTGTGCAGTAATTGATGCGTCTCCTTTCCCTTATATATATATTTTCCATCCTTAAACTCAATTCCCTTACTGTACCTCACTATCACTTCTGTTTTGCACCTTACACTTATCTTCCTTGCTTCGCCTTCTTTTCGTCCTCAAGTATGGCGGCCGACGAGATGCCGAAGGAGAGGCGGGCAGCCCTGATGGCAAAGGCGCAGAAGCGTCTTGCTCCCTCGGAGCCTGACAAGCCCCCGAAGAGGAAGAAATCATCCGGCGCCACCAAAGCACCTGAGCTGTTGGTGAAACAGGAGGCGCTGAATCCTCCCGACTAGTTGCCGAAGGCCACGGTAGTCCTATCAAAGTCACCCTCAGTGGCGAAGGTGTGGGTTCCCTCGTGGTTCGTCACCAAGGTAGACTAGGTGGCGAATCGTCTTAAAGCTGTGCAGGTGGTTGATCACATCGCCACTCCTCGCGGTCGAGCGGTTTTGAATAAAGAGTCAGAAGATGACGACGCTAATCTGAAGCTGCTTTTTTCGGTGTGCCAGCAACATATGATGAGTTTTTTGGATTAAAGTGGAATGATTAGATCTTAGACGTCAATCAGGCACAGATAAAAGGCTAGTATTGTGGGTGTAAGTGGAGGTTGTGTTGGTTGCATAGGCTGATGCCTTGTCGGAAACCTGCATGGGCAATCTGAAACACTGAGGATGATCCCAGCGATAGACCCTTCGACGATCAAGTAGGTAACAAGAAATAATAAACTGGGCTTAATAGGCAAAATATTGTTTACCTGGTAAAAGATGATGAAGGGTCTTATTTATAAGCTTGAGTGTGAGCAGTTAGAGGATGTTCCCTCAAACGAATTGGAAGATCCCCTAGATTTAAGGGATTTAATCCTTTAATCAAATCCCTAATCTCAGGGATTTTATTAATATCCTTAATCGGTTAGTGAAATACTCCTGATTGGGCTGCTGGTTATCCTCATTCGTAGGTGGAGCTGGTGTATTGGGCCCATGATTGGCCCATGTCAGAGTTTGGGCCCGTAGAGGCTGCAAAATGGCCATAATGCTCATAGAGACTTCGAGATTTGTGCAGGAATTGTGCGGTCATTGATTAGATGAGGTTTTTACCCTGTTAGTAAACAAAAAGTAGTACACTTGATTTTCTGGAATAGAAACATCGTTTACAACGTCAAACACAACTATTGTTATGAATTTGCAGGGTCCAGTATGATGCATTTATGTTTCTGTCTTTTCATTACTGGAGGAAACTTTAATTTATAATTTAATTTCGAAGAGTAACAATCCAGCCAATAGATTTCAAAAAACCTATCTTCCCCGGCTCCTTTTCTCCCCAGATCCCGTCGATCCTCTTCCCTACTCACATCCTCCCTTCAATATTTTTTGTAGAGCTCCTCTTTCCCCTCCGTCCCATCTCAACAGTTTCGTTTTTTGAGTCAGCGCCCCTCTTCCTCCTCTTTTGCTGGTAGCCAAGCCTCTCTTCTTTCTTCCCGGAGTTGCCTTCTCTGCTCTCCGTTTTCGTGTCGTTGCGTGGTGCTTCTTCTCTGGCGCTCCCCATCTAGCCTTCGTGGTGTTTTGCCAGAGCCGAGCGGCCTTCCCAGCTCATTATCGCCTCGCCTACTGTTCAGCCCTGAGCGGCGTTGCGCTTCCGTGCCGTTCGCAGGTGTTCCTCCTTTTAGTGAGATCTTCAGCCAGGAGTGCTCCGACCCTTCTAGCTGCGGTCCAGTCGTTCCCCGCTTCAGCTCGCTGTGAGTATTGATCTGTTTTTTCTATAGTGGTAGTCTCGATTAGCGTGTTCTTTTGTGCGCATCTCGGTAGTCTCTCTTTCGCTTCGTTGCTTTGTCGTTGCGCCGAGTGTGCGCTGCTTGATGTTACATATTGCGGGCTATCTATTTGTTTGTGTTGGCTTTGTGCCTCTCCTTCTCGGGGGACCTATATGCCAGCGATTTTTCGGTGTTCTGACTGAGATTTATCGCTTGTATCGTCCGTTCTATTTACCCTCTCTTACTCTCTTTTTTCTCCTTTCCTGTTCTCCTGTTTGGAGAGAGTGTCTTCTCTTTTTGTATAAAGGGGGTTTCGATCTTCTCTTTTGGTTTCTTGTGGAGATTTCTTAATCTCGTTTTGTATCAAGTGGGTTTCGATCTGTGATTTTCGTTGCAGAGGAACTGGTCCATAGGGATTTCACTAGCATTTGTGTTGGTTTGATATTCTTTGGATATATCCCAAAAAAAAAAAAAAAAGAAAGAAAAAGGGGGCGATTCTATTTCCACAAGAAGAGAGTGTGGCTTCTCTTCTTTTGTGAGGCCCTGTTTGTGATTCAACTCTGGTGTCTATCTTCTTGTGGAAGTGTTCCCTTTCTGTTAGTACTTCCTCTTTTCTCTTCCTTTCCCTTTTTGGAACACAGATTGTTACTTTCTTTGATAAGTTCTCTCTCATGATACTTATCAAAGCTGTAGCGAGATCGGAACGTTCAGTTTCGGACCAGGATTCGCAGGAGGATTTTTCTTCTCCTACTTGGGATTTCTCTTCCCCCTCTCAGGGTTCATCCAACTGCTTTTACTCCCCTTCGCCCTATAGGCCCGATCTTCATCGGGTCTGTTTCAGATGCCTCCTTCCTGGGCATCTTAAGCGTGAATGTAAGAACAAAATGAAGTGTTTTTTCTGTGATAAGCTCGGTCACTCTCGTAATCGATGCTTTTCACTTCAAAAACTTTTGGGATGGCCTAGAGGTCATCCCCTCCCGGCCAAACTCCTGTCCTTCCTTAATTACCCCCTCTTAAAGCTCAAGCTTCTGAATAGCTTAGTTAGTAAGCATAGTAGGGTTAAGAGCAAAGTTCTCGACTCCTCTGTCTTGACTGACTTTTCAGCGTCGAATTTCTCCCCTTCTAGTCCCTCTCCTCGCGCATCTCCAGTCACTCTTAATCGGTCTAATATTGCTTTCCTTTTTAAGGATCGCAAAGTTTTTACGAACCTTGTATCCAAACCTTGTCGGGCCTCTTTCAAGGCTCGCCCCCGACCTATCTCAGTGTTTCCGCCTTTGTTCAGGAAGTTAGGTACACATACTGATTCGTTGCAATCATTCTCCCCGTTCCTTTCGGGGTCTCTTAGGGCGAGGGAGACTATTCCTCTCTCCCGTACTTCTGTCCCCCCCACGCTTCCTGACAGAGCTATATTTGATGTTAAGGACCCTTCCCTTTTCTATAGCTATCCTTGTGCTTTGAAGTTCACTTACCCCTTATATCCTGCGATCTCGTTTCATCATCCTGGCTGCTTATTCTCTTGGTATCAACTTTTAGGGACTCAGTCATGGCTCTATCAGGTCCTGAGGACTCTCAAACTCTTCTTGCTCTCCCTTCCTCTCAAGTATTCTTCGAGTACTGATGTCCCTTCTTCTCCCCTTGGGGCCGGCACCTCCAAGACCATCCAATCTATCTATTCGGCGACTCCCAGCAGTCACAGTTCCCCACTGTGTCCCACCCCTGTACATGTTTCTTTAGCTGACCTTGAGGAGTTCTCGCCCCCTTCTGTTAGGATTACCCTCTCCCCTGTCAAGCGCGTTTACAAAAAGAAAGTTCACGATCTTTCTCAGATTCGTGTGAGCGCTCGCCTTCTTGCGAGGAAGGCAGGCACCTTGTCAGCACATCAGTTAGGGCAGTGTTGAGTATTGCCTGCTCGTTGTCATCCCCGGTGTTTTTTGTGCCTTCCGCTGTTTTGCCACTAGAGTCCCTCTAGACTGCTAGTGGATTTGGATATCATCACGGAGGGGATTTTTCCAGTTAGTGTTCTTGGATCTTTTGCTTCTGTCCAGCACCTCTGTCGGATTCGGTTTTTTGATGTTGGTCTCCGTGGTGCTCGGGTCCCTGGGCCTTTGGCGTTGCTTCCTGGATTCGGGATGATGATTCTTGTTATTTCCTTCTTTATTGTACTTGTTATTGTATTTCATTTTTATTTCGCTTATTCTGTTTTACCTCTTGTAAAACCCTTGATGCTTGTTTATATTTGTACTGATTTATTGATTAATATATTTTTTGATGGCTGGAGCCTTATGGCTCTATCCGATTCATCAAAAAACAATCCAGCCAATAATATATGGCTACATAAAATTTTGTATGTCCACTTTGACGTATGAGTTTTAAGAAATGAGGATTCTTTGAATGTCCTCAAATCTAGGTCCTCATACAATGATCTCTAATTTTCCAAGAGAACAAGGAGAAATATAGGTGGCCACGGATGTACATACTGGACCCTGCAAATTCATAACAATAGTTGTGTTTGACGTTGTAAACGATGTTTCTATTCCAGAAAATCATAAGTGTACTACTTTTTGTTTACTAACAGGGTAAACATAAACACAACTAATATTATAATGGGAGAAAGGCTTAGTGTCATTTGTCAATCTACCAACCCGTGCATTGCACGTGCATAACTAATATGAAGGAGGTCTCAGATTCGAGTTTTCACTACGTCAAATTTTTTACTTTAATTTTTTTAATATATTAAATGTGCATCACACGTGTAAATTACTATCTATCTATCTATCTATCTATCTATCTATCCATAATATAATATATAATAACAATTGTAATGGAAGAGTTGGAGTTGTAATCTACCTACTTATGTGCAACACACGTGCAACTCCAACTCTTCCATTAATACGTGCACCACACGTGTATATTACTATAATAATATTATAATGGGAGAACTCTTAGTGTCATTTGTAAATCTACCAACATGTGCAATACACGTACATAACTAATATAATAATAATATTATAATGGGAGAAAGCCTTAGTGCCATTTGTAAATCTACCAACACATGCAACACACGTGCAAAACTATAATAAAGGATGTCTTAGGTTCAAATCCAAACCACGTATAAATTTTTACTTTAAAAAAACTATATTTATTAAGACGTGCATCACACGTGTAAATTACTAGTATATATAGAGATAGAGGTAGTGACAGTCTAGAGAAATGTGTAGATAGAAAAAATATTAATTTTACTTTTTTTTGAAGTTAATGAAAATGAGGAAGTCTAACTTATATATATATATATATATATATATATATATATATATATATATATATATATAATTTTTACTTTAAAAAAACTATATTTATTAAGACGTGCATCACACGTGTAAATTACTAGTATATATAGAGATAGAGGTAGTGACAGTCTAGAGAAATGTGTAGTTAGAAAAAATATTAATTTTACTATTTTTTGAAGTTAATGAAATTGAGGAAGTCTAACTTATATATATATATATATATATATATATATATATATATATATATATATATATATATATAGAGAGAGAGAGAGAGAGAGAGAGAGAGAAAGAGAGGGCTCTTCAGTTGCGCACTCTTCTTTACGCACCATTCGTGCGCACTCGAGCACAACCGTCTGATCTCCAGCATGATCTTGATCAAGATCAGAAGGCTCCCCTTCTTCCTGCTCTCTCACTTAATGGATGGGGCTTAACCAGTAATTTCACCACCCTTAAAACATATACCCTCTCCTCCGGATTTCCCTCTCTCCCTCGATTTCTCTCTGCTTTGCCCCGATTCATTCCTCTCCCCCAATTTTAAACCCTAGCTCCTTCTCCGACAAAATCGAACCCCGACAAAACCCTAGCTCTCCCCTTCACCAAATGGAAACCCAATTCCAAATCAACCCTACGCTCCTCCTCCTACACCCTCCAAATCTCCCACTCTCGGATTTCCCTCAAAATCGAAACCCTAGCTCGCGACAACTATGAGCTCCCGACGAATCTAACCTCCAACGATCTCACATCGTGTTGCTCCGAAACCTGAGCCCATCTCCACCTTCCCCCAAACCATAGCTCTGAAACCCTACTTATGTTTCTTGCCCAAATTTTCTTAGTATTTCTTAATTCAAAGCTAACCCTTTTTCTGTTTTTATTTTCGTTTCAGCAAAAGAGGAAAAAGAAGTAGCAGGAATGCAAAAGGTTATAAATGAATGAATGAAGAAGAATGCTTGTAATCTATATTCACTGCTTGTAAATGCTTTGATTTTTTTTATAAAATGAATTTAGAATGAATGAATGCGGTGTTTGCTTATAATGGGCATTTTATCTTGCTTCAGATTCCGTAGTGTCTAGTTCCTGAAAACACTAGCTTCAGATTCTGTATGAGCATTATCTTCTGAAATTGTTACATTGCTACTCGCTATTTAATCTGGATCGGTAGGGGTGTATTTCTCTGGGAGTGTAATTGTTTCTTCTGTAGGCATCGCCATTGCCTTTTCAAGTTTCTTGGTTTTGATTTGTTGCATTGATAATTGATCCTTCAAAAGTTCATGCAAGACAGATTAAAGGAAATTTTACTACAACTCATTCATCAGGAAAAGTGAATTATCTCAAATTTTCAGTGTAAATAGGTTAAAGTTCAAAAGTTGAATTGCTACTCTTGGAGTGGTTCTGGTTCTCACCTGAATAGATGGTCTCTTTCCTCTATAATTTGGAGGTAACATTGAAAGTAAATAAATCCACTCATAATATAGAGTTCCATAGCCATTTTTGCAGATGTTTGGTCATACAATTTGGTTTACCGCAGATGGGTTCTAATGAGGACATGTCTACTATTGCAGAAAAATGCGAAATGATGAAATAGGAAATATACAGATAGCTGACTGATTTTTGTTACACAGCTGAGAGAAACATTCTCACATTTCAAAATGATCATAAACTAAACATATTAAGTTTCAGAATGATCATAAACCAAGCATAGTAAGTTTAGGCTTTCTTATATTCGAATTCACTTGACAGGAATGACAGAGAGAACCGAATATCATCCATATTGTGTACATACATCTGGGAAAATAAACTTCTACAAGAATTATAGTGTACATTGCCTATCTAATAAAAACACTACATCTGAAAATGAAGTTCTAAAGCAACAATGTTAGCTCTATAGAGAAGAATTAATTTCAAGTGCAAAAAAATGATGAGCCACTACAAGTGCAAAAAACAGATGAGGCCACTATTTTTCTCCATCAGATTCATCTGACCCCTCTTCTGGAGCTGCTACTCTCAAATGTATACATGAAATCATCATACATCCAGGGAGCAGTTGATTAAATGTTCTCAGAATCCAATTACTTGCTGCCTGGAGCTGCTGCTGCTTCATTCTCCACTTTTGTGTACAACAAGGAAAAGAAAATCAAATTAGGGGGCTTAGTACAACAAGAACTCATTCAAAAATTTTATATCAAAAAAAATAGTAGGCTCAGAATTTGTTTTTAACTAGGGCTGCATTGGGGTGCCATGCCAACTAGTTCAAATGCATAATTAATAAAGCATAAGTTAATTTCCTCAGACTGAACAACATCTATCATACTCCCATTATCATCAAGGCAAATATCAGACTGTACAGCACACACAACAAGCTCAAAAGTTCAACAATCAAAACCATTATCATGTATCAATTTTCAAAAGTGTTACCGCTAAATCTGGTGTGGGGGTAAACAGATAGTATTTGTGAGTTCTTGAAAAACCTGAATAGCAAACACCTAACCTGTTCCTCCGGAGTTTGACCGCTGACTCCCGCCGTTCACCTGCAAAGAAGTGCGAGACACCGGGGTTGATCCCGGCGACGCACCCTCCGACGCTCAAGTCAGTAACCAGAAATGATTATGAAAGAGTGTTTAACTAGCAAAAGATTGATTACCTTGTAACAGTGGTAGGTTGGAGGTATTTATAGTCGCCATGGGGCGTTGATTAGGGATCTGATTTCCTGTGATTCTGTTAGGAGTAAAATCCTCATAATCAGTTGAGGAAACTGATCCCTAATTTCCGGTGAGAGGATAACTGTGGATCAGGCCCGTTGATTTAGTCAAATCAGAGACCCTGATTTTCTCTTGCTGGTCTGGGTTCGTCTCGGGTCGGGACCCGTACACAGTTGAGGTGGATCCGTTCGTGGGTTATTGGATCTGTGAGAAGGAGACCCAGTACCCGTTTCGGACCCATTTGTATGTGAAATTACCGTTTTACCCCTGAGCTTTAAGATTCATGTCCGATGTGAACGGTCCCGATTTATTCCTATTTTTAGCCATATCACGAGCCCCCCACTCCTAAAGACTGAGTGTGATCAGCCTTTGAGGAGTAGTTTAACTGTTTCAGTGGCTAGTGGAGTTGTATCGGAGTCTGAATGGAGGATTTTGAACCTCGAAGGGGGTAGTGAGGTAATTTTTTGAAGCCATATGCTGTTCTGTAGCCGTATCGAGTATTTGACGGTTTTTATCTATTTTTTTAGACTATTTATTTAATTTTGCGATGTGTTAACTAATCGTTCGGGGGCCATAACAGTACATTCTAGGCAATAATTGTTCGTTCAGGGGCTCAAAAATATCCCCCCGAATTTTTAATTATTTTCTAGAATTTTTAGTTAATTTTCCCGAATTTTTAGCAATTTTTTGCAATTTTTAAATAAATAAAACGATTTAAATAAATAAAAATTGGTTTTTAAATACCGATTAATGACGTGGCACAATCTGGACCCTTGATCAGTGCCGAGCACGAATTTCTGAGTGATCAGACGATCCTTATTCCTCGGCAGGTGGTTTCTTCGTTAACGAGGGTCGGTTCCTCGGTACCTCGGCTCGGCAGGTCGGCTCCTCAGCTCGGAATCAACCGAGGTACGTGGCATCATCTGGGCCGTTCATCTCAGCGCGGATCCCCAAAAAATGCTATGTTGTCGTTTAGTGGACGTGGCAAGATCTGAGCCGTCCATCATGGCGAGCGCATTTTTTGACAAGATCCAACGGCTGATATGGGTCGGCGTGTTTTTTCGCCATATACGAAGGTCGGTACCTCGTCCCTTCGGTTCGGCCGGGTATCTTGTCGGATACGAGGGTCGGTTCCTCGTCCCCTCGGTTCGGCAGGATGCTTCGCCATGTACGTGGGTCGGTTCCTCGTCACCTCGGTTCGGAATTTGCCAAGGTATGTGGCGAAATCTGGGCCGTCTATCATGACGAGCGTGTTTTTCGACAAGATCCAACGGCTGAGGATGGTCAGCGGGTTTTTTCGCCATATACGAGGGTCGGTTACTCGTCCCCTCGGCTCGGGACATGTAGCTCAGAATCAGCCGAAGTACGTGGCATGATCCTGAGCGTCCATCTCAGTGCGGATCCCCAAAAAACACTATCTTGTCGTTTAGTGGACGTGGCAAGATCTGAGCCGTCCATCATGGCGAGCGCGCTTTTTGACAAGATCCAACGGTTGAGGTAGGTCGGCGAGTTTTTTCACCATATACGAGGGTCGGTTCCTCGTCCTCTCGGCTCGGAAGCTCGGTGCCGTGGGCCGAGGCACTGAGTTGGAGATTTTGAAGGATGTCTTTGATGGGTTGCTATCTTCCGAGCCCAGTAGCTCAGCTGCTCGGCCAAGCTATTCGGTAGCTCGGTTAAGCAGGCCGGTGGCAGGCAGTTCGGAATGCGCACGTGGTCGGATCTGGTGCGTCCATCATGGTGCGAATCACGAGGATAGGGTTCAGATCACGAGAAAACGTTATCTTGTCATTTTGTGGGCGTGGCGCAATCTGAACCGTCCATCAAATTCTGACACGAATTTTGGAGAGATCCGATGGTGATTTCGCCTAGGAAGGATTTTTCTCCATATACGAGGGTCGGTTCCTCGTCCTCTCGGCTCGAAAGCCCGGTGCCGTTGGCCGAGGTGTGGAGACTCGTAGCTTGGAGCTGTTTTGAAGAGGGTCAGTGGCTCGGTTGCCCAGTCAAGCTGTTCGGTAGCTCGGTTAGGCACACCGGTGGCCGAGTCGTGGACTTGGTGATTTAAGGATTCTCTGTCGTTGAAACTGAAACGTCGTAACGCTCCGCTTTGGCATTTTGGCTTCTTAATGGGCTTTTTAGATTCCTAAGGCGGCCCAAACTTGCTTTTGGGGTTATAAAAGATCATTCCCCCACCCCCAAGCTCATTCTTCACTTTTCCCTCTTAAGATTTTACTTTTACTCTTTGCTCTCTGCTAGTGGCGATTTTCGCTCCAAGGTGGTTGCGCTAGCTGTCGCGTGGGCCAGGCGATTTTCGGCGAGCTCATTCTGACCGTGAACGTCACTTCAAAGGTCAGTCTACTAGCCTTAGCTTTTTTTTTAGAGATGTCAAGAGTGAACTCAGGGAGTGAGGCCTCATCTTCGGGCAATGATGGCGCCGAGGAGAAGAGGAAGGCGGAGATCCGAAGGAAGGGGAAACAGGTTGCCGAGCCGTCTGCGGCCGAGGCGGGGAAGGAGAAGAAGAAGAGGAGGGTGGTCACCCAATCTCCCGTGGTCGAGGTGATCATGGAGAACCCGAAGCAGGCCCCCGAGATGGGGCGATACCCTTCTGTACTGTCCGGGCATTCGGGGGTTAGGCAGTACGAAGGTGATCTTTTGAAGAAAGCGATATTCGGCCAGTCGGAAGTGTACAAGGAGCCCAATCCGGAACTTCCTACCGAGGCAGACGAGATTGGGTCGGTACTATCCGAGAGGGATCTCCTTCGGATAAGAAAGGGATTCGCCATCCCTCCGGAGTATAAGTTAATTGTCCCCGGTGCTGGGATGTGGGCAAATTCCAAACTATCATCGTCGGATATGTGCATGTTCGACTTCGACTCCCTGAATGCCGGACTGCGCTTTCCGTTGCATCCCTTCATTCTCCAGGTCCTCGGGTGGTTCTGCCTCGCTCCGATCCAATTTATGCCGAACACATGGCATCATGTGAACGCTTTCCTACTTCAGTGCCGCAACGCTGGAGTCGAGCCAGACCTAACGGTCTTCCGAGGCCTGTATCGAATAAACCGGCAGCACAAGACAGAGCATCGGTACTACTTGGGGCCGAGGAAGGGTGTTAGGATCATAGAAAATCCAGACTCAATTAAAGGCTAGAAAGAGAAGTTCTTTATATTAAGGGGGGAACCAATATTGCAAATTCCGACCCGGTGGAAACCGGAGGTGCCCAAGTTTGCGAGAGCCAACCCCGTACTGTCTGCGGCCGAGGAGGAGGTGGCGAGGAAGATTATGGCCCTCCCCTTGTTGAGTTGGAGGGAGTTGACGGAGGAGGTGCTGTTCGGGTCCGGCCTTAGCCCCATCGACCCGAGTATGCTCCTGACATCTCATTTATTTTTGTTTTTCTTTCAAGTCTTTAGCTCATCTTACTGACTCAGTTTTTGTTTCGTTTGATGCAGAAGCGATGAAGATAGACTTCAACGCCATGATGGCCGATAGGTCCAAATTGGCCGGTGGCAGGAAGAGGAAGAGGCCGACCGTGGCTGCCCCGTCAACTCTGCAGCCCAAGGTCGCTTCGACCACCACTCCGCCTCCTCCGACCACTGAGGCGCAATCGATTGTGGTTGTTGCCGAGGAGCCCTCGGCGCCTGTGGCCTTGGCCCCAGTTGGTGGGGCCTTCGATGTTAATGCGGCGTTGTCGCTCGAGGCTCGGCAGTTGACTGACGCAGCCGAGGAGATCCTGACCGAGCAGCACAAACAGCTGTTTGTGCCGAACTGGCGAGTGAAGAATCACGACGGATTCCTCGGGAACTCACAGATGTCGGTGCAGGTCGTCAAGCACCTGGCGACCCCGAAGGACAGAGCCGCGCTGAAGGCGGGGATAGTCGGCGATGATACCTACGAAGTGGCTCGGTCGCTCGTATCGGTAAGTTTTTCATTGTGGATTTCTTTAAGTCTATTGCCCGGCCTATATCTTGCGCTTATCGTTCTCTTCACAGGCCACCTGTCACTTCGGCCATCTCCTTGAGACGTTCGCCGAGCAGGAGAAAGAGCTGAAGGCCGCCAGCGACAAAGACAGGGCAGAGAAGGTCAAGGCGGTTCGGCAACTCGAGGCCGAGCAGAGGTGAGTCGAGGCCTTGGAAGTCCGGGTTGCCGATCTTGTGGCTGACCTGGAAAGAGCCAAGGGGCGACTTGACGCGGAGTCTGCCAAAGCCGCGAAGGCTGCCAAGGAGCTGGCCGCGTCGGCGAAGTCTCTGGCCGATCTGAAGGCAGAGAAAGAGGCCTTGACCACGAAGATTAGGGCCGAGGTCGAGGCCGAGTGTGAGGCCGAGACGAAGAAACACATGGCCAAGAACATGGAGATGTCCTATCAGAGGGCGCTCGACCATGTTCAGGACCGTGTCCCCGGCTTCGAGCGGGTCAGCTACAGGCTGTGGCCGGGGTCACCCTCAGGCGGCGAGGAGGAGGGAGCCAAAGGTGACGAGGGGGAAGGCGACAACGATGAGGAGGTGGAGGCCGACCCCTCGGTGGCAGACCCCCAGGTCAAGGGGAGGAACGAGGGGCCATCTGGCGACGCGCCTGTGGTCGAAGCGGCGACGCAGGTGGACCCCTGATCCCCTCGTAATTTCTGTAGTTTTTGTTCTTTTTTGTTTTTTTTTATAAAAACAGTGTAATGCCTTTTGCGGACTGGCCACCGTTTTGATGATGAATGAAAAAGATTGTTTTGGTATTTGGACTTGTCCAAGTATTTGGTTCGGTTATATAGTTCTTCAATGTTGTCCTTCTTTTTTTTTATTTCAGATCGCCGAGCAAACTCGTATCACCGCGGCAGCTCGGCGCCGTGCGGAGTTGTTTCAGCAGTCCCGGGAGGATCGCCTTGAGGGCGAGGTCCATTTGACGAGGAGAATACTCTATAATGTAGAGAAGAGAAACAGCGAGTTGTTGGCTGAATTGCACCATCTGCGGATAGTCGAGGCCGAACTCTCTGCGAAGGAGGAAGAGGTGGCCCGGACTTTAGCCGAGCGAGACGATTTTGCAAGGAGAGTAGAACAGCTGCAAAGGGTAACGGTCGACAAGAGTATCGAGGTGACCCATTTGTGCCGTGTCATATCTGATAGCGCCGAGTATCCCGGTTCGGTGAAGCTTCCTCGGTTCAAGGTAATTGTGATGGACGACACACTGAAGGACAGGATCGTTGAACTGGAAGAAGAGGTTGCTCGGCTTAAACCTCAGCCGGTGAGGGCTAATGTTCGGAGTACTTCGTGTACTCGCGAAGAGATTGACCGAGGGATCACGTTCTATCAACTCGCGAGCCGAACCCCCATCATAGGTCGGACAGCAGCCGACGCCCAAAGTGGAGTAGCGGTATCTTCAAGTGGTGCTTCAGTTGGAGCGACCGTCAGGGTCAGCGGGGAGGGAGCGTCTCGATTCGTCGGCTTAGAGACGAGCTCGGAGGTCAAGAAGCGCCGACCCAAGGTATCCCTGAACCGGAGCGTCCCCCTTCCGCAGAGGAACTAAACGGGTCGTATTGTATTTTTGGGTCTCCGAACTGTCTTTTGTTGCACCCATTTTTGTAAATTTATCCAAGTTATATTAATGAAATTGGAGTTGGCTTGCTTGTTGTTGTGTTGTAATTGCGTTAGCTAGAGTAGGCTTGTAATGAACCGCGAGAAGCGAGTGTTTGCTTCGTCGAGCCTCTTGGCCACGAAACTCACGCTTTAGCCGTGGTTCCGACTCTTGCTCGGTACATACCGGTGCGGCTCGGTGCCTCGGTAGGGGTGTAACTGTTTCGAGGCTGCGGCCACGTGGCCTGATCTGGACGGTGGATCTTGATCAGAGCGCGGATCACAAGAAGGGAGGCACGAGTTCCAAGAAAACACTATCTTGTCGTTTTGTGGACACGTGGCATGGTCAGGTCCGTTCATCACACTCTAGCACACTTTTTGAGATGATCTAACGGCGACTTCGCCTCGGAAGGATTTTTCGCCATATACGAGTGTCGGTCCCTCGTCCGCTTGGCTCGAGGATTTGAGTGGGCATTGTCGATCCGAACTAGCATTAGCGTTGCTCGATGGTTGTGGGAGCAGTTCCGAACGGCGGTCTACTTCTGGCTCGCCTAAGGGCGAGCCGGGGAAGTAAGGTCGAGCTGAGTGTTGGACTCCGAACCATCGGCGTAGTTCAACGATTGTGGGAGCAGTTCTGAATGGCGATCTACTTCTGGCTCGCCTAAGGGCGAGCCGGGGAAGTAAAGTTGAGCCGAGTGTTGGACTCCGAACCATCGGTGTAGTTCAACGGTTGTGGGAGTAGTTCTGAACGGCGATCTACTTCTGGCTCGCCTAAGGGCGAGCCGGGAAAGTAAAGTCGAGCCGAGTGTTGGACTCCGAACCATCGGTGTAGTTCAACGGTTGTGGGAGCAGTTCCGAACGGCGATCTACTTCTGGCTCGCCTAAGGGCGAGCCGAGAAAGTAAAGTCGAGCCGAGTGTTGGACTCCGAACCATCGGTGTAGTTCAACGGTTGTGGGAACAATTCCGAATGGCGAACCACTTCTAACCCGCTGAAGAGCGAGTTATCTGAAAAGGAATCGAGCCAAGTGTTGGACTCCGAACCATCATTAGAGGTTAGTAAGTTGCAGAAGCAGCCATGTAGAAGAAGCTGGACTCCGAACCCACCATGACTCGGAGAGATAGAGAAGCAAGAGTAATAATTTTCAATGAAAGGATGTAAAGTTTGAAATAAACTAAGTGGCCGCTTCAATAGGGCGAGCCATTATTACATGCTATTGGCCGGGTTACAAGCATCGACTTTATTGAAAATCAAGATCCTACTTCTACAATAAGGTGGGAGGAGCTGAGTGTTGAAGCTCGGCGGGCCCTTCTGTTTGTTTGTTGGCTCGTCAGGGGAGAAGCTCAGCCCCCTCTTTTTGGACGAACCTGGTCAGGTGCCCCTGCCGTATGAGTTCTTCGATCTCCTCCTTGAGAGCCCGACAATCATCCGTGTCGTGGCCGTGGTCCCTGTGAAAGCGGCACCACTTATCCTTGTTCCTCATCTTGCCAGGTGTATTCATTCTCGGGGGAGCACGGAGTAGCCCTTCCTTGTCTACCTCCATAAGAACTTCTGATATATTGACAATGAGGGGGGTGAACTTCTCAAACCGAGTCGGGCGACGTTGTCCATTGCCGTCCTTCTGGGATTTTTGAGACCCCTCTTTGCTTGTGCTCTTCCATTTATTCCCGGAAGATGTCTCCTCAAAGCCCGGGAGATTCTCGGCTTCTTCGGCCCGAATGTACTTCTCGCTCCTAAGAAGGAGGTCGGCAAAATTATGTGGGGGCTTCTTAGCAAGGGACGAGCAAAGGTTAGAATTGAGGACGTTGGATTGGAATGCGACAGTCACAACTGATTGGTCAAGGGAGGCGATCGATTTGACCTCTGCAGTGAACCTCCTCACATAGTCCCTTAACTTCTCTCCCCTTTCTTGACAGAGGTGGAGCAATGAGAGGCTGGACTTCTCCGTGCGTCTGCTACTCATGAAGTGGGTGATGAAGAGGGTCTCGAACTGCTCGAAGGAGAAAATTGAAGAGGGGGCGAGGCGGGAGTACCATTCCCGAGCCGAACCCTTAAGAGTGGCGGGAAAGGTTTTGCACAGCAATGCATCGGAAGCTTGGTGGATTAGCATGAGGGTCTTGAAGCTTTCGATGTGGTCCACAGGGTCCGACTCCCCCGAGTAAGTTTCAAACTGCGGGGGTTCGAAACATCTTGGGATAGGAGCCTCCATGATGGTCCGGGAGAAGGGCGGTCTGCTCGGCCAGATGGTCCTTCCTCTTAACTCCTCATCCTTGTCTATTCGGCCGATGCGCCTCTCCATCTCGTGGAGACGGCGGTAGAGAGCATCGTCCCTTCGACGGTAGTCAAACGAGCCTCTGGACTCGTCTTCATAGGAAGGGGAGCGGGGACTCGTCTTCATAGGAAGGGGAGCGGCGAGGACTTGGGATCCGTGGAGGAGTAGGAGCCCTTTGGGCACTGTTGTTGTTGGGTCGGAGGTTGAGAGCTTGCAACACCATTGTTTGAAATTGCTGGAACTCGGCACGAGTGATGGGTGCCTTATCGTTCCTCGGATGTTGCCGACCAGTAGGGGAATGGGGTCTTCTCCTATGATGCTCGGGGGACTCTCTCCGTCCTCTTCGGATAGGGGACCTCCTGTTGTCTTGGTGGTGAGGATATCGCTCATCCGGACGTTGTTGGCGGGAGGTTCCCTCTCGGGCCCGCTTCTCATCCAGACGGCGGCGAAGATCCTCATCCTTCTGCCGATTGAGAACGGTCTTGTGAAGGTCGGAATCTCGAGGGTTGACGGAGGCCATTGACTCCGTAGAGGCTTTGCGCATCGAAATGCGGTCCTGGTGAACAGGTTGCTTCTACTGGTTGGGATGCGAAGCCCCCGCACCGGCATTCTGAGGACCGGCGGGACCCTTAGGGGGTTGTTGATTCTGAAGAGGAGGCTGATCTTGCTGAAGAGGGTCTTCCGCTTGGAGAGGAAGTTGTCCCTGCTGCTGAGCGGGTTGGATGGGGACCACCTCTTGCTGATCAACAGGATTGGGTCCACGGTTGGACCCTCTGGAACTTACTTTCCTAGGAGGCATGGTAGGAGAAGATCTGACCAACGGGAAGAGGGGAGGCTGCTATTCATATGGTTCCCACAGACGGCGCCAATCTGTTACCGCTAAATCTGGTGTGAGGGTAAACAGATAGTATTTGTGAGTTCTTGAAAAACCTGAATAGCAAACACCGAACCTGTTCCGCCGTAGTTTGACCGCTGACTCTCGCCATTCACCTGCAAAGAAGTGCGAGACCCCGGGGTTGATCCCGGCGACGCACCCTCCGACGCTCAAGTCAGTAACCAGAAATGATTATGAAAGAGTGTTTAACTAGCAAAAGATTGATTACCTTGTAACAGTGGTAGGTTGGAGGTATTTATAGTCGCCATGGGGAGTTGATTAGGGATCCGATTTCCTGTGATTCTGTTAGGAGTAAAATCCACATAATCAGTTTAGGAAACTGATCCCTAATTCTCGGTGAGAGGATAACTGTGGATCAGGCCCGTTGATTTAGTCAAATCAGAGACCCTGATTTTCTCTTGCTGGTCTGGGTTCGTCTCGGGTCGGGACCCGTACCCAGTTGAGGTGGATCCGTTCGCTGTTTATTGGATCTGTGAGAAAGAGACCCAGTACCCGTTTTGGACCCCTTTGTATGTGAAATTACCGTTTTACCCCTGAGCTTTAAGATTCGTGTCCGTTGTGAACGGTCCCGATTTAATCCTATTTTTAGCCATATCAAAAAGTATGCTTGTGCTGCTGCTCCACCCACTTCTTCTTCAACTTAACACATTCTGATGCTTGTGCTACTCACCAAAAAAAGGGGATTAACTTCTGAGTTTCTCATCAGTCACTAGGGCTCAGAACACAGTTGCTTGAAATGTGAAGATATTTGAAATGTGATAGGCTCAGAACACAGTTGTTTTAAGGAAGCAAAATGACAAGTTCATCAAATGCAATTTTGTGACAAGCATCCGGCAGGAAAATCAGAAAATGCAGCGAAGAACACAAAAATTCAAGCATCAGTCACTAAGGCTACATGTTAATGTCATGCCAACTAGTCCAAATGCATAAATAATCAAGTATTAACCATGCCAGCCCGTTCAAATACCATTGCAATACCATATATATATATATAGGGGAACTCTTCAGAAATAAGCAAGGGACTCCATAGAAAATATTAGACAGAGAGCAGAAATAAGCATGAATCAGTATCAACAATCAAAAGCATGAATCGGTATCAATTTCCAAAAAGTGATTTTCGTCATTGCCTACACCCACACACACAAAAGCTACTGACCAAATTCGTAAATAGTCTACAAAGTATAAATACTTCCCTCTACGATGATTTGTGTCAGATCGGACGGATGATGGCGAGTGCACATGAAGAGTGCGTAAGGAAGAGTGCGCAACTGAAGTGTTTCCTATATATATTGGGAACTCTTAATTTGCGCACTCTCTGTTGCATCATACTAGAAATGAGTAGAAAAATTGTTTTACTTATCACAACTGATATTAACTTATAGAGAGCAATGATTAACATAGAGCAAAGATTTAACAGACCAGAAACATAGGAAACACTGCCTACTTTCAGAATTAACTATGCAGAAACATAGGAAACACTGCCTATGTTATTGTCAAGTGAGAATAGCGGAGGCACAGAATTTAACAGGGCAATGATTAACATAGAGTAAATTGTTTTACTCCCAGAATTAACTATGTTCATTAGTTATTTGTCATCACTGCCTACTTTCACACACACAAAAACAAGGGACCAAATTGGTAAATAATATTCATATGGTCAAATACTTCCCTGATCAGATCATAGGAAACACGTAGTTGTCCAATAGCTACAATCTCTTTCATTACCTGCAAAGTCATTAAACATGCTCATGTAGTGATGTTTGAACAAATGAAGAGCTAGGGTTTCCATTTGAATGAATCACACTTGAATGAAGTACTTGAAGAAATTGAATAAGGATATAGTGATGTTGAACAAGGATTATTTCTAAACTAAGAAGTAAAATATTACACTTGATCATATAGTGATGTGAACAAGTTAATGGAATTGAAAAAAACAACTAACCATAAATAATCGAAATAAAATAATTAAAATAAAAAGGTAAAATATAATACCAGCTGATTTTGGTTGATTTATAGGTATGATTTGGATTTAGGGTTTTGATAGAGACAATACTAAGGTAGTGGGAGGAGGAGCATCGGGGTGATTTCGGAGTTTGGGGGAAGGTGGAGATGGGCTCAGGTTTCGGAGCAACACGATGTGAGATCGTCGGAGGTTAGATTCGTCGGGAGCTCGTAGTTGTCGCGAGCTAGGGTTTCGATTTCAAGGGCAATCCGAGAGTGGGAGATTTGGAATTGGGTTTCCATTTGGTGAAGGGGAGAGCTAGGGTTTTGTTGGGTTCGATTTTTTCGGAGAAGGAGCTAGGGTTTAAAATTGGGGGAGAGGAATGAATCGGGGCAAAGCAGAGAGAAATCGAGGGAGAGAGGGAGAGGAGGAGAGGGTATATGTTTTAAGGGTGGTGAAATTACTGGTTAACCCCCATCCATTAAGTGAGAGAGCGGGAAGAAGGGGAGCCTTCTGATCTTGATCAAGATCATGCTGGAGATCAGACGGTTGTTCTCGAGTGCGCACGAATGGTGTGTAAAGAAGAGTGCGCAACTGAAGAGCCCTCTATATATATGTATATATATAGTTAGTCTATTATGAGATGGTGAGCTGAGATCCTTATCGTGAGCTGAAGATCTCAGCCACTGGATTGCGTTTCGATGGCTGAATCGATTCCGCCAAATTAAGCTTAGATCTGTCTAAGTGTTGAGGGCATTTTGGGAATTTCAAAAAAATCGTTCATTTCTTCCCCCTTCTTCTCCCACGCTCAATCTCATCTCTCACGCTCAATCCCCCAAAACCAAACCCTAGCTCCTCCCCCACTGTGGACGCCCTCAAACTCAGTGGAACTCCGCCTTCTCTCCCCGACTCTCGAATCCACCCCCTCCCATTTCTAGCTTCCAAACTTTAACACCCCCCAACTGTACCTTCCTCCATTTCCTCCATCTCCACCCCAAATGCTATTTGCCCCCAAAACCAAACACTAGCTCCTCTCTGACTCTTGACGCCCTCGAACTCACCTGAACTCCTCTTCTCTCCCCGACCCTCGAATCCACCCCCTTCCACTTCCAGCTTCTAAACCCTAACACCCCCCAACCCTACCTTCCTCCATATCCTCCATCTCTACCCCAATCATGCTCGAAAAAGCTCCTCAGCAACCCAGGTTGACGGCGACCTCAAATTCCAAGTGTTTGCGGTCATACTAGAAACTCTCGATGCCTCTCTATCTCTAAACCCTATCCCCCGATTTGGGTTCTTCATTGCCAACATGCCATTTCAGGCTTGAATTTGGGTTCTTCATCTCCAAACTGCCATTTCACAATATTTTCAAGAGAACCGTTTGATTCTCATACATGCTTTTAAGATTTATGTTCAATTTCTGGCATTTTCTTTTTGTTGTGTGTAGACAATGATAAGTCACACTTGGATATAAGTTGGTTATTTATTATTTCGAAGTATTTGGTTCTGTGCCATGAGAATTATTTATTGAATAGAGTTCGGGAATGAGCGTAAGAGAAGAAAGGGAAGAAATGAATGAGTGTTGTGAAATCCCCAAAAGGCCCTCAACACTTAGACATATCTCATCAATTTGGGCATTTTCCATATTGGTCAACATTTTTTCAATTCCTAATATGATGAATTTATCTTGATAGGGATATCGAATAGATGGAATGCATTTAAACTACAACCCTAGCCGTGTTTAGCTTACATTTAAGTGATCTGAGTCCAGCTCAATTCATCTGATATTTGGGCAGTGATGTCAATCACCGATTGAATGTATCACTATATTTTTGTGATGGTTGGATACTTATGAATTAGTAATTATTTTTGACTGAATGAATATATTGACTGAGATCTGTCTTAATTTTGGAGGGCGTTTTCACTTCAGTCAGATGTGTGACGTTCGGGGTGGAGATAGAGGAAATGGAGGAAGGTACGGTTGGGGGGTGTTAGGGTTTGGAAGATGGGAATGGGAGGGGGTGGATTTGAGGGTCGGGGGGAGTTCAGGTGAGTTCTAGGGCATCGAGAGTCGGAGAGGAGCTAGGGTTTGGTTTTGTGGGCGAACAGCGTTCGGGATTGAGTGTAAGAGAACAAGGGGAAGAAATGAACGATTGTTTTGAAATTCCCAAAAGCCCTCAACACTTAGACAGATCTGAGCAATTATCGCGGAATAGATCTCAGCAATCGGATCGCGATCCAATGGCTGAGATCTTCAGCTCACGATATTTGGGTGCTCAGCTCACCATCTCATAATAGACTAACTATATATATATATATATATATATATATATATATATATATATATGGGCAGTGATGTTAATCACCGATATTTGGGCAGTGATGTCAATCACCGATTGAACGTATCACAATATTTTTGTGATGGTTGGATACTTATGAATTAGTATTTATTTTTGACTAAATGCATATATTGACTGAGATCTGTCTTAGTGTTGGAGGGCATTTTCATTACAGTTAGATGTGTGACGTTGTAAGATATATGTACATTGTGTACATTGTATAAATTTTAAACAGAGCTCAAATAGCATGGAAACAACATAAATATAGCTTTGTTTATGTTGTTTGTGAGCATTCTAAGTTGTGTTTATGTTGGTTCTCGGCATTTTCAACTCTAAAGTAATATATTATGATTAAGCTCTTTTTATGAGATGATGAGAAGAGCTCCTTATCGTGGGCAAGAGCTTCTTCTCACAACCCTTTCATGATATTTTGACCGTCAGCTTAAAGCTTAAAGATGATTAGCTGATTTTTTTTTAATTTTTTTGGACGAGGGGGGAAGGGGCACTATTGGAACTAGTTGGCATGGCATAATAATGCAGCCCTAGGGTTTCCTCAAAAAAAAAAATGACCCTAGGGATTTATTTTATGCTTGATTTGAACAAACAGTGAAATAAAAGTGTGTTCTAAGCCTACGACAAAATTATTTAGTGAAATAATTTTTTTACATATATTCTAGCACCAAACTAAGAAAATGTGCTTTTCTTTGTGTACATATACAAGTACCATTAGGTTCTATGCTACTCATTTTATTATTTTTTCCATATGAACTCATGCACTCTTTCTTGGTTGATGACTCTATTCCAAAGTCTTGATATCATATGGTGAATACAGGAGAGGAACACATGATATCAGCATGCTCAGTGGGATCCCAAAATGAATTGTCGGTAGGCCTTGTGGGCTTCAACCTGTATCACACTGATGCATGAAGTGAGCAGGTAATAATCACTGGCTGGAGGTGTAGGGAAATGATAAATTTGTAGGAGGCCATGAAGGAAGAATCTGCTTGGAATGAAGATAAAGCCTTCCCGAAAGTTGGTATTGTAGAACCTCCCAAAGTCCTTACATCTACCATGTGGACCTGTTTTGTAGATTACATAAATTTTCCGAACATTAGTATGAGCAGTTTGGGTGGTTCCAATGTGGCACTGCTTTATATATTGTGAGAAACAACTACCTCAGAGAACTAAAAGTATAGCAGTTACAACTTACTAAACCGGTTCAAATCCCCTATTAGTTACCGACATCAAATTCAAACTCCATCTGTTTATATCGTATTAGTACCGACATCAACTTTCAGCAGTCTACACTTTACATCTGTTTATGTCGTAGTATCGTTTTATATCAATTTTTATTGTCGTATACTGTATTTTATTGCTATATTTTTTATTACCTCATTAGAATGCGTAATTTCTTTTTTGTAATTATTTTTTAATCTTTATTTTATTATATGATATCTTTACTTTATTATATGTTTTTACATTTAATTTTCCTTCTTTGTTTGCCTTGTGGAAGGGTTCTGGTAGTTTTTGCCTATGATGCCCTGGAAGCCTAAACCCTACACTCTAGTTTACTCTCACTTTCAGCTTTTCACAACATTAAATATTAGAAGCATGTTTAGCAAATTTTCTTTTGTTGTCCATGTGACTCTGAGGTCTAAATATCAAAAGATTAACGTCTTTTGAAGATGATTAGCTGTTTTATTTATTTATTTTTTTGGACGAGGGGGGAGGGGGGCACTGTTGGAACTAGTTGGCATGGCATAATAATGTAGCCCTAGCGATTTATCTTATGCTTGATTTGAACAAACATTGAAATAAAAGTGTGTTGTTAGCCTACGACACTTTTATTTAGTTATTAATTAGTTAGTAATGCAATGTGTAGTAGTCTTTCATTTAGTTATTTCGATTCATGGATAACTTTGTATAATTTTCAGTTCATATATGGAGCAGTTGCAATAGAAGGAAGAGCAGAAGTAATTTGTGGATTACTTCGATACTATGCCAGTTTGTGAATGAACATGGTGATGAAGAATATGTAGCTTAGCTCATGAAGAAGAGGTGGCTGTTAGATTTGAAAGTTCAACTGTTTTTTTCTTTACTTTTTATGTACCTTTTTTCAGTTCTCTCCATTGTTGTTAATGTTTATCATTTGGAGATGGAATTCATGGATGGATTTGTAACTGATAACATTTTCTGATGCAAAAGTCTCTCTTTATGTTTAAAGTGAATCAAAAGTGTATACAAGTGTATGGATTTGTAACTAATAATGCAGCCCAAGACTAATTCATGTTGTATATTGGCTGATTCATGATTTTTTGATGTTGCATCTTGGCTGATTGAAGCATGTTCATGTTGTATCTTGGCTGATTCATAATTTTTTAATGTTGTTTCTTGGCTGATTGAAGCTTAGTATTAGATAATATATGATGTATCTATGCATTGGAAAAATGTGTTTTACCGTGTCACAAAATCTGTTATTGTTACTGATGTTATGGGTGGATTTATGTAAATACTTAAGTGATTTGGTAGTTTCTTCGGTTTATTATTTTTTTAATTTTTTTCGTTATAGAAAACATTTTGTTTGATGATCATTGTTGCTGGAGTGTTTGATTGATTCAATAATTGTATATGCTGGATATGCATTGTTTGAAATAACCGTTCTTTTCTTTGTTGATAGGATTTTGAAGCGTAAAGATCGAAATTCTGCTAAATTAGTATGTTTGATTTAGATGGGAACTTAAAGATCAAAGACTTTGTCTAAATTTGATGTGCTTTCTTAGATGGAATGAACGATGTAGGCACTATCTGAATTTGTTTTCTTTGATGAAAACATAGGGATGAAGAATCTGTCTAAATTTGATGTATTGTCCTAATTGGAAACTTAATTGGAAGATCGATCAGTGACTATCTAAATTGGATGTATTAATTGTCTCTTCCTTTTTTTTCTTCTTTTGAACAAATGTATATTGCTTAATATGACATTCTTTTCAGCGTCGGTTTCTTAGGGGAGGCATATAATATGCATTGAAAAATGTGTCATATCAGATAGTAGAATTTTGACCGGACAACCGTTCAAACCGATCAAATGTAGCCCAGGAGCTATAAGCTAAGGGTACTACAGATGTTATCAGAGTTTCTGGTGATCTTCCTGAGCCATGGTTAAAGTGCAACACGCCCGAACCATGAAGAATTGGTGTAGACGACAATCAACATGCTAGCAAAAGTGGGAGCTAATTTACAAGGATTTGATCAAATAAAATCTGATAATCAAAAGATTGGATTAGAGCTTAATTATTACAACAAACACAGAGAAATAACACTACTCTTATAACCGAAAACAAAACACCTTTCTTATTTGTGTCAAACGTGATCACAAAGGTGTAATCTCCAGCAAAACTCTTACAAAAAATGAGTAAAACAAGTGAATTAAACACTAGTGCAGAAATGAAGAACTACAAGTCTACAATCTAGCTGAATTCTTATTAAAACAAAAACCATCGAGAGTCTGAGAGGAGCTAGGGTTTGGTTTTGGAAGCTGAAAGAGAGATAAAGTGGTGTAGTCAAATCCAGTTTGGAAGGTGGAAGTGGGAGGGGGTGGATTCGAGGGTCGGGGAGAGAGGGAGGAGTTCAGGTGAGTTCGAGGGCGTCGAGAGTTGGAGAGGAGCTAGGGTTTGGTTTTGGGGGCGAATAGCATTTAGGGTGGAGACGGAGGAAATGGAGGAAGGTACGGTTGGGGGGTGTTAGAGTTTGGAAGCTAGAAATTAGAGGGGGTGGATTCGAGGGTCAGAGAGAGAGGGGGGAGTTCCACTGAGTTCGAGGGCGTTCACAGTGGGCGAGGAGCTAGGGTTTGGTTTTGGGGGATTGAGCATGAGAGATGAGATTGAGCGTGGGAGAAGAAGGGAAAGAAATGAACGATTGTTTTGAAATTCTCAAAATGCCCTCAACACTTAGACAGATCTGAGCTTAATTTGGCGGAATAGATCTCAGCCATCGGATCGCGATGCAACGGCTGAGATCTTCAGCTCACGATAAGGAGCTCAGCTCACCATCTCATAATAGACTAACTCTATATATATATATATATATATATATATATATATGGTAAATTTTATAAAAACCGCAAACACTGTAGAATATAGCTTATAAAATCCCTCTAAAAACCTGAGTAAATTGTATGTCAGGAGGGGGGCATGTTACCATACTCAGATGTCCAAAAGGATTGAATTTCTGAACCAACATGCCAATTACGTAGAATAATTCTCTACTCTTGACATACAATTTATCATAAGGATTTTGAACATCTTCACTTATAGCTCCAAGTAAAGTTGTTTCTTCACCGGATTTTCCTTCAAAAAAAACTCTAAAATTCCTCTGTAACCGTATGTGAATACACTATATATTTTCTACTCTATGTACAGAACATGCAACACAGAAACGTTTTCTCCACCACCTTTACCAAAATTGGCAAGTTTTCCAACATCCAAGTCCACAAAGGCGATGCCATTTAATCCTAACAAACATTAAATACTTAAAATATAGATTGATCCACTGGACTTTTTGCACCAAACTATCGATGGTTGCATGAAATTCGTTATGCAAATTCAATGGTAAAAACAGATATTTTGTCTAAGAGATTAGATATAAGAACAAATTGCCCTTTGTATAAGGAGAAAAAATTGATCCAAAAGTATTCGGAATGAGGAATTAGAAGAGTCTTGCTGTTATATTGCTAATATTACACCAGTATACAAAGTATTTTATCTTTATTTTCTTTAACATATATATGTTGGCCTTTTGGTCAAAACCAAGCTCCTCCTTTCCTTGCTTTTAGTCCCACATCGGTTGGGAGATGTGCGTTGTGAGTGGGATTAGCCCATATATACTCTAATCTTCTCTTCCCTTAACATAAATGAAAATTGTTTTCCCACATAACTCTTCCTCTCCTTCACTTCTTCCCTGCCAAATCTGGTACTCTGCTTTTCTCTTCCGTTCTGGGCAAGGCTAAGTTCGGGTCAATCTCTCGACGTTGTGTGCGACAGCGAGACGCCGGTGATACCGGGGGTTTTACCACTAGGAGCATCTGCGAAAAGTCTGCACATAAGACCGCGGATCAACTCTTAGGGCAGTGCGCTCCGCGCGACTTTCCCATAGGCCGGTAACTCTGTTCTTATTTATTTTAATTTGTTATCTTGGGTTGCAGAAAATCAAAGATTTGTGGGTAATTTATATAACAATCTAAGAGTTGATTCTGAATTTAGATTATACAAAGATTGCATTACTCAAATCTTTTTACCTATGGCTCAACAACAGAAATGGGAAACGAAATCCTTTTAATCTCGGCTATCGGTCTCCAACATAGGTGGTGACTTCCCATCTTCTTGCTTTTCAAGTTTCCTTTTAGATTGGATATTGATTTAATATTTAGGCATAGTTCATTATTATGGGTCACTTGCCAATCACTCTAAATGACCAAGTTGGGAGTGAGTAAATAGTTTGATTTTTCATTCGTCCATCTCTTCGTTTGGTTACAAAATCGAGCTGGGTGAGAATGCACACCAACTGTTTGAGAGAATGCCTCATTATTTTAAATGCTTTTGGCTTTTCTTGAGATAATGCCCACTAGTCGTTAGATAGAATGCCTCAACTGCTGTAATGGTTATCACATTTATTACTTTTCTCTTTTTGTAGGCATCAAGAAAAATATTGACCAAGTATATATTTTTGTAATATTTTGACCATGAAAGATTGAACTTTGGACATGTTTTTTTTAAATTTAACATTGTTTAAATTAAAAAGAATGGATGGATTAAGATCAGATACTAGTTGGATAAGGAAGCGCGTGTTCAGTAATTTTCTCCATTATGAGTATTCCACTATATGATCTGGCACATTCTTGTTGCTCCCTTGAATTCCTAATCCTAGGAAATTGCGCAATGCAAAGACAATGTTCCAAATCAGGTAATGGTGCACATTTAGAGATGTGGATTGTCAACTAGTTAGCATGCTGTCTAATAAGTTCAAGAAGGTCTCGAGTAAATCTGACTGTTTAGATGGAGAGAGTAACATTTATCAAAAAAAATTTGAACTTCTATACAGTAATTCAAGTGTCATAGGTGCCAGCAACTTTAAATTTTATTTTAAGAATGTTGAAATGTAAGTTATAATCATCATTAACTGTTTGAATGTAGAGCCAAGGATATTTTGAGTTATTATTTACATGGAAATATAGGTCTACTAAAGAGTTGCACTTGATTTTTTTTTTTATTAAAAGAAATAGTTACACTTGAGTTGGTAGAGTTACACTTGAGTTGGTGGAGCTATATAAGAGATTATGAGAAGTTTTTCATGGCAGAGAAAATGGAATAGAGATAAGATTGTTACTACAGATGGTCATTATCTTGTGGAAGGTTGAATTGTATGCCAAATAATCTTGAGCGGATCATTAGTCCAGTCAAATGGTCCATAATGCCTAGAATTATGTGACTTGCAGGAATATGGTGCAGCTTGATATTCAAAATAAACCTATACTTTCATGTAGGTCTCCCGATGCCTTGGAATAACAATGAATGTCGTTGCTAAAGATTTCTCAAATAGCTGTTACCATAACTTGATGTCAGTGAAAGAATGGGACATGATACACGGCCTTTTTATTATCTTAAAATAGTATATCGTTATAGTAACTGGAGTACTCAGTAGATAGTAGTTGACTAGTTGGAAGAGGACTTCCTATCTAGATTTTCCATATGCCTGTGATGATAAGTTTTTTTTTTTTTTAAAAGAGAAGAAAAATTATTCCTTACTGACTAGACTACTCTTTTACTGGATTTTTGGATTTTTGGATTTCTCTCATTCATTTAATTACCTTGTTTTGAATCTATGGATGTTATCTCATTAAGATTCAGTTTATTGGTGTTCTTTTTTTTTAATTGTGCCATAACCACTTGGGCTTTTGTGGTGTCGGAAGGTATATGCAGGCACACATGCACAAGTGTAAATTTAGGTGTGTGTAATTATGTGTTCTTTGGTATGTATTTGTGACCATATCCTGCTTTTGGAAGAATTAGGCATGCTTGTGAGTTGCTTTGTATTAGAGGCCATTGCCTATACTACCTTGGGCCACATCATTATATGATTTCCTTGACTCCATGCAAATTTATTTATTGCAAAACAAAAAATAATGGATGATGGGCTATTCATCCATAATGCAACAATAGGAAGATAATCTAAGGGGCCATCATGAGTCATTAATTGTACATTGTTTCAGAAGACAAACAACTGGTTTTCCTCCTAGAAGGATAGTTTTTTAATGAATTGAAAGCAGAATTACATTGAATAGGTTGATACTAGAAAGAAATTAGTTGAGTCCATCTTCTTCCCCAATTCTCTCTATCTTTCTCTCAAGAATTCTAGAACCTCTTAGCCATGGCTAGATCCAAGCAACCAATTCTTGGAGCTCCTAACAAATGATCAACAGAAACTGGCAAAGGTCGTTTGGGAACGTGAGGTCATTTGTAGGGAACGCACTCGGTGGGTTGAGAGGAGGCAGCAATCTTGCATCATGGGCCGTTGCTGGAACTCTTGCTTACTTCCTCCGGGTCAAACCAGCCAGGGAGCTCAAGAAAGAACAAGAGTCCTGGCATTTGGCTATATACTTCACGATCCATTTAGCTGGAGAAACATATTTGGAATTCTAGTTGCTTTAGTTGGAATGATCTCGTACTCCTATTTTTGCATAATTGAGAGCCAGCAAAAGGCTAGTGAAGCATCAGCACAGCTTCTACAGGTAACTATTTTATAATTTATTTTATATATGTCCTTTGGCTTCTATACTGTTGTAATCAAACAACTAAGGCTATCAACATGCTTAATATCAAATTTTTTGAGCAAATTAAGTTATTATACTAATATAATAACAATTTAATAAGTAATGTGAATATGGAGAATGGATCTTTTAATATCTTACTATATGATTGTGTCAAGTGATCCCTTACTATATATTTTGGCTAAACATACCTTAGAGCAATACTCTTCACCTACTTTTATGGAGGATACAAGATGGCTCATTGGAAAGTTAACAGCCATCAAGTTACGTATACTTAGGAAGAGAAACTCTTGTGCAAATTATATGGTGAATAATCAAAATGAGAGAAATGGAGTTTCCTTTTACACTAATTTGCTGTCCTCTTGACTTGAAAAAAAAAAGGGTTGGTAGTGGTGGAAATTATTTCATCTTGCTAGCAGTTTGTTGTAGCTGATAGGGGATGCTAAATGAGAGAAGATGATGTGTCATTAAATTACAATGGTAGAAGTGAGAGAATGTCAGGTGAATGGCACCTTTTTATATATAATTTTTGACACTTCCAATTGCATGAATTGCAGTTGTGATCCATCCTGACTGTAACTGCAGCGGCTGGACAATTATAGCTATGAATGTCACACTCCAAAAACTTGAATATTGATCTATTGGAGGTTGCATGTCTATGCAAGGACAACTACAACAAACAAATAGGCCCTAACTAATTTAATCTTCCAGTAGGAAAGACCAAGAGCTACTTATTTTCAAGGAAGTTATATTCTTAAAGTCTGGACTCTGAAATGATAGCTTTGGACACTACCTGTACAGAAGCTGAATGGCTAAGAAATTTGATTATGCATATACCTGTTACTAATATTCCTGTTCCTGTTATTTCCATAAACTGTGATAATAAATCTGTTATAGAACTACTAAAGCATGATTCTGTGAATGCTAAGATGAACAGGCACCTGCAGCTGCGCTTCAAGTCAATCAAGAGCCTATTAGGCAAATATGTGGTTCTTGACTATATAAAGTCAGAAAAGAACCTTGCAGACCACTTAACAAAGGGTCTGTCTAGGACGTTGATCCTAGAATCATCGAGGGGGATGGGGTTAAGCCCATAAGTGAGTCACCAGCAGTGGCAACCTAACCGAGTCTGACTGGAGATCCCAAGAAGCCGGTTCAATGGGTAGAAACAAGCTGGACTTAGGTGACTATTATGGAACACTGACTCAGAGATTAAATTCTCATAAATTAATGCCCAGGTGGCTGTACGAGGTTGTACAATGATATCTCATCCCTATGGTGGCAGTGTTCCTGTGTGATCTGGTTAGGATGAGTTCTAAACTCTTAATAGGTCCAAACATTATTATGTAGGGTTGACTCCGATCACCAACCCTTTGAGGACTTACCTATATGAGAGGTCGTAAAGGCCGCGACTATGGGACAGGGCGATCCCAGACAACTCTCATGAATATGGAAAAAGAGCGCATGGCCATTCAAAAGCGCCACCCGATAGACCCAAGAACCTCTAGCGTACTATGTGTGTTATTTTCTGAATCAGAGTCAAGAAGTCTGATTCAAGGCATAGTCCATCAAGCACTTCTTCAGACAAAGACAATAGTCACTACGTGAGATTCAAGGCTGTAGTCCATCTCATTTATGCATAGTATACTCTTGCCCAGAACTTCTCCATCATTATTCTTTTGTTATCTCTGTTTTTCGGATCTTGGTTTTGGGGGGGGATTGTTGGCCTTTTGGTCAAAACCAAGCTCCTCCTTTCCTTGCTTTTAGTCCCACATCGGTTGGGAGATGTGTGTTGTGAGTGGGATTAGCCCATATATACTCTAATCTTCTCTTCCCTTAACATAAATGAAAATTGTTTTCCCACATAACTCTTCCTCTCCTTCACTTCTTCCCTGCCAAATCTGGTACTCTGCTTTTCTCTTCCATTCTGGGCAAGGCTAAGTTCGGGTCAATCTCTCGACGTTGTGTGCGACAGCGAGACGCCGGTGATATCGGGGGTTTTACCACTAGGAGCATCTGCGAAAAGTCTGCACATAAGACCGCGGATCAACTCTTAGGACAGTGCGTTCCGCGTGACTTCCCCATAGGCCGGTAACTCTGTTCTTATTTATTTTAATTTGTTATCTTGGGTTGCAGAAAATCAAAGATTTGTGGGTAATTTATATAACAATATATAGTTTGGATGACAATTTTTGGAGGAAGCCTAACAACTCATCAATCCATAGTTCGTTTCACAGTAAATTTCAAGGACACGAAGACCTCCATAAGCACTTTCAAACCTACACTGCATACAGACGAGAAAGAAATAAAGTAATGGAGGAAGAGTTATTTGAACATGTTAGATTCAGAGATAAAAAAGAATACTTTATTGAATTATTGTATTAATTATAACTGAGTACAATATCTCCGATGTATAGGACAGAAGTAAGGATTAAACTAATATATTTTTTTTATATAGAACTAAATTGAGTAATATAATATCCCACATCTAACACTCCCTCTAAAACTCAAGTGGGTTCAACTAACATGAGTTTTGAATATCGACGATCTTCATGTGGCAGAGACAACGCTCGGTGACGCCGCATGTGATGCAGCGACAGAGCACAATGGCACAGGGATGAAGCTCGGTGGCACAGGGACCATCTGAATCTTGGATCTAGGATTGAAGGATGATCTGACTATTAGATCTGGGATGAAGGTTGGGATGGCCCTGAGTGGTGGAGAGAATGCCCAGGACAGCGGGATGTGGTGGCGGTGCTATATATATCTGAACACCCCTTCTCAGGCTCAGAGTGAGTCAACCAGTGTGAGTTTGTTTACGAAGTATCAGAATCTCTCTGGATCGAGCCGTCGACTGTAGAAGCTGGAGGACCTGCAAGATTTTTTTTTTTTAAATTTTAATTTTTTTTTAAAACAAGAAAATAGGAAGCATATTTGGGTTTTGGGTGTGAATTTCGGGTAAGGAGTATCGTGTTACAAAATGTGTTGCGATTTTATTTACAAATACTTCGAAAAGAAACCCAATACGACTAAGAGGCACACAATCATAAGAGAAGGAGAAGAGGAAGAAAACTTTCAAATAAACAAAATTGAACGGAAATGAATTTACAAAATTACAAATGAGGTGATTATTAATGAAGATGAGCGTCTAGGCTTGTGTAGCACAGAATCTCCTTAAAACAGTTTTTGCCTCATCTGGGTGCTGGAGCTAGTTGAGATGTCTGTCTCCCGGGATGCAACGACGAAGAGTGTTCATGCAGAAACCACGTAACACTCTTGAACTGGTAGTGCCAAAACTGTATCACCGAATTACCGAATGAACTTACAAAACTCACAGAATAGAGAGGAAGAGAGGAGATTTTGTGCAAGGAAGAAAGTGAGAGAGGCCCTCTATTTATAGGGCCAGGGTTAGAGACTGTAACGACTGACAAGGCTATGTATGCCTTCAGTATAACTGCAGACAATCTATTGAATGCGTACACTGTAAAGGCAGACAATAGTCATTGCCTTTGAATGCCTTCAGTGTAACTGCATGCAATCAATTGAATGCGTACACTGTAATAGCAGAAAAAATGTTTATTACTGCACTGAAATGGCAGACAAAACCGTTTATGCATTTATTTCAGCCGTTACAAAGTAAAAAATCAAAATTGTAGGAAAAAGTGGTTCTGCACGGAGTGGGGTTATGTTGGTCTGGCATTCGTGTTCGCGAGACATGCGAGCACACACAAGCCGCCACTACAAGAAATTTGCCATATACCAACGGACACCTATAGCGACGGATCACTAAAACCGTGGGTATAGGCATCATATACCTACAGACGTGTAGTAAACTGTGGGTATAGGTATCCTATAGCTTTAGAAATTTTAATCCGTAACTATAAGTTTTACCAACGGAAAAAACATTGTGGGTATACTCTATAATTTATTTTCCCTCAAAAATTTTCATTTCCCCCCCAAATCTCAAATCCCCCAATTTATACACACTCTCTCTCACCGATCTCTCTCTCTCTCCGCCTCCTTATTTTCATCCATTCCGTCCTCTTCACCCACAACCACAAAAACCATGCCACCACTTCAGCGTCGCCGCTGTCCTCGCCCCGTCACCGGCGACTCCGAAGGCGGGCGGATTCCGAAGGCAGGACAGAGGAGGAGGACGTACGGCGGAGGCGGTGGAATCGGACGGTGGAGAGAGATTCTTGATCGAAGGGAGGAGAAGAAACCTCATATTTTGCCGGAAGTGGGACCCGATCACCGGTGGTGACGTCAGGTGAGCTTTCGACTTGGTTGGTTTCTTGTTAGGGTTAGGGTTTGAAATGGTCAAGAGCTATTTTTGGTAGTAAAGAAACGAACTTTATGGGGAATTATGTTGATTGCAATTTAAAAGTTTGAATTTTGATGAATGTTTGGTATTTAATTATAGTTATTTGGATAATTGTTAGGAATTCGATGCATGATATTGTTGGCTTTTGAGAAAGTGGTGTAAGACCTGTGATTAGTATAGATTTAGGGAATATGTGTTGTGAGAAATGGAAATGGAGGCTATATTTTTGTCCTATATCTTCTTGATGGTTTTCCTTCTATTTTTATGATTTTTTCCCACTTGCAGAATTTCAACTTATATATAAATAAGTTGTAGATACTGAGCGCTTAATCCCCAAATTTCACCTCCAATTGATCTAAATTTTGATTAGATACTAAACCCTTAATCCTCCAAATTTACACCTAATTTTGCAACTTGATTGATCTTAAGTTCTCATATTTGTAGACACTGAGTGCGTATTTCGTGATATTGCCGCTTCGGGACGACGGCGCGATCTCATTAGGGTTGGGGAATTTGCCTGGGTTGTTTGTGGGGTGTCTGGTTCTCACCCTCGTTGCTGCTCCACTGTCCACGCTCTTCTTCTCGCTTCCTAACATTTCTAAGTCCAGGGTAATTGTTACAATTGTGTGATTATTTAATTTTGTTTGTAATCTAGCTTTAGTTTCAGTAGTTGGATGAGATATTATGGATGTCTACATCTATGTTTTCTGAGTTAGGTAGATCATTCTTACGGCATTTTATTAATGCAATGGTTATATGAACACATTCAAGATGCATATCTTTATCAAACATGACACCTCGTTCCTTGATATTTATCGTATGTCGTATGTCTTAACATCCGTTGCCTGACATCTGTCTTGTTTTGTTATGTTTATGGATTTAAAAATATATAATTATTTCACCTTTTTACAATATCTTAATTCTGGGCACCTGAGACTGTGGTTTTAATTTGGATCAGGTGAGAAGGAAGAAAATAAATGAAAAGATGAAGTTTCTACAAGACATTGTTCCTGGCTGCCACAAGGTATTAAGCTACCAACCTTGATACGTAAAGGATTAGCTTTTAAGGATAATTCCTTCATCACTCCTAACTTTACACCAATTTTCTTCTATAACTTCTCGGTTTAAAAATTGTGGATAGACCATTAATATTGTTTCTTTCTGAACTTTATTTTATAAGCTAAATATTGCATATTTATAGAAGCCCATAAAACTGGGGTTTTTTTTTGGGGGTCTATATATACCCATAGAGGTATAAAACTATGAGTTTAATTAATTTATGGAATTCATGTGTTCTGAGTATTTGTCTTTGGAATTTGTAGACCATGGGCATGGCAGGAGTGCTGGATGAGATAATTAACTATGTCCAGTCCCTCCAGAATCAGGTTGAGGTGAGAAATCAGAGCATATAATAGCTACTCTCTCTTCATTTATGCAATTTTTTAAAAATTAGAGATCTTACTAATTATATTTTACGTGTACAGTTTCTTTCAATGAAACTTTCCGCAGCCAGTTCATTCTGTGATTTTATCTTAGAAACAACAACGACATGGCAGAACAAGAAGTACTTCCAAGGGTGAGCCTTCACACTCCATGTACAATTTACAAATTGGCAACTTGTGAAAAAAAAAAAAAACCTCGCTATGAATATATAGAAAATACTCCAGTACTAAAAGATGCCTCAGATAACCCCCTGTGCTACCTTTAGGGTTACATCATTAGTTTTCTCTTAAGAGAGGCACTTGGATTATGTGACCTCTAAATCATATAGTATATGTTAATCATACAGTAATTATATATATATTATTGGTTAACTCCATCATCCTGATAACTAAATGAATTTGTGGAAAAGTAATGATATACCTGAGTCATGTGAACAAAATTTGGGATCAGCTAATGATCATTAGTGAGAGATGCTCAAATGCCATTTTTCAAAGTTATATAGAGAAGTTGAATCTTAGAATTGACGATAACCTGTTCAGCTGTTCCTCCACCAATATATTCCTTTAGGGAGAAAATGGTTCTTAGACTCACACAAATCAATGAAGAGCTATCATTAAGGATAATTGAATTCAATAATCATCTTTCAATTGATTTTCTGTAATATTATTGTCCCTGCATCCTAGACCTTTTATAGGCCTTTTAAAATGATAGATGGAAACAGTAAATAGGAAGAGAGAATTCTGGACAACTTTTTAACCTTTGTACTCCACTTTTGAATTCCTATTTCTCTTTCATTAATCTGAATAATTATATTGCACATTTTCTGCATTTTTATGCTCTTAGCATCAATACTTTCTTAATATTATCATCATTTTGTTCGGATTGTTTCCTGAGTTCATTTTTTCTCTTGAATTTCAGGCATTGGTTTTAATACACAGATTTTTTGGTGTATCCCTTCTAATATTTTTTGTTCTTTGGTATGCAGCTTCTTCGGCGAAATTGCCTCCCTTCTTGAAGGTAAATGTACCAATATGAGTGAGTAAATATGCAGTTTTGTGCTTGCTGATGATTTTTTCCCACTTGCAGAATTTCAACTTATATAGGTGTCAGTTTCTCTTAAATCTACGCAGGACACAGAAGACAATATCAATCCAGACAGTCCTACGCAGTCGGCTGGATGGGGTGCCCATGGCTGGTTTTATATTTTAGTCAGGATTGCCTTTTTTCTATGGGTTTGACTTTCTATTGTGATTATTTTTGAATATATATGTTGCTAACTAGCAAGATTGGCCTTTTGATTATGTGTGTTGTGTGTTCTCTAAAGGTAGCCTTGCTTAATCTTATCACAATTTCTTCAACCTGGGCTCGAGTAATTGATGTTATGGACAATGAGGTTTGCATTCTTGCAACATACAGAAAATGCTTTCGAGTTAAAATAATGCCTGATTTCTCTGTGTTCAGTCAGGTTCAAGATTGTTTGGCTTTGTTGGTGCTGGAGCTATGCTTGGTCAGCTCTTGGGTTCGTTATTTGCAGCAAGCATGGCTTGGTTAGGACCATGTATGTGCACTTTCTATATAGATAAGAATGTGATTCCTTCATGGATTGATTTGCTCTAGTCCAAGCGCTTGCACTTTGTTAACCATTCAAATGAACTTTTTTGTTTACTTTTGGTTATCTCCCTCAGTTCTACTGCTATTCTCTGCTCTGTTGATGGAGCTTGGTGCACAGTCATCAAAAGGAATTAACCTTGATGTACACAATCATTCTGAAGAATTATCTCCCATCAGGTATGGAGTGCCTTTGGTTCTGTTTGAACTAATATGCTGAAAATTTCTAGTGGAACTTCTCTGTTTATTATTTACGTACATATCAACAAGGAATTTATTATTCATTCATTGTTGTATCCTAAATCCTAATTTGTGCAGATTGATTCACAATCATCAGAGATAGAACGATTATTTGAAGAGAACTCCAGTTTATCTTCATTCAGAAAATTTATCCATTTGAGGGTACATGTAATTGTTCAGTCTGCACAGCTAGGAATTATCAATATTCTGTAGAATCTGTTCTCTCTTCTTGTTATCAACTTATTATTGGACTTTTTTTTCCCATCCAGGCATTGTTGTATTACTATAAATTTGAAATGAATTTTGTCATATGCAAGATTCTAGTTCGATATATAACTTGGAAACCTATGACTTGTATTCTTGTATGCAAATCTATCCTGTAAATGTCTTGACTTCTTAGTCATTCCTTCATTTGAATGGTAGATACAGAAGGATTTAGAAGTCCAAGTTTATGTATCCCATTGTATTCAGGATTAATCTTGATG
Organism: Hemerocallis citrina; assembly: GCA_017893485.1. Taxonomy (NCBI): domain Eukaryota; kingdom Viridiplantae; phylum Streptophyta; class Magnoliopsida; order Asparagales; family Asphodelaceae; genus Hemerocallis; species Hemerocallis citrina. Next base: position 383,381,155 of record CM030358.1, on the reverse strand, counting down.
GTTATGGTCATTACAACAAAACATTTGTACTAATTATATAATGCTACATTCATTTGTCCTAATTTTTTAGCATCTGGAAGTATAATATCAGAAGTCAGAACCCTGTTTCTGGGTATGAAGTCTGGTTTTTGTTTTCCCTTATTACTTCTGCATGAACCAGTAGAGCTCCACTATATCTTATAAATCATAAATCAATATATTTGATCTTACACGATGTTAGTATGCGCAAAATTACCATACAGATTAAAACATTATCACATTCTTAACTTATTTACAAATTGTGTAGGAGTTCTATTCCATCTGGGGTCAGCTTACAGCCGAACAGTCCTGTTCTAAGCTTGAGGTGTGTGCTTTTGCTCGACATCTCTTTGACCGATCAGTCAATTGTTATTAGTATTTATTAGAATATATAAATGCTTCAATTTTAGGAGAAAACTAACTTTATTTGATGTTTAGAGTAACTAATTCTGACTGAAATTGTTAATATTTCTTATGTTGAGTAATGTTATGATTCATTTGTTCTTTTTGCTACTTGCAGGTGAGGATTAGAAGCTCATTTTTTCTTGATGGAGGAAACTTAGAAATTGAGTGGATGAGATTGTTACAAGACTTTATATTTAATATGGTACTCAGTATGGTACTCTTAGGTTGACTTGTCAACTATTTTGTAATTGACACTCTTGTAATACTTTATTTATTTTTAATATGATTGAAGTTTAATTTTATTTAATTTTGTTTCATAAACACATTTATTTATTTTATTGTTTACTTAGTTTATATTTGGATTAATATTATAAAATAATATATTAAATTATCGTAAGCGTAATTAATAAGAAAAAATTGTGTATAGAGCAAATTATGACCTATACATAAAATTCGTGGGCGGGGTGTATGTGTAAAAATGTCGCTAAAACCTATACCAACGGACCGCATAAAAAGAACTATACCAACAGAATAAACGCGGTGGGTATATATTCAAATAATTGGATGCGAAAATCATCGCTAAAACCTATAGCAATGGAGTTTCAACCGTGGGTATAGGAAAGCAAAAGGTGTCTTTAAAACCTATACCAACGGATACGAAACCGTGGGTATAACACCGAGCTTTTGTCCAACGGGTGAAAAAACCGTCGCTATAGGCTATAGTGACGGCATTTTGCCGTGGGTATAGCTAATTAAAAACGACGGAAAAATATGTCCGTTGGTATAGGTTTTATGGGCTATACCTACGGTTTTTCGCCTTTTACCCACGAATTTTTGCTGTCACTATATGTCAAATTCCTTGTAGTGCGCATGCAATCTGGTCCGAGATTAGCAACCCGCTTGCGCGCACGAAAGAGAGCCTCTTGTCTAGCTATCTTACATTGCTTAGAAAGGGGTTATTATATATCATTTTCTAATTCCTTTGACTTTTCCGATGTGAAACTATGTTCACTTAACCCATTTTCAGAAATAAAAAACGTCTCACTTTGAGAGACAATTTCTCTTTCACCCCTTAACCGTTTTAGAAAATAAATATATGATTTTGATCTACTCACAATGGAGAACATAAATCAATCAAGATCTCTCAATAATTCATTTAGGATCTTACTCAAAATATTGCTCAAAAACTTGTTCAGAAATGGTGTTAATACACGCATTTCTAACATATTGGGTATGTGTGTTGGATTGTGAGTTTCGGGTTTGGATTGGAGTAGGTTAGGGTATAGAGTATTGGTTTGTAGGAAGAGGGTAGGTTAGGGTTTGGGTTTGGAGTGGATTTGGGTTTCAGGTTAGCATGAAATCGGGATTGGATAATAGTGCTTTAAGGGATTAGAGAGGGATCTTGTTCAAAAAAGACAAAGGAGGAGATCCTCAAAAAGTCTGCCCAGTACCTTAGCCCTTCACTTTTCCATTATTAGAGTATCCATAGTCGTTTGCTAAATATGCATAATATGCATATTTCTGCTCAAAAAGCGCTGCAATCGTTTCCTATTTATGTATTTTTTGCATATTTTGCGACAGTAGATTGCTATAAATGAGAGTGGATTTGAGAGAAATGCATATTATACAGGACGCAACTTCACTTTCCATCCGATGAAAAAAAATGATTTTTTATTCCTCCGACGCAACTTCACTTTCTGTCCCTCAAAAAAAATTTAATAAATCGTAATAAGAAACTCAAAAAAAAAAAAAACTCCTCAAACGGCACTTCACATTCTATCTAAGGGGATTTTAAAAAAATATATATTATATGAATGAGATTTTTGTGATTTCTAAAAAAAATATAATATGAATTGCATGTGAAAAGACGGCAAGTGAATTGTCGTTTGACCATTTTTGTGATTTTTTTTTCTTCCGACGCAAAGTGAAGTTCCGTCTACCTATTAAAAAATAATTAAATTCCTCCGACACAACTTGAAACTCCGTCTGATATGGGATTTTTATTATTTTAAATTAAATTGCTATAAAATACCATTCGACTACTGCAGCAAAGAGGCAAAATGCTATATGCATTTATGAATTTTCTAACAATCACGACTGTGGATGCTCTTACAGGAAGCCTCTGAATATTTTTAATGGAAATATGCAGTACTTGTATGATAAGGATGGTCACTGCTATCTTGATGTTGTTGGAATATTTGCTACTATCTGTTGTGGTCATTGCCACCCTGAAGTTATTGATGCCATGATTAATCAGGCAAAACAAATCCCAATCTGAAAACCCTCACTGTAGGGTTGGATAGTGATGGCATTCGGGTCAACTTTGCCGGTTTGGGTCAGACCCAATTTGGGTCAGACCCGCCCGGGTCAAACCTGCCCGATTTGGGTTGGGTTGGGGTGTTAAGCGGGCCTAGCCAGGCCGGGGTGAAAAATCCAAATGTCGACCCGTTCGATCTGCCAATCCATTCGGGTCGAACCTATTTAGGTTTGGGTTGGGTCGCGGGTTGGCATTCGGGTTGAGAGTGAGTTGTTTTTTTTATAACTATATTAAAAACTTTATAAGTACAGCTAATAAATATATAAGAGTGAAACTGTGAAAGTGTCAATAAAAACTGTATATGTTGTTTAATTCAACTTTTATACTTTTTTCCAACTTTCTACACACAAATACAACTAGAATATGTTCTATTACTTGTATAATACAAGTAATAGATTAGAAAGTTAGAAACTATAAAAAGAGCATACAATATGTTTTGAATTACATATTTGAGGGGATAATCAGAATCTACTGTTGTTGTTGTGGTGGTCTCTACTATTGTTGTTGTTGTTCTTCGGGAGAGTTACTTCCACTTGTTTACATGTCAACCCCGATTCCTTGAGTTCTATCTTCAGTCTTCATCCAATCTTCCGTGCACATGAGCATCTCCAACGATTGGGGTTTCAAGCGATTCCTGTATTCTATTAGAACTCTGCCACTTGTAGAAAATGCACTTTCTGAAGCAACTGTAGAGACTTAACGAGTTAGTAGATCTTTAGTCATATGTTTAAGAATATTATAAACATGTTCACTCCACCATTGTAGCACATCAATCTTAGCATTAAAAATCTTATTATCTTGTTGATTATACCAATTTAATTCAATCGGTTAATTAGTCCATGGTTTTTTTGTTGAAATTGAGCAAGTAAATTAAAAGTGACATCGTCTAATTTACTATTACCCTTACTTCTAGAAGTAGTAGAAGAAGAAGTAACTATACTAGTTGTATTACTATATACAAAAAGTTCTATCATGATATTTATACTAGTTATTCAATATCAATTCAAAGCTAGCTAAAAATTCATCGCAATCAATTTCAAATTCATCTCCATGTAAAGAAAGATACATTTCAATCAAACTTCTCGTACCCACTAGTTTGATACGAGGATGCATAACAGTAGTAAGTAAATACAACATAGGAGGAGGATTAAAATACTTCAAAATTTTATTGTATACAGGTTTAACAATATGACCAATGTAAATATCATCAATCATTTCTTGAAAACTTTGCATCATAGTAATTAGTGAAATAAAATTACTACTATATGTAGAATCATAAGATTTTGAAAATTTCAAAGTTACGATTTTAAAGGGTTCTAAAAATCATAACAAAGATTCCGCAAAATCCATGATTATTGATTCATTTGAAATTTTTTCATATTTTTTGCAAGACAAAATTCATTTGTACAATCTTTATATTCAGTAACAACATTTAATAAATCAAAAATAGAGTTCCATCGGTATTTAACATCCTTAGAAAATTTTCTAAAATGTACACCCTTTAAAGCTTACACCATTCTTTAAATTGTTGAATCATAGTGCCACTTAAAGCAATCAAATGTTCACAATTTCTAATGTTATGCACAAATGGTTCGACTATTTTTAATGCAACTTGAACTCATGAATTTAAAGTATGACATGCACCTCTAACGTGAAAATTTTCTAAATATGGAGGAGCTAATTGTGTTTTTAATATACTAATCAAAGCATTATTGTTAAATGCATTATCAAAACTAATACAAAAGTTTTTATCACGAATATGAAAGATATCAAAAACTTTTAAAATACGATGTTCAATTACTAAACTACTATGGGATACGGCAGAACCGTAAGTGATATGATCCTCTTTTGAATCATCCACTCACTATTTATCCAATGCCAAGTTATATCCATCATTGAAATATCATTACAACATTTTCAACAATCGGAAGTTAACGATACTGTACTAGTTAAACTATACAAAAGTGCAATTAAACAATCTCTCATTTCATTGTAAAGTTTAAAACTATTAGATTTGAGTGTAATTATAAGAATTCTTCTAAAATGTGGATTTAGTGCATTTTGGTTAAATCCCTCTACGTTCCTACTCTCGGAATAGAAAAAAGGTAATTCCTCATTAATATGTAGACGGGCCATTTTCCGTCGAACATTTTCGGGATCATATGGGTGGCTGTCTATATGTCTGGTCTTAGGGTGAAATTTTTGTTGGTCGGGTTTGTTTTCTAATATATCCATGTGTAGATTTTGTATGTGTCATTTAATTATACCCATTCTCTTATCCTTCCTCAATTTGTAACTCTTAAAACAAGTTTTACAAACCTTATGTCCTACACCCGGATTATCACCTTTGGGAATATAGTCATAATATTTGTGCCCATCACTTGTTCCCCCCTAGTTTTTCTACTACTGGTGGGTTCGGTTTGTTGTGTTTGTGTGTCAACATCATGCATTTCTTTTGTATTTCGTGTGTAGGGATATCGTGAGTTCCTACCATAGGATTCAGTGTAAATTCGGGTTCTATTTGTGGGACTATTGGAGGCTGACGTGAAGAACCGGTGGAATCTTGTCTACTTTGGCTACGACCGCTACCTCGTGATCTAGATATGGTAATAGTGTATGTGAAAAAAAAAATATTTCTAGTGTTTTATTACTGCATGTAAAATAATACAAAACAATCTAGGAGGTATATGTTAAAAAATAAAATATAAAAAACAATAGGAGGGTTGAGAGAGAGAAAAGCAAACAAAAACTAACAAACAAACATAATACAAAAAATTAGAACTACAACAAAAATCAAGACAATAGGAGGGTTGGGAAATATTGATACCGTACTTCATGAATAATCGTATATAGAAATAAGAGAGAAAATAATAGTATTAGTAGAAATAGCTGATTGAGAAATGTAGTAGACGTAGTCACATAGTTCTGTAGTCGTAGAATGAGAGAGAGAGAGAGAGAGAGAGAGAGCTTCTTTGTTGGAGGAGTTAAATTAGACGTAGTTGAAGTTGAATCAATAAAATTTGATACGATCGAAAATTTTTACTTCTTTATTGCTTGCTTCTTTGCTGAAAAAACTTGAATTAATTGATACTGAATTGAGTAGTAGTAGTGGAGAGAGTAAGATAGTAAGTTGTAGAAAATTTTAGATTGAATTAAGGGGGGTAATTATAGGAAAAAAACAGTAGCTGTTGTCAGCCTGCCAAACAGAATGGTCCACCAGCGGGTTTCGACCGTTGGACCCGCACGGGTCGACTGTTTGACCCGTTCGGGTCGAACGGATCGAAATCCGCGGGTCGACCCATGGGTTGGTAGGCGGGTTTGACTTGGTCAATGGGTTCGCAGCCTGGGTTTTGCTAGTCGAAATCCATATTTTCCTAACCCGGGTCGACCCAGTAAGGTATTCGTGTTCGACCCGAACCCAAACCGGATCAATACGGGGGTCGAGATGAGCGGGTCGCGAGTGGGTCGTGGGTCAACTCGACCCAGTTGCCACCTCTAGGGTTGGATTGGGACCGGGTTTGGAGTGGGATCAGGAGGCGGTAGGACAAGGAAGTCATTGGGATGGAGGTGTCGTCAGGAGACTTTGGGAGCTCGAAAAGTGAGTGGGTGACAGCGCTGCAGAGGTGGACTTCGCGATCAGGGAGCGACCAGATCTAGACTTAAGGAAGGTGGAGCAGCGGAATGTGGAAGGAGGAGGATTAACATTTAATTCAAAGAATTTGAATAGGGATTCATTAGGTTTTAAGAACGGGATCTGGATTGGGATTTTTTATTTTTTATTTTTTTTATGGCTGCAAATCTAGATCTAGGGTTTCTAGTTTGAGCAAGGAGGCTATGATATTGGGATTATTTTTTCACATGGCTATAGATCTAGAGTTTGGGATCAGTGCTCTGATACCATGTTACATTCAGAGATAAAATAAAATACTTTATTGGATTATTGGATTTATTATAATTGAGTACAAGATCTCTTATATATATGAGAGAAGTAAAGATTAAACTAATATATTTTAGGATATGAGACTAAACTATGTAATATAATATATCACATCTAACAGAAGCAAAAATTACAAACAAGATAAACCAGGGGCGGAGTCAGAAATTTAACTTAGCTTAGGCACTAGATTCAGTCAAGTGTATATCAAAAAATTGTTGGTTCATTAAATTCAACCCTCTAGACATTATTCAGTACATATTGTAATATCCCAGAATAAAATAAAATAAAATATTTCATTATATATATATATATATATATATATATATATATATATATATATATATATATATATATTATTATTATTATTATTTTTTTTTTTTTTAAACTAAGTTAAAATTTGAATGGATTGGTGCATGATTATTGAATTGAATAACCATGCACATATGTGCACTAGGGTTAGGGTTAGGGTATGGAGACCTAGGGTTAAAGCTAACCCTCATCATGATTGTGAACTTTGGATCAAATCTTGATGAGATCTAATGGACTAGAAACAATTCATGAAGAGTTCTTCATGAATTTCCAAGAGAATTCAAGAAGTCTCTAGAATTGTGTGTTGGCACTCACATCCACCCTCCCTCCCACCAAACCTACCCCATCTCCATCCTATCCCTCCATCCCAAAAATCCTGCCAATCCCAAACCCTAGCTCCCTTCACTTTATAAAAGCTTACTCCACTTACTCTCCCATTTCTTTTTTCTTATCTTGTTCTTGTTCTTCAATAAAAAAGGGGAAAAGAAGAAAGAAGGAGCATTTTAGTAGTAGAAAAGGAGAAGAGAGAGTTAGCCAAGCTTCCACACCATGATTCTAGAAGAGCAAGTGGGCACTTGAAGAGAAAGGAGGTAAAGTTACTTGGAAAGTTCTCTTGCAACAAAAAGTGGGTGATACTCTAAAACTTTAAAAGTTTAGTCTTCTTGTTTGTTTGAGATTTGGCATGTAGTAGTAGTTAATAATTTGGTTGCCTTATGTGAGAAATTGACATGCTAAAAAAGTGGAGAAGTTGGCATAAGAGAACAACTCTTTTTTTTATTTCTTTTGTTAAAGAACATGTTATGATATGAGCTTAAGGAATTTCTAGCTCCCAAACCACTTGGAATTTTGGACTAAAACTTTTAGGGCTTGTTCTTCTATGAATCTAGAGCTTACCTGAAATTTTTCATAATATTTTGATGCTATGTAGTAGCCCAAACACTTGTTCCATTTTTGGATAGAAACAGGGAGAGAAACTGTTGTTTTGAGAAAAATTGTTGTGCCTTTCAAAAATCATAACTCAATATTGGTTTGTATTTTTAGCTGAAATTTTTTATGGTTTCTCTTGTATGTGTCTACAACCATAATCCCAAGTTTTACAATTTTTTGAAATTGTTTGTGTTGCGGCTAAATTTGGTGTGGGGGCAAACAGATAGTATTTGTGGATTCTTAGGAAAACTGAATTGTTGTTCCGTCAGAGTTTGACGCTGACTCCCGTCGTATACCTGCAAAAAGTACGAGACACCGGGGTTATTCCTGCGACGCACCCTCCGACGCTCAAGTCAGTAATCAGGGATGATTAGGAAAGAGCGCAAAAACTGGAGAAAGATTGATTACCTCTCAATGGAGACGGATGGAGGGTATTTATAGGCACTGCTGGGATCAGATTAGGAATGTAATCCCCCTGTGGTTAGATAAGGAATGTAATCCCTAATCTCCAGTGAAGGGATAGATATGAATCAGGGCCGTTGATTAGGATTTAATCAGAAACCCTAATTCTATCCCTTCTGAACCGGGTTTGCGGCGGGTTGAAACCTGCACCCAGTTAAGGTGGATCCGTTTGCGGGTAAGTGGGTCTTCGGGAAAGATAACCAGTACCCGCTTCAGACCTGTTGTAGGTGAAATTACCGTTTTACTCCTGAGCTTCAAGATTCGTGCCCAATTTGGACAGTTCCGATTTAACCCCATTTTTAGCCATATCACGAGCCCTCCACTCATAAAGACTGAGTTTGATCAGCCTTTGAGGAGTAGTTTAGCTGTTGTAATGGCTAGTGGAGTTGTATCGGAGTCCAAATGGAGGGTTTTGAATCTCGAAGGGGGTAGTGAGGTGATTTTTCAAGCTGTAAGCTGTTCTTAAGCTTCTCTGGATATTCGACGGTTTTTATCTATTTTTTCGGATTATTTCTTTAATTTTGCGATGTGTTAACCAGTCGTTTGGGGGCCTTAACAACACTTTCTAGGTAATAATTGTTCGTTCAGGGGTTCAAAAATACTTTCCCAAATTTATAATTATCTTCTTGAATTTCTAGTTAATTTTCTAGAATTTTTAGTAATTTTTTTGCAATTTTTATATAAATAAAACGACTAAAATAATTAAAAACTAATTTTTAATACTGATTTATGGTGTAGCGCAATCTGGGCCTTCGATCAGTGCCGAGCGCGATTTCCCGGGCGATCAGACGATCCGCGATCCTCGGCAGATAGTTTCTTCATATACGAGGGTCGGTTCCTCGTCCCCTCGGCTCGGCTGCTCGGCGCTTAGCTCGGAATCAGCCGAACTACGTGGCGTGATCCTGAGCGTCCATTTCAGCGTGAATCCCCAGAAAATGCTATCTTGTCGTTTAGTGGACGTGGCAAGATCTGAGCCGTCCATCATGACGAGCGCGCTTTTTGACAAGATCCAATGGCTGAGGAGGGTCGGCGGATTTTTTCTCCATATACGAGGGTCGGTTCCTCGTCCCCTCGGCTCGGCTGCTCGGCACCTAGCCCGAAATCAGCCGAACTACGTGGCGTGATCCTGAGCGTCCATTTCAGCGTGAATCCCCAAAAAATGCTATCTTGTCGTTTAGTGGACATGGCAAGATCTCAGCCGTCCATCATGACGAGCGCGCTTTTTGACAAGATCCAACGGCTGAGGAGGGTCGGCAGATTTTTTCTCCATATACGAGGGTCAGTTCCTCGTCCCCTCGGTTCGGAAGCTCGGTGCCTTTAGCCGAGGTATGGAGTTGGACTTTTTGAAGCATCCTGGATTTGAAGTGTCGTCGCCCTTCGGCTCGGCAGCTCGGCTACTTAGCCAGGCTATTCAGTAGCTCGGTTAGGCGAATCGGTGTCACGCAGCTCGGAAGGTACACGTGGGCAGATCTAGGGCATCCATCATTGCGTGAATCATGAGGGTTGGGTTCAGATCACGAGAAAACGTTATTTTGTCGTTTTGTGAGCGTGGCGCGATTTGAACCGTCCATCGTGTCTTGACACGAATTTTGGAGAGATCCGACGGTGATTTTGCCTCGGAAGGATTTTTTTCCATATACGAGGGTCGGCTCCTCGTCCCCTCGGTTCAGAAGCTCGGTGCCTTTAGCCGAGGTATGGAGTTGGACATTTTGAAGCATCCTCGATTTGAAGCATCGTCGCCCTTCGGCTCGGCAGCTCGGCTGCTTAGCCAGGCTGTTCAGTAGCTTGGCTAGGTGAATCGGTGTCCCGCAGCTCGGAAGGTACACGTGGTCAGATCTGGGGCGTCCATCATTGCGTGAATCACGAGGGTTGGGTTCAGATCACGAGAAAATGTTATTTTGTCGTTTTGTGAGCGTGGCGCGATCTGAACCGTCCATCGTGTCTTGACACGAATTTTGGAGAGATCCGACGGTGATTTCGCCTCGGAAGGATTTTTCTCCATATACGAGGGTCGGTTCCTCGTCCCCTCGGTTCGGAAGCTCGGTGCCTTTAGCCGAGTTATGGAGTTGGACGTTTTGAAGCATCCTGGATTTGAAGCGTCGTTGCCCTTCGGCTCGGCAGCTCGGCTGCTTAGCCAGGCTGTTCAGTAGCTCGGCTAGGCGAACCGGTGTCACGCAGCTCGGAAGGTACACATGGGCAGATCTGGGGCATCCATCATTGCGTGAATCACAAGGGTTGGGTTCAGATCACGAGAAAACATTATTTTGTAGTTTTGTGAGCGTGGCGCGATCTGAACCGTCCATCGTGTCTTGACACAAATTTTGGAGAGATCCAACGGTGATTTCGCCTCGGAAGGATTTTTCTCCATATACAAGGGTCGGTTCCTCGTCCCCTCTGTTCGGAAGCTCGGTGCCTTTAGCCGAGGTATGGAGTTGGACGTTTTGAAGCATCCTGGATTTGAAGCGTCGTCGCCCTTCGGCTCGGCAGCTCGGCTGCTTAGCCAGGCTGTTCAGTAGCTCGGCTAGGCGAACCGGTGTCACGCAGCTCGGAAGGTACACGTGGTCAGATCTGGCGCGTCATCATTGCATGAATCACAAGGGTTGGGTTCAGATCACGAGAAAACGTTATTTTGTTGTTTTGTGAGCGTGGCGCGATCTGAACCGTCCATCGTGTCTTGACACGAATTTTGGAGAGATCCGACGGTGATTTCGCCTCGGAAGGATTTTTCTCCATATACGAGGGTCGGTTCTTCATCCCCTCGGTTCGGAAGCTCGGTGCCTTTAGCCGAGGTATGGAGTTGGACGTTTTGAAGCATCCTGGATTTGAAGCGTCGTCGCCCTTCGGCTCGGCAGCTCGGCTGCTTAGCCAGGCTGTTCAGTAGCTCGGCTAGGCGAACCGGTGTCACGCAGCTCGGAAGGTACACGTGGGCAGATCTGGGGCGTCCATTATTGTGTGAATCACGAGGGTTGGGTTCAGATCACGAGAAAACGTTATTTTATCGTTTTGTGAGCGTGGCACGATCTGAACCGTCCATCGTGTCTTCACACAAATTTTGGAGAGATCCAATGGTGATTTCGCCTCGGAAGGATTTTTCTCCATATACGAGGGTCGGTTCCTCGTCCCCTCGGCTCGGAACCTCGGTGCTGAAGCGGACTCAGTAGCTCGGTCTCTTAACCAGACTGTTCGGTAGGTCGGCTAGGCGAACCGGTGGCCGAGTCATGGACTTGAGCGCTTTGTGGAGTCTTTGTTGTGAAACCGAAACTTCGCAACTCTCCGCTTTGGCGCTTTGGCTTCTTAGTGGACTTTTTAGATTCCCAAGGAGGCCCAACATCATACTGGGGTTATAAGCTCTCACTCCCCCACCCCCAAGTTCATTTCACCTTTTACTCCAAACTTTTACTTTCACTCTCTGTGCTCTCTGCCAGCGGCGATTTTTGCTCCAAGGCGGTGACGTTAGCTGTCGCGTGGGCCAGGCAATTTCCGGCGAGCTTATTCCGACCGTGAACATCACTTCAAGGGCACGTCACTTCAAGGTCAGTCAACTTGCCTTAGCCTTAGCTTTTTTATAGAGATGTCAAGGGTGAACTCGGGGAGTGAGGCCTCGTCCTCAGGCGATAGTGGTGCCGAGGAGAGGAGGCAGACGGATATCCGAAGGAAGGGGAAGCAAGTAGCCGAGCCATCTGTGGCCGAGGTGAGGAAGGAGAAGAAGAAGAGGAGGGTAGTGGCCCAATCTCCTGTGGTCGAGGTGATTGTGGAGAATCCGAGGCAAGCCCCTAAGACAGGCCGATACCCTTGTGTACTGTCCGGGCACGCTGGGGTCAGGCAGTACGAGGGCGACCTCATGAAGAAGGTGATCATCGGCCAGTCGAAGGTTTACGAAAAGAACAACCCGGTTCTGACTACCGAGGTTGATGAAATTGGATCGGTGCTATCCGAGAAGGACCTACTCCGGATCAGAAAGGGGTTCGCCATCCATCCAGAGTACAAGCTAATTCTCTCCGGTCCTGGGATGCCAGCGAACTCCAAGCTGTCGTCGTCGAATATGTGCATGTTCGACTACGACTCTCTGAATGCCGGACTGCGGTTCCCTCTGCACCCCTTCATTCGTCTGGTCCTCGAGTGGTACTGCCTTGCACCGACCCAATTCATGCCGAACACGTGGTGTCATGTGAACGCCTTCCCGCTCCAGTGCCGTAACGCCGAGGTCGAGCCGGACCTGACGGTCTTCCGAAGCATGTATCGGATAAACCGGATGCACAAGACCGAGCATTGATACTACTTGGCACTGAGGAAGGGTCTACGTGATTTGTGCGTGTTACCTGTTACATGACGCCTGAGTACACGGCCCTATAAAAATCCACCCCTAGATCTAAACGTAATTTGCATTTAAGTAGCAACCATGTGGTAAAAACCTGGGGCGTATGAAGTGCTACCTAGATAGTAATAATACAAGACTTGACATAACATGATACCTATACATGCTACTTGACACCTGTTACATGCATACCTGTACTTGTTACCTATTCACCTGCTTGCATAATACTTGACATCTATTATATGTTACCCGTACCCTGTTAGCACATTATATTACTTGATTCTGTTCATGACTCAAGCTAGTTGTTTTAATTTGTTGCCATGTCCATTCTATGCTATGTTTGCTTCCGCTGTAACTCTATATTCGTTTATTCTTTTCCTGTACTTGTGCCTGCACAACAAGCGGCTCATAACTTGCATTGATGGGTGTTTTGCTTCTGTTTCTTTTTTCTGCAATTTTGTTAAATTGCAGATTATGGTGATCAACTGCCCGATGAAGTAGGTGATCTGAAATTTTAGATGCTGGAGTTCTTGATTATATTATTATTTCATATTGCTTATTTTGAATAAACGTATCTGCTACATGAATTTTGTATTGGGCAATGTGAACCAGAATTATTAACTTGTTCAGATCTGGTTTAATTGAGAATTATCAAATTTTGTTTCAAGTAATTTCTGTTGGTATATTGATTCATTTATGCATGCGTGGTTGATTTCTCCTTTCTTATTACTCTAATATTCCTGTGAAATGTTGTAAAGATTCTGACAGCATATGAATGATGAAAATCATTTGCTAGACTTAATCACGTATCCGTATTCTGTATTCTCTTTTGGGGAAGCGGGGCGTGATAAGGTTTTTAGTGGTATCAGAGCAACAGGTTTGGCTAATGTATTAGTTTGACTGATATATTAGACATGCTTGGCTCGATTTGGGATCGGCTCAATAGTCCGCAGACCATGCATACATGAATAAATTATAATCAACTTTAATTTGGATACTGATTGTTTTTTATCTTGTGCAGACCGTGGCTCGCAGAGTTTCCACTTCCCGCCCTCAGGAAGATCAGCTTGGGTTTGTGGCCGTTACCAATGTGTTGGAACGGTCGATCAACATGCAGTAAAACCACAGTGACCTTGTGATGGCTGCTTTGGAAGCTACCCGGGTTCCACCTCCTGCTGTGCGTATGCAGGCAGCTCTCCCTCCTTGTCCGGGTATGGTTACAGATTTTATGAGGCTGCATCCTGACAGATTCTCAGGCACTGAAATGCCTTTGGAGGCAGAAGAGTGGCTAATCAAGACAGAGCAGTTGTAACCCCTATTTTGGATTATATTGTATTTTTATTTCTTTCCTTGATTATTGTATCTGGATTCTTTTATTCATATTATATCTTGCTTTATCTTGGGCCCTTTATTTTCTCTTGTTTGTTCTGTGTTCTTTTGGTTGAAATTTTGCTATTCTTGATTCATCGCAAAATTTCGCTCTTCCTATATTGAGTTTGATTTGTTCCGCTTTATGTTCATCTCTTTGTTTTATGCTTGTTCGTATCCTTTTGGAGCCAAAACCGATACCCAAAATCCATTAAACCACAACCCCAAACCCAAAATCTTGATATTCTATAAATACCCTATTAATTAAACCCTAATTATTATTCTACTCTCACTCCACCGCTATCTCTCTCCCCGACTTCTCTCTCCCTGTTTTACCCTAGACCAAACCGGAACCCATTGTTTTCCCCTTGCCGCAACCCTTGTCACCTCCGACCCCCGTCATCACCGTCCCTTCATCATTGTCTCCTTCACCTCGCTGCCCTCTGAACACCTTCCTCGTCTTCGTCGTCCACTGCCCTAACCCATCTCCGAGAACCCATTGCTCCATCGCCGAACACCCCCGTCATCGCCATTGTCGCCATGATCCTTTGCCGTGCACTACCTATAACCACCGCAGTTCCCTCGTAGAGTTGCAGTCGCAATCCAAGCCCCATTCTCGCCGTCATCATTCTCCTATGTTTTCGAGCGAAAACAGAGCGTCGCCATTGTCGTCGCTACCCGAACGCAATGCCATCATCGTCGTGCCGCTGCCACCTTGCCATGGTCATCATCTGCCGTCGCTTCACGACCGCAGCATTGCACCGCCAGTTGCCGGAGTCCCGCTCTCTCATTCTCTCTCTCTGTCGAAGGTAGGAGACGAGATCTGATTGGTCAAATTCGGTGTTTGCTATTTTGGCACACGAGATCCTAGTTTTGCCATTTGCTGTTTGCCCGATCTACTGTGTGGAGTTCTCTTGTTGTTGGTCTCTTGCCGTTTGGTGTTTTGCCATGTCTCGCTCGTGATCTTGTGGATCTTCGCCCGGAATTCGGATCCCGTTATTCCATATTATTCAAATCTAGTAATCAACAGACAAGTCTCTCCTTGAACTAATATAATGTTTTGTTCAAGTTTATTTGATCTCTGCAAGTAGATCCAATCCCTTTCGTTATCATGCTGTATTTGACAATTCCGTTAAGTCTATCGAGGGTTTACACGAGCTAAACCGACATATTATTAACTTCGTGCTGCTCTCTTTGATCTAAAACCTAGTCCATGTTGTATCTTGCATATGCACAATTATATGAAATTAACTAGATCCAGGCTATAGACATGTTTGATGAACTGTAACTGTTAGACAGAATTTGATTGACTACCGTGCATATGATACTACATCTAAGAACAGAAATTTGCATGTTAAACATCTATTGACACATTGAGTACCAATTTGCATGAAAAATATGATCGTATGATTTAAATAGTGCCTATTCATGTCAAGATAATTTTTGGACTGCTGTGTGTTCCATTTTGAATCAGATTTTCATCTATGTTGCTGTCATATTTTGAAATAACTTTCTAAACATGAAATTTAGCCTTTGATGTCTAGTTTACTACCCTTCTTGCGGATTTGGATTCTGATGTGTGGTTTGTTAGATATCATCATTTTAGTACAGATGTGTTAGAACTTTCAGATTCACAAATGCATGCGTATCTTGCTGTTCTTTAATTTCGTTAACCATGCTAACAGTAAAATAAATATCCGAAATAAATTATGCTGAAGCTAAACTTGTGTAGGAATGCTCCAGAATTTTTATAGCTTTATTTGCTGAGTTTTCTGACCCGAAACAAATAGGTGAACACAGATTACATCATGCCGACTGAACATAAAATCTGAATAGAATAGAGCTTTCGCCCTAGTTTCTGTATCTTTTATGTGTCTTATATGTATTCGCTGGAACCATGTGGAAGTCTAGTTTCTAGAACATTCGACTGATCCAGGTTTTCTACTTCGTAGTGACAGTAGCCCATGTTTTGATACAGCAAGGTCATGCTGTCCTGATTTTGTGAATTGTATGTAATTGACTTGTTTACTTCATGCTTTGTCTGTAACGCATAGAAATTGACAAACTTAGTATCATACAACATTGACTCCTTTTTGCATGCTCACATAGGATGAAATAAAATGATAACAAGCCAGGGTAATATGGAATGACTTGGTAGTGGACAATCGGAGACTGTACTCGGTTGGGCCCTACTATATTGACCTATACTGTATGACCATAAAACCCTGCCTGATAACACTGACACTGAACATTAAACACTGATTTACTGGGCCGAGTACACGAACCATGAATTCACCATCAGTCTAAAGCGTACACTGTGTGTTTGCGCCGAATCTGTAGTATAGGATGCAGTAGTACGTGCACTAGATAGGCTAATAAAACTAAATAACTTGCATTTATCATCTCATGCTTGGTCCTGCATATAACTGTTTAAACATAGACCTTTGATACTATTGCCTGCTCTTTCCTTTGTTATTTGACTTTGATCATGTCCCTTTCCATTGATATACATGTTTCCTTTATCCTTTGTTTTCCTTTACTTGCTGACCACGACTTGCTCTAAGGGCACTCTTTTGATTCTTTTTATAGCAATTATTTACAGGTACTGAAGGAGCTATACCAGAAGGAATTGGTGAGCAACGATTCTAAAGATGGAGCTGATCTTCGCTATTTAATTTACTTTCTTGCTAATTTATTGTTTTGAACATTGTTATGACTTGTACCTTGTTTTGGGCTTATGTTCCCGGAGTTGTTTTTCCCAGATGTTGGATTTTCTTGTGTTGGATATTATTATTGTTGGATTATTTCATTATTTATTGAGTTTATCTTGATTCATGTGATTATTTCTTCCTGTGTGGTTGTATTTGTTGTTGCATATTGTTGAGTTAGTCTAGTACAGCTTTTGGATGGTGTTTACATCATTCGCTGGGCCTACGTTACGTACTTGTATTCTATATCTTGAGAAGTAGGGCATGACATGGTTTTCTGTGGTATCAGAGGCCCAGGTTTGAGTAATATATCAATCAAATATGACTATCTTAATGAGGTTTGACTTTGATTGGTATATTAGTCGAGTTTAGTTCTAGCCGGGTTAACTCAGTAATGTGTATACCACGATGATCACATGAATGCATGTATAATAACGAACATATTATCTGGGTAGTGACCATCTTTGCTTTTCTTTCAGGCTATGGCTCATGGAAATTCTTCTTCTTGCCAGGAGGATGGGCAGCCGGACAATGCTGCCATTCTCTAGACAATTTAGCAGATGATGGCTCTTTAGCAGGAGCACAATGAGCTGATGAGAGCCACTTTGGCAACCAATGGACCTGCCGCTGGACCTGCACCTGGGACTTTGCCACCTAAACCTGGTACAGTAGTGGATTTTATGAGGCTGCACCCGAATAAGTTTTCAGTTACCGTGTCACCGTTGGCGGCCGAGCAATGGCTTATCTAGACGGAGTAACTACTGATCGCCGCTCGTGTTGCCGAGGCGGATAGTGTGGATGTGGTTCACATCCAATTGGTGGATCTCGCTCACATCTGGTGGCAAGTTGAATCCGAGAGGATGCCGCAACCCATTGAGTGGGCCGCTTTCTCGGAGAGCTTCATGATCAAGTTCTTTCCCAGTGTCACTAAGGCAGAGATGGAGCGACAATTTGTTTTCCTAACTCAAGTGAGCTAGATAGTGTTCTTAAATGTCATTTGTTGTTACCTACTTCACTTATGACAGTATTAATTTGAGCATTGTCTTTATTAGGGAAACCATTCTGTGGATGAGTATGCTGCAGAGTTTACTCTACTCAGTCGCTTTGCTCCAGCCCATGTTGCCACTGATGAAGCTCGGGCTAGCAGATTTCAGTCGGGCATGAGTTTTCCCATCCAGGATCGGTTGGCTGCTCTTCGGCTTCATGCCTCTACCGATGTTCTGGATGCTGCTCGGATTCAGGAGCAGACCATCAGCAGATCTGGTGTTCTCCAGTGGACTACTTTGTACCCTATTACAGCCCAGAGGACCCATTCGGAGACCAGTTCGACCTCCTCTCGCGAGGGCACAGCAATACGCACCTTTGTTCCAAAGAATGTCGATACTTATGGCTATTGTCATAAGGTTGGGCATTCACAGTGGGACTGCAGGGTGGCTAATCGACTATGCCTTACTTGTGGTAGCAGTGACCATACGATTCGGGACTGTCCCAAGAGTAGGGCAGCTATTCAGGCTAGAGGTACCGTTCAGTAGGGAGCACTGGCTCATGGCCAGGCTAGACCGCCTCTTTCCGTGCAGAGGCAGACCTTTGAGCAGAGGCACGTGACTCCCAGAGGAGGTTAGAGTGGGAGTCGTGGTCAGGCTTATAACCTAACAGCTGAGGAAGCGAAGGTTACTGTTGGAGTGGTTGCAGGTATATCTTCAGTAGTTGTACTTTCTTTTCCTTGTTTTCTGCATGTTATTATTATCTTATTTCCTTCATTGTACAATTACTCGTGTATGTATCCTGCTAGCACCTTATTCTTTGTTTGATCTTCTTCTTCTAGGTGTGATTTTAGTCTTCTATCTTCCAGCTCATGTTTTGTTTGATTCTGGTGCAACCCACTCTTTTATTTCCTCTCGGTTTTTCGATCAGCATGGTTTGACTAGTGATGCTATAACCGCAGCTGGGACATCACCACAGGTGGAGGTGTCATTGTCTATTCTCAGGTTTCCAAGCCAAGTCCGTTGCTGATTGGTGGTTTGGAGTTCTGGGCTGATCTGATTGTGAATCCTAATTCCAGTTTCGATGTAATTCTGGGCATGGACTGGTTGGGTGTTTCATGTGCCGTGATTGATTGCCGAGGGAAGAAGGTGACTTTCAGGCTTTCTGGTCAACCAGAGTTTGTTTTCTATGCGGGTGAGACACCGTGTGGGCATGTTAAGAACTCGATGGATCCCCAGGCTGTTTCCCTTGTGTCGTTGAGCTCTGATGGGGTTGTTGCACCCTTAGTTGTGCGGAATTTCCTTGATGTGTTTCCCGAGGATTTGCCTGGCTTACTGCCAAACTGAGATGTGGGGTTTATCATTGATGTTCAGCCAAGTACGACACCTATTTCCAAGAGTCCATATCGTATGGCACCGGTTGAATTGGCAGAACTGAAGGTGCAAGTTTAGGAACTGCTTCATAAGGGTTTTATCCGACATAGTGTTTCTCCTTGGGGTGCCCCAGTTCTGTTTGTCAGTAAGAAGGATGGAAGCCGCAGGCTTTGCATTGACTATAAAGAGTTGAACAATGTCACTGTCAAGAATCGGTATCCTTTGCCCAGGATTGACAATTTATTCGACCAATTGAAAGGTGCTTCAGTGTTCTTGAAATTGGATCTTCGTTCTGGGTATCATCGAGTCAGAGTGAAGTTGGAGGATGTTCCGAAAACGGCTTTCCGAACGAGGTATGGGCATTACGAGTTCTTGGTGATGCCTTTCGGAGTGACTAATGCACAAACAGTGTTCATGAGTCTGATGAACCGAGTGTTTTTGCCGTTCTTGGATCAGTTTGTCGTGGTCTTCATTGACGGCATATTGGTGTACTTGCGTAACAAGGAAGATCATGCTGAGCATCTGAGGGTGGTTCTGCAGACCTTGAGGGAGAACCAGCTGTTTGGGAAGCTCAACAAGTGTGAGTTCGGGCTAGATAAGGTTGCTTTCCTTGGCCACATTATTTTTTGTGCTGGTGTTTCTATGGACCCTGCGAAGATATCTACGGTCAAGGATTGGCCTATTTTGCTTTCTGGGTTTGGCTGGTATTATTGGAAGTTCGTCTTGGATTTTTCGAAGATTATTGGCCCTCTGACCAGTTTGACCAAGAAGAAGCAGAAGTTTGTCTGGGATGAAGCTTGTGATGAAGCTTTCGCCGAGTTGAAGCGTCAGTTGATGTCAGCACCCGTGCTTGCTATACCCGACCATTTGGATGGTTTTGTGATCTTTTGGGATGCTTCCGGTCGAGGTCTTGGAGCAGTGCTGATGCAGCGAGGCAGGGTTGTCTCTTATGCATCGAGGCAGTTGAGACCTCATAAGAAGAACTATTCTATGCATGATTTCGAGCTTGCAGTCGTGGTTTTTGCCTTGAAGTTATGGAGGCATTATTTGCTTGGGGATAGCGTGGAGATATTCACAGATCACAAAAGCCTCAAGTATGTGTTCACGTAGAGGGAGTTGAACATGAAGCAGAGGAGATGGCTGGAATTGATGGCAAATTTTTACATCAATTTGCAGTATCACCCGGGCAGAGTAAATTCGGTGCTGGATGCTTTGAGTCGGAGGCTTGCCACTATGTTCCTTACTGTGCAAAAGGAAATAGTGGAGGACATAAGGAGGCTGGAGTTGGATGTTTTGCTCCCTGGATCAGATCGGCAGCTCATGATGTTGCAGTTGCAGTCTTCTTTGATTGAGCAGATTAAGGAAGCCCAAGCAGGTGACCCATAGTTGCAGCAGTTTCGAAGTAAGGTAGAAGCTCGGTTAAGATCCGATTTTGCCATTAATGCTGATGCGTCTCTTCGTTTTTGCTCTAGGTTGTGTGTACCTAGAGGGGATGTCAGGCGGTTGCTACTGGAGGAAGCTCATCAGTCCCCGTATTCTATTCACCCTGGTGGTACCAAGATGTACAGGGACTTGAAGCAACATTTCTGGTGGCACGGCATGGAGAGGGATGTGGTTCGATTCGTCGCCCAGTGCTTGATCTGTCAGCAAGTGAAGGCAGAGCATCAGAGGACCGCGGGACTTTTGCAACCTCTTCCAATTCCAGAGTGGAAGTGGGAGCATATCACGATGGACTTTGTGATGGCTTTACCGAGGAGTCCTAAAGGTCGTAATGCTATTTGGGTGATCGTGGATCTGGCTGACAAAGTGTGCTCACTTCCTTCCTTTCCGTGTGGGTCAGTCCACAGAGAGTTTGGCCGAGCAGTATGTTCAGGAGGTTGTTCGTCTGCTTGGAGTTCCTGTCAGCAATGTATTGGATAGAGATATGAGATTCAGGTCTCAGTTCTAGGAGAGCCTGCAGAAGAGCTTGGGTACTAAGTTGAGCTTCAGTATAGCGTTCCGTCCTCAGACGGATGGGTAGTCAGAAAGGACAATTCAGACCCTAGAAGGCATGTTCAGATCCTCCGTTCTTCAGTTGGGAGGTTCGTGGGAAGATCATCTTCACTTGGACGAGTTCTCTTACAATAACAGTTACCAGGCGAGTCTCAAGGCTGCTCCATTTGAAGCTTTGTATGGGCGCAAGTTTAGATCGTCGGTCTGTTGGAATGATATTGGCGAAAGGAAGCTTTTAGGTCCTGAGTTGATCACGAAGACAGTTGATGCCGTGGTTCAGATTCGGAAGCATTTGCAGGCCGCTCATGATCAGTAGAAAAATTGGGCTGACTATCGTCGTAGACCGCTAGAGATTGAGGTAGGCGAGCATGTGTTCATCAAGGTATCACCTTGGAAAGGTGTTATCCGTTTTGGAGGCGGGGGCAAGTTGAGTCCTTGGTTCATCGTTCCATTCGATATTGTGGAACGTGTGGGCAAGGTAGCTTACAGGCTTACGCTATCGACAGCTTTAGTGGGTGTCCATGATTTATTCCATGTTTCTCAGTTCCGGAAATACATCAGGGATGACAGTCATGTGGTTGACTACTCAGACTTATCTGTGAGGCCGGATTTATCCTGTAAAATTTGACCAGTCTCTATCTTAGACCGTCGAGAGAAGGTGTTGAAGAATAGAGTCATCCAGTTG
Source organism: Hemerocallis citrina (assembly GCA_017893485.1). Taxonomy (NCBI): domain Eukaryota; kingdom Viridiplantae; phylum Streptophyta; class Magnoliopsida; order Asparagales; family Asphodelaceae; genus Hemerocallis; species Hemerocallis citrina. The sequence goes on along the minus strand of CM030358.1, from coordinate 383,359,355 downwards.
GTTCAAGTTTTTTGAATCCTCACTCGCAAGGTGAGTCGACTTGAGAGTTGGAGGAGGACATTCGAGAGAGGTTTCCTCATTTGTTTGAGTAGTGCTTTGATTTGCTTTGCTTGGTTTTGTTTTGTTTCGGGGTTCGCCTTATGTACCTCTTATATGAATTTCGAGGACGAAATTCTTCTTATAAGGTGGGTAGGACTTGTAACCCCTATTTTGGATTATATTGTATTTTTATTTCTTTCCTTGATTATTGTATCTGGATTCTTTTATTCATATTATATCTTGCTTTTTCTTGGGCTCCTTATTTTCTCTTGTTTGTTCTGTGTTCTTTTGGATGAAATTTTGCTATTCTTGATTCATCGCAAAATTTCGCTCTTCCTATTTTGAGTTTGAATTGTTCCGCTTTATGTTCATCTATTAGTTTTATGCTTGTTCGTCTCTTTTTGGAGCCAAAACTGATACCCAAAACCCAAAATCCTGATCTCCTATAAATACCCTAGTAATTAAACCCTAATTATTATTCTACTCTCTCTCCGCCGCTCCCTCTCTCCCCGACTTCTCCCTCTCTCTGTTTTACCCCAAACCAAACTGAAACCCATTGTTTTCCCCTTGCCGCAACCCTTGTCACCTCCGACCACCATCATCACCGTCCCCTCATCATCGTCTCCTTCACCTCGTCACCCTCCGATCACCTTCCTCGTCTTTGTCTTCCACCGCCCTAACCTATCTCCGAGCACCCATTGCTCCATCGCCGAACACCCCCGTCCTCGCCATTATCGCCGTGATCCTTCACCGTGCACTCCCGTCAACCACCGCAGTTCCTTCGTAGAGTAGCAGTTGCCGTCCAAGCCCCGTTCTCGCCGTCGTTGTTCTCCTCTACTTTCGAGCGAAAATAAAGCGTCGCTACCCTACCGCAATGCCGCCTGTCGTCGTGCCGGTGCTGCCTTGCCGTGGTCATCGTCTGCCATCGCTTTACGACCGCAGCATCGTGCTGCCAGTCACCGGAGTCCCGCTCTCTCCTTCTCTCTCTCTGTCGAAGGTAGGAGATGAGATCCGATTCGTCGAATCAGGTGTTTGCTATTTTGGCACACGGGATCCTGGTTTTGCTGTTTGCTATTTGCCCTATCCGCTGTGTGGAGTTCTCTTGCTATTGGTCTCTTTCCATTTGGTGTTTTGCCATGTCTCGCTCGTGATCTTGTAGATCTTTGCCCGGGATTCTGATCCCGTTATTCCAAATTATTCGAATCTACTAATTAACATGCAAGTGTCTCCTTGAACTAATATATTATTTTGTTCAAGTTTACTTGATCTCTGCAAGTAGATCCAGTCCCTTTCGTTATCATGCTGTATTTGACAATTCTGTTAAGTTTATCGAGGGTTTACACGAGCTAATCCGACATATTCTTAACTTCGTGCTGCTCTCTTTGATCTAAAACCTAGTCCATGTTGTATGTTACATATGCACGATTACATGAAATTAAGTACATCCATGCTATAGACTTTTTTGATAAACTGTAACTCTTAGACTGAATTTGATTGACTACCATGCATGTGATACTACATCTAAGAACTGAAATTTGCATGTTAAACATCTATTGACACTTTGATTACCAATTTGCATGAAAAATATGATCGTATGATCTAAATAGTGTCTATTCATACCAAGATAATTTCTGGACTGCTGTGTGTTTCATTTTGAATCAGATTTTCACCTATGTTGCTGTCATATTTTGAAATAACTTTCTCAACATGAAATTTAGCCTCCGATGTCTAGTTTACTATCCTTTTTGTGGATTTGAATTCCGATGTGTAGTTTGTTAGATATCATCATTTTAGTACAGCTGTGTTGAACTTTCAGATTCACAAATGCATGCATATCTTGCTGTTCTTTAATTTATTTAACCACAGTAAAACAAAAATCTGAAATAAATTAGGCTGAACCTAGACATGTGTAGGAATGCCCCGAAATTTTTATAGATTTATTTGCTGAGTTTTCTGACCCGAAACAAATAGGCCAACACAGATTACATCATGCTGACTGAACATAAAATCTGAATAGAATAGAGCTTTTGCCCTAGTTTCTGTATCTTTTATGTGCCTTATATGTATTCGCTTGAACCGTGTGGAAGTCTAGTTTCTAGAACTTTCGATGGATCGAGATTTTCTACTTCGTAGTGAAAGTAATCCACGTTTTGGTACAACAAGGTCATGCTATCCTGATTTTGTGAATTGTATGTAATTGACTTGTTTGCTTCATGCATCTTGTGTAACGCATAGATATAGCCACACTTAGTATCATACAACATTGACACCTTCTTTCATGCTCACGTAGGATGAAATAAAATGATAACAAGCCGGGATAATATGGGATGACTTGGTAGTGGACAATCGGAGACTGTACTCGGTCGGGCCCTACTGTACTGACCTATACTGTATGGCCATAAAACCCTGCCTGATAAACACTGACACTGAACATTAAATGCTGATTTACTGGGCCAAGTACACGAACCGTGAATTCACTATCAGTCTAAAGCATACACTGTGTGTTTGCACCGAATCTGTAGTATGGGATGCAGTAGTACGTGCACTAGATAGGCTAATAAAACTATTAATAACTTGCATTTATCATCTCATGCTTGGTCCTGTATATAACTGTTTAAACATAGACCTTTGATACTATTGCCTGCTCTTTGCTTTGCTATTTGACTTTCATCATGTCCCTTTCCTTTGATATACATGTTTCCTTTATCCTTTGTTTTCCTCTACTTGCTGCCCATGACTTGCTCTAAGGGTACTCTTTTCATTCTTTTTAGATCAAGTATGTACAAGTACTTAAGGAGCTATACCAGAAGGAATTGGTGAGCAACGATTCTAAAGATGGAGTTGTTCTTCGCTGCTTAATTTACTTTCTTGCTAGTTTATTGTTTTGAACATTGTTATGACTTGTACCTTGTTTTGGGCTTATGTTCTCAGAGTTTTTTTTCCCATATGTTGGAATTTCTTGTGTTGGATATTATTATTATTGATTATTTCATTATTTATTGAAGTTATCTTGATTCATGTGATTATTTCTTCCTGCGTGGTTGTTTTTGTTGTTGCATATTGTTGAGTTAGTCTGGTACAGCTTATGGATGGTGTTTAAATCATTCGCTGGGCCTATATTACGTACTCGTATTCCGTATCTTGGGAAGTGGGGCGTGACAGCAGTTTCTTGTGGCAGTGCGAATTGCTGATGCTGATAGAGTGGGTGGTGACCATCCAGCCGGTGGACCTGGCCCACATATGGAGGAGGTCTAAGTCCGAAAGGCTTTTGTGGCCTATTGCTTGGGCCACGTCCACTAGGAGCTTCTTGGAGAAGTTCTTCCCTAACCGCACTCAAGTTGAATAAGCAACAGTTCTTGGCCCTGAAACAGGTTCTTTGTTGTTCTATTATTGGAATTTTTGTTACATATTGTCCATGAGATATTATAACATAAAACTTTTTTGTAACAGGGCTCCAGGTCTGTGGATGAGTCTACAGCGAAAATTACCAGACTTATCTGCTTTGTTGTCGTTCTTGTGGCGAATGAAGAGGACAGGGCTCGTAGATTCACGCTGGGACATGAGTGAGCTATTCGGGTGTAGCTCGTCTCCCTTTGCTTGCATACTTATGTTGAGGCTCTTGAGGCGGTTTGAGCTCAGGAGCAGGCTCGTGGCGGGTTGAGTCCTCCCTAGCAGATTGTTCTGCACTCTGTTTTTTCTAGGCCTTCTAGTGAGCCTATTCGGAGGCCTGTCCCAGCCCATCCTGTCAGGACAGCTCCTTACCCTTCTGCCGCTCCTCGGAGAGAAGGATTCTATGATTTCTGCCAGATTACTGGGCATGTGCGCAGAGACTGCAGGCGTGTAATCGCTATTTTTGGATGTGGTGCTACTGACCATTCAATGCGGGATTGCTCGCAGCGGAGGATGACTCTTCCAGCCAGGGGTCCAGTTCAGCAGGCAGCCCCAGCTCGTTGTCCAGTCAGGCCACCACTTTCTCCTCAGCGCCAGATTGTCGGTCAGAGGACCGCCGCTCCCAGAAGAGGTCAGGCTTTCTGTAACCCCTATTTTTCTTTTTGTGTATTTTTGAGTGTATTTTCTTTTTCCTTGTATTTGACTCCGTTGTACCTCTTTTTGAGCCATATATTGGATCTTTTGTTTCAATGTATTTATTTTTATTATTTTATCATCTTTATTTGGATTCTTGATTTGGTTGTCTCCTTTTGATTCATCTTTTTTACTCGTGCCATTATTTTTTTTTTATTCGCACTGTTAAATTTATTTTTATCTCCATCTTGTTCTTTTAAATTATTCATGTTTGCCCTATCATTTTGGATCTCTTAAGCCAAGACTCATTTGATACTTCAACCCAGTTAATGTTATTACCCCGTTAATTACCCCCAGGCCCTGTTGATTTTTTTAAAATCACTACCAAACTCATAAATCCTATATTTTTACCTATATACAACTCCTATCTTATTACCCACTAACCCTATTTTTTAATCCTATACTTAACTACCCTGGATCCCAACCCTACACCCGACCTAGCTACCCACACCCGATACCCGGTATCCCCTTCACAGAAACCCTAACTCATCTCTCCACTTATATATATATATATACTCTCTCATGCAGCTGCCCTACCCTGTTTTTCCTTCCGCTCATCTCTCTTTCCCCTTTCGAACCCACTGGCCTCCATCCCGATCCCCATTGCACCGTGTCCGAAGCTCTCCCTGTCTCTGTCCTTATCCTGTCCCGCTCTGTCATTGTGCACAGCAGCCGATCGCCGATGCCAGCGGTCAGCCGAAGCCGACGCCAGTGCCGACCTCATTCATCTGCGACTGCGACAGTGGCAACCGCTGACCGTCGTCGTCCCTGCCTTTGTCCGCTCTCTCGTTGTTTTGCACGTGTACGACTGTTTCACGCGTTATCTTGGTTCTTGGGTCTTGAGTTCGTTGCTTGTTTTGATTCGTGGGGTTTGTTCTTCGTGGAGTTTGTGATTTTCGTTCGTGGTTCGTTAAGTTCGTTGGCCTGGGAATTCGTTCCCGTTATTCTTGTTGGAGTCGTTTTCATCATTGGTTAAGGCAAGTAACTTGTACTCAAATTTCTTTGTATGATACAACTAATAAATTCTGCTTGTAGTGTGGTTAGGTTCTAGAGACAACTCGTGTATGATGTATGATTGATGAGTTTGTCTCTATAGTTCTATTGACCATAGTTGCCTCACGACATATGACATGAATTAACCTAGGTTTAGCCCGTTCTTGATGTGATGTATATGTGAAACATTTATGAGAACTCGTGTGTTTGTGAGACCCATGTGTTATACTTATTGTGGACGTATCGTATAACCTAATTCATGTTTTTTGGACCCTTAGTAGACTCTAATTCATGTCTAGTTATGTTTCGATTAAGTTTCATGTGATTCATGTTGGTTTTGTTCCTAAAGTAAATTCTATGTTTTGCCGATAATTTGTCTTAATCAGTAATTTAGACCATATTAAGGCCAGAATCTTAATTTCAGTATCCAACATGATTTGTAGAGGAATTCATCTTCTTTCCAACCCCTCTGACCTTTCTCGATTTCGTTTTCGTATGTGTGAGATATGACTGTTTTACTACAGAGGTGTAATTCGTTTCCAGATTTTGTTTCTTGATGATTTTGATGACTAAATTATTTTGATTCTAGTGTTAGACACATTATTTTGATCTAAAGTTTTTTTTTCAGTTTTTCTATATCTAATTAGGGATTACCCAGAATTTTGGTGGATTTTACTGATGAGTTTTATATGCGTTTTCATATTTGTTTACAAAAACTATACTTGCGGGAAATTGCTCTTTGTTCTGTAAAGATTGGTATTTTCACCTTGATTCCTATTACTGTATGAAAAATATTTGTGAAATATGAAAGTTAGACTATTTTGTCTATTTTCATCTCCCTTTGGCAGATTTGGATTTCGTTTCACGGTTTGCGAGATATTATAGTTTTCGTAATGCAGTGTTGGGAATTCCAGATTTGCCAAACTACCGTTTATTAATGTTTTATGATTTTTGATGACTGATCTAATTTTACTGGAAAATTATGAAACTTTATATTCTAGTACTAGACATATAGGGGAATACCCCATATTTTTTGTGGATTTATTTAATGAGTTTTGATGCTGTTTTCCTGACTGTAAATTCGATTTCCTGATTTCTGGCTGAACCTAATTTATGAATTCAAATCAGTTTTGAGTTATATTTTTGTGAATTAGTATATGACTTATTTGTATTCTCTGGATTCGGTTGGGAGTCTATTTTCTAGACGTTTCTACGAATTCAGATTTGCATGTTTGTAACCGTGGGAATCACTATTTTTATACAGTGTGGTCTTCCTGTCCTGAACTAGAGACTTGGCTATTTTTTTCTTTTATGAACAATCTTGCACATGTACTTGTTTATCTTTTAACTTGCAATTGTCACATGATCATGCCATGTTATACTTGATATGTTTTGCACACATACTTTCTTGTTTGACATTAATAATAAATAACCAAGCCGGGGTTTAAGGGAAAGATCTAATAGTGGATAATTCAGAAATGTGTACTCAGAAGGGGATCCCCTGATCCTACGTGATGATTTGAGACATGGTACTTGACACGTGATTACTTGACACTTGCACGCAAGACACGTTACTTGCCACTTGCACAACTTGACACGTAGTTACATGATACATGATACATGATACTTGGAGCTTCGAGCTCGATTACTTGATACTTGTCCCTGAGTACACTGCCCTCTATGGTCCACTATGAAATCTAAAGCGAAACTGTTTATTGTAGCAACCATGTAGTAAAAAGCGGGATGCATGAAGTGCCACCTAGATAGTAATCACTACAAGACTTGAACATAATACTTGAACATGATACTTGAACATAATACATGCTTCCTTGATACTTGACTACATGTTACATGAGACTTGATATATGACACTTGATACATGATACTTGACACTTGATGCTTGCTTACATGATCTTGTTCACTTGAAACTTGATACATGCTTCTTGTACACTTGTTCACTTTACCATGCTAGTTGTTATATTTTGACATCATGCTTATTCCATGTTGTTAATTAGTTTCCCCATGTACTTGTATCCTGCATTACAAGCGGCCCGTAACTTGCAATTGACGGGTTCTTGTTTTCTCTTTTTCTCTTCCCTGCAAATGTTAAATTGCAAATTTTGGAGAACAAATTCCAGATGGTATTGGTGACATGAAATATTAGTGCTGGATTTTATTATTATTATTATTTGTAGCTTGCTTGAACAATATTGTATTTTGATAATTGGATTTATTCTTGTATTTGGGCAATGTGACCCAGGATTTTGTTGATTTATTCAGATCATGACTATTTGAGATTTATAAATTTGGTTTCAAGTATTCTTGTTGGTATTTCGGTTCATATGTGCATGTTGGTTGATATTTTTGCTTCCGACTCTGATTATTCTTGTGAATGTTGTAAAGATTCTTGAATAGCTTATGGATGATGAAAATCATTCGCTGGGCTTTTGTCGCGTATCCGTATTCCGTATTCTCTTTTGGGAAGCGGGGCGAGACAATTTTAACCTGACAGCTGTAGATGCTGAGTCAACAGAGGGTGTTGTTGTAGGTATATTTAGCATTTGTGTTGTTTTGTTATTTCTCTTTTGCTTCTTTCTTTCTCTTGCATTATTCTTTCATATTATCTTTTTGCATTGTGTTTTCTTTACCCTTGATCATCAATTCTTTTCCTTTTGCTCTTGATTCTATTTATCTTAGGTATCCTTAATTCTTTTCCTGCTCATGTTCTCTATCATTCTGGGTAACCCTATTCCTTTGTCTCTTCTCGTTTTGTGGCTTGCCATCAGTTGGAGTGCAGCATCATGTCAGAGGCTTGGAACATTGTGACAGGTTGCGGTGTTGTCATTTGTTTCCGGGAGTGCAAGCAGAGTTCCATACTTATTGGTGGCGCAAATTTCAAGGCCGACCTGATTGTAATTCAGGAATTGACATTATTCTCGGTATGGATTGGTTGGGTGAGTCCCACTCCATTATTGATTGCCATGTCAAGAAAGTTATATTCTGGATTCCAGATCGCACAGAGTTAGAGTTCCATACCGGGGAGATGCCCCTTGGCCGAGCTGAGACTGCAGTTGATCAGGAGGTTTGTGCGATGAATTGCATTCGGGCTGTGAGGCTGTGCCTCTAGTAGTGTGAGATTTCCTGGATATTTTTCCAGAGGAGTTGCCTGGCTTATCCCCTGATAGGGATGTGGAGTTCGGTATTAAAGTTCACCCTCGTATGGCAACGATATCGAAGAATCCCTACAGGATGGCACCGGTTGAGTTAGCAGAGCTTAAGGTGCAGATTCAGGAGTTGCTAGATTTGGGGTTCATCAGACCCAGAGTTTCGCCGTGGGGTGCTCCAGTCCTTTTTTTCAACAAGAAAGATGGTTGTCATTGACTGTGTATTGATTATCGGGAACGGAACAGTGTTACTGTAAATAACCAGTATCTGTTACCCACGATCGATGACTTATTTGATCAATTAGGTGGAGCAGCTGTTTTCTCGAAGTTGAATCTTCATTCTGGGTATCATCAGGTCAAAGTGAAGGCGACTAATGTACAGAAGACTGCATTCCGAACCAGATATGGGCACTATGAGTATCTTGTGATGCCGTTCGGGGTCACGAATGCACCAGTTGTATTTATGAGTCTCATGAACAGGATCTTTTCCCCGTTCCTCGATAGATTTTTGGTGGTATTTATTGATGACATTCTGGTCTATTCTCAGAACCAGGAGGATCATATTGAGCATCTTAGGTTGGTTCTACAGACTTTAAGAGAGAATCAGCTCTATGGAAAACTCAGCAAGTGTGAGTTTTGGCTCGACAGAGTTACCTTCTTGGGGCACATTATCTCGGGCGATGGTATTTCAGTGGATCCATCCAAGGTTGAAGCTGTGAAGGATTGGCCAGTTCCCAAGTCGGTGCCAGAGGTGAGGAGTTTCCTTGGTCTAGCTGGCTATTAACGAAAATTCGTCCAAGATTTTTTGAAGATAGCAGGACCATTGACTAAGCTGACATGGAAGGGTCGGGAGTTCTGTTGGTCTGAGACTTGCAGTGAGGCTTTTGCTGAGTTGAAGAGCAGGTTGATGTGAGCGCCAGTGTTGACTATTCTAGATGGTTCAGGCAGATTTGTAGTTCACTGTGATGCTTCGGGCAAGGATCTTGGAGCAGTTCTGATGCAGAAGGACCGAGTCGTTGCTTATGCATCGAGGCAGTTGAGGCCGCATGAGAAGAACTATCCGACTCATGATTTGGAGTTAGCGGCAGTGATCTTCGCTTTGAAGCAGTCGATACACAATTTACTTGGGGACCGAGTGGACATCTTTACAGACCACAAAAGCCTCAAGTACGTCTTCACCTAGAAGGAGTTGAACATGAGGCAAAGGCATTGGTTGGAACTTATTGCCGATTATGATATCAGTTTGCAATACTATCCTGGTATAGTGAACTTGGTGCCAGATGCTTTGAGCAGGATACCAACAGCTATGTTCCTGACTCAGCAGAGTGATTTGGCTTAGCAGATGGGGAGGTTGGCGTAGGATGTGTTGTTACCGAGTTCTGATCGGAGTTTTTTGGTGCTCCAGCTTCAGTCGTTGCTTGTTGATCAGATTAAAGAGGCTCAGGCTGGTGATGAGCAGTTGCAGAATTTCAGAGCAGAAGTTGAGGCTGGTTCCCAAACGGATTTGGTTATTCATGCTGATGGATCACTTCGTTTTGGGTCCAGATTGTGTGTCCCAAAGGGTGAAGTTCATCAGAGGTTGCTTGAGGAAGCCCACCAGTCATCGTCTTCTATTGATCCTTGAGGTACCAAGATGTATCGGGACATGAAGCTTCTTTTCTGGTGGCATGGTATGAAGAGGACTATGGCTCGGTTTGTGTCTTAGTGTTTGATCTGCCAGTAAGTGAAGGCAGAGCATCAGAGAACCGCCAGACTTCTTCAACCGCTTCCCATTTCGGAATGTAGGTCAGAACACATCACTATGGATTTTGTGATTGCTTTGCCGAGGAGTCCTAAGAGTCGCAATGCCATTTGGGTGATTGTTGACCGACAGACGAAGAGTGCTCACTTCATTTCCTTCCGAGTTGGACAGTCTACTGAGAGCCTAGCTGATAAGTATATGCAAAAGATCATCAGACTTCATGGGGTTCCAGTCAGACTTCAGGTCTCAGTTCTGAGAGAGTCTTCAGAGTAGTTGGGAGATTGAATTGAATTACAATACAACTTTTCATCCCCAGACTGATGGACAGTGAGAGAGGACCATCCAGACTCTAGTTTGGTGGATCATGAGAGGACCATTTGCATCTTGTAGAGTTCTCGTACAGTAACAACTTTCAGGCCAGTCTAAAAGTTGCCCCATTCGAGGCACTGTATGGGCGAGTTCTTATCATCAGTGTGCTTGGATGAGATTGGTGAAAGAAAGTTGTTGGGTCCGGAGTTGATCACCTGGACAGTTGATGTGGTGACTCAGATCAAGAAGCATCTTCTGGCAGCTCAGGATAGGTAGAGGCGATGGGAAGATGTCCATCGGAGAGTTTTGGAGTTTGAGGTTGGTGACCATGTTTTCCTTAAGGTATCACCTTAGCGAGGTGTCATTCGGTTTGGTGGTGGGGGCAAACTCAGCCCTAGGTTCATGATCATTCGATATTGTGGAACGAGCAGGCAAGGTGGCCTATCATCTTGCATTGCCGGCAGCTTTCTCAGGAGTGCACGATGATTTTCACGTCTCACAACTCAGGAGATATATCCGAGATGAGAGCCACATGATCGACTATTCTGAATTGACCGTTCGGCCAGATTTGACTTGTAAGATTCTGCCAGTTGCTATTTTGGATCGGCAGGAGAAAGTGCTTAAGAACAAGATCATCAAGCGAGTTCATGTTTCTTCGAATTCTGACTCGCCGGGTGAGTCGAATTGGGAGTTGAAGAAGGAGATTCAGCAGAAGTTTCCTCATCTGTTTGATTAGTTTTTGTTTTGTTCTTTCATTTTCGGGGTTACTCTATGTAATTCTTGTTTGAATTTTGAGGACGAAATTCTTCTTGTTAGGTGGGTAGCATTTGTAACCCCTGTTTTTCATTTTCTGTTTTTTTTTTTGGATATTTTTTTGGTATTTATTCATATTGTATCTCTTTTGACCATGTTTTCGACCTCCATTCTCTATCTGTTTTCATCTATTGAATTTGTCGCATTTTATTTGTTCTTCTTGACTCTATTGTTCGTCTATTAATTCATTTCTGATTTATCGAGCTATTCTTTTTTATCCTCATTAATAAATTGTTCATGCCCTATTTCAATTATCCATTTTGTTCCATCTCATTATTTTTGGATCCTCCTACTTTTTTTATTTTGATCTTGGATCTACTGCTACTCAAACTATTTACACCCATTTAAACCTAAATCCACTACCCAATAACACCCTACCTTAAACCCCTATTGGATCCCGACCTTATTAAACCCAATAATCCTATTCAAAACCCTATTTCTTTTGGATCCATTATACCCAGTTATATCCTACTCTATTTCTTAATGTATCTATACCCAATACCCATTACTATATACCCTTAACCCAATAACTCTAATACCCTTATGTATAAACCAATACTGTGCCTAACCCAATATCCAAAAATACACCCAACCCGCACCCGTTATATCCTTAAATCCTATCCCCACCTATATATATATACATACCCTGTACCTCCCGCACCCCGTCTATAACCCTAGCCGCCTGTTCGTCTTCCTCCTCTCATCTCCCTCCCGCTCATCTCTCTCTCCCAGCCTCTCGTCGCTTCACCGCAGTGCTGCCCAGCACCCTCGCAGCGTTGTCTCCACCCCTGCGTCGCACCAGCCCTCTGAACCTCCATAGTGATATCCCATTGCACTGTGCTTAGTCCTGACCGCAGCAGCAACCCCCCCTCGCAACCAGTTGCTGCTGCCTCCTCTCGTCGCATCGAACACAGCAGTCAGTGCCTCCCTGCATCCCCTTGCTCCCTGTCGCGACTGCAGTGACATTTCCCTCGCCCGCTGTCTGTCATCGTCTCGCTGTGGGCTGCCGTTAGCCCTTGTGTGCGGGTGTTGACATGGTGTGTGCGTGTTGATCTTGAGTTGTGATCGTGTGCTCATAGTTCGTCGTTCGTTCGTTGAGTTCGTGCCCGGAAATCCGCTCCCATTATTCTTGTTCTTGCTTCGTCATTTTCGTCGTCATCTATAAGGCAAGTAACTTGTATTCTTTTTGTTGTATAATACAAGTACTAAATACCGCTTGTAGTGTAGTTGCTTCAAGATCTATTCTCATGAAAACCCTTGTTAGTTCTTGTCTCTTTCTGTGATTCGCCCGTAGTTGTCTCATTACGCACACGACATGAAATAACTTAGAGATAACCAATTCTTGATGTATACATGCATGTTCTTCATGATTTACGAGGTATTGTATGATCTTGCATGCTTGGTGTGCTATTCGTAGTATAATTTGTGGTAGAGTCGTTAAACACCCTATACCATGTTGCTTGGATATCTATTTTACAATATTTCGAATTTTGTTATGATTTGGATGAGTTCCATATGAACCAGCATAAAGAAGATTTCTGTTTTTGTTGTTACCCCGTTTTGTTCAGTATTTTTGACCTTATTGAGGTCAGTATATGAAAATTATTTGTGAATATGAATTATAGAGAATTCTGTCCACTTTGTATAATTTCTGACAGATCTCAGTTTCGATTTGTGAGTTGCAAGTTATTGCTGTTTTACTATAAAGGTGTAGAAAATTTCAGATTCTATTTCATATGAATTCTGTATGGTTAATTATTTTTCTACTGATACTAATGGTAATGTTTTGATCCAATATTTTGCTGAGTACAACTAGACTTGATTGGGATTAACCCCTAATTTTGTGGATTCAATTGATGACTTTTATAAACTATTATATACTTGCAAACAACTACTATACTTGCAGAATTTTCATGTTGTTCAATAAAGAACCTTAATTTCGACCTGATTCTATTTGCTGTTTGTAAAAACTTTGTGAATATGAATTGTAGCCTTCTGTATCTATTTTATCACCCTTTTGATGGATCTGGATTTCGATTTGTATTTCATAATCTATTGCTATTTTAGTACTGCTCTGTCCAAAGTTTCAGATTTACAAATTTGCTGTATCTTGCTGTTTTCTAATTTTATTTGACTATATTATCCATGTTGGAGTGTTAGGAAACTTTATTTTCTGTTACTAAACATACTCGGGAATGCTTTAGATTTTTCTTGGATTTAATCAGTAAGTTTTTATGCTGTTTTCCTATATATGAATACAAACTTCTGATTTCAGGCTGAACATGTTTTTTGGATACAATTCTGTTTTGAATCCTGTTTTTGTGAAATACCACATGACTTATATATATTTGCTGGATTCGATCGAGAGTCTATTTTTTAGATTTTTTGACGGATCCAGGTTTACATATGTTTGGCAACAGGAATCCTAGATTTGGTGCATTACTGTCTTGCTGTCCTGAACTAGAATTTTCGTTGTCCTACCCTTTTATGTTTAGTCTATGGCGTGTGCATTTTTATCATCCGACCTGAACCACTTACCTGTTCATGCCATGTTATTCTTGCTCTGTTTTATGACCGTATATGCTTGTTTAATAATAATAACAAATAACCAAGTTGGGGTTAAGGGAATGACCATAGTAGTGGACAATATAGGTATTTGTACTCAGAAGGGGGCCATGTTTCCCATTACTTGTTGCCATGTTTCATGATCACATGATTCATGACTGTTATTATTACCTGATTATATGATGCCATGATTCGTGATGATTCATGCCTGTTACTTACTATATGATTATATGTTTTCATGTTTCATGATTACATGATTCATGTCTGTTCTTGTTGCCGCGATTTCACGACTACGTGATTCGCGCCTGTTACCTGTTACATGACACCTAAGTACACGGTCCTATAGAAACCCACCACTAGATCTAAATGCAATTTGCATGTAAGTAGCAACCATGTGTTATAAATGGGGGATGCATGAAGCTAGGTGTAATAATACAAGACTGGACATAACATGATACCTGTACATGCTACTTGACACCTGTTACATGCTTACCTGTACATTTTACCCTGTTCACCTGTTTATCTGCTTGCATGATACTTGACATCTGTTACATGTTACCCATACCATGTTAGCACATTTTATTACTTGATTCTCTTCATGACTCATGCTAGTTGTTTTATTTTGTTGCCATGTCCATTCCATGGTATGTTTGCTTCTGCTGTTACTCTATATTCATTTATTCTTTTCCTGTACTTGTGCCTGCATAACAAGCGGCCCGTAACATACATTGACGGGCGTTATTCTTCTCTTTCCTTTTTTCTGCAATTTTGTTAAATTGCAGATTATGGTGATCAGCTGCTCGATGGAGTAGGTGATCTGAGATTTTAGATGCTGGAGTTCTTGCTATTATTATTATTTCATGTTGCTTATTTTGAATAAACGTATCTGGTACACGAATTTTGTATTGGAAAATGTGACCTAGAATTATTAACTTGTTCAGATCTGGTTTAATTGAGAATTATCAAATTTTGTTTCAGGTAAATTATGTTGGTATATTTATTCATTTATGCATGCGTGGTTGACTTCTCCTTGCTTATTACTCTGTTATTACAGTGAAATATTGTAAAGATCCTGACAGCTTATGGATGATGAAATCATTCGCTGGACTTAGTCACGTATCCGTATTTCGTATTCTCTTTTGGGGAAGTGGGGCGTAACAATAAGGCAAGTCACTTTTCCTCTTGAATTGCTAATTGAATCAAATTCAAGAATTTTATTGAAATTTTGCAAGTAGATCCTAATCGTTTATCGTATCATTGTATTGATTATCTTTCGTTGGGTCTATTGAGGTTTTACACAAGCTAACCCCAATATTCTTTACATCGTGCCTCTGTTGACTCTAAGGATTGAATCTTTCATTTATCCTTGTAGTATTCATAATAGGGTTACTCATATAATCACGATACAATTAATCTATTGAAGAAATAATTGCTAGGATGTATGTTTGGTTGATCGATAGTTGTTTTGTTGATAAAAAATTAATGTATGTATGTGTTCTTAATTTTATTGATCATGTTTTATACCCATCATGCTGATTATGAAGATTATCGACTAATAGAATTCATACCCATCATGTTTAATTAATTTACTTCATGAAAAATACCCACAACCTGTATGTTGCTTGATGGCTGTAATTTATCTGCTTTTTCCGACCCAGTAAATGATCTTAAAATAAATAACTTTCTGAATAAGAATTATAGCCTTATCTGTCTAGTTTCCAGAAAATCTTGAATTTCTAAATTCCGAGTTATGTAGCGAATGTTATGATCATTTTACTATTGCTGTGTTTAATGTCAAGAATTGTAATTTCCAGTTTTTCATAAATTAATTATTCCTATATCATTGTATTGCATGAATTAAAGTGTGTATGTTGCATTGCATGATTCTAAAGTCTTATTGTCATCATCCTAATTGTCCTATCTAAGCAATCATCTTATTGTTTTCCTATTGTTACTATTGTTCGTCTAAATGTTTCTAGATTGATATTGTATTGTTGCATCGATAAAATAATTAACAAGTCGGGGTTTAAGGATTGACTCTAGTAGTGGACAATATAGGGATTGTACTCGAATAAGGGGCCCGTGGTTCCCTATATCGTTGTCTTGTGATCGTGTGTTCTTGTGAACTTGTGATCTTGTGATCTTGTAGCATCTTATGGATGAATTATAGTTATGGATGGAACATTGTTATCGTGCCGAGTACATGATCTATAAAATCCACCACTAAGTCTAAATGTAACTTGTTTGTATGTAACAACCAGGTGGTAAATAAATGGGACGCATGAAGTGCTACATTAGTTGTGATTAAACTGATTAATAGACTTAAGAATTGACACCACATCGACATTGCATGTTGTTCACCATTGTTCCTATTGATATCAAATATTGTTGAAGTGTTATTGATATCATTGAGTATTGTTATCGATTATTGCATCATTGTTTATACCAATTGCATCGATTGTCAAGATATTGATTATTGCTATTGTCCCATGTTATTAATTCCTATTGATCCATTGCATTCATTGTTATATGGTTATTCCATTGTTCCTTGCTTTCTCTACTTACTGTCCATGACTTGCTCTATGAAAAAATTTTCTTCTCTTTTTAGATGAAGTGTTCCCAGGTAACGAAGGAGAATTACCTGCTGGGATTGGAGAATAAACTTTCTAAAGAATTATTGCTTTATAATCAAATGTTATTTCATTGAACTTATTGTATTTAGACTTATTGTTATGTGATTGGATTTATTATTGTATTGGGCTTATGACCCGGATATTACTATTTATTTCCTGATGTTGGATTATCATATTTGGTTATTTCATATTGTTTAATTCCAAGTATTATTGTTCATAAGATTATTATTATTGACTGGATCTGTATTGATTATTTTGTTGAGTTGATCAGATAAACAGCTTATGTGTGACGTTAGTCATTCGCTGGGCCAATGTCATGTGCTCGTATTTCGTATGTTTAGGAAGCGGGGCATGACAGGGGAGTTATTATAACCACTCACTATTTCACCTTATAAATACCCTTTCACTTTAGCCATATAGGGACACAAATCAAATTTAAAAAAAAGAGTAGAGAAAGAGAGTCAAGGTGTGCTTTCGGGAATTTGGAGCTAGGAGCTTGCGGAGTTTTTGGAGAAGTTTGGAGCTTTTGCTAGGAGTCTCTACTACTAGAAATTCTCCTTTTAAGGTACGTGTTCTCATTGTCTTCTAAATTTTCAATAGATTGTGCTTGATTGACCATTACAGGTGTAGATGCTAATTTTTAATTGGTGAGTATAAGTATAGAAGTTTTCTAGAATTTTAATTGTGCACTGTTAGTCATAGTTAATATGTGAATGTGTGGAGTTTTCGTTGTTTCTAAAAGTTTAGTAACTAAGCATGTTAGAAATATGTAGATGGATAATGAAATTGGCATGTGGGTGTAAAGTGACATCTCTAGTAAAATTTATTTGTACATGCTTAATTACAATGATGTAGCAGATAATTGAATTAACAGCAGTCTTATAGAATTCTTATCTAGAGGAAAATCTATAAAATAAACCATTGGAATTAAATTTCTTTATATGCAATTTTGTAATGTGAAAACTCCCCAAAAATGTAGTTGTATAGGGAACATAATTTATATAGTTCAAGTTGTAGAATTATGAACAATTCGTGCAAGTTGGGTAATATTTTCCTTTATTTAGAATAGATTGTTATAGGATTTATTTGAGGCTAATACACTAATGTTGAAGGAACTTATTCTCAGGAAATGATAAAAGAAGAATAATACGAAGATAATGAGTGATCAAAATTTTAATGTAATTTAGAAACAGAGGGTTGCAATAAAAGACTAACAATAGTAATATAATTAGAATGTGGGGCTTGATACCCTAGTCTTAGCGTGTGGGTGTGAACACTGTGTACATTGACCAGAGGTCGCGGGTTCGACATTCAGTGGGGTTTTTGTTTTTCTGTTTCTTTTTAAAACTCATACAAGGTATCAAATAGTAAGCGAGAACTTATAAGTAAATATAGTTTAGAGTTTTACACCAAACATGAGTTGGCTAGTTGGTGGTTAGGTACACTTTGGGTTGCGGCTTGGGTTTGCTGTGTGCCTGAGTTCGATCCCGGGTGTACACATATTGTTCTTTTAATATTTTTGGGCTTTTTCATGTTTCTAAAAATTAGAGAAAATTGTAGAAATATTTTAGAATATTATTAGAACATGTGGACATAGTTCTACACTATTTTAAGGTGTATTTTGGAGAGTTAAAAGTTACATTAGCAATGTACTAGATGAATCTAGTTTCCAATCTAAATTTGAGGGTGTTTGTTTGTGTTAAAATAATTTAAATTTTCGGGAATGGAATACAATTTTAGGAACTCATGCAGAGGGTGATATACGTGAAATTATGAGATAATAAAAGCAAGGATTTGAAATATTAATCATGCGATGCTTTCAAAAGTGTTTATCAATTAAAAAGTTGTTGAATTTTGTTATGTGATAAATCAGAAATGTCAGCTGAGTGTATGTCTACAAGAAATTGATCAAGTATTCATTTACATTGAGATGATAAACATATAGAGAATGAAAAATGTTAGTTTTTAATCTAGTTTTATTCTAAAATTTTATATCATAAGAAAACGAGTCTAAATTTGGTATATGTGCAAAGGATGTTATATGGTGACTTATGAGTTATTGAACACGTGATGTTGATAAGGGTTTTAAACCCATCAAAATGTTATTGAATGCTGCTATAGGAAGTTGGTTACTTCATAATTTATAATAGCAAAGAGAATGGGCAAAAGAAGTTAAATGATGTTTAATGAATGGAAATTTTATGAAGAGGTTAAGATAACTTATAAGATCTCGGTGTTGAGATTGTTGGAATCTAGAGGTTGATCGAGGCCCGTAGTTACCGACAAGTTGTGATAAATGAAAATTGAGAAGTAGCTAGTGTCGGCCAATAATTCTCCTTATGTTGATTTAAGTCCGGTGGGGTAAGATAGCTGTAGGTTGTAATGATTATAATTAAACCTAAGGACATGCACTAGATTGGGGATGTGATGAAGTAAGGGCAAACATGAGTATGATGGCTCAGTCTGTCTGGGGTGTGAAATTGTCTCCCCAGAATTATCGAGATGTGATTGGGAGTGTCCCCATCTCATCTGCGGTGTGGGATTCATCTCCAGAATAATCGGGATCGAGGCGACGCTCATGGGGTCTTTGGTGGCTATTGAGGCACCATAGCTTGCGGTGTGAGGTTGGATCCCCAGAATTATCGAGATGTGACTGGGAGTGTCCCCAGCTCATCTACGGTGTGGGATTCATCTCCGGAATTATCGGGGCATGAGCTTACAAGCAAAATACTTAATAACATGGCGATACATTTATACAAAACTTCTATCCCGAGCACAATGTTGTAAATGAAAAGTTTTAAATTCCCTGTAAATTTGTATGAAGTTAAAGTAAAAGATCTTGTTTGTGCTACGAATTAACTGTGTTTGGAATTCGGGGCGTTACATTAAGTGTAACTCCCGAATTTTCAATATCAGGAACTCGAGACATGAGCCAGAATTTTTCCTTCAAATGAGTCTAAACACATTAAAATCACAGGAAATTAAAAACTTTATATTACCACAATTGTTATTACAAGTAAATATTTGTTCATTATAGAATTACATCATGAATTCACAACAATAATTTACATCATAAACTACATCAACAAAATATACTATACAAAAATTACAATCTCCACTTGGACGTTCCACGCAGCTCGAGTCTCCTACTTTCATGATCCAGTCGTCATGCAAATAAACGAACTATGGGCACGTCAGTTGAATGCAACTGACACAATGCTGATAAAACCAACGACTCTCCAAACTCAACAATCAATAGTTGATGCAAAAAGGAAAATGGGCAGAGAAATCGCAAATGTTAGTGTATGCCATGCCCTAGCGTCTAATGCACAATTTCAAATGCACACAATGCACTTAATCTAATGTAATTCATTTGAAAACATATGCATCCCATACTACATATTTTCCAAGGAGTTCATAGTCTTCCGATCACTTGGTTCGATCCCCCGCTATGCATCTTACTCATGTACTCTTTCCTATTCCTAACATTCATCTAGTGACTTGGTAAAGTTGCAGTGCATGCGATCTACCCCCACACATGCAGATGGGCCGGTGGTCGTTTTCCACTCCCTAACAGTCGGTGGTCACTCTGACCTGATGGAACCAGTGGTCTAAAACCACTCGACCTGGGACCGGTGGTCCAAGGCACTTTCGGAGAGGATGGTGATCAATCGGCTCTGCCGCAGCTCAACCAAAACTGGTTCTTCTCAACACCCATCCCTACCAAAACTTATCCCAAATTGTGGCGGGCTGGCAGGCCTTCCCCTACTCCACCAGGAGACTCGGAGTTAAACTCTTGCTCCCCATTTATATTGCTTCGAACATTTATATTTGTACAAATAACATAGAACATAGATGGTTACTTAGGGGTCTATCCCTCATCTTTGGTAAGGAGATTGCGGTACATTGTACACCTCTCGTTCTACCCACTAGATCCCAGAAATTAACAGACGAGACTACCTCGCCCGCCCCCTTATACCAGTTCTTAACAGTTAACTAGTGACTGATAAGGTTGCAGAGTTCAGTCTAATTCCACCACTGCAGTTAATAGTGCTATCCAAGTTTTTCACTATTCTCCGGCACCCGGACCTCACTCAAAAGTTGCTATGAACATCAAGGTAGCCCGCATGCTCACCAAATGGCGCTAAGATACGTAGAGCCGCACTCTAGTTCTCTCTTTGTATCCAACGATATAGAACTTGATGGGTTTGGTATGGTCCATTCCTTACTTCCGACAGGAGAACTATAACATCCCCGAAAAATATTTATTTTTTAAAATATTTTCTTTCGCATGTACTTTGCATGTAACTTTGTGCACGTGTCGATTAATCAAATTCTCTTGACTCATGAAAATTTTCCTCTCTTTTTACAAGTCACTGGTGTGGTTAATTTTAATAAAATAATTTAATTAAGCTTAAATCTATATTTTGTAACACATTAAAACTATTATAAATTGAAGCCCCTAATTTTTAGCTGTTCATTTAACGTGCATGAACTCTCATTTAAAATTGGATAAGACTAGTACACATCTGTAACATACACCTAATTTAATTAAAAACTCATAATAAAATTGTATGACGTAGTGTGCATATGGGTGCACGTGTACGTGCTTTCTCTTCCCTTATAGGCCGGCCAACTAGAGTGAGAGGGAGAGTGGGAGAGTTTGTGGGTGAGTGGAGAGCTCTTTTAGGAAGTGAGAGTTATTATAACTACTCATCTTTTTACCCTATAAATAGCCGCTCCCTTTAGCCATGAAGAAGTGCAAATCATAATAAAAAAATAAGAGAGAGAGAGCAAGAGTGCTTTGAATTTGTGGGAGTGCCAAGGAGGAGGTTTGTGGGGGATTTTGGAGCAATTTGCTAAGGATTTAACTACTGGGAGCTTTTTGAAGTGAGTGTTCTCATTGTCTTCTAAGATTTTCTAGATTATGCTTGATTATCATTGACATGTGTAGATGTTAATTCATTTAGGGTTTATAAGAGTAGAAGCTTTTTATAATTTCAATTGTGCACTTTTAGTCATAGTTAGTATGTGAATGTGTGAGGATTTCATTGTCTTCTAAAATACTAGTACTTGTGCATGATAGAAATATGTAGATGGATGATGAAACTGACTTTAGTGCGTAAAGTAACATCTCTAGAAAATTTATTAGTACATGCTAAATCACAATCATGTAGTAGATAATTGAATTAATAGGATTTTTATAGCATGCCTTTCTAGTAGAGAATTTATAGAAAAATAAATTCATTGAATTAAACTTCTCTATATACAATGTAGTAATGTAAAAACTCCCAAAAATAGTGTTGTTGTATAAAGAACAATAATTTATATAGTTCATAATTGAAGAATTATGAACAATTCATACAAATTGGGCAATAATTTCCTTTATTTTGGAAATAGGTTATTATAGGATTTATTTCATGCTAATATATTCAATTTGAAGGAAAAAATATTTTCTGGAATTGTAAAAATTTGAAGCGTCGAAATTTGACATCGAATTTTATTTTTAATGAAATCATGAAACAGAAAGTGGAATTAAAAGAGTTAGGATAGTAAGTTAATCAGAGTAAGTAGGGCCTGACAACCTGGTCTTGGGTGTGATTTGGGGGCGCTCTGTACAGGGGTCTCGGGTTGTGGGTTTGAGTCCCTGGGCCTCCTTTTTCTTCTTGTGCTGAGAAATTATCCAAAATAGAGAGTTCTATACATAAAAATAACACTTTACAAATTTCCACTAATAGTGAGATGACTCATTGGTTATTGGGTTGTGGTCTATGCTTGCTTTGTGCCTGGGTTGGATCCTTGGTGTACACAATTTCGTTATTATTTTTTTTAAAAGTTTTTTCATGGTTCTAAAAATTGAGAAATTTTGTAGAAATATTTTAGAATATTTGTAAATAATTCTACACTATTTGAAAATGTATTTTAAGGATTTAAAAGTTACATTAGACAATGTACTTGTTGAATCTAATTTCTAGTCTAAATTTGAGGGATTTTGTTTATGTTAAAATGAGCTAATTTTTAATGATCAAAATAATTTAATATAAATTTGGGGAAATTCATTTGGATGAAGAATTATAATATACATTATCTACTTTAAGAAGTGAGTTCTTGATAACATTTTTGTGATGAAAGATTGAAGTGCGATAAAGTTTGAAAGGAAGATGTGATGAGACCTGGGTAAACGTAAGTGGCGCGTTCTAAATAGTCGGGTGGTGTACTTCGGGACTGTAATCGCCATGCATCCAGTTGGGTGGTGTACTTCGGGACTGGATAGCTATGCGGAACAGGAAAAGCGTGAATTAAATCTGGGTTTATGACTGATCAGGCGGTGTACTCCACGATCATGAATAGTCAGGCGGATCTCCAATATATTCCGGGCTAGAGCAGCACTTGCAAGATGTCTGCATGAGGTGGGTTCTGTATAATCGGGCGGTGTACTCCTGGGCTGGCATTTGTACTCGTGGGATGTCTGAACCTCGTTTTCGTCACCGTAGTAGGATTTCATAACGAGGGATTGAACCCTATAATGAGGAGTGCGTGTAGGGCCCCAAATTTCCAATATTATATTCAGAAATACATGGCGCAATTCCCAGCATCAACTTCAATTGCAATAGTAAACATTGCCAAAAATACAGATAATTTTAATTTCAACTTTTATTACAACACTTCATTACAAAACACAGCGGAATACAAAACACCTTGAATTACAATCTTTTTTTTTACAACACATTCTTTTACAAATTTACAAAAGCCATAACATCATTCTATCTCAAGCATCCAAATCCCAATCTATAGGCACCTACCTGTAAAATATAAGGCTAGAGATAACGTTAACCCCCAAAACTACAAGGGTCAGCCATAACGGTGTAAGTGACATAAAACAAGCAACATACATAGGACATGTAATTCATAAACAACATGTAACAATAGCAAGAATAAATGAAATAGGAAACATCAATAAATAGAACATAAAATCATCAAGGAATATAAGATAGTATTAAGTAATACATGAAAACAACAAGTGAATCTAGCCTAAGTGTCATGTTTTGGAAAAACAGGAAAACACAAGCATAAAACCAAGTCAGGAAAACACAACAGCTACATGCTGACTCTCTAATGGATACTTGTCGGATCCTATGCATTCCATACTAAATAGGTCCGGTGCAAGCCCTTAACGTTCTCCACTTATAGGGTTAGATCCCTCGTTATGCAACTAATCCTACTACGGTGATGGAAAACAAGATCCTGAATACCCCGCGAATAGGCACCACAGCCCTCAACGCGCAAGCATCATGTAAGAATAGCTCAAAAACCGGATAATCACCTCCCAACTGTGTACCCCACGTATAGGCTTGCAAGACCTTCAACATGCAGATACACTCTGCCGACCCTCGTCACGTGAATGCACCCTGCATGCTCTGTGAATAGGCTTGCAGACCCTCAACAGGAACATACAAATGTCCTCTTGAGAAAGAACAACAAACAGTCCTGGAACGCATCCGTTGGACTAACAGACCTGAGCATATACTTACGTTTCCCAAGTTCCATCACATCTCCACTAGTGTGTGTCCTTAAGTTGGTTATTATTACAAAACTTCCCCCTCTAGAGTTAATGTATCCTGTCGGACTTAATTCCACAAAACAAATCCAAGACCCTGCAGGTCTAAATCCACAAATCTCATCTGCCGGTTCAAAGGACTTCCACTCAACTCCTAGAGATTCACAACTCATCCATCAAAACCAAAACTTTCAACAACTCACAAATCTATCGTCAAAATGATTGTACGAAGGTACTTCTCCAATCAACAAAATCCAAATCTTATATAAAATTTTAGATTCCAAATAAAATATTAAATCCATCAAATAACTGAAAACCATATTTTTAGGTTGTAGAATATCACAAAACATCAATTCCATTGAAAGCACGTATAACTCAAATAAGGTCCAAAAGAATAGATTTAAAACTCTATCGTAAATAAAATACAATTCTCTGTAAACATTGCAAACATCTTTTAAAACAATATAATATTGAAAGAATATTCATTCAAAAAGCATCAGAAAACTCAAGAAAACATCAGTCAGAGCAGTAGCAGTCGACTTCATAAAGTAGTCAGTCGACTGTCCCGCATGAAACCCAAACTCAAGAAAACATCAAGCAGCGCAGTGACAGTCGACTGCATGTTGTAGCCAGTCGACTGTCCTGCAAAAAAATCCGAAGATTTAAGAAAACCACAATCAGAGCAGTAGCAGTCGACTGTGTAATCTGGACAGTCGACTGTCCTACAGGAAAATCCAACACTTAAAGAAAACATTAATCTAGAGCAGAGACAGTCGACTGTATAAGGTAGTCAGTCGATTGTCCCGCAGGAAAATTCGAGACACAAGAAAATACTTCAGCCAGGACCCCAACAGTCAACTGTCGACATTGGTCGATCGACTATCAGACCTCCAGACTGCAGTTTAAAGGTTGTGCATGTTTAACCGATACACAATTCCACTTTGTAAAATCCACAAATTTGAAGAACTAATTTCCTGAGATAATTAATTGTAACTTGTATAGCATATAGGTGTTATTAAAACACACCAAACAAATCAAGATCTCGAAATAGGAGTTTTACCTAAAAATCTTTCAAAACAACATCATATATACATATATGTTCGAATATGAATTTTAACATCAGTTTAGACTTCATTAATCCATCAATAAGAGCAGTGAAGAGTTTAAAACTATCTCAGAACCAAAACAATTGAAATCCAATCAAAACTCCATCAAAACAAACGAAAACCCAATTTCTTAGAAAACAATGAAATAGGATATATGTACACATGTTTGTGCGCCAAGAAAACTTCAAAACTCAACAATTAGAAATAGTGAAATATTTAAATATATTCTTAGTACTAAAATCAATCATATCCAATTGAAAACTTCTCAAAACTTCACAAAATCACGAAATCCCCAAATTGATCATAATGCAGAGATCCAAATCTAAACCCCTTTTTCACAAAACTCCAAGACTGGATTCTTAGATCCAATAGCCATTAAATTCAACCACGATCATTCACAATAATCTATCCATGCATATGAGCCATTATAACAATCTCTAATAAAGTTTCTACTCAACGAAAAGCCCCCAAATAGAGTTTATGCATTATTCACAGGTAAAGGTAATCTTTTTATCCACTTTTATGCAATATCATCATACATCACATCATGATAAGTTAAAACGGCAAGTATATGAAGGAAAGCATCCTACTCATGATTTCTATTCAGTTCTCTAACAATCTCAAGTCAACAAATTAGGGTTTCAATTATCAATAATATAGTTTCATGAAAGGATTCACTTTTAATTCATCTACCCTTCAAAACTTCATATACCATCATACAAACTCTTAGCATGCTTTCTAATCTATAGATCATCACATACAACATACATAAAACAAAATAAAACAAAACATGTCACTCACCTTGTTGAAAAGATCAAACGAAGATAATAAAGCAATACAAAAAAATCCCTCCTTCACAAGAAATCCAAGATCTTCTCTTTAAAACTCCAAGAAATAATAATAATAAAATTATTTGTGTTGTGCAGCAAAAGACAGCTGCACTCCACCTTTTGAATAGGCTGGAATATAGGTTTTTAGGGTTTTGAACACATTTGCAAAAATACTCCTTTTAAAACACATATTTACATATATAGATCCATATACTTGGAAACTTGATAAAAACAATTTATTTGAGATTTAAAAACAAAAAAGTCCATCATAAAATCAGCCGGCACTGTTTAAAAAAGCCCAGAAAATGGATTTGCACTTTTTACCCCTCAAAATGACAATTTTGCAGATAGATCCTCTTTTATCGAAATTTGTAAAATAAATCCAATTCATCAAAACAAAAAGTAAACTTTTTAACCCTAAGTTGTCTAGGCATTATACCCAGCCTAAAAATCCAAAAATCTAGAGGTTTTACTCCCACTGGCAATTTTGCACAAAAGTCCTTCTTTCGTAATATTTGCAAATAGGTCCAATAATTATCGGAAAAATCTAGAAAAGTCACAAATAATCTAAAATAATAAATAATGAGTTATCCCCAAAATAATTTTTGACTTTGAAATTTTTAAGAAAATATTTGCACGTATTTTGCACGTGTAAAAAGGGTAAATCTTCAGAAAAATATTTATTAAATCTCCAAAAATTATTTTAATTCATTTATAAATCTTAGAAATAATATTTAGAAATACGGGATACTGCATCACTCCTTCCTTAGAATAGTTTTGTCCTCAGAACTACTACTAATAGGGTCCAAACAAAACAAGAAAAAAGAATTGAAATCTCATAAATGGAAACATAGTTTAAGAAATACAATTGCACAAGAGAATACATTCCAACAAACAAATACACAGAAGGAACTCAATCATACAAAGGGTTCAGGAAAAACCTTCCGTTGCGCAACTCTGATAACTTGCCTTTGGAAACCTACTACAACAACATCTGGATCTCTACATCCTGCTTCTGACATTGCACAATCTGCTTCAACCTTTTGAGGATCAGTGGCCACTCCCTCCTTAGAAAGGACATGACTAAGGAAAGCCACCTCAAACTTCCAAAACTCACACTTCGATAGCTTGGCATACAAGTTACGCTCCTGCAACTTTTGTAATACCTCTCTCAAGTGCATGGAATGCTCTTCCCCTGATGGTGTTGCCACCACTAAGACCCTACCTAGAAACACCTTAGGTTCCACACCTAAATCTTGCAAAAATAATGGGGTGACACAAATGCATGCAAAGAACCAGTATTAAATAAAACTTCTACTTTTATTCCATTAACCCAAAAAAATTCAGTTACATGAAGATTGATACTCAAATCTCCAATTTATTCTCAAATAAAGTTTTACTTAATACAAAATGAATAAATTCAAAATTCTTGCGCACCCTGGATCACATTCCTGAGTTACCCGCATCCTCCTCAGTTAATGCGAACACTCGCCCCCGCCTCTGAACTTTGCCTCCGCCTGCACCATTCTTCTTCAGCTGCAGACAGTTTGGTCTGAGATGCCTTTCACGACCACACTGATAACAAACCTGCACCTTCCGAGGCTTGGTGAATGCTGCCTGATAATGACCTGCCTCTCCACTGTTAAAACAAGACACGCCTTGAACTGTGGGTGCCTTCTGCACTGGCCTACTGAACTTGCCCTACTTCGGTGGAAACTCCTTCTCACTCTGACTATCTACTGTCCTCTTGTTCTTGTTCCAGGTCTCTTGCTTCTTCTGGAACTGATCCATGTCCTCTTCTAGCCGCTCTCCTGACCAGCTTATCAAACCTCCTGATGCCCAAAGGAATCATCCTCGACCTCAAATTCGGCTTCAAGCCCTGCTCAAACTTCTTGGCCTTGTTTGCTTCATCAACAATCCGCTCCGGTGCATACCTTGACAGCTGAGCAAACTTAGTCTCATACTTGCGCACTGTCAAATTGCCTTGCTGTGGATTCAAGAATTCCGTTGTATTCCTCTCCTGAATATCCAAAGGAAAGAAATGATCCCTGAACTCATCCAGAAAAGCTTCGCAAGTCACTTGCTGATCTCCAAACGTCCTCTTCACTGACTGCCACTAGACGCCAGCATTCTTCTCTAATTGCATCGAAACCAATTTCACCTTATTGACTGCTGGAGTCTCCAAGACTTCGAAAACCATCTCCATCTGTCTAATCCAATCATCAGCCCTATCTGGATCAGACCGCCACTCAAACACGGGCGGCTTCATCCGCTTGAAGGACTCAACCTGCTTGATAGGATCAGCATTAACAAACACTGATCCTGCCCCCTAATTTTGATTCTGATTCTGTGCCATATTAGCTGCCATGAATGAGTACAAGGTCTGATACACCCAGGCAATCTCAGTCTCAAGATCAAGTCCTGCTCCATGGGAACCTTCTGCCCCATCACCATTACCACCATTCTTGGTCCTGAGTCCTGCCATTCTACTGAATACTACAAAATGAGGGTAAAGTTAGAACATCACAGCACAATTCACATCCATATCCATATCCCATGGCAAAACCCCAACCATACCCCAACCAAAACATCATGTTCTAACTCTATGTGATACTCACACTCTAATGTCCACACCTAGGTACTCACACTCTAGTGTCCACACCTAGGTTTATTTCTATACTATGCTTATTATTACTATTGAAGCACGCTCTGATATCAGTCTCTGTAGAGCCCCGAATTTTCAATATGATATCTCAGAAATACGTAGCACAATTTCCAGCATCAACTTCTATTGCAATAGTAAACATAGCCAAAAACACAGATAATTTTTATTTCAACTTTTATTACAACACTTGATTACAAAACACAGCGGAAAACAAAACACCTTGAATTTCAATCTTTTTTTTTACAACACGTTCTTTTACAAATTTACAAAAGCCATAACATCATTCTATCTCAAGCATCCAAATCCCAAGCTATAGGCACCTACATGTAAAACATGAGGCTAGAGAAAATCCTAACCCCCAAAACTACAAGGGTAAGCCATAACGGTGTGAGTGACATAAAACAAGCAACATACATAGAACATATAATTCATAAACAACATGTAACAATAGCAAGAATAAATGAAATAAGAAACATCAATAAATAAAATATAAAATCATCAAGGAATATAAGATAGTATTAATTAATACATGAAAACAACAAGTGAATCTAGCCTAAGTGTCAAGTGTAAGAAAAACAGGAAAACCCAAGCATAAAACCAATTCAAGAAAACACAATAGCTACATGCTGACTCTCTGATGCATACTTGTCGGATTCTATGCATTCCATACTACAGGTCCGGTGCAAGCCCTTAACGTTTTCCACTTATAGGGTTAGATCCCTCGTTATGCAACTAATCCTACAACATTGATTGAAAACAAGATCCAGAATACTCCGCGAATAGGCACCACAGCCCTCAACGCACAAGCCTTATGTAAGAATAGCTTAAAAATCGGAGAATCACCTCCCAACTATGTACCCCACAAATAGGCTTGCAAGGCCCTTAACGTGCAGATATACTAGGTACATTCCGTGAATAGGCCTACCGACCCCCGACACCCGAATGCACCCTACATGCTTCGTGAATAGGCATGCAGGCCCTCAACACGCGAACATACAAATGTCTTCTCGAGACAGAACAACAAATAATCTTGGAACACATCCGTTGGTCTAACAGACCAGAGCATATACTAACGTTTCCCAAGTTCCATCACATCTCCACTAGTACAGGTACTTAAGTTGGTTATTATTAAAAATACAAAACTTCCCTTCTTTAGAGTTAGTGTATCCTGCCGGACTTAATTCTATAAAACAAACCTAAGACCCCACAGGTCTAAATCCATAAATCTCATCTGCCAGTTCACATGACTCCCACTCAACTTCTACAGATTCACAACTCATCCATCAAAACCAAAACTTTCAACAAATCACAAATCCATCGTCAAAATGATTATACGAAAGTACTTCTCCAATCAAAAAATCCAATTCTTATATAAAATTCCAGAATCCAAATAAAATATAAAATCCATCAAATAACTGAAAACCATATTTTTAGGTTGTAGAATATCACAAAACATCAATTCCTTTGAAAGCACGTATAACTCAAATAAGGTCCAAAAGAATACAATTAAAAATACATCGTAAATAAAATATAATTTTCTATAAACATTCAAAAACATCTTTTAAAAACAATATAATATTGAAAGAATAAGCGTTGAAAAGAAGCATAGGAAAACTCAAGAAAACATGAGTCAGAGCAGTAGCAGTCGACTTCATAAAGTAGTCAGTCGATTGTC
The DNA here is from genome assembly GCA_017893485.1 of Hemerocallis citrina. Taxonomy (NCBI): domain Eukaryota; kingdom Viridiplantae; phylum Streptophyta; class Magnoliopsida; order Asparagales; family Asphodelaceae; genus Hemerocallis; species Hemerocallis citrina. The sequence continues at coordinate 383,329,181 of CM030358.1, read as the reverse complement.
CCGTGTGAAACCCAAACTCAAGAAAACATTAAGCAGCGCAGTGACAGTCGACTACATGCTGCAGCCAGTCGACTGTCCCGCGGAAAAATTTGAAGACTCAAGAAAACCACAATCAGAGCAATAGCAGTCGACTGTGTAATCTGGACAGTCGACTGTCCAGTAGGAAAATCCAACACTTAAAGAAAACATTAATTCTGAGCAGAGACAATTGACTGTATAAGGTAGTTAGTCGACTATCTCGCAAGAAAATTCGAGACTCAAGAAAATACTTCACCCAGGACCCCGACAGTCGACTGTCGACATTGGTCGGTCGACTGTCAAACCTCTAGACTGCAGTTTAAAGGTTGTGCATGTTTTAACCGATACACGATTCCACTTTGTAAAAACCACAAATTTGAAGAACTAATTTCCTGAGATAATTAATTGTAAGTATAACATATAGGAGTTATTAAAACACAAAAAAACATATCAAGATCTCGAAATAGGAGTTACCCAAAAATCATTCAAAACAACATCTTATATACATATATGTTCGAATACAAATTTTAAGATCAGTTTAGACTTCAAAAATCCATCAATAAGAGTAGTAAAGAGTTTAAAACTATTTCAGAACCAAAACAATTGAAATCCAATCAAAACTCCATTAAAACACACGAAAACCCATTTTCTTCGAAAATAATGAAATAAGATATATGTACACATGTTTCTGCGCCAAGAAAACTTCAAAACTCATCAATTAGAAATAGTGAAATATTTAGATTTAATATCAGTACTAAAACCAATCATATCCAATTGAAAACTTCTCAAAACTTCACATAATCACGAAATGCCCAAATTGATCATAATGCATAGATCTAAATCTAAACCCTCTTTTCTCAAAACTCCAAGACTTGATTCTTAGATCCAATAGCCATTAAATTCATCTATATCATTCACAATAATTTGTCCATTCATATGAGCCATTATAACAATCATTAATCAAGTTTCTACTCAATGAAAAGCCCCCAAATAGAGTTTATGCATTATACACAAGTAAAGGTAATCTTTTTATCTACTTTTATGCAATATCATCATACATCACATCATGATAAGTTAAAACAACAAGTATATGAAGGAAAGCATCCTACTCATGATTTCTAGTCAGTTCTCTAATAATCTCAAGTCAACAAATTAGGGTTTCAATTATCAATAATATAGTTTCATGAAAGGATTCACTTTTAATTCATCTACCCATCAAAACTTCATATACCATCATACAAACTCCTAGCATGCTTTCAAATCTATAGATCATCACATACAACATACATAAAACAAAACCGAACAAAACATGCCACTCACCTTGTTGAGAGATCAAACGAAGATAACAAAGCAATACGAAAAAATCCCTCATTCGCAAGAAATCCAAGATCTTCTCTTTAAAACTCCAAGAAATAAAAATAATAAAAATAATAAAAATAATAAATAATGAGTTATCCCCAAAATAATTTTTGACTTTGAAATTTCCAAGAAAATATTTGCATGTATTTTGCACGTGTAAAAATGGTAAATCTTCAGAAAAATATTTATTAAATCTCCAAAAATCATTTTAATTCATTTATAAATCTTAAAAACAATATTTAAAAATACGGGGTACTACAGTGCGATAAGGGCTAGCCCGCAGACTTATGTAGTGTGGGAAGCATAGAATCCGAACAAGTACGCATTAGTGTCATCGTAGTATGAATGTCTGCATTAGGCATTTGGTTCATATCATACACTGACATAATTAGTATAGTCACTTTTCTATTTCTGTATTCAAGTTTATGATTGTTAAGATGGCGAAATTACTGTATTGTAGCATTGCGTCAGTTGTATGCAACTGATGTGCCCACAGTTTCCTAGTTACAGGAATGGGTTGGCATGGATTTGAAGACACTGTGAGAGATGTGACAATATTGAAGAGCTTTCATTATCATATATGTACTGTACTTATTTATTTTCGCTGTGCTAATGCAAATAATGATGTTGTAAATGAAAAAGTTTTAAATTCTCTGTATTTTTGTATGAAGTTGGAGTAAAATATCATGTTTATGCTACGAATAATCTGTGTTTAGAATTCGAGGCATTACAGAGTGGTATCAGAGCCGACTTGAACAAGTAGTAAAAAATTATACAGAAAACACATTAGGGTGGACATTAGGAGTGTGAGTTCAGTTTATAGAGATTTAAATGTTATGGTTGTGTCTACTTACATTTGGGTTGCTCTATACAGTGATGTGTTCTCCTCCCTTTCGCTATATGGTGGCAGATAACCAAAATCCTATGGAGGAAGTGGAGGAAGATGTATTCTTTGAGGAAGAAGAAGAAGAAGACCCAGAAGAATAGGAAGAATTGTCAGAATCTCGGGAAATCACTCCACCTCCGCCTGAATTCCAATATGAATCCTTCGTCGATGAGCCTATCACTTGGGAGGACTTATTGGAGGAGTTCCGTAGCCATTATTTCCAAATGGACGTGCAGGAGAAAAAGGCAATGAAATTCCTGAGCCTGCAACATGGTAACTTGTCTGTCCGGGAGTATGAGACGAAGTTTACTCAACTATCCGATATGCACCCAAAAATGGTGATTGATGATGCCAAGAAGGCGAGGAAGTTCGAGAAGGGTCTGAGGTCTCGTATGATACTGCTTGATATCAAAAAATTTGAAAGCTTGTTCGGAGGGCTACAGACACAGAATCAGATATGGAACAATATGAGCTGGTGAAAGACAAGAAAAGCAACTGGAATAGTGGTAAGAGGCCTGTGGCACCGTACAATTTCAAGAGGCAGCCCACATCACAAAAGTTAAAGCCGACTGGAGCAAATACTATCGCTGTAGTTGGAAGGCAAAGCTCTTGCTTCAAGTGCGAGGAGTCGGGACATTGCATAGATGAATGTCCTAAACAACAGATGATCAGGTCTGGCTACAACTGTGGCAAAGAAGGGCATGTTCGGCCGTTTTGTCCGCAACTGAATCAAGAAAATGCTAGCAGGGACTCATCAGGGAAGATTAGGAAACCGTACCGACAGGGGCGAGCGTTCACTCTGACAGAGGAGGATGCTGAAGACTCCGACAATGTCGTCACCGGTATGGAATTATCTAAGTAAAATTTGTGTTGTATTTCTAGTATGGTAGCAGAGAAAATGTTATATACTGAAAGATGTAATTCATTATGTAACAGAAAGAGTTCTAGTAAATGAAATGAATGCTACCGTCTTCTTTGATACTGATTCATCACACACTTTTGTGTTCTGTAAATTTTCTCCAGAGTTAGTGGTAGATACAAGGATTTTCCGCGGTAAGGTTTTGGCAGTAGCTACACCATCAGGGGAAACATTAACCAAGGATCGGTACTATGCGGTCGGTGAGATCGAAATTGGAGGAATGTTTTGGGATTGATCTTATAAAGTCGGATGTGTTGGGAGTGGATGTCATCATTGGCATACACTGGATGTCAATCTACAGTGTTAGCATCGAATGCAAGAGCAAGGAAGTTATGGTAAAGGCACCAGGATGGCCAGCAGTAACTTTTCAGGGGGAAGAAGAAGTGCAAGGAATTGGTGGCAGCCTTAACCAAGAAGAAAGTCCCTGAGGAAGTAAAGATGATTAATGTGGTCCGAAACTTTCAGACGGTTTTCTTGGAGAATCTTCCTGGACTACCACTTCATCAAGATGTGGAATTCAGCATTTCTATTTAGCCAGGAAGTGCACCGATATCCAAGGCACCGTACATAATGGCATCGGTGGAACAAGATGAGGTGAAGAAGCAAATCGAGGAGCTTTTGCACAAAGTGTTGTGAAATCCAGCTATCTAAATAAATAGATAAACTAGACACAAATTAAAAACCTCGCAAGTGTACGAATCGTTTATAGAAGCGTAGTGACAAGCAAGGGTCGATCCCACAGAGATTGTAGAAATTAACTTACTAATCAATAAAATAGAAATAAAAATCTTAAAGTGTTGTTCTAAAAGAAATGACATGATTAAAACTAGATCAAGTAGTTCTAAATCACAAATATCTATTAAGTAGTTGGGCTTTGATTTTCACCTGTAGTCAATAATGCTAAGTCACCTTCTACACTACTCTAATCACTCATGTTTGTTCCTTTAAGGGCATGGTATCTACTCCTTAAAGTTAATGTTTTCCTAGGCCAAGAATTAGGCATGGTATCTACTCTAATTCGTTTCTTTTCTTAAGTATTTAGCATGGTATCTACTAAGTTGCACTTAAAGAAAACATAGGAACAATGGAAACGAACAAACACTCGAAGTTCTAGAAATTGGTATCAGATCTAGATCCTTCAAGTTGATTAAACCAAGAACCCCTAAAGATTCTTGTGTTACAAGTTATGGGCACGAGATACGGATCGTCTCTATGCTCATATAACAGATTCAGTTTAATAATATGCAAACTTGATAATCTCAGGTTCTGCATGGCAGTCGACTTGCTGTCACTCTCAGTCGACTGCTCTTAGAACTTCTGAACAAGTTTGATTCATATTATAAATCTATACCAATACAATCAGGTTTAATCAATAAGTAATAGAGTAGCATTGAGAAGAATATAAGCATTACATGACTACGGTTTCAATCTACCCAACTATGAAATTAGTTCCACATAATAAGACTTTTATTGACTAACAGTTTCGAATACATGATTAAAATAAAAAAAACTAGAAAGAGAAGAAATAAACTGATGATGTTCGGCCCGAGAAGTCGACTTGCTGTCACCCAGTCGACTGGATCGTTCATTTCAGTGTACTTGATCTCCTTCTTTCTTCGATGCTGATAGAATAATGCCTGTTGGTTGACGATTGATGATTCAGAGATTAAGTGATACTCTCAACTCCTTATTCCAGCCTTTTTATAATTTCTTTTGCCTACATCTGCATATTTCAATTCTATCTCTTTACACATCGGATATATATCTGAGTCGATCTTCACACTTGCCAATCCTGGTTCTCTATCTTGATTAATGAAGAGTTGTTATTCGCAGACAACCTGGGTTTGGATAACTTAATCTTGCTTCGGATTTGGATGAGGATGATTCTTCAACTGTTCTTATCTTCTAACTCTGCTGAATACCAGTCGACTGGTTTTGTAATCAGTCGACTATGCCGAGACTTCTGTAGATTCATAATTCATCAGTCAAGTCAACTGATTTTAGAGTAAGTCGACTGTACTGAGCAGCTTCATTCTCTCTGTCCAGTCGCCTGTTTGAAGAACCAGTCGACTTATGCTCTGCAGTTTCTGTCTATCATCCTCAAAATCCTGAATCTGCTTCGTTTTGCTGTTTTTAGGCTGTTTCCTATGGAAAAGAGAAAATAAGAGTAAAATACCACATATAGAGCATTTAAATGTCCAATTGCAGTAAGATTACTGCTCCTAAATGTGAATATTATTGGGTTCATCAAATACCCCCAAACTTAGCTTTTGCTTGTCCTCAAGCAAAATTAAACTACAAGCATCTCTTGAACATCTTCACCCTTCCAACATTTACCTCAGAGAACTTGCTACTGTTAGTGTCAAGATTAGAACAAGCAGTAAGATAGGTCTAAACAAGTTTTAATTCAAATGTTAATCACTTATTCACACGAATACTCAACATGAATATCAAATAGTAGTGTGGCCAATGCCTAAGCAACATAATCATGATTAAGGTTAGCAAGCTCAACTATATTTCAACTCCAAATTCTCACCATGGCATACACTCACAAAAAAAAATATAGCTCTCATTGACATGGGACATTCAAGTTAGATCTCGTGACAATTTATCATTACTTGGATGAAACCATATGCTTGATCTTGCTACTACATCTTCACACCATTGATTTGCATGTTACTTGGATCAAAAGGTCTTTTATAGGTTGTAATGGGGCCATGGGTGAAGGTTTAAACAATTGAAGGGAAAAGGAATACAAAATTCTAAAGGATTAGTAGAGCAACTTGCATTGTTCTAAAAGATTTTATTTTATTTTATTTTTTTATTTATTATTATTATTTTTTTAACATCCTCCAAATTTTTAAGGCCATATATAACAGCCCTATACTTTATTTCTACCAACACCTTTCCCCCATCCATAACTCAGCAATTTTCAACTTTTCATTTTTTTTCTTATGACAAATCCTCCAACTTTATATTTTCATCCCCTTCATCTTGACATACCACATCTCTTTTTCAATTCTTGCTCTACTAACTCAATAGATATAGGTAAGGTAACCTATTCATCTAGGCTTGGTTAAGGATGATGTGTCTTAAAAAAATAAAGCTTTTATAGACTTCAAAGGGGTAACTAGTGAATAATTGATGTTGGGTAGGTTATTTGTCTTTGGTGATAGAATCTTAGGTGCCTTAATCATTTCCAAGTTTTTATGCAAAAGCCAAAAATAAGTTTTGAAAAGTAGCAAAAACAAGTTCTAGATCATCTCAAGAATGCAATCAACTGAGATCTTCAAGTGTATGACTCTCTCAAAAATAAATAAGGCTCAAAAACTCACAATTTGTGTAGTTAAGTTTACTCACAGTTGAACTTACTATTCTCTTTCACAATTCGTTAAATTGACATAGCAAAATGAATGAATCTTTCAAGTATGATCCATATGATAAGTTATTAACAGTTTTAAAGATAAAGATCACATTTAATACTTGTTCTCCACTCTCTACCTATAGTAACTGAGCTCATTTCTCATCATTGTTGTTAGAAAAGATTCAACATCAAGAGACTCCAAATGTGAATAACTACCCCCAAACTTAGATGGAACATTGTCCTCAATGTTTGAAATAAAAATTTAAAATAGGCATATGTTACCATCTAATTTGAAGGAAAGAAACTGAAAATAAAAGATGAATAAAGAAATAAAAAGAAATAAAGAGAAAGTGTAAGTACTCCCCTGAAAATTGGGTTGCCTCCCAATAAGCGCTGTGTTTCTTGTCTTCAGCTAGACTTGATGAGTTCATGCAATGTATTGGATGGTTTGAAGATTCACATCTTCCTCTTGCGGCTCAAAACTCATCTCAATATAAGGTTTCGCCCTATGCCCGTTCACCTTGAATGTTTAATTTTTCTCTTTGCTATGAACCTCCAATGCTCCATGTGGAAAGACTTTTGTAACAATGTACGGGCCATACCATCGTGACATAAGCTTGCCTGGAAAGAGTCTTAATCTTGAGTTGTATAACAATACCGTCTGTCCTTCATAAAACTCCTTCCTTGCTAGCTGTTTATCATGGTATATCTTGGTCCTCTCTTTGTATAGCTTTGCATTTTCATATGCATCGTGCCTCAATTCTTCAAGCTCATTCAGTTGTAATCTTCTTTTGTCACCTGCTTGTTTCATATCAAAATTGAACTTTTTAATGGCCCAATAAGCTTTGTGTTCCAACTCCACTGGAAGATGACAGGTTTTCCCAAAAACCAGACGGTATGGTGACATGCCAATGGGTGTCTTGTATGCGATTCTGTAGGCCCATAATGCATCATTCAAGCATAGCGATCAATCCCTTCTACTTGTATTTACTGTCTTTTCCAGAATGCTCTTGATCTCTCTGTTGCTAATCTCCACTTGCCCACTGGTTTGAGGATGATATGGAGTACCCACTCTATATGTAATCCCATATTTTTTCATCAAAGAAGCAAATGGAAAATTATTGAAGTGGCTACCTCCATCACTAATTATTGCTCGTGGTGTACCGAACCTGGTGAAGATGTTTTCCTGTAAAAACTTGACAACAACTTTGTGATCATTAGTTTTTGAGGGGACAGCCTCGACCCATTTAGACACGTAATCCACACCCACAAGAATATATAAATAACCAAATGAGTTAGGAAAGGGACCCATGAAGTCGATTCCCCAAACATCAAAAAGCTCGATTACTTGGATGTTTTGCAGTGGCATTTGATTTCTAGAAGAGATGTTGTCTATCCTTTGGCATTTATCACAAGTCCTGCAAAAAGAAAAAGCATCTTTGAATACATTAGGCCAACAAAAACCAGATTGTAATACCTTAAGTGTTGTTCTTTTTGGTCCAAAGTGTCCTCCACATGCATATTGGTGGCAATGTTGTAGAATACTCATTTGCTCTTCTTCCGCCACACATCTTCTTATAATTTGATCAGGGCAGAATCTGAACAAATAAGGATCATCCCAATAATAGTGCTTGCACATGGCCACTAATCTCTTTCTTTCTTGACTTGTCATACCTGGAGGGAAAACATGAGCAGTGAGATAATTTACAATATCTGCAAACCATGGAAGTAATATATTTATTTCAAATAAATGTTTATCTGGGAAGTTTTCTTTCAGTGGGAGCACAATTCTTTCTTCATCATGCAGTAATCTGGACAAGTAATCTGCCACAACATTGTCACTTCCTTTCTTGTCTCTAATCTCAAGGTCGAATTCTTGAAGCAACAGCACCCATCTGATCAACCTAGGCTTAGCATCCTTTTTAGCAAACAAATATCTCAAAGCAGCATGGTCAGTGAAAACAATGACTTAAGATCCAATCAAATATGATCTAAACTTCTCTACAGCAAAAATGACAGCTAACATTTCTTTTTCAGTAGTGGAATAATTAAGCTGTGCATCATTTAAAGTTCAAGAAGCATAGTAAATAGCATGGGGTACCTTATTTATTCTCTGACCTAAAACAGCTCCCAAAGCATAATCACTTGCATCACACATAAGCTCGAAAGGATGGTTCCAATCTGGTGCCATGATGATAGGTGCCGAAATGAGAAGATTTTTCAATGTAATGAAAGCATTTGTGCAATCTTCTGTCCATGCAAACTCAACATCCTTAGCTAACAATCCACAAAGGGGTCTGGAGATTTTGGAAAAATCTTTTATAAATCTTCTATAGAACCCTGCATGTCCAAGAAAACTCCTTACACCCTTGACTGTAGTAGGAGGGGGTAGCTTTGATATGATGTCAATTTTTGCCTTATCCACCTCTATGCCCCTTTTTGACACCACATGTCCCAAGACAATACATTGTTGTACCATAAAATGGCACTTTTCCCAATTCAGCACTAAATTGCATTCTTCACATCTCTTAAGTACGAGCTGCAAATAGTTAAGACATTCATCAAAACAAGATCCAAAAACACTGAAATCATCCATAAATACCTCGATGAATCTTTCCACCATGTCTGAAAATATACTCATCATGCATCTCTGAAATGTAGCTGGTGCGTTGCACAATCCAAAGGCATCCTCCTGTATGCAAAAGTACCAAAATGACATGTAAAAGTGGTTTTTTCTTGATCTTCTGGAGCAATAGCAATTTGATTATAGCCACTATAACCATCTAAAAAACAATAATGACTATATCCTGCTAATCTTTCTAACATTTCATCAATAAAAGGAAGAGGGAAGTGATCTTTCCTGATTTCGTTATTCAGCTTCCTGTAGTCAATGCATACCCTCCATCCTGTGGTCATTCTCATAGGGATAAGTTCATTCTGTTCATTCTTCACCACTGTGACTCCACTTTTCTTAGGCACTACATGTATAGGACTCACTCATTTGCTATCTGAGATAGGGTAGATGATGCCAACATCTAGCAGCTTCAGGACCTCTGTTCTTACCAATTCCTTCATGTGTGGATTAAGCCTTCTCTGTGCTTCCCTGCTAGGTTTTGCATTGTCTTCAAGAAGTATTTTATGCATGCATTTGGATGGACATATTCCCTTGATGTCTGCAATGGTCCATCCTATTGCACCCTTGTGTTCTCGCAGTACCCTCAGCAGCTTATCTTCTTCTTGCGCACTCAAGTTTGCAGCAACTATCACACTTAGCGTCTGGTTTTCACCCAAATATACATACTTCAAGTGTTCAGGCAGCGGCTTAACCTCCCCGTCTGGTGTCCTGGTAACAGAAGAAACAAAAGTGTTATCAGACATAAGATTTTCAAATGCTGGTGCAAGCTTACCTGAATATGATTTTGGAGTTTTGAGGTAATGTACTGTCTCTGCAATCCTCCATTCATCGTATTCCTGTTCAACATGAGACAATGTTAGAGATTGTGTTATTGTGGCTTGTAGTGGTCCAATGCTATGTACCTGAAATGTTTGATCGACAATCTCCTGCACCACATCAATATTATAACATTCATGATCATCATGTGGTAATTTTAGTGCATCAAACATTTTCAATTCAAATTTTTCTCCATTTATTTTCATACTTATAGTACCCTTTTTAACACAAATTTTTATATCAGCCGTACTCATAAAGGGCCTACCTAGAATGATCGGTAAAGATGATGGCATTGAAGAGTCCTCCATATCCAACACAACAAAATCTGCAGGCAAAATAAAGTCGTTTACCTGAACTAGGACATCTTCCAAAATACCTCTAGGTCTCCTGATGCTGCGATCAGCCAACTGCAAAGTGATAGATGTTGGTTTGAGTTCCTCCAATCCTAGCTTTTCGTAAACAGAGTATGGAAGAAGATTTATGCTTGCCCCCAAGTCTAGCAGTGTCTTTTCAAAGAAGTGCTCACCAACCCTGCAAGGAATGGTAAAACTACCTGGGTCATTCAATTTAAGAGGTAATTTCCTTAACAATACGGTGCTCACTTCCTCTGTCAAAGCCACATCCTCCCTAACCTGAAATGTTCTCTTGTGAGTACAACATTCTTTCAAAAATTTGGCATAAGAAGGAATTTGATTAATTGCATCAAGTAGGGGAATATTAATTTCTACCTTTCTGAGAGTTTCAAAGATATTAAATAAATGTTGGTATTTCTTTTGCTTGACTAACCTTTGAAGGAATGGTGGCAATACTGCCCCTCCTTTTTCACTTACCTTGTTGGAACCCAAAGCTTTTGATGGTTGTGTATCTGATTCGTCTGCATGTGTTCCAACCTTGCTGTCAATTATCTTACCACTTCTTAAGGTTGTCACTGATTTGAGCTGTTCTTGGCCTCTAGGGTTTGGTATAGTTTGTGATGGGAGTTCTCCTGCCTTTCTTTCACTCAACTCCTTCGCGATTTGACCGATTCAGGTTTCCAATTTCTGAATTACCTACCCTTGTTGGTTGCTTGTTTGATGTTGCTGTTGGAGCAATTGAAGAACGGTGGATTCAAAATCCAACTTCTTCTGTTCTTGAATTGGCCGATCAAACCCACTTCCCATCTGGAAGTTTCGAGTATGTCCTTGCGAAGATTGAGTGCCTTGATTGTTTTGATTGTTGCTCCATGATAAATTTGGATGGTTCCTCCACCCTGGGTTATATGTGTTCGAGAAGGGGTTGTTCTTTGGTGGAAACACTCCTTGTCCTACATAGTTTGCATGCTCCTGATCTGTGAAAGAAGACATGAGACACGTATCAGTCGTATGATCAAAATGAGAAAAAATTTTACAAATTTCTTTTGTTTGGTTTTTTATATCGCCCATCATCGTCATTGCATTAACAAGCATATCAATTTTTTTGTTCATGTTTACCATTTCTAATTGTATGTTATTACTACTAGAAATTTTGTAAACTCCCTGTTTTTTCGAAATGCCTCTTCCCCTTGTTGAGAATTGCTGTGAGTTCTCGCTGAGTTCTTTAAATAGTTCGATGGCCTCCTCACCACTTTTTCTCATCAAGATTCCGTTGCAAGCTGAATCCACAATTGCCTTGTTAGTATCATTTAAACCATCATAAAATGCTTGTACCTGATCATCTTTAGGCATGTTGTGCGTAGGACACTTGAGAAGCTTGTTCTTGAAATCCTTCTATGCTTCGAAGCATAAATCTCCATCTTTTTGTTGGAAGAGTTGAATCTCCCTTTTTAGTTGTTTGGTTTTCTGGGCTGGAAAAAATTCTTTCAAGAACTTTGTTGCCAATTGCTCCCATAATTGAATTGATCCTGGTTCCAAAGAATTATACCACAATTTAGCATTAAGTTTTAAAGAGAATGGAAACAAGATTAACATGATTTGTTCAGGGATAAACCCTTGGACACTTTGTGCTCTGCAAAGATCAAAGAAATCTTGCAGATGGAGGTGAGGCTCTTCGTCTGGTTTGCCACTAAAGTGTGGAACCATTCTAAGTAATCGAGGAGATAGATGCATATTCCCTGTGACATTAGGTTGATAAGCAATGCAAGAAGGTTGCTCAATATTCTTAGGTGTGAATTTGTCCTGCATTGGTACTCGATTTGGTACTTCCTCACCCATTGTTGCTTGTGAATTGGGTCTCTGTGCAGTCGACTTGTTCCTTACAACAGTCGACTGGTTTGTTGCAGACAGCTGACCTAGTCTGTGCAGAGAACGTTCTGTTTCTTCGTCAATAGGTAGTAGCTCTGGATGAAGTGATCGTCTCCTGTGCATTCACTAAAGTTCTGTAACCTAAAAGAAAAATATTTATTAATAAAAGAAAAGAAAATGAAAAAATTTTTACTGATTTGTAAGTTAAAATACTAAACAATCCCTGGCAACGGCGCCAAAAACTTGTGGTGAAATCCAGCTATCTAAATAAATAGATAAACTAGACACGAATTAAAAACCTCGCAAGTGTACGAATCGTTTATAGAAGTGTAGTGACAAGCAAGGGTCGATCCCACAGAGATTGTAGAAATTAACTTACTAATCAATAAAACAGAAATAAAAATCTTAAAGTGTTGTTCTAAAAGAAATGACAAGATTAAAACTAGATCAAGTAGTTCTGAATCACAAATATCTATTAAGTAGTTGGGCTTTGATTTCCACCTGTAGTCAATAATGCTAATTCACCTTCTACACTACTCTAATCACTCATGTTTGTTCCTTTAAGGGCATGGTATCTACTCCTTAAAGTTAATGTTCCCCTAGGCCAAGAATTAGGCATGGTATCTACTCTAATTCGTTTCTTTCCTTAAGTATTTAGTATGGTATCTACTAAGTTGCACTTAAAGAAAACATAGGAACAATGGAAACGAACAAACACTCAAAGTTCTAGAAATTGGTATCAGATCTAGATCCTTCAAGTTCATTAAACCAAGAACCCCTAAAGATTCTTGTGTTACAAGTTATGAGCACGAGATACGGGTCGTCTCTATGCTCATATAACAGATTCAGTTTTATAATATGCAAACTTGATAATCTCATGTTCTGCATGCCAGTCGACTTGCTGTCACTCTCAGTCGACTGCTCTTAGAACTTCTGAACAAGTTTGATTCATATTATAAATCTATACCAATACAATCAGGTTTAATCAATAAGTAATAGTGTAGCGTTGAGAAGAATATAAGCATTACATGACTACGGTTTCAATCTACCCAACTATGAAATTAGTTCCACATAATAAAACTTTTATTGACTAACAGTTTCGAATACATGATTAAAATAAAAAAACTAGAAAGAGAAGAAATAAACTAATGATGTTCGGCCCGAGAAGTCGACTTGCTGTCACTCAGTCGACTGGATCATTCCTTTCAGTGTACTTGATCTCCTTTCTTCGATGCTGATAGAATAATGCCTGTTGGTTGACGATTGATGATTCAAAGATTAAGTGATACTCTCAACTCCTTATTCCAGCATTTTTATAATTTCTTTTGCCCACATCTGCAGATTTCAATTCTATCTCTTTACACATCAGATATAGATCTGAGTCGATCTTCTCACTTGCCAATCCTGGTTCTCTATCTTGATTAATTTAGAGTTGTTATTCGCAGGCAACCTGGGTTTGGATAACTTAATCTTGCTTTGGATTTAGATGAGGATGATTCTTCAACTGTTCTTATCTTCTAACTCTGCTGAATACCAGTCGACTGGTTTTGTAATTAATCGACTATGCCGAGACATCTGTAGATTCATAATTCATCAGTCAGGTCGACTGATTTTGGAGTAAGTCGACTGTACTGAGCAGCTTCATCCTCTCTGTCCAGTTGCCTGTTTGAAGAACCAGTCGACTTATGCTCTGCAGTTTCTGTGTATCATCCTCAAAATCCTGAATCTGCTTCGTTTTGCTGTTTTTAGGCTGTTTCCTATGGAAAAGAGAAAATAAGAGTAAAATACCACATATAGACCATTTAAATATCCAATTGCAGTAAGATTACTGCTCCTAAATGTGAATATTATTGGGTTCATCACAAAGGTATCATCTGACCTAGTGCGTTGCCTTGGGGAGTGCCAGTTTTGTTGGTGAAGAAGAAGGATGGTTCGATAAGAAAGTGCATCGATTATAGAGATCTGAACAAGGTGACTATCCAGAATAAGTAACCTATTCTGCGGATCAATGATTTATTTGACCGACTTCAAGGAGCAGTAGTTTTCCCTAAGGTTGACCTTCGGTCGGGTTATCAGCATGTTCGTGTTAAGGAAGAGGATGTGCATAAGACTGCATTCCGAACTCGACATGAGAATTACGAATTCTTAGTTATGCCATTTGGAGTGATGAATGCACCAGTCATATTTATGGATATGATGAACAGGGTCCTGTGACCATTCATCGACTCTTTTGTCGTGGTGTTTATCGACAATATCCTGGTATATTCCAAGTCAGAAGAAAAGGATGCTAAACATTTGATAGAAGTGTTGAATATGTTACAGAAGCAGAATTTATATGCCAAGCTATCCAAGTGTGACTTCTGGAAGTCCGAAGTCACGTTCCTGGGTCATATCCTTTCTAAGGAGGGAGTTGGCCACTAATCCGCAGAAGGTAGAAGCGGTGAAGGATTGGCCAAGACCCGCATCTGTAAAGGAGATCAGAAGTTTCCTGGGTTTGACCGGTTATTATCGGCAATTCATTCAGGGTTATGCTCAGATAGCCATGCCACTCACTAGACTTATAAGGAAGAATGTAAGTTTTAACTCGACAGAGCAATGCGAAGCAAGCTTCCAAGAGTTGAAAAAGAGGTTGTGTAACCCCCGTTCCTGCAAATACATATTTTCTTAATATTTTCTATATTTTGATTATTTATAAATTCATTTTTAATTTTAATTCAATTTGGACCTTCTATTAAAATCTTTTTCGAATAATAGTATATTTTATCTTTATTTTCTATTTTTAATTTATCGACTATTTATATTTTAGCCCAAATCTAATATGTCATTACTATTGAATTTTTATGAATTCGTTGAACTCAAATCTTATTTTGACCTTCTTATTATTATCATTGTTATTGTTATTATTAGTATTATTGTTATTATTGTTGTTATTATTATTATTGTTACTATTATTATTATTTCTATTACTATTATTATTGTTGTTGTTGTTACTATTATAATTATTATTATTATTTTTATTGTTGTTATTACTATTATTATTATTATTATTATTATTATTATTATTATTATTATTATTACTACCGTTATTATCATTATTATTATATTATTATTATTACTAGTATCAGTATTATCTTCGTTATTGTTATTATTTGCAATATTATTATTTGGATTATTTATATTGTTATTATTATTATTTTATTAAGCCTAAAACCCAAAACCGAAGCCAATTCTCCTATTGGATCCTAACCGAAGCCCAATATCTCTTAATATTATATATATATTCTATATTAACACTAAAACCCCTAACCTAACCCTAGTCCCTATTCAACGCCAGCCGCCAAACCCATCCCCCTCTACTGTTGAAACCTTTCCCCTACCCTGTGCACCATCCCCTACAACCGCTCTCCTTCTTCCTCCGTCCAACCTATCTGCGAACCCATCACCCTGATCCCCGTCGCCTCCCTCGCCCTCCGACCTCCTCCGCCTGCATCCTCGACCCCATCTCACAGTCATCGCCTTTCCTGCATCTTTGTTCTCCTCGTCGCCAGCCGAACCCATTGTCACCCTCATCGACCATCTCAACACCACCCTCCAGTCGTCCTCAACCTCCACCTTCCCAAGCAGTTTTCACCCCCTTATCGACTGCCGTGTTTCCACCCCCTGAACTCACTGCCTTCGACCTCTTCTTCTCCTCACCGCCTCATTGACTACCGATCATTGCCATCGTCATCTTCCTCTACCAACAGCCCATCCATCACCTTGCACCCCCGATCGACTTCACCTTCATCATCCGCCGACTACTAAACCCAACTCCTCGTCAGCCTTCATAGCCCTATTCTTCTTCTTTGTCACCTGAACACCGCCATTCAACCCCTCATCTTCCTTCCCCTCTTTCCCCTATTCACCACCGACCCGCACCACCCCATCGAGCTCCGCTAGTTGATGCCTAGTTTAGTTCTGCCACCAACGTCAGCCAGCCACCATGCACATCCCCACTGTCGAGTCGTTGTTTTCCCTCTTTCCTTTCGCTGTTGGGTGTTCGGAGGAGAGGGGATCAGCAATTGGTGTTTGGTGTTTTGTGAAGGGGGGATTTCCTGTTTGGAGTTTGTGAGAAGGGGATTGGTTGTAGGTGTTTGCTGTTTTGGAGGGGTGATGTTGTGGATTCTTGCACGTTGTTTGCACGTGCGTGCGTGGTTCGTGTTTCGTCGCCGGGGATTCTCATCCGATTATTCTTGGTATTCAATTTCATCATTTATAAGGCAACTCCCTTTCCTCTTGAATTGCTAATTGTACCAAATTCATGTTTTTATTGAAGTTTCGCAAGTAGATCCTAATCGTTTATCATATCATTGTATTGATTACCTTTCGTTGGGTCTATTGAGGGTTTACACGAGCAAACCCCAATATTCTTGATATCGTGCCTTTATTGAATCCAAAGATTGAATCTTTCATGTATTCATAAAGTATCGTTAAAAGGGTTATGCATATGGTCACCACACAATTAAATTATTGTAGAACTAATTGCTAGGTTGTATGTTTGATTGATTGATTGTTGTTTGGTTGGTGTTAAATTAGTGTATGTATGTGATTTTATTTTTATTTATCATGCTATTACACCTTTCTTGATGATTACATAATTTATTGACTATAGAATTGATACTCATCATGTTTAATTAATTTATTTAATGAAAAATACCCAAAACCCTATCTGTTGCTAGCTTTCTATATATTGTTTGTTATTTTCAACCCAGTAAATGATCTAAAGATGAAAAACTTTCTGAACAATAATTGCAGCCTTATCTTTCTAGTTTCCAGAACATCTTGCATTTCAGAATTCCGACTTGTGTAGCAAAAGTTATGCTCGTTTTACTACTGCTGTGTTTTTATTTCTAGAATTTCAGATTCTTATATGTTTCATGTTTAATCTATTAAAAGGCTGATCTAATATTAAAATTTTTCTCTGATAATTTCCAGATTGTTCCTTAACATGTTTAGGAGTCTAATAAATATTTTTATTGAATTTTATTTTGAGTTTTTGCTGATTCTAAAAATATAACAACATGATGTCAAAATTCTGCCTGAACATGAAATTTGTAAAGAATGTTGTGTTTGGCCTAGCTACTGTTATCGGATTTTGAACTTTAAATTTGAGTTGGAACTGTGTGGAAGTCTAGTTTTCAGAATTTCTGCCGGTTTCAGTTTTCGAGTTCTGAAACAGTGGGAAATTGTATTTTAGTACAGACTACTCTTATTGTCCAGAATTTTATATTCCAAAATTTAATAGATTAATTGTTCCTATATCATTATATTTCATGAATTAAAGTGTGTATGTTGCATTGCATGATCCTAATGTCTTATTGTCATCATTCTAATTGTCATATCCAAGTTATCATCTCATTGTTCCTGTAACCCTTATTCCTGCTAATAAGTATTTTTTGTGTACTTCTATATCTTGATTATTTAAAAATTTATTTTGTGCTAAATTTGTTTCAAATTTTTATTAAAGTGTTTTTTTAATCGAAAATTTTATTCATTTCGAATAACGGGGTATTTTGATCTGATTTCTATATCTTATTGATCGACAATTTATATTTGAGCCTAAAACAAATATATTATTGTTATTGGATAACTTAATGAAATTGTTAAACCCGAATATTATTGTGCTGTATGATTTTATTATTTTATGATCAGAATAATTAATTGTTATTTTCTTGATTATCTATTTAAAATCCATCTATCAAATTATTTCATTATTGTACTTGATCTAAATTTCGTGGTGAACTCCAATTTACTTTTCAAACCCAATTGATATTCTCTTTATTGTATTAATCATTTACCTATTTGAATTTAAAATTTTGTTCACAAAATTCTTTGTTCTTCTTGACGAACTATTTTCTTGTTGATCATATTTTTCTGTTATTTAATTGTGAGTAATTTTATTTGAACCTTATTGTCTTCAAACTCATCTCTTATTAAACCTAAAATCCAATTGCAGTTTGTTTTTCAACCCAAACCCACTATTATTGGAGCCTAACCCATTAACCCAATAATCTACTTGTATTCTATAAGTACAGCCCTAATACAATTCCTAAAATTTGCACAATTTTGAACCCTAAGAGCCGTCCATTCTCTCTCCCCTTCCATCGACTAAACACCCCAGACCAAATCCCCTCAACCCAGTCGCCCATCCTTCCCCGACCGAACTCCGACTACCCTCCATCGATCCCCACCCCGATCTCCTCCTCCCGGCGCCGCCCCAATCTTCGAGCTCTGCCCAGACCTCCAGACCCCCTTCTCCCGCTGTTGTTCCCTGTTCAGATCGACAAGTAGACCCAAATTGCCATCGTCGCCGTCTTGTAGCCGCCGCTACCGCCGTCGAGCCGAGCCTCGCTGACCGTGCCTCCCTTTCTTCTACTGTTGCTGTTACTGCTCATTCTTGCTGTTGATGCTTTGGGTTGCTTTGTTCTCTTAGATGTATTGCACATGTTATATTGTGCTAGTTCATGGGTTCGTTGCTTCGGGATCCTTAACCCGTTATTCTTGGTATTCGTTTTCACCGTTTATAAGGTAAGTCACCATCCTCTTGAATTATTAATTGTATCAAATCAAAGTTTTATTGAAATTCTTGAAAGTAGATCCTATTCGTTGTCGTATCACTGTATTGATTATCTTCATTGGGTCTATTGAGGGTTGACACGAGCTCACCCCAATATTTTTGATATCGTGCTGCTTTGATCTAGCATACATCGTATAATGATGATAGGAAATTTTCATGCATCTCATACCACAAATAAATTATTATAGAAATAATTGTTAGGTTGATTGATTGTTGTTGGTTGATGATCAATTGATGTATGAGTGTGTTATAGTTTTATTCATCTTGTTTTTGCACCCTTCATGCTGATTAAGAAGTTCATCGACTAGTAGAATTGATACCCAGCATGTTTAATTAATTTATTTCAAGAAAACTACCCAAAACTCTGTATATTGCTTGCTGACCTGTATGGTGACTTCTATTTTTGAACCAGTAAATGATCTTAAAATGAATTACTTTCTGAATATGAATTGTAGCCTTATCTTTCTAGTTTCCAGAACATATTGAATTTTTAAATTCCGAGTTGTGTAGCAAAAGTTATGCCCGTTCTACAACTATTGTATTTTTACTTTCAGATTTTCAGATTCTTACATCTTTCATGTTTAAACAGTAAAAAGGCTGATCAAAATTTAAAATTTTGCGATGAGAATTTCCAGATTGTTAGTAATCATGTTTAGGAGTCTAGATTATATTTTTTATGAATTTTTTATTCAGTTTTTGCTGCTTCTAAAATTATAATAACGTGATGTCGAATTTGTGCCTGAACATGAAATCTGAAAAAAAACATTGTGATTGACCGACCTAGCTACAGTTGTCGGATTTTGAACTTTAAATATGCGTTGGAACCATGTGGAAGTCTAGTTTCTAGAACTTCTGGCGGATTCACTTTTTGATTTCTGAAACAATGGAAAACTGCATTTTTGTATAGACTACTCTTGCTGTCCAGAATTTTACTTTCAGTTTTAATAGATTAACTATTCCTATATCGTACTATTGTATGAATTAATGTATGTATGTTGTATTGCATGATCCCAATGAGTTACCATCATCTTTCTAATTGTCCTACTTCATGTTACTATCCTATTATTCCCATATTGACACTATCGTTCACCGAAATGCCCATTAATTGCATATTGTTGCATTGATAAATAATTAACAAGCTAGGGTTTAAGGGTTGACTTTAGTAGTGGACAATATAGGGACTGTACTTAGAGGAGGGACCCGTGTTTTCCTAAACATTTTTTCGGCTTTTGTTTTATCGAGTGATTGTGGTTTACGATGGTAACCCAATCTATCGTGTATTGTATCGTTGCTGATAACCGTACCATGCATTCAATATTGATTATTGTTGCCGAGTACATGAACTATAAAATCCACCACTAAGTCTAAATGTAACTGGTTTGTATGTAGCAACCATGTGGTAAATAAATTGGACGCATGAAGTGCTACATTAGTTAGGATTAAAATGATTAATAGACTTAAGAGTTGCATCACATTGACACTGCATATTGTTCATCATTGTTCTTATTGATATGAATATTGGCTAAGTGTTATTGATATTGATCGTTGATTATTGTTACCGAATATTGAATCATTGTTTATAGTCATTGCATCGATTATCATGAAATTGATTATTGCTATCGTGCCATGTTATTGATTCCTATTGATCCATTAAAATCATTGTTATACTGTTATTCCATTATTCTCTGCTTTCTCTACTTGCTGTCCATGAATTGCTCTAAGGACAATTTTTCTTCTCTTTTTAGATGAAGTGTTCATAGGTAATGATCGAGAATTGCTTGCTAGAATTGGAGAACAAACATTCTCAAGATTTCAATGCTTTTTAATTGCTTATTATTTTATTGAACTATTGTATTTGAGAATTATTACTATTGTGTTTGGGATATTTTATTGTATTGGGCATATGTCACGGATTTTATTATTGTTTCCAGACAGTGAATTATTTTCAAGTATTATTATTCATTAGATTATTATTATTGCCTGCGCAATTGTTCTGTATTGATTATATTGTTTTGTTAATTGGATAAACATCTTATGGGTGACGTTAGTCATTCGCTGGGCCAATGTCATGTACTCGTATTCCGTATTTCTGGGAAGCGAGGCGTGACAGTTTCCCTATTGTTGCTATCGTTCATCTAATATCTCAAATTGTATATTGTATTGTTGCATTAATAAAATAATTAACAAGCGGGGGGTTTAAGGGTTGACTTTAGTAGTGGAAAATATAGGGATTGTACTCGGAGGAGGGGCGCGCGTTTCCCTATTTATCGGTTTATCGGTCATATCGGTTATATTGGTCATATCGGTCATCAGTTGATTGTAGATTACTGATTATAGTATCTCAATTGATTCGGTCATCGGTCATTAAATCATCGACCATTATTGTATATCATTGCCGAGTACATGATCTATAAAATCGGACACTAAGTCTAAACGTAAATTTTTTGTATGTAGCAACCATGTGGTAAATAAATGGGACGCATGAAGTGCTGCATTAGTTAGGATTAAAATGATTAATAGACTTAAGAATTGACATAACATCGACATTGCATATTGTTCAGCATTGTTCCTAATGATATTGATTATTGGTTAAGTGTTATTGATATTGATCATTAAATATTGTTATTGATTATTGAATCATTGTTTAGAACTATTGCATCGTTTATCATGACATTGATTATTGTTATTGTCTCATGTTATTGATTCCTATTTATCCAATGAATTCATTGTTATATCGTAATTCCATTATTCCTTGCTTTCTCTACTTGCTGTCTATGACTTTCTCTACTTGCTGTTCATTGTTAAATATCAATTCATCTCCAAAAAATACCAAAATTGGTGGGACTGCTGTAAAAGAAGCATACAAATTTTAGCTTAAAACTTCTTATATTTTGAAATGAATGAATTTTCCAACTGAACACAAAATTCATGAAACAGAACCTACAGACAGTTCAATATTTTCCTTACAGAGTATAGATGTAGCATTTTCTAAAAATTTTAAAAATAATCAAAAAATTTTGAAAATTTGGAAAATTGATATAGACATGTAATAGAACCTACAGTCAAAGTTTCAACTCAAAATTCATGAAAGAAAAGGAGATATTCTTTTTAAAAGTCAAACATGCTAGATTTAAACAAAGCAGAAAACTTATCTTATACCAGAAACATGTTATAATTTAATAAATATCAAATCATATTCAAAATTTATGAAATTTGTTGGAGTTATTATAGAAGCCATAGTATAATTTTCATCTCTAAATTCATATTGACCATTGTTATGGCTAAAAATGTGATTAAATTGAGACCATTCAAACCGGGCACGAATCTTAAAGATTTCAGGGATAAAACAGTAATTTCCACCACAAACGGGTTCGAAATGGGAACTGGGTCTTTTTTCAAAGCTCAGTAACCCGAAAATGGATCTGTCTTATTGGGTATGGGTAGTAACCTGTTAGAAACCAATCCAAATATTTAAAGAGTAATTCAAATTCGTGACTATCTTTAAGAAGCGGTTTAAACTGCCTCTCTTATCATGAAACAAGTTTAAACTCTACATCTGATCCAAAAACATCGACACATAGAGATAAATGATTATCTGTAAATTGTCTTTTAAGGCGAATATAAATACCCCTCTCCCCCACCATAACAAGGTAATCAATATATTTTTTCACAAAACACTCTTTCATAATCTTCCTGATTATTGACTTGAGCATCGGAGGGTTTGTTGCCGGGATCAATCTCGGTGTATCGAACTTTTTGCAAGTTAATGGCAGCGGTGAGAAATAGTCAAATGCCAGCCAGAAGTCAACATGTTTGCTTTATTTGTTTCCAAAAGAATCCACAAATTCATCTGTTCGCTCCCACACCAAAATCAACAACAAAAGATTGGCGCCGACTGTAGGAAATAAAAAAAGCAATCCAACCTTACTTCACCTGTGAAGTTAGTTTCCAAGCCATACCTCCGAAGGGAAAAGGAAAAGCAATGGCCTCTAGACGTAGAGCCACTCCTTTTCCTCCTCTTCCTTTCCACGATGTTCCTTTTAAACTCGACCGGCAAGTTCAGCAACCGTAGCCTGAACAGCCTCTTTCCCAACAGCTGCCTCCTCAGTAGGCCCCTCATGGGTCTCGGGGGGCTGCCGTGGGCGACTCTCGTCGAAGTCATCCCAAGCAACACACTCATCATAACCATGTCTTGGTTCATAGTGCTTCCTCCGACTCCATGGCCACCCACAGTCCCCCAGGGCCGCGAGATCGTCGTCAGGTCATTGTCGACCGTCAGTCGGGGATAGATCTCCAAACTCGCTTGAATGAGAGGCAAGCCGCTGAGGAAATCCCTCACCATGAGCACCAAAGGGCTCCTAGTGGACGGCCCCCCCCACAGGTCAGGGCCTAGAAGATCGCACTGCCCTAGGAGGCGAGGAGAGTCCCCTCCCTGCTGTCGCCGAAGAAGTCGTACCCCGACAAGTTGGCCAGCACCGAGGGACCACCGAGATGAAGCGACTGTCACTCGGGCAGAGTTCCGAAATTTCAAAGAGGACATTCTTCGGGCCCTCAATATCACCACTAGTCATGATTGCCGCTCACCTAGCCCTCGCCATGCTGCAAGTCATCATCAACACACACCTAGCCCTTGTCGCGTCGCTCCTCATGAAGGAGAAACCCAAGGGTCAATTAGATCCCACCGTCGGGAAGACTCAGTCCATCGCCGTCTCCACGAGATGTCGAGGTGCCTTGGCAGACTAGACAAAGAAGAAGAGTAGCGAGCGAGGAATTTCCGCCCAAGCAGGCCTCCATTCTCCAGAACCATCATGGAAGCCCCGGTCCCAGAAAACTTGAATCCCCCTCACTTTGAGTCTTACAATGGGGAATGTCACACCCCGCTTTCCAAAATACGGAATACAAGTACGTAATGACGGCCCAGCGAATGATGTAAACACCATCCATAAGCGGTGCCGGTCTAACTCAACAATATGAACAACAAACATAACCATGTAAGAGAATATAATCACATGAATCAAAGAAAAACTACAATAATCAATGAAATAATCCTAATCATAATATCCAACATAATATTCGATATCTGGAAAAACAAACTCTGGGACAAAAGCCCAAAACAATGTACAATATCAATGACAATATTTAAAGGGAAAAATAGAATAAAATAATTCAAGCAATCTATTATTGGACTCCATCTTCTAGAATCGTTGTTCACCAATTCCTTCTGGTAGTGTTGCTTCAGGACCTGTAAACTCGTGATCTAAAAATAGAGAAAATAATATCCTTAGAGCAAGTCATGGACAGCAAGTAGAGGGAAACAGAGAATAATAGGAAACATGGTATATCAAAAATAAGGGATGGGATCAAAGTCAAGGACAAAGACAAAGATTGGCAATAGTGTCAAAGGTCTATATTTAGTCAAGCATTAATTAATAATGTCAATTTAGGTTCTAGATTGATGACTGTATACGGGATCAAGCATGAAATGTCAAATGCAGGTTATTAATCATTTTATTAACCTATCTAGTGTACGTACTACTGCGTCCCATTCCATAGGTTCGGCAAATGCAAACACTGAACGTTTTGGACTGATGGTGAATTCACGAATCGTGTACTTGGTAATAAGATGACAAGATGTCATGAAAGCGTGACCCCACAATGACAAGCATTTCTCCACCTTCCATGTAATAAACCATGTAAGCAAGAAGGCCTTTACCGAGTATAGTTTCCGATTGTTTACTACCAAGTCAACCCATTATACACTGGCTTGTTAATAATTTATTTCATACTATGTGAGCATGCAAGAAGGTTTCAAGGTTGTATCATACTAGGTGTGACTAATTCTACTCGTTATAGACAAAGCAAGAAGCAAATATATTAAATCAACACAAATCATACAATCTAGACAGTAGGACGTTACTACACAAAAAACAGAGATTCCCATTAGTACAGAAAAGAAAATATAGATTCGTCAGAAGTTCTAGAAAATAGACTCTCTATCGGTTCCAATGAATATACACACGACATAAAAATATTACAGAAACTACAGAAGCATTTCTTTTCAGATTTTATGTTCAGGCAGCAGGTTATAGGTTGTGTTCACATACATGTTTCAGGTTAGAAAACTCATCAATTAAATCTAGAAAAATTCAGGGTGATTCCTAAACATGTCTAATATTAGCCATATTTTTATTTTATTATTAACATGTTATGTTTACTAATAAATCAGGGTGATACGCATGAAATTGTGAATGTGGAAATCTGAACCTAGCAGTAATAAAAGACTGATATCTAAGAGATTATAACTCGGAATTCAATTCCGTCAAAAGTTCTGGAAAACAGACTCATGGTGCTACAATTCATATTTACAAAGTTCTTTCAAACTACCACTGGAACAGGGTCGAAATTCTGATACAAAAATCAGTAAACAGCAGGCCATAAAATAACTTAATAAGAATAGGCAATAATTTCATCATACAATCATATGGTTCATTATAAATAAATAAACGAAGTGCTTGATGAATAACATGCAATTTCTAGATTTATGATGTAATTTACAATCATGGTAATCAATTCCTCAAATAAAATTCAATAGAAAATATTCAATTCACCAAATAATTCTATAACATGGATGTAGTTATATTTTTCATGTGTAATGTGCATATGCAATGTGAAACAGGGACTAGGATTTGGATCAAAGATATTGGCATGATGTCAATAATATCTTGGGTTAGCTCGTGTAAACCCTCGATATACTGAATGGAATTTAAATTGTATAACAATATGATAAAAGATCTACTTGCGGGGATCAACAAATTCTTGAACACAAACAATAGAGGGGTTCAAGAAGAGACTTTCCTGTTAGATGATAAATTCGAATATAAAGAATAATGGGATGAGAATCCCGGGCGACGAACCACGAACGACACACGCGCAAAAGCACGTTCAAAAAACATGTGAAGAACACACAGCAACTCCCCAAACAGCAAATCCACATCAAATCCCCCATTCTCTCCCGAACAACACACAGTGGCAAGGACAGAGAGAGAGAGCAACGGAGACTGCGGCTCGACGGCGGCCTGTGCACGGCGACTGGCACAGCGAAGGAAGGCAGGGGTCCCAACGGCGGCCGACAGGGCGAGGGGATGGTCGCCTGAGGGGGTTGATCGGCTAAAGGCGACAAAATAGAGGAGCTCAGGGAAAAATAGGGGAAGTCAAGGTTGGAGTCGATCGGGGTGTAGGGCTGCCAAGGGCTACGGTGGTCGACGGGAGCACATGGCAGGCGGTGGCAGGGTGAGGATGGGGACGAGGTGAAGATGAGGACGACGAGGCAATAGAGGAGTGCGGGAAGAGACAGGGAATCGGAGATGAAGGTGGAGTTTCTTCGGTGGTTGGATGAGAGGGTGGCGACGAGGGCTAGGGGGAGCAGGAGCGGGTCGACGAGCGGGATGGAGGTTGTGGTGGTCGGAGAGGACGATCTGAGCGACGTCGGTGGGTTCGAAGGGAAACTGAGAGAGTTGCGATGAGGCGAGAGCGGCGGGAGGTGAGCGAGAGCAGCGGGAGGTTAGGAAGAGAGATTATAATTCGGGTTATTAATTAATTAGGGTTTAGGGAGTATTTATATAGGGAATTATATGTTGGGTTTTGGGTTGCGGGTTAACGGGTATAAGGTATGGGTTTTGGATCCAAAAAGAGAAAAATGAATAGAAATCTGGGATATGAATATAATGGATCAATATGAACCCAAAACACAAAAGAATAAAATTAGTAGTGAGCCAAAAAATGCGGGATTTATGGCAAAAGAGTACAAAATGATCAAAAGAGAATAAATAAGCCCAAAGAAAGTAAGATTCACTATTAAAAGAGATTCGAATACAATAACCAAGAAAGGAAAAAATTACAATAAAATCCAAAAATAGAAAAATAGGGGTTATAATCCTACCCACCTTACAAGAAGGATTTCGTCCTCGAAATTTATACAAGTGGTACATAGGGCGAACCTCGAAAGGAAAGAAAAACAAAACACAACTACTCAAACAAATGATGGAAGTTCTCCCGGGTCTCCTCCTCCAACTCCCAAGTCAACTCTCCTGGCGAGTGAGGATTCTAAGAAACTCGGACCAGTTTGATAACTCTGTACTTCAACACCTTCTATCGACGGTCTAAGATAGAGACTGGCTGAATCTCACAGGACAAGTCCGGCCTCACATACAACTCTGAGTAGTCAAAAACATGACTGTCATCCCTGATGTATTTCCTGAGCTGAGAAACATGGAATACATCATGGACTCCTACTAAAACTGGAGGCAACGCGAGCTTGTAGGCTACCTTGCCCACACATTCCAAACTATTGAATGGACCGATGAACCGGGGACTCAACTTGTCCCAACCTCCAAATCGGATAACACCTCTCCATGGAGATACCTTGGGGAACACATTATTGCCTGCCACAAACTTTAGAGGCCTTCGACGACAGTCCGGCCACTTCCTCTGCCTATCCTCAGCTTCCTGCAAATGCTTCCGAATCTGAACCACGACATCAACTATCTTCGTGATCAACTCAGGCCCCAAAAGTTTTCTCTCGCCGATATCATCCCAACATACCGGCGATCTACACTTGCGCCCATACAGAGCCTCAAATGGTGCTGCCTTGAGACTCACCTGATAACTGTTGTTGTATGAGATTTTTGCTAAGTGCAGATGATCATCCCATGAACCTCCAACTGAAGATCGCAGGATCTTAACATGTCTTCTAGGGTCTGAATCATTCTTTTCGACTGCCCATCTGTCTGTGGATGGAACGCTGTACTGTAGCTCAACTTAGTACCCAAGCTCTTCTCCAGACTCTCCCAGAACTAAAACCTGAATCTCATATCTCTATCTGATACGATGCTGACAGGAACTCCATGCAGTTTGACAACCTCCTGAATATACTTCTAAGCCAAACTCTCCATGGACTGACCCACACGGAAGGGAATGAAATGGGCACACTTCATCAACTGATCCACCATCACCCAGATAGCATTATGACCCTTGGGACTCCTCGAAAAAGCTATCACAAAATCCATCGTGATATTCTCCCATTTCCACTATGGGAATGGAAGAGGTTGCAACAGTCCCGTGGTCCTCTGATGCTCTGCCTTCACTTGCTAGCAAATCAGACAGTAAGAGACAAATCTAGCCACAACTCTCTTCATACCATGCCACCAGAAATGTTGCTTCAGATCCCCGTACATCTTAGTACCACCTGGATGAATAGTACCACCTGACTTGGTTCTTTAGTACTCACTCTGCATTAATTTTTGAGCATCAAACAATGAGGCGGAGTATGAGGCTCTCATAGCCGGTCTATGCCTAGTGGGCAAGGCCGGTGCTCAGCGCATCAAAGTATTCAGTGACTCATAGCTGGTGGTAAACCAGGTATCGGGGGAGTATGAGGCCAGGGATGATTGCATGTCAAATATTTTTCCAAAGTCAAGGAACTGCTAGCTACTTTCCAAGAAACAGATTTCCAACGATTCCCCCAAGAGGAGAATGGGCAGGCAGATGCCATCTCAAAGTTGGCATCCACTTTCCTCCAGGGGCTTGAACATACTGTTTTGATAGAAGTCCTTTTGAGACCTAGCATCGAGAAAGAAGGCTCGGAACTAATGGAGATACTACCCCTTGTACTCGGGGAGAACTGTAATGCCCCGGATCCCACTACCGGAAATCCGTAACACAAACCAGAATCTTTTCCTTCAAATACATCTCAACACAGTAATTAAAAACTGTGTATTGCAGAATAAAATCATTACACCATCAATTACAATCATTATCTGTTCTTGAACAAGGAATACAAATTACATTAAAGTATTACAAATATTATTTTGTAACAGCTACCGTCTGCCACCCAGAATGATAGTCAACGGCTTTCTACTGGAACTCCACTGAGTGGTCATGCTACTTCCCTGAGATGCGCCTTGTAGCTTGAATCTTTCGCTATGCTACTCTGATATTCCTGCACCTGCTCGAATGGTAAGTAGGTATATTGCTACTCCACTTGGATGCCTTGCTTGTCTTGAGTCCTCCGTACTCACGACCCGATATCCAGCACCTAATTAAATGAGGACGTCAGTACGTATACTGACGCAAGGCTGGTAAGAAAATAGCAATTCTCCAACTTCACAACCAAAATGTTGAAAGAGAAAAGTGTGCAATTGTGTAACTAACTGTGTATGACATGATCATAGAGTCAAATGCAAGAATTCAATTGAATGCAGATGCACTTGTTCTAATGCATTCTGGACTTTGAGGAAAAACATATGCATCCCATACTAACACCCCATATCCAGCGATTCAAGGATTAAACCCTCGATATGCATTATATTCTTGTACTTGTGCTGTTCCTGACATCTACCACATGACTGATGAGGGTGCAATTGATCGGTCTATTCCACCAATACAATCACTTAGTGGTATCTCCGTTTACCACTAGTGCCCGACGCCCGGACCTCACTCAAAAGTCAGTAACGAACTCAAGGTAGCTTACCAGCGCACCATTGGTTCTGAAAGCTCATAGGGTCGCAACCTCATGGCCCGTTCGTGTCTACTAACATAGAACCTAACGGAAGTATAGGGTCCATTCCCTAGCACCTACGGGAGATCCACCCGTTCTTATCATGGGTATTTGAGGAATCAAAAGATCGAGATACACAACCCTTAGCATATCCCTATGACAGGATAGTACAACAACAACACCACCTATTTACTTGCCTCTCAAGCGAGGTTAATAATACAGTTAAATCCTGTCTAAGGATGTCACTAACCTAGGTAGTTATAAAGTTACCAATGTTCATTACCTGCTAAGCATTTTCCCAGACTTACTGATCTCTACAATGTTACTTGACCCGACCTATTGGCTCAAGATTTCGGTGATGCGGTCTCCGTCGCTCACCACTTCCCTTAACCTGAATCTCGTCCTTGCTCACGTCCCGTGATCAGCATTCATTAGCTAACGGTCCATCGGCGCACGTGGAGGGACTTATCCACGATTCTTAAGATGGAAGTAACCGTACAAACTTATTGGGTCGGTAGCCCTAGGGTACAAGTCACCCTAGACACTGATAATTCATCGTACAATCACAACCCAACATGATGCCATAAAGATTTAGGCTCTAAGAAACACTTCAAGACTAACGTTATAACTTATCAATATGGAAAAGTTGTGTTTCTTACTTAACTCAACCCAAACACATATAATGTTTTATGTTGCACTTTCCAAAATTCATATCAATTCATATATTCACCCAAATCTTGTAAAACCAAATTCTTTAGAAGGTTGGGAATCCCTACTACAATTTCCTCATAAGACTTGAATACAAATTTAGTTCATAACTTAGTGTAAAACTCTTTCAAACATTACTAATTAGATTTCATCTAAACTGAACATGTAGTATTCAAAATTCAATATCAAATCATGTTTAACTCCAAACTGTATGAAACTTGAAATTTCCTGTTCTACACATAACCAGGTTCATCCTGATCCAATATTCACATTCAGTTTCAAAGTATTGAGTGAGGTATGG
The DNA here is from genome assembly GCA_017893485.1 of Hemerocallis citrina. NCBI lineage: Eukaryota > Viridiplantae > Streptophyta > Magnoliopsida > Asparagales > Asphodelaceae > Hemerocallis > Hemerocallis citrina. Next base: position 383,298,785 of record CM030358.1, on the reverse strand, counting down.
TACTTTAAAGATGAAGAAATTTTCATCCTGCAAGCAGAAATACTGCAGACTAGACTTCTGTTGAGTGGGTTTCTACAAATTGATTGAGATATCAAAACTACTCAAAAAAATCTAAAATTTGATATACTGAAACTCGACATATACAAGATACTACACTTAAAATTCTAATATCAAATTCATCACACATAGTGAGATATAATCTATCAAGGTTGCCAAAAAAATCAAATTTGAGCAGACTGGCTGTTCTTAACTAGCAGTGAAAATATATAGCTTATGTATAGCAATTGATGTCCAAATATTGTGAAATTTGTAACATAAGTTAACAACATATACAACAAGCTCAAGTTTTAATTTCAACATCTAATTCATCGCTAATCTCCAGATAAGGCTACTCAAAGTTGACTAAAATTTCAGCTTTAATTAAAGGCAGTATATTTGACTGTTTTAACATAGGTTAGTTTCAGGGCCAATTCGGGATATTAAAACTTCCTAAAAAAATCCAAATTCTGGAATTAAACAATAGACATATACATGAAGCTACAAAAAAATTCACCATAAGATTCCAAATATTGATGGAGATATAATTTTACAAAGTTCATTCATTTCTCAGAAATAGACCAGTTTTCTGCCGAACCAGCAGTGGGAAAATAAATGGTTAAATATATGAAATAAAATCAAAAAATTATGAAACCAAAGGGGAAATACTGTAACTACCGTTTTCGTTCTTTTCATTTTTTTCCTATTTTGTAATACTTTATTTGTAATTGAATAAAATACTTTATTTTTTTGATATTTTAATTAAATTTTTTCATGAAATTACTCTCATTATTCTTGTTGAGCCATTTTCTTATTGAACCTATTTTTAATTTAATTGTGCATATTTTATTTGAACCCTATTGTAGCTAATTTCATCTCTTTTTTAACCCAAAACTCAATCACAATTAATTCTTGACCCAAACCCACTATTATTGGATACTAAACCATTAACCCAACATCCTAATTGCACTTTATAAATACAATCCTATAGCAAACCCTAAAATCACACAATTTGAAACCCTAATTAACCGTCATCTCTCTCTCTCTAACCTTCTCTCTCGCCGATCTCTGAGTTTCTCGCCCATACTGTTCACCCACCTCCACCAACTCTGGCGCCACCCCATCTTCATCTCCGGTGACCCCCCCGGAGGCCGTCGCCATCCTCCGTCGAGCGTCGCCGTCCTCCATCGAGCACCGCCTTAACCCATCGTCATTAGACCCCAACCCGAATCCCTCTGATGTTCCCTTTCCCTTCGAGACAGCAGTAGCACACCGCCACCGCTCGCCGCCTATCCAGTCGATGCCGTGCTGTAGACTTGCTGTTGCTATTGCCGACCCCTTCGCTTTTGCTGCCATTGCTCTGTTTTGCTGTGGTTGCTTTGATTCTTTTGCACGTAGTTTGCACGTATTAATTCGTCAGTTCGTTGGTTAGTTGCTTTGGGATTCTCATCCTGTTATTCTTAGTATTCAAATTAATCGTCCATAAGGCAAGTCAAGTTTCCTCTTGAATTGAATCTTGTATCAAATTCAAGTTTTTATTGAAATTTTGCAAGTAGATCCTAATCGTTTTTTCGTATCATTGAATTGATTATCTTTTGTTGGGTCTATTGATGGTTTACACAAGCTAGCCCAATATTCTTGACTTCGTGCCACTTTTGACACCAAAGATGAATCTTTCATGCATTCATGTAGAATTGATATTAGGGTTATTCATATAATCGCTACACAAATAATCTATCGTAGAAACTAATGCTAAGTTGTATGTTTGAATGAACGATTAATGTTTGGTTGTTGTTAAAATAGTGTATGTATGTGTTTTAATTGTATTTATCATGCTATCACACCTATCATGCTGATTATAAGATTTATTAACTATAGAATCGATATCCATCATGTTTAATCAATTTATTTCAAGAAAATATCGAAAAACCTGTATGTTGCTTGTTGTCTATATTTTGCCTCATATTTTTGACCCAGTATTTGATCTCAAAATAAATAACTTTCTGAATAAGAGTTGTAACCTTATGTTTCTAGTTTCCAGAACATCTTGAATCGCTGAATTCTGAGTTGTATTGCAAAAGTTATGATCGTTTTACTACTGCTATATTTTTTATTCCAGAATTTCAGATTCTTGGATGATTCATGTTTAATATGTTAAAAGATTGATTTAAAATTAAAATATTGCTCTGAAACTTTCCAGAACATTAGTTAACATGCTTAGGAGTCTAATAAATATTTTTGATGATTTTATTATTGAGTTTTTGCTGATCCTAAAAATATAATAACTTGATGTCAAAATTCTGCCTGAACATGAAATCTGTAAAGAATGATGCGTTCGACTTAGCTACTATTATCGGAATTTGAACATTAAATATGCGTTGAAACAGTGTGGAAGTCTAGTTTTCAGAATTTCTAATGGTTTTAGTTTTTGATTTCTGTAGTAGCGGGAAATTACATTTTTGTCTAGACCACTCTTGCTGTCCAAAATTTTATAATCCAAATTATAATAGATTAATTATTTCTATATCGTAGTATTGCATGAATTAAAGTATGTATGATGCATTGCATAATCCTAATAACTTATTGTCATCATTCTAATTGTCCAATTTCATGTTACCATCCGATTGTTCTCCTATTGATACTATTGTTCGTCTCATGTCTCAAATTGCATATTGTACTGTTGCATCAATAAATAATTAACAAGCCGAGGTTTAACAGATTGCTTAGAGTAGTTGATGATATAGGGACTGTACTCGGATGATGGTCCATGTTTTTATTGTTATCGTTACTATGTAAGAAATTATACCATGTCCCGTGTTATTTGTTGTGCAATCTAGCTACCTAAATAAACAGATAAACTAGACACAAATTATAAACCTCGCAAGTGTACGAATCGTTTGGAAAAGCGTAGCAATAGCAAGGGTCGATCCCACAGAGATTGTAGACGTTAACTTACTAATCAATAAAAAGACTAAGAATCATAAGGAGTTGTTTTAAAAGTCTAAAAGAAATAAAAAGATTAAAACTAAATTAAGAAGTGTTGAATCACAAGTATTTATGAAGTAGTTGGGTTTAGATATCCACCAATAGTCAGTAATGCTAGGTTACCTTCTGAACTTCTTCTTATTACTCATGTTTGTTCTCTTCAAGGGTATGGTATCTACTCCTTAAAGTAATGTTTCCCTAAGCCAAGAATTAGGCATGGTATCTACTCCAATTCATTTCTTTCATCAAGTATTTAGCATGGTATCTACTAAGTTGTACTTAAAGAAAACATAAGATCAGTGGAAACGAACAAACACTCAAGGTTCTAGAAATTGGTATCAGATCTAGATCCCTTAAGTTGATTGAACCAAGAACCCTTAAAGATTCCTTGTTACAAGTTATGAACACGAGATACGGGTCGTTTCAATATGCTCATATAACAGATTCAGATAGATGGTAATGCAAACTTGATATTCTCAAGTTCTGTACGTCAGTCGACTGGCTCTCACCTCAGTCGACTGCTCTCAGAACTTTGAGAACAAATTTGATTATCATAAATCTATATCAATTCAATCAGATTCATTCAATATGTAAAATAGAAGATTTCAAAAGAATATAGCATTACATAACTACGGCTTCAATCTACCCAACTATGAAAGTTCAACATAATAGTACTTTTATTAATCAACAAGTTTGAATACATGGTTAACATAAAAGAATAGGAAAGAGAAGGAATAAACTGATGTAGTTCGGTCAAATAGGTCGGCTGGCTGTCAAACAGTCGACCGGCCGTTCTTTTCTTAATGCTTGATCTCCTTTCTTCTTCTTCTATGTTGCTGCCGTGCTGCACTTTGTTGATGGCTCTGGAACTTTGTGATTCGGTGGTTTAGGAACGTGGGAGATGGCCCGAGAGAGAGAGAGAGAGATTTTTGCTTCTTTCTTGATTGGTATTTATAGAACAAGAGAAGAGAATTAGGGTTTGTACTTTTTGCAGAGAAGTCCTCTTCTATTGTTATTTCTTTCCTTATCCTCATCAGCCGTTTATTTCTTTCTCTTTTTCTTCTTTCCTTCCTTATCTGCTCACCACGTGCTTCTTGCTTTGATTGTTTGAGAAGTTGTTATTCGCAGAAAACACCTGGGTTTGGAGAACTTAATTTTGATTCGGATTTGGATGAGGATGCATCTGTTCTTATCTTCTGACTTGCCGCATACCAGTCGACTGTCTTGGGGAGCAGTCGACTGTGCCGAGCCTTGTCAAACTCTCTGCCCAGTCGCCTGGTTGAAGAGTCAGTCGACTGGTATCTGCTGTTCCCTGTATATCATCCTCTCAGTCTGTATTAGTCTGGAATCTGCTTCGTCTTGCTGCTTTTGGTTGTTTCCTATGGAAAAAGAGAAAAGAAGCGTAAATACCACATATAGAGCATTTAAATGTCTAATTGCCTTAAGATTATTGCTCCTAAAAGTGAACAATATTTGGTTCATCATTATTATCGTTATCGTCATTGTCTAAGAAATTACACTATGGCCCGTATTCTTATTGATATCGTCATCATACCAAGTACACGATCTATAGAATCTACCACTTGAGTCTAAACAAAATTGACTGTATGCATCGAACCTGTTGTATGGAACATATGGGACACAGCAGTACGTGCATTAGTTAGAATTTAAAATGATTAATAAACTTAAGAATTTCCACGACATCGACATTGCATTGTTCATCATTGTTCTATTGATATTGAATATTGGCTAAGTGTTATTGATATTGACCATTGAATATTGTTATCGATTATTGAATCATTGTTTATAACCATTATATCGATTATCATGATTTTGATTATTGTTATTCTCCCATGTTATTGATTTCTATTGATCCATTGAACTCATTCATATATCGTTATTCCATTGTTCTTTGATTTCTCTCCTTGCTGTCCATGACTAGTTCTAAGGAAAATTTTTCTCCTCTTTTTAGATAGTGTTGACATGTAACGAAGGAGAAGTGCATGCTGGAATTGGAGAACAAACTTTCTGAAGATTTAATACTTTCTAGTTGCTTATTGTTTTATTGAACTTATTGTATTGAGACTTATTATTACTGTGTTCGGATTTATTATTGTATTGGGCTTATGACCCGGATTTTATTATTTGTTTCCAGACATTGGTTTATCATATTTGAATATTTCATATTACTTCATTCCAAGTACTACTTTTCATGAGATTGTTATTATTGCTGTAACCCCTGTTTTCATTAATACGTATTTTTAAAGTATTTTTTTTTCCGTATTTAAATTCTTAGTATTTTATAACTATTTCCCCATAATTGATTTTATTGTTTAAACTCTTTTTAGAGCCCAATTCTTTATTGTAAACCCAAGTTGTATTCTGGTTTTATTAATTGTTAATATGAGCCCAAGTTTACATTTTGATTTTATTATCTAATTAATGTGAGCCCAAATTTTATTTTAATTTTATTATGTATTATTTTGAAACTCAATTGTTATTCTAAGCCCAAATCCGTATTTGATTTTATTAAATTAATTCGAAGCCCAACTATTTACTTGTTATTTTAAGCCCAATCCCATATTCTGTTTCATTTTATTATTATATTTAATTTGATCCCAAAAGATCAGCTCAAAATCCTAATTATTTTATTTAAATATTTAGAGCCCATTTATTGAAGCCCAAATCTAGTACCCATATTTCTACAGACATATTATCCTACTCCTATCCGTATAGAATTTATTCTCTCCCCACTATTCTGTCCCGTTCTCCAACTCCTCCCCACTCCTCAATACCCGTACCAGCACTTTCTCCCATGTTCTGATAACTGCCCTACTTCTCACCCCCACTAACTTCTTATTATATTATATTACAAACTCCCTACCCCGTTCTCTCTCTCTCCCATACTATCCCCTCCCCCTCTCTGTTTCTCTAACAAAACAGAGAAACCAAACAAAACAAACCCAACAACCAGAACCCAAACTCTCCCTCCTTCCACTTCGTCATCTCCACCCCGCACCACCGTGCCGCACCGCCTTGGTCACCAGCCTTGAGCGCGACGCACACATCCGGTCGCGCCTCCTCACCACCCCGTCGTCTCCAGTCGAAGCATCGCCAACCAGTCGCTCCACCTTCCCGCTCGAGTTCCGTAGCCTTGCCGCCAGCATCACCAGAGCGCCGACAGACCCCGCCGAAGCACTCACACCATTGCTCAAACGCCGTTCATCTCCTCCGTCACCCCAGATCAGAGCTTCGCCACTCCGCAACCCCGCTCATCTCCCCTCGCGATCTCAAGCCGCCATTACCGACCACTTCAAGCTCCACAGTCGTCGGCTCCTTCCCCGTCCCCCATTCCTGTGCCGCACTCCACCGCTCAAGCCCCGACCTCTCGCTTCGTCCTCCGCCAACCATCATCTTCCTCGAAGCGTCGTCCTCGCCTCTCCCGAACTCCGCAGTGCCCTGCCCCGCCGCTGTCTCCATCTCCCGCTCACCTCGCCGTCGAATCACTGTCCTGTCCCCGCCGCTCGCTTCATCGACAGCCACAACCTCCCGACCATTCTCTTCCTCCGCTCGAGCTTCCAATCGAGCCCGAAGCTTCCCCAGACCCCATCGAAGCCTCCACCTCCACCCAGTCGCGCGCTACACCGTTACTCGCGCCGCCGCTCGACCACCGCTCCCCACCAGCGCGCCGCTTGCCCGTTGCTGCTCCCACTCTCGCTCAGCGTCAGCGCCGCTCCCCTCTAGTCGCACGCCACAGTCGACTTCCTCCTCGTCGAAGCTTCCACCGCTCCCGCTTCGCTCCAGTCGCGCCAGTTCTCTCCCGCTCGCTCTCGCTCTCTCTCTTTTTTTCTATCTCTCTCTCTCTGTTCTGAGATAAAGAAGAAGAAGGAGAACAGTATTGGGATTGTTGCTGTTGTTTTGATGTTTGGGGATTCACTCGATTTGCTGTTCGGGGGTATTGCTGTTTGGGGGTATTGAGTTGTGTTGGTGTTGTAGTGGAGTACTATATTGGTGTTGGTTTGCCCTGTCTTGGAGTTTGTGAAGTGAAGCTGGGGTTATTAGTTTACTATTTGGTGTTGTGAAGTAGAAGATTGGAGTGGAGTGTTGACTGTCTTGGAATTTGTGAAGGAATTGGTGCTGTTTTGGAGAAAGGAGTTGTTGCTATTTGAAATTTTGCTATTTAGGAGTGGACTGCTATTTGGGAGTTTGCTTTAGGAGTTGCTAATTTGGCATGGCTGCCATATACATATCTCGCACTTGTTCTGCTGCACGGGATACTGATCCCGTTATTCTATCTTTGAATTCATCGTCATCAACTAACAGGCAATTGTCTCTTGTACAATTTTATTGTTCTAGTACAAGCCTTTGTAAAAATACCGCAAGTATATTATTATTGACTCCAATTCGCATTCATAAGTCGAATTGATACCCGTCCATACTTAACCCGTCGATCTGTATTCACAAGTGATCGTGAATACCTTGTTATCATATACATGACACGAACCCAAAAATTAATACACATATAAATACTCTTAGAAATATACATGATGTTGTGCATGAATTGCTTGTTATTAGGTTGCATGTTGTTATAATATTTCTATTCTTGTTTATGTATTATGCATGCCATTAGTTGCATCACATGTTTTATAAGTCCTGAAATATGTTTCCTACCTCGTATAAGTCTTGATATTTGATCTTATCATGTTACCCTTGCCTTGTTACCCGTCCCTGTTGTTGCATGTAGTTATGGTTCATGTTTGATTGTAATTAAAAAGATAACAAGCCGGGGTATAAAGGAAAAAGATTTAGTAGTGGACAATATAGAAGAGCGTACTCGGTCGGGGGCTCGTGGTTCCTCACTGCAAATTTGTAAGTTACAAGTTACAAGTTTACTGAATTACAGGTTTACATGTTCACGTTACAAGACACACTAACTACATGTTCCACATTGCACGTATCTTGATACAAGATATACTTGACTCGACTTGACTTGACTTGACATGACATGACATGATTTCCGAGTACGTGACCTATAGAATTCACCACTAGTCTAAACGTTCACTTGATTGTGAGTAGCAACCATGTAGTATGGGATGCATGAAGTGCTACCTAGTTAGGTTTATAAAAGACATGACATGACACGTACACTTGCATGATCCGTTTACATGTTACATGGTTATGATGACTTGTTTACTTGTTTACATGTTACTAGTTCATGTTGACACATTTACTTGCTTACTCGTTTACATGTTTCATGTTCTTATGGATTAATTACTTGTTTATATGCATGCTATTTGTTCCATGAGGCCTTGTTTTTGATTCTGTCACATGTTGTATTTGGTCTATTATATGATTCTTGATTCCTTGCTCGTTTTTCCTGCTTTTGTTTCATTCTATTTTTGTCCCGTAGCTTGTACCACTTGCGGCCCGTGACTTGCATTAACGGGTACCACTTGTTTCTTTCCTTGTAATAATATACTTGTAGGCCCAGATGGAGAAATACCTGAAGGTATTGCCGAGCAGAGATTCTAGTCTTGTTTAGTTTCATGTTATTTTAATTCATGTTTATTCATGTAATTTTGTTGTAATCCGGGCGTGTTTGACCCGTAACTATGTTTCTTTCCAGTTGTTGGTTATGTTCATGCAATATGTCATGTACTTTGTTATCCTGTTGTGATTTTATATGCTTTCGTGGTTGAAATTATTAGCTTGTTGTGGAGTTAAATTTACAGCTTATGAATGATGTATCTGCATCATTCGCTGGGCCTCGGTTATGTGCTTGTGTTCCCGTATTCTGGAAAGCGGGGCGTGACAATTGCCTCCACAATTGTTTTGTATTGATTATATTTTTGCGTTGATCGGATAAATAACTTATGGATGACGTTAGTCATTCGCTGGGCCAATGTCTTGTGCTCATGTTCCGTATTTTTGGGAAGCGAGGCATGACAAATACTCATGACATATACAAGAATCACTGATTAAAATCTCAGTTCTTAATTCATCCCCAATCTCAAGTTATGCATCTTCAAAGTTCAGACAAAACAGAGCTTCACAGTTTCTGTTTTGAGATTGATTGTTCATCACCTCCGAATTTTTATGAGGTATCAATTCAACTCGAAAAAATATGAAATAATTCATGTATGCTCCTAACATCCTCTAGTTTATGCCAAATTTATTTGGTCATCAAATTCGTTCACATGTTCATCCTAGGAATTCACAAGCAAATGTTCCTTTACATGAAACTAGGGTTTTTACCTACGTAGTTCAAATCTCCCATAATAACTTGTAAACAAAACTCATCATATGTTGATTGTGTAGTCATAGGAGAGAGTTTAAATCCAAGAAAACTCAAGAGGGATTCAGGAACCCAATCAAGAAAGAAACTATCAAACAACACACACAAAAAAAAAGAAGTGGAGAAATCCTTACTTTGAAATGAGTTAGAGCTTGAGTTTCCTCCTCTCTTGCTTGGTAGCTTTTCTTCCCCACCTATGTGTAGTACTTCTTGATGAAGACCTGGACATGGCCTCATTTCCTTTCTTTTTTCTTGATTAGATGCCCCCCCCATCTTATTTTTTTTCTTTTTACCCAAAACTAAAAAAGAAAGGTTTAAATTGAGTGAAGAGAGTGAAAGAGATGGAGAATGAGTGATGGAGAGTGGTGAGATGTGGAGGGGGATGGTGTGGCCGGCTAGGGTTAATGGAGAGGTGGAAGGCAAGGGTTTGGCCAAGTAGCCATGACCAAATCCAAAAAAATAAGTAATTACTTAATTACTTAACCTTAGTAATTATCCCTTAATCTATTTACCATGTGATGATCCTGTAGCTCTTAAACTCTAATCATAGCTTAACTTAGTTACCTAATTTAATTTATAGGATTATTGGATGCTAGGTTACATACAATATTTGTATGTACGATCGGTTATTTGTACAAATACAATATACCATTCATACCCTTAAAGTCAAATTATATAAATAATTCTCAAAATAGTATTACAATTTAAAATAATATTTATTATTTCGGGATATTACAAGAACTGGATGAAGCCCCTGCTCAAGTTTCTCAAAGACGGAGTCCTCCCTCTAGACCCTAAAGAGGCTAGAAAGTCAGAACTAGAGGCGAGCGATACACGCTCATCGAAGTGGTCATGTACAAGCGCTCTTATACTCTAGTAGACGGCAGACCCTACATGAGATGCCTTTCTTCGGAGGAGGTCCAGGTATGCTCTAAAGGAGGTCCATGAAGGGATAGATGGCGCTCATTTGGGAGCAAGGTCCCTCGCCGGCAAAATCCTAAATCATGGCTATTTTTGGCCCACACTCCTTAGCGATGCCAAACAGCACGTTCGCCAATGCACCCCTGCCAAAAGTTCTCAACAATTCAGTGCTTACCACAAGCCCAGCTGTCCTCCTTATCTAGTCCGATCCCTTTCACAATGTGGGGGGTGGACTTGCTCGGGCCATTCCTTCCAGCGCATGGCCAACTGAACTTCCTTGTCGTTGTGATCGACTACTTCTCCAAATGGATTGAAGCCGAGCCTTTAGCAAAGATCACAGAGAACAGAGTCCAGTAGTTCTTTTGGAAGAACATCGTCTACAGATTTAGTATGCCTCGAATCTTAGTAACAGACAATGGGATCCAATTCACAGGGGAAGCCTTTCGCAATTTTGGTCCGGACCTTGGTATCCAGCAAAGATTCTCCTCAATATCCCACCCGCAATCCAACGTTCAAGCAGAGAATGCCAACCGGCAAATTCTCTCCGGCCTAAAGAAGAGACTCGACAAGTCTGCCAAGGGATTATGGGTCGAGCAACACCCCAATGTACTCTGGAGCTACTGCACTACTAAGAGAAACCCAACAGGAGAATCTCCCTTCAACCTTACTTACGGCTCAGAAGCTGTCATCCCACTTGAAGTTGGGCTACCCTCTTCCCGCTTGAATGCCTTCATGAAGAGTAAAATTCGAGCCAACTTTGGGGCAACCTGGACCTCATCGATCAGATTTGAGAAAGATCCTCCATCCTTCAAGATATCTATCGGTGCAGGATCGAGCAGTCCTAAACAAGAGAGTCTGCCTGACAAATCTCATAGAAGGAGATATGGTTGTGAGAAAATTATCAATTTCATTCACGAGAAAGAAAGGAAAACTATCTCCTAATTGGGAAGGGCCGTACAGGGTCCCCAAAGTTGTTCGCCCTGGCACTTGGCACTTATCAACTTGAAGACGTGGGGGGCAAGAGAGTACCAAGAACATGGAATGCGGAATACTTGTCGAAGTACCAAGAGGGTGTTCAAACACCGCTCCAAGCAACTTCTACCTAAAGCATTTCAAAGTTAGTTTTTTATTCTTATTACTTAGTTGATTTTTTCAAATGTAATAAAGGCTTGCAACTCAAAAGCAGCCACTTAGTTCTTAATAAAAGCAATTTACATTCCTAGAAAACCTATTGTCTAAATGTTCTGGTTGTCTTACCCCAAAGCGTACACTCCAAGTACGAAAACTCTTTTAAACAACAAGTTCGAAGTCCAAAACTTGGTTCGATGTCACTTTAGCTGTTTGCGAACAAGCAAGTGCGAAGTAGCTCACCATTCGAAATTTCTCCCACAACTGTTGTTGAAACTCTGTTAAACAATAAGTTCGGAGTCCAACACTTGGTTCGAAGCCACTTTAGTCGCTTGCGAACGAGCAAGTCCAAAGTAGCTTACCAATCGAAATTGCTCCCACAACTGTTGAAACTCTCTTAGCCGACAAGTTCGGAGTCCAATACTAAGTTTGACGCCACTTAGCCGCTTGTGAATGACCAAGCGCAAAGTAGCTCACCATTCGAAATTGCTCCCACGACTGTTGAAACTCTCTTAGATGGCAAGTTCGAAGTCCAACACTTGGTTCGACGCCACTATAGCCGCTTCCGAACGAGCAAGTGCCAAGTAACTCACCATTCGAAATTGCTCCCACGATTGTTGAACCTCTCTGAGACGACAAGTTCAGAGTCCAACACTTGGTTCGACGCCACTTTATCCACTTGCAAACGAGTAAGTGCGAAGTAGATCACCATTTGGAATTGCTCCCACAACTGTTGAAACTCTCTTAGACGACATGTTCGGAGTCCAACACATGGTTCGACCCCACTTTAGCTGCTTGGGAACGAGAAAGTGTGAAGTAGCTCACCATTCAAAATTGCTCCCACAACTGTTGAAACTCTCCTGAATATAATTGTTACCAAACAATTAGAGAAACGACAAACTCTTAAGCCAAAAAACATTGTTTGTTCCACAAGAAAAGAATAATTACAAGTGTTATTGGTCGAAAGAGGCTCGTTACAAGATCGAAAGATGCAATCAAAAAAAACATTGCTTGAATACTACAAATATCTTATTCTGCTAAAATTAGGGATACAAGTCTTATTCAAGATTAAAACCTCTACAAAACTACAAAAATGCAATTTTAACTCTTCCTAGGAAGTGGGACACTCCAATTAAGCGATGCACGAGGACGAAGAGCGCCATGTTGCTCCCTCATTGTCTCCAAAGAAATCTTTAAGCCTGCAAAATGAGTCATACCGTTGGGACCCGCGGGGCTAGCGGTCCTTCCAACCGAGGCCCCACTTGATAAACTAGCCATGCCACTTTGAGCATCCCCAGGGTGCTGCAGAGGCATGCAAAGATGAATAACAGCCACAAGAAAGTTTTAAGTCGTGTTGATACACAAAAATACTTTATTACTAGAGTAAAGATACAAAAGCAGTGGTCAGTCTGTTATAAGGTATGGATACAAGAGTATTCAAAATAAAAGAAGACAACAACTAAAAAACGTGGCGTAGATGCAAAAGAGGTCAAGGGACCACCTCGGTAGACGTCTCTAGGGGGAATGTGACCTCGCGGCCATCTTCGTCAATCGCCTCTGGTACCTCCACCGCAGCCAACTGAGGGTCCGCAGCAACGTCCTCCGCCTCCTCCTCTTCTTCTTCTTCTTCTTCACACACCTCCTCAGCTACTAGAGCAGTTTCACCTTCAAGAAGGTTGTACAGGCTGTACCCCAGGCCGTCGAAGCCAGAGGCATGCGCCTCTACGTGCTTAGTGCCCGAGCATAGGACTGCTCCATGCTCGAGCACAAGTGCAAATTCGCTTCGGCCATAACCGCCTCCGCAGCTGCTTCCATGGTTGCCTCCTTTTCCTTCGCTGCGTCTTCAGCAACCTTCGCATCCATCTCCCTCTCCTTATCGGCTCTCTCCCTCTCCTTGTCTGCCCTCTCTTTCTCCAGAGCGACCTGTTTGTTCGCCTTCGCTAGGGTGGCCTCGAGGAGAGTAATCTGAGCTGCCTGAGACTCAGAGAAGCACTTCTCCGCCTCGAACATCTTCATAACCTTAGCTCACTCCGACCGATCTCTATCACTCGCCGCCCTGAGCTCCATCTCTTGCCCGGTGAACTGTTCCATCATGTGACTGAAGTGGTAGGTGATCTACAAGGACAAAAACGAGAAGAATCTTCTAAGTGTGAAAGTCACAAGAAAAATTTCTCATTCACAAAGAACGAGGCTTCACTTAACGACATAGTCGCTCTGGCTATCTCGAGGGCATCATCACTGGCCGTACCGGCCTTCATCGCAACATGATCCTTCACGGTTGGCAAGTGCCATACCGCTTGCATGCAGCTCGCGGAGTCTTGAAGGAAACCGTTGTGCTTCATCACGACCAGTCGGGGACGAAGAAATTCTTGTGCTCCGCGGTAAGAATCGCTTCTGCCACAGCAGTAAGAGGCAGGGCTTCGAGCGTCAGTGCGGCCCCAAGGGTGAATCCTTCGATAGGCGGAGCACTAGAGACAGGTAGGGCATGAGGGGCAGATTCTAAGGCCCTGATCATGCCACGTCGCTCGGAACCAAAATTTGAGCAAACGTGTCACCGAGTGTGAAAATGCGGCAAAACTTCGTCTCAAGATGCATGCCTGATCCAGATCGGCGGCCCAGATCACGCCACGTCACTCAGAACCAAAATCCAAGCAAATGTGTCACCGAGCGTGAAAATAGGGCAAAACTCTATCTCAAGATGCGCACCTGATCCAGATCACGCCATGTTGCTCAGAACCAAAATCCGAGCAAACGTGTCACCGAGCATGAAAATGGGGCAAAATGCACGTTTGATCCAGATCGACGGCCCAGATCATGCCACGTCGCTCAGAACCAAAATCCAAGCAAACGTGTCATCGAGCGTGAAAATGGGGCAAAACTCCGTCTCAAGATGCTGTAGCGTCCCGAATTCCTAACACAGGAACTCGTGACACACTCCAGGGTCTTGCTTCAAATGAGTCACAACACAACAAAATTCCCAGGAAATTAAAAACTTTTATTACATCGAATTGTTATTTCTATGTCCAATGATTACAACATTTACAATTAATTGTTACAACAAGAATGTAAAATAAAATTTGGATAGTAACTTTCACTTGGATGCTTTCCTCTGTTGGAGCTTTCCCGTGCTCCGAACTCAGCAGTCCTACACTGATAACTGTGGGCACGTCAGTTGATTATAACTGACGAAATGCTACACCTGTCTATCCTCTCTACGCCATAGTATAACGGTTACAACCTCAACAAACACAAATATTTGATGTAAAGAAAAAGTGATGTCAAACAAGTGTTGGTGTATGCCATGACCTAAACAATGCACACAATATGCACACAATGCTCCTAAAGCTAATGCACGCTTGGTTGAAAAATATGCATCCCATACTACACACTCCCGAACCAAACGACGTACTTCAATTTAATGGGGCTCGATCCCCCGCTATGCATCCTAACCTTGAGCTCTCTCTCATGTTTCTAATTCCAGTGATGGTGAGGCTGCAGGCCCCTGTTGTGACTCCATTCACTGCTGTCAATAGTGGTGTCCAGATCTCTTAGTTTTATCCACTATGCCCGGGATCTCAGTCACGGCTTTCACCTTCACGACTTTACTCACTGGTACGTTGTTTTATCAACGTCTCCCCGGACCTCACCAAAAGCCGATATATGGGCACAAGGGCTCCATTACCGAGTGATTAGAGCAACTCTCAATAGATTCTAGCTCTCCGGGACATCGTCTAATCCGTCTGTCCACATTGATCGACGAAGGACCTAACGGATATAGGGTTTCCCCAACTCTGCTACACTCATCCTTACACTAGAATAGAACTTGTAGTCGTGACGGCGTCAACACTCCAAACCTCCTCAAAGATTGTTACGGATCATAAACGCATTTCTGCCGATACAACGGAGCCCCCAACAGAGTTTCACCGCTCCCAGGGCAGCTCGGGGTCCCTGCCTGCATTAAACGAACCTAGAATTCGGTCAGGGCGATGACGCCTTGCATCCACATAACAGGCGAACACCCTCGCTAGTGCCTGTCCTTATATTCAAACAAGACTGGATCTTGTCATACCAAAGTATCAAGGCTACCCCACTCTAAGATTAAAGGTTAAGGTTGAATTCAAGATTTGTTTTATCGACCGACTACTCGAACCATCACTCTAGCCAACTCTAATTTATTTAGTTAAGTGATCTATCTACCATTTCCAAATCCCTAACTCGATAATCAACTTGCTTGCCATGATCAACTAGTTCAATTTCATTAGTAGATTCTCTCTAGTTAGTCATCTTTATCAAAAAAGACCTCAACCCATTTCACACTGGGACTCAACTAACCCTCTAGTCCAGCCCAAGAGTTGACCTGCATCGGCCTACACTTGGAAAGAACCCCTGGCAAATCATCCCCATCGATTACCGCAACCACATCATCTCTTGGAGTTTGATTGCAACCTCGGCCCGACCAACAAATAGCTTCCTGCTAAACTTAACGCTCCACGGTCCTTGACAGGTGGTAGCTCCAAACACAACCCATGGAATCCATCCATATATGGCAAGTACATCGGTGCACGAGTCATCTCCTCCAACGCGTTCGATGTACATTCTACCCGCCTAGATTTGTCAACAAGACCAAATCTTAGGGTCTCAACTTAACCATTGTATCCGAACAAGGTACACTACACTTAAAGTAAGTCCTAACCCACGAATACCCAAAAAAGGGGTTTTAAGAATCCTAAAAACAATAATTTAAGTTTCCAAACAGCAAGCACACACTTGGCATTCATGCCAAAACAGAGTTATTCCCGGTCCAGTTCCCTTGAGAAATCGCGATCGGTCACTCCCCATGCTTCTACTCAAAGTAGACAGCAAGTACAAGCACACAATGGACATGAATCTCATCCCAAAGTGGTCTACAATAATACCCCAACGTCCAATATAATTTTTACTTCAAACATTGAACACCGTTGTCTATATTGGGGTCTACAAGCAACGATGGGCTACTCTTAGCAACAAACTTTAGATCACTTAAGTCCTAACTCATACTCACATCCATGACATGTTTCTTGACCTCAGACAACAACTCTAAGCTAGTGAAGTACAAGTTCAAGCCCATTTCTATGAACATGGTGCAAACCAGTGAGCTCTATGTTTCACTGTGTTTCTGTCGTCACTTGCAAAAATTATATAAAATCGAATACTTGTCCAAATCAGGATTTATTTGTCATTCCACAAAGGTCTATGTGTCTACTAAACATTCATAGTTATAAGGCTCTTCAGATAAGGTCGTTTAGACACTCTCACGGGTCCATCTTTAATAAGTATACAGACTTCCAGAACAACAGATCAAATCAACATAGTCATGGGATAAAATCTACTTAAAATATCATATGGTGTCAGATCATCATGAAATTTTAGAATCTAGTTTCTGATACATGATGTTACAACACTCTCAGAAATCAGGTGATTCCACCAAGTAGATTTCCAATTATGTCCCTTTGAGTATCCTCCAAAAACAGGGCAGTAACAACAGCAGTTCTGTTTACTAAAATCTCTAGTTCAGTTTGCATGATTTTATTGACATAGCTACAGTGTTCTAATTCTCATGAAATTTATAACATAGGTCTTAGATACATCCAACAATGACATACTAAAATTTTAGATCAATCCCATAGGTATGCAGTGAGATACAAGTCATTCTTTCCACAACCATAACAATAAAAACTGCTTCTTTCTATTCTGACTAGCATGCAAGTTCGTAATTTATTTTAATAGCAGGAAAAATCTATAAAATTTATTGAAGTTGTACGACTATTTGATCATCTTCTAAAAATTTCAGATCAAAATACCAAGTAGTGTTCATGCAATGAGCTACGGACTGACACTCAAAATTAAGTCTTTTAATAAGATTTTTTGGTTTGGACTACTTAGCACAAAACGAGTTGTTCAAGTTCATTCTTAGGCATGCATGTCATTTTCCAGTCATCACAAACACCATTCAATCACAAAAACAAACATAAGGTTAGAAACACCCACCTTTGCTAGTAGCTTGTTCTTTGCTTGAAAGTCCTCCTTCTTGACTCTTCTAGAGCTCCTTGTTTCTTTCTCCTTGCTTTGGCTCCTTGTTCTTCTTCTTACCCCAAATCAGTAGTTAAGTGTGGAAGGAATGAAGTTTGGAGGTGTAGAAAAGAGTAGGAGTTGTAAGAGAGAGTGGAGAAGTGAGGGGTTTTTAACAACAATCCGGAGGGGGGGGGGTGTGGCCGGATGTTCAAAATGGGGAAGAGGGAAAACATCACCTCATGCATTGAGTTGGTTCATTTGGGAGGTGATGTGATGGAGTCTTACAAAAACACATCACGATGTTTTTGTTCAAAACCCTAACCCTAGTCTCATTTTCCCTCCTTCTCTCATGCATAGGCCGGCCATACTATGGGCTTGAACCATTTGATTTTTTACAAGTGTAGGTTAGTACATCTTGTTTCATTTGTGTTCACAAGTCTAACTCAAAAGACGTACATACATACATACATACATGCATATATATATATATATATATATATATATATATAAACATGCATAGTTGTATGTTGCAAGGAAAATAAATATGATTCTTCCAATCATAAGAAAAGTATAATTTTACAAATAGTAGAGCTTGGTTTGTTTATAAAATGCATTCGTCAAAATTAAGGTAATTACATCACTCCCTCCTTAGAATAGTTCTGTCCTCAGAACTACGCTTAGTAGGGAAAAACAGAAATGAAAAAATCACACAAACAACTCTGGGTGAGTCTCCTGCATTCGGCTATCTGGCTCCCAAGTAGCTTCTTCGATGAATTGACTCCTCCAGAGAACCTTGAACATCAGAATGTTTCTCAACACCTTCTCTTGACGATCTATTATTTGCACAGGTCGTTCTTGTAGGAAAGGTCCACTTGCAGGTCTTCTGGAATTTCGGGTAGTTGATGACTCAAGTCTGGCACGTACTTCCTCAGCATGGAGACGTGGAAAACAATATGCACCTGGACTAACTTATGGGGTAGTTCCAAACTATAGGTGGTTTTGCACTTCCTTTTCAAGATTTTGTATGGTCCAATATAGCTTGGGGCCAGCATGCCACTCCTTCCAATTCTAACTACGCCTTTGGTCGGCAAGACCTTCAAGAATACGGAATCTCCTTCCTCAAATTCTAGCTCTCTACGACGGGTGTCGGCATAGCTCTTCTGCCTACTCTGCGCGATCTGTAGCCTCTTCTTTATCAATTCAACCTTCTCCGATGTCTGTTGTACAATTTCTGGTCCGAATATCTCCCTCTCACCCACTTCATATCAGCATACGAGTGTCCTACACTTCCTCCCGTACAAAGCATCGAATGGAGTCATCCCGATACTAGCCTGGTAGCTATTGTTGTAAGCAAATTCAACCAGCACTAGGTGCTTCTCCTAGCTCCCTCCAAAGTCCAAGATGCATGCTCGGAGCATATCCTCCAAAATTTTGTTCACCCTTTCTGTTTGTCCATCGGTCTGTTGGTGAATAGCAGTACTGAAATTTGTCCTTGTTCCCAATGTTGTCTATAGACTTTTCCAAAATCATGAGGTAAACCTCATGTCTCTTTCGAAAACTATAAATACTGGTACACCGTGTAGTTTCACAATCTCCTGAATGTAGACTTCTACCAACTTCTCCAAAGACCAGGTGGTCCTTACCGGCATAAAATGTGCTAATTTCGTTAACCGGTCCACGACCACCCAAATGGAATCATTTCCTTGGGGAATCCTTGGTAATCTTGTAATGAAATCCATGCTGATGTCCACCCACTTTCACACTGGAATGGGCAAGGGTTCTAGTAACCCTCTGGGCTTCGGATTTTCTACCTTTACCCTCTGACAAGTGAGACATCTGGCTACAAACTCCGCTATATCTTGCTTCATTCCGGCCTACCAATAGAACGACTTCACGTTTCGATACATCTTCGTGCTCCCTAGATGAACTGCCAGTAAGGTGGTGTGTGCTTCCTTCATGATCTTCAACCTAAGGTTCTCCACCTTTGGCACACACAGCCGATCTCCAAACCATAACACTCCTTCTTTAACATTGAACTTGGGAAGTTTCCCTTCGTTCAGTAGCTCCGTGAGTGCTTGTGTCTCCGCATCGCCATCTTGACTCCTCTTAACTCGGTCCTTTAGTCTTGGTTGGACTTCTAATCGAGCTAACATAGCACTCAACCCTTGAGAAACCATTTCGATACCGGCCCTCCTTATTTCTTCTTCTAACTCCTTCCTCATAGTAGTTAGCATGGAAATGTTCCTCTTCTTGCTTAGTGCATTTGCCACAATGTTGGCCTTCCCTGGATGGTACTAATCTCCGGTCTGATATCTTCCAACACTTCCAACCATCGCCTCTGCCTCAGATTTAAGTCCTTCCGCTGATAGATATATTTTAAGCCCTTATGGTCTGTGTACATCTCCACCTTTTCTCCGTAGATATAATGTCTTCATATTTTCAAGGCAAAGATGATAGCAGCTAGCTCTAAGTCGTGAGTTGGATAGTTCTTCTCTTGTGGTTGGAGCTGCCTTGACCCATAGGCAATGACCTTCCCTTCTTGTATCAGAACGCATTCGAAACCCAAGTGAGATGCATCGCTGTAGATCACATACCCTTTATCTGGTTGAGGTAAGACCAAAACCGGTGCTGATATTAGTCGGTTCTTCAGCTCCTAGAAATTGGCTTCACACTTATCGATCCATTCAAACTTCTTGTCCTTCCTGGTCAAAGCTGTGAGGGGTACTGCAATCTTGGCATAATTCTGAATGAACTTCCTGTAGTACCTGGTCAAACCCAAAAAGCTCCTAACTTCCTTCACTATCCTTGGCTGAGGCCATTCCTTCACCGCCTCTATCTTTTATGGGTCGGTGGCCACTCCTTCCTTAGAAAGTACATGGCCGAGGAAAGCTACTTCCTACTTCCAGAATTCGCACTTGGAATGCTTCGCGTACAACTTGCTCTTGAAGCTTGCTCAGAACTGCAGACAAATGCTCGGCATGATCCTCCTCGATTTTTGAGTACACCAATATGTCGTCCATGAAGACCACCACAAATGAGTCGATGAATGGCCGTAGGACTCGATTCATCAAATCTAGGAAGACGGCTGGAGCATTGGTCACTCCAAGTGGCATCACCAGAAACTCATAGTACCCATGCTGTGTCTTGAAAGCTGTCTTTGGTATGTCTTCCTCCTTGACACAGACCTGATGGTAACTCGATCGTAGATTGATCTTTGAGAACACTGCGACTCCTTATAGCTGATCACAAGTCGTCGATCCTGAAAATTGGATATTTGTTTTGGACTGTGACTTTGTTCAATTCCCAATAGTCAATACACATCCTTGATGACCCGTCCTTCTTCTTGACCAATAGTACCGTCGATCCTGGGAATTGGATATTTGTTTTGGACTGTGACTTTGTTCAATTCCCGATAGTCAATACACATCCTTGATCACCCGTCCTTCTTCTTTACCAATAGTACCGGCGCTCCCCAAGGGGAGGCACTAGGCCTAATGAGTCCCTTCTACAGCAATTTCTCTATTTGCTTCTTGACTTCATTCTGTTCCACCGGTGCCATATGATATGGCATCTTCGATATGGGCCCGCTGCCAAGCTGGATCACGATACTGAACTCTACATTTCTTGGTGGGGGTAATCCTGGTAACTCCTCCAAAAATACGAGTGGAAAGTCTCATACAATGGGTATCCCCTTGACTTCCTTTGGCACCTTACACCCGGCTGTAGCCGCCAGAATACTTCCATTTTTCTTCTTCCCTTGAAACACACTCTGGTTTCTTGGGTATGGCTAAGGTTACCTTCTTCCCTTTACAGTCGATATTTGCCTTGCACCTTGACATCCAATCCATCCCGATTATCACATCGGCTCCCACCAAACCCAACTCCAACAAGTCTATATTCAAGGTTTCTCCTCCAACTTGGATCTTACAGCCCTTGTAACATACATCGGTAGTAAGAGTTGCCCCTGATGGTGTAGCTAGCATTAGGGCTAACTCAGGGGTTGCCTCCTGGGTGCGACTTAACTTCTTCGAAAAAGACTTCGACACAAAAGAATGGGAGGATCCACTATCAAACAAAACATTGGCTTCAATTCCATTGATTTCCAAACAGCCTGTTATAAAAAGAGTTACATTTCTTTCAACTTCCTTTTTTCAAGGTTCAAAATACAAAGGCAATAATAAAAGTTATATCCTATTCATACCCAAAATCACTCCTTCATCTTCTCCGACGTCTTCTTCTGTGAGTGCAAAGACGTTTCCCTGTCGAAAGGGACTCTTCCCCTTGTTGTTGGTCTTCGGGGTGGGGGTAATTGAATTGTCGTTCCTTCGCGGCTGGGGCAGTCTGTTCTATAGTTCCTCGCCTTTCCACAATTGTAACAGATGTGGAAGCTGGCTGCAACCTCTACTTCGGGCACTGGTTCCTCGTATGTCCTGCCTCTCCACATCCGTAGCACCTTACCGTCATGCTTGCACCATAGTTTACCTTTTGAAATTTTGGGCTGGGCTCCTGCTTCCTAAAATTGGCGGCTGGCATCGGTCGCTTCCCAGCATTCAAAGTTCCTGTCCTGCCTTGTGGTGGCTGGTTCTGGTTCATGTCCTACTCAGTTACTGTCGCCCTTCTCACGAGCTTGTCGAACCTTCGAATGCATAGGGGCACCACTCTCGATCTCAGTGTAGGCTTAAGTCCCTGCTCAAATCTCTTTGCCTTCTTCACTTCATCTTGCACCATTTCGGGGGCATAGCGGAACAATTGAATAAACTTGGTCTCGTATATCTGGGCTCCTGCTTCAACCGCGTTCATCTGCTCGAGCTGGTCTTGCATATCACAGACCTCGGATTGCAGCTACTGATACCTGCGCTGCAGATCTGTTATCCTTTCTAGGTACTGGTGCCTATGCGACGACAACCTCAACTTCCATTTCTGCCTTGACCTCTCCAGATTGGCCACCCTCCCCTTAATGGCACACAGGGCATAGGCACAATTCTCAAGGCGGTCCTCGAGTTGTTCATTGCTCCACTTGTACGCGGCAAGCTCACGGGACAGCTGGGCTACTGCCCTCTCATTGGCAGTGGGTGGTGGAGGTGGTGGAGTCTGAGCAGCAGCAACTGGGTTGGAGGTGGTGGAGTCTGAGCAGCAGTGACTGGTACTATTGTACCATTGCCATTTGCCCATCCATTCAAGCCTGGCATCAAAGCTCGTCATCTGCTAGTGGAAATATGGGAATCAGCTCAGATACAAAAAATTATAAAGCCTATTGTAAAACTGAAGTATCAATATGAATTATAATCGTCTACTATCTGACAAAACCCAACTCTCGCATCGCATCCAAGTCTAATCTCCTTTGCTGTTAGACTACAATTTGAAGTAAGCTCTAATATCAAATATGTAGCGCCCCGAATTCCTAACATAGGAACTCGTGACACAGTCCAAGATGTTCCTTCAAATGAGTCACAAACAACAAAATTCACAAGAAATTAAAAACTTTTATTACATCGAATTGTTATTACTATGTCCAATGATTACAACATTTACAATTAATTGTTACAACAAGAATGTACAATAGAATTTGGACAATAACTTTCACTTGGATGCTTTTCGCTGCTGGAGCTTTCCCTTGCTCCCAACTCGGCAGTCATGCACTGATAATGTGGACACGTCAGTTGATTATAGCTGACGAAATGCTATACCCGTCTATCCTCTCTACGCCAAAGTATAATGGTTCCAACCTCAACAAACTAAAATATTTGATGCAAAGAAAAAGTGATGTCAAACAAGTGTCGGTGTATGCCATGGCCTAAACTAATGCACACAATATACACACAATGCTCCTAAAGCTAATGCACGCTTGGTTGAAAAATATGCATCCTATACTACACACCCCCTAACCAAACGACGTTCTTCAATTTAATGGGGCTCGATCCCCCGCTATGCATCCTAACCTTGTGCTCTTTCCTGTTTCTAATTCCAGTGATGGTGAGGCTGCAGGCCCCTGTTGTGACTCCAGTCACTGCTGTCAATAGTGGTGTTCAGATCTCTTAGTTTTATCCACTATGCACGGGATCTCAATCTCGGCTTTCGCCTTCACGACTATACTCAATGGTACGTTGTTGTATCTACGTCTCCCCGGACCTCACCAAATGCTAATATATGTGCACAAGGGCTCCATTACCGAGTGATTAGAGCAACTCTCGATAGAGTCTAGCTCTTCGAGACATCGTCTAATCCATCTGTCCACATTGATCAACAAATGACCTGACGAATATAGGGTTTTCCCCAACTCTGCTACACTCATCCTTACACTAGAATAGAACTTGCAGTCGAGACGACGTCAACACTCCAAACCTCCTCAAAGGTTGTTACGGATCATAAAGGCATTTCTGCCGAGACAGCGTAGCCCCCAACAGAGTTTCACTGCTCCCACAGGCAACTCGGGGTCCCTGTCCGCATTAAACGAACCTAGGATTCGGTCAAAGGCGATGACGCCATCATCTCCTTGATAGGCGAACACCCTCGTTAGTTCCTGTCCTTACATTTAAACAAGACTCGATCTAGTCTACCAAAGTATCAAGGCTACCCCACTCTAAGTTTAAAGGTTAAGGTTGAATTCAAGATTTGTTTTATCGACTGACTACTCGAACCATCACTCTAGCCAACTCTAATTCATTTAGTTAGGCTATCTATCTACCATTTCCAAATCCCTAACTCAATAATCAACTTGTTTTCCATGATCAACTAGTTCAATTATTTATTTATTTCCAAATCCCCCCCGACCCCCCCCCCCCACAAAAAAAAACAACTCATTTATTTATTTAATTATTTCTCTCTCTCTCTCTCTCTCTCTCTCTCTCTCTCTCTCTCTCTCTATATATATATATATATATATATATATATATATATATATATATATAAAATAAAATACAAAGAAAGCTATCAAGTGGCTTTCCTTCAATCCCCCCATAATCAAAGGCCCGGATTTAACCTCACAAAACACATTTTCTCTCCAAAAGTTTTTCCCCAAAAGTCAAATTCAAATCCCCCCCATAACAACTCCTTTTTTTATTTAATTATTTCTCTATCTCTCTCTCTCTTTCTCTCTCTTTATCTCTCCCTATATATATATATATATGTGTGTGTGTGTGTGTGTGTGTGTGTGAAAATATGGACTTTTATTTACAACTAATTATTGCCATAGTATTCAAATTTGAGTACATAATTGTTGATTTACTGTTTACAAGGCTTTTCATATGCTTTATCGTTCTGAAAAGGTGCCATAGGCACGTGCCCATGGGCAAAGCTAGTATTAATATATTATATAATTTTATAATTCTTCCCCCCTCAGATTCTCTCTCCCCCCGTTTCCCTCTCATATCCTCTGTTTCATTCCTTAATACAGAGCTCTCCCTCCTCCTCGTCTTCCTCGACTCAAAGCCTCGTCATCACCCTCCGCCGCTACTCCTCCTAGTCATCCCGCTTGAGCGTCACCACAACGACCCCAATCGCCATTACCATCATCGTCCCTGAGCCATTGTCGTTGCCTCAGTCCTTACCACCTCGACTGCACCCTTGCCTCCTTGCTGTTACTCTGCCCACCACCACAGTACCATCGTGCTGTTCCTCGTCGACCGTCACCCCTATTCCTTCCTCCTCTGTCCCACGTCTCCTCGACCGCAAGCTAGTCGAGCTCCTTTCATCGTTGCTCCTCTCTTCCAGTCGCCATTGCTCTCCTCCCGAGCACTAGCAGCTGCCAGCACCCCTGCCGCCAGCCACCCTATTTTGCCATTGCCGATCACCCTCGAGCTCCTGCCACCTCACTGTCCGTTGAGCCTCTTCGAAACCAGTTCCCCCTCGCCTTCATCCTGTTTGACTACCCTGTCGAACGCCTCCTTTGCCGAAACCCAACCCCTGCTATGACTTCTCCTCCACCATCAGCCCCCCCATCGCTCGCCATCCAGTGCACCACCATCGGTCTGCCACAGTCACTGCCTCGCCACTTCCGACTGACACTGCCTTAGTTGCCACCAGAGTCGAGCTAAAACGAACCCCCTTTCGTTGTTGCTGATTGGGAAGATCCCGTGTTTGCTGTGTTGGATCCAATCGTTGTTTTTCGTTTGCCCCATGCTGTTGCTGTGTGATTGGGTAGATTCGGTGTGTGCAGTTTTGCTAATTGTTGTTTGCTAGTTTCAATTTTGGCGTGTCGTGTCTTCCACGTGCTTCCGCGTGTTGCTCGGTTGTTGTTGTGTGTTCACTCGCACATTGAGCGCACGTAGTTTTGTGCGTGCATCATTCATGTGTCGTCGCCCCGGGATCCTAATCCCGTTATTCTTAATAAATTCGATCTAACGTCATTCTCAAGGCAAGTCATCTCACCCTCGAATTGTATTGTATCGTATTCGAGATGTTTATTGAATCCCGCAAGTAGATCTATATTGACTATCATATATCTTGTATTGTTATCTACCGTTGGGATACTACGGATTTACATGAGCGAATCCAAGTAGTAGTCTTGACTTCGTGTCGTCGTTTTGCCTCCGATTTGTGGAGATCTTGCATGCATTCATGTGGTTAATTTTGGAATATATGAATAAGGATTGTTATTGTAATTCATGTCATGACATTACACAACTATTGTAAATTGTATACTAGTGTTGATTATTCAAATGATTGATGTTGGTGTATTAGTTGATTGTGATTAGTAAGATTATGGATATTATACATTTTAATACCATGTTCACATAGATATAACTTGCTGTGATTAATGTTGTCAACAACTATTGCATATTGATTGAATAAAAACTGTTAACAAACCGGGGTTTAAGGGTGACATAAGTAATGGACAATGTAGGAACTGTACTCGGAGGAGGGGCCTGTGTTTCCATAAATATTGTTAACAGCTATTGTTTTATCGATGGATTGTGGCTTACGGCAGTAACTCAATCTATCGTGTATTGTATCGGGGCCAATTATCTTATCGTGCAGTAATTATTGAATTGCAACTATTGAATATTGATTTTCGTTGCCGAGTACATGAACTATAAAATCCACCAGTAAGTCTAAACATAACTTGTTTGCATGTAGCAACCATGTGGTAAATAAATGGGACGCATGAAGTGCTACATTAGTTATGACTAAAATGAATAATAGACTTAAGATTGTCATCGCATCGTCATTACATTTTGTCATCGTTATTGAACAGTGTTATCGTTATTGCTACAATTATTGATATCGTTTATGGTTATTGTTATTGATAATTGTCATTGCACATTGCATCATTATCATTTTGCCATTGTTCATTGCCATTGACTCTATTGTTTATTGTATTTATTGTAATACCGTAAATACCATTGTTTCATTGCTTTCACAACTTGTTGTCCACGACTTGCTTAAAGGACATATTATTCTCTGTTTTTAGATGAACAGCTTACAGGTGATCAAGGAGAATTGCCTGATGGATTAGGAGAACTACAATGGTGAAGAATGGATAGCATCGCCGCTTAATTGATTATTATTTTGTTATGAAGACTTAAATAATTGAACAATATTATTTCTTTGTATTGTGAGATTTTTTACCCGAATATTGTTATCGTTGTTTCTAGTGTTGGATTATTATTACATTTGGTTATTTCATGCTCAAATTTCAAGTATTGTTATTCATGTGATGATACTTTCATTGCATGCGTGGTTGTACTGCTCCTCGTTATATTGTTGAGTTGAATAGATAACAGCTTATGAATGACGCAAGTCATTCGCTAGGCCAACGTCATGTGCTTGCATTCCGTGTTTTGGAAGCGGGACGTGACACCTATTGGGTATGGGTAGTAACCCGTTACAAACCAGCCCAAATATTTAGAGAGTAATTCAAATTCATGATTATCTGTAAGAAGCGGTTTAAACCGTTTCTCTTATCATGAAACGAGTTTAAACTTTACATATGATCCAAAAACACCGGGACATAGAAATAAATGATTATCTATAAACTGTCTCTTAAGGCGACTATAAATACCCCACTCCACCCACCATAACAATGTAATCAATATTTTTCCGCAAAGCCCTCTTTCATAATCTTCCTGATTACTGACTTGAACGTTTCATCACCGGGATCCACCCGGTGTATCAAACTTTTTGCAGGTTAACGGCAGTGGCGAGATACAGTCAAACGTCGGCCAGAAGTCAATAGGTTTGCTTTATTTGTTTCTAAAAGAATCCATAAATTCATCTGTTTGCTCCTACACTAAAATTAGCAGCAACAACCATGGAGATATAAATTTTATAAGTCAAGCTTGATCATTCTAACCAGAACAACAAGATAATTCAACATTAGTAGCAAGACGAATTTATTAGAAATACTAACCCTTATCCAAAATTTACGAAATTTGGTGGAGTTCATAAGGACATAATTGAGATGATACTATAAAAATCTCAAGTGTCAATTTCACCATGTCATAAAGTTATGATTTTTTCTAATTACTCTTGCTACAACTTCACAAGTTCAAGCCTTTTCCTATCAATTTGCCATCTTAGCTTCAAGTAATGAATTTTACACAAAAAAATATCCTCATTCATACTATCTTACAACCAAATCAGTCCCCTTAATCATTCATCATTCATTAAAAAAATCAACATGCAAGTGTTTAGAAGACACCCACAATTTGTTGATTCTCTTCTTCAATTCTTTCTCCCTTGTTTGCTTCTCCTCCTAAGCTTTTTCTTTCATACCAACTTGAAGAAGAGAAAATTTTGAGGTAGTAGTAATGAAGGATTTGAGTTTGGGATAATCGTTTTTTTACTAGAAAAAAGATGGAGGAAAAAATAGCTTAGAAAATGAAGGAAAGAAAAATGGCAAAAATCCTTAGGCACTTTTATAGTGGGGAGGGGGATGGTGGCTGGCTATGGAGGTGAGGGTGGTGGGGGTGACCACACTCAAGAAAACTATGAGCCATGCCCATGGTTTTGGATTTGATAAAAAATAGTGGTTTAGGATTTAGTATATGTTACTATGAATTATTGTACATATACACATACACACATACGTACATAAACACACACACACACACACACACACACACACACACATGTATTCATACAAGACAAATCTATATAATAAATTACAAAGAAAGCTATCAAGTGGCTCTCATTCAATCTCCCCCAAAATCAATGGCCCAAATCTAACCTCACAAAACATATTTTTCTGCCTAAAATTTTAAACCCCACAAATTCAAAACCCACACACACACTCTCTCTCTTTCCCAAAACACCCCTCGATTCTCTCTGTCTTTCTCACTCCGTCTCTCTCACTTTTCCGCTCAGTCCTCAGTCTCTCTCTCTCTCCCTGCTCTCTCTCACTGTCTCCCTCTCTCTCTTCCCAGCCACCTCCGGCGCCTCTTCTGCGCCCCCCACCTCCAGCACCTCTTCAGCGACCCCCCCACCTCCAGTTGCCAACCCCCCAGCTATTCCGCCCTTCCGCTCTCAGCGACCACCACCGCCAACCCTGACACCATTCCACTGCGACCCCATTGAACCACCGAACCCCCCACAGCCTGAGTTGACCCCGACCACCAATTTCATCTCAGGTATAAACTTAGGTTTTGGGTTCCAAATGTAGTTGACTGAGTTGATCCCGACCACCTATTTCCCTTTTTTTTTTCTTCAAAAAAAGCTTCGTATTTTGGTGATTAAGTTTTATATTTCTTGAAAAAGGGAATGAGATCACGCCCATACTCGATGTTGACGTCAGCAACAAGCAACAACTCCTCTAATATGTGAGATAACTTTCATCTTGCTTTTAGTTTATGCACTCAGCCTGTTTGATAAAATGCGAATATGAACTCCAAAATTTTAATTGTAGGTAATGGCGTTGGGGGCATATGAAGTTGGGTGTGGAACTTTTTTGGGTTTGGAGCGGAACAAGATGCACTCTAGATTGTTACGCGCGGCTTCCTTTTTCCTAGTAAAATACTTTATGCTTTGATTTTTGTTTTTGTCTCAAAATTTTAGACAATCATAATGTTGTTGTTATGTATCGTCCATAGTTGTAGTAGTTTAATTATGACTCTTAGCAGGATAACCAGACTGATGGTTGCTTTGCGAGTTGAATTTGTACATGATAGGTGTTTGACAAATTGCCATTAAGAGGTTTCCGCACTATCAAAGTTTGGATGCAACTTTTGGCTTAGCCTTCTCAATGTCATTGAGAAGTTATAATCACCAAATCATATTAATATATTGCTTAGAAGTGTGGAACTCATTATTGTTCATCTGTAATCTCATTCCCCTGTTATCTAAGGAACTGATATGGACACATCGAGACGAGAATACGATGTGACTACAATATCCAAATAATTAACTTCCAAATGTAGTTAGTAATTAGTAGTCACACACAAATTAAAAATGAAAAATAAGTTTACACTATGTTACTTGGATTGGTCTGAAATAGAAAGGATTGGTCTGAAATAGAAAGTTTATACTGCCAACAAATTTATTTTGAGGTATGCCCACTTGGATTGGTCGGAAACCCCAGTCTTCCTCTTTCACCATAGTTTGCAACCGACTGCCAACAAATTTTGTTAGTTTTGGAGAAGGAGCGTTAAGTTGGCAAAAAGTGAAAAAAGATTTCCCATTGCTGTCAAATTAGAGGTAAAGGATCCTCTCTTTTATTTCATTTTTCTTATAATTTTTTTAAGCTCGGATTTTGAAGCTCTTTCTTTATTATTTGATTTGATTTCAGGTATGAAGATAAAAAGAAGGGGCTGTTGGGACAAGTTTCCGGCAGAATTGAATTGGGAAAGAGAGGTATGTCTAAATATTGGCTAGAAGTGGAGGATTCTCCTTCCCTTAATTTTTATTTTTGCACAGATTTTAAAAGTATTTTCTTTTCATTTCAGGTATGATTTCGGCTTATAGGGTAAGCTCTCTCTCTCTCTCTCTCTCGTGAATGTTTTGTGAATGTGTTTGTGTATTACGTGGTATAAATATATTAGGAAACTTGATAAAATTTGAATTGTGTATGGAGAATTTATTAGGCTCTTGGCTGTAGATGAATGAACTTGAAATTACATACTATGGTAGGTGGTTGTTGTTTTCTGATCTTATTGTATAGTATATTAGATGAGAAAAAATGAAAGTAGAAAAGTGAAGAACAGAATTCGAAAGCAATTTAATCAAGACTCCAAATAGAAATGAGGTTGTTTGGTAGGACATTGCTAGGAGTATGTTCACTTAGGTTCAATCATTTCTCATGATGGTAAATCATTGAGTAATTCTTTAATTAAATATAGTATGAGTAATTCCCTAAAATGTGAGTGTGAAAATCAAGATTTTCGAAAATGTTGCATTACTATAATATATTGCAAATCTCTACTTTTACTTAAAATAAACTTAAGTTAGTCTAAATTCATTCTTAAACACACCCTTATAGGAGTTGAGTTAACTATAGATATCTTCAAGTTGAGATAACTCTACTCAAATCTAATTCATCTAAATTTTCCAAGTCTTTCTCTAAAGTAATTGAATTAATTTAACTGTACTTGGCTTCCCAAACACCTATAGAATAATGTTGACTTTTTTAGTGCATGTAGATGTGTGATAATTGCTACCAAGTCTATTTGTAACAAGGAATTCATTGACTCCATTCGGTGGTCGGGTTTGTTGGGTTTGTGTTACATTTAGTTGATCCCGACCACTGACTGCATTCGTTTTTTTTAGTTTGTGTTAGATTTGGGTTTTCATGTGTTACTTTTATTATGCGTAACCCGATTCTCATCTAAAGATTGGATTGTAACCTAATTCTCATCTAAACAAAATTGTCTGCATTGTATATTGAATTTTTAGGTGCATTGTAGATTGGATTTTAGGTGAATTGTAGTTAGAATTTTGGTTAGAACTGTTAGAATTTTTAGTTAGAATTTTTAGTTTGCAAACCATGAATTTTTAGAATTTTTACACACAGTAATATGATTACTTATTTTGCAAAAATTGGTATTTTGGGCAATTTTTAGATGAAATAAGGAGAATTAGGTGGAAAAGTGATGGATGGTAGTGATGAGTTGCAAAAGACTTGATCATTCATCTCATAAACAGACAGTCCAATGAATAATCTTCGGAGGAAATGACTAAAATATTAAGTATTTCTGACTGTAACTTCTTTCCCTCTAATTTAGGGTTGAACATAGGATTGTTTACTATGTTATGCACTGATTGTCCCTGTTTATGGCTTCACCTTCATATGGGATTGCTACAACTTTGTTTTGCATAAGAGTCAAACATAAGATTGTTTTGCCTAAGAGCCACGCTATATCCTTTATTATCTCTCCTATTCTCTTTGTAACATTCAAAAGTTGTACTTGGTTTTGTGGAACCTTTGTTTCCCATATTTTATTTATCTCATTCTGTTCTATAACTTTTGTTCTCTAGATATTGTAACCATTGATAAAAAAATCTTATGTTCTCTATTCTTTATATCTTTGCAGTGTACTTTTAAAGGGAGTATCGGCACGAATCACATATAGAATTTGAAAATTCCACTGTTGGTGTGGGTGCTATGGGTTACATCGGCAACAGGGTTGGGTTTTCTCACAACTATGATGCTCTTCCTATTGCTAGTCTAAGAAGTCTTTATCTTTGTTTTATACTCCCCCATGTACCTTAATTATCAGGATTGTTTTATCTCTGAAGTTACTATGGAATTGGATTATGTCCTGCCATTTTAGATTGAAAATTGTTTTCAGTTTAGATTTGACTACCATATAGTGGAAGGAAAGGGAATCTGTTGGGATTAAATATAATCTATTGGGATTAGCATTTCGATTTATGTGGAAAGGGCACGGACAAATTTAACAAAACTATATAAAAGTTACCAAATATGGTTCAATGCATAGCCAACTTCTTGGCATATCAAAATTTGAGTATAGGCATTTGCCATGGGTGTGTGCCCGCCACTGCCTTTTGTATATATGGTAAAGACTGTATAGAGATAAAAAAAATCATCCACTTAAATTCATTTATATGTTTATTTGGCATAACTACTCTGACTAATTCGAAATGTTTCTAGCCTCATAACATAGGATACAAAAGTTAGACTAATCTAAAATAATCTTCGCTTATATAGTTTAATCTCTTTCTTAAACAATTTTAAGTTTAGTCTCTAGCTACAGTTTAATCTTGGTTTTAAAGTTTTGATCATTTCAAAATTTATAGGTGTTTCCGCCTCTCTGTTGCCGCCCGCTACACCATATTTTACAAGAAGAAGAAGAAGAAGAAGAAGAAGAAGAAGAAGATTAAATCTCATCCAAATCATCGAATTTCTCCAGTATTATTCCATCACTTAATTTAATTATTTTGTTGAAAATTATAATCGAATCAGATTCTTTTTGATTCAATTTTTTTTCATGATACTTGCAATTGGCTCCGATAAAGTTTCTTCTAATTAGTAGTCATTTGCGTTGAAATTTTATTAACTGCACTTTAATCCGAATGATTGCTTACATACATTAATTCTTCATTCATTTATTTATTTTCTTTTTTAGTGGATCTGAGATATTCAAAAACAATTAAATGTCATTTTAGAGGGTAAAAAATATATATTTTGGAATATATATAAGTTAGACTGAGGTAAAGTAGTGGTTCAAAAAGTGGCAGGTTTTAAAATATCATTATAATAAACACCATTTGATGCTAAAATAAACTACATGAGCTGCTACATCTAAAGCCTAAAGTTGAGAAATTTAAAAATGTATCACAATATAACGGCATATATTATTTCAGTAGTTTCTGTTTTCCAATTGCCTCATTTTAAAAAAAGAAAAAAAAAATCAAACTATTACTGTAAATGAACATTGTGTGATCTAGAAGAATAAGAAATCTGGATTCAGTGTATATCAATTATATGAACCATAAATACCTGAAATTTTATAGGCCTGTTAATTCAAGTATTAGTTAATTCTCCCTCTTAAAATTAGAATTAAAACTATCAAATATGCACACTTTACAAATAAGTGGGAACTATTAGAACTATTAAAAAATTCTAATAGAACTATTAGAACTATGCACAATTTTTATGTATCAAGAATTTTCAAATTTTCTGATCTTTATTCTATTCCAAAATTTTCTTTCGTTTGTGATTTTCCTAAAATGTATTCAAAGGTTTTGAATGAGTACATTTTTTTGCGTAAAGTATCTAACTGAAACTCTTAATTAAACACTTTAAATTAGTTCAAATGCATAATTGCTACAGGAAACATTATTATACAACTAGAACCTGATCGAGCTGTTCTTCATGTAGCAAAAAACACTGTTGTTCTTTTTTTTTTTTTTTGTGTGGAGAAAAAGATAAGATAAAGAAAGTCAGCATTATTGTAATCCCTGTTTCCGATTATCCGAATTCACAGTTCCTTTCTTTCTTCTCCATGTACTCTTGTATTTCAAATTCCGTATAAATCCTTCCAATGCATTTAAATCCTTTTTGAATCTCCCATTGAAACCCAAATTTACATTCTGAACTAGAATCTTGTCCCTCTTCTTTTTATTTATCTATTTTGAAGCCTAGGTTAATCCATACTATCATTTATTAATTATTTTGAATTCATTTGAAGCCTAAAGAGTAGCCCATCTCTTGTTGGATTTTAGCCCAATCCTAAGCCCATCTCCTATTGGACTTTAATCCTAAACCCAAACCCACAAACCCATATACTCACCCGTATACAATTTTCTCCACAATTCCCCACTCTGCACAATTTCCCGTATCTCCTAATTCCCCACTATTTCCAACTACCCACTATTATATTATATTATTATTACTATTATTTTAATAACCAACCCCCACCCCCCACTCTCTATCTCCTCGTCTCCTTCTCTCTTTTCTGTTTTCCAAACCAACAGAACCCCACTTCGACTCCTTCTTCCTCCTTCTTCCCAAACCCAAACACAGAGACCCACCCACCTTCATCCCCGTAACTCCTCTCACCTATCTCTCTGCTACTCCTTAACTCCGAGCTCCTGCCATTCCCTTCGATTGTCGTCACTTTTGAGTGCCATCACTCCCCATCCTCCTCGTCACCCCACCTCGCCCATCATCGTCGCCAGTCGCGACGCTCCTCGACCGAAGCACCCCTTCGCCCTCAAAGCCTCCAGCCCTCCTCATCATCATATCGTTCCACTGCCTCGGTGCAGAGAAGCTGAGCATCGCCGCTCCTCACCCGCACTCTGAACGCCAGCATCACCTCCACAGTCGCTCACTTCTGCCTCGTCTTCAACCTCGAGCTCCGACCAACCTTTTCCCATCGCCATTATCATCAGCTCTCCTCCTGCTCGAAGGTCTACCTTCGCATCGGATGCCTGCAACCTTCTCGTCTTCTTCCTCTTTCCGCTTCGCCCTCAGTCGAGCCTTCCGCTCTTCGCAGTCGCCATCCAGTCGCACTCCTCTGACCACCACATCACAGCCACTCAACCTGCCTTCCATTCCCCATCGTGACCCCCCTGCGTCGCTTCTCGACTGCGACCACCACAATCACACCGCCGCCTAAACCCCATGCCCTCGTTGAGCCCTACCGAAGCTGCACCCCTGCAACTTCACCGCTCAACCTCTCTCCCCGCTGCCAGTCATCGTCACCTCGCTGCCAGCATCTCCAGTCATCACCGAGTTCTTCCGCTCTCCTTCTCCCTCTCTGTCGAAGCGAAGAAGAAGAAGCACAGTAAACCTATGTATGCTGTTCGTGAGTTCAAGGAGTGGGAAATTGGGTTGCTGTTTGGTATTGTGGTGTATGGGATCTGTGCTCGGCATTTGCTATTTTGTGTGTGGGGGAGTGCTGAGTGGTGCTTTTGGTGTTCGCTGTTCGGGAGGAGAGAAATCTGACCCGCTGTTTTGCTGTTATGTGAGAGAAGATCTGTTTGCTGTTTTCTTGTGGAGTTGTGTTGCTGATTTGGGAGTTTGCTGTTTGCTTTCGCACGTGATTTTGGAGCGTCACCCGGGATTCTGATCCCGTTATTCCTTTTACATATATTGAATCGTCTACAAAAGGCAAGTCCACTTGAACTCAATTAATTATTCTAGTTCAAGATTTTTGACCTCTTATGTAAGTAGTTCCACTTCAATTATCATTAAATTTGCCTTATGTCCTTTCCGTTAGGAGTATCGAGGGTTTACATGAACTAACCCAACGTACTCTTGACATCATATTATTATTCATTGACTCAAACCCAAGCCTATATACACACATGACATGAATAAAATGACTAGAACTTGTATATGAGGAAAATACATTGTGATTAAATACATGTGGATTAATTGAGATCTTGTGACTTGAACTTGACATGATAAATTGACTTTTACACTGTAAAAATTCATTCTAATTGTTGTACATTAGTGTAATGCATTTCATGATACAATAACATATTGATTATCCACTTTGATGAATATATATGATGACATTTTATAAGTTCCTGCTGCATTGCTTGTCTTGTACTGAGGTTTTGACTCAGTTATAATAGGAATCAGTTAAAATAATATAAAGATGAATTGTAGTCCCAAGTGTCTTGTTGCTGGTAACTTCCTGGAACTTCGGATTCTGAGCTGTAGTCTATGAGTTATTGCTTTTTTAGGGTTACTGTATCGGTTGTTTCAGATTTGCTACTTCATGTTTATTATTGTGCAATACATCATGTTGTTGTATTCTTATCATCCCCTTGACATTCTTATAATCACTTGCATGTACATGTATGACTTAACAATAAAATACTAAACAAGCCGGTGTTTACAAGGGTTGACCTAGTAGTAGATAGTCTCAAAAAATGTACTCGGTAGGGCCCTCTTGTTACATGGAAACTTGAGATGGAAGGTGGAGAATTACTTGTGAAGTCGTGACTTGTTATCTTGTTATCTTGTTATCGTGATACACCGAGTACACGCTCTGTAGATCCCACCACAAAGTCTAAAATGTACACTGTTTTGCATGCACCGAACATGCAGTATGGGACGCAGTAGTGCGTGCACTAGATAGGAGAAACAATATGATAATAGACCTAGTTGACACGTATATACTCGATTATGACCATTGTTTATTGATACCGTTGTTGCTTTCGTAAATTTGATCTCGATTCATATTCCTTCATGTACCTCATTCCTTACTCTCTGCTTTTCACTACTTGTTGTCCGTACTTGCTCTAAGGATAAATTATTTTTTCTTTTTAGATGAACAAGTACAGGTGCACAAGGTGAATTTCCAGATGGCATTGATGAGCAGTTCTTCTACGATTGGAGCAGGAGCCTCTCGAACTATTTGGCAAGTTCCTATATTCCATATTTAGTTATTGAATTTCATTCTCGTTTATGTGATTATGTATTTATGCATGGTTGTGATTACTTTCTTGTCATGTTGTTCAGTTAAGACTGATACAGCTTATGGATGATATGAGTTGGCGTACTTATATCATTCGCTAGGCCTCAGTTACATGCCTGTATTCCCATATTCTGGAAAGCGGGACGTGACAGTTATCTTCTTATAACTGATCAATTAAATAAGAAATCTTTGTTGCATTTACATAAAATTCGAACCACATCAAACCAATCAAAAGTACGTAACATTTACTTACGATAGTAACTAGCAACAAGTTAATTATTTCATCTTCAAGACAAACACAGATCTTTCCACTCACAAGATATCAGTATCTTTAGTTCAAACATCGTACCACTCAATATTGAAAAAAAGGGAAAGAGAACAAAAAAGAAAAATAGAGCTAACCGAATGTGTTTTTTACCTTTTTTCGAATAAGGTTCCATAAAGTTAACTCATTTTGCATTATTTCATGTAAAGATTTTGTTTGTTGTTTGTTGATAGTTATTGTTTGTTATTTGTTGTTAGTTAGTTTTAAAACTCTCATTGTTTTGATTGATTATTGTAAACTCTTACTATTTGTTTCAAAATTCTTAGTTTTTTTTTTAGGTACACTGTTTGGTCCTATTTTTGAAAACTTGAAGCATTGTGTTTTTCGACAACACTGTAAATTTTTTTGGTCATTCGGTTGGTTGGTGTATATTTTGGTGAAGGATGTAATAGTTGTAATATTTAGCATTTTGGGAGATTATGTAAGTATTTGTATATAATGATTATATAATATAGTTATGTTAATACCCGTACCCGCAAAGTTGTGGAGTATTGGGTTCTGTGTTTGGTTTTTTAAAGGTTTTTCAAATGTTTTTCTAAAAATCCATTATGTTTTCAAACGAAATTTTAGTTTTTATTTTGTATCTTGCATTATATTATGATTTTTTCCCCCAGAGCCTTATATATATGACGCATGTGTGATGTTGCTTGGTTTGGCCTGGGGGGGATTGATATTTATTGCCTGTGATGTTATATTTTTAATTGTTAGCAGAATTCCATAAGGAATTGCTATAAAAGGGCTAATATTTTAGGGGGGACTATGTCGAAATTTTTACTAAATTTATTAAAATCTATTATGTTTTCAAACGATATAATGGTTTTTATTTTGTATCTTTAGTAATATGAAGATTTTTTCCCCCCAGAGCCCTATATATATGATGCCTGTGTGATGTTGCTTGGATTGACCTTGGGACGATTCATATTGACTGCTTGTGATGTTAATTTTCTAATTGTGAGTAGAATTCCGTATGGAATTGCTCTAAAAGGGATAATATTTAAGGGGAGATTCTGTCAATTTTTGCTACAATTCCTAAAAATCTATAACATTTTCAAACCAAATCTAGGTTTTTATTTTGTATCTTGGCTAATATGAAAATTTTGGGAGATGATTAATATTAACTGCCTGTTAAATTTTAGAGGAGACTGTCGAAATTTTTACGAAAAAACTTAATTAAGTAATCATTCTTGGCGATAACGTGCCGTAGAAAACAATTTAAAGGTGATTTTATTAGAAAACAATTTGGAAACAATAAAATCTCCAAGGAGGGCTGTATAAAGAAGATGATTGTATTAGAAAGGTGGTTGTATTTGTTTATACTTAGAAAAAAAAATTCTGGCATGGTCCATATTTTTAATGGATGTGCTCACATTTTTTGAAAAAATAGCTAGGTTTTTGGAGAATTGGATAAGTCAATATTGAAAATTTTAAGGGCAATAAAGATGAAATAACTAAGAAACGGAAACAATTTAACGAATCTTTGTTAAAGATGTATAGTCAATGACTTTTGATCTTAGCATGTATAATGTATAAATTTATATGCAGTTCACACAACTAAATAAATCCAAATAAATTTATATGCAGTTCCGAATACGTATCGTAGGCACGTGCCCACGGGCATACCTAGTGCATAAACAATAATCAAAAGAAAATTTTTGTATGTATATATAAAAATATTTTATAATTATAGAAACACTATACATTCTATTTCCATTATAGTTGAGACAAAGGTACAAACTTAATTGACTTCGGTTCAACAATTATACCATTGTCGGGTTCAAAAAATATTAAATGGTATGTCTCAATACTTACTCAATTAAAATTGAGAAAAATCTATTAATACGTGCAACTCTCAACTGTGCACGGACTAATGTGCAAAATAGTTACATACTATTTTGCTGGGTCTTACATTAAGCCCCAGTGGGCTTTGTGATTCGTGCGGGAATCGCAGGGCAGGGGTCAATTATGGCTTTTACCTATATCATGATCCCTCAACTCTCAGAGATGAGTTGTCGATCGTTTCTGAGGAGTAGACAATTCGTGGGAAAAGCATCGGTGACCACGCTGAGTTGCGGTATCTACCATTGAGGTAGTGTTCGAGGCATGGGGTCAGAGTATCGTTCGAACCTATGAATCTGAATTACGGACCTCGTTGTGGATCGTAACCTGAACGAATCCTTCATTGCATCAGTTCACGTGTTGGACGGGGGGATGCCTATTAGGCTTAGGTGCTAGTAGAGTGGGTGGCATCAGGTTCCTGTACCTATGTCCTCTACTCTGTCAGGTTTTGTGGGGTTCGAGGAGTTTTCTCGTGACAGTAGTCATTCCAGAGGTTGCATTTCATGAAATTCGAGGGGATGGCTCGTGCCGACGGTTCATGAAGAAGTCTGCTTCTATAAATCTGCTCCTCCTTTCCAATTTTGGGGGTTTGTTTTCTTTGCACCCAAAGTTCTCTTTTGAAACATTGCAGCATCGGTCGTAAGTTCCTCAGGTCGTTCTCCTCCACAAGAATGAGGACATTTGAAACCGAAACCTAGATTGGAAGACATCCGAGGCTCGCCTCATGTGTCGGGGGGTATAGGTAATCAAGAAGGCGAGGATCGGCTTGTGGAGAAAGAGTGGACTTTGGATGACCTCTTTGGGGCAGTGCCGGATGCTGAGCTTATCGACGTCGGATTATCCTCGAAGGCAAAGGTTGCCCTTGGTGAGGCAATGTTGGTCGCAACCCCTTGGTTGTCTAGCCGCTCGGAGGCTATCCGAATGTATCCCAATGACCTGAAAGACAAACTTTGCCCCATTGCTTAGCCTTTGTCGAGTAGATCGGTGACCGATGTGGACAAGACAAAGAGCGTCCTGACTTCGAACGACCTTGATTTGCTCCGGAGGGTCTATTGCATCCCTCCCCAGATTGAGTTGATGCTTCCGAACACTCATCTTTGGTTGAATGCTGATCTCCCGGGGGAGTTATGCATAATGAACGTGGATATGTTCCACTCGGGCCTGTGCTTCCCTCTTCATCCTTTTGTGAAGGAAGTGTTGAACTAGGCGGGCCTGAGCCCTATGCAATACGTGCCAGATTCGTGGAAGCAGCTGATGAATTTCATCATGCTGTGCCATGAGAAAGGGGTTCCGCTCTGCCTGAAATATTTTCGAGTTTCACCCATACCACTAGTATATCTCTCCTAGTCGGGGGTACCTGTTGTTGCACAACCATCCTGATTCTATCAAGTGTTGAAAGTAGAAGTACTTAATGGCCCGCACAATCGAACCTTGGGATATCCCTACGAGGTGGATGTATAAGGGCCTGCCGAGGAAAGGGCTCCCGTCAATCTACGACCTGACCTCGGAAGAGACCGTCGAGTTTTTGAGGATCTTTGAGAAAGGTGCTTGCATAGACTGGTCGTAGATGTCAGAGGAGAGGTTGGCCGCGACATGTCTGAGTTCTGCCGGCTCATGTAAGCTCTTCTTCTCTTGTCTCTTTATGTTACCGTGTTGTCTTGTCTGATATCTTCTTCTATTCATAGATGCTGGTGTGATAGTTATTTCGGTGCCGAAGTGTCTGGGCGACGACAGCCAACCTTAAGGGCAAGAGGAAGGCCGGGTCGTCATGTTCTGGGCAGCTCCTTAAGTGATCCAAGACTTCACCAGTCCTTGATTCTAAGGGATCCCCGAGGGGTCCATCGAGCAAGAGGCTGTTGAGGGCCACCGGATTGGCCAAGTCTTCGATTCTGACCTCTCACTTGTCTGTGAAGGATTTTGACTCTGTCATGGAGCCGCGGTTGGCCCAGGAAGTGATGGAGACTCTGGGTCCCCCGAAGGATCGGGAGATCCTCGCCCAAGAGACTGAAGAATCGTGTTTCCTTCAATATTCTTAGGGGCTAGTCTTGGCAAGTTTTCAACTATGCTGTATTCCATACGTAAAGGATTTACTGCTAACTTCCTGAATTTTCCTAGCAGAATGCCTTCTATGGGGCTAAAATGAAGAGGCGGTATGAGCACCTACTCGGTCGTGCAGCTCGAAGAGTGGAGCGGTACTAAGAGAGGTGCCAGGACGAGCATGGGCGCGTCGAGGCCTTGGAAAGGAAGATGAAGGAGTTGGAGGGGAAGTTGATGGAGCCTGGTGAAGGGCAACCTATCTCTGGGATGTTACCGAAGAGAAAGAGGTGCTAAAACACCGGTTAATTGAGGTGCAGTCAGACCTTATAGGCACCATAGATCAGATTGTTGAGAGGGAGGAGCACAGTTTTAAGGAGTGCCATCGAACGTATCCGACAGATGTATCATGGTTTCGATCTTGGCAATCTCGTGTATGATCCGTGTTTTACTACTTTTCCTTAAAACTCCTGGCGAGATTCCTTCCAACCCAGGGACTAGTGTGGGGCCTGCCTCTGCAGGCTTAGTAGATGAGAACGCTCGTACCCCCTTGGAGGAGGTTCAACCCACGGATCAAGCTGACATTTCGTTGGTATTAGGGGTGGTGGTGGGGGGGGGGACCCCTTGCCTTAGTTTTTATTTTGTTCTGTAGTTTGTCCAACGTGGACTGGCCACCGCCCATTGTAACCGTCATGAAGTAATAAAGTATTTTTGTTATACTAAGTTTTTTTTTGCTGTAGACTTCTAAAATTCCCTATGGATTCTTCCGAGTAAAAGTGTTGTTTCGTGTGTGTAACGCCCCGGATCCCACTGCCGAAAATCCGTGACACAACCAGAATCTTTTCCTTCAAATGCATCTCAACACAATAATAACACTGAAATTTTAAAAAAATTTATTGCCAAAATAAAATCATTACATCAACAATTACAATCATTATCTTTGTTCTTGAACAAGGAATACAGTTTACATTAAAGTATTACAAATATTACTTAAACATTTTGCCTACCCTTCAGAATGGTAGTGAACTGATCTTCCATTGGAACTCAATTGAGTGGTTAATCTGCTTCCCTAAGATACTCCCTGTAGCTCGAATCTTCCGCTGCGCTACTCTGATATTCCTGCACTTGTTCGAATGTTAAGTAGGTATATTGCTACTCCACCTGGATGCCCTGCTTGTCTTGAGTCCTCTGCACTCGCGACCCGGTATCCAACACCTAATTGAGTGTGTACGTCAGTACATATACTGACGCAATGCTGATAAGAAAATAGCGGCCTCCCACTAGCAATCACAACCAGCCTTTGACGAAAACAGAAACATACATCCTAATTTCCTAATGTCGGTGTATGCCATGACCTGAAGTCTAATGCGTAGTACACAATGTATGGAAAAATAGATGCACTTAGTTTAATGTCAGCAAGACTTTGGGCACGCATGCATCCCATACTGCATACGCTCCAAATCTTGCTGATTCCTCTAGTTCATGGTTTCGAACCCTCTCCATGCAATGCATTCTACTATTGTACTCAGCTTGTTCCTGATAAATACAACGTGGCTGGTGAATCATATAGTTATTACTGCTAAACACAGTGGTGTCCCCGTTTGCCACTAGTGCCCCAATCTGGTCTAGATCACACCAAATGCTGTGACGATCTTACAGATACACAACCACATGTCTATGGCACCGAAGATCCATGGGACTATAGCCCGTGGTCCGTTCGTGTCCACTCAACAAAAGAATATGATGGCCTCGAGGGTCTAATCCCCCTATCTGACAGGAACTCTCCCGTTCTTACCACGTCAATTCAAGAATTAACAGAGTGAGATACGGGCCTCGTATCCCGTTGACAGGAAGAGACAACCCTGGTTATAACTGCCTAGTGTTGGCCCTTAGAACAAGTCAAATTATAAGGAATCACCCCTAACATCAATTACGTGGAAAGTAAAGAAACTTAATTAAATAACAGTTTACTGAAAAACGTTTGTCACCCAAAAGCATTGCACGAAGTTAAATCAAACAATTGATCCCTGACTGGTGTGTCGAATTAATAACCCGGCGAGTCGATACTCATCGGCTGCCATAAGCCTGTTGGTCCTCGATCAAATCCCCGGCCCGTGACCCTAGGGAAGCCTTACACCCGACAATATAGGTAAACATACATAAACATCAACACCTGACTTATTGACAGACCTAAGGCACTAATACAATGATCATAAATTAGTTTCAGTAATACCTAGGTCAGAAATGGATCTGACCGGGTCAATTAACTCAAACACTGGTGACCCGATCTCCATCGTTTGCCACCACCTCTGACTTGGATCGCATCCAGTAGCCCGGTCCGAGATCAATTACCCATTGGGTAAGAGTTCGTCGGTACACGTGGGATGACTATCCGGTTCTCGAGGCGGAATAATTCAATTACTATACTTGTCGACTGGGTTGATAGTCCTAGGGTATCAACAACCCTAGACTAGGTCCAAGCTATACTAGCTACGTGCACAACAATAAAACAAATCTACCATATAGCTATTCTCCTAAACTTACTCATGTGTCCACCATGAGTACTAAGCACAAAATCTTATCCAAGTTCCAAATGAAGTGCTTAATAGGGATAATTATTCAACATCTTAAAACTCAAATCAACTCATAGTCATAATCATGTAGCATGTAGAAAATTCTGTATCAATCAATCTATTAACCAAAATTTGATGATTCCAGATTCTATAGTAAGGTATAATCCTCTACTTCACTCCTCTAGTTGACAACTATACCAAACTATGCCAAATAAAGTTAGTAAACCCCTTACCAATCTACTAATAATAAGCAGTTCAAAGAAATGCAGTTGCTGCATCTTGAAAAATTCATAACTATCAAAGGCAACTTGGAATTGTATGATCTTATCCATTCTGGAAAGCTAAGACTCTATACTACTAGTCTCGAGTTAACAATTTATTCAGATTCAGCCATCTAAATGCTATAAAATCCCTATATGTTCTCAGCTGTACATTTCTTCAATGCATTTCCTGCATCTTACTAATGACATAAAAACTTGATCACTTATCGGAATTACGTGATATTGGATTCTATAGAAAGCTGGGAGTATCTACTACAAATTCACAGTTGATCACATCTTCAAATTCATTCATTAAAATACTGGAAAACCATTATTACACATCAGGTGTACACAGGAAATGAGTTACTCTACAAAAACAAGGTCTTTTTATTAGGACTGATTCTGTTCCAAATCAAGAAAAATTATATCTTTCAAACCACAAACTGAAATCGCATGACTCAAGATTTTTTGGAAAGCTAAGACTCTCTACTACAAATCTCTAGTTGATCATTCTTCCAGATTCTCAACACACAAATCCAGAATTCCACAAATTCACTGACTAGTTAAAATCTGAACTAAACTGAACATGTTGTGTTCAAAAATTAATCAATGTAACCATACCTCCAATTATTATGAAACTTAAGATTCATGAACTACACATATAAATGTTCATTATTCCTAAAAATCTCATCAAGATTCAAAATACTCAAGGAGTTATACCTTTTTGAAATTAGTAGAAAATCAGTTCTGTTTTCCGGGCTGTGTACAAACACTCTCTTGCAATACAATTTTTAAAGAGCATCAAGGGATGTCTAACAATTCTAAAACATTAGAAACATGATCTAGACACATAGAAGGTGCTATACAAAAATTCTCATGGTGCTATACAAAAATTCTCATTGTCAAATTCTACACCCAAAAATAATTAAAATTGTTTGAACTTCAACTTGAAATCTGGACTGAGCCAGCTTGCCATCTCAACCAGTCTACAAAATGAATTTTCGTAGAAATATCAAATAAA
Source organism: Hemerocallis citrina (assembly GCA_017893485.1). NCBI lineage: Eukaryota > Viridiplantae > Streptophyta > Magnoliopsida > Asparagales > Asphodelaceae > Hemerocallis > Hemerocallis citrina. The sequence goes on along the minus strand of CM030358.1, from coordinate 383,253,995 downwards.
TTCTGAAAAATACGATATTTGAAACTAAGGTTTTTTAAAACATTTAAGAATCTCTACAAAAAGTTTGAGCTCAAGATACTACATCAAGATAAAAAATTTCAATCATCATTCTAAAAACAGGATAAAACCAGCTTTTGTGTTGCTCACTATTTCGAAAAGAAACACTTTGTTGAGCTACTAAATGAACCCAGAAAAATCTAGAAAAAATTGAGGATGGTCTAAACTCATCCTAGAACATGCCATCAAAATTTTATGACCAGATTCTGTAACTTCCGTCTTTCATTTTTCGTATTTTTGGTGTATTTTTTCTCTTTCTTGGTATTTGTACTCTCTTGTATTTTTTTTTGAACCGTATATTGGAGTTGTTTTCAATATATATTCGTTTTATTTTATTTTGAGCTCTTTTTGTTTAATTGGTTGTATCTTTTGTTTCGTTCTTCTATTATTTGATCTTTCTTTCATTTGGTCTCGTTCTCATTATTTTATTTTATTTTATTTTATTTTTTGGGTGTTTGTGGTGATGGTGGTTGGTTGTCATCCTTTTCCCAATCCTATAATGTGATCCCTAATAAGATTACCAAAGCCAAATTAAAATCCACAATCCTATTTGATATCCTATACATTTGTATCCTAATTAAAACCCCATTTAATAAAATCCTACTACTACTCCTAATTACCCACAACCCAATTACCCATTAACCCTAATCCCCTTATATATATATCGCTAATCCCTCTCCCTAAACCCTAATCCTAAACCCTAGCCTCCACATCTCTACACCCGGCCTCCCCCCTTCCTCCTTGTTCCCTTGCGCCACCCGCACACAGCAACCCGATGCAAGACCCCCAGGCTGAGCCTCCCTACCTCCAGCCTATGCACACGCCCTCCCGACACCCCAGGCTGCCGACCTCCCTCCCGGTCGGTGTCCAACCCGCAACACCCCAACACCCGAACCCCTCGATCCCTTGGCCGACCATCTCCTACACCACCATACAACAATCCCTAGTCTCTCTCATCCTCTCTGGTGTTGATCTCTCTTGTGCCCGCATGCCATTATTGTCATCATCCCTCTTGGATCACCTCTCGCTTTGTGGAGTTTGTTCATGTAGAGATTTTCGCTCAAGTTTGCTTGGATTCGTTGATTCGTGAATTTTCGTTCGTGGGTTTTTCTTGTTACTCTTGGTTTTCGTCGTTCTTCATCTTCGGTTAAGGCAAGTAACTTGTACTCCAATTTATTTGTTTGATACAAGTCCAAAATACCACCTGTAGTGTAGTTGGGTTTAGAGACGTCTTTTGTTGTGCTATTCTTGATGGGTTTTGTCTCTATTGTGAAAGTTTGACCATAGATGACTCACAACACAGTATGGACATGAGTTAACTTAGGTTTTACCCGAACTTGATTTGATCATGTATGTGAGAGTTTTGTGACAATTCGTGATTTGGTTGAGACCCATGTGATATACTTTGTGTGGACATGTTAGATACCCTAATTCATGATGTTTGGACACTTGGCAGACTCGATTTCATGTTTGGTTGTGTTTTGAACAAGTTTTGTATGTTATATGTTGAGTTGTTGTTAAGGGGGAAAATCTGTATTTTGTCGCTGATATGTTTTGTTTGCGGTTTTGGACTATCTTGAAGTCAGTAACATAATATCGGTATAAAATATGAGTTTTAAAGAAATTCGTCTATTTTCAAACCCCTTTGACCTTGCTCAATTTTGTTTTCGTATGTGTGAGTTATGACTGTTTTACTACAGAGGTGTCGATATTTTCCAGAGTTCGTTTTTTGGTGTTTTTTATCACTGAATCATTTTAATAACTTTGCTACACATATTATTTTAATCCAAAACTTGGGTCAGTGTTTCTTTATCTAGTTAGAGATTACACAGAATTTTGGTGAATTTTATTGAGGAGTTTCATATGCCATTTCATGCTCGTTTATGAAAACTATACTTGCTATATTTTACTCGCTATTCTGTAAAGAATCGTATTTTCACCCTGATTCCTTTTTCTATATGAAAAATGTTTGTGAAATATGAAAGTTAGTATATTTTATCTATTTTCATATCTGTTTGGTGGAATTGGATTTAGTTTCACTGGTTGCAAGATATTATAGTTTTCGTACAGCAGTATTGGGAATTCCAGATTTTCCAAACTACCATTTATTGATGTTTTCTTATTTTTGATGACTGACCTAATTTCACTAGAAAATTATGAAACTTTATATTTAGATACTGGACATATAGGGGAATACCCCAGATTTTTTGCAGATTTATTTATTGAGTTTTCATGCTATTTTACTGCTCTTGAATTCGTTTTCCTGATTTCTGGCTGAAACT